>JAQBHY010000071.1:0-2400000 GCA_027574665.1 Rhynochetos jubatus
AGCGGCACCGGTGCCCCCCCCCCCCCCCCGGCGCCCCCCGCCCCCCCTCACCGCCAGCACGGCCCCGTCGCTGATGACCAGGTAGCCCAGCTGGTCCGGGATCCGCTCCAGCCCCTGCGTCAGCGCCGTGGTCTGGGGGAGGGGGGGGGGGGTCCCCTCAGCTCACACGGCACAGAGACACCACCCCACACCCCCCCCCCCCCACCGCCCAGAAGACCCCCCTAAACGCTCACCATGGCGCCGGCCAAGCGGGCACCGCCCACTGCACTGGCCACGCCCCCCCAGCGCCCAATCCCGCCCATCCCATTGGCGGAGGGCGGAGGGTGCAGCCCATCACCGGCACGCCTCATGTGACTCGGGGCGCCCGCCCACGCCCGCCGGCTTACCAATGGGAGACTGCTGGGGAAACCACGTGATAAGACGGAGGGCGCGAGTCACCAGTCCCTCCCCAGTGACTCCCAGTCCCTCCCCAGTCCCTGTCAGTCCATCCGAGTGCTCCTGGTCCGTCCTAGTCCCTCCCAGTCCGTCCCAGTCCCTCCCCAGTGACTCCCAGTCCCGCCCAGTCCCTCACAGTCCCTCCCCAGTCTCTGTCAGTCCATCCAAGTGCTCCTGGTCCGTCCCAGTCCCTCCCAGTCCGTCCCAGTCCCTCCCCAGTCCCTCCCCAGTCCCTGTCAGTCCATCCAAGTGCTCCTGGTCCGTCCCAGTCCCTCCCGGTCCATCTCAGTCCCACCCTGGTGACTCCCAGTCCCACCCAGTCCCTCCCCAGTCCCTCCCTAGTGACTCCCAGTCCCACCCAGTCCCTCCCCAGTCCCTCCCTAGTGACTCCCAGTCCCTCCCCAGTCCCTGCCCAGTCCATCCAAGTGCTCCTGGTGTATCCCCGTCCCTCCCATTCCGTCCCAGTCCCTCCCCAGTGACTCCCAGTCCCTCAAAGTCCCTCCCCAGTCTGTCCCAGTCACTCTCCAGTCCCTCCCCAGCCCATCCCAGGCTCTCCTGGGATACAAAGCTCCAGGGATAGTTGGGATTGCAAAGGCCTGCCAAGACTCGTGGCCTGGTCCCCGTCCCTCTCTGTGCCGCCCCATCCCTCTGTCCCTGGCCTCGTGCCTGGTTTTCCTTGCTCCATGCCTGTCCCGCTGCCCAGCGCTGGCCGGTTCCTTTTCCTGACTTGTTTGGGGTGTTTTCTCCTCTCTTGTGGCTCTGCTGCTGTTCTTGCCCCTGATGTTTTCCCTCTCTCCATCCCTGCCCTGCTGGCTGTCCCCTCCCCCAGTGTCCTGCTGGCTCTACCCCGTCCTCTCTGGGGACATTTCCCCTCGCTCTATCCCTCTGGCTGCTCCCTGGCAGGATTTGGTTGTTGTCTGGAGTTCCGCTCAGCCCGGCGCTATTTTGTCATTCCCCGTCTCTCTCTGCTGCTCCCCGTCCTCCCCTGTCTCTCTCCTTTTCCTCTTCCTGTCCCTCTGCTTTTCCCTACCCTGCTACCCACAGCCAGGATTCTGCTCCCAAAGGGCCCCACATGTCCAACACCAGGTGAGATTAAAGGCAGCTGTAATGTCTTCTCCTGTCCTCAGGGATCAGTTGATCCCCCGTTGTTCAGCAGCAGCAGCATTTCCCACCCACTGAGCCCACAGTGAAGAAGCCCATTCCCACCCAGACAACAGTTTTCCCCTTAAACTTACACTGATCATCTTCAACTGTCCTCCAGGGACCCAGGGTGTCACTGGCAAAGGACAGAGCTGCTCAGCTGTGCCCTCCTGGGTGTTGGTGTAGAGTTCTGTCAGCAAAGACAGGAGAGTCTGGTCCTGCCGCTTTGCAGGACGGGCAGAAGCTCCCAAAAAATTGCTGAGGTGTTTCTCAACATTGCCTGTCACCGTTATCTCCTTCTGGACTGCTGTGAGCCAGCAGCTTTTATTGCATTAAGCCTCGAGTTCCTGCTGCAAAGCCACTGTCTCAGCCCTCAGGTGAGGGTTGATATGCTGTGGGGCTTTGGCCATCGCCCCTGTTCCTCATGGGTTCCAGCTGGGGCTGGGGGCAGCCCCAGGTGTGGCCCGTGAGGCTGAGGATGGGGCCAGCCCTGCACGGGGCGGGGCTCCAGCTACAAAGGGGCTGCCTGGGAAGCAGTGCTGTTGAGGGGGCAGGGGAAGCTCAGGGATGGAAGGAGTGGTAAAGGGTTCCTGCTCTTCAGAGCTGTGGTGAGTCCTGTCATGTCTCCTGTCCACCCCCACTCTTTGCTTTCCTGCCCTCGGTCTCTGCTTCTGCCTCCTCCTGTGCTGGTCACTGGCCTGGCTCCCCGACATTTGATTCTTTTCTGCTGACTCTGCTCTCTGCCTCTTCACCCATTCATTATTTCTGGTTTCCCTCCATCTCTCTCTGTCCTGTACTTGTGTGATTTAGAAATTTCTAGTCTGTGTTTCCATGCCGTTAGCTTCCTGTTCCATATTATCAGGGTCCTTTCTAGCTGTCTCCCTGTTCTGTAACCCTCTGTTTCTTGTGTCAAATCACTTTTCAAACTCTTGTCGTGTGTTGTCCCTTATCCATTTCCCTGTTTCGATGTTGTGATTCTGGTCTGTTTCTTGTACTCGGTTTCTTTTTAAAATTCCTTCCACTTCTCCCTCTCTTGTACTCGGTTTCTTTTTAAAATTCCTTCCACTTCTCCCTCTCTTTAGCGCCCTTTCTTGAATTTATTTCAACGTCTTCATTCCTTACACCTTCTCTGTATTTCTTCTGCCTTATTGCTATTGGCATTTTCAAGGTATTTTTAAAGTGTTACATTCCTTAAGGACAGCCAGTAAGAGGTTGTGTTTTGGGTTTGTGCTGATAACGCCGGTGTTTAACCCAAAATCTACGAGTAGTCGTGGTGGGCTTTTCTATTGCATGTTATCAGTAGTTTTATTAGTATTGTTACTCTATTCTTTGCCTTTTAAGTGCTACTCTCTTCCCTTGTGAGCTTTCTCGTCTCTTTCTCTGGCTCTCCTGCCCCTGTATGGGAGGGGGAGGTGAGCGAGTGGCCGTTCGGAGCTCTGTTGCTGGCTGGGTTAAATGACGACAGTCCTGTCTTGTGCCCCAGGTGGGGCCCGAGGGGTTGAGATAGTGACAGATCATCCGATTCAAGTAAGTATGACCACGTAAGTATGATAATTCGTTCCAGGAATTAGAGTGAAGATGGACAAACGTTCTGGGAAATGCCACGCGTACCCTATGTACGCGAGGGGAGGCTGATGCAACGTACGGCAGGCACGAGAGGTGGAGCGATCCCCTGAACAGCACTGTCTGCGATCGTGTGGATGCTGTTTCTTAATGTTGTGTTGGTGGGAAGAGGGTTATCCTTGTTTTGGTGACCTGGGTGGGACAGCGCTTCCGAATCTCTGTAAAGGAATCTTTCCTAGTCCCTAGCGCAGGTTTAGATCTGAGGTTTGGGGTGTTGTAAAGTGCAGAAATACCGCTCGACAGGCCCAGAATGTTTGCTCTCAGCCTGCTCCTTGTACGGACCCACCCAGGCTGGTTTCAAACCCAGTCAAGCTAATCACGCAGAGACCTATTCAACAAAGAGTGATTAATTAGTGAAGCACAGGTGCTTTGCTAGACAAAAGGTAAACCCTTAATTGTACCTCTCAAAGTCTGTCTCAGAATTGTGCAGGACAGAATGGCAGAAGAGTGATTACGGAGACGGCGACCCGAAGAAGACCCTGTAGCTGAACCGAGGCTCGGAACCAGAACAGAAGAATGCAGCTGAGACGGGGGATTGTGGTGGTCTTTGGGAAACGATGAACTCTGGGGACTGAAAGGCCGAGTGGAAATATACAAAGACTTTGGACCTTTTGTAATGGGTATTGATTGAACGGTGTAAAAACTGTGTGAGATCTTGGGCCATTGGCCACTCTCTGAGGTGGTGGCCCAACTCTGAGTTTTGATTAAATAAATAGCAGACCTCGAGCAACCCGCTTTGTCTGGGGAAGAATTTTTAACACTCGCGCTGCTCTTGGTCTCGTGCCGCCTGGGACTCGGGGCGTCCCTGGACTCTGAAGGTAAGAGCCATTCCTTCTTTTGCAGGAATGCTGGCCCGCCTCGAAAGGGACCCCGGCTCGGCACGCTGGCCCGCCGCTCTCGGTGTCACGGCGCCTCCTCACCGCCTGGGACTTGGGGTGTCCCCGCACTCTGAAGGTAGGAGGCATTCCTTCCTTTGCAGAGGCGCTGGGGTGCCTTGAAAGGGGCCCCCGGCTCGCTGCTCTGGGTCTCGTGCCCCTCTTTGTCTTGTGGCACACCTCGCCACCGCTCTGGGTGTCGCGGTGTGCCTCGCCGCTGCTCTTGGTCTCAGTGCTGCTCTTGATCTCGTGGCGCCTCCTTGCTGCCTGGGACTTGGGGTGTCCCTGGACTCTGAAGGTAGGAGGCTTTCCTTCTTTGCAGGGACGCTGGCCAGCCACGAAATCGCCACCGCTCTGGGTGTCGTGCCGCTCTTGTTGCGGTGCTTTGGGTTTCACGCCTCTCTTGGAGTCTGCGCGCCTCGCCGCCGCTCTGGGTCTTGCACCACTGTTGGTGTGGTGGTGCGACTCACTGCTGCTCTTGGTCTCGGCGCTGCTCTTGGTCTCGGCGTGCCTCCTTGCCACCTGGGGCCCAGGGCGTTACTGGACTCTGAAGGTAAGAGGCATTCCTTTGTTTGCAGGGATGCTGGCCTGCCTCGAAAGGGGTCCCAGCTCGGCGCGCCGGCCCGCCGCTTGGTACTCAGACTCAGAATTCACCTCGACTTGGACTAGGACTTGCCTTCTCCTCGAAGTCGCCTCGGACTCGGAAGGTAAGAGGCGTTCCTTCCTTTGCAGGGGCGCGGGCCTGCCTCCGCCTCGGACTCGCCTCCGCCTCGGACTCGCCTCCGACTTGGACGGTAAGAGGTGTTCCTTCCTTTGCAGGGGCGCGGGCCTGCCTCCGCCTCGCCTCCGCCTCCGCCTCGCCTCCGCCTCCGCCTCGCCTCCGCCTCCGCCTCGCCTCCGCCTCCGCCTCGCCTCCGCCTCCGCCTCGGACTCGCCTCCGCCTCGGACTCGCCTCCGCCTCGGACTCGCCTCCGCCTCGGACTCGCCTCCGCCTCGGACTCGCCTCCGCCTCCGCCTCGGACTCGCCTCCGCCTCGGACTCGCCTCCGCCTCCGCCTCGGACTCGCCTCCGCCTCGGACTCGCCTCCGCCTCCGCCTCCGCCTCGGACTCGCCTCCGCCTCCGCCTCCGCCTCGGACTCGCCTCCGCCTCCGCCTCGGACTCGCCTCGGACTCGCCTCCGCCTCGGACTCGCCTCGGACTCGCCT
This sequence comes from Rhynochetos jubatus, assembly GCA_027574665.1. NCBI lineage: Eukaryota > Metazoa > Chordata > Aves > Eurypygiformes > Rhynochetidae > Rhynochetos > Rhynochetos jubatus. The sequence continues at coordinate 5,279 of JAQBHY010000071.1, forward strand.
CCGCCTCGGACTCGCCTCGGACTCGCCTCGGACTCGCCTCCGCCTCGGACTCGCCTCGGACTCGCCTCCGCCTCGGCCTCGCCTCGGACTCGCCTCCGCCTCGGCCTCGCCTCGGACTCGCCTCCGCCTCGGCCTCGCCTCGGACTCGCCTCCGCCTCGGCCTCGCCTCGGACTCGCCTCCGCCTCGGCCTCGCCTCGGACTCGCCTCCGCCTCGGCCTCGCCTCGGACTCGCCTCCGCCTCGGCCTCGCCTCGGACTCGCCTCCGCCTCGGCCTCGCCTCGGACTCGCCTCCGCCTCGGCCTCGCCTCGGACTCGCCTCCGCCTCGGCCTCGCCTCCGCCTCGGCCCTCGCCTCCGCCTCGGCCGCCTCGCCTCGGACTCGCCTCCGCCTCGGACTCGCCTCCGCCTCGGACTCGCCTCCGCCTCGGACTCGCCTCCGCCTCGGACTCGCCTCCGCCTCGGACTCGCCTCCGCCTCGCCTCGGACTCGCCTCCGCCTCGGACTCGCCTCCGCCTCGCCTCGGACTCGCCTCCGCCTCGGACTCGCCTCCGCCTCGCCTCGGACTCGCCTCCGCCTCGGACTCGCCTCCGCCTCGCCTCGGACTCGCCTCCGCCTCGGACTCGCCTCCGCCTCGGACTCGCCTCCGCCTCGCCTCGGACTCGCCTCCGCCTCGGACTCGCCTCCGCCTCGGACTCGCCTCCGCCTCGGACTCGCCTCCGCCTCCGCCTCGGACTCGCCTCCGCCTCGGACTCGCCTCCGCCTCGGACTCGCCTCCGCCTCCGCCTCGGACTCGCCTCCGCCTCGGCCTCGCCTCCGCCTCCGCCTCCGCCTCGGCCTCGCCTCCGCCTCGCCTCCGCCTCGGCCCTCGCCTCCGCCTCGGACTCGCCTCCGCCTCCGCCTCCGCCTCGGACTCGCCTCCGCCTCGCCTCCGCCTCGGACTCGCCTCCGCCTCGGACTCGCCTCCGCCTCGACTCGCCTCCGCCTCGACTCGCCTCCGCCTCGCCTCGGACTCGCCTCCGCCTCGGACTCGCCTCCGCCTCCGCCTCGGACTCGCCTCCGCCTCCGCCTCGGACTCGCCTCCGCCTCCGCCTCGGACTCGCCTCCGCCTCCGCCTCGGACTCGCCTCCGCCTCCGCCTCGGCCTCGCCTCCGCCTCCGCCTCGGCCTCGCCTCCGCCTCGGACTCGCCTCGGACTCGCCTCCGCCTCGGACTCGCCTCCGCCTCGGACTCGCCTCGGACTCGCCTCCGCCTCGGACTCGCCTCGGACTCGCCTCCGCCTCGGACTCGCCTCCGCCTCGGACTCGCCTCCGCCTCGGACTCGCCTCGGACTCGACTCGCCTCCGCCTCGGACTCGCCTCGGACTCGCCTCCGCCTCGGACTCGCCTCCGCCTCGCCTCCGCCTCGGACTCGCCTCGGACTCGCCTCCGCCTCGGACTCGCCTCGGACTCGCCTCCGCCTCGGACTCGCCTCGGACTCGCCTCCGCCTCGGACTCGCCTCGGACTCGCCTCCGCCTCGGACTCGCCTCCGCCTCGGACTCGCCTCGGACTCGCCTCCGCCTCGGACTCGCCTCGGACTCGCCTCCGCCTCGGACTCGCCTCGGACTCGCCTCCGCCTCGGACTCGCCTCCGCCTCGGACTCGCCTCGGACTCGCCTCCGCCTCGGACTCGCCTCCGCCTCGGACTCGCCTCCGCCTCGGACTCGCCTCCGCCTCGCCTCCGCCTCGGACTCGCCTCCGCCTCCGCCTCGCCTCCGCCTCGGACTCGCCTCCGCCTCCGCCTCGCCTCCGCCTCGGACTCGCCTCCGCCTCGGACTCGCCTCCGCCTCCGCCTCCGCCTCGGACTCGCCTCCGCCTCCGCCTCGGACTCGCCTCCGCCTCCGCCTCCGCCTCGGACTCGCCTCCGCCTCCGCCTCCGCCTCGGACTCGCCTCCGCCTCCGCCTCCGCCTCGGACTCGCCTCCGCCTCCGCCTCCGCCTCCGCCTCCGCCTCGGACTCGCCTCCGCCTCCGCCTCCGCCTCCGCCTCCGCCTCGGACTCGCCTCCGCCTCCGCCTCCGCCTCGGACTCGCCTCCGCCTCGGACTCGCCTCGGACTCGCCTCCGCCTCGGACTCGCCTCGGACTCGCCTCCGCCTCGGACTCGCCTCGGACTCGCCTCGGACTCGCCTCCGCCTCGGACTCGCCTCGGACTCGCCTCCGCCTCGGACTCGCCTCGGACTCGCCTCCGCCTCGGACTCGCCTCGGACTCGCCTCCGCCTCGGACTCGCCTCGGACTCGCCTCCGCCTCGGACTCGCCTCGGACTCGCCTCCGCCTCGGCCTCGGCCTCCGCCTCCGCCTCGGACTCGCCTCCGCCTCGCCTCCGCCTCCGACGGTAAGAGGTGTTCCTTCCTTTGCAGGGGCGCGGGCCTGCCTCCGCCTCGGCCTCCGCCTCGGCCTCCGCCTCGGCCTCCGCCTCGGCCTCGGCCTCCGCCTCGGCCTCCGCCTCGGCCTCCGCCTCGGCCTCCGCCTCGGCCTCCGCCTCGGCCTCCGCCTCGGCCTCCGCCTCCGCCTCCGCCTCGGCCTCGGCCTCCGCCTCGGCCTCCGCCTCCGCCTCCGCCTCCGCCTCGGCCTCCGCCTCGGCCTCCGCCTCGGACTCGGCCTCCGCCTCGGACTCCGCCTCCGACGGTAAGAGGTGTTCCTTCCTTTGCAGGGGCGCGGGCCTGCCTCCGCCTCGGACTCGCCTCCGCCTCGGACTCGCCTCCGCCTCGGACTCGCCTCCGCCTCCGCCTCGGACTCGCCTCCGCCTCCGCCTCCGCCTCGGACTCGCCTCCGCCTCCGCCTCCGCCTCGGACTCGCCTCCGCCTCCGCCTCCGCCTCCGCCTCGGACTCGCCTCCGCCTCCGCCTCCGCCTCCGCCTCGGACTCGCCTCCGCCTCCGCCTCGGACTCGCCTCCGCCTCCGCCTCCGCCTCCGCCTCGGACTCGCCTCCGCCTCCGCCTCCGCCTCCGCCTCCGCCTCGGACTCGCCTCCGCCTCCGCCTCGGACTCGCCTCCGCCTCCGCCTCCGCCTCCGCCTCGGACTCGCCTCCGCCTCCGCCTCGGACTCGCCTCCGCCTCCGCCTCGGACTCCGCCTCCGCCTCGGACTCGCCTCCGCCTCCGCCTCGGACTCGCCTCCGCCTCGGACTCGCCTCCGCCTCCGCCTCCGCCTCGGACTCGCCTCCGCCTCCGCCTCCGCCTCGGACTCGCCTCCGCCTCCGCCTCGGACTCGCCTCCGCCTCCGCCTCCGCCTCGGACTCGCCTCCGCCTCCGCCTCCGCCTCGGACTCGCCTCCGCCTCCGCCTCCGCCTCGGACTCGCCTCCGCCTCCGCCTCGGACTCGCCTCCGCCTCCGCCTCGGACTCGCCTCCGCCTCCGCCTCGGACTCGCCTCCGCCTCCGCCTCGGACTCGCCTCCGCCTCCGCCTCCGCCTCCGCCTCGCCTCCGCCTCCGCCTCCGCCTCGGACTCGCCTCCGCCTCCGCCTCGGACTCGCCTCCGCCTCCGCCTCGGACTCGGCCTCCGCCTCCGCCTCGGACTCGCCTCCGCCTCCGCCTCGGACTCGGCCTCCGCCTCCGCCTCGGACTCGGCCTCCGCCTCCGCCTCCGCCTCGGACTCGGCCTCCGCCTCCGCCTCGGACTCGCCTCCGCCTCCGCCTCGGACTCGGACTCGCCTCCGCCTCCGCCTCCGCCTCGGACTCGCCTCCGCCTCCGCCTCGGACTCGCCTCCGCCTCCGCCTCGGACTCGCCTCCGCCTCCGCCTCGGACTCGCCTCCGCCTCGGACTCGCCTCCGCCTCCGCCTCGGACTCGCCTCCGCCTCGGACTCGCCTCCGCCTCCGCCTCCGCCTCGGACTCGCCTCCGCCTCCGCCTCGGACTCGCCTCCGCCTCCGCCTCGGACTCGCCTCCGCCTCCGCCTCGGACTCGCCTCCGCCTCGGACTCGCCTCCGCCTCGGACTCGCCTCCGCCTCCGCCTCCGCCTCCGCCTCGGACTCGCCTCCGCCTCGGCCTCGGACTCGCCTCCGCCTCCGCCTCGGCCTCGGACTCGCCTCCGCCTCCGCCTCCGCCTCGGACTCGCCTCCGCCTCCGCCTCCGCCTCCGCCTCGGACTCCGCCTCCGCCTCGGACTCCGCCTCCGCCTCCGCCTCCGCCTCGGACTCGCCTCCGCCTCCGCCTCCGCCTCGGACTCGCCTCCGCCTCCGCCTCCGCCTCGGACTCGCCTCCGCCTCCGCCTCCGCCTCCGCCTCGCCTCCGCCTCCGCCTCCGCCTCCGCCTCGGACTCGCCTCCGCCTCCGCCTCCGCCTCGGACTCGCCTCCGCCTCCGCCTCGGACTCGCCTCCGCCTCCGCCTCGGACTCGCCTCCGCCTCCGCCTCCGCCTCCGCCTCGGACTCGCCTCCGCCTCCGCCTCGGACTCGCCTCCGCCTCCGCCTCGGACTCGCCTCCGCCTCCGCCTCCGCCTCCGCCTCGGACTCGCCTCCGCCTCCGCCTCGGACTCGCCTCCGCCTCCGCCTCGGACTCGCCTCCGCCTCCGCCTCGGACTCCGCCTCCGCCTCGGACTCGCCTCCGCCTCCGCCTCGGACTCGCCTCCGCCTCCGCCTCCGCCTCGGACTCGCCTCCGCCTCCGCCTCCGCCTCGGACTCGCCTCCGCCTCCGCCTCCGCCTCGGACTCGCCTCCGCCTCCGCCTCGGACTCGCCTCCGCCTCCGCCTCGGACTCGCCTCCGCCTCCGCCTCCGCCTCGGACTCGCCTCCGCCTCCGCCTCCGCCTCGGACTCGCCTCCGCCTCCGCCTCGGACTCGCCTCCGCCTCCGCCTCGGACTCGCCTCCGCCTCGGACTCGCCTCCGCCTCCGCCTCGGACTCGCCTCCGCCTCCGCCTCCGCCTCCGCCTCGGACTCGCCTCCGCCTCCGCCTCCGCCTCGGACTCGCCTCCGCCTCCGCCTCGGACTCGCCTCCGCCTCCGCCTCGGACTCGGCCTCCGCCTCCGCCTCGGACTCGCCTCCGCCTCCGCCTCGGACTCGGCCTCCGCCTCCGCCTCGGACTCGGCCTCCGCCTCCGCCTCCGCCTCGGACTCGGCCTCCGCCTCCGCCTCCGCCTCCGCCTCGGACTCGCCTCCGCCTCCGCCTCCGCCTCGGACTCGCCTCCGCCTCCGCCTCGGACTCGCCTCCGCCTCCGCCTCGGACTCGCCTCCGCCTCGGACTCGCCTCCGCCTCCGCCTCGGACTCGCCTCCGCCTCCGCCTCGGACTCGCCTCCGCCTCCGCCTCCGCCTCGGACTCGCCTCCGCCTCGGACTCGCCTCCGCCTCCGCCTCGGACTCGCCTCCGCCTCGGACTCGCCTCCGCCTCCGCCTCCGCCTCGGACTCGCCTCCGCCTCCGCCTCGGACTCGCCTCCGCCTCCGCCTCGGACTCGCCTCCGCCTCGGACTCGCCTCCGCCTCGGACTCGCCTCCGCCTCGGACTCGCCTCCGCCTCCGCCTCCGCCTCCGCCTCCGCCTCGGACTCGCCTCCGCCTCCGCCTCCGCCTCGGACTCGCCTCCGCCTCCGCCTCCGCCTCGGACTCGCCTCCGCCTCCGCCTCCGCCTCCGCCTCCGCCTCCGCCTCCGCCTCGGACTCCGCCTCCGCCTCGGACTCCGCCTCCGCCTCCGCCTCCGCCTCGGACTCGCCTCCGCCTCCGCCTCCGCCTCGGACTCGCCTCCGCCTCCGCCTCCGCCTCCGCCTCCGCCTCGGACTCGCCTCGGACTCCGCCTCCGCCTCCGCCTCGGACTCGCCTCCGCCTCCGCCTCGCCTCCGCCTCCGCCTCGGACTCGCCTCCGCCTCCGCCTCCGCCTCGGACTCGCCTCCGCCTCCGCCTCCGCCTCGGACTCGCCTCCGCCTCCGCCTCCGCCTCGGACTCGCCTCCGCCTCGCCTCCGCCTCCGCCTCGCCTCCGCCTCCGCCTCCGCCTCCGCCTCGGACTCGCCTCCGCCTCGCCTCCGCCTCCGCCTCGCCTCCGCCTCCGCCTCGGACTCGCCTCCGCCTCCGCCTCGGACTCGCCTCCGCCTCCGCCTCCGCCTCGGACTCGCCTCCGCCTCCGCCTCGGACTCGCCTCCGCCTCCGCCTCCGCCTCCGCCTCCGCCTCGGACTCGCCTCCGCCTCGGACTCGCCTCCGCCTCCGCCTCGGACTCGCCTCCGCCTCCGCCTCCGCCTCGGACTCGCCTCCGCCTCCGCCTCCGCCTCGGACTCGCCTCCGCCTCCGCCTCCGCCTCGGACTCGCCTCCGCCTCCGCCTCCGCCTCGGACTCGCCTCCGCCTCCGCCTCCGCCTCCGACGGTAAGAGGTGTTCCTTCCTTTGCAGGGGCGCGGGCCTGCCTCCGCCTCGGACTCGCCTCCGCCTCGGACTCGCCTCCGCCTCGGACTCGCCTCCGCCTCCGCCTCGGACTCGCCTCCGCCTCCGCCTCGGACTCGCCTCCGCCTCGGACTCGCCTCCGCCTCCGCCTCGGACTCGCCTCCGCCTCCGCCTCGGACTCGCCTCCGCCTCCGCCTCGGACTCGCCTCCGCCTCCGCCTCGCCTCCGCCTCGCCTCCGCCTCCGCCTCCGCCTCCGCCTCGGACTCGCCTCCGCCTCCGCCTCGGACTCGCCTCCGCCTCGGACTCGCCTCCGCCTCCGCCTCGGACTCGCCTCCGCCTCCGCCTCGGACTCGCCTCCGCCTCCGCCTCGCCTCCGCCTCGCCTCCGCCTCCGCCTCCGCCTCCGCCTCCGCCTCGGACTCGCCTCCGCCTCCGCCTCGGACTCGCCTCCGCCTCGGACTCGCCTCCGCCTCGGACTCGGACTCGCCTCCGCCTCCGCCTCGGACTCGCCTCCGCCTCGGACTCGCCTCCGCCTCCGCCTCCGCCTCGGACTCGCCTCCGCCTCCGCCTCGGACTCGCCTCCGCCTCCGCCTCGGACTCGCCTCCGCCTCCGCCTCCGCCTCGCCTCCGCCTCCGCCTCCGCCTCGGACTCGCCTCCGCCTCCGCCTCGCCTCCGCCTCCGCCTCCGCCTCGGACTCGCCTCCGCCTCCGCCTCCGCCTCGGACTCGCCTCCGCCTCCGCCTCCGCCTCGGACTCGCCTCCGCCTCCGCCTCGGACTCGCCTCCGCCTCGGACTCGCCTCCGCCTCCGCCTCGGACTCGCCTCCGCCTCCGCCTCGGACTCGCCTCCGCCTCGGACTCGCCTCCGCCTCCGCCTCGGACTCGCCTCCGCCTCCGCCTCGGACTCGCCTCCGCCTCCGCCTCCGCCTCCGCCTCGGACTCGCCTCCGCCTCCGCCTCCGCCTCGGACTCGCCTCCGCCTCCGCCTCCGCCTCGGACTCGCCTCCGCCTCCGCCTCCGCCTCGGACTCGCCTCCGCCTCCGCCTCCGCCTCGGACTCGCCTCCGCCTCCGCCTCGGACTCGCCTCCGCCTCCGCCTCCGCCTCCGCCTCGGACTCGCCTCCGCCTCCGCCTCCGCCTCGGACTCGCCTCCGCCTCCGCCTCCGCCTCGGACTCGCCTCCGCCTCCGCCTCGGACTCGCCTCCGCCTCCGCCTCGGACTCGCCTCCGCCTCGGACTCGCCTCCGCCTCCGCCTCGGACTCGGACTCGCCTCCGCCTCGGACTCGGACTCGCCTCCGCCTCGGACTCGCCTCCGCCTCCGCCTCGGACTCGGACTCGCCTCCGCCTCCGCCTCGGACTCGCCTCCGCCTCCGCCTCGGACTCGGACTCGCCTCCGCCTCCGCCTCGGACTCGCCTCCGCCTCCGCCTCGGACTCGCCTCCGCCTCCGCCTCGGACTCGCCTCCGCCTCCGCCTCGGACTCGCCTCCGCCTCCGCCTCGGACTCGCCTCCGCCTCCGCCTCGGACTCGCCTCCGCCTCCGCCTCGGACTCGCCTCCGCCTCCGCCTCGGACTCGCCTCCGCCTCCGCCTCGGACTCGCCTCCGCCTCGGACGGTAAGAGGTGTTCCTTCCTTTGCAGGGGCGCGGGCCTGCCTCCGCCTCGGACTCGCCTCCGCCTCGCACGGTAAGAGGCGTTCCTTCCTTTGCAGCGCTGCGGGCCTGCCTCGGAAGGAGCTCTGGCTTGGCAATCGGGGTCTCTTGTTGCTCTTGGTGCTGTGGTGGGCCTCGTTGCCGCTCGGGGTGTTGCGCCGCCGTTGAGGGTCTCGCGCTGCTCTTGGAGTGCTGCTGCACTTCGCTGCCGCTCTTGGTCTGGGCGCTGGTCTTGGTGTTGTGGCGCCTCCTGGCCCCCTCGCATTGGGGGCGTCCCTGCACGCCTAAGTTCAGAGTCATTCCTTCCGTTGGAGGGACGTGGGCCTGCTTGGGGAGCTGGGCTAGATTGGCACGGGCAGTTCTCCTGGAGAGCAGGAGGAGTGTGTCCTGGACTTGGCCTGGAATTGCTCCTGGACTTGGGCTGCATTTGAGGCTGCAATTTTGACTGGGCTTGGGCCTGAATTTCTCCTGAACGGGGGTTGGAATCGATCTTAGAATTCACATGCAACATGGCCGGGCTTTGAACTGACATTTCTACTGCACGTACGCTGGAATTGCTGGAGACGTGGGGCTGCTTCTTAGGCAGGAGTTATTATTGAGCTGGCATGCAATTAGGGGCGAGCGGGCGGGGCCCAAGGGGCGAGCGGGCGGGGCCCAAGGGGTGAGGGGGCGCTGAATTTCCCTGGCCCTTCAGCCCGAATGTCTCCTCCCCTCGGGCTGGGTTTAGGCTGCAGTTTCGACTCGATTTTGGCGTGAATTTCTCCTGCACTTGGGGCCCAATTTCTGCCGGACCAAGGCTGGAATTTCTATTGGACTGGGCCTCGAATTTATACTGGAAGCGGGCCTCAAGCCAGTCCAAATACGGGACACATTCAGGCCCAGGTCCAAATGAAAACGAAGCCAAAGGCCAAGAGAAATTCACACCTAAATCCAGGAGTAACTCCAGCATAAATCCAGCCCACGGCCAGGACCAATTTGGGCTCAAATCCAGGACAAGTTCCAGTCCAAATCCTGGACAAATTTTGGTGCAAGTGCAGGAGAAACTGCGGCCAATTCTGGGCGAAATTCCAGCCCAAGTGCAGCAGAAATTCCAGTTGAAGCCCCGGAGACAGTCCACCCTAACAGCGAGAGAAATTTGGGCCCAAGTCCAGTCGAAATTGCAGCCCCAGTGGAGGAGAAATTTCAGCCCAGGTCCACACGAGATTGAGGCACAAGCCCAGGAGGGCTACGGTTAGTGTCTGGAGAAGGGGAAAGGCCCCAGGTCCAGGGAGAGTCGGGATTGCAAAGGGCTGCCAGGAGCAGCACGACACTGCACTGACATTGCAGTGACCATCCTCAACTGTCCTCCAGGGACCCAGGGTGTCACTGGCAAAGGACAGAGCTGCTCAGCTGTGCCCTCCTGGGTGTTGGTGTAGAGTTCTGTCAGCAAAGACAGGAGAGTCTGGTCCTGCCGCTTTGCAGGACGGGCAGAAGCTCCCAAAAAATTGCTGAGGTGTTTCTCAACATTGCCTGTCACCGTTATCTCCTTCTGGACTGCTGTGAGCCAGCAGCTTTTATTGCATTAAGCCTTGAGTTCCTGCTGCAAAGCCACCGTCTCAGCCCTCAGGTGAGGGTTGATATGCTGTGGGGCTTTGGCCATCGCCCCTGTTCCTCATGGGTTCCAGCTGGGGCTGGGGCAGCCCCAGGTGTGGCCCGTGAGGCTGAGGATGGGGCCGGCCCTGCACGGGGCGGGGCTCCAGCTACAAAGGGGCTGCCTGGGAAGCAGTGCTGTTGAGGGGGCAGGGGAAGCTCGGAGATGGAAGGAGTGGTAAAGGGTTCCTGCTCTTCAGAGCTGTGGTGAGTCCTGTCATGTCTCCTGTACACCCCACTCTCTCTGCTTCTGCCTCCTCCTGTGCTGGTCACTGGCCTGGCTCCCTGACATTTGATTCTTTTCTGCTGACTCTGCTCTCTGCCTCTTCACCCATTCATTATTTCTGGTTTCCCTCCATCTCTCTCTGTCCTGTACTTGTGTGATTTAGAAATTTCTAGTCTGTGTTTCCATGCCGTTAGCTTCCTGTTCCATATTATCAGGGTCCTTTCTAGCTGTCTCCCTGTTCTGTAACCCTCTGTTTCTTGTGTCAAATCACTTTTCAAACTCTTGTCGTGTGTTGTCCCTTATCCATTTCCCTGTTTCGATGTTGTGATTCTGGTCTGTTTCTTGCACTCGGTTTCTTTTTAAAATTCCTTCCGCTTCTCCCTCTCTTTAGCGCCCTTTCTTGAATTTATTTCAACGTCTTCATTCCTTACACCTTCTCTGTATTTCTTCTGCCTTATTGCTATTGGCATTTTCAGGGTATTTTTAAAGTGTTACATTCCTTAAGGACAGCCAGTAAGAGGTTGTGTTTTGGGTTCGTGCTGATAACACCGGTGTTTAACCCAAAATCTACGAGTAGTCGTGGTGGGCTTTTCTATTGCATGTTATCAGTAGCTTTATTAGTATTGTTACTCTATCCTTTGCCTTTTAAGTTGCTACTCTCTTCCCTTGTGAGCTTTCTCGTCTCTTTCTCTGGCTCTCCTGCCCCTGTATGGGAGGGGGAGGTGAGCGAGTGGCCGTTCAGAGCTCTGTTGCTGGCTGGGTTAAATGACGACAGTCCTGTCTTGTGCCCCAGGTGGGGCCCGAGGGGTTGAGATAGTGACAGATCATCCGATTCAAGTAAGTATGACCACGTAAGTATGATAATTCGTTCCAGGAATTAGAGTGAAGATGGACAAACGTTCTGGGAAATGCCACACGTACCCTATGTACGCGAGGGGAGGCTGATGCAACGTACGGCAGGCACGAGAGGTGGAGCGATCCCCTGAACAGCACCGTCTGCGATCGAGTGGATGCTGTTTCTTAACGTTGTGTTGGTGGGAAGAGGGTTATCCCTTGTTTTGGTGACCTGGGTGGGACAGTGCTTCTGAATCTCTGTAAAGGAATCTTTCCTAGTCCCTAGCGCAGGTTTAGATCTGAGGTTTGGGGTGTTGTAAAGTGCAGAAATACCGCTCGACAGGCCCAGAATGTTTGCTCTCAGCCTGCTCCTTGTACGGACCCACCCCAGGCTGGTTTCAAACCCAGTCAAGCTAATCACGCAGAGACCTATTCAACAAAGAGTGATTAATTAATGAAGCACAGGTGCTTTGCTAGACAAAAGGTAAACCCTTAATTGTACCTCTCAAAGTCTGTCTCAGAATTGTGCAGGACAGAAATGGCAGAAGAGTGATTACGGAGACGGCGACCCGAAGAAGACCCTGTAGCTGAACCGAGGCTCGGAACCAGAACAGAAGAATGCAGCTGAGACGGGGGATTGTGGTGGTCTTTGGGAAACGATGAACTCTGGGGACTGAAAGGCCGAGTGGAAATATACAAAGACTTCTGACCTTCTGTAATGGGTATTGATTGAACGGTGTAAAACTGTGTGAGATCTTGGGCCATCGGCCACTCTCTGAGGTGGTGGCCCAACTCTGAGTTTTGATTAAATAAATAGCAGACCTCGAGCCACCCGCTTTGTCTGGGGAAGAATTTTTAACACTCGTGCCGCCTGGGACTCGGGGCGTCCCTGGACTCTGAAGGTAAGAGCCATTCCTTCTTTTGCAGGAATGCTGGCCCGCCTCGAAAGGGACCCCGGCTCGGCACGCTGGCCCACCGCTCTCGGTGTCACGGCGCCTCCTCACCGCCTGGGACTTGGGGTGTCCCCGCACTCTGAAGGTAGGAGGCATTCCTTCCTTTGCAGAGGCGCTGGGGTGCCTTGAAAGGGGCCCCCGGCTCGCTGCTCTGGGTCTCGTGCCCCTCTTTGTCTTGTGGCACACCTCGCCACCGCTCTGGGTGTCGCGGTGTGCCTCGCCGCTGCTCTTGGTCTCAGTGCTGCTCTTGATCTCGTGGCGCCTCCTTGCCGCCTGGGACTTGGGGTGTCCCTGGACTCTGAAGGTAAGAGGCTTTCCTTCTTTGCAGGGATGCTGGCCCGCCTCGAAAGGGGTCCCAGCTCGGCGCGCCGGCCTGCTGCTTCGGACTCAGACTCAGACTTCACCTCGACTTGGACTAGGACTTGCCTTCTCCTCGAAGTCGCCTCGGACTCAGAAGGTAAGAGGCGTTCCTTCCTTCGCAGGGGCGCGGGCCTGCCTCGGAAGGAGCCCCGACTCGACGCGCCTCCCGCCACCTCGGACTCGGACTTTGAGTCGGACTCACCTCGGACTCGGCAGGTAAGAGGCGTTCCTTCCTTTGCAGGGACTCGCCTCCGCCTCGGACTCGCCTCCGCCTCGGACTCACACGGTAAGAGGCGTTCCTTCCTTCGCAGCGCTGCGGGCCTGCCTCGAAAGGAGCCCCGGCCCGACGCGCCTCGTGCTGCCTCGGACTCGCCTCCGCCTCGCCTCCCCCTCTCCTCGGACTCGCACGGTAAGAGGCGTTCCTTCCTTTGCAGCGCTGTGGGCCTGCCTCGGAAGGAGCTCTGGCTTGGCAATCGGGGTCTCTTGTTGCTCTTGGTGCTGTGGTGGGCCTCGTTGCCGCTCGGGGTGTTGCGCCGCCGTTGTGGGTCTCGTGCCGCTCTTGGAGTCGATGCGCCTCGTTGCCGCTCGGGGTGTTGCGCCGCCGTTGAGGGTCTCGCGCTGCTCTTGGAGTGCTGCTGCACTTCGCTGCCGCTCTTGGTCTGGGCGCTGGTCTTGGTGTTGTGGCGCCTCCTGGCCCCCTCGCATTGGGGGCGTCCCTGCACGCCTAAGTTCAGAGTCATTCCTTCCGTTGGAGGGACGTGGGCCTGCTTGGGGAGCTGGGCTAGATTGGCACGGGCAGTTCTCCTGGAGAGCAGGAGGAGTGTGTCCTGGACTTGGCCTGGGATTGCTCCTGGACGTGGGCTGCATTTGAGGCTGGAATTGCTCCTGGACTTGGGCTGCATTTGAGGGTGCAATTTTGAGTGGGCGGGGCTTAAGGGGCGAGGGGGCGGGGCTTAAGGGGCGAGGGGGCGGGGCTTAAGGGGCGAGGGGGCGGGGCTTAAGGGGCGAGGGGGCGGGGCTTAAGGGGCGAGGGGGCGGGGCTTAAGGGGCGAGGGGGCGGGGCTTAGGGGGCGAGGGGGCGGGGCTTAGGGGGCGAGGGGGCGGGGCTTAGGGGGCGAGGGGGCGGGGCTTAGGGGGCGAGGGGGCGGGGCTTAGGGGGCGAGGGGGCGGGGCTTAGGGGGCGAGGGGGCGGGGCTTAGGGGGCGGGGCTTAGGGGGCGGGGCTTAGGGGGCGAGGGGGCGGGGCTTAGGGGGCGAGGGGGCGGGGCTTAGGGGGCGGGGCTTAGGGGGCGAGGGGGCGGGGCTTAGGGGGCGAGGGGGCGGGGCTTAGGGGGCGAGGGGGCGGGGCTTAGGGGGCGAGGGGGCGGGGCTTAGGGGGCGAGGGGGCGGGGCTTAGGGGGCGAGGGGGCGGGGCTTAGGGGGCGAGGGGGCGGGGCTTAGGGGGCGAGGGGGCGGGGCTTAGGGGGCGAGGGGGCGGGGCTTAGGGGGCGAGGGGGCGGGGCTTAGGGGGCGAGGGGGCGGGGCTTAGGGGGCGAGGGGGCGGGGCTTAGGGGGCGAGGGGGCGGGGCTTAGGGGGCGAGGGGGCGGGGCTTAGGGGGCGAGGGGGCGGGGCTTAGGGGGCGAGGGGGCGGGGCTTAGGGGGCGAGGGGGCGGGGCTTAGGGGGCGAGGGGGCGGGGCTTAGGGGGCGAGGGGGCGGGGCTTAGGGGGCGAGGGGGCGGGGCTTAGGGGGCGAGGGGGCGGGGCTTAGGGGGCGAGGGGGCGGGGCTTAGGGGGCGAGGGGGCGGGGCTTAGGGGGCGAGGGGGCGGGGCTTAGGGGGCGAGGGGGCGGGGCTTAGGGGGCGAGGGGGCGGGGCTTAGGGGGCGAGGGGGCGGGGCTTAGGGGGCGAGGGGGCGGGGCTTAGGGGGCGAGGGGGCGGGGCTTAGGGGGCGAGGGGGCGGGGCTTAGGGGGCGAGGGGGCGGGGCTTAGGGGGCGAGGGGGCGGGGCTTAGGGGGCGAGGGGGCGGGGCTTAGGGGGCGAGGGGGCGGGGCTTAGGGGGCGAGGGGGGCGGGGCTTAGGGGGCGAGGGGGCGGGGCTTAGGGGGCGAGGGGGCGGGGCTTAGGGGGCGAGGGGGCGGGGCTTAGGGGGCGAGGGGGCGGGGCTTAGGGGGCGAGGGGGCGGGGCTTAGGGGGCGAGGGGGCGGGGCTTAGGGGGCGAGGGGGCGGGGCTTAGGGGGCGAGGGGGCGGGGCTTAGGGGGCGAGGGGGCGGGGCTTAGGGGGCGAGGGGGCGGGGCTTAGGGGGCGAGGGGGCGGGGCTTAGGGGGCGAGGGGGCGGGGCTTAGGGGGCGAGGGGGCGGGGCTTAGGGGGCGAGGGGGCGGGGCTTAGGGGGCGAGGGGGGCGGGGCTTAGGGGGCGAGGGGGCGGGGCTTAGGGGGCGAGGGGGCGGGGCTTAGGGGGCGAGGGGGCGGGGCTTAGGGGGCGAGGGGGCGGGGCTTAGGGGGCGAGGGGGCGGGGCTTAGGGGGCGAGGGGGCGGGGCTTAGGGGGCGAGGGGGCGGGGCTTAGGGGGCGAGGGGGCGGGGCTTAGGGGGCGAGGGGGCGGGGCTTAGGGGGCGAGGGGGCGGGGCTTAGGGGGCGAGGGGGCGGGGCTTAGGGGGCGAGGGGGCGGGGCTTAGGGGGCGAGGGGGCGGGGCTTAGGGGGCGAGGGGGCGGGGCTTAGGGGGCTAAAGGGGCGGGGCTTAGGGGGCGAGGGGGCGGGGCTTAGGGGGCGAGGGGGCGGGGCTTAGGGGGCGAGGGGGCGGGGCTTAGGGGGCTAAAGGGGCGGGGCTTAGGGGGCTAAAGGGGCGGGGCTTAGGGGGCTAAAGGGGCGGGGCTTAGGGGGCTAAAGGGGCGGGGCTTAGGGGGCTAAAGGGGCGGGGCTTAGGGGGCTAAAGGGGCGGGGCTTAGGGGGCGAGGGGGCGGGGCTTAGGGGGCTAAAGGGGCGGGGCTTAGGGGGCGAGGGGGCGGGGCTTAGGGGGCGAGGGGGCGGGGCTAAAGGGGCTAAAGGGGCGGGGCTTAGGGGGCGAGGGGGCGGGGCTTAGGGGGCGAGGGGGCGGGGCTTAGGGGGCTAAAGGGGCGGGGCTTAGGGGGCTAAAGGGGCGGGGCTTAGGGGGCTAAAGGGGCGGGGCTTAGGGGGCTAAAGGGGCGGGGCTTAGGGGGCGAGGGGGCGGGGCTTAGGGGGCGAGGGGGCGGGGCTTAGGGGGCGAGGGGGCGGGGCTAAAGGGGCTAAAGGGGCGGGGCTTAGGGGGCGAGGGGGCGGGGCTTAGGGGGCGAGGGGGCGGGGCTAAAGGGGCTAAAGGGGCGGGGCTTAGGGGGCGAGGGGGCGGGGCTAAAGGG
This sequence comes from Rhynochetos jubatus, assembly GCA_027574665.1. Taxonomy (NCBI): domain Eukaryota; kingdom Metazoa; phylum Chordata; class Aves; order Eurypygiformes; family Rhynochetidae; genus Rhynochetos; species Rhynochetos jubatus. Next base: position 20,598 of record JAQBHY010000071.1, read on the forward strand.
GCTAAAGGGGCGGGGCTAAAGGGGCTAAAGGGGCGGGGCTAAAGGGGCTAAAGGGGCGGGGCTAAAGGGGCTAAAGGGGCGGGGCTAAAGGGGCTTAAGGGGCTAAAGGGGCGGGGCTAAAGGGGCTTAAGGGGCTTAAGGGGCGGGGCCCAAGGGGCGAGGGGGCGGGGCCCAAGGGGCGAGGGGGCGGGGCGGGCCCAAGGGGCGAGGGGGCGGGGCCCAAGGGGCGAGGGGGCGGGGCCCAAGGGGCGAGGGGGCGCTGAATTTCCCTGGCCCTTCAGCCCCAACGTCTCCTCCCCTCGGGCTGGGTTTAGGCTGCAATTTCGACTCGATTTTGGCGTGAATTTCTCCTGCACTTGGGGCCCAATTTCTGCCGGACCAAGGCTGGAATTTCTATTGGACTGGGCCTCGAATTTATACTGGAAGCGGGCCTCAAGCCAGTCCAAATACGGGACACATTCAGGCCCAGGTCCAAATGAAAACGAAGCCAAAGGCCAAGAGAAATTCACTCCTAAATCCAGGAGTAACTCCAGCATAAATCCAGCCCATGGCCAGGACCAATTTGGGCTCAAATCCAGGACAAGTTCCAGTCCAAATCCTGGACAAATTTTGGTGCAAGTGCAGGAGAAACTGCGGCCAATTCTGGGCGAAATTCCAGCCCAAGTGCAGCAGAAATTCCAGTCGAAGCCCCGGAGACAGTCCACCCTAACAGCGAGAGAAATTTGGGCCCAAGTCCAGTGGAAATTGCAGCCCCAGTGGAGGAGAAATTTCAGCCCAGGTCCACACGAGATTGAGGCACAAGCCCAGGAGGGCTACGGTTAGTGTCTGGAGAAGGGGAAAGGCCCCAGGTCCAGGGAGAGTCGGGATTGCAAAGGGCTGCCAGGAGCAGCACGACACTGCACTGACATTGCAGTGACCATCCTCAACTGTCCTCCAGGGACCCAGGGTGTCACTGGCAAAGGACAGAGCTGCTCAGCTGTGCCCTCCTGGGTGTTGGTGTAGAGTTCTGTCAGCAAAGACAGGAGAGTCTGGTCCTGCCGCTTTGCAGGACGGGCAGAAGCTCCCAAAAAATTGCTGAGGTGTTTCTCAACATTGCCTGTCACCGTTATCTCCTTCTGGACTGCTGTGAGCCAGCAGCTTTTATTGCATTAAGCCTTGAGTTCCTGCTGCAAAGCCACCGTCTCAGCCCTCAGGTGAGGGTTGATATGCTGTGGGGCTTTGGCCATCGCCCCTGTTCCTCATGGGTTCCAGCTGGGGCTGGGGCAGCCCCAGGTGTGGCCCGTGAGGCTGAGGATGGGGCCGGCCCTGCACGGGGCGGGGCTCCAGCTACAAAGGGGCTGCCTGGGAAGCAGTGCTGTTGAGGGGGCAGGGGAAGCTCGGAGATGGAAGGAGTGGTAAAGGGTTCCTGCTCTTCAGAGCTGTGGTGAGTCCTGTCATGTCTCCTGTACACCCCACTCTCTCTGCTTCTGCCTCCTCCTGTGCTGGTCACTGGCCTGGCTCCCTGACATTTGATTCTTTTCTGCTGACTCTGCTCTCTGCCTCTTCACCCATTCATTATTTCTGGTTTCCCTCCATCTCTCTCTGTCCTGTACTTGTGTGATTTAGAAATTTCTAGTCTGTGTTTCCATGCCGTTAGCTTCCTGTTCCATATTATCAGGGTCCTTTCTAGCTGTCTCCCTGTTCTGTAACCCTCTGTTTCTTGTGTCAAATCACTTTTCAAACTCTTGTCGTGTGTTGTCCCTTATCCATTTCCCTGTTTCGATGTTGTGATTCTGGTCTGTTTCTTGCACTCGGTTTCTTTTTAAAATTCCTTCCGCTTCTCCCTCTCTTTAGCGCCCTTTCTTGAATTTATTTCAACGTCTTCATTCCTTACACCTTCTCTGTATTTCTTCTGCCTTATTGCTATTGGCATTTTCAGGGTATTTTTAAAGTGTTACATTCCTTAAGGACAGCCAGTAAGAGGTTGTGTTTTGGGTTCGTGCTGATAACACCGGTGTTTAACCCAAAATCTACGAGTAGTCGTGGTGGGCTTTTCTATTGCATGTTATCAGTAGCTTTATTAGTATTGTTACTCTATCCTTTGCCTTTTAAGTTGCTACTCTCTTCCCTTGTGAGCTTTCTCGTCTCTTTCTCTGGCTCTCCTGCCCCTGTATGGGAGGGGGAGGTGAGCGAGTGGCCGTTCAGAGCTCTGTTGCTGGCTGGGTTAAATGACGACAGTCCTGTCTTGTGCCCCAGGTGGGGCCCGAGGGGTTGAGATAGTGACAGATCATCCGATTCAAGTAAGTATGACCACGTAAGTATGATAATTCGTTCCAGGAATTAGAGTGAAGATGGACAAACGTTCTGGGAAATGCCACACGTACCCTATGTACGCGAGGGGAGGCTGATGCAACGTACGGCAGGCACGAGAGGTGGAGCGATCCCCTGAACAGCACCGTCTGCGATCGAGTGGATGCTGTTTCTTAACGTTGTGTTGGTGGGAAGAGGGTTATCCCTTGTTTTGGTGACCTGGGTGGGACAGTGCTTCTGAATCTCTGTAAAGGAATCTTTCCTAGTCCCTAGCGCAGGTTTAGATCTGAGGTTTGGGGTGTTGTAAAGTGCAGAAATACCGCTCGACAGGCCCAGAATGTTTGCTCTCAGCCTGCTCCTTGTACGGACCCACCCCAGGCTGGTTTCAAACCCAGTCAAGCTAATCACGCAGAGACCTATTCAACAAAGAGTGATTAATTAATGAAGCACAGGTGCTTTGCTAGACAAAAGGTAAACCCTTAATTGTACCTCTCAAAGTCTGTCTCAGAATTGTGCAGGACAGAAATGGCAGAAGAGTGATTACGGAGACGGCGACCCGAAGAAGGCCCTGTAGCTGAACCGAGGCTCGGAACCAGAACAGAAGAATGCAGCTGAGACGGGGGATTGTGGTGGTCTTTGGGAAACGATGAACTCTGGGGACTGAAAGGCCGAGTGGAAATATACAAAGACTTCTGACCTTCTGTAATGGGTATTGATTGAACGGTGTAAAACTGTGTGAGATCTTGGGCCATCGGCCACTCTCTGAGGTGGTGGCCCAACTCTGAGTTTTGATTAAATAAATAGCAGACCTCGAGCCACCCGCTTTGTCTGGGGAAGAATTTTTAACACTCGTGCCGCCTGGGACTCGGGGCGTCCCTGGACTCTGAAGGTAAGAGCCATTCCTTCTTTTGCAGGAATGCTGGCCCGCCTCGAAAGGGACCCCGGCTCGGCACGCTGGCCCACCGCTCTCGGTGTCACGGCGCCTCCTCACCGCCTGGGACTTGGGGTGTCCCCGCACTCTGAAGGTAGGAGGCATTCCTTCCTTTGCAGAGGCGCTGGGGTGCCTTGAAAGGGGCCCCCGGCTCGCTGCTCTGGGTCTCGTGCCCCTCTTTGTCTTGTGGCACACCTCGCCACCGCTCTGGGTGTCGCGGTGTGCCTCGCCGCTGCTCTTGGTCTCAGTGCTGCTCTTGATCTCGTGGCGCCTCCTTGCCGCCTGGGACTTGGGGTGTCCCTGGACTCTGAAGGTAAGAGGCTTTCCTTCTTTGCAGGGATGCTGGCCCGCCTCGAAAGGGGTCCCAGCTCGGCGCGCCGGCCTGCTGCTTCGGACTCAGACTCAGACTTCACCTCGACTTGGACTAGGACTTGCCTTCTCCTCGAAGTCGCCTCGGACTCAGAAGGTAAGAGGCGTTCCTTCCTTCGCAGGGGCGCGGGCCTGCCTCGGAAGGAGCCCCGACTCGACGCGCCTCCCGCCACCTCGGACTCGGACTTTGAGTCGGACTCACCTCGGACTCGGCAGGTAAGAGGCGTTCCTTCCTTTGCAGGGACTCGCCTCCGCCTCGGACTCGCCTCCGCCTCGGACTCACACGGTAAGAGGCGTTCCTTCCTTCGCAGCGCTGCGGGCCTGCCTCGAAAGGAGCCCCGGCCCGACGCGCCTCGTGCTGCCTCGGACTCGCCTCCGCCTCGCCTCCCCCTCTCCTCGGACTCGCACGGTAAGAGGCGTTCCTTCCTTTGCAGCGCTGTGGGCCTGCCTCGGAAGGAGCTCTGGCTTGGCAATCGGGGTCTCTTGTTGCTCTTGGTGCTGTGGTGGGCCTCGTTGCCGCTCGGGGTGTTGCGCCGCCGTTGTGGGTCTCGTGCCGCTCTTGGAGTCGATGCGCCTCGTTGCCGCTCGGGGTGTTGCGCCGCCGTTGAGGGTCTCGCGCTGCTCTTGGAGTGCTGCTGCACTTCGCTGCCGCTCTTGGTCTGGGCGCTGGTCTTGGTGTTGTGGCGCCTCCTGGCCCCCTCGCATTGGGGGCGTCCCTGCACGCCTAAGTTCAGAGTCATTCCTTCCGTTGGAGGGACGTGGGCCTGCTTGGGGAGCTGGGCTAGATTGGCACGGGCAGTTCTCCTGGAGAGCAGGAGGAGTGTGTCCTGGACTTGGCCTGGGATTGCTCCTGGACGTGGGCTGCATTTGAGGCTGGAATTGCTCCTGGACTTGGGCTGCATTTGAGGGTGCAATTTTGAGTGGGCGGGGCTTAAGGGGCGAGGGGGCGGGGCTTAAGGGGCGAGGGGGCGGGGCTTAGGGGGCGAGGGGGCGGGGCTTAGGGGGCGAGGGGGCGGGGCTTAGGGGGCGAGGGGGCGGGGCTTAGGGGGCGAGTGGGCGGGGCTTAGGGGGCGAGTGGGCGGGGCTTAGGGGGCGAGGGGGCGGGGCTTAGGGGGCGAGGGGGCGGGGCTTAGGGGGCGAGGGGGCGGGGCTTAGGGGGCGAGGGGGCGGGGCTTAGGGGGCGAGGGGGCGGGGCTTAGGGGGCGAGGGGGCGGGGCTTAGGGGGCGAGGGGGCGGGGCTTAGGGGGCGAGGGGGCGGGGCTTAGGGGGCGAGGGGGCGGGGCTTAGGGGGCGAGGGGGCGGGGCTTAGGGGGCGAGGGGGCGGGGCTTAGGGGGCGAGGGGGCGGGGCTTAGGGGGCGAGGGGGCGGGGCTTAGGGGGCGAGGGGGCGGGGCTTAGGGGGCGAGGGGGCGGGGCTTAGGGGGCGAGGGGGCGGGGCTTAGGGGGCGAGGGGGCGGGGCTTAGGGGGCGAGGGGGCGGGGCTTAGGGGGCGAGGGGGCGGGGCTTAGGGGGCGAGGGGGCGGGGCTTAGGGGGCGAGGGGGCGGGGCTTAGGGGGCGAGGGGGCGGGGCTTAGGGGGCGAGGGGGCGGGGCTTAGGGGGCGAGGGGGCGGGGCTTAGGGGGCGAGGGGGCGGGGCTTAGGGGGCGAGGGGGCGGGGCTTAGGGGGCGAGGGGGCGCTGAATTTCCCTGGCCCTTCAGCCCGAACGTCTCCTCCCCTCGGGCTGGGTTTAGGCTGCAGTTTCGACTCGATTTTGGCGTGAATTTCTCCTGCACTTGGGGCCCAATTTCTGCCGGACCAAGGCTGGAATTTCTATTGGACTGGGCCTCGAATTTATACTGGAAGCGGGCCTCAAGCCAGTCCAAATACGGGACACATTCAGGCCCAGGTCCAAATGAAAACGAAGCCAAAGGCCAAGAGAAATTCACACCTAAATCCAGGAGTAACTCCAGCATAAATCCAGCCCACGGCCAGGACCAATTTGGGCTCAAATCCAGGACAAGTTCCAGTCCAAATCCTGGACAAATTTTGGTGCAAGTGCAGGAGAAACTGCGGCCAATTCTGGGCGAAATTCCAGCCCAAGTGCAGCAGAAATTCCAGTCGAAGCCCCGGAGACAGTCCACCCTAACAGCGAGAGAAATTTGGGCCCAAGTCCAGTGGAAATTGCAGCCCCAGTGGAGGAGAAATTTCAGCCCAGGTCCACACGAGATTGAGGCACAAGCCCAGGAGGGCTACGGTTAGTGTCTGGAGAAGGGGAAAGGCCCCAGGTCCAGGGAGAGTCGGGATTGCAAAGGGCTGCCAGGAGCAGCACGACACTGCACTGACATTGCAGTGACCATCCTCAACTGTCCTCCAGGGACCCAGGGTGTCACTGGCAAAGGACAGAGCTGCTCAGCTGTGCCCTCCTGGGTGTTGGTGTAGAGTTCTGTCAGCAAAGACAGGAGAGTCTGGTCCTGCCGCTTTGCAGGACGGGCAGAAGCTCCCAAAAAATTGCTGAGGTGTTTCTCAACATTGCCTGTCACCGTTATCTCCTTCTGGACTGCTGTGAGCCAGCAGCTTTTATTGCATTAAGCCTCGAGTTCCTGCTGCAAAGCCACCGTCTCAGCCCTCAGGTGAGGGTTGATATGCTGTGGGGCTTTGGCCATCGCCCCTGTTCCTCATGGGTTCCAGCTGGGGCTGGGGCAGCCCCAGGTGTGGCCCGTGAGGCTGAGGATGGGGCCAGCCCTGCACGGGGCGGGGCTCCAGCTACAAAGGGGCTGCCTGGGAAGCAGTGCTGTTGAGGGGGCAGGGGAAGCTCAGAGATGGAAGGAGTGGTAAAGGGTTCCTGCTCTTCAGAGCTGTGGTGAGTCCTGTCATGTCTCCTGTACACCCCACTTTCTCTGCTTCTGCCTCCTCCTGTGCTGGTCACTGGCTGGCTCCCTGACATTTGATTCTTTTCTGCTGACTCTGCTCTCTGCCTCTTCACCCATTCATTATTTTTGGTTTCCCTCCATCTCTCTCTGTCCTGTACTTGGGTGATTTAGAAATTTCTAGTCTGTGTTTCCATGCCGTTAGCTTCCTGTTCCATATTATCAGGGTCCTTTCTAGCTGTCTCCCTGTTCTGTAACCCTCTGTTTCTTGTATCAAATCACTTTTCAAACTCTTGTCGTGTGTTGTCCCTTATCCATTTCCCTGTTTCGATGTTGTAATTCTGGTCTGTTTCTTGTACTCGGTTTCTTTTTAAAATTCCTTCCACTTCTCCCTCTCTTTAGCGCCCTTTCTTGAATTTATTTCAACGTCTTCATTCCTTACACCTTCTCTGTATTTCTTCTGCCTTATTGCTATTGGCATTTTCAGGGTATTTTTAAAGTGTTACGTTCCTTAAGGACAGCCAGTAAGAGGTTGTGTTTTGGGTTCGTGCTGATAACGCCGGTGTTTAACCCAAAATCTACGAGTAGTCGTGGTGGGCTTTTCTATTGCATGTTATCAGTAGTTTTATTAGTATTGTTACTCTATTCTTTGACTTTTAAGTTGCTACTCTCTTCCCTTGTGAGCTTTCTCGTCTCTTTCTCTGGCTCTCCTGCCCCTGTATAGGAGGGGGAGGTGAGCGAGTGGCCGTTCGGAGCTCTGTTGCTGGCTGGGTTAAATGACGACAGTCCTGTCTTGTGCCCCAGGTGGGGCCCGAGGGGTTGAGATAGTGACAGATCATCCGATTCAAGTAAGTATGACCACGTAAGTATGATAATTCGTTCCAGGAATTAGAGTGAAGATGGACAAACGTTCTGGGAAATGCCACACGTACCCTATGTACGCGAGGGGAGGCTGATGCAACGTACGGCAGGCACGAGAGGTGGAGCGATCCCCTGAACAGCACCGTCTGCGATCGAGTGGATGCTGTTTCTTAACGTTGTGTTGGTGGGAAGAGGGTTATCCCTTGTTTTGGTGACCTGGGTGGGACAGTGCTTCTGAATCTCTGTAAAGGAATCTTTCCTAGTCCCTAGCGCAGGTTTAGATCTGAGGTTTGGGGTGTTGTAAAGTGCAGAAATACCGCTCGACAGGCCCAGAATGTTTGCTCTCAGCCTGCTCCTTGTACGGACCCACCCAAGGCTGGTTTCAAACCCAGTCAAGCTAATCACGCAGAGACCTATTCAACAAAGAGTGATTAATTAATGAAGCACAGGTGCTTTGTAAGACAAAAGGTAAACCCTTAATTGTACCTCTCAAAGTCTGTCTCAGAATTGTGCAGGACAGAAATGGCAGAAGAGTGATTACGGAGACGGCGACCCGAAGAAGACCCTGTAGCTGAACCGAGGCTCGGAACCAGAACAGAAGAATGCAGCTGAGACGGGGGATTGTGGTGGTCTTTGGGAAACGATGAACTCTGGGGACTGAAAGGCCGAGTGGAAATATACAAAGACTTCTGACCTTCTGTAATGGGTATTGATTGAACGGTGTAAAACTGTGTGAGATCTTGGGCCATCGGCCACTCTCTGAGGTGGTGGCCCAACTCTGAGTTTTGATTAAATAAATAGCAGACCTCGAGCCACCCGCTTTGTCTGGGGAAGAATTTTTAACACTCGTGCCGCCTGGGACTCGGGGCGTCCCTGGACTCTGAAGGTAAGAGCCATTCCTTCTTTTGCAGGAATGCTGGCCCGCCTCGAAAGGGACCCCGGCTCGGCACGCTGGCCCGCCGCTCTCGGTGTCACGGCGCCTCCTCACCGCCTGGGACTTGGGGTGTCCCCGCACTCTGAAGGTAGGAGGCATTCCTTCCTTTGCAGAGGCGCTGGGGTGCCTTGAAAGGGGCCCCCGGCTCGCTGCTCTGGGTCTCGTGCCCCTCTTTGTCTTGTGGCACACCTCGCCACCGCTCTGGGTGTCGCGGTGTGCCTCGCCGCTGCTCTTGGTCTCAGTGCTGCTCTTGATCTCGTGGCGCCTCCTTGCCGCCTGGGACTTGGGGTGTCCCTGGACTCTGAAGGTAAGAGGCTTTCCTTCTTTGCAGGGATGCTGGCCCGCCTCGAAAGGGGTCCCAGCTCGGCGCGCCGGCCTGCTGCTTCGGACTCAGACTCAGACTTCACCTCGACTTGGACTAGGACTTGCCTTCTCCTCGAAGTCGCCTCGGACTCAGAAGGTAAGAGGCGTTCCTTCCTTCGCAGGGGCGCGGGCCTGCCTCGGAAGGAGCCCCGACTCGACGCGCCTCCCGCCACCTCGGACTCGGACTTTGAGTCGGACTCACCTCGGACTCGGCAGGTAAGAGGCGTTCCTTCCTTTGCAGGGACTCGCCTCCGCCTCGGACTCGCCTCCGCCTCGGACTCACACGGTAAGAGGCGTTCCTTCCTTCGCAGCGCTGCGGGCCTGCCTCGAAAGGAGCCCCGGCCCGACGCGCCTCGTGCTGCCTCGGACTCGCCTCCGCCTCGCCTCCCCCTCTCCTCGGACTCGCACGGTAAGAGGCGTTCCTTCCTTTGCAGCGCTGTGGGCCTGCCTCGGAAGGAGCTCTGGCTTGGCAATCGGGGTCTCTTGTTGCTCTTGGTGCTGTGGTGGGCCTCGTTGCCGCTCGGGGTGTTGCGCCGCCGTTGTGGGTCTCGTGCCGCTCTTGGAGTCGATGCGCCTCGTTGCCGCTCGGGGTGTTGCGCCGCCGTTGAGGGTCTCGCGCTGCTCTTGGAGTGCTGCTGCACTTCGCTGCCGCTCTTGGTCTGGGCGCTGGTCTTGGTGTTGTGGCGCCTCCTGGCCCCCTCGCATTGGGGGCGTCCCTGCACGCCTAAGTTCAGAGTCATTCCTTCCGTTGGAGGGACGTGGGCCTGCTTGGGGAGCTGGGCTAGATTGGCACGGGCAGTTCTCCTGGAGAGCAGGAGGAGTGTGTCCTGGACTTGGCCTGGGATTGCTCCTGGACGTGGGCTGCATTTGAGGCTGGAATTGCTCCTGGACTTGGGCAGCATTTGAGGGTGCAATTTTGAGTGGGCGGGGCTTAAGGGGCGAGTGGGCGGGGCTTAAGGGGCGAGTGGGCGGGGCTTAAGGGGCGAGTGGGCGGGGCTTAAGGGGCGAGTGGGCGGGGCTTAAGGGGCGAGTGGGCGGGGCTTAAGGGGCGAGTGGGCGGGGCTTAAGGGGCGAGTGGGCGGGGCTTAAGGGGCGAGTGGGCGGGGCTTAAGGGGCGAGTGGGCGGGGCTTAAGGGGCGAGTGGGCGGGGCTTAAGGGGCGAGTGGGCGGGGCTTAAGGGGCGAGTGGGCGGGGCTTAAGGGGCGAGTGGGCGGGGCTTAAGGGGCGAGTGGGCGGGGCTTAAGGGGCGAGTGGGCGGGGCTTAAGGGGCGAGTGGGCGGGGCTTAAGGGGCGAGTGGGCGGGGCTTAAGGGGCGAGTGGGCGGGGCTTAAGGGGCGAGTGGGCGGGGCTTAAGGGGCGAGTGGGCGGGGCTTAAGGGGCGAGTGGGCGGGGCTTAAGGGGCGAGTGGGCGGGGCTAAAGGGGCGAGTGGGCGGGGCTAAAGGGGCGAGTGGGCGGGGCTTAAGGGGCGAGTGGGCGGGGCTTAAGGGGCGAGTGGGCGGGGCTTAAGGGGCGAGTGGGCGGGGCTAAAGGGGCGAGTGGGCGGGGCTAAAGGGGCGAGTGGGCGGGGCTAAAGGGGCGAGTGGGCGGGGCTAAAGGGGCGAGTGGGCGGGGCTAAAGGGGCGAGTGGGCGGGGCTTAAGGGGCGAGTGGGCGGGGCTTAAGGGGCGAGTGGGCGGGGCTTAAGGGGCGAGTGGGCGGGGCTTAAGGGGCGAGTGGGCGGGGCTTAAGGGGCGAGTGGGCGGGGCTTAAGGGGCGAGTGGGCGGGGCTTAAGGGGCGAGTGGGCGGGGCTTAAGGGGCGAGTGGGCGGGGCTAAAGGGGCGAGTGGGCGGGGCTTAAGGGGCGAGTGGGCGGGGCTAAAGGGGCGAGTGGGCGGGGCTAAAGGGGCGAGTGGGCGGGGCTTAAGGGGCGAGTGGGCGGGGCTTAAGGGGCGAGTGGGCGGGGCTTAAGGGGCGAGTGGGCGGGGCTTAAGGGGCGAGTGGGCGGGGCTAAAGGGGCGAGTGGGCGGGGCTTAAGGGGCGAGTGGGCGGGGCTTAAGGGGCGAGTGGGCGGGGCTTAAGGGGCGAGTGGGCGGGGCTTAAGGGGCGAGTGGGCGGGGCTTAAGGGGCGAGTGGGCGGGGCTTAAGGGGCGAGTGGGCGGGGCTTAAGGGGCGAGTGGGCGGGGCTAAAGGGGCGAGTGGGCGGGGCTTAAGGGGCGAGTGGGCGGGGCTTAAGGGGCGAGTGGGCGGGGCTAAAGGGGCGAGTGGGCGGGGCTTAAGGGGCGAGTGGGCGGGGCTTAAGGGGCGAGTGGGCGGGGCTAAAGGGGCGAGTGGGCGGGGCTTAAGGGGCGAGTGGGCGGGGCTTAAGGGGCGAGTGGGCGGGGCTTAAGGGGCGAGTGGGCGGGGCTTAAGGGGCGAGTGGGCGGGGCTTAAGGGGCGAGTGGGCGGGGCTAAAGGGGCGAGTGGGCGGGGCTTAAGGGGCGAGTGGGCGGGGCTTAAGGGGCGAGTGGGCGGGGCTTAAGGGGCGAGTGGGCGGGGCTTAAGGGGCGAGTGGGCGGGGCTTAAGGGGCGAGTGGGCGGGGCTAAAGGGGCGAGTGGGCGGGGCTAAAGGGGCGAGTGGGCGGGGCTTAAGGGGCGAGTGGGCGGGGCTAAAGGGGCGAGTGGGCGGGGCTAAAGGGGCGAGTGGGCGGGGCTTAAGGGGCGAGTGGGCGGGGCTTAAGGGGCGAGTGGGCGGGGCTTAAGGGGCGAGTGGGCGGGGCTTAAGGGGCGAGTGGGCGGGGCTTAAGGGGCGAGTGGGCGGGGCTAAAGGGGCGAGTGGGCGGGGCTAAAGGGGCGAGTGGGCGGGGCTAAAGGGGCGAGTGGGCGGGGCTAAAGGGGCGAGTGGGCGGGGCTAAAGGGGCGAGTGGGCGGGGCTAAAGGGGCGAGTGGGCGGGGCTAAAGGGGCGAGTGGGCGGGGCTTAAAGGGGCGAGTGGGCGGGGCTAAAGGGGCGAGTGGGCGGGGCTAAAGGGGCGAGTGGGCGGGGCTAAAGGGGCGAGTGGGCGGGGCTAAAGGGGCGAGTGGGCGGGGCTAAAGGGGCGAGTGGGCGGGGCTAAAGGGGCGAGTGGGCGGGGCTAAAGGGGCGAGTGGGCGGGGCTAAAGGGGCGAGTGGGCGGGGCTAAAGGGGCGAGTGGGCGGGGCTAAAGGGGCGAGTGGGCGGGGCTAAAGGGGCGAGTGGGCGGGGCTAAAGGGGCGAGTGGGCGGGGCTAAAGGGGCGAGTGGGCGGGGCTAAAGGGGCGAGTGGGCGGGGCTTAAGGGGCGAGTGGGCGGGGCTTAAGGGGCGAGTGGGCGGGGCTTAAGGGGCGAGTGGGCGGGGCTTAAGGGGCGAGTGGGCGGGCTTAAGGGCGAGTGGGCGGGGCTAAAGGGGCGAGTGGGCGGGGCTTAAGGGGCGAGTGGGCGGGGCTTAAGGGGCGAGTGGGCGGGGCTTAAGGGGCGAGTGGGCGGGGCTTAAGGGGCGAGTGGGCGGGGCTTAAGGGGCGAGTGGGCGGGGCTTAAGGGGCGAGTGGGCGGGGCTAAAGGGGCGAGTGGGCGGGGCTTAAGGGGCGAGTGGGCGGGGCTAAAGGGGCGAGTGGGCGGGGCTAAAGGGGCGAGTGGGCGGGGCTAAAGGGGCGAGTGGGCGGGGCTTAAGGGGCGAGGGGGCGGGGCTAAAGGGGCGAGGGGGGCGGGGCTTAAGGGGCTTAAGGGGCTTAAGGGGCTTAAGGGGCGGGGCCCAAGGGGCGAGGGGGCGGGGCCCAAGGGGCGAGGGGGCGCTGAATTTCCCTGGCCCTTCAGCCCCAACGTCTCCTCCCCTCGGGCTGGGTTTAGGCTGCAATTTCGACTCGATTTTGGCGTGAATTTCTCCTGCACTTGGGGCCCAATTTCTGCCGGACCAAGGCTGGAATTTCTATTGGACTGGGCCTCGAATTTATACTGGAAGCGGGCCTCAAGCCAGTCCAAATACGGGACACATTCAGGCCCAGGTCCAAATGAAAACGAAGCCAAAGGCCAAGAGAAATTCACTCCTAAATCCAGGAGTAACTCCAGCATAAATCCAGCCCATGGCCAGGACCAATTTGGGCTCAAATCCAGGACAAGTTCCAGTCCAAATCCTGGACAAATTTTGGTGCAAGTGCAGGAGAAACTGCGGCCAATTCTGGGCGAAATTCCAGCCCAAGTGCAGCAGAAATTCCAGTCGAAGCCCCGGAGACAGTCCACCCTAACAGCGAGAGAAATTTGGGCCCAAGTCCAGTGGAAATTGCAGCCCCAGTGGAGGAGAAATTTCAGCCCAGGTCCACACGAGATTGAGGCACAAGCCCAGGAGGGCTACGGTTAGTGTCTGGAGAAGGGGAAAGGCCCCAGGTCCAGGGAGAGTCGGGATTGCAAAGGGCTGCCAGGAGCAGCACGACACTGCACTGACATTGCAGTGACCATCCTCAACTGTCCTCCAGGGACCCAGGGTGTCACTGGCAAAGGACAGAGCTGCTCAGCTGTGCCCTCCTGGGTGTTGGTGTAGAGTTCTGTCAGCAAAGACAGGAGAGTCTGGTCCTGCCGCTTTGCAGGACGGGCAGAAGCTCCCAAAAAATTGCTGAGGTGTTTCTCAACATTGCCTGTCACCGTTATCTCCTTCTGGACTGCTGTGAGCCAGCAGCTTTTATTGCATTAAGCCTTGAGTTCCTGCTGCAAAGCCACCGTCTCAGCCCTCAGGTGAGGGTTGATATGCTGTGGGGCTTTGGCCATCGCCCCTGTTCCTCATGGGTTCCAGCTGGGGCTGGGGCAGCCCCAGGTGTGGCCCGTGAGGCTGAGGATGGGGCCGGCCCTGCACGGGGCGGGGCTCCAGCTACAAAGGGGCTGCCTGGGAAGCAGTGCTGTTGAGGGGGCAGGGGAAGCTCGGAGATGGAAGGAGTGGTAAAGGGTTCCTGCTCTTCAGAGCTGTGGTGAGTCCTGTCATGTCTCCTGTACACCCCACTCTCTCTGCTTCTGCCTCCTCCTGTGCTGGTCACTGGCTGGCTCCCTGACATTTGATTCTTTTCTGCTGACTCTGCTCTCTGCCTCTTCACCCATTCATTATTTCTGGTTTCCCTCCATCTCTCTCTGTCCTGTACTTGTGTGATTTAGAAATTTCTAGTCTGTGTTTCCATGCCGTTAGCTTCCTGTTCCATATTATCAGGGTCCTTTCTAGCTGTCTCCCTGTTCTGTAACCCTCTGTTTCTTGTGTCAAATCACTTTTCAAACTCTTGTCGTGTGTTGTCCCTTATCCATTTCCCTGTTTCGATGTTGTGATTCTGGTCTGTTTCTTGCACTCGGTTTCTTTTTAAAATTCCTTCCGCTTCTCCCTCTCTTTAGCGCCCTTTCTTGAATTTATTTCAACGTCTTCATTCCTTACACCTTCTCTGTATTTCTTCTGCCTTATTGCTATTGGCATTTTCAGGGTATTTTTAAAGTGTTACATTCCTTAAGGACAGCCAGTAAGAGGTTGTGTTTTGGGTTCGTGCTGATAACACCGGTGTTTAACCAAAATCTACGAGTAGTCGTGGTGGGCTTTTCTATTGCATGTTATCAGTAGCTTTATTAGTATTGTTACTCTATCCTTTGCCTTTTAAGTTGCTACTCTCTTCCCTTGTGAGCTTTCTCGTCTCTTTCTCTGGCTCTCCTGCCCCTGTATGGGAGGGGGAGGTGAGCGAGTGGCCGTTCAGAGCTCTGTTGCTGGCTGGGTTAAATGACGACAGTCCTGTCTTGTGCCCCAGGTGGGGCCCGAGGGGTTGAGATAGTGACAGATCATCCGATTCAAGTAAGTATGACCACGTAAGTATGATAATTCGTTCCAGGAATTAGAGTGAAGATGGACAAACGTTCTGGGAAATGCCACACGTACCCTATGTACGCGAGGGGAGGCTGATGCAACGTACGGCAGGCACGAGAGGTGGAGCGATCCCCTGAACAGCACCGTCTGCGATCGAGTGGATGCTGTTTCTTAACGTTGTGTTGGTGGGAAGAGGGTTATCCCTTGTTTTGGTGACCTGGGTGGGACAGTGCTTCTGAATCTCTGTAAAGGAATCTTTCCTAGTCCCTAGCGCAGGTTTAGATCTGAGGTTTGGGGTGTTGTAAAGTGCAGAAATACCGCTCGACAGGCCCAGAATGTTTGCTCTCAGCCTGCTCCTTGTACGGACCCACCCCAGGCTGGTTTCAAACCCAGTCAAGCTAATCACGCAGAGACCTATTCAACAAAGAGTGATTAATTAATGAAGCACAGGTGCTTTGCTAGACAAAAGGTAAACCCTTAATTGTACCTCTCAAAGTCTGTCTCAGAATTGTGCAGGACAGAAATGGCAGAAGAGTGATTACGGAGACGGCGACCCGAAGAAGGCCCTGTAGCTGAACCGAGGCTCGGAACCAGAACAGAAGAATGCAGCTGAGACGGGGGATTGTGGTGGTCTTTGGGAAACGATGAACTCTGGGGACTGAAAGGCCGAGTGGAAATATACAAAGACTTCTGACCTTCTGTAATGGGTATTGATTGAACGGTGTAAAACTGTGTGAGATCTTGGGCCATCGGCCACTCTCTGAGGTGGTGGCCCAACTCTGAGTTTTGATTAAATAAATAGCAGACCTCGAGCCACCCGCTTTGTCTGGGGAAGAATTTTTAACACTCGTGCCGCCTGGGACTCGGGGCGTCCCTGGACTCTGAAGGTAAGAGCCATTCCTTCTTTTGCAGGAATGCTGGCCCGCCTCGAAAGGGACCCCGGCTCGGCACGCTGGCCCACCGCTCTCGGTGTCACGGCGCCTCCTCACCGCCTGGGACTTGGGGTGTCCCCGCACTCTGAA
This sequence comes from Rhynochetos jubatus, assembly GCA_027574665.1. NCBI lineage: Eukaryota > Metazoa > Chordata > Aves > Eurypygiformes > Rhynochetidae > Rhynochetos > Rhynochetos jubatus. Next base: position 36,005 of record JAQBHY010000071.1, read on the forward strand.
GGTAGGAGGCATTCCTTCCTTTGCAGAGGCGCTGGGGTGCCTTGAAAGGGGCCCCCGGCTCGCTGCTCTGGGTCTCGTGCCCCTCTTTGTCTTGTGGCACACCTCGCCACCGCTCTGGGTGTCGCGGTGTGCCTCGCCGCTGCTCTTGGTCTCAGTGCTGCTCTTGATCTCGTGGCGCCTCCTTGCCGCCTGGGACTTGGGGTGTCCCTGGACTCTGAAGGTAAGAGGCTTTCCTTCTTTGCAGGGATGCTGGCCCGCCTCGAAAGGGGTCCCAGCTCGGCGCGCCGGCCTGCTGCTTCGGACTCAGACTCAGACTTCACCTCGACTTGGACTAGGACTTGCCTTCTCCTCGAAGTCGCCTCGGACTCAGAAGGTAAGAGGCGTTCCTTCCTTCGCAGGGGCGCGGGCCTGCCTCGGAAGGAGCCCCGACTCGACGCGCCTCCCGCCACCTCGGACTCGGACTTTGAGTCGGACTCACCTCGGACTCGGCAGGTAAGAGGCGTTCCTTCCTTTGCAGGGACTCGCCTCCGCCTCGGACTCGCCTCCGCCTCGGACTCACACGGTAAGAGGCGTTCCTTCCTTCGCAGCGCTGCGGGCCTGCCTCGAAAGGAGCCCCGGCCCGACGCGCCTCGTGCTGCCTCGGACTCGCCTCCGCCTCGCCTCCCCCTCTCCTCGGACTCGCACGGTAAGAGGCGTTCCTTCCTTTGCAGCGCTGTGGGCCTGCCTCGGAAGGAGCTCTGGCTTGGCAATCGGGGTCTCTTGTTGCTCTTGGTGCTGTGGTGGGCCTCGTTGCCGCTCGGGGTGTTGCGCCGCCGTTGTGGGTCTCGTGCCGCTCTTGGAGTCGATGCGCCTCGTTGCCGCTCGGGGTGTTGCGCCGCCGTTGAGGGTCTCGCGCTGCTCTTGGAGTGCTGCTGCACTTCGCTGCCGCTCTTGGTCTGGGCGCTGGTCTTGGTGTTGTGGCGCCTCCTGGCCCCCTCGCATTGGGGGCGTCCCTGCACGCCTAAGTTCAGAGTCATTCCTTCCGTTGGAGGGACGTGGGCCTGCTTGGGGAGCTGGGCTAGATTGGCACGGGCAGTTCTCCTGGAGAGCAGGAGGAGTGTGTCCTGGACTTGGCCTGGGATTGCTCCTGGACGTGGGCTGCATTTGAGGCTGGAATTGCTCCTGGACTTGGGCTGCATTTGAGGGTGCAATTTTGAGTGGGCGGGGCTTAAGGGGCGAGGGGGCGGGGCTTAAGGGGCGAGGGGGCGGGGCTTAAGGGGCGAGGGGGCGGGGCTTAGGGGGCGGGGCTTAGGGGGCGAGGGGGCGGGGCTTAGGGGGCGAGGGGGCGGGGCTTAGGGGGCGAGGGGGCGGGGCTTGAGGGGGCGAGGGGGCGGGGCTTGAGGGGGCGAGGGGGCGGGGCTTGAGGGGGCGAGGGGGCGGGGCTTGAGGGGGCGAGGGGGCGGGGCTTGAGGGGGCGAGGGGGCGGGGCTTAGGGGGCGAGGGGGCGGGGCTTAGGGGGCGAGGGGGCGGGGCTTAGGGGGCGAGGGGGCGGGGCTTAGGGGGCGAGGGGGCGGGGCTTAGGGGGCGAGGGGGCGGGGCTTAGGGGGCGAGGGGGCGGGGCTTAGGGGGCGAGGGGGCGGGGCTTAGGGGGCGAGGGGGCGGGGCTTAGGGGGCGAGGGGGCGGGGCTTAGGGGGCGAGGGGGCGGGCTTAGGGGGCGAGGGGGCGGGGCTTAGGGGGCGAGGGGGCGGGGCTTAGGGGGCGAGGGGGCGGGGCTTAAGGGGCGAGGGGGCGGGGCTTAGGGGGCGAGGGGGCGGGGCTTAAGGGGCGAGGGGGCGGGGCTTAAGGGGCGAGGGGGCGGGGCTAAAGGGGCGAGGGGGCGGGGCTAAAGGGGCGAGGGGGCGGGGCTTAAGGGGCGAGGGGGCGGGGCTTAAGGGGCGAGGGGGCGGGGCTTAAGGGGCGAGGGGGCGGGGCTAAAGGGGCGAGGGGGCGGGGCTAAAGGGGCGAGGGGGCGGGGCTAAAGGGGCGAGGGGGCGGGGCTAAAGGGGCGAGGGGGCGGGGCTAAAGGGGCGAGGGGGCGGGGCTAAAGGGGCGAGGGGGCGGGGCTTAAGGGGCGAGGGGGCGGGGCTTAAGGGGCGAGGGGGCGGGGCTAAAGGGGCGAGGGGGCGGGGCTAAAGGGGCGAGGGGGCGGGGCTAAAGGGGCGAGGGGGCGGGGCTTAAGGGGCGAGGGGGCGGGGCTTAAGGGGCGAGGGGGCGGGGCTTAAGGGGCGAGGGGGCGGGGCTTAAGGGGCGAGGGGGCGGGGCTTAAGGGGCGAGGGGGCGGGGCTTAAGGGGCGAGGGGGCGGGGCTTAAGGGGCGAGGGGGGCGGGGCTTAAGGGGCGAGGGGGCGGGGCTTAAGGGGCGAGGGGGCGGGGCTTAAGGGGCGAGGGGGCGGGGCTTAAGGGGCGAGGGGGCGGGGCTTAAGGGGCGAGGGGGGCGGGGCTTAAGGGGCGAGGGGGCGGGGCTTAAGGGGCGAGGGGGCGGGGCTTAAGGGGCGAGGGGGCGGGGCTTAAGGGGCGAGGGGGCGGGCTTAAGGGGCGAGGGGGCGGGGCTTAAGGGGCGAGGGGGCGGGGCTTAAGGGGCGAGGGGGCGGGGCTTAAGGGGCGAGGGGGCGGGGCTTAAGGGGCGAGGGGGCGGGGCTTAAGGGGCGAGGGGGCGGGGCTTAAGGGGCGAGGGGGCGGGGCTTAAGGGGCGAGGGGGCGGGGCTTAAGGGGCGAGGGGGCGGGGCTTAAGGGGCGAGGGGGCGGGGCTTAAGGGGCGAGGGGGCGGGGCTAAAGGGGCGAGGGGGCGGGGCTTAAGGGGCGAGGGGGCGGGGCTTAAGGGGCGAGGGGGCGGGGCTAAAGGGGCGAGGGGGCGGGGCTTAAGGGGCGAGGGGGCGGGGCTTAAGGGGCGAGGGGGCGGGGCTTAAGGGGCGAGGGGGCGGGGCTAAAGGGGCGAGGGGGCGGGGCTAAAGGGGCGAGGGGGCGGGGCTAAAGGGGCGAGGGGGCGGGGCTTAAGGGGCGAGGGGGCGGGGCTTAAGGGGCGAGGGGGCGGGGCTAAAGGGGCGAGGGGGCGGGGCTAAAGGGGCGAGGGGGCGGGGCTAAAGGGGCGAGGGGGCGGGGCTTAAGGGGCGAGGGGGCGGGGCTAAAGGGGCGAGGGGGCGGGGCTAAAGGGGCGAGGGGGCGGGGCTAAAGGGGCGAGGGGGCGGGGCTAAAGGGGCGAGGGGGCGGGGCTTAAGGGGCGAGGGGGCGGGGCTAAAGGGGCGAGGGGGCGGGGCTAAAGGGGCGAGGGGGCGGGGCTAAAGGGGCGAGGGGGCGGGGCTAAAGGGGCGAGGGGGCGGGGCTAAAGGGGCGAGGGGGCGGGGCTTAAGGGGCGAGGGGGCGGGGCTTAAGGGGCGAGGGGGCGGGGCTTAAGGGGCGAGGGGGCGGGGCTTAAGGGGCGAGGGGGCGGGGCTAAAGGGGCGAGGGGGCGGGGCTAAAGGGGCGAGGGGGCGGGGCTTAAGGGGCGAGGGGGGCGGGGCTTAAGGGGCGAGGGGGCGGGGCTTAAGGGGCGAGGGGGCGGGGCTTAAGGGGCGAGGGGGCGGGGCTTAAGGGGCGAGGGGGCGGGGCTTAAGGGGCGAGGGGGCGGGGCTTAAGGGGCGAGGGGGCGGGGCTTAAGGGGCGAGGGGGCGGGGCTTAAGGGGCGAGGGGGCGGGGCTTAAGGGGCGAGGGGGCGGGGCTTAAGGGGCGAGGGGGCGGGGCTTAAGGGGCGAGGGGGCGGGGCTTAAGGGGCGAGGGGGCGGGGCTTAAGGGGCGAGGGGGCGGGGCTTAAGGGGCGAGGGGGCGGGGCTTAAGGGGCGAGGGGGCGGGGCTTAAGGGGCGAGGGGGCGGGGCTTAAGGGGCGAGGGGGCGGGGCTTAAGGGGCGAGGGGGCGGGGCTTAAGGGGCGAGGGGGCGGGGCTAAAGGGGCGAGGGGGCGGGGCTAAAGGGGCGAGGGGGCGGGGCTTAAGGGGCGAGGGGGCGGGGCTAAAGGGGCGAGGGGGCGGGGCTTAAGGGGCGAGGGGGCGGGGCTTAAGGGGCGAGGGGGCGGGGCTTAAGGGGCGAGGGGGCGGGGCTTAAGGGGCGAGGGGGCGGGGCTAAAGGGGCGAGGGGGGCGGGGCTTAAGGGGCGAGGGGGCGGGGCTAAAGGGGCGAGGGGGCGGGGCTTAAGGGGCGAGGGGGCGGGGCTTAAGGGGCGAGGGGGCGGGGCTTAAGGGGCGAGGGGGCGGGGCTTAAGGGGCGAGGGGGCGGGGCTTAAGGGGCGAGGGGGCGGGGCTTAAGGGGCGAGGGGGCGGGGCTTAAGGGGCGAGGGGGCGGGGCTTAAGGGGCGAGGGGGCGGGGCTTAAGGGGCGAGGGGGCGGGGCTTAAGGGGCGAGGGGGCGGGGCTTAAGGGGCGAGGGGGCGGGGCTTAAGGGGCGAGGGGGCGGGGCTTAAGGGGCGAGGGGGGCGGGGCTTAAGGGGCGAGGGGGCGGGGCTTAAGGGGCGAGGGGGCGGGGCTAAAGGGGCGAGGGGGCGGGGCTAAAGGGGCGAGGGGGCGGGGCTAAAGGGGCGAGGGGGCGGGGCTTAAGGGGCGAGGGGGCGGGGCTTAAGGGGCGAGGGGGCGGGGCTTAAGGGGCGAGGGGGCGGGGCTTAAGGGGCGAGGGGGCGGGGCTTAAGGGGCGAGGGGGCGGGGCTTAAGGGGCGAGGGGGCGGGGCTTAAGGGGCGAGGGGGCGGGGCTTAAGGGGCGAGGGGGCGGGGCTTAAGGGGCGAGGGGGCGGGGCTTAAGGGGCGAGGGGGCGGGGCTTAAGGGGCGAGGGGGCGGGGCTTAAGGGGCGAGGGGGCGGGGCTTAAGGGGCGAGGGGGCGGGGCTTAAGGGGCGAGGGGGCGGGGCTTAAGGGGCGAGGGGGCGGGGCTTAAGGGGCGAGGGGGCGGGGCTTAAGGGGCGAGGGGGCGGGGCTTAAGGGGCGAGGGGGCGGGGCTTAAGGGGCGAGGGGGCGGGGCTTAAGGGGCGAGGGGGCGGGGCTTAAGGGGCGAGGGGGCGGGGCTTAAGGGGCGAGGGGGCGGGGCTTAAGGGGCGAGGGGGCGGGGCTTAAGGGGCGAGGGGGCGGGGCTTAAGGGGCGAGGGGGCGGGGCTTAAGGGGCGAGGGGGCGGGGCTTAAGGGGCGAGGGGGCGGGGCTTAAGGGGCGAGGGGGCGGGGCTTAAGGGGCGAGGGGGCGGGGCTTAAGGGGCGAGGGGGCGGGGCTTAAGGGGCGAGGGGGCGGGGCTTAAGGGGCGAGGGGGCGGGGCTTAAGGGGCGAGGGGGCGGGGCTTAAGGGGCGAGGGGGCGGGGCTTAAGGGGCGAGGGGGCGGGGCTTAAGGGGCGAGGGGGCGGGGCTTAAGGGGCGAGGGGGGGTCCTTTGAAAATGGGCTGAATTCAGGCCCAAATTTCTCCTGAATTCAGGCTTGAATTTCTCCTAGTCTTGCCCATAATATCACCTGCACTTTGGCTCAAATTTTTCCTAGATTTGGACTTGAATTTCTCCTGGACCTGGGGCTGAATTTCTCCTGGAGTTCGGGTGGACTCTCTCCTGGAATTGGACTGGAATTTCTGCTGCTCTTGGGCTGGAATTTCTCCTGGACCTGGCCTGCATTTTAGGCTGGAATGTCTCCTGGACTTAGGCCTAATTTTCTTCTAGATTTCGGGGGGACTATCTCCTGAAATTGAACGGGATGTTGGCTGCTCTTGGGCTAAAATTTCTGCTGGACTTGGGCTGCATTTTAGGCTGGATTTTCTCCTGGACTTGGGCCTGAATTTCTCCTGCACGTGGGCTGGAATTTCTATTGGGTTTAGGGCTGAATTTCTCCTGGACTTGGGCTGCATTTTAGCCTGGAATTTCTCCTGGAGCAGGGCCCAAATTTCTCCTCTTCTTGGTCTGGATTTAGGCTGTAATTTCTCCTGGACTTGGCCCTAATTTTAGGCTGGAATAACTCTTGGTTTGAGGCCTGAATTTCTCTAGGCCCTGTTCTTGAATTTCTCCTGGATGTGGGCTGGATTTTGGCTGCTCTTGGGCTGGAATTTCTCCTGGACTTGGACCCAAATTTCTCCTGGAGTTCGGGTGGACTATCTCCATGACTTGGACTGGAATTTCTGCGACATTTGGGCTGGAATGCCTCCTGGACATAGGCCTAATTTTCTCCTGGAGTTCGGTTGGACTATCTCCTGAAATTGGACTGGATTTTGCCTGCTCTTGGGCTAAAATTTCTGCTGGACTTGGGCTGCATTTTAGGCTGGATTTTCTCCTGGACTTGGGCTCAAATTTCTCCCAGAGTTCGGGTGGACTATCTCCGGGACTTGGACTGGAATTTCTGCTGCTCTTGGGCTGGAATTTCTCCTGGACTTGGGCCTCAATTTAGGCTGGAATTACTCCTGGTTTGAGGCCTGAATTTCTCTAGGCCTTGTTCTTGAATTTCTCCTGGATGTGGGCTAGATTTTGGCTGCCCTTGATCTAAAGCTTCTGCTGGACTTGCGCTGAATTTTAGGCCAGAATTTCTCCTAGACTTGGCCGCAATATCACCTGCATTTTGGTTCAAATTTTTCCTAGATTTGGACTTCAATTTCTCCTGGACTTGGGTCCAAATTTCTCCTGGAGTTCAGGTGGAGTATCTCCTGGAGTTGGACTGGAATTTCTGCAGGATTTGGGCTGGAATTTCTCCTGGACTTGGGCCTCATTTTAGGCTGGAATTACTCCTGGTTTGAGGCCTGAATTTCTCTAGGACCTGTTCTTGAAATTCTCCTCGCTATGGACTGGATTTTGTCTGCTCTTGTGCTAAAATTTCTCCTCGACTTTGGCTACATTTTAGGCTGGAATTTCTCCTGGATATGGGCTGGATTTATGCTGGAATTTCTCCTGGACTTGGGCATAATTTTCTCCTGCAGTTCGGGTGGACTATCTCCTGAAACTGGAGTGGAGTTTGGCTGCTCTTAGGCTAAAATTTCTCCTGGACGTGGGCTGCATTTTAGGCTGGATTTTCTCCTGGACTTGGGCCTGAATTTCTTCTGCACGCGGGCTGGAATTTCTGTTGGGCTTGGGGCTGAATTTCTCCTGGACATGGTCTGGATTTATGCTGGAATTTCTCCTGGACTTAGGCCTAAATATCTTTTGGAGTTCAGGTGGACTATCTCCTGGACTTGGACTGGAATTTCTGCTGCACTTGGGCTGCAATTTCTCCTGGCTACAGGGGCGAGAAGGTGTGCCTTCAGGGGTGAGGGGGCGTGCTTTCAGTTGCGAGGGGGCGTGCCTTAAAGCTGGAGAGATCCAGGCCACAATGCAGGCCAAATTCGAGGTCACTTCCAGGGGAAACCTGGGCTCCAGCGCAGGTCAAATCTGGGATTCGGCGCAGGAGAAATTGGAGCTGGCGTGCAGGAGCAATTTCAGGGAGTCCAGCAGAAATTGAAGGTTGCAGTGCAGGAGAAATTTTGGCCAGAGTTCAAGAGAAATTAGAGGGCACGTTGAGGAGAAATTCGGGCTCTACTACAGGGGAAATTTGGGCCAGAATCCAGGGGAAATTCAGACCCAAGTGCACGAGAAATTCTCACCCAAATCCTGGTGAAATTCAGACCCAAGTCCCTATGAAATTCAGGCCCAATTCAGTGGGCCTCATGACATTTCCTCATTACAGTTAAGGATGAGAGGGAACTAAGACATGCCCTGCCAGCCCTGACCCTTCTGGCAGTCTGGGGAGATCAGCACCAGCTGGGAATGCCAACAAGAGCCTGCCCCAATTAAGGCCAGGCTGGGAGATTGCTTAGGCCTGAAGTCAATTATCTCATGACTCTCTAAATAGAGGGAGGCTCCATGGCTGACCCTTGCTTTCTCCTGGTCTGCAGGGGCTGCACCCAGCATGTCCCTTGGAGTGGGATGGCACTCAGAGCTCCACACCCCCCAGTCTGGGAAAGGAGAGAGCGGTTGACACGGCCTGGGCTGAAAAGCCTCCTGGAGGCTCAGCTCTGCTCCTGTTGAGACATGCTGACATGTGACGGGAAGGCTTGCACCGGGCTCCAGAAGCATTTGAACAGGTACCTTCCTAGCAAGATGCGTATCTCCACAGCCATTTCTGTCTCTGGCAGGGGGGGCATGTGCGTGCAGCTGCGTGCTGGGAACTGTGTTAACCCTTTGCTGGAGTTGCTGCGCTGATGGATGGAGAGTCGGGACCCGCTGGGGAATGGTGTGATCTGACTGTGGGCCAGATGGGAATAGTGTGAAGGGACTTTGTGCAAAACTTGGGGGCAGCATCAGTTCAAAGCCCAAACTCCACAGGTTGTGCTCCTGTCCCCAGTTCCTTAGGCATAAAGCGTTAGTCTGGAGTGGGGCCTGCGGTGGACCCAGCTGCAGGTGGATTTCTCTTCGGCGGAGTGTAGAAAGGCGTGGGAATCTGATGTCCCAGCATTGGAGAGATCTGAGGGACAGGTCTCGGACCTCTTCTTGAGTTTCTCCTGGATGTGGCCTGCATTTTAGAATGGAAATTCTCCTGGACTTGGGCCCAAATTTCTCCTAGAGATCGGGTGGACTATCTCCGGGATTTGGACTGGAATTCCTGTGGCACTTGGGCTGGAATTTCTCCTGGACATGGACCATATTTTAGGCTAGATTTAGTCCTGTTTTGAGGCCTGGCTTGCTCCACCCCCTGCTCTTGAGATTCTCCCGCAGGTGGCCTGCATTTTGGCTGCATTTTGGGCTGGAGCTTCTCGTGGTTTGAGGCCTGGCTTGCTCCACCCCCTGCTCTTGAGATTCTCCCGGGTGTGGGCTGGCTTTTGGCTGTCTTTTGGGCTGGAGCTTCTCGTGGTTTGAGGCCTGGCTTGCTCCACCCCCTGCTCTTGATATTCTCCCGGATGTGGCCTGCATTTTGGCTGTCTTTTGGGCTGGAGCTTCTCGTGGTTTGAGGCCTGGCTTGCTCCACCCCCTGCTCTTGATATTCTCCCGGATGTGGCCTGCATTTTGGCTGCCTTTTGGGCTGGAGCTTCTCATGGTTTGAGGCCTGGCTTGCTCCACCCCCTGCTCTTGAGATTCTCCCGGATGTGGGCTGCATTTTAGGCTGGAACTTTTCCTGGAGCTGGGCCCAAAATTCTCCTCCACCTGGACTGGGTTTAGGCAGTAATTTCTCCTGGAATTGGGCCTAATTTTAGGTTGGAATTACTCCTGGTTTGAGGCCTGGCTTGCTCCACCCCCTGCTCTTGACATTCTCCCGGATGTGGGCTGCATTTGTGGTTGCATTTTGGGCTGGAAATTTTCGTTGTTTGAGGCCTGGCTTGCTCCACCCCCTGCTCTTGATATTCTCCCGGATGTGGGCTGGATTTTGGCTGCCTTTTGGGCTGGAGCTTCTCGTGGTTTGAGGCCTGGCTTGCTCCACCCCCTGCTCTTGAGATTCTCCCGGATGTGGGCTGGATTTTGGCTGCCTTTTGGGCTGGAGCTTCTCGTGGTTTGAGGCCTGCCTTGCTCCACCCCCTGCTCTTGATATTCTCCCGGATGTGGGCTGCATTTTGGCTGCATTTTGGGCTGGAAATTTTCGTTGTTTGAGGCCTGGCTTGCTCCACCACCTGCTCTTGAGATTCTCCCGGATGTGGGCTGGATTTTGGCTGCCTTTTGGGCTGGAGCTTCTCGTGGTTTGAGGCCTGCCTTGCTCCACCCCCTGCTCTTCATATTCTCCCGGATGTGGGCTGCATTTTGGCTGCCTTTTGGGCTGGAGCTTCTCGTGGTTTGAGGCCTGCCTTGCTCCACCCCCTGCTCTTGAGATTCTCCAGGAGGTGGGCTGGATTTTGGCTGCCTTTTGGGCTGGAGCTTCTCGTGCTTTGAAGCCTGGCTTGCTCCACCTCCTGTGCATGATATTCTCCCCGGTGTGGGCTGGAGTTTGGCTGCATTTTGGGTTGGAGCTTCTCGTGGTTTGAGGCCTGGCTTGCTCCACCCCCTGCTCTTGAGATTCTCCTGGATGTGGTCTGGAGTTTGGCTGCCTTTTGGGCTGGAGCTTCTCGTGGTTTGAGGCCTGGCTTGCTCCACCCCCTGCTCTTGAGATTCTCCCGGATGTGGGCTGCATTTTGGCTGCTTTTTGGGCTGGAGCTTCTCGAGGTTTGAGGCCTGGCTTGCTCCACCCCCTGCTCTTGAGATTCTCCCGAATGTGCGCTGCATTTTGGCTGCCTTTTGGCTGGAGCTTCTCGTGGTTTGAGGCCTGCCTTGCTCCACCCCCTGCTCTTGAGATTTTCCCGTGGGTTGGTTGGATTTTGGCTGCCTTTTGGGCTGGAGCTTCTCGTGCTTTGAAGCCTGGCTTGCTCCACCCCCTCTGCGTGATATTCTCCCCGATGTGGGCTGGAGATTGTCTGCATTTTGGGTTGGAGCTTCTCGTGGTTTGAGGCCTGGCTTGCTCCACCCCCTGCTCTTGAGATTCTCCAAGATGTGGGCTGGAATTTGGCTGCCTTTTGGGCTGGAGCTTCTCGTGGTTTGAGGCCTGGCTTGCTCCACCCCCTGCTCTTGAGATTCTCCCGGATGTGGTCTGGAGTTTGGCTGCCTTTTGGGCTGGAGCTTCTCATGGTTTGAGGCCTGGCTTGCTCCACCCCCTGCTCTTGATATTCTCCCGGATGTGGGCTGCATTTTGGCTGCCTTTTGGGCTGGAGCTTCTCGTGGTTTGAGGCCTGGCTTGCTCCACCCCCTGCTCTTGAGATTCTCCCGGATGTGGGCTGGATTTTGGCTGCCTTTTGGGCTGGAGCTTCTCGTGGTTTGAGGCCTGCCTTGCTCCACCCCCTGCTCTTGAGATTCTCCCGCATGTGGGCTGCATTTTGGCTGCATTTTGGGCTGGAGCTTCTCGTGGTTTGAGGCCTGGCTTGCTCCACCCCCTGCTCTTGAGATTCTCCCGGATGTGGGCTGGATTTTGGCTGCCTTTTGGGCTGGAGCTTCTCGTGCTTTGAAGCCTGGCTTGCTCCACCCCCTGTGCATGATATTCTCCCCGGTGTGGGCTGGAGTTTGGCTGCATTTTGGGTTGGAGCTTCTCGTGGTTTGAGGCCTGGCTTGCTCCACCCCCTGCTCTTGACATTCTCCCGGATGTGGGCTGCATTTGTGGTTGCATTTTGGGCTGGAAATTTTCGTTGTTTGAGGCCTGGCTTGCTCCACCCCCTGCTCTTCATATTCTCCCGGATGTGGGCTGGATTTTGGCTGCCTTTTGGGCTGGAGCTTCTCGTGGTTTGAGGCCTGGCTTGCTCCACCCCCTGCTCTTGAGATTCTCCCGGATGTGGGCTGGATTTTGGCTGCCTTTTGGGCTGGAGCTTCTCGTGGTTTGAGGCCTGCCTTGCTCCACCCCCTGCTCTTGATATTCTCCCGGATGTGGGCTGCATTTTGGCTGCATTTTGGGCTGGAAATTTTCGTTGTTTGAGGCCTGGCTTGCTCCACCACCTGCTCTTGAGATTCTCCCGGATGTGGGCTGGATTTTGGCTGCCTTTTGGGCTGGAGCTTCTCGTGGTTTGAGGCCTGCCTTGCTCCACCCCCTGCTCTTCATATTCTCCCGGATGTGGGCTGCATTTTGGCTGCCTTTTGGGCTGGAGCTTCTCGTGGTTTGAGGCCTGCCTTGCTCCACCCCCTGCTCTTGAGGTTCTCCAGGAGGTGGGCTGGATTTTGGCTGCCTTTTGGGCTGGAGCTTCTCGTGCTTTGAAGCCTGGCTTGCTCCACCTCCTGTGCATGATATTCTCCCCGGTGTGGGCTGGAGTTTGGCTGCATTTTGGGTTGGAGCTTCTCGTGGTTTGAGGCCTGGCTTGCTCCACCCCCTGCTCTTGAGATTCTCCCGGATATGGGCTGGATTTTGGCTGCCTTTTGGGCTGGAGCTTCTCGTGGTTTGAGGCCTGGCTTTCTCCACCCCCTGCTCTTGATATTCTCTTGGATGTGGGCTGGAATTTGGGTGCCTTTTGGGCTGGAGCTTCTCGTGGTTTGAGGCCTGGCTTGCTCCACCCCCTGCTCTTGAGATTCTCCCGGATGTGGTCTGGAGTTTGGCTGCCTTTTGGGCTGGAGCTTCTCGTGGTTTGAGGCCTGGCTTGCTCCACCCCCTGCTCTTGAGATTCTCCCGGATGTGGGCTGCATTTTGGCTGCTTTTTGGGCTGGAGCTTCTCGAGGTTTGAGGCCTGGCTTGCTCCACCCCCTGCTCTTGAGATTCTCCCGAATGTGCGCTGCATTTTGGCTGCCTTTTGGCTGGAGCTTCTCGTGGTTTGAGGCCTGCCTTGCTCCACCCCCTGCTCTTGAGATTTTCCCGTGGGTTGGTTGGATTTTGGCTGCCTTTTGGGCTGGAGCTTCTCGTGCTTTGAAGCCTGGCTTGCTCCACCCCCTCTGCGTGATATTCTCCCCGATGTGGGCTGGAGATTGTCTGCATTTTGGGTTGGAGCTTCTCGTGGTTTGAGGCCTGGCTTGCTCCACCCCCTGCTCTTGAGATTCTCCCTGATGTGGTCTGGAATTTGGCTGCCTTTTGGGCTGGAGCTTCTCGTGGTTTGAGGCCTGGCTTGCTCCACCCCCTGCTCTTGAGATTCTCCCGGATGTGGTCTGGAGTTTGGCTGCCTTTTGGGCTGGAGCTTCTCATGGTTTGAGGCCTGGCTTGCTCCACCCCCTGCTCTTGATATTCTCCCGGATGTGGGCTGGATTTTGGCTGCCTTTTGGGCTGGAGCTTCTCGTGGTTTGAGGCCTGCCTTGCTCCACCCCCTGCTCTTGAGATTCTCCCGGATGTGGGCTGCATTTTGGCTGCCTTTTGGGCTGGAGCTTCTCGTGGTTTGAGGCCTGGCTTGCTCCCCCCCCTGCTCTTGAGATTCTCCCGGATGTGGGCTGCATTTTGGCTGCCTATTGGGCTGGAGCTTCTCGTGGTTTGAGGCCTGGCTTGCTCCACCCCCTGCTCTTGAGATTTTCCCGTGGGTTGGTTGGATTTTGGCTGCCTTTTGGGCTGGAGATTCTCGTGCTTTGAAGCCTGGCTTGCTCCACCCCCTCTGCATGATATTCTCCCCCGTGTGGGCTGCATTTTGGCTGCCTTTTGGGTTGGAGCTTCTCGTGGTTTGAGGCCTGGCTTGCTCCACCCCCTGCTCTTCATATTCTCCCGGATTTGGGCTGCATTTTGTCTGCATTTTGGGCTGGAGCTTCTCGTGGTTTGAGGCCTGGCTTGCTCCACCCCCTGCTCTTGAGATTCTCCCGGATGTGGGCTGGATTTTGGCTGCCTTTTGGGCTGGAGCTTCTCGTGGTTTGAGGCCTGGCTTGCTCCACCCCCTGCTCTTGAGATTCTCCCGCATGTGGGCTGCATTTTGGCTGCATTTTGGGCTGGAGCTTCTCGTGGTTTGAGGCCTGGCTTGCTCCACCCCCTGCTCTTGAGATTCTCCCGGATGTGGGCTGGATTTTGGCTGCCTTTTGGGCTGGAGCTTCTCGTGCTTTGAAGCCTGGCTTGCTCCACCCCCTGTGCATGATATTCTCCCCGGTGTGGGCTGGAGTTTGGCTGCATTTTAGGTTGGAGCTTCTCGTGGTTTGAGGCCTGGCTTGCTCCACCCCCTGCTCTTGACATTCTCCCGGATGTGGGCTGCATTTGTGGTTGCATTTTGGGCTGGAAATTTTCGTTGTTTGAGGCCTGGCTTGCTCCACCCCCTGCTCTTCATATTCTCCCGGATGTGGGCTGGATTTTGGCTGCCTTTTGGGCTGGAGCTTCTCGTGGTTTGAGGCCTGGCTTGCTCCACCCCCTGCTCTTGAGATTCTCCCGGATGTGGGCTGGATTTTGGCTGCCTTTTGGGCTGGAGCTTCTCGTGGTTTGAGGCCTGCCTTGCTCCACCCCCTGCTCTTGATATTCTCCCGGATGTGGGCTGCATTTTGGCTGCATTTTGGGCTGGAAATTTTCGTTGTTTGAGGCCTGGCTTGCTCCACCACCTGCTCTTGAGATTCTCCCGGATGTGGGCTGGATTTTGGCTGCCTTTTGGGCTGGAGCTTCTCGTGGTTTGAGGCCTGCCTTGCTCCACCCCCTGGTCTTCATATTCTCCCGGATGTGGGCTGCATTTTGGCTGCCTTTTGGGCTGGAGCTTCTCGTGGTTTGAGGCCTGCCTTGCTCCACCCCCTGCTCTTGAGGTTCTCCAGGAGGTGGGCTGGATTTTGGCTGCCTTTTGGGCTGGAGCTTCTCGTGCTTTGAAGGCTGGCTTGCTCCACCTCCTGTGCATGATATTCTCCCCGGTGTGGGCTGGAGTTTGGCTGCATTTTGGGTTGGAGCTTCTCGTGGTTTGAGGCCTGGCTTGCTCCACCCCCTGCTCTTGAGATTCTCCCGGATATGGGCTGGATTTTGGCTGCCTTTTGGGCTGGAGCTTCTCGTGGTTTGAGGCCTGGCTTTCTCCACCCCCTGCTCTTGATATTCTCTTGGATGTGGGCTGGAATTTGGGTGCCTTTTGGGCTGGAGCTTCTCGTGGTTTGAGGCCTGGCTTGTTCCACCCCCTGCTCTTGAGATTCTCCCGGATGTGGTCTGGAGTTTGGCTGCCTTTTGGGCTGGAGCTTCTCGTGGTTTGAGGCCTGGCTTGCTCCACCCCCTGCTCTTGAGATTCTCCCGGATGTGGGCTGCATTTTGGCTGCTTTTTGGGCTGGAGCTTCTCGAGGTTTGAGGCCTGGCTTGCTCCACCCCCTGCTCTTGAGATTCTCCCGAATGTGCGCTGCATTTTGGCTGCCTTTTGGCTGGAGCTTCTCGTGGTTTGAGGCCTGCCTTGCTCCACCCCCTGCTCTTGAGATTTTCCCGTGGGTTGGTTGGATTTTGGCTGCCTTTTGGGCTGGAGCTTCTCGTGCTTTGAAGCCTGGCTTGCTCCACCCCCTCTGCGTGATATTCTCCCCGATGTGGGCTGGAGATTGTCTGCATTTTGGGTTGGAGCTTCTCGTGGTTTGAGGCCTGGCTTGCTCCACCCCCTGCTCTTGAGATTCTCCCTGATGTGGTCTGGAATTTGGCTGCCTTTTGGGCTGGAGCTTCTCGTGGTTTGAGGCCTGGCTTGCTCCACCCCCTGCTCTTGAGATTCTCCCGGATGTGGTCTGGAGTTTGGCTGCCTTTTGGGCTGGAGCTTCTCATGGTTTGAGGCCTGGCTTGCTCCACCCCCTGCTCTTGATATTCTCCCGGATGTGGGCTGGATTTTGGCTGCCTTTTGGGCTGGAGCTTCTCGTGGTTTGAGGCCTGCCTTGCTCCACCCCCTGCTCTTGAGATTCTCCCGGATGTGGGCTGCATTTTGGCTGCCTTTTGGGCTGGAGCTTCTCGTGGTTTGAGGCCTGGCTTGCTCCCCCCCCTGCTCTTGAGATTCTCCCGGATGTGGGCTGCATTTTGGCTGCCTATTGGGCTGGAGCTTCTCGTGGTTTGAGGCCTGGCTTGCTCCACCCCCTGCTCTTGAGATTTTCCCGTGGGTTGGTTGGATTTTGGCTGCCTTTTGGGCTGGAGATTCTCGTGCTTTGAAGCCTGGCTTGCTCCACCCCCTCTGCATGATATTCTCCCCCGTGTGGGCTGCATTTTGGCTGCCTTTTGGGCTGGAGCTTCTCGTGGTTTGAGGCCTGGCTTGCTCCACCCCCTGCTCTTCATATTCTCCCGGATTTGGGCTGCATTTTGTCTGCATTTTGGGCTGGAGCTTCTCGTGGTTTGAGGCCTGGCTTGCTCCACCCCCTGCTCTTGATATTCTCCCGGATGTGGTCTGGAGTTTGGCTGCCTTTTGGGCTGGAGCTTCTCGTGGTTTGAGGCCTGGCTTGCTCCACCCCCTGCTCTTGAGATTCTCCCGGATGTGGGCTGCATTTTGGCTGCCTTTTGGGCTGGAGCTTCTCGTGGTTTGAGGCCTGGCTTGCTCCACCCCCTGCTCTTGATATTCTCCCAGATACAGGGCTGCATTTGTGGTTGCATTTTGGGCTGGAGCTTCTCGTGGTTTGAGGCCTGGCTTGCTCCACCCCCTGCTCTTGATATTCTCCCTGATGTGGTCTGGAATTTGGGTGCCTTTTGGTCTGGAGATTCTTGTGCTTTGAAGCCTGGCTTGCTCCACCCCCTCTGCATGATATTCTCCCCGGTGTGGGCTGGAGATTGGCTGCATTTTGGGCTGGAGCTTCTCGTGGTTTGAGGCCTGGCTTGCTCCACCCCCTGCTCTTGAGATTCTCCCGGATGTGGGCTGCATTTTGGCTGCCTTTAGGGCTGGAGCTTCTCGAGGTTTGAGGCCTGGCTTGCTCTAGCCGCTGCTCTTGATATTCTCCCGGATGTGGGCTGCATTTTGGTTGCCTTTTGGGCTGGAGCTTCTCGTGATTTGAGGCCTGGCTTGCTCCACCCCCTGCTCTTGATATTCTCCCGGATGTGGGCTGGATTTTGGCTGCCTTTTGGGCTGGAGCTTCTCGTGATTTGAGGCCTGGCTTGTTCCACCCCCTGCTCTTGAGATTCTCCCGTGGGTTGGTTGGATTTTGGCTGCCTTTTGGGCTGGAGATTCTCGTGCTTTGAAGCCTGGCTTGCTCCACCCCCTGCTCTTGAGATTCTCCCGGATATGGGCTGGATTTTGGCTGCCTTTTGGTCTGGAGCTTCTCGTGGTTTGAGGCCTGGCTTTCTCCACCACCTGCTCTTGATATTCTCTTGGATGTGGGCTTGATTTTGGCTGCCTTTTGGGCTGGAGCTTCTCGTGGTTTGAGGCCTGGCTTGCTCCACCCCCTGCTCTTGAGATTCTTCCGGATGTGGGCTGGATTTTGGCTGCATTTTGGGCTGGAGCTTCTCGTGGTTTGAGGCCTGGCTTGCTCCACCCCCTGCTCTTGATATTCTCCCGGATGTGGGCTGCATTTGTGGTTGCATTTTGGGCTGGAAATTTTCCTTGTTTGAGGCCTGGCTTGCTCCACCCCCTGCTCTTGAGATTCTCCCGGATGTGGGCTGGATTTTGGCTGCCTTTTGGGCTGGAGCTTCTCGTGGTTTGGGGCCTGGCTTGCTCCACCCCCTGCTCTTGATATTCTCCCGGATGTGGTCTGGAATTTGGCTGCCTTTTGGGCTGGAGCTTCTCGTGGTTTGAGGCCTGGCTTGCTCCACCCCCTGCTCTTGAGATTCTCCCGCATGTGGGCTGCATTTTGGCTGCCTTTTGGGCTGGATCTTCTCATGGTTTGAGGCCTGGCTTGCTCCACCCCCTGCTCTTGAGATTCTCCCGGATGTGGGCTGCATTTTGGCTGCCTTTTGGGCTGGAGCTTCTCGTGGTTTGAGGCCTGGCTTGCTCCACCCCCTGCTCTTGAGATTCTCCCGGATGTGGGCTGCATTTTGGCTGCCTTTTGGGCTGGAGCTTCTCGTGGTTTGAGGCCTGCCTTGCTCCACCCCCTCTGCATGATATTCTCCCCCGTGTGGGCTGCATTTTGGCTGCCTTTTGGGTTGGAGCTTCTCGTGGTTTGAGGCCTGCCTTGCTCCACCCCCTGCTCTTGATATTCTCCCGGATGTGGGCTGCATTTGTGGTTGCATTTTAGGCTGGACCTTCTCGTGGTTTGAGGCCTGGCTTGCTCCACCCCCTGCTCTTGAGATTCTCCCTGATGTGGTCTGGAATTTGGCTGCCTTTTGGGCTGGAGCTTCTCGTGGTTTGAGGCCTGGCTTGCTCCACCCCCTGCTCTTGAGATTCTCCCGGATGTGGTCTGGAGTTTGGCTGCCTTTTGGGCTGGAGCTTCTCATGGTTTGAGGCCTGGCTTGCTCCACCCCCTGCTCTTGATATTCTCCCGGATGTGGGCTGGATTTTGGCTGCCTTTTGGGCTGGAGCTTCTCGTGGTTTGAGGCCTGCCTTGCTCCACCCCCTGCTCTTGAGATTCTCCCGGATGTGGGCTGCATTTTGGCTGCCTTTTGGGCTGGAGCTTCTCGTGGTTTGAGGCCTGGCTTGCTCCCCCCCCTGCTCTTGAGATTCTCCCTGATGTGGTCTGGAATTTGGCTGCCTTTTGGGCTGGAGCTTCTCGTGGTTTGAGGCCTGGCTTGCTCCACCCCCTGCTCTTGAGATTCTCCCGGATGTGGTCTGGAGTTTGGCTGCCTTTTGGGCTGGAGCTTCTCATGGTTTGAGGCCTGGCTTGCTCCACCCCCTGCTCTTGATATTCTCCCGGATGTGGGCTGGATTTTGGCTGCCTTTTGGGCTGGAGCTTCTCGTGGTTTGAGGCCTGCCTTGCTCCACCCCCTGCTCTTGAGATTCTCCCGGATGTGGGCTGCATTTTGGCTGCCTTTTGGGCTGGAGCTTCTCGTGGTTTGAGGCCTGGCTTGCTCCCCCCCCTGCTCTTGAGATTCTCCCGGATGTGGGCTGCATTTTGGCTGCCTATTGGGCTGGAGCTTCTCGTGGTTTGAGGCCTGGCTTGCTCCACCCCCTGCTCTTGAGATTTTCCCGTGGGTTGGTTGGATTTTGGCTGCCTTTTGGGCTGGAGATTCTCGTGCTTTGAAGCCTGGCTTGCTCCACCCCCTCTGCATGATATTCTCCCCCGTGTGGGCTGCATTTTGGCTGCCTTTTGGGCTGGAGCTTCTCGTGGTTTGAGGCCTGGCTTGCTCCACCCCCTGCTCTTCATATTCTCCCGGATTTGGTCTGGAGTTTGGCTGCCTTTTGGGCTGGAGCTTCTCGTGGTTTGAGGCCTGGCTTGCTCCACCCCCTGCTCTTGATATTCTCCCGGATGTGGTCTGGAGTTTGGCTGCCTTTTGGGCTGGAGCTTCTCGTGGTTTGAGGCCTGGCTTGCTCCACCCCCTGCTCTTGAGATTCTCCCGGATGTGGGCTGCATTTTGGCTGCCTTTTGGGCTGGAGCTTCTCGTGGTTTGAGGCCTGGCTTGCTCCACCCCCTGCTCTTGATATTCTCCCAGATACAGGGCTGCATTTGTGGTTGCATTTTGGGCTGGAGCTTCTCGTGGTTTGAGGCCTGGCTTGCTCCACCCCCTGCTCTTGATATTCTCCCTGATGTGGTCTGGAATTTGGGTGCCTTTTGGTCTGGAGATTCTTGTGCTTTGAAGCCTGGCTTGCTCCACCCCCTCTGCATGATATTCTCCCCGGTGTGGGCTGGAGATTGGCTGCATTTTGGGCTGGAGCTTCTCGTGGTTTGAGGCCTGGCTTGCTCCACCCCCTGCTCTTGAGATTCTCCCGGATGTGGGCTGCATTTTGGCTGCCTTTAGGGCTGGAGCTTCTCGAGGTTTGAGGCCTGGCTTGCTCTAGCCGCTGCTCTTGATATTCTCCCGGATGTGGGCTGCATTTTGGTTGCCTTTTGGGCTGGAGCTTCTCGTGATTTGAGGCCTGGCTTGCTCCACCCCCTGCTCTTGATATTCTCCCGGATGTGGGCTGGATTTTGGCTGCCTTTTGGGCTGGAGCTTCTCGTGATTTGAGGCCTGGCTTGTTCCACCCCCTGCTCTTGAGATTCTCCCGTGGGTTGGTTGGATTTTGGCTGCCTTTTGGGCTGGAGATTCTCGTGCTTTGAAGCCTGGCTTGCTCCACCCCCTGCTCTTGAGATTCTCCCGGATATGGGCTGGATTTTGGCTGCCTTTTGGTCTGGAGCTTCTCGTGGTTTGAGGCCTGGCTTTCTCCACCACCTGCTCTTGATATTCTCTTGGATGTGGGCTTGATTTTGGCTGCCTTTTGGGCTGGAGCTTCTCGTGGTTTGAGGCCTGGCTTGCTCCACCCCCTGCTCTTGAGATTCTTCCGGATGTGGGCTGGATTTTGGCTGCATTTTGGGCTGGAGCTTCTCGTGGTTTGAGGCCTGGCTTGCTCCACCCCCTGCTCTTGATATTCTCCCGGATGTGGGCTGCATTTGTGGTTGCATTTTGGGCTGGAAATTTTCCTTGTTTGAGGCCTGGCTTGCTCCACCCCCTGCTCTTGAGATTCTCCCGGATGTGGGCTGGATTTTGGCTGCCTTTTGGGCTGGAGCTTCTCGTGGTTTGGGGCCTGGCTTGCTCCACCCCCTGCTCTTGATATTCTCCCGGATGTGGTCTGGAATTTGGCTGCCTTTTGGGCTGGAGCTTCTCGTGGTTTGAGGCCTGGCTTGCTCCACCCCCTGCTCTTGAGATTCTCCCGCATGTGGGCTGCATTTTGGCTGCCTTTTGGGCTGGAGCTTCTCGTGGTTTGAGGCCTGGCTTGCTCCACCCCCTGCTCTTGAGATTCTCCCGGATGTGGGCTGCATTTTGGCTGCCTTTTGGGCTGGAGCTTCTCGTGGTTTGAGGCCTGGCTTGCTCCACCCCCTGCTCTTGAGATTCTCCCGGATGTGGGCTGGATTTTGGCTGCCTTTTGGGCTGGAGCTTCTCGTGGTTTGAGGCCTGCCTTGCTCCACCCCCTCTGCATGATATTCTCCCCCGTGTGGGCTGCATTTTGGCTGCCTTTTGGGTTGGAGCTTCTCGTGGTTTGAGGCCTGCCTTGCTCCACCCCCTGCTCTTGATATTCTCCCGGATGTGGGCTGCATTTGTGGTTGCATTTTAGGCTGGACCTTCTCGTGGTTTGAGGCCTGGCTTGCTCCACCCCCTGCTCTTGAGATTCTCCCGGATGTGGGCTGCATTTTGGTTGCATTTTGGGCTGGAGCTTCTCGTGGATTGGGGCCTGGCTTGCTCCACCCCCTGCTCTTGATATTCTCCCGGATGTGGTCTGGATTTTGGCTGCCTTTTGGGCTGGAGCTTCTCGAGGTTTGAGGCCTGGCTTGCTCCACCCCCTGCTCTTGAGATTCTCCCGGATGTGGGCTGCATTTTGGCTGCATATTGGGCTGGAGCTTCTCGTGGTTTGAGGCCTGGCTTGCTCCACCCCCTGCTCTTGATATTCTCTTGGATGTGGGCTGGATTTTGGCTGCCTTTTGGGCTGGAGCTTCTCGTGGTTTGAGGCCTGCATTGCTCCACCCCCTGCTCTTGAGATTCTCCCGGATGTGGGCTGCATTTTCGCTGCCTTTTGGGCTGGAGCTTCTCGTGGTTTGAGGCCTGGCTTGCTCCACCCCCTGCTCTTGAGATTCTCCCGGATGTGGCCTGGATTTTGGCTGCCTTTTGGGCTGGAGCTTCTCGTGGTTTGAGGCCTGGCTTGCTCCACCCCCTGTTCTAGAGTTTCTCCCGGATGTGGGCTGGATTTTGGCTGCGTTTTGGGCTGGAGCTTCTCGTGGTTTGAGGCCTGGCTTGCTCCACCCCCTGCTCTTGAGATTCTCCCGAATGTGCGCTGCAGTTTGGCTGCCCATTGGGCTGGAGCTTCTCGTGGTTTGAGGCCTGGCTTGCTCCACCCCCTCTGCATGATATTCTCCCCGGTGTGGGCTGGAGTTTGGGTGCATTTTGGGTTGGAGCTTCTCGTGATTTGAGGCCTGGCTTGCTCCACCCCCTGCTCTTGAGATTCTCCCGTGGGTTGGTTGGATTTTGGCTGCCTTTTGGGCTGGAGATTCTCGTGCTTTGAAGCCTGGCTTGCTCCAACCCCTGCTCTTGATATTCTCCCGGATGTGGTCTGGAGTTTGGCTGCCTTTTGGGCTGGAGCTTCTCGTGGTTTGAGGCCTGCCTTGCTCCACCACCTGCTCTTGAGATTCTCCCGGATGTGGTCTGGAGTTTGGCTGCCTTTTGGGCTGGAGCTTCTCGTGGTTTGAGGCCTGGCTTGCTCCACCCCCTGCTTTTGATATTCTCCCAGATGTGGGCTGTATTTTGACTGCATTTTGGACTGGAGCTTCTCGTGGTTTGAGGCCTGGCTTTCTCCACCCCCTGCTCTTGATATTCTCTTGGATGTGGGCTGGCATTTTGGCTGCCTTGTGGGCTGGAGCTTCTCGTGGTTTGAGGCCTGCCTTGCTCCACCCCCTGCTCTTGAGATTCTCCCCGATGTGGGCTGCATTTTGGCTGCCTTTTGGGCTGGAGCTTCTCGTGGTTTGAGGCCTGGCTTGCTCCACCCCCTGCTCTTGAGATTTTCCCGTGGGTTGGTTGGATTTTGGCTGCCTTTTGGGCTGGAGATTCTCGTGCTTTGAAGCCTGGCTTGCTCCAACCCCTCTGCATGATATTCTCCCCGGTATGGGCTGGAGTTTGGGTGCATTTTGTGTTGGAGCTTCTCGTGGTTTGAGGCCTGGCTTGCTCCACCCCCTGCTCTTGAGATTCTCCCGGATTTGGGCTGCATTTTGGCTGCATTTTGGGCTGGAGCTTCTCGTGGTTTGAGGCCTGGCTTGCTCCACCCCCTGCTCTTGAGATTCTCCTGGATGTGGGCTGGAGTTTGGCTGCCTTTTGGGCTGGAGCTTCTCGTGGTTTGAGGCCTGGCTTGCTCCACCCCCTGCTCTTGAGATTCTCCCGGATGTGGGCTGGATTTTGGCTGCCTTTTGGGCTGGAGCTTCTCATGGTTTGAGGCCTGCCTTGCTCCACCCCCTGCTCTTGATATTCTCCCGGATGTGGGCTGCATTTTGGCTGCCTTTTGGGCTGGAGCTTCTCGTGGATTGGGGCCTGCCTTGCTCCACCCCCTGCTCTTGATATTCTCCCGGATGTGGGCTGGATTTTGTCTGCCTTTTGGGCTGGAGCTTCCCGTGATTTGAGGCCTGGCTTGCTCCACCCCCTGCTCTTGATATTCTCTTGGATGTGGGCTGGATTTTGGCTGCCTTGTGGGCTGGAGCTTCTCGTGGTTTGAGGCCTGCATTGCTCCACCCCCTGCTCTTGAGATTCTCCCGGATGTGGGCTGCATTTTGGCTGCCTTTTGGGCTGGAGCTTCTCGTGGTTTGAGGCCTGGTTTGCTCCACCCCCTGCTCTTGAGATTCTCCCGGATGTGGTCTGGAGATTGGCTGCCTTTTGGGCTGGAGCTTCTCGTGGTTTGAGGCCTGGCTTGCTCCACCCCCTGCTCTTGAGATTCTCCCGGATGTGGCCTGGATTTTGGCTGCCTTTTGGGCTGGAGCTTCTCGTGGTTTGAGGCCTGGCTTGCTCCACCCCCTGTTCTAGAGTTTCTCCCGGATGTGGGCTGGATTTTGGCTGCGTTTTGGGCTGGAGCTTCTCGTGGTTTGAGGCCTGGCTTGCTCCACCCCCTGCTCTTGAGATTCTCCCGAATGTGCGCTGCAGTTTGGCTGCCCATTGGGCTGGAGCTTCTCGTGGTTTGAGGCCTGGCTTGCTCCACCCCCTCTGCATGATATTCTCCCCGGTGTGGGCTGGAGTTTGGGTGCATTTTGGGTTGGAGCTTCTCGTGATTTGAGGCCTGGCTTGCTCCACCCCCTGCTCTTGAGATTCTCCCGTGGGTTGGTTGGATTTTGGCTGCATTTTGGGCTGGAGATTCTCGTGCTTTGAAGCCTGGCTTGCTCCAACCCCTGCTCTTGATATTCTCCTGGATGTGGGCTGGCATTTGGCTGCCTTTTGGGCTGGAGCTTCTCGTGGTTTGAGGCCTGCCTTGCTCCACCACCTGCTCTTGAGATTCTCCCGGATGTGGTCTGGAGTTTGGCTGCCTTTTGGGCTGGAGCTTCTCGTGGTTTGAGGCCTGGCTTGCTCCACCCCCTGCTTTTGATATTCTCCCGGATGTGGGCTGTATTTTGACTGCATTTTGGACTGGAGCTTCTCGTGGTTTGAGGCCTGGCTTTCTCCACCCCCTGCTCTTGAGATTCTCTTGGATGTGGGCTGCATTTTGGCTGCCTTTTGGGCTGGAGCTTCTCGTGGTTTGGGGCCTGGCTTGCTCCACCCCCTGCTCTTGAGATTCTCCCGGATGTTGGCTGGATTTTGGCTGCCTTTTGGGCTGGAGCTTCTCGTGGTTTGAGGCCTGGCTTGCTCCACCCCCTGTTCTAGAGTTTCTCCCGGATGTGGGCTGCATTTTGGCTGCATTTTGGGCTGGAGCTTCTCGTGGTTTGAGGCCTGGCTTGCTCCACCCCCTGCTCTTGAGATTTTCCCGTGGGTTGGTTGGATTTTGGCTGCCTTTTGGGCTGGAGATTCTCGTGCTTTGAAGCCTGGCTTGCTCCAACCCCTCTGCATGATATTCTCCCCGGTATGGGCTGGAGTTTGGGTGCATTTTGTGTTGGAGCTTCTCGTGGTTTGAGGCCTGGCTTGCTCCACCCCCTGCTCTTGATATTCTCCCGGATGTGGGCTGCATTTGTGGTTGCATTTTGGGCTGGAAATTTTCCTTGTTTGAGGCCTGGCTTGCTCCACCCCCTGCTCTTGATATTCTCCCTGATGTGGTCTGGAGTTTGGCTGCCTTTTGGGCTGGAGCTTCTCGTGGTTTGAGGCCTGGCTTGCTCCACCCCCTGCTCTTGAGATTCTCCCGGATGTGGGCTGGATTTTGGCTGCCTTTTGGGCTGGAGCTTCTCATGGTTTGAGGCCTGGCTTGCTCCACCCCCTGCTCTTGATATTCTCCCGGATGTGGGCTGCATTTGTGGTTGCATTTTGGGCTGGAGCTTCTCGTGGTTTGAGGCCTGGCTTGCTCCACCCCCTGCTCTTGAGATTCTCCCTGATGTGGTCTGGAATTTGGGTGCCTTTTGGGCTGGAGCTTCTCGTGGTTTGAGGCCTGGCTTGCTCCACCCCCTGCTCTTGAGATTCTCCCGGATGTGGGCTGCATTTTGGCTGCCTTTTGGGCTGGAGCTTCTCGTGGATTGGGGCCTGCCTTGCTCCACCCCCTGCTCTTGATATTCTCCCGGATGTGGGCTGGATTTTGTCTGCCTTTTGGGCTGGAGCTTCCCGTGATTTGAGGCCTGGCTTGCTCCACCCCCTGCTCT
Source organism: Rhynochetos jubatus (assembly GCA_027574665.1). Lineage (NCBI taxonomy): Eukaryota > Metazoa > Chordata > Aves > Eurypygiformes > Rhynochetidae > Rhynochetos > Rhynochetos jubatus. The sequence goes on from JAQBHY010000071.1 coordinate 60,583, forward strand.
TGAGATTCTCCCGTGGGTTGGTTGGATTTTGGCTGCATTTTGGGCTGGAGCTTCTCGTGGTTTGAGGCCTGGCTTGCTCGACCCCCTGCTCTTGAGATTCTCCCGAATGTGCGCTGCATTTTGGCTGCCTATTGGGCTGGAGCTTCTCGTGGTTTGAGGCCTGGCTTGCTCCACCCCCTGCTCTTGAGATTCTCCCGGATGTGGGCTGCATTTTGGCGGCCTTTTGGGCTGGAGCTTCTCGTGGTTTGAGGCCTGGCTTGCTCCACCCCCTGCTCTTGAGATTCTCCCGGATGTGGGCTGCATTTTGGCTGCCTTTTGGGCTGGAGCTTCTCGTGGTTTGAGGCCTGGCTTGCTCCACCACCTGCTCTTGAGATTCTCCTGGATGTGGGCTGTATTTTGGCTGCCTTTTGCACTGGAGCTTCTCGAGGTTTGAGGCCTGGCTTGCTCTAGCGGCTGCTCTTGATATTCTCCCGGATGTGGGCTGCATTTTGGTTGCCTTTTGGGCTGGAGCTTCTCGTGGATTGGGGCCTGCCTTGCTCCACCCCCTGCTCTTGATATTCTCCCGGATGTGGGCTGGCATTTGGCTGCCTTTTGGGCTGGAGCTTCTCGTGGTTTGAGGCCTGCCTTGCTCCACCACCTGCTCTTGAGATTCTCCCGGATGTGGGCTGTATTTTGGCTGCCTTTTGGGCTGGAGCTTCTCGTGGTTTGAGGCCTGGCTTGCTCCACCCCCTGCTCTTGAGATTCTCCCGGATGTGGGCTGGATTTTGGCTGCCTTTTGGGCTGCAGCTTCTCGTGGTTTGAGGCCTGGCTTGCTCCACCCCCTGCTCTTGATATTCTCCCGGATGTGGGCTGCATTTGTGGTTGCATTTTGGGCTGGAAATTTTCGTTGTTTGAGGCCTGGCTTGCTCCACCCCCTGCTCTTGATATTCTCCCTGATGTGGTCTGGAGTTTGGCTGCCTTTTGGGCTGGAGCTTCTCGTGGTTTGAGGCCTGGCTTGCTCCACCCCCTGCTCTTGAGATTCTCCTGGATGTGGGCTGCATTTTGGCTGCATTTTGGGCTGGAGCTTCTCGTGGTTTGAGGCCTGGCTTGCTCCACCCCCTGCTCTTGAGATTCTCCCGTGGGTTGGTTGGATTTTGGCTGCCTTTTGGGCTGGAGATTCTCGTGCTTTGAAGCCTGGCTTGCTCCAACCCCTGCTCTTGAGATTCTCCCGGATGTGGGCTGGCATTTGGCTGCCTTTTGGCTGGAGCTTCTCGTGGTTTGAGGCCTGCCTTTCTCCACCCCCTGCTCTTGATATTCTCCCGGATGTGGGCTGCATTTTGGCTGCCTTTTGGGCTGGAGCTTCTCGTGGTTTGAGGCCTGGCTTGCTCCACCACCTGCTCTAGAGTTTCTCCCGGATGTGGGCTGCATTTTGGCTGCATTTTGGGCTGGAGCTTCTCGTGGTTTGAGGCCTGGCTTGCTCCACCCCCTGCTCTTGAGATTTTCCCGTGGGTTGGTTGGATTTTGGCTGCCTTTTGGGCTGGAGATTCTCGTGCTTTGAAGCCTGGCTTGCTCCAACCCCTCTGCATGATATTCTCCCCGGTATGGGCTGGAGTTTGGGTGCATTTTGGGTTGGAGCTTCTCGTGGTTTGAGGCCTGGCTTGCTCCACCCCCTGCTCTTCATATTCTCCCGGATTTGGGCTGCATTTTGGCTGCATTTTGGGCTGGAGCTTCTCGTGGTTTGAGGCCTGGCTTGCTCCACCCCCTGCTCTTGAGATTCTCCTGGATGTGGTCTGGAGTTTGGCTGCCTTTTGGGCTGGAGCTTCTCGTGGTTTGAGGCCTGGCTTGCTCCACCCCCTGCTCTTGAGATTCTCCCGGATGTGGGCTGCATTTTGGCTGCCTTTTGGGCTGGAGCTTCTCATGGTTTGAGGCCTGCCTTGCTCCACCCCCTGCTCTTGATATTCTCCCGGATGTGGGCTGCATTTGTGGTTGCATTTTGGGCTGGAGCTTCTCGTGGTTTGAGGCCTGGCTTGCTCCACCCCCTGCTCTTGAGATTCTCCCTGATGTGGTCTGGAATTTGGGTGCCTTTTGGGCTGGAGCTTCTCGTGGTTTGAGGCCTGGCTTGCTCCACCCCCTGCTCTTGAGATTCTCCCGGATGTGGGCTGGATTTTGTCTGCCTTTTGGGCTGCAGCTTCTCGTGGTTTGAGGCCTGGCTTGCTCCACCCCCTGCTCTTGATATTCTCCCGGATGTGGGCTGCATTTGTGGTTGCATTTTGGGCTGGAAATTTTCGTTGTTTGAGGCCTGGCTTGCTCCACCCCATGCTCTTCATATTCTCCTGGATGTGGGCTGCATTTTGGCTGCCTTTTGGGCTGGAGATTCTCGTGCTTTGAAGCCTGGCTTGCTCCAACCCCTGCTCTTGATATTCTCCTGGATGTGGGCTGGCATTTGGCTGCCTTTTGGGCTGGAGCTTCTCGTGGTTTGAGGCCTGCCTTGCTCCACCACCTGCTCTTGAGATTCTCCCGGATGTGGTCTGGAGTTTGGCTGCCTTTTGGGCTGGAGCTTCTCGTGGTTTGAGTCCTGGCTTGCTCCACCCCCTGCTCTTGATATTCTCCCGGATGTGGGCTGGATTTTGGCTGCCTTTTGGGCTGGAGCTTCTCATGGTTTGAGGCCTGGCTTGCTCCACCCCCTGCTCTTGATATTCTCCCGGATGTGGGCTGCATTTGTGGTTGCATTTTGGGCTGGAAATTTTCCTTGTTTGAGGCCTGGCTTGCTCCACCCCCTGCTCTTGATATTCTCCCTGATGTGGTCTGGAGTTTGGCTGCCTTTTGGGCTGGAGCTTCTCGTGGTTTGAGGCCTGGCTTGCTCCACCCCCTGCTCTTGAGATTCTCCCGTGGGTTGGTTGGATTTTGGATGCCTTTTGGGCTGGAGATTCTCGTGCTTTGAAGCCTGGCTTGCTCCAACCCCTGCTCTTGAGATTCTCCCGGATGTGGGCTGGCATTTGGCTGCCTTTTGGCTGGAGCTTCTCGTGGTTTGAGGCCTGCCTTGCTCCACCCCCTGCTCTTGAGATTCTCCCGGATATGGGCTGGATTTTGGCTGTCTTTTGGGCTGGAGCTTCTCGTGGTTTGAGGCCTGGCTTTCTCCACCCCCTGCTCTTGATATTCTCCCGGATGTGGTCTGGATTTTGGCTGCCTTGTGGGCTGGAGCTTCTCGTGGTTTGAGGCCTGGCTTGCTCCACCCCCTGCTCTTGATATTCTCCCGGATGTGGGCTGCATTTGTGGTTGCATTTTGGGCTGGAAATTTTCCTTGTTTGAGGCCTGGCTTGCTCCACCCCCTGCTCTTGATATTCTCCCTGATGTGGTCTGGAGTTTGGCTGCCTTTTGGGCTGGAGCTTCTCGTGGATTGGGGCCTGCCTTGCTCCACCCCCTGCTCTTGAGATTCTCCCGTGGGTTGGTTGGATTTTGGATGCCTTTTGGGCTGGAGATTCTCGTGCTTTGAAGCCTGGCTTGCTCCAACCCCTGCTCTTGAGATTCTCCCGGATGTGGGCTGGCATTTGGCTGCCTTTTGGCTGGAGCTTCTCGTGGTTTGAGGCCTGGCTTGCTCCACCCCCTGCTCTTGAGATTCTCACGGATATGGGCTGGATTTTGGCTGTCTTTTGGGCTGGAGCTTCTCGTGGTTTGAGGCCTGGCTTTCTCCACCCCCTGCTCTTGATATTCTCTTGGATGTGGTCTGGATTTTGGCTGCCTTGTGGGCTGGAGCTTCTCGTGGTTTGAGGCCTGCCTTGCTCCACCCCCTGCTCTTGAGATTCTCCCGGATGTGGGCTGCATTTTGGCTGCCTTTTGGGCTGGAGCTTCTCGAGGTTTGAGGCCTGGCTTGCTCCACCCCCTGCTCTTGAGATTTTCCCGTGGGTTGGTTGGATTTTGGCTGCCTTTTGGGCTGGAGATTCTCGTGCTTTGAAGCCTGGCTTGCTCCACCCCCTCTGCATGATATTCTCCCCGGTGTGGGCTGGAGATTGTCTGCATTTTGGGTTGGAGCTTCTCGTGGTTTGAGGCCTGGCTTGCTCCACCCCCTGCTCTTGAGATTCTCCCGGATGTGGGCTGGAATTTGGCTGCCTTTTGGGCTGGAGCTTCTCGTGGTTTGGGGCCTGGCTTGCTCCACCCCCTGCTCTTGATATTCTCTTGGATGTGGGCTGGATTTTGGCTGCCTTTTGGGCTGGAGCTTCTCATGGTTTGAGGCCTGCCTTGCTCCACCCCCTTCTCTTGATATTCTCCCGGATGTGGGCTGCATTTTGGCTGCATTTTGGGCTGGAGCTTCTCGTGGTTTGAGGCCTGGCTTGCTCCACCCCCTGCTCTTTAGATTCTCCCGGATGTGGGCTGCATTTTGGCTGCCTTTTGGGCTGGAGCTTCTCGTGGTTTGAGGCCTGGCTTGCTCCACCCCCTGCCCATGATATTCTCCCAGATGTGAGCTGCATTTTGGCTGCCTTTAGGGCTGGAGCTTCTCGTGGTTTGAGGCCTGGCTTGCTCCACCCCCTGCTCTTGATATTCTCCCGGATGTGGGCTGCATTTTTGTTGCCTTTTGGGCTGGAGATTCTCGTGGATTGGGGCCTGCCTTGCTCCACCCCCTGCTCTTGATATTCTCCCGGATGTGGGCTGGATTTTGGCTGCCTTTTGGGCTGTAGCTTCTCGTGGTTTGAGGCCTGGCTTGCTCCACCACCTGCTCTTGAGATTCTCCCGTGGGTTGGTTGGATTTTGGCTGCCTTTTGGGATGGAGATTCTCGTGCTTTGAAGCCTGGCTTGCTCCACCCCCTGTGCATGATATTGTCCCCGGTGTGGGCTGGAGTTTGGCTGCATTTTGGGCTGGAGCTTCTCGTGGTTTGAGGCCTGGCTTGCTCCACCCCCTGCTCTTGAGATTCTCCCGGATGTGGGCTGCATTTGTGGTTGCATTTTGGGCTGGAATTTTTCGTGGTTTGAGGCCTGGCTTGCTCTACCCCCTGTTCTTCATATTCTCCCGGATGTGGTCTGGATTTTGGCTGCCTTTTGGGCTGGAGCTTCTCGTGGTTTGAGGCCTGGCTTGCTCCACCCCCTGCTCTTGAGATTCTGCCGGATGTGGGCTGGATTTTGGCTGCCTTTTGGGCTGGAGCTTCTCGTGGTTTGAGGCCTGGCTTGCTCCACCCCCTGCTCTTGATATTCTCCCGGAGGTGGGCTGCATTTTGGCTGCATTTTGGGCTGGAAATTTTCGTTGTTTGAGGCCTGGCTTGCTCCACCACCTGCTCTTGAGTTTCTCCCGGATGTGGGCTGCATTTTGGCTGCCTTTTGGGCTGGAGCTTCTCGTGGTTTGAGGCCTGGCTTGCTCTACCCCCTGCTCTTGATATTCTCCCGGATGTGGGCTGCATTTTGGTTGCCTTTTGGGCTGGAGCTTCTCGTGGATTGGGGCCTGCCTTGCTCCACCCCCTGCTCTTGATATTCTCTAGGATGTGGGCTGGATTTTGGCTGCCTTTTGGGCTGGAGATTCTCGTGCTTTGAAGCCTGGCTTGCTCCACCCCCTCTGCATGATATTCTCCCCGGTGTGGGCTGGAGTTTGGGTGCATTTTGGGCTGGAGCTTCTCGTGGTTTGAGGCCTGGCTTGCTCCACCCCCTGCTCTTCGTATTCTCCCGGATTTGGGCTGCATGTTGGCTGCCTTTTGGGCTGGAGCTTCTCGTGGTTTGAGGCCTGCCTTGCTCCACCCCCTGCTCTTGATATTCTCTAGGATGTGGGCTGGCATTTGGCTGCCTTTTGGGCTGGAGCTTCTCGTGGTTTGAGGCCAGGCTTTCTCCACCCCCCTGCTCTTGATATTCTTCTCATCGTGGTCTGGAGTTTGGCTGTCTTTTGGGCTGGAGCTTCTCGTGGTTTGAGGCCTGGCTTGCTCCACCCCCTGCTCTTGAGATTCTCCCGGATGTGGGCTGGATTTTGACTGCATTTTGGACTGGAGCTTCTCGTGGTTTGAGGCCTGGCTTGCTCTAGCCGCTGCTCTTGATATTCTCACGGATGTGGGCTGCATTTTGGTTGCATTTTGGGCTGGAGCTTCTCGTGGATTGCGGCCTGCCTTGCTCCACCCCCTGCTCTTGATATTCTCCCGGATGTGGGCTGGATTTTGGCTGCCTTTTGGGCTGGAGCTTCTCGTGGTTTGAAGCCTGGCTTGCTCCACCCCCTGCTCTTGATATTCTCCCGGATGTGGTCTGGAGTTTGGCTGCCTTTTGGGCTGGAGCTTCTCATGGTTTGAGGCCTGGCTTGCTCCACCCCCTGCTCTTGAGATTCTCCCGGATGTGGGCTGCATTTTGGCTGCATTTTGGGCTGGAGCTTCTCATGGTTTGAGGCCTGCCTTGCTCCACCCCCTGCTCTTGATATTCTCCCGGATGTGGGCTGCATTTGTGGTTGCATTTTGGGCTGGAGCTTCTCGTGGTTTGAGGCCTGCCTTGCTCCACCCCCTGCTCTTGATATTCTCCCGGATGTGGCCTGGAATTTGGCTTCCTTTTGGGCAGGAGCTTCTCGTGGTTTGAGGCCTGGCTTGCTCCACCCCCTGCTCTTCATATTCTCCCGGATGTGGCCTGGATTTTGGCTGCATTTTGGGCTGGAGCTTCTCGTGGTTTGAGGCCTGGCTTGTTCCACCCCCTGCTCTTGATATTCTTCTCATCGTGGTCTGGAGTTTGGCTGCCTTTTGGGCTGGAGCTTCTCGTGGTTTGAGGCCTGGCTTGCTCCACCCCCTGCTCTTGAGATTCTCCCGGATGTGGGCTGGATTTTGGCTGCATTTTGGGCTGGAGTTACTCGTGGTTTGAGGCCTGCCTTGCTCCACCCCCCGCTCTTGATATTCTCCCGGATGTGGGCTGCATTTGTGGTTGCATTTTGGGCTGGAAATTTTCGTTGTTTGAGGCCTGGCTTGCTCCACCCCATGCTCTTCATATTCTCCTGGATGTGGGCTGGATTTTGGCTGCTTTTTGGGCTGGAGCTTCTCGTGGTTTGAGGCCTGGCTTGCTCCACCCCCTGCTCTTGATATTCTCCCGGATGTGGGCTGGAGTTTGGCTGCCTTTTGGGCTGGAGCTTCTCGTGGTTTGAGGCCTGGCTTGCTCCACCCCCTGCTCTTGAGATTCTCCCGGATGTGGGCTGCATTTTGGCTGCCTTTTGGGCTGGAGCTTCTCGTGGTTTGGGGCCTGGCTTGCTCCACCCCCTGCTCTTGAGATTCTCCCGGATGTTGGCTGGATTTTGGCTGCCTTTTGGGCTGGAGCTTCTCATGGTTTGAGGCCTGCCTTGCTCCACCCCCTTCTCTTGAGATTCTCCCGGAGGTGGGCTGCATTTTGGCTGCCTTTTGGGCTGGAGCTTCTCGTGGTTTGAGGCCTGGCTTGCTCCACCCCCTGCTCTTGAGATTCTCCCGGATGTGGGCTGCATTTTGGCTGCCTTTTGGGCTGGAGCTTCTCGTGGTTTGAGGCCTGGCTTGCTCCACCCCCTGCCCATGATATTCTCCCAGATGTGAGCTGCATTTTGGCTGCCTTTAGGGCTGGAGCTTCTCGTGGTTTGAGGCCTGGCTTGCTCCACCCCCTGCTCTTGATATTCTCCCGGATGTGGGCTGCATTTTTGTTGCCTTTTGGGCTGGAGCTTCTCGTGGATTGGGGCCTGCCTTGCTCCACCCCCTGCTCTTGATATTCTCCCGGATGTGGGCTGGATTTTGGCTGCCTTTTGGGCTGTAGCTTCTCGTGGTTTGAGGCCTGGCTTGCTCCACCACCTGCTCTTGAGATTCTCCCGTGGGTTGGTTGGATTTTGGCTGCCTTTTGGGATGGAGATTCTCGTGCTTTGAAGCCTGGCTTGCTCCACCCCCTGTGCATGATATTCTCCCCGGTGTGGGCTGGAGTTTGGATGCATTTTGGGTTGGAGCTTCTCGTGGTTTGAGGCCTGGCTTGCTCCACCCCCTGCTCTTGAGATTCTCCCGGATGTGGGCTGCATTTGTGGTTGCATTTTGGGCTGGAAATTTTCGTGGTTTGAGGCCTGGCTTGCTCTACCCCCTGCTCTTCATATTCTCCCGGATGTGGTCTGGATTTTGGCTGCCTTTTGGGCTGGAGCTTCTCGTGGTTTGAGGCCTGGCTTGCTCCACCCCCTGCTCTTGAGATTCTGCCGGATGTGGGCTGGATTTTGGCTGCCTTTTGGGCTGGAGCTTCTCGTGGTTTGAGGCCTGGCTTGCTCCACCCCCTGCTCTTGATATTCTCCCGGAGGTGGGCTGCATTTTGGCTGCATTTTGGGCTGGAAATTTTCGTTGTTTGAGGCCTGGCTTGCTCCACCCCCTGCTCTTGATATTCTCTAGGATGTGGGCTGGATTTTGGCTGCCTTTTGGGCTGGAGATTCTCGTGCTTTGAAGCCTGGCTTGCTCCAGCCCCTCTGCATGATATTCTCCCCGGTGTGGGCTGGAGTTTGGGTGCATTTTGGGCTGGAGCTTCTCGTGGTTTGAGGCCTGGCTTGCTCCACCCCCTGCTCTTCGTATCCTCCCGGATTTGGGCTGCATGTTGGCTGCATTTTGGGCTGGAGCTTCTCGTGGTTTGAGGCCTGGCTTGCTCCACCCCCTGCTCTTGAGATTCTCCTGGATGTGGTCTGGAGTTTGGCTGCCTTTTGGGCTGGAGCTTCTCGTGGTTTGAGGCCTGGCTTGCTCCACCCCCTGCTCTTGAGATTCTCCCGGATGTGGGCTGGATTTTGTCTGCCTTTTGGGCTGGAGCTTCTCATGGTTTGAGGCCTGCCTTGCTCCACCCCCTGCTCTTGATATTCTCCCGGATGTGGGCTGCATTTGTGGTTGCATTTTGGACTGGAGCTTCTCGTGGTTTGAGGCCTGCCTTGCTCCACCCCCTGCTCTTGATATTCTCGCTGATGTGGTCTGGAATTTGGGTGCCTTTTGGGCTGGAGCTTCTCGTGGTTTGAGGCCTGGCTTGCTCCACCCCCTGCTCTTGAGATTCTCCCGTGGGTTGGTTGGATTTTGGCTGCCTTTTGGGCTGGAGATTCTCGTGCTTTGAAGCCTGGCTTGCTCCAACCCCTGCTCTTGATATTCTCCTGGATGTGGTCTGGCATTTGGCTGCCTTTTGGGCTGGAGCTTCTCGTGGTTTGAGGCCTGCCTTGCTCCACCACCTGCTCTTGAGATTTTCCCGGATGTGGGCTGGAGTTTGGCTGCCTTTTGGGCTGGAGCTTCTCGTGGTTTGAGGCCTGCCTTTCTCCACCCCCTGCTCTTGAGATTCTCCCGGATGTGGGCTGGCATTTGGCTGCCTTTTGGGCTGGAGCTTCTCGTGGTTTGAGGCCAGGCTTTCTCCACCCCCCTGCTCTTGAGATTCTCTTGGATGTGGGCTGTATTTTGGCTGCCTTGTGGGCTGGAGCTTCTCGTGGTTTGAGGCCTGGCTTGCTCCACCCCCTGCTCTTGATATTCTCCCGGATGTGGGCTGGAATTTGGCTTCCTTTTGGGCAGGAACTTCTCGTGGTTTGAGGCCTGGCTTGTTCCACCCCCTGCTCTTGATATTCTTCTCATCGTGGTCTGGAGTTTGGCTGCCTTTTGGGCTGGAGCTTCTCATGGTTTGAGGCCTGCCTTGCTCCACCCCCTGCTCTTGATATTCTCCCGGATGTGGGCTGCATTTGTGGTTGCATTTTGGGCTGGAGCTTCTCGTGGTTTGAGGCCTGCCTTGCTCCACCCCCTGCTCTTGATATTCTCCCGGATGTGGCCTGGAATTTGGCTTCCTTTTGGGCAGGAGCTTCTCGTGGTTTGAGGCCTGGCTTGCTCCACCCCCTGCTCTTCATATTCTCCCGGATGTGGCCTGGATTTTGGCTGCATTTTGGGCTGGAGCTTCTCGTGGTTTGAGGCCTGGCTTGTTCCACCCCCTGCTCTTGATATTCTTCTCATCGTGGTCTGGAGTTTGGCTGCATTTTGGGCTGGAGCTTCTCGTGGTTTGAGGCCTGGCTTGCTCCACCCCCTGCTCTTGAGATTCTCCTGGATGTGGCCTGGATTTTGGCTGCATTTTGGGCTGGAGCTACTCGTGGTTTGAGGCCTGCCTTGCTCCACCCCCTGCTCTTGATATTCTCCCGGATGTGGGCTGCATTTGTGGTTGCATTTTGGGCTGGAAATTTTCGTTGTTTGAGGCCTGGCTTGCTCCACCCCATGCTCTTCATATTCTCCTGGATGTGGGCTGGATTTTGGCTGCTTTTTGGGCTGGAGCTTCTCGTGGTTTGAGGCCTGGCTTGCTCCACCCCCTGCTCTTGAGATTCTCCCGGATGTGGGCTGGAGTTTGGCTGCCTTTTGGGCTGGAGCTTCTCGTGGTTTGAGGCCTGGCTTGCTCCACCCCCTGCTCTTGAGATTCTCCCGGATGTGGGCTGGATTTTGACTGCATTTTGGACTGGAGCTTCTCGTGGTTTGAGGCCTGGCTTGCTCTAGCCTCTGCTCTTGATATTCTCACGGATGTGGGCTGGATTTTGGCTGCCTTTTGGGCTGGAGCTTCTTGTGGTTTGAAGCCTGGCTGGCTTCAACCCCTGCTCTTGATATTCTCCTGGATGTGGAGTGCGTTATGGCTGCATTTTGGTCTGGAGCTTCTCGTGGTTTGAGGCCTGGCTTGCTCTAGGCACTGCTCTTGATATTCTCCCGGATGTGGGCTGCATTTTGGTTGCCTTTTGGGCTGGAGCTTCTCGTGGATTGGGGACTGGCTTGCTCCACCCCCTGCTCTTGATATTCTCTAGGATGTGGGCTGGATTTCGGCTGCATTTTGGGCTGTAGCTTCTTGTAGTTTGAGGCCTGGCTTGCTCCACCCCCTGCTCTTGAGATTCTCCCCAATGTGCGCTGCATTTTGGCTGCCTATTGGGCTGGAGCTTCTCGTGGTTTGAGGCCTGGCTTGCTCCACCCCCTGCTCTTGAGATTTTCCCGTGGGTTGGTTGGATTTTGGCTGCCTTTTGGGCTGAAGATTCTCGTGCTTTGAAGCCTGGCTTGCTCCACCCCCTCTGCATGATATTCTCCCCGGTGTGGGCTGGAGTTTGGGTGCATTTTGGGTTGGAGCTTCTCGTGGTTTGAGGCCTGGCTTGCTCCACCCCCTGCTCTTGAGATTCTCCCGGATGTGGGCTGGATTTTGGTTGCCTTTTGGGCTGGAGCTTCTCGTGGATTGGGGCCTGCCTTGCTCCACCCCCTGCTCTTGATATTCTCCCGGATGTGGGCTGGATTTTGGCTGGCTTTTGGGCTGGAGCTTCTCGTGATTTGAGGCCTGGCTTGCTCCACCCCCTGCTCTTGAGATTCTCCCGGATGTGGGCTGCATTTTGGCTGCCTTTTGGGCTGGAGCTTCTCGTGGTTTGAGGCCTGGCTTGCTCCACCCCCTGCTCTTGAGATTCTCCCGGATGTGGTCTGGAGTTTGGCTGCCTTTTGGGCTGGAGCTTCTCGTGGTTTGAGGCCTGGCTTGCTCCACCCCCTGCTCTTGAGATTCTCCCGGATGTGGGCTGCATTTTGGCTGCATTTTGGGCTGGAGCTTCTCGAGGTTTGAGGCCTGCCTTGCTCCACCCCCTGCTCTTGAGATTCTCCCGGATATAGGCTGGATTTTGGCTGCCTTTTGGGCTGGAGCTTCTCGTGGTTTGAGGCCTGGCTTTCTCCACCCCCTGCACTTGATATTCTCCCGGATGTGGGCTGGATTTTGGCTGCCTTGTGGGCTGGAGCTTCTCGTGGTTTGAGGCCTGCCTTGCTCCACCCCCTGCTCTTGAGATTCTCCTGGATGTGGGCTGCATTTTGGCTGCGTTTTGTGCTGGAGCTTCTCGAGGTTTGAGGCCTGGCTTGCTCCACCCCCTGCTCTTGAGATTTTCCCGTGGGTTGGTTGGATTGTGGCTGCATTTTGGGCTGGAGATTCTCGTGGTTTGAGGCCTGGCTGGCTCCACCCCCTGCTCTTGATATTCTCCCGGATGTGGGCTGCATTTTCGTTGCCTTTTGGGCTGGAGCTTCTCGTGGATTGGGGCCTGCCTTGCTCCACCCCCTGCTCTTCATATTCTCCCGGATGTGGGCTGGATTTTGGCTGCCTTTTGGGCTGTAGCTTCTCGTGGTTTGAGGCCTGGCTTGCTCCACCCCCTGTGCATGATATTCTCCCCCGTGTGGGCTGGAGTTTGGCTGCATTTTGGGTTGGAGCTTCTCGTGGTTTGAGGCCTGGCTTGCTCCACCCCCTGTGCATGATATTCTCCCCGGTGTGGGCTGGAGTTTGGCTGCATTTTGGGTTGGAGCTTCTCGTGGTTTGAGGCCTGGCTTGCTCCACCCCCTGCTCTTGAGATTCTCCCGGATGTGGGCTGCATTTGTGGTTGCATTTTGGGCTGGAAATTTTCGTGGTTTGAGGCCTGGCTTGCTCTACCCTCTGCTCTTCATATTCTCCCGGATGTGGTCTGGATTTTGGCTGCATTTTGGGCTGGAAATTTTCGTTGTTTGAGGCCTGGCTTGCTCCACCCCCTGCTCTTGAGATTCTCCCGGAGGTGGGCTGGATTTTGGCTGCATTTTGGGCTGGAGCTTCTCGTGGTTTGAGGCCTGGCTTGCTCCACCCCCTGCTCTTGAGATTCTCCCGGATGTGGTCTGGAGTTTGGCTGCCTTTTGGGCTGGAGCTTCTCGTGGTTTGAGGCCTGGCTTGCTCTAGGCACTGCTCTTGATATTCTCCCGGATGTGGGCTGCATTTTGGCTGCATTTTGGGCTGGAAATTTTCGTTGTTTGAGGCCTGGCTTGCTCCACCCCCTGCTCTTGAGATTCTCCCGGAGGTGGGCTGGATTTTGGCTGCCTTTTGGGCTGGAGCTTCTCGTGGTTTGAGGCCTGGCTTGCTCCACCCCCTGTTCTAGAGTTTCTCCCGGATGTGGGCTGCATTTTGGCTGCCTTTTGGGCTGTAGCTTCTTGTAGTTTGAGGCCTGGCTTGCTCCACCCCCTGCTCTTGAGATTCTCCCGAATGTGCGCTGCATTTTGGCTGCCTCTTGGGCTGGAGCTTCTCGTGGTTTGAGGCCTGGCTTGCTCCACGCCCTGCTCTTGAGATTTTCCCGTGGGTTGGTTGGATTTTGGCTGCCTTTTGGGCTGGAGTTTCTCGTGGTTTGAGGCCTGGCTTGCTCCACCCCCTGCTCTTGAGATTCTCCCGGATGTGGGCTGCATTTTGGCGGCCTTTTGGGCTGGAGCTTCTCGTGGTTTGAGGCCTGGCTTGCTCTAGCGGCTGCTCTTGATATTCTCCCGGATGTGGGCTGCATTTTGGCTGCCTTTTGGGCTGGAGCTTCTCGTGATTTGAGGCCTGGCTTGCTCCACCCCCTGCTCTTGAGATTCTCCCGTGGGTTGGTTGGATTTTGGCTGCATTTTGGGCTGGAGATTCTCATGCTTTGAAGCGTGTCTTGCTCCAACCCCTGCTCTTGATATTCTCCTGGATGTGGGCTGGCATTTGGCTGCCTTTTGGGCTGGAGCTTCTCGTGGTTTGAGGCCTGGCTTGCTCCACCACCTGCTCTTGAGATTTTCCCGGATGTGGGCTGGAGTTTGGCTGCCTTTTGGGCTGGAGCTTCTCGTGGTTTGAGGCCTGCCTTTCTCCACCCCCTGCTCTTGATATTCTCCCTGATGTGGGCTGTATTTTGGCTGCCTTGTGGGCTGGAGCTTCTCGTGGTTTGAGGCCTGCCTTGCTCCACCCCCTGCTCTTGATATTGTCCCGGATGTGGGCTGCTTTTTGGGTGCCTTTTGGACTGGAGCTTCTCGTGGTTTGAGGCCTGGCTTGCTCCACCCCCTGCTCTTCATATTCTCCCGGATGTGGCCTCGATTTTGGCTGCATTTTGGGCTGGAGCTTCTCATGGTTTGAGGCCTGGCTTGCTCCACCCCCTGCTCTTGATATTCTCCCGGATGTGGGCTGGAGTTTGGCTGCCTTTTGGGCTGGAGCTTCTCGTGGTTTGAGGCCTGTCTTGCTCCACCCCCTGCTCTTGAGATTCTGCCGGATGTGGGCTGGATTTTGACTACATTTTGGACTGGAGCTTCTCGTGGTTTGAGGCCTGGCTTGCTCTAGCCGCTGCTCTTGATATTCTCACGGATGTGGGCTGCATTTTGGTTGCCTTTTGGGCTGGAGCTTCTCGTGGATTGGGGCCTGCCTTGCTCCACCCCCTGCTCTTGATATTCTCTAGGATGTGGGCTGGATTTTGGCTGCCTTTTGGGCTGTAGCTTCTTGTAGTTTGAGGCCTGGCTTGCTCCAGCCCCTGCTCTTGAGATTCTCCCGAATGTGCGCTGCATTTTGGCTGCCTATTGGGCTGGAGCTTCTCGTGGTTTGAGGCCTGGCTTGCTCCACCCCCTGCTCTTGAGATTTTCCCGTGGGTTGGTTGGATTTTGGCTGCCTTTTGGGCTGGAGATTCTCGTGCTTTGAAGCCTGGCTTGCTCCACCCCCTCTGCATGATATTCTCCCCGGTATGGGCTGGAGTTTGGCTGCATTTTGGGCTGGAGCTTCTCGTGGTTTGAGGCCTGGCTTGCCCCACCCCCTGCTCTTGAGATTCTCCCGGATGTGGTCTGGAGTTTGGCTGCCTTTTGGGCTGGAGCTTCTCGTGGTTTGAGGCCTGCCTTGCTCCACCCCCTGCTCTTGATATTCTCCCGGATGTGGGCTGGATTTTGGCTGTCTTTTGGGCTGGAGCTTCTCGTGGTTTGAGGCCTGGCTTTCTCCACCCCCTGCTCTTGAGATTCTCCCGGATGTGGGCTGTATTTTGGCTGCCTTTTGGACTGGAGCTTCTCGTGGTTTGAGGCCTGGCTTGCTCCACCCCCTGCTCTTGAGATTCTCCCGGATGTGGGCTGCATTTTGGTTGCCTTTTGAGCTGGAGCTTCTCGTGGATTGGGGCCTGCCTTGCTCCACCCCCTGCTCTTGATATTCTCCCGGATGTGGGCTGGATTTTGGCTGCCTTTTGGGCTGGAGCTTCTCGTGATTTGAGGCCTGGCTTGCTCCACCCCCTGCTCTTGATATTCTCTTGGATGTGGGCTGCATTTTGGCTGCCTTTTGGGCTGGAGCTTCTCGTGGTTTGAGGCCTGGCTTGCTCCACCCCCTGCTCTTGAGATTCTCCCGGATGTGGGCTGCATTTTGGCTGCCTTTTGGGCTGGAGCTTCTCGTGGTTTGAGGCCTGGCTTGCTCCACCCCCTGCTCTTGAGATTCTCCCGGATGTGGGCTGGATTTTGGCTGCCTTTTGGGCTGGAGCTTCTCGTGGTTTGAGGCCTGGCTTGCTCCACCCCCTGCTCTTCATATTCTCCCGGATGTGGGCTGCATTTGTGGTTGCATTTTGGGCTGGAAATTTTCGTTGTTTGAGGCCTGGCTTGCTCCACCCCCTGCTCTTGAGATTCTCCCTGATGTGGTCTGGAGTTTGGCTGCCTTTTGGGCTGGAGCTTCTCGTGGTTTGAGGCCTGGCTTGCTCCATCCCCTGCTCTTGATATTCTCCCGGATGTGGGCTGTATTTTGGCGGCCTTGTGGGCTGGAGCTTCTCGTGGTTTGAGGCCTGGCTTGCTCCACCCCCTGCTCTTGAGATTCTCCCGGATGTGGGCTGCATTTTGGCTGCATTTTGGGCTGGAGCTTCCCGTGGTTTGAGGCCTGGCTTTCTCCACCCCCTGCTCTTGAGATTCTCCCGGATGTGGGCTGGCATTTGGCTGCCTTTTGGACTGGAGCTTCTCGTGGTTTGAGGCCTGGCTTTCTCCACCCCCCTGCTCTTGATATTCTCTTGGATGTGGGCTGTATTTTGGCTGCCTTGTGGGCTGGAGCTTCTCGTGGTTTGAGGCCTGGCTTGCTCCACCCCCTGCTCTTGATATTCTCCCGGATGTGGGCTGGAGTTTGGCTGCCTTTTGGGCTGGAGCTTCTCGTGGTTTGAGGCCTGGCTTGCTCCACCCCCTGCTCTTGAGATTCTCCCGGATGTGGGCTGGATTTTGGCTGCCTTTTGGACTGGAGCTTCTCGTGGTTTGAGGCCTGGCTTGCTCTAGCCGCTGCTCTTGATATTCTCACGGATGTGGGCTGCATTTTGGTTGCCTTTTGGGCTGGAGCTTCTCGTGGATTGGGGCCTGCCTTGCTCCACCCCCTGCTCTTGATATTCTCTAGGATGTGGGCTGGATTTTGGCTGCCTTTTGGGCTGTAGCTTCTTGTAGTTTGAGGCCTGGCTTGCTCCACCCCCTGCTCTTGAGATTCTCCCGAATGTGCGCTGCATTTTGGCTGCCTATTGGGCTGTAGCTTCTTGTAGTTTGAGGCCTGGCTTGCTCCACCCCCTGCTCTTGAGATTCTCCCAAATGTGCGCTGCATTTTGGCTGCCTATTGGGCTGGAGCTTCTCGTGGTTTGAGGCCTGGCTTGCTCCACCCCCTGCTCTTGAGATTTTCCCGTGGGTTGGTTGGATTTTCGCTGCATTTGGGCTGCAGATTCTCGTGCTTTGAAGCCTGGCTTGCTCCACCCCCTCTGCATGATATTGTCCCCGGTGTGGGCTGGAGTTTGGCTGCATTTTGGGCTGGAGCTTCTCGTGGTTTGAGGCCTGGCTTGCTCCACCCCCTGCTCTTGATATTCTCCCAGATTTGGGCTGCATTTTGGCTGCATTTTGGGCTGGAGCTTCTCGTGGTTTGAGGCCTGGCTTGCTCCACCCCCTGCTCTTGAGATTCTCCCGGATGTGGTCTGGAGTTTGGCTGCCTTTTGGGCTGGAGCTTCTCGTGGTTTGAGGCCTGGCTTGCTCCACCCCCTGCTCTTGAGATTCTCCCGGATGTGGGCTGCATTTTGGCTGCATTTTGGGCTGGAGCTTCTCGTGGTTTGAGGCCTGGCTTTCTCCACGCCCTGCTCTTGAGATTCTCCCGGATGTGGGCTGTATTTTGGCTGCCTTTTGGGCTGGAGCTTCTCGTGGTTTGAGGCCTGGCTTGCTCCACCCCCTGCTCTTGAGATTCTCCCGGATGTGGGCTGGATTTTGGCTGCCTTTTGGGCTGGAGCTTCTCGTGGTTTGAGGCCTGGCTTGCTCTAGCCGCTGCTCTTGATATTCTCCCGGATGTGGGCTGCATTTTGGTTGCCTTTTGGGCTGGAGCTTCTCGTGGTTTGAGGCCTGCCTTGCTCCACCCCCTGCTCTTGATATTCTCCCGGATGTGGGCTGCATTTGTGGTTGCATTTTGGGCTGGAAATTTTCGTTGTTTGAGGCCTGCCTTGCTCCACCCCATGCTCTTGAGATTCTCCCGGATGTGGGCTGGATTATGGCTGCCTTTTGGGCTGGAGCTTCTCGTGGTTTGAGGCCTGGCTTGCTCCACCCCCTGCTCTTGATATTCTCCCGGATGTGGGCTGGAGTTTGGCTGCCTTTTGGGCTGGAGCTTCTCGTGGTTTGAGGCCTGGCTTGCTCCACCCCCTGCTCTTGAGATTCTCCCGGATGTGGGCTAGATTTTGGCTGCCTTTTGGGCTGGAGCTTCTCGTGGTTTGAGGCCTGCCTTGCTCCACCCCCCGCTTTTGATATTCTCCCGGATGTGGTCTGTATTTTGACTGCATTTTGGACTGGAGCTTCTCGTGGTTTGAGGCCTGGCTTGCTCTAGCCGCTGCTCTTGATATTCTCCCGGATGTGGGCTGCATTTTGGCTGCCTTTTGGGCTGGAGCTTCTCGTGGTTTGAAGCCTGGCTGGCTTCAACCCCTGCTCTTGATATTCTCCTGGATGTGGAGTGCGTTAGGGCTGCATTTTGGTCTGGAGCTTCTCGTGGTTTGAGGCCTGGCTTGCTCCACCCCCTCTGTATGATATTCTCCCGGGTGTGGGCTGGAGTTTGGCTGCATTTTGGGTTGGAGCTTCTCGTGGTTTGAGGCCTGGCTTGCTCCACCCCCTGCTCTTGATATTCTCCTGGATGTGGGCTGCATTTGTGGTTGCATTTTGGGCTGGAATTTTTCGTTGTTTGAGGCCTGGCTTGCTCCACCCCCTGCTCTTGATATTCTCCCTGATGTGGTCTGGAGTTTGGCTGCCTTTTGGGCTGGAGCTTCTCATGGTTTGAGGCCTGGCTTGCTCCACCCCCTGCTCTTGAGATTCTGCCGGATGTGGGCTGCATTTTGGCTGCCTTTTGGGCTGGAGCTTCTCGTGGTTTGAGGCCTGGCTTGCTCCACCCCCTGCTCTTGATATTCTCCCGGATGTGGGCTGGATTGTGGTTGCATTTTGGCTGGAAATTTTCGTTGTTTGAGGCCTGGCTTGCTCCACCCCCTGCTCTTGATATTCTCCCTGATGTGGTCTGGAGTTTGTCTGCCATTTGGGCTGGAGCTTCTCGTGGTTTGAGGCCTGGCTTTCTCCACCCCCTGCTCTTGAGATTTTCCCGTGGGTTGGTTGGATTTTGGCTGCCTTTTGGGCTGGAGATTCTCGTGCTTTGAAGCCTGGCTTGCTCCACCCCCTCTGCATGATATTCTCCCCGATGTGGGCTGGAGTTTGGGTGCATTTTGGGCTGGAGCTTCTCGTGGATTGGGGCCTGCCTTGCTCCACCCCCTGCTCTTGAGATTCTCCCGGATGTGGGCTGGAGTTTGGCTGCATTTTGGGCTGGAGCTTCTCGTGCTTTGAAGCCTGGCTTGCTCCAACCCCTGCTCTTGAGATTCTCCCGGATGTGGGCTGGCAGTTGGCTGCCTTTTGGGCTGGAGCTTCTCGTGGTTTGAGGCCTGGCTTGCTCCACCCCCTGCTCTTGAGATTCTCCCGGAGGTGGGCTGCATTTTGGCTGCCTTTTGGGCTGGAGCTTCTCGTGGTTTGAGGCCTGCCTTGCTCCACCCCCTGCTCTTGATATTCTCCTGGATATGGGCTGGATTTTGGCTGCCTTTTGGGCTGGAGCTTCTCGTGGTTTGAGGCCTGGCTTTCTCCACCCCCTGCTCTTGAGATTCTCCCGGATGTGGGCTGGCATTTGGCTGCCTTTTGGGCTGGAGCTTCTCGTGGTTTGAGGCCTGGCTTTCTCCACCCCCCTGCTCTTGATATTCTCTTGGATGTGGGCTGGATTTTGGCTGCCTTGTGGGCTGGAGCTTCTCGTGGTTTGAGGCCTGGCTTGCTCCACCCCCTGCTCTTGAGATTCTCCCGGATGTGGGCTGGATTTTGGCTGCCTTTTGGGCTGGAGCTTCTCGTGGTTTGAGGCCTGGCTTGCTCCACCCCCTGCTCTTGAGATTCTCCCGGATGTGGTCTGGAGTTTGGCTGCCTTTTGGGCTGGAGCTTCTCGTGGTTTGAGGCCTGGCTTGCTCTAGCCGCTGCTCTTGATATTCTCCCGGATGTGGGCTGGATTTTGGCTGCCTTTTGGGCTGGAGCTTCTCGTGGTTTGAGGCCTGGCTTGCTCCACCCCCTGCTCTTGAGATTCTCCCTGATGTGGGCTGCATTTTGGCTGCATTTTGGGCTGGAGCTTCTCGTGGTTTGAGGCCTGGCTTGCTCCACCCCCTGCTCTTGAGATTCTCCCGGATGTGGGCTGCATTTTGGCTGCATTTTGGGCTGGAGCTTCTCGTGGTTTGAGGCCTGGCTTGCTCCACCCCCTGCTCTTGAGATTTTCCCGTGGGTTGGTTGGATTTTGGCTGCCTTTTGGGCTGGAGATTCTCGTGCTTTGAAGCCTGGCTTGCTCCACCCCCTCTGCATGATATTCTCCCCGGTGTGGGCTGGAGATTGGCTGCATTTTGGGTTGGAGCTTCTCGTGGTTTGAGGCCTGGCTTGCTCCACCCCCTGCTCTTGAGATTCTCCCGGATGTGGGCTGGATTTTGGCTGCCTTTTGGACTGGAGCTTCTCGTGGTTTGAGGCCTGGCTTGCTCCACCCCCTGCTCTTGAGATTCTCCCGGATGTGGGCTGCATTTTGGCTGCCTTTTGGGCTGGAGCTTCTCGTGGTTTGAGGCCTGGCTTGCTCCACCCCCTGCTCTTGAGATTCTCCCGGATGTGGGCTGGATTTTGGCTGCCTTTTGGGCTGGAGCTTCTCGTGATTTGAGGCCTGGCTTGCTCTAGCCGCTGCTCTTGATATTCTCCCGGATGTGGGCTGCATTAGTGGTTGCATTTTGGGCTGGAAATTTTCGTTGTTTGAGGCCTGGCTTGCTCCACCCCCTGCTCTTCATATTCTCCCGGATGTGGCCTGGATTTTGGCTGCATTTTGGGCTGGAGCTTCTCGTGGTTTGAGGCCTGGCTTGTTCCACCCCCTGCTCTTGATATTCTTCTCATCGTGGTCTGGAGTTTGGCTGCATTTTGGGCTGGAGCTTCTCGTGGTTTGAGGCCTGGCTTGTTCCACCCCCTGCTCTTGAGATTCTCCCGGATGTGGGCTGCATTTTGGCTGCCTTTTGGGCTGGAGCTTCTCGTGGATTGGGGCCTGCCTTGCTCCACCCCCTGCTCTTGATATTCTCCCGGATGTGGTCTGGAGATTGGGTGCCTTTTGGACTGGAGCTTCTCGTGGTTTGAGGCCTGGCTTGCTCCACCCCCTGCCCATGATATTCTCCTGGATGTGGGCTGCATTTTGGCTGCCTCGTGGGCTGGAGCTTCTCGTGGTTTGAGGCCTGGCTTGCTCCAGGCGCTGCTCTTGATATTCTCCAGCATGTGGCCTGCATTTTGGTTGCCTTTGGGCTGGAAATTTCCGTTTTTTGAGGCCTGGCTTGCTCTAGTGGCAGCTCTTGATATTCTCCCCGATGTGGGCTGCATTTTGGCTGCCTTGTGGGCTAGAGCTTCTCGTGGTTTGAGGCCTGGCTTGCTCCACCCCCTGCTCTTTATATTCTCCCTGATGTGGTCTGGAGTTTGGCTGCATTTTGGGTTGGAGCTTCTCGTGGTTTGAGGCCTGGCTTGCTCCACCCCCTGCTCTTGATATTCTCCCGGATGTGGGCTGCATTTTGGTTGCCTTTTGGGCTGGAGCTTCTCGTGGATTGGGGCCTGCCTTGCTCCACCCCCTGCTCTTGATATTCTCCCGGATGTGGGCTGCATATGTGGTTGCATTTTGGGCTGGAAATTTTCGTTGTTTGAGGCCTGGCTTGCTCCACCCCCTGCTCTTGAAATTCTCCCTGATGTGGTCTGGAGTTTGGCTGCTTTTTGGGCTGGAGCTTCTCGTGGTTTGAGGCCTGGCTTGCTCCACCCCCTGCTCTTGAGATTCTCCTGGATGTGGGCTGCATTTTAGCTGCATTTTGGGCTGGAGCTTCTCGAGGTTTGAGGCCTGGCTTGCTCCACCCCCTGCTCTTGAGATTTTCCCGTGGGTTGGTTGGATTTTGGCTGCCTTTTGGGCTGGAGATTCTCGTGCTTTGAAGCCTGGCTTGCTCCACCCCCTCTGCATGATATTCTCCCCGGTGTGGGCTGGAGATTGGCTGCATTTTGGGCTGGAGCTTCTCGTGGTTTGAGGCCTGGCTTGCTCCACCCCCTGCTCTTGAGATTCTCCCGGATGTGGGCTGCATTTTGGCTGCCTTTTGGACTGGAGCTTCTCGTGGTTTGGGGCCTGGCTTGCTCCACCCCCTGTTCTTGATATTCTCCCAGATGTGGGCTGGATTTTGGCTGCCTTTTGGGCTGGAGCTTCTCATGGTTTGAGGCCTGGCTTGCTCCACCCCCTGCTCTTGAGATTCTCCCGGATGTGGGCTGCATTTGTGGTTGCATTTTGGGCTGGAAATTTTCGTTGTTTGAGGCCTGGCTTGCTCCACCCCCTGCTCTTGATATTCTCCCTGATGTGGTCTGGAATTTGGGTGCCTTTTGGGCTGGAGCTTCTCGTGGTTTGAGGCCTGGCTTGCTCCACCCCCTGCTCTTGAGATTCTCCCGGATGTGGGCTGTATTTTGGCTGCCTTTTGGACTGGAGCTTCTCGAGGTTTGAGGCCTGGCTTGCTCTAGTGGCAGCTCTTGATATTCTCCTGGATGTGGGCTGGATTTTGGCTGCCTTTTGTGCTGGAGCTTCCCGTGGTTTGAGGCCTGGCTTGCTCCACCCCCTGCTCTTGATATTCTCCCGGATGTGGGCTGGATTTTGGCTGCCTTTTGTGCTGGAGCTTCCCGTGGTTTGAGGCCTGGCTTGCTCCACCCCCTGCTCTTGATATTCTCCCGGATGTGGGCTGCATTTGTGGTTGCATTTTGGGCTGGAATTTTTCGTTGTTTGAGGCCTGGCTTGCTCCACCCCCTGCTCTTCATGTTCTCCCGGATGTGGGCTGCATTTTGGCTGCCTATTGGGCTGGAGCTTCTCGTGGTTTGAGGCCTGGCTTGCTCCACCCCCTGCTCTTGAGATTCTCCCGGAGGTGGGCTGCATTTTGGCTGCCTTTTGGGCTGGAGCTTCTCGTGGTTTGAGGCCTGGCTTGCTCCACCCCCTGCTCTTGAGATTTTCCCGTGGGTTGGTTGGATTTTGGCTGCCTTTTGGGCTGGAGATTCTCGTGCTTTGAAGCCTGGCTTGCTCCACCCCCTGCTCTTGATATTCTCCCTGATGTGGTCTGGAATTTGGCTGCCTTTTGGGCTGGAGCTTCTCGTGGTTTGAGGCCTGGCTTGCTCCACCCCCTGCTCTTGAGATTCTCCCGGATGTGGGCTGTATTTTGGCTGCCTTTTGGACTGGAGCTTCTCGAGGTTTGAGGCCTGGCTTGCTCTAGCGGCTGCTCTTGGTATTCTCCCGGATGTGGGCTGCATTTTGGTTGCCTTTTGGGCTGGAGATTCTCGTGCTTTGAAGCCTGCCTTGCTCCACCCCCTGCTCTTGAGATTCTCCCGGATGTGGTCTGGAGATTGGGTGCCTTTTGGAGTGGAGCTTCTCGTGGTTTGAGGCCTGGCTTGCTCCACCCCCTGCCCATGATATTCTCCTGGATGTGGGCTGCATTTTGGCTGCCTCGTGGGCTGGAGCTTCTCGTGGTTTGAGGCCTGGCTTGCTCCAGGCGCTGCTCTTGATATTCTCCAGCATGTGGCCTGCATTTTGGTTGCCTTTGGGCTGGAAATTTCCGTTTTTTGAAGCCTGGCTTGCTCCACCCCCTCTGCATGATATTCTCCCCGGTGTGGGCTGGAGATTGGCTGCATTTTGGGTTGGAGCTTCTCGTGGTTTGAGGCCTGGCTTGCTCCACCCCCTGCTCTTGAGATTCTCCCGGATGTGGGCTGGATTTTGGCTGCCTTTTGGACTGGAGCTTCTCGTGGTTTGGGGCCTGGCTTGCTCCACCCCCTGTTCTTGATATTCTCCCGGATGTGGGCTGGATTTTGGCTGCCTTTTGGGCTGGAGCTTCTCATGGTTTGAGGCCTGCCTTGCTCCACCCCCTGCTCTTGAGATTCTCCCGGATGTGGGCTGCATTTGTGGTTGCATTTTGGGCTGGAAATTTTCCTTGTTTGAGGCCTGGCTTGCTCCACCCCCTGCTCTTGATATTCTCCCGGATGTGGGCTGGAGTTTGGCTGCCTTTTGGGCTGGAGCTTCTCGTGGTTTGAGGCCTGGCTTGCTCCACCCCCTGCTCTTGAGATTCTCCCGGATGTGGGCTGTATTTTGGCTGCATTTTGGGTTGGAGCTTCTCGTGGTTTGAGGCCTGGCTTGCTCCACCCCCTGCTCTTGATATTCTCCCGGATGTGGGCTGCATTTGTGGTTGCATTTTGGGCTGGAATTTTTCGTTGTTTGAGGCCTGGCTTGCTCCACCCGCTGCTCTTCATATTCTCCCGGATGTGGGCTGGATTTTGGCTGCCTTTTGGGCTGGAGCTTCTCATGGTTTGAGGCCTGGCTTGCTCCACCCCCTGCTCTTGAGATTCTCCCGGAGGTGGGCTGCATTTTGGCTGCCTTTTGGGCTGGAGCTTCTCGTGGTTTGAGGCCTGGCTTGCTCCACCCCCTGCTCTTGATATTCTCCCGGATGTGGGCTGGATTGTGGTTGCATTTTGGCTGGAAATTTTCGTTGTTTGAGGCCTGGCTTGCTCCACCCCCTGCTCTTGAGATTCTCCCTGATGTGGTCTGGAGTTTGGCTGCCATTTGGGCTGGAGCTTCTCGTGGTTTGAGGCCTGGCTTTCTCCACCCCCTGCTCTTGAGATTTTCCCGTGGGTTGGTTGGATTTTGGCTGCCTTTTGGGCTGGAGATTCTCGTGCTTTGAAGCCTGGCTTGCTCCACCCCCTCTGCATGATATTCTCCCCGATGTGGGCTGGAGTTTGGCTGCATTTTGGGTTGGAGCTTCTCGTGGTTTGAGGCCTGGCTTGCTCCACCCCCTGCTCTTGAGATTCTCCCGGATGTGGGCTGGATTTTGGCTGCCTTTTGGGCTGGAGCTTCTCATGGCTTGAGGCCTGCCTTGCTCCACCCCCTGCTCTTGAGATTCTCCCGGATGTGGGCTGGATTTTGGCTGCCTTTTGGGCTGGAGCTTCTCGTGGTTTGAGGCCTGGCTTGCTCCACCCCCTGCTCTTGAGATTCTCCCTGATGTGGTCTGGAATTTGGCTGCCTTTTGGGCTGGAGCTTCTCGTGGTTTGAGGCCTGGCTTGCTCCACCCCCTGCTCTTGAGATTCTCCCGGATGTGGGCTGTATTTTGGCTGCCTTTTGGACTGGAGCTTCTCGAGGTTTGAGGCCTGGCTTGCTCTAGCGGCTGCTCTTGGTATTCTCCCGGATGTGGGCTGCATTTTGGTTGCCTTTTGGGCTGGAGCTTCTCGTGGATTGGGGCCTGCCTTGCTCCACCCCCTGCTCTTGATACTCTCCCGGATGTGGTCTGGAGATTGGGTGCCTTTTGGACTGGAGCTTCTCGTGGTTTGAGGCCTGGCTTGCTCCACCCCCTGCCCATGATATTCTCCTGGATGTGGGCTGCATTTTGGCTGCCTCGTGGGCTGGAGCTTCTCGTGGTTTGAGGCCTGGCTTGCTCCAGGCGCTGCTCTTGATATTCTCCAGCATGTGGCCTGCATTTTGGTTGACTTTGGGCTGGAAATTTCCGTTTTTTGAGGCCTGGCTTGCTCCACCCCCTGCTCTTGATATTGTCCCCGATGTGGGCTGCATTTTGGCTGCCTTGTGGGCTAGAGCTTCTCGTGGTTTGAGGCCTGCCTTGCTCCACCCCCTGCTCTTGAGATTCTCCCTGATGTGGTCTGGAGTTTGGCTGACTTTTGGGCTGGAGCTTCTCGTGGTTTGAGGCCTGGCTTGCTCCACCCCCTGCTCTTGATATTCTCCCGGATGTGGGCTGCATTTTGGTTGCCTTTTGGGCTGGAGCTTCTCGTGGATTGGGGCCTGGCTTGCTCCACCCCCTGCTCTTGATATTCTCCTGGATGTGGGCTGGATTTTGGTTGCATTTTGGGCTGGAAATTTTCGTTGTTTGAGGCCTGGCTTGCTCCACCCCCTGCTCTTGATATTCTCCCGGATGTGGGCTGCATTTGTGGTTGCATTTTGGGCTGGAATTTTTCGTTGTTTGAGGCCTGGCTTGCTCCACCCCCTGCTCTTCATGTTCTCCCGGATGTGGGCTGCATTTTGGCTGCCTATTGGGCTGGAGCTTCTCGTGGTTTGAGGCCTGGCTTGCTCCACCCCCTGCTCTTGAGATTCTCCCGGAGGTGGGCTGCATTTTGGCTGCCTTTTGGGCTGGAGCTTCTCGTGGTTTGAGGCCTGGCTTGCTCCACCCCCTGCTCTTGAGATTTTCCCGTGGGTTGGTTGGATTTTGGCTGCCTTTTGGGCTGGAGATTCTCGTGCTTTGAAGCCTGGCTTGCTCCACCCCCTGCTCTTGATATTCTCCCTGATGTGGTCTGGAATTTGGCTGCCTTTTGGGCTGGAGCTTCTCGTGGTTTGAGGCCTGGCTTGCTCCACCCCCTGCTCTTGAGATTCTCCCGGATGTGGGCTGTATTTTGGCTGCCTTTTGGACTGGAGCTTCTCGAGGTTTGAGGCCTGGCTTGCTCTAGCGGCTGCTCTTGGTATTCTCCCGGATGTGGGCTGCATTTTGGTTGCCTTTTGGGCTGGAGATTCTCGTGCTTTGAAGCCTGCCTTGCTCCACCCCCTGCTCTTGAGATTCTCCCGGATGTGGTCTGGAGATTGGGTGCCTTTTGGAGTGGAGCTTCTCGTGGTTTGAGGCCTGGCTTGCTCCACCCCCTGCCCATGATATTCTCCTGGATGTGGGCTGCATTTTGGCTGCCTCGTGGGCTGGAGCTTCTCGTGGTTTGAGGCCTGGCTTGCTCCAGGCGCTGCTCTTGATATTCTCCAGCATGTGGCCTGCATTTTGGTTGCCTTTGGGCTGGAAATTTCCGTTTTTTGAAGCCTGGCTTGCTCCACCCCCTCTGCATGATATTCTCCCCGGTGTGGGCTGGAGATTGGCTGCATTTTGGGTTGGAGCTTCTCGTGGTTTGAGGCCTGGCTTGCTCCACCCCCTGCTCTTGAGATTCTCCCGGATGTGGGCTGGATTTTGGCTGCCTTTTGGACTGGAGCTTCTCGTGGTTTGGGGCCTGGCTTGCTCCACCCCCTGTTCTTGATATTCTCCCGGATGTGGGCTGGATTTTGGCTGCCTTTTGGGCTGGAGCTTCTCATGGTTTGAGGCCTGCCTTGCTCCACCCCCTGCTCTTGAGATTCTCCCGGATGTGGGCTGCATTTGTGGTTGCATTTTGGGCTGGAAATTTTCCTTGTTTGAGGCCTGGCTTGCTCCACCCCCTGCTCTTGATATTCTCCCGGATGTGGGCTGGAGTTTGGCTGCCTTTTGGGCTGGAGCTTCTCGTGGTTTGAGGCCTGGCTTGCTCCACCCCCTGCTCTTGAGATTCTCCCGGATGTGGGCTGTATTTTGGCTGCATTTTGGGTTGGAGCTTCTCGTGGTTTGAGGCCTGGCTTGCTCCACCCCCTGCTCTTGATATTCTCCCGGATGTGGGCTGCATTTGTGGTTGCATTTTGGGCTGGAATTTTTCGTTGTTTGAGGCCTGGCTTGCTCCACCCGCTGCTCTTCATATTCTCCCGGATGTGGGCTGGATTTTGGCTGCCTTTTGGGCTGGAGCTTCTCATGGTTTGAGGCCTGGCTTGCTCCACCCCCTGCTCTTGAGATTCTCCCGGAGGTGGGCTGCATTTTGGCTGCCTTTTGGGCTGGAGCTTCTCGTGGTTTGAGGCCTGGCTTGCTCCACCCCCTGCTCTTGATATTCTCCCGGATGTGGGCTGGATTGTGGTTGCATTTTGGCTGGAAATTTTCGTTGTTTGAGGCCTGGCTTGCTCCACCCCCTGCTCTTGAGATTCTCCCTGATGTGGTCTGGAGTTTGGCTGCCATTTGGGCTGGAGCTTCTCGTGGTTTGAGGCCTGGCTTTCTCCACCCCCTGCTCTTGAGATTTTCCCGTGGGTTGGTTGGATTTTGGCTGCCTTTTGGGCTGGAGATTCTCGTGCTTTGAAGCCTGGCTTGCTCCACCCCCTCTGCATGATATTCTCCCCGATGTGGGCTGGAGTTTGGCTGCATTTTGGGTTGGAGCTTCTCGTGGTTTGAGGCCTGGCTTGCTCCACCCCCTGCTCTTGAGATTCTCCCGGATGTGGGCTGGATTTTGGCTGCCTTTTGGGCTGGAGCTTCTCATGGCTTGAGGCCTGCCTTGCTCCACCCCCTGCTCTTGAGATTCTCCCGGATGTGGGCTGGATTTTGGCTGCCTTTTGGGCTGGAGCTTCTCGTGGTTTGAGGCCTGGCTTGCTCCACCCCCTGCTCTTGAGATTCTCCCTGATGTGGTCTGGAATTTGGCTGCCTTTTGGGCTGGAGCTTCTCGTGGTTTGAGGCCTGGCTTGCTCCACCCCCTGCTCTTGAGATTCTCCCGGATGTGGGCTGTATTTTGGCTGCCTTTTGGACTGGAGCTTCTCGAGGTTTGAGGCCTGGCTTGCTCTAGCGGCTGCTCTTGGTATTCTCCCGGATGTGGGCTGCATTTTGGTTGCCTTTTGGGCTGGAGCTTCTCGTGGATTGGGGCCTGCCTTGCTCCACCCCCTGCTCTTGATACTCTCCCGGATGTGGTCTGGAGATTGGGTGCCTTTTGGACTGGAGCTTCTCGTGGTTTGAGGCCTGGCTTGCTCCACCCCCTGCCCATGATATTCTCCTGGATGTGGGCTGCATTTTGGCTGCCTCGTGGGCTGGAGCTTCTCGTGGTTTGAGGCCTGGCTTGCTCCAGGCGCTGCTCTTGATATTCTCCAGCATGTGGCCTGCATTTTGGTTGACTTTGGGCTGGAAATTTCCGTTTTTTGAGGCCTGGCTTGCTCCACCCCCTGCTCTTGATATTGTCCCCGATGTGGGCTGCATTTTGGCTGCCTTGTGGGCTAGAGCTTCTCGTGGTTTGAGGCCTGCCTTGCTCCACCCCCTGCTCTTGAGATTCTCCCTGATGTGGTCTGGAGTTTGGCTGACTTTTGGGCTGGAGCTTCTCGTGGTTTGAGGCCTGGCTTGCTCCACCCCCTGCTCTTGATATTCTCCCGGATGTGGGCTGCATTTTGGTTGCCTTTTGGGCTGGAGCTTCTCGTGGATTGGGGCCTGGCTTGCTCCACCCCCTGCTCTTGATATTCTCCTGGATGTGGGCTGGATTTTGGTTGCATTTTGGGCTGGAAATTTTCGTTGTTTGAGGCCTGGCTTGCTCCACCCCCTGGTCTTCATATTCTCCCGGATGTGGCCTGCATTTTGGCTGCCTTTTTTGGCTGGAGATTCTTGTGCTTTGGGGCCTGCCTTGCTCCAGCCGCTGCTCTTGATATTCTCCCGCAGGTGGGCTGCATTTTGGCTGCCTTTTGGGCTGGAGCTTCTCGTGGTTTGGGGCCTGGCTTTCTCCACCCCCTACCCATGATATTCTCCTGGATGTGGGCTGCATTTTGGCTGCCTTTTGGGCTGGAGCTTCTTGTGGTTTCAGGCCTGGCTTGCTCCACTCCCTGCTCTTGATATTCTCCCGGATGTGGCCTGCATTTTGGCTGCCTTTTGGGCTGGAGCTTCTTGTTCTTTGAGGCCTGGTTTGCTCCATCCCTTGCTCTTGATATTCTCCCGCATGTGGCCTGCATATTGGTTGCCTTTTGGGCTGGAAATTTCCGTTTTTTGAGGCCTGGCTTTCTTCACCCCCTGCTCTTGATATTCTCCCGGATGTGGGCTGCATTTTGGGTGCCTTTTGGGCTGGAGCTTCTCGTGGTTTGAGGCCTGGCTTGCTCCACCCCCTGCTCTTGAGATTCTCCCGGATGTGGGCTGCATTTTGGCTGCGTTTTGGGCTGGAGCTTCTCGTGGTTTGAGGCCTGGCTTGCTCCACCCCCTGCTCTTGAGATTCTCCCGGATGTGGGCTGTATTTTGGCTGCCTTTTGGACTGGAGCTTCTCGAGGTTTGAGGCCTGGCTTGCTCTAGTGGCAGCTCTTGATATTCTCCTGCATGTGGGCTGCATTTTGGTTGCCTTTTGGGCTGGAGCTTCTCGTGGATTGGGGCCTGCCTTGCTCCACCCCCTGCTCTTGATATTCTCCTGGATGTGGGCTGGATTTTGGTTGCATTTTGGGCTGGAGCTTCTCGTGGTTTGAGGCCTGGCTTGCTCCACCCCCTGCTCTTGATATTCTCCCGGATGTGGGCTGGATTTTGGCTGCCTTTTGGGCTGGAGCTTCTCGTGGTTTGAGGCCTGGCTTGCTCCACCCCCTGCTCTTGAGATTCTCCCGGATGTGGGCTGGATTTTGGCTGCCTTTTGGGCTGGAGCTTCTCGTGGTTTGAGGCCTGCCTTGCTCCACCCCCTGCTCTTGAGATTCTCCCGGATGTGGGCTGCATTTGTGGTTGCATTTTGGGCTGGAAATTTTCGTTGTTTGAGGCCTGGCTTGCTCCACCCCCTGCTCTTGAGATTCTCCCTGATGTGGTCTGGAGTTTGGCTGCCTTTTGGGCTGGAGCTTCTCGTGGTTTGAGGCCTGGCTTGCTCCACCCCCTGCTCTTGAGATTCTCCCAGATGTGGGCTGCATTTTGGCTGCCTTTTGGGCTGGAGCTTCTCGAGGTTTGAGGCCTGGCTTGCTCCACCCCCTGCTCTTGAGATTTTCGCGTGGGTTGGTTGGATTTTGGCTGCCTTTTGGGCTGGAGATTCTCGTGCTTTGAAGCCTGGCTTGCTCCACCCCCTCTGCATGATATTCTCCCCGGTGTGGGCTGGAGATTGGCTGCATTTTGGACTGGAGCTTCTCGTGGTTTGTGGCCTGGCTTGCTCCACCCCCTGCTCTTGATATTCTCCTGGATGTGGGCTGGATTTTGGCTGCCTTTTGGGCTGGAGCTTCTCATGGTTTGAGGCCTGCCTTGCTCCACCCCCTGCTCTTGAGATTCTCCCGGATGTGGGCTGCATTTGTGGTTGCATTTTGGGCTGGAAATTTTCGTTGTTTGAGGCCTGGCTTGCTCCACCCCCTGCTCTTGATATTCTCCCTGATGTGGTCTGGAATTTGGGTGCATTTTGGGCTGGAGCTTCTCGTGGTTTGAGGCCTGGCTTGCTCCACCCCCTGCTCTTGAGATTCTCCCGGATGTGGGCTGGATTTTGGCTGCCTTTTGGGCTGGAGCTTCTCGAGGTTTGAGGCCTGGCTTGCTCTAGTGGCAGCTCTTGATATTCTCCCGGATGTGGGCTGCATTTTGGTTGCCTTTTGGGCTGGAGCTTCTCGTGGATTGGGGCCTTCCTTGCTCCACCCCCTGCTCTTGAGATCCTCCCGGATGTGGGCTGGCATTTGGCTGCCTTTTGGGCTGGAGCTTCTCGTGGTTTGAGGCCTGGCTTGCTCCACCCCCTGCTCTTGAGATTCTCCCGGATGTGGGCTGGATTTTGGCTGCCTTTTGGGCTGGAGCTTCTCGTGGTTTGAGGCCTGCCTTGCTCCACCCCCCGCTCTTGATATTCTCCCAGATGTGGGCTGCATTTGTGGTTGCATTTTGGGCTGGAAATTTTCGTTGTTTGAGGCCTGGCTTGCTCCACCCCATGCTCTTCATATTTTCCCGGATGTGGGCTGGATTTTGGCTGCCTTTTGGGCTGGAGCTTCTCGTGGTTTGAGGCCTGGCTTGCTCCACCCCCTGCTCTTGAGATTCTCCCGGATGTGGGCTGGAGTTTGGCTGCCTTTTGGGCTGGAGCTTCTCGTGGTTTGAGGCCTGGCTTGCTCCACCCCCTGCTCTTGAGATTCTCCCGGATGTGGGCTGGATTTTGGCTGCCTTTTGGGCTGGAGCTTCTCGTGGTTTGAGGCCTGCCTTGCTCCACCCCCTGCTTTTGATATTCTCCCGGATGTGGGCTGTATTTTGACTGCATTTTGGACCGGAGCTTCTCGTGGTTTGAGGCCTGGCTTGCTCTAGCCGCTGCTCTTGATATTCTCCCGGATGTGGGCTGCATTTTGGTTGCCTTTTGGGCTGGAGCTTCTCGTGGATTGGGGCCTGCCTTGCTCCACCCCCTGCTCTTGATATTCTCCTGGATGTGGGCTGCATTTTGGCTGCCTTTTGGGCTGGAGCTTCTCGTGGTTTGCAGCCTGGCTGGCTTCAACCCCTGCTCTTGATATTCTCCTGGATGTGGACTGCGTTATGGCTGCATTTTGGTCTGGAGCTTCTCGTGGTTTGAGGCCTGGCTTGCTCCACCCCCTCTGTATGATATTCTCCCGGGTGTGGGCTGGAGTTTGGCTGCATTTTGGGTTGGAGCTTCTTGTGATTTGAGGCCTGGCTTGCTCCACCCCCTGCTCTTGATATTCTCCCGGATGTGGGCTGCATTTGTGGTTGCATTTTGGGCTGGAATTTTTCGTTGTTTGAGGCCTGGCTTGCTCCACCCCCTGCTCTTCATGTTCTCCCGGATGTGGGCTGGATTTTGGCTGCCTTTTGGGCTGGAGCTTCTCGTGGTTTGAGGCCTGGCTTGCTCCACCCCCTGCTCTTGAGATTCTCCCGGAGGTGGGCTGCATTTTGGCTGCGTTTTGGGCTGGAGCTTCTCGTGGTTTGAGGCCTGGCTTGCTCCACCCCCTGCTCTTGATATTCTCCCGGATGTGGGCTGGATTGTGGTTGCATTTTGGCTGGAAATTTTCGTTGTTTGAGGCCTGGCTTGCTCCACCCCCTGCTCTTGATATTCTCCCGGATGTGGGCTGTATTTTGGCTGCATTTTGGGCTGGAGCTTCTCGTGATTTGAGGCCTGCCTTGCTCCACCCCCTGCTCTTGAGATTCTCCCGGATGTGGGCTGCATTAGTGGTTGCATTTTGGGCTGGAGCTTCTCGTGGTTTGAGGCCTGGCTTGCTCCACCCCCTGCTCTTCATATTCTCCCGGATGTGGGCTGCATTTTGGGTGCCTTTTGGACTGGAGCTTCTCGTGGTTTGAGGCCTGGCTTGCTCCACCCCCTGCTCTTGAGATTCTCCCAGATGTGGGCTGCATTTTGGCTGCATTTTGGGCTGGAGCTTCTGGTGGTTTGAGGCCTGCCTTGCTCCACCCCCTGCTCTTGATATTCTCCTGGATGTGGTCTGGAGTTTGGCTGCCTTTTGGGCTGGAGCTTCTCGTGGTTTGAGGCCTGGCTTGCTCCACCCCCTGCTCTTGAGATTCTCCCGGATGTGGCCTGGATTTTGGCTGCCTCGTGGGCTGGAGCTTCTCGTGGTTTGAGGCCTGGCTTGCTCCACCCCCTGCTCTTGATATTCTCCCTGATGTGGTCTGGAGTTTGGCTGACTTTTGGGCTGGAGCTTCTCGTGGTTTGAGGCCTGGCTTGCTCTAGCCGCTGCTCTTGATATTCTCCCGGATGTGGGCTGCATTTTGGTTGCCTTTTGTGCTGGAGCTTCTCGTGGATTGGGGCCTGCCTTGCTCCACCCCCTGCTCTTGATATTCTCCCGGATGTGGGCTGCATTTTGGCTGCCTTTTGGGCTGGAGCTTCTCGTGGTTTGAAGCCTGGCTGGCTTCAACCCCTGCTCTTGATATTCTCCCGGATGTGGGCTGCATTTTGGCTGATTCTTGGGCTGTAGCTTCCCGTGGTTTGAGGCCTGGCTTGCTCCACCCCCTGCTCCTGAGATTCTCCCGGATGTGGGCTGCATTTTGGCTGATTCTTGGGCTGGAGCTTCTCGTGGTTTGAGGCCTGGCTTGCTCCACCCCCTCTGTATGATATTCTCCCGGGTGTGGGCTGGAGTTTGGCTGCATTTTGGGTTGGAGCTTCTCGTGGTTTGAGGCCTGGCTTGCTCCACCCCCTCTGTATGATATTCTCCCGGATGTGGGCTGGATTTTGGCTGCCTTTTGGGCTGGAGCTTCTCGTGGTTTGAGGCCTGGCTTGCTCCACCCCCTGCTCTTGAGATTCTCCCGGAGGTGGGCTGGATTGTGGTTGCATTTTGGCTGGAAATTTTCGTTGTTTGAGGCCTGGCTTGCTCCACCCCCTGCTCTTGACATTCTCCCTGATGTGGTCTGGAGTTTGGCTGCCATTTGGGCTGGAGATTCTCGTGCTTTGAAGCCTGGCTTGCTCCACCCCCTCTGCATGATATTCTCCCCGATGTGGGCTGGAGTTTGGCTGCATTTTGGGCTGGAGCTTCTCATGGTTTGAGGCCTGCCTTGCTCCACCCCCTGCTCTTGATATTCTCCCGGATGTGGGCTGCATTTGTGGTTGCATTTTGGTCTGGAAATTTTCCTTGTTTGAGGCCTGGCTTGCTCCACCCCCTGCTCTTGAGATTCTCCCGGATGTGGGCTGCATTTTGGCTGCCTTTTGGGCTGGAGCTTCTCGTGGTTTGAGGCCTGGCTTGCTCCAACCCCTGCTCTTGAGATTCTCCCGGATGTGGGCTGGATTTTGGCTGCCTT
The DNA here is from genome assembly GCA_027574665.1 of Rhynochetos jubatus. Taxonomy (NCBI): domain Eukaryota; kingdom Metazoa; phylum Chordata; class Aves; order Eurypygiformes; family Rhynochetidae; genus Rhynochetos; species Rhynochetos jubatus. Next base: position 94,040 of record JAQBHY010000071.1, read on the forward strand.
TTGGGCTGGAGCTTCTCGTGGTTTGAGGCCTGGCTTGCTCCACCCCCTGCTCTTGAGATTCTCCCAGATGTGGGCTGCATTTTGGCTGCATTTTGGCCGGAGCTTCTCGTGGTTTGAGGCCTGGCTTGCTCCACCCCCTGCTCTTGAGATTCTCCCGGATGTGGGCTGCATTTTGGCTGCCTGTTGGGCTGGAGCTTCTCGAGGTTTGAGGCCTGGCTTGCTCCACCCCCTGCTCTTGATATTCTCCTGGATGTGGGCTGCATTTTGGGTACATTTTGGGCTGGAGCTTCTCATGGTTTGAGGCCTGGCTTGCTCCACCCCCTGCTCTTGAGATTCTCCCGGATGTGGGCTGCATTTTGGCTGCCTTTTGGGCTGGAGCTTCTCGTGGTTTGAGGCCTGTCTTGCTCCACCCCCTGCTCTTGAGATTCTCCCGGATGTGGGCTTCATTTTGGTTGCCTTTTGGGCTGGAGCTTCTCGTGGTTTGAGGCCTGGCTTGCTCCACCCCCTGCTCTTGAGATTCTCCCGGAGGTGGGCTGCATTTTGGCTGCATTTTGGGCTGGAGTTTCTCGTGGTTTGAGGCCTGGCTTGCTCCACTCCCTGCTCTTGAGATTCTCCCGGAGGTGGGCTGCATTTTGGCTTCATTTTGGTCTGGAGCTTCTCGAGGTTTGTGGCCTGGCTTGCTCCACCCCCTGCTCTTGAGATTCTCCCAGATGTGGGCTGCATTTTGGCTGCATTTTGGGCTGGAGCTTCTCGTGGTTTGAGGCCTGCCTTGCTCCACCCCCTGCTCTTGAGATTCTTTTGGATGTGGGCTGGATTTTGGCTGCCTTGTGGGCTGGAGCTTCTCGTGGTTTGAGGCCTGCCTTGCTCCACCCCCTGCTCTTGATATTCTCCCGGATGTGGGCTGCATTAGTGGTTGCATTTTGGGCTGGAGCTTCTCGTGGTTTGAGGCCTGGCTTGCTCCACCCCCTGCTCTTGATATTCTTTTGGATGTGGGCTGCATTTTGGCTGCCTTGTGGGCTGGAGCTTCTCGTGGTTTGAGGCCTGCCTTGCTCCACCCCCTGCTCTTGATATTCTCCCGGATGTGGGCTGCATTAGTGGTTGCATTTTGGCCTGGAGCTTCTCGTGGTTTGAGGCCTGGCTTGCTCCACCCCCTGCTCTTCATATTCTCCCGGATGTGGGCTGCATTTTGGGTGCCTTTTGGACTGGAGCTTCTCGTGGTTTGAGGCCTGGCTTGCTCCACCCCCTGCTCTTGAGATTCTCCCAGATGTGGGCTGCATTTTGGCTGCATTTTGGGCTGGAGCTTCTGGTGGTTTGAGGCCTGCCTTGCTCCACCCCCTGCTCTTGATATTCTCCCGGATGTGGTCTGGAGTTTGGCTGCCTTTTGGGCTGGAGCTTCTCGTGGTTTGAGGCCTGGCTTGCTCCACCCCCTGCTCTTGAGATTCTCCCGGATGTGGCCTGGATTTTGGCTGCCTCGTGGGCTGGAGCTTCTCGTGGTTTGAGGCCTGGCTTGCTCCACTCCCTGCTCTTGATATTCTCCCTGATGTGGTCTGGAGTTTGGCTGACTTTTGGGCTGGAGCTTCTCGTGGTTTGAGGCCTGGCTTGCTCTAGCCGCTGCTCTTGATATTCTCCCGGATGTGGGCTGCATTTTGGTTGCCTTTTGTGCTGGAGCTTCTCGTGGATTGGGGCCTGCCTTGCTCCACCCCCTGCTCTTGAGATTCTCCCGGATGTGGGCTGGATTTTGGCTGCCTTTTGGGCTGGAGCTTCTCGTGGTTTGAAGCCTGGCTGGCTTCAACCCCTGCTCTTGATATTCTCCTGGATGTGGAGTGCGTTATGGCTGCATTTTGGTCTGGAGCTTCTCGTGGTTTGAGGCCTGGCTTGCTCCACCCCCTCTGTATGATATTCTCCCGGGTGTGGGCTGGAGTTTGGCTCCATTTTGGGTTGGAGCTTCTCGTGGTTTGAGGCCTGGCTTGCTCCACCCCCTCTGTATGATATTCTCCCGGATGTGGGCTGGATTTTGGCTGCCTTTTGGGCTGGAGCTTCTCGTGGTTTGAGGCCTGGCTTGCTCCACCCCCTGCTCTTGAGATTCTCCCGGAGGTGGGCTGCATTTTGGCTGCCTTTTGGGCTGGAAATTTTCGTTGTTTGAGGCCTGGCTTGCTCCACCCCCTGCTCTTGACATTCTCCCTGATGTGGTCTGGAGTTTGGCTGCCATTTGGGCTGGAGATTCTCGTGCTTTGAAGCCTGGCTTGCTCCACCCCCTCTGCATGATATTCTCCCCGATGTGGGCTGGAGATTGGCTGCATTTTGGGCTGGAGCTTCTCATGGTTTGAGGCCTGGCTTGCTCCACCCCCTGCTCTTGATATTCTCCCGGATGTGGGCTGCATTTGTGGTTGCATTTTGGTCTGGAAATTTTCCTTGTTTGAGGCCTGGCTTGCTCCACCCCCTGCTCTTGAGATTCTCCCGGATGTGGGCTGCATTTTGGCTGCCTTTTGGGCTGGAGCTTCTCGTGGTTTGAGGCCTGGCTTGCTCCACCCCCTGCTCTTGAGATTCTCCCGGATGTGGGCTGGATTTTGGCTGCCTTTTGGGCTGGAGCTTCTCGTGGTTTGAGGCCTGGCTTGCTCCACCCCCTGCTCTTGAGATTCTCCCGGATGTGGGCTGGATTTTGGCTGCCTTTTGGGCTGGAGCTTCTCGTGGTTTGGGGCCTGGCTTGCTCCACCCCCTGCTCTTGAGATTCTCCCAGATGTGGGCTGCATTTTGGCTGCCTTTAGGGCTGGAGCTTCTCGTGGTTTGAGGCCTGGCTTGCTCCACCCCCTGCTCTTGAGATTCTCCCGGATGTGGGCTGCATTTTGGCTGCCTGTTGGGCTGGAGCTTCTCGAGGTTTGAGGCCTGGCTTGCTCCACCCCCTGCTCTTGATATTCTCCTGGATGTGGGCTGCATTTTGGGTACATTTTGGGCTGGAGCTTCTCATGGTTTGAGGCCTGGCTTGCTCCACCCCCTGCTCTTGAGATTCTCCCGGATGTGGGCTTCATTTTGGTTGCCTTTGCGGCTGGAGCTTCTCGTGGTTTGAGGCCTGGCTTGCTCCACCCCCTGCTCTTGAGATTCTCCCGGAGGTGGGCTGCATTTTGGCTGCATTTTGGGCTGGAGTTTCTCGTGGTTTGAGGCCTGGCTTGCTCCACTCCCTGCTCTTGATATTCTCCCGGAGGTGGGCTGCATTTTGGCTTCATTTTGGTCTGGAGCTTCTCGAGGTTTGTGGCCTGGCTTGCTCCACCCCCTGCTCTTGAGATTCTCCCAGATGTGGGCTGCATTTTGGCTGCATTTTGGGCTGGAGCTTCTCGTGGTTTGAGGCCTGGCTTGCTCCACCCCCTGCTCTTGAGATTCTCCCCGATGTGGGCTGGATTTTGGCTCCCTTTTGGGCTGGAGCTTCTCGTGGTTTGAGGCCTGGCTTGCTCCACCCCCTGCTCTTGAGATTCTCCCAGATGTGGGCTGCATTTTGGCTGCATTTTGGCCGGAGCTTCCCGTGGTTTGAGGCCTGGCTTGCTCCACCCCCTGCTCTTGAGATTCTCCCGGATGTGGTCTGCATTTTGGCTGCCTTTTGGGCTGGAGCTTCTCGTGGTTTGAGGCCTGGCTTGCTCCACCCCCTGCTCTTGAGATTCTCCCGGATGTGGGCTTCATTTTGGTTGCCTTTGCGACTGGAGCTTCTCGTGGTTTGAGGCCTGGCTTGCTCCACCCCCTGCTCTTGATATTCTCCCGGATGTGGGCTGCATTTTGGCTGCCTTTTGGGCTGGAGCTTCTCGTGGTTTGAGGCCTGGCTTGCTCCACCCCCTGCTCTTGAGATTCTCCCGGAGGTGGGCTGCATTTTGGCTGCATTTTGGGCTGGAGTTTCTCGTGGTTTGAGGCCTGGCTTGCTCCACCCCCTGCTCTTGATATTCTCCCGGAGGTGGGCTGCATTTTGGCTTCATTTTGGTCTGGAGCTTCTCGTGGTTTGTGGCCTGGCTTGCTCCACGCCCTGCTCTTGAGATTCTCCCGGATGTGGGCTGCATTTTGGCTGCATTTTGGGCTGGAGCTTCTCGTGGTTTGAGGCCTGGCTTGCTCCACCCCCTGCTCTTGAGATTCTCCCGGAGGTGGGCTGCAGTTTGGGTACATTTTGGGCTGGAGATTCTCATGGTTTGAGGCCTGGCTTGCTCCACCCCCTGCTCTTGAGATTCTCCCGGATGTGGGCTGCATTTTGGCTGCCTTTTGGGCTGGAGCTTCTTGTGGTTTGAGGCCTGGCTTGCTCCACCCCCTGCTCTTGAGATTCTCCCGGATGTGGGCTGCATTTTGGCTGCCATTTGGGCTGGAGCTTCTCGTGGTTTGAGGCCTGGCTTGCTCCACCCCCTGCTCTTGAGATTCTCCTGGATATGGACTGAATTTTGGCTGATTCTTGGGCTGGAGCTTCTCGTGGTTTGAGGCCTGCCTTGCTCCACCCCCTGCTCTTGATATTCTCCCAGAGGTGGGCTGCATTTTGGCTGCCTTTTGGGCTGGAGCTTCTCGTGGTTTGAGGCCTGGCTTGCTCCAACCCCTGCTCTTGAGATTCTCCTGGAGGTGGGCTGCATTTTGGCTACATTTTGGGCTGGAGCTTCTCATGGTTTGAGGCCTGGCTTGCTCCACCCCCTGCTCTTGAGATTCTCCCGGATGTGGGCTGCATTTTGGATGCCTTTTGGGCTGGAGCTTCTTGTGGTTTGAGGCCTGGCTTGCTCCACCCCCTGCTCTTGAGATTCTCCCGGATGTGGGCTGCATTTTGGCTGCCATTTTGGCCGGAGCTTCTCGTGGTTTGAGGCCTGGCTTGCTCCACCCCCTGCTCTTGAGATTCTCCCGGATGTGGGCTGCATTTTGGCTGCCTTTTGTGCTGGAGCTTCTTGTGGTTTGAGGCCTGGCTTGCTCCACCCCCTGCTCTTGAGATTCTCCCGGATGTGGGCTGCATTTTGGCTGCCATTTGGGCTGGAGCTTCTCGTGGTTTGAGGCCTGGCTTGCTCCACCCCCTGCTCTTGAGATTCTCCCCGATGTGGGCTGGATTTTGGCTCCCTTTTGGGCTGGAGCTTCTCGTGGTTTGAGGCCTGCATTGCTCCACCCCCTGCTCTTGAGATTCTCCCGGAGGTGGGCTGCATTTTGGCTGCATTTTGGGCTGGAGTTTCTCGTGGTTTGAGGCCTGGCTTGCTCCACCCCCTGCTCTTGAGATTCTCCCGGAGGTGGGCTGCATTTTGGCTTCATTTTGGGCTGGAGCTTCTCGTGGTTTGTGGCCTGGCTTGCTCCACCCCCTGCTCTTGAGATTCTCCCAGATGTGGGCTGCATTTTGGCTGCCATTTGGGCTGGAGCTTCTTGTGGTTTGAGGCCTGGCTTGCTCCACCCCCTGCTCTTGAGATTCTCCTGGAGGTGGGCTGCATTTTGGCTACATTTTGGGCTTTAGCTTCTCATGGTTTGAGGCCTGGCTTGCTCCACCCCCTGCTCTTGAGATTCTCCCGGATGTGGGCTGCATTTTGGCTGCCTTTTGGGCTGGAGCTTCTTGTGGTTTGAGGCCTGGCTTGCTCCACCCCCTGCTCTTGAGATTCTCCCGGATGTGGGCTGCATTTTGGCTGCCATTTGGGCTGGAGCTTCTCGTGGTTTGAGGCCTGGCTTGCTCCACCCCCTGCTCTTGAGATTCTCCTGGATATGGACTGAATTTTGGCTGATTCTTGGGCTGGAGCTTCTCGTGGTTTGAGGCCTGCCTTGCTCCACCCCCTGCTCTTGATATTCTCCCAGAGGTGGGCTGCATTTTGGCTTCATTTTGGGCTGGAGCTTCTCGTGGTTTGAGGCCTGGCTTGCTCCAACCCCTGCTCTTGAGATTCTCCCGGATGTGGGCTGCATTTTGGCTGCCTTTTGGGCTGGAGCTTCTCGTGGTTTGAGGCCTGGCTTGCTCCACCCCCTGCTCTTGAGATTCTCCCGGATGTGGGCTGCATTTTGGCTGCCTTTTGTGCTGGAGCTTCTTGTGGTTTGAGGCCTGGCTTGCTCCACCCCCTGCTCTTGAGATTCTCCCGGATGTGGGCTGCATTTTGGCTGCCATTTGGGCTGGAGCTTCTCGTGGTTTGAGGCCTGCATTGCTCCACCCCCTGCTCTTGAGATTCTCCCGGAGGTGGGCTGCATTTTGGCTGCATTTTGGGCTGGAGTTTCTCGTGGTTTGAGGCCTGGCTTGCTCCACCCCCTGCTCTTGAGATTCTCCCAGATGTGGGCTGCATTTTGGCTGCATTTTGGGCTGGAGCTTCTCGTGGTTTGAGGCCTGGCTTGCTCCACCCCCTGCTCTTGAGATTCTCCCAGATGTGGGCTGGATTTTGGCTCCCTTTTGGGCTGGAGCTTCTCGTGGTTTGAGGCCTGGCTTGCTCCACCCCCTGCTCTTGAGATTCTCCCGGATGTGGGCTGGATTTTGGCTGCCTTTTGGGCTGGAGCTTCTCGTGGTTTGAGGCCTGGCTTGCTCCACCCCCTGCTCTTGAGATTCTCCCGGATGTGGGCTGCATTTTGGCTGCCTTTTGGGCTGGAGCTTCTCGTGGTTTGAGGCCTGGCTTGCTCCACCCCCTGCTCTTGAGATTCTCCTGGAGGTGGGCTGCATTTTGGCTACATTTTGGGCTGGAGCTTCTCATGGTTTGAGGCCTGGCTTGCTCCACCCCCTGCTCTTGAGATTCTCCCGGATGTGGGCTGCATTTTGGCTGCCTTTTGGGCTGGAGCTTCTTGTGGTTTGAGGCCTGGCTTGCTCCACCCCCTGCTCTTGAGATTCTCCCGGATGTGGGCTGCATTTTGGCTGCCATTTGGGCTGGAGCTTCTCGTGGTTTGAGGCCTGGCTTGCTCCACCCCCTGCTCTTGAGATTCTCCTGGATATGGACTGAATTTTGGCTGATTCTTGGGCTGGAGCTTCTCGTGGTTTGAGGCCTGCCTTGCTCCACCCCCTGCTCTTGATATTCTCCCGGAGGTGGGCTGCATTTTGGCTTCATTTTGGGCTGGAGCTTCTCGTGGTTTGAGGCCTGGCTTTCTCCACCCCCTGCTCTTGAGATTCTCCCGGATGTGGGCTGCATTTTGGCTGCCTTTTGGGCTGGAGCTTCTCGTGGTTTGAGGCCTGGCTTGCTCCACCCCCTGCTCTTGATATTCTCCTGGATGTGGGCTGCATTTTGGGTACATTTTGGGCTGGAGCTTCTCATGGTTTGAGGCCTGGCTTGCTCCACCCCCTGCTCTTGAGATTCTCCCAGAGGTGGGCTGCATTTTGGCTGCCTGTTGGGCTGGAGCTTCTCGTAGTTTGAGGCCTGGCTTGCTCCACCCCCTGCTCTTGATATTCTCCCGGATGTGGGCTGCATTTTGGCTGCCTTTTGTGCTGGAGCTTCTCGTGGTTTGAGGCCTGGCTTGCTCCACCCCCTGCTCTTGAGATTCTCCCGGATGTGGGCTGCATTTTGGCTGCATTTTGGGCTGGAGCTTCTCGTGGTTTGAGGCCTGGCTTGCTCCACCCCCTGCTCTTGATATTCTCCCGGATGTGGGCTTCATTTTGGTTGCCTTTGCGGCTGGAGCTTCTCGTGGTTTGAGGCCTGGCTTGCTCCACCCCCTGCTCTTGATATTCTCCCGGATGTGGGCTGGATTTTGGCTGCCTTTTGGGCTGGAGCTTCTCGTGGTTTGAGGCCTGGCTTGCTCCACCCCCTGCTCTTGAGATTCTCCCGGAGGTGGGCTGCATTTTGGCTACATTTTGGGCTGGAGCTTCTCATGGTTTGAGGCCTGGCTTGCTCCACCCCCTGCTCTTGAGATTCTCCCGGATGTGGGCTGCATTTTGGCTGCCTTTTGGGCTGGAGCTTCTCGTGGTTTGAGGCCTGGCTTGCTCCACCCCCTGCTCTTGAGATTCTCCCGGAGGTGGGCTGCATTTTGGCTGCATTTTGGTCTGGAGCTTCTCGAGGTTTGTGGCCTGGCTTGCTCCACCCCCTGCTCTTGACATTCTCCCAGATGTGGGCTGCATTTTGGCTGCATTTTGGGCTGGAGCTTCTCGTGGTTTGAGGCCTGGCTTGCTCCACCCCCTGCTCTTGAGATTCTCCCGGATGTGGGCTGCATTTTGGCTGTTTTTTGGGCTGGAGCTTCTCGTGGTTTGAGGCCTGGCTTGCTCCACCCCCTGCTCTTGAGATTCTCCCAGATGTGGGCTGCATTTTGGCTGTTTTTTGGGCTGGAGCTTCTCGTGGTTTGAGGCCTGCCTTGCTCCACCCCCTGCTCTTGATATTCTCCCGGAGGTGGGCTGCATTTTGGCTTCATTTTGGGCTGGAGCTTCTCGAGGTTTGTGGCCTGGCTTGCTCCACCCCCTGCTCTTGAGATTCTCCCGGATGTGGGCTGCATTTTGGCTGCATTTTGGCCGGAGCTTCTCGTGGTTTGAGGCCTGGCTTGCTCCACCCCCTGCTCTTGAGATTCTCCCGGAGGTGGGCTGCATTTTGGCTGCCTGTTGGGCTGGAGCTTCTCCTGGTTTGAGGCCTGGCTTGCTCCACCCCCTGCTCTTGAGATTCTCCCGGATGTGGTCTGGATTTTGGCTGCCTTTTGGGCTGGAGCTTCTCGTGGTTTGAGGCCTGGCTTGCTCCACCGCCTGCTCGTGATATTCTCCCGGATGTGGGCTGCATTTTGGCTGCCTTTTGGGCTGGAGCTTCTCGTGGTTTGAGGCCTGGCTTGCTCCACCGCCTGCTCGTGATATTCTCCCGGATGTGGGCTGCATTTTGGCTGCCTTTTGGGCTGGAGCTTCTCGTGGTTTGAGGCCTGGCTTGCTCCACCCCCTGCTCTTGAGATTCTCCCGGATGTGGGCTGCATTTTGGCTGCCTTTTGGGCTGGAGCTTCTCGTGGTTTGAGGCCTGCCTTGCTCCACCCCCTGCTCTTGAGATTCTCACGGATGTGGGCTGCATTTTGGCTGATTTTTGGGCTGGAGCTTCTCGAGGTTTGTGGCCTGGCTTGCTCCACCCCCTGCTCTTGAGATTCTCCCAGATGTGGGCTGCATTTTGGCTGCATTTTGGCCGGAGCTTCTCGTGGTTTGAGGCCTGGCTTGCTCCACCCCCTGCTCTTGAGATTCTCCCGGATGTGGGCTGGATTTTGGCTGCCTTTTGTGCTGGAGCTTCTCGTGGTTTGAGGCCTGGCTTGCTCCACCCCCTGCTCTTGAGATTCTCCCGGATGTGGGCTGCATTTTGGGTACATTTTGGGCTGGAGCTTCTCATGGTTTGAGGCCTGCCTTGCTCCACCCCCTGCTCTTGAGATTCTCCCAGATGTGGGCTGCATTTTGGCTGCATTTTGGCCGGAGCTTCTCGTGGTTTGAGGCCTGGCTTGCTCCACCCCCTGCTCTTGAGATTCTCCCGGATGTGGGCTGCATTTTGGCTGCCTTTTGGGCTGGAGCTTCTCGTGGTTTGAGGCCTGCCTTGCTCCACCCCCTGCTCTTGAGATTCTCACGGATGTGGGCTGCATTTTGGCTGATTTTTGGGCTGGAGCTTCTCGTGGTTTGAGGCCTGGCTTGCTCCACCCCCTGCTCTTGAGATTCTCACGGATGTGGGCTGCATTTTGGCTGATTTTTGGGCTGGAGCTTCTCGAGGTTTGTGGCCTGGCTTGCTCCACCCCCTGCTCTTGAGATTCTCCCAGATGTGGGCTGCATTTTGGCTGATTTTTGGGCTGGAGCTTCTCGAGGTTTGTGGCCTGGCTTGCTCCACCCCCTGCTCTTGAGATTCTCCCAGATGTGGGCTGCATTTTGGCTGCATTTTGGCCGGAGCTTCTCGTGGTTTGAGGCCTGGCTTGCTCCACCCCCTGCTCTTGAGATTCTCCCGGATGTGGGCTGGATTTTGGCTGCCTTTTGTGCTGGAGCTTCTCGTGGTTTGAGGCCTGGCTTGCTCCACCCCCTGCTCTTGAGATTCTCCCGGATGTGGGCTGCATTTTGGGTACATTTTGGGTTGGAGCTTCTCATGGTTTGAGGCCTGCCTTGCTCCACCCCCTGCTCTTGAGATTCTCCCAGATGTGGGCTGCATTTTGGCTGCATTTTGGCCGGAGCTTCTCGTGGTTTGAGGCCTGGCTTGCTCCACCCCCTGCTCTTGAGATTCTCCCGGATGTGGGCTGCATTTTGGCTGCCTTTTGGGCTGGAGCTTCTCGTGGTTTGAGGCCTGCCTTGCTCCACCCCCTGCTCTTGAGATTCTCACGGATTTGGGCTGCATTTTGGCTGATTTTTGGGCTGGAGCTTCTCGTGGTTTGAGGCCTGGCTTGCTCCACCCCCTGCTCTTGAGATTCTCCCGGATGTGGGCTGCATTTTGGCTGCCTTTTGGGCTGGAGCTTCTCGTGGTTTGAGGCCTGGCTTGCTCCACCCCCTGCTCTTGAGATTCTCCTGGAGGTGGGCTGCATTTTGGCTACATTTTGGGCTGGAGCTTCTCATGGTTTGAGGCCTGGCTTGCTCCACCCCCTGCTCTTGAGATTCTCCCGGATGTGGGCTGCATTTTGGCTGCCTTTTGGGCTGGAGCTTCTTGTGGTTTGAGGCCTGGCTTGCTCCACCCCCTGCTCTTGAGATTCTCCCGGATGTGGGCTGCATTTTGGCTGCCATTTGGGCTGGAGCTTCTCGTGGTTTGAGGCCTGGCTTGCTCCACCCCCTGCTCTTGAGATTCTCCTGGATATGGACTGAATTTTGGCTGATTCTTGGGCTGGAGCTTCTCGTGGTTTGAGGCCTGCCTTGCTCCACCCCCTGCTCTTGATATTCTCCCGGAGGTGGGCTGCATTTTGGCTTCATTTTGGGCTGGAGCTTCTCGTGGTTTGAGGCCTGGCTTTCTCCACCCCCTGCTCTTGAGATTCTCCCGGATGTGGGCTGCATTTTGGCTGCCTTTTGGGCTGGAGCTTCTCGTGGTTTGAGGCCTGGCTTGCTCCACCCCCTGCTCTTGATATTCTCCTGGATGTGGGCTGCATTTTGGGTACATTTTGGGCTGGAGCTTCTCATGGTTTGAGGCCTGGCTTGCTCCACCCCCTGCTCTTGAGATTCTCCCAGAGGTGGGCTGCATTTTGGCTGCCTGTTGGGCTGGAGCTTCTCGTAGTTTGAGGCCTGGCTTGCTCCACCGCCTGCTCGTGATATTCTCCCGGATGTGGGCTGCATTTTGGCTGCCTTTTGGGCTGGAGCTTCTCGTGGTTTGAGGCCTGGCTTGCTCCACCCCCTGCTCTTGAGATTCTCCCGGATGTGGGCTGCATTTTGGCTGCATTTTGGGCTGGAGCTTCTCGTGGTTTGAGGCCTGGCTTGCTCCACCCCCTGCTCTTGATATTCTCCCGGATGTGGGCTTCATTTTGGTTGCCTTTGCGGCTGGAGCTTCTCGTGGTTTGAGGCCTGGCTTGCTCCACCCCCTGCTCTTGATATTCTCCCGGATGTGGGCTGGATTTTGGCTGCCTTTTGGGCTGGAGCTTCTCGTGGTTTGAGGCCTGGCTTGCTCCACCCCCTGCTCTTGAGATTCTCCCGGAGGTGGGCTGCATTTTGGCTGCCTTTTGGGCTGGAGCTTCTCATGGTTTGAGGCCTGGCTTGCTCCACCCCCTGCTCTTGAGATTCTCCCGGATGTGGGCTGCATTTTGGCTGCCTTTTGGGCTGGAGCTTCTCGTGGTTTGAGGCCTGGCTTGCTCCACCCCCTGCTCTTGAGATTCTCCCGGAGGTGGGCTGCATTTTGGCTGCATTTTGGTCTGGAGCTTCTCGAGGTTTGTGGCCTGGCTTGCTCCACCCCCTGCTCTTGACATTCTCCCAGATGTGGGCTGCATTTTGGCTGCATTTTGGGCTGGAGCTTCTCGTGGTTTGAGGCCTGGCTTGCTCCACCCCCTGCTCTTGAGATTCTCCCGGATGTGGGCTGCATTTTGGCTGTTTTTTGGGCTGGAGCTTCTCGTGGTTTGAGGCCTGGCTTGCTCCACCCCCTGCTCTTGAGATTCTCCCAGATGTGGGCTGCATTTTGGCTGTTTTTTGGGCTGGAGCTTCTCGTGGTTTGAGGCCTGCCTTGCTCCACCCCCTGCTCTTGATATTCTCCCGGAGGTGGGCTGCATTTTGGCTTCATTTTGGGCTGGAGCTTCTCGAGGTTTGTGGCCTGGCTTGCTCCACCCCCTGCTCTTGAGATTCTCCCGGATGTGGGCTGCATTTTGGCTGCATTTTGGCCGGAGCTTCTCGTGGTTTGAGGCCTGGCTTGCTCCACCCCCTGCTCTTGAGATTCTCCCGGAGGTGGGCTGCATTTTGGCTGCCTGTTGGGCTGGAGCTTCTCGTGGTTTGAGGCCTGGCTTGCTCCACCCCCTGCTCTTGAGATTCTCCCGGATGTGGTCTGGATTTTGGCTGCCTTTTGGGCTGGAGCTTCTCGTGGTTTGAGGCCTGGCTTGCTCCACCGCCTGCTCGTGATATTCTCCCGGATGTGGGCTGCATTTTGGCTGCCTTTTGGGCTGGAGCTTCTCGTGGTTTGAGGCCTGGCTTGCTCCACCGCCTGCTCGTGATATTCTCCCGGATGTGGGCTGCATTTTGGCTGCCTTTTGGGCTGGAGCTTCTCGTGGTTTGAGGCCTGGCTTGCTCCACCCCCTGCTCTTGAGATTCTCCCGGATGTGGGCTGCATTTTGGCTGCCTTTTGGGCTGGAGCTTCTCGTGGTTTGAGGCCTGCCTTGCTCCACCCCCTGCTCTTGAGATTCTCACGGATGTGGGCTGCATTTTGGCTGATTTTTGGGCTGGAGCTTCTCGAGGTTTGTGGCCTGGCTTGCTCCACCCCCTGCTCTTGAGATTCTCCCAGATGTGGGCTGCATTTTGGCTGCATTTTGGCCGGAGCTTCTCGTGGTTTGAGGCCTGGCTTGCTCCACCCCCTGCTCTTGAGATTCTCCCGGATGTGGGCTGGATTTTGGCTGCCTTTTGTGCTGGAGCTTCTCGTGGTTTGAGGCCTGGCTTGCTCCACCCCCTGCTCTTGAGATTCTCCCGGATGTGGGCTGCATTTTGGGTACATTTTGGGCTGGAGCTTCTCATGGTTTGAGGCCTGCCTTGCTCCACCCCCTGCTCTTGAGATTCTCCCAGATGTGGGCTGCATTTTGGCTGCATTTTGGCCGGAGCTTCTCGTGGTTTGAGGCCTGGCTTGCTCCACCCCCTGCTCTTGAGATTCTCCCGGATGTGGGCTGGATTTTGGCTGCATTTTGGGCTGGAGCTTCTCGTGGTTTGAGGCCTGGCTTGCTCCACCCCCTGCTCTTGAGATTCTCCCGGATGTGGGCTGCATTTTGGCTGCCTGTTGGGCTGGAGCTTCTCGTAGTTTGAGGCCTGGCTTGCTCCACCCCCTGCTCTTGAGATTCTCCCGGATGTGGGCTGCATTTTGGCTGCCTTTTGGGCTGGAGCTTCTCGTGGTTTGGGGCCTGGCTTGCTCCACCCCCTGCTCTTGAGATTCTCCCGGATGTGGGCTGCATTTTGGCTGCCTTTTGGGCTGGAGCTTCTCGTGGTTTGAGGCCTGGCTTGCTCCACCGCCTGCTCGTGATATATTCCCGGATGTGGGCTGCATTTTGGCTGCCTTTTGGGCTGGAGCTTCTCGTGGTTTGAGGCCTGCCTTGCTCCACCCCCTGCTCTTGAGATTCTCACGGATGTGGGCTGCATTTTGGCTGATTTTTGGGCTGGAGCTTCCCGTGGTTTGAGGCCTGGCTTGCTCCACCCCCTGCTCTTGAGATTCTCCCGGATGTGGGCTGCATTTTGGCTGCCTTTTGGGCTGGAGCTTCTCGTGGTTTGAGGCCTGGCTTGCTCCACCCCCTGATCTTGAGATTCTCCCGGAGGTGGGCTGCAGTTTGGGTACATTTTGGGCTGGAGATTCTCATGGTTTGAGGCCTGCCTTGCTCCACCCCCTGCTCTTGAGATTCTCCCAGAGGTGGGCTGCATTTTGGCTGCCTCTTGGGCTGGAGCTTCTCGTAGTTTGAGGCCTGGCTTGCTCCACCCCCTGCTATTGAGATTCTCCTGGATGTGGGCTGCATTTTGGCTGCCTTTTGGGCTGGAGCTTCTCGTTGTTTGAGGCCTGGCTTGCTCCACCCCCTGCTCTTGAGATTCTCCCGGATGTGGGCTGCATTTTAGCTGCATTTTGGGCTGGAGCTTCTCGAGGTTTGAGGCCTGGCTTGCTCCACCCCCTGCTCTTGAGATTCTCCCAGATGTGGGCTGCATTTTGGCTGCATTTTGGCCGGAGCTTCTCGTGGTTTGAGGCCTGGCTTGCTGCACCCCCTGCTCTTGAGATTCTCCCGGATGTGGGCTGGATTTTGGCTCCCATTTGGGCTGGAGCTTCTCGAGGTTTGAGGCCTGGCTTGCTCCACCCCCTGCTCTTGATATTCTCCTGGATGTGGGCTGCATTTTGGGTACATTTTGGGCTGGAGCTTCTCATGGTTTGAGGCCTGCCTTGCTCCACCCCCTGCTCTTGAGATTCTCCCAGATGTGGGCTGCATTTTGGCTGCCTGTTGGACTGGAGCTTCTCGTAGTTTGAGGCCTGGCTTGCTCCACCCCCTGCTCTTGAGATTCTCCCGGATGTGGGCTGCATTTTGGCTGCCTTTTGGGCTGGAGCTTCTCGTTGTTTGAGGCCTGGCTTGCTCCACCCCCTGCTCTTGAGATTCTCCCGGATGTGGGCTGGATTTTGGCTGCCTTTTGGGCTGGAGCTTCTCGTGGTTTGAGGCCTGGCTTGCTCCACCCCCTGCTCTTGAGATTCTCCCGGATGTGGGCTGCATTTTGGCTGCCTTTTGGGCTGGAGCTTCTCGTGGTTTGAGGCCTGGCTTGCTCCACTGCCTGCTCGTGATATTCTCCCGGATGTGGGCTGCATTTTGGCTGCCGTTTGGGCTGGAGCTTCTCGTGGTTTGAGGCCTGGCTTGCTCCACCGCCTGCTCGTGATATTCTCCCGGATGTGGGCTCCATTTTGGCTGCGTTTTGGGCTGGAGCTTCTCGTGGTTTGAGGCCTGCCTTGCTCCACCCCCTGCTCTTGAGATTCTCCCGGATGTGGGCTGCATTTTGGCTGATTTTTGGGCTGGAGCTTCCCGTGGTTTGAGGCCTGGCTTGCTCCACCCCCTGCTCTTGAGATTCTCCCGGATGTGGGCTGGATTTTGGCTGCCTTTTGGGCTGGAGCTTCTCGTGGTTTGAGGCCTGGCTTGCTCCACCCCCTGCTCTTGAGATTCTCCCAGATGTGGGCTGCATTTTGGCTGTTTTTTGGGCTGGAGCTTCTCGTGGTTTGAGGCTTGCCTTGCTCCACCCCCTGCTCTTGATATTCTCCCGGAGGTGGGCTGCATTTTGGCTTCATTTTGGGCTGGAGCTTCTCGAGGTTTGTGGCCTGGCTTGCTCCACCCCCTGCTCTTGAGATTCTCCCGGATGTGGGCTGCATTTTGGCTGCCTTTTGGGCTGGAGCTTCTCGTGGTTTGAGGCCTGGCTTGCTCCACCCCCTGCTCTTGAGATTCTCCCGGATTTGGGCTGGATTTTGTCTGCCTTTTGGGCTGGAGCTTCTCGTGGTTTGAGGCCTGGCTTGCTCCACCGCCAGCTCGTGATATTCTCTCGGAGGTGGGCTGCATTTTGGCTGCCTGTTGGGCTGGAGCTTCTCGTGGTTTGAGGCCTGGCTTGCTCCACCGCCTGCTCGTGATATTCTCCCGGATGTGGGCTGCATTTTGGCTGCCTTTTGGGCTGGAGCTTCTCGTGGTTTGAGGCCTGGCTTGCTCCACCCCCTGCTCTTGAGATTCTCACGGATGTGGTCTGCATTTTGGGTGATTTTTGGGCTGGAGCTTCCCGTGGTTTGAGGCCTGGCTTGCTCCACCCCCTGCTCTTGAGATTCTCACGGATGTGGGCTGCATTTTGGCTGATTTTTGGGCTGGAGCTTCTCGAGGTTTGTGGCCTGGCTTGCTCCACCCCCTGCTCTTGAGATTCTCCCAGATGTGGGCTGCATTTTGGCTGCATTTTGGCCGGAGCTTCTCGTGGTTTGAGGCCTGGCTTGCTCCACCCCCTGCTCTTGAGATTCTCCCGGATGTGGGCTGGATTTTGGCTGCCTTTTGGGCTGGAGCTTCTCGTGGTTTGAGGCCTGGCTTGCTCCACCCCCTGCTCTTGATATTCTCCTGGATGTGGGCTGCATTTTGGGTACATTTTGGGCTGGAGCTTCTCATGGTTTGAGGCCTGCCTTGCTCCACCCCCTGCTCTTGAGATTCTCCCAGAGGTGGGCTGCATTTTGGCTGCCTGTTGGGCTGGAGCTTCTCGTAGTTTGAGGCCTGGCTTGCTCCACCCCCTGCTCTTGAGATTCTCCCGGATGTGGGCTGCATTTTGGCTGCCTTTTGGGCTGGAGCTTCTCGTGGTTTGGGGCCTGGCTTGCTCCACCCCCTGCTCTTGAGATTCTCCCGGATGTGGGCTGCATTTTGGCTGCCTTTTGGGCTGGAGCTTCTCGTGGTTTGAGGCCTGGCTTGCTCCACCGCCTGCTCGTGATATATTCCCGGATGTGGGCTGCATTTTGGCTGCCTTTTGGGCTGGAGCTTCTCGTGGTTTGAGGCCTGGCTTGCTCCACTGCCTGCTCGTGATATTCTCCCGGATGTGGGCTGCATTTTGGCTGCCGTTTGGGCTGGAGCTTCTCGTGGTTTGAGGCCTGGCTTGCTCCACCGCCTGCTCGTGATATTCTCCCGGATGTGGGCTCCATTTTGGCTGCCTTTTGTGCTGGAGCTTCTCGTGGTTTGAGGCCTGCCTTGCTCCACCCCCTGCTCTTGATATTCTCCCGGATGTGGGCTGCATTTTGGCTGATTTTTGGGCTGGAGCTTCCCGTGGTTTGAGGCCTGGCTTGCTCCACCCCCTGCTCTTGAGATTCTCCCGGATGTGGGCTGGATTTTGGCTGCCTTTTGGGCTGGAGCTTCTCGTGGTTTGAGGCCTGGCTTGCTCCACCCCCTGCTCTTGAGATTCTCCCAGATGTGGGCTGCATTTTGGCTGTTTTTTGGGCTGGAGCTTCTCGTGGTTTGAGGCCTGCCTTGCTCCACCCCCTGCTCTTGATATTCTCCCGGAGGTGGGCTGCATTTTGGCTTCATTTTGGGCTGGAGCTTCTCGAGGTTTGTGGCCTGGCTTGCTTCACCCCCTGCTCTTGAGATTCTCCCGGATGTGGGCTGCATTTTGGCTGCCTTTTGGGCTGGAGCTTCTCGTGGTTTGAGGCCTGGCTTGCTCCACCCCCTGCTCTTGAGATTCTCCCGGATTTGGGCTGGATTTTGTCTGCCTTTTGGGCTGGAGCTTCTCGTGGTTTGAGGCCTGCCTTGCTCCACCGCCAGCTCGTGATATTCTCTCGGAGGTGGGCTGCATTTTGGCTGCCTGTTGGGCTGGAGCTTCTCGTGGTTTGAGGCCTGGCTTGCTCCACCGCCTGCTCGTGATATTCTCCCGGATGTGGGCTGCATTTTGGCTGCCTTTTGGGCTGGAGCTTCTCGTGGTTTGAGGCCTGGCTTGCTCCACCCCCTGCTCTTGAGATTCTCCCGGATGTGGGCTGCATTTTGGCTGCCTTTTGGGCTGGAGCTTCTCGTTGTTTGAGGCCTGGCTTGCTCCACCCCCTGCTCTTGAGATTCTCCCGGATGTGGGCTGGATTTTGGCTGCCTTTTGGGCTGGAGCTTCTCGTGGTTTGAGGCCTGGCTTGCTCCACCCCCTGCTCTTGAGATTCTCCCGGATGTGGGCTGCATTTTGGCTGCCTTTTGGGCTGGAGCTTCTCGTGGTTTGAGGCCTGGCTTGCTCCACTGCCTGCTCGTGATATTCTCCCGGATGTGGGCTGCATTTTGGCTGCCGTTTGGGCTGGAGCTTCTCGTGGTTTGAGGCCTGGCTTGCTCCACCGCCTGCTCGTGATATTCTCCCGGATGTGGGCTCCATTTTGGCTGCGTTTTGGGCTGGAGCTTCTCGTGGTTTGAGGCCTGCCTTGCTCCACCCCCTGCTCTTGAGATTCTCCCGGATGTGGGCTGCATTTTGGCTGATTTTTGGGCTGGAGCTTCCCGTGGTTTGAGGCCTGGCTTGCTCCACCCCCTGCTCTTGAGATTCTCCCGGATGTGGGCTGGATTTTGGCTGCCTTTTGGGCTGGAGCTTCTCGTGGTTTGAGGCCTGGCTTGCTCCACCCCCTGCTCTTGAGATTCTCCCAGATGTGGGCTGCATTTTGGCTGTTTTTTGGGCTGGAGCTTCTCGTGGTTTGAGGCTTGCCTTGCTCCACCCCCTGCTCTTGATATTCTCCCGGAGGTGGGCTGCATTTTGGCTTCATTTTGGGCTGGAGCTTCTCGAGGTTTGTGGCCTGGCTTGCTCCACCCCCTGCTCTTGAGATTCTCCCGGATGTGGGCTGCATTTTGGCTGCCTTTTGGGCTGGAGCTTCTCGTGGTTTGAGGCCTGGCTTGCTCCACCCCCTGCTCTTGAGATTC
This sequence comes from Rhynochetos jubatus, assembly GCA_027574665.1. Taxonomy (NCBI): domain Eukaryota; kingdom Metazoa; phylum Chordata; class Aves; order Eurypygiformes; family Rhynochetidae; genus Rhynochetos; species Rhynochetos jubatus. The sequence goes on from JAQBHY010000071.1 coordinate 112,400, forward strand.
TCCCGGATTTGGGCTGGATTTTGTCTGCCTTTTGGGCTGGAGCTTCTCGTGGTTTGAGGCCTGGCTTGCTCCACCGCCAGCTCGTGATATTCTCTCGGAGGTGGGCTGCATTTTGGCTGCCTGTTGGGCTGGAGCTTCTCGTGGTTTGAGGCCTGGCTTGCTCCACCGCCTGCTCGTGATATTCTCCCGGATGTGGGCTGCATTTTGGCTGCCTTTTGGGCTGGAGCTTCTCGTGGTTTGAGGCCTGGCTTGCTCCACCCCCTGCTCTTGAGATTCTCACGGATGTGGTCTGCATTTTGGGTGATTTTTGGGCTGGAGCTTCCCGTGGTTTGAGGCCTGGCTTGCTCCACCCCCTGCTCTTGAGATTCTCACGGATGTGGGCTGCATTTTGGCTGATTTTTGGGCTGGAGCTTCTCGAGGTTTGTGGCCTGGCTTGCTCCACCCCCTGCTCTTGAGATTCTCCCAGATGTGGGCTGCATTTTGGCTGCATTTTGGCCGGAGCTTCTCGTGGTTTGAGGCCTGGCTTGCTCCACCCCCTGCTCTTGAGATTCTCCCGGATGTGGGCTGGATTTTGGCTGCCTTTTGGGCTGGAGCTTCTCGTGGTTTGAGGCCTGGCTTGCTCCACCCCCTGCTCTTGATATTCTCCTGGATGTGGGCTGCATTTTGGGTACATTTTGGGCTGGAGCTTCTCATGGTTTGAGGCCTGCCTTGCTCCACCCCCTGCTCTTGAGATTCTCCCAGAGGTGGGCTGCATTTTGGCTGCCTGTTGGGCTGGAGCTTCTCGTAGTTTGAGGCCTGGCTTGCTCCACCCCCTGCTCTTGAGATTCTCCCGGATGTGGGCTGCATTTTGGCTGCCTTTTGGGCTGGAGCTTCTCGTGGTTTGGGGCCTGGCTTGCTCCACCCCCTGCTCTTGAGATTCTCCCGGATGTGGGCTGCATTTTGGCTGCCTTTTGGGCTGGAGCTTCTCGTGGTTTGAGGCCTGGCTTGCTCCACCGCCTGCTCGTGATATATTCCCGGATGTGGGCTGCATTTTGGCTGCCTTTTGGGCTGGAGCTTCTCGTGGTTTGAGGCCTGGCTTGCTCCACTGCCTGCTCGTGATATTCTCCCGGATGTGGGCTGCATTTTGGCTGCCGTTTGGGCTGGAGCTTCTCGTGGTTTGAGGCCTGGCTTGCTCCACCGCCTGCTCGTGATATTCTCCCGGATGTGGGCTCCATTTTGGCTGCCTTTTGTGCTGGAGCTTCTCGTGGTTTGAGGCCTGCCTTGCTCCACCCCCTGCTCTTGATATTCTCCCGGATGTGGGCTGCATTTTGGCTGATTTTTGGGCTGGAGCTTCCCGTGGTTTGAGGCCTGGCTTGCTCCACCCCCTGCTCTTGAGATTCTCCCGGATGTGGGCTGGATTTTGGCTGCCTTTTGGGCTGGAGCTTCTCGTGGTTTGAGGCCTGGCTTGCTCCACCCCCTGCTCTTGAGATTCTCCCAGATGTGGGCTGCATTTTGGCTGTTTTTTGGGCTGGAGCTTCTCGTGGTTTGAGGCCTGCCTTGCTCCACCCCCTGCTCTTGATATTCTCCCGGAGGTGGGCTGCATTTTGGCTTCATTTTGGGCTGGAGCTTCTCGAGGTTTGTGGCCTGGCTTGCTTCACCCCCTGCTCTTGAGATTCTCCCGGATGTGGGCTGCATTTTGGCTGCCTTTTGGGCTGGAGCTTCTCGTGGTTTGAGGCCTGGCTTGCTCCACCCCCTGCTCTTGAGATTCTCCCGGATTTGGGCTGGATTTTGTCTGCCTTTTGGGCTGGAGCTTCTCGTGGTTTGAGGCCTGCCTTGCTCCACCGCCAGCTCGTGATATTCTCTCGGAGGTGGGCTGCATTTTGGCTGCCTGTTGGGCTGGAGCTTCTCGTGGTTTGAGGCCTGGCTTGCTCCACCGCCTGCTCGTGATATTCTCCCGGATGTGGGCTGCATTTTGGCTGCCTTTTGGGCTGGAGCTTCTCGTGGTTTGAGGCCTGGCTTGCTCCACCCCCTGCTCTTGAGATTCTCACGGATGTGGTCTGCATTTTGGGTGATTTTTGGGCTGGAGCTTCCCGTGGTTTGAGGCCTGGCTTGCTCCACCCCCTGCTCTTGAGGTTCTCCCGGATGTGGGCTGGATTTTGGCTCCCTTTTGGGCTGGAGCTTCTCGTGGTTTGAGGCCTGGCTTGCTCCACCCCCTGCTCTTGAGATTCTCCCAGATGTGGGCTGCATTTTGGCTGTTTTTTGGGCTGGAGCTTCTCGTGGTTTGAGGCCTGCCTTGCTCCACCCCCTGCTCTTGATATTCTCCCTGAGGTGGGCTGCATTTTGGCTTCATTTTGGGCTGGAACTTCTCGAGGTTTGTGGCCTGGCTTGCTCCACCCCCTGCTCTTGAGATTCTCCCAGATGTGGGCTGCATTTTGGCTGTATTTTGGCCGGAGCTTCTCGTGGTTTGAGGCCTGGCTTGCTCCACCCCCTGCTCTTGAGATTCTCCCAGAGGTGGGCTGCATTTTGGCTGCCTGTTGGGCTGGAGCTTCTCGTAGTTTGAGGCCTGGCTTGCTCCACCCCCTGCTCTTGAGATTCTCCCGGATGTGGGCTGCATTTTGGCTGCCTTTTGGGCTGGAGCTTCTCGTTGTTTGAGGCCTGGCTTGCTCCACCCCCTGCTCTTGAGATTCTCCCGGATGTGGGCTTCATTTTGGTTGCATTTGCGGCTGGAGCTTCTCGTGGTTTGAGGCCTGGCTTGCTCCACCGCCTGCTCTTGAGATTCTCCCGGATGTGGGCTGCATTTTGGCTGATTCTTGGGCTGGAGCTTCCCGTGGTTTGAGGCCTGGCTTGCTCCACCCCCTGCTCTTGAGATTCTCCCGGATGTGGGCTGGATTTTGGCTGCCTTTTGGGCTGGAGCTTCTCGTGGTTTGAGGCCTGGCTTGCTCCACCCCCTGCTCTTGAGATTCTCCCGGAGGTGGGCTGCATTTTGGCTGCCTTTTGGGCTGGAGCTTCTCGTGGTTTGAGGCCTGGCTTGCTCCACCCCCTGCTCTTGAGATTCTCCCGGATGTGGGCTGGATTTTGGTTGCCTTTTGGGCTGGAACTTCTCATGGTTTGAGGCCTGGCTTGCTCCACCCCCTGCTCTTGATATTCTCAGGGAGGTTGGCTGCATTTTGGCTGCCTGTTGGGCTGGAGCTTCTCGTGGTTTGAGGCCTGGCTTGCTCCACCCCCTGCTCTTGAGATTCTCCCGGATGTGGGCTGCAGTTTGGGTACATTTTGGGCTGGAGCTTCTCGTGGTTTGAGGCCTGGCTTGCTCCACCCCCTGCTCTTGAGATTCTCCCGGATGTGGGCTGCATTTTGGCTGCATTTTGGGCTGGAGCTTCTCGTGGTTTGAGGCCTGGCTTGCTCCACCCCCTGCTCTTGAGATTCTCCCGGATGTGGGCTGCATTTTGGCTGATTCTTGGGCTGGAGCTTCCCGTGGTTTGAGGCCTGGCTTGCTCCACCCCCTGCTCTTGAGATTCTCCCGGATGTGGGCTGCATTTTGGCTGCCTTTTGGGCTGGAGCTTCTCGTGGTTTGAGGCCTGGCTTGCTCCACCCCCTGCTCTTGAGATTCTCCCGGAGGTGGGCTGCATTTTGGCTGCCTTTTGCGCTGGAGCTTCTCGTGGTTTGAGGCCTGGCTTGCTCCACCCCCTGCTCTTGAGATTCTCCCGGATGTGGGCTGGATTTTGGCTCCCTTTTGGGCTGGAACTTCTCATGTTTTGAGGCCTGGCTTGCTCCACCCCCTGCTCTTGATATTCTCAGGGAGGTTGGCTGCATTTTGGCTGATTCTTGGGCTGGAGCTTCCCGTGGTTTGAGGCCTGGCTTGCTCCACCCCCTGCTCTTGAGATTCTCCCGGATGTGGGCTGCATTTTGGCTGCCTTTTGGGCTGGAGCTTCTCGTGGTTTGAGGCCTGGCTTGCTCCACCCCCTGCTCTTGAGATTCTCCCGGATGTGGGCTGCATTTTGGCTGATTGTTGGGCTGGAGCTTCCCGTGGTTTGAGGCCTGGCTTGCTCCACCCCCTGCTCTTGAGATTCTCCCGGATGTGGGCTGCATTTTGGCTGCCTTTTGGGCTGGAGCTTCTCGTGGTTTGAGGCCTGGCTTGCTCCACCCCCTGCTCCTGAGATTCTCCCGGATGTGGGCTGCATTTTGGCTGATTCTTGGGCTGGAGCTTCTCGTGGTTTGAGGCCTGGCTTGCTCCACCCCCTGCTCTTGAGATTCTCCCGGAGGTGGGCTGCATTTTGGCTGCCTTTTGTGCTGGAGCTTCTCGTGGTTTGAGGCCTGGCTTGCTCCACCCCCTGCTCTTGATATTCTCCCGGATGTGGGCTGCATTTTGGCTGCCTTTTGGGCTGGAGCTTCTCGTGGTTTGAGGCCTGGCTTGCTCCACCCCCTGCTCTTGAGATTCTCCCGGATGTGGGCTGCATTTTGGCTGCATTTTGGGCTGGAGCTTCTCGTGGTTTGAGGCCTGGCTTGCTCCACTCCCTGCTCTTGAGATTCTCCCGGAGGTGGGCTGCATTTTGGCTGCCTTTTGGGCTGGAGCTTCTTGTGGTTTGAGGCCTGGCTTGCTCCACCCCCTGCTCTCGATATTCTCCCGGATGTGGGCTGCATTTTGGCTGATTCTTGGGCTGGAGATTCCCGTGGTTTGAGGCCTGGCTTGCTCCACCCCCTGCTCTTGAGATTCTCCTGGATGTGGGCTGCATTTTGGATACATTTTGGGCTGGAGCTTCTCATGGTTTGAGGCCTGGCTTGCTGCACCCCCTGCTCTTGAGATTCTCAGGGAGGGGGGCTGCATTTTGGCTGCATTTTGGGCTGGAGCTTCTCGTGGTTTGAGGCCTGGCTTGCTCCACCCCCTGCTCTTGAGATTCTCCCGGAGGTGGGCTGCATTTTGGCTGATACTTGGGCTGGAGCTCCTCGTGGTTTGAGGCCTGGCTTGCTCCACCCCCTGCTCTTGAGATTCTCCCGGATGTGGGCTGCATTTTGGCTGCCTTTTGGGCTGGAGCTTCTTGTGGTTTGAGGCCTGGCTTGCTCCACCCCCTGCTCTCGATATTCTCCCGGATGTGGGCTGCATTTTGGCTGATTCTTGGGCTGGAGATTCCCGTGGTTTGAGGCCTGGCTTGCTCCACCCCCTGCTCTTGAGATTCTCCTGGATGTGGGCTGCATTTTGGATACATTTTGGGCTGGAACTTCTCATGGTTTGAGGCCTGGCTTGCTGCACCCCCTGCTCTTGAGATTCTCAGCGAGGGGGGCTGCATTTTGGCTGCATTTTGGGCTGGAGCTTCTCGTGGTTTGAGGCCTGGCTTGCTCCACCCCCTGCTCTTGAGATTCTCCCAGATGTGGGCTGCATTTTGGCTGCCTTTTGTGCTGGAGCTTCTCGTGGTTTGAGGCCTGGCTTGCTCCACCCCCTGCTCTTGAGATTCTCCCGGATGTGGGCTGCATTTTGGATACATTTTGGGCTGGAACTTCTCATGGTTTGAGGCCTGGCTTGCTGCACCCCCTGCTCTTGAGATTCTCAGGGAGGGGGGCTGCATTTTGGCTGCATTTTGGGCTGGAGCTTCTCGTGGTTTGAGGCCTGGCTTGCTCCACCCCCTGCTCTTGAGATTCTCCCGGATGTGGGCTGGATTTTGGCTCCCTTTTGGGCTGGAGCTTCTCGAGGTTTGAGGCCTGGCTTGCTCCACCCCCTGCTCTTGAGATTCTCCTGGATGTGGGCTGCATTTTGGATACATTTTGGGCTGGAACTTCTCATGGTTTGAGGCCTGGCTTGCTGCACCCCCTGCTCTTGAGATTCTCAGGGAGGGGGGCTGCATTTTGGCTGCATTTTGGGCTGGAGCTTCTCGTGGTTTGAGGCCTGGCTTGCTCCACCCCCTGCTCTTGAGATTCTCCCGGAGGTGGGCTGCATTTTGGCTGCCTTTTGGGCTGGAGCTTCTCGTGGTTTGAGGCCTGGCTTGCTCCACCCCCTGCTCTTGAGATTCTCCCGGATGTGGGCTGCATTTTGGATACATTTTGGGCTGGATCTTCTCATGGTTTGAGGCCTGGCTTGCTCCACCCCCTGCTCTTGAGATTCTCAGGGAGGGGGGCTGCATTTTGGCTGCATTTTGGGCTGGAGCTTCTCGTGGTTTGAGGCCTGGCTTGCTCCACCCCCTGCTCTTGAGATTCTCCCGGATGTGGGCTGGATTTTGTCTGCATTTTGGGCTGGAGCTTCTCCAGGATTGTGGCCTGGCTTGCTCCACCCCCTGCTCTTGATATTCTCCCGGATGTGGGCTGCATTTTGGCTGATTCTTGGGCTGGAGCTTCCCGTGGTTTGAGGCCTGGCTTGCTCCACCCCCTGCTCTTGAGATTCTCCCGGATTTGGGCTGCATTTTGGCTGCCTTTTGGGCTGGAGCTTCTCGTGGTTTGAGGCCTGGCTTGCTCCACCCCCTGCTCTTGAGATTCTCCCGGATGTGGGCTGCATTTTGGCTGCCTTTTGGGCTGGAGCTTCTCGTGGTTTGAGGCCTGGCTTGCTCCACCCCCTGCTCTTGAGATTCTCCCGGAGGTGGGCTGCATTTTGGCTGCCTTTTGGGCTGGAGCTTCTCGTGGTTTGAGGCCTGGCTTGCTCCACCCCCTGCTCTTGAGATTCTCCTGGAGGTAGGCTGCATTTTGGCTTCATTTTGGGCTGGAGCTTCTCGAGGTTTGTGGCCTGGCTTGCTCCACCCCCTGCTCTTGAGATTCTCCTGGAGGTGGGCTGCATTTTGGCTTCATTTTGGGCTGGAGCTTCTCGTGGTTTGAGGCCTGGCTTGCTCCACCCCCTGCTCTTGAGATTCTCCCGGATGTGGGCTGGATTTTGGCTCCCATTTGGGCTGGAGCTTCTCATGGTTTGAGGCCTGGCTTGCTGCACCCCCTGCTCTTGAGATTCTCAGGGAGGGGGGCTGCATTTTGGCTGCATTTTGGGCTGGAGCTTCTCGTGGTTTGAGGCCTGGCTTGCTCCACCCCCTGCTCTTGAGATTCTCCCGGAGGTGGGCTGCATTTTGGCTGCCTTTTGGGCTGGAGCTTCTCGTGGTTTGAGGCCTGGCTTGCTCCACCCCCTGCTCTTGAGATTCTCCCGGATGTGGGCTGCATTTTGGCTGCCTTTTGGGCTGGAGCTTCTCGTGGTTTGAGGCCTGGCTTGCTCCACCCCCTGCTCTTGAGATTCTCCCGGATGTGGGCTGCATTTTGGCTGCCTTTTGGGCTGGAGCTTCTCGTGGTTTGAGGCCTGGCTTGCTCCACCCCCTGCTCTCGATATTCTCCCGGATGTGGGCTGCATTTTGGCTGATTCTTGGGCTGGAGATTCCCGTGGTTTGAGGCCTGGCTTGCTCCACCCCCTGCTCTTGAGATTCTCCCGGATGTGGGCTGCATTTTGGATACATTTTGGGCTGGAACTTCTCATGGTTTGAGGCCTGGCTTGCTGCACCCCCTGCTCTTGAGATTCTCAGCGAGGGGGGCTGCATTTTGGCTGCATTTTGGGCTGGAGCTTCTCGTGGTTTGAGGCCTGGCTTGCTCCACCCCCTGCTCTTGAGATTCTCCCAGATGTGGGCTGCATTTTGGCTGCCTTTTGTGCTGGAGCTTCTCGTGGTTTGAGGCCTGGCTTGCTCCACCCCCTGCTCTTGAGATTCTCCCGGATGTGGGCTGCATTTTGGATACATTTTGGGCTGGAACTTCTCATGGTTTGAGGCCTGGCTTGCTGCACCCCCTGCTCTTGAGATTCTCAGGGAGGGGGGCTGCATTTTGGCTGCATTTTGGGCTGGAGCTTCTCGTGGTTTGAGGCCTGGCTTGCTCCACCCCCTGCTCTTGAGATTCTCCCGGATGTGGGCTGGATATTGGCTCCCTTTTGGGCTGGAGCTTCTCGAGGTTTGAGGCCTGGCTTGCTCCACCCCCTGCTCTTGAGATTCTCCTGGATGTGGGCTGCATTTTGGATACATTTTGGGCTGGAACTTCTCATGGTTTGAGGCCTGGCTTGCTGCACCCCCTGCTCTTGAGATTCTCAGGGAGGGGGGCTGCATTTTGGCTGCATTTTGGGCTGGAGCTTCTCGTGGTTTGAGGCCTGGCTTGCTCCACCCCCTGCTCTTGAGATTCTCCCGGATGTGGGCTGCATTTTGGCTGCCTTTTGGGCTGGAGCTTCTCGTGGTTTGAGGCCTGGCTTGCTCCACCCCCTGCTCTTGAGATTCTCCCGGATGTGGGCTGCATTTTGGATACATTTTGGGCTGGATCTTCTCATGGTTTGAGGCCTGGCTTGCTGCACCCCCTGCTCTTGAGATTCTCAGGGAGGGGGGCTGCATTTTGGCTGCATTTTGGGCTGGAGCTTCTCGTGGTTTGAGGCCTGGCTTGCTCCACCCCCTGCTCTTGAGATTCTCCCGGATGTGGGCTGGATTTTGTCTGCATTTTGGGCTGGAGCTTCTCCAGGATTGTGGCCTGGCTTGCTCCACCCCCTGCTCTTGATATTCTCCCGGATGTGGGCTGCATTTTGGCTGATTCTTGGGCTGGAGCTTCCCGTGGTTTGAGGCCTGGCTTGCTCCACCCCCTGCTCTTGAGATTCTCCCGGATTTGGGCTGCATTTTGGCTGCCTTTTGGGCTGGAGCTTCTCGTGGTTTGAGGCCTGGCTTGCTCCACCCCCTGCTCTTGAGATTCTCCCGGATGTGGGCTGCATTTTGGCTGCCTTTTGGGCTGGAGCTTCTCGTGGTTTGAGGCCTGGCTTGCTCCACCCCCTGCTCTTGAGATTCTCCCGGAGGTGGGCTGCATTTTGGCTGCCTTTTGGGCTGGAGCTTCTCGTGGTTTGAGGCCTGGCTTGCTCCACCCCCTGCTCTTGAGATTCTCCTGGAGGTAGGCTGCATTTTGGCTTCATTTTGGGCTGGAGCTTCTCGAGGTTTGTGGCCTGGCTTGCTCCACCCCCTGCTCTTGAGATTCTCCTGGAGGTGGGCTGCATTTTGGCTTCATTTTGGGCTGGAGCTTCTCGTGGTTTGAGGCCTGGCTTGCTCCACCCCCTGCTCTTGAGATTCTCCCGGATGTGGGCTGGATTTTGGCTCCCATTTGGGCTGGAGCTTCTCGAGGTTTGAGGCCTGGCTTGCTCCATTCCCTGCTCTTGAGATTCTCCCGGAGGTGGGCTGGATTTTGGCTGCTTTTTGGGCTGGAGCTTCTCGTGGTTTGAGGCCTGGCTTGCTCCACCCCCTGCTCTTGATATTCTCCTGGATGTGGGCTGCATTTTGGCTACATTTTGGGCTGGAACTTCTCATGGTTTGAGGCCTGGCTTGCTCCACCCCCTGCTCTTGATATTCTCAGGGAGGTGGGCTGCATTTTGGCTGCCTTTTGTGCTGGAGCTTCTCGTGGTTTGAGGCCTGGCTTGCTCCACCCCCTGCTCTTGAGATTCTCCCGGATGTGGGCTGCATTTTGGCTGATTCTTGGGCTGGAGCTTCCCGTGGTTTGAGGCCTGGCTTGCTCCACCCCCTGCTCTTGAGATTCTCCCGGGTGTGGGCTGCATTTTGGCTGATTCTTGGGCTGGAGCTTCTCGTGGTTTGAGGCCTGGCTTGCTCCACCCCCTGCTCTTGAGATTCTCCCGGAGGTGGGCTGCATTTTGGCTGCCTTTTGGGCTGGAGCTTCTCGTGGTTTGAGGCCTGGCTTGCTCCACCCCCTGCTCTTGAGATTCTCCCGTGGGTTGGTTGGATTTTGGCTGCCTTTTGGGCTGGAGCTTCTCGTGGTTTGAGGCCTGGCTTGCTCCACCCCCTGCTCTTGAGATTCTCCCGGATGTGGGCTGCATTTTGGCTGCATTTTGGGCTGGAGCTTCTCGTGGTTTGAGGCCTGGCTTGCTCCACCCCCTGCTCTTGAGATTCTCCCGGAGGTGGGCTGCATTTTGGCTGATTCTTGGGCTGGAGATTCCCGTGGTTTGAGGCCTGGCTTGCTCCACCCCCTGCTCTTGAGATTCTCCCGGATGTGGGCTGCATTTTGGCTCCCTTTTGGGCTGGAGCTTCTCGAGGTTTGAGGCCTGGCTTGCTCCACCCCCTGCTCTTGAGATTCTCCCGGATGTGGGCTGCATTTTGGCTGCATTTTGGGCTGGAGCTTCTCGTGGTTTGAGGCCTGGCTTGCTCCACCCCCTGCTCTTGAGATTCTCCCGGATGTGGGCTGCATTTTGGCTGCCTTTTGGGCTGGAGCTTCTTGTGGTTTGAGGTCTGGCTTGCTCCACCCCCTGCTCTTGAGATTCTCCCGGATGTGGGCTGCATTTTGGCTGCCTTTTGTGCTGGAGCTTCTCGTGGTTTGAGGCCTGGCTTGCTCCACCCCCTGCTCTTGAGATTCTCCCGGATGTGGGCTGCATTTTGGCTTCATTTTCGGCTGGACCTTCTCCAGGATTGTGGCCTGGCTTGCTCCACCCCCTGCTCTTGATATTCTCCCGGATGTGGGCTGCATTTTGGCTGATTCTTGGGCTGGAGCTTCCCATGGTTTGAGGCCTGGCTTTCTCCACCCCCTGCTCTTGAGATTCTCCCGGATTTGGGCTGCATTTTGGCTGCCTTTTGGGCTGGAGCTTCTCGTGGTTTGAGGCCTGGCTTGCTCCAGCCCCTGCTCTTGAGATTCTCCCGGATGTGGGCTGCATTTTGGCTGCCTTTTGGGCTGGAGCTTCTCGTGGTTTGAGGCCTGGCTTCCTCCACCCCCTGCTCTTGAGATTCTCCTGGAGGTAGGCTGCATTTTGGCTTCATTTTGGTCTGGAGCTTCTCGAGGTTTGTGGCCTGGCTTGCTCCACCCCCTGCTCTTGAGATTCTCCTGGAGGTAGGCTGCATTTTGGCTTCATTTTGGGCTGGAGCTTCTCGTGGTTTGAGGCCTGGCTTGCTCCACCCCCTGCTCTTGAGATTCTCCCGGATGTGGGCTGGATTTTGGCTCCCATTTGGGCTGGAGCTTCTCGAGGTTTGAGGCCTGGCTTGCTCCATTCCCTGCTCTTGAGATTCTCCCGGAGGTGGGCTGCATTTTGGCTACATTTTGGGCTGGAACTTCTCATGGTTTGAGGCCTGGCTTGCTCCACCCCCTGCTCTTGATATTCTCAGGGAGGTGGGCTGCATTTTGGCTGCCTTTTGTGCTGGAGCTTCTCGTGGTTTGAGGCCTGGCTTGCTCCACCCCCTGCTCTTGAGATTCTCCCGGATGTGGGCTGATTTTGGCTGCATTTTGGGCTGGAGCTTCTCGTGGTTTGAGGCCTGGCTTGCTCCACCCCCTGCTCTTGAGATTCTCCCGGAGGTGGGCTGCATTTTGGCTGCCTTTTGGGCTGGAGCTTCTTGTGGTTTGAGGCCTGGCTTGCTCCACCCCCTGCTCTTGAGATTCTCCCGGATGTGGGCTGCATTTTGGCTGATTCTTGGGCTGGAGCTTCCCATGGTTTGAGGCCTGGCTTTCTCCACCCCCTGCTCTTGAGATTCTCCCGGATTTGGGCTGCATTTTGGCTGCCTTTTGGGCTGGAGCTTCTCGTGGTTTGAGGCCTGGCTTGCTCCAGCCCCTGCTCTTGAGATTCTCCCGGATGTGGGCTGCATTTTGGCTGCCTTTTGGGCTGGAGCTTCTCGTGGTTTGAGGCCTGGCTTCCTCCACCCCCTGCTCTTGAGATTCTCCTGGAGGTAGGCTGCATTTTGGCTTCATTTTGGTCTGGAGCTTCTCGAGGTTTGTGGCCTGGCTTGCTCCACCCCCTGCTCTTGAGATTCTCCTGGAGGTAGGCTGCATTTTGGCTTCATTTTGGGCTGGAGCTTCTCGTGGTTTGAGGCCTGGCTTGCTCCACCCCCTGCTCTTGAGATTCTCCCGGATGTGGGCTGGATTTTGGCTCCCATTTGGGCTGGAGCTTCTCGAGGTTTGAGGCCTGGCTTGCTCCATTCCCTGCTCTTGAGATTCTCCCGGAGGTGGGCTGCATTTTGGCTACATTTTGGGCTGGAACTTCTCATGGTTTGAGGCCTGGCTTGCTCCACCCCCTGCTCTTGATATTCTCAGGGAGGTGGGCTGCATTTTGGCTGCCTTTTGTGCTGGAGCTTCTCGTGGTTTGAGGCCTGGCTTGCTCCACCCCCTGCTCTTGAGATTCTCCCGGATGTGGGCTGATTTTGGCTGCATTTTGGGCTGGAGCTTCTCGTGGTTTGAGGCCTGGCTTGCTCCACCCCCTGCTCTTGAGATTCTCCCGGAGGTGGGCTGCATTTTGGCTGCCTTTTGGGCTGGAGCTTCTTGTGGTTTGAGGCCTGGCTTGCTCCACCCCCTGCTCTTGAGATTCTCCCGGATGTGGGCTGCATTTTGGCTGATTCTTGGGCTGGAGCTTCCCGTGGTTTGAGGCCTGGCTTGCTCCACCCCCTGCTCTTGAGATTCTCCCGGATGTGGGCTGCATTTTGGCTGCCTTTTGGGCTGGAGCTTCTCGTGGTTTGAGGCCTGGCTTGCTCCACCCCCTGCTCTTGAGATTCTCCCGGATGTGGGCTGGATTTTGGCTGCCTTTTGGGCTGGAGCTTCTCGTGGTTTGAGGCCTGGCTTGCTCCACCCCCTGCTCTTGAGATTCTCCCGGATCTGGGCTGCATTTTGGCTGATACTTGGGCTGGAGCTTCTCGTGGTTTGAGGCCTGGCTTGCTCCACCCCCTGCTCTTGAGATTCTCCCGGATGTGGGCTGCATTTTGGCTGCCTTTTGGGCTGGAGCTTCTCGTGGTTTGAGGCCTGGCTTGCTCCACCGCCTGCTCTTGAGATTCTCCCGGATCTGGGCTGCATTTTGGCTGCCTTTTGTGCTGGAGCTTCTTGTGGTTTGAGGCCTGGCTTGCTCCACCCCCTGCTCTTGAGATTCTCCCGGATGTGGGCTGCATTTTGGCTGCCTTTTGGGCTGGAGCTTCCCGTGGTTTGAGGCCTGGCTTGCTCCACCCCCTGCTCTTGAGATTCTCCCGGATTTGGGCTGCATTTTGGCTGCCTTTTGGGCTGGAGCTTCTCGTGGTTTGAGGCCTGGCTTGCTCCACCCCCTGCTCTTGAGATTCTCCCGGATGTGGGCTGCATTTTGGCTGCCTTTTAGGCTGGAGGTTCCCGTGGTTTGAGGCCTGGCTTGCTCCACCCCCTGCTCTTGAGATTCTCCCGCATGTGGGCTGGATTGTGGCTGCCTTTTGTGCTGGAGCTTCTCGAGGTTTGAGGCCTGGCTTGCTCCACCCCCTGCTCTTGATATTCTCCCGGATGTGGGCTGCATTTTGGCTACATTTTGGGCTGAAACTTCTCATGGTTTGAGGCCTGGCTTGCTCCACCCCCTGCTCTTGAGATTCTCAGGGAGGTGGGCTGCATTTTGGCTGCTTTTTGTGCTGGAGCTTCTCGTGGTTTGAGGCCTGGCTTGCTCCACCCCCTGCTCTTGAGATTCTCCCGGATGTGGGCTGCATTTTGGCTGATTCTTTTGCTGGAGCTTCCCGTGGTTTGAGGCCTGCCTTGCTCCACCCCCTGCTCTTGAGATTCTCCCGGATGTGGGCTGCATTTTGGCTGCCTTTTGGGCTGGAGCTTCTCGTGGTTTGAGGCCTGGCTTGCTCCACCCCCTGCTCTTGAGATTCTCCCGGATGTGGGCTGCTTTTTGGCTGCCTTTTGGGCTGGAGCTTCTCGTGGTTTGAGGCCTGGCTTGCTCCACACCCTGCTCTTGAGATTCTCCCGGAGGTGGGCTGCATTTTGGCTGCCTTTTGGGCTGGAGCTTGTTGTGGTTTGAGGCCTGGCTTGCTCCACCCCCTGCTCTTGAGCTTCTCCCGGAGGTGGGCTGCATTTTGGCTGCCTGTTGGGCTGGAGCTTCCCGTGGTTTGAGTCCTGGCTTGCTCCACCCCCTGCTCTTGAGATTCTCCCGGAGGTGGGCTGCATTTTGGCTGCCTTTTTGGGCTGGAGCTTCTCGAGGTTTGAGGCCTGGCTTGCTCCACCCCCTGCTCTTGAGATTCTCCCGGAGGTGGGCTGCATTTTGGCTGCCTTTTGGGCTGGAGCTTCTCGTGGTTTGAGGCCTGGCTTGCTCCACCCCCTGCTCTTGAGATTCTCCGGGATGTGGGCTGCATTTTGGCTGATTCTTGGGCTGGAGCTTCCCATGGTTTGAGGCCTGGCTTGCTCCACCCCCTGCTCTTGAGATTCTCCCGGATGTGGGCTGGAGTTTGGCTGCCTTTTGGGCTGGAGCTTCTCGTGCTTTGAGGCCTGGCTTGCTCCACCCCCTGCTCTTGAGATTCTCCCGGATTTGGGCCGCATTTTGGCTGCCTTTTGGGCTGGAGCTTCCCGTGGTTTGAGGCCTGGCTTGCTCCACCCCCTGCTCTTGAGATTCTCCTGGATGTGGGCTGCATTTTGGCTGCCTTCTGGGCTGGAGCTTCTCGTGGTTTGAGGCCTGGCTTGCTCCACCCCCTGCTCTTGAGATTCTCCTGGAGGTAGGCTGCATTTTGGCTTCATTTTGGGCTGGAGCTTCTCGAGGTTTGTGGCCTGACTTGCTCCAACCCCTGCTCTTGAGATTCTCCTGGAGGTAGGCTGCATTTTGGCTTCATTTTGGGCTGGAGCTTCCCGTGGTTTGAGGCCTGGCTTGCTCCACCCCCTGCTCTTGATATTCTCCCGGATGTGGGCTGGATTTTGGCTGCCTTTTGGGCTGGAGCTTCTCCAGGTTTGAGGCCTGGCTTGCTCCACCCCCTACTCTTGAGATTCTCCCGGATGTGGCCTGCATTTTGGCTGATTCTTGGGCTGGAGCTTCCCATGGTTTGAGGCCTGGCTTGCTCCACCGCCAGCTCGTGATATTCTCCCGGAGGTGGGCTGCATTTTGGCTGCCTGTTGGGCTGGAGCTTCTCGAGGTTTGTGGCCTGGCTTGCTCCACCCCCTGCTCTTGAGATTCTCCCGGATGTGGGCTGGATTTTGGCTCCCTTTTGGGCTGGAGCTTCTCGTGGTTTGAGGCCTGGCTTGCTCCACCCCCTGCTCTTGAGATTCTCCCAGATGTGGGCTGCATTTTGGCTGTTTTTTGGGCTGGAGCTTCTCGTGGTTTGAGGCCTGGCTTGCTCCACCCCCTGCTCTTGAGATTCTCCCGGATGTGGGCTGCATTTTGGCTGCCTTTTGGGCTGGAGCTTCTTGTGGTTTGAGGCCTGGCTTGCTCCACCCCCTGCTCTTGAGATTCTCCCGGATGTGGGCTGCATTTTGGCTGCCATTTTGGCCGGAGCTTCTCGTGGTTTGAGGCCTGGCTTGCTCCACCCCCTGCTCTTGAGATTCTCCCGGATGTGGGCTGGATTTTGGCTCCCTTTTGGGCTGGAGCTTCTCGAGGTTTGAGGCCTGGCTTGCTCCACCCCCTGCTCTTGATATTCTCCTGGATGTGGGCTGCATTTTGGGTACATTTTGGGCTGGAGCTTCTCATGGTTTGAGGCCTGCCTTGCTCCACCCCCTGCTCTTGAGATTCTCCCAGAGGTGGGCTGCATTTTGACTGCCTGTTGGGCTGGAGCTTCTCGTGGTTTGAGGCCTGGCTTGCTCCACCCCCTGCTCTTGAGATTCTCCCGGATGTGGGCTGCATTTTGGCTGCCTTTTGGGCTGGAGCTTCTCGTTGTTTGAGGCCTGGCTTGCTCCACCCCCTGCTCTTGAGATTCTCCCGGATGTGGGCTTCATTTTGGTTGCATTTGCGGCTGGAGCTTCTCGTGGTTTGAGGCCTGGCTTGCTCCACCGCCTGCTCTTGAGATTCTCCCGGATGTGGGCTGCATTTTGGCTGATTCTTGGGCTGGAGCTTCCCGTGGTTTGAGGCCTGGCTTGCTCCACCCCCTGCTCTTGAGATTCTCCCGGATGTGGGCTGGATTTTGGCTGCCTTTTGGGCTGGAGCTTCTCGTGGTTTGAGGCCTGGCTTGCTCCACCCCCTGCTCTTGAGATTCTCCCGGAGGTGGGCTGGATTTTGGCTGCCTTTTGGGCTGGAGCTTCTCGTGGTTTGAGGCCTGGCTTGCTCCACCCCCTGCTCTTGAGATTCTCCCGGATGTGGGCTGGATTTTGGTTGCCTTTTGGGCTGGAACTTCTCATGGTTTGAGGCCTGGCTTGCTCCACCCCCTGCTCTTGATATTCTCAGGGAGGTTGGCTGCATTTTGGCTGATTCTTGGGCTGGAGCTTCTCGTGGTTTGAGGCCTGGCTTGCTCCACCCCCTGCTCTTGAGATTCTCCCAGATGTGGGCTGCATTTTGGCTGCCTTTTGGGCTGGAGCTTCTCGTGGTTTGAGGCCTGGCTTGCTCCACCCTCTGCTCTTGAGATTCTCCCGGATGTGGGCTGCATTTTGGCTGCCTTTTGGGCTGGAGCTTCTCGTGGTTTGAGGCCTGGCTTGCTCCACTCCCTGCTCTTGAGATTCTCCCGGAGGTGGGCTGCATTTTGGCTGCCTTTTGGGCTGGAGCTTCTTGTGGTTTGAGGCCTGGCTTGCTCCACCCCCTGCTCTCGATATTCTCCCGGATGTGGGCTGCATTTTGGCTGATTCTTGGGCTGGAGATTCCCGTGGTTTGAGGCCTGGCTTGCTCCACCCCCTGCTCTTGAGCTTCTCCCGGATGTGGGCTGGATTTTGGCTGCATTTTGGGCTGGAGCTTCTCGAGGTTTGAGGCCTGGCTTGCTCCACCCCCTGCTCTTGAGATTCTCCTGGATGTGGGCTGCATTTTGGATACATTTTGGTCTGGAACTTCTCATGGTTTGAGGCCTGGCTTGCTGCACCCCCTGCTCTTGAGATTCTCAGGGAGGGGGGCTGCATTTTGGCTGCATTTTGGGCTGGAGCTTCTCGTGGTTTGAGGCCTGGCTTGCTCCACCCCCTGCTCTTGAGATTCTCCCGGAGGTGGGCTGCATTTTGGCTGCCTTTTGGGCTGGAGCTTCTCGTGGTTTGAGGCCTGGCTTGCTCCACCGCCTGCTCGTGATATTCTCCCGGATGTGGGCTGGATTTTGGCTGCATTTTGGGCTGGAGCTTCTCGTGGTTTGAGGCCTGGCTTGCTCCACCCCCTGCTCTTGAGATTCTCACGGATGTGGGCTGCATTTTGGCTGATTTTTGGGCTGGAGCTTCCCGTGGTTTGAGGCCTGGCTTGCTCCACCCCCTGCTCTTGAGATTCTCCCGGATGTGGGCTGCATTTTGGCTGCCTTTTGGGCTGGAGCTTCTCGAGGTTTGAGGCCTGGCTTGCTCCACCCCCTGCTCTTGAGATTCTCCCGGATGTGGGCTGCATTTTGGCTGATTCTTAGGCTGGAGCTTCTCGTGGTTTGAGGCCTGCCTTGCTCCACCCCCTGCTCTTGAGATTCTCCCGGATGTGGGCTGCATTTTGGCTGCCTTTTGGGCTGGAGCTTCTCGTGGTTTGAGGCCTGGCTTGCTCCACCCCCTGCTCTTGAGATTCTCCCGGATGTGGGCTGCATTTTGGCTGATTCTTGGGCTGGAGCTTCCCGTGGTTTGAGGCCTGGCTTGCTCCACCCCCTGCTCTTGAGATTCTCCCGGAGGTGGGCTGCATTTTGGCTGCCTTTTGGGCTGGAGCTTCTCGTGGTTTGAGGCCTGGCTTGCTCCACCCCCTGCTCTTGAGATTCTCCCGGATGTGGGCTGGATTTTGGCTCCCTTTTGGGCTGGAACTTCTCATGGTTTGAGGCCTGGCTTGCTCCACCCCCTGCTCTTGATATTCTCAGGGAGGTTGGCTGCATTTTGGCTGATTCTTGGGCTGGAGCTTCCCGTGGTTTGAGGCCTGGCTTGCTCCACCCCCTGCTCTTGAGATTCTCCCGGATGTGGGCTGCATTTTGGCTGCCTTTTGGGCTGGAGCTTCTCGTGGTTTGAGGCCTGGCTTGCTCCACCCCCTGCTCTTGAGATTGTCCCGGATGTGGGCTGCATTTTGGCTGATTCTTGGGCTGGAGCTTCTCGTGGTTTGAGGCCTGGCTTGCTCCACCCCCTGCTCTTGAGATTCTCCCGGAGGTGGGCTGCATTTTGGCTGCCTTTTGGGCTGGAGCTTCTCGTGGTTTCAGGCCTGGCTTGCTCCACCCCCTGCTCTTGAGATTCTCCCGGATGTGGGCTGCATTTTGGCTGCCTTTTGGGCTGGAGCTTCTCATGGTTTGAGGCCTGGCTTGCTCCACCCCCTGCTCTTGAGATTCTCCCGGATGTGGGCTGCATTTTGGCTGCATTTTGGGCTGGAGCTTCTCGTGGTTTGAGGCCTGGCTTGCTCCACCCCCTGCTCTTGAGATTCTCCCGGATGTGGGCTGCATTTTGGCTGCCTTTTGGGCTGGAGCTTCTCGTGGTTTGAGGCCTGGCTTGCTCCACCCCCTGCTCTTGAGATTCTCCCGGATGTGGGCTGCATTTTGGCTGATTCTTGGGCTGGAGCTTCCCGTGGTTTGAGGCCTGGCTTGCTCCACCCCCTGCTCTTGAGATTCTCCCGGATGTGGGCTGCATTTTGGCTGTCTTTTGGGCTGGAGCTTCTCGTGGTTTGAGGCCTGGCTTGCTCCACCCCCTGCTCTTGAGATTCTCCCGGAGGTGGGCTGCATTTTGGCTGCCTTTTGGGCTGGAGCTTCTCGTGGTTTGAGGCCTGGCTTGCTACACCCCCTGCTCTTGAGATTCTCCCGGATGTGGGCTGGATTTTGGCTCCCTTTTGGGCTGTAACTTCTCATGGTTTGAGGCCTGGCTTGCTCCACCCCCTGCTCTTGATATTCTCAGGGAGGTTGGCTGCATTTTGGCTGATTCTTGGGCTGGAGCTTCCCGTGGTTTGAGGCCTGGCTTGCTCCACCCCCTGCTCTTGAGATTCTCCCGGATGTGGGCTGCATTTTGGCTCCCTTTTGGGCTGGAGCTTCTCGTGGTTTGAGGCCTGGCTTGCTCCACCCCCTGCTCCTGAGATTCTCCCGGATGTGGGCTGCATTTTGGCTGATTCTTGGGCTGGAGCTTCTCGTGGTTTGAGGCCTGGCTTGCTCCACCCCCTGCTCTTGAGATTCTCCCGGAGGTGGGCTGCATTTTGGCTGCCTTTTGGGCTGGAGCTTCTCGTGGTTTGAGGCCTGGCTTGCTCCACCCCCTGCTCTTGAGATTCTCCCGGATGTGGGCTGCATTTTGGCTGCCTTTTGGGCTGGAGCTTCTCGTGGTTTGAGGCCTGGCTTGCTCCACCCCCTGCTCTTGAGATTCTCCCGGATGTGGGCTGCATTTTGGCTGCATTTTGGGCTGGAGCTTCTCGTGGTTTGAGGCCTGGCTTGCTCCACTCCCTGCTCTTGAGATTCTCCCGGAGGTGGGCTGCATTTTGGCTGCCTTTTGGGCTGGAGCTTCTTGTGGTTTGAGGCCTGGCTTGCTCCACCCCCTGCTCTCGATATTCTCCCGGATGTGGGCTGCATTTTGGCTGATTCTTGGGCTGGAGATTCCCGTGGTTTGAGGCCTGGCTTGCTCCACCCCCTGCTCTTGAGATTCTCCTGGATGTGGGCTGCATTTTGGATACATTTTGGGCTGGAACTTCTCATGGTTTGAGGCCTGGCTTGCTGCACCCCCTGCTCTTGAGATTCTCAGGGAGGGGGGCTGCATTTTGGCTGCATTTTGGGCTGGAGCTTCTCATGGTTTGAGGCCTGGCTTGCTCCACCCCCTGCTCTTGAGATTCTCCCGGAGGTGGGCTGCATTTTGGCTGCCTTTTGGGCTGGAGCTTCTCGTGGTTTGAGGCCTGGCTTGCTCCACCCCCTGCTCTTGAGATTCTCCCGGATGTGGGCTGCATTTTGGCTGCCTTTTGGGCTGGAGCTTCTCGTGGTTTGAGGCCTGGCTTGCTCCACCCCCTGCTCTTGAGATTCTCCCGGATGTGGGCTGCATTTTGGCTGCCTTTTGGGCTGAAGCTTCTTGTGGTTTGAGGCCTGGCTTGCTCCACCCCCTGCTCTCGATATTCTCCCGGATGTGGGCTGCATTTTGGCTGATTCTTGGGCTGGAGATTCCCGTGGTTTGAGGCCTGGCTTGCTCCACCCCCTGCTCTTGAGATTCTCCTGGATGTGGGCTGCATTTTGGATACATTTTGGGCTGGAACTTCTCATGGTTTGAGGCCTGGCTTGCTGCACCCCCTGCTCTTGAGATTCTCAGCGAGGGGGGCTGCATTTTGGCTGCATTTTGGGCTGGAGCTTCTCGTGGTTTGAGGCCTGGCTTGCTCCACCCCCTGCTCTTGAGATTCTCCCAGATGTGGGCTGCATTTTGGCTGCCTTTTGTGCTGGAGCTTCTCGTGGTTTGAGGCCTGGCTTGCTCCACCCCCTGCTCTTGAGATTCTCCCGGATGTGGGCTGCATTTTGGATACATTTTGGGCTGGAACTTCTCATGGTTTGAGGCCTGGCTTGCTGCACCCCCTGCTCTTGAGATTCTCAGGGAGGGGGGCTGCATTTTGGCTGCATTTTGGGCTGGAGCTTCTCGTGGTTTGAGGCCTGGCTTGCTCCACCCCCTGCTCTTGAGATTCTCCCGGAGGTGGGCTGCATTTTGGCTGCCTTTTGGGCTGGAGCTTCTTGTGGTTTGAGGCCTGGCTTGCTCCACCCCCTGCTCTCGATATTCTCCCGGATGTGGGCTGCATTTTGGCTGATTCTTGGGCTGGAGATTCCCGTGGTTTGAGGCCTGGCTTGCTCCACCCCCTGCTCTTGAGATTCTCCCGGATGTGGGCTGGATTTTGGCTCCCTTTTGGGCTGGAGCTTCTCGAGGTTTGAGGCCTGGCTTGCTCCACCCCCTGCTCTTGAGATTCTCCTGGATGTGGGCTGCATTTTGGATACATTTTGGGCTGGAACTTCTCATGGTTTGAGGCCTGGCTTGCTGCACCCCCTGCTCTTGAGATTCTCCCGGATGTGGGCTGCATTTTGGATACATTTTGGGCTGGATCTTCTCATGGTTTGAGGCCTGGCTTGCTCCACCCCCTGCTCTTGAGATTCTCAGGGAGGGGGGCTGCATTTTGGCTGCATTTTGGGCTGGAGCTTCTCGTGGTTTGAGGCCTGGCTTGCTCCACCCCCTGCTCTTGAGATTCTCCCGGATGTGGGCTGGATTTTGTCTGCATTTTGGGCTGGAGCTTCTCCAGGATTGTGGCCTGGCTTGCTCCACCCCCTGCTCTTGATATTCTCCCGGATGTGGGCTGCATTTTGGCTGATTCTTGGGCTGGAGCTTCCCGTGGTTTGAGGCCTGGCTTGCTCCACCCCCTGCTCTTGAGATTCTCCCGGATTTGGGCTGCATTTTGGCTGCCTTTTGGGCTGGAGCTTCTCGTGGTTTGAGGCCTGGCTTGCTCCAGCCCCTGCTCTTGAGATTCTCCCGGATGTGGGCTGCATTTTGGCTGCCTTTTGGGCTGGAGCTTCTCGTGGTTTGAGGCCTGGCTTGCTCCACCCCCTGCTCTTGAGATTCTCCCGGAGGTGGGCTGCATTTTGGCTGCCTTTTGGGCTGGAGCTTCTCGTGGTTTGAGGCCTGGCTTGCTCCACCCCCTGCTCTTGAGATTCTCCTGGAGGTAGGCTGCATTTTGGCTTCATTTTGGGCTGGAGCTTCTCGAGGTTTGTGGCCTGGCTTGCTCCACCCCCTGCTCTTGAGATTCTCCTGGAGGTGGGCTGCATTTTGGCTTCATTTTGGGCTGGAGCTTCTCGTGGTTTGAGGCCTGGCTTGCTCCACCCCCTGCTCTTGAGATTCTCCCGGATGTGGGCTGGATTTTGGCTCCCATTTGGGCTGGAGCTTCTCGAGGTTTGAGGCCTGGCTTGCTCCATTCCCTGCTCTTGAGATTCTCCCGGAGGTGGGCTGGATTTTGGCTGCTTTTTGGGCTGGAGCTTCTCGTGGTTTGAGGCCTGGCTTGCTCCACCCCCTGCTCTTGATATTCTCCTGGATGTGGGCTGCATTTTGGCTACATTTTGGGCTGGAACTTCTCATGGTTTGAGGCCTGGCTTGCTCCACCCCCTGCTCTTGAGATTCTCCCGGATGTGGGCTGCATTTTGGCTGATTCTTGGGCTGGAGCTTCCCGTGGTTTGAGGCCTGGCTTGCTCCACCCCCTGCTCTTGAGATTCTCCCGGGTGTGGGCTGCATTTTGGCTGATTCTTGGGCTGGAGCTTCTCGTGGTTTGAGGCCTGGCTTGCTCCACCCCCTGCTCCTGAGATTCTCCCGGATGTGGGCTGCATTTTGGCTGATTCTTGGGCTGGAGCTTCCCGTGGTTTGAGGCCTGGCTTGCTCCACCCCCTGCTCTTGAGATTCTCCCGGAGGTGGGCTGCATTTTGGCTGCCTTTTGGGCTGGAGCTTCTCGTGGTTTGAGGCCTGGCTTGCTCCACCCCCTGCTCTTGAGATTCTCCCGGATGTGGGCTGCATTTTGGCTGCCTTTTGGGCTGGAGCTTCTCGTGGTTTGAGGCCTGGCTTGCTCCACCCCCTGCTCTTGAGATTCTCCCGGATGTGGGCTGCATTTTGGCTGCATTTTGGGCTGGAGCTTCTCGTGGTTTGAGGCCTGGCTTGCTCCACCCCCTGCTCTTGAGATTCTCCCGGATGTGGGCTGCATTTTGGCTGCCTTTTGGGCTGGAGCTTCTTGTGGTTTGAGGTCTGGCTTGCTCCACCCCCTGCTCTTGAGATTCTCCCGGATGTGGGCTGCATTTTGGCTGCCTTTTGGGCTGGAGCTTCTCGTGGTTTGAGGCCTGGCTTGCTCCACCCCCTGCTCTTGAGATTCTCCCGGATGTGGGCTGCATTTTGGCTTCATTTTCGGCTGGACCTTCTCCAGGATTGTGGCCTGGCTTGCTCCACCCCCTGCTCTTGAGATTCTCCCGGATGTGGGCTGCATTTTGGCTGATTCTTGGGCTGGAGCTTCCCATGGTTTGAGGCCTGGCTTTCTCCACCCCCTGCTCTTGAGATTCTCCCGGATTTGGGCTGCATTTTGGCTGCCTTTTGGGCTGGAGCTTCTCGTGGTTTGAGGCCTGGCTTGCTCCAGCCCCTGCTCTTGAGATTCTCCCGGATGTGGGCTGCATTTTGGCTGCCTTTTGGGCTGGAGCTTCTCGTGGTTTGAGGCCTGGCTTCCTCCACCCCCTGCTCTTGAGATTCTCCTGGAGGTAGGCTGCATTTTGGCTTCATTTTGGTCTGGAGCTTCTCGAGGTTTGTGGCCTGGCTTGCTCCACCCCCTGCTCTTGAGATTCTCCTGGAGGTAGGCTGCATTTTGGCTTCATTTTGGGCTGGAGCTTCTCGTGGTTTGAGGCCTGGCTTGCTCCACCCCCTGCTCTTGAGATTCTCCCGGATGTGGGCTGGATTTTGGCTCCCATTTGGGCTGGAGCTTCTCGAGGTTTGAGGCCTGGCTTGCTCCATTCCCTGCTCTTGAGATTCTCCCGGAGGTGGGCTGCATTTTGGCTACATTTTGGGCTGGAACTTCTCATGGTTTGAGGCCTGGCTTGCTCCACCCCCTGCTCTTGATATTCTCAGGGAGGTGGGCTGCATTTTGGCTGCCTTTTGTGCTGGAGCTTCTCGTGGTTTGAGGTCTGGCTTGCTCCACCCCCTGCTCTTGAGATTCTCCCGGATGTGGGCTGCATTTTGGCTGATTCTTGGGCTGGAGCTTCCCGTGGTTTGAGGCCTGCCTTGCTCCACCCCCTGCTCTTGAGATTCTCCTGGATGTTGGCTGCATTTTGGCTGCCTTTTGGGCTGGAGCTTCTCGTGGTTTGAGGCCTGGCTTGCTCCACCCCCTGCTCTTGAGATTCTCCCGGATGTGGGCTGATTTTGGCTGCATTTTGGGCTGGAGCTTCTCGTGGTTTGAGGCCTGGCTTGCTCCAACCCCTGCTCTTGAGATTCTCCCGGAGGTGGGCTGCATTTTGGCTGCCTTTTGGGCTGGAGCTTCTCGTGGTTTGAGGCCTGGCTTGCTCCACCCCCTGCTCTTGAGATTCTCCCGGATGTGGGCTGCATTTTGGCTGATTCTTGGGCTGGAGCTTCCCGTGGTTTGAGGCCTGGCTTGCTCCACCCCCTGCTCTTGAGATTCTCCCGGATGTGGGCTGCATTTTGGCTGCCTTTTGGGCTGGAGCTTCTCGTGGTTTGAGGCCTGGCTTGCTCCACCCCCTGCTCTTGAGATTCTCCCGGATGTGGGCTGGATTTTGGCTGCCTTTTGGGCTGGAGCTTCTCGTGGTTTGAGGCCTGGCTTGCTCCACCCCCTGCTCTTGAGATTCTCCCGGATCTGGGCTGCATTTTGGCTGATACTTGGGCTGGAGCTTCTCGTGGTTTGAGGCCTGGCTTGCTCGACCCCCTGCTCTTGAGATTCTCCCGGATGTGGGCTGCATTTTGGCTGCCTTTTGGGCTGGAGCTTCTCGTGGTTTGAGGCCTGGCTTGCTCCACCCCCTGCTCTTGAGATTCTCCCGGATGTGGGCTGGATTTTGGCTGCCTTTTGGGCTGGAGCTTCTCGTGGTTTGAGGCCTGGCTTGCTCCACCGCCTGCTCTTGATATTCTCCCGGATCTGGGCTGCATTTTGGCTGCCTTTTGTGCTGGAGCTTCTTGTGGTTTGAGGCCTGGCTTGCTCCACCCCCTGCTCTTGAGATTCTCCCGGATGTGGGCTGCATTTTGGCTGCCTTTTGGGCTGGAGCTTCCCGTGGTTTGAGGCCTGGCTTGCTCCACCCCCTGCTCTTGAGATTCTCCCGGATTTGGGCTGCATTTTGGCTGCCTTTTGGGCTGGAGCTTCTCGTGGTTTGAGGCCTGGCTTGCTCCACCCCCTGCTCTTGAGATTCTCCCGGATGTGGGCTGCATTTTGGCTGCCTTTTGGGCTGGAGGTTCCCGTGGTTTGAGGCCTGGCTTGCTCCACCCCCTGCTCTTGAGATTCTCCCGCATGTGGGCTGGATTGTGGCTGCCTTTTGTGCTGGAGCTTCTCGAGGTTTGAGGCCTGGCTTGCTCCACCCCCTGCTCTTGATATTCTCCCGGATGTGGGCTGCATTTTGGCTACATTTTGGGCTGAAACTTCTCATGGTTTGAGGCCTGGCTTGCTCCACCCCCTGCTCTTGAGATTCTCAGGGAGGTGGGCTGCATTTTGGCTGCTTTTTGTGCTGGAGCTTCTCGTGGTTTGAGGCCTGGCTTGCTCCACCCCCTGCTCTTGAGATTCTCCCGGAGGTGGGCTGCATTTTGGCTGATTCTTTTGCTGGAGCTTCCCGTGGTTTGAGGCCTGCCTTGCTCCACCCCCTGCTCTTGAGATTCTCCCGGATGTGGGCTGCATTTTGGCTGCCTTTTGGGCTGGAGCTTCTCGTGGTTTGAGGCCTGGCTTGCTCCACACCCTGCTCTTGAGATTCTCCCGGAGGTGGGCTGCATTTTGGCTGCCTTTTGGGCTGGAGCTTGTTGTGGTTTGAGGCCTGGCTTGCTCCACCCCCTGCTCTTGAGCTTCTCCCGGAGGTGGGCTGCATTTTGGCTGCCTGTTGGGCTGGAGCTTCCCGTGGTTTGAGGCCTGGCTTGCTCCACCCCCTGCTCTTGAGATTCTCCCGGAGGTGGGCTGCATTTTGGCTGCCTTGTGGGCTGGAGCTTCTCGTGGTTTGAGGCCTGGCTTGATCCACCCCCTGCTCTTGAGATTCTCCTGGAGGTAGGCTGCATTTTGGCTTCATTTTGGGCTGGAGCTTCTCGTGGTTTGAGGCCTGGCTTGCTCCACCCCCTGCTCTTGAGATTCTCCCGGATGTGGGCTGGATTTTGGCTCCCATTTGGGCTGGAGCTTCTCGTGGTTTGAGGCCTGGCTTGCTCCACCCCCTGCTCTTGAGATTCTCCCGGAGGTGGGCTGCATTTTGTCTGATTCTTGGGCTGGAGCTTCCCATGGTTTGAGGCCTGGCTTGCTCCACCCCCTGCTCTTGAGATTCTCCCGGATGTGGGCTGCATTTTGGCTGCCTTTTGGGCTGGAGCTTCTCGTGGTTTGAGGCCTGGCTTGCTCCACCCCCTGCTCTTGAGATTCTCCCGGATGTGGGCTGGATTTTGGCTGATTTTTGGGCTGGAGCTTCTCGTGGTTTGAGGCCTGGCTTGCTCCACGCTCTGCTCTTGAGATTCTCCTGGATGTGGGCTGCATTTTGGCTGCCTTTTGGGCTGGAGCTTCTCGTGGTTTGAGGCCTGGCTTGCTCCACCCCCTGCTCTTGAGATTCTCCCGGAGGTGGGCTGCATTTTGGCTGCCTTTTGGGCTGGAGCTTCTCGTGGTTTGAGGCCTGGCTTGCTCCACCCCCTGCTCTTGAGATTCTCCCGGATGTGGGCTGCATTTTGGCTGATTCTTGGGCTGGAGCTTCCCGTGGTTTGAGGCCTGGCTTGCTCCACCCCCTGCTCTTGAGATTCTCCCGGATGTGGGCTGCATTTTGGCTTCATTTTCGGCTGGAGCTTCTCCAGGATTGTGTCCTGGCTTGCTCCACCCCCTGCTCTTGATATTCTCCCGGATGTGGGCTGCATTTTGGCTGATTCTTGGGCTGGAGCTTCCCGTGGTTTGAGGCCTGGCTTGCTCCACCCCCTGCTCTTGAGATTCTCCCGGATGTGGGCTGCATTTTGGCTGCCTTTTGGGCTGGAGCTTCTCGTGGTTTGAGGCCTGGCTTGCTCCACTCCCTGCTCTTGAGATTCTCCCGGATGTGGGCTGGATTTTGGCTGCCTTTTGGGCTGGAGCTTCTCGTGGTTTGAGGCCTGGCTTGCTCCACCCCCTGCTCTTGAGATTCTCCCGGAGGTGGGCTGCATTTGGGCTGCATTTTGGGCTGGAGCTTCTCGTGGTTTGAGGCCTGGCTTGCTCCACCCCCTGCTCTTGAGATTCTCCCGGATGTGGGCTGCATTTGGGCTGCCTTTTTGGGCTGGAGCTTCTCGTGGTTTGAGGCCTGGCTTGCTCCACCCCCTGCTCTTGAGATTCTCCCGGAGGTGGGCTGCATTTTGGCTGCCTGTTGGGCTGGAGCTTCCCGTGGTTTGAGGCCTGGCTTGCTCCACCCCCTGCTCTTGAGATTCTCCTGGAGGTAGGCTGCATTTTGGCTTCATTTTGGGCTGGAGCTTCTCGTGGTTTGAGGCCTGGCTTGCTCCACCCCCTGCTCTTGAGATTCTCCCGGATGTGGGCTGGGTTTTGGCTCCCATTTGGGCTGGAGCTTCTCGAGGTTTGAGGCCTGGCTTGCTCCACCCCCTGCTCTTGAGATTCTCCCGGATGTGGGCTGCATTTTGGCTGCCTTTTGGGCTGGAGCTTCTCGTGGTTTGAGGCCTGGCTTGCTCCACTCCCTGCTCTTGAGATTCTCCCGGATGTGGGCTGGATTTTGGCTGCCTTTTGGGCTGGAGCTTCTCGTGGTTTGAGGCCTGGCTTGCTCCACCCCCTGCTCTTGAGATTCTCCCGGAGGTGGGCTGCATTTTGGCTGCATTTTGGGCTGGAGCTTCTCGTGGTTTGAGGCCTGGCTTGCTCCAGCCCCTGCTCTTGAGATTCTCCCGGATGTGGGCTGCATTTGGGCTGCCTTTTTGGGCTGGAGCTTCTCGTGGTTTGAGGCCTGGCTTGCTCCACCCCCTGCTCTTGAGATTCTCCTGGATGTGGGCTGCATTTTGGCTACATTTTGGGCTGGAACTTCTCATGGTTTGAGGCCTGGCTTGCTCCACCCCCTGCTCTTGATATTCTCAGGGAGGTGGGCTGCATTTTGGCTGCCTTTTGGGCTGGAGCTTCTCGTGGTTTGAGGCCTGGCTTGCTCCACCCCCTGCTCTTGATATTCTCCCGGAGGTGGGCTGCATTTTGGCTGCCTTTTGGGCTGGAGCTTCTCGTGGTTTGAGGCCTGGCTTGCTCCACCCCCTGCTCTTGAGATTCTCCCGGATGTGGGCTGGATTTTGGCTCCCATTTGGGCTGGAGCTTCTCGAGGTTTGAGGCCTGGCTTGCTCCACCCCCTGCTCTTGAGATTCTCCCGGAGGTGGGCTGCATTTTGGCTGCCTTTTGGGCTGGAGCTTCTCGTGGTTTGAGGCCTGGCTTGCTCCACCCCCTGCTCTTGAGATTCTCCGGGATGTGGGCTGCATTTTGGCTGATTCTTGGGCTGGAGCTTCCCATGGTTTGAGGCCTGGCTTGCTCCACCCCCTGCTCTTGAGATTCTCCCGGATGTGGGCTGGAGTTTGGCTGCCTTTTGGGCTGGAGCTTCTCGTGCTTTGAGGCCTGGCTTGCTCCACCCCCTGCTCTTGAGATTCTCCCGGATTTGGGCCGCATTTTGGCTGATTCTTGGGCTGGAGCTTCCCGTGGTTTGAGGCCTGGCTTGCTCCACCCCCTGCTCTTGAGATTCTCCTGGATGTGGGCTGCATTTTGGCTGCCTTTTGGGCTGGAGCTTCTCGTGGTTTGAGGCCTGGCTTGCTCCACCCCCTGCTCTTGAGATTCTCCCGGAGGTGGGCTGCATTTTGGCTGCCTTCTGGGCTGGAGCTTCTCGTGGTTTGAGGCCTGGCTTGCTCCACCCCCTGCTCTTGAGATTCTCCTGGAGGTAGGCTGCATTTTGGCTTCATTTTGGGCTGGAGCTTCTCGAGGTTTGTGGCCTGACTTGCTCCAACCCCTGCTCTTGAGATTCTCCTGGAGGTAGGCTGCATTTTGGCTTCATTTTGGGCTGGAGCTTCCCGTGGTTTGAGGCCTGGCTTGCTCCACCCCCTGCTCTTGATATTCTCCCGGATGTGGGCTGGATTTTGGCTGCCTTTTGGGCTGGAGCTTCTCCAGGTTTGAGGCCTGGCTTGCTCCACCCCCTACTCTTGAGATTCTCCCGGATGTGGCCTGCATTTTGGCTGATTCTTGGGCTGGAGCTTCCCATGGTTTGAGGCCTGGCTTGCTCCACCACCAGCTCGTGATATTCTCCCGGAGGTGGGCTGCATTTTGGCTGCCTGTTGGGCTGGAGCTTCTCGAGGTTTGTGGCCTGGCTTGCTCCACCCCCTGCTCTTGAGATTCTCCCGGAGGTGGACTGCATTTTGGCTGCCTTTTGGGCTGGAGCTTCTCGTGGTTTGAGGCCTGGCTTGCTCCACCCCCTGCTCTTGAGATTCTCCCGGATGTGGGCTGCATTTTGGCTGCCTTTTGTGCTGGAGCTTCTCGTGGTTTGAGGCCTGGCTTGCTCCACCCCCTGCTCTTGAGATTCTCCCGGATGTGGGCTGCATTTTGGCTGCCTTTTGGGCTGGAGCTTCCCGTGGTTTGAGGCCTGGCTTGCTCCACCCCCTGCTCTTGAGATTCTCCCGGATTTGGGCTGGATTTTGGCAGCCTTTTGGGCTGGAGCTTCTCGTGGTTTGAGGCCTGGCTTGCTCCACCCCCTGCTCTTGAGATTCTCCCGGAGGTGGGCTGCATTTTGGCTGCCTGTTGGGCTGGAGCTTCTCGTGGTTTGTGGCCTGGCTTGCTCCACCCCCTGCTCTTGAGATTCTCCCAGATGTGGGCTGCATTTTGGCTGCCTTTTGGGCTGGAGCTTCTCGTGGTTTGAGGCCTGGCTTGCTCCACCCCCTGCTCTTGAGATTCTCCCGGATGTGGGCTGGATTTTGGCTCCCTTTTGGGCTGGAGCTTCTCGAGGTTTGAGGCCTGGCTTGCTCCACCCCCTGCTCTTGATATTCTCCCGGATGTGGGCTGCATTTTGGCTACATTTTGGGCTGGAACTTCTCATGGTTGGAGGCCTGGCTTGCTCCACCCCCTGCTCTTGAGATTCTCCCGGATGTGGGCTGCATTTTGGCTGTTTCTTTTGCTGGAGCTTCCCGTGGTTTGAGGCCTGGCTTGCTCCACCCCCTGCTCTTGAGATTCTCCCGGATGTGGGCTGCATTTTGGCTGCATTTTGGGCTGGAGCTTCTCGTGGTTTGAGGCCTGGCTTGCTCCACCCCCTGCCCTTGATATTCTCCCGGATGTGGTCTGCATTTTGGCTGCCTTTTGGGCTGGAGCTTCTCGTGGTTTGAGGCCTGGCTTGCTCCACCCCCTGCTCTTGAGCTTCTCCCGGAGGTGGGCTGCATTTTGGCTGCCTTTTGGGCTGGAGCTTCTCGTTTTTGAGGCCTGGCTTGCTCGACCCCCTGCTCTTGAGATTCTCCCAGAGGTGGGCTGCATTTTGGCTGCCTTTTGGGCTGGAGATTCTCGTGGTTTGAGGCCTGGCTTGCTCCACCCCCTGCTCTTGAGATTCTCCCGGAAGTGGGCTGCATTTTGGCTGCCTTTTGGGCTGGAGCTTCTCGAGGTTTGAGGCCTGGCTTGCTCCACACCCTGCTCTTGAGATTCTCCCGGATGTGGGCTGCATTTTGGCTGCCTTTTGGGCTGGAGCTTCTCGTGGTTTGAGGCCTGGCTTGCTCCACCCCCTGCTCTTGAGATTCTCCCGGAGGTGGGCTGCATTTTGGCTGCCTTTTGGGCTGGAGCTTCTCGTGGTTTGAGGCCTGGCTTGCTCCACCCCCTGCTCTTGATATTCTCCCGGATGTGGGCTGCATTTTGGCTGATTCTTGGGCTGGAGCTTCCCGTGGTTTGAGGCCTGGCTTGCTCCACCCCCTGCTCTTGAGATTCTCCCGGATGTGGGCTGGATTTTGGCTGCCTTTTGGGCTGGAGCTTCTCCAGGTTTGAGGCCTGGCTTGCTCCACCCCCTACTCTTGAGATTCTCCCGGATGTGGCCTGCATTTTGGCTGATTCTTGGGCTGGAGCTTCCCATGGTTTGAGGCCTGGCTTGCTCCACCACCAGCTCGTGATATTCTCCCGGAGGTGGGCTGCATTTTGGCTGCCTGTTGGGCTGGAGCTTCTCGAGGTTTGTGGCCTGGCTTGCTCCACCCCCTGCTCTTGAGATTCTCCCGGAGGTGGACTGCATTTTGGCTGCCTTTTGGGCTGGAGCTTCTCGTGGTTTGAGGCCTGGCTTGCTCCACCCCCTGCTCTTGAGATTCTCCCGGATGTGGGCTGCATTTTGGCTGCCTTTTGTGCTGGAGCTTCTCGTGGTTTGAGGCCTGGCTTGCTCCACCCCCTGCTCTTGAGATTCTCCCGGATGTGGCCTGCATTTTGGCTGATTCTTGGGCTGGAGCTTCCCATGGTTTGAGGCCTGGCTTGCTCCACCACCAGCTCGTGATATTCTCCCGGAGGTGGGCTGCATTTTGGCTGCCTGTTGGGCTGGAGCTTCTCGAGGTTTGTGGCCTGGCTTGCTCCACCCCCTGCTCTTGAGATTCTCCCGGAGGTGGACTGCATTTTGGCTGCCTTTTGGGCTGGAGCTTCTCGTGGTTTGAGGCCTGGCTTGCTCCACCCCCTGCTCTTGAGATTCTCCCGGATGTGGGCTGCATTTTGGCTGCCTTTTGTGCTGGAGCTTCTCGTGGTTTGAGGCCTGGCTTGCTCCACCCCCTGCTCTTGAGATTCTCCCGGATGTGGGCTGCATTTTGGCTGCCTTTTGGGCTGGAGCTTCCCGTGGTTTGAGGCCTGGCTTGCTCCACCCCCTGCTCTTGAGATTCTCCCGGATTTGGGCTGGATTTTGGCAGCCTTTTGGGCTGGAGCTTCTCGTGGTTTGAGGCCTGGCTTGCTCCACCCCCTGCTCTTGAGATTCTCCCGGAGGTGGGCTGCATTTTGGCTACATTTTGGGCTGGAACTTCTCATGGTTGGAGGCCTGGCTTGCTCCACCCCCTGCTCTTGAGATTCTCCCGGATGTGGGCTGCATTTTGGCTGTTTCTTTTGCTGGAGCTTCCCGTGGTTTGAGGCCTGGCTTGCTCCACCCCCTGCTCTTGAGATTCTCCCGGATGTGGGCTGCATTTTGGCTGCATTTTGGGCTGGAGCTTCTCGTGGTTTGAGGCCTGGCTTGCTCCACCCCCTGCCCTTGATATTCTCCCGGATGTGGTCTGCATTTTGGCTGCCTTTTGGGCTGGAGCTTCTCGTGGTTTGAGGCCTGGCTTGCTCCACCCCCTGCTCTTGAGCTTCTCCCGGAGGTGGGCTGCATTTTGGCTGCCTTTTGGGCTGGAGCTTCTCGTTTTTGAGGCCTGGCTTGCTCGACCCCCTGCTCTTGAGATTCTCCCAGAGGTGGGCTGCATTTTGGCTGCCTTTTGGGCTGGAGATTCTCGTGGTTTGAGGCCTGGCTTGCTCCACCCCCTGCTCTTGAGATTCTCCCGGAAGTGGGCTGCATTTTGGCTGCCTTTTGGGCTGGAGCTTCTCGAGGTTTGAGGCCTGGCTTGCTCCACACCCTGCTCTTGAGATTCTCCCGGATGTGGGCTGCATTTTGGCTGCCTTTTGGGCTGGAGCTTCTCGTGGTTTGAGGCCTGGCTTGCTCCACCCCCTGCTCTTGAGATTCTCCCGGAGGTGGGCTGCATTTTGGCTGCCTTTTGGGCTGGAGCTTCTCGTGGTTTGAGGCCTGGCTTGCTCCACCCCCTGCTCTTGATATTCTCCCGGATGTGGGCTGCATTTTGGCTGATTCTTGGGCTGGAGCTTCCCGTGGTTTGAGGCCTGGCTTGCTCCACCCCCTGCTCTTGAGATTCTCCCGGATGTGGGCTGGATTTTGGCTGCCTTTTGGGCTGGAGCTTCTCCAGGTTTGAGGCCTGGCTTGCTCCACCCCCTACTCTTGAGATTCTCCCGGATGTGGCCTGCATTTTGGCTGATTCTTGGGCTGGAGCTTCCCATGGTTTGAGGCCTGGCTTGCTCCACCACCAGCTCGTGATATTCTCCCGGAGGTGGGCTGCATTTTGGCTGCCTGTTGGGCTGGAGCTTCTCGAGGTTTGTGGCCTGGCTTGCTCCACCCCCTGCTCTTGAGATTCTCCCGGAGGTGGACTGCATTTTGGCTGCCTTTTGGGCTGGAGCTTCTCGTGGTTTGAGGCCTGGCTTGCTCCACCCCCTGCTCTTGAGATTCTCCCGGATGTGGGCTGCATTTTGGCTGCCTTTTGTGCTGGAGCTTCTCGTGGTTTGAGGCCTGGCTTGCTCCACCCCCTGCTCTTGAGATTCTCCCGGATGTGGCCTGCATTTTGGCTGATTCTTGGGCTGGAGCTTCCCATGGTTTGAGGCCTGGCTTGCTCCACCACCAGCTCGTGATATTCTCCCGGAGGTGGGCTGCATTTTGGCTGCCTGTTGGGCTGGAGCTTCTCGAGGTTTGTGGCCTGGCTTGCTCCACCCCCTGCTCTTGAGATTCTCCCGGAGGTGGACTGCATTTTGGCTGCCTTTTGGGCTGGAGCTTCTCGTGGTTTGAGGCCTGGCTTGCTCCACCCCCTGCTCTTGAGATTCTCCCGGATGTGGGCTGCATTTTGGCTGCCTTTTGTGCTGGAGCTTCTCGTGGTTTGAGGCCTGGCTTGCTCCACCCCCTGCTCTTGAGATTCTCCCGGATGTGGGCTGCATTTTGGCTGCCTTTTGGGCTGGAGCTTCCCGTGGTTTGAGGCCTGGCTTGCTCCACCCCCTGCTCTTGAGATTCTCCCGGATTTGGGCTGGATTTTGGCAGCCTTTTGGGCTGGAGCTTCTCGTGGTTTGAGGCCTGGCTTGCTCCACCCCCTGCTCTTGAGATTCTCCCGGAGGTGGGCTGCATTTTGGCTGCCTGTTGGGCTGGAGCTTCTCGTGGTTTGTGGCCTGGCTTGCTCCACCCCCTGCTCTTGAGATTCTCCCAGATGTGGGCTGCATTTTGGCTGCCTTTTGGGCTGGAGCTTCTCGTGGTTTGAGGCCTGGCTTGCTCCACCCCCTGCTCTTGAGATTCTCCCGGATGTGGGCTGGATTTTGGCTCCCTTTTGGGCTGGAGCTTCTCGAGGTTTGAGGCCTGGCTTGCTCCACCCCCTGCTCTTGATATTCTCCCGGATGTGGGCTGCATTTTGGCTACATTTTGGGCTGGAACTTCTCATGGTTGGAGGCCTGGCTTGCTCCACCCCCTGCTCTTGAGATTCTCCCGGATGTGGGCTGCATTTTGGCTGTTTCTTTTGCTGGAGCTTCCCGTGGTTTGAGGCCTGGCTTGCTCCACCCCCTGCTCTTGAGATTCTCCCGGATGTGGGCTGCATTTTGGCTGCATTTTGGGCTGGAGCTTCTCGTGGTTTGAGGCCTGGCTTGCTCCACCCCCTGCCCTTGATATTCTCCCGGATGTGGTCTGCATTTTGGCTGCCTTTTGGGCTGGAGCTTCTCGTGGTTTGAGGCCTGGCTTGCTCCACCCCCTGCTCTTGAGCTTCTCCCGGAGGTGGGCTGCATTTTGGCTGCCTTTTGGGCTGGAGCTTCTCGTTTTTGAGGCCTGGCTTGTTCGACCCCCTGCTCTTGAGATTCTCCCAGAGGTGGGCTGCATTTTGGCTGCCTTTTGGGCTGGAGATTCTCGTGGTTTGAGGCCTGGCTTGCTCCACCCCCTGCTCTTGAGATTCTCCCGGAAGTGGGCTGCATTTTGGCTGCCTTTTGGGCTGGAGCTTCTCGAGGTTTGAGGCCTGGCTTGCTCCACACCCTGCTCTTGAGATTCTCCCGGATGTGGGCTGCATTTTGGCTGCCTTTTGGGCTGGAGCTTCTCGTGGTTTGAGGCCTGGCTTGCTCCACCCCCTGCTCTTGAGATTCTCCCGGAGGTGGGCTGCATTTTGGCTGCCTTTTGGGCTGGAGCTTCTCGTGGTTTGAGGCCTGGCTTGCTCCACCCCCTGCTCTTGATATTCTCCCGGATGTGGGCTGCATTTTGGCTGATTCTTGGGCTGGAGCTTCCCGTGGTTTGAGGCCTGGCTTGCTCCACCCCCTGCTCTTGAGATTCTCCCGGATGTGGGCTGGATTTTGGCTCCCTTTTGGGCTGGAGCTTCTCGTGGTTTGAGGCCTGGCTTGCTCCACCCCCTGCTCTTGATATTCTCCTGGATGTGGACTGCATTTTAGCTACATTTTGGGCTGGAACTTCTCATGGTTTGAGGCCTGGCTTGCTCCACCCCCTGCTCTTGAGATTCTCCCGGATGTGGGCTGCATTTTGGCTGCCTTTTGGGCTGGAGCTTCTCGTGGTTTGAGGCCTGGCTTGCTCCACCCCCTGCTCTTGAGATTCTCCCGGATGTGGGCTGCATTTTGGCTGATTCTTGGGCTGTAGCTTCCCGTGGTTTGAGGCCTGGCTTGCTCCACCCCCTGCTCCTGAGATTCTCCCGGATGTGGGCTGCATTTTGGCTGATTCTTGGGCTGGAGCTTCCCGTGGTTTGAGGCCTGGCTTGCTCCACCCCCTGCTCTTGAGATTCTCCCGGATGTGGGCTGCATTTTGGCTGCCTTTTGGGCTGGAGCTTCTCGTGGTTTGAGGCCTGGCTTGCTCCACCCCCTGCTCTTGAGATTCTCCCGGAAGTGGGCTGCATTTTGGCTGCCTTTTGGGCTGGAGCTTCTCGTGGTTTGAGGCCTGGCTTGCTCCACACCCTGCTCTTGATATTCTCCCGGATGTGGGCTGCATTTTGGCTGATTCTTGGGCTGGAGCTTCCCGTGGTTTGAGGCCTGGCTTGCTCCACCCCCTGCTCTTGAGATTCTCCCGGATGTGGGCTGCATTTTGGCTGCCTTTTGGGCTGGAGCTTCTCGTGGTTTGAGGCCTGGCTTGCTCCACCCCCTGCTCTTGAGATTCTCCCGGAAGTGGGCTGCATTTTGGCTGCCTTTTGGGCTGGAGCTTCTCGTGGTTTGAGGCCTGGCTTGCTCCACACCCTGCTCTTGAGATTCTCCCACATCTGGGCTGCATTTTGGCTGCCTTTTGGGCTGGAGCTTCTCATGGTTTGAGGCCTGGCTTGCTCCACCCCCTGCTCTTGAGATTCTCCCGGATGTGGGCTGCATTTTGGCTGATTCTTGGGCTGGAGCTTCCCGTGGTTTGAGGCCTGGCTTGCTCCACCCCCTGCTCTTGAGATTCTCCCGGATGTGGGCTGCATTTTGTCTGCATTTTGGGCTGGAGCTTCTCGTGGTTTGAGGCCTGGCTTGCTCCACACCCTGCTCTTGAGATTCTCCCGGATCTGGGCTGCATTTTGGCTGCCTTTTGGGCTGGAGCTTCTCGTGGTTTGAGGCCTGGCTTGCTCCACCCCCTGCTCTTGAAATTCTCCCGGATGTGGGCTGGATTTTGGCTGCCTTTTGGGCTGGAGCTTCTCGTGGTTTGAGGCCTGGCTTGCTCCACCCCCTGCTCTTGAGATTCTCCCAGATGTGGGCTGCATTTTGGCTGCCTTTTGTGCTGGAGCTTCTCGTGGTTTGAGGCCTGGCTTGCTCCACCCCCTGCTCTTGAGATTCTCCCGGAGGTGGGCTGCATTTTGGCTGCCTTTTGGGCTGGAGCTTCTCGTGGTTTGAGGCCTGGCTTGCTCCACGCCCTGCTCTTGAGATTCTCCCTGATGTGGGCTGGATTTTGGCTCCCTTTTGGGCTGGAGCTTCTCGAGGTTTGAGGCCTGGCTTGCTCCACCCCCTGCTCTTGAGATTCTCCCGGAGGTGGGCTGGATTTTAGCTGCCTTTTGGGCTGGAGATTCTCATGGTTTGAGGACTGGCTTGCTCCACCCCCTGCTCTTGAGATTCTCCCGGATGTGGGCTGCATTTTGGCTGATACTTGGGCTGGAGCTTCTCGTGGTTTGTG
The DNA here is from genome assembly GCA_027574665.1 of Rhynochetos jubatus. Taxonomy (NCBI): domain Eukaryota; kingdom Metazoa; phylum Chordata; class Aves; order Eurypygiformes; family Rhynochetidae; genus Rhynochetos; species Rhynochetos jubatus. Next base: position 148,609 of record JAQBHY010000071.1, read on the forward strand.
GCCTGGCTTGCTCCACCCCCAGCTCTTGATATTCTCCCGTATGTGGGCTGCATTTTTGCTGCCTTTTGTGCTGGAGCTTCTCGTGGTTTGAGGCCTGGCTTGCTCCACCCCCTGCTCTTGAGATTCTCCCGGATGTGGGCTGCATTTTGGCTGCCTTTTGGGCTGGAGCTTCTCGTGGTTTGAGGCCTGGCTTGCTCCACCCCCTGCTCTTGAGATTCTTTGGGATGTGGGCTGGATTTTGGCTGCCTTTTGGGCTGGAGCTTCTCGTGGTTTGAGGCCTGGCTTGCTCCACCCCCTGCTCTTGATATTCTCCCAGATTTGGGCTGCATTTTGGCTGCCTTTTGTGCTGGAGCTTCTCGTGGTTTGAGGCCTGGCTTGCTCCACCCCCTGCTCTTGAGATTCTCCCGGATGTGGGCTGCATTTTGGCTGCCTTTTGGGCTGGAGCTTCTCGTGGTTTGAGGCCTGGCTTGCTCCACCCCCTGCTCTTGAGATTCTCCCGGAGGTGGGCTGCATTTTGTCTGCATTTTGGGCTGGAGCTTCTCGTGGTTTGAGGCCTGGCTTGCTCCACCCCCTGCTCTTGAGATTCTCCCGGAGGTGGGCTGCATTTTGGCTGCCTGTTGGGCTGGAGCTTCTCGTGGTTTGAGGCCTGGCTTGCTCCACCCCCTACTCTTGAGATTCTCCCGGATGTGGGCTGCATTTTGGCTGCCTTTTGTGCTGGAGCTTCTCGTGGTTTGAGGCCTGGCTTGCTCCACCCCCTGCTCTTGATATTCTCCCGGATGTGGGCTGCATTTTGGCTGCCTTTTGGGCTGGAGTTTCTCGTGGTTTGAGGCCTGGCTTGCTCCAGCCCCTGCTCTTGAGATTCTCCCGGAGGTGGGCTGCATTTTGGCTGCCTGTTGGGCTGGAGCTTCTCGTGATTTGAGGCCTGGCTTGCTCCACCCCCTGCTCTTGAGATTCTCCCGGATGTGGGCTGCATTTTGGCTGCCTTTTGGGCTGGAGCTTCTCGTGGTTTGAGGCCTGGCTTGCTCCACCCCCTGCTCTTGAGATTCTCCCGGATGTGGGCTGCATTTTGGCTGCCTTTTGGGCTGGAGTTTCTCGTGGTTTGAGGCCTGGCTTGCTCCACCGCCTGCTCTTGATATTCTCCCGGATGTGGGCTGCATTTTGGCTGCCTTTTGGGCTGGAGCTTCTCGTGGTTTGAGGCCTGGCTTGCTCCACCCCCTGCTCTTGAGATTCTCCCGGATGTGGGCTGCATTTTGGCTGATTCTTGGGCTGGAGCTTCCCGTGGTTTGAGGCCTGGCTTGCTCCACCCCCTGCTCTTGAGATTCTCCCGGATTTGGGCTGCATTTTGGCTGCCTTTAGGGCTGGAGCTTCTCGTGGTTTGAGGCCTGGCTTGCTCCACCCCCTGCTCTTGAGATTCTCCCGGAGGTGGGCTGCATTTTGGCTGCCTGTTGGGCTGGAGCTTCTCGAGGTTTGTGGCCTGGCTTGCTCCACCCCCTGCTCTTGAGATTCTCCCGGAGGTGGGCTGCATTTTGGCTGCCTTTTGGGCTGGAGCTTCTCGTGGTTTGAGGCCTGGCTTGCTCCACCCCCTGCTCTTCATATTCTCCCGGATGTGGGCTGGATTTTGGCTGTCTTTTGGGCTGGAGCTTCTCGAGGTTTGAGGCCTGGCTTGCTCCACCCCCTGCTCTTGATATTCTCCTGGATGTGGGCTGCATTTTGGCTACATTTTGGGCTGGAACTTCTCATGGTTTGAGGCCTGGCTTGCTCCAGCACCTGCTCTTGATATTCTCAGGGAGGTGGGCTGCATTTTGGCTGACTTTTGTGCTGGAGCTTCTCGTGGTTTGAGGCCTGGCTTGCTCCACCCCCTGCTCTTGAGATTCTCCCGGATGTGGGCTGCATTTTGGCTGCCTTTTGGGCTGGAGCTTCTCGTGGTTTGAGGCCTGGCTTGCTCCACCCCCTGCTCTTGAGATTCTCCCGGATGTGGGCTGCATTTTGGCTGCATTTTGGGCTGGAGCTTCTCGTGGTTTGAGGCCTGGCTTGCTCCAGCACCTGCTCTTGAGATTCTCCCGGATGTGGGCTGCATTTTGGCTGCCTTTTGGGCTGGAGCTTCTCGTGGTTTGAGGCCTGGCTTGCTCCACCCCCTGCTCTTGAGATTCTCCCGAATTTGGGCTGCATTTTGGCTGCCTTTTGGGCTGGAGCTTCTCGTGGTTTGAGGCCTGGCTTGCTCCACCCCCTGCTCTTGAGATTCTCCCGGAGGTGGGCTGCATTTTGGCTGCATTTTGGGCTGGAGCTTCTCGTGGTTTGAGGCCTGGCTTGCTCCAGCACCTGCTCTTGAGATTCTCCCGCATGTGGGCTGCATTTTGGCTGCCTTTTGGGCTGGAGCTTCTCGTGGTTTGAGGCCTGGCTTGCTCCACCCCCTGCTCTTGAGATTCTCCCGGATGTGGGCTGGATTTTGTCTGCATTTTGGGCTGGAGCTTCTCGTGGTTTGAGGCCTGGCTTGCTTCAGCACCTGCTCTTGAGATTCTCCCGGAGGTGGGCTGCATTTTGGCTGCATTTTGGACTGGAGCTTCTCGTGGTTTGAGGCCTGGCTTGCTCCAACCCCTGCTCTTGAGATTCTCCCGGAGGTGGGCTGCATTTTGGCTGCCTTTTGGGCTGGAGCTTCTCGTGGTTTCAGGCCTGGCTTGCTCCACCCCCTGCTCTTGAGATTCTCCCGGAGGTGGGCTGCATTTTGGCTGCCTTTTGGGCTGGAGCTTCTCAAGGTTTGAGGCCTGGCTTGCTCCACCCCCTGCTCTTGAGATTCTCCTGGATGTGGGTTGGATTTTGGCTGCCTTTTGGCCTGGAGCTTCTCGTGGTTTGAGGCCTGGCTTGCTCCACCCCCTGCTCTTGAGATTCTCCCGGATGTGGGCTGCATTTTGGCTGCCTGTTGGGCTGGAGCTTCTCGTGGTTTGAGGCCTGGCTTTCTCCAAACTCTGCCATTGACATTCTCCCGTATGTGGGCTGCATTTTGGCTGCCTTTTGGGCTGGAGATTCTCATGGTTTGAGGACTGGCTTGCTCCACCCCCTGCTCTTGAGATTCTCCCGGATGTGGGCTGCATTTTGGCTGATACTTGGGCTGGAGCTTCTCGTGGTTTGTGGCCTGGCTTGCTCCACCCCCAGCTCTTGATATTCTCCCGTATGTGGGCTGCATTTTGGCTGCCTTTTGTGCTGGAGCTTCTCGTGGTTTGAGGCCTGGCTTGCTCCACCCCCTGCTCTTGAGATTCTCCCGGATGTGGGCTGCATTTTGGCTGCCTTTTGGGCTGGAGCTTCTCGTGGTTTGAGGCCTGGCTTGCTCCACCCCCTGCTCTTGAGATTCTTTGGGATGTGGGCTGGATTTTGGCTGCCTTTTGGGCTGGAGCTTCTCGTGGTTTGAGGCCTGGCTTGCTCCACCCCCTGCTCTTGATATTCTCCCAGATTTGGGCTGCATTTTGGCTGCCTTTTGTGCTGGAGCTTCTCGTGGTTTGAGGCCTGGCTTGCTCCACCCCCTGCTCTTGAGATTCTCCCGGATGTGGGCTGCATTTTGGCTGCCTTTTGGGCTGGAGCTTCTCGTGGTTTGAGGCCTGGCTTGCTCCACCCCCTGCTCTTGAGATTCTCCCGGAGGTGGGCTGCATTTTGTCTGCCTTTTGGGCTGGAGCTTCTCGTGGTTTGAGGCCTGGCTTGCTCCACCCCCTGCTCTTGAGATTCTCCCGGAGGTGGGCTGCATTTTGGCTGCCTGTTGGGCTGGAGCTTCTCGTGGTTTGAGGCCTGGCTTGCTCCACCCCCTGCTCTTGAGATTCTCCCGGATGTGGGCTGCATTTTGGCTGCCTTTTGTGCTGGAGCTTCTCGTGGTTTGAGGCCTGGCTTGCTCCACCCCCTGCTCTTGAGATTCTCCCGGATGTGGGCTGCATTTTGGCTGCCTTTTGGGCTGGAGTTTCTCGTGGTTTGAGGCCTGGCTTGCTCCAGCCCCTGCTCTTGAGATTCTCCCGGATGTGGGCTGCATTTTGGCTGCCTGTTGGGCTGGAGCTTCTCGTGATTTGAGGCCTGGCTTGCTCCACCCCCTGCTCTTGAGATTCTCCCGGATGTGGGCTGCATTTTGGCTGCCTTTTGTGCTGGAGCTTCTCGTGGTTTGAGGCCTGGCTTGCTCCACCCCCTGCTCTTGAGATTCTCCCGGATGTGGGCTGCATTTTGGCTGCATTTTGGGCTGGAGTTTCTCGTGGTTTGAGGCCTGGCTTGCTCCACCGCCTGCTCTTGATATTCTCCCGGATGTGGGCTGGATTTTGGCTGCCTTTTGTGCTGGAGCTTCTCGTGGTTTGAGGCCTGGCTTGCTCCACCCCCTGCTCTTGAGATTCTCCCGGATGTGGGCTGCATTTTGGCTGATTCTTGGGCTGGAGCTTCCCGTGGTTTGAGGCCTGGCTTGCTCCACCCCCTGCTCTTCATATTCTCCCGGATGTGGGCTGGATTTTGGCTGCCTTTTGGGCTGGAGATTCTCGAGGTTTGAGGCCTGGCTTGCTCCACCCCCTGCTCTTGATATTCTCCTGGATGTGGGCTGCATTTTGGCTACATTTTGGGCTGGAACTTCTCATGGTTTGAGGCCTGGCTTGCTCCAGCACCTGCTCTTGATATTCTCAGGGAGGTGGGCTGCATTTTGGCTGCCTTTTGGGCTGGAGCTTCTCGTGGTTTGAGGCCTGGCTTGCTCCACCCCCTGCTCTTGAGATTCTCCCGGATGTGGGCTGGATTTTGGCTGCCTTTTGGGCTGGAGCTTCTTGTGGTTTGAGGCCTGGCTTGCTCCACGCTCTGCTCTTGAGATTCTCCTGGATGTGGGCTGCATTTTGGCTGCCTTTTGGGCTGGAGCTTCTCGTGGTTTGAGGCCTGGCTTGCTCCACCCCCTGCTCTTGAGATTCTCCCGGAGGTGGGCTGCATTTTGGCTGCCTTTTGGGCTGGAGCTTCTCGTGGTTTGAGGCCTGGCTTGCTCCACCCCCTGCTCTTGAGATTCTCCCGGAGGTGGGCTGCATTTTGGCTGCATTTTGGGCTGGAGCTTCTCGTGGTTTGAGGCCTGGCTTGCTCCAGCACCTGCTCTTGAGATTCTCCCGGATGTGGGCTGCATTTTGGCTGCCTTTTGGGATGGAGCTTCTCGTGGTTTGAGGCCTGGCTTGCTCCACCCCCTGCTCTTGAGATTCTCCCGCATGTGGGCTGCATTTTGGCTGCCTTTTGGGCTGGAGCTTCTCGTGGTTTGAGGCCTGGCTTGCTCCACCCCCTGCTCTTGAGATTCTCCCGGATGTGGGCTGGATTTTGGCTGCATTTTGGACTGGAGCTTCTCGTGGTTTGAGGCCTGGCTTGCTCCACCCCTTGCTCTTGAGATTCTCCCGGAGGTGGGCTGCATTTTGGCTGCCTTTTGGGCTGGAGCTTCTCGTGGTTTCAGGCCTGGCTTGCTCCACCCCCTGCTCTTGAGATTCTCCCGGAGGTGGGCTGGATTTTGGCTGCCTTTTGGGCTGGAGCTTCTCGTGGTTTGAGGCCTGGCTTGCTCCACCCCCTGCTCTTGAGATTCTCCTGGATGTGGGTTGGATTTTGGCTGCCTTTTGGCCTGGAGCTTCTCGTGGTTTGAGGCCTGGCTTGCTCCACCCCCTGCTCTTGAGATTCTCCCAGATGTGGGCTGCATTTTGGCTGATACTTGGGCTGGAGCTTCTCATGGTTTGAGGCCTGGCTTGCTCCACCCCCTGCTCTTGAGATTCTCCCGGATGTGGGCTGCATTTTGGCTGCCTGTTGGGCTGGAGCTTCTCGTGGTTTGAGGCCTGGCTTTCTCCAAACTCTGCCATTGACATTCTCCCGTATGTGGGCTGCATTTTGGCTGCCTTTTGGGCTGGAGCTTCTCGTGGTTTGAGTCCTGGCTTGCTCCACCCCCTGCTCTTGAGATTCTCCCGGATGTTGCCTGGATTTTGGTTGCCTTTTGGGCTGGAGCTTCTCGTGGTTTGAGGCCTGGATTGCTCCACCCCCTGCTCTTGAGATTCTCCCGGATGTTGCCTGGATTTTGGCTGCCATTTGGGCTGGAGCTTCTCGTGGTTTGAGGCCTGGCTTTCTCCACCCCCTGCTCTTGAGATTCTCCTGGATGTGTGCTGCATTTTGGCTGCCATTTGGGCTGGAGCTTCTCGTGGTTTGAGGCCTGGCTTGCTCCACCCCCTGCTCTTGAGATTCTCCCGGATGTGGGCTGCATTTTGGCTGCCTTTTGGGCTGGAGCTTCTCGTGGTTTGAGGCCTGGCTTCCTCCACCCCCTGCTCTTGAGATTCTCCCGGATGTGGGCTGCATTTTGGCTGCATTTTGGGCTGGAGCTTCTCGTGGTTTGAGGCCTGGCTTGCTCCACCCCCTGCTCTTGAGATTCTCCCGGATGTGGGCTGCATTTTGGCTGCCTTTTGGGCTGGAGCTTCTCGTTGTTTGAGGCCTGGCTTGCTCCACCCCCTGCTCTTGAGATTCTCCCGGATGTGGGCTTCATTTTGGTTGCATTTGCGGCTGGAGCTTCTCGTGGTTTGAGGCCTGGCTTGCTCCACCCCCTGCTCTTGAGATTCTCCTGGATGTGGGCTGCATTTTGGCTGCCTTTTGGGCTGGAGCTTCTCGTGGTTTGAGGCCTGGCTTGCTCCACCCCCTGCTCTTGAGATTCTCCCGGATGTGGGCTGCATTTTGGCTGCCTTTTGGGCTGGAGCTTCTCGTGGTTTGAGACCTGGCTTGCTCCAGCCCCTGCTCTTGAGATTCTCCCGGATGTGGGCTGGATTTTGGCTGCCTTTTGGGCTGGAGCTTCTCGTGGTTTGAGGCCTGCCTCGCTCCACCCCCTGCTCTTGATATTCTCCCGGATGTGGGCTGCATTTTGCCTGATTCTTGGGCTGGAGTTTCTCGTGGTTTGAGGCCTGTCTTGCTCCACCCCCTGCTCTTGAGATTCTCCCGGATGTGGGCTGCATTTTGGCTGCCTTTTGGGCTGGAGCTTCTCGAGGTTTGAGGCCTGGCTTGCTCCACCCCCTGCTCTTGAGATTCTCCCGGATGTGGGCTGCATTTTGGCTGCATTATGGGCTGGAGCTTCTCATGGTTTGAGGCCTGGCTTGCTCCACCTCCTGCTCTTGAGATTCTCCTGGAGGTGGGCTGCATTTTGGCTGATACTTGGGCTGGAGCTTCTCATGGTTTGAGGCCTGGCTTGCTCCACCCCCTGCTCTTGAGATTCTCCCGGATGTTGCCTGGATTTTGGTTGCCTTTTGGCTGGAGCTTCTTGTGGTTTGAGGCCTGGATTGCTCCACCCCCTGCTCTTGAGATTCTCCCGGATGTGGGCTGCATTTTGGCTGCCTTTTGGGCTGGAGCTTCTCGTGGTTTGAGGCCTGGCTTGCTCCAAACTCTGCCATTGACATTCTCCCGTATGTGGGCTGCATTTTGGCTGCCTTTTGGGCTGGAGCTTCTCGTGGTTTGAGTCCTGGCTTGCTCCACCCCCTGCTCTTGAGATTCTCCCGGATGTGGGCTGCATTTTGGCTGATTCTTGGGCTGGAGCTTCCCGTGGTTTGAGGCCTGGCTTGCTCCACCCCCTGCTCTTGAGATTCTCCTGGAGGTAGGCTGCATTTTGGCTTCATTTTGGGCTGGAGCTTCTCGAGGTTTGTGGCCTGGCTTGCTCCAAACCCTGCTCTTGAGATTCTCCTGGAGGTAGGCTGCATTTTGGCTTCATTTTGGGCTGGAGCTTCCCGTGGTTTGAGGCCTGGCTTGCTCCACCCCCTGCTCTTGATATTCTCCCGGATGTGGGCTGGATTTTGGCTCCCATTTGGGCTGGAGCTTCTCCAGGTTTGAGGCCTGGCTTGCTCCACCCCCTACTCTTGAGATTCTCCCGGATGTGGGCTGCATTTTGGCTGATTCTTGGGCTGGAGCTTCCCATGGTTTGAGGCCTGGCTTGCTCCACCGCCAGCTCGTGATATTCTCCCGGAGGTGGGCTGCATTTGGGCTGCCTGTTGGCCTGGAGCTTCTCGAGGTTTGTGGCCTGGCTTGCTCCACCCCCTGCTCTTGAGATTCTCCCGGAGGTGGGCTGCATTTTGGCTGCCTTTTGGGCTGGAGCTTCTCGTGGTTTGAGGCCTGGCTTGCTCCACCCCCTGCTCTTGAGATTCTCCCGGAGGTGGGCTGCATTTTGGCTGCCTTTTGTGCTGGAGCTTCTCGTGGTTTGAGGCCTGGCTTGCTCCACCCCCTGCTCTTGAGATTCTCCCGGATGTGGGCTGCATTTTGGCTGCCTTTTGGGCTGGAGCTTCCCGTGGTTTGAGGCCTGGCTTGCTCCACCCCCTGCTCTTGAGATTCTCCCGGATTTGGGCTGGATTTTGGCTGCCTTTTGGGCTGGAGCTTCTCGTGGTTTGAGGCCTGGCTTGCTCCACCCCCTGCTCTTGAGATTCTCCCGGAGGTGGGCTGCATTTTGGCTGCCTGTTGGGCTGGAGCTTCTCATGGTTTGTGGCCTGGCTTGCTCCACCCCCTGCTCTTGAGATTCTCCCAGATGTGGGCTGCATTTTGGGTGCCTTTTGGGCTGGAGCTTCTCGTGGTTTGAGGCCTGGCTTGCTCCACCCCCTGCTCTTGAGATTCTCCCGGATGTGGGCTGGATTTTGGCTCCCTTTTGGGCTGGAGCTTCTCGAGGTTTGAGGCCTGGCTTGCTCCACCCCCTGCTCTTGAGATTCTCCCGGATGTGGGCTGCATTTTGGCTACATTTTGGGCTGGAACTTCTCATGGTTGGAGGCCTGGCTTGCTCCACCCCCTGCTCTTGAGATTCTCCCGGATGTGGGCTGCATTTTGGCTGTTTCTTTTGGGCTGGAGCTTCTTGTGGTTTGAGGCCTGGCTTGCTCCACCCCCTGCTCTTGAGATTCTCCCAGATGTGGGCTGCATTTTGGCTGCATTTTGGGCTGGAGCTTCTCGTGGTTTGAGGCCTGGCTTGCTCCACCCCCTGCCCTTGATATTCTCCCGGATGTGGTCTGCATTTTGGCTGCCTTTTGGGCTGGAGCTTCTCGTGGTTTGAGGCCTGGCTTGCTCCACCCCCTGCTCTTGAGCTTCTCCCGGAGGTGGGCTGCATTTTGGCTGCCTTTTGGGCTGGAGCTTCTCGTTTTTGAGGCCTGGCTTGCTCGACCCCCTGCTCTTGAGATTCTCCCGGAGGTGGGCTGCATTTTGGCTGCCTTTTGGGCTGGAGATTCTCGTGGTTTGAGGCCTGGCTTGCTCCACCCCCTGCTCTTGAGATTCTCCCGGAAGTGGGCTGCATTTTGGCTGCCTTTTGGGCTGGAGCTTCTCGTGGTTTGAGGCCTGGCTTGCTCCACACCCTGCTCTTGAGATTCTCCCGGATGTGGGCTGCATTTTGGCTGCCTTTTGGGCTGGAGCTTCTCGTGGTTTGAGGCCTGGCTTGCTCCACCCCCTGCTCTTGAGATTCTCCCGGAGGTGGGCTGCATTTTGGCTGCCTTTTGGGCTGGAGCTTCTCGTGGTTTGAGGCCTGGCTTGCTCCACCCCCTGCTCTTGATATTCTCCCGGATGTGGGCTGCATTTTGGCTGATTCTTGGGCTGGAGCTTCCCGTGGTTTGAGGCCTGGCTTGCTCCACCCCCTGCTCTTGAGATTCTCCCGGAAGTGGGCTGCATTTTGGCTGCCTTTTGGGCTGGAGCTTCTCGTGGTTTGAGGCCTGGCTTGCTCCACACCCTGCTCTTGAGATTCTCCCGGATGTGGGCTGCATTTTGGCTGCCTTTTGGGCTGGAGCTTCTCGTGGTTTGAGGCCTGGCTTGCTCCACCCCCTGCTCTTGAGATTCTCCCGGAGGTGGGCTGCATTTTGGCTGCCTTTTGGGCTGGAGCTTCCCGTGGTTTGAGGCCTGGCTTGCTCCACCCCCTGCTCTTGATATTCTCCCGGATGTGGGCTGCATTTTGGCTGATTCTTGGGCTGGAGCTTCCCGTGGTTTGAGGCCTGGCTTGCTCCACCCCCTGCTCTTGAGATTCTCCCGGAGGTGGGCTGCATTTTGGCTGCCTTTTGGGCTGGAGCTTCTCGTGGTTTGAGGCCTGGCTTGCTCCACCCCCTGCTCTTGAGATTCTCCCGGATGTGGGCTGCATTTTGGCTGCATTTAGGGCTGGAGCTTCTCGTGGTTTGAGGCCTGGCTTGCTCCACCCCCTGCTCTTGAGATTCTCCCGGAGGTGGGCTGCATTTTGGCTGCCTTTTGGGCTGGAGCTTCTCGTGGTTTGAGGCCTGGCTTGCTCCACCCCCTGCTCTTGAGATTCTCCCGGAGGTGGGCTGCATTTTGGCTGATTCTTGGGCTGGAGCTTCCCGTGGTTTGAGGCCTGGCTTGCTCCACCCCCTGCTCTTGAGATTCTCCCCGATGTGGGCTGGATTTTGGCTCCCTTTTGGGCTGGAGCTTCTCGAGTTTTGAGGCCTGGCTTGCTCCACCCCCTGCTCTTGATATTCTCCTGGATGTGGACTGCATTTTAGCTACATTTTGGGCTGGAACTTCTCATGGTTTGAGGCCTGGCTTGCTCCACCCCCTGCTCTTGAGATTCTCCCAGAGGTGGGCTGCATTTTGGCTGCCTTTTGGGCTGGAGCTTCTCGTGGTTTGAGGCCTGGCTTGCTCCACCCCCTGCTCTTCATATTCTCCCGGATGTGGGCTGCATTTTGGCTGATTCTTGGGCTGGAGCTTCCCGTGGTTTGAGGCCTGGCTTGCTCCACCCCCTGCTCTTGAGATTCTCCCGGATGTGGGCTGCATTTTGGCTGCCTTTTGGGCTGGAGCTTCTCGTGGTTTGAGGCCTGGCTTGCTCCACCCCCTGCTCCTGAGATTCTCCCGGATGTGGGCTGCATTTTGGCTGATTCTTGGGCTGGAGCTTCCCGTGGTTTGAGGCCTGGCTTGCTCCACCCCCTGCTCTTGAGATTCTCCCGGAGGTGGGCTGCATTTTGGCTGCCTTTTGGGCTGGAGCTTCTCGTGGTTTGAGGCCTGGCTTGCTCCACCCCCTGCTCTTGAGATTCTCCTGGATGTGGACTGCATTTTAGCTACATTTTGGGCTGGAACTTCTCATGGTTTGAGGCCTGGCTTGCTCCACCCCCTGCTCTTGAGATTCTCAGGGAGGTGGGCTGCATTTTGGCTGCCTTTTGGGCTGGAGCTTCTCGTGGTTTGAGGCCTGGCTTGCTCCACCCCCTGCTCTTGAGATTCTCCTGGATGTGGGCTGCATTTTGGCTGATTCTTGGGCTGGAGCTTCCCGTGGTTTGAGGCCTGGCTTGCTCCACCCCCTGCTCTTGAGATTCTCCCGGATGTGGGCTGCATTTTGGCTGCCTTTTGGGCTGGAGCTTCTCGTGGTTTGAGGCCTGGCTTGCTCCACCCCCTGCTCCTGAGATTCTCCCGGATGTGGACTGCATTTTGGCTGATTCTTGGGCTGGAGCTTCCCGTGGTTTGAGGCCTGGCTTGCTCCACCCCCTGCTCTTGAGATTCTCCCGGAGGTGGGCTGCATTTTGGCTGCCTTTTGGGCTGGAGATTCTCGTGGTTTGAGGCCTGGCTTGCTCCACCCCCTGCTCTTGAGATTCTCCCGGAAGTGGGCTGCATTTTGGCTGCCTTTTGGGCTGGAGCTTCTCGTGGTTTGAGGCCTGGCTTGCTCCACACCCTGCTCTTGAGATTCTCCCAGATCTGGGCTGCATTTTGGCTACCTTTTGGGCTGGAGCTTCTCATGGTTTGAGGCCTGGCTTGCTCCACCCCCTGCTCTTGAAATTCTCCTGGATGTGGGCTGGATTTTGGCTGCCTTTTGGGCTGGAGCTTCTCGTGGTTTGAGGCCTGGCTTGCTCCAGCCCCTGCTCTTGAGATTCTCCCAGATGTGGGCTGCATTTTGTCTGCATTTTGGGCTGGAGCTTCTCGTGGTTTGAGGCCTGGCTTGCTCCACCCCCTGCTCTTGAGATTCTCCCGGAGGTGGGCTGCATTTTGGCTGCCTTTTGGGCTGGAGCTTCTCGTGGTTTGAGGCCTGGCTTGCTCCACCCCCTGCTCTTGAGATTCTCCCGGATGTGGGCTGCATTTTGGCTGATTCTTGGGCTGCAGCTTCCCGTGGTTTGAGTCCTGGCTTGCTCCACCCCCTGCTCTTGAGATTCTCCCGGATGTGGGCTGCATTTTGGCTGCCTTTTGGGCTGGAGCTTCTCGTGGTTTGAGGCCTGGCTTGCTCCACCCCCTGCTCTTGAGATTCTCCCGGATGTGGGCTGGATTTTGTCTGCATTTTGGGCTGGAGCTTCTCGTGGTTTGAGGCCTGGCTTGCTCCACACCCTGCTCTTGAGATTCTCCCAGATCTGGGCTGCATTTTGGCTGCCTTTTGGGCTGGAGCTTCTCGTGGTTTGAGGCCTGGCTTGCTCCACCCCCTGCTCTTGAAATTCTCCCGGATGTGGGCTGGATTTTGGCTGCCTTTTGGGCTGGAGCTTCTCGTGGTTTGAGGCCTGGCTTGCTCCACCCCCTGCTCTTGCGATTCTCCCGGATGTGGGCTGCATTTTGGCTGCCTTTTGTGCTGGAGCTTCTCGTGGTTTGAGGCCTGGCTTGCTCCACCCCCTGCTCTTGAGATTCTCCCGGAGGTGGGCTGCATTTTGGCTGCCTTTTGGGCTGGAGCTTCTCGAGGTTTGAGGCCTGGCTTGCTTCACCCCCTGCTCTTGAGATTCTCCCTGATGTGGGCTGGATTTTGGCTCCCTTTTGGGCTGGAGCTTCTCGAGGTTTGAGGCCTGGCTTGCTCCACCCCCTGCTCTTGAGATTCTCCCGGATGTGGGCTGCATTTTGGCTGCCTTTTGGGCTGGAGCTTCTCGTGGTTTGAGGCCTGGCTTGCTCCACCCCCTGCTCTTGATATTCTCCCGGATGTGGGCTGCATTTTGGCTGCCTTTTGGGCTGGAGCTTCTCGTGGTTTGAGGCCTGGCTTGCTCCACCCCCTGCTCTTGAGATTCTCCCGGATGTGGGCTGCATTTTGGCTGCCTTTTGGGCTGGAGCTTCTCGTGGTTTGAGGCCTGGCTTGCTCCACCCCCTGCTCTTGAGATTCTCCCGGAGGTGGGCTGGATTTTAGCTGCCTTTTGGGCTGGAGATTCTCATGGTTTGAGGACTGGCTTGCTCCACCCCCTGCTCTTGAGATTCTCCCGGATGTGGGCTGCATTTTGGCTGATACTTGGGCTTGAGCTTCTCGTGGTTTGAGGCCTGGCTTGCTCCACCCCCAGCTCTTGATATTCTCCCGGATGTGGGCTGCATTTTGGCTGCCTTTTGTGCTGGAGCTTCTCGTGGTTTGAGGCCTGGCTTGCTCCACCCCCTGCTCTTGAGATTCTCCCGGATGTGGGCTGCATTTTGGCTGCCTTTTGGGCTGGAGCTTCTCGTGGTTTGAGGCCTGGCTTGCTCCACCCCCTGCTCTTGAGATTCTCCCGGATGTGGGCTGCATTTTGGCTGCCTTTTGGGCTGGAGCTTCTCGTGGTTTGAGGCCTGGCTTGCTCCAGCACCTGCTCTTGAGATTCTCCCGGATGTGGGCTGCATTTTGGCTGCCTTTTGGGCTGGAGCTTCTCGTGGTTTGAGGCCTGGCTTGCTCCACCCCCTGCTCTTGAGATTCTCCCGAATTTGGGCTGCATTTTGGCTGCCTTTTGGGCTGGAGCTTCTCGTGGTTTGAGGCCTGGCTTGCTCCACCCCCTGCTCTTGAGATTCTCCCGGAGGTGGGCTGCATTTTGGCTGCATTTTGGGCTGGAGCTTCTCGTGGTTTGAGGCCTGGCTTGCTCCACCCCCTGCTCTTGAGATTCTCCCGGATGTGGGCTGCATTTTGGCTGCCTTTTGGGCTGGAGCTTCTCGTGGTTTGAGGCCTGGCTTGCTCCACCCCCTGCTCTTGAGATTCTCCCGCATGTGGGCTGCATTTTGGCTGCCTTTTGGGCTGGAGCTTCTCGTGGTTTGAGGCCTGGCTTGCTCCACCCCCTGCTCTTGAGATTCTCCCGGATGTGGGCTGGATTTTGTCTGCATTTTGGGCTGGAGCTTCTCGTGGTTTGAGGCCTGGCTTGCTTCAGCACCTGCTCTTGAGATTCTCCCGGAGGTGGGCTGCATTTTGGCTGCATTTTGGACTGGAGCTTCTCGTGGTTTGAGGCCTGGCTTGCTCCACCCCTTGCTCTTGAGATTCTCCCGGAGGTGGGCTGCATTTTGCTGCCTTTTGGGCTGGAGCTTCTCGTGGTTTCAGGCCTGGCTTGCTCCACCCCCTGCTCTTGAGATTCTCCCGGAGGTGGGCTGCATTTTGGCTGCCTTTTGGGCTGGAGCTTCTCGTGGTTTGAGGCCTGGCTTGCTCCACCCCCTGCTCTTGAGATTCTCCCAGATGTGGGCTGCATTTTGGCTGCCTTTTGTGCTGGAGCTTCTCGTGGTTTGAGGCCTGGCTTGCTCCACCCCCTGCTCTTGAGATTCTCCCGGATGTGGGCTGCATTTTGGCTGCCTTTTGGGCTGGAGCTTCTCGAGGTTTGAGGCCTGGCTTGCTCCACCCCCTGCTCTTGAGATTCTCCCTGATGTGGGCTGGATTTTGGCTCCCTTTTGGGCTGGAGCTTCTCGAGGTTTGAGGCCTGGCTTGCTCCACCCCCTGCTCTTGAGATTCTCCCGGAGGTGGGCTGCATTTTGGCTGCCTTTTGGGCTGGAGCTTCTCGTGGTTTGAGGCCTGGCTTGCTCCACCCCCTGCTCTTGAGATTCTCCCGGATGTGGACTGCATTTTGGCTGATTTTTGGGCTGGAGCTTCCCGTGGTTTGAGGCCTGGCTTGCTCCACCCCCTGCTCTTGAGATTCTCCCGGATGTGGGCTGCATTTTGGCTGCCTTTTGGGCTGGAGCTTCTCGTGGTTTGAGGCCTGGCTTGCTCCACCCCCTGCTCTTGAGATTCTCCCGGAGGTGGGCTGGATTTTAGCTGCCTTTTGGGCTGAAGATTCTCATGGTTTGAGGACTGGCTTGCTCCACCCCCTGCTCTTGAGATTCTTTGGGATGTGGGCTGCATTTTGGCTGCCTTTTGGGCTGGAGCTTCTCGTGGTTTGAGGCCTGGCTTGCTCCACCCCCTGCTCTTGAGATTCTCCCGGATGTGGGCTGCATTTTGGCTGCCTTTTGGGCTGGAGCTTCTCGTGGTTTGAGGCCTGGCTTGCTCCACCCCCTGCTCTTGAGATTCTCCCAGATGTGGGCTGCATTTTGTCTGCATTTTGGGCTGGAGCTTCTCGTGGTTTGAGGCCTGGCTTGCTCCACCCCCTGCTCTTGAGATTCTCCCGGAGGTGGGCTGCATTTTGGCTGCCTGTTGGGCTGGAGCTTCTCGAGGTTTGTGGCCTGGCTTGCTCCACCCCCTGCTCTTGAGATTCTCCCGGATGTGGGCTGCATTTTGGCTGCCTTTTGGGCTGGAGCTTCTCGTGGTTTGAGGCCTGGCTTGCTCCACCCCCTGCTCTTCATATTCTCAGGGAGGTGGGCTGCATTTTGGCTGACTTTTGTGCTGGAGCTTCTCGTGGTTTGAGGCCTGGCTTGCTCCACCCCCTGCTCTTGAGATTCTCCCGGATGTGGGCTGCATTTTGGCTGCCTTTTGGGCTGGAGCTTCTCGTGGTTTGAGGCCTGGCTTGCTCCACCCCCTGCTCTTGAGATTCTCCCGGATGTGGGCTGCATTTTGGCTGCATTTTGGGCTGGAGCTTCTCGTGGTTTGAGGCCTGGCTTGCTCCAGCACCTGCTCTTGAGATTCTCCCGGATGTGGGCTGCATTTTGGCTGCCTTTTGGGCTGGAGCTTCTCGTGGTTTGAGGCCTGGCTTGCTCCACCCCCTGCTCTTGAGATTCTCCCGAATTTGGGCTGCATTTTGGCTGCCTTTTGGGCTGGAGCTTCTCGTGGTTTGAGGCCTGGCTTGCTCCACCCCCTGCTCTTGAGATTCTCCCGGAGGTGGGCTGCATTTTGGCTGCATTTTGGGCTGGAGCTTCTCGTGGTTTGAGGCCTGGCTTGCTCCAGCACCTGCTCTTGAGATTCTCCCGGATGTGGGCTGCATTTTGGCTGCCTTTTGGGCTGGAGCTTCTCGTGGTTTGAGGCCTGGCTTGCTCCACCCCCTGCTCTTGAGATTCTCCCGCATGTGGGCTGCATTTTGGCTGCCTTTTGGGCTGGAGCTTCTCGTGGTTTGAGGCCTGGCTTGCTCCACCCCCTGCTCTTGAGATTCTCCCGGATGTGGGCTGGATTTTGTCTGCATTTTGGGCTGGAGCTTCTCGTGGTTTGAGGCCTGGCTTGCTTCAGCACCTGCTCTTGAGATTCTCCCGGAGGTGGGCTGCATTTTGGCTGCATTTTGGACTGGAGCTTCTCGTGGTTTGAGGCCTGGCTTGCTCCACCCCTTGCTCTTGAGATTCTCCCGGAGGTGGGCTGCATTTTGCTGCCTTTTGGGCTGGAGCTTCTCGTGGTTTCAGGCCTGGCTTGCTCCACCCCCTGCTCTTGAGATTCTCCCGGAGGTGGGCTGCATTTTGGCTGCCTTTTGGGCTGGAGCTTCTCGTGGTTTGAGGCCTGGCTTGCTCCACCCCCTGCTCTTGAGATTCTCCTGGATGTGGGTTGGATTTTGGCTGCCTTTTGGCCTGGAGCTTCTCGTGGTTTGAGGCCTGGCTTGCTCCACCCCCTGCTCTTGAGATTCTCCCGGATGTGGGCTGCATTTTGGCTGATACTTGGGCTGGAGCTTCTCATGGTTTGAGGCCTGGCTTGCTCCACCCCCTGCTCTTGAGATTCTCCCGGATGTGGGCTGCATTTTGGCTGCCTTTTGGGCTGGAGCTTCTCGTGGTTTGAGGCCTGGCATTCTCCAAACTCTGCCATTGACATTCTCCCGTATGTGGGCTGCATTTTGGCTGCCTGTTGGGCTGGAGCTTCTCGTGGTTTGAGTCCTGGCTTGCTCCACCCCCTGCTCTTGAGATTCTCCCGGATGTGGGCTGCATTTTGGCTGCCTTTTGGGCTGGAGCTTCTCGTGGTTTGAGGCCTGGATTGCTCCACCCCCTGCTCTTGAGATTCTCCCGGATGTGGGCTGCATTTTGGCTGCCTTTTGGGCTGGAGCTTCTCGTGGTTTGAGGCCTCGCTTGCTCCACCCCCTGCTCTTGAGATTCTCCTGGATGTGGGCTGCATTTTGGCTGCCTTTTGGGCTGGAGCTTCTCGTGGTTTGAGGCCTGGCTTGCTCCACCCCCTGCTCTTGAGATTCTCCCGGATGTGGGCTGCATTTTGGCTGCCTTTTGGGCTGGAGCTTCTCGTGGTTTGAGACCTGGCTTGCTCCAGCCCCTGCTCTTGAGATTCTCCCGGATGTGGGCTGGATTTTGGCTGCCTTTTGGGCTGGAGCTTCTCGTGGTTTGAGGCCTGCCTTGCTCCACCCCCTGCTCTTGATATTCTCCCGGATGTGGGCTGCATTTTGCCTGATTCTTGGGCTGGAGTTTCTCGTGGTTTGAGGCCTGTCTTGCTCCACCCCCTGCTCTTGAGATTCTCCCGGATGTGGGCTGCATTTTGGGTACATTTTGGGCTGGAGCTTCTCGTGGTTTGAGGCCTGGCTTGCTCCAGCCCCTGCTCTTGAGATTCTCCCGGATGTGGGCTGCATTTTGGCTGCCTTTTGGGCTGGAGCTTCTCGAGGTTTGATCCCAGCCTTGCTCCACCCCCTGCTCTTGAGATTCTCCCGGATGTGGGCTGCATTTTGGCTGCATTATGGGCTGGAGCTTCTCATGGTTTGAGGCCTGGCTTGCTCCACCCCCTGCTCTTGATATTCTCCCGGATGTGGGCTGCATTTTGGCTGCATTTAGGGCTGGAGCTTCTCGTGGTTTGAGGCCTGGCTTGCTCCACCCCCTGCTCTTGAGATTCTCCTGGATGTGGGCTGCATTTTGGCTGCCTTTTGGGCTGGAGCTTCTCGTGGTTTGAGGCCTGGCTTGCTCCACCCCCTGCTCTTGAAATTGTCCCGGATGTGGGCTGGATTTTGGCTGCCTTTTGTGCTGGAGCTTCTCGTGGTTTGAGGCCTGGCTTGCTCCACCCCCTGCTCTTGAGATTCTCCCGGATGTGGGCTGCATTTTGGCTGCCTTTTGGGCTGGAGCTTCTCGTGGTTTGAGGCCTGGCTTGCTCCACCCCCTGCTCTTGAGATTCTCCCGGAGGTGGGCTGCATTTTGGCTGCATTTTGGGCTGGAGCTTCTTGTGGTTTGAGGCCTGTCTTACTCCACCCCCTGCTCTTGAGATTCTCCCGGATGTGGGCTGCATTTTGGCTGCATTTTGGGCTGGAGCTTGTCATGGTTTGAGGCCTGGCTTGCTCCACCCCCTGCTCTTGAGATTCTCCCAGAGGTGGGCTGCATTTTGGCTGCCTTTTGGGCTGGAGCTTCTCGTGGTTTGAGGCCTGGCTTGCTCCACCCCCTGCTCTTCATATTCTCCCGGATGTGGGCTGGATTTTGGCTGCCTTTTGGGCTGGAGCTTCTCGTGGTTTGAGGCCTGGCTTGCTCCACCTCCTGCTCTTGAGATTCTCCTGGAGGTGGGCTGCATTTTGGCTGATACTTGGGCTGGAGCTTCTCATGGTTTGAGGCCTGGCTTGCTCCATGCCCTGCTCTTGAGATTCTCCCGGATGTGGGCTGCATTTTGGCTGCCTGTTGGGCTGGAGCTTCTCGTGGTTTGAGGCCTGGCTTGCTCCACCCCCTGCTCTTGAGATTCTCCCGGATGTGGGCTGCATTTTGGCTGCCTTTTGGGCTGGAGCTTCTTGTGGTTTGAGGCCTGGATTGCTCCACCCCCTGCTCTTGAGATTCTCCCGGATGTGGGCTGGATTTTGGCTGCCTTTTGGGCTGGAGCTTCTCGTAGTTTGAGGCCTGGCTTGCTCCACCCCCTGCTCTTGAGATTCTCCTGGATGTGTGCTGCATTTTGGCTGATTCTTGGGCTGGAGCTTCTCGTGGTTTGAGGCCTGGCTTGCTCCAAACTCTGCCATTGACATTCTCCCGTATGTGGGCTGCATTTTGGCTGCCTTTTGGGCTGGAGCTTCTCGTGGTTTGAGTCCTGGCTTGCTCCACCCCCTGCTCTTCATATTCTCCCGGATGTGGGCTGCATTTTGGCTGATTCTTGGGCTGGAGCTTCCCGTGGTTTGAGGCCTGGCTTGCTCCACCCCCTGCTCTTGAGATTCTCCCGGATGTTGCCTGGATTTTGGTTGCCTTTTGGGCTGGAGCTTCTTGTGGTTTGAGGCCTGGCTTGCTCCACCCCATGCTCTTGAGATTCTCCCGGATGTTGGCTGCATTTTGGCTGCCATTTGGGCTGGAGCTTCTCGTGGTTTGAGGCCTGGCTTGCTCCACCCCCTGCTCTTGAGATTCTCCCGGATGTGGGCTGCATTTTGGCTGCCATTTGGGCTGGAGCTTCTCGTGGTTTGAGACCTGGCTTGCTCCAGCCCCTGCTCTTGAGATTCTCCCGGATGTGGGCTGGATTTTGGCTGCCTTTTAGGCTGGAGCTTCTCGTGGTTTGAGGCCTGGCTTGCTCCACCCCCTGCTCTTGAGATTCTCCCGGATGTGGGCTGCATTTTGCCTGATTCTTGGGCTGGAGTTTCTCGTGGTTTGAGGCCTGGCTTTCTCCACCCCCTGCTCTTGAGATTCTCCCGGATGTGGGCTGCATTTTGGCTGCCTGTTGGGCTGGAGCTTCTCGAGGTTTGATCCCAGCCTTGCTCCACCCCCTGCTCTTGAGATTCTCCCGGATGTGGGCTGCATTTTGGCTGCCTTTTGGGCTGGAGCTTCTCGTGGTTTGAGGCCTGGCTTGCTCCACCCCGTGCTCTTGAAATTGTCCCGGATGTGGGCTGGATTTTGGCTGCCTTTTGTGCTGGAGCTTCTCGTGGTTTGAGGCCTGGCTTGCTCCACCCCCTGCTCTTGAGATTCTCCCGGATGTGGGCTGCATTTTGGCTGCATTTTGGGCTGGAGCTTCTCGTGATTTGAGGCCTGCATTGCTCCACCCCCTGCTCTTGAGATTCTCCCGGATGTGGGCTGGATTTTGTCTGCATTTTGGGCTGGAGCTTCTCGTGGTTTGAGGCCTGGCTTGCTCCACCCCCTGCTCTTGAGATTCTCCCGGATGTGGGCTGCATTTTGGCTGCCTTTTGGGCTGGAGCTTCTTGTGGTTTGAGGCCTGTCTTACTCCACCCCCTGCTCTTGAGATTCTCCCGGATGTGGGCTGCATTTTGGCTGCATTTTGGGCTGGAGCTTGCCATGGTTTGAGGCCTGGCTTGCTCCACCCCCTGCTCTTGAGATTCTCCCAGAGGTGGGCTGCATTTTGGCTGCCTTTTGGGCTGGAGCTTCTCGTGGTTTGAGGCCTGGCTTGCTCCACCCCCTGCTCTTGAGATTTTCCTGGAGGTGGGCTGCATTTTGGTGCGTTTTGGGCTGGAGCTTCTCGTGGTTTGAGGCCTGGCTTGCTCCAAACACTGCTCTTGAGATTCTCCTGGATGTGGGCTGCATTTTGGCTGCCTTTTGGGCTGGAGCTTCTCGTGGTTTGAGGCCTGCCTTGCTCGACCCCCTGCTCTTGAGATTCTCCCGGAGGTGGGCTGGAGTTTGGCTGCGTTTTGGGCTGGAGCTTCTCGTGGTTTGAGGCCTGCCTTGCTCGACCCCCTGCTCTTGAGATTCTCCCGGATGTGGGCTGGAGTTTGGCTGCCTTTTGTGCTGGAGCTTCTCGAGGTTTGTGGCCTGGCTTGCTCCACCCCCTGCTCTTGATATTCTCCCGGATGTGGGCTGAATTTTGGCTGCCTTTTGGGCTGGAGCTTCTCGTGGTTTGAGGCCTGGCTTGCTCCACCCCCTGCTCTTGAGATTCTCCTGGATGTGGGCTGCATTTTGGCTGATTCTGGGGCTGGAGATTCTCATGGTTTGAGGCCTGGCTTGCTCCACCCCCTGCTCTTGATATTCTCCCCGCATGTCGGCTGGATTTTGGCTGCATTTTGGGCTGGAGCTTCTCATGGTTTGAGGCATGGCTTGCTCCACCCCCTGCTCTTGAGATTCTCCCGGAGGTGGGCTGCATTTTGGCTTCATTTTGGGCTGGAGCTTCTCGTGGTTTGAGGCCTGGCTTGCTCCACCCCCTGCTCTTGAGATTCTCCCGGATGTGGGCTGGTTTTTGGCTGCATTTTGGGCTGGAGCTTCTCGTGGTTTGAGGCCTGGCTTGCTCCACCCCCTTCTCTTGAGATTCTCCCGGATGTGGGCTGCATTTTGGCTGCCTTTTGGGCTGGAGCTTCTCGTGGTTTGAGGCCTGGCTTGCTCCACCCCCTGCTCTTGAGATTCTCCTGGATGTGGGCTGCATTTTGGGTGATTCTTGGGCTGGAGCTTCTCGTGGTTTGAGGCCTGGCTTGCTCCACCCCCTGCTCTTCATATTCTCCCGGATGTGGGCTGCATTTTGGCTGCATTTTGGGCTGGAGCTTCTCGTGGTTTGAGGCCTGGCTTGCTCCACCCCCTGCTCTTGAGATTCTCCCGGATGTTGGCTGCATTTTGGCTGCCTTTTGGGCTGGAGCTTCTCGTGGTTTGAGGCCTGGCTTGCTCCACCCCCTGCTCTTGAGATTCTCCCGGATGTGGGCTGCGTTTTGGCTGCCTTTTTTGATGGAGCTTCTCGTGGTTTGAGGCCTGGCTTGCTCCAACCCCTGCTCTTGAAATTCTCCTGGATGTGGGCTGCATTTTGGCTGATTCTGGGGCTGGAGCTTCTCATGGTTTGAGGCCTGGCTTGCTCCACCCCCTGCTCTTGAGATTCTCCCCGCATGTCGGCTGGATTTTGGCTGCCTTTTGGGCTGGAGCTTCTCATGGTTTGAGGCATGGCTTGCTCCACCCCCTGCTCTTGAGATTCTCCCGGAGGTGGGCTGAATTTTGGCTGCCTTTTGGGCTGGAGCTTCTCGTGGTTTGAGGCCTGGCTTGCTCCACCCCCTGCTCTTGAGATTCTCCCGGATGTGGGCTGCATTTTGGCTGATTCTTGGGCTGGAGCTTCTCGTGGTTTGAGGCCTGCCTTGCTCCACCCCCTGCTCTTGAGATTCTCCCGGATGTGGGCTGCATTTTGGCTGCCTTTTGGGCTGGAGCTTCTCGTGGTTTGAGGCCTGTCTTGCTCCACCCCCTGCTCTTGAGATTCTCCTGGATGTGGGCTGCATTTTGGGTGATTCTTGGGCTGGAGCTTCTCGTGGTTTGAGGCCTGGCTTGCTCCACCCCCTGCTCTTGAGATTCTCCCGGATGTGGGCTGCATTTTGGCTGCATTTTGGGCTGGAGCTTCTCGTGGTTTGAGGCCTGGTTTGCTCCAACCCCTGCTCTTGAAAGTGTCCCGGATGTAGGCTGCATTTTGGCTGCCTTTTGGGCTGGAGCTTCTCGTGGTTTGAGGCCTGGCTTGCTCCACCCCCTGCTCTTGAGATTCTCCCGGATGTGGGCTGCGTTTTGGCTGTTTTTTGGGCTGGAGCTTCTCGTGGTTTGAGGCCTGGCTTGCTCCAACCCCTGCTCTTGAAATTTTCCCGGATGTAGGCTGCATTTTGGCTGCATTTTGGGCTGGAGCTTCTCGTGGTTTGAGGCCTGGCTTGCTCCACCCCCTGCTCTTGAGATTCTCCCGGATGTGGGCTGCATTTTGGCTGCCTTTTTTGCTGGAGCTTCTCGTGGTTTGAGGCCTGGCTTGCTCCACCCCCTGCTCTTGAGATTCTCCCGGATGTGGGCTGCATTTTGGCTGCATTTTGGGCTGGAGCTTCTTGTGGTTTGAGGCCTGTCTTACTCCACCCCCTGCTCTTGAGATTCTCCCGGATGTGGGCTGCATTTTGGCTGCATTTTGGGCTGGAGCTTCTCGTGGTTTGAGGCCTGGCTTGCTCCACCCCCTGCTCTTGAGATTCTCCCGGATCTGGGCTGCATTTTGGCTGATACTTGGGCTGGAGCTTCTCATGGTTTGAGGCCTGGCTTGCTCCACCCCCTGCTCTTGAGATTCTCCCGGATGTGAGCTGCATTTTGGCTGCCTGTTGGGCTGGAGCTTCTCGTGGTTTGAGGCCTGGCTTGCTCCACCCCCTGCTCTTCATATTCTCCTGGATGTGGGCTGGATTTTGGCTGCCTTTTGGGCTGGAGCTTCTCGTTGTTTGAGGCCTGGCTTGCTCCACCCCCTGCTCTTGAGATTCTCCTGGAGGTGGGCTGCATTTTGGCTGCATTTTGGGCTGGAGCTTCTCGTGGTTTGAGGCCTGGCTTGCTCCAAACACTGCTCTTGAGATTCTCCTGGATGTGGGCTGGATTTTGGCTGCCTTTTGGGCTGGAGCTTCTCGTGGTTTGAGGCCTGCCTTGCTCGACCCCCTGCTCTTGAGATTCTCCCGGATGTGGGCTGGAGTTTGGCTGCGTTTTGGGCTGGAGCTTCTCGTGGTTTGAGGCCTGCCTTGCTCGACCCCCTGCTCTTGAGATTCTCCCGGATGTGGGCTGCATTTTGGCTGATTCTGGGGCTGGAGATTCTCATGGTTTGAGGCCTGGCTTGCTCCACCCCCTGCTCTTGAGATTCTCCCCGCATGTCGGCTGGATTTTGGCTGCATATTGGGCTGGAGCTTCTCATGGTTTGAGGCATGGCTTGCTCCACCCCCTGCTCTTGAGATTCTCCCGGAGGTGGGCTGCATTTTGGCTGCCTTTTGCGCTGGAGCTTCTCGTGGTTTGAGGCCTGGCTTGCTCCACCCCCTGCTCTTGAGATTCTCCCGGATGTGGGCTGGTTTTTGGCTGCATTTTGGGCTGGAGCTTCTCGTGGTTTGAGGCCTGGCTTGCTCCACCCCCTGCTCTTGAGATTCTCCTGGATGTGGGCTGCATTTTGGGTGATTCTTGGGCTGGAGCTTCTCGTGGTTTGAGGCCTGGCTTGCTCCACCCCCTGCTCTTGAGATTCTCCTGGATGTGGGCTGCATTTTGGCTGCATTTTGGGCTGGAGCTTCTCGTGGTTTGAGGCCTGGCTTGCTGCACCCCCTGCTCTTGAAATTGTCCCGGATGTAGGCTGCATTTTGGCTGCCTTTTGGGCTGGAGCTTCTCGTGGTTTGAGGCCTGGCTTGCTCCACCCCCTGCTCTTGAGATTCTCCCGGATGTGGGCTGCAAATTGGCTGATTCTTGGGCTGGAGCTTCTCGTGGTTTGAGGCCTGGCTTGCTCCACCCCCTGCTCTTGAGATTCTCCCGGATGTGGGCTGCATTTTGGCTGCCTTTTGGGCTGGAGCTTCTCGTGGTTTGAGGCCTGTCTTGCTCCACCCCCTGCTCTTGAGATTCTCCTGGAGGTGGGCTGCATTTTGGCTGCCTTTTGGGCTGGAGCTTCTCGTGGTTTGAGGCCTGGCTTGCTCCACCCCCTGCTCTTGAGATTCTCCTGGATGTGGGCTGCATTTTGGCTGCATTTTGGGCTGGAGCTTCTCGTGGTTTGAGGCCTGGTTTGCTCCAACCCCTGCTCTTGAAAGTGTCCCGGATGTAGGCTGCATTTTGGCTGCCTTTTGGGCTGGAGCTTCTCGTGGTTTGAGGCCTGCGTTGCTCCACCCCCTGCTCTTGAGATTCTCCCGGATGTGGGCTGCGTTTTGGCTGTTTTTTGGGCTGGAGCTTCTCGTGGTTTGAGGCCTGGCTTGCTCCAACCCCTGCTCTTGAAATTGTCCCGGATGTAGGCTGCATTTTGGCTGCATTTTGGGCTGGAGCTTCTCGTGGTTTGAGGCCTGGCTTGCTCCACCCCCTGCTCTTGAGATTCTCCCGGATGTGGGCTGCATTTTGGCTGCCTTTTGGGCTGGAGCTTCTCCTGGTTTGAGGCCTGGCTTGCTCCACCCCCTGCTCTTGATATTCTCCTGGATGTGGGCTGCATTTTGGCTGCCTTTTGGGCTGGAGCTTCTCGTGGTTTGAGGCCTGGCTTGCTCCACCCCCTGCTCTTGAGATTCTCCCGGATGTGGGCTGCATTTTGGCTGCCTTTTGGGCTGGAGCTTCTCGTGGTTTGAGGCCTGGCTTGCTCCACCCCCTGCTCTTGAAATTCTCCCGGAGGTGGGCTGCATTTTGGCTGCCTTTTGGGCTGGAGCTTCTCGTGGTTTGAGGCCTGGCTTGCTCCACCCCCTGCTCCTGAGATTCTCCCGGATGTGGGCTGCATTTTGGCTGCATTTTGGGCTGGAGCTTCTCGTGGTTTGAGGCCTGGCTTGCTCCACCCCCTGCTCTTGAGATTCTCCCGGATGTGGGCTGGATTTTGGCTGCCTTTTGGGCTGGAGCTTCTCGTGGTTTGAGGCCTGGCTTGCTCCACCCCCTGCTCTTGAGATTCTCCCAGATGTGGGCTGCAATTTGGCTGCCTTTTGGGCTGGAGCTTCTCGTGGTTTGAGGCCTGGCTTGCTCCACCCCCTGCTCTTGAGATTCTCCCGGATGTGGGCTGCATTTTGGCTGTTTTTTGGGCTGGAGCTTCTCGTGGTTTGAGGCCTGGCTTGCTCCACCCCCTGCTCTTGAGATTCTCCCGGATGTGGGCTGCATTTTGGCTGCCTTTTGGGCTGGAGCTTCTCGTGGTTTGAGGCCTGGCTTGCTCCACCCCCTGCTCTTGAGATTCTCCCGGATGTGGGCTGGATTTTGGCTCCCTTTTGGGCTGGAGCTTCTCTAGGTTTGAGGCCTGGCTTGCTCCACCCCCTGCTCTTGAGATTCTCCCGGATGTGGGCTGCATTTTGGCTGAATCTTGGGCTGGAGCTTCTCGTGGTTTGAGGCCTGGCTTGCTCCACCCCCTGCTCTTGAGATTCTCCCGGATGTGGGCTGGATTTTGGCTGCCTTTTGGGCTGGAGCTTCTCGTGGTTTGAGGCCTGGCTTGCTCCACACCCTGCTCTTGAGATTCTCCCAGATGTGGGCTGCAATTTGGCTGCCTTTTGGGCTGGAGCTTCTCGTGGTTTGAGGCCTGGCTTGCTCCACCCCCTGCTCTTGAGATTCTCCCGGATGTGGGCTGCATTTTGGCTGTTTTTTGGGCTGGAGCTTCTCGTGGTTTGAGGCCTGTCTTGCTCCACCCCCTGCTCTTGAGATTCTCCTGGAGGTGGGCTGCATTTTGGCTGCCTTTTGGGCTGGAGCTTCTCGTGGTTTGAGGCCTGGCTTGCTCCACCCCCTGCTCTTGAGATTCTCCTGGATGTGGGCTGCATTTTGGCTGCATTTTGGGCTGGAGCTTCTCGTGGTTTGAGGCCTGGTTTGCTCCAACCCCTGCTCTTGAAAGTGTCCCGGATGTAGGCTGCATTTTGGCTGCCTTTTGGGCTGGAGCTTCTCGTGGTTTGAGGCCTGGCTTGCTCCACCCCCTGCTCTTGAGATTCTCCCGGATGTGGGCTGCGTTTTGGCTGTTTTTTGGGCTGGAGCTTCTCGTGGTTTGAGGCCTGGCTTGCTCCAACCCCTGCTCTTGAAATTGTCCCGGATGTAGGCTGCATTTTGGCTGCATTTTGGGCTGGAGCTTCTCGTGGTTTGAGGCCTGGCTTGCTCCACCCCCTGCTCTTGAGATTCTCCCGGATGTGGGCTGGATTTTGGCTGCCTTTTGGGCTGGAGCTTCTCCTGGTTTGAGGCCTGGCTTGCTCCACCCCCTGCTCTTGATATTCTCCTGGATGTGGGCTGCATTTTGGCTGCCTTTTGGGCTGGAGCTTCTCGTGGTTTGAGGCCTGGCTTGCTCCACCCCCTGCTCTTGAGATTCTCCCGGATGTGGGCTGCATTTTGGCTGCCTTTTGGGCTGGAGCTTATCGTGGTTTGAGGCCTGGCTTGCTCCACCCCCTGCTCTTGAGATTCTCCCGGATGTGGGCTGCATTTTGGCTGCCTTTTGGGCTGGAGCTTCTCGTGGTTTGAGGCCTGTCTTGCTCCACCCCCTGCTCTTGAGATTCTCCCGGATGTGGGCTGCATTTTGGCTGCCTTTTGGGCTGGAGCTTCTCGTGGTTTGAGGCCTGGCTTGCTCCACGCCCTGCTCTTGAGATTCTCCCGGATGTGGGCTGCATTTTGGCTGCCTTTTGGGCTGGAGCTTCTCGTGGTTTGAGGCCTGGCTTGCTCCACCCCCTGCTCTTGAGATTCTCCCGCATGTGGGCTGGATTTTGGCTGTTTTTTGGGCTGGAGCTTCTCGTGGTTTGAGGCCTGGCTTGCTCCACCCCCTGCTCTTGAGATTCTCCCGGATGTGGGCTGCATTTTGGCTGCCTTTTGGGCTGGAGCTTGTCATGGTCTGAGGCCTGGCTTGCTCCACCCCCTGCTCTTGAGATTCTCCCGGATGTGGGCTGCATTTTGGCTGCCTTTTGGGCTGGAGCTTCTCGTGGTTTGAGGCCTGGCTTGCTCCACCCCCTGCTCTTGAAATTCTCCCGGAGGTGGGCTGCATTTTGGCTGCCTTTTGGGCTGGAGCTTCTCGTGGTTTGAGGCCTGGCTTGCTCCACCCCCTGCTCCTGAGATTCTCCCGGATGTGGGCTGGATTTTGGCTGCATTTTGGGCTGGAGCTTCTCGTGGTTTGAGGCCTGGCTTGCTCCACCCCCTGCTCTTGAGATTCTCCCGGATGTGGGCTGGATTTTGGCTGCCTTTTGGGCTGGAGCTTCTCGTGGTTTGAGGCCTGGCTTGCTCCACCCCCTGCTCTTGAGATTCTCCCAGATGTGGGCTGCAATTTGGCTGCCTTTTGGGCTGGAGCTTCTCGTGGTTTGAGGCCTGGCTTGCTCCACCCCCTGCTCTTGAGATTCTCCCGGATGTGGGCTGCATTTTGGCTGTTTTTTGGGCTGGAGCTTCTCGTGGTTTGAGGCCTGGCTTGCTCCACCCCCTGCTCTTGAGATTCTCCCGGATGTGGGCTGCATTTTGGCTGCCTTTTGGGCTGGAGCTTCTCGTGGTTTGAGGCCTGGCTTGCTCCACCCCCTGCTCTTGCGATTCTCCCGGATGTGGGCTGGATTTTGGCTCCCTTTTGGGCTGGAGCTTCTCTAGGTTTGAGGCCTGGCTTGCTCCACCCCCTGCTCTTCAGATTCTCCCGGATGTGGGCTGGATTTTGGCTGAATCTTGGGCTGGAGCTTCTCGTGGTTTGAGGCCTGGCTTGCTCCACCCCCTGCTCTTGAGATTCTCCCGGATGTGGGCTGGATTTTGGCTGCCTTTTGGGCTGGAGCTTCTCGTGGTTTGAGGCCTGGCTTGCTCCACCCCCTGCTCTTGAGATTCTCCCAGATGTGGGCTGCAATTTGGCTGCCTTTTGGGCTGGAGCTTCTCGTGGTTTGAGGCCTGGCTTGCTCCACCCCCTGCTCTTGAGATTCTCCCGGATGTGGGCTGCATTTTGGCTGTTTTTTGGGCTGGAGCTTCTCGTGGTTTGAGGCCTGGCTTGCTCCACCCCCTGCTCTTGAGATTCTCCCGGATGTGGGCTGCATTTTGGCTGCCTTTTGGGCTGGAGCTTCTCGTGGTTTGAGGCCTGGCTTGCTCCACCCCCTGCTCTTGAGATTCTCCCGGATGTGGGCTGGATTTTGGCTGCCTTTTGGGCTGGAGCTTCTCTAGGTTTGAGGCCTGGCTTGCTCCACCCCCTGCTCTTGAGATTCTCCCGGATGTGGGCTGCATTTTGGCTGAATCTTGGGCTGGAGCTTCTCGTGGTTTGAGGCCTGGCTTGCTCCACCCCCTGCTCTTGAGATTCTCCCGGATGTGGGCTGCATTTTGGCTGCCTTTTGGGCTGGAGCTTCTCGTGGTTTGAGGCCTGGCTTGCTCCACCCCCTGCTC
This sequence comes from Rhynochetos jubatus, assembly GCA_027574665.1. Lineage (NCBI taxonomy): Eukaryota > Metazoa > Chordata > Aves > Eurypygiformes > Rhynochetidae > Rhynochetos > Rhynochetos jubatus. The sequence goes on from JAQBHY010000071.1 coordinate 177,154, forward strand.
TTGAGATTCTCCCGGAGGTGGGCTGGATTTTGGCTGCCTTTTGGGCTGGAGCTTCTCGTGGTTTGAGGCCTGGCTTGCTCCACCCCCTGCTCTTGAGATTCTCCCGGATGTGGGCTGGATTTTGGCTCCCTTGTGGGCTGGAGCTTCTCTAGGTTTTAGGCCTGGCTTGCTCCACCCCCTGCTCTTGAGATTCTCCCGGAGGTGGGCTGCATTTTGGCTGCCTTTTGGGCTGGAGCTTCTCGTGGTTTGAGGCCTGGCTTGCTCCATCCCCTGCTCTTGAGATTCTCCCGGATGTGGGCCAGATTTTGGCTGCCTTTTGGGCTGGAGCTTCTCGTGGTTTGAGGCCTGGCTTGCTCCACCCCCTGCTCTTGAGATTCTCCCGGATGTGGCCTGCATTTTGGCTGCATTTTGGGCTGGAGCTTCTCGTGGTTTGAGGCCTGGCTTGCTCCACCCCCTGCTCTTGAGATTCTCCCGGAGGTGGGCTGCATTTTGGCTGCCTTTTGGGCTGGAGCTTCTCGTGGTTTGAGGCCTGGCTTGCTCCACCCCCTGCTCTTGATATTCTCCCAGATGTGGGCTGGATTTTGGCTGCATTTTGGGCTGGAGCTTCTCGTGGTTTGAGGCCTGGCTTGCTCCACCCCCTGCTCTTGAGATTCTCCCGGATGTGGGCTGCATTTTGGCTGCCTTTTGGGCTGGAGCTTCTCGAGGTTTGTGGCCTGGCTTGCTCCACCCCCTGCTCTTGAGATTCTCCCGGATGTGGGCTGCATTTTGGCTGCCTTTTGGGCTGGAGCTTCTCGTGGTTTGAGGCCTGGCTTGCTCCACCCCCTGCTCTTGAGATTCTCCCGGATGTGGGCTGGATTTTGGCTGCCTTTTGGGCTGGAGCTTCTCGTGGTTTGAGGCCTGGCTTGCTCCACCCCCTGCTCTTGAGATTCTCCCAGAGGTGGGCTGCATTTTGGCTGCCTTTTGGGCTGGAGCTTCTCGTGGTTTGAGGCCTGGCTTGCTCCATCCCCTGCTCTTGAGATTCTCGCGGATGTGGGCCGGATTTTGGCTGCATTTTGGGCTGGAGCTTCTCGTGGTTTGAGGCCTGGCTTGCTCCACCCCCTGCTCTTGAGATTCTCCCAGATGTGGCCTGCATTTTGGCTGCATTTTGGGCTGGAGTTTCTCGTGGTTTGAGGCCTGGCTTGCTCCACCCCCTGCTCTTGAGATTCTCCCGGATGTGGGCTGCATTTTGGCTGAATCTTGGGCTGGAGCTTCTCGTGGTTTGAGGCCTGGCTTGCTCCACCCCCTGCTCTTGAGATTCTCCCGGATGTGGGCTGGATTTTGGCTGCATTTTGGGCTGGAGCTTCTCGTGGTTTGAGGCCTGGCTTGCTCCACCCCCTGCTCTTGAGATTCTCCCGGAGGTGGGCTGCATTTTGGCTGCCTTTTGGGCTGGAGCTTCTCGTGGTTTGAGGCCTGGCTTGCTCCATCCCCTGCTCTTGAGATTCTCGCGGATGTGGGCCGGATTTTGGCTGCATTTTGGGCTGGAGCTTCTCGTGGTTTGAGGCCTGGCTTGCTCCAACCCCTGCTCTTGAGATTCTCCCGGATGTGGGCTGGATTTTGGCTGCCTTTTGGGCTGGAGCTTCTCGTGGTTTGAGGCCTGGCTTGCTCCACCCCCTGCTCTTGAGATTCTCCCAGATGTGGGCTGCATTTTGGCTGCCTTTTGGGCTGGAGCTTCTCGTGGTTTGAGGCCTGGCTTGCTCCACCCCCTGCTCTTGAGATTCTCCCGGATGTGGGCTGCATTTTGGCTGCCTTTTGGGCTGGAGCTTCTCGTGGTTTGAGGCCTGGCTTGCTCCACCCCCTGCTCTTGAGATTCTCCCGGATGTGGGCTGCATTTTGGCTGTTCTTTGGGCTGGAGCTTCTCGTGCTTTGAGGCCTGGCTTGCTCCACCCCCTGCTCTTGAGATTCTCCCGGATGTGGGCTGGATTTTGGCTGCCTTTTGGGCTGGAGCTTCTCGTGGTTTGAGGCCTGGCTTGCTCCACCCCCTGCTCTTGAGATTCTCCCAGATGTGGCCTGCATTTTGGCTGCCTTTTGGGCTGGAGCTTCTCGTGGTTTGAGGCCTGGCTTGCTCCACCCCCTGCTCTTGAGATTCTCCCGGATGTGGGCTGCATTTTGGCTGCATTTTGGGCTGGAGCTTCTCATGGTTTGAGGCCTGGCTTGCTCCACCCCCTGCTCTTGAGATTCTCCCGGATGTGGGCTGCATTTTGGCTCCCTTGTGGGCTGGAGCTTCTCGTGGTTTGAGGCCTGGCTTGCTCCAACCCCTGCTCTTGAGATTCTCCCGGATGTGGGCTGCATTTTGGCTGCCTTTTGGCCTGGAGTTTCTCGTGGTTTGAGGCCTGGCTTGCTCCATCCCCTGCTCTTGAGATTCTCCCGGATGTGGGCCGGATTTTGGCTGCATTTTGGGCTGGAGCTTCTCGTGGTTTGAGGCCTGGCTTGCTCCACCCCCTGCTCTTGAGATTCTCCCGGATGTGGGCTGCATTTTGGCTGAATCTTGGGCTGGAGCTTCTCGTGGTTTGAGGCCTGGCTTGCTCCAACCCCTGCTCTTGAGATTCTCCCGGAGGTGGGCTGCATTTTGGCTGCCTTTTGGGCTGGAGCTTCTCGTGGTTTGAGGCCTGGCTTGCTCCATCCCCTGCTCTTGAGATTCTCCCGGATGTGGGCCGGATTTTGGCTGCCTTTTGGGCTGGAGCTTCTCGTGGTTTGAGGCCTGGCTTGCTCCACCCCCTGCTCTTGAGATTCTCCCGGAGGTGGGCTGCATTTTGGCTGCCTTTTGGGCTGGAGCTTCTCGTGGTTTGAGGCCTCGCTTGCTCCACCCCCTGCTCTTGAGATTCTCCCGGATGTGGGCTGCATTTTGGCTTAATTTTGGTCTGGAGCTTCTCGAGGTTTGTGGCCTGGCTTGCTCCACCCCCTGCTCTTGAGATTCTCCCAGATGTGGGCTGCATTTTGGCTGCCTTTTGGGCTGGAGCTTCTCGTGGTTTGAGGCCTGGCTTGCTCCACCCCCTGCTCTTCATATTCTCCCGGATGTGGGCTGGATTTTGGCTCCCTTTTGGGCTGGAGCTTCTCGAGGTTTGAGGCCTGGCTTGCTCCACCACCTGCTCTTGAGATTCTCCCGGATGTGGGCTGGATTTTGGCTGCCTTTTGGGCTGGAGCTTCTCGTGGTTTGAGGCCTGGCTTGCTCCACCCCCTGCTCTTGAGATTCTCCCGGATGTGGGCTGCATTTTGGCTGCCTTTTGGGCTGGAGCTTCTCGTGGTTTGAGGCCTGGCTTGCTCCACCCCCTGCTCTTGATATTGTCCCGGATATGGGCTGCATTTTGGCTGCCTTTTGGGCTGGAGCTTCTCGTGGTTTGAGGCCTGGCTTGCTCCACCCCCTGCTCTTGAGATTCTCCCAGATGTGGGCTGCATTTTGGCTGCCTTTTGGGCTGGAGCTTCTCGTGGTTTGAGGCCTGGCTTGCTCCACCCCCTGCTCTTGAGATTCTCCCAGATGTGGGCTGCATTTTGGCTGCATTTTGGGCTGGAGATTCTCCTGGTTTGAGGCCTGGCTTGCTCCACCCCCTGCTCTTGAGATTCTCCCGGAGGTGGGCTGCATTTTGGCTGATCCTTGGCCTGGAGCTTGTTGTGGTTTGAGGCCTGGCTTGCTCCACCCCCTGCTCTTGAGATTCTCCCGGATGTGGGCTGGATTTTGGCTGCCTTTTGGGCTGGAGCTTCTCGTGGTTTGAGGCCTGGCTTGCTCCACCCCCTGCTCTTGAGATTCTCCCGGATGTTGGCTGCATTTTGGCTGCCTTTTGGGCTGGAGCTTCTCGTGGTTGGAGGCCTGGCTTGCTCCACCCCCTGCTCTTGAGATTCTCCCGGATGTGGGCTGCATTTTGGCTGCCTTTTGGGCTGGAGCTTCTCGTGGTTTGAGGCCTGGCTTGCTCCACCCCCTGCTCTTGAGATTCTCCCGGATGTGGGCTGCATTTTGGCTGCCTTTCGGACTGGAGCTTCTCGTGGTTTGAGGCCTGGCTTGCTCCACCCCCTGCTCTTGAGATTCTCCCATATGTGGGCTGGATTTTGGCTGCGTTTTGGGCTGGAGCTTCTCGTGGTTTGAGGCCTGGCTTGCTCCACCCCCTGCTCTTGAGATTCTCCTGGATGTGGGCTGGATTGTGGCTGCCTTTTGGGCTGGAGCTTCTCGTTGTTTGAGGCGTGGCTTGCTCCACCCCCTGCTCTTGAGATTCTCCCGTATGTGGGCTTCGTATTGGCTGAGTTTTGGCTGCCTTTTGGGCTTGAGCTTCTCGTGGTTTGAGGCCTGGCTTGCTCCACCCCCTGCTCTTGAGATTCTCCCGGATGTGGGCTGGATTGTGCCTGCCTTTTGGGCTGGAGCTTCTTGTTGTTTGAGGCGTGGCTTGCTCCACCCCCTGCTCTTGATATTCTCCCAGATGTGGGCTGCATTTTGGCTGCCTTTTTGGCTGGAGCTTCTCGTGGTTTGAGGCCTGGCTTGCTCCACCCCCTGCTCTTGAGATTCTCCCGGAGGTGGGCTGCATTTTGGCTGCCTTTTGTGCTGGAGCTTCTCGTGGTCTGAGGCCTGGCTTGCTCCACCCCCTGCTCTTGAGATTCTCCCGGATGTGGGCTGCATTTTGGCTGCCTTTCGGGCTGGAGCTTCTCGTGGTTTGAGGCCTGGCTTGCTCCACCCCCTGCTCTTGAGATTCTCCCAGATGTGGGCTGCATTTTGGCTGCCTTTTGGGCTGGAGCTTCTCGTGGTTTGAGGCCTGGCTTGCTCCACCCCCTGCTCTTGAGATTCTCCCCGATGTGGGCTGCGTTTTGGCTGCCTTTTGGGCTGGAGCTTCTCGTGGTTTGAGGCCTGGCTTGCTCCACCCCCTGCTCTTGATATTCTCCCAGATGTGGGCTGCATTTTGGCTGCCTTTTGGGCTGGAGCTTCTCGTGGTTTGAGGCCTGGCTTGCTCCACCCCCTGCCCTTGAGATTCTCCTGGATATGGACTGCATTTTGGCTGCCTTTTGGGCTGGAGCTTCTCGTGGTTTGAGGCCTGCCTTGCTCCACCCCCTGCTCTTGAGATTCTCCCGGATGTGGGCTGGATTTTGGCTGCCTTTTGGGCTGGAGCTTCTTGTGGTTTGAGGCCTGGCTTGCTCCACCCCCTGCTCTTGATATTCTCCCGGAGGTGGGCTGCATTTTGGCTGCCTTTTGGGCTGGAGCTTCTCGTGGTTTGAGGCCTGGCTTGCTCCAACCCCTGCTCTTGATATTCTCCCGGATGTTGGCTGCATTTTGGCTGCCTTTTGGGCTGGAGCTTCTCGTGGTTTGAGGCCTGGCTTGCTCCAACTCCTACTCTTGAGATTCTCCCAGATGTGGGCTGGATTTTGGCTGCCTTTAGGGCTGGAGCTTCTCGTGGTTTGAGGCCTGGCTTGCTCCACCCCCTGCTCTTGAGATTCTCCCGGATGTGGGCTGCATTTTGGCTGCCTTTTGGGCTGGAGCTTCTCGTGGTTTGAGGCCTGGCTTGCTCCACCCCCTGCTCTTGATATTGTCCCGGACATGGGCTGCATTTTGGCTGCCTTTTGGGCTGGAGCTTCTCGTGGTTTGAGGCCTGGCTTGCTCCACCCCCTGCTCTTGAGATTCTCCCGGATGTGGGCTGCATTTTGGCTGCCTTTTGGGCTGGAGCTTCTCGTGGTTTGAGGCCTGGCTTGCTCCACCCCCTGCTCTTCATATTCTCCCTGATGTGGGCTGGATTTTGGCTGCATTTTGGGCTGGAGCTTCTCGTGGTTTGAGGCCTGGCTTGCTCCATCCCCTTCTCTTGAGATTCTCCTGGATGTGGGCTGCATTTTGGCTGCATTTTGGGCTGGAGCTTCTCCTGGTTTCAGGCCTGGCTTGCTCCACCCCCTGCTCTTGAGATTCTCCCGGAGGTGGGCTGCATTTTGGCTGCCTTTTGGGCTGGAGCTTCTCGTGGTTTGAGGCCTGGCTTGCTCCACCCCCTGCTCTTGAGATTCTCCCGGATGTGGGCTGGATTTTGTCTGCATTTTGGGCTGGAGCTTCTCGTGGTTTGAGGCCTGGCTTGCTTCAGCACCTGCTCTTGAGATTCTCCCGGAGGTGGGCTGCATTTTGGCTGCATTTTGGACTGGAGCTTCTCGTGGTTTGAGGCCTGGCTTGCTCCACCCCTTGCTCTTGAGATTCTCCCGGAGGTGGGCTGCATTTTGCTGCCTTTTGGGCTGGAGCTTCTCGTGGTTTCAGGCCTGGCTTGCTCCACCCCCTGCTCTTGAGATTCTCCCGGAGGTGGGCTGCATTTTGGCTGCCTTTTGGGCTGGAGCTTCTCGTGGTTTGAGGCCTGGCTTGCTCCACCCCCTGCTCTTGAGATTCTCCTGGATGTGGGTTGGATTTTGGCTGCCTTTTGGCCTGGAGCTTCTCGTGGTTTGAGGCCTGGCTTGCTCCACCCCCTGCTCTTGAGATTCTCCCGGATGTGGGCTGCATTTTGGCTGATACTTGGGCTGGAGCTTCTCATGGTTTGAGGCCTGGCTTGCTCCACCCCCTGCTCTTGAGATTCTCCCGGATGTGGGCTGCATTTTGGCTGCCTTTTGGGCTGGAGCTTCTCGTGGTTTGAGGCCTGGCATTCTCCAAACTCTGCCATTGACATTCTCCCGTATGTGGGCTGCATTTTGGCTGCCTTTTGGGCTGGAGCTTCTCGTGGTTTGAGTCCTGGCTTGCTCCACCCCCTGCTCTTGAGATTCTCCCGGATGTGGGCTGCATTTTGGCTGCCTTTTGGGCTGGAGCTTCTCGTGGTTTGAGGCCTGGATTGCTCCACCCCCTGCTCTTGAGATTCTCCCGGATGTGGGCTGCATTTTGGCTGCCTTTTGGGCTGGAGCTTCTCGTGGTTTGAGGCCTCGCTTGCTCCACCCCCTGCTCTTGAGATTCTCCTGGATGTGGGCTGCATTTTGGCTGCCTTTTGGGCTGGAGCTTCTCGTGGTTTGAGGCCTGGCTTGCTCCACCCCCTGCTCTTGAGATTCTCCCGGATGTGGGCTGGATTTTGGCTGCCTTTTGGGCTGGAGCTTCTCGTGGTTTGAGACCTGGCTTGCTCCAGCCCCTGCTCTTGAGATTCTCCCGGATGTGGGCTGGATTTTGGCTGCCTTTTGGGCTGGAGCTTCTCGTGGTTTGAGGCCTGGCTTGCTCCACCCCCTGCTCTTGATATTCTCCCGGATGTGGGCTGCATTTTGCCTGATTCTTGGGCTGGAGTTTCTCGTGGTTTGAGGCCTGTCTTGCTCCACCCCCTGCTCTTGAGATTCTCCCGGATGTGGGCTGCATTTTGGCTGCCTGTTGGGCTGGAGCTTCTCGTGGTTTGAGGCCTGGCTTGCTCCAGCCCCTGCTCTTGAGATTCTCCCGGATGTGGGCTGCATTTTGGCTGCCTTTTGGGCTGGAGCTTCTCGAGGTTTGATCCCAGCCTTGCTCCACCCCCTGCTCTTGAGATTCTCCCGGATGTGGGCTGCATTTTGGCTGCATTATGGGCTGGAGCTTCTCATGGTTTGAGGCCTGGCTTGCTCCACCCCCTGCTCTTGATATTCTCCCGGATGTGGGCTGCATTTTGGCTGCATTTAGGGCTGGAGCTTCTCGTGGTTTGAGGCCTGGCTTGCTCCACCCCCTGCTCTTGAGATTCTCCTGGATGTGGGCTGCATTTTGGCTGCATTTTGGGCTGGAGCTTCTCGTGGTTTGAGGCCTGGCTTGCTCCACCCCCTGCTCTTGAAATTGTCCCGGATGTGGGCTGGATTTTGGCTGCCTTTTGTGCTGGAGCTTCTCGTGGTTTGAGGCCTGGCTTGCTCCACCCCCTGCTCTTGAGATTCTCCCGGATGTGGGCTGCATTTTGGCTGCCTTTTGGGCTGGAGCTTCTCGTGGTTTGAGGCCTGGCTTGCTCCACCCCCTGCTCTTGAGATTCTCCCGGAGGTGGGCTGCATTTTGGCTGCATTTTGGGCTGGAGCTTCTTGTGGTTTGAGGCCTGTCTTACTCCACCCCCTGCTCTTGAGATTCTCCTGGATGTGGGCTGCATTTTGGCTGCATTTTGGGCTGGAGCTTGTCATGGTTTGAGGCCTGGCTTGCTCCACCCCCTGCTCTTGAGATTCTCCCAGAGGTGGGCTGCATTTTGGCTGCCTTTTGGGCTGGAGCTTCTCGTGGTTTGAGGCCTGGCTTGCTCCACCCCCTGCTCTTCATATTCTCCCGGATGTGGGCTGGATTTTGGCTGCCTTTTGGGCTGGAGCTTCTCGTGGTTTGAGGCCTGGCTTGCTCCACCTCCTGCTCTTGAGATTCTCCTGGAGGTGGGTTGCATTTTGGCTGATACTTGGGCTGGAGCTTCTCATGGTTTGAGGCCTGGCTTGCTCCATGCCCTGCTCTTGAGATTCTCCCGGATGTGGGCTGCATTTTGGCTGCCTGTTGGGCTGGAGCTTCTCGTGGTTTGAGGCCTGGCTTGCTCCACCCCCTGCTCTTGAGATTCTCCCGGATGTGGGCTGCATTTTGGCTGCCTTTTGTGCTGGAGCTTCTCGTGGTTTGAGGCCTGGCTTGCTCCACCCCCTGCTCTTGAGATTCTCCTGGATGTGTGCTGCATTTTGGCTGATTCTTGGGCTGGAGCTTCTCGTGGTTTGAGGCCTGGCTTGCTCCAAACTCTGCCATTGACATTCTCCCGTATGTGGGCTGCATTTTGGCTGCCTTTTGGGCTGGAGCTTCTCGTGGTTTGAGTCCTGGCTTGCTCCACCCCCTGCTCTTCATATTCTCCCGGATGTGGGCTGCATTTTGGCTGATTCTTGGGCTGGAGCTTCCCGTGGTTTGAGGCCTGGCTTGCTCCACCCCCTGCTCTTGAGATTCTCCCGGATGTTGCCTGGATTTTGGTTGCCTTTTGGGCTGGAGCTTCTTGTGGTTTGAGGCCTGGCTTGCTCCACCCCATGCTCTTGAGATTCTCCCGGATGTGGGCTGCATTTTGGCTGCCATTTGGGCTGGAGCTTCTCGTGGTTTGAGGCCTGGCTTGCTCCACCCCCTGCTCTTGAGATTCTCCCGGATGTGGGCTGCATTTTGGCTGCCATTTGGGCTGGAGCTTCTCGTGGTTTGAGACCTGGCTTGCTCCAGCCCCTGCTCTTGAGATTCTCCCGGATGTGGGCTGGATTTTGGCTGCCTTTTAGGCTGGAGCTTCTCGTGGTTTGAGGCCTGGCTTGCTCCACCCCCTGCTCTTGAGATTCTCCCGGATGTGGGCTGCATTTTGCCTGATTCTTGGGCTGGAGTTTCTCGTGGTTTGAGGCCTGGCTTTCTCCACCCCCTGCTCTTGAGATTCTCCCGGATGTGGGCTGCATTTTGGCTGCCTGTTGGGCTGGAGCTTCTCGAGGTTTGATCCCAGCCTTGCTCCACCCCCTGCTCTTGAGATTCTCCCGGATGTGGGCTGCATTTTGGCTGCATTTAGGGCTGGAGCTTCTCGTGGTTTGAGGCCTGCCTTGCTCCACCCCCTGCTCTTGATATTCTCCCGGATGTGGGCTGCATTTTGCCTGATTCTTGGGCTGGAGTTTCTCGTGGTTTGAGGCCTGTCTTGCTCCACCCCCTGCTCTTGAGATTCTCCCGGATGTGGGCTGCATTTTGGCTGCCTGTTGGGCTGGAGCTTCTCGTGGTTTGAGGCCTGGCTTGCTCCAGCCCCTGCTCTTGAGATTCTCCCGGATGTGGGCTGCATTTTGGCTGCCTTTTGGGCTGGAGCTTCTCGAGGTTTGATCCCAGCCTTGCTCCACCCCCTGCTCTTGAGATTCTCCCGGATGTGGGCTGCATTTTGGCTGCATTATGGGCTGGAGCTTCTCATGGTTTGAGGCCTGGCTTGCTCCACCCCCTGCTCTTGATATTCTCCCGGATGTGGGCTGCATTTTGGCTGCATTTAGGGCTGGAGCTTCTCGTGGTTTGAGGCCTGGCTTGCTCCACCCCCTGCTCTTGAGATTCTCCTGGATGTGGGCTGCATTTTGGCTGCATTTTGGGCTGGAGCTTCTCGTGGTTTGAGGCCTGGCTTGCTCCACCCCCTGCTCTTGAAATTGTCCCGGATGTGGGCTGGATTTTGGCTGCCTTTTGTGCTGGAGCTTCTCGTGGTTTGAGGCCTGGCTTGCTCCACCCCCTGCTCTTGAGATTCTCCCGGATGTGGGCTGCATTTTGGCTGCCTTTTGGGCTGGAGCTTCTCGTGGTTTGAGGCCTGGCTTGCTCCACCCCCTGCTCTTGAGATTCTCCCGGAGGTGGGCTGCATTTTGGCTGCATTTTGGGCTGGAGCTTCTTGTGGTTTGAGGCCTGTCTTACTCCACCCCCTGCTCTTGAGATTCTCCCGGATGTGGGCTGCATTTTGGCTGCATTTTGGGCTGGAGCTTGTCATGGTTTGAGGCCTGGCTTGCTCCACCCCTTGCTCTTGAGATTCTCCCAGAGGTGGGCTGCATTTTGGCTGCCTGTTGGGCTGGAGCTTCTCGTGGTTTGAGGCCTGGCTTGCTCCACCCCCTGCTCTTGAGATTCTCCCGGATGTGGGCTGCATTTTGGCTGCCTTTTGTGCTGGAGCTTCTCGTGGTTTGAGGCCTGGCTTGCTCCACCCCCTGCTCTTGAGATTCTCCCGGATGTGGGCTGCATTTGGGCTGATTCTTGGGCTGGAGCTTCCCGTGGTTTGAGGCCTGGCTTGCTCCACCCCCTGCTCTTGATATTGTCCCGGATGTTGCCTGGATTTTGGTTGCCTTTTGGGCTGGATCTTCTTGTGGTTTGAGGCCTGGATTGCTCCACCCCCTGCTCTTGAGATTCTCCCGGATGTGGGCTGCATTTTGGCTGCCTTTTGGGCTGGAGCTTCTCGTAGTTTGAGGCCTGGCTTGCTCCACCCCCTGCTCTTGAGATTCTCCTGGATGTGTGCTGCATTTTGGCTGATTCTTGGGCTGGAGCTTCTCGTGGTTTGAGGCCTGGCTTGCTCCAAACTCTGCCATTGACATTCTCCCGTATGTGGGCTGCATTTTGGCTGCCTTTTGGGCTGGAGCTTCTCGTGGTTTGAGTCCTGGCTTGCTCCACCCCCTGCTCTTCATATTCTCCCGGATGTGGGCTGCATTTTGGCTGATTCTTGGGCTGGAGCTTCCCGTGGTTTGAGGCCTGGCTTGCTCCACCCCCTGCTCTTGAGATTCTCCCGGATGTTGCCTGGATTTTGGTTGCCTTTTGGGCTGGAGCTTCTTGTGGTTTGAGGCCTGGCTTGCTCCACCCCATGCTCTTGAGATTCTCCCGGATGTGGGCTGCATTTTGGCTGCCATTTGGGCTGGAGCTTCTCGTGGTTTGAGGCCTGGCTTGCTCCACCCCCTGCTCTTGAGATTCTCCCGGATGTGGGCTGCATTTTGGCTGCCATTTGGGCTGGAGCTTCTCGTGGTTTGAGACCTGGCTTGCTCCAGCCCCTGCTCTTGAGATTCTCCCGGATGTGGGCTGGATTTTGGCTGCCTTTTAGGCTGGAGCTTCTCGTGGTTTGAGGCCTGGCTTGCTCCACCCCCTGCTCTTGAGATTCTCCCGGATGTGGGCTGCATTTTGCCTGATTCTTGGGCTGGAGCTTCTCGTGGTTTGAGGCCTGGCTTTCTCCACCCCCTGCTCTTGAGATTCTCCCGGATGTGGGCTGCATTTTGGCTGCCTGTTGGGCTGGAGCTTCTCGAGGTTTGATCCCAGCCTTGCTCCACCCCCTGCTCTTGAGATTCTCCCGGATGTGGGCTGCATTTTGGCTGCATTTAGGGCTGGAGCTTCTCGTGGTTTGAGGCCTGGCTTGCTCCAAACACTGCTCTTGAGATTCTCCCGGATGTGGGCTGCATTTTGGCTGCCTTTTGGGCTGGAGCTTCTCGTGGTTTGAGGCCTGGCTTGCTCCACCCTGTGCTCTTGAAATTGTCCCGGATGTGGGCTGGATTTTGGCTGCCTTTTGTGCTGGAGCTTCTCGTGGTTTGAGGCCTGGCTTGCTCCACCCCCTGCTCTTGAGATTCTCCCGGATGTGGGCTGCATTTTGGCTGCATTTTGGGCTGGAGCTTCTCGTGATTTGAGGCCTGCATTGCTCCACCCCCTGCTCTTGAGATTCTCCCGGATGTGGGCTGGATTTTGTCTGCATTTTGGGCTGGAGCTTCTCGTGGTTTGAGGCCTGGCTTGCTCCACCCCCTGCTCTTGAGATTCTCCCGGATGTGGGCTGCATTTTGGCTGCATTTTGGGCTGGAGCTTCTTGTGGTTTGAGGCCTGTCTTACTCCACCCCCTGCTCTTGAGATTCTCCCGGATGTGGGCTGCATTTTGGCTGCATTTTGGGCTGGAGCTTCTCGTGGTTTGAGGCCTGGCTTGCTCCACCCCCTGCTCTTGAGATTCTCCCAGAGGTGGGCTGCATTTTGGCTGCCTTTTGGGCTGGAGCTTCTCGTGGTTTGAGGCCTGGCTTGCTCCACCCCCTGCTCTTCATATTCTCCCGGATGTGGGCTGGATTTTGGCTGCCTTTTGGGCTGGAGCTTCTCGTGGTTTGAGGCCTGGCTTGCTCCACCTCCTGCTCTTGAGATTTTCCTGGAGGTGGGCTGCATTTTGGTGCGTTTTGGGCTGGAGCTTCTCGTGGTTTGAGGCCTGGCTTGCTCCAAACACTGCTCTTGAGATTCTCCTGGATGTGGGCTGCATTTTGGCTGCCTTTTGGGCTGGAGCTTCTCGTGGTTTGAGGCCTGCCTTGCTCGACCCTCTGCTCTTGAGATTCTCCCGGATGTGGGCTGGAGTTTGGCTGCCTTTTGTGCTGGAGCTTCTCGAGGTTTGTGGCCTGGCTTGCTCCACCCCCTGCTCTTGATATTCTCCCGGATGTGGGCTGAATTTTGGCTGCCTTTTGGGCTGGAGCTTCTCGTGGTTTGAGGCCTGGCTTGCTCCACCCCCTGCTCTTGAGATTCTCCTGGATGTGGGCTGCATTTTGGCTGATTCTGGGGCTGGAGATTCTCATGGTTTGAGGCCTGGCTTGCTCCACCCCCTGCTCTTGATATTCTCCCCGCATGTCGGCTGGATTTTGGCTGCATTTTGGGCTGGAGCTTCTCATGGTTTGAGGCATGGCTTGCTCCACCCCCTGCTCTTGAGATTCTCCCGGAGGTGGGCTGCATTTTGGCTTCATTTTGGGCTGGAGCTTCTCGTGGTTTGAGGCCTGGCTTGCTCCACCCCCTGCTCTTGAGATTCTCCCGGATGTGGGCTGGTTTTTGGCTGCATTTTGGGCTGGAGCTTCTCGTGGTTTGAGGCCTGGCTTGCTCCACCCCCTTCTCTTGAGATTCTCCCGGATGTGGGCTGCATTTTGGCTGCCTTTTGGGCTGGAGCTTCTCGTGGTTTGAGGCCTGGCTTGCTCCACCCCCTGCTCTTGAGATTCTCCTGGATGTGGGCTGCATTTTGGGTGATTCTTGGGCTGGAGCTTCTCGTGGTTTGAGGCCTGGCTTGCTCCACCCCCTGCTCTTCATATTCTCCCGGATGTGGGCTGCATTTTGGCTGCATTTTGGGCTGGAGCTTCTCGTGGTTTGAGGCCTGGCTTGCTCCACACCCTGCTCTTGAGATTCTCCCGGATGTTGGCTGCATTTTGGCTGCCTTTTGGGCTGGAGCTTCTCGTGGTTTGAGGCCTGGCTTGCTCCACCCCCTGCTCTTGAGATTCTCCCGGATGTGGGCTGCGTTTTGGCTGCCTTTTTTGATGGAGCTTCTCGTGGTTTGAGGCCTGGCTTGCTCCAACCCCTGCTCTTGAAATTCTCCTGGATGTGGGCTGCATTTTGGCTGATTCTGGGGCTGGAGCTTCTCATGGTTTGAGGCCTGGCTTGCTCCACCCCCTGCTCTTGATATTCTCCCCGCATGTCGGCTGGATTTTGGCTGCCTTTTGGGCTGGAGCTTCTCGTGGTTTGAGGCCTGGTTTGCTCCAACCCCTGCTCTTGAAAGTGTCCCGGATGTAGGCTGCATTTTGGCTGCCTTTTGGGCTGGAGCTTCTCGTGGTTTGAGGCCTGGCTTGCTCCACCCCCTGCTCTTCATATTCTCCCGGATGTGGGCTGCGTTTTGGCTGTTTTTTGGGCTGGAGCTTCTCGTGGTTTGAGGCCTGGCTTGCTCCAACCCCTGCTCTTGAAATTGTCCCGGATGTAGGCTGCATTTTGGCTGCATTTTGGGCTGGAGCTTCTCGTGGTTTGAGGCCTGGCTTGCTCCACCCCCTGCTCTTGAGATTCTCCCGGATGTGGGCTGCATTTTGGCTGTTTTTTGGGCTGGAGCTTCTCGTGGTTTGAGGCCTGGCTTGCTCCACCCCCTGCTCTTGAGATTCTCCCGGATGTGGGCTGCATTTTGGCTGCATTTTGGGCTGGAGCTTCTTGTGGTTTGAGGCCTGTCTTACTCCACCCCCTGCTCTTGAGATTCTCCCGGATGTGGGCTGCATTTTGGCTGCATTTTGGGCTGGAGCTTGTCATGGTTTGAGGCCTGGCTTGCTCCACCCCCTGCTCTTGAGATTCTCCCGGATCTGGGCTGCATTTTGGCTGATACTTGGGCTGGAGCTTCTCATGGTTTGAGGCCTGGCTTGCTCCACCCCCTGCTCTTGAGATTCTCCCGGATGTGAGCTGCATTTTGGCTGCCTGTTGGGCTGGAGCTTCTCGTGGTTTGAGGCCTGGCTTGCTCCACCCCCTGCTCTTCATATTCTCCCGGATGTGGGCTGGATTTTGGCTGCCTTTTGGGCTGGAGCTTCTCGTTGTTTGAGGCCTGGCTTGCTCCACCCCCTGCTCTTGAGATTCTCCTGGAGGTGGGCTGCATTTTGGCTGCATTTTGGGCTGGAGCTTCTCGTGGTTTGAGGCCTGGCTTGCTCCAAACACTGCTCTTGAGATTCTCCTGGATGTGGGCTGCATTTTGGCTGCCTTTTGGGCTGGAGCTTCTCGTGGTTTGAGGCCTGCCTTGCTCGACCCCCTGCTCTTGAGATTCTCCCGGATGTGGGCTGGAGTTTGGCTGCGTTTTGGGCTGGAGCTTCTCGTGGTTTGAGGCCTGCCTTGCTCGACCCCCTGCTCTTGAGATTCTCCCGGATGTGGGCTGGAGTTTGGCTGCCTTTTGGGCTGGAGCTTCTCGAGGTTTGAGGCCTGGCTTGCTCCACCCCCTGCTCTTGAGATTCTCCCGGATGTGGGCTGGATTTTGGCTGCCTTTTGGGCTGGAGCTTCTCGTGGTTTGAGGCCTGGCTTGCTCCACCCCCTGCTCTTGAGATTCTCCCGGATGTGGGCTGCATTTTGGCTGATTCTGGGGCTGGAGATTCTCATGGTTTGAGGCCTGGCTTGCTCCACCCCCTGCTCTTGAGATTCTCCCCGCATGTCGGCTGGATTTTGGCTGCATATTGGGCTGGAGCTTCTCATGGTTTGAGGCATGGCTTGCTCCACCCCCTGCTCTTGAGATTCTCCCGGAGGTGGGCTGCATTTTGGCTGCCTTTTGGGCTGGAGCTTCTCGTGGTTTGAGGCCTGGCTTGCTCCACCCCCTGCTCTTGAGATTCTCCCGGATGTGGGCTGGTTTTTGGCTGCATTTTGGGCTGGAGCTTCTCGTGGTTTGAGGCCTGGCTTGCTCCACCCCCTGCTCTTGAGATTCTCCTGGATGTGGGCTGCATTTTGGGTGATTCTTGGGCTGGAGCTTCTCGTGGTTTGAGGCCTGGCTTGCTCCACCCCCTGCTCTTGAGATTCTCCTGGATGTGGGCTGCATTTTGGCTGCATTTTGGGCTGGAGCTTCTCGTGGTTTGAGGCCTGGCTTGCTGCACCCCCTGCTCTTGAAATTGTCCCGGATGTAGGCTGCATTTTGGCTGCCTTTTGGGCTGGAGCTTCTCGTGGTTTGAGGCCTGGCTTGCTCCACCCCCTGCTCTTGAGATTCTCCCGGATGTGGGCTGCAAATTGGCTGATTCTGGGGCTGGAGCTTCTCATGGTTTGAGGCCTGGCTTGCTCCACCCCCTGCTCTTGATATTCTCCCCGCATGTCGGCTGGATTTTGGCTGCCTTTTGGGCTGGAGCTTCTCATGGTTTGAGGCATGGCTTGCTCCACCCCCTGCTCTTGAGATTCTCCCGGAGGTGGGCTGCATTTTGGCTGCCTTTTGGGCTGGAGCTTCTCGTGGTTTGAGGCCTGGCTTGCTCCACCCCCTGCTCTTGAGATTCTCCCAGATGTGGGCTGCATTTTGGCTGATTCTTGGGCTGGAGCTTCTCGTGGTTTGAGGCCTGGCTTGCTCCACCCCCTGCTCTTGAGATTCTCCCGGATGTGGGCTGCATTTTGGCTGCCTTTTGGGCTGGAGCTTCTCGTGGTTTGAGGCCTGTCTTGCTCCACCCCCTGCTCTTGAGATTCTCCTGGAGGTGGGCTGCATTTTGGCTGCCTTTTGGGCTGGAGCTTCTCGTGGTTTGAGGCCTGGCTTGCTCCACCCCCTGCTCTTGAGATTCTCCTGGATGTGGGCTGCATTTTGGCTGCATTTTGGGCTGGAGCTTCTCGTGGTTTGAGGCCTGGTTTGCTCCAACCCCTGCTCTTGAAAGTGTCCCGGATGTAGGCTGCATTTTGGCTGCCTTTTGGGCTGGAGCTTCTCGTGGTTTGAGGCCTGGCTTGCTCCACCCCCTGCTCTTGAGATTCTCCCGGATGTGGGCTGCGTTTTGGCTGTTTTTTGGGCTGGAGCTTCTCGTGGTTTGAGGCCTGGCTTGCTCCAACCCCTGCTCTTGAAATTGTCCCGGATGTAGGCTGCATTTTGGCTGCATTTTGGGCTGGAGCTTCTCGTGGTTTGAGGCCTGGCTTGCTCCACCCCCTGCTCTTGAGATTCTCCCGGATGTGGGCTGCATTTTGGCTGCCTTTTGGGCTGGAGCTTCTCCTGGTTTGAGGCCTGGCTTGCTCCACCCCCTGCTCTTGATATTCTCCTGGATGTGGGCTGCATTTTGGCTGCCTTTTGGGCTGGAGCTTCTCGTGGTTTGAGGCCTGGCTTGCTCCACCCCCTGCTCTTGAGATTCTCCCGGATGTGGGCTGCATTTTGGCTGCCTTTTGGGCTGGAGCTTATCGTGGTTTGAGGCCTGGCTTGCTCCACCCCCTGCTCTTGAGATTCTCCCGGATGTGGGCTGCATTTTGGCTGCCTTTTGGGCTGGAGCTTCTCGTGGTTTGAGGCCTGTCTTGCTCCACCCCCTGCTCTTGAGATTCTCCCGGATGTGGGCTGCATTTTGGCTGCGTTTTGGGCTGGAGCTTCTCGTGGTTTGAGGCCTGGCTTGCTCCACGCCCTGCTCTTGAGATTCTCCCGGATGTGGGCTGCATTTTGGCTGCCTTTTGGGCTGGAGCTTCTCGTGGTTTGAGGCCTGGCTTGCTCCACCCCCTGCTCTTGAGATTCTCCTGGATGTGGGCTGCATTTTGGCTGCATTTTGGGCTGGAGCTTCTCGTGGTTTGAGGCCTGGTTTGCTCCAACCCCTGCTCTTGAAAGTGTCCCGGATGTAGGCTGCATTTTGGCTGCCTTTTGGGCTGGAGCTTCTCGTGGTTTGAGGCCTGGATTGCTCCACCCCCTGCTCTTGAGATTCTCCCGGATGTGGGCTGCGTTTTGGCTGTTTTTTGGGCTGGAGCTTCTCGTGGTTTGAGGCCTGGCTTGCTCCAACCCCTGCTCTTGAAATTGTCCCGGATGTAGGCTGCATTTTGGCTGCATTTTGGGCTGGAGCTTCTCGTGGTTTGAGGCCTGGCTTGCTCCACCCCCTGCTCTTGAGATTCTCCCGGATGTGGGCTGCATTTTGGCTGCCTTTTGGGCTGGAGCTTCTCGTGGTTTGAGGCCTGGCTTGCTCCACCCCCTGCTCTTGAGATTCTCCCGGATGTGGGCTGCATTTTGGCTGCCTTTTGGGCTGGAGCTTATCGTGGTTTGAGGCCTGGCTTGCTCCACCCCCTGCTCTTGAGATTCTCCCGGATGTGGGCTGCATTTTGGCTGCCTTTTGGGCTGGAGCTTCTCGTGGTTTGAGGCCTGGCTTGCTCCACCCCCTGCTCTTGAGATTCTCCCGGATGTGGGCTGGATTTGGCTCCCTTTTGGGCTGGAGCTTCTCTAGGTTTGAGGCCTGGCTTGCTCCACCCCCTGCTCTTGAGATTCTCCCGGATGTGGGCTGCATTTTGGCTGAATCTTGGGCTGGAGCTTCTCGTGGTTTGAGGCCTGGCTTGCTCCACCCCCTGCTCTTGAGATTCTCCCGGATGTGGGCTGGATTTTGGCTGCCTTTTGGGCTGGAGCTTCTCGTGGTTTGAGGCCTGGCTTGCTCCACCCCCTGCTCTTGAGATTCTCCCAGATGTGGGCTGCAATTTGGCTGCCTTTTGGGCTGGAGCTTCTCGTGGTTTGAGGCCTGGCTTGCTCCACCCCCTGCTCTTGAGATTCTCCCGGATGTGGGCTGCATTTTGGCTGTTTTTTGGGCTGGAGCTTCTCGTGGTTTGAGGCCTGTCTTGCTCCACCCCCTGCTCTTGAGATTCTCCTGGAGGTGGGCTGCATTTTGGCTGCCTTTTGGGCTGGAGCTTCTCGTGGTTTGAGGCCTGGCTTGCTCCACCCCCTGCTCTTGAGATTCTCCTGGATGTGGGCTGCATTTTGGCTGCATTTTGGGCTGGAGCTTCTCGTGGTTTGAGGCCTGGTTTGCTCCAACCCCTGCTCTTGAAAGTGTCCCGGATGTAGGCTGCATTTTGGCTGCCTTTTGGGCTGGAGCTTCTCGTGGTTTGAGGCCTGGCTTGCTCCACCCCCTGCTCTTGAGATTCTCCCGGATGTGGGCTGCGTTTTGGCTGTTTTTTGGGCTGGAGCTTCTCGTGGTTTGAGGCCTGGCTTGCTCCAACCCCTGCTCTTGAAATTGTCCCGGATGTAGGCTGCATTTTGGCTGCCTTTTGGGCTGGAGCTTCTCGTGGTTTGAGGCCTGGCTTGCTCCACCCCCTGCTCTTGAGATTCTCCCGGATGTGGGCTGCATTTTGGCTGCCTTTTGGGCTGGAGCTTCTCGTGGTTTGAGGCCTGGCTTGCTCCACCCCCTGCTCTTGAGATTCTCCCGGATGTGGGCTGCATTTTGGCTGCCTTTTGGGCTGGAGCTTATCGTGGTTTGAGGCCTGGCTTGCTCCACCCCCTGCTCTTGAGATTCTCCCGGATGTGGGCTGCATTTTGGCTGCCTTTTGGGCTGGAGCTTCTCGTGGTTTGAGGCCTGTCTTGCTCCACCCCCTGCTCTTGAGATTCTCCCGGATGTGGGCTGCATTTTGGCTGCCTTTTGGGCTGGAGCTTCTCGTGGTTTGAGGCCTGGCTTGCTCCACGCCCTGCTCTTGAGATTCTCCCGGATGTGGGCTGCATTTTGGCTGCCTTTTGGGCTGGAGCTTCTCGTGGTTTGAGGCCTGGCTTGCTCCACCCCCTGCTCTTGAGATTCTCCCGCATGTGGGCTGGATTTTGGCTGTTTTTTGGGCTGGAGCTTCTCGTGGTTTGAGGCCTGGCTTGCTCCACCCCCTGCTCTTGAGATTCTCCCGGATGTGGGCTGCATTTTGGCTGCCTTTTGGGCTGGAGCTTGTCATGGTCTGAGGCCTGGCTTGCTCCACCCCCTGCTCTTGAGATTCTCCCGGATGTGGGCTGCATTTTGGCTGCCTTTTGGGCTGGAGCTTCTCGTGGTTTGAGGCCTGGCTTGCTCCACCCCCTGCTCTTGAAATTCTCCCGGAGGTGGGCTGCATTTTGGCTGCCTTTTGGGCTGGAGCTTCTCGTGGTTTGAGGCCTGGCTTGCTCCACCCCCTGCTCCTGAGATTCTCCCGGATGTGGGCTGGATTTTGGCTGCATTTTGGGCTGGAGCTTCTCGTGGTTTGAGGCCTGGCTTGCTCCACCCCCTGCTCTTGAGATTCTCCCGGATGTGGGCTGGATTTTGGCTGCCTTTTGGGCTGGAGCTTCTCGTGGTTTGAGGCCTGGCTTGCTCCACCCCCTGCTCTTGAGATTCTCCCAGATGTGGGCTGCAATTTGGCTGCCTTTTGGGCTGGAGCTTCTCGTGGTTTGAGGCCTGGCTTGCTCCACCCCCTGCTCTTGAGATTCTCCCATATGTGGGCTGGATTTTGGCTGCGTTTTGGGCTGGAGCTTCTCGTGGTTTGAGGCCTGGCTTGCTCCACCCCCTGCTCTTGAGATTCTCCCGGATGTGGGCTGGATTTTGGCTGCCTTTTGGGCTGGAGCTTCTCGTGGTTTGAGGCCTGGCTTGCTCCACCCCCTGCTCTTGAGATTCTCCCGGATGTGGGCTGGATTTTGGCTCCCTTTTGGGCTGGAGCTTCTCTAGGTTTGAGGCCTGGCTTGCTCCACCCCCTGCTCTTCAGATTCTCCCGGATGTGGGCTGCATTTTGGCTGAATCTTGGGCTGGAGCTTCTCGTGGTTTGAGGCCTGGCTTGCTCCACCCCCTGCTCTTGAGATTCTCCCGGATGTGGGCTGGATTTTGGCTGCCTTTTGGGCTGGAGCTTCTCGTGGTTTGAGGCCTGGCTTGCTCCACCCCCTGCTCTTGAGATTCTCCCAGATGTGGGCTGCAATTTGGCTGCCTTTTGGGCTGGAGCTTCTCGTGGTTTGAGGCCTGGCTTGCTCCACCCCCTGCTCTTGAGATTCTCCCGGATGTGGGCTGCATTTTGGCTGTTTTTTGGGCTGGAGCTTCTCGTGGTTTGAGGCCTGGCTTGCTCCACCCCCTGCTCTTGAGATTCTCCCGGATGTGGGCTGCATTTTGGCTGCCTTTTGGGCTGGAGCTTCTCGAGGTTTGAGGCCTGGCTTGCTCCACCCCCTGCTCTTGAGATTCTCCCGGATGTGGGCTGGATTTTGGCTGCCTTTTGGGCTGGAGCTTCTCTAGGTTTGAGGCCTGGCTTGCTCCACCCCCTGCTCTTGAGATTCTCCCGGATGTGGGCTGCATTTTGGCTGAATCTTGGGCTGGAGCTTCTCGTGGTTTGAGGCCTGGCTTGCTCCACCCCCTGCTCTTGAGATTCTCCCGGATGTGGGCTGCATTTTGGCTGCCTTTTGGGCTGGAGCTTCTCGTGGTTTGAGGCCTGGCTTGCTCCACCCCCTGCTCCTGAGATTCTCCCGGATGTGGGCTGGATTTTGGCTGCATTTTGGGCTGGAGCTTCTCGTGGTTTGAGGCCTGGCTTGCTCCACCCCCTGCTCTTGAGATTCTCCCGGATGTGGGCTGGATTTTGGCTGCCTTTTGGGCTGGAGCTTCTCGTGGTTTGAGGCCTGGCTTGCTCCACCCCCTGCTCTTGAGATTCTCCCAGATGTGGGCTGCAATTTGGCTGCCTTTTGGGCTGGAGCTTCTCGTGGTTTGAGGCCTGGCTTGCTCCACCCCCTGCTCTTGAGATTCTCCCGGATGTGGGCTGCATTTTGGCTGTTTTTTGGGCTGGAGCTTCTCGTGGTTTGAGGCCTGGCTTGCTCCACCCCCTGCTCTTGAGATTCTCCCGGATGTGGGCTGGATTTTGGCTGCCTTTTGGGCTGGAGCTTCTCGTGGTTTGAGGCCTGGCTTGCTCCACCCCCTGCTCTTGAGATTCTCCCGGATGTGGGCTGGATTTTGGCTCCCTTTTGGGCTGGAGCTTCTCTAGGTTTGAGGCCTGGCTTGCTCCACCCCCTGCTCTTGAGATTCTCCCGGATGTGGGCTGCATTTTGGCTGAATCTTGGGCTGGAGCTTCTCGTGGTTTGAGGCCTGGCTTGCTCCACCCCCTGCTCTTGAGATTCTCCCGGATGTGGGCTGGATTTTGGCTGCCTTTTGGGCTGGAGCTTCTCGTGGTTTGAGGCCTGGCTTGCTCCACCCCCTGCTCTTGAGATTCTCCCAGATGTGGGCTGCAATTTGGCTGCCTTTTGGGCTGGAGCTTCTCGTGGTTTGAGGCCTGGCTTGCTCCACCCCCTGCTCTTGAGATTCTCCCGGATGTGGGCTGCATTTTGGCTGTTTTTTGGGCTGGAGCTTCTCGTGGTTTGAGGCCTGGCTTGCTCCACCCCCTGCTCTTGAGATTCTCCCGGATGTGGGCTGCATTTTGGCTGCCTTTTGGGCTGGAGCTTCTCGTGGTTTGAGGCCTGGCTTGCTCCACCCCCTGCTCTTGAGATTCTCCCGGATGTGGGCTGGATTTTGGCTGCCTTTTGGGCTGGAGCTTCTCTAGGTTTGAGGCCTGGCTTGCTCCACCCCCTGCTCTTGAGATTCTCCCGGATGTGGGCTGCATTTTGGCTGAATCTTGGGCTGGAGCTTCTCGTGGTTTGAGGCCTGGCTTGCTCCACCCCCTGCTCTTGAGATTCTCCCGGATGTGGGCTGCATTTTGGCTGCCTTTTGGGCTGGAGCTTCTCGTGGTTTGAGGCCTGGCTTGCTCCACCCCCTGCTCTTGAGATTCTCCCGGAGGTGGGCTGGATTTTGGCTGCCTTTTGGGCTGGAGCTTCTCGTGGTTTGAGGCCTGGCTTGCTCCACCCCCTGCTCTTGAGATTCTCCCGGATGTGGGCTGGATTTTGGCTCCCTTGTGGGCTGGAGCTTCTCTAGGTTTTAGGCCTGGCTTGCTCCACCCCCTGCTCTTGAGATTCTCCCGGAGGTGGGCTGCATTTTGGCTGCCTTTTGGGCTGGAGCTTCTCGTGGTTTGAGGCCTGGCTTGCTCCATCCCCTGCTCTTGAGATTCTCCCGGATGTGGGCCAGATTTTGGCTGCCTTTTGGGCTGGAGCTTCTCGTGGTTTGAGGCCTGGCTTGCTCCACCCCCTGCTCTTGAGATTCTCCCGGATGTGGCCTGCATTTTGGCTGCATTTTGGGCTGGAGCTTCTCGTGGTTTGAGGCCTGGCTTGCTCCACCCCCTGCTCTTGAGATTCTCCCGGAGGTGGGCTGCATTTTGGCTGCCTTTTGGGCTGGAGCTTCTCGTGGTTTGAGGCCTGGCTTGCTCCACCCCCTGCTCTTGATATTCTCCCGGATGTGGGCTGGATTTTGGCTGCATTTTGGGCTGGAGCTTCTCGTGGTTTGAGGCCTGGCTTGCTCCACCCCCTGCTCTTGAGATTCTCCCGGATGTGGGCTGCATTTTGGCTGCCTTTTGGGCTGGAGCTTCTCATGGTTTGAGGCCTGGCTTGCTCCACCCCCTGCTCTTGAGATTCTCCCGGAGGTGGGCTGCATTTTGGCTGCATTTTGGGCTGGAGATTCTCGTGGTTTGGGGCCTGGCTTGCTCCACCCCCTGCTCTTGAGATTCTCCCGGATGTGGGCTGCATTTTGGCTGCATTTTGGGATGGAGCTTCTCGTGGTTTGAGGCCTGGCTTGCTCCACCCCCTGCTCTTGAGATTCTCCCGGATGTGGGCTGCATTTTGGCTTCATTTTGGTCTGGAGCTTCTCGAGGTTTGTGGCCTGGCTTGCTCCACCCCCTGCTCTTGAGATTCTCCCAGATGTGGGCTGCATTTTGGCTGCCTTTTGGGCTGGAGCTTCTCGTGGTTTGAGGCCTGGCTTGCTCCACCCCCTGCTCTTGAGATTCTCCCGGATGTGGGCTGGATTTTGGCTGCCTTTCGGGCTGGAGCTTCTCGTGGTTTGAGGCCTGGCTTGCTCCACCCCCTGCTCTTGAGATTCTCCCGGATGTGGGCTGCATTTTGGCTGCCTTTCGGGCTGGAGCTTCTCGTGGTTTGAGGCCTGGCTTGCTCCACCCCCTGCTCTTGAGATTCTCCCGGATGTGGGCTGCATTTTGGCTGAATCTTGGGCTGGAGCTTCTCGTGGTTTGAGGCCTGGCTTGCTCCACCCCCTGCTCTTGAGATTCTCCCGGATGTGGCCTGCATTTTGGCTGCATTTTGGGCTGGAGCTTCTCGTGGTTTGAGGCCTGGCTTGCTCCACCCCCTGCTCTTGAGATTCTCCCGGAGGTGGGCTGCATTTTGGCTGCCTTTTGGGCTGGAGCTTCTCGTGGTTTGAGGCCTGGCTTGCTCCATCCCCTGCTCTTGAGATTCTCGCGGATGTGGGCCGGATTTTGGCTGCATTTTGGGCTGGAGCTTCTCGTGGTTTGAGGCCTGGCTTGCTCCAACCCCTGCTCTTGAGATTCTCCCGGATGTGGGCTGGATTTTGGCTGCCTTTTGGGCTGGAGCTTCTCGTGGTTTGAGGCCTGGCTTGCTCCACCCCCTGCTCTTGAGATTCTCCCAGATGTGGGCTGCATTTTGGCTGCCTTTTGGGCTGGAGCTTCTCGTGGTTTGAGGCCTGGCTTGCTCCACCCCCTGCTCTTGAGATTCTCCCGGATGTGGGCTGCATTTTGGGTGCCTTTTGGGCTGGAGCTTCTCGTGGTTTGAGGCCTGGCTTGCTCCACCCCCTGCTCTTGAGATTCTCCCGGATGTGGGCTGCATTTTGGCTGTTCTTTGGGCTGGAGCTTCTCGTGCTTTGAGGCCTGGCTTGCTCCACCCCCTGCTCTTGAGATTCTCCCGGATGTGGGCTGGATTTTGGCTGCCTTTTGGGCTGGAGCTTCTCGTGGTTTGAGGCCTGGCTTGCTCCACCCCCTGCTCTTGAGATTCTCCCAGATGTGGCCTGCATTTTGGCTGCCTTTTGGGCTGGAGCTTCTCGTGGTTTGAGGCCTGGCTTGCTCCACCCCCTGCTCTTGAGATTCTCCCGGATGTGGGCTGCATTTTGGCTGCATTTTGGGCTGGAGCTTCTCATGGTTTGAGGCCTGGCTTGCTCCACCCCCTGCTCTTGAGATTCTCCCGGATGTGGGCTGCATTTTGGCTCCCTTGTGGGCTGGAGCTTCTCGTGGTTTGAGGCCTGGCTTGCTCCAACCCCTGCTCTTGAGATTCTCCCGGATGTGGGCTGCATTTTGGCTGCCTTTTGGCCTGGAGTTTCTCGTGGTTTGAGGCCTGGCTTGCTCCATCCCCTGCTCTTGAGATTCTCCCGGATGTGGGCCGGATTTTGGCTGCATTTTGGGCTGGAGCTTCTCGTGGTTTGAGGCCTGGCTTGCTCCACC
The DNA here is from genome assembly GCA_027574665.1 of Rhynochetos jubatus. NCBI lineage: Eukaryota > Metazoa > Chordata > Aves > Eurypygiformes > Rhynochetidae > Rhynochetos > Rhynochetos jubatus. The sequence goes on from JAQBHY010000071.1 coordinate 201,998, forward strand.
CCCTGCTCTTGAGATTCTCCCGGATGTGGGCTGCATTTTGGCTGAATCTTGGGCTGGAGCTTCTTGTGGTTTGAGGCCTGGCTTGCTCCAACCCCTGCTCTTGAGATTCTCCCGGAGGTGGGCTGCATTTTGGCTGCCTTTTGGGCTGGAGCTTCTCGTGGTTTGAGGCCTGGCTTGCTCCATCCCCTGCTCTTGAGATTCTCCCGGATGTGGGCCGGATTTTGGCTGCCTTTTGGGCTGGAGCTTCTCGTGGTTTGAGGCCTGGCTTGCTCCACCCCCTGCTCTTGAGATTCTCCCGGAGGTGGGCTGCATTTTGGCTGCCTTTTGGGCTGGAGCTTCTCGGGGTTTGAGGCCTGGCTTGCTCCACCCCCTGCTCTTGAGATTCTCCCGGATGTGGGCTGCATTTTGGCTGTTTTTTGGGCTGGAGCTTCTCGTGGTTTGAGGCCTGGCTTGCTCCACCCCCTGCTCTTGAGATTCTCCCGGATATGGGCTGGATTTTGCCTGCCTTTTGGGCTGGAGCTTCTCGTGGTTTGAGGCCTCGCTTGCTCCACCCCCTGCTCTTGAGATTCTCCCGGATGTGGGCTGCATTTTGGCTTAATTTTGGTCTGGAGCTTCTCGAGGTTTGTGGCCTGGCTTGCTCCACCCCCTGCTCTTGAGATTCTCCCAGATGTGGGCTGCATTTTGGCTGCCTTTTGGGCTGGAGCTTCTCGTGGTTTGAGGCCTGGCTTGCTCCACCCCCTGCTCTTCATATTCTCCCGGATGTGGGCTGGATTTTGGCTCCCTTTTGGGCTGGAGCTTCTCGAGGTTTGAGGCCTGGCTTGCTCCACCACCTGCTCTTGAGATTCTCCCGGATGTGGGCTGGATTTTGGCTGCCTTTTGGGCTGGAGCTTCTCGTGGTTTGAGGCCTGGCTTGCTCCACCCCCTGCTCTTGAGATTCTCCCGGATGTGGGCTGCATTTTGGCTGCCTTTTGGGCTGGAGCTTCTCGTGGTTTGAGGCCTGGCTTGCTCCAACCCCTGCTCTTGATATTGTCCCGGATATGGGCTGCATTTTGGCTGCCTTTTGGGCTGGAGCTTCTCGTGGTTTGAGGCCTGGCTTGCTCCACCCCCTGCTCTTGAGATTCTCCCAGATGTGGGCTGCATTTTGGCTGCCTTTTGGGCTGGAGCTTCTCGTGGTTTGAGGCCTGGCTTGCTCCACCCCCTGCTCTTGAGATTCTCCCAGATGTGGGCTGCATTTTGGCTGCATTTTGGGCTGGAGATTCTCCTGGTTTGAGGCCTGGCTTGCTCCACCCCCTGCTCTTGAGATTCTCCCGGAGGTGGGCTGCATTTTGGCTGATCCTTGGCCTGGAGCTTGTTGTGGTTTGAGGCCTGGCTTGCTCCACCCCCTGCTCTTGAGATTCTCCCGGATGTGGGCTGGATTTTGGCTGCCTTTTGGGCTGGAGCTTCTCGTGGTTTGAGGCCTGGCTTGCTCCACCCCCTGCTCTTGAGATTCTCCCGGATGTGGGCTGCATTTTGGCTGCCTTTTGGGCTGGAGCTTCTCGTGGTTGGAGGCCTGGCTTGCTCCACCCCCTGCTCTTGAGATTCTCCCGGATGTGGGCTGCATTTTGGCTGCCTTTTGGGCTGGAGCTTCTCGTGGTTTGAGGCCTGGCTTGCTCCACCCCCTGCTCTTGAGATTCTCCCGGATGTGGGCTGCATTTTGGCTGCCTTTCGGGCTGGAGCTTCTCGTGGTTTGAGGCCTGGCTTGCTCCACCCCCTGCTCTTGAGATTCTCCCATATGTGGGCTGGATTTTGGCTGCGTTTTGGGCTGGAGCTTCTCGTGGTTTGAGGCCTGGCTTGCTCCACCCCCTGCTCTTGAGATTCTCCTGGATGTGGGCTGCATTTTGGCTGCCTTTTGGGCTGGAGCTTCTTGTTGTTTGAGGCGTGGCTTGCTCCACCCCCTGCTCTTGAGATTCTCCCGTATGTGGGCTTCGTATTGGCTGAGTTTTGGCTGCCTTTTGGGCTTGAGCTTCTCGTGGTTTGAGGCCTGGCTTGCTCCACCCCCTGCTCTTGAGATTCTCCCGGATGTGGGCTGGATTGTGCCTGCCTTTTGGGCTGGAGCTTCTTGTTGTTTGAGGCGTGGCTTGCTCCACCCCCTGCTCTTGATATTCTCCCAGATGTGGGCTGCATTTTGGCTGCCTTTTTGGCTGGAGCTTCTCGTGGTTTGAGGCCTGGCTTGCTCCACCCCCTGCTCTTGAGATTCTCCCGGAGGTGGGCTGCATTTTGGCTGCCTTTTGTGCTGGAGCTTCTCGTGGTCTGAGGCCTGGCTTGCTCCACCCCCTGCTCTTGAGATTCTCCCGGATGTGGGCTGCATTTTGGCTGCCTTTCGGGCTGGAGCTTCTCGTGGTTTGAGGCCTGGCTTGCTCCACCCCCTGCTCTTGAGATTCTCCCAGATGTGGGCTGCATTTTGGCTGCCTTTTGGGCTGGAGCTTCTCGTGGTTTGAGGCCTGGCTTGCTCCACCCCCTGCTCTTGAGATTCTCCCCGATGTGGGCTGCGTTTTGGCTGCCTTTTGGGCTGGAGCTTCTCGTGGTTTGAGGCCTGGCTTGCTCCACCCCCTGCTCTTGATATTCTCCCAGATGTGGGCTGCATTTTGGCTGCCTTTTGGGCTGGAGCTTCTCGTGGTTTGAGGCCTGGCTTGCTCCACCCCCTGCCCTTGAGATTCTCCTGGATATGGACTGCATTTTGGCTGAATCTTGGGCTGGAGCTTCTTGTGGTTTGAGGCCTGCCTTGCTCCACCCCCTGCTCTTGAGATTCTCCCGGATGTGGGCTGGATTTTGGCTGCCTTTTGGGCTGGAGCTTCTTGTGGTTTGAGGCCTGGCTTGCTCCACCCCCTGCTCTTGATATTCTCCCGGAGGTGGTCTGCATTTTTGCTGCCTTTTGGGCTGGAGCTTCTCGTGGTTTGAGGCCTGGCTTGCTCCAACCCCTGCTCTTGATATTCTCCCGGATGTTGGCTGCATTTTGGCTGCCTTTTGGGCTGGAGCTTCTCGTGGTTTGAGGCCTGGCTTGCTCCAACTCCTACTCTTGAGATTCTCCCAGATGTGGGCTGGATTTTGGCTGCCTTTAGGGCTGGAGCTTCTCGTGGTTTGAGGCCTGGCTTGCTCCACCCCCTGCTCTTGAGATTCTCCCGGATGTGGCCTGCATTTTGGCTGCCTTTTGGGCTGGAGCTTCTCGTGGTTTGAGGCCTGGCTTGCTCCACCCCCTGCTCTTGATATTGTCCCGGACATGGGCTGCATTTTGGCTGCCTTTTGGGCTGGAGCTTCTCGTGGTTTGAGGCCTGGCTTGCTCCACCCCCTGCTCTTGAGATTCTCCCGGATGTGGGCTGCATTTTGGCTGCCTTTTGGGCTGGAGCTTCTCGTGGTTTGAGGCCTGGCTTGCTCCACCCCCTGCTCTTCATATTCTCCCTGATGTGGGCTGGATTTTGGCTGCATTTTGGGCTGGAGCTTCTCGTGGTTTGAGGCCTGGCTTGCTCCATCCCCTTCTCTTGAGATTCTCCTGGATGTGGGCTGCATTTTGGCTGCATTTTGGGCTGGAGCTTCTCCTGGTTTGAGGCCTGGCTTGCTCCACCCCCTGCTCTTGAGATTCTCCCGGAGGTGGGCTGCATTTTGGCTGATCCTTGGCCTGGAGCTTCTCGTGGTTTGAGGCGTGGCTTGCTCCACCCCCTGCTCTTGAGATTCTCCCGGATGTGGGCTGGATTTTGGCTGCCTTTTAGGCTGGAACTTCTCGTGGTTTGAGGCCTGGCTTGCTCCACCCCCTGCTCTTGAGATTCTCCCGGATGTGGGCTGGATTTTGGCTGCCTTTTGGGCTGGAGCTTCTCAAGGTTTGAGGCCTGGCTTGCTCCACCCCCTGCTCTTGAGATTCTCCCAGATGTGGGCTGGAATTTGGCTGCCTTTTATGCTGGAGCTTGTTGTGGTTTGAGGCCTGGCTTGCTCCACCCCCTGCTCTTGATATTCTCCCAGATATAGTGTTGGATTTTGGCTGCATTTTGGGCTGGAGCTTCTTGTGGTTTGGGGCCTGGCTTGCTCCACCCCCTGCTCTTGAGATTCTCACGGACGTGGGCTGGATTTTGGCTGCCTTTTGGGCAGTAGCTTCTCGTGGTTTGAGGCCTGGCTTTCTCGACCCCCTGCTCTTGATATTCTCCCGGATGTGGGCTGGATTTTGGCTGCCTCTTGGGCTGGAGCTTCTCGTGGTTTGAGGCCTGGCTTGCTCCACCCCCTGCTCTTGAGATTCTCCCGTATGGGGTCTGGAGTTTGGCTGCCTTTTGGGCTGGAGCTTCTCGTGGTTTGAGGCCTGGCTTGCTCCACCCCCTCCTCTTGGGATTCTCCCAGATATAGGGCTGGATTTTGGCTGCCTTTTGGGCTGGAGATTCTCATAGTTTGAGGCCTGGCTTGCTCCAGCCCCTACTCTTGATATTCTCCCAGATATAGGGCTGGATTTTGGCTGCCTTTTGGGCTGGAGCTTCTCGTGGTTTGAGGCCTGGCTTGCTCCAAACACTGCTCTTGAGATTCTCCCGGATGTGGGCTCCATTTTGGCTGCCTTTTGGGCTGGAGCTTCTCGTGGTTGGAGGCCTGGCTTGCTCCAACCACTGCTCTTGACATTCTCCCAGATGTGGGCTGGATTTTGGCTGCCTTTTGGGCTTTAGCTTCTCGTGGTTTGAGGCCTGGCTTGCTCCACCCCCTGCTCTTGAGATTCTCCCGGATGTGGGCTGGATTTTGGCTGCCTTTTGGGCTGGAGCTTCTCAAGGTTTGAGGCCTGGCTTGCTCCACCCCCTGCTCTTGAGATTCTCCCAGATGTGGGCTGGAATTTGGCTGCCTTTTGGGCTGGTGCTTGCTGTGGTTTGAGGCCTGGCTTGCTCCACCCCCTGCTCTTGATATTCTCCCAGATATAGGGCTGGATTTTGGCTGCCTTTTGGGCTGGAGCTTCTCATGGTTTGAGGCCTGGCTTGCTCCACCCCCTGCTCTTGAGATTCTCCCGGATGTGGGCTGGATTTTGGCTGCCTTTTGGGCAGTAGCTTCTTGTAGTTTGAGGCCTGGCTTGCTCCACCCCCTGCTATTGAGATTCTCCCGGATGTGGGCTGCATTTTTGCTGACTTTTCGGCTGGAGCTTCTTGTAGTTTGAGGCCTGGCTTGCTCCACCCCCTGCTCTTGAGATTCTCACGGACGTGGGCTGGATTTTGGCTGCCTTTTGGGCTGGAGCTTCTCGTGGTTTGAGGCCTGGCTTGCTCCAACCACTGCTCTTCAGATTCTCACGGACGTGGGCTGGATTTTGGCTGCCTTTTGGGCTGGAGCTTCTCGTGGTTTGAGGCCTGGCTTGCTCCATCCACTGCTCTTGAGATTCTCCCGGATGTGGGCTGCATTTTGGCTGCCTTTTGGGCTGGAGCTTCCCGTGGTTTGAGGCCTGGCTTGCTCCAACCACTGCTCTTCAGATTCTCACGGACGTGGGCTGGATTTTGGCTGCCTTTTGGGCAGTAGCTTCTCGTGGTTTGAGGCCTGGCTTGCTCCACCCCCTGCTCTTGATATTCTCCCGTATGGGGTCTGGAGTTTGGCTGCCTTTTGGGCTGGAGCTTCTCGTGGTTTGAGGCCTGGCTTGCTCCACCCCCTCCTCTTGAGATTCTCACGGACGTGGGCTGGATTTTGGCTGCCTTTTGGGCTGGAGCTTCTCGTGGTTTGAGGCCTGGCTTGCTCCAACCCCTGCTCTTCAGATTCTCCCGGACGTGGGCTGGATTTTGGGTGTCTTTTGGGCTGGAGCTTCTCGTGGTTTGAGGCCTGGCTTGCTCCACCCCCTGCTCTTGATATTCTCCCGTATGGGGTCTGGAGTTTGGCTGCCTTTTGGGCTGGAGCTTCTCAAGGTTTGAGGCCTGGCTTGCTCCACCCCCTGCTCTTGATATTCTCCCAGATATAGTGTTGGATTTTGGCTGCATTTTGGGCTGGAGCTTCTTGTGGTTTGGGGCCTGGCTTGCTCCACCCCCTGCTCTTGAGATTCTCACGGACGTGGGCTGCATTTTGGCTGCCTTTTGGGCTGGAGCTTCTCGTGGTTTGAGGCCTGGCTTTCTCGACCCCCTGCTCTTGAGATTCTCCCAGACATGGGCTGCATTTTGGCTGCCTTTTGGGCTGGAGCTTCTCGTGGTTTGAGGCCTGGCTTGCTCCACCCCCTGCTCTTGAGATTCTCCCGGATGTGGGCTGCATTTTGGCTGCCTTTTGGGCTGGAGCTTCTCGTGGTTTGAGGCCTGGCTTGCTCCACCCCCTGCTCTTCATATTCTCCCTGATGTGGGCTGGATTTTGGCTGCATTTTGGGCTGGAGCTTCTCGTGGTTTGAGGCCTGGCTTGCTCCATCCCCTTCTCTTGAGATTCTCCTGGATGTGGGCTGCATTTTGGCTGCATTTTGGGCTGGAGCTTCTCCTGGTTTGAGGCCTGGCTTGCTCCACCCCCTGCTCTTGAGATTCTCCCGGAGGTGGGCTGCATTTTGGCTGATCCTTGGCCTGGAGCTTCTCGTGGTTTGAGGCGTGGCTTGCTCCACCCCCTGCTCTTGAGATTCTCCCGGATGTGGGCTGGATTTTGGCTGCCTTTTAGGCTGGAACTTCTCGTGGTTTGAGGCCTGGCTTGCTCCACCCCCTGCTCTTGAGATTCTCCCGGATGTGGGCTGGATTTTGGCTGCCTTTTGGGCTGGAGCTTCTCAAGGTTTGAGGCCTGGCTTGCTCCACCCCCTGCTCTTGAGATTCTCCCAGATGTGGGCTGGAATTTGGCTGCCTTTTATGCTGGAGCTTGTTGTGGTTTGAGGCCTGGCTTGCTCCACCCCCTGCTCTTGATATTCTCCCAGATATAGTGTTGGATTTTGGCTGCATTTTGGGCTGGAGCTTCTTGTGGTTTGGGGCCTGGCTTGCTCCACCCCCTGCTCTTGAGATTCTCACGGACGTGGGCTGGATTTTGGCTGCCTTTTGGGCAGTAGCTTCTCGTGGTTTGAGGCCTGGCTTTCTCGACCCCCTGCTCTTGATATTCTCCCGGATGTGGGCTGGATTTTGGCTGCCTTTTGGGCTGGAGCTTCTCGTGGTTTGAGGCCTGGCTTGCTCCACCCCCTGCTCTTGAGATTCTCCCGGATGTGGGCTGGATTTTGGCTGCCTCTTGGGCTGGAGCTTCTCGTGGTTTGAGTCCTGGCTTGCTCCACCCCCTGCTCTTGATATTCTCCCGTATGGGGTCTGGAGTTTGGCTGCCTTTTGGGCTGGAGCTTCTCGTGGTTTGAGGCCTGGCTTGCTCCACCCCCTCCTCTTGGGATTCTCCCAGATATAGGGCTGGATTTTGGCTGCCTTTTGGGCTGGAGATTCTCATAGTTTGAGGCCTGGCTTGCTCCAGCCCGTACTCTTGATATTCTCCCAGATATAGGGCTGGATTTTGGCTGCCTTTTGGGCTGGAGCTTCTCGTGGTTTGAGGCCTGGCTTGCTCCAAACACTGCTCTTGAGATTCTCCCGGATGTGGGCTCCATTTTGGCTGCCTTTTGGGCTGGAGCTTCTCGTGGTTGGAGGCCTGGCTTGCTCCAACCACTGCTCTTGACATTCTCCCAGATGTGGGCTGGATTTTGGCTGCCTTTTGGGCTGGAGCTTCTCGTGGTTTGAGGCCTGGCTTGCTCCACCCCCTGCTCTTGAGATTCTCCCGGATGTGGGCTGGATTTTGGCTGCCTTTTGGGCTGGAGCTTCTCAAGGTTTGAGGCCTGGCTTGCTCCACCCCCTGCTCTTGAGATTCTCCCAGATGTGGGCTGGAATTTGGCTGCCTTTTGGGCTGGTGCTTGCTGTGGTTTGAGGCCTGGCTTGCTCCACCCCCTGCTCTTGATATTCTCCCAGATATAGGGCTGGATTTTGGCTGCCTTTTGGGCTGGAGCTTCTCATGGTTTGAGGCCTGGCTTGCTCCAAACCCTGCTCTTGAGATTCTCCCGGATGTGGGCTGGATTTTGGCTGCCTTTTGGGCAGTAGCTTCTTGTAGTTTGAGGCCTGGCTTGCTCCACCCCCTGCTATTGAGATTCTCCCGGATGTGGGCTGCATTTTTGCTGACTTTTCGGCTGGAGCTTCTTGTAGTTTGAGGCCTGGCTTGCTCCACCCCCTGCTCTTGAGATTCTCACGGACGTGGGCTGGATTTTGGCTGCCTTTTGGGCTGGAGCTTCTCGTGGTTTGAGGCCTGGCTTGCTCCAACCACTGCTCTTCAGATTCTCACGGACGTGGGCTGGATTTTGGCTGCCTTTTGGGCTGGAGCTTCTCGTGGTTTGAGGCCTGGCTTGCTCCATCCACTGCTCTTGAGATTCTCCCGGATGTGGGCTGCATTTTGGCTGCCTTTTGGGCTGGAGCTTCCCGTGGTTTGAGGCCTGGCTTGCTCCAACCACTGCTCTTCAGATTCTCACGGACGTGGGCTGGATTTTGGCTGCCTTTTGGGCAGTAGCTTCTCGTGGTTTGAGGCCTGGCTTGCTCCACCCCCTGCTCTTGATATTCTCCCGTATGGGGTCTGGAGTTTGGCTGCCTTTTGGGCTGGAGCTTCTCGTGGTTTGAGGCCTGGCTTGCTCCACCCCCTCCTCTTGAGATTCTCACGGACGTGGGCTGGATTTTGGCTGCCTTTTGGGCTGGAGCTTCTCGTGGTTTGAGGCCTGGCTTGCTCCAACCCCTGCTCTTCAGATTCTCCCGGACGTGGGCTGGATTTTGGGTGTCTTTTGGGCTGGAGCTTCTCGTGGTTTGAGGCCTGGCTTGCTCCACCCCCTGCTCTTGATATTCTCCCGTATGGGGTCTGGAGTTTGGCTGCCTTTTGGGCTGGAGCTTCTCAAGGTTTGAGGCCTGGCTTGCTCCACCCCCTGCTCTTGATATTCTCCCAGATATAGTGTTGGATTTTGGCTGCATTTTGGGCTGGAGCTTCTTGTGGTTTGGGGCCTGGCTTGCTCCACCCCCTGCTCTTGAGATTCTCACGGACGTGGGCTGCATTTTGGCTGCCTTTTGGGCTGGAGCTTCTCGTGGTTTGAGGCCTGGCTTTCTCGACCCCCTGCTCTTGAGATTCTCCCGGATGTGGGCTGGATTTTGGCAGCCTTTTGGGCTGGAGCTTCTCGTGGTTTGAGGCCTGGCTTGCTCCACCCCCTGCTCTTGAGATTCTCCCGGATGTGGGCTGGATTTTGGCTGCCTCTTGGGCTGGAGCTTCCCGTGGTTTGAGGCCTGGCTTGCTCCACCCCCTGCTCTTGATATTCTCCCGGATGTGGGCTGGATTTTGGCTGCCTTTTGGGCTGGAGCTTCTCGTGGTTTGAGGCCTGGCTTGCTCCACCCCCTCCTCTTGAGATTCTCCCAGATATAGGGCTGGATTTTGGCTGCCTTTTGGGCTGGAGATTCTCATAGTTTGAGGCCTGGCTTGCTCCAGCCCCTACTCTTGATATTCTCCCAGATATAGGGCTGGATTTTGGCTGCGTTTTGGGCTGGAGCTTCTCGTGGTTTGAGGCCTGGCTTGCTCCACCTCCTGCTCTTGAGATTCTCCCGGATGTGGGCTGGATTTTGGCTGCATTTTGGGCTGGAGCTTCTCAACGTTTGAGGCCTGGATTGCTCCACCCCCTTCTATTGAGATTCTCCCAGATGTGGGCTGGAATTTGGCTGCCTTTTGGGCTGGTGCTTGTTGTGGTTTGAGGCCTGGCTTGCTCCACCCCCTGCTCTTGATATTCTCCCAGATATAGGGCTGGATTTTGGCTACATTTTGGGCTGGAGCTTCTCATGGTTTGAGGCCTGCCTTGCTCCAAACCCTGCTCTTGAGATTCTCCCGGATGTGGGCTGCATTTTGGCTGCCTTTTGGGCTGGAGATTCTCATAGTTTGAGGCCTGGCTTGCTCCAGCCCCTACTCTTGATATTCTCCCAGATATAGGGCTGGATTTTGGCTGCCTTTTGGGCTGGAGCTTGTTGTGGTTTGAGGCCTGGCTTGCTCCACCCCCTGCTCTTGATATTCTCCCAGATATAGGGCTGGATTTTGGCTGCCTTTGGGCTGGAGCTTCTCATGGTTTGAGGCCTGGCTTGCTCCAAACCCTGCTCTTGAGATTCTCCCGGATGTGGGCTGGATTTTGGCTGCCTTTTGGGCAGTAGCTTCTCGTGGTTTGAGGCCTGGCTTGCTCCACCCCCTGCTATTGAGATTCTCCCGGATGTGGGATGCATTTTTGCTGCCTTTTGGGCTGGAGCTTCTTGTAGTTTGAGGCCTGGCTTGCTCCAACCCCTGCTCTTGAGATTCTCACGGACGTGGGCTGGATTTTGGCTGCCTTTTGGGCTGGAGCTTCTCGTGGTTTGAGGCCTGGCTTGCTCCAACCCCTGCACTTCAGATTCTCACGGACGTGGGCTGGATTTTGGGTGTCTTTTGGGCTGGAGCTTCTCGTGGTTTGAGGCCTGGCTTGCTCCACCCCCTGCTCTTGAGATTCTCCCGGATGTGGGCTGGATTTTGGCTGCCTCTTGGGCTGGAGCTTCTCGTGGTTTGAGGCCTGGCTTGCTCCACCCCCTGCTCTTGATATTCTCCCGTATGGGGTCTGGAGTTTGGCTGCCTTTTGGGCTGGAGCTTCTCGTGGTTTGAGGCCTGGCTTGCTCCACCCCCTCCTCTTGAGATTCTCCCAGATATAGGGCTGGATTTTGGCTGCCTTTTAGGCTGGAACTTCTCGTGGTTTGAGGCCTGGCTTGCTCCACCCCCTGCACTTGAGATTCTCCCGGATGTGGGCTGGATTTTGGCTGCCTTTTGGGCTGGAGCTTCTCAAGGTTTGAGGCCTGGCTTGCTCCACCCCCTGCTCTTGAGATTCTCCCGGATGTGGGCTGGATTTTGGCTGCCTTTTGGGCTGGAGCTTCTCAAGGTTTGAGGCCTGGCTTGCTCCACCCCCTGCTCTTGATATTCTCCCAGATATAGTGTTGGATTTTGGCTGCATTTTGGGCTGGAGCTTCTCGTGGTTTGAGGCCTGGCTTTCTCGACCCCCTGCTCTTGAGATTCTCCCGGATGTGGGCTGGATTTTGGCAGCATTTTGGGCTGGAGCTTCTCGTGGTTTGAGGCCTGGCTTGCTCCACCCCCTGCTCTTGAGATTCTCCCGGATGTGGGCTGGATTTTGGCTGCCTCTTGGGCTGGAGCTTCTCGTGGTTTGAGTCCTGGCTTGCTCCACCCCCTGCTCTTGATATTCTCCCGTATGGGGTCTGGAGTTTGGCTGCCTTTTGGGCTGGAGCTTCTCGTGGTTTGAGGCCTGGCTTGCTCCACCCCCTCCTCTTGAGATTCTCCCAGATATAGGGCTGGATTTTGGCTGCCTTTTGGGCTGGAGATTCTCATAGTTTGAGGCCTGGCTTGCTCCAGCCCCTACTCTTGATATTCTCCCAGATATAGGGCTGGATTTTGGCTGCCTTTTGGGCTGGAGCTTCTCGTGGTTTGAGGCCTGGCTTGCTCCACCCCCTGCTCTTGAGATTCTCCCGGATGTGGGCTCCATTTTGGCTGCCTTTTGGGCTGGAGCTTCTCGTGGTTGGAGGCCTGGCTTGCTCCAACCACTGCTCTTGAGATTCTCCCGGATGTGGGCTGGATTTTGGCTGCCTTTTGGGCTGGAGCTTCTCGTGGTTTGAGGCCTGGCTTGCTCCACCCCCTGCTCTTGAGATTCTCCCGGATGTGGGCTGGATTTTGGCTGCCTTTTGGGCTGGAGCTTCTCAAGGTTTGAGGCCTGGCTTGCTCCACCCCCTTCTCTTGAGATTCTCCCAGATGTGGGCTGGAATTTGGCTGCCTTTTGGGCTGGTGCTTGTTGTGGTTTGAGGCCTGGCTTGCTCCACCCCCTGCTATTGAGATTCTCCCGGATGTGGGCTGCATTTTGGCTGCCTTTTGGGCTGGAGCTTCTTGTAGTTTGAGGCCTGGCTTGCTCCACCCCCTGCTCTTGAGATTCTCCCGGATGTGGGCTGCATTTTGGCTGCCTTTTGGGCTGGAGCTTCTCGTGGTTTGAGGCCTGGCTTGCTCCACCCCCTGCTCTTGATATTCTCCCGTATGGGGTCTGGAGTTTGGCTGCCTTTTGGGCTGGAGCTTCTCGTGGTTTGAGGCCTGGCTTGCTCCACCCCCTGCTCTTGAGATTCTCCCAGATATAGGGCTGGATTTTGGCTGCCTTTTGGGCTGGAGATTCTCATAGTTTGAGGCCTGGCTTGCTCCAGCCCCTAGTCTTGATATTCTCCCAGATATAGGGCTGGATTTTGGCTGCCTTTTGGGCTGGAGCTTGTTGTGGTTTGAGGCCTGGCTTGCTCCACCCCCTGCTCTTGATATTCTCCCAGATATAGTGTTGGATTTTGGCTGCATTTTGGGCTGGAGCTTCTCCTGGTTTGGGGCCTGGCTTGCTCCACCCGCTGCTCTTGAGATTCTCACGGACGTGGGCTGCATTTTGGCTGCCTTTTGGGCTGGAGCTTCTCGTGGTTTGAGGCCTGGCTTTCTCGACCCCCTGCTCTTGAGATTCTCCCGGATGTGGGCTGGATTTTGGCAGCCTTTTGGGCTGGAGCTTCTCCTGGTTTGAGGCCTGGCTTGCTCCACCCCCTGCTCTTGAGATTCTCCCGGATGTGGGCTGGATTTTGGCTGCCTCTTGGGCTGGAGCTTCTCGTGGTTTGAGTCCTGGCTTGCTCCACCCCCTGCTCTTGATATTCTCCCGTATGGGGTCTGGAGTTTGGCTGCATTTTGGGCTGGAGCTTCTCGTGGTTTGAGGCCTGGCTTGCTCCACCCCCTCCTCTTGAGATTCTCCCAGATATAGGGCTGGATTTTGGCTGCCTTTTGGGCTGGAGATTCTCATAGTTTGAGGCCTGGCTTGCTCCAGCCCCTACTCTTGAGATTCTCCCAGATATAGGGCTGGATTTTGGCTGCCTTTTGGGCTGGAGCTTCTCGTGGTTTGAGGCCTGGCTTGCTCCACCCCCTGCTCTTGAGATTCTCCCGGATGTGGGCTGGATTTTGGCTGCCTTTTGGGCAGTAGCTTCTTGTGGTTTCAGGCCTGGCTTGCTCCACCCCCTGCTCTTGAGATTCTCCCGGATGTGGGCTGGAGTTTGGCTGCCTTTTGGGCTGGAGCTTCTCGTGGTTTGAGGCCTGGCTTGCTCCACCCCCTGCTCTTGAGATTCTCCCGGATGTGGGCTGGATTTTGGCTGCCTTTTGGGCAGTAGCTTCTCGTGGTTTCAGGCCTGGCTTGCTCCACCCCCTGCTCTTGAGATTCTCCCGGATGTGGGCTGCATTTTGGCTGCCTTTTGGGCTGGAGCTTCTCGTGGTTTGAGGCCTGGCTTGCTCCACCCCCTGCTCTTGAGATTCTCCCGGAGGTGGGCTGGATTTTGGCTGCATTTTGGGCTTTAGCTTCTCGTGGTTTGAGGCCTGGCTTGCTCCACCCCCTGCTCTTGAGATTCTCCCGGAGGTGGGCTGCATTTTGGCTGCCTTTTGGGCTGGAGCTTCTCGTGGTTTGAGGCCTGGCTTGCTCCACCCCCTGCTCTTGAGATTCTCCCGGATGTGGGCTGGATTTTGGCTGCCTTTTGGGCTGGAGCTTCTCGTGGTTTGAGGCCTGGCTTGCTCCACCCCCTCCTCTTGAGATTCTCCCAGATATAGGGCTGGATTTTGGCTGCCTTTTGGGCTGGAGCTTCTCAAGGTTTGAGGCCTGGCTTGCTCCACCCCCTGCTCTTGAGATTCTCCCAGATGTGGGCTGGAATTTGGCTGCCTTTTGGGCTGGAGCTTCTCGTGGTTTGAGGCCTGGCTTGCTCCACCCCCTGCTCTTGAGAATCTCCCGGATGTGCGCTGCATTTTGGCTGCCTTTTGGGCTGGAGCTTCTCGTGGTTGGAGGCCTGGCTTGCTCCAACCACTGCTCTTGATATTCTCCCGGAGGTGGGCTGGATTTTGGCTGCCTTTTGGGCTGGAGCTTCTCGTGGTTTGAGGCCTGGCTTGCTCCACCCCCTTCTCTTGAGATTCTCCCAGATGTGGGCTGGAATTTCGCTGACTTTTGGGCTGGTGCTTGTTGTGGTTTGAGGCCTGGCTTGCTCCACCCCCTGCTCTTGATATTCTCCCTCATGTGGGCTGGATTTTGGCTGCCTTTTGGGCTGGAGCTTCTCATGGTTTGAGGCCTGGCTTGCTCCACCCCCTGCTCTTGAGATTCTCCCGGATGTGGGCTGCATTTTGGCTGCCTTTTGGGCAGTAGCTTCTCGTGGTTTCAGGCCTGGCTTGCTCCACCCCCTGCTATTGAGATTCTCCCGGATGTGGGCTGCATTTTTGCTGATTCTTGGGCTGGAGCTTCTTGTAGTTTGAGGCCTGGCTTGCTCCACCCCCTGCTCTTGAGATTCTCACGGATGTGGGCTGCATTTTGGCTGCCTTTTGGGCTGGAGCTTCTCGTGGTTTGAGGCCTGGCTTGCTCCAACCCCTGCTCTTCAGATTCTCACGGACGTGGGCTGGATTTTGGCTGCCTTTTGGGCTGGAGCTTCTCGTGGTTTGAGGCCTGGCTTGCTCCAAACCCTGCTCTTGAGATTCTCCCGGATGTGGGCTGGATTTTGGCTGCCTCTTGGCTGGAGCTTCTCGTGGTTTGAGGCCTGCCTTGCTCCACCCCCTGCTCTTGAGATTCTCCCGTATGGCGTCTGGAGTTTGGCTGCCTTTTGGGCTGGAGCTTCTCGTGGTTTGAGGCCTGGCTTGCTCCACCCCCTCCTCTTGAGATTCTCCCAGATATAGGGCTGGATTTTGGCTGCCTTTTGGGCTGGAGATTCTCATAGTTTGAGGCCTGGCTTGCTCCAGCCCCTGCTCTTGATATTCTCCCAGATATAGGGCTGGATTTTGGCTGACTTTTGGGCTGGAGCTTCTCGTGGTTTGAGGCCTGGCTTGCTCCATCCACTGCTCTTGAGATTCTCCCAGATATAGTGTTGGATTTTGGCTGCATTTTGGGCTGGAGCTTCTCCTGGTTTGGGGCCTGGCTTGCTCCACCCGCTGCTCTTGAGATTCTCACGGACGTGGGCTGCATTTTGTCAGCCTTTTGGGCTGGAGCTTCTCGTGGTTTGAGGCCTGGCTTGCTCCACCCCCTGCTCTTGAGATTCTCCCGGATGTGGGCTGGATTTTGGCTGCCTCTTGGGCTGGAGCTTCTCGTGGTTTGAGTCCTGGCTTGCTCCACCCCCTGCTCTTGATATTCTCCCGTATGGGGTCTGGATTGTGGCTGCATTTTGGGCTGGAGCTTCTCGTGGTTTGAGGCCTGGCTTGCTCCACCCCCTGCTCTTGAGATTCTCCCGGATGTGGGCTGGAGTTTGGCTGCCTTTTGGGCTGGAGCTTCTCGTGGTTTGAGGCCTGGCTTGCTCCACCCCCTGCTCTTGAGATTCTCCCGGAGGTGGGCTGGATTTTGGCTGCATTTTGGGCTTTAGCTTCTCGTGGTTTGAGGCCTGGCTTGCTCCACCCCATGCTCTTGAGATTCTCCCGGAGGTGGGCTGCATTTTGGCTGCCTTTTGGGCTGGAGCTTCTCGTGGTTTGAGGCCTGGCTTGCTCCACCCCCTGCTCTTGAGATTCTCCCGGATGTGGGCTGGATTTTGGCTGCCTCTTGGGCTGGAGCTTCTCGTGGTTTGAGGCCTGGCTTGCTCCACCCCCTCCTCTTGAGATTCTCCCAGATATAGGGCTGGATTTTGGCTGCCTTTTGGGCTGGAGCTTCTCAAGGTTTGAGGCCTGGCTTGCTCCACCCCCTGCTCTTGAGATTCTCCCAGATGTGGGCTGGAATTTGGCTGCCTTTTGGGCTGGAGCTTCTCGTGGTTTGAGGCCTGGCTTGCTCCACCCCCTGCTCTTGAGATTCTCCCGGATGTGGGCTGGATTTTGGCTGCCTTTTGGGCTGGAGCTTCTCAAGGTTTGAGGCCTGGCTTGCTCCACCCCCTTCTCTTGAGATTCTCCCAGATGTGGGCTGGAATTTCGCTGACTTTTGGGCTGGTGCTTGTTGTGGTTTGAGGCCTGGCTTGCTCCACCCCCTGCTCTTGATATTCTCCCTCATGTGGGCTGGATTTTGGCTGCCTTTTGGGCTGGAGCTTCTCATGGTTTGAGGCCTGGCTTGCTCCACCCCCTGCTCTTGAGATTCTCCCGGATGTGGGCTGCATTTTGGCTGCCTTTTGGGCTGGAGCTCCTTGTAGTTTGAGGCCTGGCTTGCTCCACCCCCTGCTCTTGAGATTCTCACGGACGTGGGCTGCATTTTGGCTGCCTTTTGGGCTGGAGCTTCTCGTGGTTTGAGGCCTGGCTTGCTCCAACCCCTGCTCTTCAGATTCTCACGGACGTGGGCTGGATTTTGGCTGCCTTTTGGGCTGGAGCTTCTCGTGGTTTGAGGCCTGGCTTGCTCCAAACCCTGCTCTTGAGATTCTCCCGGATGTGGGCTGCATTTTGGCTGCCTCTTGGGCTGGAGCTTCTCGTGGTTTGAGGCCTGGCTTGCTCCACCCCCTGCTCTTGAGATTCTCCCGTATGGGGTCTGGAGTTTGGCTGCCTTTTGGGCTGGAGCTTCTCGTGGTTTGAGGCCTGGCTTGCTCCACCCCCTCCTCTTGAGATTCTCCCAGATATAGGGCTGGATTTTGGCTGCCTTTTGGGCTGGAGATTCTCATAGTTTTAGGCCTGGCTTGCTCCAGCCCCTGCTCTTGATATTCTCCCAGATATAGGGCTGGATTTTGGCTGATACTTGGGCTGGAGCTTCTCGTGGTTTGAGGCCTGGCTTGCTCCACCCCCTGCTCTTGAGATTCTCCCGGATGTGGGCTGCATTTTGGCTGCCTTTTGGGCAGTAGCTTCTCGTGGTTTCAGGCCTGGCTTGCTCCACCCCCTTCTCTTGAGATTCTCCCGGATGTGGGCTGCATTTTGGCTGCCTTTTGGGCTGGAGCTTCTCGTGGTTTGAGGCCTGGCTTGCTCCACCCCCTGCTCTTCATATTCTCCCCCATGCGGGCTGCGTTTTGGCTGCCTTTTGGGCTGGAGCTTCTCGTGGTTTGAGGCCTGGCTTTCTCGAACCCCTGCTCTTGAGGTTCTCCCGGATGTGGGCTGGATTTTGGCTGCCTTTTGGGCTGGAGCTTCCCGTGGTTTGAGTCCTGGCTTGCTCCACCCCCTGCTCTTGAGATTCTCCCGGATGTGGGCTGGATTTTGGCTGCCTCTTGGGCTGGAGCTTCTCGTGGTTTGAGTCCTGGCTTGCTCCACCCACTGCTCTTGATATTCTCCCGTATGGGGTCTGGAGTTTGGCTGCCTTTTGGGCTGGAGCTTCTCGTGGTTTGAGGCCTGGCTTGCTCCACCCCCTCCTCTTGAGATTCTCCCAGATATAGGGCTGGATTTTGGCTGCCTTTTGGGCTGGAGATTCTCATAGTTTGAGGCCTGGCTTGCTCCAGCCCCTACTCTTGATATTCTCCCAGATATAGGGCTGGATTTTGGCTGCCTTTTGGGCTGGAGCTTCTCGTGGTTTGAGGCCTGGCTTGCTCCATCCACTGCTCTTGAGATTCTCCCGGATGTGGGCTTCATTTTGGCTGCTTTTTGGGCTGGAGCTTCTCGTGGTTTGAGACCTGGCTTGCTCCACCCCCTGCTCTTGAGATTCTCCCGGATATGGGCTAGATTTTGGCTGCCTTTTAGGCTGGAGCTTCTCGTGGTTTGAGGCCTGGCTTGCTCCACCCCCTGCTCTTGATATTCTCCCGGATGTGGGCTGCATTTTGGCTGCCTTTTGGGCTGGAGCTTCTCGTGGTTTGAGGCCTGGCTTGCTCCACCCCCTCCTCTTGAGATTCTCCCAGATATAGGGCTGGATTTTGGCTGCCTTTTGGGCTGGAGATTCTCATAGTTTGAGGCCTGGCTTGCTCCAGCCCCTACTCTTGATATTCTCCCAGATATAGGGCTGGATTTTGGCTGCCTTTTGGGCTGGAGCTTCTCGTGGTTTGAGGCCTGGCTTGCTCCACCCCCTGCTCTTGAGATTCTCCCGGATGTGGGCTGCATTTTGGCTGCATTTTCGGCTGGAGCTTCTCGTGGTTTGAGGCCTGGCTTGCTCCAACCACTGCTCTTGATATTCTCCCGGATGTGGGCTGCATTTTGGCTGCCTTTTGGGCTGGAGCTTCTCGTGGTTTGAGGCCTGGCTTGCTCCACCCCCTGCTCTTGAGATTCTCCCGGATGTGGGCTGGATTTTGGCTGCATTTTGGGCTGGAGCTTCTCAAGGTTTGAGGCCTGGCTTGCTCCACCCCCTCCTCTTGAGATTCTCCCAGATGTGGGCTGTTATTTGGCTGCCTTTTGGGCTGGTGCTTGTTGTGGTTTGAGGCCTGGCTTGCTCCACCCCCTGCTCTTGATATTCTCCCAGATATAGGGCTGGATTTTGGCTGCCTTTTGGGCTGGAGCTTCTCATGGTTTGAGGCCTGGCTTGCTCCAAACCCTGCTCTTGAGATTCTCCCGGATGTGGGCTGGATTTTGGCTGCCTTTTGGGCAGTAGCTTCTCGTGGTTTCAGGCCTGGCTTGCTCCACCCCCTTCTCCTGAGATTCTCCCGGATGTGGGCTGCATTTTTGCTGCCTTTTGGGGTGGAGCTTCTTGTAGTTTGCGGCCTGGCTTGCTCCACCCCCTGCTCTTGAGATTCTCCCGGATGTGGGCTGGATTTTGGCTGCCTCTTGGGCTGGAGCTTCTCGTGGTTTGAGGCCTGGCTTGCTCCACCCCCTGCTCTTGATATTCTCCCGTATGGTGTCTGGAGTTTGGCTGCCTCTTGGGTTGGAGCTTCTCGTGGTTTGAGTCCTGGCTTGCTCCACCCCCTGCTCTTGAAATTCTCCCGTATGGGGTCTGGATTTTGGCTGCCTTTTGGGCTGGAGCTTCTCGTGGTTTGAGGCCTGGCTTGCTCCACCCACTGCTCTTGAGATTCTCCCGGATGTGGGCTGCATTTTGGCTGCCTTTTAGGCTGGAGCTTCTCGTGGTTTGAGGCCTGGCTTGCTCCACTCCCTGCTGTTGATATTCTCCCGGATGTGGGCTCCATTTTGGCTGCCTTTTGGGCTGGAGCTTCTCGTGGTTGGAGGCCTGGCTTGCTCCAACCACTGCTCTTGATATTCTCCCGGATGTGGGCTGCATTTTGGCTGCCTTTTGGGCTGGAGCTTCTCGTGGTTTGAGGCCTGGCTTGCTCCACCCCCTGCTCTTGATATTCTCCCAGATATAGTGTTGGATTTTGGCTGCATTTTGGGCTGGAGCTTCTTGTGGTTTGGGGCCTGGCTTGCTCCACCCCCTGCTCTTGAGATTCTCCCCGATGTGGGCTGCATTTTGGCTGATACTTGGGCTGGAGCTTCTCATGGTTTGAGGCCTGGCTTGCTCCACCCCCTGCTCTTGAGATTCTCCCAGATGTGGGCTGCATTTTGGCTGCCTTTTGGGCTGGAGCTTCTCGTGGTTTGAGGCCTGGCTTGCTCCACCCCCTGCTCTTGAGATTCTCCCGGATGTGGGCTGCATTTTGGCTGCCTTTTGGGCTGGAGCTTCTCGTGGTTTGAGGCCTGGCTTGCTCCACCCCCTGCTCTTGAGATTCTCCCGGATATGGGCTGCATTTTGGCTGCCTTTTGGGCTGGAGCTTCTCGTGGTTTGAGGCCTGGCTTGCTCCACCCCCTGCTCTTGATATTCACCCGGAGGTGGGCTGCATTTTGGCTGCCTTTTGGGCTGGAGCTTCTCGTGGTTTGAGGCCTGGCTTGCTCCACCCCCTGCTCTTGAGATTCTCCCGTAGGTGGGCTGGATTTTGGCTGCATTTTGGGCTGGAAATTCTCGTGGTTTGAGGCCTGGCTTGCTCCACCCCCTGCTCTTGAGATTCTCCCGGATGTGGGCTGCATTTTGGCTGCCTTTTGGGCTTTAGCTTCTCGAGGTTTGAGGCCTGGCTTACTCCACCCCCTGCTCTTGAGATTCTCCCGGATGTGGGCTGCATTTTGGCTGCATTTTGAACTGGAGTTTCTCGTGGTTTGAGGCCTGGCTTGCACCACCCCCTGCTCTTGAGATTCTCCCGGATGTGGGCTGGATTTTGGCTGCCTTTTGGGCTGGAGCTTCTCGTGGTTTGAGGCCTGGCTTGCTCCACCCCCTGCTCTTGATATTCTCCTGGATGTGGGCTGCATTTTGGCTGCCTGTTGGGCTGGAGCTTCTCGTGGTTTGAGGCCTGGCTTGCTCCACCCCCTGCTCTTGATATTCTCCCGGAGGTGGGCTGCATTTTAGCTGCCTTTTGGGCTGGAGCTTCTCGAGGTTTGAGGCCTGGCTTGCTCCACCCCCTGGTCTTGAGATTCTCCCGGATGTGGGCTGCATTTTGGCTGCCTTTTGGGCAGGAGCTTGTCATGGTTTGAGGCCTGGCTTGCTCCACCCCCTGCTCTTGATATTCTCCCGGAGGTGGGCTGCATTTTGGCTGCCTTTTGGGCTGGAGCTTCTCATGGTTTGAGGCCTGGCTTGCTCCACCCCCTGCTCTTGATATTCTCCCGCATGTTTGCTGGATTTTGGCTGCCTTTTTGGGCTGGAGCTTCTTGTGGTTTGAGGCCTGGCTTGCTCCACCCCCTGCTCTTGAGATTCTCCCGGATGTGGGCTGCATTTTGGCTGCCTTTTGGGCTGGAGCTTCTCGTGGTTTGAGGCCTGGCTTGCTCCACCCCCTGCTCTTGAGATTCTCCCGGATGTGGGCTGGATTTTGGCTGCCTTTTGGGCTGGAGCTTCTCGTGGTTTGAGGCCTGGCTTGCTCCACCCCCTGCTCTTGAGATTCTCCCGGAGGTGGGCTGCATTTTGGCTGCCTTTTGGGCTGGAGCTTCTCATGGTTTGAGGCCTGGCTTGCTCCACACCCTGCTCTTGAGATTCTCCCGGAGGTGGGCTGCATTTTGGCTGCCTTTTGGGCTGGAGCTTCTCGTGGTTTGAGGCCTGCCTTGCTCCACCCCCTGCTCTTGAGATTCTCCCGGATCTGGGCTGCATTTTGGCTGCCTTTTGGGCTGGAGCTTCTCGTGGTTTGAGGCCTGGCTTGCTCCACCCCCTGCTCTTCATATTCTCCCCCATGCGGGCTGCGTTTTGGCTGCCTTTTGGGCTGGAGCTTCTCGTGGTTTGAGGCCTGGCTTGCTCCACCCCCTGCTCTTGAGATTCTCCCGGATGTGGGCTGCATTTTGGCTGCCTTTTGGGCTGGAGCTTCTCGTGGTTTGAGGCCTGGCTTGCTCCACCCCCTGCTCTTGAGATTCTCCCGGATGTGGGCTGCATTTTGGCTGCCTTTTGGGCTGGAGCTTCTCGTGGTTTGAGGCCTGGCTTGCTCCACCCCCTGCTCTTCATATTCTCCCCGATGTGGGCTGCGTTTTGGCTGCCTTTTGGGCTGGAGCTTCTCGTGGTTTGAGGCCTGGCTTGCTCCACCCCCTGCTCTTGAGATTCTCCCGGAGGTGGGCTGCATTTTGGCTGCCTTTTGGGCTGGAGCTTCTCGTGGTTTGAGGCCTGGCTTGCTCCACCCCCTGCTCTTGAGATTCTCCCGGATGTGGGCTGCATTTTGGCTGCCTTTTGGGCTGGAGCTTCTCGTGGTTTGAGGCCTGGCTTGCTCCACCCCCTGCTCTTGAGAATCTCCCGGATGTGCGCTGCATTTTTGCTGCATTTTGGGCTGGAGCTTCTCGTGGTTTGAGGCCTGGCTTGCTCCACCCCCTGCTCTTGAGATTCTCCCGGACGTGGGCTGGATTTTGGCTGCATTTTGGGCTGGAGCTTCTCGTGGATTGAGGCCTGGCTTGCTCCAGCCCCTGCTCTTGAGATTCTCCCGGATGTGGGCTGCATTTTGGCTGCCTTTTGGGCTGGAGCTTCTCGTGGTTTGAGGCCTGGCTTGCTCCACCCCCTGCTCTTGAGATTCTCCCGGATGTGGGCTGCATTTTGGCTGCCTTTTGGGCTGGAGCTTCTCGTGGTTTGAGGCCTGGCTTCCTTCACCCCCTGCTCTTGAGATTCTCCCGGAGGTGGGCTGCATTTTGGCTGCCTTTTGGGCTGGAGCTTCTCGTGGTTTGAGGCCTGGCTTGCTCCACCCCCTGCTCTTGAGATTCTCCCGGATGTGGGCTGCATTTTGGCTGCCTTTTGGGCTGGAGCTTCTCGTGGTTTGAGGCCTGGCTTGCTCCACCCCCTGCTCTTGAGATTCTCCCGGATGTGGGCTGGATTTTGGCTGCCTTTTGGGCTGGAGCTTCTCGTGGTTTGAGGCCTGGCTTGCTCCACCCCCTGCTCTTGAGATTCTCCCGGAGGTGGGCTGCATTTTGGCTGCCTTTTGGGCTGGAGCTTCTCATGGTTTGAGGCCTGGCTTGCTCCACCCCCTGCTCTTGAGATTCTCCCGGAGGTGGGCTGCATTTTGGCTGCCTTTTGGGCTGGAGCTTCTCGTGGTTTGAGGCCTGGCTTGCTCCACCCCCTGCTCTTGAGATTCTCCCGGATCTGGGCTGCATTTTGGCTGCCTTTTGGGCTGGAGCTTCTCGTGGTTTGAGGCCTGGCTTGCTCCACCCCCTGCTCTTCATATTCTCCCCCATGCGGGCTGCGTTTTGGCTGCCTTTCGGGCTGGAGCTTCTCGTGGTTTGAGGCCTGGCTTGCTCCACCCCCTGCTCTTGAGATTCTCCCGGATGTGGGCTGCATTTTGGCTGCCTTTTGGGCTGGAGCTTCTCCTGGTTTGAGGCCTGGCTTGCTCCAACCCCTGCTCTTGAGATTCTCCCGGATGTGGGCTGCATTTTGGCTGCCTTTTGGGCTGGAGCTTCTCGTGGTTTGAGGCCTGGCTTGCTCCACCCCCTGCTCTTCATATTCTCCCCGATGTGGGCTGCGTTTTGGCTGCCTTTTGGGCTGGAGCTTCTCGTGGTTTGAGGCCTGGCTTGCTCCACCCCCTGCTCTTGAGATTCTCCCGGAGGTGGGCTGCATTTTGGCTGCCTTTTGGGCTGGAGCTTCTCGTGGTTTGAGGCCTGGCTTGCTCCACCCCCTGCTCTTGAGATTCTCCCGGATGTGGGCTGCATTTTGGCTGCCTTTTGGGCTGGAGCTTCTCGTGGTTTGAGGCCTGGCTTGCTCCAACCCCTGCTCTTGAGATTCTCCCGGATGTGGGCTGCATTTTGGCTGCCTTTTGGGCTGGAGCTTCTCGTGGTTTGAGGCCTGGCTTGCTCCACCCCCTGCTCTTGAGAATCTCCCGGATGTGCGCTGCATTTTTGCTGCCTTTTGGGCTGGAGCTTCTCGTGGTTTGAGGCCTGGCTTGCTCCACCCCCTGCTCTTGAGATTCTCCCGGATGTGGGCTGGATTATGGCTGCATTTTGGGCTGGAGCTTCTCGTGCTTTGAGGCCTGGCTTGCTCCACCCCCTGCTCTTGAGATTCTCCCGGATGTGGGCTGGACTTTGGCTGCCTTTTGGGCTGGAGCTTCTCGTGGTTTGAGGCCTGGCTTGCTCCACCCCCTGCTCTTGAGATTCTCCCAGATGTGGGTAGGATTTTGGCTGCCTTTTGGGCTGGAGCTTCTTGTGGTTTGAGTCCTGGCTTGCTCCACCCCCTGCTCTTGATATTCTCCCGGATGTGGGCTGCATTTTGGCTGCCTTTTGGGCTGGAGATTCTCGTGGTTTGAGGCCTGGCTTGCTCCACCCCCTGCTCTTGAGATTCTCCTGCATTTGGGCTGCATTTTGGCTGCCTTTTGGGCTGGAGCTTCTCGTGGTTTGAGGCCTGGCTTGCTCCACCCCCTGCCCTTGATATTCTCCCGGATGTGGTCTGCATTTTTGCTGCCTTTTGGGCTGGAGCTTCTCGTGGTTTGAGGCCTGGCTTGCTCCACCCCCTGCCCTTGATATTCTCCCGGATGTGGTCTGCATTTTGGCTGCCTTTTGGGCTGGAGCTTCTCGTGGTTTGAGGCCTGGCTTGCTCCACCCCCTGCTCTTGAGATTCTCCCGGAGGTGGGCTGCATTTTGGCTGCCTTTTGGGCTGGAGCTTCTCGTGGTTTGAGGCCTGGCTTGCTCCACCCCCTGCTCTTGAGATTCTCCCGGATGTGGGCTGCATTTTGGCTGCCTTTTGGGCTGGAGCTTCTTGTTCTTTGAGGCCTGGTTTGCTCCATCCCTTGCTCTTGAGATTCTCCCGGAGGTGGGCTGCATTTTGGCTGCCTTTTGGGCTGGAGCTTCTCGTGGTTTGAGGCCTGGCTTGCTCCACCCCCTGCTCTTCATATTCTCCCCGATGTGGGCTGCGTTTTGGCTGTCTTTTGGGCTGGAGCTTCTCGTGGTTTGAGGCCTGGCTTGCTCCAACCCCTGCTCTTGAGATTCTCCCGGATGTGGGCTGCATTTTGGCTGCCTTTTGGGCTGGAGCTTCTCGTGGTTTGAGGCCTGGTTTGCTCCACCCCCTGCTCTTGAGAATCTCCCGGATGTGCGCTGCATTTTTGCTGCCTTTTGGGCTGGAGCTTCTCGTGGTTTGACGCCTGGCTTGCTCCACCCCCTGCTCTTGAGATTCTCCCGGATGTGGGCTGGATTATGGCTGCCTTTTGGGCTGGAGCTTCTCGTGCTTTGAGGCCTGGCTTGCTCCACCCCCTGCTCTTGAGATTCTCCCGGATGTGGGCTGGACTTTGGCTGCCTTTTGGGCTGGAGCTTCTCGTGGTTTGAGGCCTGGCTTGCTCCACCCCCTGCTCTTGAGATTCTCCCGGACGTGGGCTGGATTTTGGCTGCATTTTGGGCTGGAGCTTCTCGTGGTTTGAGGCCTGGCTTGCTCCAGCCCCTGCTCTTGATATTCTCCCGGAGGTGGGCTGCATTTTGGCTGCCTTTTGGGCTGGAGCTTCTCGTGGTTTGAGGCCTGGCTTGCTCCACCCCCTGCTCTTGAGATTCTCCCAGATGTGGGTAGGATTTTGGCTGGATTTTGGGCTGGAGTTTCTCGTGGTTTGAGGCCTGGCTTTCTCCATCCCCTGCTCTTGAGATTCTCCCGGATGTGGGCTGGATTTTGGCTGCCTTTTGGGCTGGAGCTTCTCGTGGTTTGAGTCCTGGCTTGCTCCACCCCCTGCTCTTGATATTCTCCCGGATGTGGGCTGCATTTTGGCTGCCTTTTGGGCTGGAGATTCTCGTGGTTTGAGGCCTGGCTTGCTCCACCCCCTGCTCTTGAGATTCTCCTGCATGTGGGCTGCATTTTGGCTGCGTTTTGGGCTGGAGCTTCTCGTGGTTTGAGGCCTGGCTTGCTCCACCCCCTGCCCTTGATATTCTCCCGGATGTGGTCTGCATTTTTGCTGCCTTTTGGGCTGGAGCTTCTCGTGGTTTGAGGCCTGGCTTGCTCCACCCCCTGCCCTTGATATTCTCCCGGATGTGGGCTGCATTTTGGCTGCCTTTTGGGCTGGAGCTTCTCGTGGTTTGAGGCCTGGCTTGCTCCACCCCCTGCTCTTGAGATTCTCCCGGAGGTGGGCTGCATTTTGGCTGCGTTTTGGGCTGGAGCTTCTCGTGGTTTGAGGCCTGGCTTGCTCCACCCCCTGCTCTTGAGATTCTCCCGGATGTGGGCTGCATTTTGGCTGCCTTTTGGGCTGGAGCTTCTTGTTCTTTGAGGCCTGGTTTACTCCATCCCTTGCTCTTGAGATTCTCCCGGAGGTGGGCTGCATTTTGGCTGCCTTTTTGGCTGGAGCTTCTCGTGGTTTGAGGCCTGGCTTGCTCCACCCCCTGCTCTTGAGATTCTCCCGGATGTGGGCTGCATTTTGGCTGCCTTTTGGGCTGGAGCTTCTCGTGGTTTGAGGCCTGGCTTGCTCCACCCCCTGCTCTTGAGATTCTCCCGGATGTGGGCTGGATTTTGGCTGCCTTTTGTGCTGGAGCTTCTCGTGGTTTGAGGCCTGGCTTGCTCCACCCCCTGCTCTTGAGATTCTCCCGGATGTGGGCTGCATTTTGGCTGCCTTTTGGGCTGGAGCTTCTCGTGGTTTGAGGCCTGGCTTGCTCCACCCCCTGCTCTTGAGATTCTCCCGGATGTGGGCTGCATTTTGGCTGCCTTTTGGGCTGGAGCTTCTCGTGGTTTGAGGCCTGGCTTGCTCCAACCCCTGCTCTTGAGATTCTCCCGGAGGTGGGCTGCATTTTGGCTGCCTTTTGGGCTGGAGCTTCTCGTTGTTTGAGGCCTGGCTTGCTCCACCCCCTGCTCTTGAGATTCTCCCGGATGTGGGCTGCATTTTGGCTGCCTTTTGGGCTGGAGCTTCTCGTGGTTTGAGGCCTGGCTTGCTCCACCCCCTGCTCTTGAGATTCTCCCGGATGTGGGCTGGATTTTGCCTGCCTTTTGGGCTGGAGCTTCTCGTGGTTTGAGGCCTGGCTTGATCCACCCCCTGCTCTTGAGAATCTCCCGGATGTGCGCTGCATTTTGGCTGCCTTTTGGGCTGGAGTTTCTCGTGGTTTGAGGCCTGGCTTGCTCCACCCCCTGCTCTTGAGATTCTCCCGGATGTGGGCTGGATTTTGGCTGCCTTTTGGGCTGGAGCTTCTCGTGGTTTGAGGCCTGGCTTGCTCCACCCCTTGCTCTTGAGATTCTCCCGGATCTGGGCTGCATTTTGGCTGCCTTTTGGGCTGGAGCTTCTCGTGGTTTGAGGCCTGGCTTGCTCCACCCCCTGCTCTTGAGATTCTCCCGGAGGTGGGCTGCATTTTGGCTGCCTTTTGGGCTGGAGCTTCTCGTGGTTTGAGGCCTGGCTTGCTCCACCCCCTGCTCTTGAGATTCTCCCGGATGTGGGCTGCATTTTGGCTGCCTTTTGGGCTGGAGCTTCTCGTGGTTTGAGGCCTGGCTTGCTCCAACCCCTGCTCTTGAGATTCTCCCAGATGTGGGCTGCATTTTGGCTGCCTTTTGGGCTGGAGCTTCTCGTGGTTTGAGGCCTGGCTTGCTCCACCCCCTGCTCTTGAGAATCTCCCGGATGTGGGCTGCATTTTGGCTGCCTTTTGGGCTGGAGCTTCTCGTGGTTTGAGGCCTGGCTTGCTCCACCCCCTGCTCTTGAGATTCTCCCGGATGTGGGCTGGATTATGGCTGCCTTTTGGGCTGGAGCTTCTCGTGCTTTGAGGCCTGGCTTGCTCCACCCCCTGCTCTTGAGATTCTCCCGTATGGGGTCTGGATTGTGGCTGCATTTTGGGCTGGAGCTTCTCGTGGTTTGAGGCCTGGCTTGCTCCACCCCCTGCTCTTCATATTCTCCCCCATGCGGGCTGCGTTTTGGCTGCCTTTTGGGCTGGAGCTTCTCGTGTTTTGAGGCCTGGCTTACTCCACCCCCTGCTCTTGAGATTCTCCCGGATGTGGGCTGCATTTTGGCTGCCTTTTGGGCTGGAGCTTCTCCTGGTTTGAGGCCTGGCTTGCTCCACACCCTGCTCTTGAGATTCTCCCGGATGTGGGCTGCATTTTGGCTGCCTTTTGGGCTGGAGCTTCTCGTGGTTTGAGGCCTGGCTTGCTCCACCCCCTGCTCTTCATATTCTCCCCGATGTGGGCTGCGTTTTGGCTGCCTTTTGGGCTGGAGCTTCTCGTGGTTTGAGGCCTGGCTTGCTCCACCCCCTGCTCTTGAGATTCTCCCGGAGGTGGGCTGCATTTTGGCTGCCTTTGGGGCTGGAGCTTCTCGTGGTTTGAGGCCTGGCTTGCTCCACCCCCTGCTCTTGAGATTCTCCCGGATGTGGGCTGCATTTTGGCTGCCTTTTGGGCTGGAGCTTCTCGTGGTTTGAGGCCTGGCTTGCTCCAACCCCTGCTCTTGAGATTCTCCCGGATGTGGGCTGCATTTTGGCTGCCTTTTGGGCTGGAGCTTCTCGTGGTTTGAGGCCTGGCTTGCTCCACCCCCTGCTCTTGAGAATCTCCCGGATGTGCGCTGCATTTTGGCTGCCTTTTGGGCTGGAGCTTCTCGTTGTTTGAGGCCTGGCTTGCTCCACCCCCTGCTCTTGAGATTCTCCCGGATGTGGGCTGGATTATGGCTGCCTTTTGGGCTGGAGCTTCTCGTGCTTTGAGGCCTGGCTTGCTCCACCCCCTGCTCTTGAGATTCTCCCGGACGTGGGCTGGATTTTGGCTGCATTTTGGGCTGGAGCTTCTCGTGGTTTGAGGCCTGGCTTGCTCCAGCCCCTGCTCTTGATATTCTCCCGGATGTGGGCTGCATTTTGGCTGCCTTTTGGGCTGGAGCTTCTCGTGGTTTGAGGCCTGGCTTGCTCCACCCCCTGCTCTTGAGATTCTCCCAGATGTGGGTAGGATTTTGGCTGGATTTTGGGCTGGAGTTTCTCGTGGTTTGAGGCCTGGCTTTCTCCATCCCCTGCTCTTGAGATTCTCCCGGATGTGGGCTGCATTTTGGCTGCATTTTCGGCTGGAGCTTCTCGTGGTTTGAGTCCTGGCTTGCTCCACCCACTGCTCTTGATATTCTCCCGGATGTGGGCTGCATTTTGGCTGCCTTTTGGGCTGGAGATTCTCGTGGTTTGAGGCCTGGCTTGCTCCACCCCCTGCTCTTGAGATTCTCCTGCATGTGGGCTGCATTTTGGCTGCCTTTTGGGCTGGAGCTTCTCGTGGTTTGAGGCCTGGCTTGCTCCACCCCCTGCCCTTGATATTCTCCCGGATGTGGTCTGCATTTTTGCTGCCTTTTGGGCTGGAGCTTCTCGTGGTTTGAGGCCTGGCTTGCTCCACCCCCTGCCCTTGATATTCTCCCGGATGTGGTCTGCATTTTGGCTGCCTTTTGGGCTGGAGCTTCTCGTGGTTTGAGGCCTGGCTTGCTCCACCCCCTGCTCTTGAGATTCTTTGGGATGTGGGCTGCATTTTGGCTGCCTTTTGGGCTGGAGCTTCTCGTGGTTTGAGGCCTGGCTTGCTCCACCCCCTGCTCTTGAGATTCTCCCGGATGTGGGCTGCATTTTGGCTGCCTTTTGGGCTGGAGCTTCTTGTTCTTTGAGGCCTGGTTTGCTCCATCCCTTGCTCTTGAGATTCTCCCGGAGGTGGGCTGCATTTTGGCTGCCTTTTTGGCTGGAGCTTCTCGTGGTTTGAGGCCTGGCTTGCTCCACCCCCTGCTCTTGAGATTCTCCCGGATGTGGGCTGCATTTTGGCTGCCTTTTGGGCTGGAGCTTCTCGTGGTTTGAGGCCTGGCTTGCTCCACCCCCTGCTCTTGAGATTCTCCCGGATGTGGTCTGGATTTTGGCTGCCTTTTGGGCTGGAGCTTCTCGTGGTTTGAGGCCTGGCTTGCTCCACCCCCTGCTCTTGAGATTCTCCCGGATGTGGGCTGCATTTTGGCTGCCTTTTGGGCTGGAGCTTCTCGTGGTTTGAGGCCTGGCTTGCTCCACCCCCTGCTCTTCATATTCTCCCCGATGTGGGCTGCGTTTTGGCTGTTTTTTGGGCTGGAGCTTCTCGTGGTTTGAGGCCTGGCTTGCTCCAACCCCTGCTCTTGAGATTCTCCCGGAGGTGGGCTGCATTTTGGCTGCCTTTTGTGCTGGAGCTTCTCGTGGTTTGAGGCCTGGCTTGCTCCACCCCCTGCTCTTGAGATTCTCCCGGATGTGGGCTGCATTTTGGCTGCCTTTTGGGCTGGAGCTTCTCGTGGTTTGAGGCCTGTCTTGCTCCAACCCCTGCTCTTGAGATTCTCCCGGAGGTGGGCTGCATTTTGGCTGCCTTTTGGGCTGGAGCTTCTCGTTGTTTGAGGCCTGGCTTGCTCCACCCCCTGCTCTTGAGATTCTCCCGGATGTGGGCTGCATTTTGGCTGCCTTTTGGGCTGGAGCTTCTCGTGGTTTGAGGCCTGGCTTGCTCCACCCCCTGCTCTTGAGATTCTCCCGGACGTGGGCTGGATTTTGGCTGCCTTTTGGGCTGGAGCTTCTCGTGGTTTGAGGCCTGGCTTGATCCACCCCCTGCTCTTGAGAATCTCCCGGATGTGCGCTGCATTTTGGCTGCCTTTTGGGCTGGAGCTTCTCGTGGTTTGAGGCCTGGCTTGCTCCACCCCCTGCTCTTGAGATTCTCCCGGATGTGGGCTGGATTTTGGCTGCCTTTTGGGCTGGAGCTTCTCGTGGTTTGAGGCCTGGCTTGCTCCACCCCTTGCTCTTGAGATTCTCCCGGATGTGGGCTGGATTTTGGGTGTATTTTGGGCTGGAGCTTCTCGTGGTTTGAGGCCTGGCTTGCTCCAACCCCTGCTCTTGAGATTCTCCTGGATGTGGGCTGCATTTTGGCTGCCTTTGGGCTGGAGCTTCTCGTGGTTTGAGGCCTGGCTTGCTCCACAGCCTGCTCTTGATATTCTCCCGGTTATGGTCTGCATTTTGGCTGCCTTTTGGGCTGGAGCTTCTCGTGGTTTGAGGCCTGGCTTGCTCCACCCCCTGCTCTTGAGATTCTCCCGGATGTGGGCTGGAGTTTGGCTGCCTTTTGGGCTGGAGCTTCTCGTGGTTTGAGGCCTGGCTTGCTCCACCCCCTGCTCTTGAGATTCTCCCGGAGGTGGGCTGGATTTTGGCTGCCTTTTGGGCTGGAGCTTCTCGTGGTTTGAGGCCTGGCTTGCTCCACCCCCTGCTCTTGAGATTCTCCTGGAGGTGGGCTGCATTTTGGCTGCCTTTTGGGCTGGAGCTTCTCGTGGTTTGAGGCCTGGCTTACTCGACCCCCTGCTCTTGATATTCTCCCGGAGGTGGGCTGCATTTTGGCTGCCTTTTGGACTGGAGCTTCTCGTGGTTTGAGGCCTGGCTTACTCCACCCCCTGCTCTTGAGATTCTCCCGGATGTGGGCTGCATTTTGGCTGCATTTTGGGCTGGAGCTTCTCGTGGTTTGAGGCCTGGCTTGCTCCACCCCCTGCTCTTGATATTCTCCCGGAGGTGGGCTGGATTTTGGCTGCCTTTTGGGCTGGAGCTTCTC
The DNA here is from genome assembly GCA_027574665.1 of Rhynochetos jubatus. Lineage (NCBI taxonomy): Eukaryota > Metazoa > Chordata > Aves > Eurypygiformes > Rhynochetidae > Rhynochetos > Rhynochetos jubatus. Next base: position 232,653 of record JAQBHY010000071.1, read on the forward strand.
GTGGTTTGAGGCCTGGCTTGCTCCACCCCCTGCTCTTGAGATTCTCCCGGAGGTGGGCTGCATTTTGGCTGCCTTTTGGGCTGGAGCTTCTCATGGTTTGAGGCCTGGCTTGCTCCACCCCCTGCTCTTGAGATTCTCCCGGATGTGGGCTGCATTTTGGCTGCCTTTTGGGCTGGAGCTTCTCGTGGTTTGAGGCCTGGCTTGCTCCACCCCCTGCTCTTGAGATTCTCCCGGATGTGGGCTGGATTTTGGCTGCCTTTTGGGCTGGAGCTTCTCGTGGTTTGAGGCCTGGCTTGCTCCACCCCCTGCTCTTCATATTCTCCCCCATGCGGACTGCGTTTTGGCTGCCTTTTGGGCTGGAGCTTCTCGTGTTTTGAGGCCTGGCTTACTCCACCCCCTGCTCTTGAGATTCTCCCGGATGTGGGCTGCATTTTGGCTGCCTTTTGGGCTGGAGCTTCTCCTGGTTTGAGGCCTGGCTTGCTCCACACCCTGCTCTTGAGATTCTCCCGGATGTGGGCTGCATTTTGGCTGCCTTTTGGGCTGGAGCTTCTCGTGGTTTGAGGCCTGGCTTGCTCCACCCCCTGCTCTTCATATTCTCCCCGATGTGGGCTGCGTTTTGGCTGCCTTTTGGGCTGGAGCTTCTCGTGGTTTGAGGCCTGGCTTGCTCCACCCCCTGCTCTTGAGATTCTCCCGGAGGTGGGCTGCATTTTGGCTGCCTTTGGGGCTGGAGCTTCTCGTGGTTTGAGGCCTGGCTTGCTCCACCCCCTGCTCTTGAGATTCTCCCGGATGTGGGCTGCATTTTGGCTGCCTTTTGGGCTGGAGCTTCTCGTGGTTTGAGGCCTGGCTTGCTCCAACCCCTGCTCTTGAGATTCTCCCGGACGTGGGCTGCATTTTGGCTGCATTTTGGGCTGGAGCTTCTCGTGGTTTGAGGCCTGGCTTGCTCCAGCCCCTGCTCTTGATATTCTCCCGGATGTGGGCTGCATTTTGGCTGCCTTTTGGGCTGGAGCTTCTCGTGGTTTGAGGCCTGGCTTGCTCCACCCCCTGCTCTTGAGATTCTCCCAGATGTGGGTAGGATTTTGGCTGGATTTTGGGCTGGAGTTTCTCGTGGTTTGAGGCCTGGCTTTCTCCATCCCCTGCTCTTGAGATTCTCCCGGATGTGGGCTGCATTTTGGCTGCATTTTCGGCTGGAGCTTCTCGTGGTTTGAGTCCTGGCTTGCTCCACCCACTGCTCTTGATATTCTCCCGGATGTGGGCTGCATTTTGGCTGCCTTTTGGGCTGGAGATTCTCGTGGTTTGAGGCCTGGCTTGCTCCACCCCCTGCTCTTGAGATTCTCCTGCATGTGGGCTGCATTTTGGCTGCCTTTTGGGCTGGAGCTTCTCGTGGTTTGAGGCCTGGCTTGCTCCACCCCCTGCCCTTGATATTCTCCCGGATGTGGTCTGCATTTTTGCTGCCTTTTGGGCTGGAGCTTCTCGTGGTTTGAGGCCTGGCTTGCTCCACCCCCTGCCCTTGATATTCTCCCGGATGTGGTCTGCATTTTGGCTGCCTTTTGGGCTGGAGCTTCTCGTGGTTTGAGGCCTGGCTTGCTCCACCCCCTGCTCTTGAGATTCTTTGGGATGTGGGCTGCATTTTGGCTGCCTTTTGGGCTGGAGCTTCTCGTGGTTTGAGGCCTGGCTTGCTCCACCCCCTGCTCTTGAGATTCTCCCGGATGTGGGCTGCATTTTGGCTGCCTTTTGGGCTGGAGCTTCTTGTTCTTTGAGGCCTGGTTTGCTCCATCCCTTGCTCTTGAGATTCTCCCGGAGGTGGGCTGCATTTTGGCTGCCTTTTTGGCTGGAGCTTCTCGTGGTTTGAGGCCTGGCTTGCTCCACCCCCTGCTCTTGAGATTCTCCCGGATGTGGGCTGCATTTTGGCTGCCTTTTGGGCTGGAGCTTCTCGTGGTTTGAGGCCTGGCTTGCTCCACCCCCTGCTCTTGAGATTCTCCCGGATGTGGTCTGGATTTTGGCTGCCTTTTGGGCTGGAGCTTCTCGTGGTTTGAGGCCTGGCTTGCTCCACCCCCTGCTCTTGAGATTCTCCCGGATGTGGGCTGCATTTTGGCTGCATTTTGGGCTGGAGCTTCTCGTGGTTTGAGGCCTGGCTTGCTCCACCCCCTGCTCTTCATATTCTCCCCGATGTGGGCTGCGTTTTGGCTGTCTTTTGGGCTGGAGCTTCTCGTGGTTTGAGGCCTGGCTTGCTCCAACCCCTGCTCTTGAGATTCTCCCGGAGGTGGGCTGCATTTTGGCTGCCTTTTGTGCTGGAGCTTCTCGTGGTTTGAGGCCTGGCTTGCTCCACCCCCTGCTCTTGAGATTCTCCCGGATGTGGGCTGCATTTTGGCTGCCTTTTGGGCTGGAGCTTCTCGTGGTTTGAGGCCTGGCTTGCTCCAACCCCTGCTCTTGAGATTCTCCCGGAGGTGGGCTGCATTTTGGCTGCCTTTTGGGCTGGAGCTTCTCGTTGTTTGAGGCCTGGCTTGCTCCACCCCCTGCTCTTGAGATTCTCCCGGATGTGGGCTGCATTTTGGCTGCCTTTTGGGCTGGAGCTTCTCGTGGTTTGAGGCCTGGCTTGCTCCACCCCCTGCTCTTGAGATTCTCCCGGATGTGGGCTGGATTTTGGCTGCCTTTTGGGCTGGAGCTTCTCGTGGTTTGAGGCCTGGCTTGCTCCACCCCTTGCTCTTGAGATTCTCCCGGATGTGGGCTGGATTTTGGGTGTATTTTGGGCTGGAGCTTCTCGTGGTTTGAGGCCTGGCTTGCTCCAACCCCTGCTCTTGAGATTCTCCTGGATGTGGGCTGCATTTTGGCTGCCTTTGGGCTGGAGCTTCTCGTGGTTTGAGGCCTGGCTTGCTCCACAGCCTGCTCTTGATATTCTCCCGGTTATGGTCTGCATTTTGGCTGCCTTTTGGGCTGGAGCTTCTCGTGGTTTGAGGCCTGGCTTGCTCCACCCCCTGCTCTTGAGATTCTCCCGGATGTGGGCTGGAGTTTGGCTGCCTTTTGGGCTGGAGCTTCTCGTGGTTTGAGGCCTGGCTTGCTCCACCCCCTGCTCTTGAGATTCTCCCGGAGGTGGGCTGGATTTTGGCTGACTTTTGGGCTGGAGCTACTCGTGGTTTGAGGCCTGGCTTGCTCCACCCCCTGCTCTTGAGATTCTCCCGGAGGTGGGCTGCATTTTGGCTGCCTTTGGGGCTGGAGCTTCTCGTGGTTTGAGGCCTGGCTTGCTCCACCCCCTGCTCTTGAGATTCTCCCGGATGTGGGCTGCATTTTGGCTGCCTTTTGGGCTGGAGCTTCTCGTGGTTTGAGGCCTGGCTTGCTCCAACCCCTGCTCTTGAGATTCTCCCGGACGTGGGCTGCATTTTGGCTGCATTTTGGGCTGGAGCTTCTCGTGGTTTGAGGCCTGGCTTGCTCCAGCCCCTGCTCTTGATATTCTCCCGGATGTGGGCTGCATTTTGGCTGCCTTTTGGGCTGGAGCTTCTCGTGGTTTGAGGCCTGGCTTGCTCCACCCCCTGCTCTTGAGATTCTCCCAGATGTGGGTAGGATTTTGGCTGGATTTTGGGCTGGAGTTTCTCGTGGTTTGAGGCCTGGCTTTCTCCATCCCCTGCTCTTGAGATTCTCATGGATGTGGGCTGCATTTTGGCTGCATTTTCGGCTGGAGCTTCTCGTGGTTTGAGTCCTGGCTTGCTCCACCCACTGCTCTTGATATTCTCCCGGATGTGGGCTGCATTTTGGCTGCCTTTTGGGCTGGAGATTCTCGTGGTTTGAGGCCTGGCTTGCTCCACCCCCTGCTCTTGAGATTCTCCTGCATGTGGGCTGCATTTTGGCTGCCTTTTGGGCTGGAGCTTCTCGTGGTTTGAGGCCTGGCTTGCTCCACCCCCTGCCCTTGATATTCTCCCGGATGTGGTCTGCATTTTTGCTGCCTTTTGGGCTGGAGCTTCTCGTGGTTTGAGGCCTGGCTTGCTCCACCCCCTGCCCTTGATATTCTCCCGGATGTGGTCTGCATTTTGGCTGCCTTTTGGGCTGGAGCTTCTCGTGGTTTGAGGCCTGGCTTGCTCCACCCCCTGCTCTTGAGATTCTTTGGGATGTGGGCTGCATTTTGGCTGCCTTTTGGGCTGGAGCTTCTCGTGGTTTGAGGCCTGGCTTGCTCCACCCCCTGCTCTTGAGATTCTCCCGGATGTGGGCTGCATTTTGGCTGCCTTTTGGGCTGGAGCTTCTTGTTCTTTGAGGCCTGGTTTGCTCCATCCCTTGCTCTTGAGATTCTCCCGGAGGTGGGCTGCATTTTGGCTGCCTTTTTGGCTGGAGCTTCTCGTGGTTTGAGGCCTGGCTTGCTCCACCCCCTGCTCTTGAGATTCTCCCGGAGGTGGGCTGCATTTTGGCTGCCTTTTGGGCTGGAGCTTCTCGTTGTTTGAGGCCTGGCTTGCTCCACCCCCTGCTCTTGAGATTCTCCCGGATGTGGGCTGCATTTTGGCTGCCTTTTGGGCTGGAGCTTCTCGTGGTTTGAGGCCTGGCTTGCTCCACCCCCTGCTCTTGAGATTCTCCCGGATGTGGGCTGCATTTTGGCTGCCTTTTGGGCTGGAGCTTCTCGTGGTTTGAGGCCTGGCTTGCTCCACCCCTTGCTCTTGAGATTCTCCCGGATGTGGGCTGGATTTTGGGTGTATTTTGGGCTGGAGCTTCTCGTGGTTTGAGGCCTGGCTTGCTCCAACCCCTGCTCTTGAGATTCTCCTGGATGTGGGCTGCATTTTGGCTGCCTTTTGGGCTGGAGCTTCTCGTGGTTTGAGGCCTGGCTTGCTCCACACCCTGCTCTTGAGATTCTTTGGGATGTGGGCTGCATTTTGGCTGCCTTTTGGGCTGGAGCTTCTCGTGGTTTGAGGCCTGGCTTGCTCCAACCCCTGCTCTTGAGATTCTCCCGGAGGTGGGCTGCATTTTGGCTGCCTTTTGGGGTGGAGCTTCTCGTGGTTTGAGGCCTGGCTTGCTCCACCCCCTGCTCTTGAGATTCTCCCGGAGGTGGGCTGCATTTTGGCTGCCTTTTGGGCTGGAGCTTCTCGTGGTTTGAGGCCTGGCTTGCTCCACCCCCTGCTCTTGAGATTCTGCCAGATGTGGGCTGCATTTTGGCTGCCTTTTGGGCTGGAGCTTCTCGTGGTTTGAGGCCTGGCTTACTCCACCACCTGCTCTTGAGATTCTCCCAGATGTGGGCTGCATTTTGGCTGCCTTTTGGGCTGGAGCTTCTCGTGGTTTGAGGCCTGCCTTGCTCCACCCCCTGCTCTTGAGATTCTGCCAGATGTGGGCTGCATTTTGGCTGCCTTTTGGGCTGGAGCTTCTCGTGGTTTGAGGCCTGGCTTGCTCCACCCCCTGCTCTTGAGATTCTCCCGGATGTGGGCTGCATTTTGGCTGCCTTTTGGGCTGGAGCTTCTCGTGGTTTGAGGCCTGGCTTGCTCCACCCCCTGCTCTTGAGAATCTCCCGGATGTGCGCTGCATTTTTGCTGCATTTTGGGCTGGAGCTTCTCGTGGTTTGAGGCCTGGCTTACTCCACCCCCTGCTCTTGAGATTCTCCCAGATGTGGGCTGCATTTTGGCTGCCTTTTGGGCTGGAGCTTCTCGTGGTTTGAGGCCTGGCTTGCTCCACCCCCTGCTCTTGAGATTCTGCCAGATGTGGGCTGCATTTTGGCTGCCTTTTGGGCTGGAGCTTCTCGTGGTTTGAGGCCTGGCTTGCTCCACCCCCTGCTCTTGAGATTCTCACGGAGGTGGGCTGGATTTTGGCTGCCTTTTGGGCTGGAGCTTCTCGTGGTTTGAGGCCTGGCTTGCTCCACCCCCTGCTCTTGAGATTCTCCCGGATGTGCGCTGCATTTTTGCTGCCTTTTGGGCTGGAGCTTCTCGTGGTTTGAGGCCTGGCTTGGTCCACCCCCTGCTCTTGAGATTCTCCCGGATGTGGGCTGCATTTTGGCTGCCTTTTGGGCTGGAGCTTCTCGTGGTTTCAGGCCTGGCTTGCTCCACCCCCTGCTCTTGAGATTCTCCCGGATGTGGGCTGGATTTTGGGTGTATTTTGGGCTGGAGCTTCTCGTGGTTTGAGGCCTGGCTTGCTCCAACCCCTGCTCTTGAGATTCTCCTGGATGTGGGCTGCATTTTGGCTGCCTTTGGGCTGGAGCTTCTCGTGGTTTGAGGCCTGGCTTGCTCCACAGCCTGCTCTTGATATTCTCCCGGTTATGGTCTGCATTTTGGCTGCCTTTTGGGCTGGAGCTTCTCGTGGTTTGAGGCCTGGCTTGCTCCACCCCCTGCTCTTGAGATTCTCCCGGATGTGGGCTGGAGTTTGGCTGCCTTTTGGGCTGGAGCTTCTCGTGGTTTGAGGCCTGGCTTGCTCCACCCCCTGCTCTTGAGATTCTCCCGGAGGTGGGCTGGATTTTGGCTGCCTTTTGGGCTGGAGCTTCTCGTGGTTTGAGGCCTGGCTTGCTCCACCCCCTGCTCTTGAGATTCTCCCGGAGGTGGGCTGCATTTTGGCTGCCTTTTGGGCTGGAGCTTCTCGTGGTTTGAGGCCTGGCTTACTCGACCCCCTGCTCTTGATATTCTCCCGGAGGTGGGCTGCATTTTGGCTGCCTTTTGGGCTGGAGCTTCTCGTGGTTTGAGGCCTGGCTTACTCCACCCCCTGCTCTTGAGATTCTCCCGGATGTGGGCTGCATTTTGGCTGCATTTTGGGCTGGAGCTTCTCGTGGTTTGAGGCCTGGCTTGCTCCACCCCCTGCTCTTGATATTCTCCCGGAGGTGGGCTGCATTTTGGCTGCCTTTAGGGCTGGAGCTTCTCGTGGTTTGAGGCCTGGCTTGCTCCACCCCCTGCTCTTGATATTCTCCCGGATGTGGGCTGCATTTTGGCTGCCTTTTGGGCTGGAGGTTCTCGTGGTTTGAGGCCTGGCTTGCTCCACCCCCTGCTCTTGAGATTCTCCCGGATGTGGGCTGGATTTTGGCTGCCTTTTGGGCTGGAGCTTCTCGTGGTTTGAGGCCTGGCTTGCTCCACCCCCTGCTCTTGAGATTCTCCCGGATGTGGGCTGCATTTTGGCTGCCTTTTGGGCTGGAGCTTCTCGTGGTTTGAGGCCTGGCTTGCTCCACACCCTGCTCTTGAGATTCTTTGGGATGTGGGCTGCATTTTGGCTGCCTTTTGGGCTGGAGCTTCTCGTGGTTTGAGGCCTGGCTTACTCGATCCCCTGCTCTTGATATTCTCCCGGTTGTGGACTGCATTTTGGCTGCCTTTTGTGCTGGAGCTTCTCGTGGTTTGAGGCCTGGCTTGCTCCACCCCCTGCTCTTGAGATTCTCCCGGATGTGGGCTGCATTTTGGCTGCCTTTTGGACTGGAGCTTCTCGTGGTTTGAGGCCTGGCTTGCTCCACCCCCTGCTCTTGAGATTCTCCTGCATGTGGGCTGGATTTTGGCTGCCTTTTGGGCTGGAGCTTCTCGTGGTTTGAGGCCTGGCTTGCTCCAACCCCTGCTCTTGAGATTCTCCCGGAGGTGGGCTGCATTTTGGCTGCCTTTTGGGGTGGAGCTTCTCGTGGTTTGAGGCCTGGCTTGCTCCACCCCCTGCTCTTGAGATTCTCCCGGAGGTGGGCTGCATTTTGGCTGCCTTTTGGGCTGGAGCTTCTCGTGGTTTGAGGCCTGGCTTGCTCCACCCCCTGCTCTTGAGATTCTGCCAGATGTGGGCTGCATTTTGGCTGCGTTTTGGGCTGGAGCTTCTCGTGGTTTGAGGCCTGGCTTACTCCACCACCTGCTCTTGAGATTCTCCCAGATGTGGGCTGCATTTTGGCTGCCTTTTGGGCTGGAGCTTCTCGTGGTTTGAGGCCTGCCTTGCTCCACCCCCTGCTCTTGAGATTCTGCCAGATGTGGGCTGCATTTTGGCTGCCTTTTGGGCTGGAGCTTCTCGTGGTTTGAGGCCTGGCTTGCTCCACCCCCTGCTCTTGAGATTCTCCCGGATGTGGGCTGCATTTTGGCTGCCTTTTGGGCTGGAGCTTCTCGTGGTTTGAGGCCTGGCTTGCTCCACCCCCTGCTCTTGAGAATCTCCCGGATGTGCGCTGCATTTTTGCTGCCTTTTGGGCTGGAGCTTCTCGTGGTTTGAGGCCTGGCTTGCTCCACCCCCTGCTCTTGAGATTCTCCCGGATGTGCGCTGCATTTTGGCTGCCTTTTGGGCTGGAGCTTCTCGTGGTTTGAGGCCTGGCTTGCTCCACCCCCTGCTCTTGAGATTCTCCCGGAGGTGGGCTGCATTTTGGCTGCCTTTTGGGCTGGAGCTTCTCGTGGTTTGAGGCCTGGCTTGCTCCACCCCCTGCTCTTGAGATTCTGCCAGATGTGGGCTGCATTTTGGCTGCCTTTTGGGCTGGAGCTTCTCGTGGTTTGAGGCCTGGCTTACTCCACCCCCTGCTCTTGAGATTCTCCCAGATGTGGGCTGCATTTTGGCTGCCTTTTGGGCTGGAGCTTCTCGTGGTTTGAGGCCTGCCTTGCTCCACCCCCTGCTCTTGAGATTCTGCCAGATGTGGGCTGCATTTTGGCTGCCTTTTGGGCTGGAGCTTCTCGTGGTTTGAGGCCTGGCTTGCTCCACCCCCTGCTCTTGAGATTCTCACGGAGGTGGGCTGGATTTTGGCTGCCTTTTGGGCTGGAGCTTCTCGTGGTTTGAGGCCTGGCTTGCTCCACCCCCTGCTCTTGAGATTCTCCCGGATGTGCGCTGCATTTTTGCTGCCTTTTGGGCTGGAGCTTCTCGTGGTTTGAGGCCTGGCTTGGTCCACCCCCTGCTCTTGAGATTCTCCCGGATGTGGGCTGCATTTTGGCTGCCTTTTGGGCTGGAGCTTCTCGTGGTTTCAGGCCTGGCTTGCTCCACCCCCTGCTCTTGAGATTCTCCCGGATGTGGGCTGCATTTTGGCTGCCTTTTGGGCTGGAGCTTCTCGTGGTTTGAGGCCTGGCTTGATCCACACCCTGCTCTTGATATTCTCCCGGTTATGGGCTGCATTTTGGCTGCCTTTTGGGCTGGAACTTCTCGTGGTTTGAGGCCTGGCTTGCTCCAACCCCTGCTCTTGAGATTCTCCCGGATGTGGGCTGGAGTTTGGCTGCCTTTTGGGCTGGAGCTTCTCGTGGTTTGAGGCCTGGCTTGCTCCACCCCCTGCTCTTGATATTCTCCCGGCTGTGCGCTGCATTTTGGCTGCCTTTTGGGCTGGAGCTTCTCGTGGTTTGAGGCCTGGCTTGCTCCACCCCCTGCTCTTGAGATTCTCCCGGATGTGGGCTGCATTTTGGCTGCCTTTTGGGCTGGAGCTTCTCGTGGTTTGAGGCCTGGCTTGCTCCACCCCCTGCTCTTGAGATTCTCCCGGATGTGGGCTGGATTTTGGCTGCGTTTTGGGCTGGAGCTTCTCGTGGTTTGAGGTCTGGCTTACTCCATCCCCTGCTCTTGAGATTCTCCCGGATGTGGGCTGCATTTTGGCTGCCTTTGGGCTGGAGTTTCTCGTGGTTTGAGGCCTGGCTTGCTCCACACCCTGCTCTTGAGATTCTCCCGGTTATGGGCTGCATTTTGGCTGCCTTTTGGGCTGGAGCTTCTCGTGGTTTGAGGCCTGGCTTGCTCCACCCACTGCTCTTGAGATTCTCCCGCATGTGGGCTGGAGTTTGGCTGCCTTTTGGGCTGGAGCTTCTCGTGGTTTGAGGCCTGGCTTGCTCCACCCCCTGCTCTTGAGATTCTCCCGGAGGTGGGCTGCATTTTGGCTGCGTTTTGGGCTGGAGCTTCTCTTGGTTTGAGGCCTGGCTTACTCCATCCCCTGCTCTTGAGATTCTCCTGGATGTGGGCTGCATTTTGGCTGCCTTTGGGCTGGAGCTTCTCGTGGTTTGAGGCCTGGCTTGCTCCACACCCTGCTCTTGATATTCTCCCGGATGTGGGCTGCATTTTGGCTGCCTTTTGGGCTGGAGCTTCTCGTGGTTTGAGGCCTGGCTTGCTCCACCCCCTGCTCTTGAGATTCTCCCGGATGTGGGCTGGAGTTTGGCTGCCTTTTGGGCTGGAGCTTCTCGTGGTTTGAGGCCTGGCTTGCTCCACCCCCTGCTCTTGGGATTCTCCCGGAGGTGGGCTGCATTTTGGCTGCCTTTTGGGCTGGAGCTTCTCGTGGTTTGAGGCCTGGCTTGCTCCACCCCCTGCTCTTGAGATTCTCCGGGATGTGGGCTGCATTTTGGCTGCCTTTTGGGCTGGAGCTTCTCGTGGTTTGAGGCCTGCCTTGCTCCACCCCCTGCTCTTGAGATTCTCCCGGATGTGGGCTGCATTTTGGCTGCATTTTGGGCTGGAGCTTCTCGTGGTTTGAGGCCTGGCTTACTCCACCCCCTGCTCTTGAGATTCTCCCGGATGTGGGTTGCATTTTGGCTGCCATTTGGGCTGGAGTTTCTCGTGGTTTGAGGCCTGGCTTGCTCCACCCCCTGCTCTTGATATTCTCCCGGATGTGGGCTGCATTTTGGCTGCCTTTTGGGCTGGAGCTTCTCGTGGTTTGAGGCCTGGCTTGCTCCACCCCCTGCTCTTGAGATTCTCACGGAGGTGGGCTGCATTTTGGCTGCCTTTTGGGCTGGAGCTTCTCGTGGTTTGAGGCCTGGCTTGCTCCACCCCCTGCTCTTGAGATTCTCCCGGATGTGGGCTGCATTTTGGCTGCCTTTTGGGCTGGAGCTTCTCGTGGTTTGAGGCCTGGCTTGCTCCACCCCCTGCTCTTGAGATTCTCCCGGATCTGGTCTGCATTTTGGCTGCCTTTTGGGCTGGAGCTTCTCGTGGTTTGAGGCCTGGCTTGCTCCACCCCCTGCTCTTGAGATTCTCCCGGATGTGGGCTGCATTTTGACTGCCTTTTGGGCTGGAGCTTCTCGTGGTTTGAGGCCTGGCTTGCTCCACCCCCTGCTCTTGAGATTCTCCCGGAGGTGGGCTGCATTTTGGCTGCCTTTTGGGCTGGAGCTTCTCGTGGTTTGAGGCCTGGCTTGCTCCACCCCCTGCTCTTGAGATTCTCCCGGAGGTGGGCTGCATTTTGGCTGCCTTTTGGGCTGGAGCTTCTCGTGGTTTGAGGCCTGGCTTGCTCCACCCCCTGCTCTTGAGATTCTCCCGGATGTGGGCTGGATTTTGGCTGCCTTTTGGGCTGGAGCTTCCCGTGGTTTGAGGCCTGGCTTGCTCCACCCCCTGCTCTTGAGATTCTCCCGCATGTGGGCTGGATTGTGGCTGCCTTTTGTGCTGGAGCTTCTCGTGGTTTGAGGCCTGGCTTGCTCCACCCCCTGCTCTTGAGATTCTCCCGGATGTGGGCTGCATTTTGGTTGCTTTTGGGCTGGAGCTTCTCGTGGTTTGAGGCCTGGCTTGCTCCACCCCCTGCTCTTGAGATTCTCCCGGATGTGGGCTGCATTTTGGCTGCCTTTTGGGCTGGAGCTTCTCGTGGTTTGAGGCCTGGCTTGCTCCACCCCCTGCTCTTGAGATTCTCCCGGATCTGGTCTGCATTTTGGCTGCCTTTTGGGCTGGAGCTTCTCGTGGTTTGAGGCCTGGCTTGCTCCACCCCCTGCTCTTGAGATTCTCCCGGATGTGGGCTGCATTTTGGCTGCCTTTTGGGCTGGAGCTTCTCGTGGTTTGAGGCCTGGCTTGCTCCACCCCCTGCTCTTGAGATTCTCCCGGAGGTGGGCTGCATTTTGGCTGCCTTTTGGGCTGGAGCTTCTCGTGGTTTGAGGCCTGGCTTGCTCCACGCCCTGCTCTTGAGAATCTCCCGGATGTGCGCTGCATTTTTGCTGCATTTTGTGCTGGAGCTTCTCGTGATTTGAGGCCTGGCTTGCTCCACCCCCTGCTCTTGAGATTCTCCCGGATGTGGGCTGCATTTTGGCTGCCTTTTGGGCTGGAACTTCTCGTGGTTTGAGGCCTGGCTTGCTCCACACCCTGCTCTTGATATTCTCCCGGTTATGGGGTGCATTTTGGCTGCCTTGTGGGCTGTAACTTCTCGTGGTTTGAGGCCTGGCTTGCTCCACCCCCTGCTCTTGAGATTCTCCCGGATGTGGGCTGGAGTTTGGCTGCCTTTTGGGCTGGAGCTTCTCGTGGTTTGAGGCCTGGCTTGCTCCACCCCCTGCTCTTGAGATTCTCCCGGATGTGGGCTGCATTTTGTCTGCCTTTTGGGCTGGAGCTTCTCGTGGTTTGAGGCCTGCCTTGCTCCACCCCCTGCTCTTGAGATTCTCCCGGATCTGGGCTGCATTTTGGCTGCCTTTTGGGCTGGAGCTTCTCGTGGTTTGAGGCCTGGCTTGCTCCACCCCCTGCTCTTGAGATTCTCCCGGATGTGGGCTGGAGTTTGGCTGCCTTTTGGGCTGGAGCTTCTCGTGGTTTGAGGCCTGGCTTGCTCCACCCCCTGCTCTTGAGATTCTGCCGGATCTGGGCTGCATTTTGGCTGCCTTTTGGGCTGGAGCTTCTCGTGGTTTGAGGCCTGGCTTGCTCCACCCCCTGCTCTTGAGATTCTCCCCGAGGTGGGCTGCATTTTGGCTGCCTTTTGGGCTGGAGCTTCTCGTGGTTTGAGGCCTGGCTTGCTCCACCCCCTGCTCTTGACATTCTCCCTGATGTGGGCTGCATTTTGGCTGCGTTTTGGGCTGGAGCTTCTCGTGGTTTGAGGCCTGGCTTACTCCATCCCCTGCTCTTGAGATTCTCCTGGATGTGGGCTGCATTTTGGCTGCCTTTGGGCTGGAGCTTCTCGTGGTTTGAGGCCTGGCTTGCTCCACACCCTGCTCTTGATATTCTCCCGGTTATGGGCTGCATTTTTGCTGCCTTTTGGGCTGGAGCTTCTCGTGGTTTGAGGCCTGGCTTGCTCCACCCCCTGCTCTTGAGATTCTCCGGGATGTGGGCTGCATTTTGGCTGCCTTTTGGGCTGGAGCTTCTCGTGGTTTGAGGCCTGCCTTGCTCCACCCCCTGCTCTTGAGATTCTCCCGGAGGTGGGCTGCATTTTGGCTGCCTTTTGGGCTGGAGCTTCTCGTGGTTTGAGGCCTGGCTTGCTCCACCCCCTGCTCTTGAGATTCTCCCGGATGTGGGCTGCATTTTGGCTGCTTATTGGGCTGGAGCTTCTCGTGGTTTGAGGCCTGGCTTGCTCCACCCCCTGCTCTTGAGATTCTCCCGGATGTGGGCTGGATTTTGGCTGCCTTTTGGGCTGGAGCTTCTCGTGGTTTGAGGCCTGCCTTGCTCCACCCCCTGCTCTTGAGATTCTCCCGGATCTGGGCTGCATTTTGGCTGCCTTTTGGGCTGGAGCTTCTCGTGGTTTGAGGCCTGGCTTGCTCCACCCCCTGCTCTTGAGATTCTCCCAGATGTGGGCTGCATTTTGGCTGCCTTTTGGGCTGGAGCTTCTCGTGGTTTGAGGCCTGGCTTACTCCACCCCCTGCTCTTGAGATTCTCCCGGATGTGGGCTGCATTTTGGCTGCCTTTTGGGCTGGAGCTTCTCGTGGTTTGAGGCCTGGCTTGCTCCACCCCCTGCTCTTGAGATTCTCCCGGAGGTGGGCTGCATTTTGGCTGCCTTTTGGGCTGGAGCTTCTCGTGGTTTGAGGCCTGGCTTGCTCCACCCCCTGCTCTTGATATTCTCCCAGATGTGGGCTGCATTTTGGCTGCCTTTTGGGCTGGAGCTTCTCGTGGTTTGAGGCCTGGCTTGCTCCACCCCCTGCTCTTGAGATTCTCCCGGAGGTGGGCTGGAGTTTGGCTGCCTTTTGGGCTGGAGCTTCTCGTGGTTTGAGGCCTGGCTTGCTCCACCCCCTGCTCTTGAGATTCTCCCGGATGTGGGCTGCATTTTGGCTGATTCTGGGGCTGGAGCTTCTCGTGGTTTGAGGCCTGGCTTGCTCCACCCCCTGCTCTTGAGATTCTCCCGGATGTGGGCTGCATTTTGGCTGCCTTTTGGGCTGGAGCTTCTCGTGGTTTGAGGCCTGGCTTACTCCACCCCCTGCTCTTGAGATTCTCCCGGATGTGGGCTGCATTTTGGCTGCCTTTTGGGCTGGAGCTTCTCGTGGTTTGAGGCCGGGCTTGCTCCACCCCTTGCTCTTGAGATTCTTTGGGATGTGGGCTGGATTTTGGCTGCATTTTGGGCTGGAGCTTCTCGTGGTTTGAGGCCTGGCTTAATCGACCCCCTGCTCTTGATATTCTCCCGGTTGTGGGCTGCATTTTGGCTGCCTTTTGGGCTGGAGCTTCTCGTGGTTTGAGGCCTGGCTTGCTCCACCCCCTGCTCTTGAGATTCTCCCGGATGTGGGCTGCATTTTGGCTTCCTTTTGGGCAGGAGCTTCTCGTGGTTTGAGGCCTGGCTTGCTCCACCCCCTGCTCTTGAGATTCTCCCGGAGGTGGGCTGCATTTTGGCTGCCTTTTGGGCTGGAGCTTCTCGTGGTTTGAGGCCTGCCTTGCTCCACCCCCTGCTCTTGAGATTCTCCCGGATGTGGGCTGCATTTTGGCTGCATTTTGGGCTGGAGCTTCTCGTGGTTTGAGGCCTGGCTTGCTCCACCCCCTGCTCTTGAGATTCTCCCAGATGTGGGCTGCATTTTGGCTGCCTTTTGGGCTGGAGCTTCTCGTGGTTTGAGGCCTGGCTTACTCCACCCCCTGCTCTTGAGATTCTGCCAGATGTGGGCTGCATTTTGGCTGCCTTTTGGGCTGGAGCTTCTCGTGGTTTGAGGCCTGGCTTGCTCCACCCCCTGCTCTTGAAATTCTCCCAGATGTGGGCTGCATTTTGGCTGCCTTTTGGGCTGGAGCTTCTCGTGGTTTGAGGCCTGGCTTGCTCCACCCCCTGCTCTTGAGATTCTCCCGGATGTGGGCTGCATTTTGGCTGCCTTTTGGGCTGGAGCTTCTCGTGGTTTGAGGCCTGGCTTGCTCCACCCCCTGCTCTTGAGATTCTCCCGGATGTGGGCTGCATTTTGGCTGCCTTTTGGGCTGGAGCTTCTCGTGGTTTGAGGCCTGGCTTGCTCCACCCCCTGCTCTTGAGATTCTCCCGGATGTGGGCTGCATTTTGGCTGCCTTTTGGGCTGGAGCTTCTCGTGGTTTGAGGCCTGGCTTGCTCCACCCCCTGCTCTTGAGAATCTCCCGGATGTGCGCTGCATTTTTGCTGCGTTTTGGGCTGGAGCTTCTCATGGTTTGAGGCCTGGCTTGCTCCACACCCTGCCCTTGATATTCTCCCGGATGTGGGCTGCATTTTGGCTGCCTTTTGGGCTGGAGCTTCTCGTGGTTTGAGGCCTGGCTTGGTCCACCCACTGCTCTTGAGATTCTCCCGGATGTGTCTGGATTTTGGCTGCCTTTTGGGCTGGACCTTCTCGTGGTTTGAGGCCTGGCTTTCTCCACGCCCTGCTCTTGAGATTCTCCCAGAGGTGGGCTGCATTTTGGCTGCCTTTTGGGCTGGAGCTTCTCGTGGTTTGAGGCCTGGCTTGCTCCACCCCCTGCTCTTGAGATTCTCCTGGATGTGCGCTGCATTTTTGCTGCGTTTTGGGCTGGAGCTTCTCATGGTTTGAGGCCTGGCTTGCTCCAACCCCTGCTCTTGAGATTCTCCCGGATGTGGGCTGCGTTTTGGCTGCCTTTTGGGCTGGAGCTTCTCGTGGTTTGAGGCCTGGCTTGCTCCACCCCCTGCTCTTGAGATTCTCCCGGATGTGGGCTGCATTTTGGCTGCCTTTTGGGCTGGAGCTTCTCGTGGTTTGAGGCCTGGCTTGCTCCACCCCCTGCTCTTGAGATTCTCCCGGATGTGGGCTGCATTTTGGCTGCCTTTTGGGCTGGAGCTTCTCGTGGTTTGAGGCCTGGCTTGCTCCACCCCCTGCTCTTGAGATTCTCCCGGATGTGGGCTGCATTTTGGCTGCCTTTTGGGCTGGAGCTTCTCGTGGTTTGAGGCCTGGCTTGCTCCACCCCCTGCTCTTGAGATTCTCCCAGATGTGGGCTGCATTTTGGCTGCCTTTTGGGCTGGAGCTTCTCGTGGTTTGGGGCCTGGCTTGCTCCACCCCCTGCTCTTGAGATTCTCCCGGATGTGGGCTGCATTTTGGCTGCCTTTTGGGCTGGAGCTTCTCGTGGTTTGAGGCCTGGCTTGCTCCACCCCCTGCTCTTGAGATTCTCCCGGATGTGGGCTGCATTTGGCTGCCGTTTGGGCTGGAGCTTCTCGTGATTTGAGGCCTGGCTTGCTCCACCCCCTGCTCTTCATATTCTCCCCGATGTGGGCTGCATTTTGGCTGCATTTTGGGCTGGAGCTTCTTGAGGTTTGAGGCCTGGCTTGCTCCACCCCCTGCTCTTGAGATTCTCCCGGATGTGGGCTGCATTTTGGCTGCCTTTTGGGCTGGAGCTTCTCGTGGTTTGAGGCCTGGCTTGCTCCACCCCCTGCTCTTGAGATTCTCCCGGATGTGTGCTGCATTTTGGCTGCCTTTTGGGCTGGAGCTTCTCGTGGTTTGAGGCCTGGCTTGCTCCACCCCCTGCTCTTGAGATTCTCACGGAGGTGGGCTGGATTTTGGCTGCCTTTTGGGCTGGAGCTTCTCGTGGTTTGAGGCCTGGCTTGCTCCACCCCCTGCTCTTGAGATTCTTTGGGATGTGGGCTGCATTTTGGCTTCATTTTGGGCTGGAGCTTCTCGTGGTTTGAGGCCTGGCTTGCTCCACCCCCTGCTCTTGAGATTCTCCTGGATGTGGGCTGGATTTTGGCTGCCTTTTGGGCTGGAGCTTCTCGTGGTTTGAGGCCTGGCTTGCTCCACCCCCTGCTCTTGAGATTCTCCCGGAGGTGGGCTGCATTTTGGCTGCCTTTTGGGCTGGAGCTTCTCGTGGTTTGAGGCCTGGCTTGCTCCACCCCCTGCTCTTGAGCTTCTCCCGGAGGTGAGCTGCATTTTGGCTGCCTGTTGGGCTGGAGCTTCTCGTGGTTTGAGGCCTGGCTTGCTCCACCCCCTGCTCTTGAGATTCTCCCGGATGTGGGCTGCATTTTGGCTGCCTTTTGGGCTGGAGCTTCTCGTGGTTTGAGGCCTGGCTTGCTCCACCCCCTGCTCTTGAGATTCTCCCGGATGTGGGCTGCATTTTGGCTGCCTTTTGGGCTGGAGCTTCTCGTGGTTTGGGGCCTGGCTTGCTCCACCCCCTGCTCTTGAGATTCTCCCGGATGTGGGCTGCATTTTGGCTGCCTTTTGGGATGGAGCTTCTCGTGGTTTGAGGCCTGGCTTGCTCCACCCCCTGCTCTTGAGATTCTCCCGGATGTGGGCTGCATTTGGCTGCAGTTTGGGCTGGAGCTTCTCGTGGTTTGAGGCCTGGCTTGCTCCACCCCCTGCTCTTGAGATTCTTACAGATGTGGGCTGCATTTTCGCTGCCTTTTGTGCTGGAGCTTCTCGTGGTTTGAGGCCTGGCTTGCTCCAGCCCCTGCTCTTGAGATTCTCCCGGATGTGGGCTGCATTTTGGCTGCCTTTTGGGCTGGAGCTTCTCGTGGTTTGAGGCCTGGCTTACTCAACACCCTGCTCTTGAGATTCTCCCGGATGTGGGCTGCATTTTGGCTGCCTTTTGGGCTGGAGCTTCTCGTGGTTTGAGGCCTGGCTTGCTCCACCCCCTGCTCTTGAGATTCTCCCGGAGGTGGGCTGCATTTTGGCTGCCTTTTGGGCTGGAGCTTCTCGTGGTTTGAGGCCTGGCTTGCTCCACCCCCTGCTCTTGAGATTCTCCCGCATGTGGGCTGGATTTTGGCTGCCTTTTGGGCTGGAGCTTCTCGTGGTTTGAGGCCTGGCTTGCTCCACCCCCTGCTCTTGAGAATCTCCCGGATGTGGGCTGCATTTTGGCTGCATTTAGGGCTGGAGCTTCTCGTGGTTTGAGGCCTGGCTTGCTCCACCCCCTGCTCTTGAGATTCTCCCGGATGTGGGCTGCATTTTGGCTGCCTTTTGGGCTGGAGCTTCTCGTGGTTTGAGGCCTGGCTTGCTCCACCCCCTGCTCTTGAGATTCTCCCGGATGTGGGCTGCATTTTGGCTGCATTTTGGGCTGGAGCTTCTCGTGGTTTGAGGCCTGGCTTGCTCCAACCCCTGCTCTTGAGATTCTCCGGGAGGTGGGCTGCATTTTGGCTGCCTTTTGGGCTGGAGCTTCTCGTGGTTTGAGGCCAGGCTTGCTCCACCCCCTGCTCTTGAGAATGTCCCGGATGTGGGCTGCATTTTGGCTGCCTTTTGGGCTGGAGATTCTCGTGGTTTGAGGCCTGGCTTTGTCCACCCCCTGCTCTTGAGATTCTCCCAGATGTGGGCTGCATTTTGGCTGCATTTTGGGCTGGAGCTTCTCGAGGTTTGAGGCCTGGCTTGCTCCACCCTCTGCTCTTCATATTCTCCCCGATGTGGGCTGCATTTTGGCTGCCTTTTGGGCTGGAGCTTCTCGTGGTTTGAGGCCTGGCTTGCTCCACCCCCTGCTCTTGAGATTCTCCCGGATGTGGGCTGCATTTTGGCTGCCTTTTGGGCTGGAGCTTCTCGTGGTTTGAGGCCTGGCTTGCTCCACCCCCTGCTCTTGAGATTCTCCCGGATGTGGGCTGCATTTTGGCTGCCTTTTGGGCTGGAGCTTCTCGTGGTTTGAGGCCTGGCTTGCTCCACCCCCTGCTCTTGATATTCTCCCGGATGTGGGCTGCATTTTGGCTGCCTTTTGGGCTGGAGCTTCTCGTGGTTTGAGGCCTGGCTTGCTCCACCCCCTGCTCTTGAGATTCTCCCGGATGTGGGCTGCATTTTGGCTGCCTTTTGGGCTGGAGCTTCTCGTGGTTTGAGGCCTGGCTTGCTCCACCCCCTGCTCTTCATATTCTCCCCGATGTGGGCTGCGTTTTGGCTGCCTTTTGGGCTGGAGCTTCTCCTAGTTTGAGGCCTGGCTTGCTCCACACCCTGCTCTTGAGATTCTCCCGGATGTGGGCTGGATTTGGCTGCCTTTTGGGCTGGAGGTTCTCGTGGTTGGAGGCCTGGCTTGCTCCACCCCCTGCTCTTGAGATTCTCCCGGAGGTGGGCTGCATTTTGGCTGCCTTTTGGGCTGGAGCTTCTCGTGGTTTGAGGCCTGGCTTGCTCCACCCCCTGCTCTTGAGATTCTCCCGGAGGTGTGCTGCATTTTGGCTGCCTTTTGGGCTGGAGCTTCTCGTGGTTTGAGGCCTGGCTTGCTCCACCCCCTGCTCTTGAGATTCTCCCGGATGTGGGCTGCATTTTGGCTGCCTTTTGGGCTGGAGCTTCTCGTGGTTTGAGGCCTGGCTTGCTCCACCCCCTGCTCTTGAGAATCTCCCGGATGTGCGCTGCATTTTGGCTGATTCTTGGGCTGGAGCTTCTCGTGGTTTGAGGCCTGGCTTGCTCCACCCCCTGCTCTTGAGATTCTCCCGGATGTGGGCTGCATTTTGGATGCCATTTGGGCTGGAGCTTCTCGTGGTTTGAGGCCTGGCTTGCTCCACCCCCTGCTCTTGAGATTCTCCCAGATGTGGGCTGGATTTTGGCTGATTTTGGGCTGGAGCTTCTCGTGGTTTGAGGCCTGGCTTGCTCCACCCCCTGCTCTTGATATTCTCAGGGAGGTGGGCTGCATTTTGGCTGCCTTTTGGGCTGGAGCTTCTCGTGGTTTGAGGCCTGACTTGCTCCACCCCCTGCTCTTGAGATTCTCCCGGATGTGGGCTGCATTTTGGCTGCATTTTGGGCTGGAGCTTCTCGTGGTTTGAAGCCTGGCTTGCTCCACCCCCTGCTCTTGAGATTCTCCCGGATGTGGGCTGGATTTTGGCTTTGTTTTGGGCTGGAGCTTCTCGTGGTTTGAGGCCTGGCTTGCTCCACCCCCTGCTCTTGAGATTCTCCTGGATGTGGGCTGCATTTTGGCTGCATTTTGGGCTGGAGCTTCTCGTGGTTTGAGGCCTGGCTTGCTCCACCCCCTGCTCTTGAGATTCTCCCGGATGTGGGCTGCAATTTGGCTGCCTTTTGGGCTGGAGCTTCTCGTGGTTTGAGGCCTGGCTTGCTCCACTCCCTGCTCTTGAGATTCTCCCGGATCTGGGCTGCATTTTGGCTGCCTTTTGGGCTGGAGCTTCTCGTGGTTTGAGGCCTGGCTTGCTCCACTCCCTGCTCTTGAGATTCTCCCGGATGTGGGCTGCATTTTGGCTGCCTTTTGGGCTGGAGCTTCTCGTGGTTTGAGACCTGGCTTGCTCCACCCCCTGCTCTTGAGATTCTCCCGGATGTGGGCTGCATTTTGGCTGCATTTTGGGCTGGAGATTCTCGTGGTTTGAGGCCTGGCTTGCTCCACCCCCTGCTCTTCATATTCTCCCCGATGTGGTCTGCGTTTTGGCTGCCTTTTTGGCTGGAGCTTCTTGTGGTTTGAGGCCTGGCTTGCTCCACCCCCTGCTCTTGAGATTCTCCCGGATGTGGGCTGCCTTTTGGCTGCCTTTTGGGCTGGAGCTTCTCGTGGTTTGAGGCCTGGCTTGCTCCACCCCCTGCTCTTGAGATTCTCCCGGATGTGGGCTGCATTTTGGCTGGAATTTGGGCTGGAGCTTCTCGTGGTTTGAGGCCTGGCTTGCTCCACCCCCTGCTCTTGAGATTCTCCCGGATGTGGGCTGCATTTTGGCTGCATTTTGGGCTGGAGCTTCTCGTGGTTTGAGGCCTGGCTTGCTCCACCCCCTGCTCTTCATATTCTCCCCGATGTGGGCTGCGTTTTGGCTGCCTTTTGGGCTGGAGCTTCTCCTGGTTTGAGGCCTGGCTTGCTCCACCCCCTGCTCTTGAGATTCTCCCGGATGTGGGCTGGATTTTGGCTGCCATTTGGGCTGGAGCTTCTCGTGGTTTGAGGCCTGGCTTGCTCCACCCCCTGCTCTTGAGATTCTCCCGGATGTGGGCTGCATTTTGGCTTCCTTTTGGGCTGGAGCTTCTCGTGGTTTGAGGCCTGGCTTGCTCCACCCCCTGCTCTTGAGATTCTCCCGGATGTGGGCTGGATTTTGGCTGCCTTTTGGGCTGGAGCTTCTCGTGGTTTGAGGCCTGGCTTGCTCCACCCCCTGCTTTTGAGATTCTCCCGGATGTGGGCTGGATTTGGCTGCCTTTTGGGCTGGAGCTTCTCGTGGTTTGAGGCCTGGCTTGCTCCAACCCCTGCTCTTGAGATTCTCCCGGAGGTGGGCTGCATTTTGGCTGCTTTTTGGGCTGGAGCTTCTCGTGGTTTGAGGCCTGGCTTGCTCCACCCCCTGCTCTTGAGATTCTCCCGGATGTGCGCTGCATTTTGGCTGCCTTTTGGGCTGGAGCTTCTCGTGGTTTGAGGCCTGGCTTGCTCCACCCCCTGCTCTTGAGATTCTCCCGCATGTGGGCTGGATTTTGGCTGACTTTTGGGCTGGAGCTTCTCGTGGTTTGAGGCCTGGCTTGCTCCACCCCCTGCTCTTGAGAATCTCCCGGATGTGCGCTGCATTTTTGCTGCCTTTTGGGCTGGAGCTTCTCGTGGTTTGAGGCCTGGCTTGCTCCACCCCCTGCTCTTGAGATTCTCCCGGATGTGGGCTGCATTTTGGCTGCAATTTGGGCTGGAGCTTCTCGTGGTTTGAGGCCTGGCTTGCTCCACCCCCTGCTCTTGAGATTCTCCCGGATGTGGGCTGCATTTTGGCTGACTTTTGGGCTGGAGCTTCTCGAGGTTTGAGGCCTGGCTTGCTCCACCCCCTGCTCTTGAGATTCTCCCGGATGTGGGCTGCATTTTGGCTGCCTTTTGGGCTGGAGCTTCTCGTGGTTTGAGGCCTGGCTTGCTCCACTCTCTGCTCTTGAGATTCTCCCGGAGGTGGGCTGCATTTTGGCTGCCTTTTGGGCTGGAGCTTCTCGTGGTTTGAGGCCTGCCTTGCTCCACCCCCTGCTCTTGAGAATCTCCCGGATGTGGGCTGCATTTTTGCTGCCTTTCGGGCTGGAGCTTCTCATGGTTTGAGGTCTGGCGTTCTCCACCCCCTGCTCTTGAGATTCTCCCGGATGTGGGCTGGATTTTTGCTGCCTTTTGGGCTGGAGCTTCTCGTGGTTTGAGGCCTGGCTTGCTCCATCCCCTGCTCTTGAGATTCTCCCGGATGTGGGCTGCATTTTGGCTGCCTTTTGGGCTGGTGCTTCTCGTGGTTTGAGGCCTGGCTTGCTCCACCCCCTGCTCTTGAGATTCTCCCGGATGTGGGCTGCATTTTGGCTGCCTTTTGGGCTGGAGCTTCTCGTGGTTTGAGGCCTGCATTGCTCCAACCCCTGCTCTTGAGATTCTCCCGGATGTGGACTGCATTTTGGCTGCCTTTAGGGCTGGAGCTTCTCATGGTTTGAGGCCTGGCTTGCTCCACCCCCTGCTCTTGAGATTCTCCCGGATGTGGGCTGCATTTTGGCTGCGTTTTGGGCTGGAGCTTCTCGTGGTTTGAGGCCTGGCTTGCTCCACCTCCTGCTCTTGAGATTCTTTGGGATGTGGGCTGCATTTTGGCTGATTCTTGGGCTGGAGCTTCTCGTGGTTTGAGGCCTGGCTTGCTCCACCCCCTGCTCTTGAGATTCTCCCGGAGGTGGGCTGCATTTTGGCTGCCTTTTGGGCTGGAGCTTCTCGTGGTTTGAGGCCTGGCTTGCTCCACCCCCTGCTCTTGAGATTCTCCCGGAGGTGGGCTGCATTTTGGCTGATTCTTGGGCTGGAGCTTCTCGTGGTTTGAGGCCTGGCTTGCTCCACCCCCTGCTCTTGAGATTCTCCCAGATGTGGGCTGCATTTTGGCTGCCATTTGGGCGGGAGCTTCTCGTGGTTTGAGGCCTGGCTTGCTCCACCCCCTGCTCTTGAGATTCTCCCGGATGTGGGCTGCATTTTGTCTGCCTTTTGGGCTGGAGCTTCTCGTGGTTTGAGGCCTGGCTTGCTCCACCCCCTGCTCTTGAGATTCTCCCGGAGGTGGGCTGCATTTTGGCTGCCTTTTGGGCTGGAGCTTCTCGTGGTTTGAGGCCTGGCTTGCTCCACGCCCTGCTCTTGAGATTCTCCCGGATGTGGGCTGGATTTTGGCTGCCTTTTGGGCTGGAGCTTCTCGTGGTTTGAGGCCTGGCTTGCTCCACCCCCTGCTCTCGATATTCTCCCAGGTGTGGGCTGCATTTTGGCTTCATTTTGGGCTGGAGCTTCTCGAGGTTTGAGGCCTGGCTTGCTCCACCCCCTGCTCTTGAAATTCTCCCGGATGTGGGCTGGATTTTGGCTGCATTTTGGGCTGGAGCTTCTCGTGGTTTGAGGCCTGGCTTGCTCCACCCCCTGCTCTTGAGATTCTCCCGGATGTGGGCTGCATTTTGGCTGCCTTTTGGGCTGGAGCTTCTCGTGGTTTGAGGCCTGGCTTGCTCAACCCCCTGCTCTTGAGATTCTCCCGGATGTGGGCTGCATTTTGGCTGCCTTTTGGGCTGGAGCTTCTCGTGGTTTGAGGCCTGGCTTGCTCCACCCCCTGCTCTTGAGATTCTCCCGGAGGTGGGCTGCATTTTGGCTGCCTTTTGGGCTGGAGCTTCTCGTGGTTTGAGGCCTGGCTTGCTCCACCCCCTGCTCTTGAGATTCTCCCGGAGGTGGGCTGGATTTTGACTGCATTTTGGGCTGGAGCTTCTCGTGGTTTGAGGCCTGGCTTGCTCCACCCCCTGCTCCTGATATTCTCCCGGATGTGGGCTTCATTTTGGTTGCATTTGGGGCTGGAGCTTCTCGTGGTTTGAGGCCTGGCTTGCTCCACCGCCAGCTCTTGATATTCTCCCGGAGGTGGGCTGCATTTTGGCTGCCTTTTGTGCTGGAGCTTCTCGTGGTTTGAGGCCTGGCTTGCTCCACCCCCTGCTCTTGAGATTCTCACGGAGGTGGGCTGCATTTTGGCTTCCTTTTGGGCTGGAGCTTCTCGTGGTTTGAGGCCTGGCTTGCTCCACCCCTGCTCTTGAGATTATCAGGGAGGTGGGCTGCATTTTGGCTGCCTTTTGGGCTGGAGCTTCTCCTGGTTTGAGGCCTGGCTTGCTCCACCCCCTGCTCTTCATATTCTCCCGGATGTGGGCTTCATTTTGGTTGCCTTTGGGGCTGGAGATTCTCGTGGTTTGAGGCCTGGCTTGCTCCACCCCCTGCTCTTGAAATTCTCCCAGATGTGGGCTGCATTTTGGCTGATTCTTGGGCTGGAGCTTCTCCTGGTTTGAGGCCTGGCTTGCTCCACCCCTGCTCTTGAGATTATCAGGGAGGTGGGCTGCATTTTGGCTGCCTTTTGGGCTGGAGCTTCTCCTGGTTTGAGGCCTGGCTTGCTCCACCCCCTGCTCTTGAGATTCTCCTGGATGTGGGCTGCATTTTGGCTGCCTTTTGGGCTGGAGCTTCTTGTGGTTTGAGGCCTGGCTTGCTCCACCCCCTGCTCTTGAGATTCTCCTGGATGTGGGCTGCATTTTGGCTGCGTTTTGGGCTGGAGCTTCTCGTGGTTTGAGGCCTGGCTTGCTCCACCTCCTGCTCTTGAGATTCTTTGGGATGTGGGCTGCATTTTGGCTGATTCTTGGGCTGGAGCTTCTCGTGGTTTGAGGCCTGGCTTGCTCCACCCCCTGCTCTTGAGATTCTCCCGGAGGTGGGCTGCATTTTGGCTGCCTTTTGGGCTGGAGCTTCTCGTGGTTTGTGGCCTGGCTTGCTCCACCCCCTGCTCTCGATATTCTCCCGGATGTGGGCTGCATTTTGGCTTCATTTTGGGCTGGAGCTTCTCGAGGTTTGAGGCCTGGCTTGCTCCACCCCCTGCTCTTGAGATTCTCCCGGAGGTGGGCTGCATTTTGGCTGATTCTTGGGCTGGAGCTTCTCGTGGTTTGGGGCCTGCCTTGCTCCACCCCCTGCTCTTGAGATTCTCCCAGATGTGGGCTGCATTTTCGCTGCCTTTTGTGCTGGAGCTTCTCGTGGTTTGAGGCCTGGCTTGCTCCACCCCCTGCTCTTGAGATTCTCCCGGATGTGGGCTGCATTTTGGCTTCCTTTTGGGCTGGAGCTTCTCGTGGTTTGAGGCCTGGCTTGCTCCACCCCCTGCTCTTGAGATTCTCCCGGATGTGGGCTGCATTTTGGCTGCCTTTTGGGCTGGAGCTTCTCGTGGTTTGAGGCCTGGCTTGCTCCACCCCCTGCTCTTGAGATTCTCCCGGATGTGGGCTGGATTTTGGCTGCCTTTTGGGCTGGAGCTTCTCGTGGTTTGAGGCCTGGCTTGCTCCACCCCCTGCTCTTGAGATTCTCCCGGATGTGGGCTGGATTTTGGCTGCCTTTTCGGCTGGAGCTTCTCGTGGTTTGAGGCCTGGCTTGCTCCACCCCCTGCTCTCGATATTCTCCCAGATATGGGCTGCATTTTGGCTTCATTTTGGGCTGGAGCTTCTCGAGGTTTGAGGCCTGGCTTGCTCCACCCCCTGCTCTTGAAATTCTCCCGGATGTGGGCTGGATTTTGGCTGCATTTTGGGCTGGAGCTTCTCGTGGTTTGAGGCCTGGCTTGCTCCACCCCCTGCTCTTGAGATTCTCCCGGATGTGGGCTGCATTTTGGCTGACTTTTGGGCTGGAGCTTCTCGTGTTTTGAGGCCTGGCTTGCTCCACCCCCTGCTCTTGAGATTCTCCCGGATGTGGGCTGGATTTTGGCTGCCTTTTGGGCTGGAGCTTCTCGTGGTTTGAGGCCTGGCTTGCTCCACCCCCTGCTCTTGAGATTCTCCCGGAGGTGGGCTGCATTTTGGCTGCCTTTTGGGCTGGAGCTTCTCGTGGTTTGAGGCCTGGCTTGCTCCACCCCCTGCTCTTGAGATTCTCCCGGAGGTGGGCTGGATTTTGACTGCCTTTTGGGCTGGAGCTTCTCGTGGTTTGAGGCCTGGCTTGCTCCACCCCCTGCTCCTGATATTCTCCCGGATGTGGGCTTCATTTTGGTTGCATTTGGGGCGGGAGCTTCTCGTGGTTTGAGGCCTGGCTTGCTCCACCGCCAGCTCTTGAGATTCTCCCGGAGGTGGGCTGCATTTTGGCTGCCTTTTGTGCTGGAGCTTCTCGTGGTTTGAGGCCTGGCTTGCTCCACCCCCTGCTCTTGAGATTCTCACGGAGGTGGGCTGCATTTTGGCTGCCTTTTGGGCTGGAGCTTCTCGTGGTTTGAGGCCTGGCTTGCTCCACCCCTGCTCTTGAGATTATCAGGGAGGTGGGCTGCATTTTGGCTGCCTTTTGGGCTGGAGCTTCTCGTGGTTTGAGGCCTGGCTTGCTCCACCCCCTGCTCTTGAGATTCTCCCGGATGTGGGCTGGATTTTGGCTGCCTTTTGGGCTGGAGCTTCTCGTGGTTTGAGGCCTGGCTTGCTCCACCCCCTGCTCTTGAGATTCTCCCGGATGTGGGCTTCATTTTGGTTGCATTTGGGGCTGGAGCTTCTCGTGGTTTGAGGCCTGGCTTGCTCCACCCCCTGCTCTTGATATTCTCCCGGAGGTGGGCTGCATTTTTGCTGCCTTTTGTGCTGGAGCTTCTCGTGGTTTGAGGCCTGGCTTGCTCCACCCCCTGCTCTTGAGATTCTCACGGAGGTGGGTTGCATTTTGGCTGCCTATTGGGCTGGAGCTTCTCGTGGTTTGAGGCCTGGCTTGCTCCAACCCCTGCTCTTGAGATTCTCCCGGAGGTGGGCTGCATTTTGGCTGCCTTTTGGGCTGGAGCTTCTCCTGGTTTGAGGCCTGGCTTGCTCCACCCCCTGCTCTTGATATTCTCCCGGAGGTGGGCTTCATTTTGGTTGCCTTTGGGGCTGGAGCTTCTCGTGGTTTGAGGCCTGGCTTGCTCCACCCCCTGCTCTTGAAATTCTCCCAGATGTAGGCTGCATTTTGGCTGATTCTTGGGCTGGAGCTTCCCGTGGTTTGAGGCCTGGCTTGCTCCACCCCCTGCTCTTGAGATTCTCCCGGAGGTGGGCTGCATTTTGGCTGCCTTTTGGGCTGGAGCTTCTCGTGGTTTGAGGCCTGGCTTGCTCCACCCCCTGCTTTTGAGATTCTCCCGGATGTGGGCTGCATTTTGGCTGCCTTTTGGGCTGGAGCTTCTCGTGGTTTGAGGCCTGGCTTGCTCCACCCCCTGCTCTTGAGATTCTCCCGGATGTGGGCTGCATTTTGGCTGCCTTTTGGGCTGGAGCTTCTCGTGGTTTGAGGCCTGGCTTGCTCCACCCCCTGCTCTTGAGATTCTCCCGGAGGTGAGCTGCATTTTGGCTGCATTTGGGCTGGAGCTTCTCGTGGTTTGAGGCCTGGCTTGCTCCACCCCCCGCTCTTGAGATTCTCCCGCATGTGGGCTGCATTTTGGCTGACTTTTGGGCTGGAGCTTCTCGTGGTTTGAGGCCTCGCTTGCTCCAACCCCTGCTCTTGAGATTCTCCCGGATGTGGACTGCATTTTGGCTGCCTTTAGGGCTGGAGCTTCTCATGGTTTGAGGCCTGGCTTGCTCCACCCCCTGCTCTTGAGATTCTCCCGGATGTGGGCTGGATTTTGGCTGCCTTTTGGGCTGGAGCTTCTCGTGGTTTGAGGCCTGGCTTGCTCCACCCCCTGCTCTTGAGATTCTCCCGGATGTGGGCTGGATTTTGGCTGCCTTTTGGGCTGGAGCTTCTCGTGGTTTGAGGCCTGGCTTGCTCCACCCCCTGCTCTCGATATTCTCCCAGATGTGGGCTGCATTTTGGCTTCATTTTGGGCTGGAGCTTCTCGTGGTTTGAGGCCTGGCTTGCTCCACCCCCTGCTCTTGAGATTCTCCCGGAGGTGGGCTGCATTTTGGCTGCCTTTTGGGCTGGAGCTTCTCGTGGTTTGAGGCCTGGCTTGCTCCACCCCCTGCTCTTGAGATTCTCCAGGATGTGGGCTGCATTTTGGCTGATTCTTGGGCTGGAGCTTCTTGTGGTTTGAGGCCTGGCTTGCTCCACCCCCTGCTCTTGAGATTCTCCCGGATGTGGGCTGCATTTTGGCTGCCTTTTGGGATGGAGCTTCTCGTGTTTTGAGGCCTGGCTTGCTCCACCCCCTGCTCTTGAGATTCTCCCGGATGTGGGCTGCATTTGGCTGCATTTTGGGCTGGAGCTTCTCGTGGTTTGAGGCCTGGCTTGCTCCACCCCCTGCTCTTGAGATTCTCCCGGAGGTGGGCTGCATTTTGGCTGCCTTTTGGGCTGGAGCTTCTTGTGGTTTGAGGCCTGGCTTGCTCCACCCCCTGCTCTTGAGATTCTCCCGGATGTGGGCTGCATTTTGGCTGCCTTTTGGGCTGGAGCTTCTCGTGGTTTGAGGCCTGGCTTGCTCAACCCCCTGCTCTTGAGATTCTCCCGGATGTGGGCTGCATTTTGGCTGCGTTTTGGGCTGGAGCTTCTCGTGGTTTGAGGCCTGGCTTGCTCCACCCCCTGCTCTTGAGATTCTCCCGGAGGTGGGCTGCATTTTGGCTGCCTTTTGGGCTGGAGCTTCTCGTGGTTTGAGGCCTGCCTTGCTCCACCGCCTGCTCTTGATATTCTCCCGGAGGTGGGCTGCATTTTGGCTGCCTTTTGTGCTGGAGCTTCTCGTGGTTTGAGGCCTGGCTTGCTCCACCCCCTGCTCTTGAGATTCTCCCGGATGTGGGCTGCATTTTGGCTGCCTTTTGGGCTGGAGCTTCTTGTGGTTTGAGGCCTGGCTTGCTGCACCCACTGCTCTTGAGATTCTCCCGGATGTGGGCTTCATTTTGGTTGCCTTTGGGGCTGGAGCTTCTCGTGGTTTGAGGCCTGGCTTGCTCCACCCCCTGCTCTTGAAATTCTCCCGGATGTGGGCTGCATTTTGGCTGATTCTTGGGCTGGAGATTCTCGTGGTTTGAGGCCTGGCTTGCTCCACCCCCTGCTCTTGAGATTCTCCTGGATGTGGGCTGCATTTTGGCTGCCTTTTGGGCTGGAGCTTCTCGTGGTTTGAGGCCTGGCTTGCTCAACCCCCTGCTCTTGAGATTCTCCCGGATGTGGGCTGCATTTTGGCTGCCTTTTGGGCTGGAGCTTCTCGTGGTTTGAGGCCTGGCTTGCTCCACCCCCTGCTCTTGAGTTTCTCCCGGAGGTGGGCTGCATTTTGGCGGCCTTTTGGGCTGGAGCTTCTCGTGGTTTGAGGCCTGGCTTGCTCCACCCCCTGTTCTTGAGATTCTCCCGGAGGTGGGCTGCATTTTGGCTGCCTTTTGGGCTGGAGCTTCTCCTGGTTTGAGGCCTGGCTTGCTCCACCCCCTGCTCTTGATATTCTCCCGGATGTGGGCTTCATTTTGGTTGCCTTTGGGGCTGGAGCTTCTCGTGGTTTGAGGCCTGGCTTGCTCCACCCCCTGCTCTTGAAATTCTCTCGGATGTGGGCTGCATTTTGGCTGATTCTTGGGCTGGAGCGTCCCGTGGTTTGAGGCCTGGCTTGCTCCACCCCCTGCTCTTGAGATTCTCCCAGATGTGGGCTGGATTTTGGCTGCCTTTTGGGCTGGAGCTTCTCGTGGTTTGAGGCCTGGCTTGCTCCACCCCCTGCTCTTGAGATTCTCCTGGAGGTGGGCTGCATTTTGGCTGCCTTTTGGGCTGGAGCTTCTCGTGGTTTGAGGCCTGGCTTGCTCAACCCCCTGCTCTTGAGATTCTCCCGGATGTGGGCTGCATTTTGGCTGCGTTTTGGGCTGGAGCTTCTCGTGGTTTGAGGCCTGCCTTGCTCCACCCCCTGCTCTTGATATTCTCCCGGAGGTGGGCTGCATTTTGGCTGCCTTTTGTGCTGGAGCTTCTCGTGGTTTGAGGCCTGGCTTGCTCCACCCCCTGCTCTTGAGATTCTCCCGGATGTGGGCTGCATTTTGGCTGCCTTTTGGGCTGGAGCTTCTTGTGGTTTGAGGCCTGGCTTGCTGCACCCACTGCTCTTGAGATTCTCCCGGATGTGGGCTTCATTTTGGTTGCCTTTGGGGCTGGAGCTTCTCGTGGTTTGAGGCCTGGCTTGCTCCACCCCCTGCTCTTGAAATTCTCCCGGATGTGGGCTGCATTTTGGCTGATTCTTGGGCTGGAGATTCTCATGGTTTGAGGCCTGGCTTGCTCCACCCCCTGCTCTTGAGATTCTCCTGGATGTGGGCTGCATTTTGGCTGCCTTTTGGGCTGGAGCTTCTCGTGGTTTGAGGCCTGGCTTGCTCAACCCCCTGCTCTTGAGATTCTCCCGGATGTGGGCTGCATTTTGGCTGCCTTTTGGGCTGGAGCTTCTCGTGGTTTGAGGCCTGGCTTGCTCCACCCCCTGCTCTTGAGTTTCTCCCGGAGGTGGGCTGCATTTTGGCTGCCTTTTGGGCTGGAGCTTCTCGTGGTTTGAGGCCTGGCTTGCTCCACCCCCTGCTCTTGAGATTCTCCCGGATGTGGGCTGCATTTTGGCTGCATTTTGGGCTGGAGCTTCTCGTGGTTTGAGGCCTGGCTTGCTCCACCCCCTGCTCTTGAGATTCTCCCGGATGTGGGCTGCATTTTGGCTGCCTTTTGGGCTGGAGCTTCTCGTGGTTTGAGGCCTGGCTTGCTCCACCGCCTGCTCTTGAGATTCTCCCGGAGGTGGGCTGCATTTTGGCTGACTTTTGTGCTGGAGCTTCTCGTGGTTTGAGGCCTGGCTTGCTCCACCCCCTGCTCTTGAGATTCTCCCGGATGTGGGCTGCATATTGGCTGCCTTTTGGGCTGGAGCTTCTCGTGGTTTGAGGCCTGGCTTGCTCCACCCCCTGTTCTTGAGATTCTCCCGGAGGTGGGCTGCATTTTGGCTGCCTTTTGGGCTGGAGCTTCTCCTGGTTTGAGGCCTGGCTTGCTCCACCCCCTGCTCTTGATATTCTCCCGGATGTGGGCTTCATTTTGGTTGCCTTTGGGGCTGGAGCTTCTCGTGGTTTGAGGCCTGGCTTGCTCCACCCCCTGCTCTTGAAATTCTCTCGGATGTGGGCTGCATTTTGGCTGATTCTTGGGCTGGAGCGTCCCGTGGTTTGAGGCCTGGCTTGCTCCACCCCCTGCTCTTGAGATTCTCCCAGATGTGGGCTGGATTTTGGCTGCCTTTTGGGCTGGAGCTTCTCGTGGTTTGAGGCCTGGCTTGCTCCACCCCCTGCTCTTGAGATTCTCCTGGAGGTGGGCTGCATTTTGGCTGTCTTTTGGGCTGGAGCTTCTCATGGTTTGAGGCCTGGCTTGCTCCACCCCCTGCTCTTGAGATTATCAGGGAGGTGGGCTGCATTTTGGCTGCCTTTTGGGCTGGAGCTTCTCCTGGTTTGAGGCCTGGCTTGCTCCACCCCCTGCTCTTGATATTCTCCCGGATGTGGGCTTCATTTTGGTTGCCTTTGGGGCTGGAGCTTCTCGTGGTTTGTGGCCTGGCTTGCTCCACCCCCTGCTCTCGATATTCTCCCGGATGTGGGCTGCATTTTGGCTGATTCTTGGGCTGGAGCGTCCCGTGGTTTGAGGCCTGGCTTGCTCCACCCCCTGCTCTTGAGATTCTCCCAGATGTGGGCTGCATTTTGGCTGCCTTTTGGGCTGGAGCTTCTCGTGGTTTGAGGCCTGGCTTGCTCAACCCCCTGCTCTTGAGATTCTCCCAGATGTGGGCTGGATTTTGGCTGCCTTTTGGGCTGGAGCTTCTCGTGGTTTGAGGCCTGGCTTGCTCCACCCCCTGCTCTTGAGATTCTCCCGGAGGTGGGCTGCATTTTGGCTGCCTTTTGGGCTGGAGCTTCTCATGGTTTGAGGCCTGGCTTGCTCTACCCCCTGCTCTTGAGATTCTCCCGGATGTGGGCTGCATTTTGGCTGCCTTTTGGGCTGGAGCTTCTCGTGGTTTGAGGCCTGGCTTGCTCAACCCCCTGCTCTTGAGATTCTCCCAGATGTGGGCTGCATTTTGGCTGCATTTTGGGCTGGAGCTTCTCGTGGTTTGAGGCCTGGCTTGCTCCACCACCTGCTCTTGATATTCTCAGGGAGGTGGGCTGCATTTTGGCTGCCTTTTGTGCTGGAGCTTCTCGTGGTTTGAGGCCTGGCTTGCTCCAACCCCTGCTCTTGAGATTCTCACGGAGGTGGGCTGCATTTTGGCTGCATTTTGGGCTGGAGCTTCTCGTGGTTTGAGGCCTGGCTTGCTCCACCCCCTGCTCTTGATATTCTCAGGGAGGTGGGCTGCATTTTGGCTGCCTTTTGGGCTGGAGCTTCTCGTGGTTTGAGGCCTGGCTTGCTCCACCACCTGCTCTTGAGATTCTCCCGGAGTTGGGCTGCATTTTGGCTGCCTTTTGGGCTGGAGCTTCTCGTGGTTTGAGGCCTGGCTTGCTCCACCCCCTGCTCTTGAGATTCTCCCGGAGGTGGGCTGCATTTTGGCTGCCTTTTGTGCTGGAGCTTCTTGTGGTTTGAGGCCTGGCTTGCTC
Organism: Rhynochetos jubatus; assembly: GCA_027574665.1. Classification (NCBI taxonomy): domain Eukaryota; kingdom Metazoa; phylum Chordata; class Aves; order Eurypygiformes; family Rhynochetidae; genus Rhynochetos; species Rhynochetos jubatus. The sequence goes on from JAQBHY010000071.1 coordinate 264,767, forward strand.
CACCCCCTGCTCTTGAGATTCTCCCGGATGTGGGCTGCATTTTGGCTGCATTTTGGGCAGGAGCTTCTTGTGGTTTGAGGTCTGGCTTGCTCCACCCCCTCCTCTTGAGATTCTCCCGGATGTGGGCTGCATTTTGGCTGCCTTTTGGGCTGGAGCTTCTCGTGGTTTGAGGCCTGGCTTGCTCCACCCCCTGCTCTTGAGATTCTGCCGGAGGTGGGCTGCATTTTGGCTGCCTTTTGGGCTGGAGCTTCTCGTGGTTTGAGGCCTGGCTTGCTCCACCCCCTGCTCTCGATATTCTCCCAGATGTGGGCTGCATTTTGGCTTCATTTTGGGCTGGAGCTTCTCGAGGTTTGTGGCCTGGCTTGCTCCACCCCCTGCTCTTGAGATTCTCCCGGATGTGGGCTGCATTTTGGCTGCCTTTTGTGCTGGAGCTTCCCGTGGTTTGAGGCCTGGCTTGCTCCACCCCCTGCTCTTGAGATTCTCCCAGATGTGGGCTTCATTTTGGCTGCCTTTAGGGCTGGAGCTTCTCGTGGTTTGAGGCCTGGCTTGCTCCACCCCCTGCTCTTGAGATTCTCCCGGATGTGGGCTGCATTTTGGCTGCCTTTTGGGCTGGAGCTTCTCGTGGTTTGGGGCCTGGCTTGCTCCACCCCCTGCTCTTGAGATTCTCCCGGATGTGGGCTGCATTTTGGCTTCATTTTGGGCTGGAGCTTCTTGTGGTTTGAGGCCTGGCTTGCTCCACCCCCTGCTCTTGAGATTCTTTGGGATGTGGGCTGCATTCTGGCTGATTCTTGGGCTGGAGGTTCTCGAGGTTTGTGGCCTGGCTTGCTCCACCCCCTGCTCTTGATATTCTCCCGGATGTGGGCTGCATTTTGGCTGCCTTTTGGGCTGGAGCTTCTCGTGGTTTGAGGCCTGGCTTGCTCCACCCCCTGCTCTTGAGTTTCTCCCGGAGGTGGGCTGCATTTTGGCTGCCTTTTGGGCTGGAGCTTCTCGTGGTTTGAGGCCTGGCTTGCTCCACCCCCTGCTCTTGAGATTCTCCCGGAGGTGGGCTGCATTTTGGCTGCCTGTTGGGCTGGAGCTTCCCGTGGTTTGAGGCCTGGCTTGCTCCACCCCCTGCTCTTGAGATTCTCCCGGAGGTGGGCTGCATTTTGGCTGCCTTTTGGGCTGGAGCTTCTCGTGGTTTGAGGCCTGGCTTGCTCCACCCCCTGCTCTCGATATTCTCCCAGATGTGGGCTGCATTTTGGCTTCATTTTGGGCTGGAGCTTCTCGAGGTTTGTGGCCTGGCTTGCTCCACCCCCTGCTCTTGAGATTATCAGGGAGGTGGGCTGCATTTTGGCTGCCTTTAGGGCTGGATCTTCTCATGGTTTGAGGCCTGGCTTGCTCCACCCCCTGCTCTTGAGATTATCAGGGAGGTGGGCTGCATTTTGGCTTCCTTTTGGGCTGGAGCTTCTCGTGGTTTGAGGCCTGGCTTGCTCCACCCCCTGCTCTCGATATTCTCCCAGATGTGGGCTGCATTTTGGCTTCATTTTGGGCTGGAGCTTCTCGTGGTTTGAGGCCTGCCTTGCTCCACCCCTGCTCTTGAGATTATCAGGGAGGTGGGCTGCATTTTGGCTGCCTTTAGGGCTGGAGCTTCTCATGGTTTGAGGAATGGCTTGCTCCAACCCCTGCTCTTGAGATTCTCCCGGATGTGGGCTGCATTTTGGCTGCCTTTTGGGCTGGAGCTTCCCGTGGTTTGAGGCCTGGCTTGCTCCACCCCCTGCTCTTGAGATTCTCCCAGATGTGGGCTTCATTTTGGCTGCCTTTAGGGCTGGAGCTTCTCGTGGTTTGAGGCCTGGCTTGCTCCACCCCCTGCTCTTGAGATTCTCCCGGATGTGGGCTGCATTTTGGCTGCATTTTGGGCTGGAGCTTCTCGTGGTTTGAGGCCTGGCTTGCTCCACCCCCTGCTCTTGAGATTCTCCCGGATGTGGGCTGCATTTTGGCTGCCTTTTGGGCTGGAGCTTCTCGTGGTTTGAGGCCTGGCTTGCTCCACCCCCTGCTCTTGAGATTCTCCCGGATGTGGGCTGCATTTTGGCTGCCTTTTGGGCTGGAGCTTCTTGTGGTTTGAGGCCTGGCTTGCTCCACCCCCTGCTCTTGAGATTCTCCCGGATGTGGGCTGCATTTTGGCTGATTCTTGGGGTGGAGCTTCTCATGGTTTGAGGCCTGGCTTGCTCCACCCCCTGCTCTTGAGATTCTCCCGGAGGTGGGCTGCATTTTGGCTGATTCTTGGGCTGGAGCTTCCCGTGGTTTGAGGCCTGGCTTGCTCCACCCCCTGCTCTTGAGATTCTCCCGGAGGTGGGCTGCATTTTGGCTGCCTTTTGGGCTGGAGCTTCTCGTGGTTTGAGGCCTGGCTTTCTCAACCCCCTGCTCTTGAGATTCTCCCGGATGTGGGCTGCATTTTGGCTGATTCTTGGGCTGGAGCTTCCCGTGGTTTGAGGCCTGGCTTGCTCCACCCCCTGCTCTTGATATTCTCCCAGATGTGGGCTGCATTTTGGCTGCCTTTTGGGCTGGAGCTTCTCGAGGTTTGTGGCCTGGCTTGCTCCACCCCCTGCTCTTGAGATTATCAGGGAGGTGGGCTGCATTTTGGCTGCCTTTAGGGCTGGAGCTTCTCATGGTTTGAGGCCTGGCTTGCTCCACCCCCTGCTCTTGAGATTATCAGGGATGTGGGCTGCATTTTGGCTGCCTTTTGGGCTGGAGCTTCTCGTGGTTTGAGGCCTGGCTTGCTCCACCCCCTGCTCTTGAGTTTCTCCCGGAGGTGGTCTGCATTTTGGCTGCCTTTTGGGCTGGAGCTTCTCGTGGTTTGAGGCCTGGCTTGCTCCACCCCCTGCTCTTGAGATTCTCCCGGAGGTGGGCTGCATTTTGGTTGCCTGTTGGGCTGGAGCTTCCCGTGGTTTGAGGCCTGGCTTGCTCCACCCCCTGCTCTTGAGATTCTCCCGGAGGTGGGCTGCATTTTGGCTGCCTTTTGGGCTGGAGCTTCTCGTGGTTTGAGGCCTGGCTTGCTCCATCCCCTGCTCTCGATATTCTCCCAGATGTGGGCTGCATTTTGGCTTCATTTTGGGCTGGAGCTTCTCGAGGTTTGTGGCCTGGCTTGCTCCACCCCCTGCTCTTGAGATTATCAGGGAGGTGGGCTGCATTTTGGCTGCCTTTAGGGCTGGAGCTTCTCATGGTTTGAGGCCTGGCTTGCTCCACCCCCTGCTCTTGAGATTATCAGGGAGGTGGGCTGGATTTTGGCTTCCTTTTGGGCTGGAGCTTCTCGTGGTTTGAGGCCTGGCTTGCTCCACCCCCTGCTGTCGATATTCTCCCAGAGGTGGGCTGCATTTTGGCTTCATTTTGGGCTGGAGCTTCTCGTGGTTTGAGGCCTGCCTTGCTCCACCCCTGCTCTTGAGATTATCAGGGAGGTGGGCTGCATTTTGGCTGCCTTTAGGGCTGGAGCTTCTCATGGTTTGAGGAATGGCTTGCTCCAACCCCTGCTCTTGAGATTCTCCCGGATGTGGGCTGCATTTTGGCTGCCTTTTGGGCTGGAGCTTCTTGTGGTTTGAGGCCTGGCTTGCTCCACCCCCTGCTCTTGAGATTCTCCCGGATGTGGGCTGCATTTTGGCTGCCTTTTGGGCTGGAGCTTCCCGTGGTTTGAGGCCTGGCTTGCTCCACCCCCTGCTCTTGAGATTCTCCCAGATGTGGGCTTCATTTTGGCTGCCTTTAGGGCTGGAGCTTCTCGTGGTTTGAGGCCTGGCTTGCTCCACCCCCTGCTCTTGAGATTCTCCCGGATGTGGGCTGCATTTTGGCTGCCTTTTGGGCTGGAGCTTCTCGTGGTTTGAGGCCTGGCTTGCTCCACCCCCTGCTCTTGAGATTCTCCCGGATGTGGGCTGCATTTTGGCTGCCTTTTGGGCTGGAGCTTGTCGTGGTTTGAGGCCTGGCTTGCTCCACCCCCTGCTCTTGAGATTCTCCCGGATGTGGGCTGCATTTTGGCTGCCTGTTGGGCTGGAGCTTCTTGTGGTTTGAGGCCTGGCTTGCTCCACCCCCTGCTCTTGAGATTCTCCCGGATGTGGGCTGCATTTTCGCTGCGTGTTGGGCTGGAGCTTCTTGTGGTTTGAGGCCTGGCTTGCTCCACCCCCTGCTCTTGAGATTCTCCCAGATGTGGGCTGCATTTTGGCTGCCTTTTGGGCTGGAGCTTCTCGTGGTTTGAGGCCTGGCTTGCTCCACCCCCTGCTCTTGAGATTCTCCCGGAGGTGGGCTGCATTTTGGCTGATTCTTGGGCTGGAGCTTCCCGTGGTTTGAGGCCTGGCTTGCTCCACTGCCTGCTCTTGAGATTCTCCCGGAGGTGGGCTGCATTTTGGCTGCCTTTTGGGCTGGAGCTTCTCGTGGTTTGAGGCCTGGCTTTCTCAACCCCCTGCTCTTGAGATTCTCCCGGATGTGGGCTGCATTTTGGCTGCCTTTTGGGCTGGAGCTTCTCGTGGTTTGAGGCCTGGCTTGCTCCACCCCCTGCTCTTGATATTCTCACAGATGTGGGCTGCATTTTGGCTTTATTTTGGGCTGGAGCTTCTCGAGGTTTGTGGCCTGGCTTGCTCCACCCCCTGCTCTTGAGATTATCAGGGAGGTGGGCTGCATTTTGGCTGGATTTTGGGCTGGAGCTTCTCGTGGTTTGAGGCCTGGCTTGCTCCACCCCCTGCTCTCGATATTCTCCCAGATGTGGGCTGCATTTTGGCTTCATTTTGGGCTGGAGCTTCTCGTGGTTTGAGGCCTGCCTTGCTCCACCCCTGCTCTTGAGATTATCAGGGAGGTGGGCTGCATTTTGGCTGCCTTTTGGGCTGGAGGTTCTCGTGGTTTGGGGCCTGGCTTGCTCCACCCCCTGCTCTTGAGATTCTCCCAGATGTGGGCTGCATTTTGGCTGCCTGTTGGGCTGGAGTTTCTTGTGGTTTGAGGCCTGGCTTGCTCCACCCCCTGCTCTTGAGATTCTCCCGGATGTGGGCTGCATTTTGGCTGCCTGTTGGGCTGGAGCTTCTTGTGGTTTGAGGCCTGGCTTGCTCCACCCCCTGCTCTTGAGATTCTCCCAGATGTGGGCTGCATTTTGGCTGCCTTTTGGGTTGGAGCTTCCCGTGGTTTGAGGCCTGGCTTGCTCCACCCCCTGCTCTTGAGATTCTCCCGGAGGTGGGCTGCATTTTGGCTGCCTTTTGGGCTGGAGCTTCTCGTGGTTTGAGGCCTGGCTTGCTCCACCCCCTGCTCTTGAAATTCTCCCGGATGTGGGCTGCATTTTGGCTGCCTTTTGGGCTGGAGATTCTCGTGGTTTGAGGCCTGGCTTACTCCACCCCCTGCTCTTGAGATTCTCCCGGATGTGGGCTGCATTTTGGCTGCCTGTTGGGCTGGAGCTTCTTGTGGTTTGAGGCCTGGCTTGCTCCACCCCTTGCTCTTGAGATTCTCCCGAATGTGGGCTGCATATTTTGGCTGATTCTTGGGCTGGAGCTTCTCGTGGTTTGAGGCCTGGCTTGCTCCACCCCTTGCTCTTGAGATTCTCCCGGATGTGGACTGCATTTTGACTTCATTTTGGGCTGGAGCTTCTCGTGGTTTGTGGCCTAGCTTGCTCCACCCCCTGCTCTTGAGATTCTCCCAGATGTGGGCTGCATTTTGGCTGCCTTTTGGGCTGGAGCTTCCCGTGGTTTGAGGCCTGGCTTGCTCCACCCCCTGCTCTTGAGATTCTCCCGGAGGTGGGCTGCATTTTGGCTGCCTTTTGGGCTGGAGCTTCTCGTGGTTTGAGGCCTGGCTTGCTCCACCCCCTGCTCTTGAAATTCTCCCGGATGTGGGCTGCATTTTGGCTGCCTTTTGGGCTGGAGATTCTCGTGGTTTGAGGCCTGGCTTGCTCCACCCCCTGCTCTTGAGATTCTCCCGGATGTGGGCTGCATTTTGGCTGCCTTTTGGGCTGGAGCTTCTCGTGGTTTGAGGCCTGGCTTGCTCCACCCCCTGCTCTTGAGATTCTCCCAGATGTGGGCTGCATTTTGGCTGCCTTTTGGGCTGGAGCTTCTCGTGGTTTGAGGCCTGGCTTGCTCCACCCCCTGCTCTTGAGATTCTCCCGGATGTGGGCTGCATTTTGGCTGCCTTTTGGGCTGGAGCTTCTCGTGGTTTGAGGCCTGGCTTGCTCCACCCCCTGCTCTTGAGATTCTCCCGGATGTGGGCTGCATTTTGGCTGCCTTTTGTGCTGGAGCTTCCCGTGGTTTGAGGCCTGGCTTGCTCCACCCCCTGCTCTTGAGATTCTCCCAGATGTGGGCTTCATTTTGGCTGCCTTTAGGGCTGGAGCTTCTCGTGGTTTGAGGCCTGGCTTGCTCCACCCCCTGCTCTTGAGATTCTCCCGGATGTGGGCTGCATTTTGGCTGCCTTTTGGGCTGGAGCTTCTCGTGGTTTGAGGCCTGGCTTGCTCCACCCCCTGCTCTTGAGATTCTCCCGGATGTGGGCTGCATTTTGGCTGCCTGTTGGGCTGGAGCTTCTTGTGGTTTGAGGCCTGGCTTGCTCCACCCCCTGCTCTTGAGATTCTCCCGGATGTGGGCTACATTTTGGCTGCCTTTTGGGCTGGAGCTTCTCGTGGTTTGGGGCCTGGCTTGCTCCACCCCCTGCTCTTGAGATTCTCCCGGATGTGGGCTGCATTTTGGCTGCCTGTTGGGCTGGAGCTTCTTGTGGTTTGAGGCCTGGCTTGCTCCACCCCCTGCTCTTGAGATTCTCCCGGATGTGGGCTGCATTCTGGCTGATTCTTGGGCTGGAGCTTCTCGTGGTTTGAGGCCTGGCTTGCTCAACCCCCTGCTCTTGAAATTCTCCCGGATGTGGGCTGCATTTTGGCTGCCTTTTGGGCTGGAGCTTCTCGTGGTTTGAGGCCTGGCTTGCTCCACCCCCTGCTCTTGAGATTCTCCCGGAGGTGGGCTGCATTTTGGCTGATTCTTGGGCTGGAGCTTCCCGTGGTTTGAGGCCTGGCTTGCTCCACCCCCTGCTCTTGAGATTCTCCCGGAGGTGGGCTGCATTTTGGCTGCCTTTTGGGCTGGAGCTTCTCGTGGTTTGAGGCCTGGCTTTCTCAACCCCCTGGTCTTGAGATTCTCCCGGATGTGGGCTGCATTTTGGCTTCCTTTAGGGCTGGAGCTTCTCGTGGTTTGAGGCCTGGCTTGCTCCACCCCCTGCTCTTGAGATTCTCCCGGATGTGGGCTGCATTTTGGCTGCCTGTTGGGCTGGAGCTTCCCGTGGTTTGAGGCCTGGCTTGCTCCACCCCCTGCTCTTGAGATTCTCCCAGATGTGGGCTGCATTTTGGCTGCCTTTAGGGCTGGAGCTTCTCGTGGTTTGAGGCCTGGCTTGCTCCACCCCCTGCTCTTGAGATTCTCCCGGATGTGGGCTGCATTTTGGCTGCCTTTTGGGCTGGAGCTTCTTGTGGTTTGGGGCCTGGCTTGCTCCACCCCCTGCTCTTGAGATTCTCCCGGATGTGGGCTGCATTTTGGCTGCCTGTTGGGCTGGAGCTTCTTGTGGTTTGAGGCCTGGCTTGCTCCACCCCCTGCTCTTGAGATTCTCCCGGATGTGGGCTGCATTTTGGCTGATTCTTGGGCTGGAGCTTCTCGTGGTTTGAGGCCTGGCTTGCTCCACCCCTTGCTCTTGAGATTCTCCCGGATGTGGGCTGCATTTTGACTTCATTTTGGGCTGGAGCTTCTCGTGGTTTGTGGCCTAGCTTGCTCCACCCCCTGCTCTTGAGATTCTCCCAGATGTGGGCTGCATTTTGGCTGCCTTTTGGGCTGGAGCTTCCCGTGGTTTGAGGCCTGGCTTGCTCCACCCCCTGCTCTTGAGATTCTCCCGGAGGTGGGCTGCATTTTGGCTGCCTTTTGGGCTGGAGCTTCTCGTGGTTTGAGGCCTGGCTTGCTCCACCCCCTGCTCTTGAAATTCTCCCGGATGTGGGCTGCATTTTGGCTGCCTTTTGGGCTGGAGATTCTCGTGGTTTGAGGCCTGGCTTGCTCCACCCCCTGCTCTTGAGATTCTCCCGGATGTGGGCTGCATTTTGGCTGATTCTTGGGCTGGAGCTTCTCGTGGTTTGAGGCCTGGCTTGCTCCACCCCTTGCTCTTGAGATTCTCCCGAATGTGGGCTGCATTTTGACTTCATTTTGGGCTGGAGCTTCTCGTGGTTTGTGGCCTAGCTTGCTCCACCCCCTGCTCTTGAGATTCTCCCAGATGTGGGCTGCAATTTGGCTGCCTTTTGGGCTGGAGCTTCTTGTGGTTTGAGGCCTGGCTTGCTCCACCCCTTGCTCTTGAGATTCTCCCGAATGTGGGCTGCATATTTTGGCTGATTCTTGGGCTGGAGCTTCTCGTGGTTTGAGGCCTGGCTTGCTCCACCCCTTGCTCTTGAGATTCTCCCGGATGTGGGCTGCATTTTGACTTCATTTTGGGCTGGAGCTTCTCGTGGTTTGTGGCCTAGCTTGCTCCACCCCCTGCTCTTGAGATTCTCCCAGATGTGGGCTGCATTTTGGCTGCCTTTTGGGCTGGAGCTCCCCGTGGTTTGAGGCCTGGCTTGCTCCACCCCCTGCTCTTGAGATTCTCCCGGAGGTGGGCTGCATTTTGGCTGCCTTTTGGGCTGGAGCTTCTCGTGGTTTGAGGCCTGGCTTGCTCCACCCCCTGCTCTTGAGATTCTCCCTGAGGTGGGCTGCATTTTGGCTGCCTTTTGGGCTGGAGCTTCTCGTGGTTTGAGGCCTGGCTTGCTCCACCCCCTGCTCTTGAGATTCTCCCGGATGTGGGCTGCATTTTGGCTGCCTTTTGGGCTGGAGCTTCTCGTGGTTTGAGGCCTGGCTTGCTCCACCCCCTGCTCTTGAGATTCTCCCAGATGTGGGCTGCATTTTGGCTGCCTTTTGGGCTGGAGCTTCTCGTGGTTTGAGGCCTGGCTTGCTCCACCCCCTGCTCTTGAGATTCTCCCGGATGTGGGCTGCATTTTGGCTGCCTTTTGGACTGGAGCTTCTCGTGGTTTGAGGCCTGGCTTGCTCCACCCCCTGCTCTCGATATTCTCCCAGATGTGGGCTGCATTTTGGCTTCATTTTGGGCTGGAGCTTCTCGAGGTTTGTGGCCTGGCTTGCTCCACCCCCTGCTCTTGAGATTCTCCCGGATGTGGGCTGCATTTTGGCTGCCTTTTGTGCTGGAGCTTCCCGTGGTTTGAGGCCTGGCTTGCTCCACCCCCTGCTCTTGAGATTCTCCCAGATGTGGGCTTCATTTTGGCTGCCTTTAGGGCTGGAGCTTCTCGTGGTTTGAGGCCTGGCTTGCTCCACCCCCTGCTCTTGAGATTCTCCCGGATGTGGGCTGCATTTTGGCTGCCTTTTGGGCTGGAGCTTCTCGTGGTTTGGGGCCTGGCTTGCTCCACCCCCTGCTCTTGAGATTCTCCCGGATGTGGGCTGCATTTTGGCTGCCTGTTGGGCTGGAGCTTCTTGTGGTTTGAGGCCTGGCTTGCTCCACCCCCTGCTCTTGAGATTCTCCCGGATGTGGGCTACATTTTGGCTGCCTTTTGGGCTGGAGCTTCTCGTGGTTTGAGGCCTGGCTTGCTCCACCCCCTGCTCTTGAGATTCTCCCGGATGTGGGCTGCATTTTGGCTGCCTGTTGGGCTGGAGTTTCTTGTGGTTTGAGGCCTGGCTTGCTCCACCCCCTGCTCTTGAGATTCTCCCGGATGTGGGCTGCATTCTGGCTGATTCTTGGGCTGGAGCTTCTCGTGGTTTGAGGCCTGGCTTGCTCAACCCCCTGCTCTTGATATTCTCCCGGATGTGGGCTGCATTTTGGCTTCATTTTGGGCTGGAGCTTCTCGAGGTTTGTGGCCTGGCTTGCTCCACCCCCTGCTCTTGAGATTCTCCCGGATGTGGGCTGGATTTTGGCTGCCTTTTGGGCTGGAGCTTCTCGTGGTTTGAGGCCTGGCTTGCTCCACCCCCTGCTCTTGAGTTTCTCCCGGAGGTGGGCTGCATTTTGGCTGCCTTTTGGGCTGGAGCTTCTCGTGGTTTGAGGCCTGGCTTGCTCCACCCCCTGCTCTTGAGATTCTCCCGGAGGTGGGCTGCATTTTGGCTGATTCTTGGGCTGGAGCTTCCCGTGGTTTGAGGCCTGGCTTGCTCCACCCCCTGCTCTTGAGATTCTCCCGGATGTGGGCTGCATTTTGGCTGCATTTTGGGCTGGAGCTTCTCGTGGTTTGAGGCCTGGCTTTCTCAACCCCCTGCTCTTGAGATTCTCCCGGATGTGGGCTGCATTTTGGCTTCCTTTTGGGCTGGAGCTTCTCGTGTTTTGAGGCCTGGCTTGCTCCACCCCCTGCTCTCGATATTCTCCCAGATGTGGGCTGCATTTTGGCTTCATTTTGGGCTGGAGCTTCTCGAGGTTTGTGGCCTGGCTTGCTCCACCCCCTGCTCTTGAGATTCTCCCGGATGTGGGCTGCATTTTGGCTGCCTGTTGGGCTGGAGCTTCCCGTGGTTTGAGGCCTGGCTTGCTCCACCCCCTGCTCTTGAGATTCTCCCGGATGTGGGCTGCATTTTGGCTGCCTTTAGGGCTGGAGCTTCTCGTGGTTTGAGGCCTGGCTTGCTCCACCCCCTGCTCTTGAGATTCTCCCGGATGTGGGCTGCATTTTGGCTGCCTTTTGGGCTGGAGCTTCTTGTGGTTTGGGGCCTGGCTTGCTCCACCCCCTGCTCTTGAGATTCTCCCGGAGGTGGGCTGCATTTTGGCTGCCTTTTGGGCTGGAGCTTCTCGTGGTTTGAGGCCTGGCTTGCTCCACCCCCTGCTCTTGAGATTCTCCCGGATGTGGGCTGCATTTTGGCTGCCTTTTGGGCTGGAGATTCTCGTGGTTTGAGGCCTGGCTTGCTCCACCCCCTGCTCTTGAGATTCTCCCAGATGTGGGCTGCATTTTGGCTGCCTTTTGGGCTGGAGCTTCTCGTGGTTTGAGGCCTGGCTTGCTCCACCCCCTGCTCTTGAGATTCTCCCGGATGTGGGCTGGATTTTGGCTGACTTTTGGGCTGGAGCTTCTCGTGGTTTGAGGCCTGGCTTGCTCCACCCCCTGCTCTCGATATTCTCCCGGAGGTGGGCTGTATTTTGGCTGCCTTTTGGGCTGGAGCTTCTCGAGGTTTGTGGCCTGGCTTGCTCCACCCCCTGCTCTTGAGATTCTCCCGGATGTGGGCTGCATTTTGGCTGCCTTTTGTGCTGGAGCTTCCCGTGGCTTGAGGCCTGGCTTGCTCCACCCCCTGCTCTTGAGATTCTCCCAGATGTGGGCTGCATTTTGGCTGCCTTTTGGGCTGGAGCTTCTCGTGGTTTGAGGCCTGGCTTGCTCCAACCCCTGCTCTTGAGATTCTCACGGACGTGGGCTGCATTTTGGCTGCCTGTTGGGCTGGTGCTTCCCGTGGTTTGAGGCCTGGCTTGCTCCACCCCCTGCTCTTGAGATTCTCCCGGAGGTGGGCTGCATTTTGGCTGCCTTTTGGGCTGGAGCTTCTTGTGGTTTGGGGCCTGGCTTGCTCCACCCCCTGCTCTTGAGATTCTCCCGGAGGTGGGCTGCATTTTGGCTGCCTTTTGGGCTGGAGCTTCTCGTGGTTTGAGGCCTGGCTTGCTCCACCCCCTGCTCTTGAAATTCTCCCGGATGTGGGCTGCATTTTGGCTGCCTTTTGGGCTGGAGCTTCTCGTGGTTTGAGGCCTGGCTTGCTCCACCCCCTGCTCTTGAGATTCTCCCGGATGTGGGCTGGATTTTGGCTGCCTTTTGGGCTGGAGCTTCTCGTGGTTTGAGGCCTGGCTTGCTCCACCCCCTGCTCTTGAGGTTCTCCCAGGTGTGGGCTGCATTTTGGCTGCCTTTTGGGCTGGAGCTTCTCGTGGTTTGAGGCCTGGCTTGCTCCACCCCCTGCTCTTGAGATTCTCCCGGATGTGGGCTGCATTTTGGCTGCCTTTTGGGCTGGAGCTTCTTGTGGTTTGAGGCCTGGCTTGCTCCACCCCCTGCTCTCGATATTCTCCCAGATGTGGGCTGCATTTTGGCTTCATTTTGGGCTGGAGCTTCTCGAGGTTTGTGGCCTGGCTTGCTCCACCCCCTGCTCTTGAGATTCTCCCGGATGTGGGCTGCATTTTGGCTGCCTTTTGTGCTGGAGCTTCCCGTGGCTTGAGGCCTGGCTTGCTCCACCCCCTGCTCTTGAGATTCTCCCGGATGTGGGCTTCATTTTGGCTGCCTTTAGGGCTGGAGCTTCTCGTGGTTTGAGGCCTGGCTTGCTCAACCCCCTGCTCTTGAGATTCTCCCGGATGTGGGCTGCATTTTGGCTGCCTTTTGGGCTGGAGCTTCTCGTGGTTTGAGGCCTGGCTTGCTCCACCCCCTGCTCTTGAGTTTCTCCCGGAGGTGGGCTGCATTTTGGCTGCCTTTTGGGCTGGAGCTTCTCGTGGTTTGAGGCCTGGCTTGCTCCACCCCCTGCTCTTGAGATTCTCCCGGATGTGGGCTGCATTTTGGCTGCATTTTGGGCTGGAGTTTCTCGAGGTTTGAGGCCTGGCTTGCTCCACCCCCTGCTCTTGAGATTCTCCCGGAGGTGGGCTGCATTTTGGCTGCCTTTTGGGCTGGAGCTTCTCGTGGTTTGAGGCCTGGCTTTCTCAACCCCCTGCTCTTGAGATTCTCCCGGATGTGGGCTGCATTTTGGCTGCATTTTGGGCTGGAGCTTCTCGTGGTTTGAGGCCTGGCTTGCTCCACCCCCTGCTCTTGAAATTCTCCTGGAGGTGGGCTGCATTTTGGCTGCATTTTGGGCTGGAGATTCTCGTGGTTTGAGGCCTGGCTTTCTCGACCCCCTGCTCTTGAGATTCTCCCGGATGTGTGCTGCGTTTTGACTTCATTTTGGGCTGGAGCTTCTCGTGGTTTGTGGCCTAGCTTGCTCCACCCCCTGCTCTTGAGATTCTCCCGGATGTGGGCTGCATTTTGGCTGCCTGTTGGGCTGGAGCTTCCCCTGGTTTGAGGCCTGGCTTGCTCCACCCCCTGCTCTTGAGATTCTCCCGGATGTGGGCTGCATTTTGGCTGATTCTTGGGCTGGAGCTTCTCGTGGTTTGAGGCCTGGCTTGCTCCACCCCCTGCTCTTGAGATTCTCCCGGATGTGGGCTACATTTTGACTTCATTTTGGGCTGGAGCTTCTCGTGGTTTGTGGCCTAGCTTGCTCCACCCCCTGGTCTTGAGATTCTCCCAGATGTGGGCTGCATTTTGGCTGCCTTTTGGGCTGGAGCTTCCCGTGGCTTGAGGCCTGGCTTGCTCCACCCCCTGCTCTTGAGATTCTCCCGGAGGTGGGCTGCATTTTGGCTGCCTTTTGGGCTGGAGCTTCTCGTGGTTTGAGGCCTGGCTTGCTCCACCCCCTGCTCTTGAAATTCTCCCGGATGTGGGCTGCATTTTGGCTGCCTTTTGGGCTGGAGCTTCTCGTGGTTTGAGGCCTGGCTTGCTCCACCCCCTGCTCTTGAGATTCTCCCGGATGTGGGCTGCATTTTGGCTGCCTTTTGGGCTGGAGCTTCTCGTGGTTTGAGGCCTGGCTTGCTCCACCCCCTGCTCTTGAGATTCTCCCAGATGTGGGCTGCATTTTGGCTGCCTTTTGGGCTGGAGCTTCTCGTGGTTTGAGGCCTGGCTTGCTCCACCCCCTGCTCTTGAGATTCTCCCGGATGTGGGCTGCATTCTGGCTGATTCTTGGGCTGGAGCTTCCCGTGGTTTGAGGCCTGGCTTGCTCCACCCCCTGCTCTTGAGATTCTCCCGGAGGTGGGCTGCATTTTGGCTGATTCTTGGGCTGGAGCTTCCCGTGGTTTGAGGCCTGGCTTGCTCCACCCCCTGCTCTTGAGATTCTCCCGGACGTGGGCTGCATTTTGGCTGCCTTTTGGGCTGGAGCTTCTCGTGGTTTGAGTCCTGGCTTTCTCAACCCCCTGCTCTTGAGATTCTCCCGGATGTGGGCTGCATTTTGGCTTCCTTTTGGGCTGGAGCTTCTCGTGGTTTGAGGCCTGGCTTGCTCCACCCCCTGCTCTTGAAATTCTCCTGGAGGTGGGCTGGATTTTGGCTGCCTTTTGGGCTGGAGCTTCTCGTGGTTTGAGGCCTGGCTTGCTCCACCCCCTGCTCTTGAGATTCTCCCGGATGTGTGCTGCATTTTGACTTCATTTTGGGCTGGAGCTTCTCGTGGTTTGTGGCCTAGCTTGCTCCACCCCCTGCTCTTGAGATTCTCCCGGAGGTGGGCTGCATTTTGGCTGCCTGTTGGGCTGGAGCTTCCCGTGGTTTGAGGCCTGGCTTGCTCCACCCCCTGCTCTTGAGATTCTCCCAGATGTGGGCTGCATTTTGGCTGCCTTTAGGGCTGGAGCTTCTCGTGGTTTGAGGCCTGGCTTGCTCCACCCCCTGCTCTTGAGATTCTCCCGGATGTGGGCTGCATTTTGGCTGCCTTTTGGGCTGGAGCTTCTCGTGGTTTGAGGCCTGGCTTGCTCCACCCCCTGCTCTTGAGATTCTCCCGGAGGTGGGCTGCATTTTGGCTGCCTTTTAGGCTGGAGCTTCTCCTGGTTTGAGGCCTGGCTTGCTCCACCCCCTGCTTTTGAGATTCTCCCGGAGGTGGGCTGCATTTTGGCTGATTCTTGGGCTGGAACTTCCCGTGGTTTGAGGCCTGGCTTGCTCCACCCCCTGCTCTTGAGATTCTCCCGGAGGTGGGCTGCATTTTGGCTGCTTTTTGGGCTGGAGCTTCTCGTGGTTTGAGGCCTGGCTTGCTCAACCCCCTGCTCTTGAGATTCTCCCGGATGTGGGCTGCATTTTGGCTTCCTTTTGGGCTGGAGCTTCTCGTGGTTTGAGGCCTGGCTTGCTCCACCCCCTGCTCTTGAGATTCTCCCAGATGTGGGCTGCATTTTGGCTGCCTTTTGGGCTGGAGCTTCTCGTGGTTTGAGGCCTGGCTTGCTCCACCCCTTGCTCTTGAGATTCTCCCGGATGTGGGCTGCGTTTTGGCTGCCTTTTGGGCTGGAGCTTCTCGTGGTTTGGGGCCTGGCTTGCTCCACCCCCTGCTCTTGAGATTCTCCCGGATGTGGGCTGCATTTTGGCTGCCTGTTGGGCTGGAGCTTCTTGTGGTTTGAGGCCTGGCTTGCTCCACCCCCTGCTCTTGAGATTCTCCCGGAGGTGGGCTGCATTTTGGCTGATTCTTGGGCTGGAGCTTCTCGTGGTTTGTGGCCTAGCTTGCTCCACCCCCTGCTCTTGAGATTCTCCCAGAGGTGGGCTGCATTTTGGCTGCCTTTTGTGCTGCAGCTTCCAATGGTTTGAGGCCTGGCTTGCTCCACCCCCTGCTCTTGAGATTCTCCCAGATGTGGGCTGCATTTTGACTTCATTTTGGGCTGGAGCTTCTCGTGGTTTGTGGCCTAGCTTGCTCCACCCCCTGCTCTTGAGATTCTCCCGGATGTGGGCTGCATTTTGGCTGATTCTTGGGCTGGATCTTCCCGTGGTTTGAGGCCTGGCTTGCTCCACCCCCTGCTCTTGAGATTCTCCCGGAGGTGGGCTGCATTTTGGCTGCCTTTTGGGCTGGAGCTTCTCGTGGTTTGAGGCCTGGCTTGCTCCACCCCCTGCTCTTGAGATTCTCCCGGATGTGGGCTGCATTTTGGCTGCCTTTTGGGCTGGAGCTTCTCGTGGTTTGAGGCCTGGCTTGCTCCACCCCCTGCTCTTGAGATTCTCCCGGATGTGGGCTGCATTTTGGCTGATTCTTGGGCTGGATCTTCCTGTGGTTTGAGGCCTGGCTTGCTCAATCCCCTGCTCTTGAGATTCTCCCGGATGTGGGCTGCATTTTGGCTGCCTTTTGGGCTGGAGCTTCTCGTGGTTTGAGGCCTGGCTTGCTCCACCCCCTGCTCTTGAGATTCTCCCGGAGGTGGGCTGCATTTTGGCTGCTTTTGGGCTGGAGCTTCTCGTGGTTTGAGGCCTGGCTTGCTCCACCCCCTGCTCTTGAGATTCTCCCGGAGGTGGGCTGCATTTTGGCTGTTTTTTGGGCTGGAGCTTCCCGTGGTTTGAGGCCTGGCTTGCTCCACCCCCTGCTCTTGAGATTCTCCCGGATGTGGGCTGCATTTTGGCTGCCTTTTGTGCTGCAGCTTCCAATGGTTTGAGGCCTGGCTTGCTCCACCCCCTGCTCTTGAGATTCTCCCGGAGGTGGGCTGCATTTTGGCTGCCTTTTGGGCTGGAGCTTCCCGTGGTTTGAGGCCTGGCTTGCTCCACCCCCTGCTCTTGAGATTCTCCCAGATGTGGGCTGCATTTTGGCTGCATTTTGGGCTGGAGCTTCTTGTGGTTTGAGGCCTGGCTTGCTCCACCCCCTGCTCTTGAGATTCTCCCGGATGTGGGCTGCATTTTGGCTGATTCTTGGGCTGGAGGTTCTCGTGGTTTGAGGCCTGGCTTGCTCAATCCCCTGCTCTTGAGATTCTCCCGGATGTGGGCTGCATTTTGGCTGCCTTTTGGGCTGGAGCTTCTCGTGGTTTGAGGCCTGGCTTGCTCCACCCCCTGCTCTTGAGATTCTCCCGGAGGTGGGCTGCATTTTGGCTGCTTTTGGGCTGGAGCTTCTCGTGGTTTGAGGCCTGGCTTGCTCCACCACCTGCTCTTGAGATTCTCCCGGAGGTGGGCTGCATTTTGGCTGTTTTTTGGTCTGGAGCTTCCCGTGGTTTGAGGCCTGGCTTGCTCCACCCCCTGCTCTTGAGATTCTCCCGGATGTGGGCTGCATTTTGGCTGCTTTTGTGCTGCAGCTTCCAATGGTTTGAGGCCTGGCTTGCTCCACCCCCTGCTCTTGAAATTCTCCTGGAGGTGGGCTGCATTTTGGCTGCCTTTTGGGCTGGAGCTTCTCGTGGTTTGAGGCCTGGCTTGCTCCACCCCCTGCTCTTGAGATTCTCCCGGATGTGTGCTGCATTTTGACTTCATTTTGGGCTGGAGCTTCTCGTGGTTTGTGGCCTAGCTTGTCCACCCCCTGCTCTTGAGATTCTCCCGGATGTGGTCTGCATTTTGGCTGCCTGTTGGGCTGGAGCTTCCCGTGGTTTGAGGCCTGGCTTGCTCCACCCCCTGCTCTTGAGATTCTCCCAGATATGGGCTGCATTTTGGCTGCCTTTAGGGCTGGAGCTTCTCGTGGTTTGAGGCCTGGCTTGCTCCACCCCCTGCTCTTGAGATTCTCCCGGATGTGGGCTGCATTTTGGCTGCCTTTTGGGCTGGAGCTTCTCGTGGTTTGAGGCCTGGCTTGCTCCACCCCCTGCTCTTGAGATTCTCCCGGAGGTGGGCTGCATTTTGGCTGCCTGTTGGGCTGGAGCTTCTTGTGGTTTGAGGCCTGGCTTGCTCCACCCAATGCTCTTGAGATTCTCCCGGATGTGGGCTGCATTTTGGCTGATTCTTGGGCTGGAGCTTCCCGTGGTTTGAGGCCTGGCTTGCTCCACCCCCTGCTCTTGAGATTCTCCCGGATGTGGGCTGCATTTTGACTTCATTTTGGGCTGGAGCTTCTCGTGGTTTGAGGCCTAGCTTGCTCCACCCCCTGCTCTTGAGATTCTCCCGGAGGTGGGCTGCATTTTGGCTGCCTTTTGGGCTGGAGCTTCCCGTGGTTTGAGGCCTGGCTTGCTCCACCCCCTGCTCTTGAGATTCTCCCGGATGTGGGCTGCATTGTGGCTGCCTTTTGTGCTGCAGCTTCCAATGGTTTGAGGCCTGGCTTGCTCCACCCCCTGCTCTTGAAATTCTCCTGGAGGTGGGCTGCATTTTGACTTCATTTTGGGCTGGAGCTTCTCGTGGTTTGTGGCCTAGCTTGCTCCACCCCCTGCTCTTGAGATTCTCCCGGATGTGGTCTGCATTTTGGCTGCCTGTTGGGCTGGAGCTTCCCGTGGTTTGAGGCCTGGCTTGCTCCACCCCCTGCTCTTGAGATTCTCCTGGATGTGGGCTGCATTTTGGCTGCTTTTAGGGCTGGAGCTTCTCGTGGTTTGGGGCCTGGCTTGCTCCACCCCCTGCTCTTGAGATTCTCCCGGATGTGGGCTGCATTTTGGCTGCCTTTTGGGCTGGAGCTTCTCGTGGTTTGAGGCCTGCCTTGCTCCACCCCCTGCTCTTGAGATTCTCCCGGATGTGGGCTGCATTTTGGCTGCCTTTTGGGCTGGAGCTTCTCGTGGTTTGGGGCCTGGCTTGCTCCACCCCCTGCTCTTGAGATTCTCCCGGACGTGGGCTGCATTTTGGCTGCCTGTTGGGCTGGAGCTTCTTGTGGTTTGAGGCCTGGCTTGCTCCACCCAATGCTCTTGAGATTCTCCCGGATGTGGGCTGCATTTTGGCTGATTCTTGGGCTGGAGCTTCCCGTGGTTTGAGGCCTGGCTTGCTCCACCCCCTGCTCTTGAGATTCTCCCGGATGTGGGCTGCATTTTGACTTCATTTTGGGCTGGAGCTTCTCGTGGTTTGAGGCCTAGCTTGCTCCACCCCCTGCTCTTGAGATTCTCCCGGAGGTGGGCTGCATTTTGGCTGCCTTTTGTGCTGGATCTTCCCGTGGTTTGAGGCCTGGCTTGCTCCACCCCCTGCTCTTGAGATTCTCCCGGATGTGGGCTGCATTTTGGCTGCATTTAGGGCTGGAGCTTCTCGTGGTTTGAGGCCTGGCTTGCTCCACCCCCTGCTCTTGAGATTCTCCCGGATGTGGGCTGCATTTTGGCTGCCTGTTGGGCTGGAGCTTCTTGTGGTTTGAGGCCTGGCTTGCTCCACCCCCTGCTCTTGAGATTCTCCCAGATGTGGGCTGGAGTTTGGCTGATTCTTGGGCTGGATCTTCCCGTGGTTTGAGGCCTGGCTTGCTCCACCCCCTGCTCTTGAGATTCTCCCGCATGTGGGCTGCATTTTGGGTGCCTTTTGGGCTGGAGCTTCTCGTGGTTTGAGGCCTGGCTTGCTCCACTCCCTGCTCTTGAGATTCTCCCGGATGTGGGCTGCATTTTGGCTGCCTTTTGGGCTGGAGCTTCTCGTGGTTTGGGGCCTGGCTTGCTCCACCCCCTGCTCCTGAGATTCTCCCGGATGTGGGCTGCATTTTGGCTGCCTGTTGGGCTGGAGCTTCTTGTGGTTTGAGGCCTGGCTTGCTCCACCCCCTGCTCTTGAGATTCTCCCGGATGTGGGCTGCATTTTGGCTGCCTTTTGGGCTGGAGCTTCTCGTGGTTTGGGGCCTGGCTTGCTCCACCCCCTGCTCCTGAGATTCTCCCGGATGTGTGCTGCATTTTGACTTCATTTTGGGCTGGAGCTTCTCGTGGTTTGTGGCCTAGCTTGCTCCACCCCCTGCTCTTGAGATTCTCCCGGAGGTGGGCTGCATTTTGGCTGCCTGTTGGGCTGGAGCTTCCCGTGGTTTGAGGCATGGCTTGCTCCACCCCCTGCTCTTGAGATTCTCCCAGATGTGGGCTGCATTTTGGCTGCCTTTTGGGCTGGAGCTTCTCGTGGTTTGAGGCCTGGCTTGCTCCACCCCCTGCTCTTGAGATTCTCCCGGATGTGGGCTGCATTTTGGCTGCCTTTTGGGCTGGAGCTTCTCGTGGTTTGAGGCCTGGCTTGCTCCACCCCCTGCTCTTGAGATTCTCCCGGATGTGGGCTGCATTTTGGCTGCATTTTGGGCTGGAGCTTCTTGTGGTTTGGGGCCTGGCTTGCTCCACCCCCTGCTCTTGAGATTCTCCCGGATGTGGGCTGCGTTTTGGCTGCCTGTTGGGCTGGAGCTTCTTGTGGTTTGAGGCCTCGCTTGCTCCACCCCCTGCTCTTGAGATTCTCCCGGATGTGGGCTGCATTTTGGCTGCCTTTTGGGCTGGAGCTTCTCGTGGTTTGAGGCCTGGCTTGCTCCACCCCCTGCTCTTGAGATTCTCCCGGATGTGGGCTGCATTTTGGCTGCCTTTTGGGCTGGAGATTCTCGTGGTTTGAGGCCTGGCTTGCTCCACCCCCTGCTCTTGAGATTCTCCCGGATGTGGGCTGCATTTTGGCTGCCTTTTGGGCTGGAGCTTCTCGTGGTTTGGGGCCTGGCTTGCTCCACCCCCTGCTCCTGAGATTCTCCCGGAGGTGGGCTGCATTTTGGCTGTTTTTTGGGCTGGAGCTTCCCGTGGTTTGAGGCCTGGCTTGCTCCACCCCCTGCTCTTGAGATTCTCCCGGATGTGGGCTGCATTTTGGCTGCCTTTTGTGCTGCAGCTTCCAATGGTTTGAGGCCTGGCTTGCTCCACCCCCTGCTCTTGAAATTCTCCTGGAGGTGGGCTGCATTTTGACTTCATTTTGGGCTGGAGCTTCTCGTGGTTTGTGGCCTAGCTTGCTCCACCCCCTGCTCTTGAGATTCTCCCGGATGTGGTCTGCATTTTGGCTGCCTGTTGGGCTGGAGCTTCCCGTGGTTTGAGGCCTGGCTTGCTCCACCCCCTGCTCTTGAGATTCTCCCAGATATGGGCTGCATTTTGGCTGCCTTTAGGGCTGGAGCTTCTCGTGGTTTGAGGCCTGGCTTGCTCCACCCCCTGCTCTTGAGATTCTCCCGGATGTGGGCTGCATTTTGGCTGCCTTTTGGGCTGGAGCTTCTCGTGGTTTGAGGCCTGCCTTGCTCCACCCCCTGCTCTTGAGATTCTCCCGGATGTGGGCTGCATTTTGGCTGCCTTTTGGGCTGGAGCTTCTCGTGGTTTGGGGCCTGGCTTGCTCCACCCCCTGCTCTTGAGATTCTCCCGGACGTGGGCTGCATTTTGGCTGCCTGTTGGGCTGGAGCTTCTTGTGGTTTGAGGCCTGGCTTGCTCCACCCAATGCTCTTGAGATTCTCCCGGATGTGGGCTGCATTTTGGCTGATTCTTGGGCTGGAGCTTCTCGTGGTTTGAGGCCTGGCTTGCTCCACCCCCTGCTCTTGAGATTCTCCCGGATGTGGGCTGCATTTTGACTTCATTTTGGGCTGGAGCTTCTCGTGGTTTGAGGCCTAGCATGCTCCACCCCCTGCTCTTGAGATTCTCCCGGAGGTGGGCTGCATTTTGGCTGCCTTTTGTGCTGGATCTTCCCGTGGTTTGAGGCCTGGCTTGCTCCACCCCCTGCTCTTGAGATTCTCCCAGATGTGGGCTGCATTTTGGCTGCATTTAGGGCTGGAGCTTCTCGTGGTTTGGGGCCTGGCTTGCTCCATCCCCTGCTCTTGAGATTCTCCCGGATGTGGGCTGCATTTTGGCTGCCTGTTGGGCTGGAGCTTCTTGTGGTTTGAGGCCTGGCTTGCTCCACCCCCTGCTCTTGAGATTCTCCCAGATGTGGGCTGGAGTTTGGCTGATTCTTGGGCTGGATCTTCCCGTGGTTTGAGGCCTGGCTTGCTCCACCCCCTGCTCTTGAGATTCTCCCGCATGTGGGCTGCATTTTGGGTGCCTTTTGGGCTGGAGCTTCTCGTGGTTTGAGGCCTGGCTTGCTCCACTCCCTGCTCTTGAGATTCTCCCGGATGTGGGCTGCATTTTGGCTGCCTTTTGGGCTGGAGCTTCTCGTGGTTTGAGGCCTGGCTTGCTCCACCCCCTGCTCCTGAGATTCTCCCGGAGGTGGGCTGCATTTTGGCTGCCTGTTGGGCTGGAGCTTCTTGTGGTTTGAGGCCTGGCTTGCTCCACCCCCTGCTCTTGAGATTCTCCCGGATGTGGGCTGCATTTTGGCTGCCTTTTGGGCTGGAGCTTCTCGTGGTTTGGGGCCTGGCTTTCTCCACCCCCTGCTCTTGAGATTCTCCCGGAGGTGGGCTGCATTTTGGCTGATTCTTGGGCTGGAGCTTCCCGTGGTTTGAGGCCTGGCTTGCTCCACCCCCTGCTCTTGAGATTCTCCCGGAGGTGGGCTGCATTTTGGCTGCCTTTTGGGCTGGAGCTTCTCGTGGTTTGAGGCCTGGCTTTCTCAACCCCCTGCTCTTGAGATTCTCCCGGATGTGGGCTGCATTTTGGCTGCATTTTGGGCTTGAGCTTCTCGTGGTTTGAGGCCTGGCTTGCTCCACGCCCTGCTCATGAAATTCTCCTGGAGGTGGGCTGCATTTTGGCTGCATTTTGGGCTGGAGATTCTCGTGGTTTGAGGCCTGGCTTTCTCGACCCCCTGCTCTTGAGATTCTCCCGGATGTGTGCTGCATTTTGACTTAATTTTGGGCTGGAGCTTCTCGTGGTTTGAGGCCTGGCTTGCTCCACCCCCTGCTCTTGAGATTCTCCCGGATGTGGGCTGCATTTTGGCTGCATTTTGGGCTGGAGCTTCTTGTGGTTTGGGGCCTGGCTTGCTCCACCCCCTGCTCTTGAGATTCTCCCGGATGTGGGCTGCGTTTTGGCTGCCTGTTGGGCTGGAGCTTCTTGTGGTTTGAGGCCTGGCTTGCTCCACCCCCTGCTCTTGAGATTCTCCCGGAGGTGGGCTGCATTTTGGCTGCCTTTTGGGCTGGAGCTTCTCGTGGTTTGAGGCCTGGCTTGCTCCACCCCCTGCTCTTGAAATTCTCCCGGATGTGGGCTGCATTTTGGCTGCCTTTTGGGCTGGAGATTCTCGTGGTTTGAGGCCTGGCTTGCTCCACCCCCTGCTCTTGAGATTCTCCCGGATGTGGGCTGCATTTTGGCTGCCTTTTGGGCTGGAGCTTCTCGTGGTTTGAGGCCTGGCTTGCTCCACCCCCTGCTCTTGAGATTCTCCCAGATGTGGGCTGCATTTTGGCTGCCTTTTGGGCTGGAGCTTCTCGTGGTTTGAGTCCTGGCTTTCTCAACCCCCTGCTCTTGAGATTCTCCTGGATGTGGGCTGCATTTTGGCTGCCTTTTGGGCAGGAGCTTGTCATGGTTTGAGGCCTGGCTTGCTCCACCCCCTGCTCTTGAGATTCTCCCAGATGTGGGCTGCATTTTGGCTGCCTTTAGGGCTGGAGCTTCTCGTGGTTTGAGGCCTGGCTTGCTCCACCCCCTGCTCTTGAGATTCTCCCGGATGTGGGCTGCATTTTGGCTGCCTTTTGGGCTGGAACTTCTCGTGGTTTGAGGCCTGGCTTGCTCCACCCCTGCTCTTGAGATTCTTTGGGATGTGGGCTGCATTTTGGCTGCCTTTTGGGCTGGAGCTTCTCGTGGTTTGGGGCCTGGCTTGCTCCACCCCCTGCTCTTGAGATTCTCCCGGATGTGGGCTGCATTTTGGCTGCCTTTTGGGCTGGAGCTTCTCGTGGTTTGGGGCCTGGCTTGCTCCACCCCCTGCTCTTGAGATTCTCCCGGACGTGGGCTGCATTTTGGCTGCCTGTTGGGCTGGAGCTTCTTGTGGTTTGAGGCCTGGCTTGCTCCACCCAATGCTCTTGAGATTCTCCCGGATGTGGGCTGCATTTTGGCTGATTCTTGGGCTGGAGCTTCTCGTGGTTTGAGGCCTGGCTTGCTCCACCCCCTGCTCTTGAGATTCTCCCGGATGTGGGCTGCATTTTGACTTCATTTTGGGCTGGAGCTTCTCGTGGTTTGAGGCCTAGCATGCTCCACCCCCTGCTCTTGAGATTCTCCCGGAGGTGGGCTGCATTTTGGCTGCCTTTTGTGCTGGATCTTCCCGTGGTTTGAGGCCTGGCTTGCTCCACCCCCTGCTCTTGAGATTCTCCCAGATGTGGGCTGCATTTTGGCTGCATTTAGGGCTGGAGCTTCTCGTGGTTTGGGGCCTGGCTTGCTCCACCCCCTGCTCTTGAGATTCTCCCGGATGTGGGCTGCATTTTGGCTGCCTGTTGGGCTGGAGCTTCTTGTGGTTTGAGGCCTGGCTTGCTCCACCCCCTGCTCTTGAGATTCTCCCAGATGTGGGCTGGAGTTTGGCTGATTCTTGGGCTGGATCTTCCCGTGGTTTGAGGCCTGGCTTGCTCCACCCCCTGCTCTTGAGATTCTCCCGCATGTGGGCTGCATTTTGGGTGCCTTTTGGGCTGGAGCTTCTCGTGGTTTGAGGCCTGGCTTGCTCCACTCCCTGCTCTTGAGATTCTCCCGGATGTGGGCTGCATTTTGGCTGCCTTTTGGGCTGGAGCTTCTCGTGGTTTGAGGCCTGGCTTGCTCCACCCCCTGCTCCTGAGATTCTCCCGGAGGTGGGCTGCATTTTGGCTGCCTGTTGGGCTGGAGCTTCTTGTGGTTTGAGGCCTGGCTTGCTCCACCCCCTGCTCTTGAGATTCTCCCGGATGTGGGCTGCATTTTGGCTGCCTTTTGGGCTGGAGCTTCTCGTGGTTTGGGGCCTGGCTTTCTCCACCCCCTGCTCTTGAGATTCTCCCGGAGGTGGGCTGCATTTTGGCTGATTCTTGGGCTGGAGCTTCCCGTGGTTTGAGGCCTGGCTTGCTCCACCCCCTGCTCTTGAGATTCTCCCGGAGGTGGGCTGCATTTTGGCTGCCTTTTGGGCTGGAGCTTCTCGTGGTTTGAGGCCTGGCTTTCTCAACCCCCTGCTCTTGAGATTCTCCCGGATGTGGGCTGCATTTTGGCTGCATTTTGGGCTGGAGCTTCTCGTGGTTTGAGGCCTGGCTTGCTCCACGC
The DNA here is from genome assembly GCA_027574665.1 of Rhynochetos jubatus. Taxonomy (NCBI): domain Eukaryota; kingdom Metazoa; phylum Chordata; class Aves; order Eurypygiformes; family Rhynochetidae; genus Rhynochetos; species Rhynochetos jubatus. The sequence continues at coordinate 289,148 of JAQBHY010000071.1, forward strand.
CCTGCTCATGAAATTCTCCTGGAGGTGGGCTGCATTTTGGCTGCATTTTGGGCTGGAGATTCTCGTGGTTTGAGGCCTGGCTTTCTCGACCCCCTGCTCTTGAGATTCTCCCGGATGTGTGCTGCATTTTGACTTAATTTTGGGCTGGAGCTTCTCGTGGTTTGAGGCCTGGCTTGCTCCACCCCCTGCTCTTGAGATTCTCCCGGATGTGGGCTGCATTTTGGCTGCATTTTGGGCTGGAGCTTCTTGTGGTTTGGGGCCTGGCTTGCTCCACCCCCTGCTCTTGAGATTCTCCCGGATGTGGGCTGCGTTTTGGCTGCCTGTTGGGCTGGAGCTTCTTGTGGTTTGAGGCCTGGCTTGCTCCACCCCCTGCTCTTGAGATTCTCCCGGAGGTGGGCTGCATTTTGGCTGCCTTTTGGGCTGGAGCTTCTCGTGGTTTGAGGCCTGGCTTGCTCCACCCCCTGCTCTTGAAATTCTCCCGGATGTGGGCTGCATTTTGGCTGCCTTTTGGGCTGGAGATTCTCGTGGTTTGAGGCCTGGCTTGCTCCACCCCCTGCTCTTGAGATTCTCCCGGATGTGGGCTGCATTTTGGCTGCCTTTTGGGCTGGAGCTTCTCGTGGTTTGAGGCCTGGCTTGCTCCACCCCCTGCTCTTGAGATTCTCCCAGATGTGGGCTGCATTTTGGCTGCCTTTTGGGCTGGAGCTTCTCGTGGTTTGAGTCCTGGCTTTCTCAACCCCCTGCTCTTGAGATTCTCCTGGATGTGGGCTGCATTTTGGCTGCCTTTTGGGCAGGAGCTTGTCATGGTTTGAGGCCTGGCTTGCTCCACCCCCTGCTCTTGAGATTCTCCCAGATGTGGGCTGCATTTTGGCTGCCTTTAGGGCTGGAGCTTCTCGTGGTTTGAGGCCTGGCTTGCTCCACCCCCTGCTCTTGAGATTCTCCCGGATGTGGGCTGCATTTTGGCTGCCTTTTGGGCTGGAGCTTCTCGTGGTTTGAGGCCTGGCTTGCTCCACCCCTGCTCTTGAGATTCTTTGGGATGTGGGCTGCATTTTGGCTGCCTTTTGGGCTGGAGCTTCTCGTGGTTTGGGGCCTGGCTTGCTCCACCCCCTGCTCTTGAGATTCTCCCGGATGTGGGCTGCATTTTGGCTGATTCTTGGGCTGGAGCTTCCCGTGGTTTGAGGCCTGGCTTGCTCCACCCCTTGCTCTTGAGATTCTCCTGGATGTGGGCTGCATTTTGACTTCATTTTGGGCTGGAGCTTCTCGTGTTTTGTGGCCTAGCTTGCTCCACCCCCTGCTCTTGAGATTCTCCCAGAGGTGGGCTGCATTTTGGCTGCCTTTTGGGCTGCAGCTTCCAAAGGTTTGAGGCCTGGCTTGCTCCACCCCCTGCTCTTGAGATTCTCCCAGATGTGGGCTGCATTTTGGCTGCCTTTTGGGCTGGAGCTTCTCGTGGTTTGAGGCCTGGCTTGCTCCACCCCCTGCTCTTGAGATTCTCCCGGATGTGGGCTGCATTTTGGCTGCCTTTTGGGCTGGAGCTTCTCGTGGTTTGAGGCCTGGCTTGCTCCACCCCCTGCTCTTGAGATTCTCCCGGATGTGGGCTGCATTTTGGCTGATTCTTGGGCTGGATCTTCCCGTGGTTTGAGGCCTGGCTTGCTCCACCCCCTGCTCTTGAGATTCTCCCGGATGTGGGCTGCATTTTGGCTGCCTTTTGGGCTGGAGCTTCTCGAGGTTTGAGGCCTGGCTTGCTCCACCCCCTGCTCTTGAGATTCTTTGGGATGTGGGCTGCATTTTGGCTTCCTTTTGGGCTGGAGCTTCTCGTGGTTTGAGGCCTGGCTTGCTCCACCCCCTGCTCTTGAAATTCTCCTGGAGGTGGGCTGCATTTTGGCTGCCTTTCGGGCTGGAGCTTCTCGTGGTTTGAGGCCTGGCTTGCTCCACCCCCTGCTCTTGAGATTCTCCCGGATGTGTGCTGCATTTTGACTTCATTTTGGGCTGGAGCTTCTCGTGGTTTGTGGCCTAGCTTGCTCCACCCCCTGCTCTTGAGATTCTCCCGGAGGTGGGCTGCATTTTGGCTGCCTGTTGGGCTGGAGCTTCCCGTGGTTTGAGGCCTGGCTTGCTCCACCCCCTGCTCTTGAGATTCTCCCGGATGTGGGCTGCATTTTGGCTGCCTTTAGGGCTGGAGCTTCTCGTGGTTTGAGGCCTGGCTTGCTCCACCCCCTGCTCTTGAGATTCTCCCGGATGTGGGCTGCATTTTGGCTGCCTTTTGGGCTGGAGCTTCTCGAGGTTTGAGGCCTGGCTTGCTCCACCCCCTGCTCTTGAGATTCTCCCGGATGTGGGCTGCATTTTGGCTGCCTTTTGGGCTGGAGCTTCCCGTGGCTTGAGGCCTGGCTTGCTCCACCCCCTGCTCTTGAGATTCTCCCGGATGTGGGCTGCATTTTGGCTGCCTGTTGGGCTGGAGCTTCTTGTGGTTTGAGGCCTGGCTTGCTCCACCCCCTGCTCTTGAGATTCTCCCGGATGTGGGCTGCATTTTGGCTTCATCTTGGGCTGGATCTTCCCGTGGTTTGAGGCCTGGCTTGCTCCACCCCCTGCTCTTGAGATTCTCCCAGATGTGGGCTGCATTTTGGCTGCCTTTTGGGCTGGAGCTTCTCGTGGTTTGAGGCCTGGCTTGCTCCACCCCCTGCTCTTGAGATTCTCCCGGATGTGGGCTGGAGTTTGGGTGATTCTTGGGCTGGATCTTCCCGTGGTTTGAGGCCTGGCTTGCTCCACCCCCTGCTCTTGAGATTCTCCCGGATGTGGGCTGCATTTTGGCTGCCTTTTGGGCTGGAGCTTCTCGTGGTTTGAGGCCTGGCTTGCTCCACCCCCTGCTCTTGAGATTCTCCCGGATGTGGGCTGCATTTTGGCTGATTCTTGGGCTGGATCTTCCCGTGGTTTGAGGCCTGGCTTGCTCCACCCCCTGCTCTTGAGATTCTCCTGGATGTGGGCTGCATTTTGGCTGTCTTTTGGGCTGGAGATTCTCGTGCTTTGAGGCCTGGCTTGCTCAATCCCTGCTCTTGAGATTCTCCCGGATGTGGGCTGCATTTTGGCTGCCTTTTGGGCTGGAGCTTCTCGTGGTTTGAGGCCTGGCTTGCTCCACCCCCTGCTCTTGAGATTCTCCCGGATGTGGGCTGCATTTTGGCTGCCTTTTGGGCTGGAGCTTCTCGTGGTTTGAGGCCTGGCTTGCTCCACCCCCTGCTCTTGAGATTCTCCCGGAGGTGGGCTGCATTTTGGCTGATTCTTGCGCTGGAGCTTCCCGTGGTTTGAGGCCTGGCTTGCTCCACCCCCTGCTCTTGAGATTCTCCCGGATGTGGGCTGCATTTTGGCTGCCTTTTGGGCTGGAGCTTCTCGAGGTTTGAGGCCTGGCTTGCTCCACCCCCTGCTCTTGAGATTCTTTGGGATGTGGGCTGCATTTTGGCTTCCTTTTGGGCTGGAGCTTCTCGTGGTTTGAGGCCTGGCTTGCTCCACCCCCTGCTCTTGAAATTCTCCTGGAGGTGGGCTGCATTTTGGCTGCCTTTCGGGCTGGAGCTTCTCGTGGTTTGAGGCCTGGCTTGCTCCACCCCCTGCTCTTGAGATTCTCCCGGATGTGTCCTGCATTTTGACTTCATTTTGGGCTGGAGCTTCTCGTGGTTTGTGGCCTAGCTTGCTCCACCCCCTGCTCTTGAGATTCTCCCGGAGGTGGGCTGCATTTTGGCTGCCTTTAGGGCTGGAGCTTCCCGTGGTTTGAGGCCTGGCTTGCTCCACCCCCTGCTCTTGAGATTCTCCCGGATGTGGGCTGCATTTTGGCTGCCTTTTGGGCTGGAGCTTCTCGAGGTTTGAGGCCTGGCTTGCTCCACCCCCTGCTCTTGAGATTCTCCCGGATGTGGGCTGCATTTTGGCTGCCTTTTGGGCTGGAGCTTCCCGTGGCTTGAGGCCTGGCTTGCTCCACCCCCTGCTCTTGAGATTCTCCCGGATGTGGGCTGCATTTTGGCTGACTTTTGGGCTGGAGCTTCCCGTGGCTTGAGGCCTGGCTTGCTCCACCCCCTGCTCTTGAGATTCTCCCGGATGTGGGCTGCATTTTGGCTGCCTGTTGGGCTGGAGCTTCTCGTGGTTTGAGGCCTGGCTTGCTCCACCCCCTGCTCTTGAAATTCTCCCGGATGTGTGCTGCATTTTGACTTCATTTTGGGCTGGAGCTTCTCGTGGTTTGTGGCCTAGCTTGCTCCACCCCCTGCTCTTGAGATTCTCCCGGAGGTGGGCTGCATTTTGGCTGCCTGTTGGGCTGGAGCTTCCCGTGGTTTGAGGCCTGGCTTGCTCCACCCCCTGCTCTTGAGATTCTCCCGGATGTGGGCTGCATTTTGGCTGCCTTTAGGGCTGGAGCTTCTCGTGGTTTGAGGCCTGGCTTGCTCCACCCCCTGCTCTTGAGATTCTCCCGGATGTGGGCTGCATTTTGGCTGCCTTTTGGGCTGGAGCTTCTCGAGGTTTGAGGCCTGGCTTGCTCCACCCCCTGCTCTTGAGATTCTCCCGGATGTGGGCTGCATTTTGGCTGCCTTTTGGGCTGGAGCTTCCCGTGGCTTGAGGCCTGGCTTGCTCCACCCCCTGGTCTTGAGATTCTCCCGGATGTGGGCTGCATTTTGGCTGCCTGTTGGGCTGGAGCTTCTTGTGGTTTGAGGCCTGGCTTGCTCCACCCCCTGCTCTTGAGATTCTCCCGGATGTGGGCTGGAGTTTGGGTGATTCTTGGGCTGGATCTTCCCGTGGTTTGAGGCCTGGCTTGCTCCACCCCCTGCTCTTGAGATTCTCCCGGATGTGGGCTGCATTTTGGCTGCCTTTTGGGCTGGAGCTTCTCGTGGTTTGAGGCCTGGCTTGCTCCACCCCCTGCTCTTGAGATTCTCCCGGATGTGGGCTGCATTTTGGCTGCCTTTTGGGTTGGAGCTTCCCGTGGTTTGAGGCCTGGCTTGCTCCACCCCTTGCTCTTGAGATTCTCCTGGATGTGGGCTGCATTTTGACTTCATTTTGGGCTGGAGCTTCTCGTGTTTTGTGGCCTAGCTTGCTCCACCCCCTGCTCTTGAGATTCTCCCAGAGGTGGGCTGCATTTTGGCTGCCTTTTGTGCTGCAGCTTCCAAAGGTTTGAGGCCTGGCTTGCTCCACCCCCTGCTCTTGAGATTCTCCCAGATGTGGGCTGCATTTTGGCTGCCTTTTGGGCTGGACCTTCTCGTGGTTTGAGGCCTGGCTTGCTCCACCCCCTGCTCTTGAGATTCTCCCGGATGTGGGCTGCATTTTGGCTGCCTTTTGGGCTGGAGCTTCTCGTGGTTTGAGGCCTGGCTTGCTCCACCCCCTGCTCTTGAGATTCTCCCGGATGTGGGCTGCATTTTGGCTGATTCTTGGGCTGGATCTTCCCGTGGTTTGAGGCCTGGCTTGCTCCACCCCCTGCTCTTGAGATTCTCCTGGATGTGGGCTGCATTTTGGCTGCCTTTTGGGCTGGAGCTTCTCGTGGTTTGAGGCCTGGCTTGCTCCACCCCCTGCTCTTGAGATTCTCCCGGATGTGGGCTGCATTTTGGCTGCCTTTTGGGCTGGAGCTTCTCGTGGTTTGAGGCCTGGCTTGCTCCACCCCCTGCTCTTGAGATTCTCCCGGAGGTGGGCTGCATTTTGGCTGATTCTTGCGCTGGAGCTTCCCGTGGTTTGAGGCCTGGCTTGCTCCACCCCCTGCTCTTGAGATTCTCCCGGATGTGGGCTGCATTTTGGCTGCCTTTTGGGCTGGAGCTTCTCGAGGTTTGAGGCCTGGCTTGCTCCACCCCCTGCTCTTGAGATTCTTTGGGATGTGGGCTGCATTTTGGCTTCCTTTTGGGCTGGAGCTTCTCGTGGTTTGAGGCCTGGCTTGCTCCACCCCCTGCTCTTGAAATTCTCCTGGAGGTGGGCTGCATTTTGGCTGCCTTTCGGGCTGGAGCTTCTCGTGGTTTGAGGCCTGGCTTGCTCCACCCCCTGCTCTTGAGATTCTCCCGGATGTGTCCTGCATTTTGACTTCATTTTGGGCTGGAGCTTCTCGTGGTTTGTGGCCTAGCTTGCTCCACCCCCTGCTCTTGAGATTCTCCCGGAGGTGGGCTGCATTTTGGCTGCCTGTTGGGCTGGAGCTTCCCGTGGTTTGAGGCCTGGCTTGCTCCACCCCCTGCTCTTGAGATTCTCCCAGATGTGGGCTGCATTTTGGCTGCCTTTAGGGCTGGAGCTTCTCGTGGTTTGAGGCCTGGCTTGCTCCACCCCCTGCTCTTGAGATTCTCCCGGATGTGGGCTGCATTTTGGCTGCCTTTTGGGCTGGAGTTTCTCGTGGTTTGAGGCCTGGCTTGCTCCACCCCCTGCTCTTGAGATTCTCCCGGATGTGGGCTGCATTTTGGCTTCATTTTGGTCTGGAGATTCTCGTGGTTTGAGGCCTGGCTTGCTCCACCCCCTGCTCTTGAGATTCTCCTGGAGGTGGGCTGCATTTTGGCTGAATTTTGGGCTGGAGCTTCTCGTGGTTTGAGGCCTGGCTTGCTCCACCCCCTGCTCTTGAGATTCTCCCGGATGTGGGCAGCATTTTGGCTTCATTTTGGGCTGGAGCTTCTCGTGGTTTGAGGCCTGGCTTGCTCCACCCCCTGCTCTTGAGATTCTCCCAGATGTGGGCTGCATTTTGGCTGCCTTTTGGGCTGGAGCTTCTCGTGGTTTGAGGCCTGGCTTGCTCCACCCCCTGCTCTTGAGATTCTCCCGGATGTGGGCTGCATTTTGGCTGCCTTTTGGGCTGGAGCTTCTCGTGGTTTGAGGCCTGGCTTGCTCCACCCCCTGCTCTTGAGATTCTCCCGGATGTGGGCTGCATTTTGGCTGCCTGTTGGGCTGGAGCTTCTTGTGGTTTGAGGCCTGGCTTGCTCCACCCCCTGCTCTTGAGATTCTCCCGGATGTGGGCTGCATTTTGGCTGATTCTTGGGCTGGAGCTTCCCGTGGTTTGAGGCCTGGCTTGCTCCACCCCTTGCTCTTGAGATTCTCCCGGATGTGGGCTGCATTTTGACTTCATTTTGGGCTGGAGCTTCTCGTGGTTTGTGGCCTAGCTTGCTCCACCCCCTGCTCTTGAGATTCTCCCAGAGGTGGGCTGCATTTTGGCTGCCTTTTGTGCTGCAGCTTCCAATGGTTTGAGGCCTGGCTTGCTCCACCCACTGCTCTTGAGATTCTCCCAGATATGGGCTGCATGTTTACTTCATTTTGGGCTGGAGCTTCTCGTGGTTTGTGGCCTAGCTTGCTCCACCCCCTTCTCTTGAGATTTTCCCGGAGGTGGGCTGCATTTTGGCTGATTCTTGGGCTGGATCTTCCCGTGGTTTGAGGCCTGGCTTGCTCCACCCCCTGCTCTTGAGATTCTCCCGGATGTGGGCTGCATTTTGGCTGCCTTTTGGGCTGGAGCTTCTCGTGGTTTGAGGCCTGGCTTGCTCAATCCCCTGCTCTTGAGATTCTCCCGGATGTGGGCTGCATTTTGGCTGCCTTTTGGGCTGGAGCTTCTCGTGGTTTGAGGCCTGGCTTGCTCCACCCCCTGCTCTTGAGATTCTCCCGGAGGTGGGCTGCATTTTGGCTGCCTTTTGGGCTGGAGCTTCTCGTGGTTTGAGGCCTGGCTTGCTCCACCCCCTGCTCTTGAGATTCTCCCGGAGGTGGGCTGCATTTTGGCTGATTCTTGCGCTGGAGCTTCCCGTGGTTTGAGGCCTGGCTTGCTCCACCCCCTGCTCTTGAGATTCTCCCGGAGGTGGGCTGCATTTTGGCTGCCTTTTGGGCTGGAGCTTCTCGTGGTTTGAGGCCTGGCTTGCTCCACCCCCTGCTCTTGAGATTCTCCCGGATGTGGGCTGCATTTTGGCTGCCTTTTGGGCTGGAGTTTCTCGTGGTTTGAGGCCTGGCTTGCTCCACCCCCTGCTCTTGAGATTCTCCCGGATGTGGGCTGCATTTTGGCTTCATTTTGGTCTGGAGATTCTCGTGGTTTGAGGCCTGGCTTGCTCCACCCCCTGCTCTTGAGATTCTCCTGGAGGTGGGCTGCATTTTGGCTGAATTTTGGGCTGGAGCTTCTCGTGGTTTGAGGCCTGGCTTGCTCCACCCCCTGCTCTTGAGATTCTCCCGGATGTGGGCAGCATTTTGGCTTCATTTTGGGCTGGAGCTTCTCGTGGTTTGAGGCCTGGCTTGCTCCACCCCCTGCTCTTGAGATTCTCCCAGATGTGGGCTGCATTTTGGCTGCCTTTTGGGCTGGAGCTTCTCGTGGTTTGAGGCCTGGCTTGCTCCACCCCCTGCTCTTGAGATTCTCCCGGATGTGGGCTGCATTTTGGCTGCCTTTTGGGCTGGAGCTTCTCGTGGTTTGAGGCCTGGCTTGCTCCACCCCCTGCTCTTGAGATTCTCCCGGATGTGGGCTGCATTTTGGCTGCCTGTTGGGCTGGAGCTTCTTGTGGTTTGAGGCCTGGCTTGCTCCACCCCCTGCTCTTGAGATTCTCCCGGATGTGGGCTGCATTTTGGCTGATTCTTGGGCTGGAGCTTCCCGTGGTTTGAGGCCTGGCTTGCTCCACCCCTTGCTCTTGAGATTCTCCCGGATGTGGGCTGCATTTTGACTTCATTTTGGGCTGGAGCTTCTCGTGGTTTGTGGCCTAGCTTGCTCCACCCCCTGCTCTTGAGATTCTCCCAGAGGTGGGCTGCATTTTGGCTGCCTTTTGTGCTGCAGCTTCCAATGGTTTGAGGCCTGGCTTGCTCCACCCACTGCTCTTGAGATTCTCCCAGATATGGGCTGCATGTTTACTTCATTTTGGGCTGGAGCTTCTCGTGGTTTGTGGCCTAGCTTGCTCCACCCCCTTCTCTTGAGATTTTCCCGGAGGTGGGCTGCATTTTGGCTGATTCTTGGGCTGGATCTTCCCGTGGTTTGAGGCCTGGCTTGCTCCACCCCCTGCTCTTGAGATTCTCCCGGATGTGGGCTGCATTTTGGCTGCCTTTTGGGCTGGAGCTTCTCGTGGTTTGAGGCCTGGCTTGCTCAATCCCCTGCTCTTGAGATTCTCCCGGATGTGGGCTGCATTTTGGCTGCCTTTTGGGCTGGAGCTTCTCGTGGTTTGAGGCCTGGCTTGCTCCACCCCCTGCTCTTGAGATTCTCCCGGAGGTGGGCTGCATTTTGGCTGCCTTTTGGGCTGGAGCTTCTCGTGGTTTGAGGCCTGGCTTGCTCCACCCCCTGCTCTTGAGATTCTCCCGGAGGTGGGCTGCATTTTGGCTGATTCTTGCGCTGGAGCTTCCCGTGGTTTGAGGCCTGGCTTGCTCCACCCCCTGCTCTTGAGATTCTCCCGGATGTGGGCTGCATTTTGGCTGCCTTTTGGGCTGGAGCTTCTCGTGGTTTGAGGCCTGGCTTGCTCCACCCCCTGCTCTTGAGATTCTCCCAGATGTGGGCTGCATTTTGGCTTCCTTTTGGGCTGGAGCTTCTCGTGGTTTGAGGCCTGGCTTGCTCCACCCCCTGCTCTTGAAATTCTCCTGGAGGTGGGCTGCATTTTGGCTGCCTTTTGGGCTGGAGCTTCTCGTGGTTTGAGGCCTGGCTTGCTCCACCCCCTGCTCTTGAGATTCTCCCGGATGTGGGCTGCATTTTGGCTGCCTTTTGGGCTGGAGCTTCTTGTGGTTTGAGGCCTGGCTTGCTCCACCCCCTGCTCTTGAAATTCTCCTGGAGGTGGGTTGCATTTTGGCTGCCTTTTGGGCTGGAGCTTCTCGTGGTTTGAGGCCTGGCTTGCTCCACCCCCTGCTCTTGAAATTCTCCCGGATGTGGGCTGCATTTTGGCTGCCTTTTGGGCTGGAGATTCTCGTGGTTTGAGGCCTGGCTTGCTCCACCCCCTGCTCTTGAGATTCTCCCGGATGTGGGCTGCATTCTGGCTGATTCTTGGGCTGGAGCTTCCCGTGGTTTGAGGCCTGGCTTGCTCCACCCCCTGCTCTTGAGATTCTCCCGGAGGTGGGCTGCATTTTGGCTGATTCTTGGGCTGGAGCTTCCCGTGGTTTGAGGCCTGGCTTGCTCCACCCCCTGCTCTTGAGATTCTCCCGGAGGTGGGCTGCATTTTGGCTGCCTTTTGGGCTGGAGCTTCTCGTGGTTTGAGTCCTGGCTTTCTCAACCCCCTGCTCTTGAGATTCTCCCGGATGTGGGCTGCATTTTGGCTGCCTTTTGGGCTGGAGCTTCTCGTGGTTTGAGGCCTGGCTTGCTCCACCCCCTGCTCTTGAAATTCTCCTGGAGGTGGGCTGGATTTTGGCTGCCTTTTGGGCTGGAGCTTCTCGTGGTTTGAGGCCTGGCTTGCTCCACCCCCTGCTCTTGAGATTCTCCCGGATGTGTGCTGCATTTTGACTTCATTTTGGGCTGGAGCTTCTCGTGGTTTGTGGCCTAGCTTGCTCCACCCCCTGCTCTTGAGATTCTCCCGGAGGTGGGCTGCATTTTGGCTGCCTGTTGGGCTGGAGCTTCCCGTGGTTTGAGGCCTGGCTTGCTCCACCCCCTGCTCTTGAGATTCTCCCAGATGTGGGCTGCATTTTGGCTGCCTTTAGGGCTGGAGCTTCTCGTGGTTTGAGGCCTGGCTTGCTCCACCCCCTGCTCTTGAGATTCTCCCGGATGTGGGCTGCATTTTGGCTGCCTTTTGGGCTGGAGCTTCTCGTGGTTTGAGGCCTGGCTTGCTCCACCCCCTGCTCTTGAGATTCTCCCGGATGTGGGCTGCATTTTGGCTGATTCTTGGGCTGGAGCTTCCCGTGGTTTGAGGCCTGGCTTGCTCCACCCCTTGCTCTTGAGATTCTCCTGGATGTGGGCTGCATTTTGACTTCATTTTGGGCTGGAGCTTCTCGTGTTTTGTGGCCTAGCTTGCTCCACCCCCTGCTCTTGAGATTCTCCCAGAGGTGGGCTGCAATTTGGCTGCCTTTTGTGCTGGAGCTTCCAAAGGTTTGAGGCCTGGCTTGCTCCACCCCCTGCTCTTGAGATTCTCCCAGATGTGGGCTGCATTTTGGCTGCCTTTTGGGCTGGACCTTCTCGTGGTTTGAGGCCTGGCTTGCTCCACCCCCTGCTCTTGAGATTCTCCCGGATCTGGGCTGCATTTTGGCTGCCTTTTGGGCTGGAGCTTCTCGTGGTTTGAGGCCTGGCTTGCTCCACCCCCTGCTCTTGAGATTCTCCCGGATGTGGGCTGCATTTTGGCTGATTCTTGGGCTGGATCTTCCCGTGGTTTGAGGCCTGGCTTGCTCAATCCCTGCTCTTGAGATTCTCCCGGATGTGGGCTGCATTTTGGCTGCCTTTTGGGCTGGAGCTTCTCGTGGTTTGAGGCCTGGCTTGCTCCACCCCCTGCTCTTGAGATTCTCCCGGAGGTGGGCTGCATTTTGGCTGCCTTTTGGGCTGGAGCTTCTCGAGGTTTGAGGCCTGGCTTGCTCCACCCCCTGCTCTTGAGATTCTTTGGGATGTGGGCTGCATTTTGGCTGCATTTTGGGCTGGAGCTTCTCGTGGTTTGAGGCCTGGCTTGCTCCACCCCCTGCTCTTGAAATTCTCCTGGAGGTGGGCTGCATTTTGGCTGCCTTTCGGGCTGGAGCTTCTCGTGGTTTGAGGCCTGGCTTGCTCCACCCCCTGCTCTTGAGATTCTCCCGGATGTGTGCTGCATTTTGACTTCATTTTGGGCTGGAGCTTCTCGTGGTTTGTGGCCTAGCTTGCTCCACCCCCTGCTCTTGAGATTCTCCCGGAGGTGGGCTGCATTTTGGCTGCCTGTTGGGCTGGAGCTTCCCGTGGTTTGAGGCCTGGCTTGCTCCACCCCCTGCTCTTGAGATTCTCCCAGATGTGGGCTGCATTTTGGCTGCCTTTTGGGCTGGAGCTTCTCGTGGTTTGAGGCCTGGCTTGCTCCACCCCCTGCTCTTGAGATTCTCCCGGATGTGGGCTGCATTTTGGCTGCCTTTTGTGCTGGAGCTTCTCGAGGTTTGAGGCCTGGCTTCCTCCACCCCCTGCTCTTGAGATTCTCCCGGAGGTGGGCTGCATTTTGGCTGCCTTTTGGGCTGAGCTTCTCGTGGTTTGAGGCCTGGCTTGCTCCACCCCCTGCTCTTGAGATTCTCCCGGATGTGGGCTGGATTGTGGCTTTTTTTGGGCTGGAGCTTCTCGTGGTTTGAGGCCTGGCTTGCTCCACCCCCTGCTCTTGATATTCTCCCAGACGTGGGCTGCATTTTCGCTGCATTTTGGGCTGGAGCTTCTCGTGGTTTGAGCCCTGGCTTGCTCCACCCCCTGCTCTTCATATTGTCCCGGATGTGGGCTGCATTTTGGCTGCCTTTTGGGCTGGAGCTTCGCCGTTTTTTGAGGCCTGGCTTGCTCCACCCCCTGCTCATGAGTTTCTCTGGGACGTGGGCTGGATTTTGGCTGCCTTTTGGGCTGGAGCTTCTCGTGGTTTGAGGCCTGGCTTGCTCCACCCCCTGCTCTTGAGATTCTCCCGGACGTGGGCTGGATTATGGCTGCTTTTGGACTGGAGCTTCTCGTGGTTTGAGGCCTGGCTTGCTCCACCCAAGCTCTTGAGATTCTCCCGCATGTGGGCTGCATTTTGGCTGCCTTCTGGGCTGGAGCTTCTCGTGGGTTCAGGCCTGGCTTGCTCCACCCCCTGCTCTTCATATTCTCCCGGAGGTGGGCTGGATTTTGGCTGCCTTTTGGGCTGGAGCTTCTCGTGGTTTGAGGCCTGGCTTGCTCCACCCCCTGCTCTTGAGATTCTCCCGGAGGTGGGCTGCATTTTGGCTGCCTTTCGGGCTGGAGCTTCTCGTGGTTTGAGGCCTGGCTTGCTCCACCCCCTGCTCTTGAGATTCTCCCAGATGTGGGCTGCATTTTCGCTGCATTTTGAGCTGGAGCTTCTCGTGGTTTGAGGCCTGGCTTGCTCCACCCCCTGCTCTTGAGATTCTCCCGGATGTGCGCTGGATTTTGGCTGCATTTTGGGCTGGACCTTCTTGTGGTTTGAGGCCTGGCTTGCTCCACCCACTGCTTTTCATATTCTCCCGGAGGTGGGCTGGAGTTTGGCTGCCTTTTGGGCTGGAGCTTCTCGAGGTTTGAGGCCTGCCTTGCTCCACCCCCTGCTCTTGAGATTCTCCCGGATGTGGGCTGCATTTTGGCTGCCTTTTGGGCTGGAGCTTCTCGTGGTTTGAGGCCTGGCTTGCTCCACCCCCTGCTCTTGAGATTCTCCCGGATGTGGGCTGCATTTTGGCTGCCTTTTGGGCTGGAGCTTCTCGTGCTTTGAGGCCTGGCTTGCTCCACCCCCTGCTCTTGAGATTCTCCCGGATGTGGGCTGCATTTTGGCTGCCTTTTGGGCTGGAGCTTCTCGTGGTTTGAGGCCTGGCTTGCTCCACCCCCTGCTCTTGAGATTCTCCCGGATGTGGGCTGCATTTTGGCTGCCTTTTGGGCTGGAGCTTCTTGTGGTTTGAGGCCTGGCTTGCTCCACCCCCTGCTCTTGAGATTCTCCCGGATGTGGGCTGCATTTTGGCTGATTCTTGGGCTGGATCTTCCCGTGGTTTGAGGCCTGGCTTGCTCCACCCCCTGCTCTTGAGATTCTCCTGGATGTGGGCTGCATTTTGGCTGAATTTTGGGCTGGAGCTTCTCGTGGTTTGAGGCCTGGCTTGCTCAATCCCCTGCTCTTGAGATTCTCCCGGATGTGGGCTGCATTTTGGCTGCCTTTTGGGCTGGAGCTTCTCGTGGTTTGAGGCCTGGCTTGCTCCACCCCCTGCTCTTGAGATTCTCCCGGATGTGGGCTGCATTTTGGCTGCCTTTTGGGCTGGAGCTTCTCATGGTTTGGGGCCTGGCTTGCTCCACCCCCTGCTCTTGAGATTCTCCCGGATGTGGGCTGCATTTTGGCTGCCTGTTGGGCTGGAGCTTCTTGTGGTTTGAGGCCTGGCTTGCTCCACCCCCTGCTCTTGAGATTCTCCCGGATGTGGGCTGCATTTTGGCTGATACTTGGGCTGGAGCTTCCCGTGGTTTGAGGCCTGGCTTGCTCCACCCCTTGCTCTTGAGATTCTCCCGGATGTGGGCTGCATTTTGACTTCATTTTGGGCTGGAGCTTCTCGTGGTTTGTGGCCTAGCTTGCTCCACCCCCTGCTCTTGAGATTCTCCCAGAGGTGGGCTGCATTTTGGCTGCCTTTTGTGCTGCAGCTTCCAATGGTTTGAGGCCTGGCTTGCTCCACCCCCTGCTCTTGAGATTCTCCCAGATGTGGGCTGCATGTTTACTTCATTTTGGGCTGGAGCTTCTCGTGGTTTGTGGCCTAGCTTGCTCCACCCCCTGCCCTTGAGATTTTCCCGGAGGTGGGCTGCATTTTGGCTGCCTTTTGGGCTGGAGCTTCTCGTGGTTTGAGGCCTGGCTTGCTCCACCCCCTGCTCTTGAGATTCTCCCGGAGGTGGGCTGCATTTTGGCTGCCTTTTGGGCTGGAGCTTCTCGTGGTTTGAGGCCTGGCTTGCTCCACCCCCTGCTCTTGAGATTCTCCCGGAGGTGGGCTGCATTTTGGCTGCCTTTTGGGCTGGAGCTTCTCGTGGTTTGAGGCCTGGCTTGCTCCACCCCCTGCTCTTGAGATTCTCCCGGAGGTGGGCTGCATTTTGGCTGATTCTTGCGCTGGAGCTTCCCGTGGTTTGAGGCCTGGCTTGCTCCACCCCCTGCTCTTGAGTTTCTCCCGGATGTGGGCTGCATTTTGGCTGCCTTTTGGGCTGGAGCTTCTCGTGGTTTGAGGCCTGGCTTGCTCCACCCCCTGCTCTTGAGATTCTTTGGGATGTGGGCTGCATTTTGGCTTCCTTTTGGGCTGGAGCTTCTCGTGGTTTGAGGCCTGGCTTGCTCCACCCCCTGCTCTTGAAATTCTCCCGGAGGTGGGCTGCATTTTGGCTGCCTTTTGGGCTGGAGCTTCTCGTGGTTTGAGGCCTGGCTTGCTCCACCCCCTGCTCTTGAGATTCTCCCGGATGTGGGCTGCATTTTGGCTGCCTTTTGGGCTGGAGCTTCTTGTTGTTTGAGGCCTGGCTTGCTCCACCCCTTGCTCTTGAGATTCTCCCGGATGTGGGCTGCATTTTGGCTGCCTTTTGGGCTGGAGCTTCTCGTGGTTTGAGGCCTGGCTTGCTCCACCCCCTGCTCTTGAGATTCTCCCGGATGTGGGCTGCATTTTGGCTGCCTTTTGGGCTGGAGCTTCCCGTGGTTTGAGGCCTGGCTTGCTCCACCCCCTGCTCTTGAGATTCTCCCGGATGTGGGCTGCATTTTGACTTCATTTTGGGCTGGAGCTTCTCGTGGTTTGAGGCCTAGCTTGCTCCACCCCCTGCTCTTGAGATTCTCCCGGATGTGGGCTGCATTTTGGCTGCCTTTTGTGCTGGAGCTTCCCGTGGTTTGAGGCCTGGCTTGCTCCACCCCCTGCTCTTGAGATTCTCCCAGATGTGGGCTGCATTTTGGCTGCATTTAGGGCTGGAGCTTCTCGTGGTTTGGGGCCTGGCTTGCTCCACCCCCTGCTCTTGAGATTCTCCCGGATGTGGGCTGCATTTTGGCTGCCTTTTGGGCTGGAGCTTCTTGTGGTTTGAGGCCTGGCTTGCTCCACCCCCTGCTCTTGAGATTCTCCCGGATGTGGGCTGCATTTTGGCTGCCTTTTGGGCTGGAGCTTCTCATGGTTTGGGGCCTGGCTTGCTCCACCCCCTGCTCTTGAGATTCTCCCGGATGTGGGCTGCATTTTGGCTGCCTGTTGGGCTGGAGCTTCTTGTGGTTTGAGGCCTGGCTTGCTCCACCCCCTGCTCTTGAGATTCTCCCGGATGTGGGCTGCATTTTGGCTGATACTTGGGCTGGAGCTTCCCGTGGTTTGAGGCCTGGCTTGCTCCACCCCTTGCTCTTGAGATTCTCCCGGATGTGGGCTGCATTTTGACTTCATTTTGGGCTGGAGCTTCTCGTGGTTTGTGGCCTAGCTCGCTCCATCCCCTGCTCTTGAGATTCTCCCAGAGGTGGGCTGCATTTTGGCTGCCTTTTGTGCTGCAGCTTCCAATGGTTTGAGGCCTGGCTTGCTCCACCCCCTGCTCTTGAGATTCTCCCAGATGTGGGCTGCATGTTTACTTCATTTTGGGCTGGAGCTTCTCGTGGTTTGAGGCCTAGCTTGCTCCACCCCCTGCTCTTGAGATTCTCCTGGATGTGGGCTGCATTTTGGCTGCCTTTTGTGCTGGAGCTTCCCGTGGTTTGAGGCCTGGCTTGCTCCACCCCCTGCTCTTGAGATTCTCCCAGATGTGGGCTGCATTTTGGCTGCATTTAGGGCTGGAGCTTCTCGTGGTTTGGGGCCTGGCTTGCTCCACCCCCTGCTCTTGAGATTCTCCCGGATGTGGGCTGCATTTTGGCTGCCTTTTGGGCTGGAGCTTCTTGTGGTTTGAGGCCTGGCTTGCTCCACCCCCTGCTCTTGAGATTCTCCCGGATGTGGGCTGCATTTTGGCTGCCATTTGGGCTGGAGCTTCTCGTGGTTTGGGGCCTGGCTTGCTCCACCCCCTGCTCCTGAGATTCTCCCGGATGTGGGCTGCATTTTGGCTGCCTCTTGGGCTGGAGCTTCTTGTGGTTTGAGGCCTGGCTTGCTCCACCCCCTGCTCTTGAGATTCTCCCGGATGTGGGCTGCATTTTGGCTGCCTTTTGTGCTGCAGCTTCCAATGGTTTGAGGCCTGGCTTGCTCCACCCCCTGCTCTTGAGATTCTCCCAGATGTGGGCTGCATGTTTACTTCATTTTGGGCTGGAGCTTCTCGTGGTTTGTGGCCTAGCTTGCTCCACCCCCTGCCCTTGAGATTTTCCCGGAGGTGGGCTGCATTTTGGCTGCCTTTTGGGCTGGAGCTTCTCGTGGTTTGAGGCCTGGCTTGCTCCACCCCCTGCTCTTGAGATTCTCCCGGAGGTGGGCTGCATTTTGGCTGCCTTTTGGGCTGGAGCTTCTCGTGGTTTGAGGCCTGGCTTGCTCCACCCCCTGCTCTTGAGATTCTCCCGGAGGTGGGCTGCATTTTGGCTGCCTTTTGGGCTGGAGCTTCTCGTGGTTTGAGGCCTGGCTTGCTCCACCCGCTGCTCTTGAGATTCTCCCGGAGGTGGGCTGCATTTTGGCTGATTCTTGCGCTGGAGCTTCCCGTGGTTTGAGGCCTGGCTTGCTCCACCCCCTGCTCTTGAGATTCTCCCGGATGTGGGCTGCATTTTGGCTGCCTTTTGGGCTGGAGCTTCTCGTGGTTTGAGGCCTGGCTTGCTCCACCCCCTGCTCTTGAAATTCTCCCGGAGGTGGGCTGCATTTTGGCTGCCTTTTGGGCTGGAGCTTCTCGTGGTTTGAGGCCTGGCTTGCTCCACCCCCTGCTCTTGAGATTCTCCCGGATGTGGGCTGCATTTTGGCTGCCTTTTGGGCTGGAGCTTCTTGTTGTTTGAGGCCTGGCTTGCTCCACCCCCTGCTCTTGAGATTCTCCCAGATGTATGCTGCATTTTGGCTGCCTTTTGGGCTGGAGCTTCTCGTGGTTTGAGGCCTGGCTTGCTCCACCCCCTGCTCTTGAGATTCTCCCGGATGTGGGCTGCATTTTGGCTGCCTTTTGGGCTGGAGCTTCCCGTGGTTTGAGGCCTGGCTTGCTCCACCCCCTGCTCTTGAGATTCTCCCGGATGTGGGCTGCATTTTGACTTCATTTTGGGCTGGAGCTTCTCGTGGTTTGAGGCCTAGCTTGCTCCACCCCCTGCTCTTGAGATTCTCCCGGATGTGGGCTGCATTTTGGCTGCCTTTTGTGCTGGAGCTTCCCGTGGTTTGAGGCCTGGCTTGCTCCACCCCCTGCTCTTGAGATTCTCCCAGATGTGGGCTGCATTTTGGCTGCATTTAGGGCTGGAGCTTCTCGTGGTTTGGGGCCTGGCTTGCTCCACCCCCTGCTCTTGAGATTCTCCCGGATGTGGGCTGCATTTTGGCTGCCTTTTGGGCTGGAGCTTCTTGTGGTTTGAGGCCTGGCTTGCTCCACCCCCTGCTCTTGAGATTCTCCCGGATGTGGGCTGCATTTTGGCTGCCATTTGGGCTGGAGCTTCTCGTGGTTTGGGGCCTGGCTTGCTCCACCCCCTGCTCCTGAGATTCTCCCGGATGTGGGCTGCATTTTGGCTGCCTCTTGGGCTGGAGCTTCTTGTGGTTTGAGGCCTGGCTTGCTCCACCCCATGCTCTTGAGATTCTCCCGGATGTGGGCTGCATTTTGGCTGATTCTTGGGCTGGAGCTTCCCGTGGTTTGAGGCCTGGCTTGCTCCACCCCTTGCTCTTGAGATTCTCCCAGATGTGGGCTGAATTTTGACTTCATTTTGGGCTGGAGCTTCTCGTGGTTTGTGGCCTGGCTTGCTCCACCCCCTGCTCTTGAGATTCTCCCGGAGGTGGGCTGCATTTTGGCTGCCTTTTGTGCTGGAGCTTCCAATGGTTTGAGGCCTGGCTTGCTCCACCCCCTGCTCTTGAGATTCTCCTGGATGTGGGCTGCATTTTGGCTGCCTTTTGGGCGGGACCTTCTCGTGGTTTGGGGCCTGGCTTGCTCCACCCCCTGCTCTTGAGATTCTCCCGGACGTGGGCTGCATTTTGGCTGCCTGTTGGGCTGGAGCTTCTCGTGGTTTGAGGCCTGGCTTGCTCCACCCCTTACTCTTGAGATTCTCCCGGATGTGGGCTGCATTTTGGCTGCCTTTTGGGCTGGAGCTTCCCGTGGTTTGAGGCCTGGCTTGCTCCACCCCCTGCTCTTGAGATTATCCCGGATGTGGGCTGCATTTTGACTTCATTTTGGGCTGTAGCTTCTTGTGGTTTGAGGCCTGGCTTGCTCCACCCCCTGCTCTTGAGATTCTCCCGGATGTGGGCTGCATTTTGGCTGCCTGTTGGGCTGGAGCTTCTTGTGGTTTGAGGCCTGGCTTGCTCCACCCCCTGCTCTTGAGATTCTCCCGGATGTGGGCTGCATTTTGGCTTCATCTTGGGCTGGATCTTCCCGTGGTTTGAGGCCTGGCTTGCTCCACCCCCTGCTCTTGAGATTCTCCCAGATGTGGGCTGCATTTTGGCTGCCTTTTGGGCTGGAGGTTCTCGTGGTTTGTGGCCTAGCTTGCTCCACCCCCTGCTCTTGAGATTCTCCCGGAGGTGGGCTGCATTTTGGCTGCCTTTTGGGCTGGAGCTTCCAATGGTTTGAGGCCTGCCTTGCTCCACCCCCTGCTCTTGAGATTCTCCTGGATGTGGGCTGCATTTTGGCTGCCTTTTGGGCGGGACCTTCTCGTGGTTTGAGGCCTGGCTTGCTCCACCCCCTGCTCTTGAGATTCTCCCGGATGTGGGCTGCATTTTGGCTGCCTTTTGGGCTGGAGCTTCTCGTGGTTTGAGGCCTGGCTTGCTCCACCCCCTGCTCTTGAGATTCTTTGGGATGTGGGCTGCATTTTGGCTGCATTTTGGGCTGGAGCTTCTCGTGGTTTGGGGCCTGGCTTGCTCCACCCCCTGCTCTTGAGATTCTCCCGGATGTGGGCTGCATTTTGGCTGCCTGTTGGGCTGGAGCTTCTTGTGGTTTGAGGCCTGGCTTGCTCCACCCCCTGCTCTTGAGAATCTCCCGGATGTGGGCTGCATTTTGGCTGCCTTTTGGGCTGGAGCTTCTCGTGGTTTGAGGCCTGGCTTGCTCCACCCCCTGCTCTTGAGATTCTCCCGGAGGTGGGCTGCATTTTGGCTGCCTTTTGGGCTGGAGCTTCTCTTGGTTTGAGGCCTGGCTTGCTCCACCCCCTGCTCTTGAGATTCTCCCGGAGGTGGGCTGCATTTTGGCTGATTCTTGGGCTGGAACTTCCCGTGGTTTGAGGCCTGGCTTGCTCCACCCCCTGCTCTTGAGATTCTCCCGGAGGTGGGCTGCATTTTGGCTGCTTTTTGGGCTGGAGCTTCTCGTGGTTTGAGGCCTGGCTTGCTCAACCCCCTGCTCTTGAGATTCTCCCGGATGTGGGCTGCATTTTGGCTTCCTTTTGGGCTGGAGCTTCTCGTGGTTTGAGGCCTGGCTTGCTCCACCCCCTGCTCTTGAAATTCTCCTGGAAGTGGGCTGCATTTTGGCTGCCTTTTGGGCTGGAGCTTCTCGTGGTTTGAGGCCTGGCTTGCTCCACCCCCTGCTCTTGAGATTCTCCCGGATGTGGGCTGCATTTTGACTTCATTTTGGGCTGGAGCTTCTCGTGGTTTGTGGCCTAGCTTGCTCCACCCCCTACTCTTGAGATTCTCCCGGATGTGGTCTGCATTTTGGCTGCCTGTTGGGCTGGAGCTTCCCGTGGTTTGAGGCCTGGCTTGCTCCACCCCCTGCTCTTGAGATTCTCCCGGATGTGGGCTGGATTTTGGCTGCCTTTTGGGCTGGAGCTTCTCGTGGTTTGGGGCCTGGCTTGCTCCACCCCCTGCTCTTGAGATTCTCCCGGACGTGGGCTGCATTTTGGCTGCCTGTTGGGCTGGAGCTTCTCGTGGTTTGAGGCCTGGCTTGCTCCACCCCTTACTCTTGAGATTCTCCCGGATGTGGGCTGCATTTTGGCTGCCTTTTGGGCTGGAGCTTCCCGTGGTTTGAGGCCTGGCTTGCTCCACCCCCTGCTCTTGAGATTATCCCGGATGTGGGCTGCATTTTGACTTCATTTTGGGCTGGAGCTTCTCGTGGTTTGTGGCCTAGCTTGCTCCACCCCCTGCTCTTGAGATTTTCCCGGAGGTGGGCTGCATTTTGGCTGCCTTTTGGGCTGGAGCTTCCCGTGGTTTGAGGCCTGGCTTGCTCCACCCCCTGCTCTTGAGATTCTCCCAGATGTGGGCTGCATTTTGGCTGCCTGTTGGGCTGGAGCTTCTTGTGGTTTGAGGCCTGGCTTGCTCCACCCCCTGCTCTTGAGATTCTCCCGGATGTGGGCTGCATTTTGGCTGCCTGTTGGGCTGGAGCTTCTTGTGGTTTGAGGCCTGGCTTGCTCCACCCCCTGCTCTTGAGATTCTCCCGGATGTGGGCTGCATTTTGGCTTCATCTTGGGCTGGATCTTCCCGTGGTTTGAGGCCTGGCTTGCTCCACCCCCTGCTCTTGAGATTCTCCCAGATGTGGGCTGCATTTTGGCTGCCTTTTGGGCTGGAGCTTCTCGTGGTTTGAGGCCTGGCTTGCTCCACCCCCTGCTCTTGAGATTCTCCCGGATGTGGGCTGCATTTTGGCTGATTCTTGGGCTGGAGCTTCCCGTGGTTTGAGGCCTGGCTTGCTCCACCCCCTGCTCTTGAGATTCTCCCAGATGTGGGCTGCATTTTGGCTGCCTTTTGGGCTGGAGCTTCTCGTGGTTTGTGGCCTAGCTTGCTCCACCCCCTGCTCTTGAGATTCTCCCGGATGTGGGCTGCATTTTGGCTGCCTTTTGGGCTGGAGCTTCCAATGGTTTGAGGCCTGCCTTGCTCCACCCCCTGCTCTTGAGATTCTCCTGGATGTGGGCTGCATTTTGGCTGCCTTTTGGGCGGGACCTTCTCGTGGTTTGAGGCCTGGCTTGCTCCACCCCCTGCTCTTGAGATTCTTTGGGATGTGGGCTGCATTTTGGCTGCCTTTTGGGCTGGAGCTTCTCGTGGTTTGAGGCCTGGCTTGCTCCACCCCCTGCTCTTGAGATTCTTTGGGATGTGGGCTGCATTTTGGCTGCCTTTTGGGCTGGAGCTTCTCGTGGTTTGGGGCCTGGCTTGCTCCACCCCCTGCTCTTGAGATTCTCCCGGATGTGGGCTGCATTTTGGCTGCCTGTTGGTCTGGAGCTTCTTGTGGTTTGAGGCCTGGCTTGCTCCACCCCCTGCTCTTGAGATTCTCCCGGAGGTGGGCTGCATTTTGGCTGATTCTTGGGCTGGAGCTTCCCGTGGTTTGAGGCCTGGCTTGCTCCACCCCCTGCTCTTGAGATTCTCCCAGATGTGGCCTGCATTTTGGCTGCCTTTTGGGCTGGAGCTTCTCGTGGTTTGAGGCCTGGCTTGCTCCACCCCCTGCTCTTGAGTTTCTCCCGGATGTGGGCTGCATTTTGGCTTCCTTTTGGGCTGGAGCTTCCCGTGGTTTGAGGCCTGGCTTGCTCCACCCCCTGCTCTTGAGATTCTTTGGGATGTGGGCTGCATTTTGGCTGCCTTTTGGGCTGGAGCTTCTCGTGGTTTGAGGCCTGGCTTGCTCCACCCCCTGCTCTTGAGATTCTTTGGGATGTGGGCTGCATTTTGGCTGCCTTTTGGGCTGGAGCTTCTCTTGGTTTGAGGCCTGGCTTGCTCCACCCCCTGCTCTTGAGATTCTCCCGGAGGTGGGCTGCATTTTGGCTGATTCTTGGGCTGGAACTTCCCGTGGTTTGAGGCCTGGCTTGCTCCACCCCCTGCTCTTGAGATTCTGCCGGAGGTGGGCTGCATTTTGGCTGATACTTGGGCTGGAGCTTCTCGTGGTTTGAGGCCTGGCTTGCTCAACCCCCTGCTCTTGAGATTCTCCCGGATGTGGGCTGCATTTTGGCTTCCTTTTGGGCTGGAGCTTCTCGTGGTTTGAGGCCTGGCTTGCTCCACCCCCTGCTCTTGAAATTCTCCTGGAGGTGGGCTGCATTTTGGCTGCCTTTTGGGCTGGAGCTTCTCGTGGTTTGTGGCCTGGCTTGCTCCACCCCCTGCTCTTGAGATTCTCCCGGATGTGTGCTGCATTTTGACTTCATTTTGGGCTGGAGCTTCTCGTGGTTTGTGGCCTAGCTTGCTCCACCCCCTGCTCTTGAGATTCTCCCGGATGTGGTCTGCATTTTGGCTGCCTGTTGGGCTGGAGCTTCTTGTGGTTTGAGGCCTGGCTTGCTCCACCCCCTGCTCTTGAGATTCTCCCGGATGTGGGCTGCATTTTGGCTTCATCTTGGGCTGGATCTTCCCGTGGTTTGAGGCCTGGCTTGCTCCACCCCCTGCTCTTGAGATTCTCCCAGATGTGGGCTGCATTTTGGCTGCCTTTTGGGCTGGAGCTTCTCGTGGTTTGAGGCCTGGCTTGCTCCACCCCCTGCTCTTGAGATTCTCCCGGATGTGGGCTGCATTTTGGCTGATTCTTGGGCTGGAGCTTCCCGTGGTTTGAGGCCTGGCTTGCTCAACCCCCTGCTCTTGAGATTCTCCCAGATGTGGGCTGCATTTTGGCTGCCTTTTGGGCTGGAGGTTCTCGTGGTTTGTGGCCTAGCTTGCTCCACCCCCTGCTCTTGAGATTCTCCCGGAGGTGGGCTGCATTTTGGCTGCATTTTGGGCTGGAGCTTCCAATGGTTTGAGGCCTGCCTTGCTCCACCCCCTGCTCTTGAGATTCTCCTGGATGTGGGCTGCATTTTGGCTGCCTTTTGGGCGGGACCTTCTCGTGGTTTGAGGCCTGGCTTGCTCCACCCCCTGCTCTTGAGATTCTTTGGGATGTGGGCTGCATTTTGGCTGACTTTTGGGCTGGAGCTTCTCGTGGTTTGAGGCCTGGCTTGCTCCACCCCCTGCTCTTGAGATTCTTTGGGATGTGGGCTGCATTTTGGCTGCCTTTTGGGCTGGAGCTTCTCGTGGTTTGGGGCCTGGCTTGCTCCACCCCCTGCTCTTGAGATTCTCCCGGATGTGGGCTGCATTTTGGCTGCCTGTTGGTCTGGAGCTTCTTGTGGTTTGAGGCCTGGCTTGCTCCACCCCCTGCTCTTGAGATTCTCCCGGAGGTGGGCTGCATTTTGGCTGATTCTTGGGCTGGAGCTTCCCGTGGTTTGAGGCCTGGCTTGCTCCACCCCCTGCTCTTGAGATTCTCCCGGATGTGGTCTGCATTTTGGCTGCCTGTTGGGCTGGAGCTTCCCGTGGTTTGAGGCCTGGCTTGCTCCACCCCCTGCTCTTGAGATTCTCCCGGATGTGGGCTGCATTTTGGCTGCCTTTTGGGCTGGAGCTTCTCGTGGTTTGGGGCCTGGCTTGCTCCACCCCCTGCTCTTGAGATTCTCCCGGACGTGGGCTGCATTTTGGCTGCCTGTTGGGCTGGAGCTTCTTGTGGTTTGAGGCCTGGCTTGCTCCACCCAATGCTCTTGAGATTCTCCCGGATGTGGGCTGCATTTTGGCTTCATCTTGGGCTGGATCTTCCCGTGGTTTGAGGCCTGGCTTGCTCCACCCCCTGCTCTTGAGATTCTCCCGCATGTGGGCTGCATTTTGGCTTCCTTTTGGGCTGGAGCTTCTCGTGGTTTGGGGACTGGCTTGCTCCACCCCCTGCTCTTGAGATTCTCCCGGATGTGGGCTGCATTTTGGTTGCCTGTTGGGCTGGAGCTTCTTGTGGTTTGAGGCCTGGCTTGCTCCACCCCCTGCTCTTGAGATTCTCCCGGATGTGGGCTGCATTTTGGCTGATTCTTGGGCTGGAGCTTCCCGTGGTTTGAGGCCTGGCTTGCTCCACCCCCTGCTCTTGAGATTCTCCCAGATGTGGGCTGCATTTTGACTTCATTTTGGGCTGGAGGTTCTCGTGGTTTGTGGCCTAGCTTGCTCCACCCCCTGCTCTTGAGATTCTCCCGGAGGTGGGCTGCATTTTGGCTGCCTTTTGGGCTGGAGCTTCTCGTGGTTTGAGGCCTGGCTTGCTCCACCCCCTGCTCTTGAGATTCTCCCGGAGGTGGGCTGCATTTTGGCTGCCTTTTGGGCTGGAGCTTCTCGTGGTTTGAGGCCTGGCTTGCTCCACCCCCTGCTCTTGAGATTCTCCCGGATGTGGGCTGCATTTTGGCTGCCTTTTGGGCTGGAGGTTCTCGTGGTTTGTGGCCTAGCTTGCTCCACCCCCTGCTCTTGAGATTCTCCCGGAGGTGGGCTGCATTTTGGCTGCATTTTGGGCTGGAGCTTCCAATGGTTTGAGGCCTGCCTTGCTCCACCCCCTGCTCTTGAGATTCTCCTGGATGTGGGCTGCATTTTGGCTGCCTTTTGGGCGGGACCTTCTCGTGGTTTGAGGCCTGGCTTGCTCCACCCCCTGCTCTTGAGATTCTTTGGGATGTGGGCTGCATTTTGGCTGCCTTTTGGGCTGGAGCTTCTCGTGGTTTGAGGCCTGGCTTGCTCCACCCCCTGCTCTTGAGATTCTTTGGGATGTGGGCTGCATTTTGGCTGCCTTTTGGGCTGGAGCTTCTCGTGGTTTGGGGCCTGGCTTGCTCCACCCCCTGCTCTTGAGATTCTCCCGGATGTGGGCTGCATTTTGGCTGCCTGTTGGTCTGGAGCTTCTTGTGGTTTGAGGCCTGGCTTGCTCCACCCCCTGCTCTTGAGATTCTCCCGGAGGTGGGCTGCATTTTGGCTGATTCTTGGGCTGGAGCTTCCCGTGGTTTGAGGCCTGGCTTGCTCCACCCCCTGCTCTTGAGATTCTCCCGGATGTGGCCTGCATTTTGGCTGCCTTTAGGGCTGGAGCTTCTCGTGGTTTGAGGCCTGGCTTGCTCCACCCCCTGCTCTTGAGATTCTCCCGGATGTGGGCTGCATTTTGGCTGCCTTTTGGGCTGGAGGTTCTCGTGGTTTGTGGCCTAGCTTGCTCCACCCCCTGCTCTTGAGATTCTCCCGGAGGTGGGCTGCATTTTGGCTGCATTTTGGGCTGGAGCTTCCAATGGTTTGAGGCCTGCCTTGCTCCACCCCCTGCTCTTGAGATTCTCCTGGATGTGGGCTGCATTTTGGCTGCCTTTTGGGCGGGACCTTCTCGTGGTTTGAGGCCTGGCTTGCTCCACCCCCTGCTCTTGAGATTCTTTGGGATGTGGGCTGCATTTTGGCTGCCTTTTGGGCTGGAGCTTCTCGTGGTTTGAGGCCTGGCTTGCTCCACCCCCTGCTCTTGAGATTCTTTGGGATGTGGGCTGCATTTTGGCTGCCTTTTGGGCTGGAGCTTCTCGTGGTTTGGGGCCTGGCTTGCTCCACCCCCTGCTCTTGAGATTCTCCCGGATGTGGGCTGCATTTTGGCTGCCTGTTGGTCTGGAGCTTCTTGTGGTTTGAGGCCTGGCTTGCTCCACCCCCTGCTCTTGAGATTCTCCCGGAGGTGGGCTGCATTTTGGCTGATTCTTGGGCTGGAGCTTCCCGTGGTTTGAGGCCTGGCTTGCTCCACCCCCTGCTCTTGAGATTCTCCCGGATGTGGCCTGCATTTTGGCTGCCTTTAGGGCTGGAGCTTCTCGTGGTTTGAGGCCTGGCTTGCTCCACCCCCTGCTCTTGAGATTCTCCCGGATGTGGGCTGCATTTTGGCTTCATTTTGGGCTGGAGCTTCTCGTGGTTTGAGGCCTGGCTTGCTCCACCCCCTGCTCTTGAGATTCTTTGGGATGTGGGCTGCATTTTGGCTGCCTTTTGGGCTGGAGCTTCTCGTGGTTTGGGGCCTGGCTTGCTCCACCCCCTGCTCTTGAGATTCTCCCGGATGTGGGCTGCATTTTGGCTGCCTTTTGGGCTGGAGCTTCTCGTGGTTTGAGGCCTGGCTTGCTCCACCCCCTGCTCTTGAGATTCTCCCGGATGTGGTCTGCATTTTGGCTGCCTGTTGGGCTGGAGCTTCTTGTGGTTTGAGGCCTGGCTTGCTCCACCCAATGCTCTTGAGATTCTCCCGGATGTGGGCTGCATTTTGGCTTCATCTTGGGCTGGATCTTCCCGTGGTTTGAGGCCTGGCTTGCTCCACCCCCTGCTCTTGAGATTCTCCCGGATGTGGGCTGCATTTTGGCTTCCTTTTGGGCTCGAGCTTCTCGTGGTTTGGGGACTGGCTTGCTCCACCCCCTGCTCTTGATATTCTCCTGGATGTGGGCTGCATTTTGGTTGCCTGTTGGGCTGGAGCTTCTTGTGGTTTGAGGCCTGGCTTGCTCCACCCCCTGCTCTTGAGATTCTCCCGGATGTGGGCTGCATTTTGGCTGATTCTTGGGCTGGAGCTTCCCGTGGTTTGAGGCCTGGCTTGCTCCACCCCCTGCTCTTGAGATTCTCCCAGATGTGGGCTGCATTTTGACTTCATTTTGGGCTGGAGGTTCTCGTGGTTTGTGGCCTAGCTTGCTCCACCCCCTGCTCTTGAGATTCTCCCGGAGGTGGGCTGCATTTTGGCTGCCTTTTGGGCTGGAGCTTCCAATGGTTTGAGGCCTGGCTTGCTCCACCCCCTGCTCTTGAGATTCTCCCCGAGGTGGGCTGCATTTTGGCTGCCTTTTGGGCTGGACCTTCTCGTGGTTTGAGGCCTGGCTTGCTCCACCCCCTGCTCTTGAGATTCTTTGGGATGTGGGCTGCATTTTGGCTGCCTTTTGGGCTGGAGCTTCTCGTGGTTTGAGGCCTGGCTTGCTCCACCCCCTGCTCTTGAGATTCTCCCGGATGTGGGCTGCATTTTGGCTGCCTTTTGGGCTGGAGCTTCTTGTGGTTTGTGGCCTGGCTTGCTCCACCCCCTGCTCTTGAGATTCTCCTGGATGTGGGCTGCATTTTGGCTGAAATTTGGGCTGGAGCTTCTCGTGGTTTGAGGCCTGGCTTGCTCCACCCCCTGCTCTTGAGATTCTCCCGGATGTGGGCTGCATTTTGGCTGCCTTTTGGGCTGGAGCTTTTCGTGGTTTGAGGCCTGGCTTGCTCCACCCCCTGCTCTTGAGATTCTCGCGGAGGTGGGCTGCATTTTGGCTGATTCTTGGGCTGGAGCTTCCCGTGGTTTGAGGCCTGGCTTGCTCCACCCCCTGCTCTTGAGATTCTCCCGGAGGTGGGCTGAATTTTGGCTGCCTTTTGGGCTGGAGCTTCTCGTGGTTTGAGGCCTGCCTTGCTCCACCCCCTGCTCTTGAAATTCTCCTGGAGGTGGGCTGCATTTTGGCTGCCTTTTGGGCTGGAGCTTCTCGTGGTTTGAGGCCTGGCTTGCTCCACCCCCTGCTCTTGAGATTCTCCCGGATGTGTGCTGCATTTTGACTTCATTTTGGGCTGGAGCTTCTCGTGGTTTGTGGCCTAGATTGCTCCACCCCCTGCTCTTGAGATTCTCCCGGAGGTGGGCTGCATTTTGGCTGCCTGTTGGGCTGGAGCTTCTCGTGGTTTGAGGCCTGGCTTGCTCCACCCCCTGCTCTTGAGATTCTCCCGGAGGTGGGCTGCATTTTGGCTGCCTTTTGGGCTGGAGCTTCTCGTGGTTTGAGGCCTGGCTTGCTCCACCCCCTGCTCTTGAGATTCTCCCGGATGTGGGCTGCATTTTGGCTGCCTTTTGGGCTGGAGCTTCTCGTGGTTTGAGGCCTGGCTTGCTCCACCCCCTGCTCTTGAGATTCTCCCGGAGGTGGGCTGC
The DNA here is from genome assembly GCA_027574665.1 of Rhynochetos jubatus. Classification (NCBI taxonomy): domain Eukaryota; kingdom Metazoa; phylum Chordata; class Aves; order Eurypygiformes; family Rhynochetidae; genus Rhynochetos; species Rhynochetos jubatus. The sequence continues at coordinate 317,235 of JAQBHY010000071.1, forward strand.
ATTTTGGCTGCCTTTTGGGCTGGAGCTTCTCGTGGTTTGAGGCCTGGCTTACTCCACCCCCTGCTCTTGAGATTCTCCCGGATGTGGGCTGCATTTTCGCTGCCTTTTGGGCTGGAGCTTCTCGTGGTTTGGGGCCTGGCTTGCTCCACCCCCTGCTCTTGAGATTCTCCTGGATGTGGGCTGCATTTTGGCTGCTTGTTGGGCTGGAGCTTCTTGTGGTTTGAGGCATGGCTTGCTCCACCCCCTGCTCTTGAGATTCTCCCGGATGTGGGCTGCATTTTGGCTGATTCTTGGGCTGGAGCGTCCCGTGGTTTGAGGCCTGGCTTGCTCCAGCCCCTGCTCTTGAGATTCTCCCCGAGGTGGGCTGCATTTTGGCTGCCTTTTGGGCTGGAGCTTCCGATGGTTTGAGGCCTGGGTTGCTCCACCCCCTGCTCTTGAGATTCTCGTGGATGTGGGCTGATTTTGGCTGCCTTTTGGGCGGGACCTTCTCGTGGTTTGAGGCCTGGCTTGCTCCACCCCCTGCTCTTGAGATTCTTTGGGATGTGGGCTGCATTTTGGCTGCCTTTTGGGCTGGAGCTTCTCGTGGTTTGAGGCCTGGCTTGCTCCACCCCCTGCTCTTGAGATTCTTTGGGATGTGGGCTGCATTTTGGCTGCCTTTTGGGCTGGAGCTTCTCGTGGTTTGGGGCCTGGCTTGCTCCACCCCCTGCTCTTGAGATTCTCCCGGATGTGGGCTGCATTTTGGCTGCCTGTTGGCTGGAGCTTTTCGTGGTTTGAGGCCTGGCTTGCTCCACCCCCTGCTCTTGAGATTCTCCCGGAGGTGGGCTGCATTTTGGCTGCCTTTGCGGCTGGAGCTTCTCGTGGTTTGAGGCCTGGCTTGCTCCACCCCCTGCTCTTGAGATTCTCCCGGAGGTGGGCTGCATTTTGGCTGATTCTTGGGCTGGAGCTTCCCGTGGTTTGAGGCCTGGCTTGCTCCACCCCCTGCTCTTGAGATTCTCCCCGAGGTGGGCTGCATTTTGGCTGCCTTTTGGGCTGGAGCTTCTCGTGGTTTGAGGCCTGCCTTGCTCCACCCCCTGCTCTTGAAATTCTCCTGGAGGTGGGCTGCATTTTGGCTGCCTTTTGGGCTGGAGCTTCTCGTGGTTTGAGGCCTGGCTTGCTCCACCCCCTGCTCTTGAGATTCTCCCGGATGTGTGCTGCATTTTGACTTCATTTTGGGCTGCAGCTTCTCGTGGTTTGTGGCCTAGATTGCTCCACCCCCTGCTCTTGAGATTCTCCCGGAGGTGGGCTGCATTTTGGCTGCCTGTTGGGCTGGAGCTTCTCGTGGTTTGAGGCCTGGCTTGCTCCACCCCCTGCTCTTGAGATTCTCCCGGAGGTGGGCTGCATTTTGGCTGCCTTTTGGGCTGGAGCTTCTCGTGGTTTGAGGCCTGGCTTGCTCCACCCCCTGCTCTTGAGATTCTCCCGGATGTGGGCTGCATTTTGGCTGCCTTTTGGGCTGGAGCTTCTCGTGGTTTGAGGCCTGGCTTGCTCCACCCCCTGCTCTTGAGATTCTCCCGGAGGTGGGCTGCATTTTGGCTGCCTTTTGGGCTGGAGCTTCTCGTGGTTTGAGGCCTGGCTTACTCCACCCCCTGCTCTTGAGATTCTCCCGGATGTGGGCTGCATTTTCGCTGCCTTTTGGGCTGGAGCTTCTCGTGGTTTGGGGCCTGGCTTGCTCCACCCCCTGCTCTTGAGATTCTCCTGGATGTGGGCTGCATTTTGGCTGCTTGTTGGGCTGGAGCTTCTTGTGGTTTGAGGCCTGGCTTGCTCCACCCCCTGCTCTTGAGATTCTCCCGGATGTGGGCTGCATTTTGGCTGATTCTTGGGCTGGAGCGTCCCGTGGTTTGAGGCCTGGCTTGCTCCAGCCCCTGCTCTTGAGATTCTCCCCGAGGTGGGCTGCATTTTGGCTGCCTTTTGGGCTGGAGCTTCCGATGGTTTGAGGCCTGGCTTGCTCCACCCCCTGCTCTTGAGATTCTCGTGGATGTGGGCTGATTTTGGCTGCCTTTTGGGCGGGACCTTCTCGTGGTTTGAGGCCTGGCTTGCTCCACCCCCTGCTCTTGAGATTCTTTGGGATGTGGGCTGCATTTTGGCTGCCTTTTGGGCTGGAGCTTCTCGTGGTTTGAGGCCTGGCTTGCTCCACCCCCTGCTCTTGAGATTCTTTGGGATGTGGGCTGCATTTTGGCTGCCTTTTGGGCTGGAGCTTCTCGTGGTTTGGGGCCTGGCTTGCTCCACCCCCTGCTCTTGAGATTCTCCCGGATGTGGGCTGCATTTTGGCTGCCTGTTGGCTGGAGCTTTTCGTGGTTTGAGGCCTGGCTTGCTCCACCCCCTGCTCTTGAGATTCTCCCGGAGGTGGGCTGCATTTTGGCTGCCTTTGCGGCTGGAGCTTCTCGTGGTTTGAGGCCTGGCTTGCTCCACCCCCTGCTCTTGAGATTCTCCCGGAGGTGGGCTGCATTTTGGCTGATTCTTGGGCTGGAGCTTCCCGTGGTTTGAGGCCTGGCTTGCTCCACCCCCTGCTCTTGAGATTCTCCCCGAGGTGGGCTGCATTTTGGCTGCCTTTTGGGCTGGAGCTTCTCGTGGTTTGAGGCCTGCCTTGCTCCACCCCCTGCTCTTGAAATTCTCCTGGAGGTGGGCTGCATTTTGGCTGCCTTTTGGGCTGGAGCTTCTCGTGGTTTGAGGCCTGGCTTGCTCCACCCCCTGCTCTTGAGATTCTCCCGGATGTGTGCTGCATTTTGACTTCATTTTGGGCTGCAGCTTCTCGTGGTTTGTGGCCTAGATTGCTCCACCCCCTGCTCTTGAGATTCTCCCGGAGGTGGGCTGCATTTTGGCTGCCTGTTGGGCTGGAGCTTCTCGTGGTTTGAGGCCTGGCTTGCTCCACCCCCTGCTCTTGAGATTCTCCCGGAGGTGGGCTGCATTTTGGCTGCCTTTTGGGCTGGAGCTTCTCGTGGTTTGAGGCCTGGCTTGCTCCACCCCCTGCTCTTGAGATTCTCCCGGATGTGGGCTGCATTTTGGCTGCCTTTTGGGCTGGAGCTTCTCGTGGTTTGAGGCCTGGCTTGCTCCACCCCCTGCTCTTGAGATTCTCCCGGAGGTGGGCTGCATTTTGGCTGCCTTTTGGGCTGGAGCTTCTCGTGGTTTGAGGCCTGGCTTGCTCCACCCCCTGCTCTTGAGATTCTCCCGGATGTGGGCTGCATTTTCGCTGCCTTTTGGGCTGGAGCTTCTCATGGTTTGGGGCCTGGCTTGCTCCACCCCCTGCTCTTGAGATTCTCCTGGATGTGGGCTGCATTTTGGCTGCTTGTTGGGCTGGAGCTTCTTGTGGTTTGAGGCCTGGCTTGCTCCACCCCCTGCTCTTGAGATTCTCCCGGATGTGGGCTGCATTTTGGCTGATTCTTGGGCTGGAGCGTCCCGTGGTTTGAGGCCTGGCTTGCTCCACCCCCTGCTCTTGAGATTCTCCCGGAGGTGGGCTGCATTTTGGCTGCATTTTGGGCTGGAGCTTCTCGTGGTTTGAGGCCTGGCTTGCTCCACCCCCTGCTCTTGAGATTCTCCCGGAGGTGGGCTGCATTTTGGCTGATTCTTGGGCTGGAGCTTCCAGTGGTTTGAGGCCTGGCTTGCTCCACCCCCTGCTCTTGAGATTCTCCCGGAGGTGGGCTGCATTTTGGCTGCCTTTTGGGCTGGAGCTTCTCGTGGTTTGAGGCCTGGCTTGCTCCACCCCCTGCTCTTGAGATTCTCCCGGATGTGTGCTGCATTTTGACTTCATTTTGGGCTGGAGCTTCTCGTGGTTTGTGGCCTAGCTTGCTCCACCCCCTGCTCTTGAGATTCTCCCAGATGTGGGCTGCATTTTCGCTGCCTTTAGGGCTGGAGCTTCTCGTGGTTTGAGGCCTGGCTTGCTCCACCCCCTGCTCTTGAGATTCTCCCGGATGTGGGCTGCATTTTGGCTGCCTTTTGGGCTGGAGCTTCTCGTGGTTTGAGGCCTGGCTTGCTCCACCCCCTGCTCTTGAGATTCTCCCGGATGTGGGCTGCATTTTGGCTGCCTTTTGGGCTGGAGCTTCTCGTGGTTTGGGGCCTGGCTTGCTCCACCCCCTGCTCTTGATATTCTCCCGGATGTGGGCTGCATTTTGGCTGCCTTTTGGGCTGGAGCTTCTCGTGGTTTGAGGCCTGGCTTGCTCCACCCCCTGCTCTTGAGATTCTCCCGGATGTGGGCTGCATTTTGGCTGCCTTTTGGGCTGGAGCTTCTTGTGGTTTGAGGCCTGGCTTGCTCCACCCCCTGCTCTTGAGATTCTCACGGATGTGGGCTGCATTTTGGCTGATTCTTGGGCTGGAGCTTCCCGTGGTTTGAGGCCTGGCTTGCTCCACCCCCTGCTCTTGAGATTCTCCCGGATGTGGTCTGCATCTTGGCTGATTCTTGGGCTGGATCTTCCCTTGGTTTGAGGCCTGGCTTGCTCCATTCCCTGCTCTTCGGAATCTCCTGGATGTGGGCTGCATTTTGGCTGAATTTTGGGCTGGAGCTTCTCGTGGTTTGAGGGCTGGCTTGCTCAACCCCCTGCTCTTGAGATTCTCCCGGATGTGGGCTGCATTTTGGCTGCCTTTTGTGCTGGAGCTTCTCGTGGTTTGAGGCCTGGCTTGCTCCACCCCCTGCTCTTGAGTTTCTCCCGGAGGTGGGCTGCATTTTGGCTGCATTTTGGGCTGGAGCTTCTCGTGGTTTGAGGCCTGGCTTGCTCCACCCCCTGCTCTTGAGATTCTCCCGGAGGTGGGCTGTATTTTGGCTTCCTTTTGGGCTGGAGCTTCTCGTGGTTTGAGGCCTGGCTTGCTCCACCCCCTGCTCTTGAAATTCTCCTGGAGGTGGGCTGCATTTTGGCTGCCTTTTGGGCTGGAGCTTCTCGTGGTTTGAGGCCTGGCTTGCTCCACCCCCTGCTCTTGAGATTCTTTGGGATGTGGGCTGCATTTTGACTTCATTTTGGGCTGGAGCTTCTCTTCGTTTGTGGCCTAGATTGCTCCACCCCCTGCTCTTGAGATTCTCCCAGATGTGGGCTGCATAATTATCTGCCTTTTCGGCTGGAGCTTCTCGTGGTTTGAGGCCTGGCTTGATCCACCCCCTGCTCTTGAGATTCTCCCGGAGGTGGGCTGGATTTTGGCTGCCTTTAGGGCTGGAGCTTCTTGTGGTTTGAGGCCTGGCTTGCTCCACCCCCTGCTCTTGAGATTCTCCTGGATGTGGGGCGCATTTTGGCTGATTCTTGGGCTGGAGCTTCCCGTGGTTTGTGGCCTGGCTTGCTCCACCCCCTGCTCTTGAGATTCTCCTGGATGTGGGCTGCGTTTTGGCTGCCTTTTGGGCTGGAGCTTCTCGTGGTTTGAGGCCTGGCTTGCTCCACCCCCTGCTCTTGAAATTCTCCCGGATGTGGGCTGCATTTTGGCTGCCTTTTGGGCTGGAGCTTCTCGTGGTTTGAGGCCGGGCTTGCTCCACCCCCTGCTCTTGAGATTCTCCCGGATGTGGGCTGCATTTTGGCTTCATTTTGGGCTGGAGCTTCTCGAGGTTTGTGGCCTGGCTTGCTCCACCCCCTGCTCTTGAGATTCTCCCGGATGTGGGCTGCATTTTGGCTGCCTTTTGGGCTGGAGCTTCTCGTGGTTTGGGGCCTGGCTTGCTCCACCCCCTGCTCTTGAGATTCTCCTGGATGTGGGCTGCATTTTGGCTGCTTGTTGGGCTGGAGCTTCTTGTGGTTTGAGGCCTGGCTTGCTCCACCCCCTGCTCTTGAGATTCTCCCGGAGGTGGGCTGCATTTTGGCTGATTCTTGGGCTGGAGCGTCCCGTGGTTTGAGGCCTGGCTTGCTCCACCCCCTGCTCTTGAGATTCTCCCGGAGGTGTGCTGCATTTTGGCTGCCTTTTGGGCTGGAGCTTCTTGTGGTTTGAGGCCTGGCTTGCTCCACCCCCTGCTCTTGAGATTCTCCCGGAGGTGGGCTGCATTTTGGCTGATTCTTGGGCTGGAGCTTCCCGTGGTTTGAGGCCTGGCTTGCTCCACCCCCTGCTCTTGAGATTCTCCCGGAGGTGGGCTGCATTTTGGCTGCCTTTTGGGCTGGAGCTTCTCGTGGTTTGAGGCCTGGCTTGCTCCACCCCCTGCTCTTGAGATTCTCCCGGATGTGTGCTGCATTTTGACTTCATTTTGGGCTGGAGCTTCTCGTGGTTTGTGGCCTAGCTTGCTCCACCCCCTGCTCTTGAGATTCTCCCAGATGTGGGCTGCATTTTGGCTGCCTTTAGGGCTGGAGCTTCTCGTGGTTTGAGGCCTGGCTTGCTCCACCCCCTGCTCTTGAGATTCTCCCGGATGTGGGCTGCATTTTGGCTGCCTTTTGGGCTGGAGCTTCTCGTGGTTTGAGGCCTGGCTTGCTCCACCCCCTGCTCTTGAGATTCTCCCGGATGTGGGCTGCATTTTGGCTGCCTTTTGGGCTGGAGCTTCTCGTGGTTTGGGGCCTGGCTTGCTCCACCCCCTGCTCTTGATATTCTCCCGGATGTGGGCTGCATTTTGGCTGCCTTTTGGGCTGGAGCTTCTAGTGGTTTGGGGCCTGGCTTGCTCCACCCCCTGCTCTTGAGATTCTCCAGGATGTGGGCTGCATTTTGGCTGCCTTTTGGGCTGGAGCTTCTTGTGGTTTGAGGCCTGGCTTGCTCCACCCCCTGCTCTTGAGATTCTCACGGATGTGGGCTGCATTTTGGCTGATTCTTGGGCTGGAGCTTCCCGTGGTTTGAGGCCTGGCTTGCTCCACCCCCTGCTCTTGAGATTCTCCCGGATGTGGTCTGCATCTTGGCTGATTCTTGGGCTGGATCTTCCCTTGGTTTGAGGCCTGGCTTGCTCCATTCCCTGCTCTTGAGAATCTCCTGGATGTGGGCTGCATTTTGGCTGAATTTTGGGCTGGAGCTTCTCGTGGTTTGAGGCCTGGCTTGCTCAACCCCCTGCTCTTGAGATTCTCCCGGATGTGGGCTGCATTTTGGCTGCCTTTTGTGCTGGAGCTTCTCGTGGTTTGAGGCCTGGCTTGCTCCACCCCCTGCTCTTGAGTTTCTCCCGGAGGTGGGCTGCATTTTGGCTGCCTTTTGGGCTGGAGCTTCTCGTGGTTTGAGGCCTGGCTTGCTCCACCCCCTGCTCTTGAGATTCTCCCGGAGGTGGGCTGTATTTTGGCTTCCTTTTGGGCTGGAGCTTCTCGTGGTTTGAGGCCTGGCTTGCTCCACCCCCTGCTCTTGAAATTCTCCTGGAGGTGGGCTGCATTTTGGCTGCCTTTTGGGCTGGAGCTTCTCGTGGTTTGAGGCCTGGCTTGCTCCACCCCCTGCTCTTGAGATTCTCCCGGATGTGGGCTGCATTTTGACTTCATTTTGGGCTGGAGCTTCTCTTCGTTTGTGGCCTAGATTGCTCCACCCCCTGCTCTTGAGATTCTCCCAGATGTGGGCTGCATAATTATCTGCCTTTTCGGCTGGAGCTTCTCGTGGTTTGAGGCCTGGCTTGATCCACCCCCTGCTCTTGAGATTCTCCCGGAGGTGGGCTGGATTTTGGCTGCCTTTAGGGCTGGAGCTTCTTGTGGTTTGAGGCCTGGCTTGCTCCACCCCCTGCTCTTGAGATTCTCCTGGATGTGGGGCGCATTTTGGCTGATTCTTGGGCTGGAGCTTCCCGTGGTTTGTGGCCTGGCTTGCTCCACCCCCTGCTCTTGAGATTCTCCTGGATGTGGGCTGCATTTTAGCTTCATTTTGGGCTGGAGCTTCTCGAGGTTTGTGGCCTGGCTTGCTCCACCCCCTGCTCTTGAGATTCTCCCGGATGTGGGCTGCATTTTGGCTGCCTTTTTGGCTGGAGCTTCTCGTGGTTTGAGGCCTAGCTTGCTCCACCCCCTGCTCTTGAAATTCTCCCGGATGTGGGCTGCATTTTGGCTGCCTTTTGGGCTGGAGCTTCTCGAGGTTTGTGGCCTGGCTTGCTCCACGCTGTGCTCTTGAGATTCTCCCGGATGTGGGCTGCATTTTGGCTGCCTTTTGGGCTGGAGCTTCTCGTGGTTTGAGGCCTGGCTTGCTCCACCCCCTGCTCTTGAGATTCTCCCGGATGTGGGCTGCATTTTGGCTGCCTTTTGGGCGGGACCTTCTCGTGGTTTGAGGCCTGGCTTGCTCCACCCCCTGCTCTTGAGATTCTCCCGGATGTGGGCTGGATTTTGGCTGCCTTTTGGGCTGGAGCTTCTCGTGGTTTGGGGCCTGGTTTGCTCCACCCCCTGCTCTTGAGATTCTCCCGGATGTGGGCTGCATTTTGGCTGCCTTTTGGGCTGGAGCTTCTCGTGGTTTGAGGCCTGGCTTGCTCCACCCCCTGCTCTTGAGATTCTCCTGGAGGTGGGCTGGATTTTGGCTGCCTTTTGGGCTGGAGCTTCTTGTGGTTTGAGGCCTGGCTTGCTCCACCCCCTGCTCTTGATATTCTCCCGGATGTGGGCTTCATTTTGGCTGCCTTTGGGGCTGTAGCTTCTCGTGGTTTGAGGCCTGGCTTGCTCCACCCCCTGCTCTTGAGATTCTCCCGGATGTGGGCTGGATTTTGGCTGCCTTTTGGGCTGGAGCTTCTCATGGTTTGAGGCCTGGCTTGCTCCACCCCCTGCTCTTGAGATTCTCCCGGATGTGGGCTGCATTTTGGCTGATTCTTGGGCTAGAGATTCCCGTGGTTTGAGGCCTGGCTTGCTCCACCCCCTGCTCTTGAGATTCTCCCAGAGGTGGGCTGCATTTTGGCTGCCTTTTGGGCTGGAGCTTCTCGTGGTTTGAGGCCTGGTTTGCTCCACCCCCTGCTCTTGAGATTCTCCCGGATGTGGGCTGGATTTTGGCTGCCTTTTGGGCTGGAGCTTCTCGTGGTTTGAGGCCTGGCTTGCTCCACCCCCTGCTCTTGAGATTCTCCTGGAGGTGGGCTGCATTTTGGCTGCCTTTTGGGCTGGAGCTTCTTGTGGTTTGAGGCCTGGCTTGCTCCACCCCCTGCTCTTGAGATTCTCCCGGATGTGGGCTGCATTTTGGCTGCCTTTTGGGCTGGAGCTTCTCGTGGTTTGAGGCCTGGCTTGCTCCACCCCCTGCTCTTGAAATTCTCCTGGAGGTGGGCTGCATTTTGGCTGCCTTTTGGGCTGGAGCTTCTCGTGGTTTGAGGCCTGGCTTGCTCCACCCCCTGCTCTTGAGATTCTCCCGGATGTGGGCTGCATTTTGGCTGCCTTTTGGGCTGGAGCTTCCCGTGGTTTGGGGCCTGGTTTGCTCCACCCCCTGCTCTTGAGATTCTCCCGGATGTCGGCTGCATTTTGGCTGCCTTTTTGGCTGGAGCTTCTCGTGGTTTGAGGCCTAGCTTGCTCCACCCCCTGCTCTTGAAATTCTCCCGGATGTGGGCTGCATTTTGGCTGCCTTTTGGGCTGGAGCTTCTCGAGGTTTGTGGCCTGGCTTGCTCCACCCCCTGCTCTTGAGATTCTCCCGGATGTGGGCTGCATTTTGGCTGCCTTTTGGGCTGGAGCTTCTCGTGGTTTGAGGCCTGGCTTGCTCCACCCCCTGCTCTTGAGATTCTCCCGGATGTGGGCTGCATTTTGGCTGCCTTTTGGGCGGGACCTTCTCGTGGTTTGAGGCCTGGCTTGCTCCACCCCCTGCTCTTGAGATTCTCCCGGATGTGGGCTGGATTTTGGCTGCCTTTTGGGCTGGAGCTTCTCGTGGTTTGGGGCCTGGCTTGCTCCACCCCCTGCTCTTGATATTCTCCCGGAGGTGGGCTGCATTTTGGCTGCCTTTTGGGCTGGAGCTTCCCGTGGTTTGGGGCCTGGTTTTCTCCACCCCCTGCTCTTGAGATTCTCCCGGATGTGGGCTGCATTTTGGCTGCCTTTTGGGCTGGAGCTTCTCATGGTTTGAGGCCTGGCTTGCTCCACCCCCTGCTCTTGATATTCTCCCGGATGTGGGCTTCATTTTGGCTGCCTTTGGGGCTGTAGCTTCTCGTGGTTTGAGGCCTGGCTTGCTCCACCCCCTGCTCTTGATATTCTCCCGGATGTGGGCTGCATTTTGGCTGCCTTTTGGGCTGGAGCTTCTCGTGGTTTGAGGCCTGGCTTGCTCCACCCCCTGCTCTTGAGATTCTCCCGGACGTGGGCTGGATTTTTACTGCCTTTTGGGCTGGAGCTTCTCGTGGTTTGAGGCCTGGCTTGCTCCACCCCCTGCTCTCGATATTCTCCCAGATGTGGTCTGCATTTTGGCTTCATTTTGGGCTGGAGCTTCTCGAGGTTTGTGGCCTGGCTTGCTCCACCCCCTGCTCTTGAGATTCTCCCGGATGTGGGCTGCATTTTGGCTGATTCTTGGGCTGGAGCGTCCCGTGGTTTGAGGCCTGGCTTGCTCCACCCCCTGCTCTTGAGATTCTCCCAGATGTGGGCTGCATTTTGGCTGCGTTTAGGGCTGGAGCTTCTCGTGGTTTGAGGCCTGGCTTGCTCCACCCCCTGCTCTTGAGATTCTCCCGGATGTGGGCTGCATTTTGGCTGCCTTTTGGGCTGGAGCTTCTCGTGGTTTGAGGCCTGGCTTGCTCCACCCCCTGCTCTTGAGATTCTCCCGGATGTGGGCTGGATTTTGGCTGCCTTTTGGGCTGGAGCTTCTCGTGGTTTGGGGCCTGGTTTGCTCCACCCCCTGCTCTTGATATTCTCCCGGATGTGGGCTTCATTTTGGCTGCCTTTGGGGCTGTAGCTTCTCGTGGTTTGAGGCCTGGCTTGCTCCACCCCCTGCTCTTGAGATTCTCCCGGATGTGGGCTGCATTTTGGCTGCCTTTTGGGCTGGAGCTTCTCATGGTTTGAGGCCTGGCTTGCTCCACCCCCTGCTCTTGAGATTCTCCCGGATGTGGGCTGCATTTTGGCTGATTCTTGGGCTAGAGATTCCCGTGGTTTGAGGCCTGGCTTGCTCCACCCCCTGCTCTTGAGATTCTCCCAGAGGTGGGCTGCATTTTGGCTGCCTTTTGGGCTGGAGCTTCTCGTGGTTTGAGGCCTGGTTTGCTCCACCCCCTGCTCTTGAGATTCTCCCGGATGTGGGCTGGATTTTGGCTGCCTTTTGGGCTGGAGCTTCTCGTGGTTTGAGGCCTGGCTTGCTCCACCCCCTGCTCTTGAGATTCTCCTGGAGGTGGGCTGCATTTTGGCTGCCTTTTGGGCTGGAGCTTCTTGTGGTTTGAGGCCTGGATTGCTCCACCCCCTGCTCTTGAGATTCTCCCGGATGTGGGCTGCATTTTGGCTGCCTTTTGGGCTGGAGCTTCTCGTGGTTTGAGGCCTGGCTTGCTCCACCCCCTGCTCTTGAAATTCTCCCGGATGTGGGCTGCATTTTGGCTGCCTTTTGGGCTGGAGCTTCTCGTGGTTTGAGGCCTGGCTTGCTCCACCCCCTGCTCTTGAGATTCTCCCGGATGTGGGCTGCATTTTGGCTGCCTTTTGGGCTGGAGCTTCCCGTGGTTTGGGGCCTGGTTTGCTCCACCCCCTGCTCTTGAGATTCTCCTGGATGTGGGCTGCATTTTGGCTGCCTTTTGGGCTGGAGCTTCTTGTGGTTTGAGGCCTGGCTTGCTCCACCCCCTGCTCTTGATATTCTCCCGGATGTGGGCTTCATTTTGGCTGCCTTTGGGGCTGTAGCTTCTCGTGGTTTGAGGCCTGGCTTGCTCCACCCCCTGCTCTTGATATTCTCCCGGATGTGGGCTGCATTTTGGCTGCCTTTTGTGCTGGAGCTTCTCGTGGTTTGAGGCCTGGCTTGCTCCACCCCCTGCTCTTGAGATTCTCCCGGACGTGGGCTGGATTTTTACTGCTTTTTGGGCTGGAGCTTCTCGTGGTTTGAGGCCTGGCTTGCTCCACCCCCTGCTCTCGATATTCTCCCAGATGTGGTCTGCATTTTGGCTTCATTTTGGGCTGGAGCTTCTCGAGGTTTGTGGCCTGGCTTGCTCCACCCCATGCTCTTGAGATTCTCACGGATGTGGGCTGCATTTTGGCTGATTCTTGGGCTGGAGCGTCCCGTGGTTTGAGGCCTGGCTTGCTCCACCCCCTGCTCTTGAGATTCTCCCGGATGTGGGCTGCATTTTGGCTGCGTTTAGGGCTGGAGCTTCTCGTGGTTTGAGGCCTGGCTTGCTCCACCCCCTGCTCTTGAGATTCTCCCGGATGTGGGCTGCATTTTGGCTGCCTTTTGGGCTGGAGCTTCTCGTGGTTTGAGGCCTGGCTTGCTCCACCCCCTGCTCTTGAGATTCTCCCGGATGTGGGCTGGATTTTGGCTGCCTTTTGGGCTGGAGCTTCTCGTGGTTTGGGGACTGGTTTGCTCCACCCCCTGCTCTTGAGATTCTCCCGGATGTGGGCTGCATTTTGGCTGCCTGTTGGGATGGAGCTTCTTGTGGTTTGAGGCCTGGCTTGCTCCACCCCCTGCTCTTGAGATTCTCCCGGATGTGGGCTGCATTTTGGCTGATTCTTGGGCTGGAGCGTCCCGTGGTTTGAGGCCTGGCTTGCTCCACCCCCTGCTCTTGAGATTCTCCCGGAGGTGGGCTGCATTTTGGCTGCCTTTTGGGCTGGAGCTTCTCGTGGTTTGAGGCCTGGCTTGCTCCACCCCCTGCTCTTGAGATTCTCCCGGATGTGGGCTGCATTTTGGCTGATTCTTGGGCTGGAGCTTCCCGTGGTTTGAGGCCTGGCTTGCTCCACCCCCTGCTCTTGAGATTCTCCCGGAGGTGGGCTGCATTTTGGCTTCATTTTGGGCTGGAGCTTCTCGTGGTTTGAGGCCTGGCTTGCTCCACCCCCTGCTCTTGAGATTCTCCCGGATGTGTGCTGCATTTTGACTTCATTTTGGGCTGGAGCTTCTCGTGGTTTGTGGCCTAGCTTGCTCCACCCCCTGCTCTTGAGATTCTCCCAGATGTGGGCTGCATTTTGGCTGCCTTTAGGGCTGGAGCTTCTCGTGGTTTGAGGCCTGGCTTGCTCCACCCCCTGCTCTTGAGATTCTCCCGGATGTGGGCTGCATTTTGGCTGCCTTTTGGGCTGGAGCTTCTCGTGGTTTGAGGCCTGGCTTGCTCCACCCCCTGCTCTTGAGATTCTCCCGGATGTGGGCTGCATTTTGGCTGCCTTTTGGGCTGGAGCTTCTCGTGGTTTGGGGCCTGGCTTGCTCCACCCCCTGCTCTTGATATTCTCCCGGATGTGGGCTGCATTTTGGCTGCCTTTTGGGCTGGAGCTTCTAGTGGTTTGGGGCCTGGCTTGCTCCACCCCCTGCTCTTGAGATTCTCCAGGATGTGGGCTGCATTTTGGCTGCCTTTTGGGCTGGAGCTTCTTGTGGTTTGAGGCCTGGCTTGCTCCACCCCCTGCTCTTGAGATTCTCACGGATGTGGGCTGCATTTTGGCTGATTCTTGGGCTGGAGCTTCCCGTGGTTTGAGGCCTGGCTTGCTCCACCCCCTGCTCTTGAGATTCTCCCGGATGTGGTCTGCATCTTGGCTGATTCTTGGGCTGGATCTTCCCTTGGTTTGAGGCCTGGCTTGCTCCATTCCCTGCTCTTGAGAATCTCCTGGATGTGGGCTGCATTTTGGCTGAATTTTGGGCTGGAGCTTCTCGTGGTTTGAGGCCTGGCTTGCTCAACCCCCTGCTCTTGAGATTCTCCCGGATGTGGGCTGCATTTTGGCTGCCTTTTGTGCTGGAGCTTCTCGTGGTTTGAGGCCTGGCTTGCTCCACCCCCTGCTCTTGATTTTCTCCCGGAGGTGGGCTGCATTTTGGCTGCCTTTTGGGCTGGAGCTTCTCGTGGTTTGAGGCCTGGCTTGCTCCACCCCCTGCTCTTGAGATTCTCCCGGAGGTGGGCTGTATTTTGGCTTCCTTTTGGGCTGGAGCTTCTCGTGGTTTGAGGCCTAGATTGCTCCACCCCCTGCTCTTGAGATTCTCCCAGATGTGGGCTGCATAATTATCTGCCTTTTCGGCTGGAGCTTCTCGTGGTTTGAGGCCTGGCTTGATCCACCCCCTGCTCTTGAGATTCTCCCGGATGTGGGCTGGATTTTGGCTGCCTTTAGGGCTGGAGCTTCTTGTGGTTTGAGGCCTGGCTTGCTCCACCCCCTGCTCTTGAGATTCTCCTGGATGTGGGGCGCATTTTGGCTGATTCTTGGGCTGGAGCTTCCCGTGGTTTGTGGCCTGGCTTGCTCCACCCCCTGCTCTTGAGATTCTCCTGGATGTGGGCTGCGTTTTGGCTGCCTTTTGGGCTGGAGCTTCTCGTGGTTTGAGGCCTGGCTTGCTCCACCCCCTGCTCTTGAAATTCTCCCGGATGTGGGCTGCATTTTGGCTGCCTTTTGGGCTGGAGCTTCTCGTGGTTTGAGGCCTGGCTTGCTCCACCCCCTGCTCTTGAGATTCTCCCGGATGTGGGCTGCATTTTGGCTTCATTTTGGGCTGGAGCTTCTCGAGGTTTGTGGCCTGGCTTGCTCCACCCTCTGCTCTTGAGATTCTCCCGGATGTGGGCTGCATTTTGGCTGCCTTTTTGGCTGGAGCTTCTCGTGGTTTGAGGCCTAGCTTGCTCCACCCCCTGCTCTTGAAATTCTCCCGGATGTGGGCTGCATTTTGGCTGCCTTTTGGGCTGGAGCTTCTCGAGGTTTGTGGCCTGGCTTGCTCCACCCCCTGCTCTTGAGATTCTCCCGGATGTGGGCTGCATTTTGGCTGCCTTTTGGGCTGGAGCTTCTCGTGGTTTGAGGCCTGGCTTGCTCCACCCCCTGCTCTTGAGATTCTCCCGGATGTGGGCTGCATTTTGGCTGATTCTTGGGCTAGAGATTCTGGTGGTTTGAGGCCTGGCTTGCTCCACCCCCTGCTCTTGAGATTCTCCCGGATGTGGGCTGCATTTTGGCTGCCTTTTGGGCTGGAGCTTCTCGTGGTTTGAGGCCTGGCTTGCTCCACCCCCTGCTCTTGAGATTCTCCTGGAGGTGGGCTGCATTTTGGCTGCCTTTTGGGCTGGAGCTTCTTGTGGTTTGAGGCCTGGCTTGCTCCACCCCCTGCTCTTGAGATTCTCCCGGATGTGGGCTGCATTTTGGCTGCCTTTTGGGCTGGAGCTTCTCGTGGTTTGAGGCCTGGCTTGCTCCACCCCCTGCTCTTGAAATTCTCCTGGAGGTGGGCTGCATTTTGGCTGCCTTTTGGGCTGGAGCTTCTCGTGGTTTGAGGCCTGGCTTGCTCCACCCCCTGCTCTTGAGATTCTCCTGGAGGTGGGCTGGATTTTGGCTGCCTTTTGGGCTGGAGCTTCTTGTGGTTTGAGGCCTGGCTTGCTCCACCCCCTGCTCTTGATATTCTCCCGGATGTGGGCTTCATTTTGGCTGCCTTTGGGGCTGTAGCTTCTCGTGGTTTGAGGCCTGGCTTGCTCCACCCCCTGCTCTTGAGATTCTCCCGGATGTGGGCTGCATTTTGGCTGCCTTTTGGGCTGGAGCTTCTCATGGTTTGAGGCCTGGCTTGCTCCACCCCCTGCTCTTGAGATTCTCCCGGATGTGGGCTGCATTTTGGCTGATTCTTGGGCTAGAGATTCCCGTGGTTTGAGGCCTGGCTTGCTCCACCCCCTGCTCTTGAGATTCTCCCAGAGGTGGGCTGCATTTTGGCTGCCTTTTGGGCTGGAGCTTCTCGTGGTTTGAGGCCTGGTTTGCTCCACCCCCTGCTCTTGAGATTCTCCCGGATGTGGGCTGCATTTTGGCTGCCTTTTGGGCTGGAGCTTCTCATGGTTTGAGGCCTGGCTTGCTCCACCCCCTGCTCTTGAGATTCTCCTGGAGGTGGGCTGCATTTTGGCTGCCTTTTGGGCTGGAGCTTCTTGTGGTTTGAGGCCTGGCTTGCTCCACCCCCTGCTCTTGAGATTCTCCCGGATGTGGACTGCATTTTGGCTGCCTTTTGGGCTGGAGCTTCTCGTGGTTTGAGGCCTGGCTTGCTCCACCCCCTGCTCTTGAAATTCTCCTGGAGGTGGGCTGCATTTTGGCTGCCTTTTGGGCTGGAGCTTCTCGTGGTTTGAGGCCTGGCTTGCTCCACCCCCTGCTCTTGAGATTCTCCCGGATGTGGGCTGCATTTTGGCTGCCTTTTGGGCTGGAGCTTCCCGTGGTTTGGGGCCTGGTTTGCTCCACCCCCTGCTCTTGAGATTCTCCCGGAGGTGGGCTGCATTTTGGCTGCCTTTTTGGCTGGAGCTTCTCGTGGTTTGAGGCCTGGCTTGCTCCACCCCCTGCTCTTGAAATTCTCCCGGATGTGGGCTGCATTTTGGCTGCCTTTTGGGCTGGAGCTTCTCGAGGTTTGTGGCCTGGCTTGCTCCACCCCCTGCTCTTGAGATTCTCCCGGATGTGGGCTGCATTTTGGCTGCCTTTTGGGCTGGAGCTTCTCGTGGTTTGAGGCCTGGCTTGCTCCACCCCCTGCTCTTGAGATTCTCCCGGATGTGGGCTGCATTTTGGCTGCCTTTTGGGCGGGACCTTCTCGTGGTTTGAGGCCTGGCTTGCTCCACCCCCTGCTCTTGAGATTCTCCTGGAGGTGGGCTGCATTTTGGCTGCCTTTAGGGCTGGAGCTTCTTGTGGTTTGAGGCCTGGCTTGCTCCACCCCCTGCTCTTGATATTCTCCCGGATGTGGGCTTCATTTTGGCTGCCTTTGGGGCTGTAGCTTCTCGTGGTTTGAGGCCTGGCTTGCTCCACCCCCTGCTCTTGAGATTCTCCCGGATGTGGGCTGGATTTTGGCTGCCTTTTGGGCTGGAGCTTCTCATGGTTTGAGGCCTGGCTTGCTCCACCCCCTGCTCTTGAGATTCTCCCGGATGTGGTCTGCATTTTGGCTGATTCTTGGGCTAGAGATTCCCGCGGTTTGAGGCCTGGCTTGCTCCACCCCCTGCTCTTGAGATTCTCCCAGAGGTGGGCTGCATTTTGGCTGCCTTTTGGGCTGGAGCTTCTCGTGGTTTGAGGCCTGGTTTGCTCCACCCCCTGCTCTTGAGATTCTCCCGGATGTGGGCTGGATTTTGGCTGCCTTTTGGGCTGGAGCTTCTCGTGGTTTGAGGCCTGGCTTGCTCCACCCCCTGCTCTTGAGATTCTCCTGGAGGTGGGCTGCATTTTGGCTGCCTTTTGGGCTGGAGCTTCTTGTGGTTTGAGGCCTGGCTTGCTCCACCCCCTGCTCTTGAGATTCTCCCGGATGTGGGCTGCATTTTGGCTGCCTTTTGGGCTGGAGCTTCTCGTGGTTTGAGGCCTGGCTTGCTCCACCCCCTGCTCTTGAAATTCTCCTGGAGGTGGGCTGCATTTTGGCTGCCTTTTGGGCTGGAGCTTCTCGTGGTTTGAGGCCTGGCTTGCTCCACCCCCTGCTCTTGAGATTCTCCCGGATGTGGGCTGCATTTTGGCTGCCTTTTGGGCTGGAGCTTCCCGCGGTTTGGGGCCTGGTTTGCTCCACCCCCTGCTCTTGAGATTCTCCCGGATGTGGGCTGCATTTTGGCTGCCTTTTGGGCTGGAGCTTCTTGTGGTTTGAGGCCTGGCTTGCTCCACCCCCTGCTCTTGATATTCTCCCGGATGTGGGCTTCATTTTGGCTGCCTTTGGGGCTGTAGCTTCTCGTGGTTTGAGGCCTGGCTTGCTCCACCCCCTGCTCTTGAGATTCTCCCGGACGTGGGCTGGATTTTTACTGCCTTTTGGGCTGGAGCTTCTCGTGGTTTGAGGCCTGGCTTGCTCCACCCCCTGCTCTCGATATTCTCCCAGATGTGGTCTGCATTTTGGCTTCATTTTGGGCTGGAGGTTCTCGAGGTTTGTGGCCTGGCTTACTCCACCCCCTGCTCTTGAGATTCTCCCGGATGTGGGCTGCATTTTGGCTGATTCTTGGGCTGGAGCGTCCCGTGGTTTGAGGCCTGGCTTGCTCCACCCCCTGCTCTTGAGATTCTCCCAGATGTGGGCTGCATTTTGGCTGCGTTTAGGGCTGGAGCTTCTCGTGGTTTGAGGCCTGGCTTGCTCCACCCCCTGCTCTTGAGATTCTCCCGGATGTGGGCTGCATTTTGGCTGCCTTTTGGGCTGGAGCTTCTCGTGGTTTGAGGCCTGGCTTGCTCCACCCCCTGCTCTTGAGATTCTCCCGGATGTGGGCTGCATTTTGGCTGATTCTTGGGCTAGAGATTCCCGTGGTTTGAGGCCTGGCTTGCTCCACCCCCTGCTCTTGAGATTCTCCCAGAGGTGGGCTGCATTTTGGCTGCCTTTTGGGCTGGAGCTTCTCGTGGTTTGAGGCCTGGTTTGCTCCACCCCCTGCTCTTGAGATTCTCCCGGATGTGAGCTGCATTTTGGCTTCCTTTTGGGCTGGAGCTTCTCGTGGTTTGAGGCCTGGCTTGCTCCACCCCCTGCTCTTGAGATTCTCCCGGATGTGGGCTGCATTTTGGCTGCCTTTTGGGCTGGAGCTTCTTGTGGTTTGAGGCCTGGATTGCTCCACCCCCTGCTCTTGAGATTCTCCCGGATGTGGGCTGCATTTTGGCTGCCTTTTGGGCTGGAGCTTCTCGTGGTTTGAGGCCTGGCTTGCTCCACCCCCTGCTCTTGAAATTCTCCCGGATGTGGGCTGCATTTTGGCTGCCTTTTGGGCTGGAGCTTCTCGTGGTTTGAGGCCTGGCTTGCTCCACCCCCTGCTCTTGAGATTCTCCCGGATGTGGGCTGCATTTTGGCTGCCTTTTGGGCTGGAGCTTCCCGTGGTTTGGGGCCTGGTTTGCTCCACCCCCTGCTCTTGAGATTCTCCTGGATGTGGGCTGCATTTTGGCTGCCTTTTGGGCTGGAGCTTCTTGTGGTTTGAGGCCTGGCTTGCTCCACCCCCTGCTCTTGAGATTCTCCCGGATGTGGGCTTCATTTTGGCTGCCTTTGGGGCTGTAGCTTCTCGTGGTTTGAGGCCTGGCTTGCTCCACCCCCTGCTCTTGATATTCTCCCGGATGTGGGCTGCATTTTGGCTGCCTTTTGTGCTGGAGCTTCTCGTGGTTTGAGGCCTGGCTTGCTCCACCCCCTGCTCTTGAGATTCTCCCGGACGTGGGCTGGATTTTTACTGCTTTTTGGGCTGGAGCTTCTCGTGGTTTGAGGCCTGGCTTGCTCCACCCCCTGCTCTCGATATTCTCCCAGATGTGGTCTGCATTTTGGCTTCATTTTGGGCTGGAGCTTCTCGAGGTTTGTGGCCTGGCTTGCTCCACCCCCTGCTCTTGAGATTCTCACGGATGTGGGCTGCATTTTGGCTGATTCTTGGGCTGGAGCGTCCCGTGGTTTGAGGCCTGGCTTGCTCCACCCCCTGCTCTTGAGATTCTCCCAGATATGGGCTGCATTTTGGCTGCGTTTAGGGCTGGAGCTTCTCGTGGTTTGAGGCCTGGCTTGCTCCACCCCCTGCTCTTGAGATTCTCCCGGATGTGGGCTGCATTTTGGCTGGCTTTTGGGCTGGAGCTTCTCGTGGTTTGAGGCCTGGCTTGCTCCACCCCCTGCTCTTGAGATTCTCCCGGATGTGGGCTGGATTTTGGCTGCCTTTTGGGCTGGAGCTTCTCGTGGTTTGGGGCCTGGTTTGCTCCACCCCCTGCTCTTGAGATTCTCCCGGATGTGGGCTGCATTTTGGCTGCCTGTTGGGATGGAGCTTCTTGTGGTTTGAGGCCTGGCTTGCTCCACCCTCTGCTCTTGATATTCTCCCGGATGTGGGCTGCATTTTGGCTGATTCTTGGGCTGGAGCTTCTCGTGGTTTGAGGCCTGGCTTGCTCCACCCCCTGCTCTTGAGATTCTCCCGGATGTGGGCTGCATTTTGGCTGATTCTTGGGCTGGAGCTTCTCGTGGTTTGAGGCCTGGCTTGCTCCACCCCCTGCTCTTGAGATTCTCCCGGAGGTGGGCTGCATTTTGGCTGCCTGTTGGGCTGGAGCTTCTCGTGGTTTGAGGCCTGGCTTGCTCCACCCCCTGCTCTTGAGATT
This sequence comes from Rhynochetos jubatus, assembly GCA_027574665.1. NCBI lineage: Eukaryota > Metazoa > Chordata > Aves > Eurypygiformes > Rhynochetidae > Rhynochetos > Rhynochetos jubatus. Next base: position 337,088 of record JAQBHY010000071.1, read on the forward strand.
CTCCCGGATGTGAGCTGCATTTTGGCTTCCTTTTGGGCTGGAGCTTCTCGTGGTTTGAGGCCTGGCTTGCTCCACCCCCTGCTCTTGAGATTCTCCCGGATGTGGGCTGCATTTTGGCTGCCTTTTCGGCTGGAGCTTCTCGTGGTTTGAGGCCTGGCTTGCTCCACCCCCTGCTCCTGAGATTCTCCCGGAGGTGGGCTGGATTTTGGCTCCCTTTTGGTCTGGAGCTTCTCGAGGTTTGAGGCCTGGCTTGCTCCACCCCCTGCTCTTGAGATTCTCCCGGAGGTGGGCTGGATTTTGGCTCCCTTTTGGTCTGGAGCTTCTCGAGGTTTGAGGCCTGGCTTGCTCCACCCCCTGCTCTTGAGATTCTCCTGGATGTGGGCTGCATTTTGGCTACATTTTGGGCTGGAGCTTCTCATGGTTTGAGGCCTGGCTTACTCCACCCCCTGCTCTTGAGATTCTCCCGGAGGTGGGCTGCATTTTGGCTGCCTTTTGGGCTGGAGCTTCTCGTGGTTTGAGGCCTGGCTTGCTCCACCCCCAGCTCTTGATATTCTCCCGGATGTGGGCTTCATTTTGGCTGCCTTTGGGGCTGTAGCTTCTCGTGGTTTGAGGCCTGGCTTGCTCCACCCCCTGCTCTTGAGCTTCTCCCAGATGTGGGCTGGATTTTGGCTGCCTTTTGTGCTGGAGCTTCTCGTGGTTTGAGGCCTGGCTTGCTCCACCCCCTGCTCTTGAGATTCTCCCAGATGTGGGCTGCATTTTGGCTGCGTTTAGGGCTGGATCTTCTTGTGGTTTGAGGCCTGGCTTGCTCCACCCCCTGCTCTTGAGATTCTCCCGGAGGTGGGCTGCATTTTGCCTGATTCTTGGGCTGGAGCTTCTTGTGGTTTGAGGCCTGGCTTGCTCCACCCCCTGCTCTTGAGATTCTCCCGGATGTGGGCTGGATTTTGGCTGCCTTTTGGGCTGGAGCTTCTCGTGGTTTGAGGCCTGGCTTGCTCCACCCCCTGCTCTTGAGATTCTCCCGGATGTGGGCTGCATTTTGGCTGCCTTTTGGGCTGCAGCTTCTCGTGGTTTGAGGCCTGCCTTGCTCTACCCCCTGCTCTTGAGATTCTCCCGGAGGTGGGCTGCATTTTGGCTGCCTTTTGGGCTGGAGCTTCTCGTGGTTTGAGGCCTGGCTTGCTCCACCCCCTGTTCTTGAGATTCTCCCGGAGGTGTGCTGCATTTTGGCTTCATTTTGGGCTGGAGCTTCTCGTGGTTTGAGGCCTGGCTTGCTCCACCCCCTGCTCTTGAGATTCTCCCGGATGTGGGCTGGATTTTGGCTCCCTTTTGGGCTGGAGCTTCTCGAGGTTTGAGGCCTGGCTTGCTCCACCCCCTGCTCTTGAGATTCTTTGGGATGTGGGCTGGATTTTGGCTGCCTTTTGGGGTGGAGCTTCTCATGGTTTGAGGCCTGGCTTGCTCCACCCCCTGCTCTTGAGATTCTCCCGGAGGTGGGCTGCATTTTGGCTGCCTTTTGGGCTGGAGCTTCTCGTGGTTTGAGGCCTGGCTTGCTCCACCCCCTGCTCTTGAGATTCTCCCGGATGTGGGCAGCATTTTGGCTTCATTTTGGGCTGGAGCTTCTCGAGGTTTGTGGCCTGGCTTGCTCCAACCCCTGCTCTTGAGATTCTCCCGGATGTGGGCTGGATTTTGGCTGCATTTTGGGCTGGAGCTTCTCGTGGTTTGAGGCCTGGCTTGCTCCACCCCCTGCTCTTGAGATTCTCCTGGATGTGGACTGCATTTTGGCTGCCTGTTGGGCTGGAGCTTCTCGTGGTTTGAGGCCTGGCTTGCTCCACCCCCTGCTCTTGAGATTCTCCCGGATGTGGGCTGCATTTTGGCTGCCTTTTGGGCTGGAGCTTCTCGTGGTTTGAGGCCTGGCTTGCTCCACCCCCTGCTCTTGAGATTCTCCCGGATGTGGGCTGGATTTTGGCTGCCTTTTGGGCTGGAGCTTCTCGTGGTTTGGGGCCTGGCTTGCTCCACCCCCTGCTCTTGAGATTCTCCCGGATGTGGGCTGCATTTTGGCTGCATTTTGGGCTGGAGCTTCTCGTGGTTTGAGGCCTGGCTTGCTCCACCCCCTGCTCTTGAGTTTCTCCCGGATGTGGGCTGCATTTTGGCTGCATTTTGGGCTGGAGCTTCTCGTGGTTTGAGGCCTGGCTTGCTCCACCCCCTGCTCTTGAGATTCTCCCGGATGTGGGCTGCGTTTGTGGTTGCATTTTGGGCTGGAAATTTTCGTTGTTTGAGGCCTGGCTTGCTCCACCCCCTGCTCTTGAGATTCTCCCTGATGTGGTCTGGAGTTTGGCTGCCTTTTGGGCTGGAGCTTCTTGTGGTTTGAGGCCTGGCTTGCTCCACCCCCTGCTCTTGAGATTCTCCCGGATGTGGGCTGCATTTTGGCTGCATTTTGGGCTGGAGCTTCTCGTGGTTTGAGGCCTGCCTTGCTCCACCCCCTGCTCTTGATATTCTCCCGGATGTGGGCTGAATTTTGGCTGATTCTTGGGCTGGAACTTCTCGTGGTTTGAGGCCTGGCTTGCTCCACCCCCTGCTCTTGAGATTCTCCCGGATGTGGGCTGCATTTTGGCTGCCTGTTGGGCTGGAGCTTCTCGTGGTTTGAGGCCTGGCTTGCTCCCCCCCCTGCTCTTGAGATTCTCCTGGATGTGGGCTTCATTTTGGCTGCCTTTTGGGCTGGAGCTTCTCGTGGTTTGAGGCCTGGCTTGCTCCACCCCCTGCTCTTGATATTCTCCTGGATGTGGGCTTCATTTTGGCTGCATTTTGTGCTGGAGCTTCTCGTGGTTTGAGGCCTGGCTTGCTCCACCCCCTGCTCTTGAGATTCTCCCGGATGTGTGCTGCATGTTGGCTGATTCTTGGGCTGGAGCTTCTCGTGTTTTGAGGCCTGGCTTGCTCCACCCCCTGCTCTTGAGATTCTCCCGGATGTGGGCTGCATTTGGCTGCCATTCGGGCTGGAGCTTCTCGTGGTTTGAGGCCTGGCTTGCTCCACCCCGTGCTCTTGAGATTCTCCCGGAGGTGGGCTGCATTTTGGCTGCCTTTTGGGCTGGAGATTCTCGTGGTTTGAGGCCTGGCTTGCTCCACCCCCTGCTCTTGAGATTCTCCCGGATGTGGGCTGGATTTTGGCTGCTTTTTGGGCTGGAGCTTCTCGTGGTTTGGGGCCTGGCTTGCTCCACCCCCTGCTCTTGAGATTCTCCCGGATGTGGGCTGCATTTTGGCTGATTCTTGGGCTGGAACTTCTCGTGGTTTGAGGCCTGGCTTGCTCCACCCCCTGCTCTTGAGATTCTCCCGGATGTGGGCTGGATTTTGGCTGCATTTTGGGCTGGAGCTTCTCGTGGTTTGAGGCCTGGCTTGCTCCACGCCCTGCTCTTGATATTCTCCCGGATGTGGGCTGAATTTTGGCTGATTCTTGGGCTGGAACTTCTCGTGGTTTGAGGCCTGGCTTGCTCCACCCCCTGCTCTTGAGATTCTCCCGGATGTGGGCTGCATTTTGGCTGATTCTTGGGCTGGAGCTTCTCGTGGTTTGAGGCCTGGCTTGCTCCAGCCCCTGCTCTTGAGATTCTCCCGGATGTGGACTGCATTTTGGCTGCCTTTTAGGATGGAGCGTCTCGTGTTTTGAGGCCTGGCTTGCTCCACACCCTGCTCTTGAGATTCTCCCGGATGTGGGCTGCATTTGGCTGCCTTTCGGGCTGGAGCTTCTAGTGGTTTGAGGCCTGGCTTGCTCCACCCCCTGCTCTTGAGATTCTCCCGGAGGTGGGCTGCATTTTGGCTGCCTTTTGGGCTGGAGCTTCTCGTGGTTTGAGGCCTGGCTTGCTCCACCCCCTGCTCTTGAGATTCTCCCGGAGGTGGGCTGCATTTTGGCTGCCTTTTGGGCTGGAGCTTCTCGTGGTTTGAGGCCTGGCTTGCTCCACCCCCTGCTCTTGAGATTCTCCCGGATGTGGGCTGCATTTTGGCTGATTCTTGGGCTGGAGCTTCCCGTGGTTTGAGGCCTGGCTTGCTCCACCCCCTGCTCTTGAGATTCTCCTGGATGTGGGCTGCATTTTGGCTGCCTTTTGGGCTGGAGCTTCTTGTGGTTTGAGGCCTGGCTTGCTCCACCCCCTGCCCTTGAGATTCTCCCGTAGGTGGGCTGCATTTTGGCTGCCTTTTGGGCTGGAGCTTCTCGTGGTTTGAGGCCTGGCTTGCTCTACCCCTTGCTTTTGAGATTCTCCTGGAGGTGGGCTGCATTTTGGCTTCATTTTGGGCTGGAGCTTCTCGAGGTTTGTGGCCTGCCTTGCTCCACCCCCTGCTCTTGAGATTCTCCCAGATGTGGGCTGCATTTTGGCTGCCTTTTGGGCTGGAGCTTCTCATGGTTTGAGGCCTGGCTTGCTCCACCCCCTGCTCTTGAGATTCTCCCAGATGTGGGCTGCATTTTGGGTACATTTTGGGCTGGAGCTTCTCATGGTTTGAGGCCTGCCTTGCTCCACCCCCTGCTCTTGAGATTCTCCCGGAGGTGGGCTGCATTTTGGCTGCCTGTTGGGCTGGAGCTTCTCGTGGTTTGAGGCCTGGCTTGCTCCACCCCCTGCTCTTGAGATTCTCCCGGATGTGGGCTGCATTTTGGCTGCCTTTTGGGCTGGAGCTTCTTGTGGTTTGAGGCCTGGCTTGCTCCACCCCCTGCTCTTGATATTCTCCCGGAGGTGGGCTGCATTTTGGCTGCCTTTTGGGCTGGAGCTTCTCGTGGTTTGAGGCCTGGCTTGCTCCACCCCCTGCTCTTGAAATTCTCCCGGATGTGGGCTGCATTTTGGCTGCCTTTTGGGCTGGAGCTTCTCGTGGTTTGAGGCCTGGCTTGCTCCACCCCCTGCTCTTGAAATTCTCCCGGAGGTGGGGTGCATTTTGGCTTCATTTTGGTCTGGAGCTTCTCGAGGTTTGTGGCCTGGCTTGCTCCACACCCTGCTCTTGAGATTCTCCCAGATGTGGGCTGCATTTTGGCTGCATTTTGGGCTGGAGCTTCTCGTGGTTTGAGGCCTGGCTTGCTCCACCCCCTGCTCTTGAGATTCTCCCGGATGTGGGTTGGATTTTGGCTCCATTTTGTGCTGGAGCTTCTCGAGGTTTGAGGCCTGGCTTGCTCCACACCCTGCTCTTGAGATTGTCCCGGAGGTGGGCTGCATTTTGGCTGATTCTTGGGCTGGAGCTTCTCTTGGTTTGAGGCCTGGCTTGCTCCACCCCCTGCTCTTGAGATTCTCCTGGAGGTGGGCTGCATTTTGGCTACATTTTGGGCTGGAGGTTCTCATGGTTTGAGGCCTGGCTTGCTCCACCCCCTGGTCTTGAGATTCTCCCGGATGTGGGCTGCATTTTGGCTGGCTTTTGGGCTGGAGCTTCTCGTGGTTTGAGGCCTGGCTTGCTCCACCCCCTGCTCTTGAGATTCTCCCGGAGGTGGGCTGGATTTGGCTGCCTGTTGGGCTGGAGCTTCTCGTGGTTTGAGGCCTGGCTTGCTCCACCCCCTGCTCTTGAGATTCTCCCGGATGTGGGCTGCATTTTGGCTGCATTTTGGGCTGGAGCTTCTCGTGGTTTGAGGCCTGGCTTGCTCCACCCCCTGCTCTTGAGATTCTCCCGGATGTGGGCTGCATTTTGGCTGCCTTTTGGGCTGGAGCTTGTCGTGGTTTGAGGCCTGGCTTGCTCCACCGCCTGCTCGTGATATTCTCCCGGATGTGGGCTGCATTTTGGCTGCCTTTTGGGCTGGAGCTTCTTGTGGTTTGAGGCCTGGCTTGCTCCACCGCCTGCTCGTGATATTCTCCCGGATGTGGGCTGCATTTTGGCTGCATTTTGGGCTGGAGCTTCTCATGGTTTGACGCCTGCCTTGCTCCACCCCCTGCTCTTGAGATACTCACGGATGTGGGCTGCATTTTGGCTGATTCTTGGGCTGGAGCTTCCCGTGGTTTGAGGCCTGGCTTGCTCCACCCCCTGCTCTTGAGATTCTCCCGGATGTGGGCTGCATTTTGGCTGATTCTTGGGCTGGAGCTTCCCGTGGTTTGAGGCCTGGCTTGCTCCACCCCCTGCTCTTGAGATTCTCCCGGATGTGGGCTGCATTTTGGCTGATTCTTGGGCTGGAGCTTCCCGTGGTTTGAGGCCTGGCTTGCTCCACCCCCTGCTCTTATTCTCCCAGAGGTGGGCTGCATTTTGGCTGCCTTTTGGGCTGGAGCTTCTCGTGGTTTGAGGCCTGGCTTGCTCCACCCCCTGCTCTTGAGATTCTCCCGGATGTGGGCTGCATTTTGGCTGCCTGTTGGGCTGGAGCTTCTTGTGGTTTGAGGCCTGGCTTGCTCCACACCCTGCTCTTGAGATTCTCCCGGATGTGGGCTGCATTTTGGCTGCCTTTTGGGCTGGAGCTTCTCGTGGTTTGAGGCCTGGCTTGCTCCACCCACTGCTCTTGAGATTCTCCTGGATGTGGGCTGCATTTTGGCTGCCTTTTGGGCTGGAGCTTCTCGTGGTTTGAGGCCTGGCTTGCTCCACCCCCTGCTCTTGAGATTCTCCCGGAGGTGGGCTGCATTTTGGCTGCCTTTTGGGCTGGAGCTTCTTGGGGTTTGAGGCCTGGCTTGCTCCACCCCCTGCTCTTGAGATTCTCCCGGATGTGGGCTTCATTTTGGCTGCCTTTGTGGCTGTAGCTTCTCGTGGTTTGAGGCCTGGCTTGCTCCACCCCCTGCTCTTGATATTCTCCCGGATGTGGGCTTCATTTTGGCTGCCTTTTGTGCTGGAGCTTCTCGTGGTTTGAGGCCTGGCTTGCTCCACCCCCTGCTCTTGAGATTCTCCCGGATGTGGGCTGCATTTTGGCTGATTCTTGGGCTGGAGCTTCCCTTGGTTTGAGTCCTGGCTTGCTCCACCCCCTGCTCTTGAGATTCTCCAGGATGTGGGCTGCATTTTGGCTGCCTTTTGGGCTGGAGCTTCTCGTGGTTTGAGGCCTGGCTTGCTCCACCCCCTGCTCTTGAGATTCTCCCCGCATGTGGGCTGCATTTTGGCTGCCTTTTGGGCTGGAGCTTCTTGTGGTTTGAGGCCTGGCTTGCTCCACCCCCTGCTCTTGAGATTCTCCCGGAGGTGGGCTGCATTTTGGCTGCCTTTTGGGCTGGAGCTTCTCGTGGTTTGAGGCCTGGCTTGCTCCACCCCCTGCTCTTGAGATTCTCCCGGATGTGGGCTGCATTTTGGCTGCCTTTTGGGCTGGAGCTTCTCGTGGTTTGAGGCCTGGCTTGCTCCACCCCCTGCTCTTGAGATTCTCCCGGATGTGGGCTGCATTTTGGCTGATTCTTGGGCTGGAGCTTCCCGTGGTTTGAGGCCTGGCTTGCTCCACCCCCTGCTCTTGAGATTCTCCCGGATGTGGGCTGCATTTTGGCTGATTCTTGGGCTGGAGCTTCTCGTGGTTTGAGGCCTGGCTTGCTCCACCCCCTGCTCTTATTCTCCCGGAGGTGGGCTGCATTTTGGCTGCCTTTTGGGCTGGAGCTTCTCGTGGTTTGAGGCCTGGCTTACTCAACCCCCTGCTCTTGAGATTCTCCCGGATGTGGGCTGCATTTTGGCTGCCTGTTGGGCTGGAGCTTCTTGTGGTTTGAGGCCTGGCTTGCTCCACCCCCTGCTCTTGAGATTCTCCCGGATGTGGGCTGCATTTTGGCTGCCTTTTGGGCTGGAGCTTCTCGTGGTTTGAGGCCTGGCTTGCTCCACCCCCTGCTCTTGAGATTCTCCCAGATGTGGGCTGCATTTTGGCTGCCTTTTGGGCTGGAGCTTCTCGTGGTTTGAGGCCTGGCTTGCTCCACCCCCTGCTCTTGAGATTCTCCCGGAGGTGGGCTGCATTTTGGCTGATTCTTGGGCTGGAGCTTCCCGTGGTTTGAGGCCTGGCTTGCTCCACCCCCTGCTCTTGATATTCTCCCGGATGTGGGCTTCATTTTGGCTGCCTTTTGTGCTGGAGCTTCTCGTGGTTTGAGGCCTGGCTTGCTCCACCCCCTGCTCTTGAGATTCTCCTGGATATGGGCTGCATTTTGGCTGATTCTTGGGCTGGAGCTTCCCTTGGTTTGAGTCCTGGCTTGCTCCACCCCCTGCTCTTGAGATTCTCCAGGATGTGGGCTGCATTTTGGCTGCCTTTTGGGCTGGAGCTTCTCGTGGTTTGAGGCCTGGCTTGCTCCACCCCCTGCTCTTGAGATTCTCCCCGCATGTGGGCTGCATTTTGGCTGCATTTTGGGCTGGAGCTTCTTGTGGTTTGAGGCCTGGCTTGCTCCACCCCCTGCTCTTGAGATTCTCCCGGAGGTGGGCTGGATTTTGGCTGCCTTTTGGGCTGGAGCTTCTCGTGGTTTGAGGCCTGGCTTGCTCCACCCCCTGCTCTTGAGATTCTCCCGGATGTGGGCTGCATTTTGGCTGCCTTTTGGGCTGGAGCTTCTCGTGGTTTGAGGCCTGGCTTGCTCCACCCCCTGCCCTTGAGATTCTCCCGGATGTGGGCTGCATTTTGGCTGCCTTTTGGGCTGGAGCTTCTCGTGGTTTGAGGCCTGGCTTGCTCCACCCCCTGCTCTTGAGATTCTCCTGCACGTGGGCTGGATTTTGGCTTACTTTTGGGCTGGAGCTTCTCGTGGTTTGAGGCCTGCCTTGCTCCACCCCCTGCTCTTGAGATTCTCCTGGAGGTGGGCTGCATTTTGGCTGCATTTTGGGCTGGAGTTTCTCGTGGTTTGAGGCCTGGCTTGCTCCACCCCCTGCTCTTGAGATTCTCACGGAGGTGGGCTGCATTTTGGCTGCCTTTTGGGCTGGAGCTTCTCGTGGTTTGAGGCCTGGCTTGCTCCACCCCCTGCTCTTGAGATTCTCGCGGAGGTGGGCTGCATTTTGGCTGCCTTTTGGGCTGGAGCTTCTCGTGGTTTGAGGCCTGGATTGCTCCACCCCCTGCTCTTGAGATTCTCCCGGATGTGGGCTGGATTTTGGCTGCCTTTTGGGCTGGAGCTTCTCGTGGTTTGAGGCCTGGCTTGCTCCACCCCCTGCTCTTGAGATTCTCCCGGATGTGGGCTGCATTTTGGCTGCATTTTGGGCTGGAGTTTCTCGTGGTTTGAGGCCTGGCTTGCTCCACTCCCTGCTCTTGATATTCTCCCGGAGGTGGGCTGCATTTTGGCTTCATTTTGGGCTGGAGCTTCTCGAGGTTTGTGGCCTGGCTTGCTCCACCCCCTGCTCTTGAGATTCTCCCAGATGTGGGCTGCATTTTGGCTGCATTTTGGGCTGGAGCTTCTCGTGGTTTGGGGCCTGGCTTGCTCCACCCCCTGCTCTTGAGATTCTCCCGGATGTGGGCTGGATTTTGGCTCCCTTTTGGGCTGGAGCTTCTCGAGGTTTGAGGCCTGGCTTGCTCCACCCCCTGCTCTTGAGATTCTCCCGGATGTGGGCTGCACTTTGGCTGCCTTTTGGGCTGGAGCTTCTCGTGGTTTGAGGCCTGGCTTGCTCCACCCCCTGCTCTTGAGATTCTCCCGGATGTGGGCTGGATTTTGGCTGCTTTTTGGGCTGGAGCTTCTCGTGGTTTGAGGCCTGGCTTGCTCCACCCCCTGCTCTTGATATTCTCCTGGATGTGGGCTGCATTTTGGGTACATTTTGGGCTGGAGCTTCTCATGGTTTGAGGCCTGCCTTGCTCCACCCCCTGCTCTTGAGATTCTCCCGGATGTGGGCTGCATTTTGGCTGCCTTTTGTGCTGGAGCTTCTCGTGGTTTGAGGCCTGGCTTGCTCCACCCCCTGCTCTTGAGATTCTCCCGGATGTGGGCTGCATTTTGGCTGATTCTTGGGCTGGAGCTTCCCATGGTTTGAGTCCTGGCTTGCTCCACCCCCTGCTCTTGAGATTCTCCCATATGTGGGCTGCATTTTGGCTGCGTTTAGGGCTGGAGCTTCTCGTGGTTTGAGGCCTGGCTTGCTCCACCCCCTGCTCTTGAGATTCTCCAGGATGTGGGCTGCATTTTGGCTGCCTGTTGGGCTGGAGCTTCTCGTGGTTTGAGGCCTGGCTTGCTCCACCCCCTGCTCTTGAGATTCTCCCGGATGTGGGCTGCATTTTGGCTGCCTTTTGGGCTGGAGCTTCTCGTGGTTTGAGGCCTGGCTTGCTCCACCCCCTGCTCTTGAGATTCTCCCGGATGTGGGCTTCATTTTGGTTGCCTTTGCGGCTGGAGCTTCTCGTGGTTTGAGGCCTGGCTTGCTCCACCGCCTGCTCTTGATATTCTCCCGGATGTGGGCTGCATTTTGGCTGCCTTTTGGGCTGGAGCTTCTCGTGGTTTGAGGCCTGGCTTGCTCCACCCCCTGCTCTTGAGATTCTCACGGAGGTGGGCTGGATTTTTGCTGCCTGTTGGGCTGGAGCTTCTCGTGGTTTGAGGCCTGGCTTGCTCCACCCCCTGCTCTTGAGATTCTCCCGGAGGTGGGCTGCATTTTGGCTGCATTTTGGGCTGGAGCTTCTCGTGGTTTGAGGCCTGGCTTGCTGCACTCCCTGCTCTTGATATTCTCCCGGAGGTGGGCTGCATTTTGGCTTCATTTTGGTCTGGAGCTTCTCGAGGTTTGTGGCCTGGCTTGCTCCACCCCCTGCTCTTGAGATTCTCCCAGATGTGGGCTGCATTTTGGCTGCATTTTGGGCTGGAGCTTCTCGTGGTTTGAGGCCTGGCTTGCTCCACCCCCTGCTCTTGAGATTCTCCCGGATGTGGGCTGGATTTTGGCTCCATTTTGGGCTGGAGCTTCTCGAGGTTTGAGGCCTGGCTTGCTCCACCCCCTGCTCTTGAGATTCTCCCAGATGTGGGCTGCATTTTGGCTGCATTTTGGCCGGAGCTTCTCATGGTTTGAGGCCTGCCTTGCTCCACCCCCTGCTCTTGAGATTCTCCCGGAGGTGGGCTGCATTTTGGCTGATTCTTGGGCTGGAGCTTCTCGTGGTTTGAGGCCTGGCTTGCTCCACCCCCTGCTCTTGAGATTCTCCCGGATGTGGGCTGCATTTTGGCTGCCTTTTGGGCTGGAGCTTCTCGTGGTTTGAGGCCTGGCTTGCTCCACCCCCTGCTCTTGAGATTCTCCCGGATGTGGGCTTCATTTTGGTTGCCTTTGCGGCTGGAGCTTCTCGTGGTTTGAGGCCTGGCTTGCTCCACCGCCTGCTCTTGATATTCTCCCGGATGTGGGCTGCATTTTGGCTGCCTTTTGTGCTGGAGCTTCTCGTGGTTTGAGGCCTGGCTTGCTCCACCCCCTGCTCTTGATATTCTCCCGGATGTGGGCTTCATTTTGGCTGCCTTTTGTGCTGGAGCTTCTCGTGGTTTGAGGCCTGGCTTGCTCCACCCCCTGCTCTTGAGATTCTCCCGGATGTGGGCTGCATTTTGGCTGATTCTTGGGCTGGAGCTTCCCGTGGTTTGAGTCCTGGCTTGCTCCACCCCCTGCTCTTGAGATTCTCCCAGATGTGGGCTGCATTTTGGCTGCGTTTAGGGCTGGAGCTTCTCGTGGTTTGAGGCCTGGCTTGCTCCACCCCCTGCTCTTGAGATTCTCACGGAGGTGGGCTGGATTTTGGCTGCCTTTTGGGCTGGAGCTTCTCGTGGTTTGAGGCCTGGCTTGCTCCACCCCCTGCTCTTGAGATTCTCCCCGCATGTGGGCTGCATTTTGGCTGCCTTTTGGGCTGGAGCTTCTCGTGGTTTGGGGCCTGGCTTGCTCCACCCCCTGCTCTTGAGATTCTCCCGGATGTGGGCTGCATTTTGGCTGCCTGTTGGGCTGGAGCTTCTTGTGGTTTGAGGCCTGGCTTGCTCTACCCCCTGCTCTTGAGATTCTCCCGAATGTGGGCTGGATTTTGGCTGCCTTTTGGGCTGGAGCTTCTCGTGGTTTGAAGCCTGGCTTGCTCCACCCCCTGCTCTTGAGATTCTCCCGGATGTGGGCTGGATTTTGGCTGCATTTTGGGCTGGAGCTTCTCGTGGTTTGAGGCCTGGCTTGCTCCACCCCCTGCTCTTGAGATTCTCCCGGATGTGGGCTGCATTTTGGCTGCATTTTGGGCTGGAGCTTCTCGTGGTTTGAGGCCTGGATTGCTGCACCCCCTGCTCTTGAGATTCTCCCGGAGGTGGGCTGGATTTTGGCTGCCTTTTGGGCTGGAGCTTCTCGTGGTTTGAGGCCTGGCGTGCTCCACCCCCTGCTCTTGATATTCTCCCGGATGTGGGCTTCATTTTGGCTGCCTTTGGGGCTGGAGCTTCTCGTGGTTTGAGGCCTGGCTTGCTCCACCCCCTGCTCTTGAGATTCTCCCGGATGTGTGCTGCATTTTGGCTGATTCTTGGGCTGGAGCTTCTCGTGGTTTGAGGCCTGGCTTGCTCCACCCCCTGCTCTTGAGATTCTCCTGGATGTGGACTGCATTTTGGCTGCCTTTTGGGATGGAGCTTCTCGTGTTTTGAGGCCTGGCTTTCTCCACCACCTGCTCTTGAGATTCTCCCAGATGTGGGCTGCATTTGGCTGCCTTTCGGGCTGGAGCTTCTCGTGGTTTGAGGCCTGGGTTGCTCCACCCCCTGCTCTTGAGATTCTCCCGGAGGTGGGCTGCATTTTGGCTGCCTTTTGGGCTGGAGCTTCTCGTGGTTTGAGGCCTGGCTTGCTCCACCCCCTGCTCTTGAGATTCTCCCGGAGGTGGGCTGCATTTTGGCTAATTCTTGGGCTGGAGCTTCCCGTGGTTTGAGGCCTGGCTTGCTCCACCCCCTGCTCTTGAGATTCTCCTGGATGTGGGCTGCATTTTGGCTGACTTTTGGGCTGGAGCTTCTCGTGGTTTGAGGCCTGGCTTGCTCCACCCCCTGCCCTTGAGATTCTCCCGGATGTGGGCTGCATTTTGGCTGCCTTTTGGGCTGGAGCTTCTCGTGGTTTGAGGCCTGGCTTGCTCCACCCCCTGCTCTTGAGATTCTCCCGGATGTGGGCTGCATTTTGGCTGACTTTTGGGCTGGAGCTTCTCGTGGTTTGAGGCCTGCCTTGCTCCACCCCCTGCTCTTGAGATTCTCCCGGATGTGGGCTGCATTTTGGCTGCCTTTTGGGCTGGAGCTTCTCGTGGTTTGAGGCCTGGCTTGCTCCACCCCCTGCTCTTGAGATTCTCCCGGATGTGGGCTGCATTTTGGCTGCCTTTTGGGCTGGAGCTTCTCGTGGTTTGAGGCCTGGCTTGCTCCACCCCCTGCTCTTGAGATTCTCCTGGATATGGACTGAATTTTGGCTGATTCTTGGGCTGGAGCTTCTCGTGGTTTGAGGCCTGCCTTGCTCCACCCCCTGCTCTTGATATTCTCCTGGATGTGGGCTGCATTTTGGCTCCCTTTTGGGCTGGAGCTTCTCATGGTTTGAGGCCTGGCTTGCTCCACCCCCTGCTCTTGAGATTCTCCCCGATGTGGGCTGCATTTTGGCTGATACTTGGGCTGGAGCTTCTCATGGTTTGAGGCCTGGCTTGCTCCACTCTCTGCTCTTGATATTCTCCCGGAGGTGGGCTGCATTTTGGCTTCATTTTGGTCTGGAGCTTCTCGAGGTTTGTGGCCTGGCTTGCTCCACCCCCTGCTCTTGAGATTCTCCCGGATGTGGGCTGCATTTTGGCTGCCTGTTGGGCTGGAGCTTCTCGTGGTTTGAGGCCTGGCTTGCTCCACCCCCTGCTCTTGAGATTCTCCCGGATGTGGGCTGCATTTTGGCTGATTTTTGGGCTGGAGCTTCTCGAGGTTGGAGGCCTGGCTTGCTCCACCCCCTGCTCTTGGTATTCTCCTGGATGTGGGCTGCATTTTGGGTACATTTTGGGCTGGAGCTTCTCATGGTTTGAGGCCTGCATTGCTCCACCCCCTGCTCTTGAGATTCTCCCGGATGTGGGCTGCATTTTGGCTGCCTGTTGGGCTGGAGCTTCTCGTGGTTTGAGGCCTGGCTTGCTCCACCCCCTGCTCTTGAGATTCTCCCGGATGTGGGCTGCATTTTGGCTGCCTTTTGGGCTGGAGCTTCTCGTGGTTTGAGGCCTGGCTTGCTCCACCCCCTGCTCTTGAGATTCTCCCGGATGTGGGCTTCATTTTGGTTGCCTTTGCGGCTGGAGCTTCTCGTGGTTTGAGGCCTGGCTTGCTCCACCGCCTGCTCTTGAGATTCTCCCGGATGTGGGCTGCATTTTGGCTGCCTTTTGTGCTGGAGCTTCTCGTGGTTTGAGGCCTGGCTTGCTCCACCCCCTGCTCTTGAGATTCTCCCGGATGTGGGCTGCATTTTGGCTGATTCTTGGGCTGGAGCTTCCCGTGGTTTGAGTCCTGGCTTGCTCCACCCCCTGCTCTTGAGATTCTCCCAGATGTGGGCTGCATTTTGGCTGCGTTTAGGGCTGGAGCTTCTCGTGGTTTGAGGCCTGGCGTGCTCCACCCCCTGCTCTTGATATTCTCCCGGATGTGGGCTTCATTTTGGCTGCCTTTGGGGCTGGAGCTTCTCGTGGTTTGAGGCCTGGATTGCTCCACCCCCTGCTCTTGAGATTCTCCTGGATGTGGGCTGCATTTTGGCTGCCATTTGGGCTGGAGCTTCTCGTGGTTTGAGGCCTGGCTTGCTCCACCCCCTGCTCTTGAGATTCTCCTGGATATGGACTGAATTTTGGCTGATTCTTGGGCTGGAGCTTCTCGTGGTTTGAGGCCTGCCTTGCTCCACCCCCTGCTCTTGATATTCTCCTGGATGTGGGCTGCATTTTGGTTCCCTTTTGGGCTGGAGCTCCTCATGGTTTGAGGCCTGGCTTGCTCCACCCCCTGCTCTTGAGATTCTCCCGGAGGTGGGCTGCATTTTGGCTGCCTGTTGGGCTGGAGCTTCTCGTGGTTTGAGGCCTGGCTTGCTCCACCCCCTGCTCTTGAGATTCTCCCGGATGTGGGCTGCATTTTGGCTGCCTTTTGGGCTGGAGCTTCTCGTGGTTTGAGGCCTGGCTTGCTCCACCCCCTGCTCTTGAGATTCTCCCGGATGTGGGCTTCATTTTGGTTGCCTTTGCGGCTGGAGCTTCTCGTGGTTTGAGGCCTGGCTTGCTCCACCGCCTGCTCTTGAGATTCTCCCGGATGTGGGCTGCATTTTGGCTGCCTTTTGTGCTGGAGCTTCTTGTGGTTTGAGGCCTGGCTTGCTCCACCCCCTGCTCTTGAGATTCTCCCGGATGTGGGCTGCATTTTGGCTGATTCTTGGGCTGGAGCTTCCCGTGGTTTGAGTCCTGGCTTGCTCCACCCCCTGCTCTTGAGATTCTCCCAGATGTGGGCTGCATTTTGGCTGCGTTTAGGGCTGGAGCTTCTCGTGGTTTGAGGCCTGGCTTGCTCCACCCCCTGCTCTTGATATTCTCCCGGATGTGGGCTTCATTTTGGCTGCCTTTGCGGCTGGAGCTTCTCGTGGTTTGAGGCCTGGATTGCTCCACCCCCTGCTCTTGAGATTCTCCTGGATGTGGGCTGCATTTTGGCTGCCATTTGGGCTGGAGCTTCTCGTGGTTTGAGGCCTGGCTTGCTCCACCCCCTGCTCTTGAGATTCTCCTGGATATGGACTGAATTTTGGCTGATTCTTGGGCTGGAGCTTCTCGTGGTTTGAGGCCTGGCTTGCTCCACCCCCTGCTCTTGATATTCTCCCGGATGTGGGCTGCATTTTGGCTCCCTTTTGGGCTGGAGCTTCTCATGGTTTGAGGCCTGGCTTGCTCCACCCCCTGCTCTTGAGATTCTCCCGGAGGTGGGCTGCATTTTGGCTGCCTGTTGGGCTGGAGCTTCTCGTGGTTTGAGGCCTGGCTTGCTCCACCCCCTGCTCTTGAGATTCTCCCGGATGTGGGCTGCATTTTGGCTGCCTTTTGGGCTGGAGCTTCTCGTGGTTTGAGGCCTGGCTTGCTCCACCCCCTGCTCTTGAGATTCTCCCGGAGGTGGGCTGCATTTTGGCTGCATTTTGGGCTGGAGTTTCTCGTGGTTTGAGGCCTGGCTTGCTCCACTCTCTGCTCTTGATATTCTCCCGGAGGTGGGCTGCATTTTGGCTTCATTTTGGTCTGGAGCTTCTCGAGGTTTGTGGCCTGGCTTGCTCCACCCCCTGCTCTTGAGATTCTCCCAGATGTGGGCTGCATTTTGGCTGCATTTTGGGCTGGAGCTTCTCGTGGTTTGAGGCCTGGCTTGCTCCACCCCCTGCTCTTGAGATTCTCCCGGATGTGGGCTGCATTTTGGCTGATTTTTGGGCTGGAGCTTCTCGAGGTTGGAGGCCTGGCTTGCTCCACCCCCTGCTCTTGGTATTCTCCTGGATGTGGGCTGCATTTTGGGTACATTTTGGGCTGGAGCTTCTCGTGGTTTGAGGCCTGCATTGCTCCACCCCCTGCTCTTGAGATTCTCCCGGAGGTGGGCTGCATTTTGGCTGCCTGTTGGGCTGGAGCTTCTCGTGGTTTGAGGCCTGGCTTGCTCCACCCCCTGCTCTTGAGATTCTCCCGGATGTGGGCTGCATTTTGGCTGCCTTTTGGGCTGGAGCTTCTCGTGGTTTGAGGCCTGGCGTGCTCCACCCCCTGCTCTTGATATTCTCCCGGATGTGGGCTTCATTTTGGCTGCCTTTGGGGCTGGAGCTTCTCGTGGTTTGAGGCCTGGATTGCTCCACCCCCTGCTCTTGAGATTCTCCTGGATGTGGGCTGCATTTTGGCTGCCATTTGGGCTGGAGCTTCTCGTGGTTTGAGGCCTGGCTTGCTCCACCCCCTGCTCTTGAGATTCTCCTGGATATGGACTGAATTTTGGCTGATTCTTGGGCTGGAGCTTCTCGTGGTTTGAGGCCTGCCTTGCTCCACCCCCTGCTCTTGATATTCTCCTGGATGTGGGCTGCATTTTGGCTCCCTTTTGGGCTGGAGCTCCTCATGGTTTGAGGCCTGGCTTGCTCCACCCCCTGCTCTTGAGATTCTCCCGGAGGTGGGCTGCATTTTGGCTGCCTGTTGGGCTGGAGCTTCTCGTGGTTTGAGGCCTGGCTTGCTCCACCCCCTGCTCTTGAGATTCTCCCGGATGTGGGCTGCATTTTGGCTGCCTTTTGGGCTGGAGCTTCTCGTGGTTTGAGGCCTGGCTTGCTCCACCCCCTGCTCTTGAGATTCTCCCGGATGTGGGCTTCATTTTGGTTGCCTTTGCGGCTGGAGCTTCTCGTGGTTTGAGGCCTGGCTTGCTCCACCGCCTGCTCTTGAGATTCTCCCGGATGTGGGCTGCATTTTGGCTGCCTGTTGGGCTGGAGCTTCTCGTGGTTTGAGGCCTGGCTTGCTCCACCCCCTGCTCTTGAGATTCTCCCGGAGGTGGGCTGCATTTTGGCTGCATTTTGGGCTGGAGTTTCTCGTGGTTTGAGGCCTGGCTTGCTCCACTCTCTGCTCTTGATATTCTCCCGGAGGTGGGCTGCATTTTGGCTTCATTTTGGTCTGGAGCTTCTCGAGGTTTGTGGCCTGGCTTGCTCCACCCCCTGCTCTTGAGATTCTCCCAGATGTGGGCTGCATTTTGGCTGCATTTTGGGCTGGAGCTTCTCGTGGTTTGAGGCCTGGCTTGCTCCACCCCCTGCTCTTGAGATTCTCCCGGATGTGGGCTGCATTTTGGCTGATTTTTGGGCTGGAGCTTCTCGAGGTTTGAGGCCTGGCTTGCTCCACCCCCTGCTCTTGGTATTCTCCTGGATGTGGGCTGCATTTTGGCTACATTTTGGGCTGGAGCTTCTCATGGTTTGAGGCCTGCATTGCTCCACCCCCTGCTCTTGAGATTCTCCCGGAGGTGGGCTGCATTTTGGCTGCCTGTTGGGCTGGAGCTTCTCGTGGTTTGAGGCCTGGCTTGCTCCACCCCCTGCTCTTGAGATTCTCCCGGATGTGGGCTTCATTTTGGTTGCCTTTTGGGCTGGAGCTTCTCGTGGTTTGAGGCCTGGCTTGCTCCACCCCCTGCTCTTGAGATTCTCCCGGATGTGGGCTGCATTTTGGCTGCCTTTTGTGCTGGAGCTTCTCGTGGTTTGAGGCCTGGCTTGCTCCACCCCCTGCTCTTGATATTCTCCCGGATGTGGGCTTCATTTTGGCTGCCTTTTGTGCTGGAGCTTCTCGTGGTTTGAGGCCTGGCTTGCTCCACCCCCTGCTCTTGAGATTCTCCCGGATGTGGGCTGCATTTTGGCTGATTCTTGGGCTGGAGCTTCCCGTGGTTTGAGTCCTGGCTTGCTCCACCCCCTGCTCTTGAGATTCTCCCAGATGTGGGCTGCATTTTGGCTGCGTTTAGGGCTGGAGCTTCTCGTGGTTTGAGGCCTGGCTTGCTCCACCCCCTGCTCTTGAGATTCTCCCAGATGTGGGCTGCATTTTGGCTGCATTTTGTGCTGGAGCTTCTCGTGGTTTGAGGCCTGGCTTGCTCCACCCCCTGCTCTTGAGATTCTCCCGGATGTGGGCTGCATTTTGGCTGATTCTTGGGCTGGAGCTTCTCGTGGTTTGAGGCCTGGCTTGCTCCACCCCCTGCTCTTGAGATTCTCCCGGATGTGGACTGCATTTTGGCTGCCTTTTGGGATGGATCTTCTCGTGTTTTGAGGCCTGGCTTTCTCCACCACCTGCTCTTGAGATTCTCACGGATGTGGGCTGCATTTGGCTGCCTTTCGGGCTGGAGCTTCTCGTGGTTTGAGGCCTAGCTTGCTCCACCCCCTGCTCTTGAGATTCTCCCGGATGTGGGCTGCATTTTGGCTGGCTTTTGGGCTGGAGCTTCTCGTGGTTTGAGGCCTGGCTTGCTCCACCCCCTGCTCTTGAGATTCTCCTGCAGGTGGGCTGGATTTTGGCTGACTTTTGGGCTGGAGCTTCTCGTGGTTTGAGGCCTGGCTTGCTCCACCCCCTGCTCTTGAGATTCTCCTGGATGTGGGCTGCATTTTGGCTGAATCTTGGGCTGGAGCTTCCCGTGGTTTGAGGCCTGGCTTGCTCCACCCCCTGCTCTTGAGATTCTCCCGGAGGTGGGCTGCATTTTGGCTGCCTTTTGGGCTGGAGCTTCTCATGGTTTGAGGCCTGGCTTGCTCCACCCCCTGCTCTTGAGATTCTCCCGGAGGTGGGCTGGATTTTGGCTGCTTTTTGGGCTGGAGCTTCTCGAGGTTTGAGGCCTGCCTTGCTCCACCCCCTGCTCTTGATATTCTCCTGGATGTGGGATGCATTTTGGGTACATTTTGGGCTGGAGCTTCTCGTGGTTTGAGGCCTGGCTTGCTCCACCCCCTGCTCTTGAGATTCTCCCGGAGGTGGGCTGCATTTTGGCTGCCTTTTGGGCTGGAGCTTCTCGTGGTTTGAGGCCTGGCTTGCTCCACCCCCTGCTCTTGAGATTCTCCTGGATATGGACTGCATTTTGGCTGATTCTTGGGCTGGAGCTTCTCGTGGTTTGAGGCCTGGCTTGCTCCACCCCCTGCTCTTGAGATTCTCCCGGAGGTGGGCTGCATTTTGGCGTCATTTTGGGCTGGAGCTTCTCGAGGTTTGTGGCCTGGCTTGCTCCACCCCCTGCTCTTGAGATTCTCCCAGATGTGGGCTGCATTTTGGCTGCATTTTGGCCGGAGCTTCTCGTGGTTTGAGGCCTGGCTTGCTCCACCCCCTGCTCTTGAGATTCTCCCGGAGGTGGGCTGGATTTTGGCTGCTTTTTGGGCTGGAGCTTCTCGAGGTTTGAGGCCTGCCTTGCTCCACCCCCTGCTCTTGATATTCTCCTGGATGTGGGATGCATTTTGGGTACATTTTGGGCTGGAGCTTCTCATGGTTTGAGGCCTGCCTTGCTCCACCCCCTGCTCTTGAGATTCTCCCGGAGGTGGGCTGCATTTTGGCTGCCTGTTGGGCTGGAGCTTCTCGTGGTTTGAGGCCTGGCTTGCTCCACCCCCTGCTCTTGAGATTCTCCCGGAGGTGGGCTGCATTTTGGCTGCCTGTTGGGCTGGAGCTTCTCGTGGTTTGAGGCCTGGCTTGCTCCACCCCCTGCTCTTGAGATTCTCCCGGATGTGGGCTGCATTTTGGCTGCATTTTGGGCTGGAGCTTCTCGTGGTTTGAGGCCTGGCTTGCTCCACCCCCTGCTCTTGAGATTCTCCCGGATGTGGGCTGCATTTTGGCTGCCTTTTGGGCTGGAGCTTCTCGTGGTTTGAGGCCTGGCTTGCTCCACCCCCTGCTCTTGAGATTCTCCCGGATGTGGGCTTCATTTTGGTTGCCTTTGCGGCTGGAGCTTCTCGTGGTTTGAGGCCTGGCTTACTCCACCGCCTGCTCTTGATATTCTCCCGGATGTGGGCTGCATTTTGGCTGCCTTTTGTGCTGGAGCTTCTCATGGTTTGAGGCCTGGCTTGCTCCACCCCCTGCTCTTGAGATTCTCACGGAGGTGGGCTGGATTTTTGCTGCCTTTTGGGCTGGAGCTTCTCGTGGTTTGAGGCCTGGCTTGCTCCACCCCCTGCTCTTGAGATTCTCCCGGAGGTGGGCTGCATTTTGGCTGCCTTTTGGGCTGGAGCTTCTCGTGGTTTGAGGCCTGGCTTGCTCCACCCCCTGCTCTTGAGATTCTCCCGGATGTGGGCGGGATTTTGGCTGTTTTTTGGGTTGGAGCTTCTCGTGGTTTGAGGCCTGGCTTGCTCCACCCCCTGCTCTTGAGATTCTCCCAGATGTGGGCTGCATTTTGGCTGCATTTTGGCAGGAGCTTCTCGTGGTTTGAGGCCTGGCTTGCTCCACCCCCTGCTCTTGAGATTCTCCCGGATGTGGGCTGCATTTTGGCTGCCTTTTGGGCTGGAGCTTCTCGTGGTTTGAGGCCTGGCTTGCTCCACCCCCTGCTCTTGAGATTCTCCCGGATGTGGGCTTCATTTTGGTTGCCTTTGCGGCTGGAGCTTCTCGTGGTTTGAGGCCTGGCTTGCTCCACCCCCTGCTCTTGATATTCTCCCGGATGTGGGCTGCATTTTGGCTGCCTTTTGTGCTGGAGCTTCTCGTGGTTTGAGGCCTGGCTTGCTCCACCCCCTGCTCTTGAGAATCTCACGGAGGTGGGCTGGATTTTGGCTGCCTTTTGAGCTGGAGCTTCTCGTGGTTTGAGGCCTGGCTTGCTCCACTCCCTACTCTTGAGATTCTCCCGGATGTGGGCTTCATTTTGGCTGCCTTTTGGGCTGGAGCTTCTCGTGGTTTGAGGCCTGGTTTGCTCCACCCCCTGCTCTTGAGATTCTCTTGGAGGTGGGCTGCATTTTGGCTGCCTTTTGGGCTGGAGCTTCTCGTGGTTTGTGGCCTAGCTTGCTCCACCCCCTGCTCTTGATATTCTCCTGGATGTGGGCTGCATTTTGGGTACATTTTGGGCTGGAG
The DNA here is from genome assembly GCA_027574665.1 of Rhynochetos jubatus. Classification (NCBI taxonomy): domain Eukaryota; kingdom Metazoa; phylum Chordata; class Aves; order Eurypygiformes; family Rhynochetidae; genus Rhynochetos; species Rhynochetos jubatus. The sequence goes on from JAQBHY010000071.1 coordinate 358,281, forward strand.
CTTCTCGTGGTTTGAGGCCTGCCTTGCTCCACCCCCTGCTCTTGATATTCTCCCGGATGTGGGCTGCATTTTGGCTGCCTTTTGGGCTGGAGCTTCTCGTGGTTTCAGGCCTGGCTTGCTCCACCCCCTGCTCTTGAGATTCTCCTGGAGGTGGGCTGCATTTTGGCTTTCTTTTGGGCTGGAGCTTCTCATGGTTTGAGGCCTGGCTTGCTCCACCCCCTGCTCTTGAGATTCTCCCGGATGTGGGCTGGATTTTGGCTGCCTTTTGGGCTGGAGTTTCTCGTGGTTTGAGGCCTGGCTTGCTCCACCCCCTGCTCTTGAGATTCTCCCGGATGTGGGCTGCATTTTGGCTTCATTTTGGTCTGGAGATTCTCGTGGTTTGAGGCCTGGCTTGCTCCACCCCCTGCTCTTGAGATTCTCCCAGATGTGGGCTGCATTTTGGCTGAATTTTGGGCTGGAGCTTCTCGTGGTTTGAGGCCTGGCTTGCTCCACCCCCTGCTCTTGAGATTCTCCCGGATGTGGGCTGGATTTTGGCTCCCTTTTGGGCTGGAGCTTCTCGAGGTTTGAGGCCTGGCTTGCTCCACCCCCTGCTCTTGAGATTCTCCCAGATGTGGGCTGCATTTTGGCTGCATTTTGTGCTGGAGCTTCTCGTGGTTTGAGGCCTGGCTTGCTCCACCCCCTGCTCTTGAGATTCTCCCGGATGTGGGCTGCATTTTGGCTGATTCTTGGGCTGGAGCTTCTCGTGGTTTGAGGCCTGGCTTGCTCCACCCCCTGCTCTTGAGATTCTCCCGGATGTGGACTGCATTTTGGCTGCCTTTTGGGATGGATCTTCTCGTGTTTTGAGGCCTGGCTTTCTCCACCACCTGCTCTTGAGATTCTCCCGGATGTGGGCTGCATTTGGCTGCCTTTCGGGCTGGAGCTTCTCGTGGTTTGAGGCCTGGCTTGCTCCACCCCCTGCTCTTGAGATTCTCCCGGATGTGGGCTGCATTTTGGCTGATTCTTGGGCTGGAGCTTCCCGTGGTTTGAGGCCTGGCTTGCTCCACCCCCTGCTCTTGAGATTCTCCTGGATGTGGGCTGCATTTTGGCTGACTTTTGGGCTGGAGCTTCTCGTGGTTTGAGGCCTAGCTTGCTCCACCCCCTGCTCTTGAGATTCTCCCGGATGTGGGCTGCATTTTGGCTGGCTTTTGGGCTGGAGCTTCTCGTGGTTTGAGGCCTGGCTTGCTCCACCCCCTGCTCTTGAGATTCTCCTGCAGGTGGGCTGGATTTTGGCTGACTTTTGGGCTGGAGCTTCTCGTGGTTTGAGGCCTGGCTTGCTCCAACCCCTGCTCTTGAGATTCTCCTGGATGTGGGCTGCATTTTGGCTGATTCTTGGGCTGGAGCTTCCCGTGGTTTGAGGCCTGGCTTGCTCCACCCCCTGCTCTTGAGATTCTCCCGGAGGTGGGCTGCATTTTGGCTGCCTTTTGGGCTGGAGCTTCTCATGGTTTGAGGCCTGGCTTGCTCCACCCCCTGCTCTTGAGATTCTCCCGGAGGTGGGCTGGATTTTGGCTGCTTTTTGGGCTGGAGCTTCTCGAGGTTTGAGGCCTGCCTTGCTCCACACCCTGCTCTTGATATTCTCCTGGATGTGGGATGCATTTTGGGTACATTTTGGGCTGGAGCTTCTCGTGGTTTGAGGCCTGGCTTGCTCCACCCCCTGCTCTTGAGATTCTCCCGGAGGTGGGCTGCATTTTGGCTGCCTTTTGGGCTGGAGCTTCTCGTGGTTTGAGGCCTGGCTTGCTCCACCCCCTGCTCTTGAGATTCTCCTGGATATGGACTGCATTTTGGCTGATTCTTGGGCTGGAGCTTCTCGTGGTTTGAGGCCTGGCTTGCTCCACCCCCTGCTCTTGAGATTCTCCCGGAGGTGGGCTGCATTTTGGCGTCATTTTGGGCTGGAGCTTCTCGAGGTTTGTGGCCTGGCTTGCTCCACCCCCTGCTCTTGAGATTCTCCCAGATGTGGGCTGCATTTTGGCTGCATTTTGGCCGGAGCTTCTCGTGGTTTGAGGCCTGGCTTGCTCCACCCCCTGCTCTTGAGATTCTCCCGGAGGTGGGCTGGATTTTGGCTGCTTTTTGGGCTGGAGCTTCTCGAGGTTTGAGGCCTGCCTTGCTCCACCCCCTGCTCTTGATATTCTCCTGGATGTGGGATGCATTTTGGGTACATTTTGGGCTGGAGCTTCTCATGGTTTGAGGCCTGCCTTGCTCCACCCCCTGCTCTTGAGATTCTCCCGGAGGTGGGCTGCATTTTGGCTGCCTGTTGGGCTGGAGCTTCTCGTGGTTTGAGGCCTGGCTTGCTCCACCCCCTTCTCTTGAGATTCTCCCGGATGTGGGCTGCATTTTGGCTGCATTTTGGGCTGGAGCTTCTCGTGGTTTGAGGCCTGGCTTGCTCCACCCCCTGCTCTTGAGATTCTCCCGGATGTGGGCTGCATTTTGGCTGCCTTTTGGGCTGGAGCTTCTCGTGGTTTGAGGCCTGGCTTGCTCCACCCCCTGCTCTTGAGATTCTCCCGGATGTGGGCTTCATTTTGGTTGCCTTTGCGGCTGGAGCTTCTCGTGGTTTGAGGCCTGGCTTACTCCACCGCCTGCTCTTGATATTCTCCCGGATGTGGGCTGCATTTTGGCTGCCTTTTGTGCTGGAGCTTCTCATGGTTTGAGGCCTGGCTTGCTCCACCCCCTGCTCTTGAGATTCTCACGGAGGTGGGCTGGATTTTTGCTGCCTTTTGGGCTGGAGCTTCTCGTGGTTTGAGGCCTGGCTTGCTCCACCCCCTGCTCTTGAGATTCTCCCGGAGGTGGGCTGCATTTTGGCTGCCTTTTGGGCTGGAGCTTCTCGTGGTTTGAGGCCTGGCTTGCTCCACCCCCTGCTCTTGAGATTCTCCCGGATGTGGGCGGGATTTTGGCTGTTTTTTGGGTTGGAGCTTCTCGTGGTTTGAGGCCTGGCTTGCTCCACCCCCTGCTCTTGAGATTCTCCCAGATGTGGGCTGCATTTTGGCTGCATTTTGGCAGGAGCTTCTCGTGGTTTGAGGCCTGGCTTGCTCCACCCCCTGCTCTTGAGATTCTCCCGGATGTGGGCTGCATTTTGGCTGCCTTTTGGGCTGGAGCTTCTCGTGGTTTGAGGCCTGGCTTGCTCCACCCCCTGCTCTTGAGATTCTCCCGGATGTGGGCTTCATTTTGGTTGCCTTTGCGGCTGGAGCTTCTCGTGGTTTGAGGCCTGGCTTGCTCCACCCCCTGCTCTTGATATTCTCCCGGATGTGGGCTGCATTTTGGCTGCCTTTTGTGCTGGAGCTTCTCGTGGTTTGAGGCCTGGCTTGCTCCACCCCCTGCTCTTGAGAATCTCACGGAGGTGGGCTGGATTTTGGCTGCCTTTTGAGCTGGAGCTTCTCGTGGTTTGAGGCCTGGCTTGCTCCACTCCCTACTCTTGAGATTCTCCCGGATGTGGGCTTCATTTTGGCTGCCTTTTGGGCTGGAGCTTCTCGTGGTTTGAGGCCTGGTTTGCTCCACCCCCTGCTCTTGAGATTCTCTTGGAGGTGGGCTGCATTTTGGCTGCCTTTTGGGCTGGAGCTTCTCGTGGTTTGTGGCCTAGCTTGCTCCACCCCCTGCTCTTGATATTCTCCTGGATGTGGGCTGCATTTTGGGTACATTTTGGGCTGGAGCTTCTCGTGGTTTGAGGCCTGCCTTGCTCCACCCCCTGCTCTTGATATTCTCCCGGATGTGGGCTGCATTTTGGCTGCCTTTTGGGCTGGAGCTTCTCGTGGTTTCAGGCCTGGCTTGCTCCACCCCCTGCTCTTGAGATTCTCCCGGATGTGGGCTGGATTTTGGCTGCCTTTTGGGCTGGAGTTTCTCGTGGTTTGAGGCCTGGCTTGCTCCACCCCCTGCTCTTGAGATTCTCCCGGATGTGGGCTGCATTTTGGCTTCATTTTGGTCTGGAGATTCTCGTGGTTTGAGGCCTGGCTTGCTCCACCCCCTGCTCTTGAGATTCTCCCAGATGTGGGCTGCATTTTGGCTGAATTTTGGGCTGGAGCTTCTCGTGGTTTGAGGCCTGGCTTGCTCCACCCCCTGCTCTTGAGATTCTCCCGGATGTGGGCTGGATTTTGGCTCCCTTTTGGGCTGGAGCTTCTCGAGGTTTGAGGCCTGGCTTGCTCCACCCCCTGCTCTTGAGATTCTCCCGGATGTGGGCTGCATTTTGGCTGCCTTTTGGGCTGGAGCTTCTCGTGGTTTGAGGCCTGGCTTGCTCCACCCCCTGCTCTTGAGATTCTCCCGGATGTGGGCTGCATTTTGGCTGCCTTTTGGGCTGGAGCTTCTCGTGGTTTGAGGCCTGGCTTGCTCCACCCCCTGCTCTCGATATTCTCCCAGATGTGGGCTGCATTTTGGCTTCATTTTGGGCTGGAGCTTCTCGTGGTTTGAGGCCTGGCTTGCTCCACCCCCTGCTCTTGAGAATCTCACGGAGGTGGGCTGGATTTTGGCTGCCTTTTGAGCTGGAGCTTCTCGTGGTTTGAGGCCTGGCTTGCTCCACTCCCTACTCTTGAGATTCTCCCGGATGTGGGCTTCATTTTGGCTGCCTTTTGGGCTGGAGCTTCTCGTGGTTTGAGGCCTGGTTTGCTCCACCCCCTGCTCTTGAGATTCTCCCAGATGTGGGCTGCATTTTGGCTGCATTTTGGGCTGGAGCTTCTCGTGGTTTGAGGCCTGGCTTGCTCCACCCCCTGCTCTTGATATTCTCCTGGATGTGGGCTGCATTTTGGGTACATTTTGGGCTGGAGCTTCTCGTGGTTTGAGGCCTGCCTTGCTCCACCCCCTGCTCTTGATATTCTCCCGGATGTGGGCTGCATTTTGGCTGCCTTTTGGGCTGGAGCTTCTCGTGGTTTCAGGCCTGGCTTGCTCCACCCCCTGCTCTTGAGATTCTCCTGGAGGTGGGCTGCATTTTGGCTTTCTTTTGGGCTGGAGCTTCTCATGGTTTGAGGCCTGGCTTGCTCCACCCCCTGCTCTTGAGATTCTCCCGGATGTGGGCTGGATTTTGGCTGCCTTTTGGGCTGGAGTTTCTCGTGGTTTGAGGCCTGGCTTGCTCCACCCCCTGCTCTTGAGATTCTCCCGGATGTGGGCTGCATTTTGGCTGCCTTTTGTGCTGGAGCTTCTCGTGGTTTGAGGCCTGGCTTGCTCCACCCCCTGCTCTTGAGAATCTCACGGAGGTGGGCTGGATTTTGGCTGCCTTTTGAGCTGGAGCTTCTCGTGGTTTGAGGCCTGGCTTGCTCCACTCCCTACTCTTGAGATTCTCCCGGATGTGGGCTTCATTTTGGCTGCCTTTTGGGCTGGAGCTTCTCGTGGTTTGAGGCCTGGTTTGCTCCACCCCCTGCTCTTGAGATTCTCTTGGAGGTGGGCTGCATTTTGGCTGCCTTTTGGGCTGGAGCTTCTCGTGGTTTGTGGCCTAGCTTGCTCCACCCCCTGCTCTTGATATTCTCCTGGATGTGGGCTGCATTTTGGGTACATTTTGGGCTGGAGCTTCTCGTGGTTTGAGGCCTGCCTTGCTCCACCCCCTGCTCTTGATATTCTCCCGGATGTGGGCTGCATTTTGGCTGCCTTTTGGGCTGGAGCTTCTCGTGGTTTCAGGCCTGGCTTGCTCCACCCCCTGCTCTTGAGATTCTCCTGGAGGTGGGCTGCATTTTGGCTTTCTTTTGGGCTGGAGCTTCTCATGGTTTGAGGCCTGGCTTGCTCCACCCCCTGCTCTTGAGATTCTCCCGGATGTGGGCTGGATTTTGGCTGCCTTTTGGGCTGGAGTTTCTCGTGGTTTGAGGCCTGGCTTGCTCCACCCCCTGCTCTTGAGATTCTCCCGGATGTGGGCTGCATTTTGGCTTCATTTTGGTCTGGAGATTCTCGTGGTTTGAGGCCTGGCTTGCTCCACCCCCTGCTCTTGAGATTCTCCCAGATGTGGGCTGCATTTTGGCTGAATTTTGGGCTGGAGCTTCTCGTGGTTTGAGGCCTGGCTTGCTCCACCCCCTGCTCTTGAGATTCTCCCGGATGTGGGCTGGATTTTGGCTCCCTTTTGGGCTGGAGCTTCTCGAGGTTTGAGGCCTGGCTTGCTCCACCCCCTGCTCTTGAGATTCTCCCGGATGTGGGCTGCATTTTGGCTGCCTTTTGGGCTGGAGCTTCTCGAGGTTTGAGGCCTGGCTTGCTCCACCCCCTGCTCTTGAGATTCTCCCGGAGGTGGGCTGCATTTTGGCTGCCTTTTGTGCTGGAGCTTCTCGTGGTTTGAGGCCTGGCTTGCTCCACCCCCTGCTCTTGAGATTCTCCCGGATGTGGGCTGCATTTTGGCTGCCTTTTGGGCTGGAGCTTCTCGTGGTTTGAGGCCTGGCTTGCTCCACCCCCTGCTCTCGATATTCTCCCAGATGTGGGCTGCATTTTGGCTTCATTTTGGGCTGGAGCTTCTCGTGGTTTGAGGCCTGGCTTGCTCCACCCCCTGCTCTTGAGGTTCTCCCGGAGGTGGGCTTCATTTTGGCTGCCTTTTGGGCTGGAGATTCTCGTGGTTTGAGGCCTGGCTTGCTCCACCCCCTGCTCTTGAGATTGTCACGGATGTGGGCTGCATTTTGGCTGATTCTTGGGCTGGAGCTTCCCGTGGTTTGAGGCCTGGCTTGCTCCACCCCCTGCTCTTGAGGTTCTCCCGGAGGTGGGCTTCATTTTGGCTGCCTTTTGGGCTGGAGATTCTCGTGGTTTGAGGCCTGGCTTGCTCCACCCCCTGCTCTTGAGATTGTCACGGATGTGGGCTGCATTTTGGCTGATTCTTGGGCTGGAGCTTCCCGTGGTTTGAGGCCTGGCTTGCTCCACCCCCTGCTCTTGAGATTCTCCCGGATGTGGGCTGCATTTTGGCTGCTTTTTGGGCTGGAGCTTCTCGTGGTTTGAGGCCTGGCTTGCTCCACCCCCTGCTCTTGAGGTTCTCCCGGATTTGGGCTGCATTTTGGCTGCATTTTGGGCTGGAGCTTCTCGTGGTTTGAGGCCTGGCTTGCTCCACCCCCTGCTCTTGATATTCTCCCGGATGTGGGCTGCATTTTGGCTGCTATTTTTGGGCTGGAGCTTCTCGAGGTTTGAGGCCTGTCTTGCTCCACCCCCTGCTCTTGAGATTCTCCCGGAGGTGGGCTGCATTTTGGCTACATTTTGGGCTGGAGCTTCTCATGGTTTGAGGCCTGGCTTGCTCCACCCCCTGCTCTTGAGATTCTCCCGGATGTGGGCTGCATTTTGGCTGCCTTTTGGGCTGGAGCTTCTCTAGGTTTGAGGCCTGCCTTGCTCCACCCCCTGCTCTTGATATTCTCCCGGAGGTGGGCTGCATTTTGGCTTCATTTTGGGCTGGAGCTTCTCGAGGTTTGTGGCCTGGCTTGCTCCACCCCCTGCTCTTGAGATTCTCCTGGATGTGGGCTGCATTTTGGCTGCATTTTGGCTGGAGCTTCTCGTGGTTTGAGGCCTGGCTTGCTCCACCCCCTGCTCTTGAGATTCTCCCGGATGTGGGCTGGATTTTGGCTGCCTTTTGGGCTGGAGCTTCTCGAGGTTTGAGGCCTGGCTTGCTCCACCCCCTGCTCTTGAGATTCTCCCGGATGTGGGCTGCATTTTGCTGCCTTTTGGGCTGGAGCTTCTCGTGGTTTGGGGCCTGGCTTGCTCCACCCCCTGCTCTTGAGATTCTCCCGGATGTGGGCTGCATTTTGGCTGCATTTTGGGCTGGAGCTTCTTGTGGTTTGAGGCCTGGCTTGCTCCACCCCCTGCTCTTGATATTCTCCTGGATGTGGACTGCATTTTGGGTACATTTTGGGCTGGAGCTTCTCATGGTTTGAGGCCTGCCTTGCTCCACCCCCTGCTCTTGAGATTCTCCCAGAGGTGGGCTGCATTTTGGCTGCCTGTTGGGCTGGAGCTTCTCGTAGTTTGAGGCCTGGCTTGCTCCACCCCCTGCTCTTGAGATTCTCCCGGAGGTGGGCTGCATTTTGGCTGCCTTTTGGGCTGGAGCTTCTCGTTGTTTGAGGCCTGGCTTGCTCCACCCCCTGCTCTTGAGATTCTCCCGGATGTGGGCTGAATTTTGGCTGCCTTTTGGCCTGGAGCTTCTCGTGGTTTGAGGCCTGGCTTGCTCCACCCCCTGCTCTTGAGATTCTCCCGGAGGTGGGCTGCATTTTGGCTGTTTTTTGGGCTGGATCTTCCCGTGGTTTGAGGCCTGCCTTGCTCCACCCCCTGCTCTTGAGATTCTCCCAGAGGTGGGCTGCATTTTGGCTTCATTTTGGGCTGGAGCTTCTCGAGGTTTGTGGCCTGGCTTGCTCCACCCCCTGCTCTTGAGATTCTCCCGGATGTGGGCTGCATTTTGGCTGCATTTTGGCCGGAGCTTCTCGTGGTTTGAGGCCTGGCTTGCTCCACCCCCTGCTCTTGAGATTCTCCCGGATGTGGGCTGCATTTTGGCTGCCTTTTGGGCTGGAGCTTCCCGTGGTTTGAGGCCTGGCTTGCTCCACCCCCTGCTCTTGAGATTCTCCCGGATGTGGGCTGGATTTTGGCTCCCTTTTGGGCTGGAGATTCTCGAGGTTTGAGGCCTGGCTTGCTCCACCCCCTGCTCTTGATATTCTCCTGGATGTGGGCTGCATTTTGGGTACATTTTGGGCTGGAGCTTCTCGTGGTTTGAGGCCTGCCTTGCTCCACCCCCTGCTCTTGAGATTCTCCCAGAGGTGGGCTGCATTTTGGCTGCCTGTTGGGCTGGAGCTTCTCGTAGTTTGAGGCCTGGCTTGCTCCACCCCCTGCTCTTGAGATTCTCCTGGATGTGGGTTGCATTCTTTCCTGATTCTTGGGCTGGAGCTTCTCGTGGTTTGAGGCCTGGCTTGCTCCACCCCCTGCTCTTGAGATTCTCCCGGATGTGGGCTGCACTTTGGCTGCCTTTTGGGCTGGAGCTTCTCGTGGTTTGAGGCCTGGCTTGCTCCACCCCCTGCTCTTGAGATTCTCCCGGATGTGGGCTTCATTTTGGTTGCCTTTGCGGCTGGAGCTTCTCGTGGTTTGAGGCCTGGCTTGCTCCACCGCCTGCTCTTGAGATTCTCCCGGATGTGGGCTGCATTTTGGCTGCCTTTTGTGCTGGAGCTTCTCGTGGTTTGAGGCCTGGCTTGCTCCACCCCTTGCTCTTGAGATTCTCCCGGAGGTGGGCTGGATTTTGGCTGCCTTTTGGGCTGGAGCTTCTCGTGGTTTGAGGCCTGGCTTGCTCCACCCCCTGCTCTTGAGATTCTCCCGGATGTGGGCTGCATTTTGGCTGATTCTTGGGCTGGAGCTTCTCGTGGTTTGAGGCCTGGCTTGCTCCACCCCCTGCTCTTGAGATTCTCCCGGAGGTGGGCTGCATTTTGGCTGCCTGTTGGGCTGGAGCTTCTCGTGGTTTGAGGCCTGGCTTGCTCCACCCCCTGCTCTTGAGATTCTCCCGCATTTGGGCTGCATTTTGGCTGATTCTTGGGCTGGAGCTTCTCTTGGTTTGAGGCCTGGCTTGCTCCACCCCCTGCTCTTGAGATTCTCCCGGATGTGGGCTGCATTTTGGCTGGCTTTTGGGCTGGAGCTTCTCATGGTTTGAGGCCTGGCTTGCTCCACCCCCTGCTCTTGAGATTCTCCCGGAGCTGGGCTGCATTTTGGCTGCCTGTTGGGCTGGAGCTTCTCGTGGTTTGGGGCCTGGCTTGCTCCACCCCCTGCTCTTGATATTCTCCTGGATGTGGACTGCATTTTGGGTACATTTTGGGCTGGAGCTTCTCATGGTTTGAGGCCTGCCTTGCTCCACCCCCTGCTCTTGAGATTCTTCCAGAGGTGGGCTGCATTTTGGCTGCCTGTTGGGCTGGAGCTTCTCGTAGTTTGAGGCCTGGCTTGCTCCACCGCCTGCTCGTGATATTCTCCCGGATGTGGGCTGCATTTTGGCTGCCTTTTGGGCTGGAGCTTCTCGTGGTTTGAGGCCTGGCTTACTCCACCGCCTGCTCGTGATATTCTCCCGGAGGTGAGCTGCATTTTGGCTGTTTTTTGGGCTGGAGCTTCTCGTGGTTTGAGGCCTGGCTTGCTCCACCCCCTGCTCTTGAGATTCTCCCAGAGGTGGGCTGCATTTTGGCTTCATTTTGGGCTGGAGCTTCTCGAGGTTTGTGGCCTGGCTTGCTCCACCCCCTGCTCTTGAGATTCTCCCGGATGTGGGCTGCATTTTGGCTGCATTTTGGCCGGAGCTTCTCGTGGTTTGAGGCCTGGCTTGCTCCACCCCCTGCTCTTGAGATTCTCCCGGATGTGGGCTGCATTTTGGCTGCCTTTTGGGCTGGAGCTTCCCGTGGTTTGAGGCCTGGCTTGCTCCACCCCCTGCTCTTGAGATTCTTTGGGATGTGGGCTGGATTTTGGCTGCCTTTTGGGCTGGAGCTTCTCGTGGTTTGAGGCCTGGCTTGCTCCACCCCCTGCTCTTGATATTCTCCTGGATGTGGGCTGCATTGTGGGTACATTTTAGGCTGGAGCTTCTCATGGTTTGAGGCCTGCCTTGCTCCACCCCCTGCTCTTGAGATTCTCCTGGATGTGGGCTGCATTTTGTCTGCCTTTTGGGCTGGAGCTTCTCGTGGTTTGACCCCTGGCTTGCTCCACCCCCTGCTCTTGAGATTCTCCCGGATGTGGGCTTCATTTTGGTTGCCTTTGCGGCTGGAGCTTCTCGTGGTTTGAGGCCTGGCTTGCTCCACCCCCTGCTCTTGAGATTCTCCCGGATGTGGGCTGCATTTTGGCTGCCTTTTGGGCTGGAGCTTCTCGTGGTTTGAGGCCTGGCTTGCTCCACCCCCTGCTCTTGAGATTCTCCCGCATTTGGGCTGCATTTTGGCTGATTCTTGGGCTGGAGCTTCTCGTGGTTTGAGGCCTGGCTTGCTCCACCCCCTGCTCTTGAGATTCTCCCGGATGTGGGCTGCATTTTGGCTGCCTTTTGGGCTGGAGCTTCTCGTGGTTTGAGGCCTGGCTTGCTCCACCCCCTGCTCTTGAGATTCTCCCGGATGTGGGCTGCATTTTGGCTGCCTGTTGGGCTGGAGCTTCTCGTGGTTTGAGGCCTGGCTTGCTCCACCCCCTGCTCTTGAGATTCTCCCGGATGTGGGCTGCCTTTTGGCTGCCTTTTGGGCTGGAGCTTCTCGTGGTTTGAGGCCTGGCTTGCTCCACCCCCTGCTCTTGAGATTCTCCCAGATGTGGGCTGCATTTTGGCTGCCTTTTGGGCTGGAGCTTCTCGTGGTTTGAGGCCTGGCTTGCTCCACCCCCTGCTCTTGATATTCTCCCAGATGTGGGCTGCATTTTGGCTGCCTTTTGGGCTGGAGCTTCTCGTGGTTTGAGGCCTGGCTTGCTCCACCGCCTGCTCGTGATATTCTCCCGGATGTGGGCTGCATTTTGGCTGCCTTTTGGGCTGGAGCTTCTCGTGGTTTGAGGCCTGCCTTGCTCCACCCCCTGCTCTTGAGATTCTCCCGGAGGTGGGCTGCATTTTGGCTGCCTTTTGGGCTGGAGCTTCTAGTGGTTTGAGGCCTGGCTTGCTCCACCCCCTGCTCTTGAGATTCTCCCGGATGTGGGCTGCATTTTGGCTGCATTTTGGGCTGGAGCTTCTCGAGGTTTGAGGCCTGGCTTGCTCCACCCCCTGCTCTTGAGATTCTCCCGGATGTGGGCTGCATTTTGGCTGATTCTTAGGCTGGAGCTTCTCGTGGTTTGAGGCCTGGCTTGCTCCACCCCCTGCTCTTGAGATTCTCCTGGATGTGGGCTGCATTTTGGCTGCATTTTGGGCTGGAGCTTCTCGTGGTTTGAGGCCTGGCTTGCTCCACCCCCTGCTCTTGAGATTCTGCCAGATGTGGGCTGCATTTTGGCTGCCTTTTGGGCTGGAGCTTCTCGTGGTTTGAGGCCTGGCTTGCTCCACCCCCTGCTCTTGAGATTCTCCCCGCATGTGGGCTGGATTTTGGCTGCCTTTTGGGCTGGAGCTTCTCGTGGTTTGAGGCCTGGCTTGCTCCACCCCCTGCTCTTGAGATTCTCCTGGATGTGGGCTGCATTTTGGCTGATTCTGGGGCTGGAGCTTCTCATGGTTTGAGGCCTGGCTTGCTCCACCCCCTGCTTTTGATATTCTCCCGGATGTGGGCTGGATTTTGGCTGCCTTTTGGGCTGGAGCTTCTCATGGTTTGAGGCATGGCTTGCTCCACCCCCTGCTCTTGAGATTCTCCCGGAGGTGGGCTGCATTTTGGCTGATTCTTGGGCTGGAGCTTCTCGTGGTTTGAGGCCTGGCTTGCTCCACCCCCTGCTCTTGAGATTCTCCCGGAGGTGGGCTGCATTTTGGCTGCCTTTTGGGCTGGAGCTTCTCGTGGTTTGAGGCCTGTCTTGCTCCACCCCCTGCTCTTGAGATTCTCCTGGATGTGGGCTGCATTTTGGGTGATTCTTGGGCTGGAGCTTCTCGTGGTTTGAGGCCTGGCTTGCTCCACCCCCTGCTCTTGAGATTCTCCTGGATGTGGGCTGCATTTTGGCTGCATTTTGGGCTGGAGCTTCTCGTGGTTTGAGGCCTGGTTTGCTCCAACCCCTGCTCTTGAAATTGTCCCGGATGTAGGCTGCATTTTGGCTGCCTTTTGGGCTGGAGCTTCTCGTGGTTTGAGGCCTGGCTTGCTCCACCCCCTGCTCTTGAGATTCTCCCGCATGTGGGCTGCGTTTTGGCTGCCTTTTGGGCTGGAGCTTCTCGTGGTTTGAGGCCTGGCTTGCTCCAACCCCTGCTCTTGAAATTGTCCCGGATGTAGGCTGCATTTTGGCTGCCTTTTGGGCTGGAGCTTCTCGTGGTTTGAGGCCTGGCTTGCTCCACCCCCTGCTCTTGAGATTCTCCTGGATGTGGGCTGCATTTTGGCTGCCTTTTTTGCTGGAGCTTCTCGTGGTTTGAGGCCTGGCTTGCTCCACCCCCTGCTCTTGAGATTCTCCCGGATGTGGGCTGCATTTTGTCTGCATTTTGGGCTGGAGCTTCTCGTGGTTTGAGGCCTGGCTTGCTCCACCCCCTGCTCTTGAGATTATCCCGGATATGGGCTGCAGTTTGGCTGCATTTTGGGCTGGAGCTTCTCGTGGTTTGAGGCCTGCATTGCTCCACCCCCTGCTCTTGAGATTCTCCCGGATGTGGGCTGCATTTTGGCTGCCTTTTGGGCTGGAGCTTCTCCTGGTTTGAGGCCTGGCTTGCTCCACCCCCTGCTCTTGATATTCTCCTGGATGTTGGCTGCATTTTGGCTGCTTTTTGGGCTGGAGCTTCTCGTGGTTTGAGGCCTGGCTTGCTCCACCGCCTGCTCTTGAGATTCTCCCGGATGTGGGCTGCATTTTGGCTGCCTTTTGGGCTGGAGCTTCTCGTGGTTTGAGGCCTGGCTTGCTCCACCCCCTACTCTTGAGATTCTCCCGGAGGTGGGCTGCATTTTGGCTGCATTTTGGGATGGAGCTTCTCGTGGTTTGAGGCCTGGCTTGCTCCACCCCCTGCTCTTGAGATTCTCCCGGAGGTGGGCTGCATTTTGGCTGCCTTTTGGGCTGGAGCTTCTCGTTTTTTGGGGCCTGGCTTGCTCCAACCCCTGCTCTTGAGATTCTCCCCGAAGTGGGCTGCATTTTGGCTGCCTTTTGGGCTGGAGCTTCTCGTGGTTTGAGGCCTGGCTTGCTCCACCCCCTGCTCTTGAGATTCTCCCGGATGTGGGCTGCATTTTGGCTGCATTTTGGGCTGGAGCTTCTCGTGGTTTGAGGCCTGTCTTGCTCCACCCCCTGCTCTTGAGATTCTCCCGGATGTGGGCTGGATTTTGGCTGCCTTTTGGGCTGGAGCTTCTCGTGGTTTGAGGCCTGGCTTGCTCCACCCCCTGCTCTTGAGATTCTCCCGGATGTGGGCTGCATTTTGGCTGCCTTTTGGCCTGGAGCTTCTCGTGGTTTGAGGCCTGGCTTGCTCCACCCCCTGCTCTTGAGATTCTCCCGGATGTGGGCTGGATTTTGGCTGTTTTTTGGGCTGGAGCTTCTCGTGGTTTGAGGCCTGGCTTGCTCCACCCCCTGCTCTTGAGATTCTCCCGGATGTGGGCTGCATTTTGGCTTCATTTTGGTCTGGAGCTTCTCGTGGTTTGTGGCCTGGCTTGCTCCACCCCCTGCTCTTGAGATTCTCCCAGATGTGGGCTGCATTTTGGCTGCATTTTGGGCTGGAGCTTCTCGTGGTTTGAGGCCTGGCTTGCTCCACCCCCTGCTCTTGAGATTCTCCCGGAGGTGGGCTGCATTTTGGCTGTATTTTGGGCTGGAGCTTCTCGTGGTTTGAGGCCTGGCTTGCTCCACCCTCTGCTCTTGAGATTCTCCCAGATGTGGGCTGCATTTTGGCTGCCTTTTGGGCTGGAGCTTCTCGTGGTTTGGGGCCTGGCTTGCTCCACCCCCTGCTCTTGAGATTCTCCCGGATGTGGGCTGCATTTTGGCTGCCTTTTGGGCTGGAGCTTCTCGTGGTTTGAGGCCTGGCTTTCTCCACCCCCTGCTCCTGAGATTCTCCCGGATGTGGGCTGGATTTTGGCTGCATTTTGGGCTGGAGCTTCTCGTGGTTTGAGGCCTGGCTTGCTCCACCCCCTGCTCTTGAGATTCTCCCGGATGTGGCCTGCATTTTGGCTGCATTTTGGGCTGGAGCTTCTCGTGGTTTGAGGCCTGGCTTGCTCCATCCCCTGCTCTTGAGATTCTCCCGGATGTGGGCTGCATTTTGGCTGTTTTTTGGGCTGGAGCTTCTCGTGGTTTGAGGCCTGGCTTGCTCCACCCCCTGCTCTTGAGATTCTCCCGGATATGGGCTGCATTTTCGCTGCCTTTTGGGCTGGAGCTTCTCGTGGTTTGAGGCCTGGCTTGCTCCACCCCCTGCTCTTGAGATTCTCCCGGATATGGGCTGGATTTTGGCTCCCTTTTGGGCTGGAGCTTCTCTAGGTTTGAGGCCTGGCTTGCTCCACCCCCTGCTCTTGAGATTCTCCCGGATGTGGGCTGCATTTTGGCTGAATCTTGGGCTGGAGCTTCTCGTGGTTTGAGGCCTGGCTTGCTCCACCCCCTGCTCTTGAGATTCTCCCGGATGTGGGCTGCATTTTGGCTGCCTTTTGGGCTGGAGCTTCTCGTGGTTTGAGGCCTGGCTTGCTCCACCCCTTGCTCTTGAGATTCTCCCGGAGGTGGGCTGCATTTTGGCTGCCTTTTGGGCTGGAGCTTCTCGTGGTTTGAGGCCTGGCTTGCTCCACCCCCTGCTCTTGAGATTCTCCCGGATATGGGCTGGATTTTGGCTCCCTTGTGGGCTGGAGCTTCTCTAGGTTTGAGGCCTGGCTTGCTCCACCCCCTGCTCTTGATATTCTCCCGGAGGTGGGCTGCATTTTGGCTGCCTTTTGGGCTGGAGCTTCTCGTGGTTTGAGGCCTGGCTTGCTCCACCCCCTGCTCTTGAGATTCTCCCGGATGTGGGCCGGATTTTGGCTGCATTTTGGGCTGGAGCTTCTCGTGGTTTGAGGCCTGGCTTTCTCCACGCCCTGCTCTTGAGATTCTCCCGGATGTGGGCTGCATTTTGGCTGCATTTTGGGCTGGAGCTTCTCGTGGTTTGAGGCCTGGCTTGCTCCACCCCCTGCTCTTGAGATTCTCCCAGATGTGGGCTGCATTTTGGCTTCATTTTGGTCTGGAGCTTCTCGAGGTTTGTGGCCTGGCTTGCTCCACCCCCTGCTCTTGAGATTCTCCCAGATGTGGGCTGCATTTTGGCTGCATTTTGGGCTGGAGCTTCTCCTGGTTTGAGGCCTGGCTTGCTCCACCCCCTGCTCTTGAGATTCTCCCGGAGGTGGGCTGCATTTTGGCTGATTCTTGTCCTGAAGCTTCTCGTGGTTTGAGGCCTGGCTTGCTCCACCCCCTGCTCTTGAGATTCTCCCGGATGTGGCCTGGATTTTGGCTGCCTTTTGGGCTGGAGCTTCTCATGGTTTGAGGCCTGGCTTGCTCCACCCCCTGCTCTTGAGATTCTCCTGGATATGGACTGCATTTTGGCTGATTCTTGGGCTGGAGCTTCTCGTGGTTTGAGGCCTGGCTTGCTCCACCCCCTGCTCTTGAGATTCTCCCGGATGTGGGCTGCATTTTGGCTGCCTTTTGGGCTGGAGCTTTTTGTGGTTTGAGGCCTGGCTTGCTCCACCCCCTGCTCTTGATATTCTCCCGGAGGTGGGCTGCATTTTGGCTGCCTTTTGGGCTGGAGCTTCTCGTGGTTTGAGGCCTGGCTTGCTCCACCCTCTGCTCTTGAGATTCTCCCAGATGTGGGCTGCATTTTGACTGCCTTTTGGGCTGGAGCTTCTCGTGGTTTGGGGCCTGGCTTGCTCCACCCCCTGCTCTTGAGATTCTCCCGGATGTGGGCTGCATTTTGGCTGCCTTTTGGGCTGGAGCTTCTCGTGGTTTGAGGCCTGGCTTGCTCCACCCACTGCTCCTGAGATTCTCCCGGATGTGGGCTGCATTTTGGCTGCCTTTTGGGCTGGAGCTTCTCGTGGTTTGGGGCCTGGCTTGCTCCACCCCCTGCTCTTGATATTCTCCCGGATGTGGGCTGCATTTTGGCTGCCTTTTGGGCTGGAGCTTCTCGTGGTTTGAGGCCTGGCTTGCTCCACCCCCTGCTCTTGAGATTCTCCCGGATGTGGGCTGGATTTTGGCTGCATTTTGGGCAGGAGCTTCTCGTGGTTTGAGGCCTGGCTTGCTCCACCCCCTGCTCTTGAGATTCTCCCGGATGTGGGCTGCATTTTGGCTGAATCTCGGGCTGGAGCTTCTCGTGTTTTGAGGCCTGGATTGCTCCAACCCCTGCTCTTGAGATTCTCCCGGATGTGGGCTGCATTTTGGCTGCCTTTTGGGCTGGAGCTTCTCGTGGTTTGAGGCCTGGCTTGCTCCACCCCCTGCTCTTGATATTCTCCCGGATGTGGGCTGCATTTTGGCTCCCTTGTGGGCTGGAGCTTCTCGGGCTTTGAGGCCTGGCTTGCTCCACCCCCTGCTCTTGAGATTCTCCCGGAGGTGGGCTGCATTTTGGCTGATTCTTGGCCTGGAGCTTCTCGTGGTTTGAGGCCTGGCTTGCTCCACCCCCTGCTCTTGAGATTCTCCGGGATGTGGGCTGCATTTTGGCTGCCTTTTGGGCTGGAGCTTCTCGTGGTTTGAGGCCTGGCTTGCTCCACCCCCTGCTCTTGAGATTCTCCCGGATGTGGGCTGCATTTTGGCTGCCTTTTGCGCTGGAGCTTCTCGGGCTTTGAGGCCTGGCTTGCTCCACCCCCTGCTCTTGAGATTCTCCCGGATGTGGGCTGCATTTTGGCTGTTTTTTGGGCTGGAGCTTCTCGTGGTTTGAGGCCTGGCTTGCTCCACCCCCTGCTCTTGAGATTATCCCGGATATGGGCTGCATTTTGGCTGCCTTTTGGGCTGGAGCTTCTCGTGGTTTGAGGCCTGGCTTGCTCCACCCCCTGCTCTTGAGATTCTCCCGGATGTGGGCTGCATTTTGGCTGCCTTTTGGGCTGGAGCTTCTCATGGTTTGAGGCCTGGCTTGCTCCACCCCCTGCTCTTGAGATTCTCCCGGATGTGGGCTGCATTTTGGCTGCCTTTTGGGCTGGAGCTTCTCGTGGTTTGAGGCCTGGCTTGCTCCACCCCCTGCTCTTGAGATTCTCCCGGATGTGGGCTGCATTTTGGCTGCATTTTGGGCTGGAGCTTCTCGTGGTTTGAGGCCTGGCTTGCTCCACCCCCTGCTCTTGAGATTCTCCCAGATGTGGCCTGCATTTTGGCTGCCTTTTGGGCTGGAGCTTCTCGTGGTTTGAGGCCTGGCTTGCTCCACCCCCTGCTCTTGAGATTCTCCCGGATGTGGGCTGCATTTTGGCTGTTTTTTGGGCTGGAGCTTCTCGTGGTTTGAGGCCTGGCTTGCTCCACCCCCTGCTCTTGAGATTCTCCCGGATATGGGCTGCATTTTGGCGGCCTTTTGGGCTGGAGCTTCTCGTGGTTTGAGGCCTGGCTTCCTCCACCCCCTGCTCTTGAGATTCTCCCGGATGTGGGCTGGATTTTGGCTCCCTTGTGGGCTGGAGCTTCTCTAGGTTTGAGGCCTGGCTTGCTCCACCCCCTGCTCTTGATATTCTCCCGGAGGTGGGCTGCATTTTGGCTGCCTTTTGGGCTGGAGCTTCTCGTGGTTTGAGGCCTGGCTTGCTCCATCCCCTGCTCTTGAGATGCTCCCGGATGTGGGCCGGATTTTGGCTGCATTTTGGGCTGGAGCTTCTCGTGGTTTGAGGCCTGGCTTGCTCCACCCCCTGCTCTTGAGATTCTCCCGGATGTGGGCTGCATTTTGGCTGAATCTTGGGCTGGAGCTTCTCGTGGTTTGAGGCCTGGCTTGCTCCACCCCCTGCTCTTGAGATTCTCCCGGATGTGGGCTGCATTTTGGCTGTTTTTTGGGCTGGAGCTTCTCGTGGTTTGAGGCCTGGCTTGCTCCACCCCCTGCTCTTGAGATTCTCCCGGATATGGGCTGCATTTTGGCTGCCTTTTGGGCTGGAGCTTCTCGTGGTTTGAGGCCTGGCTTGCTCCACCCCCTGCTCTTGAGATTCTCCCGGATGTGGGCTGCATTTTGGCTGCCTTTTGGGCTGGAGCTTCTCATGGTTTGAGGCCTGGCTGCTCCACCCCCTGCTCTTGAGATTCTCCCGGATGTGGGCTGCATTTTGGCTGCCTTTTGGGCTGGAGCTTCTCGTGGTTTGAGGCCTGGCTTGCTCCACCCCCTGCTCTTGACATTCTCCCGGATGTGGGCTGGATTTTGGCTGCCTTTTGGGCTGGAGCTTCTCGTGGTTTGAGGCCTGGCTTGCTCCACCCCCTGCTCTTGAGATTCTCCCGGATGTGGCCTGCATTTTGGCTGCCTTTTGGGCTGGAGCTTCTCGTGGTTTGAGGCCTGGCTTGCTCCACCCCCTGCTCTTGAGATTCTCCCGGATGTGGGCTGCATTTTGGCTGTTTTTTGGGCTGGAGCTTCTCGTGGTTTGAGGCCTGGCTTGCTCCACCCCCTGCTCTTGAGATTCTCCCGGATATGGGCTGGATTTTGGCTGCCTTTTGGGCTGGAGCTTCTCGTGGTTTGAGGCCTGGCTTCCTCCACCCCCTGCTCTTGAGATTCTCCCGGATGTGGGCTGGATTTTGGCTCCCTTTTGGGCTGGAGCTTCTCTAGGTTTGAGGCCTGGCTTGCTCCACCCCCTGCTCTTGATATTCTCCCGGATGTGGGCTGGATTTTGGCTGCATTTTGGGCTGGAGCTTCTCGAGGTTTGAGGCCTGGCTTGCTCCATCCCCTGCTCTTGAGATGCTCCCGGATGTGGGCCGGATTTTGGCTGCATTTTGGGCTGGAGCTTCTCGTGGTTTGAGGCCTGGCTTGCTCCACCCCCTGCTCTTGAGATTCTCCCGGATGTGGGCTGCATTTTGGCTGAATCTTGGGCTGGAGCTTCTCGTGGTTTGAGGCCTGGCTTGCTCCACCCCCTGCTCTTGAGATTCTCCCGGATGTGGGCTGCATTTTGGCTGCATTTTGGGCTGGAGCTTCTCGTGGTTTCAGGCCTGGCTTGCTCCACCCCCTGCTCTTGAGATTCTCCCGGAGGTGGGCTGCATTTTGGCTGCCTTTTGGGCTGGAGCTTCTCGTGGTTTGAGGCCTGGCTTGCTCCACCCCCTGCTCTTGAGATTCTCCCGGATGTGGGCTGGATTTTGGCTGCCTTTTCGGCTGGAGCTTCTCTAGGTTTGAGGCCTGGCTTGCTCCACCCCCTGCTCTTGAGATTCTCCCGGAGGTGGGCTGCATTTTGGCTGCCTTTTGGGCTGGAGCTTCTCGTGGTTTGAGGCCTGGCTTGCTCCAACCCCTGCTCTTGAGATTCTCCCGGATGTGGCCTGCATTTTGGCTGCATTTTGGGCTGGAGCTTCTCGTGGTTTGAGGCCTGGCTTGCTCCACCCCCTGCTCTTGAGATTCTCACGGATATGGGCTGCATTTTGGCTGCCTTTTGGGCTGGAGGTTCTCGTGGTTTGAGGCCTGGCTTGCTCCACCCCCTGCTCTTGAGATTCTCCCGGATGTGGGCTGCATTTTGGCTGCCTTTTGGGCTGGAGCTTCTCGTGGTTTGGGGCCTGGCTTGCTCCACCCCCTGCTCTTGAGATTGTCCCGCATGTGGGCCGGATTTTGGCTGCATTTTGGGCTGGAGCTTCTCGTGGTTTGAGGCCTGGCTTGCTCCACCCCCTGCTCTTGAGATTCTCGCGGATGTGGGCAGGATTTTGGCTCCCTTTTGGGCTGGAGCTTCTCGAGGTTTGAGGCCTGGCTTGCTCCACCCCCTGCTCTTGAGATTCTCCCGGATGTGGGCTGGATTTTGGCTGCATTTTGGCCGGAGCTTCTCGTGGTTTGAGGCCTGGCTTGCTCCACCCCCTGCTCTTGAGATTCTCCCGGATGTGGGCTGCATTTTGGCTGCATTTTGGGCTGGAGCTTCTCGTGGTTTGAGGCCTGGCTTGCTCCACCCCCTGCTCTTGAGATTCTCCCGGATGTGGGCTGCATTTTGGCTGCCTTTTGGGCTGGAGCTTCTCCTGGTTTGGGGCCTGGCTTGCTCCACCCCCTGCTCTTGAGATTCTCCCGGATGTGGGCCGGATTTTGGCTGCATTTTGGGCTGGAGCTTCTCGTGGTTTGAGGCCTGGCTTGCTCCACCCCCTGCTCTTGAGATTCTCCCGGATGTGGGCTGCATTTTGGCTGAATCTTGGGCTGGAGCTTCTCGTGGTTTGAGGCCTGGCTTGCTCCACCCCCTGCTCTTGAGATTCTCCCGGATGTGGCCTGCATTTTGGCTGCATTTTGGGCTGGAGCTTCTCGTGGTTTCAGGCCTGGCTTGCTCCACCCCCTGCTCTTGAGATTCTCCCGGAGGTGGGCTGCATTTTGGCTGCCTGTTGGGCTGGAGCTTCTCGTGGTTTGAGGCCTGGCTTGCTCCACCCCCTGCTCTTGAGATTCTCCCGGATGTGGGCTGCATTTTGGCTGCCTTTTCGGCTGGAGCTTCTCTAGGTTTGAGGCCTGGCTTGCTCCACCCCCTGCTCTTGAGATTCTCCCGGAGGTGGGCTGCATTTTGGCTGCCTTTTGGGCTGGAGCTTCTCGTGGTTTGAGGCCTGGCTTGCTCCAACCCCTGCTCTTGAGATTCTCCCGGATGTGGCCTGCATTTTGGCTGCGTTTTGGGCTGGAGCTTCTCGTGGTTTGAGGCCTGGCTTTCTCCACCCCCTGCTCTTGAGATTCTCCCGGATGTGGGCTGCATTTTGGCTGCCTTTTGGGCTGGAGGTTCTCGTGGTTTGAGGCCTGGCTTGCTCCACCCCCTGCTCTTGAGATTCTCCCAGATGTGGGCTGCATTTTGGCTGCCTTTTGGGCTGGAGCTTCTCGTGGTTTGGGGCCTGGCTTGCTCCACCCCCTGCTCTTGAGATTCTCCCGGATGTGGGCCGGATTTTGGCTGCATTTTGGGCTGGAGCTTCTCGAGGTTTGAGGCCTGGCTTGCTCCACCCCCTGCTCTTGAGATTCTCCCGGATGTGGGCTGGAATTTGGCTGCATTTTGGCCGGAGCTTCTCGTGGTTTGAGGCCTGGCTTGCTCCACCCCCTGCTCTTGAGATTCTCCCAGATGTGGGCTGCATTTTGGCTGCCTTTTGGGCTGGAGCTTCTCGTGGTTTGAGGCCTGGCTTGCTCCACCCCCTGCTCTTCATATTCTCCCGGATGTGGGCTGGATTTTGGCTGCATTTTGGGCTGGAGCTTCTCGTGGTTTGAGGCCTGGCTTGCTCCACCCCCTGCTCTTGAGATTCTCCCGGATGTGGGCTGCATTTTGGCTGCCTTTTGGGCTGGAGCTTCTCATGGTTTGAGGCCTGGCTTGCTCCACCCCCTGCTCTTGAGATTCTCCCGGAGGTGGGCTGCATTTTGGCTGCATTTTGGGCTGGAGCTTCTCGTGGTTTGAGGCCTGGCTTGCTCCACCCCCTGCTCTTGAGATTCTCCCGGATGTGGGCTGCATTTTGGCTGCCTTTTGGGCTGGAGCTTCTCCTGGTTTGGGGCCTGGCTTGCTCCACCCCCTGCTCTTGAGATTCTCCCTGATGTGGGCTGGATTTTGGCTGCATTTTGGGCTGGAGCTTCTCGTGGTTTGAGGCCTGGCTTGCTCCACCCCCTGCTCTTGAGATTCTCCCGGAGGTGGGCTGCATTTTGGCTGATTCTTGGCCTGGAGCTTCTCGTGGTTTGAGGCCTGGCTTGCTCCACCCCCTGCTCTTGAGATTCCCCGGATGTGGGCTGCATTTTGGCTGCCTTTTGGGCTGGAGCTTCTCGTGGTTTGAGGCCTGCCTTGCTCCACCCCCTGCTCTTGAGATTCTCCTGGATATGGACTGCATTTTGGCTGATTCTTGGGCTGGAGCTTCTCGTGGTTTGAGGCCTGCCTTGCTCCACCCCCTGCTCTTGAGACTCTCCCGGATGTGGGCTGGATTTTGGCTGCCTTTTGGGCTGGAGCTTCTCGTGGTTTGAGGCCTGGCTTGCTCCACCCCCTGCTCTTGAGATTCTCCCGGTTGTGGGCTGCATTTTGGCTGCCTTTTGGGCTGGAGCTTCTCATGGTTTGAGGCCTGGCTTGCTCCACCCCCTGCTCTTGAGATTCTCCCGGATGTGGGCTGCATTTTGGCTGCATTTTGGGCTGGAGCTTCTCGTGGTTTGAGGCCTGGCTTGCTCCACCCCCTGCTCTTGAGATTCTCCCGGATGTGGGCTGCATTTTGGCTGCCTTTTGGGCTGGAGCTTCTCGTGGTTTGAGGCCTGGCTTGCTCCACCCCCTGCTCTTGAGATTCTCCCGGATGTGGCCTGCATTTTGGCTGCCTTTTGGGCTGGAGCTTCTCGTGGTTTGAGGCCTGGCTTGCTCCACCCCCTGCTCTTGAGATTCTCCCGGATGTGGGCTGGATTTTGGCTGCCTTTTGGGCTGCAGCTTCTCGTGGTTTGAGGCCTGGCTTGCTCCACCCCCTGCTCTTGAGATTCTCCCGGATGTGGGCTGGATTTTGGCTGCCTTTTGGGCTGGAGCTTCTCGTGGTTTGAGGCCTGGCTGGCTCCATCCCCTGCTCTTGAGATTCTCCCGGAGGTGGGCTGCATTTTGGCTGTATTTTGGGCTGGAGCTTCTCGTGGTTTGAGGCCTGGCTTGCTCCACCCCCTGCTCTTGAGATTCTCCCGGATGTGGGCTGCATTTTGGCTGTATTTTGGTCTGGAGCTTCTCGTGGTTTGAGGCCTGGCTTGCTCCACCCCCTGCTCTTGAGATTCTCCTGCAGGTGGGCTGCATTTTGGCTGCCTTTTGGGCTGGAGCTTCTCTGGGTTTGAGGCCTGGCTTGCTGTACCCCCTGCTCTTGAGATTCTCCCGGATGTGGGCTGCATTTTGGCTGCCTTTTGGGCTGGAGCTTCTCGTGGTTTGAGGCCTGGCTTGCTCCACCACCTGCTCTTGAGTTTCTCCCGGATGTGGGCTGGATTTTGGCTGCCTTTTGGGCTGGAGCTTCTCGTGGTTTGAGGCCTGGCTTGCTCCACCCCCTGCTCTTGAGATTCTCCCGGATATGGGATGGATTTTGGCTGCCTTTTGGGCTGAAGCTTGTCGTGGTTTGAGGCCTGGCTTGCTCCACCCCCTGCTCTTGAGATTCTCCCGGATGTGGGCTGCATTTTGGCTGCCTTTTGGGCTGGAGCTTCTCGTGGTTTGAGGCCTGGCTTGCTCCACACCCTGCTCTTGAGATTCTCCCGGATGTGGGCTGGATTTTGGCTCCCTTTTGGGCTGGAGCTTCTCGTGGTTTGAGGCCTGGCTTGCTCCAACCCCTGCTCTTGAGATTCTCCTGGATGTGGACTGCATTTTGGCTGATTCTTGGGCTGGAGCTTCTCGTGGTTTGAGGCCTGGCTTGCTCCACCCCCTGCTCTTGAGATTCTCCCGGATGTGGGTAGGATTTTGGCTGCCTTTTGGGCTGGAGCTTCTCGTGGTTTGAGGCCTGGCTTGCTCCACGCCCTGCTCTTGAGATTCTGCCGGATGCGGGCTGGATTTTGGCTGCCTTTTGGGCTGGAGCTTCTCAAGGTTTGAGGCCTGGCTTGCTCCACCCCCTGCTCTTGAGATTCTCCCGGATATGGGCTGCATTTTGGCTGCGTTTTGGGCTGGAGCTTCTCGTGGTTTGAGGCCTGGCTTTCTCCACCCCCTGCTCTTGAGATTCTCCCGGATGTGGGCTGCATTTTGGCTGCATTTTGGGCTGGAGCTTCTCGTGGTTTGAGGCCTGGCTTGCTCCACCCCCTGCTCTTCATATTCTCCCGGATGTGGGCTGCATTTTGGCTGCATTTTGGGCTGGAGCTTCTCGTGGTTTGAGGCCTGGCTTGCTCCACCCCCTGCTCTTGAGATTCTCCCGGATGTGGGCTGCATTTTGGCTGCCTTTTGGGCTGGAGCTTCTCATGGTTTGAGGCCTGGCTTGCTCCACCCCCTGCTCTTGAGATTCTCCCGGAGGTGGGCTGCATTTTGGCTGCATTTTGGGCTGGAGCTTCTCGTGGTTTGAGGCCTGGCTTGCTCCACCCCCTGCTCTTGAGATTCTCCCGGATGTGGGCTGCATTTTGGCTGCCTTTTGGGCTGGAGCTTCTCCTGGTTTGGGGCCTGGCTTGCTCCACCCCCTGCTCTTGAGATTCTCCCTTATGTGGGCTGGATTTTGGCTGCATTTTGGGCTGGAGCTTCTCGTGGTTTGAGGCCTGGCTTGCTCCACCCCCTGCTCTTGAGATTCTCCTGGATTTGGGCTGCATTTTGGCTGCCTTTTGGGCTGGAGCTTCTCCTGGTTTGAGGCCTGGCTTGCTCCACCCCCTGCTCTTGAGATTCTCCCGGAGGTGGGCTGCATTTTGGCTGATTCTTGGCCTGGAGCTTCTCGTGGTTTGAGGCCTGGCTTGCTCCACCCCCTGCTCTTGAGATTCCCCGGATGTGGGCTGGATTTTGGCTGCCTTTTGGGCTGGAGCTTCTCGTGGTTTGAGGCCTGGCTTGCTCCACCCCCTGCTCTTGAGATTCTCCTGGATATGGACTGCATTTTGGCTGATTCTTGGGCTGGAGCTTCTCGTGGTTTGAGGCCTGCCTTGCTCCACCCCCTGCTCTTGAGATTCTCCCGGATGTGGGCTGGATTTTGGCTGCCTTTTGGGCTGGAGCTTCTCGTGGTTTGAGGCCTGGCTTGCTCCACCCCCTGCTCTTGAGATTCTCCCGGTTGTGGGCTGCATTTTGGCTGCCTTTTGGGCTGGAGCTTCTCATGGTTTGAGGCCTGGCTTGCTCCACCCCCTGCTCTTGAGATTCTCCCGGATGTGGGCTGCATTTTGGCTGCCTTTTGGGCTGGAGCTTCTCGTGGTTTGAGGCCTGGCTTGCTCCACCCCCTGCTCTTGAGATTCTCCCGGATGTGGGCTGCATTTTGGCTGCCTTTTGGGCTGGAGCTTCTCGTGGTTTGAGGCCTGGCTTGCTCCACCCCCTGCTCTTGAGATTCTCCCGGATGTGGCCTGCATTTTGGCTGCCTTTTGGGCTGGAGCTTCTCGTGGTTTGAGGCCTGGCTTGCTCCACCCCCTGCTCTTGAGATTCTCCCGGATGTGGGCTGGATTTTGGCTGCCTTTTGGGCTGCAGCTTCTCGTGGTTTGAGGCCTGGCTTGCTCCACCCCCTGCTCTTGAGATTCTCCCGGATGTGGGCTGGATTTTGGCTGCCTTTTGGGCTGGAGCTTCTCGTGGTTTGAGGCCTGGCTTGCTCCATCCCCTGCTCTTGAGATTCTCCCGGAGGTGGGCTGCATTTTGGCTGTATTTTGGGCTGGAGCTTCTCGTGGTTTGAGGCCTGGCTTGCTCCACCCCCTGCTCTTGAGATTCTCCCGGATGTGGGCTGCATTTTGGCTGTATTTTGGTCTGGAGCTTCTCGTGGTTTGAGGCCTGGCTTGCTCCACCCCCTGCTCTTGAGATTCTCCTGCAGGTGGGCTGCATTTTGGCTGCCTTTTGGGCTGGAGCTTCTCGTGGTTTGGGGCCTGGCTTGCTCCACCCCCTGCTCTTGAGATTCTCCCGGATATGGGCTGGATTTTGGCTCCCTTTTGGGCTGGAGCTTCTCTAGGTTTGAGGCCTGGCTTGCTCCACCCCCTGCTCTTGAGATTCTCCCAGATATGGGCTGGATTTTGGCTCCCTTTTGGGCTGGAGCTTCTCTGGGTTTGAGGCCTGGCTTGCTGTACCCCCTGCTCTTGAGATTCTCCCGGATGTGGGCTGCATTTTGGCTGCCTTTTGGGCTGGAGCTTCTCGTGGTTTGAGGCCTGGCTTGCTCCACCACCTGCTCTTGAGTTTCTCCCGGATGTGGGCTGGATTTTGGCTGCCTTTTGGGCTGGAGCTTCTCGTGGTTTGAGGCCTGGCTTGCTCCACCCCCTGCTCTTGAGATTCTCCCGGATATGGGATGGATTTTGGCTGCCTTTTGGGCTGAAGCTTGTCGTGGTTTGAGGCCTGGCTTGCTCCACCCCCTGCTCTTGAGATTCTCCCGGATGTGGGCTGCATTTTGGCTGCCTTTTGGGCTGGAGCTTCTCGTGGTTTGAGGCCTGGCTTGCTCCACACCCTGCTCTTGAGATTCTCCCGGATGTGGGCTGCATTTTGGCTCCCTTTTGGGCTGGAGCTTCTCGTGGTTTGAGGCCTGGCTTGCTCCAACCCCTGCTCTTGTGATTCTCCCGGATGTGGGCTGCATTTTGGCTGATTCTTGGGCTGGAGCTTCTCGTGGTTTGAGGCCTGGCTTGCTCCACCCCCTGCTCTTGAGATTCTCCCGGATGTGGGTAGGATTTTGGCTGCCTTTTGGGCTGGAGCTTCTCGTGGTTTGAGGCCTGGCTTGCTCCACGCCCTGCTCTTGAGATTCTCCCGGATGCGGGCTGGATTTTGGCTGCCTTTTGGGCTGGAGCTTCTCGTGGTTTGAGGCCTGGCTTTCTCCACCCCCTGCTCTTGAGATTCTCCCGGATGTGGGCTGCATTTTGGCTGCATTTTGGGCTGGAGCTTCTCGTGGTTTGAGGCCTGGCTTGCTCCACCCCCTGCTCTTGAGATTCTGCCAGATGTCGGCTGCATTGTGGCTGCCTTTTGGGCTGGAGCTTCTCGTGGTTTGAGGCCTGGCTTGCTCCACCCCCTGCTCTTGAGATCCTCCTGGAGGTGGGCTGCATTTTAGCTGACTTTTGGGCTGGAGCTTCTTGCGGTTTGAGGCCTGCCTTGCTCCACCCCCTGCTCTTGATATTCTCCTGGATGTGGGCTGGATTTTGTCTGCCTTTTGGGCTGGAGCTTCTCATGGTTTGAGGCCTGGCTTGCTCCACCCCCTGCTCTTGAGATTCTCCCGGATGTGGGCTGCATTTTGGCTGCATTTTGGGCTGGAGCTTCTCGTGGTTTGAGGCCTGTCTTGCTCCACCCCCTGCTCTTGAAATTGTCCCGGATATAGGCTGCATTTTGGCTGCCTTTTGCGCTGGAGCTTCTCGTGGTTTGAGGCCTGGCTTGCTCCACCCCCTGCTCTTGAGATTCTCCCGGATGTGGGCTGCATTATGGCTGATTCTTGGGCTGGAGCTTCTCGTGGTTTGAGGCCTGGCTTGCTCCACCCCCTGCTCTTGAGATTCTCCTGGATGTGGGCTGCATTTTGGCTGCCTTTTGGGCTGGAGCTTCTCGTGGTTTGAGGCCTGGCTTGCTCCACCCCCTGCTCTTGAGATTCTCCCGGATGTGGGCTGCATTTTGGCTGCCTTTTGGGCTGGAGCTTCTCGTGGTTTGAGGCCTGGCTTGCTCCACCCCCTGCTCTTGAGATTCTCTCGGATGCGGGCTGCATTTTGGCTGCCTTTTGGGCTGGAGCTTCTTGTGGTTTGAGGCCTGGCTTGCTCCACCCCCTGCTCTTGAGATTCTGCCAGATGTGGGCTGCATTTTGGCTGCCTTTTGGGCTGGAGCTTCTCGTGGTTTGAGGCCTGGCTTGCTCCACCCCCTGCTCTTGAGATCCTCCCGGAGGTGGGCTGCATTTTGGCTGCCTTTTGGGCTGGAGCTTCTTGCGGTTTGAGGCCTGCCTTGCTCCAACCCCTGCTCTTGATATCCTCCTGGATGTGGGCTGGATTTTGTCTGCATTTTGGGCTGGAGCTTCTCGTGGTTTGAGGCCTGGCTTGCTCCACCCCCTGCTCTTGAGATTCTCCTGGATGTGGGCTGCATTTTGGCTGATATTTGGGCTGGAAATTCTCGTGGTTTGAGGCCTGGCTTTCTGCAGCCCCTGCTCTTGAGATTCTCCCGGATGTGGGCTGCATTTTGGCTGATATTTGGGTTGGAAATTCTCGTGGTTTGAGGCCTGGCTTGCTCCACCCCCTGCTCTTGAGATTCTCCCGGATGTGGGCTGCATTTTGGCTGCCTTTTGGGCTGGAGCTTCTCATGGTTTGAGGCCTGGCTTGCTCCACCCCCTGCTCTTGAGATTCTCCCGGATGTGGGCTGCATTTTGGCTGCCTTTTGGGCTGGAGCTTCTCGTGGTTTGAGGCCTGGCTTGCTCCACCCCCTGCTCTTGAGATTCTCCCGGATGTGGGCTGGATTTTGGCTGCATTTTGGGCTGGAGCTTCTCGTGGTTTGAGGCCTGGCTTGCTCCACCCCCTGCTCTTGAGATTCTCCCGGATGTGGGCTGCATTTTGGCTGCCTTTTGGGCTGGAGCTTCTCGTGGTTTGAGGCCTGGCTTGCTCCACCCCCTGCTCTTGAGATTCTCCCGGATGTGGGCTGCATTTTGGCTGTCTTTTGGGCTGGAGCTTCTCAAGGTTTGAGTCCTGGCTTGCTCCACCCCCTGCTCTTGAGATTCTCCCGGAGGTGGACTGCATTTTGGCTGATTCTTGGGATGGAGCTTCTCGTGGTTTGAGGCCTGGCTTGCCCCATCCCCTGCTCTTGAGATTCTCCCGGAGGTGGGCTGCATATTGGCTGCCTTTTGGGCTGGAGCTTCTCGTGGTTTGAGGCCTGGCTTGCTCCACCCCCTGCTCTTGAGATTCTCCCGGATGTGGGCTGCATTTTGGCTGTCTTTTGGGCTGGAGCTTCTCAAGGTTTGAGTCCTGGCTTGCTCCACCCCCTGCTCTTGAGATTCTCCTGGATGTGGGTGAATTTTGGCTGCGTTTTGGGCTGGAGCTTCTCGTGGTTTGAGGCCTGGCTTGCTCCACCCCCTGCTCTTGAGATTCTCCCGGATGTGGGCTGCATTTTGTCTGCCTTTTGGGCTGGAGTTTCTCGTGGTTTGAGGCCTGGCTTGCTCCAACCCCTGCTCTTGAGATTCTCCTGGAGGTGGGCTGCATTTTGGCTGCCTGTTGGGCTGGAGCTTCTCGTGGTTTGAGGCCTGCCTTGCTCCATACCCCTGCTCTTGAGATTCTCCCGGATGTGGGCTGCATTTTGGCTGCATTTTGGGCTGGAGCTTCTCGAGGTTTGAGGCCTGCCTTGCTCCACCCCTTGCTCTTGAGATTCTTCTGGATGTGGACTGCATTTTGGCTGATTCTTGGGCTGGAGCTTCTCGTGGTTTGAGGCCTGGCTTGCTCCACCCCCTGCTCTTGAGATTCTCGCGGATGTGGGCTGCATTTTGGCTGCATTTTGGGCTGGAGCTTCTCGTGGTTTGAGGCCTGGCTTGCTCCACCCCCTGCTCTTGAGATTCTGCCAGATGTGGGCTGCATTTTGGCTGCCTTTTGGGCTGGAGCTTCTCGTGGTTTGAGGCCTGGCTTGCTCCACCCCCTGCTCTTGAGATCCTCCCGGAGGTGGGCTGCATTTTGGCTGCCTTTTGGGCTGGAGCTTCTTGCGGTTTGAGGCCTGCCTTGCTCCAACCCCTGCTCTTGATATTCTCCTGGATGTGGGCTGGATTTTGTCTGCATTTTGGGCTGGAGCTTCTCGTGGTTTGAGGCCTGGCTTGCTCCACCCCCTGCTCTTGAGATTCTCCTGGATGTGGGCTGCATTTTGGCTGATATTTGGGCTGGAAATTCTCGTGGTTTGAGGCCTGGCTTTCTGCAGCCCCTGCTCTTGAGATTCTCCCGGATGTGGGCTGCATTTTGGCTGATATTTGGGTTGGAAATTCTCGTGGTTTGAGGCCTGGCTTGCTCCACCCCCTGCTCTTGAGATTCTCCCGGATGTGGGCTGCATTTTGGCTGCCTTTTGGGCTGGAGCTTCTCATGGTTTGAGGCCTGGCTTGCTCCACCCCCTGCTCTTGAGATTCTCCCGGATGTGGGCTGCATTTTGGCTGCATTTTGGGCTCGAGCTTCTCGTGGTTTGAGGCCTGGCTTGCTCCACCCCCTGCTCTTGAGATTCTCCCGGAGGTGGGCTGGATTTTGGCTGCATTTTGGGCTGGAGCTTCTCGTGGTTTGAGGCCTGGCTTGCTCCACCCCCTGCTCTTGATATTCTCCCGGATGTGGGCTGCATTTTGGCTGCCTTTTGGGCTGGAGCTTCTCGTGGTTTGAGGCCTGGCTTGCTCCACCCCCTGCTCTTGAGATTCTCCCGGAGGTGGACTGCATTTTGGCTGATTCTTGGGATGGAGCTTCTCGTGGTTTGAGGCCTGGCTTGCCCCATCCCCTGCTCTTGAGATTCTCCCGGAGGTGGGCTGCATATTGGCTGCCTTTTGGGCTGGAGCTTCTCGTGGTTTGAGGCCTGGCTTGCTCCACCCCCTGCTCTTGAGATTCTCCCGGATGTGGGCTGCATTTTGGCTGTCTTTTGGGCTGGAGCTTCTCAAGGTTTGAGTCCTGGCTTGCTCCACCCCCTGCTCTTGAGATTCTCCTGGATGTGGGTGAATTTTGGCTGCGTTTTGGGCTGGAGCTTCTCGTGGTTTGAGGCCTGGCTTGCTCCACCCCCTGCTCTTGAGATTCTCCCGGATGTGGGCTGCATTTTGTCTGCCTTTTGGGCTGGAGTTTCTCGTGGTTTGAGGCCTGGCTTGCTCCAACCCCTGCTCTTGAGATTCTCCTGGAGGTGGGCTGCATTTTGGCTGCCTGTTGGGCTGGAGCTTCTCGTGGTTTGAGGCCTGCCTTGCTCCATACCCCTGCTCTTGAGATTCTCCCGGATGTGGGCTGGATTTTGGCTGCATTTTGGGCTGGAGCTTCTCGAGGTTTGAGGCCTGCCTTGCTCCACCCCTTGCTCTTGAGATTCTTCTGGATGTGGACTGCATTTTGGCTGATTCTTGGGCTGGAGCTTCTCGTGGTTTGAGGCCTGGCTTGCTCCACCCCCTGCTCTTGAGATTCTCGCGGATGTGGGCTGCATTTTGGCTGCATTTTGGGCTGGAGCTTCTCGTGGTTTGAGGCCTGGCTTGCTCCACCCCCTGCTCTTGAGATTCTCCCAGATGTGGGCTGCATTTTGGCTGCCTTTTGGGCTGGAGCTTCTCGTGGTTTGAGGCCTGGCTTGCTCCACCCCCTGCTCTTGAGATTCTCCCGGATGTGGGCTGCATTTTGGCTCCCTGTTGGGCTGGAGCTTCTCCTGGTTTGAGGCCTGGCTTGCTCCACCCCCTGCTCTTGAGATTCTCCCGGATGTGGGCTGCATTTTGGCTGCCTTTTGGGCTGGAGCTTCTCGTGGTTTGAGGCCTGGCTTGCTCCACCCCCTGCTCTTGAGATTCTCCCGGAGGTGGGCTGCATTTTGGCTGCATTTTGGGCTGGAGCTTCTCAAGCTTTGAGGCCTGGCTTGCTCCACCCCCTGCTCTTGATATTCTCCCGGAGGTGGGCTGGATTTTGGCTGCATTTTGGGCTGGAGCTTCTCGTGGTTTGAGGCCTGGCTTGCTCCACCCCCTGCTCTTGAGATTCTCCCGGAGGTGGGCTGCATTTTGGCTGCCTTTCGGGCTGGAACTTCTCGTGGTTTGAGGCCTGCCTTGCTCCAACCCCTGCTCTTGAGATTCTCCTGGATGTGGACTGCATTTTGGCTGATTCTTGGGCTGGAGCTTCTCGTGGTTTGAGGCCTGGCTTGCTCCACCCCCTGCTCTTGAGATTCTCCCGGATGTGGGTAGGATTTTGGCTGCCTTTTGGGCTGGAGCTTCTCGTGGTTTGAGGCCTGGCTTGCTCCACGCCCTGCTCTTGAGATTCTCCCGGATGCGGGCTGGATTTTGGCTGCCTTTTGGGCTGGAGCTTCTCGTGGTTTGAGGCCTGGCTTTCTCCACCCCCTGCTCTTGAGATTCTCCCGGATGTGGGCTGCATTTTGGCTGCATTTTGGGCTGGAGCTTCTCGTGGTTTGAGGCCTGGCTTGCTCCACCCCCTGCTCTTGAGATTCTGCCAGATGTCGGCTGCATTGTGGCTGCCTTTTGGGCTGGAGCTTCTCGTGGTTTGAGGCCTGGCTTGCTCCACCCCCTGCTCTTGAGATCCTGCTGGAGGTGGGCTGCATTTTAGCTGACTTTTGGGCTGGAGCTTCTTGCGGTTTGAGGCCTGGCTTGCTCCACCCCCTGCTCTTGATATTCTCCTGGATGTGGGCTGGATTTTGTCTGCCTTTTGGGCTGGAGCTTCTCATGGTTTGAGGCCTGGCTTGCTCCACCCCCTGCTCTTGAGATTCTCCCGGATGTGGGCTGCATTTTGGCTGCATTTTGGGCTGGAGCTTCTCGTGGTTTGAGGCCTGTCTTGCTCCACCCCCTGCTCTTGAAATTGTCCCGGATATAGGCTGCATTTTGGCTGCCTTTTGCGCTGGAGCTTCTCGTGGTTTGAGGCCTGGCTTGCTCCACCCCCTGCTCTTGATATTCTCCCGGATGTGGGCTGCATTATGGCTGATTCTTGGGCTGGAGCTTCTCGTGGTTTGAGGCCTGGCTTGCTCCACCCCCTGCTCTTGAGATTCTCCTGGATGTGGGCTGCATTTTGGCTGCCTTTTGGGCTGGAGCTTCTCGTGGTTTGAGGCCTGGCTTGCTCCACCCCCTGCTCTTGAGATTCTCCCGGATGTGGGCTGCATTTTGGCTGCCTTTTGGGCTGGAGCTTCTCGTGGTTTGAGGCCTGGCTTGCTCCACCCCCTGCTCTTGAGATTCTCTCGGATGCGGGCTGCATTTTGGCTGCCTTTTGGGCTGGAGCTTCTTGTGGTTTGAGGCCTGGCTTGCTCCACCCCCTGCTCTTGAGATTCTGCCAGATGTGGGCTGCATTTTGGCTGCCTTTTGGGCTGGAGCTTCTCGTGGTTTGAGGCCTGGCTTGCTCCACCCCCTGCTCTTGAGATCCTCCCGGAGGTGGGCTGCATTTTGGCTGCCTTTTGGGCTGGAGCTTCTTGCGGTTTGAGGCCTGCCTTGCTCCAACCCCTGCTCTTGATATCCTCCTGGATGTGGGCTGGATTTTGTCTGCATTTTGGGCTGGAGCTTCTCGTGGTTTGAGGCCTGGCTTGCTCCACCCCCTGCTCTTGAGATTCTCCTGGATGTGGGCTGCATTTTGGCTGATATTTGGGCTGGAAATTCTCGTGGTTTGAGGCCTGGCTTTCTGCAGCCCCTGCTCTTGAGATTCTCCCGGATGTGGGCTGCATTTTGGCTGATATTTGGGTTGGAAATTCTCGTGGTTTGAGGCCTGGCTTGCTCCACCCCCTGCTCTTGAGATTCTCCCGGATGTGGGCTGCATTTTGGCTGCCTTTTGGGCTGGAGCTTCTCATGGTTTGAGGCCTGGCTTGCTCCACCCCCTGCTCTTGAGATTCTCCCGGATGTGGGCTGCATTTTGGCTGCCTTTTGGGCTGGAGCTTCTCGTGGTTTGAGGCCTGGCTTGCTCCACCCCCTGCTCTTGAGATTCTCCCGGATGTGGGCTGGATTTTGGCTGCATTTTGGGCTGGAGCTTCTCGTGGTTTGAGGCCTGGCTTGCTCCACCCCCTGCTCTTGAGATTCTCCCGGATGTGGGCTGCATTTTGGCTGCCCTTTGGGCTGGAGCTTCTCGTGGTTTGAGGCCTGGCTTGCTCCACCCCCTGCTCTTGAGATTCTCCCGGAGGTGGACTGCATTTTGGCTGATTCTTGGGATGGAGCTTCTCGTGGTTTGAGGCCTGGCTTGCCCCATCCCCTGCTCTTGAGATTCTCCCGGAGGTGGGCTGCATTTTGGCTGCCTTTTGGGCTGGAGCTTCTCGTGGTTTGAGGCCTGGCTTGCTCCACCCCCTGCTCTTGAGATTCTCCCGGATGTGGGCTGCATTTTGGCTGTCTTTTGGGCTGGAGCTTCTCAAGGTTTGAGTCCTGGCTTGCTCCACCCCCTGCTCTTGAGATTCTCCTGGATGTGGGTGAATTTTGGCTGCGTTTTGGGCTGGAGCTTCTCGTGGTTTGAGGCCTGGCTTGCTCCACCCCCTGCTCTTGAGATTCTCCCGGATGTGGGCTGCATTTTGTCTGCCTTTTGGGCTGGAGTTTCTCGTGGTTTGAGGCCTGGCTTGCTCCAACCCCTGCTCTTGAGATTCTCCTGGAGGTGGGCTGCATTTTGGCTGCCTGTTGGGCTGGAGCTTCTCGTGGTTTGAGGCCTGCCTTGCTCCATACCCCTGCTCTTGAGATTCTCCCGGATGTGGGCTGCATTTTGGCTGCATTTTGGGCTGGAGCTTCTCGAGGTTTGAGGCCTGCCTTGCTCCACCCCTTGCTCTTGAGATTCTTCTGGATGTGGACTGCATTTTGGCTGATTCTTGGGCTGGAGCTTCTCGTGGTTTGAGGCCTGGCTTGCTCCACCCCCTGCTCTTGAGATTCTCGCGGATGTGGGCTGCATTTTGGCTGCATTTTGGGCTGGAGCTTCTCGTGGTTTGAGGCCTGGCTTGCTCCACCCCCTGCTCTTGAGATTCTGCCAGATGTGGGCTGCATTTTGGCTGCCTTTTGGGCTGGAGCTTCTCGTGGTTTGAGGCCTGGCTTGCTCCACCCCCTGCTCTTGAGATCCTCCCGGAGGTGGGCTGCATTTTGGCTGCCTTTTGGGCTGGAGCTTCTTGCGGTTTGAGGCCTGCCTTGCTCCAACCCCTGCTCTTGATATTCTCCTGGATGTGGGCTGGATTTTGTCTGCATTTTGGGCTGGAGCTTCTCGTGGTTTGAGGCCTGGCTTGCTCCACCCCCTGCTCTTGAGATTCTCCTGGATGTGGGCTGCATTTTGGCTGATATTTGGGCTGGAAATTCTCGTGGTTTGAGGCCTGGCTTTCTGCAGCCCCTGCTCTTGAGATTCTCCCGGATGTGGGCTGCATTTTGGCTGATATTTGGGTTGGAAATTCTCGTGGTTTGAGGCCTGGCTTGCTCCACCCCCTGCTCTTGAGATTCTCCCGGATGTGGGCTGCATTTTGGCTGCCTTTTGGGCTGGAGCTTCTCATGGTTTGAGGCCTGGCTTGCTCCACCCCCTGCTCTTGAGATTCTCCCGGATGTGGGCTGCATTTTGGCTGCATTTTGGGCTGGAGCTTCTCGTGGTTTGAGGCCTGGCTTGCTCCACCCCCTGCTCTTGAGATTCTCCCGGAGGTGGGCTGGATTTTGGCTGCATTTTGGGCTGGAGCTTCTCGTGGTTTGAGGCCTGGCTTGCTCCACCCCCTTCTCTTGATATTCTCCCGGATGTGGGCTGCATTTTGGCTGCCTTTTGGGCTGGAGCTTCTCGTGGTTTGAGGCCTGGCTTGCTCCACCCCCTGCTCTTGAGATTCTCCCGGAGGTGGACTGCATTTTGGCTGATTCTTGGGATGGAGCTTCTCGTGGTTTGAGGCCTGGCTTGCCCCATCCCCTGCTCTTGAGATTCTCCCGGAGGTGGGCTGCATATTGGCTGCCTTTTGGGCTGGAGCTTCTCGTGGTTTGAGGCCTGGCTTGCTCCACCCCCTGCTCTTGAGATTCTCCCGGATGTGGGCTGCATTTTGGCTGTCTTTTGGGCTGGAGCTTCTCAAGGTTTGAGTCCTGGCTTGCTCCACCCCCTGCTCTTGAGATTCTCCTGGATGTGGGTGAATTTTGGCTGCGTTTTGGGCTGGAGCTTCTCGTGGTTTGAGGCCTGGCTTGCTCCACCCCCTGCTCTTGAGATTCTCCCGGATGTGGGCTGCATTTTGTCTGCCTTTTGGGCTGGAGTTTCTCGTGGTTTGAGGCCTGGCTTGCTCCAACCCCTGCTCTTGAGATTCTCCTGGAGGTGGGCTGCATTTTGGCTGCCTGTTGGGCTGGAGCTTCTCGTGGTTTGAGGCCTGCCTTGCTCCATACCCCTGCTCTTGAGATTCTCCCGGATGTGGGCTGGATTTTGGCTGCATTTTGGGCTGGAGCTTCTCGAGGTTTGAGGCCTGCCTTGCTCCACCCCTTGCTCTTGAGATTCTTCTGGATGTGGACTGCATTTTGGCTGATTCTTGGGCTGGAGCTTCTCGTGGTTTGAGGCCTGGCTTGCTCCACCCCCTGCTCTTGAGATTCTCGCGGATGTGGGCTGCATTTTGGCTGCATTTTGGGCTGGAGCTTCTCGTGGTTTGAGGCCTGGCTTGCTCCACCCCCTGCTCTTGAGATTCTCCCGGATGTGGGCTGCATTTTGGCTGCCTTTTGGGCTGGAGCTTCTCGTGGTTTGAGGCCTGGCTTGCTCCACCCCCTGCTCTTGAGATTCTCCCGGATGTGGGCTGCATTTTGGCTCCCTGTTGGGCTGGAGCTTCTCCTGGTTTGAGGCCTGGCTTGCTCCACCCCCTGCTCTTGAGATTCTCCCGGATGTGGGCTGCATTTTGGCTGCCTTTTGGGCTGGAGCTTCTCGTGGTTTGAGGCCTGGCTTGCTCCACCCCCTGCTCTTGAGATTCTCCCGGAGGTGGGCTGCATTTTGGCTGCATTTTGGGCTGGAGCTTCTCAAGCTTTGAGGCCTGGCTTGCTCCACCCCCTGCTCTTGATATTCTCCCGGAGGTGGGCTGGATTTTGGCTGCATTTTGGGCTGGAGCTTCTCGTGGTTTGAGGCCTGGCTTGCTCCACCCCCTGCTCTTGAGATTCTCCCGGAGGTGGGCTGCATTTTGGCTGCCTTTCGGGCTGGAACTTCTCGTGGTTTGAGGCCTGCCTTGCTCCACCCCCTGCTCTTGAGATTCTCCCGGATGTGGGCTTCATTTTGGTTGCCTTTAGGGCTGGAGCTTCTCATGGTTTGAGGCCTGGCTTGCTCCACCCCCTGCTCTTGAGATTCTCCCGGAGGTGGGCTGCATTTTGGCTGCCTTTTGGGCTGGAGCTTATCGTGGTTTGAGGCCTGGCTTGCTCCACCCCCTGCTCTTGAGATTCTCCCGGATGTGGGCTGCATTTTGGCTGCCTTTTGGGCTGGAGCTTCTCGTGGTTTGAGGCCTGGCTTGCTCCACCCCCAGCTCTTGAGATTCTCCCGGATGTGGGGTGCATTTTGGCTGCATTTTGGGCTGGAGCTTCTCGTGGTTTGAGGCCTGTCTTGCTCCACCCCCTGCTCTTGAAATTGTCCCGGATGTAGGCTGCATTTTGGCTGCATTTTGGCTGGAGCTTCTCGTGGTTTGAGGCCTGGCTTGCTCCACCCCCAGCTCTTGAGATTCTCCCGGAGGTGGGCTGCATTTTGGCTGCCTTTTGGGCTGGAGATTCTCGTGGTTTGAGGCCTGGCTTGCTCCACCCCCTGCTCTTGATATTCTCCCGGATGTGGGCTGCATTTTGGCTGCATTTTGGGCTGGAGCTTCTCGTGGTTTGAGGCCTGTCTTGCTCCACCCCCTGCTCTTGAAATTGTGCCGGATGTAGGCTGCATTTTGGCTGGAGCTTCTCGTGGTTTGAGGCCTGCCTTGCTCCACCCCCTGCTCTTGAGATTCTCCTGGATGTGGGCTGCATTTTGGCTGACTTTTGGGCTGGAGCTTCTCGTGGTTTGAGGCCTGGCTTGCTCCACCCCCTGCTCTTGAGATTCTCCCGGATATGGGCTGCATTTTGGCTGTCTTTTGGGCTGGAGCTTCTCATGGTTTGAGGCCTGGCTTGCTCCACCCCCTGCTCTTGAGATTCTCCCGGATGTGGGGTGCATTTTGGCTGCATTTTGGGCTGGAGCTTCTCGTGGTTTGAGGCCTGGCTTGCTCCACCCCCTGCTCTTGAAATTGTCCCGGATGTAGGCTGCATTTTGGCTGCATTTTGGCTGGAGCTTCTCGTGGTTTGAGGCCTGGCTTGCTCCACCCCCAGCTCTTGATATTCTCCCGGAGGTGGGCTGGATTTTGGCTGCCTTTTGGGCTGGAGCTTCTCGTGGTTTGAGGCCTGGCTTGCTCCACCCCCTGCTCTTGAGATTCTCCCGGATGTGGGCTGGATTTTGGCTGCCTTTTGGGCTGGAGCTTCTTGTGGTTTGAGGCCTGGCTTGTTACACCCCCTGCCCATGATATTCTAGCAGAGGTGGGCTGGATTTTAGCTGCCTTTTGGGCTGGAGCTTCTCGTGGTTTGAGGCCTGCCTTGCTCCACCCCCTGCTCTTGAGATTCTCCCGGATGTGGGCTGCATTTTGGCTGATTCTTGGGTAGGAGCTTCTCGTGGTTTGAGGCCTGGCTTGCTCCACGAACTGCTCTTGAGTTTCTCCGGGATGTGGGCTGCATTTTGGCTGCCTTTTGTGCTGGAGTTTCTCAAGCTTTGAGGCCTGGCTTGCTCCACCCCCTGCTCTTGAGATTCTCCCGGATGTGGGCTGCATTTTGGCTGCCTTTTGGGCTGCAGCTTCTCGTGGTTTGAGGCCTGGATTGCTCCACCCCCTGCTCTTGAGATTCTCCCGGATGTGGGCTGGATTTTGGCTGCCTTAGGGCTGGAGCTTCTCGTGGTTTGAGGCCTGGCTTGCTCCACCCCCTGCTCTTGAGATTCTCCCGGATGTGGGCTGCATTTTGGCTGCCTTTTGGGCTGGAGCTTCTCGTGGTTTGAGGCCTGGCTTGCTCCACCCCCTGCTCTTGAGATTCTCCCGGATGTGGGCTGCATTTTGGCTGTCTTTTGGGCTGGAGCTTCTCGAGGTTTGAGGCCTGGCTTGCTCCACCCCCTGCTCTTGAGATTCTCCCGGATGTGGGCTGCATTTTGGCTGCCTTTTGGGCTGCAGCTTCTCGTGGTTTGAGGCCTGGATTGCTCCACCCCCTGCTCTTGAGATTCTCCCGGATGTGGGCTGCATTTTGGCTGCCTTTTGGGCTGGAGCTTCTCGTGGTTTGAGGCCTGGCTTGCTCCACCCCCAGCTCTTGAGATTCTCCCGGAGGTGGGCTGCATTTTGGCTGCCTTTTGGGCTGGAGCTTCTCGTGGTTTGAGGCCTGGCTTGCTCCACCCCCTGCTCTTGAGATTCTCCCGGATGTGGGCTGGATTTTGGCTGCCTTTTGGGCTGGAGCTTCTTGTGGTTTGAGGCCTGGCTTGTTACACCCCCTGCCCATGATATTCTAGCAGAGGTGGGCTGGATTTTAGCTGCCTTTTGGGCTGGAGCTTCTCGTGGTTTGAGGCCTGCCTTGCTCCAGCCCCTGCTCTTGAGATTCTCCCGGATGTGGGCTGCATTTTGGCTGATTCTTGGGTAGGAGCTTCTCGTGGTTTGAGGCCTGGCTTGCTCCACGAACTGCTCTTGAGTTTCTCCGGGATGTGGGCTGCATTTTGGCTGCCTTTTGTGCTGGAGCTTCTCAAGCTTTGAGGCCTGGCTTGCTCCACCCCCTGCTCTTGAGATTCTCCCGGATGTGGGCTGCATTTTGGCTGCCTTTTGGGCTGCAGCTTCTCGTGGTTTGAGGCCTGGATTGCTCCACCCCCTGCTCTTGAGATTCTACCGGATGTGGGCTGGATTTTGGCTGCCTTAGGGCTGGAGCTTCTCGTGGTTTGAGGCCTGGCTTGCTCCACCCCCTGCTCTTGAGATTCTCCCGGATGTGGGCTGCATTTTGGCTGCCTTTTGGGCTGGAGCTTCTCGTGGTTTGAGGCCTGGCTTGCTCCACCCCTGCTCTTGAGATTCTCCCGGATGTGGGCTGCATTTTGGCTGTCTTTTGGGCTGGAGCTTCTCGAGGTTTGAGGCCTGGCTTGCTCCACCCCCTGCTCTTGAGATTCTCCCGGATGTGGGCTGCATTTTGGCTGCCTTTTGGGCTGCAGCTTCTCGTGGTTTGAGGCCTGGATTGCTCCACCCCCTGCTCTTGAGATTCTCCCGGATGTGGGCTGGATTTTGGCTGCCTTAGGGCTGGAGCTTCTCGTGGTTTGAGGCCTGGCT
Organism: Rhynochetos jubatus; assembly: GCA_027574665.1. NCBI lineage: Eukaryota > Metazoa > Chordata > Aves > Eurypygiformes > Rhynochetidae > Rhynochetos > Rhynochetos jubatus. The sequence continues at coordinate 398,207 of JAQBHY010000071.1, forward strand.
TGCTCCACCCCCTGCTCTTGAGATTCTCCCAGATGTGGGCTGCATTTTGGCTGCCTTTTGGGCTGGAGCTTCTCCTGGTTTGAGGCCTGGCTTGCTCCACCCCCTGCTCTTGAGATTCTCCCGGAGGTGGGCTGCATTTTGGCTGATTCTTGGGCTGGAGCGTCTCGTGGTTTGAGGCCTGGCTTGCTACACCCCCTGCTCTTGAGATTCTCCCGGATGTGGGCTGCATTTTGGCTGCATTTTGGGCTAGAGCATATCGCGGTTTGAGGCCTGCCTTGCTCCACCCCCTGCTCTTGAGATTCTCCTGGATGTGGGCTGCATTTTGGCTGCATTTTGGGCTAGAGCATATCGCGGTTTGCGGCCTGGCTTGCTCCACCCCCTCCTCTTGAGATTCTCCCGGAAGTGGGCTGCATTTTGGCGGCATTTTGGGCTGGAGCTTCTCAAGGTTTGAGGCCTGGCTTGCTCCACCCCCTGCTCTTGAGATTCTCCCGGATGTGGGCTGCATTTTGGCTGCCTTTTGGGCTGGAGCTTCTCGTGGTTTGAGGCCTGGCTTGCTCCACCCCCTGCTCTTGAGATTCTCCCGGATGTGGGCTGCATTTTGGCTGCATTTTGGGCTGGAGCTTCTCGTGGTTTGAGGCCTGGCTTGCTCCACCCCCTGCTCTTGAGATTCTCCCGGAGGTGGGCTGCATTTTGGCTGCATTTTGGGCTGGAGCTTCTCATGGTTTGAGGCCTGGCTTGCTCCACCCCCTGCTCTTGATATTCTCCTGGATGTGGGCTGCATTTTGGCTGCCTTTTGGGCTGGAGCTTCTCGTGGTTTGAGGCCTGGCTTGCTCCACCCCCTGCTCTTGAGATTCTCCCGGATGTGGGCTGCATTTTGGCTGCCTTTTGGGCTGGAGCTTCTCGTGGTTTGAGGCCTGGCTTGCTCCACCCCCTGCTCTTGAGATTCTCCAGGATGTGGGCTGCATTTTGGCCTCCTTTTGGGCTGCAGCTTCTCATGGTTTGAGGCCTGGCTTGCTCCACCCCCTGCTCTTGAAATTCTCCCGGATGTGGGCTGGATTTTGGCTGCCATTTGGGCTGGAGCTTCTCAAGGTTTGAGGCCTGGCTTGCTCCACCCCCTGCTCTTGAGATTCTCCCGGATGTGGGCTGGATTTTGGCTGCTTTTTGGGCTGGAGCTTCCCGTGGTTTGAGGCCTGGCTTGCTCCACCCCCTGCTCTTGAGATTCTCCCGGATGTGGGCTGCATTTTGGCTGCATTTTTGGCTGGAGGTTCTCGAGGTTTGTGGCCTGGCTTGCTCCACCCCCTGCTCTTGAGATTCTCCCGGATGTGGGCTGCATTTTGGCTGCCTTTTGGGCTGGAGCTTCTCGTGGTTTGAGGCCTGGCTTGCTCCACCCCCTGCTCTTGAGATTCTCCCGGAGGTGGGCTGCAGTTTGGCTGCCTTTTGGGCTGGAGCTTCTCGTGGTTTGAGGCCTGGCTTGCTCCAACTCCTGCTCTTGATATTCTCCCAGATGTGGGCTGCATTTTGGCTGCATTTTGGGCTGGAGCTTCTCAAGGTTTGAGGCCTGGCTTGCTCCACCCCCTGCTCTTGAGATTCTCCCGGATGTGGGCTGCATTTTGGCTGCCTTTTGGGCTGGAGCATCTCGCGGTTTGAGGCCTGCCTTGCTCCAACCACTGCTCTTGAGATTCTCCTGGATGTGGGCTGCATTTTGGCTGCCTTTTGGGCTGGAGCTTCTCGTGGTTTGAGGCCTGGCTTGCTCCACCCCCTGCTCTTGAGATTCTCCCGGATGTGGGCTGCATTTTTGCTGCCTTTTGGGCTGGAGCTTCTTGTGGTTTGAGGCCTGTCTTGCTCCACCCCCTGCTCTTTAGATTCTCCCAGATGTGGGCTGCATTTTGGCTGATTCTTGGGCTGGAGCTTCTCGTGATTTGAGGCCAGGCTTGCTCCACCCCCTGCTCTTGAGATTCTCCTGGATGTGGGCTGCATTTTGGCTGATTCTTGGGCTGGAGCTTCTCGTGGTTTGAGGCCTGGCTTGCTCCACCCCCTGCTCTTGAGATTCTCCCGGATGTGGGCTGAATTTTGGCTGCCTTTTGGGCTGGAGCTTCTCGTGGTTTGAGGCCTGGCTTGCTCCACCCCCTGCTCTTGAGATTCTCCCGGATGTGGGCTTGATTTTGGCTGCCTTTTGGGCTGGAGCTTCTCATGGTTTGAGGCCTGGCTTGCTCCACCCCCTGCTCTTGAGATTCTCCCGGATGTGGGCTGCATTTTGGCTGCCTGTTGGGCTGGAGCTTCTCGCGGTTTGAGGCCTGGCTTGCTCCACCCCCTGCTCTTGAGATTCTCCCGGATGTGGGCTGCATTGTGGCTGCCTTTAGGGCTGGAGCTTCTCGCGGTTTGAGGCCTGGCTTGCTCCACCCCCTGCTCTTGAGATTCTCCCGGATGTGGGCTGCATTGTGGCTGCCTTTAGGGCTGGAGCTTCTCGCGGTTTGAGGCCTGGCTTGCTCCACCCCCTGCTCTTGAGATTCTCCCGGATGTGGGCTGCATTTTTGCTGCCTTTTGGGCTGGAGCTTCTTGTGGTTTGAGGCCTGTCTTGCTCCACCCCCTGCTCTTTAGATTCTCCCAGATGTGGGCTGCATTTTGGCTGATTCTTGGGCTGGAGCTTCTCGTGATTTGAGGCCAGGCTTGCTCCACCCCCTGCTCTTGAGATTCTCCTGGATGTGGGCTGCATTTTGGCTGATTCTTGGGCTGGAGCTTCTCGTGGTTTGAGGCCAGGCTTGCTCCACCCCCTGCTCTTGAGATTCTCCCGGATGTGGGCTGAATTTTGGCTGCCTTTTGGGCTGGAGCTTCTCGTGGTTTGAGGCCTGGCTTGCTCCACCCCCTGCTCTTGAGATTCTCCCGGATGTGGGCTTGATTTTGGCTGCCTTTTGGGCTGGAGCTTCTCATGGTTTGAGGCCTGGCTTGCTCCACCCCCTGCTCTTGAGATTCTCCCGGATGTGGGCTGCATTTTGGCTGCCTGTTGGGCTGGAGCTTCTCGCGGTTTGAGGCCTGGCTTGCTCCACCCCCTGCTCTTGAGATTCTCCCGGATGTGGGCTGCATTGTGGCTGCCTTTAGGGCTGGAGCTTCTCGCGGTTTGAGGCCTGGCTTGCCCCACCCCCTGCTCTTGAGATTCTCACGGATGTGGGCTGCATTTTGGCTGCCTTTTGGGCTGGAGCTTCCCGTGGTTTGAGGCCTGGCTTGCTCCACCCCCTGCTCTTGATATTCTCCCGGATGTGGGCTGCATGTTGGCTGCCTTTTGGGCTGGAGCTTCTCGTGGTTTGAGGCCTGGCTTGCTCCACCCCCTGCTCTTGATATTCTCCCGGATGTGGGCTGCATGTTGGCTGCCTTTTGGGCTGGAGTTTCTCAAGGTTTGAGGACTGGCTTGCTCCACCCCCTGCTCTTGAGATTCTCCCGGATATGGGCTGCATTTTTGCTGCCTTTTGGGCTGGAGCTTCTTGTGGTTTGAGGCCTGGCTTGCTCCACCCCCTGCTCTTGAGATTCTCCCAGATGTGGGCTGCATTTTGGCTGATTCTTGGGCTGGAGCTTCTCGTGGTTTGAGGCCAGGCTTGCTCCACCCCCTGCTCTTGAGATTCTCCCGGATGTGGGCTGCATTTTGGCTGCCTTTTGGGCTGGAGCTTCTCGTGGTTTGAGGCCTGGCTTGCTCCACCCCCTGCTCTTGATATTCTCCTGGATGTGGGCTGGATTTTGTCTGCATTTTGCGGTGGAGCTTCTTGTGGTTTGAGGCCTGGCTTGCTCCACCCCCTGCTCTTGAGATTCTCCCGGATGTGGGCTGCATTTTGGCTGCCTTTTGGGCTGGAGCTTCTCGTGGTTTGAGGCCTGGCTTGCTCCACCCCCTGCTCTTGAAATTGTCCCGGATGTGGGCTGCATTTTGGCTGCCTTTTGGGCTGGAGCTTCTCGTGGTTTGAGGCCTGGCTTGCTCCACCCCCTGCTCTTGATATTCTCCCGGAGGTGGGCTGCATTTTGGCTGCCTTTTGGGCTGGAGCTTCTCGTGGTTTGAGGCCTGGCTTGCTCCACCACCTGCTCTTGAGATTCTCCCGGATGTGGGCTGCATTTTGGCTGCCTTTTGGGCTGGAGCTTCTTGTGGTTTGAGGCCTGGCTTGCTCCACCCCCTGCTCTTTAGATTCTCCCAGATGTGGGCTGCATTTTGGCTGATTCTTGGGCTGGAGCTTCTCGTGGTTTGAGGCCAGGCTTGCTCCACCCCCTGCTCTTGAGATTCTCCTGGATGTGGGCTGCATTTTGGCTGATTCTTGGGCTGGAGCTTCTCGTGGTTTGAGGCCAGGCTTGCTCCACCCCCTGCTCTTGAGATTCTCCCGGATGTGGGCTGAATTTTGGCTGCATTTTGGGCTGGAGCTTCTCGTGGTTTGAGGCCTGGCTTGCTCCACCCCCTGCTCTTGAGATTCTCCCGGATGTGGGCTTGATTTTGGCTGCCTTTTGGGCTGGAGCTTCTCATGGTTTGAGGCCTGGCTTGCTCCACCCCCTGCTCTTGAGATTCTCCCAGATGTGGGCTGCATTTTGGCTGCCTGTTGGGCTGGAGCTTCTTGTGGTTTGAGGCCTGGCTTGCTCCACCCCCTGCTCTTGAGATTCTCCCGGATGTGGGCTGCATTTTGGCTGCATTTAGGGCTGGAGCTTCTCGTGGTTTGAGGCCTGGCTTGCCCCACCCCCTGCTCTTGATATTCTCCTGGATGTGGGCTGCATTTTGGCTGCCTTTTGGGCTGGAGCTTCTTGTGGTTTGAGGCCTGGTTTGCTCCACCCCCTGCTCTTGAAATTGTCCCGGATGTGGGCTGCATTTTGGCTGCCTTTTGGGCTGGAGCTTCTCGTGGTTTGAGGCCTGGCTTGCTCCACCCCCTGCTCTTGATATTCTCCCGGATGTGGGCTGCATTTTGGCTGCCTTTTGGGCTGGAGCTTCTCGTGGTTTGAGGCCTGGCTTGCTCCACCCCCTGCTCTTGATATTCTCCCGGATGTGGGCTGCATGTTGGCTGCCTTTTGGGCTGGAGCTTCTCGTGGTTTGAGGCCTGGCTTGCTCCACCCCCTGCTCTTGAGATTCTCCCGGATGTGGGCTGCATTTTGGCTGCCTTTTGGGCTGGAGTTTCTCAAGGTTTGAGGCCTGGCTTGCTCCACCCCCTGCTCTTGAGATTCTCCCGGATATGGGCTGCATTTTTGCTGCCTTTTGGGCTGGAGCTTCTTGTGGTTTGAGGCCTGGCTTGCTCCACCCCCTGCTCTTGAGATTCTCCCGGATGTGGGCTGCATTTTGGCTGCCTTTAGGGCTGGAGCTTCTCGTGGTTTGAGGCCTGGCTTGCTCCACCCCCTGCTCTTGAGATTCTCCCGGAGGTGGGCTGCATTTTGGCTGCCTTTTGGACTGGAGCTTCTTGTGGTTTGAGGCCTGGCTTGCTCCACCCCCTGCTCTTGAGATTCTCCCGGATGTGGGCTGCATTTTGGCTGCCTTTTGGGCTGGAGCTTCTCGTGGTTTGAGGCCTGGCTTGCTCCACCCCCTGCTCTTGAGATTCTCCCGGATGTGGGCTGCATTTTGGCTGCCTTTTGGGCTGGAGCTTCTCAAGGTTTGAGGCCTGGCTTGCTCCACCCCCTGCTCTTGAGATTCTCCCGGATATGGGCTGCATTTTGGCTGCCTTTTGGGCTGGAGCTTCTCGTGGTTTGAGGCCTGGCTTGCTCCACCCCCTGCTCTTGAGATTCTCCCGGATGTGGGCTGCATTTTGGCTGATTCTTTGGCTGGAGCTTCTCGTGGTTTGAGGCCAGGCTTGCTCCACCCCCTGCTCTTGAGATTCTCCCGGATGCGGGCTGCATTTTGGCTGCCTTTTGGGCTGGAGCTTCTCGTGGTTTGAGGCCTGGCTTGCTCCACCCCCTGCTCTTGAGATTCTCCCGGAGGTGGGCTGCATTTTGGCTGCCTTTTGGGCTGCAGCTTCCCGTGGTTTGAGGCCTGGCTTGCTCCACCCCCTGCTCTTGAGATTCTCCCGGATGTGGGCTGCATTTTGGCTGCCTGTTGGGCTGGAGCTTCTTGTGGTTTGAGGCCTGGCTTGCTCCACCCCCTGCTCTTGAGATTCTCCTGGATGTGGGCTGCATTTTGGCTGATTCTTGGGCTGGAGCTTCTCGTGGTTTGAGGCCAGGCTTGCTCCACCCCCTGCTCTTGAGATTCTCCCGGATGCGGGCTGCATTTTGGCTGCCTTTTGGGCTGGAGCTTCTCGTGGTTTGAGGCCTGGCTTGCTCCCCCCCCTGCTCTTGATATTCTCCCGGAGGTGGGCTGCATTTTGGCTGCCTTTTGGGCTGCAGCTTCCCGTGGTTTGAGGCCTGGCTTGCTCCACCCCCTGCTCTTGAGGTTCTCCCGGATGTGGGCTGGATTTTGGCTGCCTTTTGGGCTGGAGCTTCTCATGGTTTGAGGCCTGGCTTGCTCCACCCCCTGCTCTTGAGATTCTCCCGGATGTGGGCTGCATTTTGGCTGCCTGTTGGGCTGGAGCTTCTTGTGGTTTGAGGCCTGGCTTGCTCCACCCCCTGCTCTTTAGATTCTCCCGGATGTGGGCTGCATTTTGGCTGCCTTTAGGGCTGGAGCTTCTCGTGGTTTGAGGCCTGGCTTGCTCCACCCCCTGCTCTTGAGATTCTCCCGGATGTGGGCTGCATTTTGGCTGCCTTTTGGGCTGGAGCTTCTTGTGGTTTGAGGCCTGGCTTGCTCCACCCCCTGCTCTTGAGATTCTCCCGCATGTGGGCTCCATTTTGGCTGCATTTAGGGCTGGAGCTTCTCGTGGTTTGAGGCCTGGCTTGCTCCACCCCCTGCTCTTGAGATTCTCCCGGATGTGGGCTGCATTTTGGCTGCCTTTTGGGCTGGAGCTTCTCGTGGTTTGAGGCCTGGCTTGCTCCACCCCCTGCTCTTGAGATTCTCCCAGATGTGGGCTGCATTTTGGCTGATTCTTGGGCTGGAGCTTCTCGTGGTTTGAGGCCAGGCTTGCTCCACCCCCTGCTCTTGAGATTCTCCCGGATGTGGGCTGCATTTTGGCTGCCTGTTGGGCTGGAGCTTCTCGTGGTTTGAGGCCTGGCTTGCTCCACCCCCTGCTCTTGAGATTCCCCGGATGTGGGCTGCATTTTGGCTGCCTTTTGGGCTGGAGCTTCTTGTGGTTTGAGGCCTGGCTTGCTCCACCCCCTGCTCTTGAGATTCTCCCGGAGGTGGGCTGCATTTTGGCTGATTCTTGGGCTGGAGCTTCTCGTGGTTTGAGGCCAGGCTTGCTCCACCCCCTGCTCTTGAGATTCTCCCGGATGCGGGCTGCATTTTGGCTGCCTTTTGGGCTGGAGCTTCTCGTGGTTTGAGGCCTGGCTTGCTCCCCCCCCTGCTCTTGATATTCTCCCGGATGTGGGCTGCATTTTGGCTGCCTTTTGGGCTGCAGCTTCCCGTGGTTTGAGGCCTGGCTTGCTCCACGAACTGCTCTTGAGGTTCTCCCGGATGTGGGCTGGATTTTGGCTGCCTTTTGGGCTGGAGCTTCTCATGGTTTGAGGCCTGGCTTGCTCCACCCCCTGCTCTTGAGATTCTCCCGGATGTGGGCTGCATTTTGGCTGCCTGTTGGGCTGGAGCTTCTTGTGGTTTGAGGCCTGGCTTGCTCCACCCCCTGCTCTTTAGATTCTCCCGGATGTGGGCTGCATTTTGGCTGCCTTTAGGGCTGGAGCTTCTCGTGGTTTGAGGCCTGGCTTGCTCCACCCCCTGCTCTTGAGATTCTCCCGGATGTGGGCTGCATTTTAGCTGCCTTTTGGGCTGGAGCTTCTTGTGGTTTGAGGCCTGGCTTGCTCCACCCCCTGCTCTTGAGATTCTCCCGGATGTGGGCTCCATTTTGGCTGCCTTTTGGGCTGGAGCTTCTCGTGGTTTGAGGCCTGGCTTGCTCCACCCCCTGCTCTTGAGATTCTCCCGGATGTGGGCTGCATTTTGGCTGCCTTTTGGGCTGGAGCTTCTCGTGGTTTGAGGCCTGGCTTGCTCCACCCCCTGCTCTTGAGATTCTCTCGGATGTGGGCTGCATTTTGGCTGCATTTTGGGCTGGAGATTCTCGTGGTTTGAGGCCTGGCTTGCTCCACCCCCTGCTCTTGAGATTCCCCGGATGTGGGCTGCATTTTGGCTGCCTTTTGGGCTGGAGCTTCTTGTGGTTTGAGGCCTGGCTTGCTCCACCCCCTTCTCTTGAGATTCTCCCGGATGTGGGCTGCATTTTGGCTGCCTTTTGGGCTGGAGCTTCTAGTGGTTTGAGGCCTGGCTTGCTCCACCCCCTGCTCTTGAAATTGTCCCGGATGTGGGCTGCATTTTGGCTGCCTTTTGGGCTGGAGCTTCTCGTGGTTTGAGGCCTGGCTTGCTCCACCCCCTGCTCTTGAGATTCTCCCGGATGTGGGCTGCATTTTGGCTGCCTTTTGGGCTGGAGCTTCTCCTGGTTTGAGGCCTGGCTTGCTCCACCCCCTGCTCTTGAGATTCTCCCAGATGTGGGCTGCATGTTGGCTGCCTTTTGGGCTGGAGCTTCTCGTGGTTTGAGGCCTGGCTTGCTCCAGCCCCTGCTCTTGAGATTCTCCCGGATGTGGGCTGCATTTTGGCTGCCTTTTGGGCTGGAGCTTCTCGTGGTCTGAGGCCTGGCTTGCTCCACCCCCTGCTCTTGAAATTGTCCCGGATGTGGGCTGCATTTTGGCTGCCTTTTGGGCTGGAGCTTCTCGTGGTTTGAGGCCTGGCTTGCTCCACCCCCTGCTCTTGAGATTCTCCCGGATGTGGGCTGCATTTTGGCTGCCTTTTGGGCTGGAGCTTCTCGTGGTTTGAGGCCTGGCTTGCTCCACCCCCTGCTCTTGAGATTCTCCCGGATGTGGGCTGCATTTTGGCTGCCTTTTGGGCTGGAGCTTCTCCTGGTTTGAGGCCTGGCTTGCTCCACCCCCTGCTCTTGAGATTCTCCCAGATGTGGGCTGCATGTTGGCTGCCTTTTGGGCTGGAGCTTCTCGTGGTTTGAGGCCTGGCTTGCTCCAGCCCCTGCTCTTGAGATTCTCCCGGATGTGGGCTGCATTTTGGCTGCCTTTTGGGCTGGAGCTTCTCGTGGTTTGAGGCCTGGCTTGCTCCACCCCCTGCTCTTGAAATTGTCCCGGATGTGGGCTGCATTTTGGCTGCCTTTTGGGCTGGAGCTTCTCGTGGTTTGAGGCCTGGCTTACTCCACCCCCTGCTCTTGAGATTCTCCCGGATGTGGGCTGCATTTTGGCTGCCTTTTGGGCTGGAGCTTCTCGTGGTTTGAGGCCTGGCTTGCTCCACCCCCTGCTCTTGAGATTCTCCCGGATGTGGGCTGCATTTTGGCTCCCTGTTGGGCTGGAGCTTCTTGTGGTTTGAGGCCTGGCTTGCTCCACCCCCTGCTCTTGAGATTCTCCTGGATGTGGGCTGCATTTTGGCTGATTCTTTGGCTGGAGCTTCTCGTGGTTTGAGGCCAGGCTTGCTCCACTCCCTGCTCTTGAGATTCTCCCGGATGTGGGCTGAATTTTGGCTGCCTTTTGGGCTGGAGCTTCTCGTGGTTTGAGGCCTGGCTTGCTCCACCCCCTGCTCTTGAGATTCTCCCGGATGTGGGCTTGATTTTGGCTGCCTTTTGGGCTGGAGCTTCTCATGGTTTGAGGCCTGGCTTGCTCCACCCCCTGCTCTTGAGATTCTCCCGGATGTGGGCTGCATTTTGGCTGCCTGTTGGGCTGGAGCTTCTTGTGGTTTGAGGCCTGGTTTGCTCCACCCCCTGCTCTTGAAATTGTCCCGGATGTGGGCTGCATTTTGGCTGCCTTTTGGGCTGGAGCTTCTCGTGGTTTGAGGCCTGGCTTGCTCCACCCCCTGCTCTTGATATTCTCCCGGATGTGGGCTGGATTTTGGCTGCCTTTTGGGCTGGAGTTTCTCAAGGTTTGAGGCCTGGCTTGCTCCACCCCCTGCTCTTGAGATTCTCCCGGATATGGGCTGCATTTTTGCTGCCTTTTGGGCTGGAGCTTCTTGTGGTTTGAGGCCTGGCTTGCTCCACCCCCTGCTCTTGAGATTCTCCCAGATGTGGGCTGCATTTTGGCTGATTCTTGGGCTGGAGCTTCTCGTGGTTTGAGGCCAGGCTTGCTCCACCCCCTGCTCTTGATATTCTCCCGGATGTGGGCTGCATTTTGGCTGCCTTTTGGGCTGCAGCTTCCCGTGGTTTGAGGCCTGGCTTGCTCCACCCCCTGCTCTTGAGATTCTCCTGGAGGTGGGCTGCATTTTGGCTGCCTGTTGGGCTGGAGATTCTTGTGGTTTGAGGCCTGGCTTGCTCCACCCCCTGCTCTTGAGATTCTCCTGGATGTGGGCTGCATTTTGGCTGATTCTTGGGCTGGAGCTTCTCGTGGTTTGAGGCAAGGCTTGCTCCACCCCCTGCTCTTGAGATTCTCCCGGATGTGGGCTGCATTTTGGCTGCCTTTTGGGCTGGAGCTTCTCGTGGTTTGAGGCCTGGCTTGCTCCCCCCCCTGCTCTTGATATTCTCCCGGATGTGGGCTGCATTTTGGCTGCCTTTTGGGCTGGAGCTTCTCGTGGTTTGAGGCCTGGCTTGCTCCACCCCCTGCTCTTGAGATTCTCCCGGATGTGGGCTGCATTTTGGCTGCCTTTTGGGCTGGAGCTTCTTGTGGTTTGAGGCCTGGCTTGCTCCACCCCCTGCTCTTGAGATTCTCCCGGATGTGGGCTGCATTTTGGCTGCCTTTTGGGCTGGAGCTTCTCAAGGTTTGAGGCCTGGCTTGCTCCACCCCCTGCTCTTGAGATTCTCCCGGATATGGGCTGCATTTTGGCTGCCTTTTGGGCTGGAGTTTCTCAAGGTTTGAGGCCTGGCTTGCTCCACCCCCTGCTCTTGAGATTCTCCCGGATGTGGGCTGCATTTTGGCTGCCTGTTGGGCTGGAGCTTCTCAAGGTTTGAGGCCTGGCTTGCTCCACCCCCTGCTCTTGAGATTCTCCCGGATATGGGCTGCATTTTGGCTGCCTTTTGGGCTGGAGTTTCTCGTGGTTTGAGGCCTGGCTTGCTCCACCCCCTGCTCTTGAGATTCTCCCGGATGTGGGCTGCATTTTGGCTGCCTGTTGGGCTGGAGCTTCTCATGGTTTGAGGCCTGGCTTGCTCCACCCCCTGCTCTTGAGATTCTCCCGGATGTGGGCTGCATTTTGGCTGCCTGTTGGGCTGGAGCTTCTTGTGGTTTGAGGCCTGGTTTGCTCCACCCCCTGCTCTTGAAATTGTCCCGGATGTGGGCTGCATTTTGGCTGCCTTTTGGGCTGGAGCTTCTCGTGGTTTGAGGCCTGGCTTGCTCCACCCCCTGCTCTTGAGATTCTCCCGGATGTGGGCTGCATTTTGGCTGCCTGTTGGGCTGGAGCTTCTCAAGGTTTGAGGCCTGGCTTGCTCCACCCCCTGCTCTTGAGATTCTCCCGGATATGGGCTGCATTTTGGCTGCCTTTTGGGCTGGAGTTTCTCGTGGTTTGAGGCCTGGCTTGCTCCACCCCCTGCTCTTGAGATTCTTTGGGATGTGGGCTGCATTTTGGCTGCCTTTTGGGCTGGAGCTTCTCGTGGTTTGAGGCCTGGCTTGCTCCACCCCCTGCTCTTGAGATTCTCCCGGATGTGGGCTGCATTTTGGCTGCCTTTAGGGCTGGAGCTTCTCGTTGTTTGAGGCCTGGCTTGCTCCACCCCCTGCTCTTGAGATTCTCCCGGATGTGGGCTGCATTTTGGCTGTCTTTTGGGCTGGAGCTTCTTGTGGTTTGAGGCCTGGCTTGCTCCACCCCCTGCTCTTGAGATTCTCCCGGATGTGGGCTGCATTTTGGCTGCCTTTTGGGCTGGAGCTTCTCAAGGTTTGAGGCCTGGCTTGCTCCACCCCCTGCTCTTGAGATTCTCCCGGATATGGGCTGCATTTTGGCTGCCTTTTGGGCTGGAGCTTCTCGTGGTTTGAGGCCTGGCTTGCTCCACCCCCTGCTCTTGAGATTCTCCCAGATGTGGGCTGCATTTTGGCTGATTCTTGGGCTGGAGCTTCTCGTGGTTTGAGGCCAGGCTTGCTCCACCCCCTGCTCTTGAGATTCTCCCGGATGCGGGCTGCATTTTGGCTGCCTTTTGGGCTGGAGCTTCTTGTGGTTTGAGGCCTGGCTTGCTCCCCCCCCTGCTCTTGATATTCTCCCGGAGGTGGGCTGCATTTTGGCTGCCTTTTGGGCTGGAGCTTCTCATGGTTTGAGGCCTGGCTTGCTCCACCCCCTGCTCTTGAGATTCTCCCGGATGTGGGCTGCATTTTGGCTGCCTGTTGGGCTGGAGCTTCTTGTGGTTTGAGGCCTGGCTTGCTCCACCCCCTGCTCTTGAGATTCTCACGGATGTGGGCTGCATTTTGGCTGCCTTTTGGGCTGGAGCTTCTCGTGGTTTGAGGCCTGGCTTGCTCCACCCCCTGCTCTTGAGATTCTCCCGGATGTGGGCTGCATTTTGGCTGCCTTTTGGGCTGGAGCTTCTTGTGGTTTGAGGCCTGGCTTGCTCCACCCCCTGCTCTTGAGATTCTCCCGGATGTGGGCTCCATTTTGGCTGACTTTAGGGCTGGAGCTTCTCGTGGTTTGAGGCCTGGCTTGCTCCACCCCCTGCTCTTGAGATTCTCCCGGATGTGGGCTGCATTTTGGCTGCCTTTTGGGCTGGAGCTTCTTGTGGTTTGAGGCCTGGCTTGCTCCACCCCCTGCTCTTGAGATTCTCCCGGATGTGGGCTGCATTTTGGCTGCCTTTTGGGCTGGAGCTTCTTGTGGTTTGAGGCCTGGCTTGCTCCACCCCCTGCTCTTGAGATTCTCCCGGACATGGGCTGCATTTTGGCTGCCTTTTGGGCTGGAGCTTCTCATGGTTTGAGGCCTGGCTTGCTCCACCCCCTGCTCTTGAGATTCTCCCGGATGTGGGCTGGATTTTGGCTGCCTTTTGGGCTGGAGCTTCTCGTGGTTTGAGGCCTGGCTTGCTCCACCCCCTGCTCTTGAGATTCACCCAGATGTGGGCTGCATTTTGGCTGATTCTTGGGCTGGAGCTTCTCGTGGTTTGAGGCCTGGCTTGCTCCACCCCCTGCTCTTGAGATTCTCCCGGATGTGGGCTGCATTTTGGCTGCCTTTTGGGCTGGAGCTTCTCGTGGTTTGAGGCCTGGCTTGCTCCAACCCCTGCTCTTGAGATTCTCCCGGAGGTGGGCTGGATTTTGGCTGCCTTTTGGGCTGGAGCTTCTAAAGGTTTGAGGTCTGGCTTGCTCCATCCCCTGCTCTTGAGATGCTCCCGGAGGTGGGCTGCATTTTGGCTGCCTTTTGGGCTGGAGCTTCTCGTGGTTTGAGGCCTGGCTGGCTCCACCCCCTGCTCTTGAGATTCTCCCGGAGGTGGGCTGCATTTTGGCTGCCTTTTGGGCTGGAGCTTCTCGTGGTTTGAGGCCTGGCTTGCTCCACCCCCTGCTCTTGAGATTCTCCCGGAGGTGGGCTGCATTTTGGCTGCATTTTGGGCTGGAGCTTCTCGTGGTTTGAGGCCTGGCTTGCTCCAGCCCCTGCTCTTGATATTCTCCCGGATGTGGGCTGCATTTTGGCTGCCTTTTGGGCTGGAGCTTCTCGTGGTTTGAGGCCTGGCTTGCTCCACCCCCTGCTCTTGAGATTCTCCCGGAGGTGGTCTGCATTTTGGCTGCCTTTTGGGCTGGAGCTTCTCGTGGTTTGAGGCCTGGCTTGCTCCACCCCCTGCTCTTGAGATTCTCCCTGAGGTGGGCTGCATTTTGGCTGCCTTTTGGGCTGGAGCTTCTCGTGGTTTGAGGCCTGGCTTGCTCCACCCCCTGCTCTTGAGATTCTCCCGGATGTGGGCTGGATTTTGGCTGCCTTTTGGGCTGGAGCTTCTCATGATTTGAGGCCTGCCTTGCTCCACCCCCTGCTCTTGAGATTCTCCCGGATGTGGGCTGAATTTTGGCTGCCTTTTGGGCTGGAGCTTCTTGTGGTTTGAGCCCTGGCTTGCTCCATCCCCTACTCTTCATATTCTCCTGTATGTGGTTAGGATTTTGGCTGAATTTTGGGCTGGAGCTTCTCGTGGTTTGAGGCCTGGTTTGCTCCACCACCTGCTCTTGAGATTCTCCCGGATGTTTGCTGCATTTTGGCTGCTTTTTGGGCTGGAGCTTCTCGTGGTTTGAGGCCTGCCTTCCTCCAACCCCTGCTCTTGACATTCTCCGGATATGGGGTGCATTTTGGATGATTTTTGGGCTGGAGCTTCTCGTGGTTTGAGGCCTGGATTTCCTCCACCCCCTGCTCTTGAGATTCTCCCGGATGTGGGCTGGATTTTGGCTCCCTTGTGGTCTGGAACTTCTCGAGGTTTGAGGCCTGGCTTGCTCCACCCCTTGCTTTTGAGATTCTCCCGGATGTGGGCTGGATTTTGGCTTTCTTTTGGGCCGGAGCTTCTCATGGTTTGAGGCCTGGCTTGCTCCAACCCCTGCTCTTGACATTCTCCGGATATGGGCTGCATTTTGGCTGATTTTTGGGCTGGAGCTTCTCGTGGTTTGAGGCCTGGTTTGCTCCACCCCCTGCTCTTGATATTCTCCCGGATATGGGCTGCATGTGGGCTGCATTTTGGGCTGGAACTTCTCGAGGTTTGAGGCCTGGCTTGCTCCACCCCCTGCTCTTGAGATTCTCCCGGATGTGGGCTGGATTTTGGCTGCCTTTTCGGCTGGAGCTTCTCGTGGTTTGAGGCCTGGCTTGCTCCAACCCCTGCTCTTGAGATTCTCCCGGATGTGGGCTGCATTTTGGCTGCCTTTTGGGCTGGAGCTTCTCGAGGTTTGAGGCCTGGCTTGCTCCACCCCCTGCTCTTGAGATTCTCCCGGAGGTGGGCTGGATTTTGGCTGCCTTTTGGGCTGGAGCTTCTCATGGTTTGAGGCCTGGCTTGCTCCACCCCCTGCTCTTGAGATTCTCCCGGATGTGGGCTGGATTTTGGCTGCATTTTCCGCTGGAGATTCTCATGGTTTGAGGCCTGGCTTGCTCCACACCCTGCTCTTGAGATTCTCCCGGATGTGAGCTGGAGTTTGGCTGCCTTTTGAACTGGAGCTTCTTGTGGTTTGAGGCCTGGCTTGCTCCACCCCCTGCTCTTGATATTTTCCCGGATGTGGGCTGCATTTTGGCTGCCTGTTGGGCTGGAGCTTCTCGTGGTTAGAGGCCTGCCTTCCTCCAACCCCTGCTCTTGGCATTCTCCGGATACGGGCTGAATTTTGGCTGATTTTTGGGCTGGAGCTTCTCGTGGTTTGAGGCCTGGTTTACTCCACCCCCTGCTCTTGAGATTCTCCCGGAGGTGGGCTGCATTTTGGCTGCATTTTGGGCTGGAGCTTCTCGTGGTTTGAGGCCTGGCTTGCTCCACCCCCTGCTCTTGAGATTCTCCCGGAGGTGGGCTGCATTTTGGCTGCCTTTTGGGCTGGAGCTTCTCGTGGTTTGAGGCCTGGCTTGCTCCACCCCCTGCTCTTGAGATTCTCCCGGATGTGGGCTGCATTTTGGCTGCCTTTTGGGCTGGAGCTTCTCGTGGTTTGAGGCCTGGCTTGCTCCAACCCCTCCTCTTGAGATTCTCCCGGAGGTGGGCTGGATTTTGGCTGCATTTTGGGCTGGAGATTCTCATGGTTTGAGGCCTGGCTTGCTCCACACCCTGCTCTTGAGATTCTCCCGGATGTGAGCTGGATTTTGGCTGCCTTTTGAACTGGAGCTTCCCGTGGTTTGAGGCCTGGCTTGCTCCACCAACTTCTCTTGATATTCTCCCAGAATTGCGCTGGATTTTAGCTGCATTTTGGGCTGGAGCTTCTCGTTGTTTGGGGCATGGCTGGCTCCACCCCCTGCTCTTGAGATTCTCCCGGATGTGGGCTGCATTTTGGCTGCATTTTGGGCTGGAGCTTCTCGTGGTTTGAGGCCTGGCTTGCTCCAGCCCCTGCTCTTGAGATTCTCCCGGATGTGGGCTGCATTTTGGCTGCCTTTTGGGCTGGAGCTTCTCGTGGTTTGAGGCCTGGCTTGCTCCACCCCCTGCTCTTGAGATTCTCCCGGATGTGGGCTGCATTTTGGCTGCCTTTTGGGCTGGAGCTTCTCATGGTTTGAGGCCTGGCTTGCTCCACCCCCTGCTCTTGAGATTCTCCCGGATGTGGGCTGCATTTTGGCCGCCTTTTGGGCTGGAGCTTCTCGTGGTTTGAGGCCTGGCTTGCTCCACCCCCTGCTCTTGATATTCTCACGGATGTGGGCTGCATTTTGGCTGCCTTTTGGGCTGGAATTTCTCGTGGTTTGAGGCCTGGCTTGCTCCACCCCCTGGTTTTGAAATTCTCCCGGATTTGGGCTGGAGTTTGGCTGCATTTTGGGCCGGAGCTTCTCGTGGTTTGAGGCCTGGCTTGCTCCACCCCCTGCTCTTGAGATTCTCCCGGATGTGGGCTGCATTTTGGCTGCCTTTTGGGCTGGAGCTTCTTGTGGTTTGAGGCCTGGATTGCTCCACGCCCTGCTCTTGATATTCTCCCGGATGTGGCCTGGAATTTAGCTGCATTTTGAGCTGGAGCTTCTCGTGGTTTGAGGCCTGGCTTGCTCCACCCCCTGCTCTTGAGATTCTCCCGGATGTGGGCTGCATTTTGGCTGCCTTTTGGGCTGGAGCTTCTCGTGGTTTGGGGCCTGGCTTGCTCCACCCCCTGCTCTTGAGATTCTCCCAGATGTGGGCTGGATTTTCGCTGCCCTTTGGGCTGGAGATTCTCGTGGTTTGAGGCCTGGCTTGCTCCACCATCTTCTCTTGATATTCTCCCAGAATTGCGCTGGATTTTAGCTGCCTTTTGGGCTGGAGATTCTCGTGGTTTGAGGCCTGGCTTGCTCCACCCCCTGCTCTTGATATTCTCCCAGATGTGGGCTGCATTTTGGCTGCCTTTTGGGCTGGAGCTTCTCGTGGTTTGAGGCCTGCATTGTTCCAACCCAAGCTCTTGCTATTCTCCCGGATGTGGGCTGGATTTTGGCTGCTTTTTGGGCTGGAGCTTCTCGTGGTTTGAGGCCTGGCTTTCGCCACCAAAAGCTGTTGATATTCTCCCAGATGTGCGCTGGATTTTAGCTGCCTTTTGGGCTAGAGCTTCTCGTTGTTTGGGGCATGGCTGGCTCCACCCCCTGCTCTTGAGATTCTCCCGGATGTGGGCTGGATTTTGGCTGCCTTTGGGCTGGAACTTCTCGTGGTTTGAGGCCTGGCTTTCTCCACCCCCTGCTCTTGAGATTCTCCCGGAGGTGGGCTGCATTTTGGCTGCCTTTTGGGCTGGAGCTTCTCGTGGTTTGAGGCCTGGCTTGCTTCATCCCCTGGTTTTGAAATTCTCCCGGATTTGGGCTGGAGTTTGGCTGCATTTTGGGCTGGAGCTTCTCGTGGTTTGAGGCCTGCCTTCCTCCAACCCCTGCTCTTGATATTCTCCCAGATGTGGGCTGCATTTTTGCTGCAATTTCGGCTGGAGCTTCTAGTGGTTTGAGGCCTGGCTTGCTCCACCCCCTGCTCTTGAGATTCTCCCGGATGTGGGCTGCATTTTGGCTGCCCTTTGGGCTGGAGCTTCTCATGGTTTGAGGCCTGGCTTGCTCCACCCCCTGCTCTTGAGATTCTCCCGGATGTGGGCTGCATTTTGGCTGCCTTTTGGGCTGGAGCTTCTCGTGGTTTGAGGCCTGGCTTGCTCCACCCCCTGCTCTTGAGATTCTCCCGGATGTGGGCTGCATTTTGGCTGCCTTTTGGGCTGGAGCTTCTCGTGGTTTGAGGCCTGGCTTGCTCCACCCCCTGGTTTTGAAATTCTCCCGGATTTGGGCTGGAGTTTGGCTGCATTTTGGGCTGGAGCTTCTCGTGGTTTGAGGCCTGCCTTCCTCCAACCCCTGCTCTTGATATTCTCCCAGATGTGGGCTGCATTTTTGCTGCAATTTCGGCTGGAGCTTCTAGTGGTTTGAGGCCTGGCTTGCTCCACCAACTTCTCTTGATATTCTCCCAGAATTGCGCTGCATTTTAGCTGCCTTTTGGGCTGGAGTTTCTCGTGGTTTGAGGCCTGCCTTCCTCCACCCCCTGCTCTTGAGATTCTCCCGGATGTGGGCTGCATTTTGGCTGCCTTTTGGGCTGGAGGTTCTTGTGGTTTGAGGCCTGGATTGCTCCACCCCCTGCTCTTGAGATTCTCCCGGAGGTGGGCTGCATTTTGGCTGCCTTTTGGGCTGGAGCTTCTCGTGGTTTGAGGCCTGCCTTCCTCCAACCCCTGCTCTTGGCATTCTCCGGATACGGGCAGAATTTTTGCTGACTTTTGGGCTGGAGCTTCTCGTGGTTTGAGGCCTGGCTTGCTCCACCCCCTGCTCTTGAGATTCTCCCGGATGTGGGCTGCATTTTGGCTGCCTTTTGGGCTGGAGCTTCTCGTGGTTAGAGTCCTGGCTTGCTCCATCCCCTGCTCTTGATATTCTCCCAGATGTGGGCTGCATTTTGGCTGCCTTTTTGGGCTGGAAATTCTCGTGGTTTGAGGCCTGGCTTGCTCCACCCCCTGCTCTTGAGATTCTCCCGGATGTGGGCTGCATTTTGGCTGCCTTTTGGGCTGGAGCTTCTCGTGGTTTGAGGTCTGGCTTGCTCCACCCCCTGCCCATGATATTCTCCCGGATGTGGGCTGCATTATGGCTGCCTTTTTGGGCTGGAAATTCTCGTGGTTTGAGGCCTGGCTTGCTCCACCCCCTGCTCTTGAGATTCTCCCGGAGGTGGGCTGCATTTTGGCTGCCTTTTGGGCTGGAGCTTCTCGTTGTTTGGGGCATGGCTTGCTCGACCCCCTGCTCTTGAGATTCTCCCAGATGTGGGCTGCATTTTGGCTGCCTTTTGGGCTGGAGCTTCTCCTGGTTTGAGGCCTGGCTTGCTCCAGCCCCTGCTCTTGAGATTCTCACGGAGGTGGGCTGCATTTTGGGTGCCTTTTGGGCTGGAGCTTCTTGTGATTAGAGGCCTGGCTTGCTCCACCCCCTGCTCTTGAGATTCTCCCGGAGGTGGGCTGCATTTTGGCTGCCTTTTGGGCTGGAGCTTCTCGTGGTTTGAGGCCTGCATTTTTCCAACCCCAGCTCTTGCTATTCTCCCGCATGTGGGCTGGATTTTGGCTGCTTTTTGGGCTGGAAATTCTCGTGGTTTGAGGCCTGGCTTGCTCCACCCCCTGCTCTTGAGATTCTCCCGGATGTGGGCTGCATTTTGGCTGCCTTTTGGGCTGGAGCTTCTCGTGGTTTGGGGCCTGGCTTGCTCCACCGTCTGCTCTTGATATTCTCCAAGATGTGGGCTGCATTTTGACTTCCTTTTGGGCTGGAGCTTCTCATGGTTTGAGGCCTGGCTTGCTCCACCCCCTGCTCTTGAGATTCTCCCAGGTGTGGGCTGGATTTTCGCTGCCCTTTGGGCTGGAGATTCTCGTGGTTTGAGGCCTGGCTTGCTCCACCCCCTGCTCTTGAGATTCTCCCGGAGGTGGGCTGGATTTTGGCTGCCTTTTGGGCTGGAGCTTCTCGTGGTTTGAGGCCTGGCTCGCTCCACCACCTGCTCTTGAGATTCTCCCGGAGGTGGGCTGCATTTTGGCTGCCTTTTGGGCTGGAGCTTCTCGTGGTTTGAGTCCTGGCTTGCTCCACCCCCTGCTCTTGAGATTCTCCCGGAGGTGGGCTGCATTTTGGCTGCCTTTTGGGCTGGAGCTTCTCGTGGTTTGAGGCCTGGCTTGCTCCACCCCCTGCTCTTGAGATTCTCCCTGAGGTGGGCTTCATTTTGGCTAACTTTTGGGCTGGAGCTTCTCATGGTTTTAGGCCTGGCTTGCTCCAACCCCTCCTCTTGAGATTCTCCCGGATGTGGGCTGGATTTTGGCTGCATTTTGGGCTGGAGATTCTCATGGTTTGAGGCCTGGCTTTCTCCACACCCTGCTCTTGAGATTCTCCCGGATGTGAGCTGGATTTTGGCTGCCTTTTGAACTGGAGCTTCCCGTGGTTTGAGGCCTGGCTTGCTCCACCAACTTCTCTTGATATTTTCCCAGAATTGCGCTGGATTTTAGCTGCCTTTTGGGCTGGAGCTTCTCGTTGTTTGGGGCATGGCTGGCTCCACCCCCTGCTCTTGAGATTCTCCCGGATGTGGGCTGAATTTTGGCTGCCTTTTGGGCTGGAGCTTCTTGTGGTTTGAGCCCTGGCTTGCTCCATCCCCTACTCTTCATATTCTCCTGTATGTGGTTAGGATTTTGGCTGAATTTTGGGCTGGAGCTTCTCGTGGTTTGAGGCCTGGTTTGCTCCACCACCTGCTCTTGAGATTCTCCCGGATGTTTGCTGCATTTTGGCTGCTTTTTGGGCTGGAGCTTCTCGTGGTTTGAGGCCTGCCTTCCTCCAACCCCTGCTCTTGACATTCTCCGGATATGGGGTGCATTTTGGATGATTTTTGGGCTGGAGCTTCTCGTGGTTTGAGGCCTGGATTTCCTCCACCCCCTGCTCTTGAGATTCTCCCGGATGTGGGCTGGATTTTGGCTCCCTTGTGGTCTGGAACTTCTCGAGGTTTGAGGCCTGGCTTGCTCCACCCCTTGCTTTTGAGATTCTCCCGGATGTGGGCTGGATTTTGGCTTTCTTTTGGGCCGGAGCTTCTCATGGTTTGAGGCCTGGCTTGCTCCAACCCCTGCTCTTGACATTCTCCGGATATGGGCTGCATTTTGGCTGATTTTTGGGCTGGAGCTTCTCGTGGTTTGAGGCCTGGTTTGCTCCACCCCCTGCTCTTGATATTCTCCCGGATATGGGCTGCATGTGGGCTGCATTTTGGGCTGGAACTTCTCGAGGTTTGAGGCCTGGCTTGCTCCACCCCCTGCTCTTGAGATTCTCCCGGATGTGGGCTGGATTTTGGCTGCCTTTTCGGCTGGAGCTTCTCGTGGTTTGAGGCCTGGCTTGCTCCAACCCCTGCTCTTGAGATTCTCCCGGATGTGGGCTGCATTTTGGCTGCCTTTTGGGCTGGAGCTTCTCGAGGTTTGAGGCCTGGCTTGCTCCACCCCCTGCTCTTGAGATTCTCCCGGAGGTGGGCTGGATTTTGGCTGCCTTTTGGGCTGGAGCTTCTCATGGTTTGAGGCCTGGCTTGCTCCACCCCCTGCTCTTGAGATTCTCCCGGATGTGGGCTGGATTTTGGCTGCATTTTCCGCTGGAGATTCTCATGGTTTGAGGCCTGGCTTGCTCCACACCCTGCTCTTGAGATTCTCCCGGATGTGAGCTGGAGTTTGGCTGCCTTTTGAACTGGAGCTTCTTGTGGTTTGAGGCCTGGCTTGCTCCACCCCCTGCTCTTGATATTTTCCCGGATGTGGGCTGCATTTTGGCTGCCTGTTGGGCTGGAGCTTCTCGTGGTTAGAGGCCTGCCTTCCTCCAACCCCTGCTCTTGGCATTCTCCGGATACGGGCTGAATTTTGGCTGATTTTTGGGCTGGAGCTTCTCGTGGTTTGAGGCCTGGTTTACTCCACCCCCTGCTCTTGAGATTCTCCCGGAGGTGGGCTGCATTTTGGCTGCATTTTGGGCTGGAGCTTCTCGTGGTTTGAGGCCTGGCTTGCTCCACCCCCTGCTCTTGAGATTCTCCCGGAGGTGGGCTGCATTTTGGCTGCCTTTTGGGCTGGAGCTTCTCGTGGTTTGAGGCCTGGCTTGCTCCACCCCCTGCTCTTGAGATTCTCCCGGAGGTGGGCTGCATTTTGGCTGCCTTTTGGGCTGGAGCTTCTCGTGGTTTGAGGCCTGGCTTGCTCCAACCCCTCCTCTTGAGATTCTCCCGGAGGTGGGCTGGATTTTGGCTGCATTTTGGGCTGGAGATTCTCATGGTTTGAGGCCTGGCTTGCTCCACACCCTGCTCTTGAGATTCTCCCGGATGTGAGCTGGATTTTGGCTGCCTTTTGAACTGGAGCTTCCCGTGGTTTGAGGCCTGGCTTGCTCCACCAACTTCTCTTGATATTCTCCCAGAATTGCGCTGGATTTTAGCTGCATTTTGGGCTGGAGCTTCTCGTTGTTTGGGGCATGGCTGGCTCCACCCCCTGCTCTTGAGATTCTCCCGGATGTGGGCTGCATTTTGGCTGCATTTTGGGCTGGAGCTTCTCGTGGTTTGAGGCCTGGCTTGCTCCAGCCCCTGCTCTTGAGATTCTCCCGGATGTGGGCTGCATTTTGGCTGCCTTTTGGGCTGGAGCTTCTCGTGGTTTGAGGCCTGGCTTGCTCCACCCCCTGCTCTTGAGATTCTCCCGGATGTGGGCTGCATTTTGGCTGCCTTTTGGGCTGGAGCTTCTCATGGTTTGAGGCCTGGCTTGCTCCACCCCCTGCTCTTGAGATTCTCCCGGATGTGGGCTGCATTTTGGCCGCCTTTTGGGCTGGAGCTTCTCGTGGTTTGAGGCCTGGCTTGCTCCACCCCCTGCTCTTGATATTCTCACGGATGTGGGCTGCATTTTGGCTGCCTTTTGGGCTGGAATTTCTCGTGGTTTGAGGCCTGGCTTGCTCCACCCCCTGGTTTTGAAATTCTCCCGGATTTGGGCTGGAGTTTGGCTGCATTTTGGGCCGGAGCTTCTCGTGGTTTGAGGCCTGGCTTGCTCCACCCCCTGCTCTTGAGATTCTCCCGGATGTGGGCTGCATTTTGGCTGCCTTTTGGGCTGGAGCTTCTTGTGGTTTGAGGCCTGGATTGCTCCACGCCCTGCTCTTGATATTCTCCCGGATGTGGCCTGGAATTTAGCTGCATTTTGAGCTGGAGCTTCTCGTGGTTTGAGGCCTGGCTTGCTCCACCCCCTGCTCTTGAGATTCTCCCGGATGTGGGCTGCATTTTGGCTGCCTTTTGGGCTGGAGCTTCTCGTGGTTTGGGGCCTGGCTTGCTCCACCCCCTGCTCTTGAGATTCTCCCAGATGTGGGCTGGATTTTCGCTGCCCTTTGGGCTGGAGATTCTCGTGGTTTGAGGCCTGGCTTGCTCCACCATCTTCTCTTGATATTCTCCCAGAATTGCGCTGGATTTTAGCTGCCTTTTGGGCTGGAGATTCTCGTGGTTTGAGGCCTGGCTTGCTCCACCCCCTGCTCTTGATATTCTCCCAGATGTGGGCTGCATTTTGGCTGCCTTTTGGGCTGGAGCTTCTCGTGGTTTGAGGCCTGCATTGTTCCAACCCAAGCTCTTGCTATTCTCCCGGATGTGGGCTGGATTTTGGCTGCTTTTTGGGCTGGAGCTTCTCGTGGTTTGAGGCCTGGCTTTCGCCACCAAAAGCTGTTGATATTCTCCCAGATGTGCGCTGGATTTTAGCTGCCTTTTGGGCTAGAGCTTCTCGTTGTTTGGGGCATGGCTGGCTCCACCCCCTGCTCTTGAGATTCTCCCGGATGTGGGCTGGATTTTGGCTGCCTTTGGGCTGGAACTTCTCGTGGTTTGAGGCCTGGCTTTCTCCACCCCCTGCTCTTGAGATTCTCCCGGAGGTGGGCTGCATTTTGGCTGCCTTTTGGGCTGGAGCTTCTCGTGGTTTGAGGCCTGGCTTGCTTCATCCCCTGGTTTTGAAATTCTCCCGGATTTGGGCTGGAGTTTGGCTGCATTTTGGGCTGGAGCTTCTCGTGGTTTGAGGCCTGCCTTCCTCCAACCCCTGCTCTTGATATTCTCCCAGATGTGGGCTGCATTTTTGCTGCCATTTCGGCTGGAGCTTCTAGTGGTTTGAGGCCTGGCTTGCTCCACCCCCTGCTCTTGAGATTCTCCCGGATGTGGGCTGCATTTTGGCTGCCCTTTGGGCTGGAGCTTCTCATGGTTTGAGGCCTGGCTTGCTCCACCCCCTGCTCTTGAGATTCTCCCGGATGTGGGCTGCATTTTGGCTGCCTTTTGGGCTGGAGCTTCTCGTGGTTTGAGGCCTGGCTTGCTCCACCCCCTGCTCTTGAGATTCTCCCGGATGTGGGCTGCATTTTGGCTGCCTTTTGGGCTGGAGCTTCTCGTGGTTTGAGGCCTGGCTTGCTCCACCCCCTGGTTTTGAAATTCTCCCGGATTTGGGCTGGAGTTTGGCTGCATTTTGGGCTGGAGCTTCTCGTGGTTTGAGGCCTGCCTTCCTCCAACCCCTGCTCTTGATATTCTCCCAGATGTGGGCTGCATTTTTGCTGCAATTTCGGCTGGAGCTTCTAGTGGTTTGAGGCCTGGCTTGCTCCACCAACTTCTCTTGATATTCTCCCAGAATTGCGCTGCATTTTAGCTGCCTTTTGGGCTGGAGTTTCTCGTGGTTTGAGGCCTGCCTTCCTCCACCCCCTGCTCTTGAGATTCTCCCGGATGTGGGCTGCATTTTGGCTGCCTTTTGGGCTGGAGGTTCTTGTGGTTTGAGGCCTGGATTGCTCCACCCCCTGCTCTTGAGATTCTCCCGGAGGTGGGCTGCATTTTGGCTGCCTTTTGGGCTGGAGCTTCTCGTGGTTTGAGGCCTGCCTTCCTCCAACCCCTGCTCTTGGCATTCTCCGGATACGGGCAGAATTTTTGCTGACTTTTGGGCTGGAGCTTCTCGTGGTTTGAGGCCTGGCTTGCTCCACCCCCTGCTCTTGAGATTCTCCCGGATGTGGGCTGCATTTTGGCTGCCTTTTGGGCTGGAGCTTCTCGTGGTTAGAGTCCTGGCTTGCTCCATCCCCTGCTCTTGATATTCTCCCAGATGTGGGCTGCATTTTGGCTGCCTTTTTGGGCTGGAAATTCTCGTGGTTTGAGGCCTGGCTTGCTCCACCCCCTGCTCTTGAGATTCTCCCGGATGTGGGCTGCATTTTGGCTGCCTTTTGGGCTGGAGCTTCTCGTGGTTTGAGGTCTGGCTTGCTCCACCCCCTGCCCATGATATTCTCCCGGATGTGGGCTGCATTATGGCTGCCTTTTTGGGCTGGAAATTCTCGTGGTTTGAGGCCTGGCTTGCTCCACCCCCTGCTCTTGAGATTCTCCCGGAGGTGGGCTGCATTTTGGCTGCCTTTTGGGCTGGAGCTTCTCGTTGTTTGGGGCATGGCTTGCTCGACCCCCTGCTCTTGAGATTCTCCCAGATGTGGGCTGCATTTTGGCTGCCTTTTGGGCTGGAGCTTCTCCTGGTTTGAGGCCTGGCTTGCTCCAGCCCCTGCTCTTGAGATTCTCACGGAGGTGGGCTGCATTTTGGGTGCCTTTTGGGCTGGAGCTTCTTGTGATTAGAGGCCTGGCTTGCTCCACCCCCTGCTCTTGAGATTCTCCCGGAGGTGGGCTGCATTTTGGCTGCCTTTTGGGCTGGAGCTTCTCGTGGTTTGAGGCCTGCATTTTTCCAACCCCAGCTCTTGCTATTCTCCCGCATGTGGGCTGGATTTTGGCTGCTTTTTGGGCTGGAAATTCTCGTGGTTTGAGGCCTGGCTTGCTCCACCCCCTGCTCTTGAGATTCTCCCGGATGTGGGCTGCATTTTGGCTGCCTTTTGGGCTGGAGCTTCTCGTGGTTTGGGGCCTGGCTTGCTCCACCGTCTGCTCTTGATATTCTCCAAGATGTGGGCTGCATTTTGACTTCCTTTTGGGCTGGAGCTTCTCATGGTTTGAGGCCTGGCTTGCTCCACCCCCTGCTCTTGAGATTCTCCCAGGTGTGGGCTGGATTTTCGCTGCCCTTTGGGCTGGAGATTCTCGTGGTTTGAGGCCTGGCTTGCTCCACCCCCTGCTCTTGAGATTCTCCCGGAGGTGGGCTGGATTTTGGCTGCCTTTTGGGCTGGAGCTTCTCGTGGTTTGAGGCCTGGCTCGCTCCACCACCTGCTCTTGAGATTCTCCCGGAGGTGGGCTGCATTTTGGCTGCCTTTTGGGCTGGAGCTTCTCGTGGTTTGAGTCCTGGCTTGCTCCACCCCCTGCTCTTGAGATTCTCCCGGAGGTGGGCTGCATTTTGGCTGCCTTTTGGGCTGGAGCTTCTCGTGGTTTGAGGCCTGGCTTGCTCCACCCCCTGCTCTTGAGATTCTCCCTGAGGTGGGCTTCATTTTGGCTAACTTTTGGGCTGGAGCTTCTCATGGTTTTAGGCCTGGCTTGCTCCAACCCCTCCTCTTGAGATTCTCCCGGATGTGGGCTGGATTTTGGCTGCATTTTGGGCTGGAGATTCTCATGGTTTGAGGCCTGGCTTTCTCCACACCCTGCTCTTGAGATTCTCCCGGATGTGAGCTGGATTTTGGCTGCCTTTTGAACTGGAGCTTCCCGTGGTTTGAGGCCTGGCTTGCTCCACCAACTTCTCTTGATATTTTCCCAGAATTGCGCTGGATTTTAGCTGCCTTTTGGGCTGGAGCTTCTCGTTGTTTGGGGCATGGCTGGCTCCACCCCCTGCTCTTGAGATTCTCACGGATGTGGGCTGCATTTTGGTTGCTCTTTGGGCTGGAGCTTCTCGTGGTTTGAGGCCTGGCTTGCTCCACCCCCTGCTCTTGAGATTCTCCCAGATGTGGGCTGCATTTTGGCTGCCTTTTGGGCTGGAGCTTCTCGTTTTTTGAGGCCTGGCTCGCTCCAGCCCCTGCTCTTGAGATTCTCACGGATGTGGGCTGTCTTTTGGCTACCGTTTGGGCTGGAGCTTCTCGTGGTTTGAGGCCTGGCTTGCTCCACCCCCTGCTCTTGAGATTCTCACGGATGTGGGCTGTCTTTTGGCTGCATTTTGGGCTGGAGCTTCTCGTGGTTTGAGGCCTGGCTTGCTCCACCCCCTGCTCTTGAGATTCTCCCGGATGTGGGCTGCATTTTGGCTGCCCTTTGGGCTGGAGCTTCTCATGGTTTGAGGCCTGGCTTGCTCCACCCCCTGCTCTTGAGATTCTCCCGGATGTGGGCTGCATTTTGGCTGCCTTTTGGGCTGGAGCTTCTCGTGGTTTGAGGCCTGGCTTGCTCCACCCCCTGCTCTTGAGATTCTCCCGGATGTGGGCTGCATTTTGGCTGCCTTTTGGGCTGGAGCTTCTCGTGGTTTGAGGCCTGGCTTGCTCCACCCCCTGGTTTTGAAATTCTCCCGGATTTGGGCTGGAGTTTGGCTGCATTTTGGGCTGGAGCTTCTCGTGGTTTGAGGCCTGCCTTCCTCCAACCCCTGCTCTTGATATTCTCCCAGATGTGGGCTGCATTTTTGCTGCAATTTCGGCTGGAGCTTCTAGTGGTTTGAGGCCTGGCTTGCTCCACCAACTTCTCTTGATATTCTCCCAGAATTGCGCTGCATTTTAGCTGCCTTTTGGGCTGGAGTTTCTCGTGGTTTGAGGCCTGCCTTCCTCCACCCCCTGCTCTTGAGATTCTCCCGGATGTGGGCTGCATTTTGGCTGCCTTTTGGGCTGGAGGTTCTCGTGGTTTGAGTCCTGGCTTGCTCCACCCCCTGCTCTTGAGATTCTCCCGGAGGTGGGCTGCATTTTGGCTGCCTTTTGGGCTGGAGCTTCTCGTGGTTTGAGGCCTGGCTTGCTCCACCCCCTGCTCTTGAGATTCTCCCTGAGGTGGGCTTCATTTTGGCTAACTTTTGGGCTGGAGCTTCTCATGGTTTTAGGCCTGGCTTGCTCCAACCCCTCCTCTTGAGATTCTCCCGGATGTGGGCTGGATTTTGGCTGCATTTTGGGCTGGAGATTCTCATGGTTTGAGGCCTGGCTTTCTCCACACCCTGCTCTTGAGATTCTCCCGGATGTGAGCTGGATTTTGGCTGCCTTTTGAACTGGAGCTTCCCGTGGTTTGAGGCCTGGCTTGCTCCACCAACTTCTCTTGATATTTTCCCAGAATTGCGCTGGATTTTAGCTGCCTTTTGGGCTGGAGCTTCTCGTTGTTTGGGGCATGGCTGGCTCCACCCCCTGCTCTTGAGATTCTCACGGATGTGGGCTGCATTTTGGTTGCTCTTTGGGCTGGAGCTTCTCGTGGTTTGAGGCCTGGCTTGCTCCACCCCCTGCTCTTGAGATTCTCCCAGATGTGGGCTGCATTTTGGCTGCCTTTTGGGCTGGAGCTTCTCGTTTTTTGAGGCCTGGCTCGCTCCAGCCCCTGCTCTTGAGATTCTCACGGATGTGGGCTGTCTTTTGGCTACCGTTTGGGCTGGAGCTTCTCGTGGTTTGAGGCCTGGCTTGCTCCACCCCCTGCTCTTGAGATTCTCACGGATGTGGGCTGTCTTTTGGCTGCATTTTGGGCTGGAGCTTCTCGTGGTTTGAGGCCTGGCTTGCTCCACCCCCTGCTCTTGAGATTCTCCCGGATGTGGGCTGCATTTTGGCTGCCCTTTGGGCTGGAGCTTCTCATGGTTTGAGGCCTGGCTTGCTCCACCCCCTGCTCTTGAGATTCTCCCGGATGTGGGCTGCATTTTGGCTGCCTTTTGGGCTGGAGCTTCTCGTGGTTTGAGGCCTGGCTTGCTCCACCCCCTGCTCTTGAGATTCTCCCGGATGTGGGCTGCATTTTGGCTGCCTTTTGGGCTGGAGCTTCTCGTGGTTTGAGGCCTGGCTTGCTCCACCCCCTGGTTTTGAAATTCTCCCGGATTTGGGCTGGAGTTTGGCTGCATTTTGGGCTGGAGCTTCTCGTGGTTTGAGGCCTGCCTTCCTCCAACCCCTGCTCTTGATATTCTCCCAGATGTGGGCTGCATTTTTGCTGCAATTTCGGCTGGAGCTTCTAGTGGTTTGAGGCCTGGCTTGCTCCACCAACTTCTCTTGATATTCTCCCAGAATTGCGCTGCATTTTAGCTGCCTTTTGGGCTGGAGTTTCTCGTGGTTTGAGGCCTGCCTTCCTCCACCCCCTGCTCTTGAGATTCTCCCGGATGTGGGCTGCATTTTGGCTGCCTTTTGGGCTGGAGGTTCTTGTGGTTTGAGGCCTGGATTGCTCCACCCCCTGCTCTTGAGATTCTCCCGGAGGTGGGCTGCATTTTGGCTGCCTTTTGGGCTGGAGCTTCTCGTGGTTTGAGGCCTGCCTTCCTCCAACCCCTGCTCTTGGCATTCTCCGGATACGGGCAGAATTTTTGCTGACTTTTGGGCTGGAGCTTCTCGTGGTTTGAGGCCTGGCTTGCTCCACCCCCTGCTCTTGAGATTCTCCCGGATGTGGGCTGCATTTTGGCTGCCTTTTGGGCTGGAGCTTCTCGTGGTTAGAGTCCTGGCTTGCTCCATCCCCTGCTCTTGATATTCTCCCAGATGTGGGCTGCATTTTGGCTGCCTTTTTGGGCTGGAAATTCTCGTGGTTTGAGGCCTGGCTTGCTCCACCCCCTGCTCTTGAGATTCTCCCGGATGTGGGCTGCATTTTGGCTGCCTTTTGGGCTGGAGCTTCTCGTGGTTTGAGGTCTGGCTTGCTCCACCCCCTGCCCATGATATTCTCCCGGATGTGGGCTGCATTATGGCTGCCTTTTTGGGCTGGAAATTCTCGTGGTTTGAGGCCTGGCTTGCTCCACCCCCTGCTCTTGAGATTCTCCCGGAGGTGGGCTGCATTTTGGCTGCCTTTTGGGCTGGAGCTTCTCGTTGTTTGGGGCATGGCTTGCTCGACCCCCTGCTCTTGAGATTCTCCCAGATGTGGGCTGCATTTTGGCTGCCTTTTGGGCTGGAGCTTCTCCTGGTTTGAGGCCTGGCTTGCTCCAGCCCCTGCTCTTGAGATTCTCACGGAGGTGGGCTGCATTTTGGGTGCCTTTTGGGCTGGAGCTTCTTGTGATTAGAGGTCTGGCTTGCTCCACCCCCTGCTCTTGAGATTCTCCCGGAGGTGGGCTGCATTTTGGCTGCCTTTTGGGCTGGAGCTTCTCGTGGTTTGAGGCCTGCATTTTTCCAACCCCAGCTCTTGCTATTCTCCCGCATGTGGGCTGGATTTTGGCTGCTTTTTGGGCTGGAAATTCTCGTGGTTTGAGGCCTGGCTTGCTCCACCCCCTGCTCTTGAGATTCTCCCGGATGTGGGCTGCATTTTGGCTGCCTTTTGGGCTGGAGCTTCTCGTGGTTTGGGGCCTGGCTTGCTCCACCGTCTGCTCTTGATATTCTCCAAGATGTGGGCTGCATTTTGACTTCCTTTTGGGCTGGAGCTTCTCATGGTTTGAGGCCTGGCTTGCTCCACCCCCTGCTCTTGAGATTCTCCCGGAGGTGGGCTGGATTTTCGCTGCCCTTTGGGCTGGAGATTCTCGTGGTTTGAGGCCTGGCTTGCTCCACCCCCTGCTCTTGAGATTCTCCCGGAGGTGGGCTGGATTTTGGCTGCCTTTTGGGCTGGAGCTTCTCGTGGTTTGAGGCCTGGCTCGCTCCACCACCTGCTCTTGAGATTCTCCCGGAGGTGGGCTGCATTTTGGCTGCCTTTTGGGCTGGAGCTTCTCGTGGTTTGAGTCCTGGCTTGCTCCACCCCCTGCTCTTGAGATTCTCCCGGAGGTGGGCTGCATTTTGGCTGCCTTTTGGGCTGGAGCTTCTCGTGGTTTGAGGCCTGGCTTGCTCCACCCCCTGCTCTTGAGATTCTCCCTGAGGTGGGCTTCATTTTGGCTAACTTTTGGGCTGGAGCTTCTCATGGTTTTAGGCCTGGCTTGCTCCAACCCCTCCTCTTGAGATTCTCCCGGATGTGGGCTGGATTTTGGCTGCATTTTGGGCTGGAGATTCTCATGGTTTGAGGCCTGGCTTTCTCCACACCCTGCTCTTGAGATTCTCCCGGATGTGAGCTGGATTTTGGCTGCCTTTTGAACTGGAGCTTCCCGTGGTTTGAGGCCTGGCTTGCTCCACCAACTTCTCTTGATATTTTCCCAGAATTGCGCTGGATTTTAGCTGCCTTTTGGGCTGGAGCTTCTCGTTGTTTGGGGCATGGCTGGCTCCACCCCCTGCTCTTGAGATTCTCACGGATGTGGGCTGCATTTTGGTTGCTCTTTGGGCTGGAGCTTCTCGTGGTTTGAGGCCTGGCTTGCTCCACCCCCTGCTCTTGAGATTCTCCCAGATGTGGGCTGCATTTTGGCTGCCTTTTGGGCTGGAGCTTCTCGTTTTTTGAGGCCTGGCTCGCTCCAGCCCCTGCTCTTGAGATTCTCACGGATGTGGGCTGTCTTTTGGCTACCGTTTGGGCTGGAGCTTCTCGTGGTTTGAGGCCTGCCTTGCTCCACCCCCTGCTCTTGAGATTCTCCCGGATGTGGGCTGCATTTTGGCTGCCTTTTGGGCTGGAGCTTCTCGTGGTTTGAGGCCTGGCTTGCTCCACCCTCTGCTCTTGATATTCTCCCGGATGTGGGCTGAATTTTGGCTGCCTTTTGGGTGGAGCTTCTCATGCTTTGAGGCCTGGCTTGCTCCACCCCCTGCTCTTGAGATTCTCCCGGAGCTGGGCTGCATTTTGGCAGCCTTTTGGGCTGGAGCTTCTCGTGGTTTGAGGCCTGGCTTGCTCCACCCCCTGCTCTTGAGATTCTCACGGATGTGGGCTGTCTTTTGGCTGCATTTTGGGCTGGAGCTTCTCGTGGTTTGAGGCCTGGCTTGCTCCACCCCCTGCTCTTGAGATTCTCCCGGATGTGGGCTGCATTTTGGCTGCCCTTTGGGCTGGAGCTTCTCATGGTTTGAGGCCTGGCTTGCTCCACCCCCTGCTCTTGAGATTCTCCCGGATGTGGGCTGCATTTTGGCTGCCTTTTGGGCTGGAGCTTCTCGTGGTTTGAGGCCTGGCTTGCTCCACCCCCTGCTCTTGAGATTCTCCCGGATGTGGGCTGCATTTTGGCTGCCTTTTGGGCTGGAGCTTCTCGTGGTTTGAGGCCTGGCTTGCTCCACCCCCTGGTTTTGAAATTCTCCCGGATTTGGGCTGGAGTTTGGCTGCATTTTGGGCTGGAGCTTCTCGTGGTTTGAGGCCTGCCTTCCTCCAACCCCTGCTCTTGATATTCTCCCAGATGTGGGCTGCATTTTTGCTGCAATTTCGGCTGGAGCTTCTAGTGGTTTGAGGCCTGGCTTGCTCCACCAACTTCTCTTGATATTCTCCCAGAATTGCGCTGCATTTTAGCTGCCTTTTGGGCTGGAGTTTCTCGTGGTTTGAGGCCTGCCTTCCTCCACCCCCTGCTCTTGAGATTCTCCCGGATGTGGGCTGCATTTTGGCTGCCTTTTGGGCTGGAGGTTCTTGTGGTTTGAGGCCTGGATTGCTCCACCCCCTGCTCTTGAGATTCTCCCGGAGGTGGGCTGCATTTTGGCTGCCTTTTGGGCTGGAGCTTCTCGTGGTTTGAGGCCTGGCTTGCTCCACCCCCTGCTCTTGAGATTCTCCCTGAGGTGGGCTTCATTTTGGCTAACTTTTGGGCTGGAGCTTCTCATGGTTTTAGGCCTGGCTTGCTCCAACCCCTCCTCTTGAGATTCTCCCGGATGTGGGCTGGATTTTGGCTGCATTTTGGGCTGGAGATTCTCATGGTTTGAGGCCTGGCTTTCTCCACACCCTGCTCTTGAGATTCTCCCGGATGTGAGCTGGATTTTGGCTGCCTTTTGAACTGGAGCTTCCCGTGGTTTGAGGCCTGGCTTGCTCCACCAACTTCTCTTGATATTTTCCCAGAATTGCGCTGGATTTTAGCTGCCTTTTGGGCTGGAGCTTCTCGTTGTTTGGGGCATGGCTGGCTCCACCCCCTGCTCTTGAGATTCTCACGGATGTGGGCTGCATTTTGGTTGCTCTTTGGGCTGGAGCTTCTCGTGGTTTGAGGCCTGGCTTGCTCCACCCCCTGCTCTTGAGATTCTCCCAGATGTGGGCTGCATTTTGGCTGCCTTTTGGGCTGGAGCTTCTCGTTTTTTGAGGCCTGGCTCGCTCCAGCCCCTGCTCTTGAGATTCTCACGGATGTGGGCTGTCTTTTGGCTACCGTTTGGGCTGGAGCTTCTCGTGGTTTGAGGCCTGCCTTGCTCCACCCCCTGCTCTTGAGATTCTCCCGGATGTGGGCTGCATTTTGGCTGCCTTTTGGGCTGGAGCTTCTCGTGGTTTGAGGCCTGGCTTGCTCCACCCTCTGCTCTTGATATTCTCCCGGATGTGGGCTGAATTTTGGCTGCCTTTTGGGTGGAGCTTCTCATGCTTTGAGGCCTGGCTTGCTCCACCCCCTGCTCTTGAGATTCTCCCGGAGCTGGGCTGCATTTTGGCAGCCTTTTGGGCTGGAGCTTCTCGTGGTTTGAGGCCTGGCTTGCTCCACCCCCTGCTCTTGAGATTCTCACGGATGTGGGCTGTCTTTTGGCTGCATTTTGGGCTGGAGCTTCTCGTGGTTTGAGGCCTGGCTTGCTCCACCCCCTGCTCTTGAGATTCTCCCGGATGTGGGCTGCATTTTGGCTGCCCTTTGGGCTGGAGCTTCTCATGGTTTGAGGCCTGGCTTGCTCCACCCCCTGCTCTTGAGATTCTCCCGGATGTGGGCTGCATTTTGGCTGCCTTTTGGGCTGGAGCTTCTCGTGGTTTGAGGCCTGGCTTGCTCCACCCCCTGCTCTTGAGATTCTCCCGGATGTGGGCTGCATTTTGGCTGCCTTTTGGGCTGGAGCTTCTCGTGGTTTGAGGCCTGGCTTGCTCCACCCCCTGGTTTTGAAATTCTCCCGGATTTGGGCTGGAGTTTGGCTGCATTTTGGGCTGGAGCTTCTCGTGGTTTGAGGCCTGCCTTCCTCCAACCCCTGCTCTTGATATTCTCCCAGATGTGGGCTGCATTTTTGCTGCAATTTCGGCTGGAGCTTCTAGTGGTTTGAGGCCTGGCTTGCTCCACCAACTTCTCTTGATATTCTCCCAGAATTGCGCTGCATTTTAGCTGCCTTTTGGGCTGGAGTTTCTCGTGGTTTGAGGCCTGCCTTCCTCCACCCCCTGCTCTTGAGATTCTCCCGGATGTGGGCTGCATTTTGGCTGCCTTTTGGGCTGGAGGTTCTTGTGGTTTGAGGCCTGGATTGCTCCAACCCCTGCTCTTGAGATTCTCCCGGAGGTGGGCTGCATTTTGGCTGCCTTTTGGGCTGGAGCTTCTCGTGGTTTGAGTCCTGGCTTGCTCCACCCCCTGCTCTTGAGATTCTCCCGGAGGTGGGCTGCATTTTGGCTGCCTTTTGGGCTGGAGCTTCTCGTGGTTTGAGGCCTGGCTTGCTCCACCCCCTGCTCTTGAGATTCTCCCTGAGGTGGGCTTCATTTTGGCTAACTTTTGGGCTGGAGCTTCTCATGGTTTTAGGCCTGGCTTGCTCCAACCCCTCCTCTTGAGATTCTCCCGGATGTGGGCTGGATTTTGGCTGCATTTTGGGCTGGAGATTCTCATGGTTTGAGGCCTGGCTTTCTCCACACCCTGCTCTTGAGATTCTCCCGGATGTGAGCTGGATTTTGGCTGCCTTTTGAACTGGAGCTTCCCGTGGTTTGAGGCCTGGCTTGCTCCACCAACTTCTCTTGATATTTTCCCAGAATTGCGCTGGATTTTAGCTGCCTTTTGGGCTGGAGCTTCTCGTTGTTTGGGGCATGGCTGGCTCCACCCCCTGCTCTTGAGATTCTCCCGGATGTGGGCTGCATTTTGGTTGCTCTTTGGGCTGGAGCTTCTCGTGGTTTGAGGCCTGGCTTGCTCCACCCCCTGCTCTTGAGATTCTCCCAGATGTGGGCTGCATTTTGGCTGCCTTTTGGGCTGGAGCTTCTCGTTTTTTGAGGCCTGGCTCGCTCCAGCCCCTGCTCTTGAGATTCTCACGGATGTGGGCTGTCTTTTGGCTACCGTTTGGGCTGGAGCTTCTCGTGGTTTGAGGCCTGCCTTGCTCCACCCCCTGCTCTTGAGATTCTCCCGGATGTGGGCTGCATTTTGGCTGCCTTTTGGGCTGGAGCTTCTCGTGGTTTGAGTCCTGGCTTGCTCCACCCCCTGCTCTTGAGATTCTCCCGGAGGTGGGCTGCATTTTGGCTGCATTTTGGGCTGG
This sequence comes from Rhynochetos jubatus, assembly GCA_027574665.1. Lineage (NCBI taxonomy): Eukaryota > Metazoa > Chordata > Aves > Eurypygiformes > Rhynochetidae > Rhynochetos > Rhynochetos jubatus. The sequence continues at coordinate 432,858 of JAQBHY010000071.1, forward strand.
AGCTTCTCGTGGTTTGAGGCCTGGCTTGCTCCACCCCCTGCTCTTGAGATTCTCCCTGAGGTGGGCTTCATTTTGGCTAACTTTTGGGCTGGAGCTTCTCATGGTTTTAGGCCTGGCTTGCTCCAACCCCTCCTCTTGAGATTCTCCCGGATGTGGGCTGGATTTTGGCTGCATTTTGGGCTGGAGATTCTCATGGTTTGAGGCCTGGCTTTCTCCACACCCTGCTCTTGAGATTCTCCCGGATGTGAGCTGGATTTTGGCTGCCTTTTGAACTGGAGCTTCCCGTGGTTTGAGGCCTGGCTTGCTCCACCAACTTCTCTTGATATTTTCCCAGAATTGCGCTGGATTTTAGCTGCCTTTTGGGCTGGAGCTTCTCGTTGTTTGGGGCATGGCTGGCTCCACCCCCTGCTCTTGAGATTCTCCCGGATGTGGGCTGCATTTTGGTTGCTCTTTGGGCTGGAGCTTCTCGTGGTTTGAGGCCTGGCTTGCTCCACCCCCTGCTCTTGAGATTCTCCCAGATGTGGGCTGCATTTTGGCTGCCTTTTGGGCTGGAGCTTCTCGTTTTTTGAGGCCTGGCTCGCTCCAGCCCCTGCTCTTGAGATTCTCACGGATGTGGGCTGTCTTTTGGCTACCGTTTGGGCTGGAGCTTCTCGTGGTTTGAGGCCTGCCTTGCTCCACCCCCTGCTCTTGAGATTCTCCCGGATGTGGGCTGCATTTTGGCTGCCTTTTGGGCTGGAGCTTCTCGTGGTTTGAGGCCTGGCTTGCTCCACCCTCTGCTCTTGATATTCTCCCGGATGTGGGCTGAATTTTGGCTGCCTTTTGGGTGGAGCTTCTCATGCTTTGAGGCCTGGCTTGCTCCACCCCCTGCTCTTGAGATTCTCCCGGAGCTGGGCTGCATCTTGGCAGCCTTTTGGGCTGGAGCTTCTCGTTGTTTGGGGCATGGCTGGCTCCACCCCCTGCTCTTGAGATTCTCCCGGAGGTGGGCTGCATTTTGGCTGCCTTTTGGGCTGGAGCTTCTCGTGGTTTGAGGCCTGGCTTGCTCCACCCCCTGCTCTTGAGATTCTCACGGATGTGGGCTGTCTTTTGGCTGCATTTTGGGCTGGAGCTTCTCGTGGTTTGAGGCCTGGCTTGCTCCACCCCCTGCTCTTGAGATTCTCCCGGATGTGGGCTGCATTTTGGCTGCCCTTTGGGCTGGAGCTTCTCATGGTTTGAGGCCTGGCTTGCTCCACCCCCTGCTCTTGAGATTCTCCCGGATGTGGGCTGCATTTTGGCTGCCTTTTGGGCTGGAGCTTCTCGTGGTTTGAGGCCTGGCTTGCTCCACCCCCTGCTCTTGAGATTCTCCCGGATGTGGGCTGCATTTTGGCTGCCTTTTGGGCTGGAGCTTCTCGTGGTTTGAGGCCTGGCTTGCTCCACCCCCTGGTTTTGAAATTCTCCCGGATTTGGGCTGGAGTTTGGCTGCATTTTGGGCTGGAGCTTCTCGTGGTTTGAGGCCTGCCTTCCTCCAACCCCTGCTCTTGATATTCTCCCAGATGTGGGCTGCATTTTTGCTGCAATTTCGGCTGGAGCTTCTAGTGGTTTGAGGCCTGGCTTGCTCCACCAACTTCTCTTGATATTCTCCCAGAATTGTGCTGGATTTTAGCTGCCTTTTGGGCTGGAGTTTCTCGTGGTTTGAGGCCTGCCTTCCTCCACCCCCTGCTCTTGAGATTCTCCCGGATGTGGGCTGCATTTTGGCTGCCTTTTGGGCTGGAGGTTCTTGTGGTTTGAGGCCTGGATTGCTCCAACCCCTGCTCTTGATATTCTCCCGGATGTGGGCTGGAATTTAGCTGCATTTTGAGCTGCAGCTTCTCGTGGTTTGAGGCCTGGCTTGCTCCACCCCCTGCTCTTGAGATTCTCCCGGATGTGGGCTGCATTTTGGCTGCCTTTTGGGCTGGAGCTTCTCGTGGTTTGGGGCCTGGCTTGCTCCACCCCCTGCTCTTGAGATTCTCCCAGATGTGGGCTGGATTTTCGCTGCCCTTTGGGCTGGAGATTCTCGTGGTTTGAGTCCTGGCTTGCTCCACCAACTTCTCTTGATATTCTCCCAGAATTGCGCTGGATTTTAGCTGCCTTTTGGGCTGGAGCTTCTCGTTGTTTGGGGCATGGCTGGCTCCACCCCCTGCTCTTGAGATTCTCCCGGATGTGGGCTGCATTTTGGTTGCTCTTTGGGCTGGAGCTTCTCGTGGTTTGAGGCCTGCCTTGCTCCACCCCCTGCTCTTGAGATTCTCCCAGATGTGGGCTGCATTTTGGCTGCCTTTTGGGCTGGAGCTTCTCGTGGTTTGAGGCCTGGCTTGCTCCAGCCCCTGCTCTTGAGATTCTCACGGATGTGGGCTGTCTTTTGGCTCCCTTTTGGGCTGGAGCTTCTCGTGGTTTGAGTCCTGGCTTGCTCCACCCCCTGCTCTTGAGATTCTCCCGGATGTGGGCTGCATTTTGGCTGCCTTTTGGGCTGGAGCTTCTCGTGGTTTGGGGCCTGGCTTGCTCCACCGTCTGCTCTTGATATTCTCCAAGATGTGGGCTGCATTTTGACTTCCTTTTGGGCTGGAGCTTCTCATGGTTTGAGGCCTGGCTTGCTCCACCCCCTGCTCTTGAGATTCTCCCAGGTGTGGGCTGGATTTTCGCTGCCTTTTGAACTGGAGCTTCCCGTGGTTTGAGGCCTGGCTTGCTCCACCAACTTCTCTTGATATTCTCCCAGAATTGCGCTGGATTTTAGCTGCATTTTGGGCTGGAGCTTCTCGTGGTTTGAGGCCTGCCTTCCTCCAGCCCCTGCTCTTGAGATTCTCCCGGATGTGGGCTGCATTTTGGTTGCTCTTTGGGCTGGAGCTTCTCGTGATTTGAGGCCTGGCTTGCTCCACCCCCTGCTCTTGAGATTCTCCCAGATGTGGGCTGCATTTTGGCTGCCTTTTGGGCTGGAGCTTCTCGTGGTTTGAGGCCTGGCTTGCTCCAGCCCCTGCTCTTGAGATTCTCACGGATGTGGGCTGCATTTTGGCTGCATTTTGGGCTGGAGCTTCTCGTGGTTTGAGGCCTGGCTTGCTCCACCCCCTGCTCTTGATATTCTCCCGGATGTGGGCTGCATTTTGGCTGCATTTTGGGCTGGAGCTTCTCGTGGTTTGAGGCCTGGCTTGCTCCACCCCCTGCTCTTGAGATTCTCCCGGAGGTGGGCTGGACTTTAGCTGCCTTTTGGGCTGGAGATTCTCGTTGTTTGAGGCCTGCCTTGCTCCACCCCCTGCTCTTGAGATTCTCCCGGAGGTGGGCTGGACTTTAGCTGCATTTTGAGCTGGAGCTTCTCGTGGTTTGAGGCCTGGCTTGCTCCACCCCCTGCTCTTGAGATTCTCCCGGATGTGGGCTGCATTTTGGCTGCCTTTTGGGCTGGAGCTTCTCGTGGTTTGAGGCCTGGCTTGCTCCAGCCCCTGCTCTTGAGATTCTCACGGATGTGGGCTTTCTTTTGGCTGCATTTTGGGCTGGAGCTTCTCGTGGTTTGAGGCCTGGCTTGCTCCACCCCCTGCTCTTGAGATTCTCCCGGATGTGGGCTGCATTTTGGCTGCCTTTTGGCCTGGAGCTTCTCGTGGTTTGAGGCCTGGCTTGCTCCACCCCCTGCTCTTGAGCTTCTCCCGGATGTGGGCTGCATTTTGGCTGCCTTTTGGGCTGGAGCTTCTCGTGGTTTGAGGCCTGGCTTGCTCCACCCCCTGGTTTTGAAATTCTCCCGGATTTGGGCTGGAGTTTGGCTGCATTTTGGGCTGGAGCTTCTCGTGGTTTGAGGCCTGCCTTCCTCCAACCCCTGCTCTTGATATTCTCCCAGATGTGGGCTGCATTTTTGATGCAGTTTCGGCTGGAGCTTCTAGTGGTTTGAGGCCTGGCTTGCTCCACCAACTTCTCTTGATATTCTCCAAGAATTGCGCTGGATTTTAGCTGCCTTTTGGGCTGGAGCTTCTCGTGGTTTGAGGCCTGCCTTCCTCCACCCCCTGCTCTTGATATTCTCCCGGATGTGGGCTGCATTTTGGCTGCCTTTTGGGCTGGAGCTTCTCGTGGTTTGAGGCCTGGCTTGCTCCACCCTCTGCTCTTGATATTCTCCCGGATGTGGGCTGAATTTTGGCTGCCTTTTGGGCTGGAGCTTCTCATGCTTTGAGGCCTGGCTTGCTCCACCCCCTGCTCTTGATATTCTCCCGGAGCTGGGCTGCATTTTGGCTGCCTTTTGGGCTGGAGCTTCTCGTTGTTTGGGGCATGGCTGGCTCCACCCCCTGCTCTTGAGATTCTCCCGGATGTGGGCTGCATTTTGGCTGCCTTTTGGGCTGGAGCTTCTCATGGTTTGAGGCCTGGCTTGCTCCACCCCCTGCTCTTGAGATTCTCCCAGATGTGGGCTGCATTTTGGCTGCCTTTTGGGCTGGAGCTTCTCGTGGTTTGAGGCCTGGCTTGCTCCACCCCCTGCTCTTGAGATTCTCCCGGATGTGGGCTGCATTTTGGCTGCCTTTTGGGCTGGAGCTTCTCGTGGTTTGAGGCCTGGCTTGCTCCACCCCCTGGTTTTGAAATTCTCCCGGATTTGGGCTGGAGTTTGGCTGCATTTTGGGCTGCAGCTTCTCGTGGTTTGAGGCCTGCCTTCCTCCAACCCCTGCTCTTGATATTCTCCCAGATGTGGGCTGCATTTTTGCTGCAATTTCGGCTGGAGCTTCTAGTGGTTTGAGGCCTGGCTTGCTCCACCAACTTCTCTTGATATTCTCCCAGAATTGCGCTGGATTTTAGCTGCCTTTTGGGCTGGAGCTTCTCGTGGTTTGAGGCCTGCCTTCCTCCACCCCCTGCTCTTGAGATTCTCCCGGATGTGGGCTGCATTTTGGCTGCCTTTTGGGCTGGAGGTTCTTGTGGTTTGAGGCCTGGATTTCTCCACGCCCTGCTCTTGATATTCTCCCGGATGTGGGCTGGAATTTAACTGCATTTTGAGCTGCAGCTTCTCGTGGTTTGAGGCCTGGCTTGCTCCACCCCCTGCTCTTGAGATTCTCCCGGATGTGGGCTGCATTTTGGCTGCCTTTTGGGCTGGAGCTTCTCGTGGTTTGGGGCCTGGCTTGCTCCACCCCCTGCTCTTGAGATTCTCCCAGATGTGGGCTGGATTTTCGCTGCCCTTTGGGCTGGAGATTCTCGTGGTTTGAGTCCTGGCTTGCTCCACCATCTTCTCTTGATATTCTCCCAGAATTGCGCTGGATTTTAGCTGCCTTTTGGGCTGGAGCTTCTCGTTGTTTGGGGCATGGCTGGCTCCACCCCCTGCTCTTGAGATTCTCCCGGATGTGGGCTGCATTTTGGTTGCTCTTTGGGCTGGAGCTTCTCGTGATTTGAGGCCTGGCTTGCTCCACCCCCTGCTCTTGAGATTCTCCCAGATGTGGGCTGCATTTTGGCTGCCTTTTGGGCTGGAGCTTCTCGTGGTTTGAGGCCTGGCTTGCTCCAGCCCCTGCTCTTGAGATTCTCACGGATGTGGGCTGTCTTTTGGCTCCCTTTTGGGCTGGAGCTTCTCGTGGTTTGAGTCCTGGCTTGCTCCACCCCCTGCTCTTGAGATTCTCCCGGATGTGGGCTGGATTTTGGCTGCCTTTTGGGCTGGAGCTTCTCGTGGTTTGGGGCCTGGCTTGCTCCACCGTCTGCTCTTGATATTCTCCAAGATGTGGGCTGCATTTTGACTTCCTTTTGGGCTGGAGCTTCTCATGGTTTGAGGCCTGGCTTGCTCCACCCCCTGCTCTTGAGATTCTCCCAGGTGTGGGCTGGATTTTCGCTGCCTTTTGAACTGGAGCTTCCCGTGGTTTGAGGCCTGGCTTGCTCCACCAACTTCTCTTGATATTCTCCCAGAATTGCGCTGGATTTTAGCTGCATTTTGGGCTGGAGCTTCTCGTGGTTTGAGGCCTGCCTTCCTCCACCCCCTGCTCTTGAGATTCTCCCGGATGTGGGCTGCATTTTGGTTGCTCTTTGGGCTGGAGCTTCTCGTGATTTGAGGCCTGGCTTGCTCCACCCCCTGCTCTTGAGATTCTCCCAGATGTGGGCTGCATTTTGGCTGCCTTTTGGGCTGGAGCTTCTCGTGGTTTGAGGCCTGGCTTGCTCCACCCCCTGCTCTTGATATTCTCCCGGATGTGGGCTGCATTTTGGCTGCCTTTTGGGCTGGAGCTTCTCGTGGTTTGAGGCCTGGCTTGCTCCACCCCCTGCTCTTGAGATTCTCCCGGATATGGCCTGCATTTTGTCTGATTCTTGGGCTGGAGCTTCTCGAGGTTTGAGGCCTGGCTTGCTCCACCCCCTGCTCTTGAGATTCTCCCGGAGGTGGGCTGGACTTTAGCTGCCTTTTGGGCTGGAGATTCTCGTTGTTTGAGGCCTGCCTTGCTCCACCCCCTGCTCTTGAGATTCTCCCGGATGTGGGCTGCATTTTGGTTGCTCTTTGGGCTGGAGCTTCTCGTGATTTGAGGCCTGGCTTGCTCCACCCCCTGCTCTTGATATTCTCCCGGATGTGGGCTGCATTTTGGCTGCCTTTTGGGCTGGAGCTTCTCGTGGTTTGAGGCCTGGATGCTCCAGCCCCTGCTCTTGAGATTCTCACGGATGTGGGCTTTCTTTTGGCTGCATTTTGGGCTGGAGCTTCTCATGGTTTGAGGCCTGGCTTGCTCCACCCCCTGCTCTTCATATTCTCCCGGATGTGGGCTGCATTTTGGCTGCCTTTTGGGCTGGAGCTTCTCGTGGTTTGAGGCCTGGCTTGCTCCACCCCCTGCTCTTGAGCTTCTCCCGGATGTGGGCTGCATTTTGGCTGCCTTTTGGGCTGGAGCTTCTCGTGGTTTGAGGCCTGGCTTGCTCCACCGTCTGCTCTTGAGATTCTCCCGGAGGTGGGCTGCATTTTGGCTGCCTTTTGGGCTGGAGATTCTCGTTGTTTGAGGCCTGCCTTGCTCCACCCCCTGCTCTTGAGATTCTCCCGGAGGTGGGCTGCATTTTGGCTGCCTTTTGGGCTGGAGCTTCTCGTGGTTTGGGGCCTGGCTTGCTCCACCGTCTGCTCTTGATATTCTCCAAGATGTGGGCTGCATTTTGACTTCCTTTTGGGCTGGAGCTTCTCAAGGTTTGAGGCCTGGCTTGCTCCACCCCCTGCTCTTGAGATTCTCCCAGGTGTGGGCTGGATTTTCGCTGCCCTTTGGGCTGGAGATTCTCGTGGTTTGAGGCCTGGCTTGCTCCACCCCCTGCTCTTGAGATTCTCCCGGAGGTGGGCTGGATTTTGGCTGCATTTTGGGCTGGAGCTTCTCGTGGTTTGAGGCCTGGCTTGCTCCACCGTCTGCTCTTGAGATTCTCCCGGAGGTGGGCTGCATTTTGGCTGCCTTTTGGGCTGGAGATTCTCGTTGTTTGAGGCCTGCCTTGCTCCACCCCCTGCTCTTGAGATTCTCCCGGAGGTGGGCTGCATTTTGGCTGCCTTTTGGGCTGGAGCTTCTCGTGGTTTGGGGCCTGGCTTGCTCCACCCCCTGCTCTTGATATTCTCCAAGATGTGGGCTGCATTTTGACTTCCTTTTGGGCTGGAGCTTCTCAAGGTTTGAGGCCTGGCTTGCTCCACCCCCTGCTCTTGAGATTCTCCCAGGTGTGGGCTGGATTTTCGCTGCCCTTTGGGCTGGAGATTCTCGTGGTTTGAGGCCTGGCTTGCTCCACCCCCTGCTCTTGAGATTCTCCCGGAGGTGGGCTGGATTTTGGCTGCCTTTTGGGCTGGAGCTTCTCGTGGTTTGAGGCCTGGCTTGCTCCAGCCCCTGCTCTTGATATTCTCCCGGATGTGGGCTGCATTTTGGCTGCCTTTTGGGCTGGAGCTTCTCGTGGTTTGAGGCCTGGCTTGCTCCACCCCCTGCTCTTGATATTCTCCCGGATGTGGGCTGCATTTTGGCTGCCTTTTGGGCTGGAGCTTCTCGTGGTTTGAGGCCTGGCTTGCTCCACCCCCTGCTCTTGAGATTCTCCCGGATATGGCCTGCATTTTGTCTGATTCTTGGGCTGGAGCTTCTCGAGGTTTGAGGCCTGGCTTGCTCCACCCCCTGCTCTTGAGATTCTCCCGGAGGTGGGCTGGACTTTAGCTGCCTTTTGGGCTGGAGATTCTCGTTGTTTGAGGCCTGCCTTGCTCCACCCCCTGCTCTTGAGATTCTCCCGGATGTGGGCTGCATTTTGGTTGCTCTTTGGGCTGGAGCTTCTCGTGATTTGAGGCCTGGCTTGCTCCACCCCCTGCTCTTGATATTCTCCCGGATGTGGGCTGCATTTTGGCTGCCTTTTGGGCTGGAGCTTCTCGTGGTTTGAGGCCTGGATGCTCCAGCCCCTGCTCTTGAGATTCTCACGGATGTGGGCTTTCTTTTGGCTGCATTTTGGGCTGGAGCTTCTCATGGTTTGAGGCCTGGCTTGCTCCACCCCCTGCTCTTCATATTCTCCCGGATGTGGGCTGCATTTTGGCTGCCTTTTGGGCTGGAGCTTCTCGTGGTTTGAGGCCTGGCTTGCTCCACCCCCTGCTCTTGAGCTTCTCCCGGATGTGGGCTGCATTTTGGCTGCCTTTTGGGCTGGAGCTTCTCGTGGTTTGAGGCCTGGCTTGCTCCACCGTCTGCTCTTGAGATTCTCCCGGAGGTGGGCTGCATTTTGGCTGCCTTTTGGGCTGGAGATTCTCGTTGTTTGAGGCCTGCCTTGCTCCACCCCCTGCTCTTGAGATTCTCCCGGAGGTGGGCTGCATTTTGGCTGCCTTTTGGGCTGGAGCTTCTCGTGGTTTGGGGCCTGGCTTGCTCCACCGTCTGCTCTTGATATTCTCCAAGATGTGGGCTGCATTTTGACTTCCTTTTGGGCTGGAGCTTCTCAAGGTTTGAGGCCTGGCTTGCTCCACCCCCTGCTCTTGAGATTCTCCCAGGTGTGGGCTGGATTTTCGCTGCCCTTTGGGCTGGAGATTCTCGTGGTTTGAGGCCTGGCTTGCTCCACCCCCTGCTCTTGAGATTCTCCCGGAGGTGGGCTGGATTTTGGCTGCATTTTGGGCTGGAGCTTCTCGTGGTTTGAGGCCTGGCTTGCTCCACCGTCTGCTCTTGAGATTCTCCCGGAGGTGGGCTGCATTTTGGCTGCCTTTTGGGCTGGAGATTCTCGTTGTTTGAGGCCTGCCTTGCTCCACCCCCTGCTCTTGAGATTCTCCCGGAGGTGGGCTGCATTTTGGCTGCCTTTTGGGCTGGAGCTTCTCGTGGTTTGGGGCCTGGCTTGCTCCACCCCCTGCTCTTGATATTCTCCAAGATGTGGGCTGCATTTTGACTTCCTTTTGGGCTGGAGCTTCTCAAGGTTTGAGGCCTGGCTTGCTCCACCCCCTGCTCTTGAGATTCTCCCAGGTGTGGGCTGGATTTTCGCTGCCCTTTGGGCTGGAGATTCTCGTGGTTTGAGGCCTGGCTTGCTCCACCCCCTGCTCTTGAGATTCTCCCGGAGGTGGGCTGGATTTTGGCTGCCTTTTGGGCTGGAGCTTCTCGTGGTTTGAGGCCTGGCTTGCTCCACCCCCTGCTCTTGAGATTCTCCCGGAGGTGGGCTGCATTTTGGCTGCCTTTTGGCCTGGAGCTTCTCGTGGTTTGAGGCCTGGCTTGCTCCACCCCCTGCTCTTGAGATTCTCCCGGAGGTGGGCTGCATTTTGGCTGCCTTTTGGGCTGGAGCTTCTCGTGGTTTGAGGCCTGGCTTGCTCCACCCCCTGCTCTTGAGATTCTCCCTGAGGTGGGCTTCATTTTGGCTGCCTATTGGGCTGGAGCTTCTCATGGTTTGAGGCCTGGCTTGCTCCACACCCTGCTCTTGAGATTCTCCAAGATGTGGGCTGCATTTTGACTTCCTTTTGGGCTGGAGCTTCTCAAGGTTTGAGGCCTGGCTTGCTCCACCCCCTGCTCTTGAGATTCTCCCAGGTGTGGGCTGGATTTTGCTGCCCTTTGGGCTGGAGATTCTCGTGGTTTGAGGCCTGGCTTGCTCCACCCCCTGCTCTTGAGATTCTCCCGGAGGTGGGCTGCATTTTGGCTGCCTTTTGGGCTGGAGCTTCTCGTGGTTTGAGGCCTGGCTTGCTCCACCCCCTGCTCTTGAGATTCTCCCGGAGGTGGGCTGCATTTTGGCTGCCTTTTGGGCTGGAGCTTCTCGTGGTTTGAGGCCTGGCTTGCTCCACCCCCTGCTCTTGAGATTCTCCCTGAGGTGGGCTTCATTTTGGCTGCCTATTGGGCTGGAGCTTCTCATGGTTTGAGGCCTGGCTTGCTCCACACCCTGCTCTTGAGATTTTCCCGGATGTGAGCTGGATTTTGGCTGCCTTTTGAACTGGAGCTTCCCGTGGTTTGAGGCCTGGCTTGCTCCACCAACTTCTCTTGATATTCTCCCAGAATTGCGCTGGATTTTAGCTGCCTTTTGGGCTGGAGCTTCTCGTTGTTTGGGGCATGGCTGGCTCCACCCCCTGCTCTTGAGATTCTCCCGGATGTGGGCTGCATTTTGGTTGCCCTTTGGGCTGGAGCTTCTCGTGGTTTGAGGCCTGGCTTGCTCCACCCCCTGCTCTTGAGATTCTCCCGGATGTGGGCTGCATTTTGGCTGCCTTTTGGGCTGGAGCTTCTCGTGGTTTGAGGCCTGGCTTGCTCCAGCCCCTGCTCTTGAGATTCTCCCGGATGTGGGCTGCATTTTGGCTGCCTTTTGGGCTGGAGCTTCTCGTGGTTTGAGGCCTGGCTTGCTCCACCCCCTGCTCTTGATATTCTCCCGGATGTGGGCTGCATTTTGGCTGCCTTTTGGGCTGGAACTTCTCATGCTTTGAGGCCTGGCTTGCTCCACCCCCTGCTTTTGATATTCTCCCGGATGTGGGCTGCATTTTGGCTGCCTTTTGGGCTGGAGCTTCTCGTGGTTTGAGGCCTGGCTTGCTCCACCCCCTGCTCTTGAGATTCTCCCGGAGCTGGGCTGCATTTTGGCTGCCTTTTGGGCTGGAGCTTCTCGTGGTTTGGGGCGTGGCTGGCTCCACCCCCTGCTCTTGAGATTCTCACGGATGTGGGCTGCATTTTGGCTGCCTTTTGGGCTGGAGCTTCTCGTGGTTTGAGGCCTGGCTTGCTCCACCCCCTGGTTTTGAAATTCTCCCGGATTTGGGCTGGAGTTTGGCTGCATTTTGGGCTGGAGCTTCTCGTGGTTTGAGGCCTGTCTTGCTCCACTCCCTGCCCATGATATTCTCCCGGATGTGGGCTGCATTTTGGCTGCCTTTTGGGCTGGAGCTTCTCGTGGTTTGAGGCCTGGCTTGCTCCAACCCCTGCTCTTGATATTCTCCCAGATGTGGGCTGCATTTTTGCTGCAATTTCGGCTGGAGCTTCTAGTGGTTTGAGGCCTGGCTTGCTCCACCAACTTCTCTTGATATTCTCCCAGAATTGCGCTGGATTTTAGCTGCCTTTTGGGCTGGAGCTTCTCGTGGTTTGAGGCCTGCCTTCCTCCACCCCCTGCTCTTGATATTCTCCCGGATGTGGGCTGCATTTTGGCTGCCTTTTGGGCTGGAGCTTCTCGTGGTTTGAGGCCTGGCTTGCTCCACCGTCTGCTCTTGAGATTCTCCCGGAGGTGGGCTGGATTTTGGCTGCCTTTTGGGCTGGAGATTCTCGTTGTTTGAGGCCTGCCTTGCTCCACCCCCTGCACTTGAGATTCTCCCGGAGGTGGGCTGGACTTTAGCTGCATTTTGAGCTGGAGCTTCTCGTGGTTTGAGGCCTGGCTTGCTCCACCCCCTGCTCTTGAGATTCTCCCGGAGGTGGGCTGCATTTTGGCTGCCTTTTGGGCTGGAGCTTCTCGTGGTTTGGGGCCTGGCTTGCTCCACCGTCTGCTATTGATATTCTCCAAGATGTGGGCTGCATTTTGACTTCCTTTTGGGCTGGAGCTTCTCATGGTTTGAGGCCTGGCTTGCTCCACCCCCTGCTCTTGAGATTCTCCCAGGTGTGGGCTGGATTTTCGCTGCCCTTTGGGCTGGAGATTCTCGTGGTTTGAGGCCTGGCTTGCTCCACCCCCTGCTCTTGAGATTCTCCCGGAGGTGGGCTGGATTTTGGCTGCCTTTTGGGCTGGAGCTTCTCGTGGTTTGAGGCCTGGCTTGCTCCACCCCCTGCTCTTGAGATTCTCCCGGAGGTGGGCTGCATTTTGGCTGCCTTTTGGGCTGGAGCTTCTCGTGGTTTGAGGCCTGGCTTGCTCCACCCCCTGCTCTTGAGATTCTCCCGGAGGTGGGCTGCATTTTGGCTGCCTTTTGGGCTGGAGCTTCTCGTGGTTTGAGGCCTGGCTTGCTCCACCCCCTGCTCTTGAGATTCTCCCTGAGGTGGGCTTCATTTTGGCTGCCTATTGGGCTGGAGCTTCTCATGGTTTGAGGCCTGGATTGCTCCACACCCTGCTCTTGAGATTCTCCCGGATGTGAGCTGGATTTTGGCTGCCTTTTGAACTGGAGCTTCCCGTGGTTTGAGGCCTGGCTTGCTCCACCCCCTGCTCTTGAGATTCTCCCGGATGTGAGCTGGATTTTGGCTGCCTTTTGGAACTGGAGCTTCCCGTGGTTTGAGGCCTGGCTTGCTCCACCAACTTCTCTTGATATTCTCCCAGAATTGCGCTGGATTTTAGCTGCCTTTTGGGCTGGAGCTTCTCGTTGTTTGGGGCATGGCTGGCTCCACCCCCTGCTCTTGAGATTCTCCCGGATGTGGGCTGCATTTTGGTTGCACTTTGGGCTGGAGCTTCTCGTGGTTTGAGGCCTGGCTTGCTCCAGCCCCTGCTCTTGAGATTCTCACGGATGTGGGCTGCATTTTGGCTGCCTTTTGGGCTGGAGCTTCTCGTGGTTTGAGGCCTGGCTTGCTCCAGCCCCTGCTCTTGATATTCTCCCGGATGTGGGCTGCATTTTGGCTGCCTTTTGGGCTGGAGCTTCTCGTGGTTTGAGGCCTGGCTTGCTCCACCCCCTGCTCTTGAGATTCTCCCGGATGTGGGCTGCATTTTGGCTGCCTTTTGGGCTGGAGCTTCTCATGCTTTGAGGCCTGGCTTGCTCCAACCCCTGCTCTTGAGATTCTCCCGGATGTGGGCTGAATTTTGGCTGCCTTTTGGGCTGGAGCTTCTCGTTGTTTGGGGCATGGCTGGCTCCACCCCCTGCTCTTGAGATTCTCACGGATGTGGGCTTTCTTTTGGCTGCATTTTGGGCTGGAGCTTCTCATGGTTTGAGGCCTGGCTTGCTCCAGCCCCTGCTCTTGAGATTCTCCCGGATGTGGGCTGCATTTTGGCTGCCTTTTGGGCTGGAGCTTCTCGTGGTTTGAGGCCTGGCTTGCTCCACCCCCTGGTTTTGAAATTCTCCCGGATTTGGGCTGGAGTTTGGCTGCCTTTTGGGCTGGAGCTTCTCGTGGTTTGAGGCCTGGCTTGCTCCACCGTCTGCTCTTGATATTCTCCAAGATGTGGGCTGCATTTTGACTTCCTTTTGGGCTGGAGCTTCTCAAGGTTTGAGGCCTGGCTTGCTCCACCCCCTGCTCTTGAGATTCTCCCGGAGGTGGGCTGCATTTTGGCTGCCTTTTGGGCTGGAGCTTCTCGTGGTTTGAGGCCTGGCTTGCTCCACCCCCTGCTCTTGAGATTCTCCCGGAGGTGGGCTGCATTTTGGCTGCCTTTTGGGCTGGAGCTTCTCGTGGTTTGAGGCCTGGCTTGCTCCACCCCCTGCTCTTGAGATTCTCCCTGAGGTGGGCTTCATTTTGGCTGCCTATTGGGCTGGAGCTTCTCATGGTTTGAGGCCTGGCTTGCTCCACCCCCTGCTCTTCATATTCTCCTGGATGTGGGCTGCATTTTGGCTGCCTTTTGGGCTGGAGCTTCTCGTGGTTTGAGGCCTGGCTTGCTCCACCCCCTGGTTTTGAAATTCTCCCGGATTTGGGCTGGAGTTTGGCTGCATTTTGGGCTGGAGCTTCTCGTGGTTTGAGGCCTGGCTTGCTCCACTCCCTGCCCATGATATTCTCCCGGATGTGGGCTGCATTTTGGCTGCCTTTTGGGCTGGAGCTTCTCGTGGTTTGAGGCCTGCCTTCCTCCACCCCCTGCTCTTGATATTCTCCCGGATGTGGGCTGCATTTTGGCTGCCTTTTGGGCTGGAGCTTCTCGTGGTTTGAGGCCTGGCTTGCTCCACCGTCTGCTCTTGAGATTCTCCCGGAGGTGGGCTGGATTTTGGCTGCCTTTTGGGCTGGAGATTCTCGTTGTTTGAGGCCTGCCTTGCTCCACCCCCTGCTCTTGAGATTCTCCCGGAGGTGGGCTGGACTTTAGCTGCATTTTGAGCTGGAGCTTCTCGTGGTTTGAGGCCTGGCTTGCTCCACCCCCTGCTCTTGAGATTCTCCCGGAGGTGGGCTGCATTTTGGCTGCCTTTTGGGCTGGAGCTTCTCGTTGTTTGGGGCCTGGCTTGCTCCACCGTCTGCTATTGATATTCTCCAAGATGTGGGCTGCATTTTGACTTCCTTTTGGGCTGGAGCTTCTCAAGGTTTGAGGCCTGGCTTGCTCCACCCCCTGCTCTTGAGATTCTCCCAGGTGTGGGCTGGATTTTCGCTGCCCTTTGGGCTGGAGATTCTCGTGGTTTGAGGCCTGGCTTGCTCCACCCCCTGCTCTTGAGATTCTCCCGGAGGTGGGCTGGATTTTGGCTGCCTTTTGGGCTGGAGCTTCTCGTGGTTTGAGGCCTGGCTTGCTCCACCCCCTGCTCTTGAGATTCTCCCGGAGGTGGGCTGCATTTTGGCTGCCTTTTGGGCTGGAGCTTCTCGTGGTTTGAGGCCTGGCTTGCTCCACCCCCTGCTCTTGAGATTCTCCCGGAGGTGGGCTTCATTTTGGCTGCCTATTGGGCTGGAGCTTCTCATGGTTTGAGGCCTGGATTGCTCCACACCCTGCTCTTGAGATTCTCCCGGATGTGAGCTGGATTTTGGCTGCCTTTTGAACTGGAGCTTCCCGTGGTTTGAGGCCTGGCTTGCTCCACCCCCTGCTCTTGAGATTCTCCCGGATGTGAGCTGGATTTTGGCTGCCTTTTGAACTGGAACTTCCCGTGGTTTGAGGCCTGGCTTGCTCCACCAACTTCTCTTGATATTCTCCCAGAATTGCGCTGGATTTTAGCTGCCTTTTGGGCTGGAGCTTCTCGTTGTTTGGGGCATGGCTGGCTCCACCCCCTGCTCTTGAGATTCTCCCGGATGTGGGCTGCATTTTGGTTGCACTTTGGGCTGGAGCTTCTCGTGGTTTGAGGCCTGGCTTGCTCCAGCCCCTGCTCTTGAGATTCTCACGGATGTGGGCTGCATTTTGGCTGCCTTTTGGGCTGGAGCTTCTCGTGGTTTGAGGCCTGGCTTGCTCCACCCCCTGCTCTTGATATTCTCCCGGATGTGGGCTGCATTTTGGCTGCCTTTTGGGCTGGAGCTTCTCGTGGTTTGAGGCCTGGCTTGCTCCACCCCGTGCTCTTGATATTCTCCCGGATGTGGGCTGCATTTTGGCTGCCTTTTGGGCTGGAGCTTCTCATGCTTTGAGGCCTGGCTTGCTCCAACCCCTGCTCTTGAGATTCTCCCGGATGTGGGCTGAATTTTGGCTGCCTTTTGGGCTGGAGCTTCTCGTTGTTTGGGGCATGGCTGGCTCCACCCCCTGCTCTTGAGATTCTCACGGATGTGGGCTTTCTTTTGGCTGCATTTTGGGCTGGAGCTTCTCATGGTTTGAGGCCTGGCTTGCTCCACCCCCTGCTCTTGAGATTCTCCCGGATGTGGGCTGCATTTTGGCTGCCTTTTGGGCTGGAGCTTCTCGTGGTTTGAGGCCTGGCTTGCTCCGCCCCCTGGTTTTGAAATTCTCCCGGATTTGGGCTGGAGTTTGGCTGCCTTTTGGGCTGGAGCTTCTCGTGGTTTGAGGCCTGGCTTGCTCCACCGTCTGCTCTTGATATTCTCCAAGATGTGGGCTGCATTTTGACTTCCTTTTGGGCTGGAGCTTCTCAAGGTTTGAGGCCTGGCTTGCTCCACCCGCTGCTCTTGAGATTCTCCCGGAGGTGGGCTGGATTTTGGCTGCCTTTTGGGCTGGAGCTTCTCGTGGTTTGAGGCCTGGCTTGCTCCACCCCCTGCTCTTGAGATTCTCCCTGAGGTGGGCTTCATTTTGGCTGCCTATTGGGCTGGAGCTTCTCGTGGTTTGAGGCCTGGCTTGCTCCACACCCTGCTCTTGAGATTCTCCCAGGTGTGGGCTGCATTTTCGCTGCCTTTTGAACTGGAGTTTCCCGTGGTTTGAGGCCTGGCTTGCTCCACCAACTTCTCTTGATATTCTCCCAGAATTGCGCTGGATTTTAGCTGCATTTTGGGCTGGAGCTTCTCGTTGTTTGGGGCATGGCTGGCTCCACCCCCTGCTCTTGAGATTCTCCCGGATGTGGGCTGCATCTTGGTTGCTCTTTGGGCTGGATCTTCTCGTGATTTGAGGCCTGCCTTCCTCCAATCCCTGCTCTTGAGATTCTCCCAGATGTGGGCTGCATTTTGGCTGCCTTTTGGGCTGGAGCTTCTCGTGGTTTGAGGCCTGGCTTGCTCCAGCCCCTGCTCTTGAGATTCTCACGGATGTGGGCTGTATTTTGGCTGCCTTTTGGTCTGGAGCTTCTCATGGTTTGAGGCCTGGCTTGCTCCACCCCCTGCTCTTGAGATTCTCCCGGATGTGGGCTGCATTTTGGCTGCTTTTTGGTCTGGAGCTTCTCATGGTTTGAGGCCTGGCTTGCTCCACCCCCTGCTCTTGAGATTCTCCCGGATGTGGGCTGGATTTTGGCTGCCTTTTGGGCTGGAGCTTCTCGTGGTTTGAGGCCTGGATTGCTCCACACCCTGCTCTTGAGATTCTCCCGGATGTGAGCTGGATTTTGGCTGCCTTTTGAACTGGAGCTTCCCGTGGTTTGAGGCCTGGCTTGCTCCACCCCCTGCTCTTGAGATTCTCCCGGATGTGAGCTGGATTTTGGCTGCCTTTTGAACTGGAACTTCCCGTGGTTTGAGGCCTGGCTTGCTCCACCAACTTCTCTTGATATTCTCCCAGAATTGCGCTGGATTTTAGCTGCCTTTTGGGCTGGAGCTTCTCGTTGTTTGGGGCATGGCTGGCTCCACCCCCTGCTCTTGAGATTCTCCCGGATGTGGGCTGCATTTTGGTTGCACTTTGGGCTGGAGCTTCTCGTGGTTTGAGGCCTGGCTTGCTCCAGCCCCTGCTCTTGAGATTCTCACGGATGTGGGCTGCATTTTGGCTGCCTTTTGGGCTGGAGCTTCTCGTGGTTTGAGGCCTGGCTTGCTCCACCCCCTGCTCTTGATATTCTCCCGGATGTGGGCTGCATTTTGGCTGCCTTTTGGGCTGGAGCTTCTCATGCTTTGAGGCCTGGCTTGCTCCACCCCCTGCTCTTGAGATTCTCCCGGATGTGGGCTGAATTTTGGCTGCCTTTTGGGCTGGAGCTTCTCGTTGTTTGGGGCATGGCTGGCTCCACCCCCTGCTCTTGAGATTCTCACGGATGTGGGCTTTCTTTTGGCTGCATTTTGGGCTGGAGCTTCTCATGGTTTGAGGCCTGGCTTGCTCCACCCCCTGCTCTTGAGATTCTCCCGGATGTGGGCTGCATTTTGGCTGCCTTTTGGGCTGGAGCTTCTCGTGGTTTGAGGCCTGGCTTGCTCCACCCCCTGGTTTTGAAATTCTCCCGGATTTGGGCTGGAGTTTGGCTGCCTTTTGGGCTGGAGCTTCTCGTGGTTTGAGGCCTGGCTTGCTCCACCGTCTGCTCTTGATATTCTCCAAGATGTGGGCTGCATTTTGACTTCCTTTTGGGCTGGAGCTTCTCAAGGTTTGAGGCCTGGCTTGCTCCACCCCCTGCTCTTGAGATTCTCCCGGAGGTGGGCTGCATTTTGGCTGCCTTTTGGGCTGGAGCTTCTCGTGGTTTGAGGCCTGGCTTGCTCCACCCCCTGCTCTTGAGATTCTCCCTGAGGTGGGCTTCATTTTGGCTGCCTATTGGGCTGGAGCTTCTCGTGGTTTGAGGCCTGGCTTGCTCCACACCCTGCTCTTGAGATTCTCCCAGGTGTGGGCTGCATTTTCGCTGCCTTTTGAACTGGAGTTTCCCGTGGTTTGAGGCCTGGCTTGCTCCACCAACTTCTCTTGATATTCTCCCAGAATTGCGCTGGATTTTAGCTGCATTTTGGGCTGGAGCTTCTCGTTGTTTGGGGCATGGCTGGCTCCACCCCCTGCTCTTGAGATTCTCCCGGATGTGGGCTGCATCTTGGTTGCTCTTTGGGCTGGATCTTCTCGTGATTTGAGGCCTGCCTTCCTCCAATCCCTGCTCTTGAGATTCTCCCAGATGTGGGCTGCATTTTGGCTGCCTTTTGGGCTGGAGCTTCTCGTGGTTTGAGGCCTGGCTTGCTCCAGCCCCTGCTCTTGAGATTCTCACGGATGTGGGCTGTATTTTGGCTGCCTTTTGGTCTGGAGCTTCTCATGGTTTGAGGCCTGGCTTGCTCCACCCCCTGCTCTTGAGATTCTCCCGGATGTGGGCTGCATTTTGGCTGCTTTTTGGTCTGGAGCTTCTCATGGTTTGAGGCCTGGCTTGCTCCACCCCCTGCTCTTGAGATTCTCCCGGATGTGGGCTGGATTTTGGCTGCCTTTTGGGCTGGAGCTTCTCGTGGTTTGAGGCCTGGCTTGCTCCACTCCCTGCCCATGATATTCTCCCGGATGTGGGCTGCATTTTGGCTGCCTTTTGGGCTGGAGCTTCTCGTGGTTTGAGGCCTGCCTTCCTCCAACCCCTGCTCTTGATATTCTCCCAGATGTGGGCTGCATTTTTGCTGCAATTTCGGCTGGAGCTTCTAGTGGTTTGAGGCCTGGCTTGCTCCACCAACTTCTCTTGATATTCTCCCAGAATTGCGCTGGATTTTAGCTGCCTTTTGGGCTGGAGCTTCTCGTGGTTTGAGGCCTGGCTTGCTCCACCGTCTGCTCTTGAGATTCTCCCGGAGGTGGGCTGGATTTTGGCTGCCTTTTGGGCTGGAGATTCTCGTTGTTTGAGGCCTGCCTTGCTCCACCCCCTGCTCTTGAGATTCTCCCGGAGCTGGGCTGGACTTTAGCTGAATTTTGAGCTGGAGCTTCTCGTGGTTTGAGGCCTGGCTTGCTCCACCCCCTGCTCTTGAGATTCTCCCGGATGTGGGCTGCATTTTGGCTGCCTTTTGGGCTGGAGCTTCACGTGGTTTGGGGCCTGGCTTGCTCCACCGTCTGCTCTTGATATTCTCCAAGATGTGGGCTGCATTTTGACTTCCTTTTGGGCTGGAGCTTCTCAAGGTTTGAGGCCTGGCTTGCTCCACCCCCTGCTCTTGAGATTCTCCCAGGTGTGGGCTGGATTTTCGCTGCCCTTTGGGCTGGAGATTCTCGTGGTTTGAGGCCTGGCTTGCTCCACCCCCTGCTCTTGAGATTCTCCCGGAGGTGGGCTGCATTTTGGCTGCCTTTTGGGCTGGAGCTTCTCGTGGTTTGAGGCCTGGCTTGCTCCACCCCCTGCTCTTGAGATTCTCCCGGATGTGGGCTGCATTTTGGCTGCCTTTTGGGCTGCAGCTTCCCGTGGTTTGAGGCCTGGCTTGCTCCACCCCCTGCTCTTGAGATTCTCCCGGAGGTGGGCTGCATTTTGGCTGCCTTTTGGGCTGGAGCTTCTCGTGGTTTGAGGCCTGGCTTGCTCCACCCCCTGCTCTTGAGATTCTCCCTGAGGTGGGCTTCATTTTGGCTGCCTATTGGGCTGGAGCTTCTCATGGTTTGAGGCCTGGCTTGCTCCACACCCTGCTCTTGAGATTCTCCCGGATGTGAGCTGGATTTTGGCTGCCTTTTGAACTGGAGCTTCCCGTGGTTTGAGGCCTGGCTTGCTCCACCCCCTGCTCTTGATATTCTCCCGGATATGGGCTGCATTTTGGCTGCCTTTTGGGCTGGAGCTTCTCATGCTTTGAGGCCTGGCTTGCTCCACCCCCTGCTCTTGAGATTCTCCCGGATGTGGGCTGAATTTTGGCTGCCTTTTGGGCTGGAGCTTCTCGTTGTTTGGGGCATGGCTGGCTCCACCCCCTGCTCTTGAGATTCTCACGGATGTGGGCTTTCTTTTGGCTGCATTTTGGGCTGGAGCTTCTCATGGTTTGAGGCCTGGCTTGCTCCACCCCCTGCTCTTGAGATTCTCCCGGATGTGGGCTGTATTTTGGCTGCCTTTTGGGCTGGAGCTTCTCGTGGTTTGAGGCCTGGCTTGCTCCACCCCCTGGTTTTGAAATTCTCCCGGATTTGGGCTGGAGTTTGGCTGCCTTTTGGGCTGGAGCTTCTCGTGGTTTGAGGCCTGCCTTCCTCCAACCCCTGCTCTTGATATTCTCCCAGATGTGGTCTGCATTTTGGCTGCAATTTCGGCTGGAGCTTCTAGTGGTTTGAGGCCTGGCTTGCTCCACCAACTTCTCTTGATATTCTCCCAGAATTGCGCTGGATTTTAGCTGCCTTTTGGGCTGGAGCTTCTCGTGGTTTGAGGCCTGCCTTCCTCCACCCCCTGCTCTTGATATTCTCCCGGAGGTGGGCTGGATTTTGGCTGCCTTTTGGGCTGGAGATTCTCGTTGTTTGAGGCCTGCCTTGCTCCACCCCCTGCTCTTGAGATTCTCCCGGAGGTGGGCTGGACTTTAGCTGCATTTTGAGCTGGAGCTTCTCGTGGTTTGAGGCCTGGCTTGCTCCACCCCCTGCTCTTGAGATTCTCCCGGATGTGGGCTGCATTTTGGCTGCCTTTTGGGCTGGAGCTTCTCGTGGTTTGGGGCCTGGCTTGCTCCACCGTCTGCTCTTGATATTCTCCAAGATGTGGGCTGCATTTTGACTTCCTTTTGGGCTGGAGCTTCTCAAGGTTTGAGGCCTGGCTTGCTCCACCCCCTGCTCTTGAGATTCTCCCGGAGGTGGGCTGCATTTTGGCTGCCCTTTGGGCTGGAGATTCTCGTGGTTTGTGGCCTGGCTTGCTCCACCCCCTGCTCTTGAGATTCTCCCGGAGGTGGGCTGGATTTTGGCTGCCTTTTGGGCTGGAGCTTCTCGTGGTTTGAGGCCTGGCTTGCTCCACCCCCTGCTCTTGAGATTCTCCCGGATGTGGGCTGCATTTTGGCTGCCTTTTGGGCTGGAGCTTCTCGTGGTTTGAGGCCTGGCTTGCTCCACCCCCTGCTCTTGAGATTCTCCCGGAGGTGGGCTGCATTTTGGCTGCCTTTTGGGCTGGAGCTTCTCGTGGTTTGAGGCCTGGCTTGCTCCACCCCCTGCTCTTGAGATTCTCCCGGAGCTGGGCTTCATTTTGGCTGCCTATTGGGCTGGAGCTTCTCATGGTTTGAGGCCTGGCTTGCTCCACACCCTGCTCTTGAGATTCTCCCGGATGTGAGCTGGATTTTGGCTGCCTTTTGAACTGGAGATTCTCAAGGTTTGAGGCCTGGCTTGCTCCACCCCCTGCTCTTGAGATTCTCCCGGATGTGAGCTGGATTTTGGCTGCCTTTTGAACTGGAGCTTCCCGTGGTTTGAGGCCTGGCTTGCTCCACCAACTTCTCTTGATATTCTCCCAGAATTGCGCTGGATTTTAGCTGCCTTTTGGGCTGGAGCTTCTCGTTGTTTGGGGCATGGCTGGCTCCACCCCCTGCTCTTGAGATTCTCCCGGATGTGGGCTGCATTTTGGTTGCACTTTGGGCTGGAGCTTCTCGTGGTTTGAGGCCTGGCTTGCTCCAGCCCCTGCTCTTGAGATTCTCACGGATGTGGGCTGCATTTTGGCTGCCTTTTGGGCTGGAGCTTCTCGTGGTTTGAGGCCTGGCTTGCTCCACCCCCTGCTCTTGATATTCTCCCGGATGTGGGCTGCATTTTGGCTGCCTTTTGGGCTGGAGCTTCTCATGCTTTGAGGCCTGGCTTGCTCCACCCCCTGCTCTTGAGATTCTCCCGGATGTGGGCTGAATTTTGGCTGCCTTTTGGGCTGGAGCTTCTCGTTGTTTGGGGCATGGCTGGCTCCACCCCCTGCTCTTGAGATTCTCACGGATGTGGGCTTTCTTTTGGCTGCATTTTGTGCTGGAGCTTCTCATGGTTTGAGGCCTGGCTTGCTCCACCCCCTGCTCTTGAGATTCTCCCGGATGTGGGCTGTATTTTGGCTGCCTTTTGGGCTGGAGCTTCTCGTGGTTTGAGGCCTGGCTTGCTCCACCCCCTGGTTTTGAAATTCTCCCGGATTTGGGCTGGAGTTTGGCTGCCTTTTGGGCTGGAGCTTCTCGTGGTTTGAGGCCTGCCTTCCTCCAACCCCTGCTCTTGATATTCTCCCAGATGTGGGCTGCATTTTGGCTGCAATTTCGGCTGGAGCTTCTAGTGGTTTGAGGCCTGGCTTGCTCCACCAACTTCTCTTGATATTCTCCCAGAATTGCGCTGGATTTTAGCTGCCTTTTGGGCTGGAGCTTCTCGTGGTTTGAGGCCTGCCTTCCTCCACCCCCTGCTCTTGATATTCTCCCGGAGGTGGGCTGGATTTTGGCTGCCTTTTGGGCTGGAGATTCTCGTTGTTTGAGGCCTGCCTTGCTCCACCCCCTGCTCTTGAGATTCTCCCGGAGGTGGGCTGGACTTTAGCTGCATTTTGAGCTGGAGCTTCTCGTGGTTTGAGGCCTGGCTTGCTCCACCCCCTGCTCTTGAGATTCTCCCGGATGGGGGCTGCATTTTGGCTGCCTTTTGGGCTGGAGCTTCTCGTGGTTTGGGGCCTGGCTTGCTCCACCGTCTGCTCTTGATATTCTCCAAGATGTGGGCTGCATTTTGACTTCCTTTTGGGCTGGAGCTTCTCAAGGTTTGAGGCCTGGCTTGCTCCACCCCCTGCTCTTGAGATTCTCCCAGGTGTGGGCTGGATTTTCGCTGCCCTTTGGGCTGGAGATTCTCGTGGTTTGTGGCCTGGCTTGCTCCACCCCCTGCTCTTGAGATTCTCCCGGAGGTGGGCTGGATTTTGGCTGCCTTTTGGGCTGGAGCTTCTCGTGGTTTGAGGCCTGGCTTGCTCCACCCCCTGCTCTTGAGATTCTCCCGGATGTGGGCTGCATTTTGGCTGCCTTTTGGGCTGGAGCTTCTCGTGGTTTGAGGCCTGGCTTGCTCCACCCCCTGCTCTTGAGATTCTCCCGGAGGTGGGCTGCATTTTGGCTGCCTTTTGGGCTGGAGCTTCTCGTGGTTTGAGGCCTGGCTTGCTCCACCCCCTGCTCTTGAGATTCTCCCTGAGGTGGGCTTCATTTTGGCTGCCTATTGGGCTGGAGCTTCTCATTTTTTGAGGCCTGGCTTGCTCCACACACTGCTCTTGAGATTCTCCCGGATGTGAGCTGGATTTTGGCTGCCTTTTGAACTGGAGCTTCCCGTGGTTTGAGGCCTGGCTTGCTCCACCCCCTGCTCTTGAGATTCTCCCGGATGTGAGCTGGATTTTGGCTGCCTTTTGAACTGGAGCTTCCCGTGGTTTGAGGCCTGGCTTGCTCCAACCCCTGCTCTTGATATTCTCCCAGAATTGCGCTGGATTTTAGCTGCCTTTTGGGCTGGAGCTTCTCGTTGTTTGGGGCATGGCTGGCTCCACCCCCTGCTCTTGAGATTCTCCCGGATGTGGGCTGCATTTTGGTTGCACTTTGGGCTGGAGCTTCTCGTGGTTTGAGGCCTGGCTTGCTCCAGCCCCTGCTCTTGAGATTCTCACGGATGTGGGCTGCATTTTGGCTGCCTTTTGGGCTGGAGCTTCTCGTGGTTTGAGGCCTGGCTTGCTCCACCCCCTGCTCTTGATATTCTCCCGGATGTGGGCTGCATTTTGGCTGCCTTTTGGGCTGGAGCTTCTCATGGTTTGAGGCCTGGCTTGCTCCACCCCCTGCTCTTGAGATTCTCCCGGATGTGGGCTGAATTTTGGCTGCCTTTTGGGCTGGAGCTTCTCGTTGTTTGGGGCATGGCTGGCTCCACCCCCTGCTCTTGAGATTCTCACGGATGTGGGCTTTCTTTTGGCTGCATTTTGGGCTGGAGCTTCTCATGGTTTGAGGCCTGGCTTGCTCCACCCCCTGCTCTTGAGATTCTCCCGGATGTGGGCTGTATTTTGGCTGCCTTTTGGGCTGGAGCTTCTCGTGGTTTGAGGCCTGGCTTGCTCCACCCCCTGGTTTTGAAATTCTCCCGGATTTGGGCTGGAGTTTGGCTGCCTTTTGGGCTGGAGCTTCTCGTGGTTTGAGGCCTGCCTTCCTCCAACCCCTGCTCTTGATATTCTCCCAGATGTGGGCTGCATTTTGGCTGCAATTTCGGCTGGAGCTTCTAGTGGTTTGAGGCCTGGCTTGCTCCACCAACTTCTCTTGATATTCTCCCAGAATTGCGCTGGATTTTAGCTGCCTTTTGGGCTGGAGCTTCTCGTGGTTTGAGGCCTGCCTTCCTCCACCCCCTGCTCTTGATATTCTCCCGGATGTGGGCTGCATTTTGGCTGCCTTTTGGGCTGGAGCTTCTCGTGGTTTGAGGCCTGGCTTGCTCCAGCCCCTGCTCTTGATATTCTCCCAGATGTGGGCTGCATTTTGGCTGCCTTTTGGGCTGGAGATTCTCGTTGTTTGAGGCCTGGCTTGCTCCACCCCCTGCTCTTGAGATTCTCCCGGAGGTGGGCTGGACTTTAGCTGCATTTTGAGCTGGAGCTTCTCGTGGTTTGAGGCCTGGCTTGCTCCACCGTCTGCTCTTGATATTCTCCAAGATGTGGGCTGCATTTTGACTTCCTTTTGGGCTGGAGCTTCTCAAGGTTTGAGGCCTGGCTTGCTCCACCCCCTGCTCTTGAGATTCTCCCAGGTGTGGGCTGGATTTTCGCTGGCCTTTGGGCTGGAGATTCTCGTGGTTTGAGGCCTGGCTTGCTCCACCCCCTGCTCTTGAGATTCTCCCAGGTGTGGGCTGGATTTTCGCTGCCCTTTGGGCTGGAGATTCTCGTGGTTTGAGGCCTGGCTTGCTCCACCCCCTGCTCTTGAGATTCTCCCGGAGGTGGGCTGGATTTTGGCTGCCTTTTGGGCTGGAGCTTCTCGTGGTTTGAGGCCTGGCTTGCTCCACCCCCTGCTCTTGAGATTCTCCCGGAGGTGGGCTGCATTTTGGCTGCCTTTTGGGCTGGAGCTTCTCGTTGTTTGAGGCCTGCCTTGCTCCACCCCCTGCTCTTGAGATTCTCCCGGAGGTGGGCTGCATTTTGGCTGCCTTTTGGGCTGGAGCTTCTCGTGGTTTGAGGCCTGGCTTGCTCCACCCCCTGCTCTTGAGATTCTCCCTGAGGTGGGCTTCATTTTGGCTGCCTATTGGGCTGGAGCTTCTCATTTTTTGAGGCCTGGCTTGCTCCACACACTGCTCTTGAGATTCTCCCGGATGTGAGCTGGATTTTGGCTGCCTTTTGAACTGGAGCTTCCCGTGGTTTGAGGCCTGGCTTGCTCCACCCCCTGCTCTTGAGATTCTCCCGGATGTGAGCTGGATTTTGGCTGCCTTTTGAACTGGAGCTTCCCGTGGTTTGAGGCCTGGCTTGCTCCAACCCCTGCTCTTGATATTCTCCCAGAATTGCGCTGGATTTTAGCTGCCTTTTGGGCTGGAGCTTCTCGTTGTTTGGGGCATGGCTGGCTCCACCCCCTGCTCTTGAGATTCTCCCGGATGTGGGCTGCATTTTGGTTGCACTTTGGGCTGGAGCTTCTCGTGGTTTGAGGCCTGGCTTGCTCCAGCCCCTGCTCTTGAGATTCTCACGGATGTGGGCTGCATTTTGGCTGCCTTTTGGGCTGGAGCTTCTCGTGGTTTGAGGCCTGGCTTGCTCCACCCCCTGCTCTTGATATTCTCCCGGATGTGGGCTGCATTTTGGCTGCCTTTTGGGCTGGAGCTTCTCATGGTTTGAGGCCTGGCTTGCTCCACCCCCTGCTCTTGAGATTCTCCCGGATGTGGGCTGAATTTTGGCTGCCTTTTGGGCTGGAGCTTCTCGTTGTTTGGGGCATGGCTGGCTCCACCCCCTGCTCTTGAGATTCTCACGGATGTGGGCTTTCTTTTGGCTGCATTTTGGGCTGGAGCTTCTCATGGTTTGAGGCCTGGCTTGCTCCACCCCCTGCTCTTGAGATTCTCCCGGATGTGGGCTGTATTTTGGCTGCCTTTTGGGCTGGAGCTTCTCGTGGTTTGAGGCCTGGCTTGCTCCACCCCCTGGTTTTGAAATTCTCCCGGATTTGGGCTGGAGTTTGGCTGCCTTTTGGGCTGGAGCTTCTCGTGGTTTGAGGCCTGCCTTCCTCCAACCCCTGCTCTTGATATTCTCCCAGATGTGGGCTGCATTTTGGCTGCAATTTCGGCTGGAGCTTCTAGTGGTTTGAGGCCTGGCTTGCTCCACCAACTTCTCTTGATATTCTCCCAGAATTGCGCTGGATTTTAGCTGCCTTTTGGGCTGGAGCTTCTCGTGGTTTGAGGCCTGCCTTCCTCCACCCCCTGCTCTTGATATTCTCCCGGATGTGGGCTGCATTTTGGCTGCCTTTTGGGCTGGAGCTTCTCGTGGTTTGAGGCCTGGCTTGCTCCAGCCCCTGCTCTTGATATTCTCCCAGATGTGGGCTGCATTTTGGCTGCCTTTTGGGCTGGAGATTCTCGTTGTTTGAGGCCTGGCTTGCTCCACCCCCTGCTCTTGAGATTCTCCCGGAGGTGGGCTGGACTTTAGCTGCATTTTGAGCTGGAGCTTCTCGTGGTTTGAGGCCTGGCTTGCTCCACCGTCTGCTCTTGATATTCTCCAAGATGTGGGCTGCATTTTGACTTCCTTTTGGGCTGGAGCTTCTCAAGGTTTGAGGCCTGGCTTGCTCCACCCCCTGCTCTTGAGATTCTCCCAGGTGTGGGCTGGATTTTCGCTGGCCTTTGGGCTGGAGATTCTCGTGGTTTGAGGCCTGGCTTGCTCCACCCCCTGCTCTTGAGATTCTCCCAGGTGTGGGCTGGATTTTCGCTGCCCTTTGGGCTGGAGATTCTCGTGGTTTGAGGCCTGGCTTGCTCCACCCCCTGCTCTTGAGATTCTCCCGGAGGTGGGCTGGATTTTGGCTGCCTTTTGGGCTGGAGCTTCTCGTGGTTTGAGGCCTGGCTTGCTCCACCCCCTGCTCTTGAGATTCTCCCGGAGGTGGGCTGCATTTTGGCTGCCTTTTGGGCTGGAGCTTCTCGTTGTTTGAGGCCTGCCTTGCTCCACCCCCTGCTCTTGAGATTCTCCCGGAGGTGGGCTGCATTTTGGCTGCCTTTTGGGCTGGAGCTTCTCGTGGTTTGAGGCCTGGCTTGCTCCACCCCCTGCTCTTGAGATTCTCCCTGAGGTGGGCTTCATTTTGGCTGCCTATTGGGCTGGAGCTTCTCATGGTTTGAGGCCTGGCTTGCTCCACACCCTGCTCTTGAGATTCTCCCGGATGTGAGCTGGATTTTGGCTGCCTTTTGAACTGGAGCTTCCCGTGGTTTGAGGCCTGGCTTGCTCCACCAACTTCTCTTGATATTCTCCCAGAATTGCGCTGGATTTTAGCTGCCTTTTGGGCTGGAGCTTCTCGTTGTTTGGGGCATGGCTGGCTCCACCCCCTGCTCTTGAGATTCTCCCGGATGTGGGCTGCATTTTGGTTGCCCTTTGGGCTGGAGCTTCTCGTGGTTTGAGGCCTGCCTTGCTCCACTCCCTGCCCATGATATTCTCCCGGATGTGGGCTGCATTTTGGCTGCCTTTTGGGCTGGAGCTTCTCGTGGTTTGGGGCATGGCTGGCTCTACCCCCTGCTCTTGAGATTCTCACGGATGTGGGCTGCATTTTGGCTGCCTTTTGGGCTGGAGCTTCTCGTGGTTTGAGGCCTGGCTTGCTCCACCCCCTGCTCTTGAGATTCTCCCGGATGTGGGCTGCATTTTGGCTGCCTTTTGGGCTGGAGCTTCTCGTGGTTTGAGGCCTGCCTTGCTCCAGCCCCTGCTCTTGAGATTCTCCCGGATGTGGGCTGCATTTTGGCTGCATTTTGGGCTGGAGCTTCTCGTGGTTTGAGGCCTGGCTTGCTCCACCCCCTGCTCTTGATATTCTCCCGGATGTGGGCTGCATTTTGGCTGCCTTTTGGGCTGGAGCTTCTCGTGGTTTGAGGCCTGGCTTGCTCCACCCCCTGCTCTTGATATTCTCCCGGATGTGGGCTGCATTTTGGCTGAATTTTGGGCTGGAGCTTCTCATGCTTTGAGGCCTGGCTTGCTCCACCCCCTGCTCTTGAGATTCTCCCGGATGTGGGCTGCATTTTGGCTGCCTTTTGGGCTGGAGCTTCTCGTGGTTTGAGGCCTGGCTTGCTCCACCCCCTGCTCTTGATATTGTCCCGGATGTGGGCTGCATTTTGGCTGCTTTTTGGGCTGGAAATTCTCGTGGTTTGGGGCCTGGCTTGCTCCACCCCCTGCTCTTGAGATTCTCCCGGATGTGGGCTGCATTTTGGCTGCCTTTTGGGCTGGAGCTTCTCATGGTTTGAGGCCTGGCTTGCTCCACCCCCTGCTCTTGAGATTCTCCCGGATGTGGGCTGCATTTTGGCTGCCTTTTGGGCTGGAGCTTCTCGTGGTTTGAGGCCTGGCTTGCTCCACTCCCTGCCCATGATATTCTCCCGGATGTGGGCTGCATTTTGGCTGCCTTTTGGGCTGGAGCTTCTCGTGGTTTGAGGCCTGGCTTGCTCCACCCCTTGCTCTTGAGATTCTCCCGGAGCTGGGCTGCATTTTGGCTGCCTTTTGGGCTGGAGCTTCTCGTTGTTTGGGGCATGGCTGGCTCCACCCCCTGCTCTTGATATTCTCCCAGATGTGGGCTGCATTTTGGCTGCCTTTTGGGCTGGAGCTTCTCGTGGTTTGAGGCCTGGCTTGCTCCACCCCCTGCTCTTGAGATTCTCCCGGATGTGGGCTGCATTTTGGCTGCCTTTTGGGCTGGAGCTTCTCGTGGTTTGAGGCCTGGCTTGCTCCAGCCCCTGCTCTTGAGATTCTCACGGATGTGGGCTGCATTTTGGCTGCCTTTTGGGCTGGAGCTTCTCATGGTTTGAGGCCTGGCTTGCTCCACCCCCTGCTCTTGAGATTCTCCCGGATGTGGGCTGCATTTTGGCTGCCTTTAGGGCTGGAGCTTCTCGTGGTTTGAGGCCTGGCTTGCTCCACCCCCTGCTCTTGTGATTCTCCCGGATGTGGGCTGCATTTTGGCTGCCTTTTGGGCTGGAGCTTCTCGTGGTTTGAGGCCTGGCTTGCTCCACCCCCTGGTTTTGAAATTCTCCCGGATTTGGGCTGGAGTTTGGCTGCAATTTGGGCTGGAGCTTCTCGTGGTTTGAGGCCTGCCTTCCTCCAACCCCTGCTCTTGATATTCTCCCAGATGTGGGCTGCATTTTTGCTGCAATTTCGGCTGGAGCTTCCCGTGGTTTGAGGCCTGGCTTGCTCCACCAACTTCTCTTGATATTCTCCCAGAATTGCACTGGATTTTAGCTGCCTTTTGGGCTGGAGCTTCTTGTGGTTTGAGGCCTGGATTGCTCCACGCCCTGCTCTTGAGATTCTCCCGGATGTGGGCTGGAATTTAGGTGCATTTTGAGCTGGAGCTTCTCGTGGTTTGAGGCCTGGCTTGCTCCACCCCCTGCTCTTGAGATTCTACCGGATGTGGGCTGCATTTTGGCTGCCTTTTGGGCTGGAGCTTCTCGTGGTTTGAGGCCTGGCTTGCTCCACCCCCTGCTCTTGAGATTCTCCCAGATGTGGGCTGGATTTTCGCTGCCCTTTGGGCTGGAGATTCTCGTGGTTTGAGGCCTGGCTTGCTCCACCAACTTCTCTTGATATTCTCCCAGAATTGCGCTGGATTTTAGCTGCCTTTTGGGCTGGAGCTTCTCGTGGTTTGAGGCCTGCCTTCCTCCACCCCCTGCTCTTGAGATTCTCCCGGATGTGGGCTGCATTTTTGCTGAAATTTCGGCTGGAGCTTCTCGTGGTTTGAGGCCTGGCTTGCTCCACCCCCTGCTCTTGATATTCTCCCAGATGTGGGCTGCATTTTGGCTGCATTTTGGGCTGGAGCTTCTCGTGGGTTGAGGCCTGCATTGTTCCAACCCAAGCTCTTGCTATTCTCCCGGATGTGGGCTGCATTTTGGCTGCCTTTTGGGCTGGAGCTTCTTGTGGTTTGAGGCCTGTCTTGCTCCAACCCCTGCTCTTGATATTCTCTCGGATGTGGGCTGGAGTTTAGCTGCATTTTGGGCTAGAGCTTCTCGCGGTTTGAGGCCTGGCTTTCGCCACCAAAAGCTGTTGATATTCTCCCAGATGTGCGCTGGATTTTAGCTGCCTTTTGGGCTAGAGCTTCTCGTTGTTTGGGGCATGGCTGGCTCCACCCCCTGCTCTTGAGATTCTCCCGGATGTGGGCTGCATTTTGGTTGCTCTTTGGGCTGGAGCTTCTCGTGGTTTGAGGCCTGGCTTGCTCCACCCCCTGCTCTTGAGATTCTCCCGGATGTGGGCTGCATTTTGGCTGCCTTTTGGGCTGGAGCTTCTCGTGGTTTGAGGCCTGGCTTGCTCCACCCCCTGCTCTTGAGATTCTCACAGATGTGGGCTGCATTTTGGCTGCCTTTTGGGCTGGAGATTCTCGTTGTTTGAGGCCTGCCTTGCTCCACCCCCTGCTCTTGATATTCTCCCAGATGTGGGCTGCATTTTGGCTGCCTTTTGGGCTGGAGCTTCTCGTGGTTTGAGGCCTGGCTTGCTCCACCCCCTGCTCTTGAGATTTTCCCGGATGTGGGCTGCATTTTGGCTGCATTTTGGTCTGGAGCTTCTCATGGTTTGAGGCCTGGCTTGCTCCACCCCCTGTTCTTGAGATTCTCCAGGAGGTGGGCTGCATTTTGGCTGCCTTTTGGGCTGGAGCTTCTCGTGGTTTGAGGCCTGGCTTGCTCCACTCCCTGCCCATGATATTCTCCCGGATGTGGGCTGCATTTTGGCTGCCTTTTGGGCTGGAGCTTCTCGTGGTTTGAGGCCTGGCTTGCTCCACCCCCTGCTCTTGAGATTCTCCCGGATGTGGGCTGGAGTTTGGCTGCCTTTTGGGCTGGAGCTTCTCGTGGTTTGAGGCCTGGCTTGCTCCACCCCCTGCTCTTGACATTCTCCCGGAGGTGGGCTGCATTTTGGCTGCCTTTTGGGCTGGAGCTTCTCGTGGTTTGAGGCCTGGCTTGCTCCACCCCCTGCTCTTGAGATTCTCCCGGATGTGGGCTGGAGTTTGGCTGCATTTTGGGCTGGAGCTTCTTGTGGTTTGAGGCCTGCCTTCCTCCAACCCCTGCTCTTGATATTCTCCCAGATGTGGGCTGCATTTTTGCTGCCATTTCGGCTGGAACTTCTCTAGGTTTGAGGCCTGGCTTGCTCCACCCCCTGCTCTTGAGATTCTCCCAGATGTGGGCTGCATTTTGGCTGCCTTTTGGGCTGGAGCTTCTCGTGGTTTGAGGCCTGCATTGCTCCAACCCCAGCTCTTGAGATTCTCCCGGATGTGGGCTGGATTTTGGCTGATATTTGGGCTGGAAATTCTCGTGGTTTGAGGCCTGGCTTGCTCCACCCCCTGCTCTTGATATTCTCCCGGATGTGGGCTCCATTTTGGCTGCCTTTTGGGCTGGAGCTTCTCATGCTTTGAGGCCTGGCTTGCTCCACCCCCTGCTCTTGAGATTCTCGCGGATGTGGGCTGGATTTTGGCTGCCTTTTGGGCTGGAGCTTCTTGTGGTTTGAGGCCTGGATTGCTCCACGCCCTGCTCTTGATATTCTCCCGGATGTGGGCTGGAATTTAGCTGCATTTTGAGCTGGAGCTTCTCGTGGTTTGAGGCCTGGCTTGCTCCACCCCCTGCTCTTGAGATTCTCCCGGATGTGGGCTGCATTTTGGCTGCCTTTTGGGCTGGAGCTTCTCGAGGTTTGAGGCCTGGCTTGCTCCACCCCCTGCTCTTGAGATTCTCCCGGATGTGGGCTGGATTTTAGCTGCCTTTTGGGCTGGAGCTTCTCGTGGTTTGAGGCCTGCCTTCCTCCACCCCCTGCTCTTGATATTCTCCCAGATGTGGGCTGCATTTTGGCTGCCTTTTGAGCTGGAGCTTCTCGTGGTTTGAGGCCTGGCTTGCTCCACCCCCTGCTCTTGAGATTCTCCCGGATGTGGGTTGCATTTTGGCTGCCTTTTGGGCTGGAGCTTCTCGTGGTTTGAGGCCTGCATTGTTCCACCCCAAGCTCTTGCTATTCTCCCGCTGGTGGGCTGCATTTTGGCTGCCTTTTGGGCTGGAGCTTCTCGTGGTTTGAGGCCTGGATTGCTCCACCCCCTGCTCTTGATATTCTCCCGGATGTGGGCTGGATTTTGGCTGCCTTTTGGGCTGGAACTTCTCGTGGTTTGAGGCCTGGCTTGCTCCACCCCCTGCTCTTGAGATTCTCCCGGAGGTGGGCTGCATTTTGGCTGTCTTTTGGGCTGGAGCTTCTCGTGGTTTGAGGCCTAGCTTGCTCCACCCCCTGCTCTTGATATTCTCCCGGATTTGGGCTGCATTTTTGCTGCCTATTGGGCTGGAGCTTCTCATGGTTTGAGGCCTGGCTTGCTCCACCCCCTGCTCTTGAGATTCTCCCGGAGGTGGGCTGGAGTTTAACTGCATTTTGGGCATGGAGCTTCTCGTGGTTTGAGGCCTGATTTGCTCCACCCCTTGCTCTTGATATTCTCCCGGATGTGGGCTGCATTTTGGCTGCTTTTTGGGCTGGAAATTCTCGTGGTTTGGGGCCTGGCTTGCTCCACCCCCTGCTCTTGATATTCTCCCGGATGTGGGCTGCATTTTGGCTGCTTTTTGGTCTGGAGCTTCTCATGGTTTGAGGCCTGGCTTGCTCCACCCCCTGCTCTTGAGATTCTCCCGGATGTGGGCTGCATTTTGGCTGCCTTTTGGGCTGGAGCTTCTCGTGGTTTGAGGCCTGGCTTGCTCCACTCCCTGCCCATGATATTCTCCCGGATGTGGGCTGCATTTTGGCTGCCTTTTGGGCTGGAGCTTCTCGTGGTTTGAGGCCTGGCTTGCTCCACCCCCTGCTCTTGAGATTCTCCCGGAGCTGGGCTGCATTTTGGCTGCCTTTTGGGCTGGAGCTTCTCGTTGTTTGGGGCATGGCTGGCTCCACCCCCTGCTCTTGAGATTCTCCCAGATGTGGGCTGCATTTTGGCTGCCTTTTGGCCTGGAGCTTCTCGTGGTTTGAGGCCTGGCTTGCTCCACCCCCTGCTCTTGAGATTCTCCCGGATGTGGGCTGCATTTTGGCTGCCTTTTGGGCTGGAGCTTCTCGTGGTTTGAGGCCTGGCTTGCTCCAGCCCCTGCTCTTGACATTCTCACGGATGTGGGCTGTCTTTTGGCTGCATTTTGGGCTGGAGCTTCTCGTGGTTTGAGGCCTGGCTTGCTCCACCCCCTGCTCTTGAGATTCTCCCGGATGTGGGCTGCATTTTGGCTGCCTTTTGGGCTGGAGCTTCTCATGGTTTGAGGCCTGGCTTGCTCCACCCCCTGCTCTTGAGATTCTCCCGGATGTGGGCTGCATTTTGGCTGCCTTTAGGGCTGGAGCTTCTCGTGGTTTGAGGCCTGGCTTGCTCCACCCCCTGCTCTTGAGATTCTCCCGGATGTGGGCTGCATTTTGGCTGCTTTTGGGCTGGAGCTTCTCGTGGTTTGAGGCCTGGCTTGCTCCACCCCCTGGTTTTGAAATTCTCCCGGATTTGGGCTGGAGTTTGGCTGCATTTTGAGCTGGAGCTTCTCGTGGTTTGAGGCCTGCCTTCCTCCAACCCCTGCTCTTGATATTCTCCCAGATGTGGGCTGCATTTTTGCTGCAATTTCGGCTGGAGCTTCTAGTGGTTTGAGGCCTGGCTTGCTCCACCAACTTCTCTTGATATTCTCCCAGAATTGCGCTGGATTTTAGCTGCCTTTTGGGCTGGAGCTTCTTGTGGTTTGAGGCCTGGATTGCTCCACGCCCTGCTCTTGATATTCTCCCGGATGTGGGCTGGAATTTAGGTGCATTTTGAGCTGGAGCTTCTCGTGGTTTGAGGCCTGGCTTGCTCCACCCCCTGCTCTTGAGATTCTACCGGATGTGGGCTGCATTTTGGCTGCCTTTTGGGCTGGAGCTTCTCGTGGTTTGGGGCCTGGCTTGCTCCACCCCCTGCTCTTGAGATTCTCCCGGATGTGGGCTGGATTTTCGCTGCCCTTTGGGCTGGAGATTCTCGTGGTTTGAGGCCTGGCTTGCTCCACCAACTTCTCTTGATATTCTCCCAGAATTGCACTGGATTTTAGCTGCCTTTTGGGCTGGAGCTTCTCGTGGTTTGAGGCCTGCCTTCCTCCAACCCCTGCTCTTGAGATTCTCCCGGATGTGGGCTGCATTTTTGCTGAAATTTCGGCTAGAGCTTCTCGTGGTTTGAGGCCTGGCTTGCTCCACCCCCTGCTCTTGAGATTCTCCCGGAGCTGGGCTGCATTTTGGCTGCCTTTTGGGCTGGAGCTTCTCGTTGTTTGGGGCATGGCTGGCTCCACCCCCTGCTCTTGAGATTCTCCCAGATGTGGGCTGCATTTTGGCTGCCTTTTGGGCTGGAGCTTCTCGTGGTTTGAGGCCTGGCTTGCTCCACCCCCTGCTCTTGAGATTCTCCCGGATGTGGGCTGCATTTTGGCTGCCTTTTGGGCTGGAGCTTCTCGTGGTTTGAGGCCTGGCTTGCTCCAGCCCCTGCTCTTGACATTCTCACGGATGTGGGCTGTCTTTTGGCTGCATTTTGGGCTGGAGCTTCTCGTGGTTTGAGGCCTGGCTTGCTCCACCCCCTGCTCTTGAGATTCTCCCGGATGTGGGCTGCATTTTGGCTGCCTTTTGGGCTGGAGCTTCTCATGGTTTGAGGCCTGGCTTGCTCCACCCCCTGCTCTTGAGATTCTCCCGGATGTGGGCTGCATTTTGGCTGCCTTTAGGGCTGGAGCTTCTCGTGGTTTGAGGCCTGGCTTGCTCCACCCCCTGCTCTTGAGATTCTCCCGGATGTGGGCTGCATTTTGGCTGCTTTTGGGCTGGAGCTTCTCGTGGTTTGAGGCCTGGCTTGCTCCACCCCCTGGTTTTGAAATTCTCCCGGATTTGGGCTGGAGTTTGGCTGCATTTTGGGCTGGAGCTTCTCGTGGTTTGAGGCCTGCCTTCCTCCAACCCCTGCTCTTGATATTCTCCCAGATGTGGGCTGCATTTTTGCTGCAATTTCGGCTGGAGCTTCTAGTGGTTTGAGGCCTGGCTTGCTCCACCAACTTCTCTTGATATTCTCCCAGAATTGCGCTGGATTTTAGCTGCCTTTTGGGCTGGAGCTTCTTGTGGTTTGAGGCCTGGATTGCTCCACGCCCTGCTCTTGATATTCTCCCGGATGTGGGCTGGAATTTAGGTGCATTTTGAGCTGGAGCTTCTCGTGGTTTGAGGCCTGGCTTGCTCCACCCCCTGCTCTTGAGATTCTACCGGATGTGGGCTGCATTTTGGCTGCCTTTTGGGCTGGAGCTTCTCGTGGTTTGGGGCCTGGCTTGCTCCACCCCCTGCTCTTGAGATTCTCCCGGATGTGGGCTGGATTTTCGCTGCCCTTTGGGCTGGAGATTCTCGTGGTTTGAGGCCTGGCTTGCTCCACCAACTTCTCTTGATATTCTCCCAGAATTGCGCTGGATTTTAGCTGCCTTTTGGGCTGGAGCTTCTCGTGGTTTGAGGCCTGCCTTCCTCCAACCCCTGCTCTTGAGATTCTCCCGGATGTGGGCTGCATTTTTGCTGAAATTTCGGCTAGAGCTTCTCGTGGTTTGAGGCCTGGCTTGCTCCACCCCCTGCTCTTGCTATTCTCCCGGATGTGGGCTGGATTTTGGCTGCCTTTTGGGCTGGAGCTTCTCGTGGTTTGAGGCCTGGCTTGCTCCACCCCCTGCTCTTGATATTCTCCCGGATGTGGGCTGCATTTTGGCTGCCTTTTGGGCTGGAGCTTCTTGTGGTTTGAGGCCTGTCTTGCTCCAACCCCTGCTCTTGATATTCTCTCGGATGTGGGCTGGAGTTTAGCTGCATTTTGGGCTAGAGCTTCTCGCGGTTTGAGGCCTGGCTTTCACCACCAAAAGCTGTTGATTTTCTCCCGGATGTGGGCTGCATTTTGGTTGCTCTTTGGGCTGGAGCTTCTCGTGGTTTGAGGCCTGGCTTGCTCCACCCCCTGCTCTTGAGATTCTCCCGGATGTGGGCTGCATTTTGGCTGCCTTTTGGGCTGGAGCTTCTCGTGGTTTGAGGCCTGGCTTGCTCCACCCCCTGCTCTTGAGATTCTCACAGATGTGGGCTGCATTTTGGCTGCCTTTTGGGCTGGAGATTCTCGTTGTTTGAGGCCTGCCTTGCTCCACCCCCTGCTCTTGATATTCTCCCAGATGTGGGCTGCATTTTGGCTGCCTTTTGGGCTGGAGCTTCTCGTGGTTTGAGGCCTGGCTTGCTCCACCCCCTGCTCTTGAGATTTTCCCGGATGTGGGCTGCATTTTGGCTGCATTTTGGTCTGGAGCTTCTCATGGTTTGAGGCCTGGCTTGCTCCACCCCCTGCTCTTGAGATTCTCCAGGAGGTGGGCTGCATTTTGGCTGCCTTTAGGGCTGGAGCTTCTCGTGGTTTGAGGCCTGGCTTGCTCCACTCCCTGCCCATGATATTCTCCCGGATGTGGGCTGCATTTTGGCTGCCTTTTGGGCTGGAGCTTCTCGTGGTTTGAGGCCTGGCTTGCTCCACCCCCTGCTCTTGAGATTCTCCCGGATGTGGGCTGGAGTTTGGCTGCCTTTTGGGCTGGAGCTTCTCGTGGTTTGAGGCCTGGCTTGCTCCAACCCCTGCTCTTGACATTCTCCCGGAGGTGGGCTGCATTTTGGCTGCCTTTTGGGCTGGAGCTTCTCGTGGTTTGAGGCCTGGCTTGCTCCACCCCCTGCTCTTGAGATTCTCCCGGATGTGGGCTGGAGTTTGGCTGCATTTTGGGCTGGAGCTTCTTGTGGTTTGAGGCCTGCCTTCCTCCAACCCCTGCTCTTGATAGTCTCCCAGATGTGGGCTGCATTTTTGCTGCCATTTCGGCTGGAGCTTCTCATGCTTTGAGGCCTGGCTTGCTCCACCCCCTGCTCTTGAGATTGTCGCGGATGTGGGCTGGATTTTGGCTGCCTTTTGGGCTGGAGCTTCTTGTGGTTTGAGGCCTGGATTGCTCCACGCCCTGCTCTTGATATTCTCCCGGATGTGGGCTGGAATTTAGCTGCATTTTGAGCTGGAGCTTCTCGTGGTTTGAGGCCTGGCTTGCTCCACCCCCTGCTCTTGAGATTCTCCCGGATGTGGGCTGCATTTTGGCTGCCTTTTGGGCTGGAGCTTCTCATGGTTTGAGGCCTGGCTTGCTCCACCCCCTGCTCTTGAGATTCTCCCGGATGTGGGCTGGATTTTAGCTGCCTTTTGGGCTGGAGCTTCTCGTGGTTTGAGGCCTGCCTTCCTCCACCCCCTGCTCTTGATATTCTCCCAGATGTGGGCTGCATTTTGGCTGCCTTTTGAGCTGGAGCTTCTCGTGGTTTGAGGCCTGGCTTGCTCCACCCCCTGCTCTTGAGATTCTCCCGAAGGTGGGCTGGATTTTGGCTGCCTTTTGGGCTGGAGCTTCTCGTGGTTTGAGGCCTGCATTGTTCCAACCCAAGCCCTTGCTATTCTCCCGCTGGTGGGCTGCATTTTGGCTGCCTTTTGGGCTGGAGCTTCTCGTGGTTTGAGGCCTGGATTGCTCCACACCCTGCTCTTGATATTCTCCCGGATGTGGGCTGGATTTTGGCTGCCTTTTGGGCTGGAACTTCTCGTGGTTTGAGGCCTGGCTTGCTCCACCCCCTGCTCTTGAGATTCTCCCGGAGGTGGGCTGCATTTTTGCTGCCTATTGGGCTGGAGCTTCTCATGGTTTGAGGCCTGGCTTGCTCCACGCCCTGCTCTTGAGATTCTCCCGGAGGTGGGCTGGAGTTTAACTGCATTTTGGGCATGGAGCTTCTCGTGGTTTGAGGCCTGATTTGCTGCACCCCTTGCTCATAATATTCTCCCGGATGTGCGCTGGATTTTGGCTGCATTTTGGGTTGGAGGTCTCGTGGTTTGAGGCCTGGCTTGCTCCAGCCCCTGCTCTTGATATTCTCCCGCATGTGGGCTGCATTTTGGTTGGTCTTTGGGCTGGAGCTTCTCGTGGTTTGAGGCCTGGCTTGCTCCACCCCCTGCTCTTGAGATTCTCCCGGATGTGGGCTGCATTTTGGCTGCATTTTGGGCTGGAGCTTCTCGTGGTTTGAGGCCTGGCTTCCTCCACCCCCTGCCCATGGTATTCTCCCGGATGTGGGCTGCATTTTGGCTGCATTTTGGGCTGGAGCTTTTCGTGGTTTGAGGCCTGGCTTGCTCCACCCCCTGCTCTTGAGATTCTCCCGGATGTGGGCTGCATTTTGGTTGCTCTTTGGGCTGGAGCTTCTCGTGGTTTGAGGCCTGTCTTGCTCCACCCCCTGCTCTTGAGATTCTCCCGGATGTGGGCTGCATTTTGGCTGCCGTTTGGGCTGGAGCTTCTCGTGGTTTGAGGCATGGCTTGCTCCACCCCCTGCTCTTGAGATTCTCCCGGATGTGGGCTGCATTTTGGCTGTCTTTTGGGTTGGAGCTTCTCGTGGTTTGAGGCCTAGCTTGCTCCACCCCCTGCTCTTGATATTCTCCCGGATTTGGGCTGCATTTTTGCTGCCTATTGGGCTGGAGCTTCTCATGGTTTGAGGCCTGGCTTGCTCCACCCCCTGCTCTTGAGATTCTCCCGGAGGTGGGCTGGATAATGGCTGCATTTTGGGCTGGAGCTTCTCGTGGTTTGAGGCCTGGCTTCCTCCAACCCCTGCTCTTGATATTCTCCTGGATGTGGGCTGCATTTTGGCTGCCTTTTGGGCTGGAGCTTCTTGTGGTTTGAGGCCTACCTTGCTCCACCCCCTGCTCTTGAGATTGTCGCGGATGTGGGCTGGATTTTGGCTGCATTTTGGGCTGGAGCTTCTCGTGGTTTGAGGCCTGTCTTGCTCCACCCCCTGCTCTTGAGATTCTCGCGGATGTGGGCAGGATTTTGGCTCCCTTTTGGGCTGGAGTTTCTCGTGGTTTGAGGAGTGACTTGCTCCACCCCTTGCTCATAATATTCTCCCGGATGTGCGCTGGATTTTGGCTGCATTTAGGGTTGGAGGTCTCGTGGTTTGAGCCCTGGCTTGCTCCAGCCCCTGCTCTTGATATTCTCCCGGATGTGGGCTGCATTTTGGTTGGTCTTTGGGCTGGAGCTTCTCGTGGTTTGAGGCCTGCCTTGCTCCACCCCCTGCTCTTGAGATTCTCCCGGATGTGGGCTGCATTTTGGCTGCATTTTGGGCTGGAGCTTCTCGTGGTTTGAGGCCTGGCTTCCTCCACCCCCTGCCCATGGTATTCTCCCAGATGTGGGCTGCATTTTGGCTGCATTTTGGGCAGGAGCTTCTCGTGGTTTGAGGCCTGGCTTGCTCCACTCCCTG
This sequence comes from Rhynochetos jubatus, assembly GCA_027574665.1. Taxonomy (NCBI): domain Eukaryota; kingdom Metazoa; phylum Chordata; class Aves; order Eurypygiformes; family Rhynochetidae; genus Rhynochetos; species Rhynochetos jubatus. The sequence continues at coordinate 472,177 of JAQBHY010000071.1, forward strand.
CTCTTGAGATTCTCCCGGATGTGGGCTGCATTTTGGTTGCTCTTTGGGCTGGAGCTTCTCGTGGTTTGAGGCCTGGCTTGCTCCACCCCCTGCTCTTGAGATTCTCACAGATGTGGGCTGCATTTTGGCTGCCTTTTGGGCTGGAGATTCTCGTTGTTTGAGGCCTGCCTTGCTCCACCCCCTGCTCTTGATATTCTCCCAGATGTGGGCTGCATTTTGGCTGCCTTTTGGGCTGGAGCTTCTCGTGGTTTGAGGCCTGGCTTGCTCCACCCCCTGCTCTTGAGATTTTCCCGGATGTGGGCTGCATTTTGGCTGCATTTTGGTCTGGAGCTTCTCATGGTTTGAGGCCTGGCTTGCTCCACCCCCTGCTCTTGAGATTCTCCAGGAGGTGGGCTGCATTTTGGCTGCCTTTAGGGCTGGAGCTTCTCGTGGTTTGAGGCCTGGCTTGCTCCACTCCCTGCCCATGATATTCTCCCGGATGTGGGCTGCATTTTGGCTGCCTTTTGGGCTGGAGCTTCTCGTGGTTTGAGGCCTGGCTTGCTCCACCCCCTGCTCTTGAGATTCTCCCGGATGTGGGCTGGAGTTTGGCTGCCTTTTGGGCTGGAGCTTCTCGTGGTTTGAGGCCTGGCTTGCTCCAACCCCTGCTCTTGACATTCTCCCGGAGGTGGGCTGCATTTTGGCTGCCTTTTGGGCTGGAGCTTCTCGTGGTTTGAGGCCTGGCTTGCTCCACCCCCTGCTCTTGAGATTCTCCCGGATGTGGGCTGGAGTTTGGCTGCATTTTGGGCTGGAGCTTCTTGTGGTTTGAGGCCTGCCTTCCTCCAACCCCTGCTCTTGATAGTCTCCCAGATGTGGGCTGCATTTTTGCTGCCATTTCGGCTGGAGCTTCTTGTGGTTTGAGGCCTGGCTTGCTCCACCCCCTGCTCTTGAGATTGTCGCGGATGTGGGCTGGATTTTGGCTGCCTTTTGGGCTGGAGCTTCTTGTGGTTTGAGGCCTGGATTGCTCCACGCCCTGCTCTTGATATTCTCCCGGATGTGGGCTGGAATTTAGCTGCATTTTGAGCTGGAGCTTCTCGTGGTTTGAGGCCTGGCTTGCTCCACCCCCTGCTCTTGAGATTCTCCCGGATGTGGGCTGCATTTTGGCTGCCTTTTGGGCTGGAGCTTCTCATGGTTTGAGGCCTGGCTTGCTCCACCCCCTGCTCTTGAGATTCTCCCGGATGTGGGCTGGATTTTAGCTGCCTTTTGGGCTGGAGCTTCTCGTGGTTTGAGGCCTGCCTTCCTCCACCCCCTGCTCTTGATATTCTCCCAGATGTGGGCTGCATTTTGGCTGCCTTTTGAGCTGGAGCTTCTCGTGGTTTGAGGCCTGGCTTGCTCCACCCCCTGCTCTTGAGATTCTCCCGAAGGTGGGCTGGATTTTGGCTGCCTTTTGGGCTGGAGCTTCTCGTGGTTTGAGGCCTGCATTGTTCCAACCCAAGCCCTTGCTATTCTCCCGCTGGTGGGCTGCATTTTGGCTGCCTTTTGGGCTGGAGCTTCTCGTGGTTTGAGGCCTGGATTGCTCCACACCCTGCTCTTGATATTCTCCCGGATGTGGGCTGGATTTTGGCTGCCTTTTGGGCTGGAACTTCTCGTGGTTTGAGGCCTGGCTTGCTCCACCCCCTGCTCTTGAGATTCTCCCGGAGGTGGGCTGCATTTTTGCTGCCTATTGGGCTGGAGCTTCTCATGGTTTGAGGCCTGGCTTGCTCCACGCCCTGCTCTTGAGATTCTCCCGGAGGTGGGCTGGAGTTTAACTGCATTTTGGGCATGGAGCTTCTCGTGGTTTGAGGCCTGATTTGCTGCACCCCTTGCTCATAATATTCTCCCGGATGTGCGCTGGATTTTGGCTGCATTTTGGGTTGGAGGTCTCGTGGTTTGAGGCCTGGCTTGCTCCAGCCCCTGCTCTTGATATTCTCCCGCATGTGGGCTGCATTTTGGTTGGTCTTTGGGCTGGAGCTTCTCGTGGTTTGAGGCCTGGCTTGCTCCACCCCCTGCTCTTGAGATTCTCCCGGACGTGGGCTGCATTTTGGCTGCATTTTGGGCTGGAGCTTCTCGTGGTTTGAGGCCTGGCTTCCTCCACCCCCTGCCCATGGTATTCTCCCGGATGTGGGCTGCATTTTGGCTGCATTTTGGGCTGGAGCTTTTCGTGGTTTGAGGCCTGGCTTGCTCCACCCCCTGCTCTTGAGATTCTCCCGGATGTGGGCTGCATTTTGGTTGCTCTTTGGGCTGGAGCTTCTCGTGGTTTGAGGCCTGTCTTGCTCCACCCCCTGCTCTTGAGATTCTCCCGGATGTGGGCTGCATTTTGGCTGCCGTTTGGGCTGGAGCTTCTCGTGGTTTGAGGCATGGCTTGCTCCACCCCCTGCTCTTGAGATTCTCCCGGATGTGGGCTGCATTTTGGCTGTCTTTTGGGTTGGAGCTTCTCGTGGTTTGAGGCCTAGCTTGCTCCACCCCCTGCTCTTGATATTCTCCCGGATTTGGGCTGCATTTTTGCTGCCTATTGGGCTGGAGCTTCTCATGGTTTGAGGCCTGGCTTGCTCCACCCCCTGCTCTTGAGATTCTCCCGGAGGTGGGCTGGATAATGGCTGCATTTTGGGCTGGAGCTTCTCGTGGTTTGAGGCCTGGCTTCCTCCAACCCCTGCTCTTGATATTCTCCTGGATGTGGGCTGCATTTTGGCTGCCTTTTGGGCTGGAGCTTCTTGTGGTTTGAGGCCTACCTTGCTCCACCCCCTGCTCTTGAGATTGTCGCGGATGTGGGCTGGATTTTGGCTGCATTTTGGGCTGGAGCTTCTCGTGGTTTGAGGCCTGTCTTGCTCCACCCCCTGCTCTTGAGATTCTCGCGGATGTGGGCAGGATTTTGGCTCCCTTTTGGGCTGGAGTTTCTCGTGGTTTGAGGAGTGACTTGCTCCACCCCTTGCTCATAATATTCTCCCGGATGTGCGCTGGATTTTGGCTGCATTTAGGGTTGGAGGTCTCGTGGTTTGAGCCCTGGCTTGCTCCAGCCCCTGCTCTTGATATTCTCCCGGATGTGGGCTGCATTTTGGTTGGTCTTTGGGCTGGAGCTTCTCGTGGTTTGAGGCCTGGCTTGCTCTACCCCCTGCTCTTGAGATTCTCCCGGATGTGGGCTGCATTTTGGCTGCATTTTGGGCTGGAGCTTCTCGTGGTTTGAGGCCTGGCTTCCTCCACCCCCTGCCCATGGTATTCTCCCAGATGTGGGCTGCATTTTGGCTGCATTTTGGGCAGGAGCTTCTCGTGGTTTGAGGCCTGGCTTGCTCCACTCCCTGCTCTTGAGATTCTCCCGGATGTGGGCTGCATTTTGGTTGCTCTTTGGGCTGGAGCTTCTCGTGGTTTGAGGCCTGTCTTGCTCCACCCCCTGCTCTTGAGATTCTCCCGGATGTGGGCTGCATTTTGGCTGCCGTTTGGGCTGGAGCTTCTCGTGGTTTGAGGCCTGGCTTGCTCCACCCCCTGCTCTTGAGATTCTCCCGGAGGTGGGCTGCATTTTAGCTGCCTTTTGGGCTGGAGCTTCTCGTGGTTTGGGGCATGGCTTGCTCCAGCACCTGCTCTTGATATTCTCCTGGATGTTGGCTGGATTTTGGCTGTTTTTCGGGCTGGAGCTTCTTGTGGTTTGAGGCCTGGCTTCCTCCACCCCCTGCTCTTGAGATTCTCCCGGATGTGGGCTGGATTTTGGCTGCCTTTTGGGCTGGAGCTTCTCGTGGTTTGAGGCCTGGCTTCCTCCACCCCCTGCCCATGATATTCTCCTGGATGTGGGCTGCATTTTGGCTGCCTTTTGGGCTGGAAATTCTCGTGGTTTGAGGCCTGGCTTGCTCCACCCCCTGCTCTTGATATTCTCCAGGATGTGGGCTGCATTTTCGCTGCCTATTGGGTGGAGCTTCTCGTGGTTTGAGGCCTGGCTTGCTCCACCCCCTGCTCTTGAGATTCTCCCGGATGTGGGCTGCATTTTGGCTGCCTTTTGGCCTGGAGCTTCTCGTGGTTTGAGGCCTGGCTTGCTCCACCCCCTGCTCTTGAGATTCTCCCGGATGTGGGCTGCACTTTTGCTGCCATTTCGGCTGGAGCTTCTCGTGGTTTGAGGCCTGGCTTGCTCCACCCCCTGCTCTTGAGATTCTCCCGGATTTGGGCTGCATTTTGGCTGCCTTTTGGGCTTGAAATTCTCGTGGTTTGAGGCATTCCTTGGTCCGTCCCCTGCTCTTGAAATTCTCCCGGATGTGGGCTGGAGTTTAGCTGCATTTTGGGCTGGAGCTTCTTGTGGTTTGAAGCCTGGATTGCTCCAACCCCTGCTCTTGATATTCTCCCGGATGTGGGCTGGAGTTTAGCTGCATTTTGGGCTAGAGCTTCTCGCAGTTTGAGGCCTGGCTTTCGCCACCAACAGCTCTTGAGATTCTCCCGGATGTGCGCTGGATTTTAGCTGCATTTTGAGCTGGAGCTTCTCGTGGTTTGAGGCCTGGCTTGCTCCACCCCCTGCTCTTGAGATTCTCCCAGATGTATGCTGCATTTTGGCTGCCTTTTGGGCTGGAGCTTCTCGTGGTTTGAGGCCTGGCTTGCTCCGCCCCCTGCTCTTGGTATTCTCCCAGACGTAGGCTGCATTTTGGCTGCATTTTGGGCTGGAGCTTCTCATGGTTTGAGGCCTGGTTGTGTCCGCTCCCTGCCCATGATATTCTCCCGGATGTGGGCTGCATTTTGGCTGCCTTTTGGGCTGGAGCTTCTCGTGGTTTGAGGCCTGGCTTGCTCCACCCCCTGCTCTTGAGATTCTCCCAGATGTGTGCTGCATTTTGGCTGCATTATGGGCTGGATCTTCTCGTGGTTTGAGGCCTGGCTTGCTCCACCCCCTGGTCTTGAGATTCTCCCGGATGTGGGCTGCATTTTTGCTGCCATTTCGGCTGGACCTTCTTGTGGTTTGAGGCCTGGCTTGCTCCATCCCCTGCTCTTGAAATTCTACCGGATGTGGCCTGGAGTTTAGCTGCATTTTGGGCTGGAGCTTCTCGTGGTTTGAGGCCTGGCTTGCTCCACCCCCTGCTCTTGAGATTCTCCCGGATGTGGGCTGCATTTTGGCTGCCTTTTGGGCTGGAGCTTCTCGTGGTTTGAGGCCTGGCTTGCTCCACTCCCTGCTCTTGAGATTCTCCCGGAGTTGGGCTGCATTTTGGCTGCCTTTTGGGCTGGAGCTTCTCATGGTTTGAGGCCTGGCTTGCTCCACTCCCTGCTCTTGAGATTCTCCCGGATGTGGGCTGCATTTTGGCTGCCTTTTGGGCTGGAGCTTCTCATGGTTTGAGGCCTGGCTTGCTCCACCCCCTGCTCTTGAGATTCTCCCGGATGTGGGCTGGATTTTGGCTGCCTTTTGGGCTGGAGCTTCTCATGGTTTGAGGCCTGGCTTGCTCCAACCCCTGTTCTTGATTTTCTCCCGGATGTGGGCTGGATTTTGTCTGCATTTTCCGCTGGAGATTCTCATGGTTTGAGGCCTGGCTTGCTCCACACCCTGCTCTTGAGATTCTCCCGGATGTGAGCTGGATTTTGGCTGCCTTTTGAACTGGAGCTTCCCGTGGTTTGAGGCCTGGCTTGCTCCACCCCCTGCTCTTGATATTTTCCCGGATGTGGGCTGCATTTTGGCTGCTTTTTGGGCTGGAGCTTCTCATGGTTTGAGGTCTGGCTTGCTCCACCCCCTGCCCATGATATTCTCCCGGATGTGGGCTGCATTATGGCTGCCTTTTTCGGGCTGGAAATTCTCGTGGTTTGAGGCCTGGCTTGCTCCACCCCCTGCTCTTGAGATTCTCCCGGAGGTGGGCTGCATTTTGGCTGCCTTTTGGGCTGGAGCTTCTCGTTGTTTGGGGCATGGCTGGCTCCACCCCCTGCTCTTGAGATTCTCACGGATGTGGGCTGCATTTTGGCTGCATTTTGGGCTGGAGCTTCTCGTTATTAGAGGCCTGGCTTGCTCCACCACCTGCTCTTGAGATTCTCCCGGAGGTGGGCTGCATTTTGGCTGCCTTTTGGGCTGGAGCTTCTCGTGGTTTGAGGCCTGCATTGCTCCACCCCCTGCTCTTGAGATTCTCCCGGATGTGGGCTGCATGTTGGCTGCCTTTTGGGCTGGAGCTTGTCGTGGTTTGGGGCCTGGCTTGCTCCACCGTCTGCTCTTGATATTCTCCAAGATGTGGGCTGCATTTTGACTTCCTTTTGGGCTGGAGCTTCTCATGGTTTGAGGCCTGGCTTGCTCCACCCCCTGCTCTTGAGATTCTCCCAGGTGTGGTCTGGATTTTCGCTGCACTTTGGGCTGGAGATTCTCATGGTTTGAGGCCTGGCTTGCTCCACCCCCTGCTCTTGAGATTCTCCCGGAGGTGGGCTGCATTTTGGCTGCGTTTTGGGCTGGAGCTTCTCGTGGTTTGAGGCCTGGCTTGCTCCACCCCCTGCTCTTCATATTCTCCCGGAGTTGGGCTGCATTTTGGCTGCCTTTTGGGCTGGAGCTTCTCATGGTTTGAGGCCTGGCTTGCTCCACCCCCTGCTCTTGAGATTCTCCCGGAGGTGGGCTGCATTTTGGCTGCCTTTTGGGCTGGAGCTTCTCGTGGTTTGAGGCCTGGCTTGCTCCACCCCCTGCTCTTGAGATTCTCCCGGAGGTGGGCTTCATTTTGGCTGCCTGTTGGGCTGGAGCTTCTCATGGTTTTAGGCCTGGCTTGCTCCAACCCCTCCTCTTGAGATTCTCCCGGATGTGGGCTGGATTTTGGCTGCATTTTGGGCTGGAGTTTCTCATGGTTTGAGGCCTGGCTTGCTCCACCCCCTGCTCTTGAGATTCTCCCGGATGTGAGCTGGATTTTGGCTGCCTTTTGAACTGGAGCTTCCCGTGGTTTGAGGCCTGGCTTGCTCCACCAACTTCTCTTGATATTCTCCCAGAATTGCGCTGGATTTTAGCTGCCTTTTGGGCTGGAGCTTCTCGTTGTTTGGGGCATGGCTGGCTCCACCCCCTGCTCTTGAGATTCTCCCGGATGTGGGCTGCATTTTGGTTGCTCTTTGGGCTGGAGCTTCTCGTGGTTTGAGGCCTGGCTTGCTCCAGCCCCTGCTCTTGAGATTCTCCCGGATGTGGGCTGACTTTTGGCTCCCTTTTGTGCTGCAGCTTCTCGTGGTTTGAGGCCTGGCTTGCTCCACCCCCTGCTCTTGAGATTCTCCCGGATGTGGGCTGCATTTTGGCTGCATTTTGGGCTGGAGCTTCTCGTGGTTTGAGGCCTGGCTTGCTCCACCCCCTGCTCTTGAGATTCTCCCGGATGTGCGCTGCATTTTGGCTGCCTTTTGGGCTGGACCTTCTCATGCTTTGAGGCCTGGCTTGCTCCACCCCCTGCTCTTGATATTCTCCCGGATGTGGGCTGCATTTTGGCTGCCTTTTGGGCTGGAGCTTCTCGTGGTTTGAGGCCTGGCTTGCTCCCCTCCCTGCTCTTGAGATTCTCCCGGAGTTGGGCTGCATTTTGGCTGCTTTTTGGGCTGGAAATTCTCGTGGTTTGGGGCCTGGCTTGCTCCACCCCCTGCTCTTGATATTTTCCCGGATGTGGGCTGCATTTTGGCTGCTTTTTGGTCTGGAGCTTCTCATGGTTTGAGGCCTGGCTTGCTCCACCCCCTGCTCTTGAGATTCTCCTGGATGTGGGTTGCATTTTGGCTGCCTTTTGGGCTGGAGCTTCTCGTGGTTTGAGGCCTGGCTTGCTCCACTCCCTGCTCATGATATTCTCCCGGATGTGGGCTGCATTTTGGCTGCCTTTTGGGCTGGAGCTTCTCGTGGTTTGAGGCCTGGCTTGCTCCACCCCCTGCTCTTGAGATTCTCCCGGACCTGGGCTGCATTTTGGCTGCCTTTTGGGCTGGAGCTTCTCGTGGTTTGAGGCCTGGCTTGCTCCACCAACTTCTCTTGATATTCTCCCAGATGTGGGCTGCATTTTGGCTGCCTTTTGGGCTGGAGCTTCTCGTGGTTTGAGGCCTGCATTGTTCCAACCCAAGCTCTTGCTATTCTCCCGCTGGTGGGCTGGATTTTGGCTGCCTTTTGGGCTGGAGCTTCTCGTGGTTTGAGGCCTGGATTGCTCCAACCCCTGCTCTTGAGATTCTCCCGGATGTGGGCTGGATTTTGGCTGCCTTTTGGGCTGGAGCTTCTCGTGGTTTGAGGCCTGGCTTGCTCCACCCCCTGCTCTTGAGATTCTCCCGGATGTGGGCTGCATTTTGGCTGTCTTTTGGGCTGGAGCTTCTCGTGGTTTGAGGCCTAGCTTGCTCCACCCCCTGCTCTTGATATTCTCCCGGATGTGGGCTCCATTTTTGCTGCCTATTGGGCTGGAGCTTCTCATGGTTTGAGGCCTGGCTTGCTCCACCCCCTGCTCTTGAGATTCTCCCGGAAGTGGGCTTGATTTTGGCTGCATTTTGGGCTGGAGCTTCTCGTGGTTTGAGGCCTGGCTTCCTCCAAGCACTGCTCTTGAGATTCTCCTGGATGTGGGCTGCATTTTTGCTGCCATTTCGGCTGGAGCTTCTCGTGGTTTGAGGCCTGGCTTGCTCCACCCCCTGCTCTTGAGATTCTCCCGGAGGTGGACTGCATTTTGGCTGCCTTTTGGGCTGGAGCTTCTCGTGGTTTGAGGCCTCGCTTGCTCCACCCCCTGCTCTTGAGATTCTCCCGGATGTGTGCTGCATTTTGGCTGCCTTTTGGGCTGGACCTTCTCATGCTTTGAGGCCTGGCTTGCTCCACCCCCTGCTCTTGATATTCTCCCGGATGTGGGCTGCATTTTGGCTGCCTTTTGGGCTGGAGCTTCTCGTGGTTTGAGGCCTGGATTGCTCCACCCCCTGCTCTTGAGATTCTCCCGGATGTGGGCTGGATTTTGGCTGCCTTTTGGGCTGGAGCTTCTCGTGGTTTGAGGCCTGCCTTGCTCCACCCCCTGCTCTTGAGATTCTCCCGGAGGTGGGCTGCATTTTGGCTGTCTTTTGGGCTGGAGCTTCTCGTGGTTTGAGGCCTAGCTTGCTCCACCCCCTGCTCTTGATATTCTCCCGGATGTGGGCTCCATTTTTGCTGCCTATTGGGCTGGAGCTTCTCATGGTTTGAGGCCTGGCTTGCTCCACCCCCTGCTCTTGAGATTCTCCCGGAGGTGGGCTTGATTTTGGCTGCATTTTGGGCTGGAGCTTCTCGTGGTTTGAGGCCTGGCTTCCTCCAAGCACTGTTCTTGATATTCTCCTGGATATGGGCTGCATTTTTGCTGCCATTTCGGCTGGAGCTTCTCGTGGTTTGAGGCCTGCCTTGCTCCACCCCCTGCTCTTGAGATTCTCCCGGAGGTGGGCTGCATTTTGGCTGCCTTTTGGGCTGGAGCTTCTCGTGGTTTGAGGCCTCGCTTGCTCCACCCCCTGCTCTTGAGATTCTCCCGGATGTGTGCTGCATTTTGGCTGATTCTTGGGCTGGAGCTTCTCGTGGTTTGAGGCCTGGCTTGCTCCAACCCCTGCTCTTGAGATTCTCCTGGATGTGGGCTGCATTTTGGCTGCCTTTTGGGCTGGAGCTTCTCGTGGTTTGAGGCCTGGCTTGCTCCACCCCCTGCTCTTGAGATTCTCCCGGATGTGGTCTGGAGTTTGGCTGCCTTTTGGGCTGGAGCTTCTCGTGGTTTGAGGCCTGGCTTGCTCCACCCCCTGCTCTTGAGATTCTCCCGGAGGTGGGCTGCATTTTGGCTGCCTTTTGGGCTGGAGCTTCTCATGGTTTGAGGCCTGGCTTGCTCCACCCCCTGCTCTTGAGATTCTCCCGGATGTGGGCTGCATTTTGGCTGCCTTTTGGGCTGGAGCTTCTCGTGGTTTGAGGCCTGGCTTGCTCCACCCCCTGCTCTTGAGATTCTCCCGGATGTGGGCTGGATTTTGGCTGCCTTTTGGGCTGGAGCTTCTCGTGGTTTGAGGCCTGGCTTGCTCCACCCCCTGCTCTTGATATTTTCCCGGATGTGGGCTGCATTTTGGCTGCTTTTTGGGCTGGAGCTTCTCATGGTTTGAGGTCTGGCTTGCTCCACCCCCTGCCCATGATATTCTCCCAGATGTGGGCTGCATTATGGCTGCCTTTTTGGGCTGGAAATTCTCGTGGTTTGAGGCCTGGCTTGCTCCACCCCCTGCTCTTGAGATTCTCCCAGGTGTGGTCTGGATTTTCGCTGCACTTTGGGCTGGAGATTCTCGTGGTTTGAGGCCTGGCTTGCTCCACCCCCTGCTCTTGAGATTCTCCCGGAGGTGGGCTGCATTTTGGCTGCGTTTTGGGCTGGAGCTTCTCGTGGTTTGAGGCCTGGCTTGCTCCACCCCCTGCTCTTGAGATTCTCCCGGAGTTGGGCTGCATTTTGGCTGCCTTTTGGGCTGGAGCTTCTCGTGGTTTGAGGCCTGGCTTGCTCCACCCCCTGCTCTTGAGATTCTCCCGGAGGTGGGCTGCATTTTGGCTGCCTTTTGGGCTGGAGCTTCTCATGGTTTGAGGCCTGGCTTGCTCCACCCCCTGCTCTTGAGATTCTCCCGGAGGTGGGCTGCATTTTGGCTGCCTTTTGGGCTGGAGCTTCTCATGGTTTGAGGCCTGGCTTGCTCCACCCCCTGCTCTTGAGATTCTCCCGGAGGTGGGCTGCATTTTGGCTGCCTTTTGGGCTGGAGCTTCTCATGGTTTGAGGCCTGGCTTGCTCCACCCCCTGCTCTTGATATTCTCCCGGATGTGGGCTGCATTTTGGCTGCCTTTTGGGCTGGAGCTTCTCGTGGTTTGAGGCCTGGCTTGCTCCACTCCCTGCTCTTGAGATTCTCCCGGACCTGGGCTGCATTTTGGCTGCCTTTTGGGCTGGAGCTTCTCGTGGTTTGAGGCCTGGCTTGCTCCACCCCCTGCTCTTGAGATTCTCCCAGATGTGGGCTGCATTTTGGCTGCATTTTGGGCTGGAGCTTCTCATGGTTTGAGGCCTGCATTGCTCCAAACCCAGCTCTTGAGATTCTCCCGGATGTGGGCTGGATTTTGGCTGATATTTGGGCTGGAAATTCTCGTGGTTTGAGGCCTGGCTTGCTCCACCCCCTGCTCTTGATATTCTCCTGGATGTGGTCTGCATTTTGGCTGCCTTTTGGGCTGGAGCTTCTCCTGGTTTGAGGCCTGGCTTGCTCCACCCCCTGCTCTTGAGATTCTCCCGGATGTGGGCTGCATTTTGGCTGCCTTTTGGGCTAGAGCTTCTCGCGGTTTGAGGCCTGGCTTTCGCCACCAAAAGCTGTTGATATTCTCCCAGATGTGCGCTCGATTTTAGCTGCCTTTTGGGCTAGAGCTTCTTGTTGTTTGGGGCCTGGCTTGCTCCACCCCCTGCTCTTGAGATTCTCCCAGATGTGGGCTGGATTTTCACTGCCCTTTGGGCTGGAGATTCTCGTGCTTTGAGGCCTGGCTTGCTCCACCAACTTCTCTTGATATTCTCCCAGATTTGCGCTGGATTTTAGCTGCCTTTTGGGCTGGAGCTTCTCGTGGTTTGAGGCCTGCCTTCCTCCAACCCCTGCTCTTGATATTCTCCCAGATGTGGGCTGCATTTTGGCTGCCTTTTGGCCTGGAGCTTCTCGTGGTTTGAGGCCTGCATTGTTCCAACCCAAGCTCTTGCTATTCTCCCGCTGGTGGGCTGGATTTTGGCTGCATTTTGGGCTGGAGCTTCTCGTGGTTTGAGGCCTGGATTGCTCCACCCCCTGCTCTTGAGATTCTCCCGGATGTGGGCTGGATTTTGGCTGCCTTTTGGGCTGGAGCTTCTCGTGGTTTGAGGCCTGGCTTGCTCCACCCCCTGCTCTTGAGATTCTCCCGGAGGTGGGCTGCATTTTGGCTGTCTTTTGGGCTGGAGCTTCTCGTGGTTTGAGGCCTAGCTTGCTCCACCCCCTGCTCTTGATATTCTCCCGGATGTGGGCTCCATTTTTGCTGCCTATTGGGCTGGAGCTTCTCATGGTTTGAGGCCTGGCTTGCTCCACCCCCTGCTCTTGAGATTCTCCCGGAGGTGGGCTTGATTTTGGCTGCATTTTGGGCTGGAGCTTCTCGTGGTTTGAGGCCTGGCTTCCTCCAAGCACTGCTCTTGATATTCTCCCAGATGTGGGCTGCATTTTTGCTGCCATTTCGGCTGGAGCTTCTCGTGGTTTGAGGCCTGCCTTGCTCCACCCCCTGCTCTTGAGATTCTCCCGGAGGTGGGCTGCATTTTGGCTGCCTTTTGGGCTGGAGCTTCTCGTGGTTTGAGGCCTGGCTTGCTCCACCCCCTGCTCTTGAGATTCTCCGGATGTGGGCTGCATTTTGGCTGCCTTTTGGGCTGGAGCTTCTCGTGGTTTGAGGCCTGGCTTGCTCCACCCCCTGCTCTTGAGATTCTCCCGGATGTGGGCTGCATTTTGGTTGCTCTTTGGGCTGGAGCTTCTCGAGGTTTGAAGCCTGGCTTGCTTCATCCCCTGGTTTTGAAACTCTCCCGGATGTGGGCTGGAGTTTTGCTGCCTTTTGGGTTGGAAATTCTCGTGGTTTGAGGCCTGGCTTGCTCCACCCCCTGCTCTTGAGTTTCTCCCAGATGTGGGCTGCATTTTGGCTGCCTTTTGGGCTGGAGCTTCTCGTGGTTTGAGGCCTGGCTTGCTCCAGCCCCTGCTCTTGAGATTCTCCCGGATGTGGGCTGCATTTTGGCTGCATTTTGGGCTGGAGCTTCTCGTGGTTTGAGGCCTGATTTGCTCTGCTCCCTGCCCATGATATTCTCCCGGAGGTGGGCTGCATTTTGGCTGCATTTTGGGCTGGAGCTTCTCGTGGTTTGAGGCCTGGCTTGCTCCACCCCTTGCTCTTGATATTCTCCAGGATGTGGGCTGCATTTTGGCTGCCTATTGGGTGGAGCTTCTCAAGGTTTGAGGCCTGACTTGCTCCACCCCCTGCTCTTGAGATTCTCCCGGATGTGGGCTGCATTTTGGCTGCCTTTTGGGCTGGAGCTTCTCGTGGTTTGAGGCCTGGCTTGCTCCACCCCCTGCTCTTGAGATTCTCCCGGATGTGGGCTGCACTTTTGCTGCCATTTCGGCTGGAGCTTCTCGTGGTTTGAGGCCTGCATTGCTCCAACCCCTGCTCTTGATATTCTCCTGCAGGTGGGCTGCATTTTGGCTGCCTTTTGGGCTTGAAATTCTCGTGGTTTGAGGCCTTCCTTGCTCCGTCCCCTGCTCTTGAAATTCTCCCCGATGTGGGCTGGAGTTTAGCTGCATTTTGGGCTGGAGCTTCTTGTGGTTTGAGGCCTGGATTGCTCCAACCCCTGCTCTTGATATTCTCCCGGATGTGGGCTGGAGTTTAGCTGCATTTTGGGCTAGAGCTTCTCGTGGTTTGAGGCCTGGCTTGCTCCACCCCCTGGTCTTGAGATTCTCCCGGATGTGGGCTGCATTTTTGCTGCCATTTCGGCTGGAGCTTCTCGTGGTTTGAGGCCTGGCTTGCTCCACCCCCTGCTCTTGAAATTCTACCGGATGTGGCCTGGAGTTTAGCTGCATTTTGGGCTGGAGCTTCTCGTGGTTTGAGGCCTGGCTTGCTCCACCCCCTGCTCTTGAGATTCTCCCGGATGTGGGCTGCATTTTGGCTGCATTTGGGCTGGAGCTTCTCGTGGTTTGAGGCCTGGCTTGCTCCACCCCCTGCTCTTCATATTCTCCCGGAGTTGGGCTGCATTTTGGCTGCTTTTTGGGCTGGAGCTTCTCGTGGTTTGAGGCCTGGCTTGCTCCACCCCCTGCTCTTGAGATTCTCCCAGATGTGGGTTCGATTTTGGCTGCATTTTGGGCTGGAGATTCTCGTGGTTTGAGGCCTGGCTTGCTCCACCCCCTGCTCTTGAGATTCTCCCAGATGTGGGCTGCATTTTGGCTGCCTTTTGGGCTGGAGCTTCTCGTGGTTTGAGGCCTGGCTTGCTCTATCCCCTGGTTTTGAAATTCTCCCGGATTTGGGCTGGAGTTTAGCTGCATTTTGGGCTGGAGCTTCTTGTGGTTTGAGGCCTGGCTTGCTCCACCCCCTGCTCTTGAGATTCTCCCGGATGTGGGCTGCATTTTGGCTGCCTTTCGGGCTGGAGCTTCTCGTGGTTTGAGGCCTGCATTGCTCCAACCCCAGCTCTTGATATTCTCCTGCAGGTGGGCTGGATTTTGGCTGACTTTTGGGCTGGAAATTCTCATGGTTTGAGGCCTGCCTTGCTCCATGCCCTGCTCTTGAGATTCTCCCGGATGTGGGCTGGAGTTTAGCTTTATTTTGGGCTAGAGCTTCTCGTGGTTTGAGGCCTGGCTTGCTCCACCCCCTGCTCTTGAAATTCTCCAAATCCAAAATGCAGCCCACATGCGGGAGAATCTCAAGAGCTTGGGTGGAGCAAGGCAGGCCTCAAACCACGAGAAGCTCCAGCCCATAAGCAGCCATAATCCAGCCCACCTCCGGGAGAATCTCAAGAGCAGGGGATGGAGCAAGCCAGGCCTCAAACCACGAGAAGCTCCAGCCCAAAAGGCAGCCAAAATGCAGCCCAACTCCGAGAGAATATCAAGAGCAGGGGGTGGAGCAAGCCAGGCCTCAAACCACGAGAAGCTCCAGCCCTAAAGGCAGCCAAAATGCAGCCCACCTCCGGGAGAATATCAAGAGCAGGGGGTGGAGCAAGCCAGGCCTCAAACCACGAGAAGCTCCAGCTCAACAGGCAGCCAAAATTCAGCCCACCTCCGGGAGAATCTCAAGAGCAGGGGGTGGAGCAAGCCAGGCCTCAAACGACGAGAAGCTCCAGCCCAAATGGCAGCCAAAATGCAGCCCACATCCGGGAGAATCTCAAGAGCAGGGGGTGGAGCAAGCCAGGCCTCAAACCACGAGAAGCTCCAGCTCAACAGGCAGCCAAAATGCAGCCCACATCCAGGAGAATCTCAAGAGCAGGGGGTGGAGCAAGCCAGGCCTCAAACCACGAGAAGCTCCAGCCCAAAAGGCAGCCAAAATGCAGCCCACCTCCGGGAGAATCTCAAGAGCAGGGGGTGCAGCAAGCCAGGCCTCAAACCATTGGAAGCTGCAACCCAAAAGGCAGCCAAAATGCAGCCCACGTCCAGGAGAATATCAAGAGCAGGGGGTGGAGCAAGCCAGGGCTCAAACCACGAGAAGCTCCAGCCCAAAAGGCAGCCATAATCCAGCCCAAATGCGGGAGAATCTCAAGAGCAGGGGGTGGAGCAGGCCAGGCCTCAAACCACGAGAAGCTCCAGCCCAAAATGCAGCCAAAATCCAGCCCACATCCGGGACAATATCAAGAGCAGGGGGTGGAGCAAGCCAGGCCTCAAACCATGAGAAGCTCCAGCCCAAAATGCAGCCAAAATGCGGCCCACCTCCGGGAGAATCTCAAGAGCAGATTGTGGAGAAAGGCAGGCCTCAAACCAGGAGAAGATCCAACACAAAAGGCAGCCAAAATCCAGCCCACATCCGGCAGAATCTCAAGAGCAGGGGGTGGAGCAAGGCAGGCCTCAAACCTCGAGAAGCTCCAGCCCAAAAGGCAGCCAAAATGCAGCCCACATCCGGGAGAATCTCAAGAGCAGGGGGTGCAGCAAGCCAGGCCTCAAACCAGGAGAAGCTCCAACCCAAAAGGCAGCCAAAATGCAGCCCACGTCCAGGAGAATATCAAGAGCAGGGGGTGGAGCAAGCCAGGGCTCAAACCACGAGAAGCTCCAGCCCAAAAGGCAGCCATAATCCAGCCCAAATGCGGGAGAATCTCAAGAGCAGGGGGTGGAGCAGGCCAGGCCTCAAACCATGAGAAGCTCCAGCCCAAAAGGCAGCCAAAATGCAGCCCACATCCGGGAGAATCTCAAGAGCAGGGGGTGGAGCAAGCCAGGCCTCAAACCACAAGAAGCTCCAGCCCGAAATGCAGACAAAATCCAGCGCACATCCGGGAGAATCTCAAGAGCATGGGGTGGAGCAAGCCAGGCCTCAAACCACGAGAAGCTCCAGCCCAAAATGCAGCCAAAATGCAGCCCACCTCCGGGAGAATATCAAGAGCAGGGGTTGGAGCAAGCCAGGCCTCAAACCACGAGAAGCTCCACCACAAAAACGCAGCCATAATCCAGCCCACCTCCGGGAGAATCTCAAGAGTAGGGGGTGGAGCAAGCCAGGCCTCAAACCACGAGAAGCTCCAGCCCAAAATGCAGCCAAAATGCAGCCCACCTCCGGGAGAATATCAAGAGCAGGGGGTGGAGCAAGCCAGGCCTCAAACCACGAGAAGCTCCAGCCCAAAAGGCAGCCAAAATCCAGCCCACATCTGGGAGAATATCAAGAGCAGGGGGTGGAGCAAGCCAGGCCTGAACCCACGAGAAGCTCCAGCCCAGAAGGCAGCCAAAATGCAGCCCACATCCGGGAGAATCTCAACAGCTTGGTTGGAGCAAGCCAGGCCTCAAACCAGGAGAAGCTCCACCCCAAATGCAGCCATAATCCAGCCCACCTCCGGGAGAATCTCAAGAGCAGGGGGTGGAGCAAGCCAGGCCTCAAACCACGAGAAGCTCCAGCCCAAAATGCAGCCAAAATCCAGCCCACATCCGGGAGAAACTCAAGAGCAGGGGGTGGAGCAAGCCAGGCCTCAAACCACGAGAAGCTCCAGCCCAAAAGGCAGCCAAAATCCAGCCCACGTCCCAGAGAATCTCAGGAGCAGGGGGTGGAGCAAGCCAGGCCTCAAACCACGAGAAGCTCCAGCTCAACAGGCAGCCAAAATTCAGCCCACCTCTGGGAGAATCTCAAGAGCAGGGGATGGAGCAAGCCAGGCCTGAAACCACGAGAAGCTCCAGCCCAAAAGGCAGCCAAAATCCAGCCCACCTGCAGGAGAATCTCAAGAGCAGGGGGTGGAGCAAGCCAGGCCACAAACCACGAGAAGCTCCAGCCCAAAAGGCAGCCAAACTCCAGCCCACATCCGGGAGAATCTCAAGAGCAGGGGTTGGAGCAAGCCAGGCCTCAAACCACGAGAAGCTCCAGCCCAAAAGGCAGCCAAAATCCAGCCCACCTGCAGGAGAATCTCAAGAGCAGGGGGTGGAGCAAGCCAGGCCTCAAACCACGAGAAGCTCCAGCCCAAAATGCAGCCAAAATGCAGCTTACATCCGGGAGAATCTCAAGAGCAGGGGGTGGAGCAAGCCAGGCCTCAAACCACGAGAAGCTCCAGCCCAAAATGCAGCCAAAATCCAGCCCACCTCCGGGAGAATCTCAAGAGCAGGGGGTGGAGCAAGCCAGGCCTCAAACCATGAGAAGCTCCAGCCCAAAAGGCAGCCAAAATCCAGACCACCTCCGGGAGAATATCAAGAGCAGGTAGTGAAGCAAGCCAGGCCACAAACCACGAGAAGCTCCAGCCCAAAAGGCAGCCAAACTCCAGCCCACATCCGGGAGAATCTCAAGAGCAGGGGGTGGAGCAAGCCAGGCCTCAAACCACGAGAAACTCCAGCCCAAAAGGCAGCCAAAATGCAACCCACATCCGGGAGAATCTCAAGAGCAGGGGGTGGAGCAAGCCAGGCCTCAAACCACGAGAAGCTCCAGCCCGAAATGCAGCCAAAATCCAGCACACATCCGGGAGAATCTCAAGAGCATGGGGTGGAGCAAGCCAGGCCTCAAACCACGAGAAGCTCCAGCCAAAAAGGCAGCCAAAATGCAGCCCACCTCCGGGAGAATATCAAGAGCAGGGGTTGGAGCAAGCCAGGCCTCAAACCACGAGAAGCTCCACCCCAAAAACGCAGCCATAATCCAGCCCACATCTGGGAGATTGTCAAGAGCAGGGGGTGGAGCAAGCCAGGCCTCAAACCACGAGAAGCTCCAGCCCAAAATGCAGCCAAAATTCAGCCCACATCCGGGACAATATGAAGAGCAGGGGGTGGAGCAAGCCAGGCCTGAACCCACGAGAAGCTCCAGCCCAGAAGGCAGCCAAAATGCAGCCCACATGTGGGAGAATCTCAAGAGCAGGGAGTGGAGCAAGCCAGGCCTCAAACCACGAGAAGCTCCAGCCCATAAGCAGCCATAATCCAGCCCACCTCCGGGAGAATCTCAAGAGCATGGGGTGGAGCAAGCCAGGCCTCAAACCACGAGAAGCTCCAGCCCAAAATGCAGCCAAAATGCAGCCCACCTCCGGGAGAATATCAAGAGCAGGGGTTGGAGCAAGCCAGGCCTCAAACCACGAGAAGCTCCACCACAAAAACGCAGCCATAATCCAGCCCACATCTGGGAGAATCTCAAGAGTAGGGGGTGGAGCAAGCCAGGCCTCAAACCACGAGAAGCTCCAGCCCAAAATGCAGCCAAAATGCAGCCCACCTCCGGGAGAATCTCAAGAGCAGGGGGTGGAGCAAGCCAGGCCTCAAACCACGAGAAGCTCCAGCCCAAAAGGCAGCCAAAATCCAGCCCACATCCGGGAGAATATGAAGAGCAGGGGGTGGAGCAAGCCAGGCCTGAACCCACGAGAAGCTCCAGCCCAGAAGGCAGCCAAAATGCAGCCCACATCCGGGAGAATCTCAACAGCTTGGTTGGAGCAAGCCAGGCCTCAAACCACGAGAAGCTCCAGCCCAAAATGCAGCCAAAATCCAGCCCACATCCGGGAGAAACTCAAGAGCAGGGGGTGGAGCAAGCCAGGCCTCAAACCACGAGAAGCTCCAGCCCAAAAGGCAGCCAAAATCCAGCCCACGTCCCAGAGAATCTCAGGAGCAGGGGGTGGAGCAAGCCAGGCCTCAAACCACGAGAAGCTCCAGCTCAACAGGCAGCCAAAATTCAGCCCACCTCTGGGAGAATCTCAAGAGCAGGGGATGGAGCAAGCCAGGCCTGAAACCACGAGAAGCTCCAGCCCAAAAGGCAGCCAAAATCCAGCCCACCTGCAGGAGAATCTCAAGAGCAGGGGGTGGAGCAAGCCAGGCCACAAACCACGAGAAGCTCCAGCCCAAAAGGCAGCCAAACTCCAGCCCACATCCGGGAGAATCTCAAGAGCAGGGGTTGGAGCAAGCCAGGCCTCAAACCACGAGAAGCTCCAGCCCAAAAGGCAGCCAAAATCCAGCCCACCTGCAGGAGAATCTCAAGAGCAGGGGGTGGAGCAAGCCAGGCCTCAAACCACGAGAAGCTCCAGCCCAAAATGCAGCCAAAATGCAGCTTACATCCGGGAGAATCTCAAGAGCAGGGGGTGGAGCAAGCCAGGCCTCAAACCACGAGAAGCTCCAGCCCAAAATGCAGCCAAAATGCAGCCCACGTCCGGGAGAATCTCAAGAGCAGGGGGTGGAGCAAGCCAGGCCTCAAACCATGAGAAGCTCCAGCCCAAAAGGCAGCCAAAATCCAGACCACCTCCGGGAGAATATCAAGAGCAGGTAGTGAAGCAAGCCAGGCCACAAACCACGAGAAGCTCCAGCCCAAAAGGCAGCCAAACTCCAGCCCACATCCGGGAGAATCTCAAGAGCAGGGGGTGGAGCAAGCCAGGCCTCAAACCACGAGAAGCTCCAGCCCAAAAGGCAGCCAAAATGCAGCCCACATCCGGGAGAATCTCAAGAGCAGGGGGTGGAGCAAGCCAGGCCTCAAACCACGAGAAGCTCCAGCCCGAAATGCAGCCAAAATCCAGCACACATCCGGGAGAATCTCAAGAGCATGGGGTGGAGCAAGCCAGGCCTCAAACCACGAGAAGCTCCAGCCAAAAAGGCAGCCAAAATGCAGCCCACCTCCGGGAGAATATCAAGAGCAGGGGTTGGAGCAAGCCAGGCCTCAAACCACGAGAAGCTCCACCCCAAAAACGCAGCCATAATCCAGCCCACATCTGGGAGATTGTCAAGAGCAGGGGGTGGAGCAAGCCAGGCCTCAAACCACGAGAAGCTCCAGCCCAAAATGCAGCCAAAATTCAGCCCACATCCGGGACAATATGAAGAGCAGGGGGTGGAGAAAGCCAGGCCTGAACCCACGAGAAGCTCCAGCCGAGAAGGCAGCCAAAATGCAGCCCACATGTGGGAGAATCTCAAGAGCTTGGGTGGAGCAAGCCAGGCCTCAAACCACGAGAAGCTCCAGCCCATAAGCAGCCATAATCCAGCCCACCTCCGGGAGAATCTCAAGAGCAGGGGGTGGAGCAAGCCAGGCCTCAAACCACGAGAAGCTCCAGCTCAACAGGCAGCCAAAATTCAGCCCACCTCCGGGAGAATCTCAAGAGCAGGGGGTGGAGCAAGCCAGGCCTCAAACGACGAGAAGCTCCAGCCCAAATGGCAGCCAAAATGCAGCCCACATCCGGGAGAATCTCAAGAGCAGGGGGTGGAGCAAGCCAGGCCTCAAACCACGAGAAGCTCCAGCTCAACAGGCAGCCAAATGCAGCCCACATCCAGGAGAATCTCAAGAGCAGGGGGTGGAGCAAGCCAGGCCTCAAACCACGAGAAGCTCCAGCCCAAAAGGCAGCCAAAATGCAGCCCACCTGCGGGAGAATCTCAAGAGCAGGGGGTGGAGCAAGCCAGGCCTCAAACCAGGAGAAGCTCCAACCCAAAAGGCAGCCAAAATGCAGCCCACGTCCAGGAGAATATCAAGAGCAGGGGGTGGAGCAAGCCAGGGCTCAAACCACGAGAACCTCCAGCCCAAAAGGCAGCCATAATCCAGGCCAAATGCGGGAGAATCTCAAGAGCAGGGGGTGGAGCAGGCCAGGCCTCAAACCACGAGAAGCTCCAGCACAAAAGGCAGCCAAAATGCAGCCCACCTCCGGGAGAATCTCAAGAGCAGGGGGTGGAGCAAGCCAGGCCTCAAACCACGAGAAGCTCCAGCCCAAAATGCAGCCAAAATCCAGCCCACATCCGGGACAATATCAAGAGCAGGGGGTGGAGCAAGCCAGGCCTCAAACCATGAGAAGCTCCAGCCCAAAATGCAGCCAAAATGCGGCCCACCTCCGGGAGAATCTCAAGAGCAGATTGTGGAGAAAGGCAGGCCTCAAACCAGGAGAAGCTCCAACACAAAAGGCAGCCAAAATCCAGCCCACATCCGGGAGAATCTCAAGAGCAGGGGGTGGAGCAAGGCAGGCCTCAAACCTCGAGAAGCTCCAGCCCAAAAGGCCGCCAAACT
Source organism: Rhynochetos jubatus (assembly GCA_027574665.1). Classification (NCBI taxonomy): domain Eukaryota; kingdom Metazoa; phylum Chordata; class Aves; order Eurypygiformes; family Rhynochetidae; genus Rhynochetos; species Rhynochetos jubatus. The sequence goes on from JAQBHY010000071.1 coordinate 493,172, forward strand.
CCAGCCCACCTCCAGGAGAATATGAAAAGCAGTGGGTGGAGCAAGCCAGGCCTCAAACCACAAGAAGCTCCAGCCCAAAATGTAGCCAAAATGCAGCCCACCTCCGGGAGAATCTCAAGAGCAGGGGGTGGAGCAAGCCAGGCCTCAAACCATGAGAAGCTCCAGCCCAAAAGGCAGCAAAAATGCAGCCCACATCCGGGAGAATCTCAAGAGCAGGGGGTGGAGCAAGCCAGGCCTCAAACCACAAGAAGCTCCAGCCCGAAATGCAGCCAAAATCCAGCGCACATCCGGGAGAATCTCAAGAGCATGGGGTGGAGCAAGCCAGGCCTCAAACCACGAGAAGCTCCAGCCAAAAAGGCAGCCAAAATGCAGCCCACCTCCGGGAGAATATCAAGAGCAGGGGTTGGAGCAAGCCAGGCCTCAAACCACGAGAAGCTCCACCCCAAAAACGCAGCCATAATCCAGCCCACATCTGGGAGATTGTCAAGAGCAGGGGGTGGAGCAAGCCAGGCCTCAAACCACGAGAAGCTCCAGCCCAAAATGCAGCCAAAATTCAGCCCACATCCGGGACAATATGAAGAGCAGGGGGTGGAGCAAGCCAGGCCTCAAACCACGAGAAGCTCCAGCCCAAAAGGCAGCCATAATCCAGCCCAAATGCCGGAGAATCTCAAGAGCAGGGGGTGGAGCAGGCCAGGCCTCAAACCACGAGAAGCTCCAGCCCAAAATGCAGCCAAAATCCAGCCCACATCCGGGAGAATATCAAGAGCAGGGGGTGGAGCAAGCCAGGCCTCAAACCATGAGAAGCTCCAGCCCAAAAGGCAACCAAAATGCAGCCCACATCCGGGAGAATATGAAAAGCAGTGGGTGGAGCAAGCCAGGCCTCAAACCACAAGAAGCTCCAGCCCAAAATGTAGCCAAAATGCAGCCCACCTCCGGGAGAATCTCAAGAGCAGGGGGTGGAGCAAGCCAGGCCTCAAACCATGAGAAGCTCCAGCCCAAAAGGCAGCCAAAATGCAGCCCACATCCGGGAGAATCTCAAGAGCAGGGGGTGGAGCAAGCCAGGCCTCAAACCACAAGAAGCTCCAGCCCGAAATGCAGCCAAAATCCAGCGCACATCTGGGAGATTGTCAAGAGCAGGGGGTGGAGCAAGCCAGGCCTCAAACCACGAGAAGCTCCAGCCCAAAATGCAGCCAAAATTCAGCCCACATCCGGGACAATATGAAGAGCAGGGGGTGGAGCAAGCCAGGCCTGAACCCACGAGAAGCTCCAGCCCAGAAGGCAGCCAAAATGCAGCCCACATGCGGGAGAATCTCAAGAGCTTGGGTGGAGCAAGCCAGGCCTCAAATCACGAGAAGCTCCAGCCCATAAGCAGCCATAATCCAGCCCACCTCCGGGAGAATCTCAAGAGCAGGGGGTGGAGCAAGCCAGGCCTCAAACCACGAGAAGCTCCAGCTCAACAGGCAGCCAAAATTCAGCCCACCTCCGGGAGAATCTCAAGAGCAGGGGGTGGAGCAAGCCAGGCCTCAAACGACGAGAAGCTCCAGCCCAAATGGCAGCCAAAATGCAGCCCACATCCGGGAGAATCTCAAGAGCAGGGGGTGGAGCAAGCCAGGCCTCAAACCACGAGAAGCTCCAGCTCAACAGGCAGCCAAAATGCAGCCCACATCCAGGAGAATCTCAAGAGCAGGGGGTGGAGCAAGCCAGGCCTCAAACCACGAGAAGCTCCAGCCCAAAAGGCAGCCAAAATGCAGCCCACATCCGGGAGAATCTCAAGAGCAGGGGGTGCAGCAAGCCAGGCCTCAAACCAGGAGAAGCTCCAACCCAAAAGGCAGCCAAAATTCAGCCCACCTCCGGGAGAATCTCAAGAGCAGGGGGTGGAGCAAGCCAGGCCTCAAACCACGAGAAGCTCCAGCCCAAAATGCAGCCAAAATCCAGCCCACATCCGGGACAATATCAAGAGCAGGGGGTGGAGCAAGCCAGGCCTCAAACCATGAGAAGCTCCAGCCCAAAATGCAGCCAAAATGCGGCCCACCTCCGGGAGAATCTCAAGAGCAGATTGTGGAGAAAGGCAGGCCTCAAACCAGGAGAAGCTCCAACACAAAAGGCAGCCAAAATCCAGCCCAAATCCGGGAGAATCTCAAGAGCAGGGGGTGGAGCAAGGCAGGCCTCAAACCTCGAGAAGCTCCAGCCCAAAAGGCCGCCAAACTCCAGCCCACCTCCGGGAGAATATGAAAAGCAGTGGGTGGAGCAAGCCAGGCCTCAAACCACAAGAAGCTCCAGCCCAAAATGCAGCCAAAATGCAGCCCACCTCCGGGAGAATCTCAAGAGCAGGGGGTGGAGCAAGCCAGGCCTCAAACCATGAGAAGCTCCAGCCCGAAATGCAGCCAAAATCCAGCGCACATCTGGGAGATTGTCAAGAGCAGGGGGTGGAGCAACCCAGGCCTCAAACCACGAGAAGCTCCAGCTCAAAAGGCAGCCAAAATTCAGCCCACATCCGGGACAATATGAAGAGCAGGGGGTGGAGCAAGCCAGGCCTGAACCCACGAGAAGCTCCAGCCCAGAAGGCAGCCAAAATGCAGCCCACATGCGGGAGAATCTCAAGAGCTTGGGTGGAGCAAGCCAGGCCTCAAACCACGAGAAGCTCCAGCCCATAAGCAGCCATAATCCAGCCCACCTCCGGGAGAATCTCAAGAGCAGGGGATGGAGCAAGCCAGGCCTCAAACCACGAGAAGCTCCAGCTCAACAGGCAGCCAAAATTCAGCCCACCTCCGGGAGAATCTCAAGAGCAGGGGGTGGAGCAAGCCAGGCCTCAAACGACGAGAAGCTCCAGCCCAAATGGCAGCCAAAATGCAGCCCACATCCGGGAGAATCTCAAGAGCAGGGGGTGGAGCAAGCCAGGCCTCAAACCACGAGAAGCTCCAGCCCAAAAGGCAGCCAAACTCCAGCCCACATCCGGGAGAATCTCAAGAGCAGGGGGTGGAGCAAGCCAGGCCTCAAACCACAAGAAGGTCCAGCCCAAAATGCAGCCCACATCCGGGAGAATCTCAAGAGCAGGGGGTGGAGCAAGCCAGGCCTCAAACCACGAGAAGCTCCAGCTCAAAATGCAGCGAAAATGCAGCCCACATCTGGGAGAATCTCAAGAGCAGGGGGTGGAGCAAGCCAGGCCTCAAACCACGAGAAGCTCCAGCCAAAAAGGCAGCCAAAATGCAGCCCACCTCCGGGAGAATATCAAGAGCAGGGGGTGGAGCAAGCCAGGCCTCAAACCACGAGAAGCTCCAGCCCAAAAGGCAGCCAAAATCCAGCCCACCTCCGGGAGAATATGAAGAGCAGGGTGTGGAGCAAGCCAGGCCTGAACCCACGAGAAGCTCCAGCCCAGAAGGCAGCCAAAATGCAGCCCACATGCGGGAGAATCTCAAGAGCTTGGGTGGAGCAAGCCAGGCCTCAAACCACGAGAAGCTCCAGCCCAAAAGCAGCCATAATCCAGCCCACGTCCGGGAGAATCTCAAGAGCAGGGGGTGGAGCAAGCCAGGCCTCAAACCACAGAAGATCCAGCCCAAAAGGCAGCCAAAATCCAGCCCACGTCCCAGAGAAACTCATGAGCAGGGGGTGGAGCAAGCCAGGCCTCAAAAAACGAGAAGCTCCAGCCCAAAAGTCAGCCAAAATGCAGCCCACATCCGGGAGAATATCAATAGCAGGGGTTGGAGCAAGCCAGGGCTCAAACCACGAGAAGCTCCAGCCCAAAATGCAGCGAAAATGCAGCCCACGTCTGGGAGAATATCAAGAGCAGGGGGTGGAGCAAGCCAGGCCTCAAACCACGAGAAGCTCCAGCCCAAAAAAAGCCACAATCCAGCCCACATCCGGGAGAATCTCAAGAGCAGGGGATGGAGCAAGCCAGGCCTCAAACCACGAGAAGCTCCAGCCCAAAAGGCAGCCAAAATGCAGCCCACCTCCGGGAGAATCTCAAGAGCAGGGGGTGGAGGAAGCCAGGCCTCAAACCACGAGAAGCTCCAGCCCAAAAGGCAGCCAAAATCCAGCCCACATCTGGGAGATTATCAAGAGCAGGGGGTGGAGCAAGCCAGGCCTCAAACCATGAGAAGCTCCAGCCCAAAAGGCAGCCAAAATCCAGCCCACATCTGGGAGAATCTCAAGAGCAGGGGGTGGAGCAAGCCAGGCCTCAAACCACGAGAAGCTCCAGCCCAAAATGCAGCCAAAATGCAGCCCATATCCAGGAGAATCTCAAGAGCAGGGGGTGGAGCAAGCCAGGCCTCAAACCACGAAAATCTCCAGCCAAAAAGGCAGCCAAAATGCAGCCCACATCCGGGAGAATCTCAAGAGCAGGGGGTGGAGCAAGCCAGGCCTCAAACCACAAGAAGCTCCAGCTCAAAAGGCAGCCAAAATGCAGCCCACCTCCGGGAGAATCTCAAGAGCAGGGGGTGGAGCAAGCCAGGCCTCAAACCACGAGAAGCTCCAGCCCAAAAGGCAGCCAAAATCCAGCGCATATCCGGGAGAATCTCAAGAGCAGGGGGTGGAGGAAGCCAGGCCTCAAACCACAAGAAGCTCGAGCTCAAAAGGCAGCCAAAATGCAGCCCACATCCGGGAGAATCTCAAGAGCAGGGGGTGGAGCAAGCCAGGCCTCAAACCACGAGAAGCTCCAGCCCAAAATGCAGCCAAAATCCAGCCCACGTCCCAGAGAAACTCAAGAGCAGGGGGTGGAGCAAGCCAGGCCTCAAACCACGAGAAGCTCCAGCTCAACAGGCAGCCAAAATTCAGCCCACCTCCGGGAGAATCTCAAGAGCAGGGGGTGGAGCAAGCCAGGCCTCAAACCACGAGAAGCTCCAGCCCAAAATGCAGCCAAAATCCAGCCCACATCCGGGACAATATCAAGAGCAGGGGGTGGAGCAAGCCAGGCCTCAAACCATGAGAAGCTCCAGCCCAAAATGCAGCCAAAATGCGGCCCACCTCCGGGAGAATCTCAAGAGCAGATTGTGGAGAAAGGAAGGCCTCAAACCAGGAGAAGCTCCAACACAAAAGGCAGCCAAAATCCAGCCCAAATCCGGGAGAATCTCAAGAGCAGGGGGTGGAGCAAGGCAGGCCTCAAACCTCGAGAAGCTCCAGCCCAAAAGGCCGCCAAACTCCAGCCCACCTCCGGGAGAATATGAAAAGCAGTGGGTGGAGCAAGCCAGGCCTCAAACCACAAGAAGCTCCAGCCCAAAATGCAGCCAAAATGCAGCCCACCTCCGGGAGAATCTCAAGAGCAGGGGGTGGAGCAAGCCAGGCCTCAAACCATGAGAAGCTCCAGCCCAAAAGGCAGCCAAATCCAGACCACCTCCGGGAGAATATCAAGAGCAGGTAGTGAAGCAAGCCAGGCCTCAAACCACGAGAAGCTCCAGCCCAAAAGGCAGCCAAACTCCAGCCCACATCCGGGAGAATCTCAAGAGCAGGGGGTGGAGCAAGCCAGGCCTCAAACCACAAGAAGGTCCAGCCCAAAATGCAGCCAAAATCCAGCGCACATCCAGGAGAATCTCAAGAGCAGGGGGTGGAGCAAGCCAGGCCTCAAACCACGAGAAGCTCCAGCTCAAAATGCAGCGAAAATGCAGCCCACATCTGGGAGAATCTCAAGAGCAGGGGGTGGAGCAAGCCAGGCCTCAAACCACGAGAAGCTCCAGCCAAAAATGCAGCCAAAATGCAGCCCACCTCCGGGAGAATATCAAGAGCAGGGGTTGGAGCAAGGCAGGCCTCAAACCACGAGAAGCTCCACCCCAAAAACGCAGCCATAATCCAGCCCACATCTGGGAGAATCTCAAGAGCAGGGGGTGGAGGAATCCAGGCCTCAAACCACGAGAAGCTGCAGCCCAAAATGCAGCCAAAATTCAGCCCACATCCGGGACAATATCAAGAGCAGGGGGTGGAGCAAGCCAGGCCTCAAACCACGAGAAGCTCCAGCCCAAAAGGCAGCCAAAATGCAGCCCACCTCCGGGAGAATCTCAAGAGCAGGGGGTGGAGCAAGCCAGGCCTCAAACCACGAGAAGCTCCAGCCCAGAAGGCAGCCAAAATGCAGCCCACATGCGGGAGAATCTCAAGAGCTTGGGTGGAGCAAGCCAGGACTCAAACCACAAGAAGCTCCAGCCCAAAAAGCAGCCATAATCCAGCCCACGTCCGGGAGAATCTCAAGAGCAGGGGGTGGAGCAAGCCAGGCCTCAAACCACGAGAAGCTCCAGCCCAAAAGGCAGCCAAAATGCAGCCCACCTCCGGGAGAATCTCAAGAGCAGGGGGTGGAGGAAGCCAGGCCTCAAACCACGAGAAGCTCCAGCCCAAAAGGCAGCCATAATCCAGCCCACATCTGGGAGATTATCAAGAGCAGGGGGTGGAGCAAGCCAGGCCTCAAACCATGAGAAGCTCCAGCCCAAAAGGCAGCCAAAATCCAGCCCACATCTGGGAGAATCTCAAGAGCAGGGGGTGGAGCAAGCCAGGCCTCAAACCACGAGAAGCTCCAGCCCAAAAGGCAGCCAAAATGCAGCCCACATCTGGGATAATCTCAAGAGCAGGGGTTGGAGCAAGCCAGGCCTCAAACCACGAGAAGCTCCAGCCCAAAATGCAGCCAAAATGCAGCCCACGTCCGGGAGAATCTCAAGAGCAGGGGATGGAGCAAGCCAGGCCTCAAACCACGAGAAGCTCCAGCCCAAAATGCAGCCAAAATGCAGCCCACATCCAGGAGAATCTCAAGAGCAGGGGGTGGAGCAAGCCAGGCCTCAAACCACGAGAATCTCCAGCCCAAAAGGCAGCCAAAATGCAGCCCACATCCGGGAGAATCTCAAGAGCAGGGGGTGGAGCAAGCCAGGCCTCAAACCACGAGAAGCTCCAGCTCAAAAGGCAGCCAAAATGCAGCCCACCTCCGGGAGAATATCAAGAGCAGGCGGTGGAGCAAGCCAGGCCTCAAACCACGAGAAGCTCCAACCCAAAAGGCAGCCAAAATCCAGCGCATATCCAGGAGAATCTCAAGAGCAGGGGGTGGAGCAAGCCAGGCCTCAAACCACAAGAAGCTCGAGCTCAAAAGGCAGCCAAAATGCAGCCCACATCCGGGAGAATCTCAAGAGCAGGGGGTGGAGCAAGCCAGGCCTCAAACCACGAGAAGCTCCAGCCCAAAAGACAGCCAAATCCAGCCCACGTCCCGGAGAAAATCAAGAGCAGGGGGTGCAGCAAGCCAGGCCTCAAACCACGAGAAGCTCCAGCCCAAAATGCAGCCAAAATGCAGCCCACGTCCGGGAGAATCTCAAGAGCAGGGGATGGAGCAAGCCAGGCCTCAAACCACGAGAAGCTCCAGCCCAAAAGGCAGCCAAAATGCAGCCCACATCCGGGAGAATCTCAAGAGCAGGGGGTGGAGCAAGCCAGGCCTCAAACCACGAGAAGCTCCAGCCCAAAAGGCAGCCAAAATCCAGCCCACATCCGGGAGAATCTCAAGAGCAGGGGGTGGAGCAAGCCAGGCCTCAAACCACAAGAAGCTCCAGCTCAAAAGGCAGCCAAAATGCAGCCCACCTCCGGGAGAATCTCAAGAGCAGGGGGTGGAGCAAGCCAGGCCTCAAACCACGAGAAGCTCCAGCCCAAAAGGCAGCCAAAATGCAGCCCACCTCCGGGAGAATCTCAAGAGCAGGGGGTGGAGCAAGCCAGGCCTCAAACCACGAGAAGCTCCAGCCCAAAAGGCAGCCAAAATCCAGCCCACGTCCCGGAGAAACTCAAGAGCAGGGGGTGGAGCAAGCCAGGCCTCAAACCACGAGAAGCTCCAGCCCAAAAAGGCAGCCAAAATCCAGCGCATATCCGGGAGAATCTCAAGAGCAGGGGGTGGAGCAAGCCAGGCCTCAAACCACAAGAAGCTCGAGCTCAAAAGGCAGCCAAAATGCAGCCCACCTCCGGGAGAATCTCAAGAGCAGGGGGTGGAGCAAGCCAGGCCTCAAACCACGAGAAGCTCCAGCCCAAAAGGCAGCCAAAATCCAGCCCACGTCCCGGAGAAACTCAAGAGCAGGGGGTGGAGCAAGCCAGGCCTCAAACCACAAGAAGCTCCAGCCCAAAAGGCAGCCAAAATCCAGACCACCTCCGGGAGAATATCAAGAGCAGGTAGTGAAGCAAGCCAGGCCTCAAACCACGAGAAGCTCCAGCCCAAAAGGCAGCCAAACTCCAGCCCACATCCGGGAGAATCTCAAGAGCAGGGGGTGGAGCAAGCCAGGCCTCAAACCACGAGAAGCTCCAGCCCAAAAGGCAGCCAAAATCCAGCCCACATCCGGGAGAATCTCAAGAGCAGGGGGTGGAGCAAGCCAGGCCTCAAACCACAAGAAGGTCCAGCCCAAAATGCAGCCAAAATCCAGCGCACATCCGGGAGAATCTCAAGAGCAGGGGGTGGAGCAAGCCAGGCCTCAAACCACGAGAAGCTCCAGCTCAAAATGCAGCGAAAATGCAGCCCACATCTGGGAGAATCTCAAGTGCAGGGGGTGGAGCAAGCCAGGCCTCAAACCACGAGAAGCTCCAGCCAAAAAGGCAGCCAAAATGCAGCCCACCTCCGGGAGAATATCAAGAGCAGGGGTTGGAGCAAGGCAGGCCTCAAACCACGAGAAGCTCCACCCCAAAAACGCAGCCATAATCCAGCCCACATCTGGGAGAATCTCAAGAGCAGGGGGTGGAGCAATCCAGGCCTCAAACCACGAGAAGCTCCAGCCCAAAATGCAGCCAAAATTCAGCCCACATCCGGGAGAATCTCAAAAGCAGGGGGTGGAGCAAGCCAGGCCTCAAACCATGAGAAGCTCCAGCCCAAAAGGCAGCCAAAATCCAGCCCACCTCCGGGAGAATATGAAGAGCAGGGGGTGGAGCAAGCCAGGCCTGAACCCACGAGAAGCTCCAGCCCAGAAGGCAGCCAAAATGCAGCCCACATGCAGGAGAATCTCAAGAGCTTGGGTGGAGCAAGCCAGGCCTCAAACCACGAGAAGCTCCAGCCCAAAAGCAGCCATAATCCAGCCCACGTCCGGGAGAATCTCAAGAGCAGGGGGTGGAGCAAGCCAGGCCTCAAACCACGAGAAGCTCCAGCCCAAAAGGCAGCCAAAATCCAGCCCACGTCCCAGAGAAACTCAAGAGCAGGGGGTGGAGCAAGCCAGGCCTCAAAAAACGAGAAGCTCCAGCCCAAAAGGCAGCCAAAATGCAGCCCACATCCGGGAGAATATCAATAGCAGGGGTTGGAGCAAGCCAGGGCTCAAACCACGAGAAGCTCCAGCCCAAAAGGCAGCCAAAATGCAGCCCACATCCGGGAGAATATCAATAGCAGGGGTTGGAGCAAGCCAGGCCTCAAACCATGAGAAGCTCCAGCCCAAAAAAAGCCACAATCCAGCCCACATCCGGGAGAATCTCAAGAGCAGGGGGTGGAGCAAGCCAGGCCTCAAACCACGAGAAGCTCCAGCCCAAAAGGCAGCCAAAATGCAGCCCACCTCCGGGAGAATCTCAAGAGTAGGGGTTGGAGCAAGCCAGGCCTCAAACCACGAGAAGCTCCAGCCCAAAAGGCAGCCATAATCCAGCCCACATCTGGGAGATTATCAAGAGCAGGGGGTGGAGCAAGCCAGGCCTCAAACCATGAGAAGCTCCAGCCCAAAAGGCAGCCAAAATCCAGCCCACATCTGGGAGAATCTCAAGAGCAGGGGGTGGAGCAAGCCAGGCCTCAAACCACGAGAAGCTCCAGCCCAAAAGGCAGCCAAAATGCAGCCCACATCTGGGATAATCTCAAGAGCAGGGGTTGGAGCAAGCCAGGCCTCAAACCACGAGAAGCTCCAGCCCAAAATGCAGCCAAAATGCAGCCCACGTCTTTGAGAATCTCAAGAGCAGGGGATGGAGCAAGCCAGGCCTCAAACCACGAGAAGCTCCAGCCCAAAATGCAGCCAAAATGCAGCCCACATCCAGGAGAATCTCAAGAGCAGGGGGTGGAGCAAGCCAGGCCTCAAACCACGAGAATCTCCAGCCCAAAAGGCAGCCAAAATGCAGCCCACATCCGGGAGAATCTCAAGAGCAGGGGGTGGAGCAAGCCAGGCCTCAAACCACAAGAAGCTCCAGCTCAAAAGGCAGCCAAAATGCAGCCCACATCCGGGAGAATCTCAAGAGCAGGGGGTGAAGCAAGCCAGGCCTCAAACCAGGAGAAGCTCCAACCCAAAATGCAGCCAAAATCCAGCCCACGTCCCGGAGAAACTCAAGAGCAGGGGGTGGAGCAAGCCAGGCCTCAAACCACGAGAAGCTCCAGCCCAAAAGGCAGCCAAAATGCAGCCCACATCCGGGAGAATCTCAAGAGCAGGGGGTGGAGCAAGCCAGGCCTCAAACCACGAGAAGCTCCAGCCCAAAAGGCAGCCAAAATGCAGCCCACCTCCGGGAGAATCTCAAGAGCAGATTGTGGAGAAAGGCAGGCCTCAAACCAGGAGAAGCTCCAACACAAAAGGCAGCCAAAATGCAGCCCACATACGGGAGAATCTCAAGAGCAGGGGGTGGAGCAAGGCAGGCCTCAAACCTCGAGAAGCTCCAGCCCAAAAGGCCGCCAAACTCCAGCCCACCTCCGGGAGAATATGAATAGCAGTGGGTGGAGCAAGCCAGGCCTCAAACCACAAGAATCTCCAGCCCAAAAGGCAGCCAAAATCCAGCCCACATCCGGGAGAATATCAAGAGCAGGGGGTGGAGCAAGCCAGGCCTCAAACCACGAGAAGCTCCAGCCCAAAAGGCAGCCAAAATCCAGCCCACCTCCGGGAGAATCTCAAGAGCGGGGGTGGAGCAAGCCAGGCCTCAAACCACGAGAAGCTCCAGCCCAAAAGGCAGCCAAAATGCAGCCCAACTCTGAGAGAATATCAAGAGCAGGGGGTGGAGCAAGCCAGGCCTCAAACCACGAGAAGCTCCAGCCCAAAAGGCAGCCATAATGCAGCCCACCTCTGGGAGAATCTCAAGAGCAGGGGGTGGAGCAAGCCATGCCTCAAACCACGAGAAGCTCCAGCCCAAAAGGCAGCCAAAATGCAGCCCACATTCGGGAGAATCTCAAGAGCAGGGGATGGAGCAAGCCAGGCCTCAAACCACGAGAAGCTCCAGCCCAAAAGGCAGCCAAAATGCAGCCCACCTCCGGGAGAATCTCAAGAGCAGGGGTTGTGGAGCAAGGCAGGCCTCAAACCAGGAGAAGCTCCATCCGAAAAGGCAGCCAAAATGCAGCCCACATCCGGGACAATATCAAGAGCAGGGGGTGGAGCAAGCCAGGCCTCAAACCACGAGAAGCTCCAGCCAAAAAGGCAGCCAAAATCCAGCGCATATCCGGGAGAATCTCAAGAGCAGGGGGTGGAGCAAGCCAGGCCTCAAACCACGAGAAGCTCCAGCCCAAAAGGCAGCCAAAATCCAGCCCACCTCCGGGAGAATCTCAAGAGCAGGGGGTGGAGCAAGCCAGGCCTGAACCCACGAGAAGCTCCAGCCCAGAAGGCAGCCAAAATGCAGCCCACATGCGGGAGAATCTCAAGAGCTTGGGTGGAGCAAGCCAGGCCTCAAACCACGAGAAGCTCCAGCCCAAAAGCAGCCATAATCCAGCCCACGTCCGGGAGAATCTCAAGAGCAGGGGGTGGAGCAAGCCAGGCCTCAAACCACGAGAAGCTCCAGCCCAAAAGGCAGCCAAAATCCAGCCCACGTCCCAGAGAAACTCATGAGCAGGGGGTGGAGCAAGCCAGGCCTCAAAAAACGGCGAAGCTCCAGCCCAAAAGGCAGCCAAAATGCAGCCCACATCCGGGACAATATGAAGAGCAGGGGGTGGAGCAAGCCAGGCCTCAAACCACGAGAAGCTCCAGCCCAAAATGCAGCGAAAATGCAGCCCACGTCTGGGAGAATATCAAGAGCAGGGGGTGGAGCAAGCCAGGCCTCAAACCACGAGAAGCTCCAGCCCAAAAAAAGCCACAATCCAGCCCACATCCGGGAGAATCTCAAGAGCAGGGGGTGGAGCAAGCCAGGCCTCAAACCACGAGAAGCTCAGCCCAAAAGGCAGCCAAAATGCAGCCCACCTCCGGGAGAATCTCAAGAGCAGGGGGTGGAGGAAGCCAGGCCTCAAACCACGAGAAACTCCAGCCCAAAAGGCAGCCATAATCCAGCCCACATCTGGGAGATTATCAAGAGCAGGGGGTGGAGCAAGCCAGGCCTCAAACCAGGAGAAGCTCCAGCCCAAAAGGCAGCCAAAATCCAGCCCACATCTGGGAGAATCTCAAGAGCAGGGGGTGGAGCAAGCCAGGCCTCAAACCATGAGAAGCTCCAGCCCAAAAGGCAGCCAAAATGCAGCCCACATCTGGGATAATCTCAAGAGCAGGGGGTGGAGCAAGCCAGGCCTCAAACCACGAGAAGCTCCAGCCCAAAATGCAGCCAAAATGCAGCCCACGTCCGGGAGAATCTCAAGAGCAGGGGATGGAGCAAGCCAGGCCTCAAACCACGAGAAGCTCCAGCCCAAAATGCAGCCAAAATGCAGCCCACATCCAGGAGAATCTCAAGAGCAGGGGGTGGAGCAAGCCAGGCCTCAAACCACGAGAATCTCCAGCCCAAAAGGCAGCCAAAATGCAGCCCACATCCGGGAGAATCTCAAGAGCAGGGGGTGGAGCAAGCCAGGCCTCAAACCACAAGAAGCTCCAGCTCAAAAGGCAGCCAAAATGCAGCCCACCTCCGGGAGAATCTCAAGAGCAGGGGGTGGAGCAAGCCAGGCCTCAAACCACGAGAAGCTCCAGCCCAAAAGGCAGCCAAAATCCAGCGCATATCCGGGAGAATCTCAAGAGCAGGGGGTGGAGCAAGCCAGGCCTCAAACCACAAGAAGCTCGAGCTCAAAAGGCAGCCAAAATGCAGCCCACCTCCGGGAGAATCTCAAGAGCAGGGGGTGGAGCAAGCCAGGCCTCAAACCACGAGAAGCTCCAGCCCAAAATGCAGCCAAAATCCAGCCCACGTCCCGGAGAAACTCAAGAGCAGGGGGTGGAGCAAGCCAGGCCTCAAACCACGAGAAGCTCCAGCTCAACAGGCAGCCAAAATTCAGCCCACCTCCGGGAGAATCTCAAGAGCAGGGGGTGGAGCAAGCCAGGCCTCAAACCACGAGAAGCTCCAGCCCAAAATGCAGCCAAAATGCAGCCCACCTCCGGGAGAATCTCAAGAGCAGGGGGTGGAGCAAGCCAGGCCTCAAACCACGAGAAGCTCCAGCCCAAAAGGCAGCCAAAATGCAGCCCACATCTGGGATAATCTCAAGAGCAGGGGGTGGAGCAAGCCAGGCCTCAAACCACGAGAAGCTCCAGCCCAAAATGCAGCCAAAATGCAGCCCACGTCCGGGAGAATCTCAAGAGCAGGGGATGGAGCAAGCCAGGCCTCAAACCACGAGAAGCTCCAGCCCAAAATGCAGCCAAAATGCAGCCCACATCCGGGAGAATCTCAAGAGCAGGGGGTGGAGCAAGCCAGGCCTCAAACCACGAGAAGCTCCAGCCCAAAAGGCAGCCAAAATCCAGCCCACATCCGGGAGAATCTCAAGAGCAGGGGGTGGAGCAAGCCAGGCCTCAAACCACAAGAAGCTCCAGCTCAAAAGGCAGCCAAAATGCAGCCCACCTCCGGGAGAATCTCAAGAGCAGGGGGTGGAGCAAGCCAGGCCTCAAACCACGAGAAGCTCCAGCCCAAAAGGCAGCCAAAATCCAGCGCATATCCGGGAGAATCTCAAGAGCAGGGGGTGGAGCAAGCCAGGCCTCAAACCACAAGAAGCTCGAGTTCAAAAGGCAGCCAAAATGCAGCCCACCTCCGGGAGAATCTCAAGAGCAGGGGGTGGAGCAAGCCAGGCCTCAAACCACGAGAAGCTCCAGCCCAAAATGCAGCCAAAATCCAGCCCACGTCCCGGAGAAACTCAAGAGCAGGGGGTGGAGCAAGCCAGGCCTCAAACCACGAGAAGCTCCAGCTCAACAGGCAGCCAAAATTCAGCCCACCTCCGGGAGAATCTCAAGAGCAGGGGGTGGAGCAAGCCAGGCCTCAAACCACGAGAAGCTCCAGCCCAAAATGCAGCCAAAATGCAGCCCACCTCCGGGAGAATCTCAAGAGCAGGGGGTGGAGCAAGCCAGGCCTCAAACCACGAGAAGCTCCAGCCCAAAAGGCAGCCAAAATGCAGCCCACATCTGGGATAATCTCAAGAGCAGGGGGTGGAGCAAGCCAGGCCTCAAACCACGAGAAGCTCCAGCCCAAAATGCAGCCAAAATGCAGCCCACGTCCGGGAGAATCTCAAGAGCAGGGGATGGAGCAAGCCAGGCCTCAAACCACGAGAAGCTCCAGCCCAAAATGCAGCCAAAATGCAGCCCACATCCGGGAGAATCTCAAGAGCAGGGGGTGGAGCAAGCCAGGCCTCAAACCACGAGAAGCTCCAGCCCAAAAGGCAGCCAAAATCCAGCCCACATCCGGGAGAATCTCAAGAGCAGGGGGTGGAGCAAGCCAGGCCTCAAACCACAAGAAGCTCCAGCTCAAAAGGCAGCCAAAATGCAGCCCACCTCCGGGAGAATCTCAAGAGCAGGGGGTGGAGCAAGCCAGGCCTCAAACCACGAGAAGCTCCAGCCCAAAAGGCAGCCAAAATCCAGCGCATATCCGGGAGAATCTCAAGAGCAGGGGGTGGAGCAAGCCAGGCCTCAAACCACAAGAAGCTCGAGCTCAAAAGGCAGCCAAAATGCAGCCCACCTCCGGGAGAATCTCAAGAGCAGGGGGTGGAGCAAGCCAGGCCTCAAACCACGAGAAGCTCCAGCCCAAAAGGCAGCCAAAATCCAGCCCACGTCCCGGAGAAACTCAAGAGCAGGGGGTGGAGCAAGCCAGGCCTCAAACCACGAGAAGCTCCAGCCCAAAAGGCAGCCAAAATCCAGCGCATATCCGGGAGAATCTCAAGAGCAGGGGGTGGAGCAAGCCAGGCCTCAAACCACAAGAAGCTCGAGCTCAAAAGGCAGCCAAAATGCAGCCCAACTCCGGGAGAATCTCAAGAGCAGGGGGTGGAGCAAGCCAGGCCTCAAACCACGAGAAGCTCCAGCCCAAAAGGCAGCCAAAATCCAGCCCAAGTCCCGGAGAAACTCAAGAGCAGGGGGTGGAGCAAGCCAGGCCTCAAACCACGAGAAGCTCCAGCTCAACAGGCAGCCAAAATTCAGCCCACCTCCGGGAGAATCTCAAGAGCAGGGGGTGGAGCAAGCCAGGCCTCAAACCACGAGAAGCTCCAGCCCAAAATGCAGCCAAAATCCAGCCCACATCCGGGACAATATCAAGAGCAGGGGGTGGAGCAAGCCAGGCCTCAAACCATGAGAAGCTCCAGCCCAAAATGCAGCCAAACTCCAGCCCACGTCTGGGAGAATATCAAGAGCAGGGGGTGGAGCAAGCCAGGCCTCAAACCACAAGAAGCTCCAGCCCAAAAGGCAGCCAAAATCCAGACCACCTCCGGGAGAATATCAAGAGCAGGTAGTGAAGCAAGCCAGGCCTCAAACCACGAGAAGCTCCAGCCCAAAAGGCAGCCAAACTCCAGCCCACATCCGGGAGAATCTCAAGAGCAGGGGGTGGAGCAAGCCAGGCCTCAAACCACGAGAAGCTCCAGCCCAAAAGGCAGCCAAAATCCAGCCCACATCCGGGAGAATCTCAAGAGCAGGGGGTGGAGCAAGCCAGGCCTCAAACCACAAGAAGGTCCAGCCCAAAATGCAGCCAAAATCCAGCGCACATCCGGGAGAATCTCAAGAGCAGGGGGTGGAGCAAGCCAGGCCTCAAACCACAAGAAGCTCCAGCTCAAAATGCAGCGAAAATGCAGCCCACATCTGGGAGAATCTCAAGAGCAGGGGGTGGAGCAAGCCAGGCCTCAAACCACGAGAAGCTCCAGCCAAAAAGGCAGCCAAAATGCAGCCCACCTCCGGGAGAATATCAAGAGCAGGGGTTGGAGCAAGGCAGGCCTCAAACCACGAGAAGCTCCACCCCAAAAACGCAGCCATAATCCAGCCCATATCTGGGAGAATCTCAAGAGCAGGGGGTGGAGCAATCCAGGCCTCAAACCACGAGAAGCTCCAGCCCAAAATGCAGCCAAAATTCAGCCCACATCCGGGAGAATCTCAAAAGCAGGGGGTGGAGCAAGCCAGGCCTCAAACCACGAGAAGCTCCAGCCCAAAAGGCAGCCAAAATCCAGCCCACCTCCGGGAGAATATGAAGAGCAGGGGGTGGAGCAAGCCAGGCCTGAACCCACGAGAAGCTCCAGCCCAGAAGGCAGCCAAAATGCAGCCCACATGCAGGAGAATCTCAAGAGCTTCGGTGGAGCAAGCCAGGCCTCAAACCACGAGAAGCTCCAGCCCAAAAGCAGCCATAATCCAGCCCACGTCCGGGAGAATCTCAAGAGCAGGGGGTGGAGCAAGCCAGGCCTCAAACCACGAGAAGCTCCAGCCCAAAAGGCAGCCAAAATCCAGCCCACGTCCCAGAGAAACTCAAGAGCAGGGGGTGGAGCAAGCCAGGCCTCAAAAAACGAGAAGCTCCAGCCCAAAAGGCAGCCAAAATGCAGCCCACATCCGGGAGAATATCAATAGCAGGGGTTGGAGCAAGCCAGGGCTCAAACCACGAGAAGCTCCAGCCCAAAAGGCAGCCAAAATGCAGCCCACATCCGGGAGAATATCAATAGCAGGGGTTGGAGCAAGCCAGGCCTCAAACCATGAGAAGCTCCAGCCCAAAAAAAGCCACAATCCAGCCCACCTCCGGGAGAATCTCAAGAGCAGGGGGTGGAGCAAGCCAGGCCTCAAACCACGAGAAGCTCCAGCCCAAAAGGCAGCCAAAATGCAGCCCACCTCCGGGAGAATCTCAAGAGTAGGGGTTGGAGCAAGCCAGGCCTCAAACCACGAGAAGCTCCAGCCCAAAAGGCAGCCATAATCCAGCCCACATCTGGGAGATTATCAAGAGCAGGGGGTGGAGCAAGCCAGGCCTCAAACCATGAGAAGCTCCAGCCCAAAAGGCAGCCAAAATCCAGCCCACATCTGGGAGAATCTCAAGAGCAGGGGGTGGAGCAAGCCAGGCCTCAAACCACGAGAAGCTCCAGCCCAAAAGGCAGCCAAAATGCAGCCCACATCTGGGATAATCTCAAGAGCAGGGGTTGGAGCAAGCCAGGCCTCAAACCACGAGAAGCTCCAGCCCAAAATGCAGCCAAAATGCAGCCCACGTCTGGGAGAATCTCAAGAGCAGGGGATGGAGCAAGCCAGGCCTCAAACCACGAGAAGCTCCAGCCCAAAATGCAGCCAAAATGCAGCCCACATCCAGGAGAATCTCAAGAGCAGGGGGTGGAGCAAGCCAGGCCTCAAACCACGAGAATCTCCAGCCCAAAAGGCAGCCAAAATGCAGCCCACATCCGGGAGAATCTCAAGAGCAGGGGGTGGAGCAAGCCAGGCCTCAAACCACAAGAAGCTCCAGCTCAAAAGGCAGCCAAAATGCAGCCCACATCCGGGAGAATCTCAAGAGCAGGGGGTGAAGCAAGCCAGGCCTCAAACCAGGAGAAGCTCCAACCCAAAATGCAGCCAAAATCCAGCCCACGTCCCGGAGAAACTCAAGAGCAGGGGGTGGAGCAAGCCAGGCCTCAAACCACGAGAAGCTCCAGCCCAAAAGGCAGCCAAAATGCAGCCCACATCCGGGAGAATCTCAAGAGCAGGGGGTGGAGCAAGCCAGGCCTCAAACCACGAGAAGCTCCAGCCCAAAAGGCAGCCAAAATGCAGCCCACCTCCGGGAGAATCTCAAGAGCAGATTGTGGAGAAAGGCAGGCCTCAAACCAGGAGAAGCTCCAACACAAAAGGCAGCCAAAATGCAGCCCACCTCCGGGAGAATCTCAAGAGCAGATTGTGGAGAAAGGCAGGCCTCAAACCAGGAGAAGCTCCAACACAAAAGGCAGCCAAAATGCAGCCCACATACGGGAGAATCTCAAGAGCAGGGGGTGGAGCAAGGCAGGCCTCAAACCTCGAGAATCTCCAGCCCAAAAGGCCGCCAAACTCCAGCCCACCTCCGGGAGAATATGAATAGCAGTGGGCGGAGCAAGCCAGGCCTCAAACCACAAGAAGCTCCAGCCCAAAAGGCAGCCAAAATCCAGCCCACATCCGGGAGAATATCAAGAGCAGGGGGTGGAGCAAGCCAGGCCTCAAACCACGAGAAGCTCCAGCCCAAAAGGCAGCCAAAATCCAGCCCACCTCCGGGAGAATCTCAAGAGCGGGGGTGGAGCAAGCCAGGCCTCAAACCACGAGAAGCTCCAGCCCAAAAGGCAGCCAAAATGCAGCCCAACTCCGAGAGAATATCAAGAGCAGGGGGTGGAGCAAGCCAGGCCTCAAACCACGAGAAGCTCCAGCCCAAAAGGCAGCCATAATGCAGCCCACCTCTGGGAGTATCTCAAGAGCAGGGGGTGGAGCAAGCCAGGCCTCAAACCACGAGAAGCTCCAGCCCAAAAGGCAGCCAAAATGCAGCCCACATTCGGGAGAATCTCAAGAGCAGGGGATGGAGCAAGCCAGGCCTCAAACCACGAGAAGCTCCAGCCCAAAAGGCAGCCAAAATGCAGCCCACCTCCGGGAGAATCTCAAGAGCAGGGGTTGTGGAGCAAGGCAGGCCTCAAACCAGGAGAAGCTCCATCCGAAAAGGCAGCCAAAATGCAGCCCACATCCGGGACAATATCAAGAGCAGGGGGTGGAGCAAGCCAGGCCTCAAACCACGAGAAGCTCCAGCCAAAAAGGCAGCCAAAATCCAGCACACATCCAGGAGAATCTCAAGAGCAGGGGTTGGAGCAAGCCAGGCCTCAAACCACGAGAAGCTCCAGCCCAAAAGGCAGACATAATCCAGCCCACATCCGGGAGAATCTCAAGAGCAGGGGGTGGAGCAAGCCAGGCCTCAAACCACGAGAAGCTCCAGCCCAAAAGGCAGCCAAAATGCAGCCCACGTCTGGGAGAATCTCAAGAGCAGGGGGTGGAGCAAGCCAGGCCTCAAACCACGAGAATCTCCAGCCCAAAAGGCAGCCAAAATGCAGCCCACATCCGGGAGAATCTCAAGAGCAGGGGGTGGAGCAAGCCAGGCCTCAAACCACGAGAAGCTCCAGCCCAAAAGGCAGCCAAAATGCAGCCCACCTCCGGGAGAATCTCAAGAGCAGATTGTGGAGAAAGGCAGGCCTCAAACCAGGAGAAGCTCCAACACAAAAGGCAGCCAAAATGCAGCCCACCTCCGGGAGAATCTCAAGAGCAGATTGTGGAGAAAGGCAGGCCTCAAACCAGGAGAAGCTCCAACACAAAAGGCAGCCAAAATGCAGCCCACATACGGGAGAATCTCAAGAGCAGGGGGTGGAGCAAGCCAGGCCTCAAACCTCGAGAAGCTCCAGCCCAAAAGGCCGCCAAACTCCAGCCCACCTCCGGGAGAATATGAATAGGAGTGGGTGGAGCAAGCCAGGCCTCAAACCACAAGAAGCTCCAGCCCAAAAGGCAGCCAAAATGCAGCCCAACTCCGAGAGAATATCAAGAGCAGGGGGTGGAGCAAGCCAGGCCTCAAACCACGAGAAGCTCCAGCCCAAAAAGCAGCCATAATGCAGCCCACCTCTGGGAGAATCTCAAGAGCAGGGGGTGGAGCAAGCCATGCCTCAAACCACGAGAAGCTCCAGCCCAAAAGGCAGCCAAAATGCAGCCCACATTCGGGAGAATCTCAAGAGCAGGGGATGGAGCAAGCCAGGCCTCAAACCACGAGAAGCTCCAGCCCAAAAGGCAGCCAAAATCCAGCACACCTCCGGGAGAATCTCAAGAGCAGGGGTTGTGGAGCAAGGCAGGCCTCAAACCAGGAGAAGCTCCATCCGAAAAGGCAGCCAAAATGCAGCCCACATCCGGGACAATATCAAGAGCAGGGGGTGGAGCAAGCCAGGCCTCAAACCACGAGAAGCTCCAGCCAAAAAGGCAGCCAAAATCCAGCACACATCCAGGAGAATCTCAAGAGCAGGGGTTGGAGCAAGCCAGGCCTCAAACCACGAGAAGCTCCAGCCCAAAAGGCAGACATAATCCAGCCCACCTCCGGGAGAATCTCAAGAGCAGGGGGTGGAGCAAGCCAGGGCTCAAACCTCGAGAAGCTCCAGCCCAAAATGCAGCTATAATCCAGCCCACATCCAGGAGAAACTCAAGAGCAGGGGGTGGAGCAGGCCAGGCCTCAAACCACGAGAAGCTCCAGCCCAAAAGGCAGCCAAAATCCAGCCCACATCCGGGAGACAATCAAGAGCAGGGGGTGGAGCAAGCCAGGCCTCAAACCACGAGAATCTGCAGCCCAAAAGGCAGCCAAAATGCAACCCACCTCCCTGAGAATATCAAGAGCAGGGGTTGGAGCAAGCCAGGCCTCAAACCACGAGAAGCTCCAGCCCAAAATGCAGCCAAAATGCAGCCCACCTCCTGAGAATCTCAAGAGCAGGGGGTGGAGCAAGCCAGGCCTCAAACCACGAGAAGCTCCAGCCCAAAAGGCTGCCAAAATGCAGCCCACATCCGGGAGAATCTCAAGTGCAGGGGGTGGAGCAAGCCAGGCCTCAAACCACGAGAAGCTCCAGCCCAAAAAGCAGCCAAAATCCAGCCCACATCCGGGAGAAACTCAAGAGCAGGGGGTGGAGCAAGCCAGGCCTCAAACCACGAGAAGCTAAAGCCCAAGTATCAGCCAAAATGCAGCCCACCTCTGGGAGACTCTCAAGAGCAGGTTGTGGAGCAAGGCAGGCCTCAAACTAGGAGAAGCTCCAACCCAAAATGCAGCCAAAATGCAGCCAGAATGCAGCCCACATCCGGGAGAATCTCAAGAGCAGGGGGTGGAGCAAGCCAGGCCTCAAACCACGAGAAGCTCCGGCCCAAAAGGCAGCCAAAATGCAGCCCACATTCGGGAGAATCTCAAGAGCAGGGGGTGGAGCAAGCCAGGCCTCAAACCACGAGAAGCTCCAGCCCTAAAGGCAGCCAAATGCCAGACCACATCCGGGAGAATCTCAAGAGCTGGGATCGAGCAAGCCAGGCCTCAAACCACGAGAAGCTCCAGCCCAAAAGGCAGCCAAAATGCAGCCCACATCCGGGAGAATCTCAAGAGCAGGGGGTGGAGCAAGCCAGGCCTCAAACCACGAGAAGCTCCAGCCCAAAAGGCAGCCAAAATGCAGCCCACCTCCGTGAGAATCTCAAGAGCAGGGGTTGTGGAGCAAGGCAGGCCTCAAACCAGGAGAAGCTCCAGCCCAAAAGGCAGCCAAAATGCAGCCCACATCCGGGACAATATCAAGAGCAGGGGGTGGAGCAAGCCAGGCCTCAAACCACGAGAAGCTCCAGCCCAAAATGCAGCCAAAATGCAGCCCAACTCCTGAGAATCTCAAGAGCAGGGGGTGGAGCAAGCCAGGCCTCAAACCACGAGAAGCTCCAGCCCAAAAGGCTGCCAAAATGCAGCCCACATCCGGGAGAATCTCAAGTGCAGGGGGTGGAGCAAGCCAGGCCTCAAACCACAAGAAGCTCCAGCCCAAAAAGCAGCCAAAATCCAGCCCACATCCGGGAGAAAGTCAAGAGCAGGGGGTGGAGCAAGCCAGGCCTCAAACCACGAGAAGCTCCAGCCCAAGTATCAGCCAAAATGCAGCCCACCTCCGGGAGACTCTCAAGAGCAGGTTGTGGAGCAAGGCAGGCCTCAAGCCAGGAGAAGCTCCAACCCAAAATGCAGCCAAAATGCAGCCCACCTCCGGGAGAATCTCAAGAGCAGGGGTTGGAGCAAGCCAGGCCTCAAACCACGAGAAGCTCCAGACCAAAAGAAAGCCAAAATCCAGCCCACATCCGTGAGAATCTCAAGAGCAGGGGGTGGAGCAAGCCAGGGCTCAAACCTCGAGAAGCTCCAGCCCAAAATGCAGCCAAAATGCAGCCCACATCCGGGAGAATCTCAAGAGCAGGGGGTGGAGCAAGCCAGGCCTCAAACCACGAGAAGCTCCAGCCCAAAAGGCAGCCAAAATGCAGCCCACATTCGGGAGAATCTCAAGAGCAGGGGGTGGAGCAAGCCAGGCCTCAAACCAGGAGAAGCTCCAACCCAAAAGGCAGCCAAAATTCAGCCCACATCCGGGAGAATATCAAGAGCAGGGGGTGGAGCAAGCCAGGCCTCAAACCACGAGAAGCTCCAGCCCTAAAGGCAGCCAAATGCCAGACCACATCCGGGAGAATCTCAAGAGCTGGGATCGAGCAAGCCAGGCCTCAAACCACGAGAAGCTCCAGCCCAAAAGGCAGCCAAAATGCAGCCCACATCCGGGAGAATATCAAGAGCAGGGGGTGGAGCAAGCCAGGCCTCAAACCACGAGAAGCTCCACCCCAAAAGGCAGCGAAAATGCAGCCCATATCGGGGAGAATCTCAAGAGCAGGGGGTGGAGCAAGCCAGGCCTCAAACCACGAGAAGCTCCAGCCCAAAATGCAGCGAAAATGCAGCCCACATCCGGGAGAATCTCAAGAGCAGGGGGTGGAGCAAGCCAGGCCTCAAACCACGAGAAGCTCCAGCCCAAAAGGCAGACATAATCCAGCCCACATCCGGGAGAAACTCAAGAGCAGGGCGTGGAGCAAGCCAGGCCTCAAATCACGAGAAGCTCCAGCCCAAAAGGCAGCCAAAATGCAGCCCACCTCTGGGAGAATCTCAAGAGCAGGGGGTGGAGCAAGGCAGGCCTCAAACCACGAGAAGCTCCAGCCCAAAAGGCAGCCAAACTCCAGCCGACCTCCGGGAGAATATCAAGAGCAGAGGGTGAAGCAAGCCAGGCCTCAAACCACGAGAAGCTCCAGCCCAAAATGCAGCCATAATGCAGCCCACCTCCGGGAGAATCTCAAGAGCAGGGGGTGGAGCAAGCCAGGCCTCAAATCACGAGAAGCTCCAGCCCAAAAGGCAGCCAAAATGCAGCCCACATGCGGGAGAATCTCAAGAGCAGGTTGTGGAGCAAGGCAGGCCTCAAACCACGAGAAGCTCCAACCCAAAAGGCAGCCAAAATGCAGCCCACATCCGGGAGAATCTCAAGAGCAGGGGATGGAGCAAGCCAGGCCTCAAACCACGAGAAGCTCCAGCCCAAAAGGCAGCCAAAATCCAGCACACCTCCAGGAGAATCTCAAGAGCAGGGGGTGGAGCAAGCCAGGCCTCAAACCTCGAGAAGCTCCAGCCCAAAAGGCAGCCAAAATGCAGCCCACATTCGGGAGAATCTCAAGAGCAGGGGGTGGAGCAAGCCAGGCCTCAAACCACGAGAAGCTCCAGCCCAAAATGCAGCCAAAATGCAGCCCATGTCCGGGAGAATCTCAAGAGCAGGGGGTGGAGCAAGACAGGCCTCAAACCATGAGAAGCTCCAGCCCAAAAGGCAGCCAAAATGCAGCCCACCTCTGGGAGAATCTCAAGAGCAGGGGGTGGAGCAAGCCAGGACTCAAACCACGAGAAGCTCCAGCCCAAAAGGCAGCCAAAATGCAGCCCCCATCCGGGAGAATCTCAAGAGCAGGGGGTGGAGCAAGCCAGGCCTCAAACCACGAGAAGCTCCAGCTCAAAAGGCAGCCAAAATCCAGCCCACATCCGGGAGAAAATCAAGAGCAGGGGGTGGAGCAAGACAGGCCTCAAACCACGAGAAGCTCCAGCCCAAAAATGCAGCCAAAATGCAGCCCACATTCGGGAGAATCTCAAGAGCAGGTTGTGGAGCAAGCCAGGCCTCAAACCACGAGAAGCTCCAGCCCAAAATGCAGCCAAAATGCAGCCCACATCCGGGAGAATCTCAAGAGCAGGGGGTGGAGCAAGCCAGGCCTCATACCACGAGAAGCTCCAGCCAAAAAGGCAGCCAAAATGCAGCCCACCTCCGGGAGAATATCAAGAGCAGGGGTTGGAGCAAGGCAGGCCTCAAACCACGAGAAGCTCCACCCCAAAAACGCAGCCATAATCCAGCCCACATCTGGGAGAATCTCAAGAGCAGGGGGTGGAGCAATCCAGGCCTCAAACCACGAGAAGCTCCAGCCCAAAATGCAGCCAAAATTCAGCCCACATCCGGGACAATATCAAGAGCAGGGGGTGGAGCAAGCCAGGCCTCAAACCACGAGAAGCTCCAGCCCAAAAGGCAGCCAAAATCCAGCCCACATGCGGGAGAATATGAAGAGCAGGGGGTGGAGCAAGCCAGGCCTGAACCCACGAGAAGCTCCAGCCCAGAAGGCAGCCAAAATGCAGCCCACATGCAGGAGAATCTCAAGAGCTTGGGTGGAGCAAGCCAGGCCTCAAACCACGAGAAGCTCCAGCCCAAAAGCAGCCATAATCCAGCCCACGTCCGGGAGAATCTCAAGAGCAGGGGGTGGAGCAAGCCAGGCCTCAAACCACGAGAAGCTCCAGCCCAAAAGGCAGCCAAAATCCAGCCCACGTCCCAGAGAATCTCAAGAGCAGGGGGTGGAGCAAGCCAGGCCTCAAAAAACGAGAAGCTCCAGCCCAAAAGGCAGCCAAAATGCAGCCCACATCCGGGAGAATATCAATAGCAGGGGTTGGAGCAAGCCAGGGCTCAAACCACGAGAAGCTCCAGCCCAAAATGCAGCGAAAATGCAGCCCACATCTGGGAGAATATCAAGAGCAGCGGTTGGAGCAAGCCAGGCCTCAAACCATGAGAAGCTCCAGCCCAAAAAAACCCACAATCCAGCCCACATCCGGGAGAATCTCAAGAGCAGGGGGTGGAGCAAGCCAGGCCTCAAACCACGAGAAGCTCCAGCCCAAAAGGCAGCCAAAATGCAGCCCACATCCGGGAGAATCTCAAGAGTAGGGGTTGGAGCAAGCCAGGCCTCAAACCACGAGAAGCTCCAGCCCAAAAGGCAGCCATAATCCAGACCACATCTGGGAGATTATCAAGAGCAGGGGTTGGAGCAAGCCAGGCCTCAAACCATGAGAAGCTCCAGCCCAAAAGGCAGCCAAAATCCAGCCCACATCTGGGAGAATCTCAAGAGCAGGGGGTGGAGCAAGCCAGGCCTCAAACCACGAGAAGCTCCAGCCCAAAAGGCAGCCAAAATGCAGCCCACATCTGGGATAATCTCAAGAGCAGGGGTTGGAGCAAGCCAGGCCTCAAACCACGAGAAGCTCCAGCCCAAAATGCAGCCAAAATGCAGCCCACGTCTGGGAGAATCTCAAGAGCAGGGGATGGAGCAAGCCAGGCCTCAAACCACAAGAAGCTCCAGCTCAAAAGGCAGCCAAAATGCAGCCCACGTCCCGGAGAAACTCAAGAGCAGGGGGTGGAGCAAGCCAGGCCTCAAACCACGAGAAGCTCCAGCCCAAAAGGCAGCCAAAATGCAGCCCACATCCGGGAGAATCTCAAGAGCAGGGGGTGGAGCAAGCCAGGCCTCAAACCACGAGAAGCTCCAGCCCAAAAGGCAGCCAAAATGCAGCCCACCTCCGGGAGAATCTCAAGAGCAGATTGTGGAGAAAGGCAGGCCTCAAACCAGGAGAAGCTCCAACACAAAAGGCAGCCAAAATGCAGCCCACCTCCGGGAGAATCTCAAGAGCAGATTGTGGAGAAAGGCAGGCCTCAAACCACGAGAAGCTCCAGCCCAAAAGGCCGCCAAACTCCAGCCCACCTCCGGGAGAATATGAAAAGCAGTGGGTGGAGCAAGCCAGGCCTCAAACCACAAGAAGCTCCAGCCCAAAAGGCAGCCAAAATCCAGCCCACATCCGGGAGAATATCAAGAGCAGGGGGTGGAGCAAGCCAGGCCTCAAACCACGAGAAGCTCCAGCCCAAAAGGCAGCCATAATGCAGCCCACCTCTGGGAGAATCTCAAGAGCAGGGGGTGGAGCAAGCCAGGCCTCAAACCACGAGAAGCTCCAGCCCAAAAGGCAGCCAAAATGCAGCCCACATTCGGGAGAATCTCAAGAGCAGGGGATGGAGCAAGCCAGGCCTCAAACCACGAGAAGCTCCAGCCCAAAAGGCAGCCAAAATGCAGCCCACCTCCGGGAGAATCTCAAGAGCAGGGGTTGTGGAGCAAGCCAGGCCTCAAACCAGGAGAAGCTCCATCCGAAAAGGCAGCCAAAATGCAGCCCACATCCGGGACAATATCAAGAGCAGGGGGTGGAGCAAGCCAGGCCTCAAACCACGAGAAGCTCCAGCCCAAGTATCACCCAAAATGCAGCCCACCACCGGGAGACTCTCAAGAGCAGGTTGTGGAGCAAGGCAGGCCTCAAACTAGGAGAAGCTCCAACCCAAAATGCAGCCAAAATGCAGCCCACATCCGGGAGAATCTCAAGAGCAGGGGTTGGAGCAAGCCAGGCCTCAAACCACGAGAAGCTCCAGCCCAAAAGAAAGCCAAAATCCAGCCCACATCCGTGAGAATCTCAAGAGCAGGGGGTGGAGCAAGCCAGGGCTCAAACCTCGAGAAGCTCCAGCACAAAAGGCAGCCAGAATGCAGCCCACATCCGGGAGAATCTCAAGAGCAGGGGGTGGAGCAAGCCAGGCCTCAAACCACGAGAAGCTCCGGCCCAAAAGGCAGCCAAAATGCAGCCCACATTCGGGAGAATCTCAAGAGCAGGGGGTGGAGCAAGCCAGGCCTCAAACCACGAGAAGCTCCAGCCCTAAAGGCAGCCAAATGCCAGACCACATCCGGGAGAATCTCAAGAGCTGGGATCGAGCAAGCCAGGCCTCAAACCACGAGAAGCTCCAGCCCAAAAGGCAGCCAAAATGCAGCCCACATCCGGGAGAATATCAAGAGCAGGGGGTGGAGAAAGCCAGGCCTCAAACCACGAGAAGCTCCAGCCCAAAAGGCAGCCAAAATGCAGCCCACCTCCGTTAGAATCTCAAGAGCAGGGGTTGTGGAGCAAGGCAGGCCTCAAACCAGGAGAAGCTCCAGCCCAAAAGGCAGCCAAAATGCAGCCCACATCCGGGACAATATCAAGAGCAGGGGGTGGAGCAAGCCAGGCCTCAAACCACGAGAAGCTCCAGCCCAAAATGCAGCCAAAATGCAGCCCAACTCCTGAGAATCTCAAGAGCAGGGGGTGGAGCAAGCCAGGCCTCAAACCACGAGAAGCTCCAGCCCAAAAGGCTGCCAAAATGCAGCCCACCTCCGGGAGAATCTCAAGAGCAGGGGGTGGAGCAAGCCAGGCCTCAAACCACGAGAAGCTCCAGACCAAAAGAAAGCCAAAATCCAGCCCACATCCGTGAGAATCTCAAGAGCAGGGGGTGGAGCAAGCCAGGCCTCAAACCACGAGAAGCTCCAGCCCTAAAGGCAGCCAAATGCCAGACCACATCCGGGAGAATCTCAAGAGCTGGGATCGAGCAAGCCAGGCCTCAAACCACGAGAAGCTCCAGCCCAAAAGGCAGCCAAAATGCAGTCCACATCCGGGAGAATATCAAGAGCAGGGGGTGGAGCAAGCCAGGCCTCAAATCACGAGAAGCTCCAGCCCAACAGGCAGCCAAAATGCAGCCCACCTCTGGGAGAATCTCAAGAGCAGGGGGTGGAGCAAGGCAGGCCTCAAACCACGAGAAGCTCCAGCCCAAAAGGCAGCCAAACTCCAGCCGACCTCCGGGAGAATATCAAGAGCAGAGGGTGGAGCAAGCCAGGCCTCAAACCACGAGAAGCTCCAGCCCAAAATGCAGCCATAATGCAGCCCACCTCCGGGAGAATCTCAAGAGCAGGGGGTGGAGCAAGCCAGGCCTCAAACCACGAGAAGCTCCAGCCCAAAACGCAGCCAAAATGCAGCCCACATCCGGGAGAATCTCAAGAGCAGGTTGTGGAGCAAGGCAGGCCTCAAACCACGAGAAGCTCCAACCCAAAAGGCAGCCAAAATGCAGCCCACATCCGGGAGAATCTCAAGAGCAGGGGATGGAGCAAGCCAGGCCTCAAACCACGAGAAGCTCCAGCCCAAAAGGCAGCCAAAATCCAGCACACATCCAGGAGAATCTCAAGAGCAGGGGGTGGAGCAAGCCAGGCCTCAAACCTCGAGAAGCTCCAGCCCAAATTGCAGCCAAAATGCAGCCCACATTCGGGAGAATCTCAAGAGCAGGGGGTGGAGCAAGCCAGGCCTCAAACCACGAGAAGCTCCAGCCCAAAATGCAGCCAAAATGCAGCCCATGTCCGGGAGAATCTCAAGAGCAGGGGGTGGAGCAAGACAGGCCTCAAACCACGAGAAGCTCCAGCCCAAAAGGCAGCCAAAATGCAGCCCACCTCTGGGAGAATCTCAAGAGCAGGGGGTGGAGCAAGCCAGGACTCAAACCACGAGAAGCTCCAGCCCAAAAGGCAGCCAAAATGCAGCCCCCATCCGGGAGAATCTCAAGAGCAGGGGGTGGAGCAAGCCAGGCCTCAAACCACGAGAAGCTCCAGCTCAAAAGGCAGCCAAAATCCAGCCCACATCCGGGAGAAAATCAAGAGCAGGGGGTGGAGCAAGACAGGCCTCAAACCACGAGAAGCTCCAGCCCAAAAATGCAGCCAAAATGCAGCCCACATTCGGGAGAATCTCAAGAGCAGGTTGTGGAGCAAGCCAGGCCTCAAACCACGAGAAGCTCCAGCCCAAAATGCAGCCAAAATGCAGCCCACATCCGGGAGAATCTCAAGAGCAGGTTGTGGAGCAAGGCAGGCCTCAAACCAGGAGAAGCTCCAGCCCAAAATGCAGCCAAAATTCAGCCCACATCCGGGAGAATATCAAGAGCAGGGGGTGGAGCAAGCCAGGCCTCAAACCACGAGAAGCTCCAGCCCTAAAGGCAGCCAAATGCCAGACCACGTCCGGGAGAATCTCAAGAGTAGGGGGTGGAGCAAGCCAGGCCTCAAACCACGAGAAGCTCCAGCACAAAAGGCAGCCAAAGTCCAGCCCACGTCCGGGATAATCTCAAGAGCAGGGGGTGGAGCAAGCCAGGCCTCAAACCACGAGAAGCTCCACCCCAAAAGGCAGCGAAAATGCAGCCCATATCGGGGAGAATCTCAAGAGCAGGGGGTGGAGCAAGCCAGGCCTCAAACCACGAGAAGCTCCAGTCCAAAAGGCAGCCAAAATCCAGCGCACATCCGGGAGAATCTCAAGAGCTGGAATCGAGCAAGCCAGGCCTCAAACCTCGAGAAGCTCCAGTCCAAAAGAAAGCCAAAATGCAGCCCACATCCAGGAGAATCTCAAGAGCAGGGGTTGGAGCAAGCCAGGGCTCAAACCACGAGAAGCTCCAGTCCAAAAGAAAGCCAAAATGCAGCCCACATCCAGGAGAATCTCAAGAGCAGGGGGTGGAGCAAGCCAGGCCTCAAACCTCGAGAAGCTCCAGCCCAAAATGCAGCCAAACTCCAGCCCACCTCCGGGAGAATCTCAAGAGCAGGGGGTGGAGCAAGGCAGGCCTCAAACCACGAGAAGCTCCAGCCCAAAAGGTAGCCATAATCCAGCCCACATCCTGGAGAAACTCAAGAGCAGGGGGTGGAGCAGGCCAGGCCTCAAACCACGAGAAGCTCCAGCCCAAAAGGCAGCCAAAATCCAGCCCACATCCGGGAGAAAATCAAGAGCAGGGGGTGGAGCAAGCCAGGCCTCAAACCACGAGAATCTCCAGCCCAAAAGGCAGCCAAAATGCAACCCACATCCGGGAGAATATCAAGAGCAGGGGTTGGAGCAAGCCAGGCCTCAAACCACGAGAAGCTCCAGCAAAAAATGCAGCCAAAATGCAGCCCACCTCCTGAGAATCTCAAGAGAAGGGGGTGGAGCAAGCCAGGCCTCAAACCACGAGAAGCTCCAGCCCAAAAGGCAGCCAAAATGCAGCCCACATGCGGGAGAATCTCAAGAGCAGGGGGTGGAGAAAGCCAGGCCTCAAACCACGAGAAGCTCCAGCCCAAAAGGCAGCCAAAATCCAGCACACATCCAGGAGAATCTCAAGAGCAGGGGGTGGAGCAAGCCAGGCCTCAAACCTCGAGAAGCTCCAGCCCAAAAGGCAGCCAAAATGCAGCCCACATTCGGGAGAATCTCAAGAGCAGGGGGTGGAGCAAGCCAGGCCTCAAACCAGGAGAAGCTCCAGCCCAAAATGCAGCCAAAATGCATGTCCGGGAGAATCTCAAGAGCAGGGGGTGGAGCAAGCCAGGCCTCAAACCACGAGAAGCTCCAGCCCAAAAGGCTGCCAAAATGCAGCCCACATCCGGGAGAATCTCAAGTGCAGGGGGTGGAGCAAGCCAGGCCTCAAACCACGAGAAGCTCCAGCCCAAAAAGCAGCCAAAATCCAGCCCACATCCGGGAGAAACTCAAGAGCAGGGGGTGGAGCAAGCCAGGCCTCAAACCACGAGAAGCTCCAGCCCAAGTATCAGCCAAAATGCAGCCCACCTCCGGGAGACTCTCAAGAGCAGGTTGTGGAGCAAGACAGGCCTCAAACTAGGAGAAGCTCCAACCCAAAATGCAGCCAAAATGCAGCCCACATCCGGGAGAATCTCAAGAGCAGGGGGTGGAGCAAGCCAGGGCTCAAACCTCGAGAAGCTCCAGCCCAAAAGGCAGCCAAAATGCAGCCCACCTCTGGGAGAATCTCAAGAGCAGGGGGTGGAGCAAGCCAGGCCTCAAACCACGAGAAGCTCCAGCCCAAAAGGCAGCCAAAATGCAGCCCACCTCCGGGAGAATCTCAAGAGCAGATTGTGGAGCAAGCCAGGCCTCAAACCACGAGAAGCTCCAGCCCAAAAGGCAGCCAAAATGCAGCCCACATCCGGGAGAATCTCAAGAGCAGGGGCTGGAGCAAGCCAGGCCTCAAACAAGGAGAAGCTCCAACCCAAAAGGCAGCCAAAATGCAGCCCACATCCGGGAGAATATCAAGAGTAGGGGGTGGAGCAAGCCAGGCCTCAAACCACGAGAAGCTCCAGCCCAAAAGGCAGCCAAAATCCAGCCCACGTCCGGGATAATCTCAAGAGTAGGGGGTGGAGCAAGCCAGGCCTCAAACCACGAGAAGCTCCAGCCCAAAAGGCAGCGAAAATGCAGCCCACATCCGGGAGAAAATCAAGAGCAGGTGGTGGAGCAAGCCAGGCCTCAAACCACGAGAATCTCCAGCCCAAAAGGCAGCCAAAATGCAATCCACATCCGGGAGAATATCAAGAGCAGGGGTTGGAGCAAGCCAGGCCTCAAACCACGAGAAGCTCCAGCAAAAAATGCAGCCAAAATGCAGCCCACCTCCTGAGAATCTCAAGAGCAGGGGGTGGAGCAAGCCAGGCCTCAAACCACGAGAAGCTCCAGCCCAAAAGGCAGCCAAAATGCAGCCCACCTCCGGGAGACTCTCAAGAGCAGGTTGTGGAGCAAGGCAGGCCTCAAACTAGGAGAAGCTCCAACCCAAAATGCAGCCAAAATGCAGCCCACATCCGGGAGAATCTCAAGAGCAGGGGTTGGAGCAAGCCAGGCCTAAAACCACGAGAAGCTCCAGCCCAAAAGAAAGCCAAAATCCAGCCCACATCCGTGAGAATCTCAAGAGCAGGGGGTGGAGCAAGCCAGGGCTCAAACCTCGAGAAGCTCCAGCCCACAATGCAGCCAGAATGCAGCCCACATCCGGGAGAATCTCAAGAGCAGGGGGTGGAGCAAGCCAGGCCTCAAACCACGAGAAGCTCCGGCCCAAAAGGCAGCCAAAATGCAGCCCACATTCGGGAGAATCTCAAGAGCAGGGGGTGGAGCAAGCCAGGCCTCAAACCACGAGAAGCTCCAGCCCTAAAGGCAGCCAAATGCCAGACCACATCCGGGAGAATCTCAAGAGCTGGGATCGAGCAAGCCAGGCCTCAAACCACGAGAAGCTCCAGCCCAAAAGGCAGCCAAAATGCAGCCCACATCCGGGAGAATATCAAGAGCAGGGGGTGGAGCAAGCCAGGCCTCAAACCACGAGAAGCTCCAGCCCAAAAGGCAGCCAAAATGCAGCCCACCTCCGTGAGAATCTCAAGAGCAGGGGTTGTGGAGCAAGGCAGGCCTCAAACCAGGAGAAGCTCCAGCCCAAAAGGCAGCCAAAATGCAGCCCACATCCGGGACAATATCAAGAGCAGGGGGTGGAGCAAGCCAGGCCTCAAACCACGAGAAGCTCCAGCCCAAAATGCAGCCAAAATGCAGCCCAACTCCTGAGAATCTCAAGAGCAGGGGGTGGAGCAAGCCAGGCCTCAAACCACGAGAAGCTCCAGCCCAAAAGGATGCCAAAATGCAGCCCACATCCGGGAGAATCTCAAGTGCAGGGGGTGGAGCAAGCCAGGGCTCAAACCTCGAGAAGCTCCAGCCCAAAATGCAGCCAAAATGCAGCCCACATCCGGGAGAATCTCAAGAGCAGGGGGTGGAGCAAGTCAGGCCTCAAACCACGAGAAGCTCCAGCCCAAAAGGCAGCCAAAATGCAGCCCACATTCGGGAGAATCTCAAGAGCAGGGGGTGGAGCAAGCCAGGCCTCAAACCATGAGAAGCTCCAACCCAAAAGGCAGCCAAAATTCAGCCCACATCCGGGAGAATATCAAGAGCAGGGGGTGGAGCAAGCCAGGCCTCAAACCACGAGAAGCTCCAGCCCTAAAGGCAGCCAAATGCCAGACCACATCCGGGAGAATCTCAAGAGCTGGGATCGAGCAAGCCAGGCCTCAAACCACGAGAAGCTCCAGCCCAAAAGGCAGCCAAAATGCAGTCCACATCCGGGAGAATATCAAGAGCAGGGGGTGGAGCAAGCCAGGCCTCAAATCACGAGAAGCTCCAGCCCAACAGGCAGCCAAAATGCAGCCCACCTCTGGGAGAATCTCAAGAGCAGGGGGTGGAGCAAGGCAGGCCTCAAACCACGAGAAGCTCCAGCCCAAAAGGCAGCCAAACTCCAGCCGACCTCCGGGAGAATATCAAGAGCAGAGGGTGGAGCAAGCCAGGCCTCAAACCACGAGAAGCTCCAGCCCAAAATGCAGCCATAATGCAGCCCACCTCCGGGAGAATCTCAAGAGCAGGGGGTGGAGCAAGCCAGGCCTCAAACCACGAGAAGCTCCAGCCCAAAACGCAGCCAAAATGCAGCCCACCTCCGGGAGAATCTCAAGAGCAGGTTGTGGAGCAAGGCAGGCCTCAAACCACGAGAAGCTCCAACCCAAAAGGCAGCCAAAATCCAGCACACATCCAGGAGAATCTCAAGAGCAGGGGGTGGAGCAAGCCAGGCCTCAAACCTCGAGAAGCTCCAGCCCAAAAGGCAGCCAAAATGCAGCCCACATTCGGGAGAATCTCAAGAGCAGGGGGTGGAGCAAGCCAGGCCTCAAACCACGAGAAGCTCCAGCCCAAAATGCAGCCAAAATGCAGCCCATGTCCGGGAGAATCTCAAGAGCAGGGGGTGGAGCAAGACAGGCCTCAAACCACGAGAAGCTCCAGCCCAAAAGGCAGCCAAAATGCAGCCCACATTCGGGAGAATCTCAAGAGCAGGTTGTGGAGCAAGCCAGGCCTCAAACCACGAGAAGCTC
Source organism: Rhynochetos jubatus (assembly GCA_027574665.1). Taxonomy (NCBI): domain Eukaryota; kingdom Metazoa; phylum Chordata; class Aves; order Eurypygiformes; family Rhynochetidae; genus Rhynochetos; species Rhynochetos jubatus. Next base: position 526,525 of record JAQBHY010000071.1, read on the forward strand.
CAGCCCAAAATGCAGCCAAAATGCAGCCCACATCCGGGAGAATCTCAAGAGCAGGTTGTGGAGCAAGGCAGGCCTCAAACCAGGAGAAGCTCCAGCCCAAAAGGCAGCCAAAATTCAGCCCACATCCGGGAGAATATCAAGAGCAGGGGGTGGAGCAAGCCAGGCCTCAAACCAGGAGAAGCTCCAGCCCTAAAGGCAGCCAAATGCCAGACCACGTCCGGGAGAATCTCAAGAGTAGGGGGTGGAGCAAGCCAGGCCTCAAACCACGAGAATCTCCAGCACAAAAGGCAGCCAAAATCCAGCCCACGTCCAGGATAATCTCAAGAGCAGGGGGTGGAGCAAGCCAGGCCTCAAACCACGAGAAGCTCCACCCCAAAAGGCAGCGAAAATGCAGCCCATATCGGGGAGAATCTCAAGAGCAGGGGGTGGAGCAAGCCAGGCCTCAAACCACGAGAAGCTCCAGTCCAAAAGGCAGCCAAAATGCAGCCCACATCCGGGAGAATCTCAAGAGCAGGGGTTGGAGCAAGCCAGGCCTAAAACCACGAGAAGCTCCAGCCCAAAAGAAAGCCAAAATCCAGCCCACATCCGTGAGAATCTCAAGAGCAGGGGGTGGAGCAAGCCAGGGCTCAAACCTCGAGAAGCTCCAGCCCACAATGCAGCCAGAATGCAGCCCACATCCGGGAGAATCTCAAGAGCAGGGGGTGGAGCAAGCCAGGCCTCAAACCACGAGAAGCTCCGGCCCAAAAGGCAGCCAAAATGCAGCCCACATTCGGGAGAATCTCAAGAGCAGGGGGTGGAGCAAGCCAGGCCTCAAACCACGAGAAGCTCCAGCCCTAAAGGCAGCCAAATGCCAGACCACATCCGGGAGAATCTCAAGAGCTGGGATCGAGCAAGCCAGGCCTCAAACCACGAGAAGCTCCAGCCCAAAAGGCAGCCAAAATGCAGCCCACATCCGGGAGAATATCAAGAGCAGGGGGTGGAGCAAGCCAGGCCTCAAACCACGAGAAGCTCCAGCCCAAAAGGCAGCCAAAATGCAGCCCACCTCCGTGAGAATCTCAAGAGCAGGGGTTGTGGAGCAAGGCAGGCCTCAAACCAGGAGAAGCTCCAGCCCAAAAGGCAGCCAAAATGCAGCCCACATCCGGGACAATATCAAGAGCAGGGGGTGGAGCAAGCCAGGCCTCAAACCACGAGAAGCTCCAGCCCAAAATGCAGCCAAAATGCAGCCCAACTCCTGAGAATCTCAAGAGCAGGGGGTGGAGCAAGCCAGGCCTCAAACCACGAGAAGCTCCAGCCCAAAAGGCTGCCAAAATGCAGCCCACATCCGGGAGAATCTCAAGTGCAGGGGGTGGAGCAAGCCAGGGCTCAAACCTCGAGAAGCTCCAGCCCAAAATGCAGCCAAAATGCAGCCCACATCCGGGAGAATCTCAAGAGCAGGGGGTGGAGCAAGCCAGGCCTCAAACCACGAGAAGCTCCAGCCCAAAAGGCAGCCAAAATGCAGCCCACATTCGGGAGAATCTCAAGAGCAGGGGGTGGAGCAAGCCAGGCCTCAAACCATGAGAAGCTCCAACCCAAAAGGCAGCCAAAATTCAGCCCACATCCGGGAGAATATCAAGAGCAGGGGGTGGAGCAAGCCAGGCCTCAAACCACGAGAAGCTCCAGCCCTAAAGGCAGCCAAATGCCAGACCACATCCGGGAGAATCTCAAGAGCTGGGATCGAGCAAGCCAGGCCTCAAACCACGAGAAGCTCCAGCCCAAAAGGCAGCCAAAATGCAGTCCACATCCGGGAGAATCTCAAGAGCAGGGGTTGGAGCAAGCCAGGCCTCAAATCACGAGAAGCTCCAGCCCAACAGGCAGCCAAAATGCAGCCCACCTCTGGGAGAATCTCAAGAGCAGGGGGTGGAGCAAGGCAGGCCTCAAACCACGAGAAGCTCCAGCCCAAAAGGCAGCCAAACTCCAGCCGACCTCCGGGAGAATATCAAGAGCAGAGGGTGGAGCAAGCCAGGCCTCAAACCACGAGAAGCTCCAGCCCAAAATGCAGCCATAATGCAGCCCACCTCCGGGAGAATCTCAAGAGCAGGGGGTGGAGCAAGCCAGGCCTCAAACCACGAGAAGCTCCAGCCCAAAACGCAGCCAAAATGCAGCCCACCTCCGGGAGAATCTCAAGAGCAGGTTGTGGAGCAAGGCAGGCCTCAAACCACGAGAAGCTCCAACCCAAAAGGCAGCCAAAATCCAGCACACATCCAGGAGAATCTCAAGAGCAGGGGGTGGAGCAAGCCAGGCCTCAAACCTCGAGAAGCTCCAGCCCAAAAGGCAGCCAAAATGCAGCCCACATTCGGGAGAATCTCAAGAGCAGGGGGTGGAGCAAGCCAGGCCTCAAACCACGAGAAGCTCCAGCCCAAAATGCAGCCAAAATGCAGCCCATGTCCGGGAGAATCTCAAGAGCAGGGGGTGGAGCAAGACAGGCCTCAAACCACGAGAAGCTCCAGCCCAAAAGGCAGCCAAAATGCAGCCCACATTCGGGAGAAGCTCAAGAGCAGGTTGTGGAGCAAGCCAGGCCTCAAACCACGAGAAGCTCCAGCCCAAAATGCAGCCAAAATGCAGCCCATATCCGGGAGAATCTCAAGAGCAGGTTGTGGAGCAAGGCAGGCCTCAAACCAGGAGAAGCTCCAGCCCAAAAGGCAGCCAAAATTCAGCCCACATCCGGGAGAATATCAAGAGCAGGGGGTGGAGCAAGCCAGGCCTCAAACCACGAGAAGCTCCAGCCCTAAAGGCAGCCAAATGCCAGACCACGTCCGGGAGAATCTCAAGAGTAGGGGGTGGAGCAAGCCAGGCCTCAAACCACGAGAAGCTCCAGCACAAAAGGCAGCCAAAATCCAGCCCACGTCCAGGATAATCTCAAGAGCAGGGGGTGGAGCAAGCCAGGCCTCAAACCACGAGAAGCTCCACCCCAAAAGGCAGCGAAAATGCAGCCCATATCGGGGAGAATCTCAAGAGCAGGGGGTGGAGCAAGCCAGGCCTCAAACCACGAGAAGCTCCAGTCCAAAAGGCAGCCAAAATCCAGCGCACATCCGGGAGAATCTCAAGAGCTGGAATCGAGCAAGCCAGGCCTCAAACCTCGAGAAGCTCCAGTCCAAAAGAAAGCCAAAATGCAGCCCACATCCAGGAGAATCTCAAGAGCAGGGGTTGGAGCAAGCCAGGGCTCAAACCACGAGAAGCTCCAGTCCAAAAGAAAGCCAAAATGCAGCCCACATCCAGGAGAATCTCAAGAGCAGGGGGTGGAGCAAGCCAGGGCTCAAACCTCGAGAAGCTCCAGCCCAAAATGCAGCCAAACTCCAGCCCACATCCGGGAGAATCTCAAGAGCAGGGGGTGGAGCAAGGCAGGCCTCAAACCACGAGAAGCTCCAGCCCAAAAGTTAGCCATAATCCAGCCCACATCCGGGAGAAACTCAAGAGCAGGGGGTGGAGCAGGCCAGGCCTCAAACCACGAGAATCTCCAGCCCAAAAGGCAGCCAAAATCCAGCCCACATCCGGGAGAAAATCAAGAGCAGGGGGTGGAGCAAGCCAGGCCTCAAACCACGAGAATCTCCAGCCCAAAAGGCAGCCAAAATGCAACCCACATCCGGGAGAATATCAAGAGCAGGGGTTGGAGCAAGCCAGGCCTCAAACCACGAGAAGCTCCAGCAAAAAATGCAGCCAAAATGCAGCCCACATGCGGGAGAATCTCAAGAGCAGGGGGTGGAGGAAGCCAGGCCTCAAACCACGAGAAGCTCCAGCCCAAAAGGCAGCCACAATGCAGCCCACATCTGGGAGAATCTCAAGAGCAGGGGGTGGAGCAAGCCAGGCCTCAAACCTCGAGAAGCTCCAGCCCAAAAGGCAGCCAAAATGCAGCCCACATTCGGGAGAATCTCAAGAGCAGGGGGTGGAGCAAGCCAGGCCTCAAACCAGGAGAAGCTCCAGCCCAAAATGCAGCCAAAATGCATGTCCGGGAGAATCTCAAGAGCAGGGGGTGGAGCAAGCCAGGCCTCAAACCACGAGAAGCTCCAGCCCAAAAGGCAGCCAAAATGCAGCCCACCTCTGGGAGAATCTCAAGAGCAGGCGGTGGAGCAAGCCAGGCCTCAAACCACGAGAAGCTCCAGCCCAAAAGGCAGCCAAAATGCAGCCCAAATCCGGGAGAATCTCAAGAGCAGGGGCTGGAGCAAGCCAGGCCTCAAACCTCGAGAAGCTCCAGCCCTAAAGGCAGACAAATGCCAGACCACGTCCGGGAGAATCTCAAGAGTAGGGGGTGGAGCAAGCCAGGCCTCAAACCACGAGAAGCTCCAGCCCAAAAGGCAGCCAAAATCCAGCCCACGTCCGGGATAATCTCAAGAGTAGGGGGTGGAGCAAGCCAGGCCTCAAACCACGAGAAGCTCCAGCCGAAAAGGCAGCGAAAATGCAGCCCATATCGGGGAGAATCTCAAGAGCAGGGGGTGGAGGAAGCCAGGACTCAAACCACGAGAAGCTCCAGCCCAAAAGGCAGCCAAAATGCAGCCCACATCCGGGAGAATCTCAAGAGCTGGAATCGAGCAAGCCAGGCCTCAAACCACGAGAAGCTCCAGCCCAAAAGGCAGCCAAAATGCAGCCCACATCGAGGAGAATCTCAAGAGCAGGGGTTGGAGCAAGCCAGGCCTCAAACCACGAGAAGCTCCAGCCCAAAAGGCAGCGAAAATGCAGCCCACATCCGGGAGAAAATCAAGAGCAGGTGGTGGAGCAAGCCAGGCCTCAAACCACGAGAATCTCCAGCCCAAAAGGCAGCCAAAATGCAATCCACATCCGGGAGAATATCAAGAGCAGGGGTTGGAGCAAGCCAGGCCTCAAACCACGAGAAGCTCCAGCAAAAAATGCAGCCAAAATGCAGCCCACCTCCTGAGAATCTCAAGAGCAGGGGGTGGAGGAAGCCAGGCCTCAAACCACGAGAAGCTCCAGCCCAAAATGCAGCCAAAATGCAGCCCACATCCGGGAGAATCTCAAGAGTAGGGGGTGGAGCAAGCCAGGCCTCAAACCACGAGAAGCTCCAGCCCAAAAGGCAGCCAAAATCCAGCCCACGTCCGGGAGAATCTCAAGAGCAGGGGGTGGAGCAAGCCAGGCCTCAAACCACGAGAAGCTCCAGCCCAAAAGGCAGCCAAAATGCAGAACACATCCGGGAGAATATCAAGAGCAGGGGGTGGAGCAAGCCAGGCCTCAAACCAGGAGAAGTTCCATCCCAAAAGGCAGCCAAAATGCAGCCCACATCCGGGACAATATCAAGAGCAGGGAGTGGAGCAAGCCAGGCCTCACAGCACGGGAAGCTCCAGCCCAAAAGGCAGCCAAAATGCAGCCCACATCCGGGAGAATCTCAAGAGCAGGGGGTGGAGCAAGCCAGGCCTCAAACCACGAGAAGCTCCAGCCCTAAAGGCAGCGAAAATGCATCCCACATCCGGGATAATCTCAAGAGCAGGGGGTGGAGCAAGCCAGGCCTCAAACCACGAGAAGCTCCACCCCAAAAGGCAGCGAAAATGCAGCCCATATCGGGGAGAATCTCAAGAGCAGGGGGTGGAGCAAGCCAGGCCTCAAACCACGAGAAGCTCCAGCCCAAAAGGCAGCCAAAATCCAGCGCACATCCGGGAGAATCTCAAGAGCTGGAATCGAGCAAACCAGGCCTCAAACCACGAGAAGCTCCAGCCCAAAAGGCAGCCAAAATGCAGCCCACATCGGGGAGAATCTCAAGAGCAGGGGGTGGAGCAAGCCAGGCCTCAAACCACGAGAAGCTCCAGCCCAAAAGGCAGCCAAAATCCAGCGCACATCCGGGAGAATCTCAAGAGCAGGGGGTGGAGCAGGCCAGGCCTCAAAAGACGAGAAGCTCCAGCTCAACAGGCAGCCAAAATGCAGCCCACATCGGGCAGAATCTCAAGAGCAGGGGGTGGAGCAAGCCAGGCCTCAAACCACGAGAAGCTCCAGCCCAAAAGGCAGCCATAATCCAGCCCACATCCGGGATAATCTCAAGAGCAGGGGGTGGAGCAGGCCAGGCCTCAAACCACGAGAAGCTCCAGCCCAAAAGGCAGCCAAAATGCAGCCCACATCCGGGAGAAAATCAAGAGCAGGGGGTGGAGCAAGCCAGGCCTCAAACCACGAGAATCTCCAGCCCAAAAGGCAGCCAAAATGCAACCCACATCCGGGAGAAACTCAAGAGCAGGGGGTGGAGCAAGCCAGGCCTCAAACCACGAGAAGCTCCAGCCCAAAAGGCTGCCAAAATGCAGCCCACATCCGGGAGAATCTCAAGTGCAGGGGGTGGAGCAAGCCAGGCCTCAAACCACGAGAATCTCCAGCCCAAAAGGCAGCCAAAATCCAGCCCACCTCCGGGAGAATATCAAGAGCAGGGGGTGGAGCAAGCCAGGCCTCAAACCACGAGAAGCTCCCGCCCAAAAGGCAGCCAAAATGCAGCCCACATCCGGGAGAAACTCAAGAGCAGGGGGTGGAGGAAGCCAGGCCTCAAACCACGAGAAGCTCCAGCCCAAAATGCAGCCAAAATGCAGCCCACATCCGGGAGAATCTCAAGAGTAGGGGGTGGAGCAAGCCAGGCCTCAAACCACGAGAAGCTCCAGCCCAAAAGGCAGCCAAAATCCAGCCCACCTCCGGGAGAATCTCAAGAGCAGGGGGTGGAGCAAGCCAGGCCTCAAACCACGAGAAGCTCCAGCCCAAAAGGCAGCCAAAATGCAGAACACATCCGGGAGAATATCAAGAGCATGTTGTGGAGCAAGCCAGGCCTCAAACCAGGAGAAGTTCCATCCCAAAAGGCAGCCAAAATGCAGCCCACATCCGGGAGAATCTCAAGAGCAGGGGGTGGAGCAAGCCAGGCCTCAAAGCACGAGAAGCTCCAGCCCAAAAGGCAGCCAAAATGCAGCCCACATTCGGGAGAATATCAAGAGCAGGGGGTGGAGCAAGCCAGGCCTCAAACCACGAGAAGCTCCAGCCCTAAAGGCAGCAAAAATGCATCCCACATCCGGGAGAATCTCAAGAGCATGTTGTGGAGCAAGCCAGGCCTGAAATCACGAGAAGCTCCAGCCCAAAAGGCAGCCAAAATGAAGCCCACATTCGGGAGAATCTCAAGAGCAGGGGGTGGAGCAAGCCAGGCCTCAAACCACGAGAAGCTCCAGCCCAAAATGCAGCCAAAATGCAGCCCCTGTCCGGGAGAATCTCAAGAGCAGGGGGTGGAGCAAGCCAGGCCTCAAACCACGAGAAGCTCCAGCCCAAAATGCAGCCAAAATGCAGCCCACATGCGGGAGAATCTCAAGAGCAGGGGGTGGAGCAAGCCAGGCCTCAAACCACGAGAAGCTCCAGCCCAAAATGCAGCCAAAATCCAGCCCACATCCGGGAGAAAATCAAGAGCAGGGGGTGGAGCAAGCCAGGCCTCAAACCACGAGAAGCTCCAGCCCAAAAGGCAGCCAAAATGCAGCCCACATTCGGGAGAATCTCAAGAGCAGGGGGTGGAGCAAGCCAGGCCTCAAACCACGAGAAGCTCCAGCCCAAAAGGCAGCCAAAATCCAGCCCACGTCCGGGAGAATATCAAGAGCAGGGGGTGGAGCAAACCAGGCCTCAAACCACTAGAAGCTCCAACCCAAAAGGCAGCCAAAATCCAGCCCACATCCAGGAGAAAATCAAGAGCAGGGGGTGGAGCAAGCCAGGCCTCAAACCACGAGAAGCTCCAGCCCAAAAGAAAGCCAAAATCCAGCCCATATCCGGGAGAATCTCAAGAGTAGGGGGTGGAGCAAGCCAGGCCTCAAACCACGAGAAGCTCCAGCCCAAAATGCAGCCAAAATCCAGCCCACCTCCGGGAGAATCTCAAGAGCAGGGGGTGGAGGAAGCCAGGCCTCAAACCACGAGAAGCTCCAGCCCAAAAGGCAGCCATAATCCAGCATACATCTGGGAGAATATCAAGAGCAGGGGTTGGAGCAAGGCAGGCCTCAAACCACGAGAAGCTCCAGCCCAAAAGAAAGCCAAAATCCAGCCCACATCCGTGAGAATCTCAAGAGTAGGAGGTGGAGCAAGCCAGGCCTCAAACCACGAGAAGCTCCAGCCCAAAAGGCAGCCATAATCCAGCCCTCATCTGGGAGAATCTCAAGAGCAGGTTGTGGAGCAAGGCAGGCCTCAAACCACGAGAAGCTCCAGCCCTAAAGGCAGCGAAAATGCATCCCACATCCGGGAGAATCTCAAGAGCAGGGGGTGGAGCAAGCCAGGCCTCAAACCACGAGAAGCTCCAGCCCAAAAGGCAGACAAAATGCAGCCCACATTCGGGAGATTCTCAAGAGCAGGGGGTGGAGCAAGCCAGGTATCAAACCACAAGAAGCTCCAGCCCAAAATGCAGCCAAATTCCAGACCACATCCGGGAGAATCTCAAGAGTAGGGGGTGGAGCAAGCCAGGCCTCAAATCACGAGAAGCTCCAGCCCAAAAGGCAGCCAAAATGCAGCCCACATTCTGGAGAATCTCAAGAGCAGGGGGTGGAGCAAGCCAGGCCTCAAACCACGAGAAGCTCCAGCCCAAAATGCAGCCAAAATGCAGCCCACGTCCGGGAGAATCTCAAGAGCAGGGGGTGGAGCAAGGCAGGCCTCAAACCACGAGAAGCTCCGGCCCAAAAGGCAGCCAAAATGCAGCCCACCTCCGGGAGAATCTCAAGAGCGGGTTGTGGAGCAAGGCAGGCCTCAAACCACGAGAAGCTCCAGCCCAAAAGGCAGCCAAAATCCAGCCCACATCGGGGAGAAAATCAAGAGCAGGGTGTGGAGCAAGACAGGCCTCAAACCACGAGAAGCTCCAGCCCAAAAGGCAGACAAAATGCAGCCCACATTCGGGAGAATCTCAAGAGCAGGGGATGGAGCAAGCCAGGCCTCAAACCACGAGAAGCTCCAGCCCAAAATGCAGCCAAAATGCAGCCCACAGCCGGGAGAAAATCAAGAGCAGGTTGTGGAGCAAGGCAGGCCTCAAACCACGAGAAGCTCCAACCCAAAAGGCAGCCAATATTCAGCCCACATCCGGGAGAATCTCAAGAGCAGGGGGTGGAGCAAGCCAGGCCTCAAACCACGAGAAGCTCCAGCCCAAAAGGCAGCCAAAATCCAGCCCACGTCCGGGATAATCTCAAGAGCAGGGGGTGGAGCAAGCCAGGCCTCAAACCACGAGAAGCTCCAGCCCTAAAGGCAGCCAAAATGCAGCCCACATCCGGGAGAATCTCAAGAGTAGGGGGTGGAGCAAGCCAGGCCTCAAACCACGAGAATCTCCAGCCCAAAAGGCAGCCAAAATCCAGCCCACGTCCGGGATAATCTCAAGAGCAGGGGGTGGAGCAAGCCAGGCCTCAAACCACGAGAAGCTCCAGCCCAAAAGGCAGCCAAAATCCAGCCCACGTCCGGGAGAATATCAAGAGCAGGGGGTGAAGCAAACCAGGCCTCAAACCACTAGAAGCTCCAACCCAAAAGGCAGCCAAAATCCAGCCCACATCCGGGAGAAAATCAAGAGCAGGGGGTGGAGCAAGGCAGGCCTCAAACCACGAGAAGCTCCAGCCCAAAAGAAAGCCAAAATGCAGCCCACATCCGGGAGAATCTCAAGAGTAGGGGGTGGAGCAAGCCAGGCCTCAAACCACGAGAAGCTCCAGCCCAAAAGGCAGCGAAAATGCATCCCACATCCGGGAGAATCTCAAGAGCAGGGGGTGGAGCAAGCCAGGCCTCAAACCACGAGAAGCTCCAGCCCTAAATGCAGCCAAATTCCAGACCACATCCGGGAGAATCTCAAGAGTACGGGGTGGAGCAAGCCAGGCCTCAAACCACGAGAATCTCCAGCCCAAAAGGCAGCCAAAATCCAGCCCACGTCCAGGATAATCTCAAGAGCAGGGGGTGGAGCAAGCCAGGCCTCAAACCACGAGAAGCTCCAGCCCAAAAGGCAGCCAAAATCCAGCCCACGTCCGGGAGAATATCAAGAGCAGGGGGTGGAGCAAGCCAGGCCTCAAACCACTAGAAGCTCCAACCCAAAAGGCAGCCAAAATCCAGCCCACATCCGGGAGAATCTCAAGAGCAGGGGGTGGAGCAAGCCAGGCCTCAAACCACGAGAAGCTCCAGCCCAAAATGCAGCCAAAATCCAGCCCACCTCCGGGAGAATCTCAAGAGCAGGGGGTGGAGCAAGCCAGGCCTCAAACCACGAGAAGCTCCAGCCCAAAAGGCAGCCATAATCCAGCATACATCTGGGAGAATATCAAGAGCAGGGGTTGGAGCAAGGCAGGCCTCAAACCACGAGAAGCTCCAGCCCAAAAGAAAGCCAAAATCCAGCCCACCTCCGTGAGAATCTCAAGAGTAGGGGGTGGAGCAAGCCAGGCCTCAAACCACGAGAAGCTCCAGCCCAACAGGCAGCCATAATCCAGCCCTCATCTGGGAGAATCTCAAGAGCAGGTTATGGAGCAAGGCAGGCCTCAAACCACGAGAAGCTCCAGCCCTAAAGGCAGCGAAAATGCATCCCACATCCGGGAGAATCTCAAGAGCAGGGGGTGGAGCAAGCCAGGCCTCAAACCACGAGAAGCTCCAGCCCAAAAGGCAGCGAAAATGCAGCCCACATTCGGGAGAATCTCAAGAGCAGGGGGTGGAGCAAGCCAGGCCTCAAACCACGAGAAGCTCCAGCCCAAAATGCAGCCAAACTCCAGCCCACATGCGGGAGAATCTCAAGAGAAGGGTGTGGAGCAAGGCAGGCCTAAAACCACGAGAAGCTCCAGCCCAAAAGGGAGCCAAAATGCAGCCCACATCCGGGAGAATCTCAAGAGCAGGGGGTGGATCAAGCCAGGCCTCAAACCACAAGAAGCTCCAGCCCAAAAGGCAGCCAAAATGCAGCCCACATCCGGGAGAATCTCAAGAGCAGGGGGTGGAGCAAACCAGGCCTCAAACCACGAGAAGCTCCAGCCCAAAAGGCAGACAAAATCCAGCCCACATCCGGGAGAGTCTCAAGAGCAGGGGGTGGAGCAAGCCAGGCCTCAAACCATGAGAAGCTCCAGCCCAAAAGAAAGCCAAAATCCAGCCCACATCCGGGAGAATCTCAAGAGTAGGGGGTGGAGCAAGCCAGGCCTCAAACCAGGAGAAGCTCCAGCCCAAAAGGCAGCCAAAATGCAGCCCACCTCCGGGAGAATCTCAAGAGCAGGGTGTGGAGCAAGGCAGGCCTCAAACCACGAGAAGCTCCAGCCCAAAAGGCAGCCAAAATGCAGCCCACATCCGGGAGAATCTCAAGAGCAGGGGGTGGAGCAAGCCAGGCCTCAAACCACAAGAAGCTCCAGCCCAAAATGCAGCCAAAATCCAGCCCACATCCGGGAGAAAATCAAGAGCAGGGGGTGGAGCAAGCCAGGCCTCAAACCACGAGAAGCTCCAGCCCAAAATGCAGCCAAAATGCAGCCCACCTCCGGGAGAATCTCAAGAGCAGGGGGTGGAGCAAGCCAGGCCTCAAACCACGAGAAGCTCCAGCCCAAAAGGCAGCCATAATCCAGCATACATCTGGGAGAATATCAAGAGCAGGGGTTGGAGCAAGGCAGGCCTCAAACCACGAGAAGCTCCAGCCCAAAATGCAGCCAAAATGCAGCCCACGTCCAAGAGAATCTCAAGAGCAGGGGGTGGAGCAAACCAGGCCTCAAACCACGAGAAGCTCCATCCCAAAAGTCAGCCAAAATCCAGCACACATCCGGGAGAATCTCAAGAGTAGGGGGTGGAGCAAGCCAGGTCTCAAACCACGAGAAGCTCCAGCCCAAAAGGCAGCCAAAATCCAGCCCACGTCCGGGAGAATATCAAGAGCAGGGGGTGAAGCAAACCAGGCCTCAAACCACTAGAAGCTCCAACCCAAAAGGCAGCCAAAATCCAGCCCACATCCGGGAGAAAATCAAGAGCAGGGGGTGGAGCAAGGCAGGCCTCAAACCACGAGAAGCTCCAGCCCAAAAGAAAGCCAAAATGCAGCCCACATCCGGGAGAATCTCAAGAGTAGGGGGTGGAGCAAGCCAGGCCTCAAACCACGAGAAGCTCCAGCCCAAAAGGCAGCGAAAATGCATCCCACATCCGGGAGAATCTCAAGAGCAGGGGGTGGAGCAAGCCAGGCCTCAAACCACGAGAAGCTCCAGCCCTAAATGCAGCCAAATTCCAGACCACATCCGGGAGAATCTCAAGAGTACGGGGTGGAGCAAGCCAGGCCTCAAACCACGAGAATCTCCAGCCCAAAAGGCAGCCAAAATCCAGCCCACGTCCAGGATAATCTCAAGAGCAGGGGGTGGAGCAAGCCAGGCCTCAAACCACGAGAAGCTCCAGCCCAAAAGGCAGCCAAAATCCAGCCCACGTCCGGGAGAATATCAAGAGCAGGGGGTGGAGCAAGCCAGGCCTCAAACCACTAGAAGCTCCAACCCAAAAGGCAGCCAAAATCCAGCCCATATCCGGGAGAAAATCAAGAGCAGGGGGTGGAGCAAGCCAGGCCTCAAACCACGAGAAGCTCCAGCCCAAAATGCAGCCAAAATCCAGCCCACCTCCGGGAGAATCTCAAGAGCAGGGGGTGGAGCAAGCCAGGCCTCAAACCACGAGAAGCTCCAGCCCAAAAGGCAGCCATAATCCAGCATACATCTGGGAGAATATCAAGAGCAGGGGTTGGAGCAAGGCAGGCCTCAAACCACGAGAAGCTCCAGCCCAAAAGAAAGCCAAAATCCAGCCCACCTCCGTGAGAATCTCAAGAGTAGGGGGTGGAGCAAGCCAGGCCTCAAACCACGAGAAGCTCCAGCCCAACAGGCAGCCATAATCCAGCCCTCATCTGGGAGAATCTCAAGAGCAGGTTATGGAGCAAGGCAGGCCTCAAACCACGAGAAGCTCCAGCCCTAAAGGCAGCGAAAATGCATCCCACATCCGGGAGAATCTCAAGAGCAGGGGGTGGAGCAAGCCAGGCCTCAAACCACGAGAAGCTCCAGCCCAAAAGGCAGCGAAAATGCAGCCCACATTCGGGAGAATCTCAAGAGCAGGGGGTGGAGCAAGCCAGGCCTCAAACCACGAGAAGCTCCAGCCCAAAATGCAGCCAAACTCCAGCCCACATCCGGGAGAATCTCAAGAGAAGGGTGTGGAGCAAGGCAGGCCTAAAACCACGAGAAGCTCCAGCCCAAAAGGGAGCCAAAATGCAGCCCACATCCGGGAGAATCTCAAGAGCAGGGGGTGGATCAAGCCAGGCCTCAAACCACAAGAAGCTCCAGCCCAAAAGGCAGCCAAAATGCAGCCCACATCCGGGAGAATCTCAAGAGCAGGGGGTGGAGCAAACCAGGCCTCAAACCACGAGAAGCTCCAGCCCAAAAGGCAGACAAAATCCAGCCCACATCCGGGAGAGTCTCAAGAGCAGGGGGTGGAGCAAGCCAGGCCTCAAACCATGAGAAGCTCCAGCCCAAAACAAAGCCAAAATCCAGCCCACATCCGGGAGAATCTCAAGAGTAGGGGGTGGAGCAAGCCAGGCCTCAAACCAGGAGAAGCTCCAGCCCAAAAGGCAGCCAAAATGCAGCCCACCTCCGGGAGAATCTCAAGAGCAGGGTGTGGAGCAAGGCAGGCCTCAAACCACGAGAAGCTCCACCCCAAAAGGCAGCCAAAATGCAGCCCACATCCGGGAGAATCTCAAGAGCAGGGGGTGGAGCAAGCCAGGCCTCAAACCACAAGAAGCTCCAGCCCAAAATGCAGCCAAAATCCAGCCCACATCCGGGAGAAAATCAAGAGCAGGGGGTGGAGCAAGCCAGGCCTCAAACCACGAGAAGCTCCAGCCCAAAATGCAGCCAAAATGCAGCCCACCTCCGGGAGAATCTCAAGAGCAGGGGGTGGAGCAAGCCAGGCCTCAAACCACGAGAAGCTCCAGCCCAAAAGGCAGCCATAATCCAGCATACATCTGGGAGAATATCAAGAGCAGGGGTTGGAGCAAGGCAGGCCTCAAACCACGAGAAGCTCCAGCCCAAAATGCAGCCAAAATGCAGCCCACGTCCAAGAGAATCTCAAGAGCAGGGGGTGGAGAAAACCAGGCCTCAAACCACGAGAAGCTCCATCCCAAAAGTCAGCCAAAATCCAGCACACATCCGGGAGAATCTCAAGAGTAGGGGGTGGAGCAAGCCAGGTCTCAAACCACGAGAAGCTCCAGCCCAAAAGGCAGCCATAATCCAGCCCTCATCTGGGAGAATCTCAAGAGCAGGTTGTGGAGCAAGGCAGGCCTCAAACCACGAGAAGCTCCAGCCCTAAAGGCAGCGAAAATGCATCCCACATCCGGGAGAATCTCAAGAGCAGGGGGTGGAGCAAGCCAGGCCTCAAACCACGAGAAGCTCCAGCCCTAAAGGCAGCCAAATTCCAGACCACATCCAGGAGAATCTCAAGAGTAGGGGGTGGAGCAAGGCAGGCCTCAAACCACGAGAAGCTCCAGCCCAAAAGGCAGCCAAAATCCAGCCCACGTCCGGGATAATCTCAAAAGCAGGGGGTGGAGCAAGCCAGGGCTCAAACCACGAGAAGCTCCAGCCCAAAAGGCAGCCAAAATCCAGCCCACATCCGGGAGAACATCAAGAGCAGGGGGTGGAGCAAACCATGCCTCAAACCACTAGAAGCTCCAACCCAAAAGGCAGCCAAAATGCAGCACACCTCATGGAGAATCTCAAGAGCAGGGGGTGGAGCAAGCCAGGCCTCAAACCACGAGAAGCTCCAGCCCAAAATGCAGCCAAACTCCAGCCCACATCCGGGAGAATCTCAAGAGCAGGGGGTGGAGCAAGGCAGGCCTAAAACCACGAGAAGCTCCACCCCAAGAATCAGCCAAAATGCAGCCCACATCCGGGAGAATCTCAAGAGCAGGGGGTGGATCAAGCCAGGCCTCAAACCAGGAGAAGCTCCAACCCAAAAGGCAGCCAAAATCCAGCCCACATCCGGGAGAAAATCAAGAGCAGGGGGTGGAGCAAGCCAGGCCTCAAACCACGAGAAGCTCCAGCCCAAAAGGCAGCCAAAATCCAGCCCACATCCGGGAGAATCTCAAGAGTAGGGGGTGGAGCAAGCCAGGCCTCAAACCACGAGAAGCTCCAGCCCAAAATGCAGCCAAAATGCAGCCCACCTCCGGGAGAATATCAACAGCAGGGGCTGGAGCAAGCCAGGCCTCAAACCACGAGAAGCTCCAGCCCAAAATGCAGCCGTAATCCAGCCCACATCTGGGAGAATCTCAAGAGCAGGGTTTGGAGCAAGGCAGGCCTCAAACCACAAGAAGCTCCAGCTCAAAAGGCAGCCAAACTCCAGCCCACATACGGGAGAATCTCAAGAGCAGGGGGTGGAGCAAGGCAGGCCTAAAACCACGAGAAGCTCCACCCCAAAAGGCAGCCAAAATGCAGCCCACATCCGGGAGAATCTCAAGAGCAGGGGGTGGATCAAGCCAGGCCTCAAACCACAAGAAGCTCCAGCCCAAAAGGCAGCCAAATGCAGCCCACATCCGGGAGAATCTCAAGAGCAGGGGGTGGAGCAAACCAGGCCTCAAACCACGAGAAGCTCCAGCCCTAAAGGCAGCCAAATTCCAGACCACATCCGGGAGAATCTCAAGAGTAGGGGGTGGAGCAAGCCAGGCCTCAAACCACGAGAAGCTCCAGCCCAAAAGGCAGCCAAAATGCAGCCCACCTCCGGGAGAATCTCAAGAGCAGGGGGTGGAGCAAGCCAGGCCTCAAACCACGAGAAGCTCCAGCCCAAAATGCAGCCATAATCCTGCCCACATCTGGGAGAATATCAAGAGCAGGGGTTGGAGCAAGGCAGGCCTCAAACCACAAGAAGCTCCAGCTCAAAAGGCAGCCAAAATGCAGCCCACCTCCCGGAGAATCTCAAGAGCAGGGGGTGGAGCAAGCCAGGCCTCAACCCACGATAATCTCCAGCCCAAAAAGCAGCCAAAATCCAGCCCACATCCGGGAGAAACTCAAGAGCAGGGGGTGGAGCAAGCCAGGCCTCAACCCACGATAAGCTCCAGCCCAAAAGGGAGCCAAAATGCAGACCACCTCCGGGAGAATCTCAAGAGCAGGTTGTGGAGCAAGGCAGGCCTCAAACCAGGAGAAGCTCCAACCCAAAAGGCAGCCAAAATGCAGCCCACATCCGGGAGAATCTCAAGAGCGGGGGGTGGGTAAGCCAGGCCTCAAACCACGAGAAGCTCCAGCCCAAAAGGCAGCCAAAATGCAGCCCACATCCGGGAGAATATCAAGAGCAGGGGGTGGAGCAAGCCAGGCCTCAAGCCACGAGAAGCTCCGGGCCAAAAGGCAGCCAAAATGCAGCCCACATCCGGGAGAATATCAAGAGCAGGGGGTGGAGCAAGCCAGGCCTCAAACCACGAGAAGCTCCAGCCCTAAAGGCAGCCAAATTCCAGACCACATCCGGGAGAATCTCAAGAGTAGGGGGTGGAGCAAGCCAGGCCTCAAACCACGAGAAGCTCCAGCCCAAAAGGCAGCCAAAATCCAGCCCACCTCCGGGATAATCTCAAGAGCAGGGGGTGGAGCAAGCCAGGCCTCAAACCACGAGAAGCTCCAGCCCAAAAGGCAGCCAAAATCCAGCCCACGTCCGGGAGAAAATAAAGAGCAGGGGGTGGAGCAAACCAGGCCTCAAACCACGAGAAGCTCCAAACCAAAAGACAGCCAAAATGCAGCCCACATCCGGGAGAATCTCAAGAGCAGGGGTTGGAGCAAGCCAGGCCTCAAACCACGAGAAGCTCCAGCCCAAAAGGCAGCCAAAATGCAGCCCACATCCGGGAGAATCTCAAGAGCAGGGGGTGGAGCAAGCCAGGCCTCAAACCACGAGAAGCTCCAGCCTTAAAGGCAGCCAAAATGCAGCCCACATCCGGGAGAATCTCAAGAGCAGTGGGTGGAGGAAGCCAGGCCTCAAACCACGAGAAGCTCCAGCCCAAAATGCAGCCAAAATGCAGCCCACCTCTGGAAGAATATCAAGAGCAGGGGGTGGAGCAAGCCAGGCCTCAAACCACAAGAAGCTCCAGCCCAAAAGGGAGCCAAAATGCAGCCCACCTCCGGGAGAATCTCAAGAGCAGGTTGTGGAGCAAGGCAGGCCTCAAACTAGGAGAAGCTCCAACCCAAAAGGCAGCCAAAATGCAGCCCACATCCAGGACAATCTCAAGAGCGGGGGGTGGGGCAAGCCAGGCCTCAAACCACGAGAAGCTCCAGCCCAAAAAGCAGCCAAAATGCAGCCCACATCCGGGAGAATATCAAGAGCAGGGGGTGGAGCAAGCCAGGCCTCAAGCCACGAGAAGCTCCGGGCCAAAAGGCAGCCAAAATGCAGCCCACCTCCGAGAGAATCTCAAGAGCAGGTTGTGGAGCAAGCCAGGCCTCAAACAAGGAGAAGCTCCAACCCAAAAGGCAGCCAAAATGCAGCCCACATCCGGGAGAATATCAAGAGCAGGGGGTGGAGCAAGCCAGGCCTCAAACCAGGAGAAGCTCCAGCCCTAAACGCAGCCAAATTCCAGACCACATCCGGGAGAATCTCAAGAGTAGGGGGTGGAGCAAGCCAGGCCTCAAACCACGAGAAGCTCCAGCCCAAAAGGCAGCCAAAATGCAGCCCACGTCCGGGAGAATATAAAGAACAGGGGGTGGAGCAAACCAGGCCTCAAACCACGAGAAGCTCTAACCCAAAATGCAGCCAAAATGCAGCCCACATCCGGGAGAAAATCAAGAACAGGGGGTGGAGCAAGCCAGGCCTCAAACCACGAGAAGCTCCAGCCCAAAAGGCAGCCAAAATGCAGCCCACATCCGGGAGAATATCAAGAGCAGGGGTTGGAGCAAGCCAGGTCTCAAACCACGAGAAGCTCCAGCCCAAAAGGCAGCCAAAATCCAGCCCACATTCGGGAGAATCTCAAGAGCAGGGGGTGGAGCAAGCCAGGCCTCAAACCACGAGAAGCTCCAGCCCAAAAGGCAGCCAAAATGCAGCCCACCTCCGGGAGAATCTCAAGAGCAGGTTGTGGAGCAAGCCAGGCCTCAAACCACGAGAAGCTCCAACCCAAAAGGCAGCCAAAATGCAGCCCACATCCGGGAGAATCTCAAGAGCAGGGGGTGGAGCAAGCCAGGCCTCAAACCACGAGAAGCTCCAGCCCAAAATGCAGCCAAAATCCAGCCCACATCCGGGAGAATCTCAAGAGCAGGGGGTGGAGCAAGCCAGGCCTCAAACCACGAGAAGCTCCAGCCCAAAAGAAAGCCAAAATCCAGCCCACATCCGGGAGAATCTCAAGAGTAGTGGGTGGAGCAAGCCAGGCCTCAAACCACGAGAAGCTCCAGCCCAAAAGGCAGCCAAAATGCAGCCCACACCCGGGAGAATCTCAAGAGCAGGGGGTGGAGCAAGCCAGGCCTCAAACCACGAGAAGCTCCAGCCCAAAAGGCAGCCAAAATCCAGCCCACGTCCGGGAGAAAATAAAGAGCAGGGGGTGGAGCAAACCAGGCCTCAAACCACGAGAAGCTCCAAACCAAAAGACAGCCAAAATGCAGCCCACATCCGGGAGAATCTCAAGAGCAGGGGTTGGAGCAAGCCAGGCCTCAAACCACGAGAAGCTCCAGCCCAAAAGGCAGCCAAAATGCAGCCCACATCCGGGAGAATCTCAAGAGCAGGGGGTGGAGCAAGCCAGGCCTCAAACCACGAGAAGCTCCAGCCTTAAAGGCAGCCAAAATGCAGCCCACATCCGGGAGAATCTCAAGAGCAGTGGGTGGAGGAAGCCAGGCCTCAAACCACGAGAAGCTCCAGCCCAAAATGCAGCCAAAATGCAGCCCACCTCTGGAAGAATATCAAGAGCAGGGGGTGGAGCAAGCCAGGCCTCAAACCACAAGAAGCTCCAGCCCAAAAGGGAGCCAAAATGCAGCCCACCTCCGGGAGAATCTCAAGAGCAGGTTGTGGAGCAAGGCAGGCCTCAAACTAGGAGAAGCTCCAACCCAAAAGGCAGCCAAAATGCAGCCCACATCCAGGACAATCTCAAGAGCGGGGGGTGGGGCAAGCCAGGCCTCAAACCACGAGAAGCTCTAGCCCAAAAAGCAGCCAAAATGCAGCCCACATCCGGGAGAATATCAAGAGCAGGGGGTGGAGCAAGCCAGGCCTCAAGCCACGAGAAGCTCCGGGCCAAAAGGCAGCCAAAATGCAGCCCACCTCCGAGAGAATCTCAAGAGCAGGTTGTGGAGCAAGCCAGGCCTCAAACAAGGAGAAGCTCCAACCCAAAAGGCAGCCAAAATGCAGCCCACATCCGGGAGAATATCAAGAGCAGGGGGTGGAGCAAGCCAGGCCTCAAACCAGGAGAAGCTCCAGCCCTAAACGCAGCCAAATTCCAGACCACATCCGGGAGAATCTCAAGAGTAGGGGGTGGAGCAAGCCAGGCCTCAAACCACGAGAAGCTCCAGCCCAAAAGGCAGCCAAAATGCAGCCCACGTCCGGGAGAATATAAAGAACAGGGGGTGGAGCAAACCAGGCCTCAAACCACGAGAAGCTCTAACCCAAAATGCAGCCAAAATGCAGCCCACATCCGGGAGAAAATCAAGAACAGGGGGTGGAGCAAGCCAGGCCTCAAACCACGAGAAGCTCCAGCCCAAAAGGCAGCCAAAATGCAGCCCACATCCGGGAGAATATCAAGAGCAGGGGTTGGAGCAAGCCAGGTCTCAAACCACGAGAAGCTCCAGCCCAAAAGGCAGCCAAAATCCAGCCCACATTCGGGAGAATCTCAAGAGCAGGGGGTGGAGCAAGCCAGGCCTCAAACCACGAGAAGCTCCAGCCCAAAAGGCAGCCAAAATGCAGCCCACCTCCGGGAGAATCTCAAGAGCAGGTTGTGGAGCAAGCCAGGCCTCAAACCAGGAGAAGCTCCAACCCAAAAGGCAGCCAAAATGCAGCCCACATCCGGGAGAATCTCAAGAGCAGGGGGTGGAGCAAGCCAGGCCTCAAACCACGAGAAGCTCCAGCCCAAAATGCAGCCAAAATCCAGCCCACATCCGGGAGAATCTCAAGAGCAGGGGGTGGAGCAAGCCAGGCCTCAAACCACGAGAAGCTCCAGCCCAAAAGAAAGCCAAAATCCAGCCCACATCCGGGAGAATCTCAAGAGTAGTGGGTGGAGCAAGCCAGGCCTCAAACCACGAGAAGCTCCAGCCCAAAAGGCAGCCAAAATGCAGCCCACACCCGGGAGAATCTCAAGAGCAGGGGGTGGAGCAAGCCAGGCCTCAAACCACGAGAAGCTCCAGCCCAAAAGGCAGCCAAAATCCAGCCCACATGCGGGAGAAAATGAAGAGCAGGGGGTGGAGCAAGACAGGCCTCAAACCACGAGAAGCTCCAGCCCAAAAGGCAGCCAAAATGCATCCCACCTCCGGGAGAAACTCAAGAGCAGGGGGTGGAGCAAGCCAGGCCTCAAACCATGAGAAGCTCCAGCCCAAAAGGCAGCCAAACTCCAGTCCACCTCCGTGAGAATCTCAAGAGCAGGGGGTGGAGCAAGCCAGGCCTCACACCATGAGAAGCTCCAGCCCTAAAGGCAGCCAAACTCCAGTCCTCCTCCGTGAGAATATCAAGAGCAGGGGGTGGAGCAAGGCAGGCCTCAAACCACGAGAAGCTCCAGCCCAAAAGGCAGCCAAAATCCAGCCCACATCCGGGAGAATATCAAGAGCAGGGGGTGGAGCAAGCCAGGCCTCAAACCATGAGAAGCTCCAGCCCAAAAGGCAGCCAAAATGCAGCCCACATCCGGGAGAATCTCAAGAGCAGGGGGTGGATCAAGACAGGCCTCAAACCAGGAGAAGCTCCAGCCCAAAAGGCAGCCAAAATGCAGCCCACATCCGGGAGAATCTCAAGAGCAGGGGGTGGAGCAAGCCAGGCCTCAAACCACGAGAAGCTCCAACCCAAAAGAAAGCCAAACTCCAGCCCACATCCTGGAGAATGTCAAGAGCAGGGGGTGGAGCAAGCCAGGCCTCAAACCACGAGAAGCTCCAGCCCAAAAGGCAGCCAAACTCCAGCCCACCTCTGTGAGAATCTCAAGAGCAGGGGGTGGAGCAAGCCAGGCCTCAAACCACGAGAAGCTCCAGCCCAAAAGGCAGCCAAAATCCAGCCCACGTCCCGGAGAAACTCAAGAGCAGGGGGTGGATCAAGACAGGCCTCAAACCACGAGAAGCTCCAGCCCAAAAGGCAGCCAAAATGCAGGCCACATCCGGGAGAATCTCAAGAGCAGGGGGTGGAGCAAGCCAGGCCTCAAACCACGAGAAGCTCCAACCCAAAAGGCAGCCAAAATGCAGCCCACATCCGGGAGAAAATCAAGAGCAGTTTGTGGAGCAACCCAGGCCTCAAACCACAAGAAGCTCCAGCCCAAAAGGCAGCCAAAATGCAGCCCACATCCGGGAGAATCTCAAGAGCAGGGGGTGGAGCAAGCCAGGCCTCAAACCACGAGAAGCTCCAACCCAAAAGAAAGCCAAACTCCAGCCCACATCCTGGAGAATGTCAAGAGCAGGGGGTGGAGCAAGCCAGGCCTCAAACCTCGAGAAGCTCCAGCCCAAAAGGCAGCCAAACTCCAGCCCACCTCTGTGAGAATCTCAAGAGCAGGGGGTGGAGGAAGCCAGGCCTCAAACCACGAGAAGCTCCAGCCCAAAATGTCAGCCAAACTCCAGCGCACCTCCGGGATAATCTCAAGAGCAGGGGGTGGAGCAAGCCAGGCCTCAAACCACGAGAAGCTCCAGCCCAAAAGGCAGCCAAAATGCAGCCCACCTCCGGGAGAATCTCAAGAGCAATGGGTGGAGCAAGCCAGGCCTCAAACCAGGAGAAGCTCCAGCCCAAAAAGCAGCCAAAACGCAGCCCACATCGGGGAGAAAATCAAGAGCAGTGTGTGGAGCAAGCCAGGCCTCAAACCACGAGAAGCTCCAGCCCAAAAGGCAGCCAAAATGCAGCCCACGTCCGGGAGAATCTCAAGAGCAATGGGTGGAGCAAGCCAGGCCTCAAACCAGGAGAAGCTCCAGCCCAAAAGGCAGCCAAAATGCAGCCCACATCTGGGAGAATCTCAAGAGCAGGGGTTGGAGCAAGCCAGGCCTCAAACCACGAGAAGCTCCAGCCCAAAAGGCAGCCAAACTCCAGCCCACCTCCGTGAGAATCTCAAGAGCAGGGGGTGGAGCAAGCCAGGCCTCAAACCACGAGAAGCTCCAGCCCAAAATGTCAGCCAAACTCCAACGCACCTCCGGGATAATCTCAAGAGCAGGGTGTGGAGCAAGTCAGGCCTCAAACCACGAGAAGCTCCAGCCCAAAAGGCAGCCAAACTCCAGGCCACATCCAGGAGAATATCAAGAGCAAGGGGGTGGAGCAAGCCAGGCCTCAAACCACGAGAAGCTCCAGCCCAAAAGGCAGCCAAACTCCAGCCCACATCCGGGAGAATCTCAAGAGCAGGGGGTGGAGCAAGCCAGGCCTCAAACCACGAGAAGCTCCAGCCCAAAAGGCAGCCAAACTCCAGCCCACATCCAGGAGAATATCAAGAGCAAGGGGGTGGAGCAAGGCAGGCCTCAAACCACGAGAAGCTCCAGCCCAAAAGGCAGCCAAAATCCAGCCCACATCCGGGAGAAAATAAAGAGCAGGGGGTGGAGCAAGCCAGGCCTTAAACCACGAGAAGCTCCAGCCCAAAATGCAGCCACAATGCAGCCCACATCCGGGAGAATCTCAAGAGCAGGGGGTGGAGCAAGCCAGGCCTCAAACCATGAGAAGCTCCAGCCCAAAAGGCAGCCAAAATGCAGCCCACATCCGGGAGAATATCAAGAGCAGGGGGTGGATCAAGCCAGGCCTCAAACCACGAGAAGCTCCAGCCCAAAAGGCAGCAAAAATGCAGCCCACATCCGGGAGAATCTCAAGAGCAGGGGGTGGAGCAAGCCAGGCCTCAAACCACGAGAAGCTCCAGCCCAAAAGGCAGCCAAAATCCAGCCCACGTCCGGGAGAATATCAAGAGCAAGGGGTGGAGCAAGACAGGCCTCAAACCATGAGAAGCTCCAGCCCAAAAGGCAGTCAAAATGCAGCCCACCTCTGGGAGAATCTCAAGAGCAGGGGGTGGAGCAAGCCAGGCCTCAAACCACGAGAAGCTCCAGCCCAAAATGCAGCCAAAATGCAGCCCACATCCGGGAGAATCTCAAGAGCAGGGGGTGGAGCAAGCCAGGCCTCAAACCACGAGAAGCTCCAGCCCAAAAGGCAGCCAAAATGCAGCCCACATCCGGGAGAAACTCAAGAGCAGGGGGTGGAGCAAGCCAGGCCTCAAACCACAAGAAGCTCCAGCCCAAAATGCAGCCAAAATCCAGCACACATCCGGGAGAATCTCAAGAGCAGGGGGTGGAGCAAACCAGGCCTCAAACCACGAGAATCTCCAGCCCTAAAGGCAGCGAAAATGCATCCCACATCCGGGAGAATCTCAAGAGCAGGGGGTGGAGCAAGCCAGGCCTCAAACCACGAGAAGTTCCAGCCCTAAAGGCAGCCAAATTCCAGACCACATCCGGGAGAATCTCAAGAGTAGGGGGTGGAGCAAGCCAGGCCTCAAACCACGAGAAGCTCCAGCCCAAAAGGCAGCCAAAATCCAGCCCACATTCGGGAGAATCTCAAGAGCAGGGGGTGGAGCAAGCCAGGCCTCAAACCACGAGAAGCTCCAGCCCAAAAGGCAGCCAAAATCCAGCCCACATCCGGGAGAATACCAAGAGCAGGGGGTGGAGCAAACCAGGCCTCAAACCACTAGAAGCTCCAACCCAAAAGGCAGCCAAAATCCAGCCCACATCCGGGAGAAACTCAAGAGCAGGGGGTGGAGCAAGCCAGGCCTCAAACCACGAGAAGCTCCACCCCAAAAGTCTCCCAAAATGCAGCCCACATCCGGGAGAATCTCAAGAGCAGGGGGTGGAGCAAGCCAGGCCTCAAACCAGGAGAAGCTCCAGCCCAAAAGGCAGCCAAAATCCAGCCCACATCCGGGAGAAAATCAAGAGCAGGGGGTGGAGCAAGCCAGGCCTCAAACCACGAGAAGCTCCAGCCCAAAAGAAAGCCAAAATCCAGCCCACGTTCGGGAGAATCTCAAGAGTAGGGGGTGGAGCAAGCCAGGCCTCAAACCACGAGAAGCTCCAGCCCAAAATGCAGCCAAAATGCAGCCCACCTCCGGGAGAATATCAAGAGCAGGGGGTGGAGCAAGCCAGGCCTCAAACCACGAGAAGCTCCAGCCCAAAATGCAGCCGTAATCCAGCCCACATCTGGGAGAATCTCAAGAGCAGGGGTTGGAGCAAGGCAGGCCTCAAACCACAAGAAGCTCCAGCTCAAAAGGCAGCCAAAATGCAGCCCACCTCCCGGAGAATCTCAAGAGCAGGGGGTGGATCAAGCCAGGCCTCAAACCACGAGAAGCTCCAGCCGAAAAGGCAGATAATTATGCAGCCCACATCTGGGAGAATCTCAAGAGCAGGGGGTGGAGCAATCTAGGCCTCAAATCACGAGAAGCTCCAGCCCAAAAGGCAGCCAAAATGCAGCCCACATTCGGGAGAATCTCAAGAGCAGGGGGTGGAGCAAGACAGGCCTCAAACCACAAGAAGCTCCAGCCCAAAAGGCAGCCAAAATGCAGCCCACCTCCGGGATAATCTCAAGAGCAGGTTGTGGAGCAAGGCAGGCCTGAAACCAGGAGAAGCTCCAACCCAAAAGGCAGCCAAAATGCAGCCCACATCCGGGACAATATCAAGAGCAGGGGGTGGAGCAAGCCAGGCCTCAAACCACGAGAAGCTCCAGCCCAAAAGGCAGCCAAAATGCAGCCCACATCCGGGAGAATCTCAAGAGTAGGGGGTGGAGCAAGCCAGGCCTCAAACCACGAGAAGCTCCAGCCCAAAATGCAGCCAAAATCCAGAGAACATTCGGGAGAATCTCAAGAGCAGGGGGTGGAGCAAGCCAGGCCTCAAACCACGAGAAGCTCCAGCCCAAAAGGCAGCCAAACTCCAGCCCACATCCGGGAGAATCTCAAGGGCAGAGGGTGGAGCAAACCAGGCCTCAAACCATGAGAAGCTCCATCCCAAAAGGCAGCCAAAATCCAGCCCACATCCGGGAGAAAATCAAGAGTAGGGGGTGGAGCAAGCCAGGCCTCAAACCACGAGAAGCTCCAGCCCAAAATGCAGCCAAAATGCACCCCACCTCCGGGAGAATCTCAAGAGCAGGGGGTGGAGCAAGCCAGGCCTCAAACCACGAGAAGCTCCAGCCCAAAATGCAGCCATAATCCAGCCCACATCTGGGAGAATCTCAAGAGCAGGGGTTGGAGCAAGGCAGGCCTCAAACCACAAGAAGCTCCAGCTCAAAAGGCAGCCAAAATGCAGCCCACCTCCCGGAGAATCTCAAGAGCAGGGGGTGGAGCAAGCCAGGCCTCAAATCACGAGAAGCTCCAGCCCAAAAGGCAGCCAAAATGCAGCCCACATTCGGGAGAATCTCAAGAGCAGGGGGTGGAGCAAGCCAGGCCTCAAACCACGAGAAGCTCCAGCCCAAAAGGCAGCCAAAATGCAGCCCACCTCCGGGATAATCTCAAGAGCATGTTGTGGAGCAAGGCAGGCCTGAAACCAGGAGAAGCTCCAACGCAAAAGGCAGCCAAAATGCAGCCCACATCCGGGAGAATCTCAAGAGCAGGGGGTGGAGCAAGCCAGGCCTCAAACCACGAGAAGCTCCAGCCCAAAAGGCAGCCAAAATGCAGCCCACATTCGGGAGAATCTCAAGAGCAGGGGGTGGAGCAAGCCAGGCCTCAAACCACGAGAAGCTCCAGCCCAAAATGCAGCCAAACTCCAGCCCACATCCGGGAGAATCTCAAGAGAAGGGGGTGGAGCAAGGCAGGCCTAAAACCACGAGAAGCTCCACCCCAGAAGGCAGCCAAAATGCAGCCCACCTCCGGGAGAATCTCAAGAGCAGGTTGTGGAGCAAGGCAGGCCTCAAACCAGGAGAAGCTCCAACCCAAAAGGCAGCCAAAATGCAGCCCACATCCAGGAGAATCTCAAGAGCAGGGGGTGGAGCAAGCCAGGCCTCAAACCACGAGAAGCTCCAGCCCAAAATGCAGCCAAAATGCAGCCCACGTCCGGGAGAATCTCAAGAGCAGGGGGTGGAGCAAGGCAGGCCTCAAACCACGAGAAGCTCCACCCCAAAAGGCAGCCAAAATGCAGCCCACATCCGGGAGAATCTCAAGATCATGGGGTGGATCAAGCCAGGCCTCAAACCACAAGAAGCTCCAGCCCAAAATGCAGCCAAAATGCAGCCCACATCCGGGAGAATATCAAGAGCAGGGGGTGGAGCAAACCAGGCCTCAAACCACGAGAAGCTCCATCCCAAAAGGCAGCCAAAATCCAGCCCACATCCGGGAGAAAATCAAGAGCAGGGGGTGGAGCAAGGCAGGCCTCAAACCACGAGAAGCTCCAGCCCAAAAGAAAGCCAAAATCCAGCCCACATCCGGGAGAATCTCAAGAGCAGGGGGTGGAGCAAGCCAGGCCTCAAACCACGAGAAGCTCCAGCCCAAAATGCAGCCAAAATCCAGCCCACCTCCGGGAGAATCTCAAGAGCAGGGGGTGGAGCAAGGCAGGCCTCAAACCACGAGAAGCTCCAGCCCAAAAGAAAGCCAAAATGCAGCCCACATCCGGGAGAATCTCAAGAGCAGGGGGTGGAGCAAGCCAGGCCTCAAACCACGGGAAGCTCCAGCCCAAAAGGCAGCCAAAATGCAGCCCACCTCCGGGAGAATATCAAGAGCAGGGGGTGGAGCAAGCCAGGCCTCAAACCACGAGAAGCTCCAGCCCAAAATGCAGCCAAAATGCAGCCCACATCTGGGAGAATCTCAAGAGCAGGGGTTGGAGCAAGGCAGGCCTCAAACCACAAGAAGCTCCAGCTCAAAAGGCAGCCAAAATGCAGCCCACCTCCCGGAGAATCTCAAGAGCAGGGGGTGGAGCAAGCCAGGCCTCAAATCACGAGAAGCTCCAGCCCAAAAGGCAGCCAAAATGCAGCCCACATTCGGGAGAATCTCAAGAGCAGGGGGTGGAGCAAGACAGGCCTCAAACCACAAGAAGCTCCAGCCCAAAAGGCAGCCAAAATGCAGCCCACCTCCGGGAGAATCTCAAGAGCAGGTTGTGGAGCAAGGCAGGCCTGAAACCAGGAGAAGCTCCAACCCAAAAGGCAGCCAAAATGCAGCCCACATCCGGGACAATATCAAGAGCAGGGGTTGGAGCAAGCCAGGCCTCAAACCACGAGAAGCTCCAGCCCAAAAGGCAGCCAAAATGCAGCCCACATCCGGGAGAATCTCAAGAGTAGGGGGTGGAGCAAGCCAGGCCTCAAACCACGAGAAGCTCCAGCCCAAAATGCAGCCAAAATCCAGAGAACATTCGGGAGAATCTCAAGAGCAGGGGGTGGAGCAAGCCAGGCCTCAAACCACGAGAAGCTCCAGCCCAAAAGGCAGCCAAACTCCAGCCCACATCCGGGAGAATCTCAAGGGCAGAGGGTGGAGCAAACCAGGCCTCAAACCATGAGAAGCTCCATCCCAAAAGGCAGCCAAAATCCAGCCCACATCCGGGAGAAAATCAAGAGTAGGGGGTGGAGCAAGCCAGGCCTCAAACCACGAGAAGCTCCAGCCCAAAATGCAGCCATAATCCAGCCCACATCTGGGAGAATCTCAAGAGCAGGGGTTGGAGCAAGGCAGGCCTCAAACCACAAGAAGCTCCAGCTCAAAAGGCAGCCAAAATGCAGCCCACCTCCCGGAGAATCTCAAGAGCAGGGGGTGGAGCAAGCCAGGCCTCAAATCACGAGAAGCTCCAGCCCAAAAGGCAGCCAAAATGCAGCCCACATTCGGGAGAATCTCAAGAGCAGGGGGTGGAGCAAGCCAGGCCTCAAACCACGAGAAGCTCCAGCCCAAAAGGCAGCCAAAATGCAGCCCACATTCGGGAGAATCTCAAGAGCAGGGGGTGGAGCAAGCCAGGCCTCAAACCACGAGAAGCTCCAGCCCAAAATGCAGCCAAACTCCAGCCCACATCCGGGAGAATCTCAAGAGAAGGGGGTGGAGCAAGGCAGGCCTAAAACCACGAGAAGCTCCACCCCAAAAGGCAGCCAAAATGCAGCCCACCTCCGGGAGAATCTCAAGAGCAGGTTGTGGAGCAAGGCAGGCCTCAAACCAGGAGAAGCTCCAACCCAAAAGGCAGCCAAAATGCAGCCCACATCCAGGAGAATCTCAAGAGCAGGGGGTGGAGCAAGCCAGGCCTCAAACCACGAGAAGCTCCAGCCCAAAATGCATCCAAAATGCAGCCCACGTCCGGGAGAATCTCAAGAGCAGGGGGTGGAGCAAGGCAGGCCTCAAACCACGAGAAGCTCCACCCCAAAAGGCAGCCAAAATGCAGCCCACATCCGGGAGAATCTCAAGATCATGGGGTGGATCAAGCCAGGCCTCAAACCACAAGAAGCTCCAGCCCAAAATGCAGCCAAAATGCAGCCCACATCCGGGAGAATCTCAAGAGCAGGGGGTGGAGCAAACCAGGCCTCAAACCACGAGAAGCTCCATCCCAAAATGCAGCCAAAATCCAGCCCACATCCGGGAGAAAATCAAGAGCAGGGGGTGGAGCAAGGCAGGCCTCAAACCACGAGAAGCTCCAGCCCAAAAGAAAGCCAAAATCCAGCCCACATCCGGGAGAATCTCAAGAGCAGGGGGTGGAGCAAGCCAGGCCTCAAACCACGAGAAGCTCCAGCCCAAAATGCAGCCAAAATCCAGCCCACCTCCGGGAGAATCTCAAGAGCAGGGGGTGGAGCAAGGCAGGCCTCAAACCACGAGAAGCTCCAGCCCAAAAGAAAGCCAAAATGCAGCCCACATCCGGGAGAATCTCAAGAGCAGGGGGTGGAGCAAGCCAGGCCTCAAACCACGGGAAGCTCCAGCCCAAAAGGCAGCCAAAATGCAGCCCACATCCGGGAGAATCTCAAGAGCAGGGGGTGGAGGAAGCCAGGCCTCAAACCACGAGAAGCTCCAGCCCAAAATGCAGCCAAAATGCAGCCCACCTCCGGGAGAATCTCAAGAGCAGGGGGTGGAGCAAGCCAGGCCTCAAACCACGAGAAGCTCCAACCCAAAAGGCAGCCAAAATGCAGCCCACATCCGGGAGAATCTCAAGAGCAGGGGGTGGAGCAAGGCAGGCCTCAAACCACGAGAAGCTCCAGCCCAAAATGCAGCCAAAATGCAGCCCACCTCCGGGAGAATCTCAAGAGCAGGGGGTGGAGCAAGGCAGGCCTCAAACCACGAGAAGCTCCACCCCAAAAGGCAGCCAAAATGCAGCCCACATCCGGGAGAATCTCAAGATCATGGGGTGGATCAAGCCAGGCCTCAAACCACAAGAAGCTCCAGCCCAAAATGCAGCCAAAATGCAGCCCACATCCAGGAGAATATCAAGAGCAGGGGGTGGAGCAAACCAGGCCTCAAACCACGAGAAGCTCCATCCCAAAAGGCAGCCAAAATCCAGCCCACATCCGGGAGAAAATCAAGAGCAGGGGGTGGAGCAAGGCAGGCCTCAAACCACGAGAAGCTCCAGCCCAAAAGGCAGCCAAAATCCAGCCCACATCCGGGAGAATCTCAAGAGCAGGGGGTGGAGCAAGCCAGGCCTCAAACCACGAGAAGCTCCAGCCCAAAAGGCAGCCAAAATCCAGCCCACCTCCGGGAGAATCTCAAGAGCAGGGGGTGGAGAAAGCCAGGCCTCAAACCACGAGAAGCTCCACCCCAAAAGGCAGCCAAAATGCAGCCCACCTCCGGGAGAATCTCAAGAGCAGTGGGTGGAGCAAGCCAGGCCTCAAACCACAAGAAGCTCCAGCCCAAAAGGCAGCCAAAATCCAGCCCACATCCGGGAGAATATCAAGAGCAGGGGGTGGAGCAAGCCAGGCCTCAAACCACGAGAAGCTCCAGCCCAAAAGGCAGCCAAACTCCAGCCCACCTCCGGGAGAATCTCAAGAGCAGGGGGTGGAGCAAGCCAGGCCTCAAACCACGAGAAGCTCCAGCCCAAAAGGCAGCCAAAATGCAGCCCAGATCCGGGAGAATCTCAAGAGCAGGAGGTGGAGCAAGGCAGGCCTCAAACCAGGAGAAGCTCCAGCTCAAAATGCAGCGAAAATGCAGCCCACATCCGGGAGAATCTCAAGAGCAGGGGGTGGAGCAAGCCAGGCCTCAAACCACGAGAAGCTCCAGCCCAAAAGGCAGCCAAACTCCAGCTCACATCCATGAGAATCTCAACAGCAGGGGGTGGAGCAAGCCAGGCCTCAAACCACGAGAAGCTCCAGCCCAAAAGGCAGCCAAAATGCAGCCCACCTCCGGGAGAATCTCAAGAGCAGGGGGTGGAGCAAGCCAGGCCTCAAACCACGAGAAGCTCCAGCCCAAAAGGCAGCCATAATCCAGCCCACATCCAGGAGAATATCAAGAGCAGGGGTTGGAGCAAGGCAGGCCTCAAACCACGAGAAGCTCCAGCTCAAAAGGCAGCCAAAATCCAGCCCATATCCGGGAGAAACTCAAGAGAAGGGGGTGGAGAAAGCCAGGCCTCAAACCACGAGAAGCTCCAGCCCAAAAGGCAGCCAAACTCCAGCCCACCTCCGGGAGAATCTCAAGAGCAGGGGGTGGAGCAAGCCAGGCCTCAAACCACGAGAAGCTCCAGCCCAAAAGGCAGCCAAAATGCAGCCCACCTCTGGGAGAATCTCAAGAGCAGGGGGTGGAGCAAGGCAGGCCTCAAACCACGAGAAGCTCCAGCTCAAAAGGCAGCCAAAATCCAGCCCATATCCGGGAGAAACTCAAGAGAAGGGGGTGGAGAAAGCCAGGCCTCAAACCACGAGAAGCTCCAGCCCAAAAGGCAGCCAAACTCCAGCCCACCTCCGGGAGAATCTCAAGAGCAGGGGGTGGAGCAAGCCAGGCCTCAAACCACGAGAAGCTCCAGCCCAAAAGGCAGCCATAATCCAGCCCACATCCAGGAGAATATCAAGAGCAGGGGTTGGAGCAAGGCAGGCCTCAAACCACGAGAAGCTCCAGCTCAAAAGGCAGCCAAAATGCAGCCCACCTCCGGGACAATATCAAGAGCAGGGGGTGGAGCAAGCCAGGCCTCAAACCACGAGAAGCTCCAGCCCAAAAGGCAGCCAAAATCCAGCCCACATCCGGGAGAATCTCAAGAGCAGGGGGTGGAGCAAGCCAGGCCTCAAACCACGAGAAGCTCCAGCCCAAAAGGCAGCCAAAATGCAGCCCACCTCCGGGAGAATCTCAAGAGCAGGGGGTGGAGCAAGCCAGGCCTCAAACCACGAGAAGCTCCAGCCCAAAAGGCAGCCAAAATGCAGCCCACATCCGGGAGAATATCAAGAGCAGGGGGTGGAGCAAGCCAGGCCTCAAACGACGAGAAGCTCCAGCCCAAAAGGCAGCCAAAATGCAGCCCACATCTGGGAGAATCTCAAGAGCAGGGGGTGGAGCAAGCCAGGCCTCAAACCACGAGAAGCTCCAGCCCAAAAGGCAGCCAAAATCCAGCCCACGTCCGGGAGAATCTCAAGAGCAGGGGGTGGAGCAAGGCAGGCCTCAAACCACGAGAAGCTCCACCCCAAAAGGCAGCCAAAATGCAGCCCACATCCGGGAGAATCTCAAGATCATGGGGTGGATCAAGCCAGGCCTCAAACCACAAGAAGCTCCAGCCCAAAATGCAGCCAAAATGCAGCCCACATCCGGGAGAATATCAAGAGCAGGGGTGGAGCAAACCAGGCCTCAAACCACGAGAAGCTCCATCCCAAAAGGCAGCCAAAATCCAGCCCACATCCGGGAGAAAATCAAGAGCAGGGGGTGGAGCAAGGCAGGCCTCAAACCACGAGAAGCTCCAGCCCAAAAGAAAGCCAAAATCCAGCCCACATCCGGGAGAATCTCAAGAGCAGGGGGTGGAGCAAGCCAGGCCTCAAACCACGAGAAGCTCCAGCCCAAAATGCAGCCAAAATCCAGCCCACCTCCGGGAGAATCTCAAGAGCAGGGGGTGGAGCAAGGCAGGCCTCAAACCACGAGAAGCTCCAGCCCAAAAGAAAGCCAAAATGCAGCCCACATCCGGGAGAATCTCAAGAGCAGGGGGTGGAGCAAGCCAGGCCTCAAACCACGGGAAGCTCCAGCCCAAAAGGCAGCCAAAATGCAGCCCACATCCGGGAGAATCTCAAGAGCAGGGGGTGGAGGAAGCCAGGCCTCAAACCACGAGAAGCTCCAGCCCAAAATGCAGCCAATATGCAGCCCACCTCCGGGAGAATCTCAAGAGCAGGGGGTGGAGCAAGCCAGGCCTCAAACCAGGAGAAGCTCCAACCCAAAAGGCAGCCAAAATGCAGCCCACATCCGGGAGAATCTCAAGAGCAGGGGGTGGAGCAAGCCAGGCCTCAAACCACGAGAAGCTCCAGCCCAAAATGCAGCCAAAATGCAGCCCACGTCCGGGAGAATCTCAAGAGCAGGGGGTGGAGCAAGGCAGGCCTCAAACCACGAGAAGCTCCAGCCCAAAAGGCAGCCAAAATGCAGCCCACATCCGGGAGAATCTCAAGATCATGGGGTGGATCAAGCCAGGCCTCAAACCACAAGAAGCTCCAGCCCAAAATGCAGCCAAAATGCAGCCCACATCCGGGAGAATATCAAGAGCAGGGGGTGGAGCAAACCAGGCCTCAAACCACGAGAAGCTCCATCCCAAAAGGCAGCCAAAATCCAGCCCACATCTGGGAGAAAATCAAGAGCAGGGGGTGGAGCAAGGCAGGCCTCAAACCACGAGAAGCTCCAGCCCAAAAGAAAGCCAAAATCCAGCCCACATCCGGGAGAATCTCAAGAGCAGGGGGTGGAGCAAGCCAGGCCTCAAACCACGAGAAGCTCCAGCCCAAAAGGCAGCCAAAATCCAGCCCACCTCCGGGAGAATCTCAAGAGCAGGGGGTGGAGCAAGCCAGGCCTCAAACCACGAGAAGCTCCACCCCAAAAGGCAGCCAAAATGCAGCCCACATCCGGGAGAATCTCAAGAGCAGGGGGTGGAGCAAGCCAGGCCTCAAACCACAAGAAGCTCCAGCCCAAAAGGCAGCCAAAATCCAGCCCACATCCGGGACAATATCAAGAGCAGGGGGTGGAGCAAGCCAGGCCTCAAACCACGAGAAGCTCCAGCCCAAAAGGCAGCCAAACTCCAGCCCACCTCCGGGAGAATCTCAAGAGCAGGGGGTGGAGCAAGCCAGGCCTCAAACCACGAGAAGCTCCAGCCCAAAAGGCAGCCAAAATGCAGCCCAGATCCGGGAGAATCTCAAGAGCAGGAGGTGGAGCAAGGCAGGCCTCAAACCAGGAGAAGCTCCAGCTCAAAATGCAGCGAAAATGCAGCCCACATCCGGGAGAATCTCAAGAGCAGGGGGTGGAGCAAGCCAGGCCTCAAACCACGAGAAGCTCCAGCCCAAAAGGCAGCCAAACTCCAGCCCACATCCATGAGAATCTCAACAGCAGGGGGTGGAGCAAGCCAGGCCTCAAACCACGAGAAGCTCCAGCCCAAAAGGCAGCCAAAATGCAGCCCACCTCCGGGAGAATCTCAAGAGCAGGGGGTGGAGCAAGCCAGGCCTCAAACCACGAGAAGCTCCAGCCCAAAAGGCAGCCATAATCCAGCCCACATCCAGGAGAATATCAAGAGCAGGGGTTGGAGCAAGGCAGGCCTCAAACCACGAGAAGCTCCAGCTCAAAAGGCAGCCAAAATCCAGCCCATATCCGGGAGAAACTCAAGAGAAGGGGGTGGAGAAAGCCAGGCCTCAAACCACGAGAAGCTCCAGCCCAAAAGGCAGCCAAACTCCAGCCCACCTCCGGGAGAATCTCAAGAGCAGGGGGTGGAGCAAGCCAGGCCTCAAACCACGAGAAGCTCCAGCCCAAAAGGCAGCCAAAATGCAGCCCACCTCTGGGAGAATCTCAAGAGCAGGGGGTGGAGCAAGGCAGGCCTCAAACCACGAGAAGCTCTAACCCAAAAGGCAGCCAAAATGCAGCCCACCTCCGGGACAATATCAAGAGCAGGGGGTGGAGCAAGCCAGGCCTCAAACCACGAGAAGCTCCAGCCCAAAAGGCAGCCAAAATCCAGCCCACATCCGGGAGAATCTCAAGAGCAGGGGGTGGAGCAAGCCAGGCCTCAAACCACGAGAAGCTCCAGCCCAAAATGCAGCCAAAATGCAGCCCACCTCCGGGAGAATCTCAAGAGCAGGGGGTGGAGCAAGCCAGGCCTCAAACCACGAGAAGCTCCAGCCCAAAAGGCAGCCAAAATGCAGCCCACATCCGGGAGAATATCAAGAGCAGGGGGTGGAGCAAGCCAGGCCTCAAACGACGAGAAGCTCCAGCCCAAAAGGCAGCCAAAATGCAGCCCACATCTGGGAGAATCTCAAGAGCAGGGGGTGGAGCAAGCCAGGCCTCAAACCACGAGAAGCTCCAGCCCAAAAGGCAGCCAAAATCCAGCACACATCCGGGAGAAAATCAAGAGCAGGGGGTGGAGCAAGCCAGGCCTCAAACCACGAGAAGCTCCAGCCCAAAAGGCAGCCAAAATGCAGCCCACATCCGGGAGAATCTCAAGAGCAGGTTGTGGAGCAAGCCAGGCCTCAAACCACGAGAAGCTCCAGCCCAAAATGCAGCCAAACTCCAGCCCACATCCGGGAGAATCTCAAGACAAGGGGGTGGAGCAAGGCAGGCCTAAAACCAGGAGAAGCTCCAACCCAAAAGGCAGCCAAAATGCAGCCCACATCCGGGAGAATCTCAAGAGCAGGGGGTGGATCAAGCCAGGCCTCAAACCACAAGAAGCTCCAGCCCAAAAATCAGCCAAAATGCAGCCCACCTCCGGGATAATCTCAAGAGCAGGTTGTGGAGCAAGCCAGGCCTGAAACCAGGAGAAGCTCCAACGCAAAAGGCAGCCAAAATGCAGCCCACATCCGGGAGAATATCAAGAGCAGGGGGTGGAGCAAGCCAGGCCTCAAACGACGAGAAGCTCCAGCCCAAAAGGCAGCCAAAATGCAGCCCACATCTGGGAGAATCTCAAGAGCAGGGGGTGGAGCAAGCCAGGCCTCAAACCACGAGAAGCTCCAGCCCAAAAGGCAGCCAAAATCCAGCACACATCCGGGAGAAAATCAAGAGCAGGGGGTGGAGCAAGCCAGGCCTCAAACCACGAGAAGCTCCAGCCCAAAAGGCAGCCAAAATGCAGCCCACATCCGGGAGAATCTCAAGAGCAGGTTGTGGAGCAAGCCAGGCCTCAAACCACGAGAAGCTCCAGCCCAAAATGCAGCCAAACTCCAGCCCACATCCGGGAGAATCTCAAGACAAGGGGGTGGAGCAAGGCAGGCCTAAAACCAGGAGAAGCTCCAACCCAAAAGGCAGCCAAAATGCAGCCCACATCCGGGAGAATCTCAAGAGCAGGGGGTGGATCAAGCCAGGCCTCAAACCACAAGAAGCTCCAGCCCAAAAGTCAGCCAAAATGCAGCCCACCTCCGGGATAATCTCAAGAGCAGGTTGTGGAGCAAGCCAGGCCTGAAACCAGGAGAAGCTCCAACGCAAAAGGCAGCCAAAATGCAGCCCACCTCCGGGAGAATATCAAGAGCAGGGGGTGGAGCAAGCCAGGCCTCAAACCACGAGAAGCTCCAGCCCAAAAGGCAGCCAAAATGCAGCCCACCTCCGGGAGAATCTCAAGAGCAGGTTGTGGAGCAAGGCAGGCCTCAAACCAGGAGAAGCTCCAGCCCAAAAGGCAGCCAAAATGCAGCCCACATCCGGGAGAATCTCAAGAGCAGGGGGTGGAGCAAGCCAGGCCTCAAACCACGAGAAGCTCCAGCCCAAAAGGCAGCCAAAATGCAGCCCACCTCCGGGAGAATCTCAAGAGCAGGGGGTGGAGCAAGCCAGGCCTCAAACCACGAGAAGCTCCAGCCCAAAAGGCAGCCAAAATGCAGCCCACATTCGGGAGAATCTCAAGAGCAGGGGGTGGAGCAAGCCAGGCCTCAAACCACGAGAAGCTCCAGCCCAAAAGGCAGCCAAAATCCAGCCCACATCCGGGAGAATATCAAGAGCAGGGGGTGGAGCAAGCCAGGCCTCAAACCACGAGAAGCTCCAGCCCAAAAGGCAGCCAAAATGCAGCCCACATCCGGGAGAATCTCAAGATCATGGGGTGGATCAAGCCAGGCCTCAAACCACAAGAAGCTCCAGCCCAAAATGCAGCCAAAATGCAGCCCACCTCCGGGAGAATATCAAGAGCAGGGGGTGGATCAAGCCAGGCCTCAAACCACGAGAAGCTCCATCCCAAAAGGCAGCCAAAATCCAGCCCACATCCGGGAGAAAATCAAGAGCAGGGGGTGGAGCAAGGCAGGCCTCAAACCACGAGAAGCTCCAGCCCAAAAGGCAGCCAAAATCCAGCCCACATCCGGGAGAATCTCAAGAGCAGGGGGTGGAGCAAGCCAGGCCTCAAACCACGAGAAGCTCCAGCCCAAAAGGCAGCCAAAATCCAGCCCACCTCCGGGAGAATCTCAAGAGCAGGGGGTGGAGCAAGGCAGGCCTCAAACCACGAGAAGCTCCACCCCAAAAGGCAGCCAAAATGCAGCCCACATCCGGGAGAATCTCAAGAGCAGGGGGTGGAGCAAGCCAGGCCTCAAACCACAAGAAGCTCCAGCCCAAAAGTCAGCCAAAATCCAGCACACATCCGGGAGAATATCAAGAGCAGGGGGTGGAGCAAGCCAGGCCTCAAACCACGAGAAGCTCCAGCCCAAAAGGCAGCCAAACTCCAGTCCACCTCCGGGAGAATCTCAAGAGCAGGGGGTGGAGCAAGCCAGGCCTCAAACCACGAGAAGCTCCAGCCCAAAAGGCAGCCAAAATGCAGCCCACATCCGGGAGAATCTCAAGAGCAGGAGGTGGAGCAAGGCAGGCCTCAAACCACGAGAAGCTCCAGCTCAAAATGCAGCGAAAATGCAGCCCACATCCGGGAGAATCTCAAGAGCAGGGGGTGGAGCAAGCCAGGCCTCAAACAATGAGAAGCTCCAGCCCAAAATGCAGCCAAACTCCAGCCCACATCCGTGAGAATCTCAACAGCAGGGGGTGGAGGAAGGCAGGCCTCAAACCACGAGAAGCTCCAGCCCAAAATGCAGCCAAAATGCAGCCCACCTCCGGGAGAATCTCAAGAGCAGGGGGTGGAGCAAGCCAGGCCTCAAACCACGAGAAGCTCCAGCCCAAAAGGCAGCCATAATCCAGCCCACATCCGGGAGAATATCAAGAGCAGGGGGTGGAGCAAGGCAGGCCTCAAACCACGAGAAGCTCCAGCTCAAAAGACAGCCAAAATCCAGCCCATATCCGGGAGAAACTCAAGAGAAGGGGGTGGAGCAAGCCAGGCCTCAAACCACGAGAAGCTCCAGCCCAAAATGCAGCCAAAATGCAGCCCACCTCTGGAAAAATATCAAGAGCAGGGGGTGGAGCAAGCCAGGCCTCAAACCACGAGAAGCTCCAGCCCAAAAAGCAGCCAAAATCCAGCCCACATCCGGGAGAATATCAAGAGTAGGGGGTGGAGCAAGGCAGGCCTCAAACCAGGAGAAGCTCCAGCCCAAAAGGCAGCCAAAATGCAGCCCACCTCCGGGACAATATCAAGAGCAGGGGGTGGAGCAAGCCAGGCCTCAAACCACGAGAAGCTCCAGCCCAAAAGGCAGCCAAAATCCAGCCCACATCCGGGAGAATCTCAAGAGCAGGGGGTGGAGCAAGGCAGGCCTCAAACCACGAGAAGCTCCAGCCCAAAATGCAGCCAAAATGCAGCCCACATCCGGGAGAATCTCAAGAGCAGGGGGTGGAGCAAGCCAGGCCTCAAACCACGAGAAGCTCCAGCCCAAAAGGCAGCCAAAATGCAGCCCACATCCGGGAGAATCTCAAGAGCAGGTTGTGGAGCAAGGCAGGCCTCAAACCAGGAGAAGCTCCAACCCAAAAGGCAGCCAAAATACAGCCCACATCGGGGACAATATCGAGAGCAGGGGGTGGAGCAAGCCAGGCCTCAAACCACGAGAAGCTCGAGCCCAAGAATCAGCCAATATGCAGCCCACATCCGGGAGAATCTCAAGAGCAGGGGGTGGAGCAAGCCAGGCCTCAAACCACGAGAAGCTCCAGCCTTAAAGGCAGCCAAAATCCAGCCCACATCCGGGAGAATCTCAAGAGCAGGGGGTGGAGGAAGCCAGGCCTCAAACCACGAGAAGCTCCAGCCCAAAGGACAGCCAAAATGCAGCCCAACTCTGGAAGAATCTCAAGAGCAGGGGGTGGAGCAAGCCAGGCCTCAAACCACGAGAAGCTCCAGCCCAAAAGGCAGCCAAAATCCACCCCACATCCGGGAGAAACTCAAGAGCAGGTGGTGGAGCAAGCCAGGCCTCAAACCACGAGAAGCTCCAGCCCAAAAGGCAGCCAAAATGCAGCCCACCTCCCTGAGAATCTCAAGAGCAGGTTGTGGAGCAAGGCAGGCCTAAAACAACGAGAAGCTCCAACCCAAAAGGCAGCCAAAATTCAGCCCACATCCGGGACAATATCAAGAGCAGGGGGTGGACCAAGCCAGGCCTCAAACCACGAGAAGCTCCAGCCCAAAAAGCAGCCAAATGCCAGCCCACATCCAGGAGAAACTCAAGAGCAGGGGGTGGAGCAAGCCAGGCCTCAAACCACGAGAAGCTCCAGCCCAAAAGGCAGCCACAATGCAGCCCACATCCGGGAGAATATCAAGAGCAGGGGTTGGAGCAAGCCAGGCCTCAAACCACGAGAAGTTCCAGCCCAAAATAAAGCCAAAATCCAGCCCACATCCGGGAGAATCTCAAGAGTAGGGGGTGGAGCAAGGCAGGCCTCAAACCACGAGAAGCTCCAGCCCAAAAGGCAGCCAAAATGCAGCCCACATCAGGGAGAATCTCAAGAGCAGGGGGTGGAGCAAGCCAGGCCTCAAACCACGAGAAGCTCCAAACCAAAAGTCAGCCAAAATCCAGCACACATCCGGGAGAAAATCAAGAGCAGGGGGTGGAGCAAGCCAGGCCTCAAACCACGAGAAGCTCCAGCCCAAAAAGCAGCCAAAATCCAGCCCACATCCGGGAGAATCTCAAGAGCAGGTTGTGGAGCAAGGCAGGCCTCAAACCAGGAGAAGCTCCAACCCAAAAGGCAGCCAAAATGCAGCCCACATCCAGGACAATCTCAAGAGCGGGGGGTGGAGCAAGCCAGGCCTCAAACCACGAGAAGCTCCAGCCCAAAAGGCAGCCAAAATGCAGCCCACATCCGGGAGAATATCAAGAGCAGGGGGTGGAGCAAGCCAGGCCTCAAGCCACGAGAAGCTCCGGCCCAAAAGGCAGCCAAAATGCAGCCCACATCCGGGAGAATCTCAAGAGCAGGGGGTGGAGCAAGCCAGGCCTCAAACCACGAGAAGCTCCAGCCCTAAAGGCAGCCAAATTCCAGACCACATCCGGGAGAATCTCAAGAGTAGGGGCTGGAGCAAGGCAGGCCTCAAACCACGAGAAGCTCCAGCCCAAAATGTAGCCAAAATGCAGCCCACCTCTGGAAGAATATCAAGAGCAGGGGGTGGAGCAAGCCAGGCCTCAACCCACGAGAAGCTCCAGCCCAAAAAGCAGCCAAAATCCAGCCCACATGCGGGAGAAACTCAAGAGCAGGGGGTGGAGCAAGCCAGGCCTCAAACCACGAGAAGCTCCAGCCCAAAAGGCAGCCAAAATGCAGCCCACATCCAGGACAATCTCAAGAGCGGGGGGTGGGGCAAGCCAGGCCTCAAACCACGAGAAGCTCCAGCCCAAAAGGCAGCCAAAATGCAGCCCACATCCGGGAGAATATCAAGAGCAGGGGGTGGAGCAAGCCAGGCCTCAAACCACGAGAAGCTCCAGCCCAAAAGGCAGCCAAAATGCAGCCCACATCCGGGAGAATATCAAGAGCAGGGGGTGGAGCAAGCCAGGCCTCAAACCACGAGAAGCTCCAGCCCAAAAGGCAGCCAAATTCCAGACCACATCCGGGAGAATCTCAAGAGTAGGGGGTGGAGCAAGCCAGGCCTCAAACCACGAGAAGCTCTAGCCCAAAAGGCAGCCAAAATCCAGCCCACGTCCGGGAGAAAATAAAGAGCAGGGGGTGGAGCAAACCAGGACTCAAACCACGAGAAGCTCCAGACCAAAAGGCAGCCAAAATGCAGCCCACCTCCGGGAGAATATCAAGAGCAGGGGTTGGAGCAAGCCAGGCCTCAAACCACGAGAAGCTCCCGCCCAAAAGAAAGCCAAAATCCAGCCCACATCTGGGAGAAAATCAAGAGTAGGGGGTGGAGCAAGCCAGGCCTCAAACCACGAGAAGCTCCAGCCCAAAATGCAGTCAAAATTCAGCCCACCTCCGGGAGAATCTCAAGAGCAGGGGGTGGAGCAAGCCAGGCCTCAAACCACGAGAAGCTGCAGCCCAAAATGCAGCCAAAATGCAGCCCACGTC
This sequence comes from Rhynochetos jubatus, assembly GCA_027574665.1. Classification (NCBI taxonomy): domain Eukaryota; kingdom Metazoa; phylum Chordata; class Aves; order Eurypygiformes; family Rhynochetidae; genus Rhynochetos; species Rhynochetos jubatus. Next base: position 566,939 of record JAQBHY010000071.1, read on the forward strand.
CGGGAGAATCTCAAGAGCAGGGGGTGGAGCAAGCCAGGCCTCAAACCAGGAGAAGCTCCAGCCCAAAAGGCAGCCAAAATGCAGCCCACATCCGGGACAATATCAAGAGCAGGGCTTGGAGCAAGGCAGGCCTCAAACCAGGAGAAGCTCCAGCCCTAAAGCAGCCAAATTCCAGACCACATCCGGGAGAATCTCAAGAGTAGAGGATGGAGCAAGCCAGGCATCAAACCACGAGAAGCTCCAACCCAAAATGCAGCCAAAATGCAGCCCACATCCAGGAGAATCTCAAGAGCAGGGGGTGGAGCAAGACAGGCCTCAAACCACGAGAAGCTCCAGCTCTAAAGGCAGCCAAATGCCAGACCACATCTGGGAGAATCTCAAGAGCAGGGGGTGGAGCAAGCCAGGCCTCAACCCACGATAAGCTCCAGCCCAAAAAGCAGCCAAAATCCAGCCCACATCCGGGAGAAACTCAAGAGCAGGGGGTGGAGCAAGCCAGGCCTCAAACCACGAGAAGCTCCAGCCCAAAAGGCAGCCAAAATCCAGCCCACATCCGGGAGAATCTCAAGAGCAGGGGGTGGAGCAAGCCAGGCCTCAAACCACGAGAAGCTCCAGCCCAAAAGGCAGCCAAAATGCAGCCCACATCAGGGAGAATCTCAAGAGCAGGGGGTGGAGCAAGCCAGGCCTCAAACCACGAGAAGCTCCAGCCCAAAATGCAGCCAAAATGCAGCCCACCTCTGGAAGAATATCAAGAGCAGGGGGTGGAGCAAGCCAGGCCTCAACCCACGAGAAGCTCCTGCCCAAAAAGCAGCCAAACTCCAGCCCACATCCGGGAGAATCTCAAGAGCAGGTTGTGGAGCAAGGCAGGCCTCAAACCAGGAGAAGCTCCATCCCAAAAGGCAGCCAAAATGCAGCCCACATCCAGGACAATCTCAAGAGCGGGGGGTGGGGCAAGCCAGGCCTCAAACCACGAGAAGCTCCAGCCCAAAAGGCAGCCAAAATGCAGCCCACATCCGGGAGAATATCAAGAGCAGGGGGTGGAGCAAGCCAGGCCTCAAGCCACGAGAAGCTCCGGCCCAAAATGCAGCCAAAATGCAGCCCACATCCGGGAGAATATCAAGAGCAGGGGGTGGAGCAAGCCAGGCCTCAAACCACGAGAAGCTCCAGCCCTAAAGGCAGCCAAATTCCAGACCACATCCGGGAGAATCTCAAGAGTAGGGGGTGGAGCAAGCCAGGCCTCAAACCACGAGAAGCTCCAGCCCAAAATGTAGCCAAAATGCAGCCCACCTCTGGAAGAATATCAAGAGCAGGGGGTGGAGCAAGCCAGGCCTCAAACCACGAGAAGCTCCAGCCCAAAAAGCAGCGAAAATCCAGCCCACATCCGGGAGAAACTCAAGAGCAGGGGGTGGAGCAAGCCAGGCCTCAAACCACGAGAAGCTCCAGCCCAAAAGGCAGCCAAAATGCAGCCCACCTCCGGGAGAATCTCAAGAGCAGGTTGTGGAGCAAGGCAGGCCTCAAACCAGGAGAAGCTCCAGCCCAAAAGGCAGCCAAAATGCAGCCCACATCCAGGACAATCTCAAGAGCGGGGGGTGGGGCAAGCCAGGCCTCAAACCACGAGAAGCTCCAGCCCAAAATGCAGCCAAAATGCAGCCCACATCCGGGAGAATATCAAGAGCAGGGGGTGGAGCAAGCCAGGCCTCAAACCACGAGAAGCTCCAGCCCAAAAGGCAGCCAAAATGCAGCCCACATCCGGGAGAATATCAAGAGCAGGGGGTGGAGCAAACCAGGCCTCAAACCACGAGAAGCTCCAGCCCAAAAGGCAGCCAAAATGCAGCCCACATCCGGGAGAATATCAAGAGCAGGGGTTGGAGCAAGCCAGGCCTCAAACCACGAGAAGCTCCAGCCCAAAACAAAGCCAAAATCCAGCCCACATCCGGGAGAATCTCAAGAGTAGGGGGTGGAGCAAGCCAGGCCTCAAACCACGAGAAGCTCCAGCCCAAAATGCAGTCAAAATGCAGCCCACCTCCGGGAGAATCTCAAGAGCAGGGGGTGGAGCAAGCCAGGCCTCAAACCAGGAGAAGCTCCAACCCAAAAGGCAGCCAAAATGCAGCCCACATCCGGGACAATATCAAGAGCAGGGGGTGGAGCAAGCCAGGCCTCAAACCACGAGAAGCTCCAGCCCTATAGCAGCCAAATTCCAGACCACATCCGGGAGAATCTCAAGAGTAGGGGGTGGAGCAAGCCAGGCCTCAAACCACGAGAAGCTCCGGCCGAAAATGCAGCCAAAATGCAGCCCACATCCAGGAGAATCTCAAGAGCAGGGGGTGGAGCAAGACAGGCCTCAAACCACGAGAAGCTCCAGCTCTAAAGGCAGCCAAATGCCAGACCACATCTGGGAGAATCTCAAGAGCAGGGGGTGGAGCAAGCCAGGCCTCAACCCACGATAAGCTCCAGCCCAAAAAGCAGCCAAAATCCAGCCCACATCCGGGAGAAACTCAAGAGCAGGGGGTGGAGCAAGACAGGCCTCAAACCACGAGAAGCTCCAGACCAAAAGGCAGCCAAAATCCAGCCCACATCCGGGAGAATCTCAAGAGCAGGGGGTGGAGCAAGCCAGGCCTCAAACCACGAGAAGCTCCAGCCCAAAAGGCAGCCAAAATCCAGCCCACATCCGGGACAATATCAAGAGCAGGGGGTGGAGCAAGCCAGGCCTCAAACCACGAGAAGCTCCAGCCCAAAATGCAGCCAAAATGCAGCCCACGTCCGGGAGAATCTCAAGAGCAGGGCGTGGAGCAAGGCAGGCCTCAAACCAGGAGAAGCTCCAGCCCAAAATGCAGCCAAATTCCAGACCACATCCGGGAGAATCTCAAGAGTAGGGGGTGGAGCAAGCCAGGCCTCAAACCACGAGAAGCTCCGGCCCAAAAGGCAGCCAAAATGCAGCCCACATCCAGGAGAATCTCAAGAGCAGGGGGTGGAGCAAGCCAGGCCTCAAACCACGAGAAGCTCCAGCCCAAAAGGCAGCCAAAATGCAGCCCACCTCCGGGAGAATCCCAAGAGCAGGTTGTGGAGCAAGGCAGGCCTCAAACCAGGAGAAGCTCCAACCCAAAAAGCAGCCAAAATGCAGCCCACATCCAGGACAATATCAAGAGCAGGGGGTGGGGCAAGCCAGGCCTCAAACCACGAGAAGCTCCAGCCCAAAAGGCAGCCAAAATGCAGCCCACATCCGGGAGAATATCAAGAGCAGGGGGTGGAGCAAGCCAGGCCTCAAGCCACGAGAAGCTCCAGCCCAAAAGGCAGACAAAATGCAGCCCACATCCGGGAGAATCTCAAGAGCAGGGGGTGGAGCAAGCCAGGCCTCAAACCACGAGAAGCTCCAGCCCTAAATGCAGCCAAAATCCAGCCCACATCCGGGAGAATCTCAAGAGCAGGGGGTGGAGCAAGCCAGGCCTCAAACCACGAGAAGCTCCAGCCCAAAAGGCAGCCAAAATGCAGCCCACATCAGGGAGAATCTCAAGAGCAGGGGGTGGAGCAAGCCAGGCCTCAAACCACGAGAAGCTCCAGCCCAAAATGCAGCCAAAATGCAGCCCACCTCTGGAAGAATATCAAGAGCAGGGGGTGGAGCAAGCCAGGCCTCAACCCACGATAAGCTCCTGCCCAAAAAGCAGCCAAACTCCAGCCCACATCCGGGAGAATCTCAAGAGTAGGTTGTGGAGCAAGGCAGGCCTCAAACCAGGAGAAGCTCCATCCCAAAAGGCAGCCAAAATGCAGCCCACATCCAGGACAATCTCAAGAGCAGGGGGTGGAGCAAGCCAGGCCTCAAGCCACGAGAAGCTCCGGCCCAAAATGCAGCCAAAATGCAGCCCACATCCGGGAGAATATCAAGAGCAGGGGGTGGAGCAAGCCAGGCCTCAAACCACGAGAAGCTCCAGCCCTAAAGGCAGCCAAATTCCAGACCACATCCGGGAGAATCTCAAGAGTAGGGGGTGGAGCAAGCCAGGCCTCAAACCACGAGAAGCTCCAGCCCAAAATGTAGCCAAAATGCAGCCCACCTCTGGAAGAATATCAAGACCAGGGGGTGGAGCAAGCCAGGCCTCAAACCACGAGAAGCTCCAGCCCAAAAAGCAGCGAAAATCCAGCCCACATCCGGGAGAAACTCAAGAGCAGGGGGTGGAGCAAGCCAGGCCTCAAACCACGAGAAGCTCCAGCCCAAAAGGCAGCCAAAATGCAGCCCACCTCCGGGAGAATCTCAAGAGCAGGTTGTGGAGCAAGGCAGGCCTCAAACCAGGAGAAGCTCCAGCCCAAAAGGCAGCCAAAATGCAGCCCACATCCAGGACAATCTCAAGAGCGGGGGGTGGGGCAAGCCAGGCCTCAAACCACGAGAAGCTCCAGCCCAAAATGCAGCCAAAATGCAGCCCACATCCGGGAGAATATCAAGAGCAGGGGGTGGAGCAAGCCAGGCCTCAAACCACGAGAAGCTCCAGCCCAAAAGGCAGCCAAAATGCAGCCCACATCCGGGAGAATATCAAGAGCAGGGGGTGGAGCAAACCAGGCCTCAAACCACGAGAAGCTCCAGCCCAAAAGGCAGCCAAAATGCAGCCCACATCCGGGAGAATATCAAGAGCAGGGGTTGGAGCAAGCCAGGCCTCAAACCACGAGAAGCTCCAGCCCAAAACAAAGCCAAAATCCAGCCCACATCCGGGAGAATCTCAAGAGTAGGGGGTGGAGCAAGCCAGGCCTCAAACCACGAGAAGCTCCAGCCCAAAATGCAGTCAAAATGCAGCCCACCTCCGGGAGAATCTCAAGAGCAGGGGGTGGAGCAAGGCAGGCCTCAAACCAGGAGAAGCTCCAACCCAAAAGGCAGCCAAAATGCAGCCCACATCCGGGACAATATCAAGAGCAGGGGGTGGAGCAAGCCAGGCCTCAAACCACGAGAAGCTCCAGCCCTATAGCAGCCAAATTCCAGACCACATCCGGGAGAATCTCAAGAGTAGGGGGTGGAGCAAGCCAGGCCTCAAACCACGAGAAGCTCCGGCCGAAAATGCAGCCAAAATGCAGCCCACATCCAGGAGAATCTCAAGAGCAGGGGGTGGAGCAAGACAGGCCTCAAACCACGAGAAGCTCCAGCTCTAAAGGCAGCCAAATGCCAGACCACATCTGGGAGAATCTCAAGAGCAGGGGGTGGAGCAAGCCAGGCCTCAACCCACGATAAGCTCCAGCCCAAAAAGCAGCCAAAATCCAGCCCACATCCGGGAGAAACTCAAGAGCAGGGGGTGGAGCAAGACAGGCCTCAAACCACGAGAAGCTCCAGACCAAAAGGCAGCCAAAATCCAGCCCACATCCGGGAGAATCTCAAGAGCAGGGGGTGGAGCAAGCCAGGCCTCAAACCACGAGAAGCTCCAGCCCAAAAGGCAGCCAAAATCCAGCCCACATCCGGGACAATATCAAGAGCAGGGGGTGGAGCAAGCCAGGCCTCAAACCACGAGAAGCTCCAGCCCAAAATGCAGCCAAAATGCAGCCCACGTCCGGGAGAATCTCAAGAGCAGGGCGTGGAGCAAGGCAGGCCTCAAACCAGGAGAAGCTCCAGCCCAAAATGCAGCCAAATTCCAGACCACATCCGGGAGAATCTCAAGAGTAGGGGGTGGAGCAAGCCAGGCCTCAAACCACGAGAAGCTCCGGCCCAAAAGGCAGCCAAAATGCAGCCCACATCCAGGAGAATCTCAAGAGCAGGGGGTGGAGCAAGCCAGGCCTCAAACCACGAGAAGCTCCAGCCCAAAAGGCAGCCAAAATGCAGCCCACCTCCGGGAGAATCCCAAGAGCAGGTTGTGGAGCAAGGCAGGCCTCAAACCAGGAGAAGCTCCAACCCAAAAAGCAGCCAAAATGCAGCCCACATCCAGGACAATATCAAGAGCAGGGGGTGGGGCAAGCCAGGCCTCAAACCACGAGAAGCTCCAGCCCAAAAGGCAGCCAAAATGCAGCCCACATCCGGGAGAATATCAAGAGCAGGGGGTGGAGCAAGCCAGGCCTCAAGCCACGAGAAGCTCCAGCCCAAAAGGCAGACAAAATGCAGCCCACATCCGGGAGAATCTCAAGAGCAGGGGGTGGAGCAAGCCAGGCCTCAAACCACGAGAAGCTCCAGCCCTAAATGCAGCCAAATTCCAGACCACATCCGGGAGAATCTCAAGAGTACGGGGTGGAGCAAGCCAGGCCTCAAACCACGAGAAGCTCCAGCCCAAAAGGCAGCCAAAATCCAGACCATGTCCGGGATAATCTCAAGAGCAGGGGGTGGAGCAAGCCAGGCCTCAAATCACGAGAAGCTCCAGCCCAAAAGGCAGCCAAAATGCAGCCCACATCCGGGAGAAAATCAAGAGCAGGGGGTGGAGCAGGCCAGGCCTCAAACCAGGAGAAGCTCCAGCCCAAAAGGCAGCCAAAATGCAGCCCACATCCGGGAGAATATCAAGAGCAGGGGTTGGAGCAAGCCAGGCCTCAAACCACGAGAAGCTCCCGCCCAAAAGAAAGCCAAACTCCAGCCCACATCCGGGAGAATCTCAAGAGTAGGGGGTGGAGCAAGCCAGGCCTCAAACCTCGAGAAGCTCCAGCCCAAAATGCAGCCAAACTCCAGCCCACCTCCGGGAGAATCTCAAGAGCAGGTTGTGGAGCAAGGCAGGCCTCAAACCAGGAGAAGCTCCAACCCAAAATGCAGCCAAAATGCAGCCCACCTCCGGGAGAATCTCAAGAGCAGGGGGTGGAGCAAGCCAGGCCTCAAACCAGGAGAAGCTCCAGCTCAAAAGGCAGCCAAATTCCAGACCACATCCGGGAGAATCTCAAGAGTAGGGGGTGGAGCAAGCCAGGCCTCAAACCACGAGAAGCTCCAGCCCAAAAGGCAGCCAAAATGCAGCCCACATCCAGGAGAATCTCAAGAGCAGGGGGTGGAGCAAGACAGGCCTCAAACCACGAGAAGCTCCAGCTCTAAAGGCAGCCAAATTCCAGACCACATCTGGGAGAATCTCAAGAGCAGGGGGTGGAGCAAGCCAGGCCTCAAACCACGAGAAGCTCCAGCCCAAAAGGCAGCCAAAATCCAGCCCACGTCCGGGATAATCTCAAGAGCAGGGGGTGGAGCAAGCCAGGCCTCAAACCACGAGAAGCTCCAGCCCAAAAGGCAGCCAAAATGCAGCCCACATCCGGGAGAATCTCAAGAGCAGGTGGTGGAGCAAGCCAGGGCTCAAACCACGAGAAGCTCCAGCCCTAAAGGCAGCCAAATTCCAGCCCACATCCGGGATAATCTCAAGAGCAGGGGGTGGAGCAAGCCAGGCCTCAAACCAGGAGAAGCTAGACCCCAAAAGGCAGCCAAAATCCAGCCCACGTACGGGAGAATATCAAGAGCAGGGGGTGGAGCAAACCAGGCCTCAAACCACGAGAAGCTCCAACCCAAAAGGCAGCCAAAATGCAGCCCACATCCGGGAGAATATCAAGAGCAGGGGTTGGAGCAAGCCAGGCCTCAAACCACGAGAAGCTCCAGCCCAAAAGAAAGCCAAAATCCAGCCCACATCCGGGAGAATCTCAAGAGCAGGGGGTGGAGCAAGCCAGGCCTCAAACCACGAGAAGCTCCAGCCCAAAAGGCAGTCAAAATCCAGCCCACCTCCGGGAGAATCTCAAGAGTAGGGGGTGGAGCAAGCCAGGCCTCAAACCACGAGAAGCTCCAGCCCAAAATGCAGCCAAACTCCAGCCCACCTCCGTGAGAATCTCAAGAGCAGGTTGTGGAGCAAGGCAGGCCTCAAACCAGGAGAAGCTCCAACCCAAAATGCAGCCAAAATGCAGCCCACCTCCGGGAGAATCTCAAGAGCAGGGGGTGGAGCAAGCCAGGCCTCAAACCAGGAGAAGCTCCAGCTCAAAAGGCAGCCAAATTCCAGACCACATCCGGGAGAATCTCAAGAGTAGGGGGTGGAGCAAGCCAGGCCTCAAACCACGAGAAGCTCCAGCCCAAAAGGCAGCCAAAATGCAGCCCACATCCGGGAGAATCTCAAGAGCAGGGTGTGGAGCAAGACAGGCCTCAAACCACGAGAAGCTCCAGCCCAAAATGCAGCCAAAATGCAGACCATCTCCGGGAGAATCTCAAGAGCAGGGGGTGGAGCAAGCCAGGCCTCAAACCACGAGAAGCTCCAGCCCAAAATGCAGCCAAAATGCAGCCCACCTCTGGAAGAATCTCAAGAGCGGGTTGTGGAGCAAGGCAGGCCTCAAACGAGGAGAAGCTCCAACCCAAAAGGCAGCCAAAATGCAGCCCACATCCGGGAGAATATCAAGAGCAGGGTGTGGAGCAACCCAGGCCTCAAACCACGAGAAGCTCCAGCCCAAAAGGCAGCCAAAATGCAGCCCACATCCGGGAGAATATCAAGAGCAGGGGTTGGAGCAAGCCAGGCCTCAAACCACGAGAAGCTCCAGCCCAAAAGGCAGCCAAAATGCAGCCCACATCCGGGAGAATATCAAGAGCAGGGGGTGGAGCAAGCCAGGCCTCAAACCAGGAGAAGCTCCAGCCCTAAACGCTGCCAAATTCCAGCCCACATCCGGGAGAATCTCAAGAGTAGGGGGTGGAGCAACCCAGGCCTCAAACCACGAGAAGCTCCAGCCCAAAAGGCAGCCAAAATGCAGCCCACGTCCGGGAGAATATAAAGAACAGGGGGTGGAGCAAGGCAGGCCTCAAACCACGAGAAGCTCCATCCCAAAAGGCAGCCAAAATCCAGCCCACATCCGGGAGAAAATCAAGAGCAGGGGGTGGAGCAAGGCAGGCCTCAAACCACGAGAAGCTCCAGCCCAAAAGGCAGCCAAAATCCAGCCCACCTCCGGGAGAATCTCAAGAGCAGGGGGTGGAGCAAGGCAGGCCTCAAACCACGAGAAGCTCCACCCCAAAAGGCAGCCAAAATGCAGCCCACATCCGGGAGAATCTCAAGAGCAGGGGGTGGAGCAAGCCAGGCCTCAAACCACAAGAAGCTCCAGCCCAAAAGGCAGCCAAAATCCAGCACACATCCGGGAGAATATCAAGAGCAGGGGGTGGAGCAAGCCAGGCCTCAAACCACAAGAAGCTCCAGCCCAAAAGGCAGCCAAACTCCAGCCCACCTCCGGGAGAATCTCAAGAGCAGGGGGTGGAGCAAGCCAGGCCTCAAACCACGAGAAGCTCCAGCCCAAAAGGCAGCCAAAATGCAGCCCACATCCGGGAGAATCTCAAGAGCAGGAGGTGGAGCAAGGCAGGCCTCAAACCAGGAGAAGCTCCAGCTCAAAATGCAGCGAAAATGCAGCCCACATCCGGGAGAATCTCAAGAGCAGGGGGTGGAGCAAGCCAGGCCTCAAACAATGAGAAGCTCCAGCCCAAAATGCAGCCAAACTCCAGCCCACATCCGTGAGAATCTCAACAGCAGGGGGTGGAGCAAGCCAGGCCTCAAACCACGAGAAGCTCCAGCCCAAAAGGCAGCCAAAATGCAGCCCACCTCCGGGAGAATCTCAAGAGCAGGGGGTGGAGCAAGCCAGGCCTCAAACCACGAGAAGCTCCAGCCCAAAAGGCAGCCATAATCCAGCCCATATCCGGGAGAAACTCAAGAGAAGGGGGTGGAGCAAGCCAGGCCTCAAACCACGAGAAGCTCCAGCCCAAAAGGCAGCCAAAATGCAGCCCACATCAGGGAGAATCTCAAGAGCAGGGGGTGGAGCAAGCCAGGCCTCAAACCACGAGAAGCTCCAAACCAAAATTCAGCCAAAATCCAGCACACATCCGGGAGAAAATCAAGAGCAGGGGGTGGAGCAAGCCAGGCCTCAAACCACGAGAAGCTCCAGCCCAACAGGCAGCCAAAATCCAGCCCACATCCGGGAGAATCTCAAGAGCAGGTTGTGGAGCAAGGCAGGCCTCAAACCAGGAGAAGCTCCAACCCAAAAGGCAGCCAAAATGCAGCCCACATCCAGGACAATCTCAAGAGCGGGGGGTGGGGCAAGCCAGGCCTCAAACCACGAGAAGCTCCAGCCCAAAAGGCAGCCAAAATGCAGCCCACATCCGGGAGAATATCAAGAGCAGGGGGTGGAGCAAGCCAGGCCTCAAGCCACGAGAAGCTCCGGCCCAAAAGGCAGCCAAAATGCAGCCCACATCCGGGAGAATCTCAAGAGCAGGGGGTGGAGCAAGCCAGGCCTCAAACCACGAGAAGCTCCAGCCCTAAAGGCAGCCAAATTCCAGACCACATCCGGGAGAATCTCAAGAGTAGGGGCTGGAGCAAGGCAGGCCTCAAACCACGAGAAGCTCCATCCCAAAATGCAGCCAAAATGCAGCCCACCTCTGGAAGAATATCAAGAGCAGGGGGTGGAGCAAGCCAGGCCTCAACCCACGAGAAGCTCCAGCCCAAAAAGCAGCCAAAATCCAGCCCACATCCGGGAGAAACTCAAGAGCAGGGGGTGGAGCAAGCCAGGCCTCAAACCACGAGAAGGTCCAGCCCAAAAGGCAGCCAAAATGCAGCCCACCTCCGGGAGAATCTCAAGAGCAGGGGGTGGAGCAAGGCAGGCCTCAAACCAGGAGAAGCTCCAGCCCAAAAGGCAGCCAAAATGCAGCCCACATCCAGGACAATCTCAAGAGCGGGGGGTGGGGCAAGCCAGGCCTCAAACCACGAGAAGCTCCAGCCCAAAAGGCAGCCAAAATGCAGCCCACATCCGGGAGAATATCAAGAGCAGGGGGTGGAGCAAGCCAGGCCTCAAACCACCAGAAGCTCCAGCCCAAAAGGCAGCCAAAATGCAGCCCACATCCGGGAGAATATCAAGAGCAGGGGGTGGAGCAAGCCAGGCCTCAAACCACGAGAAGCACCAGCCCTAAAGGCAGCCAAATTCCAGACCACATCCGGGAGAATCTCAAGAGTAGGGGGTGGAGCAAGCCAGGCCTCAAACCACGAGAAGCTCTAGCCCAAAAGGCAGCCAAAATCCAGCCCACGTCCGGGAGAAAATAAAGAGCAGGGGGTGGAGCAAACCAGGACTCAAACCACGAGAAGCTCCAGACGAAAAGGCAGCCAAAATGCAGCCCACCTCCGGGAGAATATCAAGAGCAGGGGTTGGAGCAAGCCAGGCCTCAAACCACGAGAAGCTCCCGCCCAAAAGGCAGCCAAAATCCAGCCCACATCCGTGAGAATCTCAAGAGTAGGGGGTGGAGCAAGCCAGGCCTCAAACCACGAGAAGCTCCAGCCCAAAATGCAGTCAAAATGCAGCCCACCTCCGGGAGAATCTCAAGAGCAGGGGGTGGAGCAAGCCAGGCCTCAAACCACGAGAAGCTCCAGCCCAAAATGCAGCCAAAATGCAGCCCACGTCCGGGAGAATCTCAAGAGCAGGTTGTGGAGCAAGGCAGGCCTCAAACCAGGAGAAGCTCCAACCCAAAAGGCAGCCAAAATGCAGCCCACATCCGGGACAATATCAAGAGCAGGGGGTGGAGCAAGGCAGGCCTCAAACCAGGAGAAGCTCCAGCCCTAAAGCAGCCAAATTCCAGACCACATCCGGGAGAATCTCAAGAGTAGGGGGTGGAGCAAGCCAGGCCTCAAACCACGAGAAGGTCCGGCCCAAAAGGCAGCCAAAATGCAGCCCACATCCAGGAGAATCTCAAGAGCAGGGGGTGGAGCAAGACAGGCCTCAAACCACGAGAAGCTCCAGCTCTAAAGGCAGCCAAATGCCAGACCACATCTGGGAGAATCTCAAGAGCAGGGGGTGGAGCAAGCCAGGCCTCAACCCACGATAAGCTCCAGCCCAAAAAGCAGCCAAAATCCAGCCCACATCCGGGAGAAACTCAAGAGCAGGGGGTGGAGCAAGCCAGGCCTCAAACCACGAGAAGCTCCAGCCCAAAAGGCAGCCAAAATCCAGCCCACCTTCGGGAGAATCTCAAGAGCAGGGGGTGGAGCAAGCCAGGCCTCAAACCACGAGAAGCTCCAGCCCAAAAGGCAGCCAAAATGCAGCCCACCTCTGGAAAAATATCAAGAGCAGGGGGTGGAGCAAGCCAGGCCTCAAACCACGAGAAGCTCCAGCCCAAAAAGCAGCCAAAATCCAGCCCACATCCGGGAGAAACTCAAGAGCAGGGGGTGGAGCAAGGCAGGCCTCAAAGCAGGAGAAGCTCCAGCCCAAAAGGCAGCCAAAATGCAGCCCACCTCCGGGACAATATCAAGAGCAGGGGCTGGAGCAAGCCAGGCCTCAAACCACGAGAAGCTCCAGCCCAAAAGGCAGCCAAAATCCAGCCCACCTCCGTGAGAATCTCAAGAGCAGGGGGTTGAGCAAGGCAGGCCTCAAACCACGAGAAGCTCCAGCCCAAAATGCAGCCAAAATGCAGCCCACATCCGGGAGAATCTCAAGAGCAGGGGGTGGAGCAAGCCAGGCCACAAACCACGAGAAGCTCCAGCCCAAAAGGCAGCCAAAATGCAGCCCACATCCGGGAGAATCTCAAGAGCAGGTTGTGGAGCAAGGCAGGCCTCAAACCAGGAGAAGCTCCAACCCAAAAGGCAGCCAAAATACAGCCCACATCGGGGACAATATCGAGAGCAGGGGGTGGAGCAAGCCAGGCCTCAAACCACGAGAAGCTCGAGCCCAAGAATCAGCCAATATGCAGCCCACATCCGGGAGAATCTCAAGAGCAGGGGTTGGAGCAAGCCAGGCCTCAAACCACGAGAAGCTCCAAACCAAAATTCAGCCAAAATCCAGCACACATCCGGGAGAAAATCAAGAGCAGGGGGTGGAGCAAGCCAGGCCTCAAACCACGAGAAGCTCCAGCCCAACAGGCAGCCAAAATCCAGCCCACATCCGGGAGAATCTCAAGAGCAGGTTGTGGAGCAAGGCAGGCCTCAAACCAGGAGAAGCTCCAACCCAAAAGGCAGCCAAAATGCAGCCCACATCCAGGACAATCTCAAGAGCGGGGGGTGGGGCAAGCCAGGCCTCAAACCACGAGAAGCTCCAGCCCAAAAGGCAGCCAAAATGCAGCCCACAACCGGGAGAATATCAAGAGCAGGGGGTGGAGCAAGCCAGGCCTCAAGCCACGAGAAGCTCCGGCCCAAAAGGCAGCCAAAATGCAGCCCACATCCGGGAGAATCTCAAGAGCAGGGGGTGGAGCAAGCCAGGCCTCAAACCACGAGAAGCTCCAGCCCTAAAGGCAGCCAAATTCCAGACCACATCCGGGAGAATCTCAAGAGTAGGGGCTGGAGCAAGGCAGGCCTCAAACCACGAGAAGCTCCATCCCAAAATGCAGCCAAAATGCAGCCCACCTCTGGAAGAATATCAAGAGCAGGGGGTGGAGCAAGCCAGGCCTCAACCCACGAGAAGCTCCAGCCCAAAAAGCAGCCAAAATCCAGCCCACCTCCCGGAGAAACTCAAGAGCAGGGGGTGGAGCAAGCCAGGCCTCAAACCACGAGAAGGTCCAGCCCAAAAGGCAGCCAAAATGCAGCCCACCTCCGGGAGAATCTCAAGAGCAGGGGGTGGAGCAAGGCAGGCCTCAAACCAGGAGAAGCTCCAGCCCAAAAGGCAGCCAAAATGCAGCCCACATCCAGGACAATCTCAAGAGCGGGGGGTGGGGCAAGCCAGGCCTCAAACCACGAGAAGCTCCAGCCCAAAAGGCAGCCAAAATCCAGCCCACATCCGGGAGAATATCAAGAGCAGGGGGTGGAGCAAGCCAGGCCTCAAACCACCAGAAGCTCCAGCCCAAAAGGCAGCCAAAATGCAGCCCACATCCGGGAGAATATCAAGAGCAGGGGGTGGAGCAAGCCAGGCCTCAAACCACGAGAAGCACCAGCCCTAAAGGCAGCCAAATTCCAGACCACATCCGGGAGAATCTCAAGAGTAGGGGGTGGAGCAAGCCAGGCCTCAAACCACGAGAAGCTCTAGCCCAAAAGGCAGCCAAAATCCAGCCCACGTCCGGGAGAAAATAAAGAGCAGGGGGTGGAGCAAACCAGGACTCAAACCACGAGAAGCTCCAGACGAAAAGGCAGCCAAAATGCAGCCCACCTCCGGGAGAATATCAAGAGCAGGGGTTGGAGCAAGCCAGGCCTCAAACCACGAGAAGCTCCCGCCCAAAAGGCAGCCAAAATCCAGCCCACATCCGTGAGAATCTCAAGAGTAGGGGGTGGAGCAAGCCAGGCCTCAAACCACGAGAAGCTCCAGCCCAAAATGCAGCCAAAATGCAGCCCACGTCCGGGAGAATCTCAAGAGCAGGTTGTGGAGCAAGGCAGGCCTCAAACCAGGAGAAGCTCCAACCCAAAAGGCAGCCAAAATGCAGCCCACATCCGGGACAATATCAAGAGCAGGGGGTGGAGCAAGGCAGGCCTCAAACCAGGAGAAGCTCCAGCCCTAAAGCAGCCAAATTCCAGACCACATCCGGGAGAATCTCAAGAGTAGGGGGTGGAGCAAGCCAGGCCTCAAACCACGAGAAGGTCCGGCCCAAAAGGCAGCCAAAATGCAGCCCACATCCAGGAGAATCTCAAGAGCAGGGGGTGGAGCAAGACAGGCCTCAAACCACGAGAAGCTCCAGCTCTAAAGGCAGCCAAATGCCAGACCACATCTGGGAGAATCTCAAGAGCAGGGGGTGGAGCAAGCCAGGCCTCAACCCACGATAAGCTCCAGCCCAAAAAGCAGCCAAAATCCAGCCCACATCCGGGAGAAACTCAAGAGCAGGGGGTGGAGCAAGCCAGGCCTCAAACCACGAGAAGCTCCAGCCCAAAAGGCAGCCAAAATCCAGCCCACCTTCGGGAGAATCTCAAGAGCAGGGGGTGGAGCAAGCCAGGCCTCAAACCACGAGAAGCTCCAGCCCAAAAGGCAGCCAAAATGCAGCCCACATCCGGGAGAATATCAAGAGCAGGGGGTGGAGCAAGCCAGGCCTCAAGCCACGAGAAGCTCCGGCCCAAAAGGCAGCCAAAATGCAGCCCACATCCGGGAGAATCTCAAGAGCAGGGGGTGGAGCAAGCCAGGCCTCAAACCACGAGAAGCTCCAGCCCTAAAGGCAGCCAAATTCCAGACCACATCCGGGAGAATCTCAAGAGTAGGGGCTGGAGCAAGGCAGGCCTCAAACCACGAGAAGCTCCATCCCAAAATGCAGCCAAAATGCAGCCCACCTCTGGAAGAATATCAAGAGCAGGGGGTGGAGCAAGCCAGGCCTCAACCCACGAGAAGCTCCAGCCCAAAAAGCAGCCAAAATCCAGCCCACATCCGGGAGAAACTCAAGAGCAGGGGGTGGAGCAAGCCAGGCCTCAAACCACGAGAAGGTCCAGCCCAAAAGGCAGCCAAAATGCAGCCCACCTCCGGGAGAATCTCAAGAGCAGGGGGTGGAGCAAGGCAGGCCTCAAACCAGGAGAAGCTCCAGCCCAAAAGGCAGCCAAAATGCAGCCCACATCCAGGACAATCTCAAGAGCGGGGGGTGGGGCAAGCCAGGCCTCAAACCACGAGAAGCTCCAGCCCAAAAGGCAGCCAAAATGCAGCCCACATCCGGGAGAATATCAAGAGCAGGGGGTGGAGCAAGCCAGGCCTCAAACCACCAGAAGCTCCAGCCCAAAAGGCAGCCAAAATGCAGCCCACATCCGGGAGAATATCAAGAGCAGGGGGTGGAGCAAGCCAGGCCTCAAACCACGAGAAGCACCAGCCCTAAAGGCAGCCAAATTCCAGACCACATCCGGGAGAATCTCAAGAGTAGGGGGTGGAGCAAGCCAGGCCTCAAACCACGAGAAGCTCTAGCCCAAAAGGCAGCCAAAATCCAGCCCACGTCCGGGAGAAAATAAAGAGCAGGGGGTGGAGCAAACCAGGACTCAAACCACGAGAAGCTCCAGACGAAAAGGCAGCCAAAATGCAGCCCACCTCCGGGAGAATATCAAGAGCAGGGGTTGGAGCAAGCCAGGCCTCAAACCACGAGAAGCTCCCGCCCAAAAGGCAGCCAAAATCCAGCCCACATCCGTGAGAATCTCAAGAGTAGGGGGTGGAGCAAGCCAGGCCTCAAACCACGAGAAGCTCCAGCCCAAAATGCAGTCAAAATGCAGCCCACCTCCGGGAGAATCTCAAGAGCAGGGGGTGGAGCAAGCCAGGCCTCAAACCACGAGAAGCTCCAGCCCAAAATGCAGCCAAAATGCAGCCCACGTCCGGGAGAATCTCAAGAGCAGGTTGTGGAGCAAGGCAGGCCTCAAACCAGGAGAAGCTCCAACCCAAAAGGCAGCCAAAATGCAGCCCACATCCGGGACAATATCAAGAGCAGGGGGTGGAGCAAGGCAGGCCTCAAACCAGGAGAAGCTCCAGCCCTAAAGCAGCCAAATTCCAGACCACATCCGGGAGAATCTCAAGAGTAGGGGGTGGAGCAAGCCAGGCCTCAAACCACGAGAAGGTCCGGCCCAAAAGGCAGCCAAAATGCAGCCCACATCCAGGAGAATCTCAAGAGCAGGGGGTGGAGCAAGACAGGCCTCAAACCACGAGAAGCTCCAGCTCTAAAGGCAGCCAAATGCCAGACCACATCTGGGAGAATCTCAAGAGCAGGGGGTGGAGCAAGCCAGGCCTCAACCCACGATAAGCTCCAGCCCAAAAAGCAGCCAAAATCCAGCCCACATCCGGGAGAAACTCAAGAGCAGGGGGTGGAGCAAGCCAGGCCTCAAACCACGAGAAGCTCCAGCCCAAAAGGCAGCCAAAATCCAGCCCACCTTCGGGAGAATCTCAAGAGCAGGGGGTGGAGCAAGCCAGGCCTCAAACCACGAGAAGCTCCAGCCCAAAAGGCAGCCAAAATGCAGCCCACCTCTGGAAAAATATCAAGAGCAGGGGGTGGAGCAAGCCAGGCCTCAAACCACGAGAAGCTCCAGCCCAAAAAGCAGCCAAAATCCAGCCCACATCCGGGAGAAACTCAAGAGCAGGGGGTGGAGCAAGGCAGGCCTCAAAGCAGGAGAAGCTCCAGCCCAAAAGGCAGCCAAAATGCAGCCCACCTCCGGGACAATATCAAGAGCAGGGGCTGGAGCAAGCCAGGCCTCAAACCACGAGAAGCTCCAGCCCAAAAGGCAGCCAAAATCCAGCCCACCTCCGTGAGAATCTCAAGAGCAGGGGGTTGAGCAAGGCAGGCCTCAAACCACGAGAAGCTCCAGCCCAAAATGCAGCCAAAATGCAGCCCACATCCGGGAGAATCTCAAGAGCAGGGGGTGGAGCAAGCCAGGCCACAAACCACGAGAAGCTCCAGCCCAAAAGGCAGCCAAAATGCAGCCCACATCCGGGAGAATCTCAAGAGCAGGTTGTGGAGCAAGGCAGGCCTCAAACCAGGAGAAGCTCCAACCCAAAAGGCAGCCAAAATACAGCCCACATCGGGGACAATATCGAGAGCAGGGGGTGGAGCAAGCCAGGCCTCAAACCACGAGAAGCTCGAGCCCAAGAATCAGCCAATATGCAGCCCACATCCGGGAGAATCTCAAGAGCAGGGGTTGGAGCAAGCCAGGCCTCAAACCACGAGAAGCTCCAAACCAAAATTCAGCCAAAATCCAGCACACATCCGGGAGAAAATCAAGAGCAGGGGGTGGAGCAAGCCAGGCCTCAAACCACGAGAAGCTCCAGCCCAACAGGCAGCCAAAATCCAGCCCACATCCGGGAGAATCTCAAGAGCAGGTTGTGGAGCAAGGCAGGCCTCAAACCAGGAGAAGCTCCAACCCAAAAGGCAGCCAAAATGCAGCCCACATCCAGGACAATCTCAAGAGCGGGGGGTGGGGCAAGCCAGGCCTCAAACCACGAGAAGCTCCAGCCCAAAAGGCAGCCAAAATGCAGCCCACAACCGGGAGAATATCAAGAGCAGGGGGTGGAGCAAGCCAGGCCTCAAGCCACGAGAAGCTCCGGCCCAAAAGGCAGCCAAAATGCAGCCCACATCCGGGAGAATCTCAAGAGCAGGGGGTGGAGCAAGCCAGGCCTCAAACCACGAGAAGCTCCAGCCCTAAAGGCAGCCAAATTCCAGACCACATCCGGGAGAATCTCAAGAGTAGGGGCTGGAGCAAGGCAGGCCTCAAACCACGAGAAGCTCCATCCCAAAATGCAGCCAAAATGCAGCCCACCTCTGGAAGAATATCAAGAGCAGGGGGTGGAGCAAGCCAGGCCTCAACCCACGAGAAGCTCCAGCCCAAAAAGCAGCCAAAATCCAGCCCACCTCCCGGAGAAACTCAAGAGCAGGGGGTGGAGCAAGCCAGGCCTCAAACCACGAGAAGGTCCAGCCCAAAAGGCAGCCAAAATGCAGCCCACCTCCGGGAGAATCTCAAGAGCAGGGGGTGGAGCAAGGCAGGCCTCAAACCAGGAGAAGCTCCAGCCCAAAAGGCAGCCAAAATGCAGCCCACATCCAGGACAATCTCAAGAGCGGGGGGTGGGGCAAGCCAGGCCTCAAACCACGAGAAGCTCCAGCCCAAAAGGCAGCCAAAATCCAGCCCACATCCGGGAGAATATCAAGAGCAGGGGGTGGAGCAAGCCAGGCCTCAAACCACCAGAAGCTCCAGCCCAAAAGGCAGCCAAAATGCAGCCCACATCCGGGAGAATATCAAGAGCAGGGGGTGGAGCAAGCCAGGCCTCAAACCACGAGAAGCACCAGCCCTAAAGGCAGCCAAATTCCAGACCACATCCGGGAGAATCTCAAGAGTAGGGGGTGGAGCAAGCCAGGCCTCAAACCACGAGAAGCTCTAGCCCAAAAGGCAGCCAAAATCCAGCCCACGTCCGGGAGAAAATAAAGAGCAGGGGGTGGAGCAAACCAGGACTCAAACCACGAGAAGCTCCAGACGAAAAGGCAGCCAAAATGCAGCCCACCTCCGGGAGAATATCAAGAGCAGGGGTTGGAGCAAGCCAGGCCTCAAACCACGAGAAGCTCCCGCCCAAAAGGCAGCCAAAATCCAGCCCACATCCGTGAGAATCTCAAGAGTAGGGGGTGGAGCAAGCCAGGCCTCAAACCACGAGAAGCTCCAGCCCAAAATGCAGCCAAAATGCAGCCCACGTCCGGGAGAATCTCAAGAGCAGGTTGTGGAGCAAGGCAGGCCTCAAACCAGGAGAAGCTCCAACCCAAAAGGCAGCCAAAATGCAGCCCACATCCGGGACAATATCAAGAGCAGGGGGTGGAGCAAGGCAGGCCTCAAACCAGGAGAAGCTCCAGCCCTAAAGCAGCCAAATTCCAGACCACATCCGGGAGAATCTCAAGAGTAGGGGGTGGAGCAAGCCAGGCCTCAAACCACGAGAAGGTCCGGCCCAAAAGGCAGCCAAAATGCAGCCCACATCCAGGAGAATCTCAAGAGCAGGGGGTGGAGCAAGACAGGCCTCAAACCACGAGAAGCTCCAGCTCTAAAGGCAGCCAAATGCCAGACCACATCTGGGAGAATCTCAAGAGCAGGGGGTGGAGCAAGCCAGGCCTCAACCCACGATAAGCTCCAGCCCAAAAAGCAGCCAAAATCCAGCCCACATCCGGGAGAAACTCAAGAGCAGGGGGTGGAGCAAGCCAGGCCTCAAACCACGAGAAGCTCCAGCCCAAAAGGCAGCCAAAATCCAGCCCACCTTCGGGAGAATCTCAAGAGCAGGGGGTGGAGCAAGCCAGGCCTCAAACCACGAGAAGCTCCAGCCCAAAAGGCAGCCAAAATGCAGCCCACCTCTGGAAAAATATCAAGAGCAGGGGGTGGAGCAAGCCAGGCCTCAAACCACGAGAAGCTCCAGCCCAAAAAGCAGCCAAAATCCAGCCCACATCCGGGAGAAACTCAAGAGCAGGGGGTGGAGCAAGGCAGGCCTCAAAGCAGGAGAAGCTCCAGCCCAAAAGGCAGCCAAAATGCAGCCCACCTCCGGGACAATATCAAGAGCAGGGGCTGGAGCAAGCCAGGCCTCAAACCACGAGAAGCTCCAGCCCAAAAGGCAGCCAAAATCCAGCCCACCTCCGTGAGAATCTCAAGAGCAGGGGGTTGAGCAAGGCAGGCCTCAAACCACGAGAAGCTCCAGCCCAAAATGCAGCCAAAATGCAGCCCACATCCGGGAGAATCTCAAGAGCAGGGGGTGGAGCAAGCCAGGCCACAAACCACGAGAAGCTCCAGCCCAAAAGGCAGCCAAAATGCAGCCCACATCCGGGAGAATCTCAAGAGCAGGTTGTGGAGCAAGGCAGGCCTCAAACCAGGAGAAGCTCCAACCCAAAAGGCAGCCAAAATACAGCCCACATCGGGGACAATATCGAGAGCAGGGGGTGGAGCAAGCCAGGCCTCAAACCACGAGAAGCTCGAGCCCAAGAATCAGCCAATATGCAGCCCACATCCGGGAGAATCTCAAGAGCAGGGGTTGGAGCAAGCCAGGCCTCAAACCACGAGAAGTTCCAGCCCAAAAGAAAGCCAAAATCCAGCCCACATCCGGGAGAATCTCAAGAGTAGGGGGTGGAGCAAGGCAGGCCTCAAACCACGAGAAGCTCCAGCCCAAAAGGCAGCCAAAATGCAGCCCACATCAGGGAGAATCTCAAGAGCAGGGGGTGGAGCAAGCCAGGCCTCAAACCACGAGAAGCTCCAAACCAAAATTCAGCCAAAATCCAGCACACATCCGGGAGAAAATCAAGAGCAGGGGGTGGAGCAAGCCAGGCCTCAAACCACGAGAAGCTCCAGCCCAACAGGCAGCCAAAATCCAGCCCACATCCGGGAGAATCTCAAGAGCAGGTTGTGGAGCAAGGCAGGCCTCAAACCAGGAGAAGCTCCAACCCAAAAGGCAGCCAAAATGCAGCCCACATCCAGGACAATCTCAAGAGCGGGGGGTGGGGCAAGCCAGGCCTCAAACCACGAGAAGCTCCAGCCCAAAAGGCAGCCAAAATGCAGCCCACAACCGGGAGAATATCAAGAGCAGGGGGTGGAGCAAGCCAGGCCTCAAGCCACGAGAAGCTCCGGCCCAAAAGGCAGCCAAAATGCAGCCCACATCCGGGAGAATCTCAAGAGCAGGGGGTGGAGCAAGCCAGGCCTCAAACCACGAGAAGCTCCAGCCCTAAAGGCAGCCAAATTCCAGACCACATCCGGGAGAATCTCAAGAGTAGGGGCTGGAGCAAGGCAGGCCTCAAACCACGAGAAGCTCCATCCCAAAATGCAGCCAAAATGCAGCCCACCTCTGGAAGAATATCAAGAGCAGGGGGTGGAGCAAGCCAGGCCTCAACCCACGAGAAGCTCCAGCCCAAAAAGCAGCCAAAATCCAGCCCACCTCCCGGAGAAACTCAAGAGCAGGGGGTGGAGCAAGCCAGGCCTCAAACCACGAGAAGGTCCAGCCCAAAAGGCAGCCAAAATGCAGCCCACCTCCGGGAGAATCTCAAGAGCAGGGGGTGGAGCAAGGCAGGCCTCAAACCAGGAGAAGCTCCAGCCCAAAAGGCAGCCAAAATGCAGCCCACATCCAGGACAATCTCAAGAGCGGGGGGTGGGGCAAGCCAGGCCTCAAACCACGAGAAGCTCCAGCCCAAAAGGCAGCCAAAATCCAGCCCACATCCGGGAGAATATCAAGAGCAGGGGGTGGAGCAAGCCAGGCCTCAAACCACCAGAAGCTCCAGCCCAAAAGGCAGCCAAAATGCAGCCCACATCCGGGAGAATATCAAGAGCAGGGGGTGGAGCAAGCCAGGCCTCAAACCACGAGAAGCACCAGCCCTAAAGGCAGCCAAATTCCAGACCACATCCGGGAGAATCTCAAGAGTAGGGGGTGGAGCAAGCCAGGCCTCAAACCACGAGAAGCTCTAGCCCAAAAGGCAGCCAAAATCCAGCCCACGTCCGGGAGAAAATAAAGAGCAGGGGGTGGAGCAAACCAGGACTCAAACCACGAGAAGCTCCAGACGAAAAGGCAGCCAAAATGCAGCCCACCTCCGGGAGAATATCAAGAGCAGGGGTTGGAGCAAGCCAGGCCTCAAACCACGAGAAGCTCCCGCCCAAAAGGCAGCCAAAATCCAGCCCACATCCGTGAGAATCTCAAGAGTAGGGGGTGGAGCAAGCCAGGCCTCAAACCACGAGAAGCTCCAGCCCAAAATGCAGTCAAAATGCAGCCCACCTCCGGGAGAATCTCAAGAGCAGGGGGTGGAGCAAGCCAGGCCTCAAACCACGAGAAGCTCCAGCCCAAAATGCAGCCAAAATGCAGCCCACGTCCGGGAGAATCTCAAGAGCAGGTTGTGGAGCAAGGCAGGCCTCAAACCAGGAGAAGCTCCAACCCAAAAGGCAGCCAAAATGCAGCCCACATCTGGGACAATATCAAGATCAGGGGGTGGAGCAAGGCAGGCCTCAAACCAGGAGAAGCTCCAGCCCTAAAGCAGCCAAATTCCAGACCACATCCGGGAGAATCTCAAGAGTAGGGGGTGGAGCAAGCCAGGCCTCAAACCACGAGAAGGTCCGGCCCAAAAGGCCGCCAAAATGCAGCCCACATCCAGGAGAATCTCAAGAGCAGGGGGTGGAGCAAGACAGGCCTCAAACCACGAGAAGCTCCAGCTCTAAAGGCAGCCAAATGCCAGACCACATCTGGGAGAATCTCAAGAGCAGGGGGTGGAGCAAGCCAGGCCTCAACCCACGATAAGCTCCAGCCCAAAAAGCAGCCAAAATCCAGCCCACATCCGGGAGAAACTCAAGAGCAGGGGGTGGAGCAAGCCAGGCCTCAAACCACGAGAAGCTCCATCCCAAAATGCAGCCAAAATGCAGCCCACCTCTGGAAGAATATCAAGAGCAGGGGGTGGAGCAAGACAGGCCTCAAACCACGAGAAGCTCCAGCTCTAAAGGCAGCCAAAATCCAGCCCACCTTCGGGAGAATCTCAAGAGCAGGGGGTGGAGCAAGCCAGGCCTCAAACCACGAGAAGCTCCAGCCCAAAAGGCAGCCAAAATGCAGCCCACATTCGGGAGAATCTCAAGAGCAGGGGGTGGAGGAAGCCAGGCCTCAAACCACGAGAAGCTCCATCCCAAAATGCAGCCAAAATGCAGCCCACCTCTGGAAGAATATCAAGAGCAGGGGGTGGAGCAAGCCAGGCCTCAACCCACGATAAGCTCCTGCCCAAAAAGCAGCCAAACTCCAGCCCACATCCGGGAGAATCTCAAGAGCAGGTTGTGGAGTCAGGCAGGCCTCAAACCAGGAGAAGCTCCAGCCCAAAAGGCAGCCAAAATGCAGCCCACATCCAGGACAATCTCAAGAGCGGGGGGTGGGGCAAGCCAGGCCTCAAACCACGAGAAGCTCCAGCCCAAAAGGCAGCCAAAATGCAGCCCACCTCCGGGAGAATCTCAAGAGCAGGTTGTGGAGCAAGGCAGGCCTCAAACCAGGAGAAGCTCCAGCCCAAAAGGCAGCCAAAATGCAGCCCACATCCAGGACAATCTCAAGAGCGGGGGGTGGGGCAAGCCAGGCCTCAAACCACGAGAAGCTCCAGCCCAAAATGTAGCCAAAATGCAGCCCACCTCTGGAAGAATATCAAGAGCAGGGGGTGGAGCAAGCCAGGCCTCAACCCACGAGAAGCTCCAGCCCAAAAAGCAGCCAAAATCCAGCCCACATCCGGGAGAAACTCAAGAGCAGGGGGTGGAGCAAGCCAGGCCTCAAACCACGAGAAGCTCCAGCCCAAAAGGCAGCCAAAATGCAGCCCAACTCCGGGAGAATCTCAAGAGCAGGGGGTGGAGCAAGGCAGGCCTCAAACCAGGAGAAGCTCCAGCCCAAAAGGCAGCCAAAATGCAGCCCACATCCAGGACAATCTCAAGAGCGGGGGGTGGGGCAAGCCAGGCCTCAAACCACGAGAAGCTCCAGCCCAAAAGGCAGCCAAAATGCAGCCCACATCCGGGAGAATATCAAGAGCAGGGGGTGGAGCAAGCCAGGCCTCAAACCACCAGAAGCTCCAGCCCAAAAGGCAGCCAAAATGCAGCCCACATCCGGGAGAATATCAAGAGCAGGGGGTGGAGCAAGCCAGGCCTCAAACCACGAGAAGCACCAGCCCTAAAGGCAGCCAAATTCCAGACCACATCCGGGAGAATCTCAAGAGTAGGGGGTGGAGCAAGCCAGGCCTCAAACCACGAGAAGCTCTAGCCCAAAAGGCAGCCAAAATCCAGCCCACGTCCGGGAGAAAATAAAGAGCAGGGGGTGGAGCAAACCAGGACTCAAACCACGAGAAGCTCCAGACGAAAAGGCAGCCAAAATGCAGCCCACCTCCGGGAGAATATCAAGAGCAGGGGTTGGAGCAAGCCAGGCCTCAAACCACGAGAAGCTCCCGCCCAAAAGAAAGCCAAAATCCAGCCCACATCCGTGAGAATCTCAAGAGTAGGGGGTGGAGCAAGCCAGGCCTCAAACCACGAGAAGCTCCAGCCCAAAATGCAGTCAAAATGCAGCCCACCTCCGGGAGAATCTCAAGAGCAGGGGGTGGAGCAAGCCAGGCCTCAAACCACGAGAAGCTCCAGCCCAAAATGCAGCCAAAATGCAGCCCACGTCCGGGAGAATCTCAAGAGCAGGTTGTGGAGCAAGGCAGGCCTCAAACCAGGAGAAGCTCCAACCCAAAAGGCAGCCAAAATGCAGCCCACATCCGGGACAATATCAAGAGCAGGGGGTGGAGCAAGGCAGGCCTCAAACCAGGAGAAGCTCCAGCCCTAAAGCAGCCAAATTCCAGACCACATCCGGGAGAATCTCAAGAGTAGGGGGTGGAGCAAGCCAGGCCTCAAACCACGAGAAGGTCCGGCCCAAAAGGCAGCC
Organism: Rhynochetos jubatus; assembly: GCA_027574665.1. Classification (NCBI taxonomy): domain Eukaryota; kingdom Metazoa; phylum Chordata; class Aves; order Eurypygiformes; family Rhynochetidae; genus Rhynochetos; species Rhynochetos jubatus. The sequence goes on from JAQBHY010000071.1 coordinate 591,569, forward strand.
AAAATGCAGCCCACATCCAGGAGAATCTCAAGAGCAGGGGGTGGAGCAAGACAGGCCTCAAACCACGAGAAGCTCCAGCTCTAAAGGCAGCCAAATGCCAGACCACATCTGGGAGAATCTCAAGAGCAGGGGGTGGAGCAAGCCAGGCCTCAACCCACGATAAGCTCCAGCCCAAAAAGCAGCCAAAATCCAGCCCACATCCGGGAGAAACTCAAGAGCAGGGGGTGGAGCAAGCCAGGCCTCAAACCACGAGAAGCTCCAGCCCAAAAGGCAGCCAAAATCCAGCCCACCTTCGGGAGAATCTCAAGAGCAGGGGGTGGAGCAAGCCAGGCCTCAAACCACGAGAAGCTCCAGCCCAAAAGGCAGCCAAAATGCAGCCCACATTCGGGAGAATCTCAAGAGCAGGGGGTGGAGGAAGCCAGGCCTCAAACCACGAGAAGCTCCATCCCAAAATGCAGCCAAAATGCAGCCCACCTCTGGAAGAATATCAAGAGCAGGGGGTGGAGCAAGCCAGGCCTCAACCCACGATAAGCTCCTGCCCAAAAAGCAGCCAAACTCCAGCCCACATCCGGGAGAATCTCAAGAGCAGGTTGTGGAGTCAGGCAGGCCTCAAACCAGGAGAAGCTCCAGCCCAAAAGGCAGCCAAAATGCAGCCCACATCCAGGACAATCTCAAGAGCGGGGGGTGGGGCAAGCCAGGCCTCAAACCACGAGAAGCTCCAGCCCAAAAGGCAGCCAAAATGCAGCCCACCTCCGGGAGAATCTCAAGAGCAGGGGGTGGAGCAAGGCAGGCCTCAAACCAGGAGAAGCTCCAGCCCAAAAGGCAGCCAAAATGCAGCCCACATCCAGGACAATCTCAAGAGCGGGGGGTGGGGCAAGCCAGGCCTCAAACCACGAGAAGCTCCAGCCCAAAATGCAGCCAAAATGCAGCCCACATCCGGGAGAATATCAAGAGCAGGGGGTGGAGCAAGCCAGGCCTCAAACCACGAGAAGCTCCAGCCCAAAAGGCAGCCAAAATGCAGCCCACATCCGGGAGAATATCAAGAGCAGGGGGTGGAGCAAACCAGGCCTCAAACCACGAGAAGCTCCAGCCCAAAAGGCAGCCAAAATGCAGCCCACATCCGGGAGAATCTCAAGAGCAGGGGTTGGAGCAAGCCAGGCCTCAAACCACGAGAAGCTCCAGCCCAAAACAAAGCCAAAATCCAGCCCACATCCGGGAGAATCTCAAGAGTAGGGGGTGGAGCAAGCCAGGCCTCAAACCACGAGAAGCTCCAGCCCAAAATGCACTCAAAATGCAGCCCACCTCCGGGAGAATCTCAAGAGCAGGGGGTGGAGCAAGCCAGGCCTCAAACCACGAGAAGCTCCAGCCCAAAATGCAGCCAAAATGCAGCCCACGTCCGGGAGAATCTCAAGAGCAGGTTGTGGAGCAAGGCAGGCCTCAAACCAGGAGAAGCTCCAACCCAAAAGGCAGCCAAAATGCAGCCCACATCCGGGACAATATCAAGAGCAGGGGGTGGAGCAAGCCAGGCCTCAAACCACGAGAAGCTCCAGCCCTAAAGCAGCCAAATTCCAGACCACATCCTGGAGAATCTCAAGAGTAGGGGGTGGAGCAAGCCAGGCCTCAAACCACGAGAAGCTCCGGCCCAAAATGCAGCCAAAATGCAGCCCACATCCAGGAGAATCTCAAGAGCAGGGGGTGGAGCAAGACAGGCCTCAAACCACGAGAAGCTCCAGCTCTAAAGGCAGCCAAATGCCAGACCACATCTGGGAGAATCTCAAGAGCAGGGGGTGGAGCAAGCCAGGCCTCAACCCACGAGAAGCTCCAGCCCAAAAGGCAGCCAAAATGCCGCCCACATCCGGGACAATATCAAGAGCAGGGGGTGGAGGAAGGCAGGCCTCAAACCAGGAGAAGCTCCAGCCCTAAAGGCAGCCAAATTCCAGACCACATCCGGGAGAATCTCAAGAGTAGGGTGTGGAGCAAGCCAGGCCTCAAACCACGAGAAGCTCCAGACCAAAAGGCAGCCAAAATCCAGCCCACATCCGGGAGAATCTCAAGAGCAGGGGGTGGAGCAAGCCAGGCCTCAAACCACGAGAAGCTCCAGCCCAAAAGGCAGCCAAAATCCAGCCCACATCCGGGACAATATCAAGAGCAGGGGGTGGAGCAAGCCAGGGCTCAAACCACGAGAAGCTCCAGCCCAAAATGCAGCCAAAATGCAGCCCACGTCCGGGAGAATCTCAAGAGCAGGGCGTGGAGCAAGGCAGGCCTCAAACCAGGAGAAGCTCCAGCCCTAAAGGCAGCCAAATTCCAGATCACATCCGAGAGAATCTCAAGAGTAGGGGGTGGAGCAAGCCAGGCCTCAAACCACGAGAAGCTCCAGCCCAAAAGGCAGCCAAAATGCAGCCCACATCCAGGAGAATCTCAAGAGCAGGGGGTGGAGCAAGACAGGCCTCAAACCACGAGAAGCTCCGGCCCAAAATGCAGCCAAAATGCAGCCCACATCCGGGAGAATATCAAGAGCAGGGGTTGGAGCAAGCCAGGCCTCAAACCACGAGAAGCTCCCGCCCAAAAGAAAGCCAAACTCCAGCCCACATCTGGGAGAATCTCAAGAGTAGGGTGTGGAGCAAGCCAGGCCTCAAACCTCGAGAAGCTCCAGCCCAAAAGGCAGCCAAAATGCAGCCCACATCCGGGAGAATATCAAGAGCAGGGGGTGGAGCAAGCCAGGCCTCAAGCCACGAGAAGCTCCGGCCCAAAATGCAGCCAAAATGCAGCCCACATCCGGGAGAATATCAAGAGCAGGGGGTGGAGCAAACCAGGCCTCAAACCACGAGAAGCTCCAGCCCTAAAGGCAGCCAAATTCCAGACCACATCCGGGAGAATCTCAAGAGTAGGTGGTGGAGCAAGCCAGGCCTCAAACCACGAGAAGCTCCAGCCCAAAATGTAGCCAAAATGCAGCCCACCTCTGGAAGAATATCAAGAGCAGGGGGTGGAGCAAGCCAGGCCTCAAACCACGAGAAGCTCCAGCCCAAAAAGCAGCCAAAATCCAGCCCACATCCGGGAGAAACTCAAGAGCAGGGGGTGGAGCAAGCCAGGCCTCAAACCACGAGAAGCTCCAGCCCAAAAGGCAGCCAAAATGCAGCCCACCTCCGGGAGAATCTCAAGAGCAGGTTGTGGAGCAAGGCAGGCCTCAAACCAGGAGAAGCTCCAGCCCAAAAGGCAGCCAAAATGCAGCCCACATCCAGGACAATCTCAAGAGCGGGGGGTGGGGCAAGCCAGGCCTCAAACCACGAGAAGCTCCAGCCCAAAATGCAGCCAAAATGCAGCCCACATCCGGGAGAATATCAAGAGCAGGGGGTGGAGCAAGCCAGGCCTCAAACCACGAGAAGCTCCAGCCCAAAAGGCAGCCAAAATGCAGCCCACATCCGGGAGAATATCAAGAGCAGGGGGTGGAGCAAACCAGGCCTCAAACCACGAGAAGCTCCAGCCCAAAAGGCAGCCAAAATGCAGCCCACATCCGGGAGAATATCAAGAGCAGGGGTTGGAGCAAGCCAGGCCTCAAACCACGAGAAGCTCCAGCCCAAAACAAAGCCAAAATCCAGCCCACATCCGGGAGAATCTCAAGAGTAGGGGGTGGAGCAAGCCAGGCCTCAAACCACGAGAAGCTCCAGCCCAAAATGCACTCAAAATGCAGCCCAACTCCGGGAGAATCTCAAGAGCAGGGGGTGGAGCAAGCCAGGCCTCAAACCACGAGAAGCTCCAGCCCAAAATGCAGCCAAAATGCAGCCCACGTCCGGGAGAATCTCAAGAGCAGGTTGTGGAGCAAGGCAGGCCTCAAACCAGGAGAAGCTCCAACCCAAAAGGCAGCCAAAATGCCGCCCACATCCGGGACAATATCAAGAGCAGGGGGTGGAGCAAGGAAGGCCTCAAACCAGGAGAAGCTCCAGCCCTAAAGGCAGCCAAATTCCAGACCACATCCGGGAGAATCTCAAGAGTAGGGGGTGGAGCAAGCCAGGCCTCAAACCACGAGAAGCTCCGGCCCAAAAGGCAGCCAAAATGCAGCCCACATCCAGGAGAATCTCAAGAGCAGGGGGTGGAGCAAGACAGGCCTCAAACCACGAGAAGCTCCAGCTGTAAAGGCAGCCAAATTCCAGACCACATCTGGGAGAATCTCAAGAGCAGGGGGTGGAGCAAGCCAGGCCTCAAACCACGAGAAGCTCCAGCCCAAAATGCAGCCAAAATGCAGCCCACCTCCGGGAGAATCCCAAGAGCAGGTTGTGGAGCAAGGCAGGCCTCAAACCAGGAGAAGCTCCAACCCAAAAAGCAGCCAAAATGCAGCCCACATCCAGGACAATATCAAGAGCAGGGGGTGGGGCAAGCCAGGCCTCAAACCACGAGAAGCTCCAGCCCAAAAGGCAGCCAAAATGCAGCCCACATCCGGGAGAATATCAAGAGCAGGGGGTGGAGCAAGCCAGGCCTCAAGCCACGAGAAGCTCCGGCCCAAAAGGCAGCCAAAATGCAGCCCACATCCGGGAGAATATCAAGAGCAGGGGGTGGAGCAAGCCAGGCCTCAAACCACGAGAAGCTCCAGCCCTAAATGCAGCCAAATTCCAGACCACATCCGGGAGAATCTCAAGAGTACGGGGTGGAGCAAGCCAGGCCTCAAACCACGAGAAGCTCCAGCCCAAAAGGCAGCCAAAATCCAGACCATGTCCGGCATAATCTCAAGAGCAGGGGGTGGAGCAAGCCAGGCCTCAAATCACGAGAAGCTCCAGCCCAAAAGGCAGCCAAAATGCAGCCCACATCCGGGAGAAAATCAAGAGCAGGGGGTGGAGCAGGCCAGGCCTCAAACCACGAGAAGCTCCAGCCCAAAAGGCAGCCAAAATGCAGCCCACATCCGGGAGAATATCAAGAGCAGGGGTTGGAGCAAGCCAGGCCTCAAACCACGAGAAGCTCCCGCCCAAAAGAAAGCCAAACTCCAGCCCACATCCGGGAGAATCTCAAGAGTAGGGTGTGGAGCAACCCAGGCCTCAAACCACGAGAAGCTCCAGCCCAAAAGGCAGCCAAAATGCAGCCCACCTCCGAGAGAATCTCAAGAGCAGGTTGTGGAGCAAGCCAGGCCTCAAACAAAGAGAAGCTCCAGCCCAAAAGGCAGCCAAAATGCAGCCCACATCCAGGAGAATCTCAAGAGCAGGGGGTGGAGCAAGACAGGCCTCAAACCACGAGAAGCTCCAGCTCTAAAGGCAGCCAAATTCCAGACCACATCTGGGAGAATCTCAAGAGCAGGGGGTGGAGCAAGCCAGGCCTCAAACCACGAGAAGCTCCAGCCCAAAAGGCAGCCAAAATCCAGCCCACGTCCGGGATAATCTCAAGAGCAGGGGCTGGAGCAAGCCAGGCCTCAAACCTCGAGAAGCTCCAGCCCAAAAGGCAGCCAAAATGCAGCCCACATCCGGGAGAATCTCAAGAGCAGGTGGTGGAGCAAGACAGGGCTCAAACCACGAGAAGCTCCAGCCCTAAAGGCAGCCAAATTCCAGCGCACATCCGGGAGAATCTCAAGAGCAGGGGGTGGAGCAAGCCAGGCCTCAAACCACGAGAAGCTAGACCCCAAAAGGCAGCCAAAATCCAGCACACGTACGGGAGAATATCAAGAGCAGGGGGTGGAGCAAACCAGGCCTCAAACCACGAGAAGCTCCAACCCAAAAGGCAGCCAAAATGCAGCCCACATCCGGGAGAATATCAAGAGCAGGGGTTGGAGCAAGCCAGGCCTCAAACCACGAGAAGCTCCAGCCCAAAAGGCAGCCAAAATGCAGCCCACATCCGGGAGAATCTCAAGAGCAGGGGGTGGAGCAAGCCAGGCCTCAAACCACGAGAACCTCCAGCCCAAAAGGCAGTCAAAATCCAGCCCACCTCCGGGAGAATCTCAAGAGCAGGGGGTGGAGCAAGCCAGGCCTCAAACCACGAGAAGCTCCAGCCCAAAAGAAAGCCAAAATCCAGCCCACATTCGGGAGAATCTCAAGAGCAGGGGGTGGATCAAGCCAGGCCTCAAACCACGAGAAGCTCCAGCCCAAAAGGCAGCCAAAATGCAGCCCACCTCCGGGAGAATCTCAAGAGCAGGTTGTGGAGCAAGCCAGGCCTCAAACCAGGAGAAGCTCCAACCCAAAAGGCAGCCAAAATGCAAACCCACATCCGGGACAATATCAAGAGCAGGGGGTGGAGCAAGCCAGGCCTCAAACCACGAGAAGCTCCAGCCCAAAATGCAGCCAAAATCCAGCCCACATCCGGGAGAATCTCAAGAGCAGGGGGTGGAGCAAGCCAGGCCTCAAACCACGAGAAGCTCCAGCCCAAAAGGCAGCCAAAATGCAGCCCACGTCCGGGAGAATCTCAAGAGCAGGTTGTGGAGCAAGGCAGGCCTCAAACCAGGAGAAGCTCCAACCCAAAAGGCAGCCAAAATGCAGCCCACATCCGGGAGAATCTCAAGAGCAGGGGGTGGAGCAAGCCAGGCCTCAAACCAGGAGAAGCTCCAGCCCTAAAGGCAGCCAAATTCCAGACCACATCCGGGAGAATCTCAAGAGTAGGGGGTGGAGCAAGCCAGGCCTCAAACCACGAGAAGCTCCGGCCCAAAAGGCAGCCAAAATGCAGCCCACATCCAGGAGAATCTCAAGAGCAGGGGGTGGAGCAAGACAGGCCTCAAACCACGAGAAGCTCCAGCCGTAAAGGCAGCCAAATTCCAGACCACATCTGGGAGAATCTCAAGAGCAGGGGGTGGAGCAAGCCAGGCCTCAAACCACGAGAAGCTCCAGCCCAAAAGGCAGCCAAAATGCAGCCCACATCCGGGAGAATCTCAAGAGCAGGGGGTGGAGCAAGCCAGGGCTCAAACCAGGAGAAGCTCCAGCCCAAAAGGCAGCCAAAATCCAGCACACGTACGGGAGAATCTCAAGAGCAGGGGGTGGAGCAAGCCAGGCCTCAAACCACGAGAACCTCCAGCCCAAAAGGCAGCCAAAATGCAGCCCACATCCGGGAGAATATCAAGAGCAGGGGTTGGAGCAAGCCAGGCCTCAAACCACGAGAACCTCCAGCCAAAGGGCAGCCAAAATCCAGCCCACATCCGGGAGAATCTCAAGAGCAGGGGGTGGAGCAAGCCAGGCCTCAAACCACGAGAAGCTCCAGCCCAAAATGCAGCCAAAATGCAGACCATCTCCGGGAGAATCTCAAGAGCAGGGGGTGGAGGAAGCCAGGCCTCAAACCACGAGAAGCTCCAGCCCAAAAGGCAGCCAAAATGCAGCCCACATCCGGGAGAATCTCAAGAGCAGGGGGTGGAGCAAGCCAGGCCTCAAACCACGAGAAGCTCCAGCACAAAATGCAGCCAAAATGCAGACCATCTCCGGGAGAATCTCAAGAGCAGGGGGTGGAGCAATCCAGGTCTCAAACCACGAGAAGCTCCATCCCAAAAGAAAGCCAAAATCCAGCCCACATCCGGGAGAATCTCAAGAGCAGGGGGTGGAGCAAGCCAGGCCTCAAACCACGAGAAGCTCCAGCCCAAAAGGCAGCCAAAATCCAGCCCACATCCGGGAGAATCTCAAGAGCAGGGGGTGGAGCAAGCCAGGCCTCAAACCACGAGAAGCTCCAGCCCAAAAGAAAGCCAAAATCCAGCCCACATCCGGGAGAATCTCAAGAGTAGGGGGTGGAGCAAGCCAGGCCTCAAACCACGAGAAGCTCCAGCCCAAAAGGCAGCCAAAATCCAGCCCACATTCGGGAGAATCTCAAGAGCAGGGGGTGGAGCAAGCCAGGCCTCAAACCACGAGAAGCTCCAGCCCAAAAGGCAGCCAAAATGCAGCCCACATCCGGGAGAATCTCAAGAGCAGGGGGTGGAGCAAGCCAGGCCTCAAACCACGAGAAGCTCCAACCCAAAAGGCAGCCAAAATGCAGCCCACATCCGGGAGAATCTCAAGAGCAGGGGGTGGAGCAAGCCAGGCCTCAAACCAGGAGAAGCTCCAGCCCAAAAGGCATCCAAAATCCAGCCCACATCCGGGAGAATATCAAGAGCAGGGGGTGGAGCAAACCAGGCCTCAAACCACGAGAAGCTCCAGCCCAAAAGAAAGCCAAAATCCAGCCCACATCCGGGAGAATCTCAAGAGTAGGGGGTGGAGCAAGCCAGGCCTCAAACCACGAGAAGCTCCAGCCCAAAAGGCAGCCAAAATGCAGCCCACACCCGGGAGAATCTCAAGAGCAGGGCATGGAGCAAGCCAGGCCTCAATCCACGAGAAGCTCCAGCCCAAAAGGCAGCCAAAATCCAGCCCACATGCGCGAGAAAATCAAGAGCAGGGGGTGGAGCAAGACAGGCCTCAAACCACGAGAAGCTCCAGCCCTAAAAGCAGCCAAAATCCAGCCCACATCCGGGAGAATCTCAAGAGCAGGGGGTGGAGCAAGCCAGGCCTCAAACCACGAGAAGCTCCAGCCCAAAAGGCAGCCAAAATGCAGCCCACATCCGGGAGAAAATCAAGAGCAGGGGGTGGAGCAAGCCAGGCCTCAAACAACGAGAAGCTCCAGCCCAAAAGGCAGCCAAAATGCAGCCCATATCCGGGAGAATATCAAGAGCAGGGGTTGGAGCAAGCCAGGGCTCAAACCACGAGAAGCTCCAGCCCAAAAGAAAGCCAAAATCCAGCAAACATCTGGGAGAATCTCAAGAGCAGGGGGTGGAGCAAACCAGGCCTCAAACCACGAGAAACTCTAACCCAAAAGGCAGCCAAAAACCAGCCCACATCCGGGAGAAAATCAAGAGCAGGGGGTGGAGAAAGCCAGGCCTCAAACCACGAGAAACTCTAACCTAAAAGGCAGCCAAAAACCAGCCCACATCCGGGAGAATCTGAAGAGCAGGGGGTGGAGCAAACCAGGCCTCAAACCACAAGAAGCTCCAGCCCAAAAGGCAGCCAAAATGCAGCCCACCTCCGGGAGAATCTCAAGAGCAGGTTGTGGAGCAAGCCAGGCCTCAAACCACGAGAAGCTCCAACCCAAAAGGCAGCCAAAATGAAGCCCACATCCGGGACAATATCAAGAGCAGGGGGTGGAGCAAGCCAGGCCTCAAACCACGAGAAGCTCCAGCCCAAAAGGCAGCCAAAATGCAGCCCACCTCCGGGAGAATCTCAAGAGCAGGGGGTGGAGCAAGCCAGGCCTCAAACCACGAGAAGCTCCAGCCCAAAAGGCAGACAAAATGCAGCCCACCTCTGGGAGAATCTCAAGAGCAGGGGGTGGAGCAAGCCAGGCCTCAAACCACGAGAAGCTCCAGCCCTAAAGGCAGCCAAAATCCAGCCCACATCCGGGAGAATCTCAAGAGTAGGGGGTGGAGCAAGCCAGGCCTCAAACCACGAGAAGCTCCAACCCAAAATGCAGCCAAAATCCAGCCCACGTCCGGGAGAATATCAAGAGCAGGGGTTGGAGAAAGCCAGGCCTCAAACCACGAGAAGCTCCAGCCCAAAAGGCAGCCAAAATCCAGCCCACATCCGGGAGAATCTCAAGAGCAGGGGGTGGAGCAAGCCAGGCCTCAAACCACGAGAAGCTCCAGCCCAAAAGGCAGCCAAAATCCAGCCCACATCCGGGAGGAAATCAAGAGCAGGGGGTGGAGCAAGCCAGGCCTCAAACCACGAGAAGTTCCAGCCCAAAAGGCAGCCAAAATCCAGTCCACATCCGGGAGAATATCAAGAGCAGGGGTTGGAGCAAGCCAGGCCTCAAACCACGAGAAGCTCCAGCCCAAAAGGCAGCCAAAATGCAGCCCACCTCCGGGAGAATGTCAAGAGCAGGGGGTGGAGCAAGCCAGGCCTCAAACCACGAGAAGCTCCAGCCCAAAAGGCAGCCAAAATGCAGCCCACCTCCGGGAGAATATCAAGAGCAGGGGGTGGAGCAAGCCAGGCCTCAAACCACGAGAAGCTCCAGCCCAAAAGGCAGCCAAAATCCAGCCCACCTCCGGGAGAATCTCAAGAGCAGGGGGTGGAGCAAGCCAGGCCTCAAACCACGAGAAGCTCCAGCCCAAAAGGCAGCCAAAATGCAGCCGACATCCGGGAGAATCTCAAGAGCAGGGGGTGGAGCAAGCCAGTCCTCAAACCTCAAGAAGCTCCAGCCCAAAAGGCAGCCAAACTCCAGTCCACCTCCGTGAGAATCTCAAGAGCAGGGGGTGGAGCAAGCCAGGCCTCAAACAACGAGAAGCTCCAGCCCAAAAGGCAGCCAAAATGCAGCCCATATCCGGGAGAATATCAAGAGCAGGGGTTGGAGCAAGCCAGGCCTCAAACCACGAGAAGCTCCAGCCCAAAAGGCAGCCAAAATGCAGCCCACCTCCGGGAGAATCTCAAGAGCAGGGGGTGGAGCAAGCCAGGCCTCAAACCACGAGAAGCTCCAGCCCAAAAGGCAGACAAAATGCAGCCCACCTCTGGGAGAATCTCAAGAGCAGGGGGTGGAGCAAGCCAGGCCTCAAACCACGAGAAGCTCCAGCCCTAAAGGCAGCCAAAATCCAGCCCACATCCGGGAGAATCTCAAGAGTAGGGGGTGGAGCAAGCCAGGCCTCAAACCACGAGAAGCTCCAGCCCAAAAGGCAGCCAAAATGCAGCCCACACCCGGGAGAATCTCAAGAGCAGGGCATGGAGCAAGCCAGGCCTCAAACCACGAGAAGCTCCAGCCCAAAAGGCAGCCAAAATCCAGCCCACATGCGCGAGAAAATCAAGAGCAGGGGGTGGAGCAAGACAGGCCTCAAACCACGAGAAGCTCCAGCCCTAAAAGCAGCCAAAATCCAGCCCACATCCAGGAGAATCTCAAGAGCAGGGGGTGGAGCAAGCCAGGCCTCAAACCACGAGAAGCTCCAGCCCAAAAGGCAGCCAAAATGCAGCCCACATCCGGGAGAAAATCAAGAGCAGGGGGTGGAGCAAGCCAGGCCTCAAACAACGAGAAGCTCCAGCCCAAAAGGCAGCCAAAATGCAGCCCATATCCGGGAGAATATCAAGAGCAGGGGTTGGAGCAAGCCAGGGCTCAAACCACGAGAAGCTCCAGCCCAAAAGAAAGCCAAAATCCAGCAAACATCTGGGAGAATCTCAAGAGCAGGGGGTGGAGCAAACCAGGCCTCAAACCACGAGAAACTCTAACCCAAAAGGCAGCCAAAAACCAGCCCACATGCGGGAGAAAATCAAGAGCAGGGGGTGGAGAAAGCCAGGCCTCAAACCACGAGAAACTCTAACCTAAAAGGCAGCCAAAAACCAGCCCACATCCGGGAGAATCTGAAGAGCAGGGGGTGGAGCAAGCCAGGCCTCAAACCACAAGAAGCTCCAGCCCAAAAGGCAGCCAAAATGCAGCCCACCTCCGGGAGAATCTCAAGAGCAGGTTGTGGAGCAAGCCAGGCCTCAAACCACGAGAAGCTCCAACCCAAAAGGCAGCCAAAATGCAGCCCACATCCGGGACAATATCAAGAGCAGGGGGTGGAGCAAGCCAGGCCTCAAACCACGAGAAGCTCCAGCCCAAAAGGCAGCCAAAATGCAGCCCACCTCCGGGAGAATCTCAAGAGCAGGGGGTGGAGCAAGCCAGGCCTCAAACCACGAGAAGCTCCAGCCCAAAAGGCAGACAAAATGCAGCCCACCTCTGGGAGAATCTCAAGAGCAGGGGGTGGAGCAAGCCAGGCCTCAAACCACGAGAAGCTCCAGCCCTAAAGGCAGCCAAAATCCAGCCCACATCCGGGAGAATCTCAAGAGTAGGGGGTGGAGCAAGCCAGGCCTCAAACCACGAGAAGCTCCAACCCAAAATGCAGCCAAAATCCAGCCCACGTCCGGGAGAATATCAAGAGCAGGGGTTGGAGAAAGCCAGGCCTCAAACCACGAGAAGCTCCAGCCCAAAAGGCAGCCAAAATGCAACCCACATCCGGGAGAATCTCAAGAGCAGGGGGTGGAGCAAGCCAGGCCTCAAACCACGAGAAGCTCCAGCCCAAAAGGCAGCCAAAATCCAGCCCACATCCGGGAGGAAATCAAGAGCAGGGGGTGGAGCAAGCCAGGCCTCAAACCACGAGAAGTTCCAGCCCAAAAGGCAGCCAAAATCCAGTCCACATCCGGGAGAATATCAAGAGCAGGGGTTGGAGCAAGCCAGGCCTCAAACCACGAGAAGCTCCAGCCCAAAAGGCAGCCAAAATGCAGCCCACCTCCGGGAGAATGTCAAGAGCAGGGGGTGGAGCAAGCCAGGCCTCAAACCACGAGAAGCTCCAGCCCAAAAGGCAGCCAAAATGCAGCCCACCTCCGGGAGAATATCAAGAGCAGGGGGTGGAGCAAGCCAGGCCTCAAACCACGAGAAGCTCCAGCCCAAAAGGCAGCCAAAATCCAGCCCACCTCCGGGAGAATCTCAAGAGCAGGGGGTGGAGCAAGCCAGGCCTCAAACCACGAGAAGCTCCAGCCCAAAAGGCAGCCAAAATGCAGCCGACATCCGGGAGAATCTCAAGAGCAGGGGGTGGAGCAAGCCAGTCCTCAAACCTCAAGAAGCTCCAGCCCAAAAGGCAGCCAAACTCCAGTCCACCTCCGTGAGAATCTCAAGAGCAGGGGGTGGAGCAAGCCAGGCCTCAAACAACGAGAAGCTCCAGCCCAAAAGGCAGCCAAAATGCAGCCCATATCCGGGAGAATATCAAGAGCAGGGGTTGGAGCAAGCCAGGCCTCAAACCACGAGAAGCTCCAGCCCAAAAGGCAGCCAAAATGCAGCCCACCTCCGGGAGAATCTCAAGAGCAGGGGGTGGAGCAAGCCAGGCCTCAAACCACGAGAAGCTCCAGCCCAAAAGGCAGACAAAATGCAGCCCACCTCTGGGAGAATCTCAAGAGCAGGGGGTGGAGCAAGCCAGGCCTCAAACCACGAGAAGCTCCAGCCCTAAAGGCAGCCAAAATCCAGCCCACATCCGGGAGAATCTCAAGAGTAGGGGGTGGAGCAAGCCAGGCCTCAAACCACGAGAAGCTCCAGCCCAAAAGGCAGCCAAAATGCAGCCCACACCCGGGAGAATCTCAAGAGCAGGGCATGGAGCAAGCCAGGCCTCAAACCACGAGAAGCTCCAGCCCAAAAGGCAGCCAAAATCCAGCCCACATGCGCGAGAAAATCAAGAGCAGGGGGTGGAGCAAGACAGGCCTCAAACCACGAGAAGCTCCAGCCCTAAAAGCAGCCAAAATCCAGCCCACATCCAGGAGAATCTCAAGAGCAGGGGGTGGAGCAAGCCAGGCCTCAAACCACGAGAAGCTCCAGCCCAAAAGGCAGCCAAAATGCAGCCCACATCCGGGAGAAAATCAAGAGCAGGGGGTGGAGCAAGCCAGGCCTCAAACCACGAGAAGCTCCAGCCCAAAAGGCAGCCAAAATGCAGCCCATATCCGGGAGAATATCAAGAGCAGGGGTTGGAGCAAGCCAGGGCTCAAACCACGAGAAGCTCCAGCCCAAAAGAAAGCCAAAATCCAGCAAACATCTGGGAGAATCTCAAGAGCAGGGGGTGGAGCAAACCAGGCCTCAAACCACGAGAAACTCTAACCCAAAAGGCAGCCAAAAACCAGCCCACATCCGGGAGAAAATCAAGAGCAGGGGGTGGAGAAAGCCAGGCCTCAAACCACGAGAAACTCTAACCTAAAAGGCAGCCAAAAACCAGCCCACATCCGGGAGAATCTGAAGAGCAGGGGGTGGAGCAAGCCAGGCCTCAAACCACAAGAAGCTCCAGCCCAAAAGGCAGCCAAAATGCAGCCCACCTCCGGGAGAATCTCAAGAGCAGGTTGTGGAGCAAGCCAGGCCTCAAACCACGAGAAGCTCCAACCCAAAAGGCAGACAAAATGCAGCCCACATCCGGGACAATATCAAGAGCAGGGGGTGGAGCAAGCCAGGCCTCAAACCACGAGAAGCTCCAGCCCAAAAGGCAGCCAAAATGCAGCCCACCTCCGGGAGAATCTCAAGAGCAGGGGGTGGAGCAAGCCAGGCCTCAAACCACGAGAAGCTCCAGCCCAAAAGGCAGACAAAATGCAGCCCACCTCTGGGAGAATCTCAAGAGCAGGGGGTGGAGCAAGCCAGGCCTCAAACCACGAGAAGCTCCAGCCCTAAAGGCAGCCAAAATCCAGCCCACATCCGGGAGAATCTCAAGAGTAGGGGGTGGAGCAAGCCAGGCCTCAAACCACGAGAAGCTCCAACCCAAAATGCAGCCAAAATCCAGCCCACGTCCGGGAGAATATCAAGAGCAGGGGTTGGAGAAAGCCAGGCCTTAAACCACGAGAAGCTCCAGCCCAAAAGGCAGCCAAAATCCAGCCCACATCCGGGAGGAAATCAAGAGCAGGGGGTGGAGCAAGCCAGGCCTCAAACCACGAGAAGTTCCAGCCCAAAAGGCAGCCAAAATCCAGTCCACATCCGGGAGAATATCAAGAGCAGGGGTTGGAGCAAGCCAGGCCTCAAACCACGAGAAGCTCCAGCCCAAAAGGCAGCCAAAATGCAGCCCACCTCCGGGAGAATGTCAAGAGCAGGGGGTGGAGCAAGCCAGGCCTCAAACCACGAGAAGCTCCAGCCCAAAAGGCAGCCAAAATGCAGCCCACCTCCGGGAGAATATCAAGAGCAGGGGGTGGAGCAAGCCAGGCCTCAAACCACGAGAAGCTCCAGCCCAAAAGGCAGCCAAAATCCAGCCCACCTCCGGGAGAATCTCAAGAGCAGGGGGTGGAGCAAGCCAGGCCTCAAACCACGAGAAGCTCCAGCCCAAAAGGCAGCCAAAATGCAGCCGACATCCGGGAGAATCTCAAGAGCAGGGGGTGGAGCAAGCCAGTCCTCAAACCTCAAGAAGCTCCAGCCCAAAAGGCAGCCAAACTCCAGTCCACCTCCGTGAGAATCTCAAGAGCAGGGGGTGGAGCAAGCCAGGCCTCAAACCACGAGAAGCTCCAGCCCAAAAGGCAGCCAAAATGCAGCCCAAATCCGTGAGAATCTCAAGAGCAGGGGGTGGAGCAAGCCAGGCCTCAAACCACGAGAAGCTCCAGCCTAAAGACAGCCAAAATGCAGCCCACATCCGGGAGAATCTCAAGAGCAGGGCGTGGAGCAAGCCAGGCCTCAAACCATGAGAAGCTCCAGCCCAAAAGGCAGCTAAAATCCAGCCCACGTCCGGGAGAATATCAAGAGCAGGGGGTGGAGCAAGCCAGGCCTCAAACCAGGAGAAGCTCCAGCCCAAAAGGCAGCCAAAATGCAGCCCACATCCAGGAGAAACTCAAGAACAGGGGGTGGAGCAAGCCAGGCCTCAAACTACAAGAAGATCCAGCCCAAAATGCAGCCAAAATCCAGCCCACATCCGGGAGAAAATAAAGAGCAGGGGGTGGAGCAAGCCAGGCCTCAAACCACGAGAAGCTCCAGCCCAAAAGGCAGCCAAAATCCAGCCCACATCCGGGAGAATATCAAGAGCAGGGGGTGGAGCAAGCCAGGCCTCAAACCATGAGAAGCTCCAGCCCAAAAGGCAGCCAAAATGCAGCCCACATCCGGGAGAATCTCAAGAGCGGGGGGTGGAGAAAGCCAGGCCTCAAACCACGAGAAGCTCCAACCCAAAAGGCAGCCAAAATGCAGCCCACATCCGGGAGAAAATCAAGAGCAGTTTGTGGAGCAAGCCAGGCCTCAAACCACAAGAAGCTCCAGCCCAAAAGACAGCCAAAATGCAGCCCACATCCGGGAGAATCTGAAGAGCAGGGGGTGGAGCAAGCCAGGCCTCAAACCACGAGAAGCTCCAGCCCAAAAGAAAGCCAAACTCCAGCCCACATCCTGGAGAATGTCAAGAGCAGGGGGTGGAGCAAGCCAGGCCTCAAACCTCGAGAAGCTCCAGCCCAAAAGGCAGCCAAACTCCAGCCCACCTCTGTGAGAATCTCAAGAGCAGGGGGTGGAGCAAGCCAGGCCTCAAACCACGAGAAGCTCCAGCCCAAAATGTCAGCCAAACTCCAGCGCACCTCCGGGATAATCTCAAGAGCAGGGGGTGGAGCAAGCCAGGCCTCAAACCACGAGAAGCTCCAGCCCAAAAGGCAGCCAAAATCCAGCCCACGTCCGGGAGAATCTCAAGAGCAATGGGTGGAGCAAGCCAGGCCTCAAACCAGGAGAAGCTCCAGCCCAAAATGCAGCCAAAACGCAGCCCACATCGGGGAGAATATGAAGAGCAGGGGGTGGAGCAAGCCAGGCCTCAAACCACGAGAAGCTCCAACCCAAAAGGCATCCAAAATGCAGCCCACATCCGGGAGAAAATCAAGAGCAGTGTGTGGAGCAATCCAGGCCACAAACCTTGAGAAGCTCCAGCCCAAAAGGCAGCCAAAATCCAGCCCACATCCGGGAGAATCTCAAGAGCAGGGGCTGGAGCAAGCCAGGCCTCAAAACACGAGAAGCTCCAGCAAAAAAGGCAGCCAAAATCCAGCCCACATCCGGGAGAAACTCAAGAGCAGGGGGTGGAGCAAGCCAGGCCTCAAACCACGAGAAGCTCCAGCCCAAAAGGCAGCCAAACTCCAGCCCACATCCATGAGAATCTCAAGAGCAGGGGGTGGAGCAAGGCAGGCCTCAAACCACGAGAAGCTCCAGCCCAAAAGGCAGCCAAAATCCAGCCCACGTCCGGGAGAATCTCAAGAGCAATGGGTGGAGCAAGCCAGGCCTCAAACCAGGAGAAGCTCCAGCCCAAAATGCAGCCAAAACGCAGCCCACATCGGGGAGAATATGAAGAGCAGGGGGTGGAGCAAGCCAGGCCTCAAACCACGAGAAGCTCCAACCCAAAAGGCATCCAAAATGCAGCCCACATCCGGGAGAAAATCAAGAGCAGTGTGTGGAGCAATCCAGGCCACAAACCTTGAGAAGCTCCAGCCCAAAAGGCAGCCAAAATGCAGCCCACATCCGGGAGAATCTCAAGAGCAGGGGGTGGAGCAAGCCAGGCCTCAAAACACGAGAAGCTCCAGCAAAAAAGGCAGCCAAAATCCAGCCCACATCCGGGAGAAACTCAAGAGCAGGGGGTGGAGCAAGCCAGGCCTCAAACCACGAGAAGCTCCAGCCCAAAAGGCAGCCAAAATCCAGCCCACATCCGGGAGAATCTCAAGAGCAGGGGGTGGAGCAAGCCAGGCCTCAAACCACGAGAAGCTCCAGCCCAAAAGGCAGCCAAACTCCAGCCCACATCCGGGAGAATCTCAAGAGCAGGGGGTGGAGGAAGCCAGGCCTCAAACCACGAGAAGCTCCAGCCCACAAGGCAGCCAAACTCCAGCCCACATCCGGGAGAATCTCAAGAGCAGGGGGTGGAGCAAGCCAGGCCTCAAATCACGAGAAGCTCCAGCCCAAAAGGCAGCCAAAATGCAGCCCACCTCTGGGAGAATCTCAAGAGCAGGGGGTGGAGCAAGCCAGGCCTCAAACCAGGAGAAGCTCCAGCCCAAAAGGCAGCCAAAATCCAGCCCACATCCGGGACAATATCAAGAGCAGGGGGTGGAGCAAGCCAGGCCTCAAACCACGAGAAGCTCCAGCCCAAAAGGCAGCCAAACTCCAGCCCACATCCGGGAGAATCTCAAGAGCAGGGGGTGGAGCAAGCCAGGCCTCAAACCACGAGAAGCTCCAGCCCAAAACGCAGCCAAAATCCAGCCCACATCCGGGAGAATCTCAAGAGCAGGGGGGGGAGCAAGGCAGGCCTCAAACCACGAGAAGCTCCAGCCCACAAGGCAGCCAAACTCCAGCCCACATCCGGGAGAATCTCAAGAGCAAGGGGTGGAGCAAGACAGGCCTCAAACCATGAGAAGCTCCAGCCCAAAACGCAGCCAAAATGCAGCCCCCATCCAGGAGAATCTCAAGAGCAGGGGGTGGAGCAAGCCAGGCCTCAAACCACGAGAAGCTCCAGCCCAAAAGGCAGCCAAAATCCAGCCCACGTCCGGGAGAATATCAAGAGCAGGGGGTGGAGCAAGCCAGGCCTCAAACCATGAGAAGCTCCAGCTCAAAATGCAGCGAAAATGCAGCCCACCTCTGGGAGAATATCAAGAGCAGGGAGTGGAGCAAGCCAGGCCTCAAACCACGAGAAGATCAAGCCCAAAATGCAGTCAAACTCCAGCCCACATCCGGGAGAATCTCAAGAGCAGGGGGTGGATCAAGCCAGGCCTCAAACCACGAGAAGCTCCAGCCCAAAATGCAGCCAAGATGCAGCCCACCTCCGTGAGAATCTCAAGAGCAGGGGGTGGAGCAAGCCAGGCCCCAAACCACGAGAAGCTCCAGCCGTAAAGGCAGCCAAAATCCAGCCCACGTCCGGGAGAATCTCAAGAGCAGGGGGTGGAGCAAGCCAGGCCTCAAACCACGAGAAGCTCCAGCCCAAAAGGCAGCCAAACTCCAGCCCACGTCCGGGAGAATCTCAAGAGCAGGGGGTGGAGCAAGCCAGGCCTCAAACCACGAGAAGCTCCAGCCCAAAAGGCAGCCAAACTCCAGCCCACATCCGGGAGAATCTCAAGAGCAGGGGGTGGAGCAAGCCAGGCCTCAAACCACGAGAAGCTCCAGCCCAAAAGGCAGCCAAACTCCAGCCCACATCCGGGAGAATCTCAAGAGCAGGGGGTGGAGCAAGCCAGGCCTCAAACCACGAGAAGCTCCAGCCCAAAAGGCAGCCAAACTCCAGCCAACATCCGGGAGAATCTCAAGAGCAGGGGGTGGAGCAAGCCAGGCCTCAAATCACGAGAAGCTCCAGCCCAAAATGCAGCCAAAATGCAGCCCACCTCTGGGAGAATCTCAAGAGCAGGGGGTGGAGCAAGCCAGGCCTCAAACCACGAGAAGCTCCAGCCCAAAAGGCAGCCAAAATGCAGCCCCCATCCGGGAGAATCTCAAGAGCAGGGGGTGGAGCAAGCCAGGCCTCAAACCACGAGAAGCTCCAGCCCAAAAGACAGCCAAAATCCAGCCCATATCCGGGAGAAACTCAAGAGCAGGGGGTGGAGCAAGCCAGGCCTCAAACCACGAGAAGCTCCAGCCCAAAAGGCAGCCAAAATCCAGCCCACATCCGGGAGAATCTCAAGAGCAGGGGGTGGAGCAAGCCAGGCCTCAAACCACGAGAAGCTCCAGCCCAAAACGCAGCCAAACTCCAGCCCACATCCGGGAGAATCTCAAGAGCAGGGGGTGGATCAAGCCAGACCTCAAACCACGAGAAGCTCCAGCCCAAAAGGCAGCCAAAATCCAGCCCACATCCGGGAGAAAATAAAGAGCAGGGGGTGGAGCAAGCCAGGCCTTAAACCACGAGAAGCTCCAGCCCAAAATGCAGCCACAATGCAGCCCACATCCGGGAGAATCTCAAGAGCAGGGGGTGGAGCAAGCCAGGCCTCAAACCATGAGAAGCTCCAGCCCAAATCCAGTCAAAATGCAGCCCCCATCCGGGAGAATCTCAAGAGCAGGGGGTGGAGCAAGACAGGCCTCAAACCACGAGAAGCTCCAGCCCAAAAGGCAGCCAAAATACAGCCCACATATGGGAGAATCTCAAGAGCAGGGGGTGGAGCAAGCCAGGCCTCAAACCACGAGAAGCTCCAGCCGTAAAGGCAGCCAAAATCCAGCCCACGTCCGGGAGAATATCAAGAGCAAGGGGTGGAGCAAGACAGGCCTCAAACCATGAGAAGCTCCAGCCCAAAACGCAGCCAAAATGCAGCCCCCATCCGGGAGAATCTCAAGAGCAGGGGGTGGAGCAAGCCAGGCCTCAAACCACGAGAAGCTCCAGCCCAAAAGGCAGCCAAAATCCAGCCCAGGTCCGGGAGAATATCAAGAGCAGGGGGTGGAGCAAGCCAGGCCTCAAACCATGAGAAGCTCCAGCTCAAAATGCAGCGAAAATGCAGCCCACCTCTGGGAGAATATCAAGAGCAGGGAGTGGAGCAAGCCAGGCCTCAAACCACGAGAAGCTCAAGCCCAAAATGCAGTCAAACTCCAGCCCACACCCGGGAGAATCTCAAGAGCAGGGGGTGGATCAAGCCAGGCCTCAAACCACGAGAAGCTCCAGCCCAAAATGCAGCCAAGATGCAGCCCACCTCCGTGAGAATCTCAAGAGCAGGGGGTGGAGCAAGCCAGGCCCCAAACCACGAGAAGCTCCAGCCGTAAAGGCAGCCAAAATCCAGCCCACGTCCGGGAGAATCTCAAGAGCAGGGGGTGGAGCAAGCCAGGCCTCAAACCACGAGAAGCTCCAGCCCAAAAGGCAGCCAAACTCCAGCCAACATCCGGGAGAATCTCAAGAGCAGGGGGTGGAGCAAGCCAGGCCTCAAATCACGAGAAGCTCCAGCCCAAAATGCAGCCAAAATGCAGCCCACCTCTGGGAGAATCTCAAGAGCAGGGGGTGGAGCAAGCCAGGCCTCAAACCACGAGAAGCTCCAGCCCAAAAGGCAGCCAAAATGCAGCCCCCATCCGGGAGAATCTCAAGAGCAGGGGGTGGAGCAAGCCAGGCCTCAAACCACGAGAAGCTCCAGCCCAAAAGACAGCCAAAATCCAGCCCATATCCGGGAGAAACTCAAGAGCAGGGGGTGGAGCAAGCCAGGCCTCAAACCACGAGAAGCTCCAGCCCAAAAGGCAGCCAAAATCCAGCCCACATCCGGGAGAATCTCAAGAGCAGGGGGTGGAGCAAGCCAGGCCTCAAACCACGAGAAGCTCCAGCCCAAAACGCAGCCAAACTCCAGCCCACATCCGGGAGAATCTCAAGAGCAGGGGGTGGATCAAGCCAGACCTCAAACCACGAGAAGCTCCAGCCCAAAAGGCAGCCAAAATCCAGCCCACATCCGGGAGAAAATAAAGAGCAGGGGGTGGAGCAAGCCAGGCCTTAAACCACGAGAAGCTCCAGCCCAAAATGCAGCCACAATGCAGCCCACATCCGGGAGAATCTCAAGAGCAGGGGGTGGAGCAAGCCAGGCCTCAAACCATGAGAAGCTCCAGCCCAAATCCAGTCAAAATGCAGCCCCCATCCGGGAGAATCTCAAGAGCAGGGGGTGGAGCAAGACAGGCCTCAAACCACGAGAAGCTCCAGCCCAAAAGGCAGCCAAAATACAGCCCACATATGGGAGAATCTCAAGAGCAGGGGGTGGAGCAAGCCAGGCCTCAAACCACGAGAAGCTCCAGCCGTAAAGGCAGCCAAAATCCAGCCCACGTCCGGGAGAATATCAAGAGCAAGGGGTGGAGCAAGACAGGCCTCAAACCATGAGAAGCTCCAGCCCAAAACGCAGCCAAAATGCAGCCCCCATCCGGGAGAATCTCAAGAGCAGGGGGTGGAGCAAGCCAGGCCTCAAACCACGAGAAGCTCCAGCCCAAAAGGCAGCCAAAATCCAGCCCACGTCCGGGAGAATATCAAGAGCAGGGGGTGGAGCAAGCCAGGCCTCAAACCATGAGAAGCTCCAGCTCAAAATGCAGCGAAAATGCAGCCCACCTCTGGGAGAATATCAAGAGCAGGGAGTGGAGCAAGCCAGGCCTCAAACCACGAGAAGCTCAAGCCCAAAATGCAGTCAAACTCCAGCCCACACCCGGGAGAATCTCAAGAGCAGGGGGTGGATCAAGCCAGGCCTCAAACCACGAGAAGCTCCAGCCCAAAATGCAGCCAAGATGCAGCCCACCTCCGTGAGAATCTCAAGAGCAGGGGGTGGAGCAAGCCAGGCCCCAAACCACGAGAAGCTCCAGCCGTAAAGGCAGCCAAAATCCAGCCCACGTCCGGGAGAATCTCAAGAGCAGGGGGTGGAGCAAGCCAGGCCTCAAACCACGAGAAGCTCCAACCAAAAATGCAGCCAAAATGCAGCCCATATCCGGGAGAATATCAAGAGCAGGGGGTGGAGCAAGCCAGGACTCAAACCACGAGAAGCTCCAGCCCAAGATGCAGCCAAAATCCAGACCACATCCGGGAGAATCTCAAGAGCAGGGGGTGGAGCAAGCCAGGCCTCAAACCACGAGAAGCTCCAGCCCAAAAGGCAGCCAAACTCCAGCCCACATCCGGGAGAATCTCAAGAGCAGGGGGTGGAGCAAGCCAGGCCTCAAACCACGAGAAGCTCCAGCCCAAAAGGCAGCCAAACTCCAGCCCACATCCGGGAGAATCTCAAGAGCAGGGGGTGGAGCAAGCCAGGCCTCAAACCACGAGAAGCTCCAGCCCAAAAGGCAGCCAAACTCCAGCCAACATCCGGGAGAATCTCAAGAGCAGGGGGTGGAGCAAGCCAGGCCTCAAATCACGAGAAGCTCCAGCCCAAAAGGCAGCCAAAATGCAGCCCACCTCTGGGAGAATCTCAAGAGCAGGGGGTGGAGCAAGCCAGGCCTCAAACCACGAGAAGCTCCAGCCCAAAAGGCAGCCAAAATGCAGCCCCCATCCGGGAGAATCTCAAGAGCAGGGGGTGGAGCAAGCCAGGCCTCAAACCACGAGAAGCTCCAGCCCAAAAGACAGCCAAAATCCAGCCCATATCCGGGAGAAACTCAAGAGCAGGGGGTGGAGCAAGCCAGGCCTCAAACCACGAGAAGCTCCAGCCCAAAAGGCAGCCAAAATCCAGCCCACATCCGGGAGAATCTCAAGAGCAGGGGGTGGAGCAAGCCAGGCCTCAAACCACGAGAAGCTCCAGCCCAAAACGCAGCCAAACTCCAGCCCACATCCGGGAGAATCTCAAGAGCAGGGGGTGGATCAAGCCAGACCTCAAACCACGAGAAGCTCCAGCCCAAAAGGCAGCCAAAATCCAGCCCACATCCGGGAGAAAATAAAGAGCAGGGGGTGGAGCAAGCCAGGCCTTAAACCACGAGAAGCTCCAGCCCAAAATGCAGCCACAATGCAGCCCACATCCGGGAGAATCTCAAGAGCAGGGGGTGGAGCAAGCCAGGCCTCAAACCATGAGAAGCTCCAGCCCAAATCCAGTCAAAATGCAGCCCCCATCCGGGAGAATCTCAAGAGCAGGGGGTGGAGCAAGACAGGCCTCAAACCACGAGAAGCTCCAGCCCAAAAGGCAGCCAAAATACAGCCCACATATGGGAGAATCTCAAGAGCAGGGGGTGGAGCAAGCCAGGCCTCAAACCACGAGATGCTCCAGCCGTAAAGGCAGCCAAAATCCAGCCCACGTCCGGGAGAATATCAAGAGCAAGGGGTGGAGCAAGACAGGCCTCAAACCATGAGAAGCTCCAGCCCAAAACGCAGCCAAAATCCAGCCCACGTCCGGGAGAATATCAAGAGCAGGGGGTGGAGCAAGCCAGGCCTCAAACCATGAGAAGCTCCAGCTCAAAATGCAGCGAAAATGCAGCCCACCTCTGGGAGAATATCAAGAGCAGGGAGTGGAGCAAGCCAGGCCTCAAACCACGAGAAGCTCAAGCCCAAAATGCAGTCAAACTCCAGCCCACACCCGGGAGAATCTCAAGAGCAGGGGGTGGATCAAGCCAGGCCTCAAACCACGAGAAGCTCCAGCCCAAAATGCAGCCAAGATGCAGCCCACCTCCGTGAGAATCTCAAGAGCAGGGGGTGGAGCAAGCCAGGCCCCAAACCACGAGAAGCTCCAGCCGTAAAGGCAGCCAAAATCCAGCCCACGTCCGGGAGAATCTCAAGAGCAGGGGGTGGAGCAAGCCAGGCCTCAAACCACGAGAAGCTCCAACCAAAAATGCAGCCAAAATGCAGCCCATATCCGGGAGAATATCAAGAGCAGGGGGTGGAGCAAGCCAGGACTCAAACCACGAG
This sequence comes from Rhynochetos jubatus, assembly GCA_027574665.1. Classification (NCBI taxonomy): domain Eukaryota; kingdom Metazoa; phylum Chordata; class Aves; order Eurypygiformes; family Rhynochetidae; genus Rhynochetos; species Rhynochetos jubatus. The sequence goes on from JAQBHY010000071.1 coordinate 615,186, forward strand.
AAGCTCCAGCCCAAGATGCAGCCAAAATCCAGACCACATCCGGGAGAAACTCAAGAGCAGGGGGTGGTTCAAGACAGGCCTCAAACCACGAGAAGCTCTAGCCTTAAAGGCAGCCAAAATCCAGCCCACGTCCGGGAGAATCTCAAGAGCAGGGGGTGGAGCAAGCCAGGCCTCAAACCACAAGAAGCTCCAGCCCAAAAGGCAGCCAAAATGCAGCCCACATCCGGGAGAATCTCAAGAGCAGAGGTTGGAGCAAGCCAGGCCTCAAACCACGAGAAGCTCCAAACCAAAATGCAGCCAAAATGCAGCCCACATCCGGGAGAATCTCAAGAGCAGGGGGTGGAGCAAGCCAGGCCTCAAACCACGAGAAGCTCCAGCCCTAAAGGCAGCCAAAATCCAGCCCACATGCGGGAGAAAATCAAGAGCAGGGGGTGGAGCAAGCCAGGCCTCAAACCACGAGAAGCTCCAGCCCAAAAGGCAGCCAAAATCCAGCCCACATCCGGGAGGAAATCAAGAGCAGGGGGTGGAGCAAGCCAGGCCTCAAACCACGAGAAGCTCCAACCCAAAATGCAGCCAAAATGCAGCCCATATCCGGGAGAATATCAAGAGCAGGGGGTGGAGCAAGCCAGGCCTCAAACCACGAGAAGCTCCAGCCCAAGAGGCAGCCAAAATCCAGCCCACATCCGGGAGAATCTCAAGAGCAGGGGGTGGTTCAAGACAGGCCTCAAACCACGAGAAGCTCTAGCCTTAAAGGCAGCCAAAATCCAGCCCACGTCCGGGAGAATCTCAAGAGCAGAGGGGGGAGAAAGCCAGGCCTCAAACCAGGAGAAGCTCCAGACAAAAGACAGCCAAAATGCACCCACATCCGGGAGAATCTCAAGAGCAGGGGGTGGAGCAAGCCAGGCCTCAAACCACAAGAAGCTTCAGCCCCAAAGGCAGCCAAAATGCAGCCCACCTCCTGGAGAATCTCAAAAGCAGGGGGTGGAGCAAGCCAGGCCTCAAACCACGGGAAGTTCCAGCCCAAAATGCAGCGAAAATGCAGCCCACCTCCGGGAGAATCTCAAGAGCAGGGGGTGGAGCAAGACAGGCCTCAAACCACGAGAAGCTCCAGCCCAAAAGGCAGCCAAACTGCAGCCCACATGCGGGAGAATATCAAGAGCAGGGGGTGGAGCAAGCCAGGCCTCAAACCACGAGAGGCTCCAGCCCAAAAGGCAGCCACAATGCAGCCCACATCTGGGAGAATATCAAGAGCAGGGGGTGGAGCAAGCCAGGCCTCAGACCACAAGAAGCTCCAGCCCAAAAGGCAGCCAAAATGCAGCCCACATGCGGGAGAATATCAAGAGCAGGGGGTGGAGCAAGCCAGGCCTCAAACCACGAGAGGCTCCAGCCCAAAAGGCAGCCAAACTCCAGCCCACCTCCATGAGAATCTCACGAGCAAGGGGTTGGAGCAAGCCAGGCCTCAAACCTCGAGAACTTCCAGCCCAAAATGCAGCCATAATCCAGCCCACCACCGGGAGAATCTCAAGAGCAGGGGGTGGAGCAAGCCAGGCCTCAAACCACGAGAAGCTCGAGCCCAAAATGCAGCCAAACTCCAGCGCACATCCGGGACAATATCAAGAGCAGGGGGTGGAGCAAGCCAGGCCTCAAACCACGAGAAGCTCCAGCCCAAAAGGCAGCCAAACTCCAGCCCACATCCGGGAGAATCTCAAGAGCAGGGGGTGGAGCAAGGCAGGCCTCAAACCACGAGAAGCTCCAGCCCACAAGGCAGCCAAACTCCAGCCCACATCCGGGAGAATCTCAAGAGCAGGGGGTGGAGCAAGCCAGGCCTCAAACCACGAGAAGCTCCAGCCCAAAATGCAGCCAAAATCCAGCCCACATCCGGGAGAATCTCAAGAGCAGGGGGGGGAGCAAGGCAGGCCTCAAACCACGAGAAGCTCCAGCCCACAAGGCAGCCAAACTCCAGCCCACATCCGGGAGAATCTCAAGAGCAAGGGGTGGAGCAAGACAGGCCTCAAACCATGAGAAGCTCCAGCCCAAAACGCAGCCAAAATGCAGCCCCCATCCAGGAGAATCTCAAGAGCAGGGGGTGGAGCAAGCCAGGCCTCAAACCACGAGAAGCTCCAGCCCAAAAGGCAGCCAAAATCCAGCCCACGTCCGGGAGAATATCAAGAGCAGGGGGTGGAGCAAGCCAGGCCTCAAACCATGAGAAGCTCCAGCTCAAAATGCAGCGAAAATGCAGCCCACCTCTGGGAGAATCTCAAGAGCAGGGGGTGGAGCAAGCCAGGCCTCAAACCACGAGAAGCTCAAGCCCAAAATGCAGTCAAACTCCAGCCCACATCCGGGAGAATCTCAAGAGCAGGGGGTGGATCAAGCCAGGCCTCAAACCACGAGAAGCTCCAGCCCAAAATGCAGCCAAAATGCAGCCCACCTCCGTGAGAATCTCAAGAGCAGGGGGTGGAGCAAGCCAGGCCCCAAACCACGAGAAGCTCCAGCCGTAAAGGCAGCCAAAATCCAGCCCACGTCCGGGAGAATCTCAAGAGCAGGGGGTGGAGCAAGCCAGGCCTCAAACCACGAGAAGCTCCAGCCCAAAAGGCAGCCAAACTCCAGCCCACATCCGGGAGAATCTCAAGAGCAGGGGGTGGAGCAAGCCAGGCCTCAAACCACGAGAAGCTCCAGCCCAAAAGGCAGCCAAACTCCAGCCCACATCCGGGAGAATCTCAAGAGCAGGGGGTGGAGCAAGCCAGGCCTCAAACCACGAGAAGCTCCAGCCCAAAAGGCAGCCAAACTCCAGCCCACATCCGGGAGAATCTCAAGAGCAGGGGGTGGAGCAAGCCAGGCCTCAAACCACGAGAAGCTCCAGCCCAAAAGGCAGCCAAACTCCAGCCAACATCCGGGAGAATCTCAAGAGCAGGGGGTGGAGCAAGCCAGGCCTCAAATCACGAGAAGCTCCAGCCCAAAAGGCAGCCAAAATGCAGCCCACCTCTGGGAGAATCTCAAGAGCAGGGGGTGGAGCAAGCCAGGCCTCAAACCACGAGAAGCTCCAGCCCAAAAGGCAGCCAAAATGCAGCCCCCATCCGGGAGAATCTCAAGAGCAGGGGGTGGAGCAAGCCAGGCCTCAAACCACGAGAAGCTCCAGCCCAAAAGACAGCCAAAATCCAGCCCATATCCGGGAGAAACTCAAGAGCAGGGGGTGGAGCAAGCCAGGCCTCAAACCACGAGAAGCTCCAGCCCAAAAGGCAGCCAAAATCCAGCCCACATCCGGGAGAATCTCAAGAGCAGGGGGTGGAGCAAGCCAGGCCTCAAACCACGAGAAGCTCCAGCCCAAAACGCAGCCAAACTCCAGCCCACATCCGGGAGAATCTCAAGAGCAGGGGGTGGATCAAGCCAGACCTCAAACCACGAGAAGCTCCAGCCCAAAAGGCAGCCAAAATCCAGCCCACATCCGGGAGAAAATAAAGAGCAGGGGGTGGAGCAAGCCAGGCCTTAAACCACGAGAAGCTCCAGCCCAAAATGCAGCCACAATGCAGCCCACATCCGGGAGAATCTCAAGAGCAGGGGGTGGAGCAAGCCAGGCCTCAAACCATGAGAAGCTCCAGCCCAAATCCAGTCAAAATGCAGCCCCCATCCGGGAGAATCTCAAGAGCAGGGGGTGGAGCAAGACAGGCCTCAAACCACGAGAAGCTCCAGCCCAAAAGGCAGCCAAAATACAGCCCACATATGGGAGAATCTCAAGAGCAGGGGGTGGAGCAAGCCAGGCCTCAAACCACGAGAAGCTCCAGCCGTAAAGGCAGCCAAAATCCAGCCCACGTCCGGGAGAATATCAAGAGCAAGGGGTGGAGCAAGACAGGCCTCAAACCATGAGAAGCTCCAGCCCAAAACGCAGCCAAAATGCAGCCCCCATCCGGGAGAATCTCAAGAGCAGGGGGTGGAGCAAGCCAGGCCTCAAACCACGAGAAGCTCCAGCCCAAAAGGCAGCCAAAATCCAGCCCACGTCCGGGAGAATATCAAGAGCAGGGGGTGGAGCAAGCCAGGCCTCAAACCATGAGAAGCTCCAGCTCAAAATGCAGCGAAAATGCAGCCCACCTCTGGGAGAATATCAAGAGCAGGGAGTGGAGCAAGCCAGGCCTCAAACCACGAGAAGCTCAAGCCCAAAATGCAGTCAAACTCCAGCCCACACCCGGGAGAATCTCAAGAGCAGGGGGTGGATCAAGCCAGGCCTCAAACCACGAGAAGCTCCAGCCCAAAATGCAGCCAAGATGCAGCCCACCTCCGTGAGAATCTCAAGAGCAGGGGGTGGAGCAAGCCAGGCCCCAAACCACGAGAAGCTCCAGCCGTAAAGGCAGCCAAAATCCAGCCCACGTCCGGGAGAATCTCAAGAGCAGGGGGTGGAGCAAGCCAGGCCTCAAACCACGAGAAGCTCCAACCAAAAATGCAGCCAAAATGCAGCCCATATCCGGGAGAATATCAAGAGCAGGGGGTGGAGCAAGCCAGGACTCAAACCACGAGAAGCTCCAGCCCAAGATGCAGCCAAAATCCAGACCACATCCGGGAGAATCTCAAGAGCAGGGGGTGGTTCAAGACAGGCCTCAAACCACGAGAAGCTCTAGCCTTAAAGGCAGCCAAAATCCAGCCCACGTCCGGGAGAATCTCAAGAGCAGGGGGTGGAGCAAGCCAGGCCTCAAACCACAAGAAGCTCCAGCCCAAAAGGCAGCCAAAATGCAGCCCACATCCGGGAGAATCTCAAGAGCAGAGGTTGGAGCAAGCCAGGCCTCAAACCACGAGAAGCTCCAAACCAAAATGCAGCCAAAATGCAGCCCACATCCGGGAGAATCTCAAGAGCAGGGGGTGGAGCAAGCCAGGCCTCAAACCACGAGAAGCGACAGCCCTAAAGGCAGCCAAAATCCAGCCCACATGCGGGAGAAAATCAAGAGCAGGGGGTGGAGCAAGCCAGGCCTCAAACCACGAGAAGCTCCAGCCCAAAAGGCAGCCAAAATCCAGCCCACATCCGGGAGGAAATCAAGAGCAGGGGGTGGAGCAAGCCAGGCCTCAAACCACGAGAAGCTCCAACCCAAAATGCAGCCAAAATGCAGCCCATATCCGGGAGAATATCAAGAGCAGGGGGTGGAGCAAGCCAGGCCTCAAACCACGAGAAGCTCCAGCCCAAGAGGCAGCCAAAATCCAGCCCACATCCGGGAGAATCTCAAGAGCAGGGGGTGGTTCAAGACAGGCCTCAAACCACGAGAAGCTCTAGCCTTAAAGGCAGCCAAAATCCAGCCCACGTCCGGGAGAATCTCAAGAGCAGAGGGGGGAGAAAGCCAGGCCTCAAACCAGGAGAAGCTCCAGACAAAAGACAGCCAAAATGCACCCACATCCGGGAGAATCTCAAGAGCAGGGGGTGGAGCAAGCCAGGCCTCAAACCACGGGAAGTTCCAGCCCAAAATGCAGCGAAAATGCAGCCCACCTCCGTGAGAATCTCAAGAGCAGGGGGTGGAGCAAGACAGGCCTCAAACCACGAGAAGCTCCAGCCCAAAAGGCAGCCAAACTGCAGCCCACCTCCGGGAGAATCTCAAGAGCAGGGGGTGGAGCAAGCCAGGCCTCAAACCACGAGAAGCTCCAACCCAAAAGGCAGGCAAAATGCAGCCCACATCCGGGAGAATATCAAGAGCAGGGGGTGGAGAAAGCCAGGCCTCAAACCACGAGAAGCTCCATCCCAAAAGGCAGCCAAAATGCAGCCCACCTCCGGGAGAATCTCAAGAGCAGGGGGTGCAGCAAGCCAGGCCTCAAACCACGAGAAGCTCCAGCCCAAAAGGCAGCCAAAATGCAGCCCACCTCCGGGAGAATCTCAAGAGCAGGGGGTGCAGCAAGCCAGGCCTCAAACTACAAGAAGCTCCAGCCCAAAAGGCAGCAAAAATGCAGCCCACATCCGGGAGAATCTCAAGAGCAGGGGGTGGAGCAAGCCAGGCCTGAAACCACAAGAAGCTCCAGCCCAAAAGGCAGCCAAACTCCAGCCGACATCCGTGAGAAACTCAAGAGCAGGGGGTGGAGCAAGCCAGGCCTCAAACCACGACAAGCTCCAGCCCAAAAGGCAGCCAAAATCCAGCCCACATCCGGGAGAAACTCAAGAGCAGGGGGTGGAGCAAGCCAGGCCTCAAACCTCGGGAACCTCCAGCCCAAAAGGCAGCCACAATGCAGCCCACATCTGGGAGAATATCAAGAGCAGGGGGTGGAGCAAGCCAGGCCTCAGACCACAAGAAGCTCCAGCCCAAAAGGCAGCCAAAATGCAGCCCACATGCGGGAGAATATCAAGAGCAGGGGGTGGAGCAAGCCAGGCCTCAAACCACGAGAGGCTCCAGCCCAAAAGGCAGCCAAACTCCAGCCCACCTCCATGAGAATCTCACGAGCAAGGGGTTGGAGCAAGCCAGGCCTCAAACCTCGAGAACTTCCAGCCCAAAATGCAGCCATAATCCAGCCCACCACCGGGAGAATCTCAAGAGCAGGGGGTGGAGCAAGCCAGGCCTCAAACCATGAGAAGCTCGAGCCCAAAATGCAGCCAAACTCCAGCGCACATCCGGGAGAATCTCAAGAGCAGGGGGTGGAGCAAGCCAGGCCTCAAACCTCGAGAACTTCCAGCCCAAAATGCAGCCAAAATGCAGCCCATATCCGGGAGAATCTCAAGAGCAGAGGGTGGAGCAAGCCAGGCCTCAAACCACGGGAAGTTCCAGCCCAAAATGCAGCGAAAATGCAGCCCACCTCCGGGAGAATCTCAAGAGCAGGGGGTGGAGCAAGACAGGCCTCAAACCACGAGAAGCTCCAGCCCAAAAGGCAGCCAAACTGCAGCCCACCTCCGGGAGAATCTCAAGAGCAGGGGGTGGAGCAAGCCAGGCCTCAAACCACGAGAAGCTCCAGCCCAAAAGGCAGGCAAAATGCAGCCCACATCCGGGAGAATATCAAGAGCAGGGGGTGGAGCAAGCCAGGCCTCAAACCACGAGAAGCTCCAGCCCAAAAGGCAGGCAAAATGCAGCCCACATCCGGGAGAATATCAAGAGCAGGGGGTGGAGCAAGACAGGCCTCAAACCACGAGAAGCTCCAGCCCAAAAGGCAGCCAAACTGCAGCCCACCTCCGGGAGAATCTCAAGAGCAGGGGGTGGAGCAAGCCAGGCCTCAGACCACAAGAAGCTCCAGCCCAAAAGGCAGCCAAAATGCAGCCCACATGCGGGAGAATATCAAGAGCAGGGGGTGGAGCAAGCCAGGCCTCAAACCACGAGAGGCTCCAGCCCAAAAGGCAGCCAAACTCCAGCCCACCTCCATGAGAATCTCACGAGCAAGGGGTTGGAGCAAGCCAGGCCTCAAACCTCGAGAACTTCCAGCCCAAAATGCAGCCATAATCCAGCCCACCACCGGGAGAATCTCAAGAGCAGGGGGTGGAGCAAGCCAGGCCTCAAACCATGAGAAGCTCGAGCCCAAAATGCAGCCAAACTCCAGCGCACATCCGGGAGAATCTCAAGAGCAGGGGGTGGAGCAAGCCAGGCCTCAAACCTCGAGAACTTCCAGCCCAAAATGCAGCCAAAATGCAGCCCATATCCGGGAGAATCTCAAGAGCAGAGGGTGGAGCAAGCCAGGCCTCAAACCACGGGAAGTTCCAGCCCAAAATGCAGCGAAAATGCAGCCCACCTCCGGGAGAATCTCAAGAGCAGGGGGTGGAGCAAGACAGGCCTCAAACCACGAGAAGCTCCAGCCCAAAAGGCAGCCAAACTGCAGCCCACCTCCGGGAGAATCTCAAGAGCAGGGGGTGGAGCAAGCCAGGCCTCAAACCACGAGAAGCTCCAGCCCAAAAGGCAGGCAAAATGCAGCCCACATCCGGGAGAATATCAAGAGCAGGGGGTGGAGCAAGCCAGGCCTCAAACCACGAGAAGCTCCAGCCCAAAAGGCAGCCAAAATGCAGCCCACCTCCGGGAGAATCTCAAGAGCAGGGGGTGCAGCAAGCCAGGCCTCAAACCACGAGAAGCTCCAGCCCAAAAGGCAGCCAAAATGCAGCCCACCTCCGGGAGAATCTCAAGAGCAGGGGGTGCAGCAAGCCAGGCCTCAAACTACAAGAAGCTCCAGCCCAAAATGCAGCAAAAATGCAGCCCACATCCGGGAGAATCTCAAGAGCAGGGGGTGGAGCAAGCCAGGCCTGAAACCACAAGAAGCTCCAGCCCAAAAGGCAGCCAAACTCCAGCCGACATCCGTGAGAAACTCAAGAGCAGGGGCTGGAGCAAGCCAGGCCTCAAACAATGAGAAGCTCCAGCCCAAAAGGCAGCCAAACTCCAGCCCACATCCGTGAGAATATCAAGAGCAGGGGGTGGAGCAAGCCAGGCCTCAAACCACGACAAGCTCCAGCCCAAAAGGCAGCCAAAATCCAGCCCACATCCGGGAGAAACTCAAGAGCAGGGGGTGGAGCAAGCCAGGCCTCAAACCTCGGGAACCTCCAGCCCACAAGGCAGCCACAATGCAGCCCACATCTGGGAGAATATCAAGAGCAGGGGGTGGAGCAAGCCAGGCCTCAGACCACAAGAAGCTCCAGCCCAAAAGGCAGCCAAAATGCAGCCCACATGCGGGAGAATATCAAGAGCAGGGGGTGGAGCAAGCCAGGCCTCAAACCACGAGAGGCTCCAGCCCAAAAGGCAGCCAAACTCCAGCCCACCTCCATGAGAATCTCACGAGCAAGGGGTTGGAGCAAGCCAGGCCTCAAACCTCGAGAACTTCCAGCCCAAAATGCAGCCATAATCCAGCCCACCACCGGGAGAATCTCAAGAGCAGGGGGTGGAGCAAGCCAGGCCTCAAACCTCGAGAACTTCCAGCCCAAAATGCAGCCAAAATGCAGCCCATATCCGGGAGAATCTCAAGAGCAGAGGGTGGAGCAAGCCAGGCCTCAAACCACGAGAAGCTCCAGCCCAAAATTCACCCAAAATACCGCCCACATCCGGGACAATATCAAGAGCAAGGGGGTGGAGCAAGCCAGGCCTCAAACCTCGAGAACCTCCAGCCCAAAATGCAGCCAAAATGCAGCCCACATCCGGGAGAATCTCAAGAGCAGGGGGTGGAGCAAGCCAGGCCTCAAACCACGAGAAGCTCCAGCCCAAAAGGCAGCCAATCTCCAGCCCACCTCCGTGAGAATCTCAAGAGCAAGGGGGTGGAGCAAGCCAGGCCTCAAACCAGGAGAAGCTCCAGCCCAAAAGGCAGCCATAATCCAGCCCACCTCCGGGAGAATCTCAAGAGCAGGGGGTGGAGCAAGCCAGGCCTCAAACCATGAGAAGCTCCAGCCCAAAAGGCAGCCATATTCCAGCCCAAATCCGGGAGAATGTCAAGAGCAGGGGGTGGAGCAAGCCAGGCCTCAAACCACGAGAAGCTCCAGCCCAAAAGGCAGCCAAAATGCAGCCCACCTCCGGGAGAATCTCAAGAGCAGGGGGTGGAGCAAGCCAGGCCTCAAACCACGAGAAGCTCCAGCCCAAAAGGCAGGCAAAATGCAGCCCACATCCGGGAGAATCTCAAGAGCAGGGGGTGGAGCAAGCCAGGCCTCAAACCATGAGAAGCTCCAGCCCAAAAGGCAGCCAAAATGCAGCCCACCTCCGGGAGAATCTCAAGAGCAGGGGGTGCAGCAAGCCAGGCCTCAAACCACGAGAAGCTCCAGCCCAAAAGGCAGCCAAAATGCAGCCCACCTCCGGGAGAATCTCAAGAGCAGGGGGTGGAGCAAGCCAGGCCTGAAACCACAACAAGCTCCAGCCCAAAAGGCAGCCAAACTCCAGCCCACATCCGTGAGAATATCAAGAGCAGGGGGTGGAGCAAGCCAGGCCTCAAACCACGACAAGCTCCAGCCCAAAAGGCAGCCAAAATCCAGCCCACATCCGGGAGAAACTCAAGAGCAGAGGGTGGAGCAAGCCAGGCCTCAAACCTCGGGAACCTCCAGCCCAAAAGGCAGCCACAATGCAGCCCACATCTGGGAGAATATCAAGAGCAGGGGGTGGAGCAAGCCAGGCCTCAGACCACAAGAAGCTCCAGCCCAAAAGGCAGCCAAAATGCAGCCCACATGCGGGAGAATATGAAGAGCAGGGGGTGGAGCAAGCCAGGCCTCAAACCACGAGGGGCTCCAGCCCAAAAGGCAGCCAAACTCCAGCCCACGTCCATGAGAATCTCACGAGCAAGGGGTTGGAGCAAGCCAGGCCTCAAACCTCGAGAACTTCCAGCCCAAAATGCAGCCATAACCCAGCCCACCACCGGGAGAATCTCAAGAGCAGGGGGTGGAGCAAGGCAGGCCTCAAACCACGAGAACTTCCAGCCCAAAATGCAGCCAAACTCCAGCGCACATCTGGGAGAATCTCAAGAGCAGGGGGTGGAGCAAGCCAGGCCTCAAACCTCGAGAACTTCCAGCCCAAAATGCAGCCAAAATGCAGCCCATATCCGGGAGAATCTCAAGAGCAGAGGGTGGAGCAAGCCAGGCCTCAAACCACGAGAAGCTCCAGCCCAAAAGGCAGATATAATCCAGACCACATGAGGGAGAATCTCAAGAGCAGGGGGTGGAGCAAGCCAGGGCTCAAACCACGAGAAGCTCCAGCCCAAAATTCACCCAAAATACCGCCCACATCCGGGACAATATCAAGAGCAAGGGGGTGGAGCAAGCCAGGCCTCAGACCTCGAGAACCTCCGGCCCAAAATGCAGCCAAAATGCAGCCCACATCCGGGAGAATCTGAAGAGCAGGGGGTGGAGCAAGCCAGGCCTCAAACCACGAGAAGCTCCAGCCCAAAAGGCAGCCAATCTCCAGCCCACCTCCGTGAGAATCTCAAGAGCAAGGGGGTGGAGCAAGCCAGGCCTCAAACCAGGAGAAGCTCCAGCCCAAAAGGCAGCCAAAATGCAGCCCATATCCGGGAGAATCTCAAGAGCAGAGGGTGGAGCAAGCCAGGCCTCAAACCACGAGAAGCTCCAGCCCAAAAGGCAGATATAATCCAGACCACATGAGGGAGAATCTCAAGAGCAGGGGGTGGAGCAAGCCAGGGCTCAAACCACGAGAAGCTCCACCCCAAAATTCACCCAAAATACCGCCCACATCCGGGACAATATCAAGAGCAAGGGGGTGGAGCAAGCCAGGCCTCAGACCTCGAGAACCTCCGGCCCAAAATGCAGCCAAAATGCAGCCCACATCCGGGAGAATCTCAAGAGCAGGGGGTGGAGCAAGCCAGGCCTCAAACCACGAGAAGCTCCAGCCCAAAAGGCAGCCAATCTCCAGCCCACCTCCGTGAGAATCTCAAGAGCAAGGGGGTGGAGCAAGCCAGGCCTCAAACCAGGAGAAGCTCCAGCCCAAAAGGCAGCCATATTCCAGCCCAAATCCGGGAGAATGTCAAGAGCAGGGGGTGGAGCAAGCCAGGCCTCAAACCACGAGAAGCTCCAGCCCAAAAGGCAGCCAAAATGCAGCCCACCTCCGGGAGAATCTCAAGAGCAGGGGGTGGAGCAAGCCAGGCCTCAAACCAAGAGAATCTCCAGCCCAAAAGGCAGCCACAATGCAGCCCACATCCGGGAGAATCTCAAGAGCAGGGGCTGGAGCAAGCCAGGCCTCAAACCACGAGAAGCTCCAGCCCAAAAGGCAGCCAAAATGCAGCCCACATCCGGGAGAAAATCAAGAGCAGGGGGTGGAGCAAGCCAGGCCTGAAACCACAAGAAGCTCCAGCCCAAAAGGCAGCCAAACTCCAGCCCACATCCGGGAGAATCTCAAGAGCAGGGGGTGGAGCAAGCCAGGCCTCAAACCACGAGAATCTCCAGCCCAAAAGGCAGCCACAATGCAGCCCACATCCGGGAGAATATCAAGAGCAGGGGGTGGAGAAAGCCAGGCCTCAAACCACGAGAATCTCCAGCCCAAAATGCAGCCAAATGCCAGCCCACATCCAGGAGAATCTCAAGAGCAGGGGGTGGAGCAAGCCAGGCCTCAAATCACGAGAAGCTCCTGCCCAAAAGGCAGCCAAACTCCAGCCCACATCCGTGAGAATCTCAAGAGCAGGGGGTGGAGCAAGCCAGGCCTCAAACCACGAGAAGCTCCAGCCCAAAAGGCAGCCAAAATCCAGCCCACATCCGGGAGAAACTCAAGAGCAGGGGGTGGAGCAAGCCAGGCCTCAAACCACAAGAAGCTCCAGCCCAAAAGGCAGCCAAAATGCAGCCCACATCGGGGACAATATCAAGAGCAAGGGGGTGGAGCAAGCCAGGCCTCAAACCACGAGAGGCTCCAGCCCAAAAGGCAGCCAAACTCCAGCCCACCTACATGAGAATCTCACGAGCAAGGGGTTGGAGCAAGCCAGGCCTCAAACCTCGAGAACTTCCAGCCCAAAATGCAGCCATAATCCAGCCCACGTCCGGGAGAATCTCAAGAGCAGGGGGTGGAGCAAGCCAGGTCTCAAACCACGAGAAGCTCCAGCCAAAAAGAAATCCAAAATACAGCTCAACTCTGGAAGAATCTCAAGAGCAGGGGGTGGAGCAAGCCAGGCCTCAAACCACGAGAAGCTCCAGCCCAAAAGGCAGCCAAAATCCAGCCCACATCCGGGAGAATCTCAAGAGCAGGGGGTGGAGAAAGCCAGGCCTCAAACCACAACATGCTCCAGCCCAAAAGGCAGCCAAACTCCAGCCCACCTCCGGGAGAATCTCAAGAGCAGGGGGTGGAGCAAGCTAGGCCTCAAACCACGAGAAGCTCCAGCCCAAAAGGCAGCCAAAATGCAGCCCACATCCGGGAGAATCTCAAGAGCAGGAGGTGGAGCAAGGCAGGCCTCAAACCACGAGAAGCTCCAGCCCCAAAGCCAGCCAAACTCCAGTCCTCCTCCGTGAGAATATCAAGAGCAGGGGGTGGAGCAAGCCAGGCCTCAAACCACGAGAAGCTCCAGCCCAAAAGGCAGCCAAAATCCAGCCCACCTCCGGGAGAATCTCAAGAGCAGGGGGTGGAGCAAGCCAGGCCTCAAACCACGAGAAGCTCCAGCCCAAAAGGCAGCCAAAATGCAGCCCACCTCCGGGAGAATCTCAAGAGCAGGGGGTGGAGCAAGGCAGGCCTCAAACCAGGAGAAGCTCCAGCTCAAAATGCAGCCAAAATTCAGCCCACATCCGGGAGAATCTCAAGAGCAGGGGGTGGAGCAAGCCAGGCCTCAAACAATGAGAATCTCCAGCCCAAAAGGCAGCCAAACTCTAGCCCACATCCGTGAGAATCTCAACAGCAGGGGGTGGAGCAAGCCAGGTCTCAAACCACGAGAAGCTCCAGCCAAAAAGAAATCCAAAATACAGCTCAACTCTGGAAGAATCTCAAGAGCAGGGGGTGGAGCAAGCCAGGCCTCAAACCACGAGAAGCTCCAGCCCAAAAGGCAGCCAAAATCCAGCCCACCTCCGGGAGAATCTCAAGAGCAGGGGGTGGAGAAAGCCAGGCCTCAAACCACGAGAAGCTCCAGACCAAAAGGCAGCCAAAATGCAGCCCACGTCCGGGAGAATCTCAAGAGCAGGGGGTGGAGCAAGCCAGGCCTCAAACCACGAGAAGTTCCAGCCCAAAATGCAGCAAAAATGCAGCCCACCTCCGGGAGAATCTCAAGAGCAGGGGGTGGAGCAAGCCAGGCCTCAAACCAAGAGAATCTCCAGCCCAAAAGGCAGCCACAATGCAGCCCACATCCGGGAGAATCTCAAGAGCAGGTTGTGGAGCAAGCCAGGCCTGAAACCACAAGAAGCTCCAGCCCAAAAGGCAGCCAAACTCCAGCCCACCTCCATGAGAATCTCACGAGCAAGGGGTTGGAGCAAGCCAGGCCTCAAACCTCGAGAACTTCCTACCCAAAATGCAGCCATAATCCAGCCCACCTCCGGGAGAATCTCAAGAGCAGGGGGTGGAGCAAGCCAGGCCTCAAACCACGAGAAGCTCCAGCCAAAAATATCCAAAATACAGCTCAACTCTGGAAGAATCTCAAGAGCAGGGGGTGGAGCAAGCCAGGCCTCAAACCACGAGAAGCTCCAGCCCAAAAGGCAGCCAAACTCCAGCCCACCTCCGGGAGAATCTCAAGAGCAGGGGGTGGAGCAAGCCAGGCCTCAAACCACGAGAAGCTTCAGCCCCAAATGCAGCCAAAATGCAGCCCACATCCGGGAGAATCTCAAGAGCAGGGGGTGGAGCAAGACAGGCCTCATCCACGAGAAGCTCCAGCCCAAAAGGCAGCCAAAATCCAGCCCACCTTCGGGAGAATCTCAAGAGCAGGGTGTGGAGCAAGACAGGCCTCAAACCACGAGAAGCTCCAGCCCAAAAGGCAGCCTCAATGCAGCCCATATCCTGGAGAATATCAACAGCAGGGGGTGGAGCAAGCCAGGCCTCAAACCATGAGAATCTCCAGCCCAAAAGGCAGCCACAATGCAGCCCACCTCCGTTAGAATATCAAGAGCAGGGGGTGGAGCAAGCCAGGCCTCAAACCACGAGAAGCTCCAGCCCAAAAGGCAGCCAAAATGCAGCCCACATCCGGGAGAATCTCAAGAGCAGGGGGTGGAGCAAGCCAGGCCTCAAACCACGAGAAGCTCCAGCCCAAAAGGCAGCCAAAATCCAGCCCAAATCCGGGAGAATCTCAAGAGCAGGGGGTGGAGCAAGACAGGCCTCAAACCACGAGAAGCTCCAGCCCAAAATGCAGCCACAATGCAGCCCACCTCCGTTAGAATATCAAGAGCAGGGGGTGGAGCAAGCCAGGCCTCAAACCACAAGAAGCTTCAGCCCCAAAGGCAGCCAAAATGCAGCCCACATCCGGGAGAATCTCAAGAGCATGGGCTGGAGCAAGACAGGCCTCAAACCACGAGAAGCTCCAGCCCAAAAGGCAGCCTCAATGCAGCCCATATCCTGGAGAATCTCAAGAGCAGGGGGTGGAGCAAGCCAGGCCTCAAACCACGAGAATCTCCAGCCCAAAAGGCAGCCACAATGCAGCCCACCTCCGTAAGAATATCAAGAGCAGGGGATGGAGCAAGCCAGGCCTCAAACCACAAGAAGCTTCAGCCCCAAAAGCAGCCAAAATGCAGCCCACATCCGGGAGAATCTCAAGAGCAGGGGGTGGAGCAAGACAGGCCTCAAACCACGAGAAGCTCCAGCCCAAAAGGCAGCCTCAATGCAGGCCATATCCTAGAGAATCTCAAGAGCAGGGGGTGGAGCAAGCCAGGCCTCAAACCACGAGAATCTCCAGGCCAAAAGGCAGCCACAATGCAGCCCACATCCGGGAGAATCTCAAGAGCAGGGGGTGGAGCAAGCCAGGCCTCAAACCACAAGAAGCTTCAGCCCCAAAGGCAGCCAAAATGCAGCCCACGTCCGGGAGAATCTCAAGAGCAGGGGGTGGAGCAAGCCAGGCCTCAAACCACGAGAAGCTTCAGCCCAAAACACTGCCAAAATGCAGCCCACCTCCGGGAGAATATCAAGAGCAGGGTTTTTAGCAAGGCAGGCCTCAAACCACGAGAAGCTCCAGCCCAAAAGGCAGCCAAAATGCAGCCCACCTCCGGGAGAATCTCAAGAGCAGGGGGTGGAGCAAGCCAGGCCTCAAACCACGAGAAGCTCCAGCCCAAAAGGCAGCCAAACTCCACCCACATCTGGGAGAATCTCAAGAGCAGGGGGTGGAGCAAGCCAGGCCTCAAACCACGAGAAGCTCCAGCCCAAAAGGCAGCCAAAATCCAGCCCACATCCGGGAGAAACTCAAGAGCAGAGGGTGGAGCAAGCCAGGCCTCAAACCACGAGAAGCTCCAGCCCAAAAGGCAGCCAAAATGCAGCCCACATCCCGGAGAAACTCAAGAGCAAGGAGGGGAGTAAGCCAGGCCTCAAACCACGAGAAGCTCCAGCCCAAAAGGCAGCCAAACTCCAGCCCACATCCGGGAGAAACTCAAGAGCAAGGAGGGGAGCAAGCGAGGCCTCAAACCACAAGAAGCTCCAGCCCAAAATGCAGCCAAAATGCAGCCCACATCCGGAAGAATCTCAAGAGCAGGGGGTGGAGCAAGCCAGGCCTCAAACCACGAGAAGCTCCACCCCAAAATGAAGTCAAAATGCAGCCCACATTCGGGAGAATCTCAAGAGCAGGGGGTGGAGCAAGCCAGGCCTCAAACCAGGAGAAGCTCCAGCTCAAAAGGCAGCCAAAATGCAGCCCACATCCGGGAGAATCTCAAGAGCAGGGGGTGGAGCAAGCCAGGCCTCAAACCACAAGAAGCTCCAGCCCAAAAGGCAGCCAATATCCAGCCCACCTGCAGGAGAATCTCAAGAGCAGGGGTTGGAGCAAGCCAGGCCTCAAACCACGAGAAGCTCCAGCCCAAAAGGCAGGCAAAATCCAGTCCACATCCGGGAGAATCTCAAGAGCAGGGGGTTGAGCAAGCCAGGCCTCAAACCACGAGAATCTCCAGCCCAAAAGAAAGCCATAATCCAGCCCACATCTGGGAGAATCTCAAGAGCAGGGGGTGGAGCAAGCCAGGCCTCAAACCACGAGAAGGTCCAGCCAAAAACAAAGCCAAAATACAGCTCACCTCTGGAAGAATCTCAAGAGCAGGGGGTGGAGCAAGCCAGGCCTCAAACCACGAGAAGCTCCAGCCCAAAAGGCAGCCAAAATGCAGCCCACATCCGGGAGAATCTCAAGAGCAGAGGGTGGAGCAAGCCAGGCCTCAAACCTCGGGAACCTCCAGCCCAAAAGGCAGCCACAATGCAGCCCACATCTGGGAGAATATCAAGAGCAGGTGGTGGAGCAAGCCAGGCCTCAAACCTCAAGAAGCTCCAGCCCAAAAGAAAGCCATAATCCAGCCCACATCTGGGAGAATATGAAGGGTAGGGGGTGGAGCAAGCCAGGCCTCAAACCACGAGAAGGTCCAGCCAAAAACAAAGCCAAAATACAGCTCACCTCTGGAAGAATCTCAAGAGCAGGGGGTGGAGCAAGGCAGGCCTCAAACCACGAGAAGCTCCAGCCCAAAAGGCAGCTAAAATCCAGCCCACATCCGGGAGAATCTCAAGAGCAGAGGGTGGAGCAAGCCAGGCCTCAAACCTCGGGAACCTGCAGCCCAAAAGGCAGCCACAATGCAGCCCACATCTGGGAGAATCTCAAGAGCAGGGGGTGGAGCAAGCCAGGGCTCAAACCACGAGAAGCTCCAGCCCAAAAGGCAGCCAAAATCCTAACCACATCCGGGAGAATCTCAAGAGCAGGGGGTGGAGCAAGCCAGGCCTCAAACCACGAGAAGCTCCAGCCCAAAAGGCAGCCAAAATCCAGCCCTATATCTGGGAGAATCTCAAGAGTAGGGGCTGGAGCAAGCCAGGCCTCAAACCATGATAATCTCCAGCCCAAAAGGCAGCCAAATTCCAGCCCACATCCGGGAGTATCTCAAGAGCAGGGCGTGGAGTAAGCCATGCCTCAAACCACGAGCATCTGCAGCCCAAAATGCAGCAAAATTCCAGCCCACATCCGGGAGAATATCAAGAGCAGGGGGTGGAGCAAGCCAGGCCCCAAACCACGAGAAGCTCCAGCCCAAAAGGCAGCCAAAATCCAGCCCACATCCGGGAGAATCTCAAGAGCGGGGGGTGGAGCAAGCCAGGCCTCCAACCATGAGAAACTCCAGCCCAAAATGAAGCCAAAATTCAGCCCACCTCCGGGAGAATCTCAAGAGCAGGGGGTGGAGCAAGGCAGGCCTCAAACCAGGAGAAGCTCCAGCTCAAAAGGCAGCCAAAATGCAGCCCACATCCGGGAGAATCTCAAGAGCAGGGGGTGGAGCAAGCCAGGCCTCAAACCACAAGAAGCTCCAGCCCAAAATGCAGCCAATATCCAGCCCACCTGCAGGAGAATCTCAAGAGCAGGGGGTGGAGCAAGCCAGGCCTCAAACCACGAGAAGCTCCAGCCCAAAGAGCAGCCAAAATGCAGCCCACATCTGGGAGAATATGAAGGGTAGGGGGTGGAGCAAGCCAGGCCTCAAACCACGAGAATCTCCAGCCCAAAAGAAAGCCATAATCCAGCCCACATCTGGGAGAATATGAAGGGTAGGGGGTGGAGCAAGCCAGGCCTCAAACCACGAGAAGGTCCAGCCAAAAAGAAAGCCAAAATACAGCTCAACTCTGGAAGAATCTCAAGAGCAGGGGGTGGAGCAAGCCAGGCCTCAAACCACGAGAAGCTCCAGCCCAAAAGGCAGCCAAAATCCAGCCCACATCCGGGAGAATCTCAAGAGCAGAGGGTGGAGCAAGCCAGGCCTCAAACCTCGGGAACCTCCAGCCCAAAAGTCAGCCCAAAATGCAGCCCACATCTGGGAGAATCTCAAGAGCAGGGGGTGGAGCAAGCCAGGCCTCAAACCACAAGAAGCTCCAGCCCAAAAGGCAGCCAAAATGCAGCCCACATCCGGGAGAATCTCAAGAGCAGGGGGTGGAGCAAGCCAGGCCTCAAACCACGAGAAGCTCCAGCCCAAAAGGCAGCCAAAATGCAGCCCACATCCGGGAGAATATCAAGAGCAGGGGCTGGAGCAAACCAGGCCTCAAACCACAAGAAGCTCCAGCCCAAAAGGCAGCCAAAATGCAGCCCACATCCGGGAGAATCTCAAGAGCAAGGGGTGGAGAAAGCCAGGCCTCAAACCTCAAGAAGCTCCAGCCCAAAAGGCAGCCAAAATGCAGCCCACATCCGGGAGAATCTCAAGAGCAGGGGGTGGAGCAAGCCAGGCCTCAAACCACAAGAAGCTCCATCCCAAAAGGCAGCCAAAATCCAGCCCTATATCTGGGAGAATATCAAGAGTAGGGGCTGGAGCAAGCCAGGCCTCAAACCATGATAATCTCCAGCCCAAAAGGAAGCCAATTTCCAGCCCACATCCGGGAGAATCTCAAGAGCAGGGGGTGGAGTAAGCCAGGCCTCAAACCACGAGAAGCTCCAGCCCAAAATGCAGCCAAATTCCAGCCCACATCGGGGAGAATATCAAGAGCAGGGGGTGGAGCAAGCCAGGCCCCAAACCACGAGAAGCTCCAGCCCAAAAGGCAGCCAAAATCCAGCCCACATCCGGGAGAATCTCAAGAGCAGTGGGTGGAGCAAGCCAGGCCTCAAACCACAAGAAGCTCCAGACCAAAAGGCAGCAAAAATGCAGCCCACATCCGGGAGAAACTCAAGAGCAGGGGGTGGAGCAAGCCAGGCCTCCAACCATGAGAAACTCCAGCCCAAAAGTCAGCAAAAATGCATCCCACCTCCGGGAGAATCTCAAGAGCAGGGGGTGGAGCAAGCCAGGCCTCAAACCACGAGAAGCTCCAGCCCAAAAGGCAGCCAAAATCCAGCCCACATCCGGGAGAATCTCAAGAGCAGAGGGTGGAGTAAGCCAGGCCTCAAACCTCGGGAACCTCCAGCCCAAAAGTCAGCCCAAAATGCAGCCCACATCTGGGAGAATCTCAAGAGCAGGGGGTGGAGCAAGCCAGGCCTCAAACCACAAGAAGCTCCAGCCCAAAAGGCAGCCAAAATGCAGCCCACATCCGGGAGAATATCAAGAGCAGGGGGTGGAGCAAGCCAGGCCTCAAACCACAAGAAGCTCCAGCCCAAAAGGCAGCCAAAATGCAGCCCACATCCGGGAGAATATCAAGAGCAGGGGCTGGAGCAAACCAGGCCTCAAACCACAAGAAGCTCCAGCCCAAAAGGCAGCCAAAATGCAGCCCACATCCGGGAGAATCTCAAGAGCAGGGGGTGGAGAAAGCCAGGCCTCAAACCTCAAGAAGCTCCAGCCCAAAAGGCAGCCAAAATGCAGCCCACATCCGGGAGAATCTCAAGAGCAGGGGGTGGAGCAAGCCAGGCCTCAAACCACAAGAAGCTCCATCCCAAAAGGCAGCCAAAATCCAGCCCTATATCTGGGAGAATATCAAAAGTAGGGGCTGGAGCAAGCCAGGCCTCAAACCATGATAATCTCCAGCCCAAAAGGCAGCCAAATTCCAGCCCACATCCGGGAGAATCTCAAGAGCAGGGGGTGGAGTAAGCCAGGCCTCAAACCACGAGAAGCTCCAGCCCAAAATGCAGCCAAATTCCAGCCCACATCGGGGAGAATATCAAGAGCAGGGGGTGGAGCAAGCCAGGCCCCAAACCACGAGAAGCTCCAGCCCAAAAGGCAGCCAAAATCCAGCCCACATCCGGGAGAATCTCAAGAGCAGGGGGTGGAGCAAGCCAGGCCTCAAACCAGGAGAAGCTCCAGCCCAAAAGGCAGCAAAAATGCAGCCCACATCCGGGAGAATCTCAAGAGCAGGGGGTGGAGCAAGCCAGGCCTCCAACCATGAGAAACTCCAGCCCAAAAGGCAGCAAAAATGCATCCCACCTCCGGGAGAATCTCAAGAGCAGGGGGTGGAGCAAGCCAGGCCTCAAACCGTGAAAAGCTCCAGCCCAAAAGGCAGCCAAAATCCAGCCCATATCCGGGAGAATATCAAGAGCAGGGGGTGGAGCAAGCCAGGCCTCAAACCACAAGAAGCTCCAGCACAAAAGGCAGCAAAAATGCAGCCCACATCTGGGAGAATATCAAGAGCAGGGGGTGGAGCAAGCCAGGCCTCAAACCACGAGAAGATCCAGCCCAAAATGCAGCCAAAATCCAGCCCACATCCGGGAGAATCTCAAGAGCAGTGGTTGGAGCAAGCCAGGCCTCCAACACGAGAAGCTCCAGCCCAAAATGCAGCCAAAATGCAGCCCACATCCGGGAGAATCTCAAGAGCAGGGCGTGGAGCAAGCCAGGCCTCAAACCACGAGAAGCTCCAGCCCAAAAGGCAGCCAAAATGCAGCCCACATCCGGGAGAATCTCAAGAGCAGGGGGTGGAGCAAGCCAGGCCCCAAACCACGAGAAGCTCCAGCCCAAAAGGCAGCCAAAATGCAGCCCACCTCCGTGAGAATCTCAAGAGCAGGGGGTGGAGCAAGCCAGGCCTCAAACTACAAGAATCTCCAGCCCAAAAGGCAGCAAAAATGCAGCCCACCTCCGTGAGAATCTCAAGAGCAGGGGGTGGAGCAAGCCAGGCCTCAAACTACAAGAAGCTCCAGCCCAAAAGGCAGCCAAAATCCAGCCCACGTCCGTCAGAATCTCAAGAGCAGGGGGTGGAACAAACCAGGCCTCAAACTACAAGAATCTCCAGCCCAAAAGGCAGCGAAAATGCAGCCCACATCCGGGAGAATCTCAAGAGCAGGGGGTGGAGCAAGCCAGGCCCCAAACCACGAGAAGCTCCAGCCCAAAAGGCAGCCAAAATGCAGCCCACCTCTGGGAGAATCTCAAGAGCAGGGGGTGGAGCAAGCCAGGCCTCAAACCACGAGAAGCTCCATCCCAAAAGGCAGCCAAAATCCAGCCCACATCCAGGAGAATCTCAAGAGCAGGTGGTGGAGCAAGCCAGGCCTCAAACCACGAGAAGCTCCATCCCAAAAGGCAGCCAAAATGCAGCCCACATCCAGGAGAATCTCAAGAGCAGGGGGTGGAGTAAGGCAGGCCTCAAACCACGAGAAGCTCCAGCCCAAAAGGCAGCAAAAATGCAGCCCACATCCAGGAGAATCTCAAGAGCAGGTGCTGGAGCAAGCCAGGCCTAAAACCACGAGAAGCTCCAGCCCAAAAAGCAGCCAAATTCCAGCCCACATCTGGGAGAATCTCAAGAGCAGGGAGTGGAGCAAGCCAGGCCCCAAACCACGAGAAGCTCCAGCCTAAAAGGCAGCCAAAATGCAGCCCACATCCGGGAGAATCTCAAGAGCAAGGGGGTGGAGCAAGCCAGGCCTCAAACCACGAGAAGCTCCAGCCCAAAATGCAGCCAAAATGCAGCCCACATCTGGGAGAATCCCAAGAGCAGGGTGTGGAGCAACCCAGGCTTCAAACCATGAGAAGCTCCAGACCAAAAGGCAGCAAAAATGCAGCCCACATCCGGGAGAATATCGAGAGCAGGGGGTGGAGCAAGCCAGGCCTCAAACCACGAGAAGATCCAGCCCAAAATGCAGCCAAAATCCAGCCCACATCCGGGAGAATCTCAAGAGCAGTGGTTGGAGCAAGGCAGGCCTCCAACCACGAGAAGCTCCAGCCCAAAATGCAGCCAAAATGCAGCCCACATCCGGGAGAATCTCAAGAGCAGGGCGTGGAGCAAGCCAGGCCTCAAACCACGAGAAGCTCCAGCCCAAAAGGCAGCCAAAATGCAGCCCACATCCGGGAGAATATCAAGAGCAGGGGGTGGAGCAAGCCAGGCCTCAAACCACGAGAAGCTCCAGCCCAAAAGGCAGCCAAAATGCAGCCCACATCCGGGAGAATCTCAAGAGCAGGGGGTGGAGCAAGCCAGGCCTCAAACCACGAGAAGCTCCAGCCCAAAAGGCAGCCAAAATCCTAACCACATCCGGGAGAATCTCAAGAGCAGGGGGTGGAGCAAGCCAGGCCTCAAACCACGAGAAGCTCCAGCCCAAAAGGCAGCCAAAATCCAGCCCTATATCTGGGAGAACCTCAAGAGCAGGGGGTGGAGCAAGCCAGGCCTCAAACCACAAGAAGCTCCAGCCCAAAAGGCAGCCAAAATCCAGCCCAAATCCGGGAGAATCTCAAGAGCAGGGGTTGGAGAAAGCCAGGCCTCAATCTACAAGAATCTCCAGCCCAAAAGGCAGCAAAAATGCAGCCCACATCCGGGAGAATCTCAAGAGCAGGGGGTGGAGCAAGCCAGGCCCCAAACCACGAGAAGCTCCAGCCCAAAAGGCAGCCAAAATGCAGCCCACCTCCGGGAGAATCTCAAGAGCAGGGGGTGGAGCAAGCCAGGCCTCAAACCACGAGAAGCTCCAGCCCAAAAGGCAGCCAAAATGCAGCCCACATACAGGAGAATCTCAAGAGCAGGAGGTGGAGCAAGCCAGGCCTCAAACCACTAGAAGCTCCAGCCCAAAAGGCAGCAAAAATGCAGCACACATCCGGGAGAATATCAAGAGCAGGTGCTGCAGCAAGCCAGGCCTAAAACCACGAGAAGCTCCAGCCCAAAAGGCAGCAAAAATGCAGCCCACATCCGGGAGAATCTCAAGAGAAGGGGGTGGAGAAAGCCAGGCCTCAAACCACAAGGAGCTCCAGCCCAAAAGGCAGCCAAATTCCAGCCCACATCTGGGAGAATCTCAAGAGCAGGGGGTGGAGCAAGCCAGGCCTCAAACCACGAGAATCTCCAGCCTAAAAGTCAGCCAAAATCCAGCCCACATCCGGGAGAATCTCAAGAGGAAGGGGGTGGAGCAAGCCAGGCCTCAAACCACGAGAAGCTCCAGCCCAAAATGCAGCCAAAATGCAGCCCACATCTGGGAGAATATCAAGAGCAGGGTGTGGAGCAAGCCAGGCTTCAAACCACAAGAAGCTCCAGCCCAAAATGCAGCAAAAATGCAGCCCACATCCGTGAGAATATCGAGAGCAGGGGGTGGAGCAAGGCAGGCCTCAAACCACGAGAAGCTCCAGCCCAAAAGGCAGCCAAAATCCAGCCCACCTGCGTGAGAATCTCAAGAGCGGGGGGTGGAGGAAGCCAGGCCTCAAACCACGAGAAGCTCCAGCCCAAAATGCAGCCAAAATGCAGCCAAAATGCAGCCAACATCCAGGAGAATCTCAAGAGCAGGGGGTCGAGCAAGCCAGGCATCAAACCACGAGAACCTCCAGTACAAAAAGGCAGCCAAAATGCAGTCCACATCCGGGAGAATCTCAAGAGCAGGGGGTGGAGCAAGCCAGGCCTCAAACCACGAGAAGCTCCAGCCCAAAATTCAGCCAAAATGCCGCCCACATCTGGGAGAATATCAAGAGCAGGGGGTGGAGCAAGCCAGTCCTAAAACCACGAGAAGATCCAGCCCAAAAGGCAGCCAAAATGCAGCCCACATCCGGGAGAATATCAAGAGCACGGGGTGGAGCAAGCCACGCCTCAAACCACGAGAAGCTCCAGCTCAAAATGCACCCAAAATCCAGCCCACGTCCATGAGAATCTCAAGAGCAGGGTGTGGAGCAAGCCAGGCCTCAAACTACAAGAAGCTCCAGCCCAAAAGGCAGCAAAAATGCAGCCCACATCCGGGAGAATATCAAGAGCAGGGGGTGGAGCAAGCCAGGCCTCAAACCACGAGAAGCTGCAGCCCAAAAGGCAGCCAAAATCCAGCCCACATCCGGGAGAATCTCAAGAGCAGGGGGTGGAGCAAGCCAGGCCTCAAACCACGAGAAGCTCCAGCCCAAAAGGCAGCCAAAATGCAGCCCACATCCGGGAGAATATCAAGAGCAGGGGCTGGAGCAAGCCAGGCCTCAAAACTCGAAAACCTCCAGTCCAAAAAGGCAGCCAAAATGCAGCCCACATGCGGGAGAATCTCAAGAGCAGGGGGTGGAGCAAGACAGGCCTCAAACCACGAGAAGCTCCAGCCCAAAAGGCAGCCAAAATGCAGCCCACCTCCGGGAGAATATCAAGAGCAGGGGGTGGAGCAAGCCAGGCCTCAAACCGTGAAAAGCTCCAGCCCAAAATGCAGCAAAAATGCAGCCCACATCCGGGAGAATATCAAGAGCAGGGGGTGGAGCAAGCCAGGCCTCAAACCACGAGAAGCTCCAGCCCAAAAGGCTGCCAAAATCCTAACCACATCCGGGAGAATCTCAAGAGCAGGGGGTGGAGCAAGCCAGGCCTCAAACCACGAGAAGCTCCAGCCCAAAAGGCAGCCAAAATCCAGCCCACATCTGGGAGAATCTCAAGAGCAGGGGGTGGAGCAAGCCAGGCCCCAAACCACGAGAAGCTCCAGCCCAAAAGGCAGCCAAAATGCAGCCCACCTCCGGGAGAATCTCAAGAGCAGGGGGTGGAGCAAGCCAGGCCTCAAACCACGAGAAGCTCCAGCCCAAAAGGCAGCCAAAATGCAGCCGACATCCAGGAGAATCTCAAGAGCAGGAGGTGGAGCAACCCAGGCCTCAAACCACGAGAAGCTCCAGCCCAAAAGGCAGCAAAAATGCAGCCCACATCCGGGAGAATATCAAGAGCAGGTGCTGCAGCAAGCCAGGCCTAAAACCAGGAGAAGCTCCAGCCCAAAAGGCAGCCAAAATGCAGCCCACATCCGGGAGAATCTCAAGAGCAGGGGGTGGAGCAAGCCAGGCCTCAAACCACGAGAAGCTCCAGCCCAAAAGGCAGCCAAAATGCAGCCCACATCCGGGAGAATCTCAAGAGCAGGGGGTGGAGCAAGCCAGGCCTCAAACCACGAGAAGCTCCAGCCCAAAAGGCAGCCAAAATCCAGCCCTATATCTGGGAGAATATCAAGATTAGGGGGTGGAGCAAGCCAGGCCTAAAACCACGAGAAGCTCCAGCCCAAAAGGCAGCCAAAATCCAGCCCAAATCCGGGAGAATCTCAAGAGCAGGGGTTGGAGAAAGCCAGGCCTCAATCTACAAGTATCTCCAGCCCAAAAGGCAGCAAAAATGCAGCCCACATCCGGGAGAATATCAAGAGCAGGGGGTGGAGCAAGCCAGGCCCCAAACCACGAGAAGCTCCAGCCCAAAAGGCAGCCAAAATGCAGCCCACCTCCGGGAGAATCTCAAGAGCAGGGGGTGGAGCAAGCCAGGCCTCAAACCACGAGAAGCTCCAGCCCAAAAGGCAGCCAAAATGCAGCCCACATCCAGGAGAATCTCAAGAGCAGGAGGTGGAGCAAGCCAGGCCTCAAACCACTAGAAGCTCCAGCCCAAAAGGCAGCAAAAATGCAGCACACATCCGGGAGAATATCAAGAGCAGGTGCTGCAGCAAGCCAGGCCTAAAACCACGAGAAGCTCCAGCCCAAAAGGCAGCCAAAATGCAGCCCACATCCGGGAGAATCTCAAGAGAAGGGGGTGGAGAAAGCCAGGCCTCAAACCACAAGGAGCTCCAGCCCAAAAGGCAGCCAAAATGCAGCCCACATCTGGGAGAATCTCAAGAGCAGGGGGTGGAGCAAGCCAGGCCCCAAACCACGAGAAGCTCCAGCCTAAAAGTCAGCCAAAATCCAGCCCACATCCGGGAGAATCTCAAGAGCAAGGGGGTGGAGCAAACCAGGCCTCAAAGCACGAGAAGCTCCAGCCCAAAATGCAGCCAAAATGCAGCCCACATCTGGGAGAATATCAAGAGCAGGGTGTGGAGCAAGCCAGGCCTCAAACCACAAGAAGCTCCAGCCCAAAATGCAGCCAAAATGCAGCCCACATCCGTGAGAATATCGAGAGCAGGGGGTGGAGCAAGGCAGGCCTCAAACCACGAGAAGCTCCAGCCCAAAATGCAGCCAAAATCCAGCCCACATCCGGGAGAATCTCAAGAGCGGGGGGTGGAGGAAGCCAGGCATCAAACCACGAGAAGCTCCAGCCCAAAATGCAGCCAAAATGCAGCCAAAATGCAGCCCACATCCAGGAGAATCTCAAGAGCAGGGGGTCGAGCAAGCCAGGCATCAAACCACGAGAAGCTCCAACACAAAAGGCAGCCAAAATGCAGTCCACATCCGGGAGAATCTCAAGAGCAGGGGGTGGAGCAAGCCAGGCCTCAAACCACGAGAAGCTCCAGCCCAAAATTCAGCCAAAATGCCGCCCACATCTGGGAGAATATCAAGAGCAGGGGGTCGAGCAAGCCAGGCCTAAAACCACGAGAAGATCCAGCCCAAAAGGCAGCCAAAATGCAGCCCACATCCGGGAGAATATCAAGAGCACGGGGTGGAGCAAGCCACGCCTCAAACCACGAGAAGCTCCAGCTCAAAATGCACCCAAAATGCAGCCCACGTCCATGAGAATCTCAAGAGCAGGGTGTGGAGCAAGCCAGGCCTCAAACTACAAGAAGCTCCAGCCCAAAAGGCAGCAAAAATGCAGCCCACATCCGGGAGAATATCAAGAGCAGGGGGTGGAGCAAGCCAGGCCTCAAACCACGAGAAGCTCCAGCCCAAAAGGCAGCCAAAATGCAGCCCACATCCGGGAGAATCTCAAGAGCAGGGGGTGGAGCAAGCCAGGCCTCAAACCACGAGAAGCTCCAGCCCAACAGACAGCCAAAATGCAGCCCACATCCGGGAGAATATCAAGAGCAGGGGCTGGAGCAAGCCAGGCCTCAAAACTCGAAAACCTCCAGTCCAAAAAGGCAGCCAAAATGCAGCCCACATGCGGGAGAATCTCAAGAGCAGGGGGTGGAGCAAGCCAGGCCTCAAACCACGAGAAGCTCCAGCCCAAAAGGCAGCCAAAATGCAGCCCACCTCCGGGAGAATATCAAGAGCAGGGGGTTGAACAAGCCAGGCCTCAAACCGTGAAAAGCTCCAGCCCAAAAGGCAGCAAAAATGCAGCCCACATCCGGGAGAATATCGAGAGCAGGGGGTGGAGCAAGCCAGGCCTCAAACCACGAGAAGATCCAGCCCAAAAGGCTGCCAAAATCCTAACCACATCCGGGAGAATCTCAAGAGCAGGTGGTGGAGAAAGCCAGGCCTCAAAACACGAGAAGCTCCAGCCCAAAATGCAGCCAAAATGCAGCCCACGTCCGGGAGAATCTCAAGAGCAGGGGGTGGAGCAAGCCAGGCCTCAAACCACGAGAAGCTCCAGCCCAAAAGGCAGCCAAAATGCAGCCCACATCTGGGAGAATCTCAAGAGCAGAGGGTGGAGCAAGCCAGGCCTCAAACCACAAGAAGCTCCATCCTAAAATGCAGCCAAAATGCAGCCCACATCCAGGAGAATCTCAAGAGCAGGTGGTGGAGCAAGCCAGGCCTCAAACTACAAGAAGCTGCAGCCCAAAAGGCAGCCAAATTCCAGCCCACATCTGTGAGAATCTCAAGAGCAGGGGGTGGAGGAAGCCAGGCCACAAACCACGAGAAGCTCCAGCCTAAAAGGCAGCCAAAATCCAACACTATATCTGGGAGAATATCAAGAGTAGCGGGTGGAGCAAGCCAGGCCTCAAACCACGAGAAACTCCAGCCCAAAATGCAGCCAAAATGCAGCCCCCATCCGGGAGAATCTCAAGAGCAGGGGGTGGAGCAAGCCAGGCCTCAAACCAGGAGAAGCTCCAGCCCAAAAGGCAGCCAAAATGCAGCCCACATCCGGGAGAATCTCAAGAGCAGGGGCTGGAGCAAGCCAGGCCTCAAACCACGAGAAGCTCCAGCCCAAAAGGCAGCCAAAATGCAGCCCACATCCGGGAGAATCTCAAGAGCAGGGGCTGGAGCAAGCCAGGCCTCAAACCACGAGAAGCTCCAGCCCAAAAGGCAGCCAAAATGCAGCCCACATCCGGGAGAATATCAAGAGCAGGGGCTGGAGCAAGGCAGGCCTCAAACCTCGAAAACCTCCAGTCCAAAAAGGCAGCCAAAATGCAGCCCACATCCGGGAAAATATCAAGAGCAGGGGGTGGAGCAAGCCAGGCCTCAAACCACGAGAAGCTCCAGCCCAAAAGGCAGCCAAAATCCAGCCCTATATCTGGGAGAATATCAATAGTAGGGGCTGGAGCAAGCCAGGCCTCAAACCACGAGAAGCTCCAGCCCAAAATGCACCCAAAATCAAGCCCACGTCCGTGAGAATCTCAAGAGCAGGGGGTGGAGCAAGCCAGGCCTCAAACCACGAGAAGCTCCTGCCCAAAAGGAAGCCAAATTCCAGCCCACATATCGGAGAAACTCAAGAGCAGTGGGTGGAGCAAGCCAGGCCTGAAACCACGAGAAGCTCCAGCCCAAAAGGCAGCCAAAATCCAGCCCACATCCGGGAGAATCTCAAGAGCAGTGGTTGGAGCAAGCCAGGCCTCAAACCACGAGAAGCTCCAGCTCAAAATGCAGCCAAAATGCAGCCCACATCCGGGAGAAACTCAAGAGCAGGGGGTGGAGCAAGCCAGGCCTGAAACCACGAGAAGCTCCAGCCCAAAAGGCAGCCAAAATGCAGCCCACATCCGGGAGAATCACAAGAGCAGGGGGTGGAGCAAGCCAGGCCTCAAACCACGAGAAGCTCCAGCCCAAAAATGCAGCCAAAATGCAGCCCACATCCGGGAGAATATCAAGGACAGGGGGTGGAGCAAGCCAGGCCTCAAACCACGAGAAGCTCCAGCTCAAAATGCAGCGAAAATGCAGCCCACCTCTGGGAGAATCTCAAGAGCAGGGGGTGGAGCAAGCCAGGCCTCAAACCACGAGAAGCTCCAGCCCATAAGGCAGCCATAATCCAGCCCACACCGGGGAGAAACTCAAGAGCAGGGGGTAGAGCAGGCCAGGCCTCAAACCACGAGAAGCTCCAGATCAACAGGCAGCCAAAATGCAGCCCACCTCTTGGAGAATCTCAAGAGCAGGGTGTGGAGCAAGCCAGGCCTCAAACCTCGAGAGGCTCCAGCCCAAAAGGCAGCCAAACTCCAGCCCACCTCCGGGAGAATCTCAACAGCAGTGGGTGGAGCAAGCCAGGCCTCAAACCACAAGAAGCTCCAGCCCAAAACTCAGCCAAAATCCAGCCCACATCCGGGAGAATCTCAAGAGCAGGGGGTGGAGCAAGCCAGGCCTCAAACCACAAGAAGCTCCAGCTCAAAATGCAGCGAAAATGCAGCCCACATCTGGGAGAATCTCAAGAGCAGGGGGTGGAGCAAGCCAGGGCTCAAACCACGAGAAGCTCCAGCCCAAAAAGCAGCCAAAATCCAGCCCACCTGCAGGAGAATCTCAAGAGTAGGGGGTGGAGCAAGCCAGGCCTCAAACCTCGAGAAGCTCCAGCCCAAAAGGCAGCCAAAATGCAGCCCACGTCCCAGAGAAACTCAAGAGCAGGGTGTGGAGCAAGCCAGGCCTCAAACCACGAGAAGCTCGAGCCCAAAATGGAGCCAAAATCCAGCCCACATCCGGGAGAATCTCAAGAGCAGGGTGTGGAGCAAGCCAGGCCTCAAACTACAAGAAGCTCCAGCCCAAAAGCCAGCCAAAATGCAGCCCACATCCGGGAGAAAATCAAGAGCAGGTGTTGGAGCAAGCCAGGCCTCAAACCACGAGAAGCTCCAGCTCAAAATGCAGCGAAAATGCAGCCCACCTCTGGGAGAATATCAAGAGCAGGGGCTGGAGCAAACCAGGCCTCAAACCACGAGAAGCTCCAGCCCAAAAACCAGCCAAAATGCAGCGCACATCCGGGAGAAAATCAAGAGCAGGGGGTGGAGCAAGCCAGGCCTCAAACCACGAGAAGCTCCAGCCCAAAAGGCAGCCATAATCCAGCCCACATCCGGGAGAAACTCAAGAGCAGGGGGTGGAGCAGGCCAGGCCTCAAACCACGAGAAGCTCCAGCTCAACAGGCAGCCAAAATGCAGCCCACCTCTGGGAGAATCTCAAGAGCAGGGGGTGGAGCAAGCCAGGCCTCAAACCACGAGAAGCTCCAGCTCAAAATGCAGCGAATATGCAGCCCACATCTGGGAGAATCTCAAGAGCAGGGGGTGGAGCAAGCCAGGCCTCAAACCACGAGAAGCTCCAGCCCAAAAAGCAGCTAAAATCCAGCCCACCTGCAGGAGAATCTCAAGAGCAGGGGGTGGAGCAAGCCAGGCCTCAAACCACGAGAAGCTCCAGCCCAAAAGGTAGCCAAAATCCAGCCCACGTCCCGGAGAATCTCAAGAGCAGGGGGTGGAGCAAGCCAGGCCTCAAACCACGAGAAGCTCCAGCCCAAAAACCAGCCAAAATTCAGCGCACATCCGGGAGAAAATCAAGAGCAGGGGGTGGAGCAAGCCAGGCCTCAAACCACGAGAAGCTCCAGCCCAAAATGCAGCCATAATCCAGCCCACATCCGGGAGAAACTCAAGAGCAGGGGGTCGAGCAGGCCAGGTCTCAAACCACGAGAAGCTCCAGCTCAACAGGCAGCCAAAATGCAGCCCACCTCTGGGAGAATCTCAAGAGCAGGGGGTGGAGCAAGCCAGGCCTCAAACCACGAGAAGCTCCAGCCCAAAAGGCAGCCAAACTCCAGCCCACCTCCGGGAGAATATGAAAAGCAGTGTGTGGAGCAAGCCTGGCCTCAAACGACGAGAAGCTCAAGCCCAAAAGGCAGCCAAAATGCAGCCCAGCTCCGGGAGAATCTCAAGAGCAAGGAGGGGAGCAAGCCAGGCCTCAAACCATGAGAAGCAACAGCCCAAAATGCAGCCAAAATGTAGCCCACATCCCGGAGAATCTCAAGAGCAGGGGGTGGAGCAAGCCAGGCCTCAAAGCACGAGAAACTCCAGCACAAAAGCAGCCAAAATGCAGCCCACCTCCGGGAGAATCTCAAGAGCAGGGGGTGGAGGAAGGCAGGCCTCAAACCACGAGAAGCTCCAGCCCAAAACACTGCCAAAATGCAGCCTACGTCCGGGAGAATATCAAGAGCAAGGGGTGAAGCAAGCAGGCCACAAACCACGAGAAGCTCCAGCCCAAAAGGCACCCAAAATCCAGCCCACATCTGGGAGAATCTCAAGAGCAGGGGGTGGAGCAAGCCAGGCCTCAAACCACGAGAAGCTCCAGCTCAAAATGCAGCGAAAATGCAGCCCACATCTGGGAGAATCTCAAGAGCAGGGGGTGGAGCAAGCCAGGCCTCAAACCACGAGAAGCTCCAGCCCAAAAAGCAGCCAAAATCCAGCCCACCTGCAGGAGAATCTCAAGAGCAGGGGGTGGAGCAAGCCAGGCCTCAAACCTCGAGAAGCTCCAGCCCAAAAGGCAGCCAAATTGCAGCCCACGTCCCAGAGAAACTCAAGAGCAGGGTGTGGAGCAAGCCAGGCCTCAAACCACGAGAAGCTCCAGCCCAAAATGGAGCCAAAATCCAGCCCACCTCCGGGAGAATCTCAAGAGCAGGGGGTGGAGCAAGCCAGGCCTCAAACCACGAGAAGCTCCAGCCCAAAAGGCAGCCAAAATGCAGCCCACATCTGGGAGAAAATCAAGAGCAGGTGTTGGAGCAAGCCAGGCCTCAAACCACGAGAAGCTCCAGCTCAAAATGCAGCGAAAATGCAGCCCACCTCTGGGAGAATATCAAGAGCAGGGGGTGGAGCAAGCCAGGCCTCAAACCACGAGAAGCTCCAGCCCAAAATGCAGCCATAATCCAGCCCTCCTCCGGGAGAAAATGAAGAGCAGGTGTTGGAGCAAGCCAGGCCTCAAACCACGAGAAGCTCCAGCTCAAAATGCAGCGAAAATGCAGCCCACCTATGGGAGAATCTCAAGAGCAGGGGGTGGAGCAAGCCAGGCCTCAAACCTCGAGAAGCTCCAGCCCAAAAGGCAGCCAAACTCCAGCCCACCTCCGGGAGAATCTCAAGAGCAGGGGTTGGAGCAAGCCAGGCCTCAAACCACGAGAAGCTCCAGCCCAAAAGGCAGCCATAATCCAGCCCACATCCAGGAGAAACTCAAGAGCAGGGGGTGGAGCAGGCCAGGCCTCAAACCACGAGAAGCTCCAGCTCAACAGGCAGCCAAAATGCAGCCCACCTCTGGGAGAATCTCAAGAGCAGGGGATGGAGCAAGGCAGGCCTCAAACCTCGAGAGGCTCCAGCCCAAAAGGCAGCCAAACTCCAGCCCACCTCCGGGAGAATATGAAAAGCAGTGGGTGGAGCAAGCCAGGCCTCAAACCACGAGAAGCTCCAGCCCAGAAGGCAGCCAAAATGCAGCCCACATCCGGGAGAATCTCAAGAGCAGGGGGTGGAGCAAGCCAGGCCTCAAACCACGAGAAGCTCCAGCCCAAAAGGCAGCCAAAATCCAGCCCACGTCCGGGATAATTTCAAGAGCAGGGGGTGGAGCAAGCCAGGCCTCAAACCAGGAGAAGCTTCAGCCCAAAAGGCAGCCATAATCCAGCCCACATCCGGGAGAAACTCAAGAGGAGGGGTTGGAGCAGGCCAGGCCTCAAACCTCGAGAGGCTCCAGCCCAAAAGGCAGCCAAAATGCAGCCCACCTCCGGGAGAATCTCAAGAGCAGGTTGTGGAGCAAGGCAGGCCTCAAACCACGAGAAGCTCCAGCCCAAAAACCAGCCAAAATTCAGCGCACATCCGGGAGAAAATCAAGAGCAGGGGGTGGAGCAAGCCAGGCCTCAAACCACGAGAAGCTCCAGCCCAAAATGCAGCCATAATCCAGCCCACATCCGGGAGAAACTCAAGAGCAGGGGGTCGAGCAGGCCAGGTCTCAAACCACGAGAAGCTCCAGCTCAACAGGCAGCCAAAATGCAGCCCACCTCTGGGAGAATCTCAAGAGCAGGGGGTGGAGCAAGCCAGGCCTCAAACCACGAGAAGCTCCAGCCCAAAAGGCAGCCAAACTCCAGCCCACCTCCGGGAGAATATGAAAAGCAGTGTGTGGAGCAAGCCTGGCCTCAAACGACGAGAAGCTCAAGCCCAAAAGGCAGCCAAAATGCAGCCCAGCTCCGGGAGAATCTCAAGAGCAAGGAGGGGAGCAAGCCAGGCCTCAAACCATGAGAAGCAACAGCCCAAAATGCAGCCAAAATGTAGCCCACATCCCGGAGAATCTCAAGAGCAGGGGGTGGAGCAAGCCAGGCCTCAAAGCACGAGAAACTCCAGCACAAAAGCAGCCAAAATGCAGCCCACCTCCGGGAGAATCTCAAGAGCAGGGGGTGGAGCAAGGCAGGCCTCAAACCACGAGAAGCTCCAGCCCAAAACACTGCCAAAATGCAGCCTACGTCCGGGAGAATATCAAGAGCAAGGGGTGAAGCAAGCAGGCCACAAACCACGAGAAGCTCCAGCCCAAAAGGCACCCAAAATCCAGCCCACATCTGGGAGAATCTCAAGAGCAGGGGGTGGAGCAAGCCAGGCCTCAAACCACGAGAAGCTCCAGCTCAAAATGCAGCGAAAATGCAGCCCACATCTGGGAGAATCTCAAGAGCAGGGGGTGGAGCAAGCCAGGCCTCAAACCACGAGAAGCTCCAGCCCAAAAAGCAGCCAAAATCCAGCCCACCTGCAGGAGAATCTCAAGAGCAGGGGGTGGAGCAAGCCAGGCCTCAAACCTTGAGAAGCTCCAGCCCAAAAGGCAGCCAAATTGCAGCCCACGTCCCAGAGAAACTCAAGAGCAGGGTGTGGAGCAAGCCAGGCCTCAAACCACGAGAAGCTCCAGCCCAAAATGGAGCCAAAATCCAGCCCACCTCCGGGAGAATCTCAAGAGCAGGGGGTGGAGCAAGCCAGGCCTCAAACCACGAGAAGCTCCAGCCCAAAAGGCAGCCAAAATGCAGCCCACATCTGGGAGAAAATCAAGAGCAGGTGTTGGAGCAAGCCAGGCCTCAAACCACGAGAAGCTCCAGCTCAAAATGCAGCGAAAATGCAGCCCACCTCTGGGAGAATATCAAGAGCAGGGGGTGGAGCAAGCCAGGCCTCAAACCACGAGAAGCTCCAGCCCAAAATGCAGCCATAATCCAGCCCTCCTCCGGGAGAAAATGAAGAGCAGGTGTTGGAGCAAGCCAGGCCTCAAACCACGAGAAGCTCCAGCTCAAAATGCAGCGAAAATGCAGCCCACGTATGGGAGAATATCAAGAGCAGGGGGTGGAGCAAACCAGGCCTCAAACCACGAGAAGCTCCAGCCCAAAAACCAGCCAAAATGCAGCGCACATCCGGGAGAAAATCAAGAGCAGGGGGTGGAGCAAGCCAGGCCTCAAACCACGAGAAGCTCCAGCCCAAAAGGCAGCCATAATCCAGCACACATCCGGGAGAAACTCAAGAGCAGGGGGTGGAGCAGGCCAGGCCTCAAACCACGAGAAGCTCCAGCTCAACAGGCAGCCAAAATGCAGCCCACCTCTGGGAGAATCTCAAGAGCAGGGGGTGGAGCAAGCCAGGCCTCAAACCTCGAGAAGCTCCAGCCCAAAAGGCAGCCAAACTCCAGCCCACCTCCGGGAGAATCTCAAGAGCAGGGGTTGGAGCAAGCCAGGCCTCAAACCACGAGAAGCTCCAGCCCAAAAGGCAGCCATAATCCAGCCCACATCCAGGAGAAACTCAAGAGCAGGGGGTGGAGCAGGCCAGGCCTCAAACCACGAGAAGCTCCAGCTCAACAGGCACCCAAAATGCAGCCCACCTCTGGGAGAATCTCAAGAGCAGGGGATGGAGCAAGGCAGGCCTCAAACCTCGAGAGGCTCCAGCCCAAAAGGCAGCCAAACTCCAGCCCACCTCCGGGAGAATATGAAAAGCAGTGGGTGGAGCAAGCCAGGCCTCAAACCACGAGAAGCTCCAGCCCAGAAGGCAGCCAAAATGCAGCCCACATCCGGGAGAATCTCAAGAGCAGGGGCTGGAGCAAGCCAGGCCTCAAACCACGAGAAGCTCCAGCCCAAAAGGCAGCTAAATTCCAGACCACATCCGGGAGAATCTCAAGAGTAGGGGGTGGAGCAAGCCAGGCCTCAAACCACGAGAAGCTCCAGCCCAAAAGGCAGCCAAAATCCAGCCCACGTCCGGGATAATTTCAAGAGCAGGGGGTGGAGCAAGCCAGGCCTCAAACCAGGAGAAGCTTCAGCCCAAAAGGCAGCCATAATCCAGCCCACATCCGGGAGAAACTCAAGAGGAGGGGTTGGAGCAGGCCAGGCCTCAAACCTCGAGAGGCTCCAGCCCAAAAGGCAGCCAAAATGCAGCCCACCTCCGGGAGAATCTCAAGAGCAGGTTGTGGAGCAAGGCAGGCCTCAAACCACGAGAAGCTCCAGCCCAAAAGGCAGCCATAATCCAGCCCACATCCGGGAGAAACTCAAGAGGAGGGGGTGGAGCAGGCCAGGCCTCAAACCTCGAGAAGCTCCACCTCACAATGCAGCGAAAATTCAGCCCACCTCTGGGAGAATATCAAGAGCAGGGGGTGGAGAAAACCAGGCCTCAAACCACGAGAAGCTCCAGCTCAACGGTCAGCCAAAATGCAGCCCACCTCTGGGAGAATCTCAAGAGCAGGGTTGGAGCAAGGCAGGCCTCAAACCTTGAGAGGCTCCAGCCCAAAAGGCAGCCAAACTCCAGCCCACCTCCGGGAGAATATGAAAAGCAGTGGGTGGAGCAAGCCAGGCCTCAAACCACGAGAAGCTCCAGCCCAAAAGGCAGCCAAAATGCAGCCCAGCTCCGGGAGAATCTCAAGAGCAAGGAGGGGAGCAAGCCAGGCCTCAATCCACGAGAAGCAACAGCCCAAAATGCAGCCAAAATGTAGCCCACATCCCGGAGAATCTCAAGAGCAGGGGTTGGAGCAAGCCAGGCCTCAAACCACGAGAAGCTCCAGACCAAAAGGCAGCCATAATCCAGCCCACATCCGTGAGAAACTCAAGAGCAGGGGGTGGAGCAGGCCAGGCCTCAAACCACGAGAAGCTCCACCTCAACAGGCAGCCAAAATGCAGCCCACCTCTGGGAGAATCTCAAGAGCAGGGGGTGGAGCAAGCCAGGCCTCAAACCTCGAGAGGCTCCAGCCCAAAAGGCAGCCAAACTCCAGCCCACCTCCGGGAGAATATGAAAAGCAGTGGGTGGAGCAAGCCAGGCCTCAAACCACGAGAAGCTCCAGCCCAAAAGGCAGCCAAAATGCAGCCCACATCCGGGAGAATCTCAAGAGCAGGGGGTGGAGCAAGCCAGGCCTCAAACCAGGAGAAGCTCCAGACCAAAAGGCAGCCATAATCCAGCCCACATCCGGGAGAAACTCAAGAGGAGGGGGTGGAGCAGGCCAGGCCTCAAACCTCGAGAGGCTCCAGCCCAAAATGCAGCCAAAATGCAGCCCACCTCCGGGAGAATCTCAAGAGCAGGTTGTGGAGCAAGGCAGGCCTCAAACCACGAGAAGCTCCAGCCCAAAAGGCAGCCATAATCCAGCCCACATCCGGGAGAAACTCAAGAGGAGGGGGTGGAGCAAGCCAGGCCTCAAACCTCGAGAATCTCCAGCTCAACGCTCAGCCAAAATGCAGCCCACCTCTGGCAGAATCTCAAGAGCAGGGTTGGAGCAAGGCAGCCCTCAAACCTCGAGAGGCTCCAGCCCAAAAGGCAGCCAAACTCCAGCCCACCTCCGGGAGAATATGAAAAACAGTGGGTGGAGCAAGCCAGGCCTCAAACCACGAGAAGCTCCAGCCCAAAAGGCAGCCAAAATGCAGCCCAGCTCCGGGACAATCTCAAGAGCAAGGAGGGGAGCAAGCCAGGCCTCAATCCACGAGAAGCAACAGCCCAAAATGCAGCCAAAATGTAGCCCACATCCCGGAGAATCTCAAGAGCAGGGGTTGTAGCAAGCCAGGCCTCAAACCACGAGAAGCTCCAGCCCAAAATGCAGCCAAAATGCAGCCCAC
Source organism: Rhynochetos jubatus (assembly GCA_027574665.1). Taxonomy (NCBI): domain Eukaryota; kingdom Metazoa; phylum Chordata; class Aves; order Eurypygiformes; family Rhynochetidae; genus Rhynochetos; species Rhynochetos jubatus. The sequence continues at coordinate 652,244 of JAQBHY010000071.1, forward strand.
ATCCGGGAGAATATCAAGGGCAGGGGGTGGAGCAAGCCAGGCCTCAAACCACGAGAAGCTCCAGCTCAAAATGCAGCGAAAATGCAGCCCAACTCTGGGAGAATATCAGGAGCAGGGGGTGGAGCAAACCAGGCCTCAAACCACGAGAAGCTCCAGCCCAAAAACCAGCCAAAATTCAGCGCACATCCGGGAGAAAATCAAGAGCAGGGGGTGGAGCAAGCCAGGCCTCAAACCACGAGAAGCTCCAGCCCAAAAGTCACCCAAAATCCAGCCCACATCCAGGAGAATCTCAAGAGCAGGGGGTGGAGCAAGCCAGGCCTCAAACCACGAGAAGCTCCAGCCCAAAACACAGTCAAAATGCAGCCCACATCTGGGAGAATCTCAAGAGCAGGGGGTGGAGCAAGCCAGGCCTCAAACCACGAGAAGCTCCAGCCCAAAAAGCAGCCAAACTCCAGCCCACCTGCAGGAGAATCTCAAGAGCAGGGGGTGGAGCAAGCCAGGCCTCAAACCAGGAGAAGCTCCAGCCCAAAAGGCAGCCAAAATGCAGCCCACCTCCGGGAGAATACCAAGAGCAGGGGTTGGAGCAAGCCAGGCCTCAAACCTCGAGAAGCTCCAGCCCAAAAGGCAGCCCAAAATGCAGCTCACCTCCGGGAGAATCTCAAGAGCAGGGGGTGGAGCAAGCCAGGCCTCAAACCACGAGAAGCTCCAGCCCAAAATGCAGCCAAAATCCAGCCCACATCCGGGAGAATCTCAAGAGCAGGGGGTGGAGCAAGCCAGGCCCCAAACCACGAGAAGCTCCAGCCCAAAATAAAGCCAAAATCCATTCCACGTCAGTGAGAATCTCAAGAGTAGGGGTTGGAGCAAGCCAGGCCTCAAACCACGAGAAGCTCCAGCCCAAAAGCAGCCAAACTCCAGCCCACCTCCGTGAGAATCTCAAGAGCAGGGGGTGGAGCAAGCCAGGCCTCAAACCACGAGAAGCTCCAGCCCAAAATTCAGCCAAAATGCCGCCCACGTCCGGGAGAATCTCAAGAGCAGGGGGTGGAGCAAGCCAGGCCTCAAACCACGAGAAGCTCCAGCCCAAAAGGCAGCCAAAATGCAGCCCAACTCCGGGAGAATATCAAGAGGAGGGGGCGGAGCAAGCCAGGCCTCAAACCACGAGAAGCTCCAGCCCAAAAGGCAGCCAAAATGCAGCCCACATCCGGGAGAATCTCAAGAGCAGGGGGTGGAGCAGGCCAGGCCTCAAACCACGAGAAGCTCCAGCTCAACAGGCAGCCAAAATGCAGCCCACCTCTGGGAGAATCTCAAGAGCAGGGGGTGGAGCAAGCCAGGCCTCAAACCTCGAGAAGCTCCAGCCCAAAAGGCAGCCAAACTCCAGCCCACCTCCGGGAGAATCTCAAGAGCAGGGGTTGGAGCAAGCCAGGCCTCAAACCACGAGAAGCTCCAGCCCAAAAGGCAGCCATAATCCAGCCCACATCCGGGAGAATCTCAAGAGCAGGGGGTGGAGCAGGCCAGGCCTCAAACCACGAGAAGCTCCAGCTCAACAGGCAGCCAAAATGCAGCCCACATCTGGGAGAATCTCAAGAGCAGGGGGTGGAGCAAGGCAGGCCTCAAACCTCGAGAGGCTCCAGCCCAAAAGGCAGCCAAACTCCAGCCCACCTCCGGGAGAATATGAAAAGCAGTGGGTGGAGCAAGCCAGGCCTCAAACCACGAGAAGCTCCAGCCCAAAAGGCAGCCAAATTGCAGTCCACATCCGGGAGAATCTCAAGAGCAGGGGCTGGAGCAAGCCAGGCCTCAAACCACGAGAAACTCCAGGCCTAAAGGCAGCCAAAATGCAGCCCACCTCCGGGAGAATCTCAAGAGCAGGTTGTGGAGCAAGGCAGGCCTCAAACCACGAGAAGCTCCAGCCCAAAATGCAGCCAAAATGCAGCACACCTCTGGAAGAATCTCAAGAGCAGGGGGTGGAGCAAGCCAGGCCTCAAACCACGAGAAGCTCCAGCCCAAAAGGCAGCCAAAATGCAGCCCACGTCCGGGAGAATCTCAAGAGCAGGGGGTGGAGCAAGCCAGGCCTCAAACCACGAGAAGCTCCAGCCCAAAAGGCAGCCAAAATGCAGCCCACATCCGGGAGAATCTCAAGAGCAGGGGGTGGAGCAAGCCAGGCCTCAAACCACGAGAAGCTCCAACCCAAAATAAAGCCAAACTCCAGCCCACCTCCGGGAGAAAATCAAGAGCAGGGGGTGGAGCAAGCCAGGCCTCAAACCACGAGAAGCTCCAGCCCAAGATTCAGCCAAAATGCAGCCCACATCCGGGAGAAAATCAAGAGCAGGGGTTGGAGTAAGGCAGGCCTCAAACCACGAGAAGCTCCAGCCCAAGAATCAGCCAAAATGCCGCTCACATCCGGGAGAATCTCAAGAGAAGGGGGTGGAGCAGGCCAGGCCTCAAACCACGAGAAGCTCCAGCTCAACAGGCAGCCAAAATGCAGCCCATATCTGGGAGAATCTCAAGAGCAGGGGGTGGAGCAAGCCAGGCCTCAAACCACGAGAAGCTCCAACCCAAAAGGCAGCCAAACTCCAGCCCACCTCCGGGAGAATATGAAAAGCAGTGGGTGGAGCAAGCCAGGCCTCAAACCACGAGAAGCTCCAGCCCAAAAGGCAGCCAAATTGCAGTCCACATCCGGGAGAATCTCAAGAGCAGGGGCTGGAGCAAGCCAGGCCTCAAACCACGAGAAACTCCAGGACTAAAGGCAGCCAAAATGCAGCCCACCTCCGGGAGAATCTCAAGAGCAGGTTGTGGAGCAAGGCAGGCCTCAAACCACGAGAAGCTCCAACCCAAAAGGCATCCAAAATGCAGCCCACCTCTGAAAGAATATCAAGAGCAGGGGGTGGAGCAAGCCAGGCCTCAAACCACGAGAAGCTCCAGCCCAAAATGCAGCCAAAATGCAGCACACCTCTGGAAGAATCTCAAGAGCAGGGGGTGGAGCAAGGCAGGCCTCAAACCACGAGAAGCTCCAGCCCAAAAGGCAGCCAAAATGCAGCCCACATCCGGGAGATACTCAAGAGCAGGGGGTGGAGCAAGGCAGGCCTCAAACCAGGAGAAGCTCCAGCCCAAAAGGCAGCCAAAATGCAGCCCACATCCGGGAGAATCTCAAGAGCAGGGGATGGAGCAAGCCAGGCATCAAACCACGAGAAGCTCCAACCCAAAATGCAGCCAAAATGCAGCCCACATCCGGGAGAAAATCAAGAGCAGGGGCTGGAGCAAGCCAGGCCTCAAACCACGAGAAACTCCAGCCCAAGTATCAGCCAAAGTGCAGCCCACATTCGGGAGAATCTCAAGAGCAGGGGGTGGAGCGAGCCAGGCCTCAAACCACGAGAAGCTCCAGCCCAAAAGGCAGCCAAAATGCAGCCCACATCCAGGAGAATCTCAAGAGCAGGGGGTGGAGCAGGCCAGGCCTCAAACCACGAGAAGCTCCAGCTCAACAGGCAGCCAAAATGCAGCCCACCTCTGGGAGAATCTCAAGAGCAGGGGGTGGAGCAAGCCAGGCCTCAAACCTCGAGAAGCTCCAGCCCAAAAGGCAGCCAAACTCCAGCCCACCTCCGGGAGAATCTCAAGAGCAGGGGGTGGAGCAAGCCAGGCCTCAAACCTCGAGAAGCTCCAGCCCAAAACACAGCCAAAATGCAGCCCACGTCCGGGAGAATATCAAGAGCAGGGGGTGAAGCAAGCAGGCCACAAACCACGAGAAGCTCCAGCCCAAAAGGCAGCCAAAATGCAGCCCACCTCCGGGAGAATCTCAAGAGCAGGGGGTGGAGCAAGCCAGGCCTCAAACCACGAGAAGCTCCAGCCCAAAAGGCAGCCAAAATGCAGCCCACATCCCGGAGATACTCAAGAGCAGGGGTTGGAGCAAGCCAGGCCTCAAACCACGAGAAGCTCCAGCCCAAAATAAAGCCAAACTCCAGCCCACCTCCGGGAGAATCTCAAGAGTAGGGTGTGGAGCAAGCCAGGCCTCAAACCACGAGAAGCTCCAGCCCAAGATTCAGACAAAATGCAGCCCACATCCGGGAGATACTCAAGAGCAGGGGTTGGAGTAAGGCAGGCCTCAAACCACGAGAAGCTCCAGCCCAAGATTCAGCCAAAATGCAGCCCACATCCGGGAGATACTCAAGAGCAGGGGTTGGAGTAAGGCAGGCCTCAAACCACGAGAAGCTCCAGCTCAAGAATCAGCCAAAATGCCGCTCACGTCCGGGAGAATCTCAAGAGCAGGGTGTGGAGTAAGGCAGGCCTCAAACCACGAGAAGCTCCAGCCCAAAAGGCAGCCAAAATGCAGCACACATCCGGGAGAAAATCAAGAGCAGGGGGTGGAGCAAGCCAGGCCTCAAACCACGAGAAGCTTCAGCCTAAAAGGCAGCCAAAATCCAGCCCATATCTGGGAGAATCTCAAGAGCAGGGGGTGGAGCAAGCCAGGCCTCAAACCACGAGAAGCTCCAACCCAAAAGGCAGCCAAAATGCAGCCCACATCCGGGAGATACTCAAGAGCAGGGGTTGGAGCAAGCCAGGCCTCAAACCACGAGAAGCTCCATCCCAAAAGAAAGCCAAACTCCAGGCCACCTCCGGGAGAATCTCAAGAGTAGGGGGTGGAGCAAGCCAGGCCTCAAACCACGAGAAGCTCCAGCCCAAGAATCAGCCAAAATGCAGCCCACATCCGGGAGAATCTCAAGAGCAGGGGGTGGAGCGAGCCAGGCCTCAAACCACGAGAAGCTCCAGCCCAAAAGAAAGCCAAAATGCAGCCCACCTCTGGGAGAATCTCAAGAGCAGGTTGTGGAGAAAGGCAGGCCTCAAACCAGGAGAAGCTCCAACACAAAAGGCAGCCAAAATGCAGCCCAACTCCGTGAGAATCTCAAGAGCAGGGGGTGGAGCAAGCCAGGCCTCAAACCACGAGAAGCTCCAGCCCAAAAGGCAGCCAAAATGCAGCCCACCTCCGGGAGAATCTCAAGAGCAGGGGGTGGAGCAAGCCAGGCCTCAAACCAGGAGAAGCTCCAGCCCAAAAGGCAGCCAAAATGCAGCCCACATTCGGGAGAATCTCAAGAGCAGGGGGTGGAGCGAGCCAGGCCTCAAACCACGAGAAGCTCCAGCCCAAAAGAAAGCCAAAATGCAGCCCACCTCTGGGAGAATCTCAAGAGCAGGTTGTGGAGCAAGGCAGGCCTCAAACCAGGAGAAGCTCCAACACAAAAGGCAGCCAAAATGCAGCCCACCTCCGTGAGAATCTCAAGAGCAGGGGGTGGAGCAAGCCAGGCCTCAAACCACGAGAAGCTCCAGCCCTAAAGGCAGTGAAAATGCAGCCCACATCCGGGAGAATCTCAAGAGCAGGGGGTGGAGCAAGCCAGGCCTCAAACCACGAGAAGCTCCAGCCCAAAAGGCAGCCAAAATGCAGCCCACCTCCGGGAGAATCTCAAGAGCAGGGGGTGGAGCAAGCCAGGCCTCAAACCACGAGAAGCTCCAACCCAAAAGGCAGCCAAAATGCAGCCCACATCCGGGAGAAAATCAAGAGCAGGGGGTGGAGCAAGCCAGGCCTCAAACCACGAGAAGCTCCAACCAAAAATGCAGCCAAAATGCAGCCCACCTCCGGGAGATACTCAAGAGCAGGGGGTGGAGCAAGCCAGGCCTCAAACCACGAGAAGCTCCAGCCCAAAAGGCAGCCAAAATGCAGCCCACATCCCGGAGATACTCAAGAGCAGGGGTTGGAGCAAGCCAGGCCTCAAACCACGAGAAGCTCCAGCCCAAAATAAAGCCAAACTCCAGCCCACCTCCGGGAGAATCTCAAGAGTAGGGTGTGGAGCAAGCCAGGCCTCAAACCACGAGAAGCTCCAGCCCAAGATTCAGACAAAATGCAGAACACATCCGGGAGATACTCAAGAGCAGGGGTTGGAGTAAGGCAGGCCTCAAACCACGAGAAGCTCCAGCCCAAGATTCAGCCAAAATGCAGCCCACATCCGGGAGATACTCAAGAGCAGGGGTTGGAGTAAGGCAGGCCTCAAACCACGAGAAGCTCCAGCTCAAGAATCAGCCAAAATGCCGCTCACGTCCGGGAGAATCTCAAGAGCAGGGTGTGGAGTAAGGCAGGCCTCAAACCACGAGAAGCTCCAGCCCAAAAGGCAGCCAAAATGCAGCACACATCCGGGAGAATCTCAAGAGCAGGGGGTGGAGCAACCCAGGCCTCAAACCACGAGAAGCTCCAGCCCAAAAGGCAGCCAAAATGCAGCCCACATCCCGGAGATACTCAAGAGCAGGGGGTGGAGCAAGCCAGGCCTCAAACCACGAGAAGCTCCAACCCAAAAGGCAGCCAAAATGCAGCCCACATCCCGGAGATACTCAAGAGCAGGGGTTGGAGCAAGCCAGGCCTCAAACCATGAGAAGCTCCAGCCCAAAATAAAGCCAAACTCCAGCCCACCTCCGGGAGAATCTCAAGAGTAGGGGGTGGAGCAAGCCAGGCCTCAAACCACGAGAAGCTCCAGCCCAAGATTCAGCCAAAATGCAGCCCACATCCGGGAGATACCCAAGAGCAGGGGTTGGAGTAAGGCAGGCCTCAAACCACGAGAAGCTCCAGCCCAAGAATCAGCCAAAATGCCGCTCACGTCCGGGAGAATCTCAAGAGCAGGGTGTGGAGTAAGGCAGGCCTCAAACCACGAGAAGCTCCAGCCCAAAAGGCAGCCAAAATGCAGCACACATCCGGGAGAATCTCAAGAGCAGGGGGTGGAGCAAGCCAGGCCTCAAACCACGAGAAGCTCCAGCCCAAGAATCAGCCAAAATGCCGCTCACGTCCGGGAGAATCTCAAGAGCAGGGGGTGGAGCAAGCCAGGCCTCAAACCACGAGAAGCTCCAACCCAAAAGGCAGCCAAAATGCAGCCCACATCCGGGAGAATCTCAAGAGCAGGGGGTGGAGCAAGCCAGGCCTCAAACCACGAGAAGTTCCAGCCCAAAAGGCAGCCAAAATGCAGCCCACATCCGGGAGAAAATCAAGAGCAGGGGGTGGAGCAAGCCAGGCCTCAAACCACGAGAAGCTCCAGCCCAAAAAGCAGCCAAAATGCAGCCCACATCCGGGAGAATCTTAAGAGCAGGGGGTGGAGCAAGCCAGGCCTCAAACCACGAGAAGCTCCAACCCAAAAGGCAGCCAAAATGCAGCCCACATCCGGGAGAAAATCAAGAGCAGGGGGTGGAGCAAGCCAGGCCTCAAACCACAAGAAGCTCCAACCAAAAAGGCAGCCAAAATGCAGCCCACCTCCGGGAGATACTCAAGAGCAGGGGGTGGAGCAAGCCAGGCCTCAAACCACGAGAAGCTCCAGCCCAAAAGGCAGCCAAAATGCAGCCCACATCCCGGAGATACTCAAGAGCAGGGGTTGGAGCAAGCCAGGCCTCAAACCACGAGAAGCTCCAGCCCAAAATAAAGCCAAACTCCAGCCCACCTCCATGAGAATCTCAAGAGTAGGGGGTGGAGCAAGCCAGGCCTCAAACCACGAGAAGCTCCAGCCCAAGAATCAGCCAAAATGCCGCTCACGTCCGGGAGAATCTCAAGAGCAGGGTGTGGAGCAAGGCAGGCCTCAAACCAGGAGAAGCTCCAACACAAAAGGCAGCCAAAATGCAGCCCACCTCCGTGAGAATCTCAAGAGCAGGGGGTGGAGCAAGGCAGGCCTCAAACCAGGAGAAGCTCCAACACAAAAGGCAGCCAAAATGCAGCCCACCTCCGTGAGAATCTCAAGAGCAGGGGGTGGAGCAAGCCAGGCCTCAAACCACGAGAAGCTCCAACCCAAAAGGCAGCCAAAATGCAGCCCACATCCGGGAGAATCTCAAGAGCAGGGGGTGGAGCAAGCCAGGCCTCAAACCACGAGAAGCTCCAACCAAAATGCAGCCAAAATGCAGCCCACATCCGGGAGAAAATCAAGAGCAGGGGGTGGAGCAAGCCAGGCCTCAAACCACGAGAAGCTCCAGCCCAAAAAGCAGCCAAAATGCAGCCCACATCCGGGAGAATCTCAAGAGCAGGGGGTGGAGCAAGCCAGGCCTCAAACCACGAGAAGCTCCAGCCCAAAATAAAGCCAAACTCCAGCCCACCTCCGGGAGAATCTCAAGAGTAGGGGGTGGAGCAAGCCAGGCCTCAAACCACGAGAAGCTCCAGCCCAAGATTCAGCCAAAATGCAGCCCACATCTGGGAGATACTCAAAAGCAGGGGTTGGAGTAAGGCAGGCCTCAAACCACGAGAAGCTCCAGCCCAAGAATCAGCCAAAATGCCGCTCACATCCGGGAGAATCTCAAGAGAAGGGGGTGGAGCAAGCCAGGCCTCAAACCACGAGAAGCTTCAGCCTAAAAGGCAGCCAAAATCCAGCCCATATCTGGGAGAATCTCAAGAGCAGGGGGTGGAGCAAGCCAGGCCTCAAACCACGAGAAGCTCCAACCCAAAAGGCAGCCAAAATGCAGCCCACATCCGGGAGATACTCAAGAGCAGGGGTTGGAGCAAGCCAGGCCTCAAACCACGAGAAGCTCCATCCCAAAAGAAAGCCAAACTCCAGGCCACCTCCGGGAGAATCTCAAGAGTAGGGGGTGGAGCAAGCCAGGCCTCAAACCACGAGAAGCTCCAGCCCAAGAATCAGCCAAAATGCAGCCCACATCCGGGAGAATCTCAAGAGCAGGGGGTGGAGCGAGCCAGGCCTCAAACCACGAGAAGCTCCAACCAAAAATGCAGCCAAAATGCAGCCCACCTCTGGGAGAATCTCAAGAGCAGGTTGTGGAGAAAGGCAGGCCTCAAACCAGGAGAAGCTCCAACACAAAAGGCAGCCAAAATGCAGCCCAACTCCGTGAGAATCTCAAGAGCAGGGGGTGGAGCAAGCCAGGCCTCAAACCACGAGAAGCTCCAACCCAAAAGGCAGCCAAAATGCAGCCCACATCCGGGAGAATCTCAAGAGCAGGGGGTGGAGCAAGCCAGGCCTCAAACCACGAGAAGCTCCAACCCAAAAGGCAGCCAAAATGCAGCCCACATCCCGGAGATACTCAAGAGCAGGGGTTGGAGCAAGGCAGGCCTCAAACCACGAGAAGCTCCAGCCCAAAATAAAGCCAAACTCCAGCCCACCTCCGGGAGAATCTCAAGAGTAGGGGGTGGAGCAAGCCAGGCCTCAAACCACGAGAAGCTCCAGCCCAAGATTCAGCCAAAATGCAGCCCACATCCGGGAGATACTCAAGAGCAGGGGTTGGAGTAAGGCAGGCCTCAAACCACGAGAAGCTCCAGCCCAAGAATCAGCCAAAATGCCGCTCACGTCCGGGAGAATCTCAAGAGCAGGGTGTGGAGTAAGGCAGGCCTCAAACCACGAGAAGCTCCAGCCCAAAAGGCAGCCAAAATGCAGCCCACATCCGGGAGAATCTCAAGAGCAGGGGTTGGAGCAACCCAGGCCTCAAACCACGAGAAGCTCCAGCCCAAAAGGCAGCCAAAATGCAGCCCACATCCGGGAGAATCTCAAGAGCAGGGGGTGGAGCAAGCCAGGCCTCAAACCACGAGAAGCTCCAACCCAAAAGGCAGCCAAAATGCAGCCCACATCCGGGAGAATCTCAAGAGCAGGGGGTGGAGCAAGCCAGGCCTCAAACCACGAGAAGCTCCAACCAAAATGCAGCCAAAATGCAGCCCACATCCGGGAGAAACTCAAGAGCAGGGGGTGGAGCAAGCCAGGCCTCAAACCACGAGAAGCTCCAGCCCAAAAAGCAGCCAAAATGCAGCCCACATCCGGGAGAATCTCAAGAGCAGGGGGTGGAGCAAGCCAGGCCTCAAACCACGAGAAGCTCCAACCCAAAAGGCAGCCAAAATGCAGCCTACGTCCGGGAGAATCTCAAGAGCAGGGGGTGGAGCAAGACAGGCCTCAAACCTCGAGAAGCTCCAGCCCAAAAAGCAGCCAAAATGCAGCCCACATCCGGGACAATATCAAGAGCAGGGTCTTGAGCAAGCCAGGCCTCAAACTATGAGAAGCTCCAGCTCAAAATGCAGCGAAAATGCAGCCCACCTCTGGGAGAATCTCAAGAGCAGGGGGTGGAGCAAGCCAGGCCTCAAACCACGAGAAGCTGCAGCCCAAAAATGCAGTCAAACTCCAGCCCACATCCGGGAGAATCTCAAGAGCAGGGGGTGGAGGAAGCCAGGCCTCAAACCACGAGAGGCTCCAGCCCAAAAGGCAGCCAAAATGCAGCCCACCTGCGGGAGAATCTCAAGAGCAGGGGGTGGATCAAGACAGGCCTCAAACAACGAGAAGCTCCAGCCCAAAAGGCAGCCAAAATGCAGCTCACATCCGGGAGAATATCAAGAGCAGGGGTTGGAGCAAGCCAGGGCTCAAACCACGAGAAGCTCCAGCCCAAAAGAAAGCCAAACTCCAGCCCACCTCCGTGAGAATCTCAAGAGCAGGGGGTGGAGCAAGCCAGGCCTCAAACCACGAGAAGCTCCAACCGAAAAGGCAGCCAAAATGCAGCCCACATCCCGGAGATACTCAAGAGCAGGGGGTGGAGCAAGCCAGGCCTCAAACCACGAGAAGCTCCAGCCCAAAAGAAAGCCAAACTCCAGCCCACCTCCGTGAGAATCTCAAGAGCAGGGGGTGGAGCAAGCCAGGCCTCAAACCACGAGAAGCTCCAACCGAAAAGGCAGCCAAAATGCAGCCCAAATCCGGGAGAATCTCAAGAGCAGGGGGTGGAGCAAGCCAGGCCTCAAACCACGAGAAGCTCCAGCCCAAAAGGCAGCCAAAATGCAGCCCACCTCCGGGAGAATCTCAAGAGCAGGGGGTGGAGCAAGCCAGGCCTCAAACCACGAGAAGCTCCAGCCCTAAAGGCAGCCAAACTCCAGCCCACCTCCGGGAGAATCTCAAGAGCAGGGGGTGGAGCAAGCCAGGCCTCAAACCACGAGAAGCTCCAGCCCAAAAGGCAGCCAAAATGCAGCCCACATCCGGGAGAACCTCAAGAGCAGGGGGTGGAGCAAGCCAGGCCTCAAACCACGAGAAGCTCCAGCCCAAAATGCAGGCAAAATCCAGCCCACATCCGGGAGAATCTCAAGAGCAGGTGGTGGAGCAAGCCAGGCCTCAAACCACGAGAAGCTCCAGCCCAAAATGCAGCCAAAATGCAGCCCACATCCGGGAGAATCTCAAGAGCAGGGGGTGGAGCAAGCCAGGCCTCAAACCACGAGAAGCTCCAGCCCAAAAGGCAGCCAAACTCCAGACCCCATACGGGAGAATATCAAGAGTAGGGGGTGGATCAAGACAGGCCTCAAACCACGAGAAGCTCCAGCCGTAAATGCAGCCAAAATCCAGCCTACGTCCGGGAGTATCTCAAGAGCAGGGGGTGGAGCAAGACAGGCCTCAAACCTCGAGAAGCTCCAGCCCAAAAAGCAGCCAAAATGCAGCCCACATCCGGGACAATATCAAGAGCAGGGGCTGGAGCAAGCCAGGCCTCAAACTATGAGAAGCTCCAGCCCAAAAGGCAGCCAAAATGCAGCTTACATCCGGGAGAATATCAAGAGCAGGGGTTGGAGCAAGCCAGGGCTCAAACCATGAGAAGCTCCAGCCCAAAAGAAAGCCAAACTCCAGCCCACCTCCGTGAGAATCTCAAGAGCAGGGGGTGGAGCAAGCCAGGCCTCAAACCTCGAGAAGCTCCAGCCCAAAAAGCAGCCAAAATGCAGCCCACCACCGGGAGAATCTCAAGAGCAGGGGGTGGAGCAAGCCAGGCCTCAAACCACGAGAAGCTCCAGCCCAAAAGGCAGCCAAAATGCAGCCCACATCCGGGAGAATCTCAAGAGAAGGGGGTGGAGCAAGCCAGGCCTCAAACCACGAGAAGCTTCAGCCTAAAAGGCAGCCAAAATCCAGCCCACATCCGGGAGAATCTCAAGAGCAGGGGGTGGAGCAAGCCAGGCCTCAAACCACGAGAAGCTCCAACCGAAAAGGCAGCCAAAATGCAGCCCACATCCCGGAGATACTGAAGAGCAGGGGTTGGAGCAAGCCAGGCCTCAAACCACGAGAAGCTCCAGCCCAAAATAAATCCAAACTCCAGCCCACCTCCGGGAGAATCTCAAGAGCAGGGGGTGGAGCAAGCCAGGCCTCAAACCACGAGAAGCTCCAGCCCAAAAGGCAGCCAAACTCCAGCCCACCTCCGGGAGAATCTCAAGAGCAGGTGTTGGAGCAAGCCAGGCCTCAAACCACGAGAAGCTCCAGCCCAAAAGGCAGATAAATGCAGCCCACCTCCGTTAGAATATCAAGAGTAGGGGGTGGAGCAAGCCAGGCCTCAAACCACGAGAAGCTCCAGCCCAAAAGGCAGCCAAAATGCAGCCCACATCCGTGAGAATATCAAGAGCAGGGGGTGGAGCAAGACAGGCCTCAAACCACGAGAAGCTCCAGCCCTAAAGGCAGTGAAAATGCAGCCCACATCCCGGAGAATCTCAAGAGCAGGGGGTGGAGCAAGCCAGGCCTCAAACCACGAGAAGCTCCAGCCCAAAATAAAGCCAAAATCCAGCCCACCTCTGGGAGAATCTCAAGAGCAGGGGGTGGAGCAAGCCAGGCCTCAAACCACGAGAAGCTCCAGCCCAAAATGCAGCCAAAATGCAGCCCACATCCGGGAGAATATCAAGAGCAGGGGGTGGAGCAAGCCAGGCCTCAAACCACAAGAAGCTCCAGCCCAAAAGGCAGCCAAAATCCAGCCCACATCCGGGAGAATCTCAAGAGCAGGGGGTGGAGCAAGCCAGGCCTCAAACCACGAGAAGCTCCAGCCCAAAATGCAGCCAAAATCCAGCCCAGGTCCGGGAGAATCTCAAGAGCAGGGGGTGGAGCAAGCCAGGCCTCAAACCACGAGAAGCTCCAGCCCTAAAGGCAGCCAAAATTCAGCCCACATCCGGGAGAATCTCAAGAGCAGGGGGTGGAGCAAGCCAGGCCTCAAACTACGAGAAGCTCCAGCCCAAAAGGCAGCCAAAATGCAGCCCACATCCGGGAGAATCTCAAGAGCAGGGGGTGGAGCAAGCCAGGCCTCAAACCATGAGAAGCTCCAGCTCAAAATGCAGCCAAAATGCAGCCCACATCCGGGAGAATCTCAAGAGCAGGGGCTGGAGCAAGCCAGGCCTCAAACCATGAGAAGCTCCAGCTCAAAATGCAGCCAAACTCCAGCCCACCTCCCTGAGAATCTCAAGAGCAGGGGGTGGAGCAAGCCAGGCCTCAAACCACGAGAAGCTCCAGCCCAAAAGGCAGCCAAAATCCAGCCCACATCTGGGAGAATCTCAAGAGCAGGGGGTGGAGAAAGCCAGGCCTCAAACCACGAGAAGCTCCAGCCCAAAAGGCAGCCAAAATGCAGCCCACCTGCGGGAGAATCTCAAGAGCAGGGGCTGGAGCAAGCCAGGCCTCAAACCACGAGAAGCTCCAGCCCAAAATGCAGCCAAAATGCAGCCCACCTCCGGGAGAATCTCAAGAGCAGGGGGTGAAGCAAGCCAGGCCTCAAATCACGAGAAGCTCCAGCCCAAAAGGCAGCCAAAATGCAGCCCACCTCCGGGAGAATCTCAAGAGCAGGGCGTGGAGCAAGCCAGGCCTCAAACCACGAGAAGATCCAGCCCAAAAGGCAGCCAAAATGCAGCCCACATCCGGGAGAAAATCAAGAGCAGGGGGTGGAGCAAGCCAGGCCTCAAAGCAGGAGAAGCTACAGCCCAAAAGGCAGCCAAAATGCAGCCCACATCCGGGAGAAAATCAAGAGCAGGGAGTGGAGCAAGCCAGGCCTCAAACCAGGAGAAGCTCCAGCCCAAAAGGCAGCCAAAATGCAGCTCACATCCGGGAGAATCTCAAGAGCAGGGGTTGGAGCAAGCCAGGGCTCAAACCACGAGAAGCTCCAGCCCAAAAGAAAGCCAAACTCCAGCCCACCTCCGGGAGAATCTCAAGAGCAGGGGGTGGAGCAAGCCAGGCCTCAAACCATGAGAAGCTCCAGCCCAAAAGGCAGCCAAAATGCAGCCCACATCCGGGAGAATCTCAAGAGCAGGGGGTGGAGCAAGCCAGGCCTCAAACCACAAGAAGCTCCAGCCCAAAAGGCAGCCAAAATGCAGCCCACATCCGGGAGAATCTCAAGAGCAGGGGGTGGAGCAAGCCAGGCCTCAAACCATGAGAAGCTCCAGCCCAAAAGGCAGCCAAACTGCAGCGCACATCCGGGAGAATCTCAAGAGCAGGGGGTGGAGCAAGCCAGGCCTCAAACCACGAGAAGCTCCAGCCCTAAAGGCAGCCAAAATGCAGCCCACATCCGGGAGAATCTCAAGAGCAGGGGGTGGAGCAAGCCAGGCCTCAAACTACGAGAAGCTCCAGCCCAAAAGGCAGCCAAAATGCAGCCCACATCCGGGAGAATCTCAAGAGCAGGGGGTGGAGCAAGCCAGGCCTCAAACTACGAGAAGCTCCAGCCCAAAAGGCAGCCAAAATGCAGCCCACATCCGGGAGAATCTCAAGAGCAGGGGGTGGAGCAAGCCAGGCCTCAAACCACGAGAAGCTCCAGCCCTAAAGGCAGCCAAAATGCAGCCCACATCCGGGAGAATCTCAAGAGCAGGGGGTGGAGCAAGCCAGGCCTCAAACCTCGAGAAGCTCCAGCCCAAAAGGCAGCCAAACTCCAGTCCACCTCCGTGAGAATCTCAAGAGCAGGGGGTGGAGCAAGCCAGGCCTCAAACCACGAGAAGCTCCAGCCCAAAAGGCAGCCAAAATCCAGCCCACAACAGGGAGAAAATAAAGAGCAGGGGGTGGAGCAAGCCAGGCCTCAAACCACGAGAAGCTCCAGCCCAAAAGGCAGCCAAAATGCAGCCCACATCCGGGAGAATATCAAGAGCAGGGGGTGGAGAAAGCAAGCCCTCAAACCACGAGAAGCTCCAGCCCAAAAGACAGTCAAACTCCAGCCCACATCCGGGAGAATCTCAAGAGCAGGGAGTAGATCAAGACAGGCCTCAAACCACGAGAAGCTCCAGCCGTAAAGGCAGCCAAAATCCAGCCCAACTCCGGGAGAATCTCAAGAGCAGGGGGTGGAGCAAGCCAGGCCTCAAACCTCGAGAAGCTCCAGCCCAAAATGCAGCCAAAATGCAGCCCACATCCGGGAGAATCTCAAGAGCAGGGTGTGGAGCAAGCCAGGCCTCAAACTACGAGAAGCTCCAGCCCAAAAGGCAGCCAAAATGCAGCCCACATCCGGGAGAATCTCAAGAGCAGGGGGTGGAGCAAGACAGGCCTCAAACCACGAGAAGCTCCAGCCGTAAAGGCAGCCAAAATCCAGCCCACCTCCGGGAGAATCTCAAGAGCAGGGGGTGGAGCAAGCCAGGCCTCAAACCTCGAGAAGCTCCAGCCCAAAATGCAGCCAAACTCCAGCCCACCTCCGTGAGAATCTCAAGAGCAGGGGGTGGAGCAAGCCAGGCCTCAAACTACGAGAAGCTCCAGCCCAAAAGGCAGCCAAAATGCAGCCCACATCCGGGAGAATCTCAAGAGCAGGGGGTGGAGCAAGCCAGGCCTCAAACTACGAGAAGCTCCAGCCCTAAATGCAGCCAAAATGCAGCCCACATCCGGGAGAATCTCAAGAGCAGGGGCTGGAGCAAGCCAGGCCACAAACCATGAGAAGCTCCAGCTCAAAATGCAGCGAAAATTCAGCCCACCTATGGGAGAATCTCAAGAGCAGGGGGTGGAGCAAGCCAGGCCTCAAACCACGAGAAGCTCCAGCCCAAAATGCAGCCAAAATGCAGCCCACCTGCGGGAGAATTTCAAGAGCAGGGGGTGGATCAAGACAGGCATCAAACCACGAGAAGCTCCAGCCGTAAAGGCAGCCAAAATCCAACCCACGTCCGGGAGAATCTCAAGAGCAGGGGCTGGAGCAAGACAGGCCTCAAACCAGGAGAAGCTCCAGCCCAAAAGGCAGCCAAAATCCAGCCCACATCCAGGAGAATCTCAAGAGCAGGGGGTGGAGCAAGCCAGGCCTCAAACCACGAGAAGCTCCAACCCAAAAGGCAGCCAAAATCCAGCCCACCTCCGGGAGAATATCAAGAGCAGTGGGTGGAGCAAGCCAGGGCTCAAACCACGAGAAGCTCCAGCCCAAAAGAAAGCCAAACTCCAGCCCACCTCCGGGAGAATCTCAAGAGCAGGGGGTGGAGCAAACCAGGCCTCAAACCTCGAGAAGCTCCAGCCCAAAATGCAGCCAAACTCCAGCCCACATCCGTGAGAATCTCAAGAGCAGGCGGTGGAGCAAGCCAGGCCTCAAACCACGAGAAGCTCCAGACCAAAAGGCAGCCAAAATACAGCCCACGTCCGGGAGAATCTCAAGAGCAGGGGGTGGAGCAAGCCAGGCCTCAAACCACGAGAAGCTCCAGCCCAAAAGGCAGCCAAAATGCAGCCCACATCCGGGAGAATCTCAAGAGAAGGGGGTGGAGAAAGCCAGGCCTCAAACTACGAGAAGCTCCAGCCCAAAAGGCAGCCAAAATCCAGCCCACATCCGGGAGAATCTCAAGAGCAGGGGGTGGAGCAAGCCAGGCCTCAAACCACGAGAAGCTCCAGCCCAAAAGGCAGCCAAAATCCAGCCAAGTCTGGGAGAATGTCAAGAGCAGGGGGTGGAGCAAGCCAGGCCTCAAACCAGGAGAAGCTCCAGCCCAAAAGGCAGCCAAAATGCAGCCCACATCCGGGAGAATCTCAAGAGCGGGGGGTGGATCAAGACAGGCCTCAAACCACGAGAAGCTCCAGCCGTAAAGGCAGCCAAAATCCAGCCCACATCCGGGAGAATCTCAAGAGCAGGGGTTGGAGCAAGCCAGGGCTCAAACCACGAGAAGCTCCAGCCCAAAAGGCAGCCAAAATACAGCCCACATCCGGGAGAATCTCAAGAGCAGGGGGTGGAGCAAGCCAGGCCTCAAACCTCGAGAAGCTCCAGCACTAAAGGCAGCCAAAATGCAGCCCACATCTGGGAGAATCTCAAGAGCAGGGCGTGGAGCAAGACAGGCCTCAAACCACGAGAAGCTCCAGCCGTAAAGGCAGCCAAACTCCAGCCCACCTCCGTGAGAATCTCAAGAGCAGGGGGTGGAGCAAGCCAGGCCTCAAACTACGAGAAGCTCCAGCCCAAAAGGCAGCCAAAATGCAGCCCACATCCGGGAGAATCTCAAGAGCAGGGGGTGGAGCAAGCCAGGCCTCAAACCACGAGAAGCTCCAGCCGTAAAGGCAGCCAAAATCCAGCCCACCTCCAGGAGAATCTCAAGAGCAGGGGGTGGAGCAAGCCAGGCCTCAAACCTCGAGAAGCTCCAGCCCAAAATGCAGCCAAAATCCAGCCCACATTCGGGAGAAAATAAAGAGCAGGGCGTGGAGCAAGCCAGGCCTCAAACCACGAGAAGCTCCAGCCCAAAAGGCAGCCAAAATGCAGCCCACATCCTGGAGAATATCAAGAGCAGGGGGTGGAGAAAGCAAGGCCTCAAACCACGAGAAGCTCCAGCCCAAAAGACAGTAAAACTCCAGCCCACATCCGGGAGAATCTCAAGAGCAGGGGGTGGAGCAAGCCAGGCCTCAAACCACGAGAAGCTCCAGCCCTAAAGGCAGCCAAAATGCAGCCCACATCCGGGAGAATCTCAAGAGCAGGGGGTGGAGCAAGCCAGGCCTCAAACCTCGAGAAGCTCCAGCCCAAAATGCAGCCAAACTCCAGCCCACCTCCGTGAGAATCTCAAGAGCAGGCGGTGGAGCAAGCCAGGCCTCAAACCACGAGAAGCTCCAGCCCAAAAGGCAGCCAAAATGCAGCCCACATCCGGGAGAATCTCAAGAGCAGGGGGTGGAGCAAGCCAGGCCTCAAACCACGAGAAGCTCCAGCCCAAAAGGCAGCCAAAATCCAGCCAAGTCTGGGAGAATGTCAAGAGCAGGGGGTGGAGCAAGCCAGGCCTCAAACCAGGAGAAGCTCCAGCCCAAAAGGCAGCCAAAATGCAGCCCACATCCGGGAGAATCTCAAGAGCGGGGGGTGGATCAAGACAGGCCTCAAACCACGAGAAGCTCCAGCCGTAAATGCAGCCAAAATCCAGCCCACATCCGGGAGAATCTCAAGAGCAGGGGTTGGAGCAAGCCAGGGCTCAAACCACGAGAAGCTCCAGCCCAAAAGGCAGCCAAAATACAGCCCACATCCGGGAGAATCTCAAGAGCAGGGGGTGGAGCAAGCCAGGCCTCAAACCACGAGAAGCTCCAGCCGTAAAGGCAGCCAAAATCCAGCCCACCTCCAGGAGAATCTCAAGAGCAGGGGGTGGAGCAAGCCAGGCCTCAAACCACGAGAAGCTCCAGCCCTAAAGGCAGCCAAAATGCAGCCCACATCCGGGAGAATCTCAAGAGCAGGGGCTGGAGCAAGCCAGGCCTCAAACCATGAGAAGCTCCAGCCCAAAAGAAAGCCAAACTCCAGCCCACCTCCGGGAGAATCTCAAGAGCAGGGGGTGGAGCAAGCCAGGCCTCAAACCTCGAGAAGCTCCAGCCCAAAATGCAGCCAAACTCCAGCCCACCTCCGTGAGAATCTCAAGAGCAGGCGGTGGAGCAAGCCAGGCCTCAAACCACGAGAAGCTCCAGCCCAAAAGGCAGCCAAAATACAGCCCACATCCGGGAGAATCTCAAGAGCAGGGGGTGGAGCAAGCCAGGCCTCAAACCACGAGAAGCTCCAGCCCAAAAGGCAGCCAAAATCCAGCCAAGTCTGGGAGAATGTCAAGAGCAGGGGGTGGAGCAAGCCAGGCCTCAAACCAGGAGAAGCTCCAGCCCAAAAGGCAGCCAAAATGCAGCCCACATCCGGGAGAATCTCAAGAGCGGGGGGTGGATCAAGACAGGCCTCAAACCACGAGAAGCTCCAGCCGTAAAGGCAGCCAAAATGCAGCCCACGTCCGGGAGAATCTCAAGAGCAGGGGGTGGAGCAAGACAGGCCTCAAACCAGGAGAAGCTCCAGCCCAAAAGGCAGCCAAAATGCAGCCCACATGCGGGAGAATCTCAAGAGCAGGGGTTGGAGCAAGCCAGGGCTCAAACCAC
This sequence comes from Rhynochetos jubatus, assembly GCA_027574665.1. Classification (NCBI taxonomy): domain Eukaryota; kingdom Metazoa; phylum Chordata; class Aves; order Eurypygiformes; family Rhynochetidae; genus Rhynochetos; species Rhynochetos jubatus. The sequence goes on from JAQBHY010000071.1 coordinate 671,242, forward strand.
GAGAAGCTCCAGCCGTAAAGGCAGCCAAACTCCAGCCCACCTCCGTGAGAATCTCAAGAGCAGGGGGTGGAGCAAGCCAGGCCTCAAACTACGAGAAGCTCCAGCCCAAAAGGCAGCCAAAATGCAGCCCACATCCGGGAGAATCTCAAGAGCAGGGGGTGGAGCAAGCCAGGCCTCAAACCACGAGAAGCTCCAGCCGTAAAGGCAGCCAAAATCCAGCCCACCTCCAGGAGAATCTCAAGAGCAGGGGGTGGAGCAAGCCAGGCCTCAAACCTCGAGAAGCTCCAGCCCAAAATGCAGCCAAAATCCAGCCCACATCCGGGAGAAAATAAAGAGCAGGGGGTGGAGCAAGCCAGGCCTCAAACCACGAGAAGCTCCAGCCCAAAAGGCAGCCAAAATCCAGCCCACATCCGGGAGAATATCAAGAGCAGGGGGTGGAGAAAGCAAGGCCTCAAACCACGAGAAGCTCCAGCCCAAAATGCAGCCAAAATGCAGCCCACCTGCGGGAGAATTTCAAGAGCAGGGGGTGGATCAAGACAGGCATCAAACCACGAGAAGCTCCAGCCGTAAAGGCAGCCAAAATCCAGCCCACGTCCGGGAGAATCTCAAGAGCAGGGGGTGGAGCAAGACAGGCCTCAAACCAGGAGAAGCTCCAGCCCAAAAGGCAGCCAAAATGCAGCCCACATCCGGGAGAATCTCAAGAGCAGGGGGTGGAGCAAGCCAGGCCTCAAACTACGAGAAGCTCCAGCCCAAAAGGCAGCCAAAATCCAGCCCACATCCGGGAGAATCTCAAGAGAAGGGGGTGGAGCAAGCCAGGCCTCAAACCACGAGAAGCTCCAGCCCAAAAGGCAGCCAAAATGCAGCCCACATCCGGGAGAAAATCAAGAGCAGGGTGTGGAGCAAGCCAGGCCTCAAACCACGAGAAGCTCCAGCCCAAAAGGCAGCCAAAATGCAGCTCACATCCGGAAGAATATCAAGAGCAGGGGTTGGAGCAAGCCAGGGCTCAAACCACGAGAAGCTCCAGCCCAAAAGAAAGCCAAACTCCAGCCCACCTCCGTGAGAATCTCAAGAGCAGGGGGTGGAGCAAGCCAGGCCTCAAACCTCGAGAAGCTCCAGCCCAAAAGGCAGCCAAACTCCAGCCCACCTCCGTGAGAATCTCAAGAGCAGGGGGTGGAGCAAGCCAGGCCTCAAACCACGAGAAGCTCCAGCCCAAAAGGCAGCCAAAATGCAGCCCACCTCCGGGAGAATCTCAAGAGCAGGGGGTGGAGCACGCCAGGCCTCAAACCACGAGAAGCTCCAGCCCAAAAGGCAGCAAAAATGCAGCCCACATCCGGGAGAATCTCAAGAGCAGGGGGTGGAGCAAGCCAGGCCTCACACCAGGAGAAGCTCCAGCCCTAAAGGCAGCCAAAATGCAGCCCACATCCGGGAGAATCTCAAGAGCAGGGCGTGGAGCAAGCCAGGCCTCAAACCACGAGAAGCTCCAGCCCAAAAGGCAGCCAAAATCCAGCCCACATCCGGGAGAATCTCAAGAGCAGGGAGTGAATCAAGACAGGCCTCAAACCACGAGAAGCTCCAACCCAAAAGGCAGCCAAAATCCAGCCCACCTCCAGGAGAATCTCAAGAGCAGGGGGTGGAGCAAGCCAGGCCTCAAACCACGAGAAGCTCCAGCCCAAAATGCAGCCAAACTCCAGCCCACCTCCGTGAAAATCTCAAGAGCAGGGGGTGGAGCAAGCCAGGCCTCAAACTACGAGAAGCTCCAGCCCAAAAGGCAGCCAAAATGCAGCCCACATCCGGGAGAATCTCAAGAGCAGGGGGTGGAGCAAGCCAGGCCTCAAACCACGAGAAGCTCCAGCCGTAAAGGCAGCCAAAATGCAGCCCACCTCCGGGAGAATCTCAAGAGCAGGGGGTGGAGCAAGCCAGGCCTCAAACCTCGAGAAGCTCCAGCCCAAAATGCAGCCAAACTCCAGCCCACCTCCATGAGAATCTCAAGAGTAGGGGGTGGAGCAAGCCAGGCCTCAAACTATGAGAAGGTCCAGCCCAAAAGGCAGCCAAAATGCAGCCCACATCCGGGAGAATCTCAAGAGCAGGGGGTGGAGCAAGCCAGGCCTCAAACCACGAGAAGCTCCAGCCCTAAAGGCAGCCAAAATCCAGCCCACATCCGGGAGAATCTCAAGAGCAGGGGCTGGAGCAAGCCAGGCCTCAAACCATGAGAAGCTCCAGCTCAAAATGCAGCGAAAATGCAGCCCACCTATGGGAGAAGCTCAAGAGCAGTGGGTGGAGCAAGCCAGGCCTCAAACCACGAGAAGCTCCAGCCCAAAAGACAGTAAAACTCCAGCCCACATCCGGGAGAATCTCAAGAGCAGGGGGTGGAGCAAGACAGGCCTCAAACCACGAGAAGCTCCAGCCCAAAATGCAGCCAAAATGCAGCCCACCTGCGGGAGAATTTCAAGAGCAGGGGGTGGATCAAGACAGGCCTCAAACCACGAGAAGCTCCAGCCGTAAATGCAGCCAAAATCCAGCCCACGTCCGGGAGAATCTCAAGAGCAGGGGGTGGAGCAAGACAGGCCTCAAACCTCGAGAAGCTCCAGCCCAAAAGGCAGCCAAAATGCAGTCCACATCCGGGAGAATCTCAAGAGCAGGGGGTGGAGCAAGCCAGGCCTCAAACCACGAGAAGCTCCAGCCCAAAAGAAAGCGAAACTCCAGCCCACCTCCGTGAGAATCTCAAGAGCAGGGGGTGGAGCAAGCCAGGCCTCAAACCTCGAGAAGCTCCAGCCCAAAAGGCAGCCAAACTCCAGCCCACCTCCGTGAGAATCTCAAGAGCAGGGGGTGGAGCAAGCCAGGCCTCAAACCACGAGAAGCTCCAGCCCAAAAGGCAGCCAAAATGCAGCCCACATCCGGGAGAATCTCAAGAGCAGGGCGTGGAGCAAGCCAGGCCTCAAACCACGAGAAGCTCCAGCCCAAAAGGCAGCCAAAATGCAGCCCACATCCGGGAGAATCTCAAGAGCAGGGGGTGGAGCAAGCCAGGCCTCAAACCACGAGAAGCTCCAGCCGTAAAGGCAGCCAAAATCCAGCCCACCTCCAGGAGAATCTCAAGAGCAGGGGGTGGAGCAAGCCAGGCCTCAAACCACGAGAAGCTCCAGCCCTAAAGGCAGCCAAAATGCAGCCCACATCCGGGAGAATCTCAAGAGCAGGGGCTGGAGCAAGCCAGGCCTCAAACCATGAGAAGCTCCAGCCCAAAAGAAAGCCAAACTCCAGCCCACCTCCGGGAGAATCTCAAGAGCAGGGGGTGGAGCAAGCCAGGCCTCAAACCTCGAGAAGCTCCAGCCCAAAATGCAGCCAAACTCCAGCCCACCTCCGTGAGAATCTCAAGAGCAGGCGGTGGAGCAAGCCAGGCCTCAAACCACGAGAAGCTCCAGCCCAAAAGGCAGCCAAAATACAGCCCACATCCGGGAGAATCTCAAGAGCAGGGGGTGGAGCAAGCCAGGCCTCAAACCACGAGAAGCTCCAGCCCAAAAGGCAGCCAAAATCCAGCCAAGTCTGGGAGAATGTCAAGAGCAGGGGGTGGAGCAAGCCAGGCCTCAAACCAGGAGAAGCTCCAGCCCAAAAGGCAGCCAAAATGCAGCCCACATCCGGGAGAATCTCAAGAGCGGGGGGTGGATCAAGACAGGCCTCAAACCACGAGAAGCTCCAGCCGTAAAGGCAGCCAAAATGCAGCCCACGTCCGGGAGAATCTCAAGAGCAGGGGGTGGAGCAAGACAGGCCTCAAACCAGGAGAAGCTCCAGCCCAAAAGGCAGCCAAAATGCAGCCCACATGCGGGAGAATCTCAAGAGCAGGGGTTGGAGCAAGCCAGGGCTCAAACCACGAGAAGCTCCAGCCCAAAAGGCAGCCAAAATGCAGCCCACATCCGGGAGAATCTCAAGAGCAGGGGGTGGAGCAAGCCAGGCCTCAAACCACGAGAAGCTCCAGCCGTAAAGGCAGCAAAAATGCAGCCCACCTCCAGGAGAATCTCAAGAGCAGGGGGTGGAGCAAGCCAGGCCTCAAACCTCGAGAAGCTCCAGCCCAAAATGCAGCCAAAATCCAGCCCACATCCGGGAGAATCTCAAGAGCAGGGGGTGGAGCAAGCCAGGCCTCAAACCACGAGAAGCTCCAGCCCAAAAGGCAGCCAAAATCCAGCCCACATCCGGGAGAATATCAAGAGCAGGGGGTGGAGAAAGCAAGGCCTCAAACCACGAGAAGCTCCAGCCCAAAATGCAGCCAAAATGCAGCCCACCTGCGGGAGAATTTCAAGAGCAGGGGGTGGATCAAGACAGGCATCAAACCACGAGAAGCTCCAGCCGTAAAGGCAGCCAAAATCCAGCCCACGTCCGGGAGAATCTCAAGAGCAGGGGGTGGAGCAAGACAGGCCTCAAACCAGGAGAAGCTCCAGCCCAAAAGGCAGCCAAAATGCAGCCCACATCCAGGAGAATCTCAAGAGCAGGGGGTGGAGCAAGCCAGGCCTCAAACCACGAGAAGCTCCAATCCAAAATGCAGCCAAACTCCAGCCCACCTCCGTGAGAATCTCAAGAGCAGGCGGTGGAGCAAGCCAGGCCTCAAACCACGAGAAGCTCCAGCCCAAAATGCAGCCAAAATGCAGCCCACGTCCGGGAGAATCTCAAGAGCAGGGGGTGGAGCAAGCCAGGCCTCAAACCACGAGAAGCTCCAGGCCAAAAGGCAGCCAAAATGCAGCCCACATCCGGGAGAATCTCAAGAGCAGGGGGTGGAGCAAGCCAGGCCTCAAACTACGAGAAGCTCCAGCCCAAAAGGCAGCCAAAATCCAGCCCACATCCGGGAGAATCTCAAGAGAAGGGGGTGGAGCAAGCCAGGCCTCAAACCACGAGAAGCTCCAGCCCAAAAGGCAGCCAAAATGCAGCCCACATCCAGGAGAAAATCAAGAGCAGGGTGTGGAGCAAGCCAGGCCTCAAACCACGAGAAGCTCCAGCCCAAAAGGCAGCCAAAATGCAGCTCACATCCGGAAGAATATCAAGAGCAGGGGTTGGAGCAAGCCAGGGCTCAAACCACGAGAAGCTCCAGCCCAAAAGAAAGCCAAACTCCAGCCCACATCCGTGAGAATCTCAAGAGCAGGGGGTGGAGCAAGCCAGGCCTCAAACCTCGAGAAGCTCCAGCCCAAAAGGCAGCCAAACTCCAGCCCACCTCCGTGAGAATCTCAAGAGCAGGGGGTGGAGCAAGCCAGGCCTCAAACCACGAGAAGCTCCAGCCCAAAAGGCAGCCAAAATGCAGCCCACCTCCGGGAGAATCTCAAGAGCAGGGGGTGGAGCACGCCAGGCCTCAAACCACGAGAAGCTCCAGCCCAAAAGGCAGCAAAAATGCAGCCCACATCCGGGAGAATCTCAAGAGCAGGGGGTGGAGCAAGCCAGGCCTCAAACCAGGAGAAGCTCCAGCCCTAAAGGCAGCCAAAATGCAGCCCACATCCGGGAGAATCTCAAGAGCAGGGCGTGGAGCAAGCCAGGCCTCAAACCACGAGAAGCTCCAGCCCAAAAGGCAGCCAAAATCCAGCCCACATCCGGGAGAATCTCAAGAGCAGGGAGTGAATCAAGACAGGCCTCAAACCACGAGAAGCTCCAACCCAAAAGGCAGCCAAAATCCAGCCCACCTCCAGGAGAATCTCAAGAGCAGGGGGTGGAGCAAGCCAGGCCTCAAACCACGAGAAGCTCCAGCCCAAAATGCAGCCAAACTCCAGCCCACCTCCGTGAAAATCTCAAGAGCAGGGGGTGGAGCAAGCCAGGCCTCAAACTACGAGAAGCTCCAGCCCAAAAGGCAGCCAAAATGCAGCCCACATCCGGGAGAATCTCAAGAGCAGGGGGTGGAGCAAGCCAGGCCTCAAACCACGAGAAGCTCCAGCCGTAAAGGCAGCCAAAATGCAGCCCACCTCCGGGAGAATCTCAAGAGCAGGGGGTGGAGCAAGCCAGGCCTCAAACCTCGAGAAGCTCCAGCCCAAAATGCAGCCAAACTCCAGCCCACCTCCATGAGAATCTCAAGAGTAGGGGGTGGAGCAAGCCAGGCCTCAAACTATGAGAAGGTCCAGCCCAAAAGGCAGCCAAAATGCAGCCCACATCCGGGAGAATCTCAAGAGCAGGGGGTGGAGCAAGCCAGGCCTCAAACCACGAGAAGCTCCAGCCCTAAAGGCAGCCAAAATCCAGCCCACATCCGGGAGAATCTCAAGAGCAGGGGGTGGAGCAAGCCAGGCCTCAAACCACGAGAAGCTCCAGCTCAAAATGCAGCGAAAATGCAGCCCACCTATGGGAGAAGGTCAAGAGCAGTGGGTGGAGCAAGCCAGGCCTCAAACCACGAGAAGCTCCAGCCCAAAAGAAAGCCAAACTCCAGCCCACCTCCGTGAGAATCTCAAGAGCAGGGGGTGGAGCAAGCCAGGCCTCAAACCAAGAGAAGATCCAGCCCAAAAGGCAGCCAAAATGCAGCCCACATCCGGGAGAATCTCAAGAGCAGGGAGTGGATCAAGACAGGCCTCAAACCATGAGAAGCTGCAGCCGTAAAGGCAGCCAAAATGCAGCCCACCTCCGGGAGAATCTCAAGAGCAGGGGGTGGAGCAAGCCAGGCCTCAAACCACGAGAAGCTCCAGCCCAAAAGGCAGCCAAAATGCAGCCCACATCCGGGAGAATCTCAAGAGCAGGGGGTGGAGCAAGCCAGGCCTCAAACCACGAGAAGCTCCAACCCAAAAGGCAGCCAAAATGCAGCCCACATCCGGGAGAAAATCAAGAGCAGTTTGTGGAGCAAGCCAGGCCTCAAACCATGAGAAGCTCCAGCCCAAAAGGCAGCCAAAATGCAGCTCAGCTCCGGGAGAATATCAAGAGCAGGGGTTGGAGCAAGCCAGGGCTCAAACCACGAGAAGCTCCAGCCCAAAAGAAAGCCAAACTCCAGCCCACCTCCGGGAGAATCTCAAGAGCAGGGGGTGGAGCAAGCCAGGCCTCAAACCACGAGAAGCTCCAGCCCAAAAAGCAGCCAAAATGCAGCTCACATCCGGGAGAATCTCAAGAGCAGGGAGTGGATCAAGACAGGCCTCAAACCACGAGAAGCTCCAGCCGTAAATGCAGCCAAAATCCAGACCACCTCCATGAGAATCTCAAGAGCAGGGGGTGGAGCAAGCCAGGCCTCAAACCACGAGAAGCTCCAGCCCAAAAGGCAGCCAAAATGCAGCCCACCTCCGGGAGAATATCAAGAGCAGAGGTTGGAGCAAGCCAGGCCTCAAACTACGAGAAGCTCCAGCCCAAAAGGCAGCCAAAATCCAGCCCACATCCGGGAGAAAATAAAGAGCAGGGGGTGGAGCAAGCCAGGCCTCAAACCACGAGAAGCTCCAGCCCAAAAGGCAGCCAAAATGCAGCCCACATCCGGGAGAATCTCAAGAGCAGGGGGTGGAGCAAGCCAGGCCTCAAACCACGAGAAGCTCCAGCCCAAAATGCAGTCAAACTCCAGCCCACATCCGGGAGAATCTCAAGAGCAGGGGGTGGAGCAAGCCAGGCCTCAAACCAGGAGAAGCTCCAGCTCAAAATGCAGCCAAAATGCAGCCCACCTGCGGGAGAATCTCAAGAGCAGGGGGTGGATCAAGCCAGGCCTCAAACCACGAGAAGCTCCAGCCCAAAAGGCAGCCAAAATCCAGCCCACGTCCGGGAGAATCTCAAGAGCAGGGGGTGGAGCAAGCCAGGCCTCAAACCACGAGAAGCTCCAGCCCAAAAGGCAGACAAACTCCAGCCCACCTCTGAGAGAATCTCAAGAGCAGGGAGTGGAGTAAGCCAGGCCTCAAACCACGAGAAGCTCCAGCCCCAAAGGCAGCCAAAATGCAGCCCACATCCTAGAGAATATCAAGAGCAGGGGGTGGAGCAAGCCAGGCCTCAAACCACGAGAAGCTCCAGCCCAAAATGCAGCCAAACTCAAGCCCACATCCGGGAGAATCTCAAGAGCAGGGGCTGGAGCAATCCAGGCCTCAAACCACGAGAAGCTCCAGCCCAAAAGGCAGCCAAACTCCAGCCCACATCCGGGAGAATATCAAGAGCAGGGGGTGGAGCAAGCCAGGCCTCAAACCACGAGAAGCTCCAGCCCTAAAGGCAGCCAAAATGCAGCCCACATCCGGGAGAATCTCAAGAGCAGGGGGTGGAGCAAGCCAGGCCTCAAACCACGAGAAGCTCCAGCCCAAAAGGCAGCCAAAATGCAGCCCACATGCGGGAGAATATCAAGAGCAGGGGGTGGAGCAAGCCAGGCTTCAAACCACGGGAAACTCCAGCCCAAAAGGCAGCCAAACTCCAGCCCACATCCGGGACAATATCAAGAGCAGGGGGTGGAGCAAGCCAGGCCTCAAACCACGAGAAGCTCCAGCCCAAAAGGCAGCCAAAATGCAGCCCACATGCGGGAGAATCTCAAGAGCAGGGGGTGGAGCAAGCCAGGCCTCAAACCACAAGAAGCTCCAGCCCAACAGGCAGCCAAAATGCAGCCCACATCCGGGAGAATCTCAAGAGCAGTTGGTGGAGCAAGCCAGGCCTCAAACCACGAGAAGCTCCAGCCCAAAAGACAGCCAAAATGCAGCCCACATCCGGGAGAATCTCAAGAGCAGGGGGTGGAGCAAGCCAGTCTTCAAACCAGGGGAAGCTCCAGCCCAAAAGGCAGCCAAACTCCAGACCACATCCGGGACAATATAAAGAGAAGGGGGTGGAGCAAGCCAGGCCTCAAGCCACGAGAAGCTCCACCCCAAAATGTAGCCAAACTCCAGCCCACATCCGGGAGAATCTCAAGAGCAGGTGGTAGAGCAAGCCAGGCCTCAAACCACGAGAAGCTCCAGCCCTAAAGGCAGCCAAAATGCAGCCCACCTCCGGGAGAATCTCAAGAGCAGGTGGTAGAGCAAGCCAGGCCTCAAACCACGAGAAGCTCCAGCCCAAAAGGCAGCCAAAATGCAGCCCACATCCAGGAGAATCTCAAGAGCAGGGGGTGGAGCAAGCCAGGCCTCAAACCACGAGAAGCTCCAGCCCAAAAGACAGCCAAAATCCAGCCCACATCCGGGAGAATCTCAAGAGCAGGGGGTGGAGCAAGCCAGGCCTCAAACCAGGAGAAGCTCCAGCCCAAAAGGCAGCCAAAGTCCAGCCCACCTCCGGGAGAATCTCAAGAGCAGGGTGTGGAGCAAGCCAGGCCTCAAACCACGAGAAGCTCCAACCCAAAAGGCAGCCAAAATCCAGCCCACATCCGGGAGAATCTCAAGAGCAGGGGGTGGAGCAAGCCAGGCCTCAAACCAGGAGAAGCTCCAGCCCAAAAGGCAGCCAAAATCCAGCCCACATCCGGGAGAATATCAAGAGCAGGGGGTGGAGAAAGCCAGGCCTCAAACCACGGGAAGCTCCAGCTCAAAATGCAGCGAAAATGCAGCCCACCTCCGGGAGAATATCAAGAGCAGGGGGTGGAGCAAGCCAGGCCTCAAACCACGAGAAGCTCCAGCCCAAAAGGCAGTCAAACTCCAGCCCACATCCGGGAGAATCTCAAGAGCAGGGGGTGGAGCAAGTCAGGCCTCAAACCACGAGAAGCTCCAGCCCAAAAGGCAGCCAAAATCCAGCCCACGTCCGGGAGAATCTCAAGAGCAGGGGGTGGAGCAAGACAGGCCTCAAACCACGAGAAGTTGAAGCCCAAAGGCAGCCAAAATGCAGCCCACATCCGGGAGAATCTCAAGAGCAGGGGGTGGAGCAAGCCAGGCCTCAAACCACGAGAAGCTCCAGCCCAAAATGCAGCCAAAATCCAGCCCACGTCCGGGAGAATCTCAAGAGCAGGGGGTGGAGCAAGACAGGCCTCAAACCACGAGAATTTGAAGCCCAAAGGCAGCCAAAATGCAGCCCACATCCGGGAGAATCTCAAGAGCAGGGGGTGGAGCAAGCCAGGCCTCAAACCACGAGAAGCTCCAGCCCAAAAGGCAGCCAAAATCCAGCCCACGTCCGGGAGAATCTCAAGAGGAGGGGGTGGAGCAAGACAGGCCTCAAACCACGAGAAGTTGAAGCCCAAAATGCAGCCAAAATGCAGCCCACATCTGGGAGAATCTCAAGAGCAGGGGGTGGAGCAAGCCAGGCCTCAAACCACGAGAAGCTTCAGCTCAAAATGCAGCCAAAATGCAGCCCACCTCTGGGAGAATCTCAAGAGCAGGGGGTGGAGCAAGCAAGGCCTCAAACCACGAGAAGCTCCAGCCCAAAATGCAGCCAAAATGCAGCCCACATCGGGGAGAATCTCAAGAGCAGGGGGTGGAGAAAGCCAGGCCTCAAACCATGAGAAGCTCCAGCCGTAAAGGCAGCCAAAATCCAGCCCACATCCGGGAGAATCTGAAGAGCAGGGGGTGGAGCAAGCCAGGCCTCAAACCACGAGAAGCTCCAGCCGTAAATGCAGCCAAAATCCAGCCCACATCCGGGAGAATATCAAGAGCAGGGGGTGGAGCAAGCCAGGCCTCAAACCACGAGAAGCTCCAGCCCAAAAGGCAGCCAAAATGCAGCCCACCTGCGGGAGAATCTCAAGAGCAGGGGGTGGAGCAAGCCAGGCCTCAAACCACGAGAATCTCCAGCCCAAAAGGCAGCCAAACTCCAGCGCACCTCCGGGAGAATCTCAAGAGCAGGGGGTGGAGCAAGCCAGGCCTCAAACCACGAGAAGCTCCAGCCCAAAAGGCAGCCAAACTCCAGCCCACATCCAGGAGAATATCAAGAGCAAGGGGGTGGAGCAAGCCAGGCCTCAAACTCCGAGAAGCTCCAGCCGTAAAGGCAGCCAAAATCCAGCCCACATAAGGGAGAATCTCAAGAGCAGGGGGTGGAGCAAGCCAGGCCTCAAACCACGAGAAGCTCCAGCCGTAAAGGCAGCCAAAATCCAGCCCATGTCCGGGAGAATCTCAAGAGCAGGGGGTGGAGCAAGCCAGGCCTCAAACCACGAGAAGCTCCAGCCCAAAAGGCAGCCAAAATGCAGCCCACATCCGGGAGAAACTCAAGAGCAGGGGGTGGAGCAAGCCAGGCCTCAAACCACAAGAAGCTCCAGCCCAAAATTCAGCCACAATCCAGCCCACATCCAGGAGAATCTCAAGAGAAGGGGTTGGAGCAAGCCACGCCTCAAACCACGAGAAGCTCCAGCCCAAAAGGCAGCCAAAATCCAGCTCACATCAGGGAGAATATCTAGAGCAGGTTTTGGAGCAATTCAGGGCTCAAACCATGAGAAGCTCCAGCCCAAAAGGCAGCCAAAATCCAGCCCACATCCGGGAGAACCTCAAGAGCAGGGGGTGGAGCAAGCCAGGCCTCAAACCACGAGAAGCTCCAGCCCAAAAGGCAGCCAAAATCCAGCTCACATCAGGGAGAATATCAAGAGCAGGTTTTGGAGCAATTCAGGGCTCACACCTCGAGAAGCTCCAGCCCAAAATGCAGACAAAATACAGCCCACATCCGAGAGAATCTCAAGAGCAGGGGGTTGGAGCAAGCGAGGCTTCAAACCAGGGGAAGCTCCAGCCCAAAAGGCAGCCAAACTCCAGACCACATCCGGGACAATATCAAGAGCAGGGGGTGGAGCAAGCCAGGCCTCAAACCACGAGAAGCTCCAGCCCAAAAGGCAGCCAAAATGCAGCCCACCTGCGGGAGAATCTCAAGAGCAGGGGGTGGAGCAAGCCAGGCCTGAAACCACGAGAAGCTCCAGCCCAAGAATCAGCCAAAATGCAGCCCACATCCGGGAGAAAATCAAGAGCAGGGGGTGGAGCAAGCCAGGCCTCAAACCACGAGAATCTCCAGCCCAAAAGGCAGCCAAACTCCAGCGCACCTCCGGGATAATCTCAAGAGCAGGGGGTGGAGCAAGCCAGGCCTCAAACCACGAGAAGCTCCAGCCCAAAATGCAGCCAAAATGCAGCCCACCTCCGGGAGAATCTCAAGAGCAGGGCGTGGAGCAAGCCAGGCCTCAAACCACAAGAATCTCCAGCCCAAAATGCAGCCAAAATGCAGCTCACATCCGGGAGAATATCAAGAGCAGGGGTTGGAGCAAGCCAGGGCTCAAACCACGAGAAGCTCCAGCCCAATAGAAAGCCAAACTCCAGCCCACATCCGGGAGAATCTCAAGAGCAGGGTTTGGAGCAAGCCAGGCCTCAAACCACGAGAACCTCCAGCCCAAAATGCAGCCATAATCCAGCCCACCTCCGGGAGAATTTCAAGAGCAGGGGGTGGAGCAAGCCAGGCCTGAAACCACGAGAAGCTCCAGCCCAAGAATCAGCCAAAATGCAGCCCACATCCGGGAGAAAATCAAGAGCAGGGGTTGGAGCAAGCCAGGCCTCAAACCACGAGAATCTCCAGCCCAAAAGGCAGCCAAACTCCAGCGCACCTCCGGGATAAGCTCAAGAGCAGGGGGTGGAGCAAGCCAGGCCTCAAACCACGAGAAGCTCCAGCCCAAAAGGCAGCCAAACTCCAGCCCACATCCAGGAGAATATCAAGAGCAAGGGGGTGGAGCAAGCCAGGCCTCAAACCACGAGAAGCTCCAGCCCAAAAGGCAGCCAAAATCCAGCCCACTTCCGGGAGAAACTCAAGAGCAGGGGGTGGAGCAAGCCAGGCCTCAAACCACGAGAAGCTCCAGCCCAAAATGCAGCCAAAATGTAGCCCACCTCCGGGAGAATCTCAAGAGCAGGGCGTGGAGCAAGCCAGGCCTCAAACCACAAGAATCTCCACCCCAAAAGGCAGCCAAAATGCAGCTCACATCCGGGAGAATATCAAGAGCAGGGGTTGGAGCAAGCCAGGGCTCAAACCACGAGAAGCTCCAGCCCAATAGAAAGCCAAACTCCAGCCCACATCCGGGAGAATCTCAAGAGCAGGGGTTGGAGCAAGCCAGGCCTCAAACCACGAGAACCTCCAGCCCAAAATGCAGCCATAATCCAGCCCACCTCCGGGAGAATCTCAAGAGCAGGGGGTGGAGCAAGCCAGGCCTCAAACCACGAGAAGCTCCAGCCCAAAAGGCAGCCAAACTCCAGACCACCTCCGGGATAATCTCAAGAGCAGGGGGTGGAGCAAGACAGGCCTCACACCTCGAGAAGCTCCAGCCCAAAAGGCAGCCAAACTCCAGCCCACATCCAGGAGAATATCAAGAGCAAGGGGGTGGAGCAAGCCAGGCCTCAAACCACGAGAAGCTCCAGCCCAAAAGGCAGCCAAAATCCAGCACACATCCTGGAGAAAATCAATAGCAGGTTTTGGAGCAATTCAGGCCTCAAACCACGAGAAGCTCCAGCCCAAAAGGCAGCCAAAATGCAGCCCAGATCCGGGAGAATCTCAAGAACAGGGGGTGGAGCAAGCCAGGCCTCAAACCACGAGAAGCTCCAGCCCAAAATGCAGCCAAAATACAGCCCACATCCGGGAGAATCTCAAGAGCAGGGGGTGGAGCAAGCCAGGCCTCAAACCACGAGAAGCTCCAGCCCAAAAGGCAGCCAAAATGCAGCCCACATCCAGTAGAAAATCAAGAGCAGGGGGTGGAGCAAGCCAGGCCTCAAACCACGAGAAGCTCCAGCCCAAAATGCAGCCAAAATGCAGCTCACATCAGGGAGAATATCATGAACAGATTTTGGAGCAATTCAGGGCTCAAACCACGAGAAGCTCCAGCCCAAAACAAAGCCAAAATCCAGCCCACATCCGGGACAATATCAAGAGCAGGGGGTGGAGCAAGCCAGGCCTCAAACCACGAGAAACTCCAGCCCAAAAGGCAGCCAAAATGCAGCCCACATCCGGGAGAATATCAAGAGCAGGGGGTGGAGCAAGCCAGGCCTCAAACCACGAGAAGCTCCAGCCCAAAAGGCAGCCAAAATGCAGCCCACATCCGGGAGAATCTCAAGAGCAGGGGTTGGAGCAAGCCAGGCCTCACACCTCGAGAAGCTCCAGCCCAAAATGCAGCCAAACTCCAGCCCACATCCGGGAGAATCTCAAGAGCAGGGGTTGGAGCAAGCCAGGCCTCACACCTCGAGAAGCTCCAGCCCAAAATGCAGCCAAACTCCAGCCCACATCCGGGAGAAAATCAAGAGCAGGGGGTGGAGCAAGCCAGGCCTCAAACCACGAGAAGCTCCAGCCCAAAAGTCAGCCAAAATGCAGCCCACACCCGAGAGAATCTCAAGAGCAGGGGGTGGAGCAAGCCAGGCCTGAAACCACGAGAAGGTCCAGCCCAAGAATCAGCCAAAATGCAGCCCACATCCGGGAGAATCTCAAGAGCAGGGGGTGGAGCAAGCCAGGCCTCAAACCACGAGAATCTCCAGCCCAAAAGGCAGCCAAACTCCAGCGCACCTCCGGGATAATCTCAAGAGCAGGGGGTGGAGCAAGCCAGGCCTCAAACCACGAGAAGCTCCAGCCCAAAAGGCAGCCAAACTCCAGCCCACATCCAGGAGAATATCAAGAGCAAGGGGGTGGAGCAAGCCAGGCCTCAAACCACGAGAAGCTCCAGCCCAAAAGGCAGCCAAAATCCAGCCCACCTCCGGGAGAAACTCAAGAGCAGGGGGTGGAGCAAGCCAGGCCTCAAACCACGAGAAGCTCCAGCCCAAAAGGCAGCCAAAATGCAGCCCACATCCGGGAGAATCTCAAGAGCAGGGGGTGGAGCAAGCCAGGCCTCAAACCACAAGAATCTCCAGCCCAAAAGGCAGCCAAAATGCAGCCCACATCCGGGAGAATATCAAGAGCAGGGGTTGGAGCAAGCCAGGCCTCCAACCACGAGAAGCTCCAGCCCAAAAGAAAGCCAAACTCCAGCCCACATCCGGGAGAATCTCAAGAGCAGGGGCTGGAGCAAGCCAGGCCTCAAACCACGAGAACCTCCAGCCCAAAATGCAGCCATAATCCAGCCCAACTCCGGGAGAATCTCAAGAGCAGGGGGTGGAGCAAGCCAGGCCTCAAACCATGAGAAGCTCCAGCCCAAAAGGCAGCCAAACTCCAGCCCACCTCTGGGAGAATCTCAAGAGCAGGGGGTGGAGCAAGACAGGCCTCACACCACAAGAATCTCCAGCCCAAAAGGCAGCCAAAATGCAGCCCACATCCGGGAGAATATCAAGAGCAGGGGTTGGAGCAAGCCAGACCTCAAACCACGAGAAGCTCCAGCCCAAAAGAAAGCCAAACTCCAGCCCACATCCGGGAGAATCTCAAGAGCAGGGGCTGGAGCAAGCCAGGCCTCAAACCACGAGAACCTCCAACCCAAAATGCAGCCATAATCCAGCCCAACTCCGGGAGAATCTCAAGAGCAGGGGGTGGAGCAAGCCAGGCCTCAAACCATGAGAAGCTCCAGCCCAAAAGGCAGCCAAACTCCAGCCCACCTCCGGGATAATCTCAAGAGCAGGGGGTGGAGCAAGACAGGCCTCACACCTCGAGAAGCTCCAGCCCAAAAGGCAGCCAAACTCCAGCCCACATCCAGGAGAATATCAAGAGCAAGGGGGTGGAGCAAGCCAGGCCTCAAACCACGAGAAGCTCCAGCCCAAATGGCAGCCAAAATCCAGCACACATCCTGGAGAAAATCAAGAGCAGGTTTTGGAGCAATTCAGGGCTCAAACCACGAGAAGCTCCAGCCCAAAAGGCAGCCAAACTCCAGCCCACATCCGGGAGAATCTCAAGAGCAGGGGGTGGAGCAAGCCAGGCCTCAAACCACGAGAAGCTCCAGCCCAAAATGCAGCCAAATACAGCCCACATCCGGGAGAATCTCAAGAGCAGGGGGTGGAGCAAGCCAGGCCTCAAACCACGAGAACCTCCAGCCCAAAAGGCAGCCAAAATGCAGCCCACATCCAGTAGAAACTCAAGAGCAGGGGGTGGAGCAAGCCAGGGCTCAAACCACGAGAAGCTCCAGCCCAAAAGAAAGCCAAACTCCAGCCCACATCCGGGAGAATCTCAAGAGCAGGGGCTGGAGCAAGCCAGGCCTCAAACCACGAGAAGCTCCAGCCCAAAATGCAGCCATAATCCAGCCCAACTCCGGGAGAATCTCAAGAGCAGGGGGTGGAGCAAGCCAGGCCTCAAACCATGAGAAGCTCCAGCCCAAAAGGCAGCCAAACTCCAGCCCACCTCCGGGATAATCTCAAGAGCAGGGTGTGGAGCAAGACAGGCCTCACACCTCGAGAAGCTCCAGCCCAAAAGGCAGCCAAACTCCAGCCCACATCCAGGAGAATATCAAGAGCAAGGGGGTGGAGCAAGCCAGGCCTCAAACCACGAGAAGCTCCAGCCCAAATGGCAGCCAAAATCCAGCACACATCCTGGAGAAAATCAAGAGCAGGTTTTGGAGCAATTCAGGGCTCAAACCACGAGAAGCTCCAGCCCAAAAGGCAGCCAAACTCCAGCCCACATCCGGGAGAATCTCAAGAGCAGGGGGTGGAGCAAGCCAGGCCTCAAACCACGAGAAGCTCCAGCCCAAAATGCAGCCAAATACAGCCCACATCCGGGAGAATCTCAAGAGCAGGGGGTGGAGCAAGCCAGGCCTCAAACCACGAGAACCTCCAGCCCAAAAGGCAGCCAAAATGCAGCCCACATCCAGTAGAAACTCAAGAGCAGGGGGTGGAGCAAGCCAGGCCTCAAACCACGAGAAGCTCCAGCCCAAAATGCAGCCAAAATCCAGCTCACATCAGGGAGAATATCATGAGCAGGTTTTGGAGCAATTCAGGGCTCAAACCACGAGAAGCTCCAGCCCAAAACAAAGCCAAAATGCAGCCCACATCCGGGAGAATATCAAGAGCAGGGGGTGGAGCAAGCCAGGCCTCAAACCACGAGAAACTCCAGCCCAAAAGGCAGCCAAACTCCAGCCCACCTCCGTGAGAATATCAAGAGCAGGGGGTGGAGCAAGCCAGGCCTCAAACCACGAGAAGCTCCAGCCCAAAAGGCAGCCAAAATGCAGCCCACATCCGGGATAATATCAAGAGCAGGGGTTGGAGCAAGCCAGACCTCAAACCACGAGAAGCTCCAGCCCAAAAGGCAGCCAAACTCCAGCCCACCTCCGGGATAATCTCAAGAGCAGGGGGTGGAGGAAGACAGGCCTCACACCTCGAGAAGCTCCAGCCCAAAAGGCAGCCAAACTCCAGCCCACATCCAGGAGAATCTCAAGAGCAAGGGGGTGGAGCAAGCCATGCCTCAAACCACGAGAAGCTCCAGCCCAAAAGGCAGCCAAACTCCAGCCCACATCCGGGAGAATATCAAGAGCAGGGGGTGGAGCAAGCCAGGCCTCAAACCACGAGAAGCTCCAGCCCAAAAGGCAGCCAAAATGCAGCCCACATCCGGGAGAATATCAAGAGCAGGGGTTGGAGCAAGCCAGGCCTCAAACCACGAGAAGCTCCAGCCCAAAAGGCAGCCAAAATGCAGCCCACATCCGGGAGAATCTCAAGAGCAGGGGATGGAGCAAGCCAGGCCTCAAACCACGAGAAGCTCCAGCCCAAAAGGCAGCCAAAATGCAGCCCACATCCGGGAGAATCTCAAGAGCAGGGGTTGGAGCAAGCCAGGCCTCACACCTCGAGAAGCTCCAGCCCAAAATGCAGCCAAACTCCAGCCCACATCCGGGAGAATCTCAAGAGCAGGGGTTGGAGCAAGCCAGGCCTCAAACCACGAGAAGCTCCAGCCCAAAAGGCAGCCAAAATACAGCCCACATCCGGGAGAAAATCAAGAGCAGGGGGTGGAGCAAGCCAGGCCTCAAACCACGAGAAGCTCCAGCCCAAAAGGCAGCCAAAATGCAGCCCACCCCCGAGAGAATCTCAAGAGCAGGGGGTGGAGCAAGCCAGGCCTGAAACCACGAGAAGGTCCAGCCCAAGAATCAGCCAAAATGCAGCCCACATCCGGGAGAATCTCAAGAGCAGGGGGTGGAGCAAGCCAGGCCTCAAACCACGAGAATCTCCAGCCCAAAAGGCAGCCAAACTCCAGCGCACCTCCGGCATAATCTCAAGAGCAGGGGGTGGAGCAAGCCAGGCCTCAAACCACGAGAAGCTCCAGCCCAAAAGGCAGCCAAACTCCAGCCCACATCCAGGAGAATATCAAGAGCAAGGGGGTGGAGCAAGCCAGGCCTCAAACCACGAGAAGCTCCAGCCCAAAAGGCAGCCAAAATCCAGCCCACCTCCGGGAGAAACTCAAGAGCAGGGGTTGGAGCAAGCCAGGGCTCAAACCACGAGAAGCTCCAGCCCAAAAGGAAGCCAACATCCAGCACACATCCGGGAGAATCTCAAGAGCAGGGGCTGGAGCAAGCCAGGCCTCAAACCACGAGAACCTCCAGCCCAAAATGCAGCCATAATCCAGCCCACCTCCGGGAGAATCTCAAGAGCAGGGGGTGGAGCAAGCCAGGCCTCAAACCAGGAGAAGCTCCAGCCCAAAAGGCAGCCAAACTCCAGCCCACCTCCGGGATAATCTCAAGAGCAGGGGGTGGAGCAAGACAGGCCTCACACCTCGAGAAGCTCCAGCCCAAAAGGCAGCCAAACTCCAGCCCACATCCAGGAGAATATCAAGAGCAAGGGGGTGGAGCAAGCCAGGCCTCAAACCACGAGAAGCTCCAGCCCAAATGGCAGCCAAAATCCAGCACACATCCTGGAGAAAATCAAGAGCAGGTTTTGGAGCAATTCAGGGCTCAAACCACGAGAAGCTCCAGCCCAAAAGGCAGCCAAACTCCAGCCCACATCCGGGAGAATCTCAAGAGCAGGGGGTGGAGCAAGCCAGGCCTCAAACCACGAGAAGCTCCAGCCCAAAATGCAGCCAAATACAGCCCACATCCGGGAGAATGTCAAGAGCAGGGGGTGGAGCAAGCCAGGCCTCAAACCAGGAGAACCTCCAGCCCAAAAGGCAGCCAAAATGCAGCCCACATCCAGTAGAAACTCAAGAGCAGGGGGTGGAGCAAGCCAGGCCTCAAACCACGAGAAGCTCCAGCCCAAAATGCAGCCAAATACAGCCCACATCCGGGAGAATCTCAAGAGCAGGGGGTGGAGCAAGCCAGGCCTCAAACCACGAGAACCTCCAGCCCAAAAGGCAGCCAAAATGCAGCCCACATCCAGTAGAAACTCAAGAGCAGGGGGTGGAGCAAGCCAGGGCTCAAACCACGAGAAGCTCCAGCCCAAAAGGCAGCCAAACTCCAGCCCACATCCGGGAGAATCTCAAGAGCAGGGGCTGGAGCAAGCCAGGCCTCAAACCACGAGAACCTCCAGCCCAAAATGCAGCCATAATCCAGCCTAACTCCGGGAGAATCTCAAGAGCAGGGGGTGGAGCAAGCCAGGCCTCAAACCATGAGAAGCTCCAGCCCAAAAGGCAGCCAAACTCCAGCCCACCTCCGGGATAATCTCAAGAGCAGGGGGTGGAGCAAGACAGGCCTCACACCTCGAGAAGCTCCAGCCCAAAAGGCAGCCAAACTCCAGCCCACATCCAGGAGAATCTCAAGAGCAAGGGGGTGGAGCAAGCCATGCCTCAAACCACGAGAAGCTCCAGCCCAAAAGGCAGCCAAACTCCAGCCCACATCCGGGAGAATATCAAGAGCAGGGGGTGGAGCAAGCCAGGCCTCAAACCACGAGAAGCTCCAGCCCAAAAGGCAGCCAAAATGCAGCCCACATCCGGGAGAATATCAAGAGCAGGGGTTGGAGCAAGCCAGGCCTCAAACCACGAGAAGCTCCAGCCCAAAAGGCAGCCAAAATCCAGCCCATATCCGGGAGAAAATCAAGAGCAGGGTGTGGAGCAAGCCAGGCCTCAAACCACGAGAAGCTCCAGCCCAAAAGGCAGCCAAACTCCAGCCCAGCTCCGTGAGAATCTCAAGAGCAGGGGTTGGAGCAAGCCAGGCCTCAAACCACGAGAAGCTCCAGCCCAAAAGGCAGCCAAAATGCAGCCCACATCCGGGAGAAAATCAAGAGCAGGGGGTGGAGCAAGCCAGGCCTCAAACCACGAGAAGCTCCAGCCCAAAAGGCAGCCAAAATGCAGCCCACCTGCGGGAGAATCTCAAGAGCAGGGGGTGGAGCAAGCCAGGCCTCAAACCACAAGAATCTCCAGCCCAAAAGGCAGCCAAAATGCAGCTCACATCCAGGAGAATATCAAGAGCAGGGGTTGGAGCAAGCCAGGGCTCAAACCACGAGAAGCTCCAGCCCAAAAGAAAGCCAAACTCCAGCCCACATCCGGGAGAATCTCAAGAGCAGGGGGTGGAGCAAGCCAGGCCTCAAACCACAAGAACCTCCAGCCCAAAATGCAGCCATAATCCAGCCCACCTCCGGGAGAATCTCAAGAGCAGGGGGTGGAGCAAGCCAGGCCTCAAACCACGAGAAGCTCCAGCCCAAAATGCAGCCATAATCCAGCCCACATCCGGGAGAATCTCAAGAGCAGGGGGTGGAGCAAGCCAGGCCTCAAACCACGAGAAGCTCCAGCCCAAAAGGCAGCCAAACTCCAGCCCACCTCCGGGATAATCTCAAGAGCAGGGGGTGGAGCAAGACAGGCCTCACACCTCGAGAAGCTCCAGCCCAAAAGGCAGCCAAACTCCAACCCACATCCAGGAGAATATCAAGAGCAAGGGGGTGGAGCAAGCCAGGCCTCAAACCACGAGAAGCTCCAGCCCAAAAGGCAGCCAAAATCCAGCACACATCCTGGAGAAAATCAAGAGCAGGTTTTGGAGCAATTCAGGGCTCAAACCACGAGAAGCTCCAGCCCAAAAGGCAGCCAAACTCCAGCCCACCTCCGGGAGAATCTCAAGAGCAGGGGGTGGAGCAAGCCAGGCCTCAAACCACGAGAACCTCCAGCCCAAAATGCAGCCAAAATACAGCCCACATCCGGGAGAATCTCAAGAGCAGGGGGTGGAGCAAGCCAGGCCTCAAACCTCGAGAAGCTCCAGCCCAAAAGGCAGCCAAAATGCAGCCCACATCCAGTAGAAAATGAAGAGCAGGGGGTGGAGCAAGCCAGGCCTCAAACCACGAGAAGCTCCAGCCCAAAATGCAGCCAAAATCCAGCTCACATCAGGGAGAATATCATGAGCAGGTTTTGGAGCAATTCAGGGCTCAAACTACGAGAAGCTCCAGCCCAAAACAAAGCCAAAATCCAGCCCACATCCGGGAGAATCTCAAGAGCAGGGGGTGGAGCAAGCCAGGCCTCAAACCACGAGAAACTCCAGCCCAAAAGGCAGCCAAACTCCAGCCCACCTCCGTGAGAATATCAAGAGCAGGGGGTGGAGGAAGCCAGGCCTCAAACCACGAGAAGCTCCAGCCCAAAAGGCAGCCAAAATGCAGCCCACATCCGGGATAATATCAAGAGCAGGGGTTGGAGCAAGCCAGACCTCAAACCACGAGAAGCTCCAGCCCAAAAGGCAGCCAAACTCCAGCCCACCTCCGGGATAATCTCAAGAGCAGGGGGTGGAGGAAGACAGGCCTCACACCTCGAGAAGCTCCAGCCCAAAAGGCAGCCAAACTCCAGCCCACATCCAGGAGAATCTCAAGAGCAAGGGGGTGGAGCAAGCCAGGCCTCAAACCACGAGAAGTTCCAGCCCAAAATGCAGCCAAATACAGCCCACATCTGGGAGAATCTCAAGAGCAGGGGTTGGAGCAAGCCAGGCCTCAAACCACGAGAAGCTCCAGCCCAAAAGGCAGCCAAAATGCAGCCCACATCCAGTAGAATATCAAGAGCAGGGGTTGGAGCAAGCCAGGCCTCAAACCACGAGAAGCTCCAGCCCAAAAGGCAGCCAAAATCCAGCCCATATCCGGGAGAAAATCAAGAGCAGGGGGTGGAGCAAGCCAGGCCTCAAACCACGAGAAGCTCCAGCCCAAAAGGCAGCCAAACTCCAGCCCAGCTCCGTGAGAATCTCAAGAGCAGGGGTTGGAGCAAGCCAGGCCTCAAACCACGAGAAGCTCCAGCCCAAAAGGCAGCCAAAATGCAGCCCACATCCGGGAGAAAATCAAGAGCAGGGGGTGGAGCAAGCCAGGCCTCAAACCACGAGAAGCTCCAGCCCAAAAGGCAGCCAAAATGCAGCCCACCTGCGGGAGAATCTCAAGAGCAGGGGGTGGAGCAAGCCAGGCCTGAAACCACGAGAAGCTCCAGACCAAGAACCAGCCAAACTCCAGCGCACCTCCGGGATAATCTCAAGAGCAGGGGGTGGAGCAAGCCAGGCCTCAAACCACGAGAAGCTCCAGCCAAAAAGGCAGCCAAACTCCAGCCCACATCCAGGAGAATATCAAGAGCAAGGGGGTGGAGGAAGCCAGGCCTCAAACCACGAGAACCTCCAGCCCAAAAGGCAGCCAAAATCCAGCCCACCTCCGGGAGAAACTCAAGAGCAGGGGGTGGAGCAAGCCAGGCCTCAAACCACAAGAATCTCCAGCCCAAAAGGCAGCCAAAATGCAGCTCACATCCAGGAGAATATCAAGAGCAGGGGGTGGAGCAAGCCAGGCCTCAAACCCCGAGAAGCTCCAGCCCAAAAGAAAGCCAAACTCCAGCCCACATCCGGGAGAATCTCAAGAGCAGGGGGTGGAGCAAGCCAGGCCTCAAACCACAAGAACCTCCAGCCCAAAATGCAGCCATAATCCAGCCCACCTCCGGGAGAATCTCAAGAGCAGGGGGTGGAGCAAGCCAGGCCTCAAACCACGAGAACCTCCAGCCCAAAATGCAGCCATAATCCAGCCCACCTCCGGGAGAATCTCAAGAGCAGGGGGTGGAGCAAGCCAGGCCTCAAACCACAAGAAGCTCCAGCCCAAAAGGCAGCCAAAATCCAGCACACATCCTGGAGAAAATCAAGAGCAGGTTTTGGAGCAATTCAGGGCTCAAACCACGAGAAGCTCCAGCCCAAAAGGCAGCCAAACTCCAGCCCACCTCCGGGAGAATCTCAAGAGCAGGCGGTGGAGCAAGCCAGGCCTCAAACCACGAGAAGCTCCAGCCCAAAAGGCAGCCAAAATACATCCCACATCCGGGAGAATCTCAAGAGCAGGGGGTGGAGCAAGCCAGGCCTCAAACCACGAGAAGCTCCAGCCCAAAAGGCAGCCAAAGTCCAGACCACATCTGGGAGAATCTCAAGAGCAGGGGGTGGAGCAAGCCAGGCCTCAAACCACAAGAAGCTCCAGCCCAAAAGGCAGCCAAAATCCAGCCCACGTCCGGGAGAATCTCAAGAGCAGGGTGTGGAGCAAGGCAGGCCTCAAACCACGAGAAGCTCCAGCCAAAAAGGCAGCCAAAATGCAGCCCACATCCGGGAGAATCTCAAGAGCAGGGGGTGGAGCAAGCCAGGCCTCAAACCACGAGAAGCTCCAGCCCAAAAGGCAGCCAACATCCAGCACACATCCGGGAGAAAATCAAGAGCAGGGGGTGGAGCAAGCCAGGCCTCAAACCACGAGAAGCTCCAGCCCAAAAGGCAGCCAAAATCCAGCCCACATCCGGGAGAACCTCAAGAGCAGGGGGTGGAGCAAGCCAGGCCTCAAACCACGAGAAGCTCCAGCCCAAAATGCAGCCAAAATGCAGCCCAGATCCGGGAGAATCTCAAGAACAGGGGGTGGAGCAAGCCAGGCCTCAAACCACGAGAAGCTCCAGCCCAAAAGGCAGCCAAAATCCAGCGCACATCCGGGACAATATCAAGAGCAGGGGGTTGGAGTAAGCCAGGCCGCAAACCACGAGAAGCTCCAGCCCAAAAGGCAGCCAAAATGCAGCCCACATCCGGGAGAATCTCAAGAGCAGGGGGTGGAGCAAGCCAGGCCTCAAACCACGAGAAGCTCCAGCCCAAAAGGCAGCCAAAATGCAGCCCACATCCGGGAGAACCTCAAGAGCAGGGGCTGGAGCAAGCCAGGCCTCAAACCACGAGAAGCTCCAGCCCAAAAGGCAGCCAAAATGCAGCCCACATCCAGGAGAATCTCAAGAGCAGGAGGTGGAGCAAGCCAGGCCTCAAACCACGAGAAGCTCCAGCCCAAAAGGCAGCCAAAATGCAGCCCACATCCGGGAGAAAATCAAGAGCAGGGGGTGGAGCAAGCCAGGCCTCAAACCACGAGAAGCTCCAGCCCAAAAGGCAGCCAAAATGCAGCCCACATCCAGGAGAATATCAAGAGCAGGGGGTGGAGCAAGCCAGGCCTCAAACCACGAGAAGCTCCAGCCCAAAAGGCAGCCAAAATGCAGCCCACATCCGGGAGAAAATCAAGAGCAAGGGGGTGGAGCAAGCCAGGCCTCAAACCACGAGAAGCTCCAGCCCAAAAGGCAGCCAAAATGCAGCCCACATCCGGGAGAATCTCAAGAGCAGGGGGTGGAGAAAGCCAGGCCTGAAACCACGAGAAGCTCCAGCCCAAGATTCAGCCAAAATGCAGCCCACATCCGGGAGAATCTCAAGAGCAGGGGGTGGAGCAAGCCAGGCCTCAAACCACGAGAACCTCCAGCCCAAAATGCAGCCATAATCCAGCCCACCTCCGTGAGAATCTCAAGAGCAGGGGGTGGAGCAAGCCAGGCCTCAAACCACGAGAAGCTCCAGCCCAAAAGGCAGCCAAACTCCAGCCCACCTCCGGGAGAATCTCAAGAGCAGGGGGTGGAGCAAGCCAGGCCTCAAACCACGAGAAGCTCCAGCCCAAAAGGCAGCCAAAATGCAGCTCACATCAGGGAGAATATCATGAGCAGGTTTTGGAGCAATTCAGGGCTCAAACCACGAGAAGCTCCAGCCCAAAACAAAGCCAAAATCCAGCCCACATCCGGGACAATATCAAGAGCAGGGGGTGGAGCAAGCCAGGCCTCAAACCACGAGAAGCTCCAGCCCAAAAGGCAGCCAAAATGCAGCCCACATCCAGGAGAATCTCAAGAGCAGGAGGTGGAGCAAGCCAGGCCTCAAACCACGAGAAGCTCCAGCCCAAAAGGCAGCCAAAATCCAGCCCACATCCGGGAGAAAATCAAGAGCAGGGGGTGGAGCAAGCCAGGCCTCAAACCACGAGAAGCTCCAGCCCAAAAGGCAGCCAAAATGCAGCTCACATCCAGGAGAATATCAAGAGCAGGGGGTGGAGCAAGCCAGGCCTCAAACCACGAGAAGCTCCAGCCCAAAAGGCAGCCAAAATGCAGCCCACATCCGGGAGAAAATCAAGAGCAAGGGGGTGGAGCAAGCCAGGCCTCAAACCACGAGAAGCTCCAGCCCAAAAGGCAGCCAAAATGCAGCCCACATCCGGGAGAATCTCAAGAGCAGGGGGTGGAGAAAGCCAGGCCTCAAACCACGAGAAGCTCCAGCCCAAGAATCAGCCAAAATGCAGCCCACATCCGGGAGAATCTCAAGAGCAGGGGGTGGAGCAAGCCAGGCCTCAAACCACGAGAACCTCCAGCCCAAAATGCAGCCATAATCCAGCCCACCTCCGGGAGAATCTCAAGAGCAGGGGGTGGAGCAAGCCAGGCCTCAAACCACGAGAAGCTCCAGCCCAAAAGGCAGCCAAACTCCAGCCCACCTCCGGGAGAATCTCAAGAGCAGGGGGTGGAGCAAGCCAGGCCTCAAACCACGAGAAGCTCCAGCCCAAAAGGCAGCCAAAATGCAGCTCACATCAGGGAGAATATCATGAGCAGGTTTTGGAGCAATTCAGGGCTCAAACCACGAGAAGCTCCAGCCCAAAACAAAGCCAAAATCCAGCCCACATCCGGGACAATATCAAGAGCAGGGGGTGGAGCAAGCCAGGCCTCAAACCACGAGAAGCTCCAGCCCAAAAGGCAGCCAAACTCCAGCCCACCTCCGTGAGAATCTCAAGAGCAGGGGGTGGAGCAAGCCAGGCCTCAAACCACGAGAAGCTCCAGCCCAAAAGGCAGCCAAAATCCAGACCACATCTGGGAGAATCTCAAGAGCAGGGGGTGGAGTAAGCCAGGCCTCAAACCACGAGAAGCTCCAGCCCAAAAGGCAGCCAAACTCCAGCCCATATCCGGGAGAATCTCAAGAGCAGGGGGTGGAGCAAGCCAGGCCTCACACCTCGAGAAGCTCCAGCCCAAAAGGCAGCCAAACTCCAGCCCACCTCCGTGAGAATCTCAAGAGCAGGGGGTGGAGCAAGGCAGGCCTCAAACCACGAGAAGCTCCAGCCCAAAAGGCAGCCAAAATGCAGCCCACATGCGGGAGAATCTCAAGAGCAGGGGGTGGAGCAAGCCAGGCCTCAAACCACGAGAAGCTCCAGCCCAAAAGGCAGCCAACATCCAGCCCACATCCGGGAGAAACTCAAGAGCAGGGGGTGGAGCAGGCCAGGCCTCAAACCACGAGAAGCTCCAGCCCAAAAGGCAACCAAAATGCAGCCCACATCCGGGAGAAAATAAAGAGCAGGGGGTGGAGCAAGCCAGGCCTCAAACCACGAGAAGCTCCAGCCCAAAATGCAGCCAAATCCAGCTCACATCAGGGAGAATATCAAGAGCAGGTTTTGGAGCAACTCAGGGCTAAAACCACGAGAAGCTCCAGCCCAAAAGGCAGCCAAAATGCAGCCCACCTCCGGGATAATCTCAAGAGCAGGGGGTGGAGCAAGACAGGCCTCAAACCACGAGAAGCTCCAGCCCAAAAGGCAGCCAAACTCCAGCCCAAATCCAGGAGAATATCAAGAGCAAGGGGGTGGAGCAAGCCAGGCCTCAAACCCCGAGAAGCTCCAGCCCAAAAGTCAGACAAAATCCAGCCCACATCCGGGAGAATCTCAAGAGCAGGGGGTGGAGCAAGCCAGGCCTCACACCTCGAGAAGCTCCAGACCAAAAGGCAGCCAAACTCCAGCCCACCTCCGTGAGAATCTCAAGAGCAGGGGTTGGAGCAAGCCAGGCCTCAAACCACGAGAAGCTCCAGCCCAAAATGCAGCCAAAATCCAGCCCACATCCGGGAGAATCTCAAGAGCAGGGGTTGGAGCAAGCCAGGCCTCAAACCACGAGAAGCTCCAGCCCTAAAGGCAGCCAAAATGCAGCCCACATGCGGGAGAATCTCAAGAGCAGGGGTTGGAGCAAGCCAGGGCTCAAACCACGAGAAGCTCCAGCCCAAACAGCAGCCAAAATGCAGCCCACATCCAGTAGAAAATCAAGAGCGGGAGGTGGAGCAAGCCAGGCCTCAAACCACGAGAAGCTCCAGCCCAAAATGCAGCCAAAATCCAGCTCACATCCAGGAAAATATCAAGAGCAGGTTTTGGAGCAATTCAGGGCTCAAACCACGAGAAGCTCCAGCCCAAAACAAAGCCAAAAGGCAGCCCACCTCCTGGAAAATATCAAGAGCAGGGGGTGGAGCAAGCCAGGCCTCAAACCACGAGAAACTCCAGCCCAAAATGCAGCCAAACTCCAGCCCACCTCCGTGAGATACTCAAGAGCAGGGGGTGGAGCAAGCCAGGCCTCAAACCACGAGAAGCTCCAGCCCAAAAGGCAGCCAAAATCCAGACCACATCCGGGAGAATATCAAGAGCAGGGGGTGGAGGAAGCCAGGCCTCAAACCACGAGAAGCTCCAGCCCAAAAGGCAGCCAAAATGCAGCCCACATCCGGGAGAATCTCAAGAGCAGGGGGTGGAGCAAGCCAGGCCTCAAACCACGAGAAGCTCCAGCCCAAAAGGCAGCCAACATCCAGCACACATCCGGGAGAAAATCAAGAGCAGGGGGTGGAGCAAGCCAGGCCTCAAACCACGAGAAGCTCCAGCCCAAAAGGCAGCCAACATCCAGCACACATCCGGGAGAATATCAAGAGCAGGGGGTGGAGCAAGCCAGGCCTCAAACCACGAGAAGCTCCAGCCCAAAAGGCAGCCAAAATGCAGCCCACATCCGGGAGAAAATCAAGAGCAGGGGGTGGAGCAAGCCAGGCCTCAAACCTCGAGAAGCTCCAGCCCAAAAGGCAGCCAAAATCCAGCCCACGTCCGGGAGAATCTCAAGAGCAGGGTGTGGAGCAAGGCAGGCCTCAAACCACGAGAAGCTCCAGCCAAAAAGGCAGCCAAAATGCAGCCCACATCCGTGAGAATCTCAAGAGCAGGGGGTGGAGCAAGCCAGGCCTCAAACCACGAGAAGCTCCAGCCCAAAAGGCAGCCAACATCCAGCACACATCCGGGAGAAAATCAAGAGCAGGGGGTGGAGCAAGCCAGGCCTCAAACCACGAGAAGCTCCAGCCCAAAAGGCAGCCAAAATCCAGCCCACATCCGGGAGAACCTCAAGAGCAGGGGCTGGAGCAAGCCAGGCCTCAAACCACGAGAAGCTCCAGCCCAACAGGCAGCTAAAATGCAGCCCAGATCCGGGAGAATCTCAAGAGCAGGGGGTGGAGCAAGCCAGGCCTCAAACCACGAGAAGCTCCAGCCCAAAAGGCAGCGAAAATCCAGCGCACATCCAGGAGAATCTCAAGAGCAGGGGGTGGAGCAAGGCAGGCCTCAAACCACGAGAAGCTCCAGCCCAAAAGACAGCCAAAATGCAGCCCACATCCGGGAGAACCTCAAGAGCAGGGGCTGGAGCAAGCCAGGCCTCAAACCACGAGAAGCTCCAGCCCAAAAGGCAGCCAAAATGCAGCCCACATCCAGTAGAAAATCAAGAGCAGGAGGTGGAGCAAGCCAGGCCTCAAACCACGAGAAGCTCCAGCCCAAAATGCAGCCAAAATCCAGCTCACATCAGGGAGAATATCAAGAGCAGGTTTTGGAGCAATTCAGGGCTCAAACCACGAGAAGCTCCAGCCCAAAACAAAGCCAAACTCCAGCCCACCTCCGTGAGAATCTCAAGAGCAGGGGTTGGAGCAAGCCAGGCCTCAAACCACGAGAAGCTCCAGCCCAAAAGGCAGCCAAAATGCAGATCACATCCGGGAGAAAGTCAAGAGCAGGGGGTGGAGCAAGCCAGGCCTCAAACCACGAGAAGCTCCAGCCCAAAAGGCAGCCAAAATGCAGCCCACATCCTGGAGAATATCAAGAGCAGGGGTTGGAGCAAACCAGGGCTCAAACCACGAGAAGCTCCAGCTCAAAAGGCAGCCAAAATCCAGCCCACCTGCGTGAGAATCTCAAGAGCAGGGGGTGGAGCAAGCCAGGCCTCAAACCTCGAGAAGCTCCAGCCCAAAAGGCAGCCAAAATCCAGCCCACGTCCGAGAGAATCTCAAGAGCAGGGTGTGGAGCAAGGCAGGCCTCAAACCACGAGAAGCTCCAGCCCAAAATGCAGCCAAAATGCAGCCCATATCCGGGAGAATCTCAAGAGCAGGGGGTGGAGCAAGCCAGGCCTCAAACCACGAGAAGCTCCAGCCCAAAAGGCAGCCAACATCCAGCACACATCCGGGAGAAAATCAAGAGCAGGGGGTGGAGCAAGCCAGGCCTCAAACCACGAGAAGCTCCAGCCCAAAAGGCAGCCAAAATCCAGCCCACATCCGGGAGAATCTCAAGAGCAGGGGCTGGAGCAAGCCAGGCCTCAAACCACGAGAAGCTCCAGCCCAACAGGCAGCCAAAATGCAGCCCAGATCCGGGAGAATCTCAAGAGCAGGGGGTGGAGCAAGCCAGGCCTCAAACCACGAGAAGCTCCAGCCCAATATTCAGCCAAAATGCGGCCCACGTCCGGGAGAATATCAAGAGCAGGGGGTGGAGCAAGCCAGGCCTCAAACCACGAGAAGCTCCAGCCCCAAAGGCAGCCAAACTCCAGCCCACCTCCGGGAGAATCTCAAGAGCAGGGGGTGGAGCAATCCAGGCCTGAAACCATGAGAAGCTCCAGCCCAAAAGGCAGCCAAAATGCAACCCACATCCGGGAGAATTTCAAGAGCAGAGGTTGGAGCAAGCCAGGCCTCATACCCCGAAAAGCTGAAGCCCAAAATGCAGCCAAAATCCAGCCCACCTCCGGGAGAATCTCAAGAGCAGGGGGTGGAGAAAGCCAGGCCTCAAACCACGAGAAGCTTCAGCTCAAAATGCAGCCAAAATGCAGCCCAGATCCGGGAGAATCTCAAGAGCAGAGGTTGGAGCAAGCCAGGCCTCAAACCACGAGAAGCTCCAGCCGTAAAGGCAGCCAAAATGCAGCCCACCTCCGGGAGAATCTCCAGAGCAGGGGGTGGAGCAAGCCAGGCCTCAAACCACGAGAAGCTCCAGCCGTAAAGGCAGCCAAAATCCAGCCCACGTCCGGGAGAATCTCAAGAGCAGGGGGTGGAGCAAGCCAGGCCTCAAACCACGAGAAGCTCCAGCCCAAAAGGCAGCCAAAATGCAGCCCACATCCGGGAGAAAATCAAGAGCAAGGGGTGGAGCAAGCCAGGCCTCAAACCACGAGAAGCTCCAGCCTAAAATGCAGCCAAAATGCAGTCCACATCTGGGAGAAAATCAAAAGCAGAGGTTGGAGCAAGCCAGGCCTCAAACTACGAGAAGCTCCAGCCCAAAAGGCAGCCAAAATCCAGCCCACATCCGGGAGAATATCAAGAGCAGGGGGTGGAGCAAGCCAGGCCTCAAACCACGAGAAGCTCCAGCCCAAAAGGCAGCCAAAATGCAGCCCACATCCGGGAGAATATCAAGAGCAGGTTTTGGAGCAATTCAGGGCTCAAACCACGAGAAGCTCCAGCCCAAAAGGCAGCCAAAATCCAGCCCACATCCGGGACAATATCAAGAGCAGGGGGTGGAGCAAGCCAGGCCTCAAACCACGAGAAGCTCCAGCCCAAAACAAAGCCAAAATGCAGCCCACATCCGGGAGAATCTCAAGAGCAGGGGGTGGAGCAAGCCAGGCCTCAAACCACGAGAAGCTCCAGCCCAAAAGGCAGCCAAAATGCAGCCCAGATCCGGGAGAATCTCAAGAACAGGGGGTGGAGCAAGCCAGGCCTCAAACCACGAGAAGCTCCAGCCCAACAGGCAGCCAAAATGCAGCCCAGATCCGGGAGAATCTCAAGAACAGGGGGTGGAGCAAGCCAGGCCTCAAACCACGAGAAGCTCCAGCCCAAAAGGCAGCGAAAATCCAGCGCACATCCAGGAGAATCTCAAGAGCAGGGGGTTGGAGTAAGCCAGGCCGCAAACCACGAGAAACTCCAGCCCAAAAGGCAGCCAAAATGCAGCCCACATCCGGGAGAATCTCAAGAGCAGGGGGTGGAGCAAGGCAGGCCTCAAACCACGAGAAGCTCCAGCCCAAAAGGCAGCCAAAATGCAGCCCACATCCGGGAGAACCTCAAGAGCAGGGGCTGGAGCAAGCCAGGCCTCAAACCACGAGAAGCTCCAGCCCAAAAGGCAGCCAAAATGCAGCCCACATCCAGTAGAAAATCAAGAGCAGGAGGTGGAGCAAGCCAGGCCTCAAACCACGAGAAGCTCCAGCCCAAAATGCAGCCAAAATCCAGCTCACATCAGGGAGAATATCAAGAGCAGGGGGTGGAGCAAGCCAGGCCTCAAACCACGAGAAACTCCAGCCCAAAAGGCAGCCAAACTCCAGCCCACCTCCGTGAGAATCTCAAGAGCAGGGGTTGGAGCAAGCCAGGCCTCAAACCACGAGAAGCTCCAGCCCAAAAGGCAGCCAAAATGCAGCCCACATCCGGGAGAAAATCAAGAGCAGGGGGTGGAGCAAGCCAGGCCTCAAACCACGAGAAGCTCCAGCCCAAAAGGCAGCCAAAATGCAGCCCACATCCTGGAGAATCTCAAGAGCAGGGGTTGGAGCAAACCAGGGCTCAAACCACGAGAAGCTCCAGCTCAAAAGGCAGCCAAAATCCAGCCCACCTGCGTGAGAATCTCAAGAGCAGGGGGTGGAGCAAGCCAGGCCTCAAACCTCGAGAAGCTCCAGCCCAAAAGGCAGCCAAAATCCAGCCCACGTCCGGGAGAATATCAAGAGCAGGTTTTGGAGCAATTCAGGGCTCAAACCACGAGAAGCTCCAGCCCAAAAGGCAGCCAAAATCCAGCCCACATCCGGGACAATATCAAGAGCAGGGGGTGGAGCAAGCCAGGCCTCAAACCACGAGAAGCTCCAGCCCAAAACAAAGCCAAAATGCAGCCCACATCCGGGAGAATCTCAAGAGCAGGGGGTGGAGCAAGCCAGGCCTCAAACCACGAGAAGCTCCAGCCCAAAAGGCAGCCAAAATGCAGCCCAGATCCGGGAGAATCTCAAGAACAGGGGGTGGAGCAAGCCAGGCCTCAAACCACGAGAAGCTCCAGCCCAACAGACAGCCAAAATGCAGCCCAGATCCGGGAGAATCTCAAGAACAGGGGGTGGAGCAAGCCAGGCCTCAAACCACGAGAAACTCCAGCCCAAAAGGCAGCCAAAATGCAGCCCACATCCGGGAGAATCTCAAGAGCAGGGGGTGGAGCAAGGCAGGCCTCAAACCACGAGAAGCTCCAGCCCAAAAGGCAGCCAAAATGCAGCCCACATCCGGGAGAACCTCAAGAGCAGGGGCTGGAGCAAGCCAGGCCTCAAACCACGAGAAGCTCCAGCCCAAAAGGCAGCCAAAATGCAGCCCACATCCAGTAGAAAATCAAGAGCAGGAGGTGGAGCAAGCCAGGCCTCAAACCACGAGAAGCTCCAGCCCAAAATGCAGCCAAAATCCAGCTCACATCAGGGAGAATATCAAGAGCAGGTTTTGGAGCAATTCAGGGCTCAAACCACGAGAAGCTCCAGCCCAAAACAAAGCCAAAATGCAGCCCACATCCGGGACAATATCAAGAGCAGGGGGTGGAGCAAGCCAGGCCTCAAACCACGAGAAACTCCAGCCCAAAAGCAGCCAAACTCCAGCCCACCTCCGTGAGAATCTCAAGAGCAGGGGTTGGAGCAAGCCAGGCCTCAAACCACGAGAAGCTCCAGCCCAAAAGGCAGCCAAAATGCAGCCCACATCCGGGAGAAAATCAAGAGCAGGGGGTGGAGCAAGCCAGGCCTCAAACCACGAGAAGCTCCAGCCCAAAAGGCAGCCAAAATGCAGCCCACATCCTGGAGAATATCAAGAGCAGGGGTTGGAGCAAACCAGGGCTCAAACCACGAGAAGCTCCAGCTCAAAAGGCAGCCAAAATCCAGCCAACATGCGTGAGAATCTCAAGAGCAGGGGGTGGAGCAAGCCAGGCCTCAAACCTCGAGAAGCTCCAGCCCAAAAGGCAGCCAAAATCCAGCCCACGTCCGGGAGAATCTCAAGAGCAGGGTGTGGAGCAAGGCAGGCCTCAAACCACGAGAAGCTCCAGCCCAAAATGCAGCCAAAATCCAGCACACATCCGGGAGAAAATCAAGAGCAGGGGGTGGAGCAAGCCAGGCCTCAAACCACGAGAAGCTCCAGCCCAAAAGGCAGCCAAAATCCAGCCCACATCCGGGAGAACCTCAAGAGCAGGGGCTGGAGCAAGCCAGGCCTCAAACCACGAGAAGCTCCAGCCCAACAGGCAGCCAAAATGCAGCCCAGATCCGGGAGAATCTCAAGAGCAGGGGGTGGAGCAAGCCAGGCCTCAAACCACGAGAAGCTCCAGCCCCAAAGGCAGCCAAACTCCAGCCCACCTCCGGGAGAATCTCAAGAGCAGGGGGTGGAGCAATCCAGGCCTGAAACCATGAGAAGCTCCAGCCCAAAAGGCAGCCAAAATGCAACCCACATCCGGGAGAATTTCAAGAGCAGAGGTTGGAGCAAGCCAGGCCTCAAACCCCGAAAAGCTGAAGCCCAAAATGCAGCCAAAATCCAGCCCACCTCCGGGAGAATCTCAAGAGCAGGGGGTGGAGAAAGCCAGGCCTCAAACCACGAGAAGCTTCAGCTCAAAATGCAGCCAAAATGCAGCCCAGATCCGGGAGAATCTCAAGAGCAGAGGTTGGAGCAAGCCAGGCCTCAAACTAGAAGAAGCTCCAGCCGTAAAGGCAGCCAAAATGCAGCCCACCTCCGGGAGAATCTCAAGAGCAGGGGGTGGAGCAAGCCAGGCCTCAAACCACGAGAAGCTCCAGCCGTAAATGCAGCCAAAATCCAGCCCACGTCCGGGAGAATCTCAAGAGCAGGGGGTGGAGCAAGCCAGGCCTCAAACCACGAGAAGCTCCAGCCCAAAATGCAGCCAAAATGCAGCCCACATCCGGGAGAAAATCAAGAGCAAGGGGTGGAGCAAGCCAGGCCTCAAACCACGAGAAGCTCCAGCCTAAAAGGCAGCCAAAATGCAGTCCACATCTGGGAGAAAATCAAAAGCAGATGTTGGAGCAAGCCAGGCCTCAAACTACGAGAAGCTCCAGCCCAAAAGGCAGCCAAAATCCAGCCCACATCCGGGAGAAAATAAAGAGCAGGGGGTGGAGCAAGCCAGGCCTCAAACCACGAGAAGCTCCAGCCCAAAACAAAGCCAAAATGCAGCCCACATCCGGGAGAATCTCAAGAGCAGGGGGTGGAGCAAGGGAGGCCTCAAACCACGAGAAGCTCCAGCCCAACAGGCAGCCAAAATGCAGCCCAGATCCGGGAGAATCTCAAGAGCAGGGGGTGGAGCAATTCAGGGCTAAAACCACGAGAAGCTCCAGCCCAAAATGCAGCCAAACTCCAGCCCACCTCCGGGAGAATATCAAGAGCAGGGGTTGGAGCAAGCCAGGCCTCAAACCACGAGAAGCTCCAGCCCAAAAGGCAGCCAAAATGCAGCCCACATCCGGGAGAATATCAAGAGCAGGGGTTGGAGCAAGCCAGGCCTCAAACCACAAGAAGCTCCAGCCCAAAATGCAGCCAAAATGCAGCCCACCTCCGGGAGAATCTCAAGAGCAGGGGTTGGAGCAAGCCAGGCCTCAAACCTCGAGAAGCTCCAGCCCAAAAGGCAGCCAAACTCCAGCCCACCTCCGTGAGAATCTCAAGAGCAGGGGGTGGAGCAAGCCAGGCCTCAAACCACGAGAAGCTCCAGCCCAAAAGGCAGCCAAAATCCAGCCCACATGCGGGAGAATCTCAAGAGCAGGGTGTGGAGCAAGGCAGGCCTCAAACCACGAGAAGCTCCAGCCCAAAAGGCAGCCAAAATGCAGCCCAAATCCGGGAGAATCTCAAGAGCAGGGGGTGGAGCAAGCCAGGCCTCAAACCACGAGAAGCTCCAGCCCAAAAGGCAGCCAACATCCAGCACACATCCGGGAGAACCTCAAGAGCAGGGGGTGGAGCAAGCCAGGCCTCAAACCACGAGAAGCTCCAGCCCAACAGGCAGCCAAAATGCAGCCCACATCCGGGAGAATCTCAAGAGCAGGGGGTGGAGCAAGCCAGGCCTCAAACCACGAGAAGCTCCAGCCCAATATTCAGCCAAAATGCAGCCCACGTCCGGGAGAATCTCAAGAGTAGGGGGTGGAGCAAGCCAGGCCTCAAACTACGAGAAGCTCCAGCCCCAAAGGCAGCCAAGCTCCAGCCCACATAAGGGAGAATCTCAAGAGCAGGGGGTGGAGCAAGCCAGGCCTCAAACTACGAGAAACTCCAGCCGTAAAGGCAGCCAAAATCCAGCCCAAATCCGGGAGAATCTCAAGAGCAGGGGTTGGAGCAAGACAGGCCTCAAACCACGAGAAGCTCCAGCCCAAAATGCAGCCAAAATGCAGCCCACATCCGGGAGAATCTCAAGAGCAGGGGGTGGAGCAAGCCAGGCCTCAAACCACGAGAAGCTCCAGCCCAAAAGGCAGCCAAAATGCAGCCCACATCCGGGAGAATATCAAGAGCAGGGGCTGGAGCAAGCCAGGCCTCAAACCACAAGAAGCTCCAGCCCAAAAGTCAGCCAAAATCCAGCCCACATCCAGGAGAATCTCAAGAGCAGGGGGTGGAGCAAGTCAGGCCTCAAACCACGAGAAGCTCCAGCCCAAAATGCATCCAAAATCCAGCTCACATCAGGGAGAATATCTAGAGCAGGTTTTGGAGCAATTCAGGGCTAAAACCACGAGAAGCTCCAGCCCAAAAGGCAGCCAAAATCCAGCCCACATCCGGGACAATATCAAGAGCAGGGGGTGGAGCAAGCCAGGCCTCAAACCTCGAGAAGCTCCAGCCCAAAATGCAGCCAAACTCCAGCCCACCTCCGTGAGAATCTCAAGAGCAGGGGGTAGAGCAAGCCAGGCCTCAAACCACGAGAAGCTCCAGCCCAAAAGGCAGCCAAAATCCAGCCCACATCCGGGAGAAAATCAAGAGCAGGGGGTGGAGCAAGACAGGCCTCAAACCACAAGAAGCTCCAGCCCAAAATTCAGCCAAAATGCAGCCCACCTCCGGGAGAATCTCAAGAGCAGGGGGTGGAGCAAGCCAGGCCTCAAACCTCGAGAAGCTCCAGCCCAAAAGACAGGCAAACTCCAGCCCACCTCCGTGAGAATCTCAAGAGCAGGGGGTGGAGCAAGCCAGGCCTCAAACCACGAGAAGCTCCAGCCCAAAAGGCAGCCAAAATCCAGCCCACATCCGGGAGAAAATCAAGAGCAGGGGGTGGAGCAAGCCAGGCCTCAAACCACGAGAAGCTCCAGCCCAAAAGTCAGCCAAAATCCAGCCCAAATCCAGGAGAATCTCAAGAGCAGGGGGTGGAGCAAGTCAGGCCTCAAACCACGAGAAGCTCCAGCCCAAAAGGCATCCAAAATCCAGCTCACATCAGGGAGAATATCTAGAGCAGGTTTTGGAGCAATTCAGGGCTAAAACCACGAGAAGCTCCAGCCCAAAAGGCAGCCAAAATCCAGCCCACATCCGGGACAATATCAAGAGCAGGGGGTGGAGCAAGCCAGGCCTCAAACCTCGAGAAGCTCCAGCCCAAAATGCAGCCAAACTCCAGCCCACCTCCGTGAGAATCTCAAGAGCAGGGGGTGGAGCAAGCCAGGCCTCAAACCACGAGAAGCTCCAGCCCAAAAGGCAGCCAAAATCCAGCCCACATCCGGGAGAAAATCAAGAGCAGGGGTTGGAGCAAGACAGGCCTCAAACCACAAGAAGCTCCAGCCCAAAATGCAGCCAAAATGCAGCCCACCTCCGGGAGAATCTCAAGAGCAGGGGGTGGAGCAAGCCAGGCCTCAAACCTCGAGAAGCTCCAGCCCAAAAGACAGGCAAACTCCAGCCCACCTCCGTGAGAATCTCAAGAGCAGGGGGTGGAGCAAGCCAGGCCTCAAACCACGAGAAGCTCCAGCCCAAAAGGCAGCCAAAATCCAGCCCACATCCGGGAGAAAATCAAGAGCAGGGGGTGGAGCAAGCCAGGCCTCAAACCACGAGAAGCTCCAGCCCAAAAGTCAGCCAAAATCCAGCCCACATCCGGGAGAATATCAAGAGCAGGGGTTGGAGCAAGCCAGGGCTCAAACCACGAGAAGCTCCAGCTCAAAAGGCAGCCAAAATGCAGCCCACCTCCGGGAGAATCTCAAGAGCAGGGGGTGGATCAAGCCAGGCCTCAAACCTCGAGAAGCTCCAGCCCAAAAGGCAGCCAAAATGCAGCCCACATCCAGGAGAATCTCAAGAGCAGGGGGTGGAGCAAGCCAGGCCTCAAACCACGAGAAGCTCCAGCCCAAAAGGCAGCCAAAATCCAGCCCACCTCCGGGACAATATCAAGAGCAGGGGGTGGAGCAAGCCAGGCCTCAAACCACGAGAAGCTCCAGCCCAAAAGGCAGCCAAAATCCAGCCCACATCCGGGAGAATATCAAGAGCAGGGGTTGGAGCAAGCCAGGGCTCAAACCACGAGAAGCTCCAGCTCAAAAGGCAGCCAAAATGCAGCCCACCTCCGGGAGAATCTCAAGAGCAGGGGGTGGATCAAGCCAGGCCTCAAACCTCGAGAAGCTCCAGCCCAAAATGCAGCCAAAATGCAGCCCACATCCAGGAGAATCTCAAGAGCAGGGGGTGGAGCAAGCCAGGCCTCAAACCACGAGAAGCTCCAGCCCAAAAGTCAGCCAAAATCCAGCCCACCTCCGGGACAATATCAAGAGCAGGGGGTGGAGCAAGCCAGGCCTCAAACCACGAGAAGCTCCAGCCCAAAAGGCAGCCAAAATGCAGCCCACATCCGGGAGAATCTCAAGAGCAGGGGGTGGAGCAAGCCAGGCCTCAAACCACGAGAAGCTCCAGCCCAAAAGGCAGCCAAAATCCTGCACACATCCAGTAGAAAATCAAGAGCAGGGGGTGGAGCAAGCCAGGCCTCAAACCACGAGAAGCTCCAGCCCAAAATGCAGCCAAAATCCAGCTCACATCAGGGAGAATATCATGAGCAGGTTTTGGAGCAATTCAGGGCTCAAACCACGAGAAGCTCCAGCCCAAAAGGCAGCCAAAATCCAGCCCACATCCGGGACAATATCAAGAGCAGGGGGTGGAGCAAGCCAGGCCTCAAACCTCGAGAAGCTCCAGCCCAAAATGCAGCCAAACTCCAGCCCACCTCCGTGAGAATCTCAAGAGCAGGGGGTAGAGCAAGCCAGGCCTCAAACCACGAGAAGCTCCAGCCCAAAAGGCAGCCAAAATCCAGCCCACATCCGGGAGAAAATCAAGAGCAGGGGTTGGAGCAAGACAGGCCTCAAACCACAAGAAGCTCCAGCCCAAAAGACAGGCAAACTCCAGCCCACCTCCGTGAGAATCTCAAGAGCAGGGGGTGGAGCAAGCCAGGCCTCAAACCACGAGAAGCTCCAGCCCAAAAGGCAGCCAATATCCAGCCCACATCCGGGAGAAAATCAAGAGCAGGGGGTGGAGCAAGCCAGGCCTCAAACCACGAGAAGCTCCAGCCCAAAAGGCAGCCAAAATGCAGCCCACATCCAGGAGAATCTCAAGAGCAGGGGGTGGAGCAAGCCAGGCCTCAAACCACGAGAAGCTCCAGCCCAAAATGCAGCCAAAATGCAGCCCACATCCGTGAGAATATCAAGAGCAGGGGGTGGAGCAAGCCAGGCCTCAAACCACGAGAAGCTCCAGCCCAAAATGCAGCCAAAATGCA
The DNA here is from genome assembly GCA_027574665.1 of Rhynochetos jubatus. Taxonomy (NCBI): domain Eukaryota; kingdom Metazoa; phylum Chordata; class Aves; order Eurypygiformes; family Rhynochetidae; genus Rhynochetos; species Rhynochetos jubatus. Next base: position 709,833 of record JAQBHY010000071.1, read on the forward strand.
GACCACATCCGTGAGAATATCAAGAGCAGGGGGTGGAGCAAGCCAGGCCTCAAACCACGAGAAGCTCCAGCCCAAAAGGCAGCCAAAATGCAGCCCACGTCCGGGAGAATCTCAAGAGCAGGGTGTGGAGCAAGGCAGGCCTCAAACCACGAGAAGCTCCAGCCCAAAAGGCAGCCAAAATGCAGCCCACATCCAGGAGAATCTCAAGAGCAGGGGGTGGAGCAAGCCAGGCCTCAAACCACGAGAAGCTCCAGCCCAAAAGGCAGCCAAAATGCAGCCCACATCCGGGAGAATATCAAGAGCAGGGGGTGGAGCAAGCCAGGCCTCAAACCTCGAGAAGCTCCAGCCCAAAAGGCAGCCAAACTCCAGCCCACCTCCGTGAGAATCTCAAGAGCAGGGGGTGGAGCAAGCCAGGCCTCAAACCACGAGAAGCTCTAGCCCAAAATGCAGCCAAAATGCAGCCCATATCTCGGAGAATCTCAAGAGCAGGGGTTTGGAGCAAGCCAGGCTTCAAACCACGGGAAGCTCCAGCCCAAAAGGCAGCCAAACTCCAGACCACATCCGGGACAATATCAAGAGCAGGGGGTGGAGCAAGCCAGGCCTCAAACCACGAGAAGCTCCAGCCCAAAAGGCAGCCAAAATGCAGCCCACATCCAGTAGAAAATCAAGAGCAGGGGGTGGAGCAAGCCAGGCCTCAAACCACGAGAAGCTCCAGCCCAAAAGTCAGCCAAAATCCAGCCCACCTCCGGGACAATATCAAGAGCAGGGGGTGGAGCAAGCCAGGCCTCAAACCACGAGAAGCTCCAGCCCAAAATGCAGCCAAAATGCAGCCCACATCCAGGAGAATCTCAAGAGCAGGGGGTGGAGCAAGCCAGGCCTCAAACCACGAGAAGCTCCAGCCCAAAAGTCAGCCAAAATCCAGCCCACCTCCGGGACAATATCAAGAGCAGGGGGTGGAGCAAGCCAGGCCTCAAACCACGAGAAGCTCCAGCCCAAAAGGCAGCCAAAATGCAGCCCACATCCGGGAGAATCTCAAGAGCAGGGGGTGGAGCAAGCCAGGCCTCAAACCACGAGAAGCTCCAGCCCAAAAGGCAGCCAAAATCCTGCACACATCCAGTAGAAAATCAAGAGCAGGGGGTGGAGCAAGCCAGGCCTCAAACCACGAGAAGCTCCAGCCCAAAATGCAGCCAAAATCCAGCTCACATCAGGGAGAATATCATGAGCAGGTTTTGGAGCAATTCAGGGCTCAAACCACGAGAAGCTCCAGCCCAAAAGGCAGCCAAAATCCAGCCCACATCCGGGACAATATCAAGAGCAGGGGGTGGAGCAAGCCAGGCCTCAAACCTCGAGAAGCTCCAGCCCAAAATGCAGCCAAACTCCAGCCCACCTCCGTGAGAATCTCAAGAGCAGGGGGTAGAGCAAGCCAGGCCTCAAACCACGAGAAGCTCCAGCCCAAAAGGCAGCCAAAATCCAGCCCACATCCGGGAGAAAATCAAGAGCAGGGGTTGGAGCAAGACAGGCCTCAAACCACAAGAAGCTCCAGCCCAAAAGACAGGCAAACTCCAGCCCACCTCCGTGAGAATCTCAAGAGCAGGGGGTGGAGCAAGCCAGGCCTCAAACCACGAGAAGCTCCAGCCCAAAAGGCAGCCAATATCCAGCCCACATCCGGGAGAAAATCAAGAGCAGGGGGTGGAGCAAGCCAGGCCTCAAACCACGAGAAGCTCCAGCCCAAAAGGCAGCCAAAATGCAGCCCACATCCAGGAGAATCTCAAGAGCAGGGGGTGGAGCAAGCCAGGCCTCAAACCACGAGAAGCTCCAGCCCAAAATGCAGCCAAAATGCAGCCCACATCCGTGAGAATATCAAGAGCAGGGGGTGGAGCAAGCCAGGCCTCAAACCACGAGAAGCTCCAGCCCAAAATGCAGCCAAAATGCAGACCACATCCGTGAGAATATCAAGAGCAGGGGGTGGAGCAAGCCAGGCCTCAAACCACGAGAAGCTCCAGCCCAAAAGGCAGCCAAAATGCAGCCCACGTCCGGGAGAATCTCAAGAGCAGGGTGTGGAGCAAGGCAGGCCTCAAACCACGAGAAGCTCCAGCCCAAAAGGCAGCCAAAATGCAGCCCACATCCAGGAGAATCTCAAGAGCAGGGGGTGGAGCAAGCCAGGCCTCAAACCACGAGAAGCTCCAGCCCAAAAGGCAGCCAAAATGCAGCCCACATCCGGGAGAATATCAAGAGCAGGGGGTGGAGCAAGCCAGGCCTCAAACCTCGAGAAGCTCCAGCCCAAAAGGCAGCCAAACTCCAGCCCACCTCCGTGAGAATCTCAAGAGCAGGGGGTGGAGCAAGCCAGGCCTCAAACCACGAGAAGCTCTAGCCCAAAATGCAGCCAAAATGCAGCCCATATCTCGGAGAATCTCAAGAGCAGGGGTTTGGAGCAAGCCAGGCTTCAAACCACGGGAAGCTCCAGCCCAAAAGGCAGCCAAACTCCAGACCACATCCGGGACAATATCAAGAGCAGGGGGTGGAGCAAGCCAGGCCTCAAACCACGAGAAGCTCCAGCCCAAAAGGCAGCCAAAATGCAGCCCACATCCAGTAGAAAATCAAGAGCAGGGGGTGGAGCAAGCCAGGCCTCAAACCACGAGAAGCTCCAGCCCAAAATGCAGCCAAAATCCAGCTCACATCAGGGAGAATATCATGAGCAGGTTTTGGAGCAATTCAGGGCTCAAACCACGAGAAGCTCCAGCCCAAAACAAAGCCAAAATCCAGCCCACATCCGGGACAATATCAAGAGCAGGGGTTGGAGCAAGCCAGGCCTCAAACCACGAGAAGCTCCAGCCCAAAAGGCAGCCAAACTCCAGCCCACATCCGGGAGAATCTCAAGAGCAGGGGGTGGAGCAAGCCAGGCCTCACACCTCGAGAAGCTCCAGCCCAAAAGGCAGCCAAACTCCAGCCCACATCCGGGAGAATCTCAAGAGCAGGGGGTGGAGCAAGCCAGGCCTCACACCTCGAGAAGCTCCAGCCCAAAAGGCAGCCAAACTCCAGCCCACCTCCAGGAGAATCTCAAGAGCTGGGGTTGGAGCAAGCCAGGCCTCAAACCACGAGAAGCTCCAGCCCAAAATGCAGCCAAAATGCAGCCCACATCCGAGAGAATCTCAAGAGCAGGGGGTTGGAGCAAGCCAGGCTTCAATCCACGGGAAGCTCCAGCCCAAAAGGCAGCCAAACTCTAGACCACATCCGGGACAATATCAAGAGCAGGGGGTGGAGCAAGCCAGGCCTCAAACCACGAGAAGCTCCAGCCCAAAATGCAGCCAAAATGCAGCCCATATCTCGGAGAATCTCAAGAGCAGGGGTTTGGAGCAAGCCAGGCTTCAAACCACGGGAAGCTCCAGCCCAAAAGGCAGCCAAACTCCAGACCACATCCGGGAGAATCTCAAGAGCAGGGGGTGGAGCAAGCCAGGCCTCAAACCACGAGAAGCTCCAGCCCAAAAGGCAGCCAAAATGCAGCCCACATCCAGTAGAAAATCAAGAGCAGGGGGTGGAGCAAGCCAGGCCTCAAACCACGAGAAGCTCCAGCCCAAAATGCAGCCAAAATCCAGCTCACATGAGGGAGAATATCATGAGCAGGTTTTGGAGCAATTCAGGGCTCAAACCACGAGAAGCTCCAGCCCAAAACAAAGCCAAAATCCAGCCCACATCCGGGACAATATCAAGAGCAGGGGGTGGAGCAAGCCAGGCCTCAAACCACGAGAAGCTCCAGCCCAAAAGGCAGCCAAACTCCAGCCCACATCCGGGAGAATCTCAAGAGCAGGGGGTGGAGCAAGCCAGGCCTCACACCTCGAGAAGCTCCAGCCCAAAAGGCAGCCAAAATGCAGCCCACATCCGGGAGAATCTCAAGAGCAGGGGTTGGAGCAAGCCAGGGCTCAAACCACGAGAAGCTCCAGCTCAAAATGCAGCCAAAATCCAGCCCACCTCCGGGAGAATCTCAAGAGCAGGGGGTGGAGCAAGCCAGGCCTCAAACCTCGAGAAGCTCCAGCCCAAAAGGGAGCCAAAATGCAGCCCACCTCCGGGAGAATCTCAAGAGCAGGGTGTGGAGCAAGGCAGGCCTCAAACCACGAGAAGCTCCAGCCCAAAAGGCAGCCAAAATGCAGCCCACATCCGGGAGAATCTCAAGAGCAGGGGGTGGAGCAAGCCAGGCCTCAAACCACGAGAAGCTCCAGCCCAAAAGGCAGCCAAAATCCAGCTCACATCAGGGAGAATATCAAGAGCAGGTTTTGGAGCAATTCAGGGCTCAAACCACGAGAAGCTCCAGCCCAAAAGGCAGCCAAAATCCAGACCACATCCGGGAGAATCTCAAGAGCAGGGGGTGGAGCAAGCCAGGCCTCAAACCACGAGAAGCTCCAGCCCAGAAGTCAGCCAAAATCCAGCCCACATCCGGGAGAATCTCAAGAGCAGGGGGTGGAGCAAGCCAGGCCTCAAACCACGAGAAGCTCCAGCCCAAAATGCAGCCAAAATCCAGCTCACATCAGGGAGAATATCATGAGCAGGTTTTGGAGCAATTCAGGGCTCAAACCACGAGAAGCTCCAGCCCAAAACAAAGCCAAAATCCAGCCCACATCCGGGACAATATCAAGAGCAGGGGGTGGAGCAAGCCAGGCCTCAAACCACGAGAAACTCCAGCCCAAAAGGCAGCCAAACTCCAGCCCACCTCCGTGAGAATCTCAAGAGCAGGGGGTGGAGCAAGCCAGGCCTCAAACCACGAGAACCTCCAGCCCAAAAGGCAGCCAAAATGCAGCCCACATCCGGGAGAATCTCAAGAGCAGGGGGTGGAGCAAGCCAGGCCTCAAACCACGAGAAGCTCCAGCCCAAAAGGCAGCCAAAATGCAGCCCACATCCGGGAGAATATCAAGAGCAGGGGTTGGAGCAAGCCAGGCCTCAAACCACGAGAAGCTCCAGCCCAAAAGGCAGCCAAACTCCAGCCCACATCCGGGAGAATCTCAAGAGCAGGGGGTGGAGCAAGCCAGGCCTCACACCTCGAGAAGCTCCAGCCCAAAAGGCAGCCAAACTCCAGCCCACCTCCGTGAGAATCTCAAGAGCTGGGGTTGGAGCAAGCCAGGCCTCAAACCACGAGAAGCTCCAGCCCAAAAGGCAGCCAAAATGCAGCCCACATCTGGGAGAAAATCAAGAGCAGGGGGTGGAGCAAGCCAGGCCTCAAACCACGAGAAGCTCCAGCCCAAAAGGCAGCCAAAATGCAGCCCACATCCGGGAGAATATCAAGAGCAGGGGTTGGAGCAAGCCAGGGCTCAAACCACGAGAAGCTCCAGCTCAAAATGCAGCCAAAATCCAGCCCACCTCCGGGAGAATATCAAGAGCAGGGGGTGGAGCAAGCCAGGCCTCAAACCTCGAGAAGCTCCAGCCCAAAAGGGAGCCAAAATGCAGCCCACCTCCGGGAGAATCTCAAGAGCAGGGGGTGGAGCAAGCCAGGCCTCAAACCACGAGAAGCTCCAGCCCAAAAGGCAGCCAAAATGCAGCCCACATCCGGGAGAATCTCAAGAGCAGGGGGTGGAGCAAGCCAGGCCTCAAACCACGAGAAGCTCCAGCCCAAAAGGCAGCCAAAATCCAGCTCACATCAGGGAGAATATCAAGAGCAGGTTTTGGAGCAAGTCAGGGCTCAAACCACGAGAAGCTCCAGCCCAAAAGGCAGCCAAAATGCAGCCCACATCCGGGAGAACCTCAAGAGCAGGGGGTGGAGCAAGCCAGGCCTCAAACCACGAGAAGCTCCAGCCCAAAAGGCAGCCGAAATCCAGCTCACATCAGGGAGAATATCAAGAGCAGGGGGTGGAGCAAGCCAGGCCTCAAACCACGAGAAGCTCCAGCCCAAAAGGCAGCCAAAATGCAGCCCACATCCGGGAGAATCTCAAGAGCAGGGGGTGGAGCAAGCCAGGCCTCAAACCACGAGAAGCTCCAGCCCAAAAGGCAGCCAAAATCCAGCCCACATCCGGGAGAATCTCAAGAGCAGGGGGTGGAGCAAGCCAGGCCTCAAACCACGAGAACCTCCAGCCCAAAATGCAGCCAAAATCCAGCTCACATCAGGGAGAATATCATGAGCAGGTTTTGGAGCAATTCAGGGCTCAAACCACGATAAGCTCCAGCCCAAAACAAAGCCAAAATGCAGCCCACATCCGGGACAATATCAAGAGCAGGGGGTGGAGCAAACCAGGCCTCAAACCACGAGAAACTCCAGCCCAAAAGGCAGCCAAACTCCAGCCCACCTCCGTGAGAATCTCAAGAGCAGGGGGTGGAGCAAGCCAGGCCTCAAACCACGAGAAGCTCCAGCCCAAAAGGCAGCCAAAATCCAGACAACATCTGGGAGAATCTCAAGAGCAGGGGGTGGAGCAAGCCAGGCCTCAAACCACGAGAAGCTCCAGCCCAAAAGGCAGCCAACATCCAGCACACATCCGGGAGAAAATCAAGAGCAGGGGGTGGAGCAAGCCAGGCCTCAAACCACGAGAAGCTCCAGCCCAAAAGGCAGCCAAAATGCAGCCCACATCCGGGAGAATCTCAAGAGCAGGGGGTGGAGCAAGCCAGGCCTCAAACCACGAGAAGCTCCAGCCCAAAAGGCAGCCAAACTCCAGCCCAAATCCAGGAGAATCTCAAGAGCAAGGGGGTGGAGCAAGCCAGGCCTCAAACCCCGAGAAGCTCCAGCCGAAAAGTCAGCCAAAATCCAGCCCACATCCGGGAGAATCTCAAGAGCAGGGGGTGGAGCAAGCCAGGCCTCAAACCACGAGAAGCTCTAGCCCAAAATGCAGCCAAAATCCAGCTCACATCAGGGAGAATATCATGAGCAGGTTTTGGAGCAATTCAGGGCTCAAACCACGATAAGCTCCAGCCCAAAACAAAGCCAAAATGCAGCCCACATCCGGGACAATATCAAGAGCAGGGGGTGGAGCAAACCAGGCCTCAAACCACGAGAAACTCCAGCCCAAAAGGCAGCCAAACTCCAGCCCACCTCCGTGAGAATCTCAAGAGCAGGGGGTGGAGCAAGCCAGGCCTCAAACCACGAGAAGCTCCAGCCCAAAAGGCAGCCAAAATCCAGACCACATCTGGGAGAATCTCAAGAGCAGGGGGTGGAGCAAGCCAGGCCTCAAACCACGAGAAGCTCCAGCCCAAAAGGCAGCCAACATCCAGCACACCTCCGGGAGAATCTCAAGAGCAGGGGGTGGAGCAAGCCAGGCCTCAAACCACGAGAAGCTCCAGCCCAAAAGGCAGCCAAAATGCAGCCCACATGCGGGAGAACCTCAAGAGCAGGGGCTGGAGCAAGCCAGGCCTCAAACCACGAGAAGCTCCAGCCCAACAGGCAGCCAAAATGCAGCCCAGATCCGGGAGAATCTCAAGAGCAGGGGGTGGAGCAAGCCAGGCCTCAAACCACGAGAAGCTCCAGCCCAATATTCAGCCAAAATGCAGCCCACGTCCGGGAGAATCTCAAGAGCAGGGGGTGGAGCAAGCCAGGCCTCAAACCACGAGAAGCTCCAGCCCAATATTCAGCCAAAATGCAGCCCACGTCCGGGAGAATCTCAAGAGCAGGGGGTGGAGCAAGCCAGGCCTCAAACCACGAGAAGCTCCAGCCCAAAAGGCAGCCAAAATCCAGCCCACATCCGGGAGAATATCAAGAGCAGGGGTTGGAGCAAGCCAGGGCTCAAACCACGAGAAGCTCCAGCTCAAAAGGCAGCCAAAATGCAGCCCACCTCCGGGAGAAAATCAAGAGCAGGGGGTGGATCAAGCCAGGCCTCAAACCTCGAGAAGCTCCAGCCCAAAAGGCAGCCAAAATGCAGCCCACATCCAGGAGAATCTCAAGAGCAGGGGGTGGAGCAAGCCAGGCCTCAAACCACGAGAAGCTCCAGCCCAACAGTCAGCCAAAATCCAGCCCACCTCCGGGACAATATCAAGAGCAGGGGGTGGAGCAAGCCAGGCCTCAAACCACGAGAAGCTCCAGCCCAAAAGGCAGCCAAAATGCAGCCCACATCCGGGAGAATCTCAAGAGCAGGGGGTGGAGCAAGCCAGGCCTCAAACCACGAGAAGCTCCAGCCCAAAAGGCAGCCAAAATCCTGCACACATCCAGTAGAAAATCAAGAGCAGGGGGTGGAGCAAGCCAGGCCTCAAACCACGAGAAGATCCAGCCCAAAATGCAGCCAAAATCCAGCTCACATCAGGGAGAATATCATGAGCAGGTTTTGGAGCAATTCAGGGCTCAAACCACGAGAAGCTCCAGCCCAAAACAAAGCCAAAATCCAGCCCACCTCCGGGACAATATCAAGAGCAGGGGGTGGAGCAAGCCAGGCCTCAAACCACGAGAAACTCCAGCGCAAAAGGCAGCCAAACTCCAGCCCACCTCCGGGAGAATCTCAAGAGCAGGGGGTGGAGCAAGCCAGGCCTCAAACCACGAGAAGCTCCAGCCCAAAAGACAGCCAAAATCCAGACCACAGCTGGGAGAATCTCAAGAGCAGGGGGTGGAGCAAGCCAGGCCTCAAACCACGAGAAGCTCCAGCCCAAAATGCAGCCAAAATGCAGCCCACATCCGTGAGAATATCAAGAGCAGGGGGTGGAGCAAGCCAGGCCTCAAACCACGAGAAGCTCCAGCCCAAAATGCAGCCAAAATGCAGACCACATCCGTGAGAATATCAAGAGCAGGGGGTGGAGCAAGCCAGGCCTCAAACCACGAGAAGCTCCAGCCCAAAAGGCAGCCAAAATGCAGCCCACGTCCGGGAGAATCTCAAGAGCAGGGTGTGGAGCAAGGCAGGCCTCAAACCACGAGAAGCTCCAGCCCAAAAGGCAGCCAAAATGCAGCCCACATCCAGGAGAATCTCAAGAGCAGGGGGTGGAGCAAGCCAGGCCTCAAACCACGAGAAGCTCCAGCCCAAAAGGCAGCCAAAATGCAGCCCACATCCGGGAGAATATCAAGAGCAGGGGGTGGAGCAAGCCAGGCCTCAAACCTCGAGAAGCTCCAGCCCAAAAGGCAGCCAAACTCCAGCCCACCTCCGTGAGAATCTCAAGAGCAGGGGGTGGAGCAAGCCAGGCCTCAAACCACGAGAAGCTCCAGCCCAAAATGCAGCCAAAATGCAGCCCATATCTCGGAGAATCTCAAGAGCAGGGGTTTGGAGCAAGCCAGGCTTCAAACCACGGGAAGCTCCAGCCCAAAAGGCAGCCAAACTCCAGACCACATCCGGGACAATATCAAGAGCAGGGGGTGGAGCAAGCCAGGCCTCAAACCACGAGAAGCTCCAGCCCAAAAGGCAGCCAAAATGCAGCCCACATCCAGTAGAAAATCAAGAGCAGGGGGTGGAGCAAGCCAGGCCTCAAACCACGAGAAGCTCCAGCCCAAAATGCAGCCAAAATCCAGCTCACATCAGGGAGAATATCATGAGCAGGTTTTGGAGCAATTCAGGGCTCAAACCACGAGAAGCTCCAGCCCAAAACAAAGCCAAAATCCAGCCCACATCCGGGACAATATCAAGAGCAGGGGTTGGAGCAAGCCAGGCCTCAAACCACGAGAAGCTCCAGCCCAAAAGGCAGCCAAACTCCAGCCCACATCCGGGAGAATCTCAAGAGCAGGGGGTGGAGCAAGCCAGGCCTCACACCTCGAGAAGCTCCAGCCCAAAAGGCAGCCAAACTCCAGCCCACATCCGGGAGAATCTCAAGAGCAGGGGGTGGAGCAAGCCAGGCCTCACACCTCGAGAAGCTCCAGCCCAAAATGCAGCCAAACTCCAGCCCACCTCCAGGAGAATCTCAAGAGCTGGGGTTGGAGCAAGCCAGGCCTCAAACCACGAGAAGCTCCAGCCCAAAATGCAGCCAAAATGCAGCCCACATCCGAGAGAATCTCAAGAGCAGGGGGTTGGAGCAAGCCAGGCTTCAATCCACGGGAAGCTCCAGCCCAAAAGGCAGCCAAACTCTAGACCACATCCGGGACAATATCAAGAGCAGGGGGTGGAGCAAGCCAGGCCTCAAACCACGAGAAGCTCCAGCCCAAAATGCAGCCAAAATCCAGCCCATATCTCGGAGAATCTCAAGAGCAGGGGTTTGGAGCAAGCCAGGCTTCAAACCACGGGAAGCTCCAGCCCAAAAGGCAGCCAAACTCCAGACCACATCCGGGACAATATCAAGAGCAGGGGGTGGAGCAAGCCAGGCCTCAAACCACGAGAAGCTCCAGCCCAAAAGGCAGCCAAAATGCAGCCCACATCCAGTAGAAAATCAAGAGCAGGGGGTGGAGCAAGCCAGGCCTCAAACCACGAGAAGCTCCAGCCCAAAATGCAGCCAAAATCCAGCTCACATCAGGGAGAATATCATGAGCAGGTTTTGGAGCAATTCAGGGCTCAAACCACGAGAAGCTCCAGCCCAAAACAAAGCCAAAATCCAGCCCACATCCGGGACAATATCAAGAGCAGGGGTTGGAGCAAGCCAGGCCTCAAACCACGAGAAGCTCCAGCCCAAAAGGCAGCCAAACTCCAGCCCACATCCGGGAGAATCTCAAGAGCAGGGGGTGGAGCAAGCCAGGCCTCACACCTCGAGAAGCTCCAGCCCAAAAGGCAGCCAAACTCCAGCCCACATCCGGGAGAATCTCAAGAGCAGGGGGTGGAGCAAGCCAGGCCTCACACCTCGAGAAGCTCCAGCCCAAAAGGTAGCCAAACTCCAGCCCACCTCCAGGAGAATCTCAAGAGCTGGGGTTGGAGCAAGCCAGGCCTCAAACCACGAGAAGCTCCAGCCCAAAATGCAGCCAAAATGCAGCCCACATCCGAGAGAATCTCAAGAGCAGGGGGTTGGAGCAAGCCAGGCTTCAATCCACGGGAAGCTCCAGCCCAAAAGGCAGCCAAACTCTAGACCACATCCGGGACAATATCAAGAGCAGGGGGTGGAGCAAGCCAGGCCTCAAACCACGAGAAGCTCCAGCCCAAAATGCAGCCAAAATGCAGCCCATATCTCGGAGAATCTCAAGAGCAGGGGTTTGGAGCAAGCCAGGCTTCAAACCACGGGAAGCTCCAGCCCAAAAGGCAGCCAAACTCCAGACCACATCCGGGACAATATCAAGAGCAGGGGGTGGAGCAAGCCAGGCCTCAAACCACGAGAAGCTCCAGCCCAAAAGGCAGCCAAAATGCAGCCCACATCCAGTAGAAAATCAAGAGCAGGGGGTGGAGCAAGCCAGGCCTCAAACCACGAGAAGCTCCAGCCCAAAATGCAGCCAAAATCCAGCTCACATCAGGGAGAATATCATGAGCAGGTTTTGGAGCAATTCAGGGCTCAAACCACGAGAAGCTCCAGCCCAAAACAAAGCCAAAATCCAGCCCACATCCGGGACAATATCAAGAGCAGGGGGTGGAGCAAGCCAGGCCTCAAACCACGAGAAGCTCCAGCCCAAAAGGCAGCCAAACTCCAGCCCACATCCGGGAGAATCTCAAGAGCAGGGGGTGGAGCAAGCCAGGCCTCACACCTCGAGAAGCTCCAGCCCAAAAGGCAGCCAAAATGCAGCCCACATCCGGGAGAATCTCAAGAGCAGGGGTTGGAGCAAGCCAGGGCTCAAACCACGAGAAGCTCCAGCTCAAAATGCAGCCAAAATCCAGCCCACCTCCGGGAGAATCTCAAGAGCAGGGGGTGGAGCAAGCCAGGCCTCAAACCTCGAGAAGCTCCAGCCCAAAAGGGAGCCAAAATGCAGCCCACCTCCGGGAGAATCTCAAGAGCAGGGTGTGGAGCAAGGCAGGCCTCAAACCACGAGAAGCTCCAGCCCAAAAGGCAGCCAACATCCAGCACACATCCGGGAGAAAATCAAGAGCAGGGGGTGAAGCAAGCCAGGTCTCAAACCACGAGAAGCTCCAGCCCAAAAGGCAGCCAAAATGCAGCCCACATCCGGGAGAATCTCAAGAGCAGGGGGTGGAGCAAGCCAGGCCTCAAACCACGAGAAGCTCCAGCCCAAAAGGCAGCCAAAATCCAGCTCACATCAGGGAGAATATCAAGAGCAGGTTTTGGAGCAATTCAGGGCTCAAACCACGAGAAGCTCCAGCCCAAAAGGCAGCCAAAATGCAGCCCACATCCGGGAGAATCTCAAGAGCAGGGGGTGGAGCAAGCCAGGCCTCAAACCACGAGAAGCTCCAGCCCAAAAGGCAGCCAAACTCCAGCCCAAACCCAGGAGAATCTCAAGAGCAAGGGGGTGGAGCAAGCCAGGCCTCAGACCCCGAGAAGCTCCAGCCCAAAAGTCAGCCAAAATCCAGCCCACATCCGGGAGAATCTCAAGAGCAGGGGGTGGAGCAAGCCAGGCCTCAAACCACGAGAAGCTCCAGCCCAAAATGCAGCCAAAATCCAGCTCACATCACGGAGAATATCATGAGCAGGTTTTGGAGCAATTCAGGGCTCAAACCACGAGAAGCTCCAGCCCAAAACAAAGCCAAAATCCAGCCCACATCCGGGACAATATCAAGAGCAGGGGGTGGAGCAAGCCAGGCCTCAAACCACGAGAAACTCCAGCCCAAAAGGCAGCCAAACTCCAGCCCACCTCCGTGAGAATCTCAAGAGCAGGGGGTGGAGCAAGCCAGGCCTCAAACCACGAGAACCTCCAGCCCAAAAGGCAGCCAAAATGCAGCCCACATCCGGGAGAATCTCAAGAGCAGGGGGTGGAGCAAGCCAGGCCTCAAACCACGAGAAGCTCCAGCCCAAAAGGCAGCCAAAATGCAGCCCACATCCGGGAGAATATCAAGAGCAGGGGTTGGAGCAAGCCAGGCCTCAAACCACGAGAAGCTCCAGCCCAAAAGGCAGCCAAACTCCAGCCCACATCCGGGAGAATCTCAAGAGCAGGGGGTGGAGCAAGCCAGGCCTCACACCTCGAGAAGCTCCAGCCCAAAAGGCAGCCAAACTCCAGCCCACCTCCGTGAGAATCTCAAGAGCAGGGGGTGGAGCAAGCCAGGCCTCAAACCACGAGAAGCTCCAGCCCAAAAGGCAGCCAAAATGCAGCCCACATCCGGGAGAATATCAAGAGCAGGGGTTGGAGCAAGCCAGGGCTCAAACCACGAGAAGCTCCAGCTCAAAATGCAGCCAAAATCCAGCCCACCTCCGGGAGAATATCAAGAGCAGGGGGTGGAGCAAGCCAGGCCTCAAACCTCGAGAAGCTCCAGCCCAAAAGGGAGCCAAAATGCAGCCCACCTCCGGGAGAATCTCAAGAGCAGGGGGTGGAGCAAGCCAGGCCTCAAACCACGAGAAGCTCCAGCCCAAAAGGCAGCCAAAATGCAGCCCACATCCGGGAGAATCTCAAGAGCAGGGGGTGGAGCAAGCCAGGCCTCAAACCACGAGAAGCTCCAGCCCAAAAGGCAGCCAAAATCCAGGTCACATCAGGGAGAATATCAAGAGCAGGTTTTGGAGCAATTCAGGGCTCAAACCACGAGAAGCTCCAGCCCAAAAGGCAGCCAAAATGCAGCCCACATCCGGGAGAACCTCAAGAGCAGGGGGTGGAGCAAGCCAGGCCTCAAACCACGAGAAGCTCCAGCCCAAAAGGCAGCCAAAATCCAGCTCACATCAGGGAGAATATCAAGAGCAGGGGGTGGAGCAAGCCAGGCCTCAAACCACGAGAAGCTCCAGCCCAAAAGGCAGCCAAAATGCAGCCCACATCCGGGAGAATCTCAAGAGCAGGGGGTGGAGCAAGCCAGGCCTCAAACCACGAGAAGCTCCAGCCCAAAAGGCAGCCAAACTCCAGCCCAAACCCAGGAGAATCTCAAGAGCAAGGGGGTGGAGCAAGCCAGGCCTCAGACCCCGAGAAGCTCCAGCCCAAAAGTCAGCCAAAATCCAGCCCACATCCGGGAGAATCTCAAGAGCAGGGGGTGGATCAAGCCAGGCCTCAAACCTCGAGAAGCTCCAGCCCAAAATGCAGCCAAAATCCAGCTCACATCAGGGAGAATATCATGAGCAGGTTTTGGAGCAATTCAGGGCTCAAACCACGAGAAGCTCCAGCCCAAAACAAAGCCAAAATCCAGCCCACATCCGGGACAATATCAAGAGCAGGGGGTGGAGCAAGCCAGGCCTCAAACCACGAGAAACTCCAGCCCAAAAGGCAGCCAAACTCCAGCCCACCTCCGTGAGAATCTCAAGAGCAGGGGGTGGAGCAAGCCAGGCCTCAAACCACGAGAACCTCCAGCCCAAAAGGCAGCCAAAATGCAGCCCACATGCGGGAGAATCTCAAGAGCAGGGGGTGGAGCAAGCCAGGCCTCAAACCACGAGAAGCTCCAGCCCAAAAGGCAGCCAAAATGCAGCCCACATCCGGGAGAATATCAAGAGCAGGGGTTGGAGCAAGCCAGGCCTCAAACCACGAGAAGCTCCAGCCCAAAAGGCAGCCAAACTCCAGCCCACATCCGGGAGAATCTCAAGAGCAGGGGGTGGAGCAAGCCAGGCCTCACACCTCGAGAAGCTCCAGCCCAAAAGGCAGCCAAACTCCAGCCCACCTCCGTGAGAATCTCAAGAGCTGGGGTTGGAGCAAGCCAGGCCTCAAACCACGAGAAGCTCCAGCCCAAAAGGCAGCCAAAATGCAGCCCACATCTGGGAGAAAATCAAGAGCAGGGGGTGGAGCAAGCCAGGCCTCAAACCACGAGAAGCTCCAGCCCAAAAGGCAGCCAAAATGCAGCCCACATCCGGGAGAATATCAAGAGCAGGGGTTGGAGCAAGCCAGGGCTCAAACCACGAGAAGCTCCAGCTCAAAATGCAGCCAAAATCCAGCCCACCTCCGGGAGAATATCAAGAGCAGGGGGTGGAGCAAGCCAGGCCTCAAACCTCGAGAAGCTCCAGCCCAAAAGGGAGCCAAAATGCAGCCCACCTCCGGGAGAATCTCAAGAGCAGGGGGTGGAGCAAGCCAGGCCTCAAACCACGAGAAGCTCCAGCCCAAAAGGCAGCCAAAATGCAGCCCACATCCGGGAGAATCTCAAGAGCAGGGGGTGGAGCAAGCCAGGCCTCAAACCACGAGAAGCTCCAGCCCAAAAGGCAGCCAAAATCCAGCTCACATCAGGGAGAATATCAAGAGCAGGTTTTGGAGCAATTCAGGGCTCAAACCACGAGAAGCTCCAGCCCAAAAGGCAGCCAAAATGCAGCCCACATCCGGGAGAACCTCAAGAGCAGGGGGTGGAGCAAGCCAGGCCTCAAACCACGAGAAGCTCCAGCCCAAAAGGCAGCCAAAATCCAGCTCACATCAGGGAGAATATCAAGAGCAGGGGGTGGAGCAAGCCAGGCCTCAAACCACGAGAAGCTCCAGCCCAAAAGGCAGCCAAAATGCAGCCCACATCCGGGAGAATCTCAAGAGCAGGGGGTGGAGCAAGCCAGGCCTCAAACCACGAGAAGCTCCAGCCCAAAAGGCAGCCAAACTCCAGCCCAAATCCAGGAGAATCTCAAGAGCAAGGGGGTGGAGCAAGCCAGGCCTCAAACCCCGAGAAGCTCCAGCCGAAAAGTCAGCCAAAATCCAGCCCACATCCGGGAGAATCTCAAGAGCAGGGGGTGGAGCAAGCCAGGCCTCAAACCACGAGAAGCTCCAGCCCAAAATGCAGCCAAAATCCAGCTCACATCAGGGAGAATATCATGAGCAGGTTTTGGAGCAATTCAGGGCTCAAACCACGATAAGCTCCAGCCCAAAACAAAGCCAAAATGCAGCCCACATCCGGGACAATATCAAGAGCAGGGGATGGAGCAAACCAGGCCTCAAACCACGAGAAACTCCAGCCCAAAAGGCAGCCAAACTCCAGCCCACCTCCGTGAGAATCTCAAGAGCAGGGGGTGGAGCAAGCCAGGCCTCAAACCACGAGAAGCTCCAGCCCAAAAGGCAGCCAAAATCCAGACCACATCTGGGAGAATCTCAAGAGCAGGGGGTGGAGCAAGCCAGGCCTCAAACCACGAGAAGCTCCAGCCCAAAAGGCAGCCAAAATGCAGCCCACATGCGGGAGAACCTCAAGAGCAGGGGCTGGAGCAAGCCAGGCCTCAAACCACGAGAAGCTCCAGCCCAACAGGCAGCCAAAATCCAGCCCAGATCCGGGAGAATCTCAAGAGCAGGGGGTGGAGCAAGCCAGGCCTCAAACCATGAGAAGCTCCAGCCCAATATTCAGCCAAAATGCAGCCCACGTCCGGGAGAATCTCAAGAGCAGGGGGTGGAGCAAGCCAGGCCTCAAACCACGAGAAGCTCCAGCCCCAAAGGCAGCCAAACTCCAGCCCACGTCTGGGAGAATCTCAAGAGCAGGGGGTGGAGCAAGACAGGCCTCAAACCACGAGAAGCTCCAGCCCAAAATGCAGCCAAAATGCAGCCCACATCCGGGAGAATCTCAAGAGCAGGGGGTGGAGCAAGCCAGGCCTCAAACCACGAGAAGCTCCAGCCCAAAATGCAGCCAAAATGCAGCCCACATCCGGGAGAATATCTAGAGCAGGTTTTGGAGCAATTCAGGGCTAAAACCACGAGAAGCTCCAGCCCAAAATGCAGCCAAAATGCAGCCCACATCCGGGAGAATATCAAGAGCAGGGGTTGGAGCAAGACAGGCCTCAAACCACAAGAAGCTCCAGCCCAAAATGCAGCCAAAATGCAGCCCACCTCCGGGAGAATCTCAAGAGCAGGGGGTGGAGCAAGCCAGGCCTCAAACCACGAGAAGCTCCAGCCCAAAAGGCAGCCAAAATCCAGCCCACGTCCGGGAGAATCTCAAGAGCAGGGTGTGGAGCAAGGCAGGCCTCAAACCACGAGAAGCTCCAGCCCAAAAGGCAGCCAAAATGCAGCCCAAATCCGGGAGAATCTCAAGAGCAGGGGGTGGAGCAAGCCAGGCCTCAAACCACGAGAAGCTCCAGCCCAAAAGGCAGCCAACATCCAGCCCACGTCCGGGAGAACCTCAAGAGCAGGGGGTGGAGCAAGCCAGGCCTCAAACCACGAGAAGCTCCAGCCCAAAAGGCAGCCAAAATCCAGCCCACATCCGGGAGAACCTCAAGAGTAGGGGCTGGAGCAAGCCAGGCCTCAAACCACGAGAAGCTCCAGCCCAACAGGCAGCCAAAATGCAGCCCATATGTGGGAGAATCTCAAGAGCAGGGGGTGGAGCAAGCCAGGCCTCAAACCACGAGAAGCTCCAGCCCAATATTCAGCCAAAATGCAGCCCACGTCCGGGAGAATCTCAAGAGCAGGGGGTGGAGCAAGCCAGGCCTCAAACTACGAGAAGCTCCAGCCCCAAAGGCAGCCAAACTCCAGCCCACATAAGGGAGAATCTCAAGAGCAGGGGGTGGAGCAAGCCAGGCCTCAAACCACGAGAAACTCCAGCCGTAAAGGCAGCCAAAATCCAGCCCACATCCGGGAGAATCTCAAGAGCAGGGGGTGGAGCAAGCCAGGCCTCAAACCACGAGAAGCTCCAGCCCAAAAGGCAGCCAAAATGCAGCCCACATCCGGGAGAATATCAAGAGCAGGGGCTGGAGCAAGCCAGGCCTCAAACCACAAGAAGCTCCAGCCCAAAAGGCAGCCAAAATCCAGCCCACATCCAGGAGAATCTCAAGAGCAGGGGGTGGAGCAAGTCAGGCCTCAAACCACGAGAAGCTCCAGCCCAAAAGGCATCCAAAATCCAGCTCACATCAGGGATAATATCTAGAGCAGGTTTTGGAGCAATTCAGGGCTAAAACCACGAGAAGCTCCAGCCCAAAAGGCAGCCAAAATCCAGCCCACATCCGGGACAATATCAAGAGCAGGGGGTGGAGCAAGCCAGGCCTCAAACCTCGAGAAGCTCCAGCCCAAAATGCAGCCAAACTCCAGCCCACCTCCGTGAGAATCTCAAGAGCAGGGGGTAGAGCAAGCCAGGCCTCAAACCACGAGAAGCTCCAGCCCAAAAGGCAGCCAAAATCCAGCCCACATCCGGGAGAAAATCAAGAGCAGGGGGTAGAGCAAGCCAGGCCCCAAACCACGAGAAGCTCCAGCCCAAAAGGCAGCCAAAATGCAGCCCACCTCCGGGAGAATCTCAAGAGCAGGGGGTGGAGGAAGCCAGGCCTCAAACCTCGAGAAGCTCCAGCCCAAAAGACAGGCAAACTCCAGCCCACCTCCGTGAGAATCTCAAGAGCAGGGGGTGGAGCAAGCCAGGCCTCAAACCACGAGAAGCTCCAGCCCAAAAGGCAGCCAAAATCCAGCCCACATCCGGGAGAAAATCAAGAGCAGGGGGTGGAGCAAGCCAGGCCTCAAACCACGAGAAGCTCCAGCCCAAAAGTCAGCCAAAATCCAGCCCACATCCGGGAGAATCTCAAGAGCAGGGGGTGGAGCAAGACAGGCCTCAAACCACGAGAAGCTCCAGCCCAAAAGGCAGCCAAAATGCAGCCCACATCCGGGAGAATATCAAGAGCAGGGGTTGGAGCAAGCCAGGCCTCAAACCACGAGAAGCTCCAGCCCAAAAGGCAGCCAAACTCCAGCCCACATCCGGGAGAATCTCAAGAGCAGGGGGTGGAGCAAGCCAGGCCTCACACCTCGAGAAGCTCCAGCCCAAAAGGCAGCCAAACTCCAGCCCACCTCCGTGAGAATCTCAAGAGCTGGGGTTGGAGCAAGCCAGGCCTCAAACCACGAGAAGCTCCAGCCCAAAAGGCAGCCAAAATGCAGCCCACATCTGGGAGAAAATCAAGAGCAGGGGGTGGAGCAAGCCAGGCCTCAAACCACGAGAAGCTCCAGCCCAAAAGGCAGCCAAAATGCAGCCCACATCCGGGAGAATATCAAGAGCAGGGGTTGGAGCAAGCCAGGGCTCAAACCACGAGAAGCTCCAGCTCAAAATGCAGCCAAAATCCAGCCCACCTCCGGGAGAATATCAAGAGCAGGGGGTGGAGCAAGCCAGGCCTCAAACCTCGAGAAGCTCCAGCCCAAAAGGGAGCCAAAATGCAGCCCACCTCCGGGAGAATCTCAAGAGCAGGGGGTGGAGCAAGCCAGGCCTCAAACCACGAGAAGCTCCAGCCCAAAAGGCAGCCAAAATGCAGCCCACATCCGGGAGAATCTCAAGAGCAGGGGGTGGAGCAAGCCAGGCCTCAAACCACGAGAAGCTCCAGCCCAAAAGGCAGCCAAAATCCAGCTCACATCAGGGAGAATATCAAGAGCAGGTTTTGGAGCAATTCAGGGCTCAAACCACGAGAAGCTCCAGCCCAAAAGGCAGCCAAAATGCAGCCCACATCCGGGAGAACCTCAAGAGCAGGGGGTGGAGCAAGCCAGGCCTCAAACCACGAGAAGCTCCAGCCCAAAAGGCAGCCGAAATCCAGCTCACATCAGGGAGAATATCAAGAGCAGGGGGTGGAGCAAGCCAGGCCTCAAACCACGAGAAGCTCCAGCCCAAAAGGCAGCCAAAATGCAGCCCACATCCGGGAGAATCTCAAGAGCAGGGGGTGGAGCAAGCCAGGCCTCAAACCACGAGAAGCTCCAGCCCAAAAGGCAGCCAAACTCCAGCCCAAATCCAGGAGAATCTCAAGAGCAAGGGGGTGGAGCAAGCCAGGCCTCAAACCCCGAGAAGCTCCAGCCCAAAAGGCAGCCAAAATCCAGCCCACATCCGGGAGAATCTCAAGAGCAGGGGGTGGAGCAAGCCAGGCCTCAAACCACGAGAAGCTCCAGCCCAAAATGCAGCCAAAATCCAGCTCACATCAGGGAGAATATCATGAGCAGGTTTTGGAGCAATTCAGGGCTCAAACCACGATAAGCTCCAGCCCAAAACAAAGCCAAAATGCAGCCCACATCCGGGACAATATCAAGAGCAGGGGGTGGAGCAAACCAGGCCTCAAACCACGAGAAACTCCAGCCCAAAAGGCAGCCAAAATCCAGCCCACCTCCGTGAGAATCTCAAGAGCAGGGGGTGGAGCAAGCCAGGCCTCAAACCACGAGAAGCTCCAGCCCAAAAGGCAGCCAAAATCCAGACCACATCTGGGAGAATCTCAAGAGCAGGGGGTGGAGCAAGCCAGGCCTCAAACCACGAGAAGCTCCAGCCCAAAAGGCAGCCAACATCCAGCACACATCCGGGAGAAAATCAAGAGCAGGGGGTGGAGCAAGCCAGGCCTCAAACCACGAGAAGCTCCAGCCCAAAAGGCAGCCAAAATGCAGCCCACATCCGGGAGAATCTCAAGAGCAGGGGGTGGAGCAAGCCAGGCCTCAAACCACGAGAAGCTCCAGCCCAAAAGGCAGCCAAACTCCAGCCCAAATCCAGGAGAATCTCAAGAGCAAGGGGGTGGAGCAAGCCAGGCCTCAAACCCCGAGAAGCTCCAGCCGAAAAGTCAGCCAAAATCCAGCCCACATCCGGGAGAATCTCAAGAGCAGGGGGTGGAGCAAGCCAGGCCTCAAACCACGAGAAGCTCTAGCCCAAAATGCAGCCAAAATCCAGCTCACATCAGGGAGAATATCATGAGCAGGTTTTGGAGCAATTCAGGGCTCAAACCACGATAAGCTCCAGCCCAAAACAAAGCCAAAATGCAGCCCACATCCGGGACAATATCAAGAGCAGGGGGTGGAGCAAACCAGGCCTCAAACCACGAGAAACTCCAGCCCAAAAGGCAGCCAAACTCCAGCCCACCTCCGTGAGAATCTCAAGAGCAGGGGGTGGAGCAAGCCAGGCCTCAAACCACGAGAAGCTCCAGCCCAAAAGGCAGCCAAAATCCAGACCACATCTGGGAGAATCTCAAGAGCAGGGGGTGGAGCAAGCCAGGCCTCAAACCACGAGAAGCTCCAGCCCAAAAGGCAGCCAACATCCAGCACACATCCGGGAGAAAATCAAGAGCAGGGGGTGGAGCAAGCCAGGCCTCAAACCACGAGAAGCTCCAGCCCAAAAGGCAGCCAAAATGCAGCCCACATGCGGGAGAACCTCAAGAGCAGGGGCTGGAGCAAGCCAGGCCTCAAACCACGAGAAGCTCCAGCCCAACAGGCAGCCAAAATGCAGCCCAGATCCGGGAGAATCTCAAGAGCAGGGGGTGGAGCAAGCCAGGCCTCAAACCACGAGAAGCTCCAGCCCAATATTCAGCCAAAATGCAGCCCACGTCCGGGAGAATCTCAAGAGCAGGGGGTGGAGCAAGCCAGGCCTCAAACCACGAGAAGCTCCAGCCCAATATTCAGCCAAAATGCAGCCCACGTCCGGGAGAATCTCAAGAGCAGGGGGTGGAGCAAGCCAGGCCTCAAACCACGAGAAGCTCCAGCCCAAAAGGCAGCCAAAATCCAGCCCACATCCGGGAGAATATCAAGAGCAGGGGTTGGAGCAAGCCAGGGCTCAAACCACGAGAAGCTCCAGCTCAAAAGGCAGCCAAAATGCAGCCCACCTCCGGGAGAAAATCAAGAGCAGGGGGTGGATCAAGCCAGGCCTCAAACCTCGAGAAGCTCCAGCCCAAAAGGCAGCCAAAATGCAGCCCACATCCAGGAGAATCTCAAGAGCAGGGGGTGGAGCAAGCCAGGCCTCAAACCACGAGAAGCTCCAGCCCAACAGTCAGCCAAAATCCAGCCCACCTCCGGGACAATATCAAGAGCAGGGGGTGGAGCAAGCCAGGCCTCAAACCACGAGAAGCTCCAGCCCAAAAGGCAGCCAAAATGCAGCCCACATCCGGGAGAATCTCAAGAGCAGGGGGTGGAGCAAGCCAGGCCTCAAACCACGAGAAGCTCCAGCCCAAAAGGCAGCCAAATCCTGCACACATCCAGTAGAAAATCAAGAGCAGGGGGTGGAGCAAGCCAGGCCTCAAACCACGAGAAGCTCCAGCCCAAAATGCAGCCAAAATCCAGCTCACATCAGGGAGAATATCATGAGCAGGTTTTGGAGCAATTCAGGGCTCAAACCACGAGAAGCTCCAGCCCAAAACAAAGCCAAAATCCAGCCCACATCCGGGACAATATCAAGAGCAGGGGGTGGAGCAAGCCAGGCCTCAAACCACGAGAAACTCCAGCGCAAAAGGCAGCCAAACTCCAGCCCACCTCCGGGAGAATCTCAAGAGCAGGGGGTGGAGCAAGCCAGGCCTCAAACCACGAGAAGCTCCAGCCCAAAAGACAGCCAAAATCCAGACCACAGCTGGGAGAATCTCAAGAGCAGGGGGTGGAGCAAGCCAGGCCTCAAACCACGAGAAGCTCCAGCCCAAAATGCAGCCAAAATGCAGCCCACATCCGTGAGAATATCAAGAGCAGGGGGTGGAGCAAGCCAGGCCTCAAACCACGAGAAGCTCCAGCCCAAAATGCAGCCAAAATGCAGACCACATCCGTGAGAATATCAAGAGCAGGGGGTGGAGCAAGCCAGGCCTCAAACCACGAGAAGCTCCAGCCCAAAAGGCAGCCAAAATGCAGCCCACGTCCGGGAGAATCTCAAGAGCAGGGTGTGGAGCAAGGCAGGCCTCAAACCACGAGAAGCTCCAGCCCAAAAGGCAGCCAAAATGCAGCCCACATCCAGGAGAATCTCAAGAGCAGGGGGTGGAGCAAGCCAGGCCTCAAACCACGAGAAGCTCCAGCCCAAAAGGCAGCCAAAATGCAGCCCACATCCGGGAGAATATCAAGAGCAGGGGGTGGAGCAAGCCAGGCCTCAAACCTCGAGAAGCTCCAGCCCAAAAGGCAGCCAAACTCCAGCCCACCTCCGTGAGAATCTCAAGAGCAGGGGGTGGAGCAAGCCAGGCCTCAAACCACGAGAAGCTCCAGCCCAAAATGCAGCCAAAATGCAGCCCATATCTCGGAGAATCTCAAGAGCAGGGGTTTGGAGCAAGCCAGGCTTCAAACCACGGGAAGCTCCAGCCCAAAAGGCAGCCAAACTCCAGACCACATCCGGGACAATATCAAGAGCAGGGGGTGGAGCAAGCCAGGCCTCAAACCACGAGAAGCTCCAGCCCAAAAGGCAGCCAAAATGCAGCCCACATCCAGTAGAAAATCAAGAGCAGGGGATGGAGCAAGCCAGGCCTCAAACCACGAGAAGCTCCAGCCCAAAATGCAGCCAAAATCCAGCTCACATCAGGGAGAATATCATGAGCAGGTTTTGGAGCAATTCAGGGCTCAAACCACGAGAAGCTCCAGCCCAAAACAAAGCCAAAATCCAGCCCACATCCGGGACAATATCAAGAGCAGGGGTTGGAGCAAGCCAGGCCTCAAACCACGAGAAGCTCCAGCCCAAAAGGCAGCCAAACTCCAGCCCACATCCGGGAGAATCTCAAGAGCAGGGGGTGGAGCAAGCCAGGCCTCACACCTCGAGAAGCTCCAGCCCAAAAGGCAGCCAAACTCCAGCCCACATCCGGGAGAATCTCAAGAGCAGGGGGTGGAGCAAGCCAGGCCTCACACCTCGAGAAGCTCCAGCCCAAAATGCAGCCAAACTCCAGCCCACCTCCAGGAGAATCTCAAGAGCTGGGGTTGGAGCAAGCCAGGCCTCAAACCACGAGAAGCTCCAGCCCAAAATGCAGCCAAAATGCAGCCCACATCCGAGAGAATCTCAAGAGCAGGGGGTTGGAGCAAGCCAGGCTTCAATCCACGGGAAGCTCCAGCCCAAAAGGCAGCCAAACTCTAGACCACATCCGGGACAATATCAAGAGCAGGGGGTGGAGCAAGCCAGGCCTCAAACCACGAGAAGCTCCAGCCCAAAATGCAGCCAAAATCCAGCCCATATCTCGGAGAATCTCAAGAGCAGGGGTTTGGAGCAAGCCAGGCTTCAAACCACGGGAAGCTCCAGCCCAAAAGGCAGCCAAACTCCAGACCACATCCGGGACAATATCAAGAGCAGGGGGTGGAGCAAGCCAGGCCTCAAACCACGAGAAGCTCCAGCCCAAAAGGCAGCCAAAATGCAGCCCACATCCAGTAGAAAATCAAGAGCAGGGGGTGGAGCAAGCCAGGCCTCAAACCACGAGAAGCTCCAGCCCAAAATGCAGCCAAAATCCAGCTCACATCAGGGAGAATATCATGAGCAGGTTTTGGAGCAATTCAGGGCTCAAACCACGAGAAGCTCCAGCCCAAAACAAAGCCAAAATCCAGCCCACATCCGGGACAATATCAAGAGCAGGGGTTGGAGCAAGCCAGGCCTCAAACCACGAGAAGCTCCAGCCCAAAAGGCAGCCAAACTCCAGCCCACATCCGGGAGAATCTCAAGAGCAGGGGGTGGAGCAAGCCAGGCCTCACACCTCGAGAAGCTCCAGCCCAAAAGGCAGCCAAACTCCAGCCCACATCCGGGAGAATCTCAAGAGCAGGGGGTGGAGCAAGCCAGGCCTCACACCTCGAGAAGCTCCAGCCCAAAAGGTAGCCAAACTCCAGCCCACCTCCAGGAGAATCTCAAGAGCTGGGGTTGGAGCAAGCCAGGCCTCAAACCACGAGAAGCTCCAGCCCAAAATGCAGCCAAAATGCAGCCCACATCCGAGAGAATCTCAAGAGCAGGGGGTTGGAGCAAGCCAGGCTTCAATCCACGGGAAGCTCCAGCCCAAAAGGCAGCCAAACTCTAGACCACATCCGGGACAATATCAAGAGCAGGGGGTGGAGCAAGCCAGGCCTCAAACCACGAGAAGCTCCAGCCCAAAATGCAGCCAAAATGCAGCCCATATCTCGGAGAATCTCAAGAGCAGGGGTTTGGAGCAAGCCAGGCTTCAAACCACGGGAAGCTCCAGCCCAAAAGGCAGCCAAACTCCAGACCACATCCGGGACAATATCAAGAGCAGGGGGTGGAGCAAGCCAGGCCTCAAACCACGAGAAGCTCCAGCCCAAAAGGCAGCCAAAATGCAGCCCACATCCAGTAGAAAATCAAGAGCAGGGGGTGGAGCAAGCCAGGCCTCAAACCACGAGAAGCTCCAGCCCAAAATGCAGCCAAAATCCAGCTCACATCAGGGAGAATATCATGAGCAGGTTTTGGAGCAATTCAGGGCTCAAACCACGAGAAGCTCCAGCCCAAAACAAAGCCAAAATCCAGCCCACATCCGGGACAATATCAAGAGCAGGGGGTGGAGCAAGCCAGGCCTCAAACCACGAGAAGCTCCAGCCCAAAAGGCAGCCAAACTCCAGCCCACATCCGGGAGAATCTCAAGAGCAGGGGGTGGAGCAAGCCAGGCCTCACACCTCGAGAAGCTCCAGCCCAAAAGGCAGCCAAAATGCAGCCCACATCCGGGAGAATCTCAAGAGCAGGGGTTGGAGCAAGCCAGGGCTCAAACCACGAGAAGCTCCAGCTCAAAATGCAGCCAAAATCCAGCCCACCTCCGGGAGAATCTCAAGAGCAGGGGGTGGAGCAAGCCAGGCCTCAAACCTCGAGAAGCTCCAGCCCAAAAGGGAGCCAAAATGCAGCCCACCTCCGGGAGAATCTCAAGAGCAGGGTGTGGAGCAAGGCAGGCCTCAAACCACGAGAAGCTCCAGCCCAAAAGGCAGCCAACATCCAGCACACATCCGGGAGAAAATCAAGAGCAGGGGGTGAAGCAAGCCAGGTCTCAAACCACGAGAAGCTCCAGCCCAAAAGGCAGCCAAAATGCAGCCCACATCCGGGAGAATCTCAAGAGCAGGGGGTGGAGCAAGCCAGGCCTCAAACCACGAGAAGCTCCAGCCCAAAAGGCAGCCAAAATCCAGCTCACATCAGGGAGAATATCAAGAGCAGGTTTTGGAGCAATTCAGGGCTCAAACCACGAGAAGCTCCAGCCCAAAAGGCAGCCAAAATGCAGCCCACATCCGGGAGAATCTCAAGAGCAGGGGGTGGAGCAAGCCAGGCCTCAAACCACGAGAAGCTCCAGCCCAAAAGGCAGCCAAACTCCAGCCCAAACCCAGGAGAATCTCAAGAGCAAGGGGGTGGAGCAAGCCAGGCCTCAGACCCCGAGAAGCTCCAGCCCAAAAGTCAGCCAAAATCCAGCCCACATCCGGGAGAATCTCAAGAGCAGGGGGTGGAGCAAGCCAGGCCTCAAACCACGAGAAGCTCCAGCCCAAAATGCAGCCAAAATCCAGCTCACATCAGGGAGAATATCATGAGCAGGTTTTGGAGCAATTCAGGGCTCAAACCACGAGAAGCTCCAGCCCAAAACAAAGCCAAAATCCAGCCCACATCCGGGACAATATCAAGAGCAGGGGGTGGAGCAAGCCAGGCCTCAAACCACGAGAAACTCCAGCCCAAAAGGCAGCCAAACTCCAGCCCACCTCCGTGAGAATCTCAAGAGCAGGGGGTGGAGCAAGCCAGGCCTCAAACCACGAGAACCTCCAGCCCAAAAGGCAGCCAAAATGCAGCCCACATCCGGGAGAATCTCAAGAGCAGGGGGTGGAGCAAGCCAGGCCTCAAACCACGAGAAGCTCCAGCCCAAAAGGCAGCCAAAATGCAGCCCACATCCGGGAGAATATCAAGAGCAGGGGTTGGAGCAAGCCAGGCCTCAAACCACGAGAAGCTCCAGCCCAAAAGGCAGCCAAACTCCAGCCCACATCCGGGAGAATCTCAAGAGCAGGGGGTGGAGCAAGCCAGGCCTCACACCTCGAGAAGCTCCAGCCCAAAAGGCAGCCAAACTCCAGCCCACCTCCGTGAGAATCTCAAGAGCTGGGGTTGGAGCAAGCCAGGCCTCAAACCACGAGAAGCTCCAGCCCAAAAGGCAGCCAAAATGCAGCCCACATCTGGGAGAAAATCAAGAGCAGGGGGTGGAGCAAGCCAGGCCTCAAACCACGAGAAGCTCCAGCCCAAAAGGCAGCCAAAATGCAGCCCACATCCGGGAGAATATCAAGAGCAGGGGTTGGAGCAAGCCAGGGCTCAAACCACGAGAAGCTCCAGCTCAAAATGCAGCCAAAATCCAGCCCACCTCCGGGAGAATATCAAGAGCAGGGGGTGGAGCAAGCCAGGCCTCAAACCTCGAGAAGCTCCAGCCCAAAAGGGAGCCAAAATGCAGCCCACCTCCGGGAGAATCTCAAGAGCAGGGGGTGGAGCAAGCCAGGCCTCAAACCACGAGAAGCTCCAGCCCAAAAGGCAGCCAAAATGCAGCCCACATCCGGGAGAATCTCAAGAGCAGGGGGTGGAGCAAGCCAGGCCTCAAACCACGAGAAGCTCCAGCCCAAAAGGCAGCCAAAATCCAGCTCACATCAGGGAGAATATCAAGAGCAGGTTTTGGAGCAATTCAGGGCTCAAACCACGAGAAGCTCCAGCCCAAAAGGCAGCCAAAATGCAGCCCACATCCGGGAGAACCTCAAGAGCAGGGGGTGGAGCAAGCCAGGCCTCAAACCACGAGAAGCTCCAGCCCAAAAGGCAGCCAAAATCCAGCTCACATCAGGGAGAATATCAAGAGCAGGGGGTGGAGCAAGCCAGGCCTCAAACCACGAGAAGCTCCAGCCCAAAAGGCAGCCAAAATGCAGCCCACATCCGGGAGAATCTCAAGAGCAGGGGGTGGAGCAAGCCAGGCCTCAAACCACGAGAAGCTCCAGCCCAAAAGGCAGCCAAACTCCAGCCCAAATCCAGGAGAATCTCAAGAGCAAGGGGGTGGAGCAAGCCAGGCCTCAAACCCCGAGAAGCTCCAGCCGAAAAGTCAGCCAAAATCCAGCCCACATCCGGGAGAATCTCAAGAGCAGGGGGTGGAGCAAGCCAGGCCTCAAACCACGAGAAGCTCCAGCCCAAAATGCAGCCAAAATCCAGCTCACATCAGGGAGAATATCATGAGCAGGTTTTGGAGCAATTCAGGGCTCAAACCACGATAAGCTCCAGCCCAAAACAAAGCCAAAATGCAGCCCATATCCGGGACAATATCAAGAGCAGGGGATGGAGCAAACCAGGCCTCAAACCACGAGAAACTCCAGCCCAAAAGGCAGCCAAACTCCAGCCCACCTCCGTGAGAATCTCAAGAGCAGGGGGTGGAGCAAGCCAGGCCTCAAACCACGAGAAGCTCCAGCCCAAAAGGCAGCCAAAATCCAGACCACATCTGGGAGAATCTCAAGAGCAGGGGGTGGAGCAAGCCAGGCCTCAAACCACGAGAAGCTCCAGCCCAAAAGGCAGCCAAAATGCAGCCCACATGCGGGAGAACCTCAAGAGCAGGGGCTGGAGCAAGCCAGGCCTCAAACCACGAGAAGCTCCAGCCCAACAGGCAGCCAAAATGCAGCCCAGATCCGGGAGAATCTCAAGAGCAGGGGGTGGAGCAAGCCAGGCCTCAAACCACGAGAAGCTCCAGCCCAATATTCAGCCAAAATGCAGCCCACGTCCGGGAGAATCTCAAGAGCAGGGGGTGGAGCAAGCCAGGCCTCAAACCACGAGAAGCTCCAGCCCCAAAGGCAGCCAAACTCCAGCCCACGTCTGGGAGAATCTCAAGAGCAGGGGGTGGAGCAAGACAGGCCTCAAACCACGAGAAGCTCCAGCCCAAAATGCAGCCAAAATGCAGCCCACATCCGGGAGAATCTCAAGAGCAGGGGGTGGAGCAAGCCAGGCCTCAAACCACGAGAAGCTCCAGCCCAAAATGCAGCCAAAATGCAGCCCACATCCGGGAGAATATCTAGAGCAGGTTTTGGAGCAATTCAGGGCTAAAACCACGAGAAGCTCCAGCCCAAAATGCAGCCAAACTCCAGCCCACCTCCGTGAGAATCTCAAGAGCAGGGGTTGGAGCAAGCCAGGCCTCAAACCACGAGAAGCTCCAGCCCAAAAGGCAGCCAAAATGCAGCCCACATCCGGGAGAATATCAAGAGCAGGGGTTGGAGCAAGACAGGCCTCAAACCACAAGAAGCTCCAGCCCAAAATGCAGCCAAAATGCAGCCCACCTCCGGGAGAATCTCAAGAGCAGGGGGTGGAGCAAGCCAGGCCTCAAACCACGAGAAGCTCCAGCCCAAAAGGCAGCCAAAATCCAGCCCACGTCCGGGAGAATCTCAAGAGCAGGGTGTGGAGCAAGGCAGGCCTCAAACCACGAGAAGCTCCAGCCCAAAAGGCAGCCAAAATGCAGCCCAAATCCGGGAGAATCTCAAGAGCAGGGGGTGGAGCAAGCCAGGCCTCAAACCACGAGAAGCTCCAGCCCAAAAGGCAGCCAACATCCAGCCCACGTCCGGGAGAACCTCAAGAGCAGGGGGTGGAGCAAGCCAGGCCTCAAACCACGAGAAGCTCCAGCCCAAAAGGCAGCCAAAATCCAGCCCACATCCGGGAGAACCTCAAGAGTAGGGGCTGGAGCAAGCCAGGCCTCAAACCACGAGAAGCTCCAGCCCAACAGGCAGCCAAAATGCAGCCCATATGTGGGAGAATCTCAAGAGCAGGGGGTGGAGCAAGCCAGGCCTCAAACCACGAGAAGCTCCAGCCCAATATTCAGCCAAAATGCAGCCCACGTCCGGGAGAATCTCAAGAGCAGGGGGTGGAGCAAGCCAGGCCTCAAACTACGAGAAGCTCCAGCCCCAAAGGCAGCCAAACTCCAGCCCACATAAGGGAGAATCTCAAGAGCAGGGGGTGGAGCAAGCCAGGCCTCAAACCACGAGAAACTCCAGCCGTAAAGGCAGCCAAAATCCAGCCCACATCCGGGAGAATCTCAAGAGCAGGGGGTGGAGCAAGCCAGGCCTCAAACCACGAGAAGCTCCAGCCCAAAAGGCAGCCAAAATGCAGCCCACATCCGGGAGAATATCAAGAGCAGGGGCTGGAGCAAGCCAGGCCTCAAACCACAAGAAGCTCCAGCCCAAAAGTCAGCCAAAATCCAGCCCACATCCAGGAGAATCTCAAGAGCAGGGGGTGGAGCAAGTCAGGCCTCAAACCACGAGAAGCTCCAGCCCAAAAGGCATCCAAAATCCAGCTCACATCAGGGATAATATCTAGAGCAGGTTTTGGAGCAATTCAGGGCTAAAACCACGAGAAGCTCCAGCCCAAAAGGCAGCCAAAATCCAGCCCACATCCGGGACAATATCAAGAGCAGGGGGTGGAGCAAGCCAGGCCTCAAACCTCGAGAAGCTCCAGCCCAAAATGCAGCCAAACTCCAGCCCACCTCCGTGAGAATCTCAAGAGCAGGGGGTAGAGCAAGCCAGGCCTCAAACCACGAGAAGCTCCAGCCCAAAAGGCAGCCAAAATCCAGCCCACATCCGGGAGAAAATCAAGAGCAGGGGTTGGAGCAAGGCAGGCCTCAAACCACAAGAAGCTCCAGCCCAAAATGCAGCCAAAATGCAGCCCACCTCCGGGAGAATCTCAAGAGCAGGGGGTGGAGGAAGCCAGGCCTCAAACCTCGAGAAGCTCCAGCCCAAAAGACAGGCAAACTCCAGCCCACCTCCGTGAGAATCTCAAGAGCAGGGGGTGGAGCAAGCCAGGCCTCAAACCACGAGAAGCTCCAGCCCAAAAGGCAGCCAAAATCCAGCCCACATCCGGGAGAAAATCAAGAGCAGGGGGTGGAGCAAGCCAGGCCTCAAACCACGAGAAGCTCCAGCCCAAAAGTCAGCCAAAATCCAGCCCACATCCGGGAGAATATCAAGAGCAGGGGTTGGAGCAAGCCAGGGCTCAAACCACGAGAAGCTCCAGCTCAAAAGGCAGCCAAAATGCAGCCCACCTCCGGGAGAATCTCAAGAGCAGGGGGTGGATCAAGCCAGGCCTCAAACCTCGAGAAGCTCCAGCCCAAAAGGCAGCCAAAATGCAGCCCACATCCAGGAGAATCTCAAGAGCAGGGGGTGGAGCAAGCCAGGCCTCAAACCACGAGAAGCTCCAGCCCAAAAGGCAGCCAAAATCCAGCCCACCTCCGGGACAATATCAAGAGCAGGGGGTGGAGCAAGCCAGGCCTCAAACCACGAGAAGCTCCAGCCCAAAAGGCAGCCAAAATGCAGCCCACATCCGGGAGAATCTCAAGAGCAGGGGGTGGAGCAAGCCAGGCCTCAAACCACGAGAAGCTCCAGCCCAAAAGGCAGCCAAAATCCTGCACACATCCGGGAGAAAATCAAGAGGAGGGGGTGGAGCAAGCCAGGCCTCAAACCACGAGAAGCTCCAGCCCAAAATGCAGCCAAAATGCAGCCCACATCCGTGAGAATATCAAGAGCAGGGGGTGGAGCAAGCCAGGCCTCAAACCACGAGAAGCTCCAGCCCAAAATGCAGCCAAAATGCAGCCCACGTCCGGGAGAATCTCAAGAGCAGGGTGTGGAGCAAGGCAGGCCTCAAACCACGAGAAGCTCCAGCCCATAAGGCAGCCAAAATTCAGCCCACATCCAGGAGAATCTCAAGAGCAGGGGGTGGAGCAAGCCAGGCCTCAAACCACGAGAAGCTCCAGCCCAAAAGGCAGCCAAAATGCAGCCCACATCCGGGAGAATATCAAGAGCAGGGGGTGGAGCAAGCCAGGCCTCAAACCTCGAGAAGCTCCAGCCCAAAAGGCAGCCAAACTCCAGCCCACCTCCGTGAGAATCTCAAGAGCAGGGGGTGGAGCAAGCCAGGCCTCCAACCTAGAGAAGCTCCAGCCCAACAGGCAGCCAAAATGCAGCCCACATCCGGGAGAATCTCAAGAGCAGGGGGTGGAGCAAGCCAGGCCTCAAACCACGAGAAGCTCCAGCCCAATATTCAGCCAAAATGCAGCCCACGTCCGGGAGAATCTCAAGAGCAGGGGGTGGAGCAAGCCAGGCCTCAAACTACGAGAAGCTCCAGCCCCAAAGGCAGCCAAACTCCAGCCCACATAAGGGAGAATCTGAAGAGCAGGGGGTGGAGCAAGCCAGGCCTCAAACCACGAGAAACTCCAGCCGTAAAGGCAGCCAAAATCCAGCCCAAATCCGGGAGAATCTCAAGAGCAGGGGTTGGAGCAAGACAGGCCTCAAACCACGAGAAGCTCCAGTCCAAAATGCAGCCAAAATGCAGCCCACATCCGGGAGAATCTCAAGAGCAGGGGGTGGAGCAAGCCAGGGCTCAAACCACGAGAAGCTCCAGCCCAAAATGCAGCCAAAATGCAGCCCACATCCGGGAGAATATCAAGAGCAGGGGTTGGAGCAAGCCAGGCCTCAAACCACAAGAAGCTCCAGCCCAAAAGTCAGCCAAACTCCAGCCCACCTCCGTGAGAATCTCAAGAGCAGGGGGTAGAGCAAGCCAGGCCTCAAACCACGAGAAGCTCCAGCCCAAAAGGCAGCCAAAATCCAGCCCACATCCGGGAGAAAATCAAGAGCAGGGGTTGGAGCAAGACAGGCCTCAAACCACAAGAAGCTCCAGCCCAAAATGCAGCCAAAATGCAGCCCACCTCCGGGAGAATCTCAAGAGCAGGGGGTGGAGCAAGCCAGGCCTCAAACCTCGAGAAGCTCCAGCCCAAAAGACAGGCAAACTCCAGCCCACCTCCGTGAGAATCTCAAGAGCAGGGGGTGGAGCAAGCCAGGCCTCAAACCACGAGAACTCCAGCCCAAAAGGCAGCCAAAATCCAGCCCACATCCGGGAGAAAATCAAGAGCAGGGGGTGGAGCAAGCCAGGCCTCAAACCACGAGAAGCTCCAGCCCAAAAGGCAGCCAAAATCCAGCCCACATCCGGGAGAATATCAAGAGCAGGGGTTGGAGCAAGCCAGGGCTCAAACCACGAGAAGCTCCAGCTCAAAAGGCAGCCAAAATGCAGCCCACCTCCGGGAGAATCTCAAGAGCAGGGGGTGGATCAAGCCAGGCCTCAAACCTCGAGAAGCTCCAGCCCAAAATGCAGCCAAAATGCAGCCCATATCTCGGAGAATCTCAAGAGCAGGGGTTTGGAGCAAGCCAGGCTTCAAACCACGGGAAGCTCCAGCCCAAAAGGCAGCCAAACTCCAGACCACATCCGGGACAATATCAAGAGCAGGGGGTGGAGCAAGCCAGGCCTCAAACCACGAGAAGCTCCAGCCCAAAAGGCAGCCAAAATGCAGCCCACATCCAGTAGAAAATCAAGAGCAGGGGGTGGAGCAAGCCAGGCCTCAAACCACGAGAAGCTCCAGCCCAAAATGCAGCCAAAATCCAGCTCACATGAGGGAGAATATCATGAGCAGGTTTTGGAGCAATTCAGGGCTCAAACCACGAGAAGCTCCAGCCCAAAACAAAGCCAAAATCCAGCCCACATCTGGGACAATATCAAGAGCAGGGGGTGGAGCAAGCCAGGCCTCAAACCACGAGAAATTCCAGCCCAAAAGGCAGCCAAACTCCAGCCTACCTCCGTGGGAATCTCAAGAGCAGGGGGTGGAGCAAGCCAGGCCTCAAACCACGAGAAGCTCCAGCCCAAAATGCAGCCAAAATACAGCCCACATCCGGGAGAATCTCAAGAGCAGGGGGTGGAGCAAGCCAGGCCTCAAACCACGAGAAGCTCCAGCCCAAAAGGCAGCCAAAATGCAGCCCACATCCAGTAGAAAATCAAGAGCAGGGGGTGGAGCAAGCCAGGCCTCAAACCACGAGAAGCTCCAACCCAAAATGCAGCCAAAATCCAGCTCACATCAGGGAGAATATCATGAGCAGGTTTTGGAGCAATTCAGGGCTCAAACCACGAGAAGCTCCAGCCCAAAACAAAGCCAAAATCCAGCCCACATCCGGGACAATATCAAGAGCAGGGGGTGGAGCAAGCCAGGCCTCAAACCACGAGAAACTCCAGCGCAAAAGGCAGCCAAACTCCAGCCCACCTCCGTGAGAATCTCAAGAGCAGGGGGTGGAGCAAGCCAGGCCTCAAACCACGAGAAGCTCCAGACCAAAAGGCAGCCAAAATCCAGACCACAGCTGGGAGAATCTCAAGAGCAGGGGGTGGAGCAAGCCAGGCCTCAAACCACGAGAAGCTCCAGCCCAAAATGCAGCCAAAATGCAGCCCACATCCGTGAGAATATCAAGAGCAGGGGGTGGAGCAAGCCAGGCCTCAAACCACGAGAAGCTCCAGCCCAAAATGCAGCCAAAATGCAGCCCACATCCGTGAGAATATCAAGAGCAGGGGGTGGAGCAAGCCAGGCCTCAAACCACGAGAAGCTCCAGCCCAAAAGGCAGCCAAAATGCAGCCCACGTCCGGGAGAATCTCAAGAGCAGGGTGTGGAGCAAGGCAGGCCTCAAACCACGAGAAGCTCCAGCCCATAAGGCAGCCAAAATTCAGCCCACATCCAGGAGAATCTCAAGAGCAGGGGGTGGAGCAAGCCAGGCCTCAAACCACGAGAAGCTCCAGCCCAAAAGGCAGCCAAAATGCAGCCCACATCCGGGAGAATATCAAGAGCAGGGGGTGGAGCAAGCCAGGCCTCAAACCTCGAGAAGCTCCAGCCCAAAAGGCAGCCAAACTCCAGCCCACCTCCGTGAGAATCTCAAGAGCAGGGGGTGGAGCAAGCCAGGCCTCAAAACACGAGAAGCTCCAGCCCAAAATGCAGACAAAATGCAGCCCACATCCGAGAGAATCTCAAGAGCAGGGGGTTGGAGCAAGCCAGGCTTCAATCCACGGGAAGCTCCAGCCCAAAAGGCAGCCAAACTCTAGACCACATCCGGGACAATATCAAGAGCAGGGGGTGGAGCAAGCCAGGCCTCAAACCACGAGAAGCTCCAGCCCAAAATGCAGCCAAAATGCAGCCCATATCTCGGAGAATCTCAAGAGCAGGGGTTTGGAGCAAGCCAGGCTTCAAACCACGGGAAGCTCCAGCCCAAAAGGCAGCCAAACTCCAGACCACATCCGGGACAATATCAAGAGCAGGGGGTGGAGCAAGCCAGGCCTCAAACCACGAGAAGCTCCAGCCCAAAAGGCAGCCAAAATGCAGCCCACATCCAGTAGAAAATCAAGAGCAGGGGGTGGAGCAAGCCAGGCCTCAAACCACGAGAAGCTCCAGCCCAAAATGCAGCCAAAATCCAGCTCACATCAGGGAGAATATCATGAGCAGGTTTTGGAGCAATTCAGGGCTCAAACCACGAGAAGCTCCAGCCCAAAACAAAGCCAAAATCCAGCCCACATCCGGGACAATATCAAGAGCAGGGGGTGGAGCAAGCCAGGCCTCAAACCACGAGAAACTCCAGCGCAAAAGGCAGCCAAACTCCAGCCCACCTCCGTGAGAATCTCA
Organism: Rhynochetos jubatus; assembly: GCA_027574665.1. NCBI lineage: Eukaryota > Metazoa > Chordata > Aves > Eurypygiformes > Rhynochetidae > Rhynochetos > Rhynochetos jubatus. The sequence continues at coordinate 744,654 of JAQBHY010000071.1, forward strand.
AGAGCAGGGGGTGGAGCAAGCCAGGCCTCAAACCACGAGAAGCTCCAGCCCAAAATGCAGCCAAAATCCAGCTCACATCAGGGAGAATATCATGAGCAGGTTTTGGAGCAATTCAGGCCTCAAACCACGAGAAGCTCCAGCCCAAGATTCAGCCAAAATGCAGCCCACATCCGGGAGATACTCAAGAGCAGGGGTTGGAGTAAGGCAGGCCTCAAACCACGAGAAGCTCCAGCCCAAGAATCAGCCAAAATGCCGCTCACGTCCGGGAGAATCTCAAGAGCAGGGGGTGGAGCAAGCCATGCCTCAAACCACGAGAAGCTCCAGCCCAAAAGGCAGCCAAACTCCAGCCCACATCCGGGAGAATCTCAAGAGCAGGGGGTGGAGCAAGCCAGGCCTCACACCTCGAGAAGCTCCAGCCCAAAAGGCAGCCAAACTCCAGCCCACCTCCAGGAGAATCTCAAGAGCTGGGGTTGGAGCAAGCCAGGCCTCAAACCACGAGAAGCTCCAGCCCAAAAGGCAGCCAAAATGCAGCCCACATCTGGGAGAAAATCAAGAGCAGGGGGTGGAGCAAGCCAGGCCTCAAACCACGAGAAGCTCCAGCCCAAAAGGCAGCCAAAATGCAGCCCACATCCGGGAGAATCTCAAGAGCAGGGGTTGGAGCAAGCCAGGGCTCAAACCACGAGAAGCTCCAGCTCAAAATGCAGCCAAAATCCAGCCCACCTCTGGGACAATCTCAAGAGCAGGGGGTGGAGCAAGCCAGGCCTCAAACCTCGAGAAGCTCCAGCCCAAAAGTCAGCCAAAGTGCAGCCCACCTCCGGGAGAATCTCAAGAGCAGGGTGTGGAGCAAGGCAGGCCTCAAACCACGAGAAGCTCCAGCCCAAAAGGCAGCCAACATCCAGCACACATCCGGGAGAAAATCAAGAGCAGGGGGTGAAGCAAGCCAGGTCTCAAACCACGAGAAGCTCCAGCCCAAAAGGCAGCCAAAATGCAGCCCACATCCGGGAGAATCTCAAGAGCAGGGGGTGGAGCAAGCCAGGCCTCAAACCACGAGAAGCTCCAGCCCAAAATGCATCCAAAATCCAGCTCACATCAGGGAGAATATCAAGAGCAGGTTTTGGAGCAATTCAGGGCTCAAACCACGAGAAGCTCCAACCCAAAAGGCAGCCAAAATGCAGCCCACATCCGGGAGAATCTCAAGAGCAGGGGGTGGAGCAAGCCAGGCCTCAAACCACGAGAAGCTCCAGCCCAAAAGGCAGCCAAAATCCAGCTCACATCAGGGAGAATATCAAGAGCAGGTTTTGGAGCAATTCAGGGCTCAAACCACGAGAAGCTCCAGCCCAAAAGGCAGCCAAAATGCAGCCCACATCCGGGAGAATCTCAAGAGCAGGGGGTGGAGCAAGCCAGGCCTCAAACCACGAGAAGCTCCAACCCAAAAGGCAGCCAAACTCCAGCCCAAACCCAGGAGAATCTCAAGAGCAAGGGGGTGGAGCAAGCCAGGCCTCAAACCCCGAGAAGCTCCAGCCCAAAAGTTTGCCAAAATCCAGCCCACATCCGGGAGAATCTCAAGAGCAGGGGGTGGAGCAAGCCAGGCCTCAAACCACGAGAAGCTCCAGCCCAAAAGGCAGCCAAACTCCAGCGCACCTCCGGGAGAATCTCAAGAGCAGGGGGTGGAGCAAGACAGGCCTCAAACCACGAGAAGCTCCAGCCCAAAATGCAGCCAAAATCCAGCTCACATCAGGGAGAATATCATGAGCAGGTTTTGGAGCAATTCAGGGCTCAAACCACGATAAGCTCCAGCCCAAAAGGCAGCCAAAATCCAGCCCACATCCGGGAGAATCTCAAGAGCAGGGGGTGGAGCAAGCCAGGCCTCAAACCACGAGAACCTCCAGCCCAAAAGGCAGCCAAAATGCAGCCCACATCCGGGAGAATCTCAAGAGCAGGGGGTGGAGCAAGCCAGGCCTCAAACCACGAGAAGCTCCAGCCCAAAAGGCAGCCAAAATGCAGCCCACATCCGGGAGAATATCAAGAGCAGGGGTTGGAGCAAGCCAGGCCTCAAACCACGAGAAGCTCCAGCCCAAAAGGCAGCCAAACTCCAGCCCACATCCGGGAGAATCTCAAGAGCAGGGGGTGGAGCAAGCCAGGCCTCACACCTCGAGAAGCTCCAGCCCAAAAGGCAGCCAAACTCCAGCCCACCTCCGTGAGAATCTCAAGAGCTGGGGTTGGAGCAAGCCAGGCCTCAAACCACGAGAAGCTCCAGCCCAAAAGGCAGCCAAAATGCAGCCCACATCTGGGAGAAAATCAAGAGCAGGGGGTGGAGCAAGCCAGGCCTCAAACCACGAGAAGCTCCAGCCCAAAAGGCAGCCAAAATGCAGCCCACATCCGGGAGAATATCAAGAGCAGGGGTTGGAGCAAGCCAGGGCTCAAACCACGAGAAGCTCCAGCTCAAAATGCAGCCAAAATCCAGCCCACCTCCGGGAGAATATCAAGAGCAGGGGGTGGAGCAAGCCAGGCCTCAAACCTCGAGAAGCTCCAGCCCAAAAGGGAGCCAAAATGCAGCCCACCTCCGGGAGAATCTCAAGAGCAGGGGGTGGAGCAAGCCAGGCCTCAAACCACGAGAAGCTCCAGCCCAAAAGGCAGCCAAAATGCAGCCCACATCCGGGAGAATCTCAAGAGCAGGGGGTGAAGCAAGCCAGGCCTCAAACCACGAGAAGCTCCAGCCCAAAAGGCAGCCAAAATGCAGCCCACATCCGGGAGAATCTCAAGAGCAGGGGGTGGAGCAAGCCAGGCCTCAAACCACGAGAAGCTCCAGCCCAAAAGGCAGCCAAAATCCAGCTCACATCAGGGAGAATATCAAGAGCAGGTTTTGGAGCAATTCAGGGCTCAAACCACGAGAAGCTCCAGCCCAAAAGGCAGCCAAAATGCAGTCCACATCTGGGAGAACCTCAAGAGCAGGGGGTGGAGCAAGCCAGGCCTCAAACCACGAGAAGCTCCAGCCCAAAAGGCAGCCAAAATCCAGCTCACATCAGGGAGAATATCAAGAGCAGGGGGTGGAGCAAGCCAGGCCTCAAACCCCGAGAAGCTCCAGCCGAAAAGGCAGCCAAAATCCAGCCCACATCCGGGAGAATCTCAAGAGCAGGGGGTGGAGCAAGCCAGGCCTCAAACCACGACAAGCTCCAGCCCAAAATGCAGCCAAAATCCAGCTCACATCAGGGAGAATATCATGAGCAGGTTTTGGAGCAATTCAGGGCTCAAACCACGATAAGCTCCAGCCCAAAACAAAGCCAAAATGCAGCCCACATCCGGGACAATATCAAGAGCAGGGGGTGGAGCAAACCAGGCCTCAAACCACGAGAAACTCCAGCCCAAAAGGCAGCCAAACTCCAGCCCACCTCCGTGAGAATCTCAAGAGCAGGGGGTGGAGCAAGCCAGGCCTCAAACCCCGAGAAGCTCCAGCCCAAAAGGCAGCCAAACTCCAGCCCACATGCGGGAGAATATCAAGAGCAGGGGGTGGAGCAAGCCAGGCCTCAAACCTCGAGAAGCTCCAGCCCAAAAGGCAGCCAAACTCCAGCCCAAATCCAGGAGAATCTCAAGAGCAAGGGGGTGGAGCAAGCCAGGCCTCAAACCCCGAGAAGCTCCAGCCCAAAAGTCAGCCAAAATCCAGCCCACATCTGGGAGAATCTCAAGAGCAGGGGGTGGAGCAAGCCAGGCCTCAAACCACGAGAAGCTCCAGCCCAAAAGGCAGCCAAAATCCAGCCCACATCTGGGAGAATCTCAAGAGTAGGGGGTGGAGCAAGCCAGGCCTCAAAGCACGAGAAGCTCGAGCCCAAAATGCAGCCAAAATGCAGCCCACATCCAGGAGAATCTCAAGAGCAGGGGTTGGAGCAAGCCAGGCCTCAAACCTCGAGAAGCTCCAGCCCAAAAGGGAGCCAAAATGCAGCCCACCTCCGGGAGAATCTCAAGAGCAGGGGTTGGAGCAAGCCAGGCCTCAAACCACGAGAAGCTCCAGCCCAAAAGGCAGCCAAAATGCAGCCCACATCCGGGAGAATCTCAAGAGCAGGGGGTGAAGCAAGCCAGGCCTCAAACCACGAGAAGCTCCAGCCCAAAAGGCAGCCAAAATGCAGCCCACATCCGGGAGAATCTCAAGAGCAGGGGGTGGAGCAAGCCAGGCCTCAAACCACGAGAAGCTCCAGCCCAAAAGGCAGCCAAAATCCAGCTCACATCAGGGAGAATATCAAGAGCAGGTTTTGGAGCAATTCAGGGCTCAAACCACGAGAAGCTCCAGCCCAAAAGGCAGCCAAAATGCAGCCCACATCCGGGAGAACCTCAAGAGCAGGGGGTGGAGCAAGCCAGGCCTCAAACCACGAGAAGCTCCAGCCCAAAAGGCAGCCAAACTCCAGCCCAAATCCAGGAGAATCTCAAGAGCAAGGGGGTGGAGCAAGCCAGGCCTCAAACCCCGAGAAGCTCCAGCCGAAAAGTCAGCCAAAATCCAGCCCACATCCGGGAGAATCTCAAGAGCAGGGGGTGGAGCAAGCCAGGCCTCAAACCACGAGAAGCTCCAGCCCAAAATGCAGCCAAAATCCAGCTCACATTAGGGAGAATATCATGAGCAGGTTTTTGAGCAATTCAGGGCTCAAACCACGATAAGCTCCAGCCCAAAACAAAGCCAAAATGCAGCCCACATCCGGGACAATATCAAGAGCAGGGGGTGGAGCAAGCCAGGCCTCAAACCACGAGAAGCTCCAGCCCAAAAGGCAGCCAAAATGCAGCCCACATCCGGGAGAATATCAAGAGCAGGGGGTGGAGCAAGCCAGGCCTCAAACCACGAGAAGCTCCAGCCCAAAAGGCAGCCAAACTCCAGCCCAAATCCAGGAGAATCTCAAGAGCAAGGGGGTGGAGCAAGCCAGGCCTCAAACCCCGAGAAGCTCCAGCCCAAAAGTCAGCCAAAATCCAGCCCACATCCGGGAGAATCTCAAGAGCAGGGGGTGGAGCAAGCCAGGCCTCAAACCACGAGAAGCTCCAGCCCAAAAGGCAGCCAAAATCCAGCCCACATCTGGGAGAATCTCAAGAGTAGGGGGTGGAGCAAGCCAGGCCTCAAAGCACGAGAAGCTCGAGCCCAAAATGCAGCCAAAATGCAGCCCACATCCGGGAGAATATCAAGAGCAGAGGTTGGAGCAAGCCAGGCCTCAAACCACGAGAAGCTCCAGCCCAAAAGGCAGCCAAAATGCAGCCCACATGCGGGAGAATCTCAAGAGCAGGGGGTGGAGCAAGCCAGGCCTCAAACCTCGAGAAGCTCCAGCCCAAAAGGCAGCCAAAATGCAGCCCACATCCAGTAGAAAATCAAGAGCAGGAGGTGGAGCAAGCCGGGCCTCAAACCTCGAGAAGCTCCAGCCCAAAATGCAGCCAAAATCCAGCTCACATCCGGGAGAATATCAAGAGCAGGTTTTGGAGCAATTCAGGGCTCAAACCACGAGAAGCTCCAGCCCAAAACAAAGCCAAAATGCAGCCCACATCCGGGACAATATCAAGAGCAGGGGGTGGAGCAAGCCAGGCCTCAAACCTCGAGAAGCTCCAGCCCAAAAGGCAGCCAAAATCCAGACCACATCTGGGAGAATATCAAGAGCAGGGGGTAGAGCAAGCCAGGCCTCAAACCACGAGAAGCTCCAGCCCAAAAGGCAGCCAAAATGCAGCCCACATCCGGGAGAATATCAAGAGCAGGGGTTGGAGCAAGGCAGGCCTCAAACCACGAGAAGCTCCAGCCCAAAAGGCAGCCAAAATGCAGACCACCTCCGGGAGAATCTCAGGAGCAGGGGGTGGAACAAGCCAGGCCTCAAACCACGAGAAGCTCCAGCCCAAAAGGCAGCCAAAATGCAGCCCACATCCGGGAGAATCTCAGGAGCAGGGGGTGGAACAAGCCAGGCCTCAAACCACGAGAAGCTCCAGCCCAAAAGGCAGCCAAACTCCAGCCCACATCCGGGAGAATCTCAAGAGCAGGGGGTGGAGCAAGCCAGGCCTCACACCTCGAGAAGCTCCAGCCCAAAATGCAGCCAAACTCCAGCCCACATCCGTGAGAATCTCAAGAGCTGGGGTTGGAGCAAGCCAGGCCTCAAACCACGAGAAGCTCCAGCCCAAAAGGCAGCCAAAATGCAGCCCACATCCGGGAGAATATCAAGAGCAGGTTTTGGAGCAATTCAGGGCTCAAACCACGAGAAGCTCCAGCCCAAAACAAAGCCAAAATGCAGCCCACCTCCGGGAGAATCTCAAGAGCAGGGGGTGGAGCAAGCCAGGCCTCAAACCACGAGAAGCTCCAGCCCAAAAGGCAGCCAAACTCCAGCCCACCTCCGGGAGAATCTCAAGAGCAGAGGGTGGAGCAAGCCAGGCCTCAAACCACGAGAAGCTCCAGCCCAAAAGGCAGCCAAAATCCAGCCCACATCCGGGAGAATCTCAAGAGCAGGGGGTGGAGCAAGCCAGGCCTCAAACCACGAGAAGCTCCAGCCCAAAAGGCAGCCAAAATGCAGCCCACATCCGGGACAATATCAAGAGCTGGGGTTGGAGCAAGCCAGGGCTCAAACCACGAGAACCTCCAGCTCAAAAGGCAGCCAAAATCCAGCCCACCTCCGGGAGAATCTCAAGAGCAGGTGGTGGAGCAAGCCAGGCCTCAAACCTCGAGAAGCTCCAGCCCAAAAGGCAGCCAAAATGCAGCCCACATCCAGTAGAAAATCAAGAGCAGGAGGTGGAGCAAGCCAGGCCTCAAACCACGAGAAGCTCCAGCCCAAAATGCAGCCAAAATCCAGCTCACATCCAGGAGAATATCAAGAGCAGGTTTTGGAGCAATTCAGGGCTCAAACCACGAGAAGCTCCAGCCCAAAAGAAAGCCAAAATGCAGCCCACATCCAGGAGAATCTCAAGAGCAGGGGGTGGAGCAAGCCAGGCCTCAAACCACAAGAAGCTCCAGCCCAAAAGGCAGCCAAAATCCAGACCACATCTGGGAGAATCTCAAGAGCAGGGGGTGGAGCAAGCCAGGCCTCAAACCACGAGAAGCTCCAGCCCAAAAGGCAGCCAAAATGCAGCCCACATCCGGGAGAATATCAAGAGCAGGGGTTGGAGCAAGCCAGGCCTCAAACCACGAGAAGCTCCAGCCCAAAATGCAGCCAAACTCCAGCCCACATCCGGGAGAATCTCAAGAGCAGGGGGTGGAGCAAGCCAGGCCTCACACCTCGAGAAGCTCCAGCCGAAAAGTCAGCCAAACTCCAGCCCACCTCCGTGAGAATCTCAAGAGCAGGGGTTGGAGCAAGCCAGGCCTCAAACCACGAGAAGCTCCAGCCCAAAATGCAGCCAAAATGCAGCCCACATCCGGGAGAAAATCAAGAGCAGGGGGTGGAGCAAGCCAGGCCTCAAACCACGAGAAGCTCCAGCCCAAAATGCAGCCAAAATGCAGCCCACATCCGGGAGAATATCAAGAGCAGGGGTTGGAGCAAGCCAGGGCTCAAACCACGAGAAGCTCCAGCTCAAAAGGCAGCCAAAATCCAGACCACCTCCGGGAGAATCTCAAGAGCAGGGGGCGGAGCAAGCCAGGCCTCAAACCACGAGAAGCTCCAGCCCAAAAGGCAGCCAAAATGCAGACCACGTCCGGGAGAATCTCAAGAGCAGGGGGTGGAGCAAGCCAGGCCTCAAACCAGGAGAAACTACAACCCAAAAGGCAGCCAAAATGCAGCCCACCTCCGGGAGAATCTCAAGAGCAGGGGGTGGAGCAAGCCAGGCCTCAAACCACGAGAAGCTCCAGCCCAAAAGGCAGCCAAAATGCAGGCCACATCCGGGAGAATCTCAAGAGCAGGGGGTGGAGCAAGCCAGGCCTCAAACCACGAGAAGCTCCAGCCCAAAAGGCAGCCAAAATGCAGCCCACATCCAGTAGAAAATCAAGAGCAGGGGGTGGAGCAAGCCAGGCCTCAAACCACGAGAAGCTCCAGCCCAAAATGCAGCCAAAATCCAGCCCACATCAGGGAGAATATCAAGAGCAGGTTTTCGAGCAATTCAGGGCTCAAACCACGAGAAGCTCCAGCCCAAAACAAAGCCAAAATCCAGCCCACATCCGGGACAATCTCAAGAGCAGGGGGTGGAGCAAGCCAGGCCTCAAACCACGAGAAACTCCAGCCCAAAAGTCAGCCAACCTCCAGCCCACCTCCGTGAGAATCTCAAGAGCAGGGGTTGGAGCAAGCCAGGCCTCAAACCACGAGAAGCTCCAGCCCAAATGGCAGCCAAAATTCAGCCCACATCCAGGAGAATCTCAAGAGCAGGGGGTGGAGCAAGCCAGGCCTCAAACCACGAGAAGCTCCAGCCCAAAAGGCAGCCAAAATGCAGCCCACATCCTGGAGAATATCAAGAGCAGAGGGTGGAGCAAGCCAGGCCTCAAACCACGAGAAGCTCCAGCCCAAAAGGCAGCCAAAAGCCAGCCCACATCCGGGAGAATCTCAAGAGCAGGGGGTGGAGCAAGCCAGGCCTCAAACCACGAGAAGCTCCAGCCCAAAAGGCAGCCAAAATGCAGCCCACATCCAGTAGAAAACCAAGAGCAGGGGGTGGAGCAAGCCAGGCCTCAAACCACGAGAAGCTCCAGCCCAAAATGCAGCCAAAATCCAGCTCACATCAGGGAGAATATCAAGAGCAGGTTTTCGAGCAATTCAGGGCTCAAACCACGAGAAGCTCCAGCCCAAAACAAAGCCAAAATCCAGCCCACATCCGGGACAATATCAAGAGCAGGGGGTGGAGCAAGCCAGGCCTCAAACCACGAGAAACTCCAGCCCAAAAGTCAGCCAACCTCCAGCCCACCTCCGTGAGAATCTCAAGAGCAGGGGTTGGAGCAAGCCAGGCCTCAAACCACGAGAAGCTCCAGCCCAAAAGGCAGCCAAAATCCAGACCACATCTGGGAGAATCTCAAGAGCAGGGGATGGAGCAAGCCAGGCCTCAAACCACGAGAAGCTCCAGCCCAAAAGGCAGCCAAAATGCAGCCCACATCCGGGAGAATATCAAGAGCAGGGGTTGGAGCAAGCCAGGGCTCAAACCACGAGAAGCTCCAGCCCAAAAGGCAGCCAAAATGCAGCCCACCTCCGGGAGAATCTCAAGAGCAGGGGGTGGAGCAAGCCAGGCCTCAAACCACGAGAAGCTCCAGCCCAAAAGGCAGCCAAACTCCAGCCCACCTCCGGGAGAATCTCAAGAGCAGGGGGTGGAGCAAGCCAGGCCTCAAACCACGAGAAGCTCCAGCCCAAAAGGCAGCCAAAATGCAGCCCACATCCGGGAGAATCTCAAGAGCAGGGGGTGGAGCAAGCCAGGCCTCAAACCACGAGAAGCTCCAGCCCAAAAGGCAGCCAAAATGCAGCCCACATCCGGGAGAATATCAAGAGCAGGGGTTGGAGCAAGCCAGGGCTCAAACCACGAGAAGCTCCAGCTCAAAAGGCAGCCAAAATCCAGCCCACCTCCGGGAGAATCTCAAGAGCAGGGGGTGGAGCAAGCCAGGCCTCAAACCTCGAGAAGCTCCAGCCCAAAAGGCAGCCAAAATGCAGCCCACATCCAGTAGAAAATCAAGAGCAGGAGGTGGAGCAAGCCAGGCCTCAAACCACGAGAAGCTCCAGCCCAAAATGCAGCCAAAATCCAGCTCACATCCAGGAGAATATCAAGAGCAGGTTTTGGAGCAATTCAGGGCTCAAACCACGAGAAGCTCCAGCCCAAAACAAAGCCAAAATGCAGCCCACATCCGGGACAATATCAAGAGCAGGGGGTGGAGCAAGCCAGGCCTCAAACCACGAGAAGCTCCAGCCCAAAAGGCAGCCAAAATGCAGACCACATCTGGGAGAATCTCAAGAGCAGGGCGTGGAGCAAGCCAGGCCTCAAACCACGAGAAGCTCCAGCCCAAAAGGCAGCCAAAATGCAGCCCACATCCGGGAGAATATCAAGAGCAGGGGTTGGAGCAAGCCAGGCCTCAAACCACGAGAAGCTCCAGCCCAAAAGGCAGCCAAAATCCAGCCCACATCCGGGAGAATCTCAAGAGCAGGGGGTGGAGCAAGCCAGGCCTCACACCTCGAGAAGCTCCAGCTCAAAAGGCAGCCAAAATCCAGCCCACCTCCGGGAGAATCTCAAGAGCAGGGTGTGGAGCAAGCCAGGCCTCAAACCACGAGAAGCTCCAGCCCAAAAGGCAGCCAAACTCCAGCCCAAATCCAGGAGAATCTCAAGAGCAAGGGGGTGGAGCAAGCCAGGCCTCAAACCACGAGAAGCTCCAGCCCAAAAGGCAGCCAAAATCCAGCCCACATCTGGGAGAATCTCAAGAGTAGGGGGTGGAGCAAGCCAGGCCTCAAACCACGAGAAGCTCCAGCCCAAAAGGCAGCCAAAATGCAGCCCACATCCAGGAGAATCTCAAGAGCAGGGGTTAGAGCAAGCCAGGGCTCAAACCACGAGAAGCTCCAGCTCAAAAAGCAGCCAAAATCCAGACCACCTCCGGGAGAATCTCAAGAGCAGGGGGTGGAGCAAGCCAGGCCTCAAACCACGAGAAGCTCCAGCCCAAAAGGCAGCCAAAATCCAGCCCACGTCCGGGAGAATCTCAAGAGCAGGGTGTGGAGCAAGCCAGGCCTCAAACCACAAGAAGCTACAACCCAAAAGGCAGCCAAAATGTAGCCCACCTCCGGGAGAATCTCAAGAGCAGGGGGTGGAGCAAGCCAGGCCTCAAACCACGAGAAGCTCCAGCCCAAAAGGCAGCCAAAATGCAGCCCACATCCGGGAGAATATCAAGAGCAGAGGGTGGAGCAAGCCAGGCCTCAAACCACGAGAAGCTCCAGCCCAAAAGGCAGCCAAAATGCAGCCCACGTCTGGGAGAAAATCAAGAGCAGGGGGTGGAGCAAGCCAGGCCTCAAACCACGAGAAGCTCCAGCCCAAAAGGCAGCCAAAATGCAGCCCACATCCGGGAGAATATCAAGAGCAGGGGTTGGAGCAAGCCAGGGCTCAAACCACGAGAAGCTCCAGCCCAAAAGGCAGCCAAAATGCAGCCCACCTCCGGGAGAATCTCAAGAGCAGGGGGTGGAGCAAGCCAGGCCTCAAACCACAAGAAGCTACAACCCAAAAGGCAGCCAAAATGTAGCCCACCTCCGGGAGAATCTCAAGAGCAGGGGGTGGAGCAAGCCAGGCCTCAAACCACGAGAAGCTCCAGCCCAAAAGGCAGCCAAAATGCAGCCCACATCCGGGAGAATATCAAGAGCAGAGGGTGGAGCAAGCCAGGCCTCAAACCACGAGAAGCTCCAGCCCAAAAGGCAGCCAAAATGCAGCCCACATCCGGGAGAATATCAAGAGCAGAGGGTGGAGCAAGCCAGGCCTCAAACCACGAGAAGCTCCAGCCCAAAAGGCAGCCAAAATGCAGCCCACATCCGGGAGAATATCAAGAGCAGGGGTTGGAGCAAGCCAGGGCTCAAACCACGAGAAGCTCCAGCCCAAAAGGCAGCCAAAATGCAGCCCACCTCCGGGAGAATCTCAAGAGCAGGGGGTGGAGCAAGCCAGGCCTCAAACCACGAGAAGCTCCAGCCCAAAAGGCAGCCAAACTCCAGCCCACCTCCGGGAGAATCTCAAGAGCAGGGGGTGGAGCAAGCCAGGCCTCAAACCACGAGAAGCTCCAGCCCAAAAGGCAGCCAAAATCCAGCCCACATCCGGGAGAATCTCAAGAGCAGGGGGTGGAGCAAGCCAGGCCTCAAACCACGAGAAGCTCCAGCCCAAAAGGCAGCCAAAATGCAGCCCACATCCGGGAGAATATCAAGAGCAGGGGTTGGAGCAAGCCAGGGCTCAAACCACGAGAAGCTCCAGCTCAAAATGCAGCCAAAATCCAGCCCACCTCCGGGAGAATCTCAAGAGCAGGGGGTGGAGCAAGCCAGGCCTCAAACCTCGAGAAGCTCCAGCCCAAAAGGCAGCCAAAATGCAGCCCACATCCAGTAGAAAATCAAGAGCAGGAGGTGGAGCAAGCCAGGCCTCAAACCACGAGAAGCTCCAGCCCAAAATGCAGCCAAAATCCAGCTCACATCCAGGAGAATATCAAGAGCAGGTTTTGGAGCAATTCAGGGCTCAAACCACGAGAAGCTCCAGCCCAAAACAAAGCCAAAATGCAGCCCACATCCGGGACAATATCAAGAGCAGGGGGTGGAGCAAGCCAGGCCTCAAACCACGAGAAGCTCCAGCCCAAAAGGCAGCCAAAATCCAGACCACATCTGGGAGAATCTCAAGAGCAGGGGGTGGAGCAAGCCAGGCCTCAAACCACGAGAAGCTCCAGCCCAAAAGGCAGCCAAAATGCAGCCCACATCCGGGAGAATATCAAGAGCAGGGGTTGGAGCAAGCCAGGCCTCAAACCACGAGAAGCTCCAGCCCAATATTCAGCCAAAATCCAGCCCACATCCGGGAGAATCTCAAGAGCAGGGGGTGGAGCAAGCCAGGCCTCACACCTCGAGAAGCTCCAGCTCAAAAGGCAGCCAAAATCCAGCCCACCTCCGGGAGAATCTCAAGAGCAGGGGGTGGAGCAAGCCAGGCCTCAAACCTCGAGAAGCTCCAGCCCAAAAGGGAGCCAAAATCCAGCCCACGTCCGGGAGAATCTCAAGAGCAGGGTGTGGAGCAAGGCAGGCCTCAAACCACGAGAAGCTCCAGCCCAAAAGGCAGCCAAAATGCAGCCCACATCCGGGAGAATCTCAAGAGCAGGGGGTGGAGCAAGCCAGGCCTCAAACCACGAGAAGCTCCAGCCCAAAAGGCAGCCAACATCCAGCACACATCCGGGAGAAAATCAAGAGCAGGGGGTGGAGCAAGCCAGGCCTCAAACCACGAGAAGCTCCAGCCCAAAAGGCAGCCAAAATCCAGACCACATCTGGGAGAATCTCAAGAGCAGGGGGTGGAGCAAGCCAGGCCTCAAACCACGAGAAGCTCCAGCCCAAAAGGCAGCCAAAATGCAACCCACATCCGGGAGAATATCAAGAGCAGGGGATGGAGCAAGCCAGGCCTCAAACCACAAGAAGCTCCAGCCCAAAAGGCAGCCAAACTCCAGCCCACATCCGGGAGAATCTCAAGAGCAGGGGGTGGAGCAAGCCAGGCCTCACACCTCGAGAAGCTCCAGCCCAAAATGCAGCCAAAGTCCAGCCCACCTCCGTGAGAATCTCAAGAGCTGGGGTTGGAGCAAGCCAGGCCTCAAACCACGAGAAGCTCCAGCCCAAAAGGCAGCCAAAATGCAGCCCACATCTGGGAGAAAATCAAGAGCAGGGGGTGGAGCAAGCCAGGCCTCAAACCACGAGAAGCTCCAGCCCAAAAGGCAGCCAAAATGGAGCCCACATCCGGGAGAATATCAAGAGCAGGGGTTGGAGCAAGCCAGGGCTCAAACCACGAGAAGCTCCAGCTCAAAATGCAGCCAAAATGCAGCCCACCTCCGGGAGAATCTCAAGAGCAGGGGGTGGAGCAAGCCAGGCCTCAAACCTCGAGAAGCTCCAGCCCAAAAGGGAGCCAAAATGCAGCCCACCTCCGGGAGAATCTCAAGAGCAGGGTGTGGAGCAAGCCAGGCCTCAAACCACGAGAAGCTCCAGCCCAAAAGGCAGCCAAAATGCAGCCCACATGCGGGAGAATCTCAAGAGCAGGGGGTGGAGCAAGCCAGGCCTCAAACCACGAGAAGCTCCAGCCCAAAAGGCAGCCAACATCCAGCACACATCCGGGAGAAAATCAAGAGCAGGGGTTGAAGCAAGCCAGGCCTCAAACCACGAGAAGCTCCAGCCCAAAAGGCAGCCAAAATGCAGCCCACATCCGGGAGAATCTCAAGAGCAGGGGGTGGAGCAGGCCAGGCCTCAAACCACGAGAAGCTCCAGCCCAAAACAAAGCCAAAATCCAGCTCACATCAGGGAGAATATCAAGAGCAGGTTTTGGAGCAATTCAGGGCTCAAACCACGAGAAGCTCCAGCCCAAAAGGCAGCCAAAATCCAGCCCACATCCGGGAGAATCTCAAGAGCAGGGGGTGGAGCAAGCCAGGCCTCAAACCACGAGAAGCTCCAGCCCAAAAGGCAGCCAAAATCCAGCTCACATCAGGGAGAATATCAAGAGCAGGTTTTGGAGCAATTCAGGGCTCAAACCACGAGAAGCTCCAGCCCAAAAGGCAGCCAAAATGCAGCCCACATCCGGGAGAATCTCAAGAGCAGGGGGTGGAGCAAGCCAGGCCTCAAACCACGAGAAGCTCCAGCCCAAAAGGCAGCCAAACTCCAGCCCAAATCCAGGAGAATCTCAAGAGCAAGGGGGTGGAGCAAGCCAGGCCTCAAACCACGAGAAGCTCCAGCCCAAAAGGCAGCCAAAATCCAGCCCACATCTGGGAGAATCTCAAGAGTAGGGGGTGGAGCAAGCCAGGCCTCAAACCACGAGAAGCTCCAGCCCAAAAGGCAGCCAAAATGCAGCCCACATCCAGGAGAATCTCAAGAGCAGTGGTTGGAGCAAGCCAGGGCTCAAACCACGAGAAGCTCCAGCTCAAAAAGCAGCCAAAATCCAGACCACCTCCGGGAGAATCTCAAGAGCAGGGGGTGGAGCAAGCCAGGCCTCAAACCACGAGAAGCTCCAGCCCAAAAGGCAGCCAAAATCCAGCCCACGTCCGGGAGAATCTCAAGAGCAGGGTGTGGAGCAAGCCAGGCCTCAAACCACAAGAAGCTACAACCCAAAAGGCAGCCAAAATGCAGCCCACCTCCGGGAGAATCTCAAGAGCAGGGGGTGGAGCAAGCCAGGCCTCAAACCACGAGAAGCTCCAGCCCAAAAGGCAGCCAAAATGCAGCCCACATCCGGGAGAATATCAAGAGCAGAGGGTGGAGCAAGCCAGGCCTCAAACCACGAGAAGCTCCAGCCCAAAAGGCAGCCAAAATGCAGCCCACGTCTGGGAGAAAATCAAGAGCAGGGGGTGGAGCAAGCCAGGCCTCAAACCACGAGAAGCTCCAGCCCAAAAGGCAGCCAAAATGCAGCCCACATCCAGTAGAAAATCAAGAGCAGGGGGTGGAGCAAGCCAGGCCTCAAACCACGAGAAGCTCCAGCCCAAAATGCAGCCAAAATCCAGCTCACATCAGGGAGAATATCAAGAGCAGGTTTTCGAGCAATTCAGGGCTCAAACCACGAGAAGCTCCAGCCCAAAACAAAGCCAAAATCCAGCCCACATCCGGGAAAATATCAAGAGCAGGGGGTGGAGCAAGCCAGGCCTCAAACCACGAGAAGCTCCAGCCCAAAATTCAGCCAACCTCCAGCCCACCTCCGTGAGAATCTCAAGAGCAGGGGTTGGAGCAAGCCAGGCCTCAAACCACGAGAAGCTCCAGCCCAAAAGGCAGCCAAAATGCAGCCCACATCTGGGAGAATCTCAAGAGCAGGGGGTGGAGAAAGCCAGGCCTCAAACCAGGAGAAGCTCCAGCCCAAAAGGCAGCCAAAATGCAGCCCACATCCGGGAGAATCTCAAGAGCAGGGGGTGGAGCAAGCCAGGCCTCAAACCACGAGAAGCTCCAGCCCAAAAGGCAGCCAAAATGCAGCCCACATCCAGTAGAAAATCAAGAGCAGGAGGTGGAGCAAGCCAGGCCTCAAACCACGAGAAGCTCCAGCCCAAAGTGCAGCCAAAATCCAGCTCACATCCAGGAGAATATCAAGAGCAGGTTTTGGAGCAATTCAGGGCTCAAACCACGAGAAGCTCCAGCCCAAAACAAAGCCAAAATGCAGCCCACATCCGGGACAATATCAAGAGCAGGGGTTGGAGCAAGCCAGTCCTCAAACCACGAGAAGCTCCAGCTCAAAAGGCAGCCAAAATCCAGCCCACCTCCGGGAGAATCTCAAGAGCAGGGGGTGGAGCAAGCCAGGCCTCACACCTCGAGAAGCTCCAGCTCAAAAGGCAGCCAAAATCCAGCCCACCTCTGGGAGAATCTCAAGAGCAGGGGGTGGAGCAAGCCAGGCCTCAAACCTCGAGAAGCTCCAGCCCAAAAGGGAGCCAAAATGCAGCCCACATCCGTGAGAATCTCAAGAGCAGGGGTTGGAGCAAGCCAGGCCTCAAACCACGAGAAGCTCCAGCCCAAAAGGCAGCCAAAATGCAGCCCACCTCCGGGAGAATCTCAAGAGCAGGGGGTGGAGCAAGCCAGGCCTCACACCTCGAGAAGCTCCAGCTCAAAAGGCAGCCAAAATCCAGCCCACCTCTGGGAGAATCTCAAGAGCAGGGGGTGGAGCAAGCCAGGCCTCAAACCTCGAGAAGCTCCAGCCCAAAAGGGAGCCAAAATCCAGCCCACGTCCGGGAGAATCTCAAGAGCAGGGGGTGGAGCAAGGCAGGCCTCAAACCACGAGAAGCTCCAGCCCAAAAGGCAGCCAAAATGCAGCCCACATCCGGGAGAATCTCAAGAGCAGGGGGTGGAGCAAGCCAGGCCTCAAACCACGAGAAGCTCCAGCCCAAAAGGCAGCCAACATCCAGCACACATCCGGGAGAAAATCAAGAGCAGGGGGTGGAGCAAGTCAGGCCTCAAACCATGAGAAGCTCCAGCCCAAAAGGCAGCCAAAATCCAGCTCACATCAGGGAGAATATCAAGAGCAGGTTTTGGAGCAATTCAGGCCTCAAACCACGAGAAGCTCCAGCCCAAAAGGCAGCCAAAATGCAGCCCAGATCCGGGAGAATCTCAAGAACAGGGGGTGGAGCAAGCCAGGCCTCAAACCACGAGAAGCTCCAGCCCAAAAGGCAGCCAAAATGCAGCCCACATCGGGGAGAACCTCAAAAGCAGGGGCTGGAGCAAGCCAGGCCTCAAACCACGAGAAGCTCCAGCCCAAAAGGCAGCCAAAATGCAGCCCACATCCAGTAGAAAATCAAGAGCAGGAGGTGGAGCAAGCCAGGCCTCAAACCACGAGAAGCTCCAGCCCAAAATGCAGCCAAAATCCAGCTCACATCCGGGACAATATCAAGAGCAGGTTTTGGAGCAATTCAGGGCTCAAAGCACGAGAAGCTCCAGCCCAAAACAAAGCCAAAATCCAGCCCACATCCGGGACAATATCAAGAGCAGGGGGTGGAGCAAGCCAGGCCTCAAACCACGAGAAACTCCAGCCCAAAAGGCAGCCAAAATGCAGCCCACATCCTGGAGAATATCAAGAGCAGGGGTTGGAGCAAGCCAGGGCTCAAACCACGAGAAGCTCCAGCTCAAAAGGCAGCCAAAATGCAGCCCACCTCCGGGAGAATCTCAAGAGCAGGGGGTGGAGCAAGCCAGGCCTCAAACCTCGAGAAGCTCCAGCCCAAAAGGGAGCCAAAATCCAGCCCACGTCCGGGAGAATCTCAAGAGCAGGGTGTGGAGCAAGGCAGGCCTCAAACCACGAGAAGCTCCAGCCCAAAAGGCAGCCAAAATGCAGCCCACATCCGGGAGAATCTCAAGAGCAGGGGGTGGAGCAAGCCAGGCCTCAAACCATGAGAAGCTCCAGCCCAAAAGGAAGCCAACATCCAGCACACATCCGGGAGAAAATCAAGAGCAGGGGGTGGAGCAAGCCAGGCCTCAAACCACGAGAAGCTCCAGCCCAAAAGGCAGCCAAAATGCAGCCCACATCCGGGAAAACCTCAAGAGCAGGGGCTGGAGCAAGCCAGGCCTCAAACCACGAGAAGCTCCAGCCCAAAAGGCAGCCAAAATGCAGCCCACATCCGGGAGAATATCAAGAGCAGGGGTTGGAGTAAGCCAGGCCTCAAACCACGAGAAGCTCCAGCCCAAAAGGCAGCCAAACTCCAGCCCACATCCGGGAGAATCTCAAGAGCAGGGGGTGGAGCAAGCCAGGCCTCACACCTCGAGAAGCTCCAGCCCAAAATGCAGCCAAACTCCAGCCCACCTCCGTGAGAATCTCAAGAGCAGGGTTTGGAGGAAGCCAGGCCTCAAACCACGAGAAGCTCCAGCCCAAAAGGCAGCCAAAATGCAGCCCACATCCGGGAGAAAATCAAGAGCAGGGGGTGGAGCAAGCCAGGCCTCAAACCATGAGAAGCTCCAGCCCAAAAGGCAGCCAAAATGCAGCCCACATCCGGGAGAATATCAAGAGCAGGGGTTGGAGCAACCAGGGCTCAAACCACGAGAAGCTCCAGCTCAAAAGGCAGCCAAAATCCAGCCCACCTCCGAGAGAATCTCAAGAGCAGGGGGTGGAGCAAGCCAGGCCTCAAACTACGAGAAGCTCCAGCCCAAAAGGCAGCCAAAATCCAGCCCACGTCCGGGAGAATCTCAAGAGCAGGGGGTGGAGCAAGGCAGGCCTCAAACCACGAGAAGCTCCAGCCCAAAATGCAGCCAAAATGCAGCCCACATCCGGGAGAATCTCAAGAGCAGGGGCTGGAGCAAGGCAGGCCTCAAACCACAAGAAGCTCCAGCCCAAAAGTCAGCCACAATCCAGCCCACATCCAGGAGAATCTCAAGAGAAGGGGGTGGAGCAAGCCAGGCCTCAAACCACGAGAAGCTCCAGCCCAAAAGGCAGCCAAAATGCAGCCCACATCCGGGAGAATATCAAGAGCAGGGGGTGGAGCAAGGCAGGCCTCAAACCACGAGAAGCTCCAGCCCAAAAGGCAGCCAAAATGCAGCCCACATCTGGGAGAACCTCAAGAGCAGGGGCTGGAGCAAGCCAGGCCTCAAACCACGAGAAGCTCCAGCCCAACAGGCAGCCAAAATGCAGCCCAGATCCGGGAGAATCTCAAGAGCAGGGGGTGGAGCAAGCCAGGCCTCAAACCTCGAGAAACTCCAGCCCAAAAGGCAGCCAAAATCCAGCCCACGTCCGGGAGAATTTCAAGAGCAGGGTGTGGAGCAAGGCAGGCCTCAAACCACGAGAAGCTCCAGCCCAAAAGGCAGCCAAAATGCAGCCCACATCTGGGAGAACCTCAAGAGCAGGGGGTGGAGCAAGCCAGGCCTCAAACCACGAGAAGCTCCAGCCCAACAGGCAGCCAAAATGCAGCCCAGATCCGGGAGAATCTCAAGAGCAGGGGGTGGAGCAAGCCAGGCCTCAAACTCCGAGAAGCTCCAGCCCAAAATGCAGCCAAAATGCAGGCCACATCCGGGAGAATCTCAAGAGCAGGGGGTGGAGCAAGCCAGGCCTCAAACCACGAGAAGCTCCAGCCCAAAATGCAGCCAAAATGCAGCCCACCTGCGGGAGAATCTCAAGAGCAGGGGGTGGAGCAAGCCAGGCCTCAAACCACGAGAAGCTCCAGCCCAAAAGGCAGCCAAAATGCAGCCCACATCTGGGAGAAAATCAAAAGCAGAGGTTGGAGCAAGGCAGGCCTCAAACTACGAGAAGCTCCAGCCCAAAATGCAGCCAAAATGCAGCCCACCTCCGGGAGAATCTCAAGAGCAGGGGCTGGAGCAAGGCAGGCCTCAAACCACAAGAAGCTCCAGCCCAAAAGTCAGCCACAATCCAGCCCACATCCAGGAGAATCTCAAGAGAAGGGGGTGGAGCAAGCCAGGCCTCAAACCACGAGAAGCTCCAGCCCAAAAGGCAGCCAAAATGCAGCCCACATCCGGGAGAATATCAAGAGCAGGGGTTGGAGCAAGCCAGGCCTCAAACCACGAGAAGCTCCAGCCCAAAAGGCAGCCAAAATGCAGCCCACATCTGGGAGAACCTCAAGAGCAGGGGGTGGAGCAAGCCAGGCCTCAAACCACGAGAAGCTCCAGCCCAACAGGCAGCCAAAATGCAGCCCACATCAGGGAGAATATCAAGAGCAGGGGGTGGAGCAAGCCAGGCCTCAAACCTCGAGAAACTCCAGCCCAAAAGGCAGCCAAAATCCAGCCCACGTCCGGGAGAATTTCAAGAGCAGGGGCTGGAGAAGGCAGGCCTCAAACCACGAGAAGCTCCAGCCCAAAAGGCAGCCAAAATGCAGCCCACATCTGGGAGAACCTCAAGAGCAGGGGGTGGAGCAAGCCAGGCCTCAAACCACGAGAAGCTCCAGCCCAACAGGCAGCCAAAATGCAGCCCAGATCCGGGAGAATCTCAAGAGCAGGGGGTGGAGCAAGCCAGGCCTCAAACCACGAGAAGCTCCAGCCCAAAATGCAGCCAAAATGCAGGCCACATCCAGGAGAATCTCAAGAGCAGGGGGTGGAGCAAGCCAGGCCTCAAACCACGAGAAGCTCCAGCCCAAAATGCAGCCAAAATGCAGCCCACCTGCGGGAGAATCTCAAGAGCAGGGGGTGGAGCAAGCCAGGCCTCAAACCACGAGAAGCTCCAGCCCAAAAGGCAGCCAAAATGCAGCCCACATCTGGGAGAAAATCAAAAGCAGAGGTTGGAGCAAGGCAGGCCTCAAACTACGAGAAGCTCCAGCCCAAAATGCAGCCAAAATGCAGCCCACCTCCGGGAGAATCTCAAGAGCAGGGGCTGGAGCAAGGCAGGCCTCAAACCACAAGAAGCTCCAGCCCATAAGTCAGCCACAATCCAGCCCACATCCAGGAGAATCTCAAGAGAAGGGGGTGGAGCAAGCCAGGCCTCAAACCACGAGAAGCTCCAGCCCAAAAGGCAGCCAAAATGCAGCCCACATCCGGGAGAATATCAAGAGCAGGGGTTGGAGCAAGCCAGGCCTCAAACCACGAGAAGCTCCAGCCCAAAAGGCAGCCAAACTCCAGCCCACATCCGGGAGAATCTCAAGAGCAGGGGATGGAGCAAGCCAGGCCTCACACCTCGAGAAGCTCCAGCCCAAAAGGCAGCCAAAATGCAGCCCAGATCCGGGAGAATCTCAAGAGCAGGGGCTGGAGCAAGCCAGGCCTCAAACCATGAGAAGCTCCAGACCAAAAAGCAGCCAAAATCCAGCCCACATCCGGGAGAATCTCAAGAGCAGGGGGTGGAGCAAGCCAGGCCTCAAACCTCGAGAAGCTCCAGCCCAAAAGGCAGCCAAACTCCAGCCCACATCCGGGAGAATCTCAAGAGCAGGGGGTGGAGCAAGACAGGCCTCAAACCACGAGAAGCTCCAGCCCAAGAATCAGCCAAAATGCAGCCCACATCCGGGAGAATCTCAAGAGCAGGGGGTGGAGCAAGCCAGGCCTCAAACCAGGAGAAGCTCCAGCCCAAAAGGCAGCCAAACTCCAGCGCACCTCCGGGATAATCTCAAGAGCAGGGGGTGGAGCAAGACAGGCCTCAAACCACGAGAAGCTCCAGCCCAAAAGGCAGCCAAAATCCAGCCCACATCCGGGAGAAACTCAAGAGCAGGGGTTGGAGCAAGCCAGGCCTCAAACCACGAGAAGCTCCAGCCCAAAAGGCAGCCAAAATGCAGCCCACCTCCGGGAGAATCTCAAGAGCAGGGGGTGGAGGAAGCCAGGCCTCAAACCACGAGAATCTCCAGCCCAAAAGAAAGCCAAACTCCAGCCCACATCTGGGAGAATCTCAAGAGCAGGGGGTGGAGCAAGCCAGGCCTCAATCCACGAGAAGCTCCAGCCCAAAAAGCAGCCAAACTCCAGCCCACCTCCGGGATAATCTCAAGAGCAGGGGGTGGAGCAAGACAGGCCTCAAACCACGAGAAACTCCAGCCCAAAAGGTAGCAAAACTCCAGCCCACCTGCGTGAGAATCTCAAGAGCAGGGGGTGGAGCAAGCCAGGCCTCAAACCACGAGAAACTCCAGCCCAAAAGGCAGCCAAAATCCAGCACACATCTGGGAGAATATCAAGAGCAGGGGGTGGAGCAAGCCAGGCCTCAAACCACGAGAAGCTCCAGCCCAAAATAAAGCCAAAATTCAGCCCACATGCGGGAGAATCTCAAGAGCAGGGGGTGGAGCAAGCCAGGCCTCAAACCACGAGAAGCTCCAGCCCAAAAGGCAGCCAAAATCCAGCTCACATCAGGGAGAATATCAAGAGCAGGTTTTGGAGCAATTCAGGGCTCAAACCACGAGAAGCTCCAGCCCAAAAGAAAGCCAAAATCCAGCCCAAATCTTGGACAATATCAAGAGCAGGGGGTGGAGCAAGCCAGGCCTCAAACCTCGAGAAGCTCCAGCCCAAAATGTAGCCAAACTCCAGCCCACCTCCGTGAGAATCTCAAGAGCAGGGGGTGGAGTAAGCCAGGGCTCAAACCGCGAGAAGCTCCAGCCCAAAAGGCAGCCAAAATGCAGCCCATATCCGGGAGAATCTCAAGAGCAGGGGGTGGAGCAAGCCAGGCCTCAAACCACGAGAAGCTCCAGCCCAAAAGGCAGCCAAAATCCAGCCCACATCCGGGACAATCTCAAGAGCAGGGCGTGGAGCAAGCCAGGCCTCAAACCACGAGAAGCTCCACCCCAAAATGTAGCCAAAATGCAGCCCACCTCCGGGAGAATCTCAAGAGCAGGGGGTGGAGCAAGCCAGGCCTCAAACCACGAGAAGCTCCAGCCCAAAAGGCAGCCAAACTCCAGCCCACATCCAGGAGAATATCAAGAGCAAGGGGGTGGAGCAAGCCAGGCCTCAAACCCCGAGAAGCTCCAGCCCAAAAGGCAGCCAAAATGCAGCCCACCTCCGGGAGAATCTCAAGAGCAGGGGGTGGAGCAATTCAGGGCTCAAACCACGAGAAGCTCCAGCCCAAAAAGCAGCCAAAATACAGCCCACATCCGGGAGAATATCAAGATCAGGGGGTGGAGCAAGCCAGGCCTCAAACCACGAGAAGCTCCAGCCCAAAAGGCAGCCAAAATGCAGCCCACCTCCGGGAGAATCTCAAGAGCAGGGGGTGGAGCAAGCCAGGCCTCAAACCACGAGAAGCTCCAGCCCAAAAGGCAGCCAAACTCCAGCCCACATCCGGGATAATCTCAAGAGCAGGGGGTGGAGAAAGACAGGCCTCAAACCACGAGAAGCTCCAGCCCAAAATGCAGCCAAACTCCAGCCCACATCCAGGAGAATATCAAGAGCAAGGGGGTGGAGCAAGCCAGGCCTCAAACCACGAGAAGCTCCAGCCCAAAAGGCAGCCAAACTGCAGCCCACCTGCAGGAGAATCTCAAGAGCAGGGGTTGGAGCAAGCCAGGCCTCAAACCACGAGAAGCTCCAACCCAAAAGGCAGCCAAAATCCAGCCCACATGCGGGAGAAAATCAAGAGCAGGGGGTGGAGCAAGCCAGGCCTCAAACCACGAGAAGCTCCAGCCCAAAAGGCAGCCAAAATGCAGCCCACATCCAGGAGAATCTCAAGAGCAGGGGTTGGAGCAAGCCAGGCCTCAAACCACGAGAAGCTCCAGCCCAAAAGAAAGCCAAACTCCAGCCCACATCCGGGAGAATCTCAAGAGCAGGGGGTGGAGCAAGCCAGGCCTCAAACCTCGAGAAGCTCCAGCCCAAAAGGCAGCCAAAATGCAGCCCACGTCCGGGAGAATCTCAAGAGCAGGGTGTGGAGCAAGGCAGGCCTCAAACCACGAGAAGCTCCAGCCCAAAAGGCAGCCAAAATGCAGCCCACATCCGGGAGAATCTCAAGAGCAGGGGGTGGAGCAAGCCAGGCCTCAAACCACGAGAAGCTCCAGCCCAAAAGGCAGCCAAAATCCAGCCCACCTCTGGGAGAAAATCAAGAGCAGGGGGTGGAGCAAGCCAGGCCTCAAACCACGAGAACCTCCAGCCCAAAAGGCAGCCAAACTCCAGCCCACCTCCGGGAGAACCTCAAGAGCAGGGGCTGGAGCAAGGCAGGCCTCAAACCACGAGAAGCTCCAGCCCAAATTGCAGCCAAAATGCAGACCACATGCGGGAGAATCTCAAGAGCAGGGGTTGGAGCAAGCCAGGGCTCAAACCACGAGTAGCTCCAGCCCAAAAGGCAGCCAAAATCCAGCCCACATGCGGGAGAATCTCAAGAGCAGGGGTTGGAGCAAGGCAGGCCTCAAACCATGAGAAGCTCCAGCCCAAAATGCAGCCACAATGCAGCCCACATCCGGGAGAATCTCAAGAGCAGGGGGTGGAGCAAGCCAGGCCTCAAACCACGAGAATCTCCAGCCCAAAAGGCAGCCACAATGCAGCCCACATCCGGGAGAATCTCAAGAGCAGGGGGTGGAGCAAGCCAGGCCTCAAACCACAAGAAGCTCCAGCCCAAAAGGCAGCCAAATTGCAGCCCACATCCGGGAGAATATCAACAGCAGGGGGTGGAGCAAGCCAGGCCTCAAACCACGAGAAGCTCCAGCCCAAAAGGCAGCCAAAATGCAGCCCACATCCGGGAGAATCTCAAGAGCAGGGGGTGGAGCAAGCCAGGCCTCAAACCACGAGAAGCTTCAGCCCAAAATGCAGTTAAAATGCAGCCCACATCCGGGAGAATCTCAAGAGCAGGGGGTGGAGCAAGCCAGGCCTCAAACCACGAGAATCTCCAGCCCAAAATGCAGCCAAAATCCAGACCACATCTGGGAGAATATCAAGAGCAGGGGTTGGAGCAAGTCAGGCCTCAAACCACGAGAAGCTCCAGCCCAAAAGGCAGCCAAAATGCAGCCCACATGCGGGAGAAAATCAAGAGCAGGGGGTGGAGCAAGCCAGGCCTCAAACCACGAGAAGCTCCAGCCCAACAGGCAGCCAAAATGCAGCCCAGATCCGGGAGAATCTCAAGAGCAGGGGCTGGAGCAAGCCAGGCCTCAAACCACTAGAAGCTCCAGCCCAAAAGGCAGCCAAAATGCAGCCCACATCCGGGAGAATCTCAAGAGCAGGGGGTGGAGCAAGCCAGGCCTCAAACCACGAGAAGCTCCAGCCCAAAAGGCAGCCAAACTCCAGCCCACCTCCTGGAGAATATCAAGAGCAGGGGGTGGAGCAAGCCAGGCCTCAAACCACGAGAAGCTCCAGCCCAAAAGGCAGCCAAATTGCAGCCCACATCCGGGAGAATATCAACAGCAGGGGGTGGAGCAAGCCAGGCCTCAAACCACGAGAAGCTCCAGCCCAAAAGGCAGCCAAAATGCAGCCCACATCCGGGAGAATCTCAAGAGCAGGGGGTGGAGCAAGCCAGGCCTCAAACCACGAGAAGCTCCAGCCCAAAAGGCAGCCAAACTCCAGCCCACATCTGGGAGAATATCAAGAGCAGGGGGTGGAGCAAGGCAGGCCTCAAACCACGAGAATCTCCAGCCCAAAAGGCAGCCACAATGCAGCCCACATCCGGAGAATATCAACACCGGGGGTAGGAGCAAGCCAGGGCTCAAACCACGAGTAGCTCCAGCCCAAAATGCAGCCAAACTCCAGCCCACCTCTGGGTGAATCTCAAGAGCAGGGGGTGGAGCAAGCCAGGCCTCAAACCACGAGAAGCTCCAGCCCAAAAGGCAGCCAAACTCTAGCCCACCTCTGGGAGAATCTCAAGAGCAGGTTTTGGAGCAATTCAGGGCTCAAACCACGAGAAGCTCCAGCCCAAAAGGCAGCCAAACTCCAGCCCACCTCCGTGAGAATCTCAAGAGCAAGGGGGTGGAGCAAGGCAGGCCTCAAACCTCGAGAACCTCGAGCCCAAAATGCAGCCATAATCCAGCCCACGTCCGGGAGAATCTCAAGAGCAGGGGGTGGAGCAAGCCAGGCCTCAAACCACGAGTAGCTCCAGCCCAAAAGGCAGCCAAAATCCAGCCCGCATTCGGGAGAATCTCAAGAGCAGGGGGTGGAGCAAGCCAGGCCTCAAACCACGAGAAGCTCCAGCCCAAAAGGCAGCCAAAATCCAGCCCACATGCGGGAGAATCTCAAGAGCAGGGGGTGGAGCAAGCCAGGCCTCAAACCACGAGAAGCTCCAGCCCAAATGGCAGCCAAAATCCAGACCATATGCGGGAGAATCTCAAGAGCAGGGTGTGGAGCAAGCCAGGCCTCAAACCACGAGAAACTCCAGCCCAAAATGCAGCCAAACTCCAGCCCACCTCCGTGAGAATGTCAAGAGCAAGGGGGTGGAGCAAGGCAGGCCTCAAACCTCGAGAACCTCCAGCCCAAAATGCAGCCATAATCCAGTCCACGTCCGGGAGAATCTCAAGAGCAGGAGGTGGAGCAAGCCAGGCCTCAAACCACGAGTAGCTCCAGCCCAAAAGGCAGCCAAAATCCAGCCCACCTCCGGGAGAATCTCAAGAGCAGGGGGTGGAGCAAGCCAGGCCTCAAACCACGAGAAGCTCCAGCCCAAAAGGCAGCCAAAATCCAGCCCACCTTCGGGAGAATCTCAAGAGCAGGAGGTGGAGCAAGCCAGGCCTCAAACCACGAGAAGCTCCAGCCCAAAAGGCAGCCAAAATCCAGCCCACATGCGGGAGAATCTCAAGAGCAGGGGGTGGAGCAAGCCAGGCCTCAAACCACGAGAAGCTCCAGCCCAAAAGGCAGCCAAAATCCAGCTTACCTCCGTGAGAATCTCAAGAGCAGGGGGTGGAGCAAGCCAGGCCTCAAACCACGAGAAGCTCCAGCCCAAAAAGCAGCCAAAATCCTAACCATATCCGGGAGAATATCAAGAGCAGGGGGTGGAGCAAGCCAGGCCCCAAACCACGAGAAGTTCCAGCCCAAAAGGCAGCCAAAATGCAGCCCATATCCGGGAGAATCTCAAGAGCAGGGGGTGGAGCAAGCCAGGCCTCAAACCACGAGAAGCTCCAGCCCAAAATGCAGCCAAAATCCAGCCCACATGCGGGAGAATCTCAAGAGCAGGGGGTGGAGCAAGCCAGGCCTCAAACCACGAGAAGCTCCAGCCCAAAATGCAGCCAAACTCCAGCCCACCTCTGGGAGAATCTCAAGAGCAGGGGGTGGAGCAAGCCAGGCCTCAAACCACGAGAAGCTCCAGCCCAAAATGCAGCCAAACTCCAGCCCACCTCCGGGAGAATCTCAAGAGCAAGGGGGTGGAGCAAGGCAGGCCTCAAACCTCGAGAACCTCGAGCCCAAAATGCAGCCATAATCCAGCCCACGACCGGGAGAATCTCAAGAGCAGGGGGTGGAGCAAGCCAGGCCTCAAACCACGGGTAGCTCCAGCCCAAAAGGCAGCCAAAATGCAGCCCACATGCGGGAGAATCTCAAGAGCAGGGGGTGGAGCAAGCCAGGCCTCAAACCACGAGAAGCTCCAGCCCAAAAGGCAGCCAAAATGCAGCCCACATCTGGGAGAATCTCAAGAGCAGGGGGTGGAGCAAGCCAGGCCTCAAACCACGAGAAGCTCCAGCCCAAAAGGCAGCCAAAATCCAGCCCACCTGCAGGAGAATCTCAAGAGCAGGGGGTGGAGCAAGGCAGGCCTCAAACCAGGAGAAGCTCCAGCCCAAAATGCAGCCAAACTCCAGCCCACATCCGGGAGAATCTCAAGAGCAGGGGGTGGAGCAATCCAGGCCTCAAACCACGAGAAGCTCGAGCCCAAATGGCAGCCAAAATCCAGACCATATGCGGGAGAATCTCAAGAGCAGGGGGTGGAGAAAGCCAGGCCTCAAACCACGAGAAACTCCAGCCCAAAAGGCAGCCAAACTCCAGCCCACCTCCGTGAGAATGTCAAGAGCAAGGGGGTGGAGCAAGGCAGGCCTCAAACCTCGAGAACCTCCAGCCAAAAATGCAGCCATAATCCAGTCCACGTCCGGGAGAATCTCAAGAGCAGGAGGTGGAGCAAGCCAGGCCTCAAACCACGAGTAGCTCCAGCCCAAAAGGCAGCCAAAATCCAGCCCGCATTCGGGAGAATCTCAAGAGCAGGGGGTGGAGCAAGCCAGGCCTCAAACCACGAGAAGCTCCAGCCCAAAAGGCAGCCAAAATCCAGCCCACCTTCGGGAGAATCTCACAGCAGGAGGTGGAGCAAGCCAGGGCTCAAACCACGAGAAGCTCCAGCCCAAAAGGCAGCCAAAATCCAGCCCACATGCGGGAGAATCTCAAGAGCAGGGGGTGGAGCAAGCCAGGCCTCAAACCACGAGAAGCTCCACCCCAAAAGGCAGCCAAAATCCAGCTCACCTCCGTGAGAATCTCAAGAGCAGGGGGTGGAGCAAGCCAGGCCTCAAACCACGAGAACCTCCAGCCCAAAATGCAGCCAAAATCCTAACCATATCCGGGAGAATCTCAAGAGCAGGGGGTGGAGCAAGCCAGGCCTCAAACCACGAGAAGCTCCAGCCCAAAAGGCAGCCAAAATCCAGCCCACATGCGGGAGAATATCAAGAGCAGGGGGTGGAGCAAGCCAGGCCTCAAACCACGAGAAGCTCCAGCCCAAAATGCAGCCAAAATCCAGCCCACCTCTGGGAGAATCTCAAGAGCAGGGGGTGGAGCAAGCCAGGCCTCAAACCACGAGAAGCTCCAGCCCAAAAGGCAGCCAAAATGCAGCCCACCTTCGGGAGAATCTCAAGAGCAGGAGGTGGAGCAAGCCAGGCCTCAAACCACGAGAAGCTCCAGCCCAAAAGGCAGCCAAAATCCAGCCCACATGCGGGAGAATCTCAAGAGCAGGGGGTGGAGCAAGCCAGGCCTCAAACCACGAGAAGCTCCAGCCCAAAAGGCAGCCAAAATCCAGCTCACCTCCGTTAGAATCTCAAGAGCAGGGGGTGGAGCAAGCCAGGCCTCAAACCAGGAGAAGCTCCAGCCCAAAAAGCAGCCAAAATCCTAACCATATCCGGGAGAATATCAAGAGCAGGGGGTGGAGCAAGCCAGGCCTCAAACCACGGGTAGCTCCAGCCCAAAAGGCAGCCAAAATGCAGCCCACATGCGGGAGAATCTCAAGAGCAGGGGGTGGAGCAAGCCAGGCCTCAAACCACGAGAAGCTCCAGCCCAAAAGGCAGCCAAAATGCAGCCCACATCTGGGAGAATCTCAAGAGCAGGGGGTGGAGCAAGCCAGGCCTCAAACCACGAGAAGCTCCAGCCCAAAAGGCAGCCAAAATCCAGCCCACCTGCAGGAGAATCTCAAGAGCAGGGGGTGGAGCAAGGCAGGCCTCAAACCAGGAGAAGCTCCAGCCCAAAATGCAGCCAAACTCCAGCCCACATCCGGGAGAATCTCAAGAGCAGGGGGTGGAGCAATCCAGGCCTCAAACCACGAGAAGCTCGAGCCCAAATGGCAGCCAAAATCCAGACCATATGCGGGAGAATCTCAAGAGCAGGGGGTGGAGAAAGCCAGGCCTCAAACCACGAGAAACTCCAGCCCAAAAGGCAGCCAAACTCCAGCCCACCTCCGTGAGAATGTCAAGAGCAAGGGGGTGGAGCAAGGCAGGCCTCAAACCTCGAGAACCTCCAGCCAAAAATGCAGCCATAATCCAGTCCACGTCCGGGAGAATCTCAAGAGCAGGAGGTGGAGCAAGCCAGGCCTCAAACCACGAGTAGCTCCAGCCCAAAAGGCAGCCAAAATCCAGCCCGCATTCGGGAGAATCTCAAGAGCAGGGGGTGGAGCAAGCCAGGCCTCAAACCACGAGAAGCTCCAGCCCAAAAGGCAGCCAAAATCCAGCCCACCTTCGGGAGAATCTCACAGCAGGAGGTGGAGCAAGCCAGGGCTCAAACCACGAGAAGCTCCAGCCC
The DNA here is from genome assembly GCA_027574665.1 of Rhynochetos jubatus. Taxonomy (NCBI): domain Eukaryota; kingdom Metazoa; phylum Chordata; class Aves; order Eurypygiformes; family Rhynochetidae; genus Rhynochetos; species Rhynochetos jubatus. The sequence continues at coordinate 773,969 of JAQBHY010000071.1, forward strand.
AAAAGGCAGCCAAAATCCAGCCCACATGCGGGAGAATCTCAAGAGCAGGGGGTGGAGCAAGCCAGGCCTCAAACCACGAGAAGCTCCAGCCCAAAAGGCAGCCAAAATCCAGCTCACCTCCGTGAGAATCTCAAGAGCAGGGGGTGGAGCAAGCCAGGCCTCAAACCACGAGAACCTCCAGCCCAAAATGCAGCCAAAATCCTAACCATATCCGGGAGAATCTCAAGAGCAGGGGGTGGAGCAAGCCAGGCCTCAAACCACGAGAAGCTCCAGCCCAAAAGGCAGCCAAAATCCAGCCCACATGCGGGAGAATATCAAGAGCAGGGGCTGGAGCAAGCCAGGCCTCAAACCACGAGAAGCTCCAGCCCAAAATGCAGCCAAAATCCAGCCCACCTCTGGGAGAATCTCAAGAGCAGGGGGTGGAGCAAGCCAGGCCTCAAACCACGAGAAGCTCCAGCCCAAAAGGCAGCCAAAATGCAGCCCACCTTCGGGAGAATCTCAAGAGCAGGAGGTGGAGCAAGCCAGGCCTCAAACCACGAGAAGCTCCAGCCCAAAAGGCAGCCAAAATCCAGCCCACATGCGGGAGAATCTCAAGAGCAGGGGGTGGAGCAAGCCAGGCCTCAAACCACGAGAAGCTCCAGCCCAAAAGGCAGCCAAAATCCAGCTCACCTCCGTTAGAATCTCAAGAGCAGGGGGTGGAGCAAGCCAGGCCTCAAACCAGGAGAAGCTCCAGCCCAAAAAGCAGCCAAAATCCTAACCATATCCGGGAGAATATCAAGAGCAGGGGGTGGAGCAAGCCAGGCCTCAAACCACGAGAAGCTCCAGCCCAAAAGGCAGCCAAAATCCAGCCCACATGCGGGAGAATATCAAGAGCAGGGGGTGGAGCAAGCCAGGCCTCAAACCACGAGAAGCTCCAGCCCAAAATGCAGCCAAACTCCAGCCCACCTCGGGGAGAATCTCAAGAGCAGGGGTTGGAGCAAGGCAGGCCTCAAACCACGAGAAGCTCCAGCCCAAAAGGCAGCCAAACTCCAGCCCACCTCCGTGAGAATCTCAAGAGCAAGGGGGTGGAGAAAGGCAGGCCTCAAACCTCGAGAAGCTCTAGCCCAAAATGCAGCCATAATCCAGCCCACGTCCGGGAGAATCTCAAGAGCAGGGGGTGGAGCAAGCCAGGCCTCAAACCACGAGTAGCTCCAGCCCAAAAGGCAGCCAAAATCCAGCCCACGTCCGGGAGAATCTCAAGAGCAGGGGGTGGAGCAAGCCAGGCCTCAAACCACGAGAAGCTCCAGCCCAAAAGACAGCCAAAATCCAGCCCGCATTCGGGAGAATCTCAAGAGCAGGGGGTGGAGCAAGCCAGGCCTCAAACCACGAGAAGCTCCAGCCCAAAAGGCAGCCAAAATCCAGCCCACCTGCAGGAGAATCTCAAGAGCAGGGGTTGGAGCAAGGCAGGCCTCAAACCAGGAGAAGCTCCAGCCCAAAATGCAGCCAAACTCCAGCCCACATCCGGGAGAATCTCAAGAGCAGGGGGTGGAGCAATCCAGGCCTCAAACCACGAGAAGCTCCAGCCCAAATGGCAGCCAAAATCCAGACCATATGCGGGAGAATCTCAAGAGCAGGGGGTGGAGCAAGCCAGGCCTCAAACCACGAGAAGCTCCAGCCCAAAAGACAGCCAAAATCCAGCCCGCATTCGGGAGAATCTCAAGAGCAGGGGGTGGAGCAAGCCAGGCCTCAAACCACGAGAAGCTCCAGCCCAAAAGGCAGCCAAAATCCAGCCCACCTGCAGGAGAATCTCAAGAGCAGGGGTTGGAGCAAGGCAGGCCTCAAACCAGGAGAAGCTCCAGCCCAAAATGCAGCCAAACTCCAGCCCACATCCGGGAGAATCTCAAGAGCAGGGGGTGGAGCAATCCAGGCCTCAAACCACGAGAAGCTCCAGCCCAAAAGGCAGCCAAAATCCAGCCCACCTCTGGGAGAATATCAAGAGCAGGGGGTGGAGCAAGCCAGGCCTCAAACCACGAGAAGCTCCAGCCCAAAAGGCAGCCAAAATGCAGCCCACCTTCGGGAGAATCTCAAGAGCAGGAGGTGGAGCAAGCCAGGCCTCAAACCACGAGAAGCTCCAGCCCAAAAGGCAGCCAAAATCCAGCCCACATGCGGGAGAATCTCAAGAGCAGGGGGTGGAGCAAGCCAGGCCTCAAACCACGAGAAGCTCCAGCCCAAAAGGCAGCCAAAATCCAGCTCACCTCCGTGAGAATCTCAAGAGCAGGGGGTGGAGCAAGCCAGGCCTCAAACCACGAGAAGCTCCATCCCAAAAAGCAGCCAAAATCCTAACCATATCCGGGAGAATATCAAGAGCAGGGGGTGGAGCAAGCCAGGCCTCAAACCACGAGAAGCTCCAGCCCAAAAGGCAGCCAAAATCCAGCCCACATGCGGGAGAATATCAAGAGCAGGGGGTGGAGCAAGCCAGGCCTCAAACCACGAGAAGCTCCAGCCCAAAATGCAGCCAAACTCCAGCCCACCTCGGGGAGAATCTCAAGAGCAGGGGTTGGAGTAAGGCAGGCCTCAAACCACGAGAAGCTCCAGCCCAAAAGGCAGCCAAACTCCAGCCCACCTCCGTGAGAATCTCAAGAGCAAGGGGGTGGAGCAAGGCAGGCCTCAAACCACGAGAAACTCCAGCCCAAAAGGCAGCCAAACTCCAGCCCACCTCCGTGAGAATGTCAAGAGCAAGGGGGTGGAGCAAGGCAGGCCTCAAACCTCGAGAAGCTCCAGCCCAAAAGGCAGCCAAAATCCAGCCCACATGCGGGAGAATCTCAAGAGCAGGGGGTGGAGCAAGCCAGGCCTCAAACCACGAGAAGCTCCAGCCCAAAAGGCAGCCAAAATCCAGCCCACCTGCAGGAGAATCTCAAGAGCAGGGGTTGGAGCAAGGCAGGCCTCAAACCACGAGAAGCTCCAGCCCAAAAGGCAGCCAAAATCCAGCTCACCTCCGTGAGAATCTCAAGAGCAGGGGTTGGAGCAAGCCAGGCCTCAAACCACGAGAAGCTCCAGCCCAAAAGGCAGCCAAAATCCAGCCCACATGCGGGAGAATATCAAGAGCAGGGGGTGGAGCAAGCCAGGCCTCAAACCACGAGAAGCTCCAGCCCAAAATGCAGCCAAACTCCAGCCCAACTCTGGGAGAATCTCAAGAGCAGGGGGTGGAGCAAGCCAGGCCTCAAACCACGAGAAGCTCCAGCCCAAAATGCAGCCAAACTCCAGCCCACCTCTGGGACAATCTCAAGAGCAGGGGGTGGAGCAAGCCAGGCCTCAAACCACGAGAAGCTCCAGCCCAAAAGGCAGCCAAAATCCAGCCCACATTCGGGAGAATCTCAAGAGCAGGAGGTGGAGCAAGCCAGGCCTCAAACCACGAGAAGCTCCAGCCCAAAATGCAGCCAAAATCCAGCCCACATGCGGGAGAATCTCAAGAGCAGGGGGTGGAGCAAGCCAGGCCTCAAACCACGAGAAGCTCCAGCCCAAAAGGCAGCCAAAATCCAGCTCACCTCCGTGAGAATCTCAAGAGCAGGGGGTGGAGCAAGCCAGGCCTCAAACCACGAGAAGCTCCAGCCCAAAAAGCAGCCAAAATCCTAACCATATCCAGGAGAATCTCAAGAGCAGGGGGTGGAGCAAGCCAGGCCTCAAACCACGAGAAGCTCCAGCCCAAAAGGCAGCCAAAATGCAGCCCACATGCGGGAGAATATCAAGAGCAGGGGGTGGAGCAAGCCAGGCCTCAAACCACGAGAAGCTCCAGCCCAAAAGGCAGCCAAAATCCAGCCCACATCCAGGAGAATATCAAGAGCAGGGGGTGGAGCAAGCCAGGCCTCAAACCACGAGAAGCTCCAGCCCAAAATGCAGCCAAACTCCAGCCCACCTCTGGGACAATCTCAAGAGCAGGGGGTGGAGCAAGCCAGGCCTCAAACCACGAGAAGCTCCAGCCCAAAAGGCAGCCAAACTCCAGCCCACCTCCGTGAGAATCTCAAGAGCAAGGGGGTGGAGCAAGGCAGGCCTCAAACCTCGAGAACCTCGAGCCCAAAATGCAGCCATAATCCAGCCCACGTCCGGGAGAATCTCAAGAGCAGGGGGTGGAGCAAGCCAGGCCTCAAACCACGAGTAGCTCCAGCCCAAAAGGCAGCCAAAATCCAGCCCGCATCCGGCAGAATCTCAAGAGCAGGGGGTGGAGCAAGCCAGGCCTCAAACCACGAGAAGCTCCAGCCCAAAAGGCAGCCAAAATGCAGCCCACATGCGGGAGAATCTCAAGAGCAGGGGGTGGAGCAAGCCAGGCCTCAAACCACGAGAAGCTCCAGCCCAAAAGGCAGCCAAAATCCAGCCCACATCCGGGAGAATCTCAAGAGCAGGGGGTGGAGCAAGCCAGGCCTCAAACCACGAGAAGCTCCAGCTCAAATGGCAGCCAAAATCCAGACCATATGCGGGAGAATCTCAAGAGCAGGGGGTGGAGCAAGCCAGGCCTCAAACCACGAGAACCTCCAGCCCAAAATGCAGCCATAATCCAGTCCACGTCCGGGAGAATCTCAAGAGCAGGGGGTGGAGCAAGCCAGGCCTCAAACCACGAGAAACTCCATCCCAAAAGGCAGCCAAACTCCAGCCCACCTCCGGGAGAATCTCAAGAGCAAGGGGGTGGAGCAAGGGAGGCCTCAAACCTCGAGAAGCTCCAGCCCAAAAGGCAGCCAAAATCCAGCCCACATGTGGGAGAATCTCAAGAGCAGGGGGTGGAGCAAGCCAGGCCTCAAACCACGAGAAGCTCCAGCCCAAAAAGCAGCCAAAATCCTAACCATATCCAGGAGAATCTCAAGAGCAGGGGGTGGAGCAAGCCAGGCCTCAAACCACGAGAAGCTCCAGCCCAAAAAGGCAGCCAAAATCCAGCCCACATGCGGGAGAATATCAAGAGCAGGGGGTGGAGCAAGCCAGGCCTCAAACCACGAGAAGCTCCAGCCCAAAAGGCAGCCAAAATCCAGCCCACATCCAGGAGAATATCAAGAGCAGGGGGTGGAGCAAGCCAGGCCTCAAACCACGAGAAGCTCCAGCCCAAAATGCAGCCAAACTCCAGCCCACCTCTGGGACAATCTCAAGAGCAGGGGGTGGAGCAAGCCAGGCCTCAAACCACGAGAAGCTCCAGCCCAAAAGGCAGCCAAAATCCAGCCCACCTCCGTGAGAATCTCAAGAGCAAGGGGGTGGAGCAAGGCAGGCCTCAAACCTCGAGAACCTCGAGCCCAAAATGCAGCCATAATCCAGCCCACGTCCGGGAGAATCTCAAGAGCAGGGGGTGGAGCAAGCCAGGCCTCAAACCACGAGTAGCTCCAGCCCAAAAGGCAGCCAAAATCCAGCCCGCATCCGGCAGAATCTCAAGAGCAGGGGGTGGAGCAAGCCAGGCCTCAAACCACGAGAAGCTCCAGCCCAAAAGGCAGCCAAAATGCAGCCCACATGCGGGAGAATCTCAAGAGCAGGGGGTGGAGCAAGACAGGCCTCAAACCACGAGAAGCTCCAGCCCAAAAGGCAGCCAAAATCCAGCCCACATCCGGGAGAATCTCAAGAGCAGGGGGTGGAGCAAGCCAGGCCTCAAACCACGAGAAGCTCCAGCCCAAATGGCAGCCAAAATCCAGACCATATGCGGGAGAATCTCAAGAGCAGGGGGTGGAGCAAGCCAGGCCTCAAACCACGAGAAGCTCCAGCCCAAAAGTCAGCCAAAATGCAGCCCACGTCCGGGAGAATCTCAAGAGCAGGTGGTGGAGCAAGCCAGGCCCCAAACCACGAGAATCTCCAGCCCAAAAGGCAGACAAAATCCAGCCCACATCTGGGAGAATATCAAGAGCAGGGGGTGGAGCAAGCCAGGCCTCAAACCACAAGAAGCTCCAGCCCAAAAAGCAGCCAAATTCCAGGCCACATCCGGGAGAATATCAATAGCAGGGGGTGGAGCAAGCCAGGCCTCAAACCACGAGAAGCTCCAGCCCAAAAGGCAGCCAAAATCCAGCCCACATCCAGGAGAAAATCAAAGGCAGGGGGTGGAGCAAGCCAGCCCCCAAACCACGAGAAACTCCAGCCCAAAATGCAGCCAAAATCCAGACCACTTCGGGGAGAATATCAAGAGCAGGGGCTGGAGCAAGCCAGGCCTCAAACCACGAGAAGCTCCAGCCCAAAAGGCAGCCAAAATGCAGCCCACATCCGGGAGAACCTCAAGAGCAGGGGGTGGAGCAAGCCAGGCCTCAAACCACGAGAAGCTCCAGCCCAAAAGTCTCCCAAAATCCAGCCCACATCCGGGAAAATCTCAAGAGCAGGGTGTGGAGCAAGCCAGGCCTCAAACCACGAGAAGCTCCAGCCCAAAAGGCAGCCAAAATGCAGCCCACATCGGGGAGAATCTCAAGAGCAGGGGGTGGAGCAAGCCAGGCCTCAAACCACGAGAAGCTCCAGCCCAAAATGCAGCCCACTTCGGGGAGAATCTCAAGAGCAGGGGGTGGAGCAAGCCAGGCCTCAAACCACGAGAAGCTCCAGCCCAAAATGCAGCCAAACTCCAGCCCACCTCTGGGAGAATCTCAGGAGCAGGGGGTGGAGCAAGCCAGGCCTCAAACCACGAGAAGCTCCAGCCCAAAAGGCAGCCAAAATCCAGCCCACATTCGGGAGAATCTCAAGAGCAGGAGGTGGAGCAAGCCAGGCCTCAAACCACGAGAAGCTCCAGCCCAAAAGGCAGCCAAAAGCCAGCCCATATGCGGGAGAATCTCAAGAGCAGGGGGTGGAGCAAGCCAGGCCTCAAACCACGAGAAGCTCCAGCCCAAAAGGCAGCCAAAATCCAGCTCACCTCCGTGAGAATCTCAAGAGCAGGGGGTGGAGCAAGCCAGGCCTCAAACCACGAGAAGCTCCAGCCCAAAAAGCAGCCAAAAGCCTAACCATATCCAGGAGAATCTCAAGAGCAGGGGGTGGAGCAAGCCAGGCCTCAAACCACGAGAAGCTCCAGCCCAAAAGGCAGCCAAAATCCAGCCCACATGCGGGAGAATATCAAGAGCAGGGGGTGGAGCAAGCCAGGCCTCAAACCACGAGAAGCTCCAGCCCAAAAGGCAGCCAAAATCCAGCCCACATCCAGGAGAATATCAAGAGCAGGGGGTGGAGCAAGCCAGGCCTCAAACCACGAGAAGCTCCAGCCCAAAATGCAGCCAAACTCCAGCCCACCTCTGGGACAATCTCAAGAGCAGGGGGTGGAGCAAGCCAGGCCTCAAACCACGAGAAGCTCCAGCCCAAAAGGCAGCCAAACTCCAGCCCACCTCCGTGAGAATCTCAAGAGCAAGGGGGTGGAGCAAGGCAGGCCTCAAACCTCGAGAACCTCGAGCCCAAAATGCAGCCATAATCCAGCCCACGTCCGGGAGAATCTCAAGAGCAGGGGGTGGAGCAAGCCAGGCCTCAAACCACGAGTAGCTCCAGCCCAAAAGGCAGCCAAAATCCAGCCCGCATCCGGCAGAATCTCAAGAGCAGGGGGTGGAGCAAGCCAGGCCTCAAACCACGAGAACCTCCAGCCCAAAATGCAGCCTAAATGCAGCCCACGTCCGGGAGAATCTCAAGAGCAGGGGGTGGAGCAAGCCAGGCCTCAAACCACGAGAAACTCCAGCCCAAAAGGCAGCCAAACTCCAGCCCACCTCCGGGAGAATCTCAAGAGCAAGGGGGTGGAGCAAGGGAGGCCTCAAACCTCGAGAAGCTCCAGCCCAAAAGGCAGCCAAAATCCAGCCCACATGTGGGAGAATCTCAAGAGCAGGGGGTGGAGCAAGCCAGGCCTCAAACCACGAGAAGCTCCAGCCCAAAAGGCAGCCAAAATCCAGCCCACCTGCAGGAGAATCTCAAGAGCAGGGGTTGGAGCAAGCCAGGCCTCAAACCACGAGAAGCTCCAGCCCAAAAGGCAGCCAAACTCCAGCCCACATCCGGGAGAATCTCAAGAGCAGGGTGTGGAGCAATCCAGGCCTCAAACCACGAGAAGCTCCAGCCCAAAAGGCAGCCAAAATCCAGACCATATGCGGGAGAATCTCAAGAGCAGGGGGTGGAGCAAGCCAGACCTCAAACCACGAGAAGCTCCAGCCCAAAAGGCAGCCATAATCCAGTCCACGTCCGGGAGAATCTCAAGAGCAGGAGGTGGAGCAAGCCAGGCCTCAAACCACGAGTAGCTCCAGCCCAAAAGGCAGCCAAAATCCAGCCCAACTCCGGGAGAATATCAAGAGCAGGGGGTGGAGCAAGCCAGGCCTCAAACCACGAGAAGCTCCAGCCCAAAATAAAGCCAAACTCCAGCCCACCTCCGGGAGAATCTCAAGAGCAGGGGGTGGAGCAAGCCAGGCCTCAAACCACGAGAAGCTCCAGCCCAAAATAAAGCCAAAATCCAGCCCACATCTGGGAGAATCTCAAGAGCAGGGGGTGGAGCAAGCCAGGCCTCAAACCACGAGAAGCTCCAGCCCAAAATGCAGCCAAAATCCAGCCCACATCCGGGAGAATCTCAAGAGCAGGGGCTGGAGCAAGCCAGGCCTAAAACCACGAGAAGCTCCAGGACAAAATGCAGACAAAATCCAGCCCACCTCCGGGAGAATATCAAGAACAGGGGGTGGAGCAAGCCAGGCCTCAAGCCCCGAAAAGCTGAAGCCGAAAAGGCAGCCAAAATGCAGCCCACATCGGGGAGAATCTCAAGAGCAGGAGGTGGAGCAAGCCAGGCCTCAAACCACGAGAATCTAGACCCCAAAAGGCAGCAAAAATGCAGCCCACCTCCTGGAGAATCTCAAGAGCAGGGGGTGGAACAAGCCAGCCCCCAAACCATGAGAAGCTCCAGCCCAAAATGCAGCCAAAAGCCAGCCCACATCCGGGAGAATCTCAAGTGCAGGGGCTGGAGCAAGCCAGGCCTCAAACCACGAGAAGCTCCAGCCCAAAAGGCAGCCAAAATGCAGCCCACATCCGGGAGAATCTCAAGAGCAGGGGGTGGAGGAAGCCAGGCCTCAAACCATGAGAATCTAGACCCCAAAATGCAGCAAAAATGCAGCCCACCTCCTGGAGAATCTCAAGAGCAGGGGGTGGAGCAAGCCAGGCCTCAAACCACGAGAAGCTCCAGCCCAAAAGGCAGCCAAAATGCAGCCCACATCCGGGAGAATCTCAAGAGCAGGGGGTGGAGCAAGCCAGGCCTCAAACCACGAGAACCTCCAGCCCAAAAGGCAGCCAAAATCCAGCCCACCTTCGGGAGAATCTCAAGAGCAGGGGGTGGAGCAAGCCAGGCCTCAAACCACGAGAAGCTCCAGCCCAAAAGGCAGCCAAAATGCAGCCCACATCCGGGAGAATCTCAAGAGCAGGGGGTGGAGCAAGCCAGGCCTAAAACCACGAGAAGCTCCAGGACAAAATGCAGACAAAATCCAACCCACCTCCGGGAGAATATCAAGAACAGGGGGTGGAGCAAGCCAAGCCTCAAGCCCCGAAAAGCTGAAGCCGAAAAGGCAGCCAAAATGCAGCCCACATCCAGGAGAATATCAAGAGCAGGGGGTGGAGCAAGCCAGGCCTCAAACCACGAGAATCTAGACCCCAAAAGTCAGCAAAAATGCAGCCCACCTCCTGGAGAATCTCAGGAGCAGGGGGTGGAACAAGCCAGGCCTCAAACCACGAGAAGCACCAGCCCAAAATGCAGCCAAAATGCAGCCCACTTCGGGGAGAATCTCAAGAGCAGGGGGTGGAACAAGCCAGCCCCCAAACCACGAGAACCTCCAGCCCAAAAGGCAGCCAAAATGCAGCCCACATCCGGGAGAATCTCAAGAGCAGGGGGTGGAGCAAGCCAGGCCTCAAACCACGAGAAGCTCCAGCCCAAAAGGCAGCCAAAAGCCAGCCCACCTCCCGGAGAATCTCAAGAGCAGGGGGTGGAGCAAGCCAGGCCTCAAACCACGAGAAGCTCCAGCCCAAAAGGCAGCCAAAATGCAGCCCACATCCGGGAGAATCTCAAGAGCAGGGGGTGGAGCAAGCCAGGCCTCAAACCACGAGAATCTAGACCCCAAAAGGCAGCAAAAATGCAGCCCACCTGCAGGAGAATCTCAAGAGCAGGGGGTGGAGCAAGCCAGGCCTCAAACCACGAGAAGCTCCAGCCCAAAAGGCAGCCAAAAGCCAGCCCACATCCGGGAGAATCTCAAGAGCAGGGGGTGGAGCAAGCCAGGCCTCAAACCACGAGAAGCTCCAGCCCAAAAGGCAGCCAAAATCCAGCCCACATTCGGGAGAATCTCAAGAGCAGGGGGTGGAGCAAGCCAGGCCTCAAACCACGAGAAGCTCCAGCCCAAAAGGGAGCCAAAATCCAGCCCACATTCGGGAGAATCTCAAGAGCAGGGGGTGGAGCAAGCCAGGCCTCAAACCACGAGAAGCTCCAGCCCAAAATGCAGCCAAAATCCAGCCCTGTATCTGGGAGAATATCAAGAGTAGGGGCTGGAGCAAGCCAGGCCTCAAACCATGAGAAGCTCCAGCCCAAAATGCAGCAAAATGCAGCCCACATCCGGGAGAATCTCAGGAGCAGGGGGTGGAGCAAGCCAGGCCTCAAACCATGAGAAGCTCCAGCCCAAAATGCAGCCAAATCCAGCCCACATCCGGGACAATCTCAAGAGCAGGGGGTGGAGCAAGCCAGGCCTCAAACCACGAGAAGCTCCAGCCCAAAATGCAGCCAAAATCCAGCCCACTTCGGGGCGAATCTCAAGAGCAGGGGGTGGAGCAAGCCAGGCCTCAAACCACGAGAAGCTCCAGCCCAAAGGCAGCCAAAATTCAGCTCACATATGGGACAATCTCAAGAGCAGGGCTGGAGCAAGCCAGGCCTCAAACCACGAGAAGCTCCAGCCCAAAAGGCAGCCAAAATGCAGTCCACTTCGGGGAGAATCTCAAGAGCAGGGTGTGGAGCAAGCCAGGCCTCAAACCAGGAGAAGTTCCAGCCCAAAAGGCAGCCAAAATGCAGCCCACATCCGGGAGAATCTCAAGAGCAGGAGGTGGAGCAAGCCAGGCCTCAAACCACGAGAATCTAGACCCCAAAAGGCAGCAAAAATGCAGCCCACCTCCTGGAGAATCTCAAGAGCAGGGGGTGGAACAAGCCAGCCCCCAAACCATGAGAAGCTCCAGCCCAAAATGCAGCCAAAAGCCAGCCCACATCCGGGAGAATCTCAAGTGCAGGGGCTGGAGCAAGCCAGGCCTCAAACCACGAGAAGCTCCAGCCCAAAAGGCAGCCAAAATGCAGCCCACATCCGGGAGAATCTCAAGAGCAGGGGGTGGAGGAAGCCAGGCCTCAAACCATGAGAATCTAGACCCCAAAATGCAGCAAAAATGCAGCCCACCTCCTGGAGAATCTCAAGAGCAGGGGGTGGAGCAAGCCAGGCCTCAAACCACGAGAAGCTCCAGCCCAAAAGGCAGCCAAAATGCAGCCCACATCCGGGAGAATCTCAAGAGCAGGGGGTGGAGCAAGCCAGGCCTCAAACCACGAGAACCTCCAGCCCAAAAGGCAGCCAAAATCCAGCCCACCTTCGGGAGAATCTCAAGAGCAGGGGGTGGAGCAAGCCAGGCCTCAAACCACGAGAAGCTCCAGCCCAAAAGGCAGCCAAAATGCAGCCCACATCCGGGAGAATCTCAAGAGCAGGGGGTGGAGCAAGCCAGGCCTAAAACCACGAGAAGCTCCAGGACAAAATGCAGACAAAATCCAACCCACCTCCGGGAGAATATCAAGAACAGGGGGTGGAGCAAGCCAAGCCTCAAGCCCCGAAAAGCTGAAGCCGAAAAGGCAGCCAAAATGCAGCCCACATCCAGGAGAATATCAAGAGCAGGGGGTGGAGCAAGCCAGGCCTCAAACCACGAGAATCTAGACCCCAAAAGTCAGCAAAAATGCAGCCCACCTCCTGGAGAATCTCAGGAGCAGGGGGTGGAACAAGCCAGGCCTCAAACCACGAGAAGCACCAGCCCAAAATGCAGCCAAAATGCAGCCCACTTCGGGGAGAATCTCAAGAGCAGGGGGTGGAACAAGCCAGCCCCCAAACCACGAGAACCTCCAGCCCAAAAGGCAGCCAAAATGCAGCCCACATCCGGGAGAATCTCAAGAGCAGGGGGTGGAGCAAGCCAGGCCTCAAACCACGAGAAGCTCCAGCCCAAAAGGCAGCCAAAAGCCAGCCCACCTCCCGGAGAATCTCAAGAGCAGGGGGTGGAGCAAGCCAGGCCTCAAACCACGAGAAGCTCCAGCCCAAAAGGCAGCCAAAATGCAGCCCACATCCGGGAGAATCTCAAGAGCAGGGGGTGGAGCAAGCCAGGCCTCAAACCACGAGAATCTAGACCCCAAAAGGCAGCAAAAATGCAGCCCACCTGCAGGAGAATCTCAAGAGCAGGGGGTGGAGCAAGCCAGGCCTCAAACCACGAGAAGCTCCAGCCCAAAAGGCAGCCAAAAGCCAGCCCACATCCGGGAGAATCTCAAGAGCAGGGGGTGGAGCAAGCCAGGCCTCAAACCACGAGAAGCTCCAGCCCAAAAGGCAGCCAAAATCCAGCCCACATTCGGGAGAATCTCAAGAGCAGGGGGTGGAGCAAGCCAGGCCTCAAACCACGAGAAGCTCCAGCCCAAAAGGGAGCCAAAATCCAGCCCACATTCGGGAGAATCTCAAGAGCAGGGGGTGGAGCAAGCCAGGCCTCAAACCACGAGAAGCTCCAGCCCAAAATGCAGCCAAAATCCAGCCCTGTATCTGGGAGAATATCAAGAGTAGGGGCTGGAGCAAGCCAGGCCTCAAACCATGAGAAGCTCCAGCCCAAAATGCAGCAAAATGCAGCCCACATCCGGGAGAATCTCAGGAGCAGGGGGTGGAGCAAGCCAGGCCTCAAACCATGAGAAGCTCCAGCCCAAAATGCAGCCAAATCCAGCCCACATCCGGGACAATCTCAAGAGCAGGGGGTGGAGCAAGCCAGGCCTCAAACCACGAGAAGCTCCAGCCCAAAATGCAGCCAAAATCCAGCCCACTTCGGGGCGAATCTCAAGAGCAGGGGGTGGAGCAAGCCAGGCCTCAAACCACGAGAAGCTCCAGCCCAAAGGCAGCCAAAATTCAGCTCACATATGGGACAATCTCAAGAGCAGGGCTGGAGCAAGCCAGGCCTCAAACCACGAGAAGCTCCAGCCCAAAAGGCAGCCAAAATGCAGTCCACTTCGGGGAGAATCTCAAGAGCAGGGTGTGGAGCAAGCCAGGCCTCAAACCAGGAGAAGTTCCAGCCCAAAAGGCAGCCAAAATGCAGCCCACATCCGGGAGAATCTCAAGAGCAGGGGGTGGAGCAAGCCAGGCCTCAAACCACGAGAAGCTCCAGCCCAAAAGGCAGCCAAAATGCAGCCCACGTCCGGGAGAATCTCAAGAGCAGGTGGTGGAGCAAGCCAGGCCCCAAACCACGAGAATCTCCAGCCCAAAAGGCAGACAAAATCCAGCCCACATCTGGGAGAATATCAAGAGCAGGGGGTGGAGCAAGCCAGGCCTCAAACCACAAGAAGCTCCAGCCCAAAAAGCAGCCAAATTCCAGGCCACATCCGGGAGAAAATCAATAGCAGGGGGTGGAGCAAGCCAGGCCTCAAACCACGAGAAGCTCCAGCCCAAAAGGCAGCCAAAATCCAGCCCACATCCAGGAGAATCTCAAAGGCAGGGGGTGGAGCAAGCCAGCCCCCAAACCACGAGAAACTCCAGCCCAAAAGGCAGCCAAAATCCAGACCACTTCGGGGAGAATATCAAGAGCAGGGGGTGGAGCAAGCCAGGCCTCAAACCACGAGAAGCTCCAGCCCAAAAGGCAGCCAAAATGCAGCCCACATCCGGGAGAACCTCAAGAGCAGGGGGTGGAGCAAGCCAGGCCTCAAACCACGAGAAGCTCCAGCCCAAAAGTCTCCCAAAATCCAGCCCACATGCGGGAAAATCTCAAGAGCAGGGTGTGGAGCAAGCCAGGCCTCAAACCACGAGAAGCTCCAGCCCAAATAGCAGCCAAAATGCAGCCCACATCGGGGAGAATCTCAAGAGCAGGGGGTGGAGCAAGCCAGGCCTCAAACCACGAGAAGCTCCAGCCCAAAATGCAGCCCACTTCGGGGAGAATCTCAAGAGCAGGGGGTGGAGCAAGCCAGGCCTCAAACCACGAGAAGCTCCAGCCCAAAAGGCAGCCAAACTCCAGCCCACCTCTGGGAGAATCTCAAGAGCAGGGGGTGGAGCAAGCCAGGCCTCAAACCACGAGAAGCTCCAGACCAAAATGCAGCCAAACTCCAGCCCACATCCGTGAGAATCTCAAGAGCAAGGGGGTGGAGCAAGGCAGGCCTCAAACCTCGAGAACCTCAAGCCCAAAAGGCAGCCATAATCCAGCCCACATCCGGGAGAATCTCAAGAGCAGGGGGTGGAGCAAGCCAGGCCTCAAACCTCGAGAAGCTCCAGCCCAAAAGGCAGCCAAAGTCCAGCCCACATTCGGGAGAATCTCAAGAGCAGGGGGTGGAGCAAGCCAGGCCTCAAACCACGAGAAGCTCCAGCCCAAAAGGCAGCCAAAATCCAGCCCACATCCGGGAGAATCTCAAGAGCAGGGGGTGGAGCAAGCCAGGCCTCAAACCACGAGAAGCTCCAGCCCAAAAGGCAGCCAAACTTCAGCCCACCTCCGTGAGAATGTCAAGAGCAAGGGGGTGGAGCAAGGCAGGCCTCAAACCTCGAGAACCTCCAGCCCAAAATGCAGCCATAATCCAGTCCACGTCCGGGAGAATCTCAAGAGCAGGAGGTGGAGCAAGCCAGGCCTCAAACCACGAGTAGCTCCAGCCCAAAAGGCAGCCAAAATCCAGCCCAACTCGGGGAGAATATCAAGAGCAGAGGGTGGAGCAAGCCAGGCCTCAAACCACAAGAAGCTCCAGCCCAAAAGGCAGCCAAACTCCAGCCCACCTCCGGGAGAATCTCAAGAGTAGGGGGTGGAGCAAGCCAGGCCTCAAACCACGAGAAGCTCCAGCCCAAGAATCAGCCAAAATGCAGCCCACCTCCTGGAGAATCTCAAGAGCAGGGGGTGGAGCAAGCCAGGCCTCAAACCACGAGAAGCTCCAGCCCAAAAGGCAGCCAAAATGCAGCCCACATCCGGGAAAATCTCAAGAGCAGGGGGTGGAGCAAGCCAGGCCTCAAACCACGAGAAGCTCCAGCCCAAAAGGCAGCCAAATTCTAGGCCACATCGGGGAGATTATCAAGAGCAGGGGGTGGAGCAAGGCAGGCCTCAAACCACGAGAAGCTCCAGCCCAAAAGGCAGCCAAAATGCAGCCCACATCCGGGAGAATCTCAAGAGCAGGGGGTGGAGCAAGCCAGGGCTCAAACCACGAGAAGCTCCAGCTCAAAATGCAGCCAAAATGCAGACCACTTCGGGGAGAATCTCAAGAGCAGGGGGTGGAGCAAGCCAGGCCTCAAACCACGAGAAGCTCCAGCCCAAAATGCAGCCAAAATGCAGCCCACTTCGGGGAGAATCTCAAGAGCAGGGTGTGGAGCAAGCCAGGCCTCAAACCACGAGAAGCTCCAGCCCAAAAGGCAGCCAAAATGCAGCACACATCCGGGAGAATCGCAAGAGCAGGGGGTGGAGCAAGCCAGGCCTCAAACCACGAGAAGCTCCAGCCCAAAAGGCAGCCAAAATGCAGCCCACTTCGGGGAGAATCTCAAGAGCAGGGGGTGGAGCAAGCCAGGCCTCAAACCACGAGAAGCTCCTGCCCAAAATGCAGCCAAAATGCAGCCCACTTCGGGGAGAATCTCAAGAGCAGGGGGTGGAGCAAGCCAGGCCTCAAACCACGAGAAGCTCCAGCCCAAAAGGCAGCCAAAATGCAGCCCACTTCGGGGAGAATCTCAAGAGCAGGGTGTGGAGCAAGCCAGGCCTCAAACCACGAGAAGCTCCAGCCCAAAAGGCAGCCAAAATGCAGCCCACATCCGGGAGAATCGCAAGAGCAGGGGGTGGAGCAAGCCAGGCCTCAAACCACGAGAAGCTCCAGCCCAAAAGGCAGCCAAAATGCAGCCCACATCCGGGAGAATCTCAAGAGCAGGTGGTGGAGCAAGCCAGGCCCCAAACCACGAGAAGCTCCAGCCCAAAAGGCAGACAAAATGCAGCCCACATCCGGGAGAATCTCAAGAGCAGGGGGTGGAGCAAGCCAGGCCTCAAACCACGAGAAGCTCCAGCCCAAAAGGCAGCCAAAATCCAGCCCACATGCGGGAGAATCTCAAGAGCAGGGGGTGGAGCAAGCCAGGCCTCAAACCACGAGAAGCTCCAGCCCAAAAGGCAGCCAAACTCCAGCCCACCTCTGGGAGAATCTCAAGAGCAGGGGGTGGAGCAAGCCAGGCCTCAAACCACGAGAAGCTCCAGCCCAAAAGGCAGCCAAACTCCAGCCCACCTCCGTGAGAATGTCAAGAGCAAGGGGGTGGAGCAAGGCAGGCCTCAAACCTCGAGAACCTCCAGCCCAAAATGCAGCCATAATCCAGTCCACGTCCGGGAGAATCTCAAGAGCAGGAGGTGGAGCAAGCCAGGCCTCAAACCACGAGTAGCTCCAGCCCAAAAGGCAGCCAAAATCCAGCCCAACTCCGGGAGAATATCAAGAGCAGGGGGTGGAGCAAGCCAGGCCTCAAACCACAAGAAGCTCCAGCCCAAAAGGCAGCCAAACTCCAGCCCACCTCCGGGAGAATCTCAAGAGCAGGGGGTGGAGCAAGCCAGGCCTCAAACCACGAGAAGCTCCAGCCAAAGTATCAGCCAAAATGCAGCCCACCTCCTGGAGAATCTCAAGAGCAGGGGGTGGAGCAAGCCAGGCCTCAAACCACGAGAAGCTCCAGCCCAAAAGGCAGCCAAAATCCAGCCCATCTCCGGGAGAATCTCAAGAGCAGGGGGTGGAGCAAGCCAGGCCTCAAACCACGAGAAGCTCCAGCCCAAAAGGCACCCAAAATCCAGCCCACCTCCTGGAGAATCTCAAGAGCAGGGGGTGGAGCAAGCCAGGCCTCAAACCACGAGAAGCTCCAGCCCAAAATGCAGCCAAAATGCAGCCCACATCTGGGAGAATATCAAGAGCAGGGGGTGGAGCAAGCCAGGCCTCAAACCACGAGAAGCTGAAGCCCAAAATGCATCCAAAATGCAGCCCACATCCGGGAGAATCTCAAGAGCAGGGGGTGGAGCAAGCCAGGCCTCAAACCACGAGAATCTAGACCCCAAAAGGCAGCAAAAATGCAGCCCAACTCCGGGAGAATATCAAGAGCAGGGGGTGGAGCAAGCCAGGCCTCAAACCACGAGAAGCTCCAGCCCAAAAGGCAGCCAAAAGCCAGCCCACATCCGGGAGAATCTCAAGAGCGGGGGGTGGAGCAAGCCAGGCCTCAACCACGAGAAGCTCCAGCCCAAAATGCAGCCAAAATCCAGCCCTGTATCTGGGAGAATATCAAGAGTAGGGGATGGAGCAAGCCAGGCCTCAAACCATGAGAAGCTCCAGCCCAAAATGCAGCCAAATCCAGCCCACATACGGGAGAATATGAAGAGTAGGGGGTGGAGCAAGCCAGGCCTCAAACCACAAGAAGCTCCAGCCCAAAAAGCAGCCAAATTCCAGCCCACCTCCGGGAGAATCTCAAGAGCAGGGGGTGGAGCAAGCCAGGCCTCAAACCACGAGAAGCTCCAGCCCAAAAGGCAGCCAAAATCCAGCCCACATCCAGGAGAATCTCAAGAGCAGGGGGTGGAGCAAGCCAGCCCCCAAACCACGAGAAGCTCCAGCCCAAAACGCAGCCAAAATGCAGCCCACATCCGGGAGAATCTCAAGAGCAGGGGGTGGAGCAAGCCAGGCCTCAAACCACGAGAAGCTCCAGCCCAAAAGGCAGCCAAAATGCAGCCCACATCCGGGAGAATCTCAAGAGCAGGGGGTGGAGCAAGCCAGGCCTCAAACCACAAGAAGCTCCAGCCCATAAGGCAGCCAAAATCCAGCCCACATCCAGGAGAATCTCAAAGGCAGGGGGTGGAGCAAGCCAGCCCCCAAACCACGAGAAGCTCCAGCCCAAAAGGCAGCCAAAATCCAGCCCACTTCGGGGAGAATAACAAGAGCAGGGGGTGGAGCAAGCCAGGCCTCAAACCACGAGAAGCTCCAGCCCAAAAGGCAGCCAAAATGCAGCCCACATCCGGGAGAATCTCAAGAGCAGGGGGTGGAGCAAGCCAGGCCTCAAACCACGAGAAGCTCCAGCCCAAAAGGCAGCCAAAATGCAGACCACATCCGGGAGAATCTCAACAGCAGGTGGTGGAGCAAGCCAGGCCCCAAACCACAAGAAGCTCCAGCCGAAAAGGAAGCCAAAATCCAGCCCACATACGGGAGAATATCAAGAGTAGGGGGTGGAGCAAGCCAGGCCTCAAACCACGAGAAGCTCCAGCCAAAAGGCAGCCAAATTCCAGGCCACATCCGAGAGAATATCAAGAGCAGGGGGTGGAGCAAGCCAGGCCTCAAACCACGAGAAGCTCCAGCCCAAAAGGAAGCCAAAATCCAGCCCACATCCGGGAGAATCTCAAGAGTAGGGGCTGGAGCAAGCCAGGCCTCAAACCATGAGAAGCTCCAGCCCAAAATGCAGCCAAATACAGCCCACATCCGGAAGAACCTCAAGAGCAGGGGTTGGAGCAAGCCAGGCCTCAAACCATGAGAAGCTCCAGCCCAAAATGCAGCCAAATCCAGTCCACATACGGGAGAATATCAAGAGTAGGGTGTGGAGCAAGCCAGGCCTCAAACCACGAGAAGCTCCAGCCCAAAATGCAGCCAAATCCAGTCCACATACGGGAGAATATCAAGAGTAGGGTGTGGAGCAAGCCAGGCCTCAAACCACAAGAAGCTCCAGCCCAAAAAGCAGCCAAATTCCAGCCCACATCCGGGAGAATCTCAAGAGCAGGGGGTGGAGAAAGCCAGGCCTCAAACCTCGAGAAGCTCCAGCCCAAAGGGCTGCCAAAATCCAGCCCACATCCGGGAGAATCTCAAGAGCAGGGGGTGGAGCAAGCCAGGCCCCAAAGCACGAGAAGCTCCAGCCCAAAAGGCAGCCAAAATCCAGCCCACCTCCGTGAGAATCTCAAGAGCAGGGGGTGGAGCAAGCCAGGCCCCAAACCACGGGAAGTTCCAGCCCAAAAGGCAGCCAAAATGCAGCCCATATCCGGGAGAATCTCAAGAGCAGGGGGTGGAGCAAGCCAGGCCCCAAAGCACGAGAAGCTAGACCCCAAAAGGCAGCCAAAATGCAGCCCACATCCGGGAGAATCTCAAGAGCAGGGGGTGGAGCAAGGCAGGCCTCAATCCACGAGAAGCTCCAGCCCAAAAGGCAGCCAAAATCCAGCCCATATCCGGGAGAATATCAAGAGCAGGGGGTGGAGCAAGCCAGGCCTCAAACCACGAGAAGCTCCTGCCCAAAAGGCAGCCAAAATGCAGCCCACATCCGGGAGAATCTCAAGAGCAGGGGGTGGAGCAAGCCAGGCCTCAAACCCTAAAAGCTGAAGCCCAAAATGCAGCCAAATGCAGCCCACATCCGGGAGAATCTCAAGAGCAGGGGGTGGAGCAAGCCAGGCCTCAAACCACGAGAATCTAGACCCCAAAAGGCAGCAAAAATGCAGCCCACCTCGGGGAGAATCTCAAGAGCAGGGGGTGGAGCAAGCCAGGCCTCAAACCACGAGAAGCTCCAGCCCAAAAGGCAGCCAAAATGCAGACCACATCCGGGAGAATCTCAAGAGCAGGTGGTGGAGCAAGCCAGGCCCCAAACCACAAGAAGCTCCAGCCCAAAAGGAAGCCAAAATGCAGCCCACATCCGGGAGAATATCAAGAGTAGGGGGTGGAGCAAGCCAGGCCTCAAACCACGAGAAGCTCCAGCCCAAAAAGCAGCCAAATTCCAGGCCACATCCGAGAGAATATCAAGAGCAGGGGGTGGAGCAAGCCAGGCCTCAAACCACGAGAAGCTCCAGCCCAAAAGGCTCCCAAAATCCAGCCCACATCCGGGAAAATCTCAAGAGCAGGGGGTGGAGCAAGCCAGGCCTCAAACCACGAGAAGCTCCAGCCCAAAACGCAACCAAAATCCAGCCCACATCTGGGAGAATATCAAGAGTAGGGGCTGGAGCAAGCCAGGCCTCAAACCACGAGAAGCTCCAGCCCAAAATGCAGCCAAAATGCAGACCACATCCGGGAGAATCTCAAGAGCAGGTGGTGGAGCAAGCCAGAGCCCAAAAAACGAGAAGCTCCAGCCCAAAAGGCAGACAAAATCCAGCCCACATACAGGAGAAGATCAAGAGTAGGGGGTGGAGCAAGCCAGGCCTCAAACCACGAGAAGCTCCAGCCCAAAAGGCAGCCAAAATCCAGCTCACATCAGGGAGAATATCAAGAGCAGGTTTTGGAGCAATTCAGGGCTCAAACCACGAGAAGCTCCAGCCCAAAAGGCAGCCAAATTCCAGCCCACATCCGGGAGAATATCAAGAGCAGGGGGTGGAGCAAGCCAGGCCCCAAACCACGAGAAGCTCCAGCCCAAAAGGCAGCCAAATACAGCCCACATCTGGAAGAACCTCAAGAGCAGGGGGTGGAGCAAGCCATTCCTCAAACCATGAGAAGCTCCAGCCCAAAATGCAGCCAAATCCAGTCCACATACGGGAGAATCTCAAGAGTAGGGGGTGGAGCAAGCCAGGCCTCAAACCACAAGAAGCTCCAGCCCAAAAAGCAGCCAAATTCCAGCCCACATCCGGGAGAATATCAAGAGCAGCGGGTGGAGCAAGCCAGGCCCCAAACCACGAGAAGCTCCAGCCCAAAAGGCAGCCAAAATCCAGGCCACATCCGGGAGAATCTCAAGAGCAGGGGGTGGAGCAAGCCAGGCCCCAAAGCACAAGAAGTTCCAGCCCAAAAGGCAGCCAAAATGCAGCCCACATCCGGGAGAATCTCAAGAGCAGGGAGTGGAGCAAGCCAGGCCCCAAAGCACGAGAAGCTCCAGCCCAAAAGGCAGCCAAAATCCAGCCCACCTCTGGGAGAATGTCAAGAGCAGGGGTTGGAGCAAGCCAGGCCTCAAACCACGAGAAGCTCCTGCCCAAAAGGCAGCCAAAATGCAGCCCACATCCGGGAGAATTTCAAGAGCAGGGGGTGGAGCAAGCCAGGCCTCAAACCACGAGAAGCTCCAGCCCAAAAGTCAGCCAAAATCCAGCCCACATCCGGGAGAACCTCAAGAGCAGGGGGTGGAGCAAGCCGGGCCTCAAACCACGAGAAGCTCCAGCCCAAAATGCAGCCAAAATGCAGACCACATCCGGGAGAACCTCAAGAGCAGGGGGTGGAGCAAGCCGGGCCTCAAACCACGAGAAGCTCCAGCCCAAAATGCAGCCAAAATGCAGACCACATCCGAGAGAATCTCAAGAGCAGGTGGTGGAGCAAGCCAGAGCCCAAAAAACGAGAAGCTCCAGCCCAAAAGGCAGACAAACTCCAGCCCACATACAGGAGAATATCAAGAGTAGGGGGTGGAGCAAGCCAGGCCTCAAACCACGAGAAGCTCCAGCCCAAAAATCAGCCAAATTCCAGGCCACATCCGAGAGAATCTCAAGAGCAGGGGGTGGAGCAAGCCAGGCCTCAAACCACGAGAAGCTCTAGCCCAAAAGGCAGCCAAAATCCAGCCCACATCCGGGAGAATATCAAGAGCAGGGGGTGGAGCAAGCCAGGCCTCAAACCACGAGAAGCTCCAGCCCAAAAGGCAGCCAAAATCCAGCCCACATCCGGGAGAATCTCAAGAGCAGGGGGTGGAGCAAGCCAGGCCTCAAACCACGAGAAGCTCCAGCCCAAAATGCAGCCAAAATCCAGCCCTGTATCTGGGAGAATATCAAGAGTAGGGGCTGGAGCAAGCCAGGCCTCAAACCATGAGAAGCTCCAGCCCAAAATGCAGCCAAATTCCAGGCCACATCCGGAAGAATCTCAAGAGCAGGGAGTGGAGCAAGCCAGGCCCCAAAGCACGAGAAGCTCCAGCCCAAAAGGCAGCCAAAATCCAGCCCACCTCTGGGAGAATGTCAAGAGCAGGGGTTGGAGCAAGCCAGCCCCCAAAGCACGAGAAGCTCCAGCCCAAAAGGCAGCCAAAATGCAGCCCACCTCTGGGAGAATGTCAAGAGCAGGGGGTGGAGCAAGCCAGGCCCCAAAGCACGAGAAGCTCCAGCCCAAAAGGCAGCCAAAATCCAGCCCACCTCTGGGAGAATGTCAAGAGCAGGGGTTGGAGCAAGCCAGGCCCCAAACCACGAGAAGCTCCAGCCCAAAAGGGAGCCAAAATCCAGCCCACATCCGGGAGAATCTCAAGAGCAGGGGGTGGAGCAAGCCAGGCCTCAAACCATGAGAAGCTCCAGCCCAAAAGGCAGCCAAAATCCAGCCCACCTCTGGGAGAATGTCAAGAGCAGGGGGTGGAGCAAGCCAGGCCTCAAACCACGAGAAGCTCCAGCCCAAAAGGCAGCCAAAATCCAGCCCACCTCTGGGAGAATGTCAAGAGCAGGGGTTGGAGCAAGCCAGGCCTCAAACCACGAGAAGCTCCAGCCCAAAAGGGAGGCAAAATCCAGCCCACATCCGGGAGAATCTCAAGAGCAGGGGGTGGAGCAAGCCAGGCCTCAAACCACGAGAAGCTCCAGCCCAAAATGCAGCCAAAATCCAGCCCTGTATCTGGGAGAATATCAAGAGTAGGGGCTGGAGCAAGTCAGGCCTCAAACCATGAGAAGCTCCAGCCCAAAATGCAGCCAAATACAGCCCACATCCGGAAGAACCTCAAGAGCAGGGGGTGGAGTAAGGCAGGCCTCAAACCACGAGAAGCTCCAGCCCAAAAGGGAGCCAAAATCCAGCCCACATCCGGAAGAATCTCAAGAGCAGGGGGTGGAGCAAGCCAGGCCCCAAACCACGAGAAGCTCCAGCCCAAAAGGCAGCCAAAATCCAGCCCACATCCGGGAGAATCTCAAGAGCAGGGGGTGGAGCAAGCCAGGCCCCAAACCACGAGAAGTTCCAGCCCAAAAGGCAGCCAAAATGCAGCCCACATCCGGGAGAATCTCAAGAGCAGGGGGTGGAGCAAGCCAGGCCCCAAAGCACGAGAAGCTCCAGCCCAAAAGGCAGCCAAAATCCAGCCCACCTCTGGGAGAATGTCAAGAGCAGGGGGTGGAGGAAGCCAGGCCTCAAACCACGAGAAGCTCCAGCCCAAAAGGCAGCCAAAATGCAGGCCACATCCGGGAGAATCTCAAGAGCAGGGGGTGGAGCAAGCCAGGCCTCAAACCACGAGAAGCTCCAGCCCAAAATGCAGCCAAAATCCAGCCCACATCCGGGAGAAAATAAAGAGCAGGGGGTGGAGCAAGCCAGGCCTCAAACCACGAGAAGCTCCAGCCCAAAAGGCAGCCAAAATGCAGCCCACATCCGGGAGAATCTCAAGAGCAGGGGGTGGAGCAAGCCAGGCCTCAAACCACGAGAAGCTCCAGCCCAAAAGGCAGCCAAAATGCAGCCCACATCCGGGAGAATCTCAAGAGCAGGGGGTGGAGGAAGCCAGGCCCCAAACCACGAGAAGCTCCAGCCCAAAAGGCAGCCAAAATCAAGACCACATCCGGGAGAATCTCAAGAGCACGGGTTGGAGCAAGCCAGGCCTCAAACCACGAGAACCTCCAGCCCAAAAGGCAGCCAAAATGCATCCCACCTCCGGGAGAATCTCAAGAGCAGGGGGTGGAGCAAGCCAGGCCCCAAACCACGAGAAGCTCCAGCCCAAAAAACAGCCAAAATCCAGGCCACATCCGGGAGAATATCAACAACAGGGGGTGGAGCAAGCCAGGCCTCAAACCACGAGAAGCTCCAGCCCAAAATGCAGCCAAAATGCAGACCACATCCGGGAGAATTTCAAGAGCAGGTGGTGGAGCAAGCCAGAGCCCAAAAAACGAGAAGCTCCAGCCCAAAATGCAGACAAAATCCAGCCCACATACAGGAGAAGATCAAGAGTAGGGGGTGGAGCAAGCCAGGCCTCAAACCACGAGAAGCTCCAGCCCAAAATGCAGCCAAAATCCAGCCCTGTATCTGGGAGAATATCAAGAGTAGGGGGTGGAGCAAGCCAGGCCTCAAACCATGAGAAGCTCCAGCCCAAAATGCAGCCAAATACAGCCCACATCCGGAAGAACCTCAAGAGCAGGGGGTGGAGCAAGGCATTCCTCAAACCATGAGAAGCTCCAGCCCAAAATGCAGCCAAATCCAGTCCACATACGGGAGAATCTCAAGAGTAGGGGGTGGAGCAAGCCAGGCCTCAAACCACAAGAAGCTCCAGCCCAAAAAGCAGCCAAATTCCAGCCCACATCCGGGAGAATATCAAGAGCAGGGGGTGGAGCAAGCCAGGCCCCAAACCACGAGAAGCTCCAGCCCAAAAGGCAGCCAAATTCCAGGCCACATCCGGGAGAATCTCAAGAGCAGGGGGTGGAGCAAGCCAGGCCCCAAAGCACAAGAAGTTCCAGCCCAAAAGGCAGCCAAAATGCAGCCCACATCCGGGAGAATCTCAAGAGCAGGGAGTGGAGCAAGCCAGGCCCCAAAGCACGAGAAGCTCCAGCCCAAAAGGCAGCCAAAATCCAGCCCACCTCTGGGAGAATGTCAAGAGCAGGGGTTGGAGCAAGCCAGGCCTCAAACCACGAGAAGCTCCTGCCCAAAAGGCAGCCAAAATGCAGCCCACATCCGGGAGAATTTCAAGAGCAGGGGGTGGAGCAAGCCAGGCCTCAAACCACGAGAAGCTCCAGCCCAAAAGTCAGCCAAAATCCAGCCCACATCCGGGAGAATCTCAAGAGCAGGGGGTGGAGCAAGCCAGGCCTCAAACCACGAGAAGCTCCAGCCCAAAAGGCAGCCAAAATGCAGCCCACATCCGGGAGGATCTCAAGAGCAGGGGGTGGAACAAGCCAGGCCCCAAACCACGAGAAGCTCCAGCCCAAAATGCAGCCAAAATCCAGAACACATCCGGGAGAATATCAAGAGCAGGGGGTGGAGCAAGCCAGGCCTCAAACCACGAGAAGCTCCAGCCCAAAAGGCAGCCAAAATCCAGCCCACCTGCAGGAGAATCTCAAGAGCAGGGGGTGGAGGAAGCCAGGCCCCAAACCACAAGAAGCTCCAGCCCAAAAGGCAGCCAAAATCCAGCCCACATCCGGGAGAACCTCAAGAGCAGGGGGTGGAGCAAGCCAGGCCTCAAACCACGAGAAGCTCCAGCCCAAAATGCAGCCAAAATGCAGACCACATCCGGGAGAATCTCAAGAGCAGGTGGTGGAGCAAGCCAGAGCCCAAAAAACGAGAAGCTCCAGCCCAAAAGGCAGACAAACTCCAGCCCACATACAGGAGAATATCAAGAGTAGGGGGTGGAGCAAGCCAGGCCTCAAACCATGAGAAGCTCCAGCCCAAAAGGCAGCCAAAATCCAGCCCACATCCGGGAGAATATCAAGAGCAGGGGGTGGAGCAAGCCAGGCCTCAAACCACGAGAAGCTCCAGCCCAAAAGGGAGCCAAAATCCAGCCCACATCCGGGAGAATCTCAAGAGCAGGGGGTGGAGCAAGCCAGGCCTCAAACCACGAGAAGCTCCAGCCCAAAATGCAGCCAAAATCCAGCCCTGTATCTGGGAGAATATCAAGAGTAGGGGCTGGAGCAAGCCAGGCCTCAAACCTCGAGAAGCTCCAGCCCAAAATGCAGCCAAATTCCAGGCCAAATCCGGAAGAACCTCAAGAGCAGGGGGTGGAGTAAGGCAGGCCTCAAACCACGAGAAGCTCCAGCCCAAAAGGGAGCCAAAATCCAGCCCACATCCGGAAGAATCTCAAGAGCAGGGGGTGGAGCAAGCCAGGCCCCAAAGCACGAGAAGCTCCAGCCCAAAAGGCAGCCAAAATCCAGCCCACCTCTGGGAGAATGTCAAGAGCAGGGGTTGGAGCAAGCCAGGCCCCAAAGCACGAGAAGCTCCAGCCCAAAAGGCAGCCAAAATGCAGCCCACCTCTGGGAGAATGTCAAGAGCAGGGGGTGGAGCAAGCCAGGCCCCAAAGCACGAGAAGCTCCAGCCCAAAAGGCAGCCAAAATCCAGCCCACCTCTGGGAGAATGTCAAGAGCAGGGGTTGGAGCAAGCCAGGCCCCAAACCACGAGAAGCTCCAGCCCAAAAGGCAGCCAAAATCCAGCCCACATCCGGGAGAATCTCAAGAGCAGGGGGTGGAGCAAGCCAGGCCCCAAACCACGAGAAGTTCCAGCCCAAAAGGCAGCCAAAATGCAGCCCACATCCGGGAGAATCTCAAGAGCAGGGGGTGGAGCAAGCCAGGCCCCAAAGCACGAGAAGCTCCAGCCCAAAAGGCAGCCAAAATCCAGCCCACCTCTGGGAGAATGTCAAGAGCAGGGGGTGGAGGAAGCCAGGCCTCAAACCACGAGAAGCTCCAGCCCAAAAGGCAGCCAAAATGCAGGCCACATCCGGGAGAATCTCAAGAGCAGGGGGTGGAGCAAGCCAGGCCTCAAACCACGAGAAGCTCCAGCCCAAAAGGCAGCCAAAATCCAGCCCACATCCGGGAGAAAATAAAGAGCAGGGGGTGGAGCAAGGCAGGCCTCAAACCACGAGAAGCTCCAGCCCAAAAGGCAGCCAAAATGCAGCCCACATCCGGGAGAATCTCAAGAGCAGGGGGTGGAGCAAGCCAGGCCTCAAACCACGAGAAGCTCCAGCCCAAAAGGCAGCCAAAATGCAGCCCACATCCGGGAGAATCTCAAGAGCAGGGGGTGGAGGAAGCCAGGCCCCAAACCACGAGAAGCTCCAGCCCAAAAGGCAGCCAAAATCCAGACCACATCCGGGAGAATCTCAAGAGCACGGGTTGGAGCAAGCCAGGCCTCAAACCACGAGAACCTCCAGCCCAAAAGGCAGCCAAAATGCATCCCACCTCCGGGAGAATCTCAAGAGCAGGGGGTGGAGCAAGCCAGGCCCCAAACCACGAGAAGCTCCAGCCCAAAAAACAGCCAAAATCCAGGCCACATCCGGGAGAATATCAAGAACAGGGGGTGGAGCAATCCAGGCCTCAAACCACGAGAAGCTCCAGCCCAAAATGCAGCCAAAATGCAGACCACATCCGGGAGAATCTCAAGAGCAGGTGGTGGAGCAAGCCAGAGCCCAAAAAACGAGAAGCTCCAGCCCAAAATGCAGACAAAATCCAGCCCACATACAGGAGAAGATCAAGAGTAGGGGGTGGAGCAAGCCAGGCCTCAAACCACGAGAAGCTCCAGCCCAAAATGCAGCCAAAATCCAGCCCTGTATCTGGGAGAATATCAAGAGTAGGGGGTGGAGCAAGCCAGGCCTCAAACCATGAGAAGCTCCAGCCCAAAATGCAGCCAAATACAGCCCACATCCGGAAGAACCTCAAGAGCAGGGGGTGGAGCAAGGCATTCCTCAAACCATGAGAAGCTCCAGCCCAAAATGCAGCCAAATCCAGTCCACATACGGGAGAATCTCAAGAGTAGGGGGTGGAGCAAGCCAGGCCTCAAACCACAAGAAGCTCCAGCCCAAAAAGCAGCCAAATTCCAGCCCACATCCGGGAGAATATCAAGAGCAGGGGGTGGAGCAAGCCAGGCCCCAAACCACGAGAAGCTCCAGCCCAAAAGGCAGCCAAAATCCAGGCCACATCCGGGAGAATCTCAAGAGCAGGGGGTGGAGCAAGCCAGGCCCCAAAGCACAAGAAGTTCCAGCCCAAAAGGCAGCCAAAATGCAGCCCACATCCGGGAGAATCTCAAGAGCAGGGAGTGGAGCAAGCCAGGCCCCAAAGCACGAGAAGCTCCAGCCCAAAAGGCAGCCAAAATCCAGCCCACATCCGGGAGAATTTCAAGAGCAGGGGGTGGAGCAAGCCAGGCCTCAAACCACGAGAAGCTCCAGCCCAAAAGTCAGCCAAAATCCAGCCCACATCCGGGAGAATCTCAAGAGCAGGGGGTGGAGCAAGCCAGGCCTCAAACCACGAGAAGCTCCAGCCCAAAAGGCAGCCAAAATGCAGCCCACATCCGGGAGGATCTCAAGAGCAGGGGGTGGAACAAGCCAGGCCCCAAACCACGAGAAGCTCCAGCCCAAAATGCAGCCAAAATCCAGAACACATCCGGGAGAATATCAAGAGCAGGGGGTGGAGCAAGCCAGGCCTCAAACCACGAGAAGCTCCAGCCCAAAAGGCAGCCAAAATCCAGCCCACCTGCAGGAGAATCTCAAGAGCAGGGGGTGGAGGAAGCCAGGCCCCAAACCACAAGAAGCTCCAGCCCAAAAGGCAGCCAAAATCCAGCCCACATCCGGGAGAACCTCAAGAGCAGGGGGTGGAGCAAGCCAGGCCTCAAACCACGAGAAGCTCCAGCCCAAAATGCAGCCAAAATGCAGACCACATCCGGGAGAATCTCAAGAGCAGGTGGTGGAGCAAGCCAGAGCCCAAAAAACGAGAAGCTCCAGCCCAAAAGGCAGACAAACTCCAGCCCACATACAGGAGAATATCAAGAGTAGGGGGTGGAGCAAGCCAGGCCTCAAACCACGAGAAGCTCCAGCCCAAAAGGCAGCCAAAATCCAGCCCACATCCGGGAGAATATCAAGAGCAGGGGGTGGAGCAAGCCAGGCCTCAAACCACGAGAAGCTCCAGCCCAAAAGGGAGCCAAAATCCAGCCCACATCCGGGAGAATCTCAAGAGCAGGGGGTGGAGCAAGCCAGGCCTCAAACCACGAGAAGCTCCAGCCCAAAATGCAGCCAAAATCCAGCCCTGTATCTGGGAGAATATCAAGAGTAGGGGCTGGAGCAAGCCAGGCCTCAAACCATGAGAAGCTGCAGCCCAAAATGCAGCCAAATTCCAGGCCAAATCCGGAAGAACCTCAAGAGCAGGGGGTGGAGTAAGGCAGGCCTCAAACCACGAGAAGCTCCAGCCCAAAAGGGAGCCAAAATCCAGCCCACATCCGGAAGAATCTCAAGAGCAGGGGGTGGAGCAAGCCAGGCCCCAAAGCACGAGAAGCTCCAGCCCAAAAGGCAGCCAAAATCCAGCCCACCTCTGGGAGAATGTCAAGAGCAGGGGTTGGAGCAAGCCAGGCCCCAAAGCACGAGAAGCTCCAGCCCAAAAGGCAGCCAAAATGCAGCCCACCTCTGGGAGAATGTCAAGAGCAGGGGGTGGAGCAAGCCAGGCCCCAAAGCACGAGAAGCTCCAGCCCAAAAGGCAGCCAAAATCTAGCCCACCTCTGGGAGAATGTCAAGAGCAGGGGTTGGAGCAAGCCAGGCCCCAAACCACGAGAAGCTCCAGCCCAAAAGGGAGCCAAAATGCAGCCCAGATCCGGGAGAATCTCAAGAGCAGGGGGTGGAGCAAGCCAGGCCTCAAACCATGAGAAGCTCCAGCCCAAAAGGCAGCCAAAATCCAGCCCACCTCTGGGAGAATGTCAAGAGCAGGGGGTGGAGCAAGCCAGGCCCCAAAGCACGAGAAGCTCCAGCCCAAAAGGCAGCCAAAATCCAGCCCACCACTGGGAGAATGTCAAGAGTAGGGGTTGAAGCAAGCCAGGCCTCAAACCACGAGAAGCTCCAGCCCAAAAGGCAGCCAAAATCCAGCCCACATCCGGGAGAATCTCAAGAGCAGGGGGTGGAGCAAGCCAGGCCTCAAACCACGAGAAGCTCCAGCCCAAAATGCAGCCAAAATCCAGCCCTGTATCTGGGAGAATATCAAGAGCAGGGGCTGGAGCAAGCCAGGCCTCAAACCATGAGAAGCTCCAGCCCAAAATGCAGCCAAATACAGCCCACCTCCGGGAGAATCTCAAGAGCAGGGGGTGGAGCAAGCCAGGCCCCAAAGCACGAGAAGCTCCAGCCCAAAAGGCAGCCAAAATCCAGCCCACATCCGGGAGAATCTCAAGAGCAGGGGGTGGAGCAAGCCAGGCCCCAAACCACGAGAATTTCCAGCCCAAAAGGCAGCCAAAATGCAGCCCACATCCGGGAGAATCTCAAGAGCAGGGGGTGGAGCAAGCCAGGCCCCAAAGCACGAGAAGCTCCAGCCCAAAAGGCAGCCAAAATCCAGCCCACCTCTGGGAGAATGTCAAGAGCAGGGGGTGGAGGAAGCCAGGCCTCAAACCACGAGAAGCTCCAGCCCAAAAGGCAGCCAAAATGCAGGCCACATCCGGGAGAATCTCAAGAGCAGGGGGTGGAGCAAGCCAGGCCTCAAACCACGAGAAGCTCCAGCCCAAAAGACAGCCAAAATCCAGCCCACATCCGGGAGAAAATAAAGAGCAGGGGTTGGAGCAAGCCAGGCCTCAAACCACGAGAAGCTCCAGCCCAAAAGGCAGCCAAAATGCAGCCCACATCCGGGAGAATCTCAAGAGCAGGGGGTGGAGCAAGCCAGGCCTCAAACCACGAGAAGCTCCAGCCCAAAAGGCAGCCAAAATGCAGCCCACATCGGGGAGAATCTCAAGAGCAGGGGGTGGAGGAAGCCAGGCCCCAAACCACGAGAAGCTCCAGCCCAAAAGGCAGCCAAAATCCAGACCACATCCGGGAGAATCTCAAGAGCAGGGGTTGGAGCAAGCCAGGCCTCAAACCACGAGAACCTCCAGCCCAAAAGGCAGCCAAAATGCATCCCACCTCCGGGAGAATCTCAAGAGCAGGGGGTGGAGCAAGCCAGGCCCCAAACCACGAGAAGCTCCAGCCCAAAAAACAGCCAAAATCCAGGCCACATCCGGGAGAATATCAAGAACAGGGGGTGGAGCAATCCAGGCCCCAAAGCACGAGAAGCTCCAGCCCAAAATGCAGCCAAAATGCAGCCCACATCCAGGAGAATCTCAAGAGCAGGGGTGGAGCAAGCCAGCCCCCAAACCACGAGAAGCTCCAGCCCAAAAGGCAGCCAAAATCCAGCCCACTTCGGGGAGAATATCAAGAGCAGGGGTTGGAGAAAGCCAGGCCTCAAACCACGAGAAGCTCCAGCCCAAAAGGCAGCCAAAATCCAGCCCACATGTGGGAGAATCTCAAGAGCAGGGGGTGGAGCAAGCCAGGCCCCAAACCACGAGAAGCTCCAGCCCAAAAACCAGCCAAATTCCAGGCCACATCCGGGAGAATCTCAAGAGCAGGGGGTGGAGCAAGCCAGGCCTCAAACCACGAGAAGCTCCAGCCCAAAAGGCAGCCAAAATCCAGCCCACATGTGGGAGAATCTCAAGAGCAGGGGGTGGAGCAAGCCAGGCCCCACACCACGAGAAGCTCCAGCCCAAAAGGCAGCCAAAATCCAGCCCACTTCGGGGAGAATATCAAGAGCAGGGGGTGGAGAAAGCCAGGCCTCAAACCACGAGAAGCTCCAGCCCAAAAGGGAGCCAAAATCCAGCCCACATCCGGGAGAATCTCAAGAGCAGGGGGTGGAGCAAGCCAGGCCTCAAACCACGAGAAGCTCCAGCCCAAAATGCAGCCAAAATCCAGCCCTGTATCTGGGAGAATATCAAGAGTAGGGGCTGGAGCAAGCCAGGCCTCAAACCATGAGAAGCTCCAGCCCAAAATGCAGCCAAATACAGCCCACATCCGGAAGAACCTCAAGAGCAGGGGGTGGAGTAAGGCAGGCCTCAAACCACGAGAAGCTCCAGCCCAAAAGGGAGCCAAAATCCAGCCCACATCCGGAAGAATCTCAAGAGCAGGGGGTGGAGCAAGCCAGGCCCCAAAGCACGAGAAGCTCCAGCCCAAAAGGCAGCCAAAATCCAGCCCACATCCGGGAGAATCTCAAGAGCAGGGGGTGGAGCAAGCCAGGCCCCAAACCACGAGAATTTCCAGCCCAAAAGGCAGCCAAAATGCAGCCCACATCCGGGAGAATCTCAAGAGCAGGGGGTGGAGCAAGCCAGGCCCCAAAGCACGAGAAGCTCCAGCCCAAAAGTCAGCCAAAATCCAGCCCACCTCTGGGAGAATGTCAAGAGCAGGGGGTGGAGGAAGCCAGGCCTCAAACCACGAGAAGCTCCAGCCCAAAAGGCAGCCAAAATGCAGCCCACATCCGGGAGAATCTCAAGAGCAGGGGGTGGAGCAAGCCAGGCCTCAAACCACGAGAAGCTCCAGCCCAAAAGGCAGCCAAAATCCAGCCCACATCCGGGAGAAAATAAAGAGCAGGGGGTGGAGCAAGCCAGGCCTCAAACCACGAGAAGCTCCAGCCCAAAAGGCAGCCAAAATGCAGCCCACATCCGGGAGAATCTCAAGAGCAGGGGGTGGAGCAAGCCAGGCCTCAAACCACGAGAAGCTCCAGCCCAAAAGGCAGCCAAAATGCAGCCCACATCCGGGAGAATCTCAAGAGCAGGGGGTGGAGGAAGCCAGGCCCCAAACCACGAGAAGCTCCAGCCCAAAAGGCAGCCAAAATCCAGACCACATCCGGGAGAATCTCAAGAGCAGGGGTTGGAGCAAGCCAGGCCTCAAACCACGAGAAGCTCCAGCCCAAAAGGCAGCCAAAATGCATCCCACCTCCGGGAGAATCTCAAGAGCAGGGGGTGGAGCAAGCCAGGCCCCAAAACACGAGAAGCTCCAGCCCAAAAAACAGCCAAAATCCAGGCCACATCCGGGAGAATATCAAGAACAGGGGGTGGAGCAATCCAGGCCCCAAAGCACGAGAAGCTCCAGCCCAAAATGCAGCCAAAATGCAGCCCACATCCAGGAGAATCTCAAGAGCAGGGGTGGAGCAAGCCAGCCCCCAAACCACGAGAAGCTCCAGCCCAAAAGGCAGCCAAAATCCAGCCCACTTCGGGGAGAATATCAAGAGCAGGGGTTGGAGAAAGCCAGGCCTCAAACCACGAGAAGCTCCAGCCCAAAAGGCAGCCAAAATCCAGCCCACATCTGGGAGAAAATAAAGAGCAGGGTGTGGAGCAAGCCAGGCCTCAAACCACGAGAAGCTCCAGCCCAAAAGGCAGCCAAAATGCAGCCCACATCCGGGAGAATCTCAAGAGCAGGGGGTGGAGCAAGCCAGGCCTCAAACCACGAGAAGCTAGACCCCAAAAGGCAGCCAAAATCCAGCCCACATCCGGGAGAATCTCAAGAGCAGGGGGTGGAACAATCCAGCCCCCAAACCACGAGAAGCTCCAGCCCAAAAGGCAGCCAAAATCCAGAACACATCCGGGAGAATCTCAAGAGCAGGGGGTGGAGCAAGCCAGGCCTCAAACCAGGAGAAGCTCCAGCCCAAAAGGCAGCCAAAATCCAGCCCACATCCGGGAGAATCTCAAGAGCAGGGGGTGGAGGAAGCCAGGCCCCAAACCACGAGAAGCTCCAGCCCAAAATGCAGCCAAACTGCAGCCCACATCCGGGAGAATCTCAAGAGCAGGGGGTGGAGCAATCCAGGCCCCAAACCACGAGAAGCTCCAGCCCAAAAGGCAGCCAAAATGCAGCCCACATCCAGGAGAATCTCAAGAGCAGGGGTGGAGCAAGCCAGCCCCCAAACCACGAGAAGCTCCAGCCCAAAATGCAGCCAAAATCCAGCCCACTTCGGGGAGAATATCAAGAGCAGGGGGTGGAGCAAGCCAGGCCCCAAACCACGAGAAGCTCCAGCCAAAAATGCAGCGAAAATGCAGCCCACTTCGGGGAGAATCTCAAGAGCAGGGGGTGGAGCAAGCCAGGCCTCAAACCACGAGAAGCTCCAGTCCAAAACGCTCCCAAAATCCAGCCCACATCCGGGAAAATCTCAAGAGCAGGGGGTGGAGCAAGCCAGGCCCCAAACCACGAGAAGCTCCAGCCCAAAAGGCAGCCAAAATCCAGCCCACATCCGGGAGAATCTCAAGAGCAGGGGGTGGAGCAAGCCAGGCCTCAAACCACGAGAAGCTCCAGCCCAAAAGGCAGCCAAAATGCAGCCCACATCCGGGAGAATCTCAAGAGCAGGGGGTGGAGCAAGCCAGGCCTCAAACCACGAGAAGCTCCAGCCCAAAATGCAGCCAAAATCCAGAACACATCCGGGAGAACCTCAAGAGAAGGGGGTGGAGCAAGCCAGGCCTCAAACCACGAGAAGCTCCAGCCCAAAATGCAGCCAAAATGCAGACCACATCCGGGAGAATCTCAAGAGCAGGTGGTGGAGCAAGCCAGAGCCCAAAAAAAGAGAAGCTCCAGCCCAAAAGGCAGACAAACTCCAGCCCACATACAGGAGAATATCAAGAGTAGGGGGTGGAGCAAGCCAGGCCTCAAACCACGAGAAGCTCCAGCCCAAAAAGCAGCCAAATTCCAGGCCACATCCGAGAGAATATCAAGAGCAGGGGGTGGAGCAAGCCAGGCCTCAAACCACGAGAAGCTCCAGCCCAAAAGGCTCCCAAACTCCAGCCCACATCCGGGAAAATCTCAAGAGCAGGGGGTGGAGCAAGCCAGGCCTCAAACCACGAGAAGCTCCAGGCCAAAAGGCAGCCAAAAGCCAGCCCACATCCAGGAGAATATCAAGAGCAGGGGGTGGAGCAAGCCAGGCCTCAAACCACGAGAAGCTCCAGCCCAAAAGGCAGCCAAAAGCCAGCCCACATCCGGGAGAATATCAAGAGCAGGGGGTGGAGCAAGCCAGGCCTCAAACCACGAGAAGCTCCAGCCCAAAAGGGAGCCAAAATCCAGCCCACATCCGGGAGAATCTCAAGAGCAGGGGGTGGAGCAAGCCAGGCCTCAAACCACGAGAAGCTCCAGCCCAAAATGCAGCCAAAATGCAGCCCACATCCATGAGAATATCAAGAGCAGGGGGTGGAGCAAGCCAGGCCTCAAACCACGAGAAGTTCCAGCCCAAAAGGCAGCCAAAATGCAGCCCACATCCAGGAGAATCTCAAGAGCAGGGGTGGAGCAAGCCAGCCCCCAAACCACGAGAAGCTCCAGCCCAAAATGCAGCGAAAATCCAGCCCACTTCGGGGAGAATATCAAGAGCAGGGGGTGGAGAAAGCCAGGCCTCAAACCACGAGAAGCTCCAGCCCAAAAGGCAGCCAAAATCCAGCCCACATCCGGGAGAATATCAAGAGCAGGGTGTGGAGCAAGCCAGGCCTCAAACCACGAGAAGCTCCAGCCCAAAAGGCAGCCAAAATGCAGCCCACATCCGGGAGAATCTCAAGAGCAGGGGGTGGAGCAAGCCAGGCCCCAAACCCCGAGAAGCTCCAGCCCAAAAAGCAGTCAAAATGCAGCCCACATCCGGGAGAATCTCAAGAGCAGGGGGTGGAGCAAGCCAGGCCTCAAACCACGAGAAGCTCCAGCCCAAAAGGCAGCCAAAATGCATCCCACCTCTGGGAGAATCTCAAGAGCAGGGGGTGGAGCAAGCCAGCCCCCAAACCACGAGAAGCTCCAGCCCAAAAGGCAGCCAAAATGCAGCCCACCTCCGGGAGAATCTCAAGAGCAGGGGGTGGAGAAAGCCAGGCCTCAAACCACGAGAAGCTCCAGCCCAAAAAGCAGCCAAAATCCAGCCCACATCCGGGAGAAAATAAAGAGCAGGGGGTGGAGCAAGCCAGGCCTCAAACCACGAGAAGCTCCAGCCCAAAAGGCAGCCAAAATGCAGCCCACATCCGGGAGAATCTCAAGAGCAGGGGGTGGAGCAAGCCAGGCCCCAAACCACGAGAAGCTCCGGCCCAAAATGCAGCCAAAATGCATCCCACCTCCGGGAGAATCTCAAGAGCAGGGGGTGGAACAATCCAGGCCCCAAAGCACGAGAAGCTCCAGCCCAAAATGCAGCCAAAATGCAGCCCAGATCCAGGAGAATCTCAAGAGCAGGGGGTGGAGCAAGCCAGGCCTCAAACCACGAGAAGCTCCAGCCCAAAAGGCAGCCAAAATGCAGCCCACATCCAGGAGAATCTCAAGAGCAGGGGTGGAGCAAGCCAGGCCTCAAACCACGAGAAGCTCCAGCCCAAAAGGCAGCCAAAATCCAGCCCACTTCAGGGAGAATATCAAGAGCAGGGGGAGGAGAAAGCCAGGCCTCAAACCACGAGAAGCTCCAGCCCAAAAGGCAGCCAAAATCCAGCCAACATCCGGGAGAATCTCAAGAGCAGGGGGTGGAGCAAGCCAGGCCCCAAACCACGAGAAGCTCCAGCCAAAAATGCAGCGAAAATGCAGCCCACTTCGGGGAGAATCTCAAGAGCAGGGGGTGGGGCAAGCCAGGCCTCAAACCACGAGAAGCTCCAGCCCAAAAGGCAGCCAAAATCCAGACCACATCCGGGAGAAAATAAAGAGCAGGATGTGGAGCAAGCCAGGCCTCAAACCACGAGAAGCTCCAGCCCAAAATGCAGCCAAAATGCAGCCCACATGTGGGAGAATCTCAAGAGCAGGGGGTGGAGCAAGCCATGCCCCAAACCACGAGAAGCTCCAGCCCAAAAAGCAGCCAAATTCCAGGCCACATCCGGGAGAATCTCAAGAGCAGGGGGTGGAGCAAGCCAGGCCCCAAAGTACGAGAAGCTCCAGCCCAAAAGGCAGCCAAACTCCAGCCCACATCCAGGAGAATATCAAGAGCAGGAGGTGGAGAAAGCCAGGCCTCAAACCACGAGAAGCTCCAGCCCAAAAGGCAGCCAAAATCCAGCCCACATCCGGGAGAATATCAAGAGCAGGGGGTGGAGCAAGCCAGGCCTCAAACCACGAGAATCTCAAGCCCAAAACTCACCCAAAAATGCAGCCCACGTCGGGAAGAATCTCAAGAGAAGGGGTTGGAGCATGCCAGGCCTCAAACCACGAGAAGCTCCAGCCCAAAAGG
Source organism: Rhynochetos jubatus (assembly GCA_027574665.1). Taxonomy (NCBI): domain Eukaryota; kingdom Metazoa; phylum Chordata; class Aves; order Eurypygiformes; family Rhynochetidae; genus Rhynochetos; species Rhynochetos jubatus. The sequence continues at coordinate 810,563 of JAQBHY010000071.1, forward strand.
CAGCCAAATACCAGCCCACATCCGGGAGAATCTCAAGAGCAGGGGGTGGAGCAAGCCAGGCCTCAAACCACGAGAAGCTCCAGCCCAAAATGCAGCCAAAATCCAGCCCACATCCGGGAGAATATCAAGAGCAGGGGGTGGAGCAAGCCAGGCCCCAAACCACGAGAAGCTCCAGCCCAAAAGGCAGCCAAAATCCAGGCCACATCCGGGAGAATATCAAGAGCAGGGGATGGAGCAAGCCAGGCCTCAAACCACGAGAAGCTCCAGCCCAAAATGCAGCGAAAATGCAGCCCACTTCGGGGAGAATCTCAAGAGCAGGGGGTGGAGCAAGCCATGCCCCAAACCACGAGAAGCTCCAGCCCAAAATGCAGCCAAATTCCAGCCCACATCCGGGAGAATCTCAAGAGCAGGGGGTGGAGCAAGCCAGGCCCCAAAGTACGAGAAGCTCCAGCCCAAAATGCAGACAAAATGCAGCCCACATCCGGGAGAATCTCAAGAGCAGGGGGTGGAGCAAGCCAGGCCTCAAACCACGAGAAGCTCCAGCCCAAAAGGCAGCCAAAATGCAGCCCACATCCGGGAGAATCTCAAGAGCAGGGGTTGGAGCAAGCCAGTCCTCAAACCACGAGAAGCTCCAGCCCAAAAGGCAGCCAAATTCCAGACCACATCCGGGAGAATATCAAGAGCAGGTTTTGGAGCAAGCCAGGCCTCAAAGCACGAGAAGCTCCAGCCCAAAGGGCAGCCAAAATGCAGCACACATCCAGGAGAAAATCAAGAGCAGGAGGTGGAGCAAGCCAGGCCTCAAACCACGAGAAGCTCCAGCCAAAAAGGCAGCCAAAATCCAGCCCACATCCAGGAAAATATCAAGAGCAGGGGGTGGAGGAAGGCAGGCCTCAAACCACGAGAAACTCCAGCCCAAAATGCAGCCAAAATGCAGCCCACATCCGGGAGAATCTCAAGAGCAGGGGGTGGAGGAAGCCAGGCCCCAAACCACGAGAAGCTCCAGCCCAAAATGCAGCCAAACTGCAGCCCACATCCGGGAGAATCTCAAGAGCAGGGGTTGGAGCAAGCCAGGCCTCAAACCACGAGAACCTCCAGCCCAAAAGGCAGCCAAAATGCATCCCACCTCCGGGAGAATCTCAAGAGCAGGGGGTGGAGCAAGCCAGGCCTCAAACCACGAGAAGCTCCAGCCCAAAAAGCAGCCAAAATCCAGGCCACATCCGGGAGAATATCAAGAACAGGGGGTGGAGCAATCCAGGCCCCAAAGCACGAGAAGCTCCAGCCCAAAATGCAGCCAAAATGCAGCCCACATCCAGGAGAATATCAAGAGCAGGGGGTGGAGCAAGCCAGGCCTCAAACCACGAGAAGCTCCAGCCCAAAAGGCAGCCAAAATGCAGCCCACATCCAGGAGAATCTCAAGAGCAGGGGTGGAGCAAGCCAGCCCCAAAACCACGAGAAGCTCCAGCCCAAAAGCCAGCGAAAATCCAGCCCACTTCGGGGAGAATATCAAGAGCAGGGGGTGGAGCAAGCCAGGCCCCAAACCCCGAGAAGCTCCAGCCCAAAAAGCAGTCAAAATGCAGCCCACATCCGGGAGAATCTCAAGAGCAGGGGGTGGAGCAAGCCAGGCCTCAAACCACGAGAAGCTCCAGCCCAAAAGGCAGCCAAAATCCAGCCCACATCCGGGAGAATCTCAAAAGCAGGGGGTGGAGCAAGCCAGGCCTGAAACCACGAGAAGCTCCAGCCCAAAAGGCAGCCAAAAGCCAGCCCACCTCCGGGAGAATCTCAAGAGCAGGGGGTGGAGCAAGCCAGGCCTCAAACCACGAGAAGCTCCAGCCCAAAAAGCAGCCAAAATCCAGCCCACATCCGGGAGAAAATAAAGAGCAGGGGGTGGAGCAAGCCAGGCCTCAAACCACGAGAAGCTCCAGCCCAAAAGGCAGCCAAAATGCAGCCCACATCCGGGAGAAAATAAAGAGCAGGGGGTGGAGCAAGGCAGGCCTCAAACCACGAGAACCTCCAGCCCAAAAGGCAGCCAAAATGCAGCCCACCTCCGGGAGAATCTCAAGAGCAGGGGGTGGAGGAAGCCAGGCCCCAAACCACGAGAAGCTCCGGCCCAAAATGCAGCCAAAATGCATCCCACCTCCGGGAGAATCTCAAGAGCAGGGGGTGGAGCAAGCCAGGCCTCAAACCACGAGAAGCTCCAGCCCAAAAAGCAGCCAAAATCCAGGCCACATCCGGGAGAATATCAAGAACAGGGGGTGGAGCAATCCAGGCCCCAAAGCACGAGAAGCTCCAGCCCAAAATGCAGCCAAATGCCAGCCCACCTCCTGGAGAATATCAAGAGCAGGGGGTGGAGCAAGCCAGGCCTCAAACCACGAGAAGCTCCAGCCCAAAAGGCAGCCAAAATCCAGCCCACATCCGGGAGAATCTCAAAAGCAGGGGTTGGAGCAAGCCAGGCCCCAAACCACGAGAAGCTCCAGCCCAAAAATCAGCCAAAATCCAGGCCACATCCGGGAGAATATCAAGAGCAGGGGATGGAGCAAGCCAGGCCCCAAAGCACGAGAAGCTCCAGCCCAAAATGCAGCCAAAATGCAGCCCACATCCAGGAGAATATCAAGAGCAGGAGGTGGAGCAAGCCAGGCCTCAAACCACGAGAAGCTCCAGCCCAAAAGGCAGCCAAAAGCCAGCCAACATCAGGGAAACTCTCAAGAGCAGGGGGTGGAGCAAGCCAGGCCTCAAACCACGAGAAGCTCCAGCCCAAAAGGCAGCCAAATGCCAGCCCACATCCGGGAGAATCTCAAGAGCAGGGGGTGGAGCAAGCCAGGCCTCAAACCACGAGAAGCTCCAGCCCAAAATGCAGCGAAAATGCAGCTCACTTCGGGGAGAATCTCAAGAGCAGGGGGTGGAGCAAGCCAGGCCTCAAACCACGAGAAGCTCCAGCCCAAAAGGCAGCCAAATGCCAGCCCACCTCCGGGAGAATCTCAAGAGCAGGGGGTGGAGAAAGCCAGGCCCCAAACCACGAGAAGCTCCAGCCCAAAAGGCAGCCAAACTCCAGCCCACATCCAGGAGAATCTCAAGAGCAGGGGGTGGAGCAAGCCAGGTCTCAAACCACGAGAAGCTCCAGCCCAAAAGGCAGCCAAATTCCAGACCACATCTGGGAGAATATCAAGAGCAGGGGGTGGAGCAAGCCAGGCCCCAAAGCACGAGAAGCTCCAGCCCAAAGGGCAGCCAAAATGCAGCCCACATCCAGGAGAAAATCAAGAGCAGGAGGTGGAGCAAGCCAGGCCTCAAACCACGAGAAGCTCCAGCCAAAAAGGCAGCCAAAATCCATTCCACATCCAGGAAAATATCAAGAGCAGGGGGTGGAGGAAGGCAGGCCTCAAACCACGAGAAACTCCAGCCCAAAATGCAGCCAAAATGCAGCCCACATCCAGGAGAATCTCAAGAGCAGGGGGTGGAGCAAACCAGGCCTCAAACCACGAGAAGCTCCAGCCCAAAAGGCAGCCAAATGCCAGCCCACCTCCTGGAGAATATCAAGAGCAGGGGGTGGAGCAAGCCAGGCCTCAAACCACGAGAAGCTCCAGCCCAAAAGGCAGCCAAAATCCAGCCCACATCCGGGAGAATCTCAAAAGCAGGGGTTGGAGCAAGCCAGGCCCCAAACCACGAGAAGCTCCAGCCCAAAAATCAGCCAAAATCCAGGCCACATCCGGGAGAATATCAAGAGCAGGGGATGGAGCAAGCCAGGCCCCAAAGCACGAGAAGCTCCAGCCCAAAATGCAGCCAAAATGCAGCCCACATCCGGGAGAATATCAAGAGCAGGAGGTGGAGCAAGCCAGGCCTCAAACCACGAGAAGCTCCAGCCCAAAAGGCAGCCAAAAGCCAGCCAACATCCGGGAAACTCTCAAGAGCAGGGGGTGGAGCAAGCCAGGCCTCAAACCTCGAGAAGCTAGACCCCAAAAGGCAGCCAAAATGCAGCCCACCTCCTGGAGAATCTCAAGAGCAGGGTGTGGAACAAGCCAGGACTCAAACCACGAGAAGCTCCAGCCCAAAATGCAGCCAAAAGCCAGCCAACATCCGGGAGAATCTCAAGAGCAGGGGGTGGAGCAAGCCAGGCCTCAAACCACGAGAAGCTCCAGCCCAAAATGCAGCCAAAATGCAGCCCACATCCAGGAGAATATCAAGAGCAGGGGGTGGAGCAAGCCAGGCCTGAAACCACGAGAAGCTCCAGCCCAAAAGGCAGCCAAAATGCAGCCCACATCCAGGAGAATCTCAAGAGCAGGGGTGGAGCAAGCCAGCCCCAAAACCACGAGAAGCTCCAGCCCAAAAGCCAGCGAAAATCCAGCCCACTTCGGGGAGAATATCAAGAGCAGGGGGTGGAGCAAGCCAGGCCCCAAACCCCGAGAAGCTCCAGCCCAAAAAGCAGTCAAAATGCAGCCCACATCCGGGAGAATCTCAAGAGCACGGGGTGGAGCAAGCCAGGCCTCAAACCACGAGAAGCTCCAGCCCAAAAGGCAGCCAAAATCCAGCCCACATCCGGGAGAATCTCAAAAGCAGGGGGTGGAGCAAGCCAGGCCCCAAACCACGAGAAGCTCCAGCCCAAGAATCAGCCAAAATGCAGCCCACATCCGGGAGAATCTCAAAAGCAGGGGGTGGAGCAAGCCAGGCCCCAAACCACGAGAAGCTCCAGCCCAAGAATCAGCCAAAATGCAGCCCAGATCCAGGAGAATCTCAAGAGCAGGGGGTGGAGCAAGCCAGGCCTCAAACCACGAGAAGCTCCAGCCCAAAAGGCAGCCAAAATGCAGCCCACATCCAGGAGAATCTCAAGAGCAGGGGTGGAGCAAGCCAGGCCTCAAACCACGAGAAGCTCCAGCCCAAAAGGCAGCCAAAATGCAGGCCACATCCAGGAAAATATCAAGAGCAGGGGGTGGAGCAAGCCAGGCCCCAAACCACGAGAAGCTCCAGCCAAAAATGCAGCGAAAATGCAGCCCACTTCGGGGAGAATCTCAAGAGCAGGGGGTGGGGCAAGCCAGGCCTCAAACCACGAGAAGCTCCAGCCCAAAAGGCAGCCAAAATCCAGCCCACATCCGGGAGAAAATAAAGAGCAGGATGTGGAGCAAGCCAGGCCTCAAACCACGAGAAGCTCCAGCCCAAAAGGCAGCCAAAATGCAGCCCACATCCAGGAGAATCTCAAGAGCAGGGGTGGAGCAAGCCAGGCCTCAAACCACGAGAAGCTCCAGCCCAAAAGGCAGCCAAAATCCAGCCCACTTCGGGGAGAATATCAAGAGCAGGGGGAGGAGAAAGCCAGGCCTCAAACCACGAGAAGCTCCAGCCCAAAAGGCAGCCAAAATGCAGCCCACATCCAGGAAAATATCAAGAGCAGGGGGTGGAGCAAGCCAGGCCCCAAACCACGAGAAGCTCCAGCCAAAAATGCAGCGAAAATGCAGCCCACTTCGGGGAGAATCTCAAGAGCAGGATGTGGAGCAAGCCAGGCCTCAAACCACGAGAAGCTCCAGCCCAAAATGCAGCCAAAATGCAGCCCACATGTGGGAGAATCTCAAGAGCAGGGGGTGGAGCAAGCCATGCCCCAAACCACGAGAAGCTCCAGCCCAAAAAGCAGCCAAATTCCAGGCCACATCCGGGAGAATCTCAAGAGCAGGGGGTGGAGCAAGCCAGGCCCCAAAGTACGAGAAGCTCCAGCCCAAAATGCAGCCAAAATGCAGCCCACATCCAGGAGAATATCAAGAGCAGGGGGTGGAGCAAGCCAGGCCTCAAACCACGAGAATCTCAAGCCCAAAACTCACCCAAAAATGCAGCCCACGTCGGGAAGAATCTCAAGAGCAGGGGGTGGAGCAAGCCAGGCCTCAAACCACTAGAAGCTAGACCCCAAAAGGCAGCCAAAATGCAGCCCACATCCGGGAGAATCTCAAGAGAAGGGGTTGGAGCATGCCAGGCCTCAAACCACGAGAAGCTCCAGCCCAAAAGGCAGCCAAAATCCAGCCCACATCCGGGAGAAAATAAAGAGCAGGATGTGGAGCAAGCCAGGCCTCAAACCACGAGAAGCTCCAGCCCAAAAGGCAGCCAAAATGCAGCCCACATCCAGGAGAATATTAAGAGCAGGAGGTGGAGAAAGCCAGGCCTCAAACCACGAGAAGCTCCAGCCCAAAAGGCAGGCAAAATCCAGCCCACATCCGGGAGAATATCAAGAGCAGGGGGTGGAGCAAGCCAGGCCTCAAACCACGAGAATCTCAAGCCCAAAACTCACCCAAAAATGCAGCCCACGTCGGGAAGAATCTCAAGAGCAGGGGGTGGAGCAAGCCAGGCCTCAAACCACGAGAAGCTAGACCCCAAAAGGCAGCCAAAATGCAGCCCACATCCAGGAGAATCTCAAGAGAAGGGGTTGGAGCATGCCAGGCCTCAAACCACGAGAAGCTCCAGCCCAAAAGGCAGCCAAATACCAGCCCACATCCGGGAGAATCTCAAGAGCAGGGGGTGGAGCAAGCCAGGCCTCAAACCACGAGAAGCTCCAGCCCAAAATGCAGCCAAAATCCAGCCCACATCCAGGAGAATATCAAGAGCAGGGGGTGGAGCAAGCCAGGCCCCAAACCACGAGAAGCTCCAGCCCAAAAGGCAGCCAAAATCCAGGCCACATCCGGGAGAATATCAAGAGCAGGGGGTGGAGCAATCCAGGCCTCAAACCACGAGAAGCTCCAGCCCAAAATGCAGCGAAAATGCAGCCCGCTTCGGGGAGAATCTCAAGAGCAGGGGGTGGAGGAAGCCAGGCCCCAAAGCACGAGAAGCTCCAGCCCAAAATGCAGCCAAAATGCAGCCCACATCCGGGAGAATCTCAAGAGCAGGGGGTGGAGGAAGCCAGGCCCCAAACCACGAGAAGCTCCGGACCAAAATGCAGCCAAACTGCAGCCCACATCCGGGAGAATCTCAAGAGCAGGGGTTGGAGCAAGCCAGGCCTCAAACCACGAGAACCTCCAGCCCAAAAGGCAGCCAAAATGCATCCCACCTCCGGGAGAATCTCAAGAGCAGGGGGTGGAGCAAGCCAGGCCTCAAACCACGAGAAGCTCCAGCCCAAAAAGCAGCCAAAATCCAGGCCACATCCGGGAGAATCTCAAGAGCAGGGGGTGGAGCAATCCAGGCCCCAAAGCACGAGAAGCTCCAGCCCAAAATGCAGCCAAAATGCAGCCCACATCCAGGAGAATCTCAAGAGCAGGGGGTGGAGCAAGCCAGGCCTCAAACCACGAGAAGCTCCAGCCCAAAAGGCAGCCAAAATGCAGCCCACATCCAGGAGAATCTCAAGAGCAGGGGTGGAGCAAGACAGGCCTCAAACCACGAGAAGCTCCAGCCCAAAAGTCAGCCAAAATCCAGCCCACTTCGGGGAGAATATCAAGAGCAGGGGGAGGAGAAAGCCAGGCCTCAAACCACGAGAAGCTCCAGCCCAAAAGGCAGCCAAAATCCAGCCCACATCCAGGAAAATATCAAGAGCAGGGGGTGGAGCAAGCCAGGCCCCAAACCACGAGAAGCTCCAGCCAAAAATGCAGCGAAAATGCAGCCCACATCCGGGAGAATCTCAAGAGCAGGGGGTGGGGCAAGCCAGGCCTCAAACCACGAGAAGCTCCAGCCCAAAAAGCAGCCAAATTCCAGCCCACATCCGGGAGAATCTCAAGAGAAGGGGTTGGAGCATGCCAGGCCTCAAACCACGAGAAGCTCCAGCCCAAAAGGCAGCCAAATGCCAGCCCACCTCCGGGAGAATCTCAAGAGCAGGGGGTGGAGCAAGCCAGGCCCCAAACCACGAGAAGCTCCAGCCCAAAAGGCAGCCAAACTCCAGCCCACATCCAGGAGAATCTCAAGAGCAGGGGGTGGAGCAAGCCAGGTCTCAAACCACGAGAAGCTCCAGCCCAAAAGGCAGCCAAATTCAAGACCACATCCGGGAGAATATCAAGAGCAGGGGGTGGAGCAAGCCAGGCCCCAAAGCACGAGAAGCTCCAGCCCATAAGGCAGCCAAAATGCAGCCCACATCCAGGAGAAAGTCAAGAGCAGGAGGTGGAGCAAGCCAGGCCTCAAACCACGAGAAGCTCCAGCCAAAAAGGCAGCCAAAATCCAGCCCACATCCAGGAAAATATCAAGAGCAGGGGGTGGAGGAAGGCAGGCCTCAAACCACGAGAAACTCCAGCCCAAAATGCAGCCAAAATGCAGCCCACATCCAGGAGAATCTCAAGAGCAGGGGGTGGAGCAAGCCAGGCCTCAAACCACGAGAAGCTCCAGCCCAAAAGGCAGCCAAATGCCAGCCCACCTCCTGGAGAATATCAAGAGCAGGGGGTGGAGCAAGCCAGGCCTCAAACCACGAGAAGCTCCAGCCCAAAAGGCAGCCAAAATCCAGCCCACATCCGGGAGAATCTCAAAAGCAGGGGGTGGAGCAAGCCAGGCCCCAAACCACGAGAAGCTCCAGCCCAAAAATCAGCCAAAATCCAGGCCACATCCGGGAGAATATCAAGAGCAGGGGATGGAGCAAGCCAGGCCCCAAAGCACGAGAAGCTCCAGCCCAAAATGCAGCAAAAATGCAGCCCACATCCAGGAGAATATCAAGAGCAGGAGGTGGAGCAAGCCAGGCCTCAAACCACGAGAAGCTCCAGCCCAAAAGGCAGCCAAAAGCCAGCCAACATCCGGGAAACTCTCAAGAGCAGGGGGTGGAGCAAGCCAGGCCTCAAACCTCGAGAAGCTAGACCCCAAAAGGCAGCCAAAATGCAGCCCACCTCCTGGAGAATCTCAAGAGCAGGGGGTGGAACAAGCCAGGCCTCAAACCACGAGAAGCTCCAGCCCAAAATGCAGCCAAAAGCCAGCCAACATCCGAGAGAATTACAAGAGCAGGGGGTGGAGCAAGCCAGGGCTCAAACCACGAGAAGCTCCAGCCCAAAATGAAGTCAAAATGCAGCCCACATCCGGGAGAATCTCAAGAGCAGGGGGTGGGGCAAGCCAGGCCTCAAACCACGAGAAGCTCCAGCCCAAAAGTCAGCCAAAATCCAGCCCACCTCCTGGAGAATCTCAAGAGCAGGGGGTGGAGCAAGCCAGGCCTCAAACCACGAGAAGCTCCAGCCCAAAAGGCAGCCAAAATTCAGCCCACATCCAGGAGAATCTCAAGAGCAGGGGTGGAGCAAGCCAGGCCTCAAACCACGAGAAGCTCCAGCCCAAAAGTCAGCCAAAATCCAGCCCACTTCGGGGAGAATATCAAGAGCAGGGGGAGGAGAAAGCCAGGCCTCAAACCACGAGAAGCTCCAGCCCAAAAGGCAGCCAAAATCCAGCCCACATCCAGGAAAATATCAAGAGCAGGGGGTGGAGCAAGCCAGGCCCCAAACCACGAGAAGCTCCAGCCAAAAATGCAGCGAAAATGCAGCCCACATCCGGGAGAATCTCAAGAGCAGGGGGTGGGGCAAGCCAGGCCTCAAACCACGAGAAGCTCCAGCCCAAAAAGCAGCCAAATTCCAGCCCACATCCGGGAGAATCTCAAGAGAAGGGGTTGGAGCATGCCAGGCCTCAAACCACGAGAAGCTCCAGCCCAAAAGGCAGCCAAATGCCAGCCCACCTCCGGGAGAATCTCAAGAGCAGGGGGTGGAGCAAGCCAGGCCCCAAACCACGAGAAGCTCCAGCCCAAAAGGCAGCCAAACTCCAGCCCACATCCAGGAGAATCTCAAGAGCAGGGGGTGGAGCAAGCCAGGTCTCAAACCACGAGAAGCTCCAGCCCAAAAGGCAGCCAAATTCAAGACCACATCCGGGAGAATATCAAGAGCAGGGGGTGGAGCAAGCCAGGCCCCAAAGCACGAGAAGCTCCAGCCCATAAGGCAGCCAAAATGCAGCCCACATCCAGGAGAAAGTCAAGAGCAGGAGGTGGAGCAAGCCAGGCCTCAAACCACGAGAAGCTCCAGCCAAAAAGGCAGCCAAAATCCAGCCCACATCCAGGAAAATATCAAGAGCAGGGGGTGGAGGAAGGCAGGCCTCAAACCACGAGAAACTCCAGCCCAAAATGCAGCCAAAATGCAGCCCACATCCAGGAGAATCTCAAGAGCAGGGGGTGGAGCAAGGCAGGCCTCAAACCACGAGAAGCTCCAGCCCAAAAGGCAGCCAAATGCCAGCCCACCTCCTGGAGAATATCAAGAGCAGGGGGTGGAGCAAGCCAGGCCTCAAACCACGAGAAGCTCCAGCCCAAAAGGCAGCCAAAATCCAGCCCACATCCGGGAGAATCTCAAAAGCAGGGGGTGGAGCAAGCCAGGCCCCAAACCACGAGAAGCTCCAGCCCAAAATTCAGCCAAAATCCAGGCCACATCCGGGAGAATATCAAGAGCAGGGGATGGAGCAAGCCAGGCCCCAAAGCACGAGAAGCTCCAGCCCAAAATGCAGCAAAAATGCAGCCCACATCCAGGAGAATATCAAGAGCAGGAGGTGGAGCAAGCCAGGCCTCAAACCACGAGAAGCTCCAGCCCAAAAGGCAGCCAAAAGCCAGCCAACATCCGGGAAACTCTCAAGAGCAGGGGGTGGAGCAAGCCAGGCCTCAAACCTCGAGAAGCTAGACCCCAAAAGGCAGCCAAAATGCAGCCCACCTCCTGGAGAATCTCAAGAGCAGGGGGTGGAACAAGCCAGGCCTCAAACCACGAGAAGCTCCAGCCCAAAATGCAGCCAAAAGCCAGCCAACATCCGAGAGAATTACAAGAGCAGGGGGTGGAGCAAGCCAGGCCTCAAACCACGAGAAGCTCCAGCCCAAAATGAAGTCAAAATGCAGCCCACATCCGGGAGAATCTCAAGAGCAGGGGGTGGGGCAAGCCAGGCCTCAAACCACGAGAAGCTCCAGCCCAAAAGTCAGCCAAAATCCAGCCCACCTCCTGGAGAATCTCAAGAGCAGGGGTTGGAGCAAGCCAGGCCCCAAACCACGAGAAGCTCCAGCCCAAAAGGCAGCCAAAATCCAGCCCACATCCGGGAGAATCTCAAGAGCAGGGGGTGGAGCAAGCCAGGCCTCAAACCACGAGAAGCTCCAGCCCAAAATGCAGTCAAAATGCAGCCCAATTCCGGGAGAATCTCAAGAGCAGGGGGTGGGGCGAGCCAGGCCTCAAATCACGAGAAGCTCCAGCCCAAAAGGCAGCCAAAATGCAGTCCACATCCGGGAGAATCTCAAGAGCAGGGGGTGGAGCAAGCCAGGCCTCAAACCACGAGAAGCTCCAGCCCAAAAGTCAGCCGAAATCCAGCCCACATCTGGGAGAATCTCAAGAGCAGGGGGTGGAGCAAGCCAGGCCTCAAACCACGAGAAGCTCCAGCCCAAAAGGCAGCCAAAATGCAACCCACATCCGGCAGAATCTCAAGAGCAGGGGGTGGAGCAAGCCAGGCCTCAAACCACGAGAAGCTCCAGCTCAAAAGGCAGCCAAAATCCAGCCCACCTCCTGGAGAATCTCAAGAGCAGGGGGTGGAACAAGCCAGCCCCCAAACCACGAGAAGCTCCAGCCCAAAATGCAGCCAAAATCCAGCCCACATCCGGGAGAATCTCAAGAGCAGGGGGTGGAGCAAGCTAGGTCTCAAACCATGAGAAGCTCCAGCCCTAAAGGCAGCCAAAATGCAGCCCACCTCCCTGATAATCTCAAGAGCAGGGGTAGAGCAAGCCAGGCCTCAAACCACGAGAAGCTCCAGCCCAAAAAGCAGCCAAAATCCAGCCCACATCCGGGAGAATCTCAACAGCAGGGGGTGGAGCAAGCCAGGCCCCAAAGCACGAGAAGCTCCAGCCCAAAATGCAGCCAAAATGCAGCCCACATCCAGGAGAATATCAAGAGCAGGAGGTGGAGCAAGCCAGGCCTCAAACCACGAGAAGCTCCAGCCCAAAAGGCAGCCAAAATGCAGCCCACATCCGGGAGAATATCAAGAACAGGGGGTGGAGCAAGCCAGGCCTCAAACCACGAGAATCTCAAGCCCAAAACTCACCCAAAAATGCAGCCCACGTCGGGAAGAATCTCAAGAGCAGGGGGTGGAGCAAGCCAGGCCTCAAACCACGAGAAGCTCCAGCCCAAAAGGCAGCCAAAAGCCAGCCCACATCCGGGAGAATCTCAAGAGCAGGGGCTGGAGCAAGCCAGGCCTCAAACCACAAGAAGCTAGACCCCAAATGGCAGCCAAAATGCAGCCCACCTCCTGGAGAATCTCAAGAGCAGGGGGTGGAACAAGCCAGCCCCCAAACCACGAGAAGCTCCAGCCCAAAATGCAGCCAAAATCCAGCCCACATCCGGGAGAATCTCAAGAGCAGGGGGTGGAGCAAGCTAGGTCTCAAACCATGAGAAGCTCCAGCCCTAAAGGCAGCCAAAATGCAGCCCACCTCCCTGATAATCTCAAGAGCAGGGGTAGAGCAAGCCAGGCCTCAAACCACGAGAAGCTCCAGCCCAAAAAGCAGCCAAAATCCAGCCCACATCCGGGAGAATCTCAACAGCAGGGGGTGGAGCAAGCCAGGCCCCAAAGCACGAGAAGCTCCAGCCCAAAATGCAGCCAAAATGCAGCCCACATCCAGGAGAATATCAAGAGCAGGAGGTGGAGCAAGCCAGGCCTCAAACCACGAGAAGCTCCAGCCCAAAAGGCAGCCAAAATGCAGCCCACATCCGGGAGAATATCAAGAACAGGGGGTGGAGCAAGCCAGGCCTCAAACCACGAGAAGCTAGACCCCAAAATGCAGCCAAAATGCAGCCCACATCCGGGAGAATCTCAAGAGCAGGGGGTGGAGCAAGCCAGGCCTCAAACCACGAGAAGCTCCAGCCCAAAAGGCAGCCAAATGCCAGCCCACATCCGGGAGAATCTCAAGAGCAGGGGGTGGAGCAAGCCAGGCCTCAAACCACGAGAAGCTCCAGCCCAAAATGCAGCCAAAGTCCAGCCCACTTCGGGGAGAATCTCAAGAGCAGGGGGTGGAGCAAGCCAGGCCTCAAACCACGAGAAGCTCCAGCCCAAAAGGCAGCCAAAATCCAGCCCACCTCCGGGAGAATATCAAGAGCAGGGGTTGGAGCAAGCCAGGCCTCAAACCACGAGAAGCTCCTGCCCAAAAGGCAGCCAAAATGCAGCCCACATCCGGGAGAAACTCAAGATAAGGAGGTGGAGCAAGCCAGGCCTCAAACCACGAGAACCTCCAGCCCAAAAGGCAGCCAAAATGCAGCCCACATCCGGGATAATCTCAAGAGCAGGGGGTGGAGCAAGCCAGGCCTCAAACCACGAGAAGCTCCAGCCCAAAAAGCAGCCAAAATGCAGCCCAAATCCGGGGAAATATCAAGAGCAGGGCGTGGAACAAGCCAGCCCCCAAACCACGAGAAGCTCCAGCCCAAAAGGCAGCCAAAAGCTAGCCCACATCCGGGAGAATCTCAAGAGCAGGGGGTGGAGCAAGCCAGGCCTCAAACCACGAGAAGCTCCAGCCCAAAAGGCAGCCAAATGCCAGCCCACATCTGGGAGAATCTCAAGAGCAGCGTCTGGAGCAAGCCAGGCCTCAAACCACGAGAAGCTCCAGCCCAAAAGGCAGCCAAAATCCAGGCCACTTCGGGGAGAATCTCAAGAGCAGGGGGTGGAGCAAGCCAGGCCTCAAACCACGAGAAGCTCCAGCCCAAAAGGCAGCCAAAAGCCAGCCCACCTCCGGGAGAATCTCAAGAGCAGGGGGTGGAGCAAGCCAGGCCTCAAACCACGAGAAGCTAGACCCCAAAAGGCAGCCAAAATGCAGCCCACCTCCTGGAGAATCTCAAGAGCAGGGGGTGGAACAAGCCAGCCCCCAAACCACGAGAAGCTCCAGCCCAAAATGCAGCCAAAAGCCAGCCCACATCCGGGAGAATCTCAAGAGCAGGGGGTGGAGCAAGCCAGGCCCCAAACCACGAGAAGCTCCAGCCCAAAAGTCAGCCAAAATGCAACCCTATATCTTCGACAATCTCAAGAGCAGGGGGTGGAGCAAGCCAGGCCTCAAACCCCGAAAAGCTAGACCCCAAAAGGCAGCCAAAATGCAGCCCACCTCCTGGAGAATCTCAAGTGCAGGGGGTGGAACAAGCCAGCCCCCAAACCACGAGAAGCTCCAGCCCAAAATGCAGCCAAAAGCCAGCCCATATCTGGGAGAATCTCAAGAGCAGGGGCTGGAGAAAGCCAGGCCTCAAACAACGAGAAGCTCCAGCCCAAAATGCAGTCAAAATGCAGCCCACATCCGGGAGAATCTCAAGAGCAGGGGGTGGGGCAAGCCAGGCCTCAAACCACGAAAATCTCCAGCCCAAAAGGCAGCCAAATTCCAGCCCACATCTAGGAGAATATTAAGAGCAGGTGGTGGAGCAAGCCAGGCCTCAAACCACAAGAAGCTAGACCCCAAAAGGCAGCCAAAATGCAGCCCACATCCAGGAGAATCTCAAGAGCAGGGGGTGGAGCAAGCCAGGCCCCAAAGCACGAGAAGCTCCAGCCCAAAAGGCAGCCAAAATCCAGACCACATCCGGGAGAATATAAAGAGCAGGGGGTGGAGCAAGCCAGGCCCCAAAGCACGAGAAGCTCCAGCCCAAAAGGCAGCCAAAGTGCAGCCCACATCCAGGAGAATATCAAGAGCAGGGGGTGGAGCAAGCCAGGCCTCAAACCACGAGAAGCTCCAGCCCAAAAGGCGGCCAAATTCCAGCCCACATCCAGGAGAATATTAAGAGAAGGGGGTGGAGCAAGCCAGGCCTCAAACCACGAGAAGCTCCAGCCCAAAAGGCAGCCAAAATCCAGCCCACCTCCGGGAGAATCTCAAGAGCAGGGGGTGGAGCAAGCCAGGCCTCAAACCACGAAAAGCTCCAGCCCAAAATGCAGCCAAAATGCAGCCCACATCCGGGAGAATCTCAAGAGCAGGGGGTGGAGCAAGCCAGGCCTCAAACCACGAGAAGCCAGACCCCGAAAGGCAGCCAAAATTCAGCCCACATCCGGGAGAATCTCAAGAGCAGGGGGTGGAGCAAGCCAGGCCTCAAACCACGAGAAGCTCCAGCCCAAAAGGCAGCCAAATGCCAGCCCACCTCCTGGAGAATATCAAGAGCAGGGGGTGGAGCAAGCCAGGCCTCAAACCACGAGAAGCCAGACCCCGAAAGGCAGCCAAAATTCAGCCCACATCCGGGAGAATCTCAAGAGCAGGGGGTGGAGCAAGCCAGGCCTCAAACCACGAGAAGCTCCAGCCCAAAAGGCAGCCAAATGCCAGCCCACCTCCTGGAGAATATCAAGAGCAGGGGGTGGAGCAAACCAGGCCTCAAACCATGAGAAGCTCCAGCCCAAAAGGCAGCCAAAATCCAGCCCACCTCCGGGAGAATCTCAAGAGCAGGGGGTGGAGCAAGCCAGGCCTCAAACCACGAGAAGCTCCTGCCCAAAAGGCAGCCAAAATGCAGCCCACATCCGGGAGAATCTCAAGAGCAGGGGGTGGAGCAAGCCAGGCCTCAAACCATTAGAAGCTCCAGCCCAAAATGCAGACAAAATGCAGCCCGCATCCAGGAGAATATCAAGAGCAGGAGGTGGAGCAAGCCAGGCCTCAAACCCCGAAAAGCTGAAGCCGAAAAGGCAGCCAAAATGCAGCCCACCTCCTGGAGAATCTCAAGAGCAGGGGGTGGAACAAGCCAGCCCCCAAACCACGAGAAGCTCCAGCCCAAAATGCAGCCAAAATCCAGCCCACATCCGGAAGAATCTCAAGAGCAGGGGGTGGAGCAAGCCAGGCCTCAAACCACGAGAAGCTCCAGCCCAAAAGGCAGCCAAAATCCAGCCCAACTGCGGGAGAATATCAAGAGCAGGGGTAGGAGCAAGCCAGGCCCCAAACCACGAGAAGCTCCAGCCCAAAAGGCAGCCAAAAGCCAGCCAACATCAGGGAGAATCTCAAGAGCAGGGGGTGGAGCAAGCCAGGCCTCAAACCACGAAAAGCTAGACCCCAAAAGGCAGACAAAATGCAGCCCTATATCTTCGACAATCTCAAGAGCAGGGGGTGGAACAAGCCAGGCCTCAAACCACGAAAAGCTCCAGCCCAAAAGGCAGCCAAATTCCAGCCCACATCCAGGAGAATATTAAGAGAAGGGGGTGGAGCAAGCCAGGCCTCAAACCACGAGAAGCTCCAGCCCAAAAGGCAGCCAAAATCCAGCCCACCTCCAGGAGACTCTCAAGAGCAGGGGGTGGAGCAAGCCAGGCCTGAAACCACAAGAAGCTCCAGCCCAAAGGCAGCTAAAATGCAGCTCACATCTGGGAGAATCTCAAGAGCAGGGGGTGGAGAAAGCCAGGCCTCAAACCACGAGAAGCTCCAGCCCAAAAGCAGCCAAAATGCAGCCCAACTGCGGGAGAATCTCAAGAGCAGGGGGTGGAGCAAGCCAGGCCTGAAACCACGAGAAGCTCCAGTCCATAATGCAGCCAAAATCCATCCCACATCCGGGAGAATATTAAAAGCAAGGGGTGGAGCAAGCCAGGCCCCAAACCACAACAAGCTCCAGCCCAAAAGTCAGCCAAAATCCAGCCCACATCCAGGAGAATATTAAGAGAAGGGGGTGGAGCAAGCCAGGCCTCAAACCACGAGAAGCTCCAGCCCAAAAGGCAGCCAAAATGCATCCCACCTCCGGGAGAATCTCAAGAGCAGGGGGTGGAGCAAGCCAGGCCCCAAACCACGAGAAGCTCCAGCCCAAAAAGCAGCCAAAATCCAGGCCACATCCGGGAGAATATCAAGAGCAGGGGGTGGAGCAATCCAGGCCTCAAAGCACGAGAAGCTCCAGCCCAAAAGGCAGCCATAATGCCGCCCACATCCAGGAGAATGTCAAGAGCAGGGGTGGAGAAAGCCAGGCCTCAAACCACGAGAAGCTCCAGCCCAAAAGGCAGCCAAAATCCAACCCACATCCAGGAAAATATCAAGAGCAGGGGGTGGAGCAAGCCAGGCCTCAAACCATGAGAAGCTCCAACCCAAAATGCAGCCAAAATGCAGCCCACATCCAGGAGAATCTCAAGAGCAGGGGGTGGAGCAAGCCAGGCCTCAAACCACGAGAATCTCCAGCCCAAAATGCAGACAAAATCCAGCCCACCTGTGGGAGAATATCAAGAGCAGGGGGTGGAGCAAGCCAGGCCTCAAACCACGAGAAGCTAGACCCCAAAAGGCAGCCAAAATCCAGCCCACCTCCTGGAGAATATCAAGAGCAGGGGGTGGAACAAGCCAGCCCCCAAACCACGAGAAGCTCCAGCCCAAAATGCAGCCAAAAGCCAGCCCACATCCGGGAGAATCTCCAGAGCAGGTGCTGGAGCAAGCCAGGCCTCAAACCACGAGAAGCTCCAGCCCAAAAGGCAGCCAAAATGCAGCCCACATCCGGGAGAATCTCAAGAGCAGGGGGTGGAGCAAGCCAGGCCCCAAACCACGAGAAGCTCCTGCCCAAAAAGCAGCCAAAATCCAGGCCACATCCGGGAGAATATCAAGAGCAGGGGCTGGAGCAATCCAGGCCCCAAAGCACGAGAAGCTCCAGCCCAAAATGCAGACAAAATGCAGCCCACATCCAGGAGAATATCAAGAGCAGGGGGTGGAGCAAGCCAGGCCTCAAACCACGAGAAGCTCCAGCCCAAAAGGCAGCAAAAATCCAACCCTATATCTGGGAGAATATCAAGAGTAGGAGCTGGAGCAAGCCAGGCCTCAAAACCACGAGAAGCTCCAGCCAAAAAGGCAGCCAAAATCCAGCCCACATCCAGGAGAATCTCAAGAGCAGGGGGTGGAGCAAGCCAGGCCTGAAACCACGAGAAGCTCCAGCCCAAAAGTCAGCCAAAATCCAGCCCACATCTGGAAGAATCTCAAGAGCAGGGGGTGGAGCAAGCCAGGCCTCAAACCACGAGAAGCTCCAGCCCAAAATGCAGCCAAAATGCAGCCCACTTCCTGGAGAATCTCAAGAGCAGGGGGTGGAGCAAGCCAGGCCTCAAACCACGAGAAGCTCCTGCCCAAAAGGCAACCGAAATCCAGCCCACCTCCGGGAGAATCTCAAGAGCAGGGGGTGGAGCAAGCCAGGCCTCAAACCACGAAAAGCTCCGGCCCAAAAGGCAGCCAAAATGCAGACCACCTCAGGGAGAATCTCAAGAGCAGGGGGTGGAGCAAGCCAGGCCTCAAACCACGAGAAGCTCCAGCCCAAAAGGCAGCCAAAATCCAGCCCACCTCCGGGAGAATCTCAAGAGCAGGGGGTGGAGCAAGCCAGGCCTCAAACCACGAGAAGCTCCAGCCCAAAAGGCAGCCAAAATCCAGCCCACATCCGGGAGAATCAAGAGCAGGGGGTGGAGCAAGCCAAGCCTCAAACCACGAGAAGCTCGAGGCCAAATATCATATAAAATGCAGCCCATATCCAGGAGAATATCAAGAGCAGGGGGTGGAGCAAGCCAGGCCTCAAACCAGGAGTAATTCCAACCTAAAATTAGGCCCAATTCCAGGAGAAATTACTGCCTAAACCCAGTCCAGGTGGAGGAGAATTTTGGGCCCAGCTCCAGGAAAAGTTCCAGCCTAAAATGCAGTCCACATCCGGGAGAATCTCAAGAGCAGGGGGTGGAGCAAGCCAGGCCTCAAACCATGAGAAGCTCCAGCCCTAAAGGCAGCCAAAATGCAGGCCACATCCGGGATAATATGAAGAGCAGGGGGTGGAGCAAGCCAGGCCTCAAACCACGAGAAGCTCCAGCCCAAAAGACAGCCAAAAGCCAGCCCACATCCGGGAGAATCTCAAGAGCAGGGGGTGGAGCAAGCCAGGCCTCAAACCACGAGAAGCTCCAGCCCAAAAGGCAGCCAAAATCCAGCCCAAATCCGGGAGAATCTCAAGAGCAGGGGGTGGAGCAAGCCAGGCCTCAAACCACGAGAAGCTCCAGCCCAAAATGCAGCCAAAATGCAGGCCACCTGCGGGAGAATCTCAAGAGCAGGGGGTGGAGCAAGCCAGGCCTCAAAACAGGACTAAATCTAGCCTAAAATATGGTCCATGTCCAGGAGAAATTCCAGCCCAAGTGCCACAGGAATTCCAGTCCAAATCCCGGAGATAGTCCACCCGATCTCTAGGAGAAATTTGGGCCCAAGTCCAGGAGAATTTCCATTCTAAAATGCAGGCCACATCCAGGAGAAACTCAAGAAGAGGTCCGAGACCTGTCCCTCAGATCTCTCCAATGCTGGGACATCAGATTCCCACGCCTTTCTACACTCCGCCGAAGAGAAATCCACCTGCAGCTGGGTCCACCGCAGGCCCCACTCCAGACTAACGCTTTATGCCTAAGGAACTGGGGACAGGAGCACAACCTGTGGAGTTTGGGCTTTGAACTGATGCTGCCCCCAAGTTTTGCACAAAGTCCCTTCACACTATTCCCATCTGGCCCACAGTCAGATCACACCATTCCCCAGCGGGTCCCGACTCTCCATCCATCAGCGCAGCAACTCCAGCAAAGGGTTAACACAGTTCCCAGCACGCAGCTGCACGCACATGCCCCCCCTGCCAGAGACAGAAATGGCTGTGGAGATACGCATCTTGCTAGGAAGGTACCTGTTCAAATGCTTCTGGAGCCCGGTGCAAGCCTTCCCGTCACATGTCAGCATGTCTCAACAGGAGCAGAGCTGAGCCTCCAGGAGGCTTTTCAGCCCAGGCCGTGTCAACCGCTCTCTCCTTTCCCAGACTGGGGGGTGTGGAGCTCTGAGTGCCATCCCACTCCAAGGGACATGCTGGGTGCAGCCCCTGCAGACCAGGAGAAAGCAAGGGTCAGCCATGGAGCCTCCCTCTATTTAGAGAGTCATGAGATAATTGACTTCAGGCCTAAGCAATCTCCCAGCCTGGCCTTAATTGGGGCAGGCTCTTGTTGGCATTCCCAGCTGGTGCTGATCTCCCCAGACTGCCAGAAGGGTCAGGGCTGGCAGGGCATGTCTTAGTTCCCTCTCATCCTTAACTGTAATGAGGAAATGTCATGAGGCCCACTGAATTGGGCCTGAATTTCATAGGGACTTGGGTCTGAATTTCACCAGGATTTGGGTGAGAATTTCTCGTGCACTTGGGTCTGAATTTCCCCTGGATTCTGGCCCAAATTTCCCCTGTAGTAGAGCCCGAATTTCTCCTCAACGTGCCCTCTAATTTCTCTTGAACTCTGGCCAAAATTTCTCCTGCACTGCAACCTTCAATTTCTGCTGGACTCCCCGAAATTGCTCCTGCACGCCAGCTCCAATTTCTCCTGCGCCGAATCCCAGATTTGACCTGCGCTGGAGCCCAGGTTTCCCCTGGAAGTGACCTCGAATTTGGCCTGCATTGTGGCCTGCATCTCTCCAGCTTTAAGGCACGCCCCCTCGCAACTGAAAGCACGCCCCCTCACCCCTGAAGGCACACCTTCTCGCCCCTGTAGCCAGGAGAAATTGCAGCCCAAGTGCAGCAGAAATTCCAGTCCAAGTCCAGGAGATAGTCCACCTGAACTCCAAAAGATATTTAGGCCTAAGTCCAGGAGAAATTCCAGCATAAATCCAGACCATGTCCAGGAGAAATTCAGCCCCAAGCCCAACAGAAATTCCAGCCCGCGTGCAGAAGAAATTCAGGCCCAAGTCCAGGAGAAAATCCAGCCTAAAATGCAGCCCAAGTCCAGCAGAAATTTTAGCCTAAGAGCAGCCAAACTCCACTCCAGTTTCAGGAGATAGTCCACCCGAACTGCAGGAGAAAATTATGCCCAAGTCCAGGAGAAATTCCAGCATAAATCCAGCCCATATCCAGGAGAAATTCCAGCCTAAAATGTAGCCAAAGTCGAGGAGAAATTTTAGCACAAGAGCAGACAAAATCCAGTCCATAGCGAGGAGAATTTCAAGAACAGGTCCTAGAGAAATTCAGGCCTCAAACCAGGAGTAATTCCAGCCTAAAATGAGGCCCAAGTCCAGGAGAAATTCCAGCCCAAATCCTGCAGAAATTCCAGTCCAACTCCAGGAGATACTCCACCTGAACTCCAGGAGAAATTTGGACCCAAGTCCAGGAGAAATTGAAGTCCAAATCTAGGAAAAATTTGAACCAAAATGCAGGTGATATTATGGGCAAGTCTAGGAGAAATTCAATCCTGAATTCAGCCCATTTTCAAAGGAAACCGCCCCGCCCCCCCGCCCCTCCAGCCCCGCCCCCCCGCCCCTCCAGCCCCGCCCCCCCGCCCCTCCAGCCCCGCCCCCCCGCCCCTCCAGCCCCGCCCCCCCGCCCCTCCAGCCCCGCCCCCCCGCCCCTCCAGCCCCGCCCCCCCGCCCCTCCAGCCCCGCCCCCCCGCCCCTCCAGCCCCGCCCCCCCGCCCCTCCAGCCCCGCCCCCCCGCCCCTCCAGCCCCGCCCCCCCGCCCCTCCAGCCCCGCCCCCCCGCCCCTCCAGCCCCGCCCCCCCGCCCCTCCAGCCCCGCCCCCCCGCCCCTCCAGCCCCGCCCCCCCGCCCCTCCAGCCCCGCCCCCCCGCCCCTCCAGCCCCGCCCCCCCGCCCCTCCAGCCCCGCCCCCCCGCCCCTCCAGCCCCGCCCCCCCGCCCCTCCAGCCCCGCCCCCCCGCCCCTCCAGCCCCGCCCCCCCGCCCCTCCAGCCCCGCCCCCCCGCCCCTCCAGCCCCGCCCCTGAATTCTAGAATCAGTTTCAGCCCTAATCAACAAGAAACTCACACCCTCATCCTGCTCAAATTCAGGCCGAAGACCAAGAGAAACAAAACCAGGGCCCTTTGCAGCTCGGCTGGCCTGCTTCAAAAGGAAGGCCTGCCTCTTACCTTCCCAGTCCCAGGTGAGGCTGAGGTGAGTCCGAGGTGGGTGTGAGTCCAACTCGAAGTCCTAGTCTGTAGCTGTAGGGCAGTGGGCCGACCGGGGGCCCTTTCAAGGCTGGTCAGCGGTGCTGCAAAGGGAAGAGGCTTGGTCTTCAGCTGGACTCGCCTCGGCCTCGCAAGGTAAGAGGTATTGTGTCCAAAGCACGGGGGCAGCACGCGCCGCCGGGGCCTCTTTCGCGGCAGGCTAGCAGCGCTGCCAGGGAAAGAATGCCTCTTACCTTGCGAGGCCAATGTGAATCGAAGTCCAAAGCGGTGGGGCGGTGGGGCAAGCTTGGGCCCCTTTCGAGGCAGGCCAGTGATGCTGCAATGGCAGGCATGCCTCTTACCTTCAGAGTCAGAGGCAAGTGTGAGGTGGAGCAAATTGAAATCTGAAGCAGGAGGGGGGCATGCCGAGCTGGGGCTGCTTGTGAGGCAGGCCCGTGTCCCTGCAAAGGAAGAAATGCCTCTTACCTTAAGAGTGCAGGGACACCCTGAAGCCTAGGGGGGCCAGGAGGCGCAATAAGACCAAGAGCAGCAGCGAAGCTCAGCACCACACCAAGAGCAGCGCGAGACCCCCAGCGGCAGCGCAACGCTAACAGCGGTGGTGAGACACACAACGGCACAACAACAGTAGCAGCACGACACCCAGAGCAGCAACGAGGCGCGCCGGCTCCAACAGCGGTGCGAGACCCGCAACAGTGGCACAACACCCAGAGCGGCAGCGAGGCACACCACAGCACCAAGAGCAACAAGAGACCCAGATGGCCGAGCCGTGGCCCCTTTCGAGGCAGGCCCGCGCCCCTGCGAAGAAAGGAATGCCTCTTACCTTGCGAGTCCAAGGCGGAGGCGAGTCCGACTCGAAGTGCGAGTCTGAAGCGGCAGGACAGTGAACCAGGCCCGGGCCCCTTTGGAGGCAGGCCAGTGCCCCTCCAAAGGAAGAAATGCCTCTTACCTTAAGAGTGCAGGGACACCCCAAATCTGAGAGGGCCAGGAGACGCCACGACACCAAGAGCGGCACTCCGATTCTGAGGGGGCCAGGAGGCACCCCAAGACCCTCAGCAGCAGCGCAAACCTAACAGCAGTGGCGAGACACACAGCAGCGCAACAACAGCGGAAGCACGACACCCAGAGCAGCAACGAGGCGCTCCGACTCCAAGAGCAGCGCGAGACAAACAGAGCAGCGGTGACACACACAGAGCGGCAACGAGGCGCGCCGACTCCAAGAGCGGCAAGAGAACCCCAGCGGCGGCGACACACACAGAGCGGCGGCGAGACCCCCAGAGTGGCAACGAGGCGCGCCGGCTCCAAGAGCGGCGCGAGACCCCCAGCGGCGGCGACACACACAGAGCGGCAACGAGGCGCGCCGGCTCCAAGAGCGGCATACCACAACCAGAGCAGCACCACAAGCAACAACAGACCCAGATGGCCGAGCCGGGGCCCCTTTCGAGGCAGGCCCGCGCCCCTGCGAAGGAAGGAATGCCGCTTACCTTGCGAGGCCGAGGCGGAGGCGAGGGCGACTCGAAGGGCGAGTGCGAAGCGGCGCGAGGCGTGCCGAGCCGGGGCCCCTTTCGAGGCAGGCCCGCGCCCCTGCGAAGGAAGGAATGCCGCTTACCTTGCGAGGCCGAGGCGGAGGCGAGGGCGACTCGAAGGGCGAGTGCGAAGCGGCGCGAGGCGTGCCGAGCCGGGGCCCCTTTCGAGGCAGGCCCACGCCCCTGCGAAGGAAGGAATGCCGCTTACCTTGCGAGGCCGAGGCGGAGGCGAGGGCGACTCGAAGGGCGAGTGCGACTCGAAGGGCGAGTGCGAAGCGGCGCGAGGCGTGCCGAGCCGGGGCCCCTTTCGAGGCAGGCCCGCGCCCCTGCGAAGGAAGGAATGCCGCTTACCTTGCGAGGCCGAGGCGGAGGCGAGGGCGACTCGAAGGGCGAGTGCGAAGCGGCGCGAGGCGTGCCGAGCCGGGGCCCCTTTCGAGGCAGGCCCCCGCCCCTGCGAAGGAAGGAATGCCTCTTACCTTAAGAGTGCAGGGATGCCCCAAGTCTGAGGGGGCCAGGAGGCGCCACGAAACCAAGAGTAGCGCCCAGACCAAGAGCGGCAGCGAAGTGCACCACCACACCAAGAGCGGCACGAGACCCCCAGAGCGGCGGCGCAACGCTAGCAGCGGCGGCGAGACCCCCAGAGCGGCGGCGAGACGCGCCGGCTCCAAGAGCGGCGCGAGACCCCCAGCGGCGGCGAGACGCTGACAGCAGCGGCGAGACCCCCGGAGCGGCGGCGAGGCGCGCCGGCTCCAAGAGCGGCGCGAGACCCCCAGCAGCGGCACAACGCTAACAGCGGCGGCGAGACCCCCGGAGCGGCAGCGAAGCGCACCACCACACCAAGAGCGGCGCGAGACCCCCAGAGCGGCGGCGCAACGCTAGCAGCGGCGCGAGACCCCCAGAGCGGCGGCGCAACGCTAGCAGCGGCGCGAGACCCCCAGAGCGGCGCGAGACCCCCAGCAGCAGCGCAACGCTGACAGCAGCGGCGAGACCCCCGGTGCGGCGGCGAGGCGCGCCGGCTCCAAGAGCGGCGCGAGACCCCCAGCGGCGGCGCGAGTCCAAGAGCGGCGGCAAGGCGCGCCGGCTCCAAGAGCGGCGTGAAACCCCCAGCGGCGGCGCAATGCTAACAGCGGCGGCGAGACCCCCAGAGCGGCAACGAGGCGCACCGGCTCCAAGAGCGGCGCGAGACCCCCAGCGGCGGCGCGAGTCCAAGAGCAGCGGCGAGACAGCAGCAGCACGACACCCAGAGCGGCAACGAGGCACACCACAGCACCAAGAGCAACAAGAGACCCAGATCGCCAAGCCGTGGCCCCTTTCAAGGCAGGCCTGCATCCGTGGAAAGGAAGGAATGCCTCTTACCTTAAGAGTACAGAAACGCCCCGATTCTGAGGGGACCAAGAGGCTCCATGAGACAAAGAGCACTGCCACACCAAGAGTGGCGTGAGACTCACAATGGCAGCGCAACCACAAGAGCTGCACGACATCAAGGGCAGTGGCAAGGCACACCACCACACTAAGGAGCAGCGTGACAGCCAGAGTGGCAGCGAGCCATGCCACACCACCTATAGAGTTGCAAGACCAAGTGCATTGCAACAAGAGCAGCACAAAACCCAGAGCAGCAGCGAGGTGTGCAGCAACAGCGAGAATGGCAGCGAGAGCCAGACCATCGAGCCAGGGCACCTTTTGAGGTAGACCAGCGTCCCTGCAAAGGAAGGAATGTGTCCTACCTTCAGAGTCCAGGGATGCCCCAAGTCTGAAGCAGCAAGTAGGTGCCATGACACCTTTACCACTCCTTCCATCTCTGAACTTCCCCTGCCCCCTCAACAGCACTGCTTCCCAGGCAGCCCCTTTGTAGCTGGAGCCCCGCCCCGTGCAGGGCTGGCCCCATCCTCAGCCTCACGGGCCACACCTGGGGCTGCCCCAGCCCCAGCTGGAACCCATGAGGAACAGGGGCAATGGCCAAAGCCCCACAGCATATCAACCCTCACCTGAGGGCTGAGATGGTGGCTTTGCAGCAGGAACTTGAGGCTTAATGCAATAAAAGCTGCTGGCTCACAGCAATCCAGAAGGAGATAACGGTGACAGGCAATGTTGAGAAACACCTCAGCAATTTTTTGGGAGCTTCTGCCCTTCCTGCAAAGTGGCAGGACCAGACTCTCCTGTCTTTGCTTACAGAACTCTACACCAACACCCAGGAGGGCACAGCTGAGCAACTCTGTCCTTTGCCAGTGACACCCTGGATCCCTGGAGGACAGTTGAAGATGATCAGCGTAAGTTTAAAGGGAAAACTGTTGTCTGGGTGGGAATGGGCTTCTTCACTGTGGGCTCAGTGGGTGGGTGGGAAATGCTGCTGCTGCTGAACAACGGGGGATCAACCACACTAATTCCCCAGGAATGCTGAGGAAGGAGCAATTTCGGTGCAGTGTCGTGCTGCTCCTGGCAGAGCTTTGCAATCCCAACTATCTCTAGACCTGGGGGCTTTCTCGTTCTCCAGATGCTAACCCTAGCCCTAACCCTAAGAATGGCAGGTCGTGGTTTCTGGCCACGCCCCCCTGCGTTCTGGCTATGACATTGCCCCTGTTCCTCATGGGTTCCAGCTGGGGCTGGGGCAGCCCCAGGTGTGGCCCATGAGGCTGAGGATGGGGCCAGCCCTGCACGGAGCGGGGCTCCAGCTACAAAGGGGCTGCCTGGGAAGCAGTGCTGTTGAGGGGGCAGGGGAGACTCAGAGATGGAAGGAGTGGTAAAGGGTTCCTGGTCTTCAGAGCTGTGGTGAGTCCTGTCAGGTCTTCTGTACACCCCACTCTCTCTGCTTTCCTGCCCTCAGTCTTTATTTCTGTCTCCTTCTGTGGTGGTCACTGGCCTGGCTGGCTCCCTGATATTTGATTCTTTTCTGCTGACTCTGCTGTCTGCCTCTTCACCCATTAATTATTTCTGGTTTCCATCCATCTCTCTCTGTCCTGTACTTGGGTGATTTAGAAATTTTTAGTCTGTGTTTCCATGCTGTTAGCTTCCTGTTCCATATTATCAGGGTCCTTTCTAGCTGTCTCCCTGTTCTGTAATCCTCTGTTTCTTGTATCAAATCACTTTTCAAACTCTTGTCGTGTGTTGTCCCTTATCCATTTCCCTGTTTTGATGTTGTGATTCTGGTCTGTTTCTTGTACTTGGTTTCTTTTTAAAATTCCTTCCACTTCTCCCTCTCTTTAGTACCCTTTCTTGAATTTATTTTAACGTCTTCATTCCTTACATCTTCTCTGTATTTCTTCTGCCTTATTGCTATTGGCATTTTCAAGGTATTTTTAAAGTGTTAAATTCCTTAAGGACAGCCAGTAAGAGGTTGTGTTTTGGGTTCGTGCTGATTACACCGGTGTTTAACACAGTTTTCTCAAAATCTACGAGTAGTCGTGGTGGGCTTTTCTACTGCATGTTGTCAGTAGTATTATTAGTATTGTTACTTTATTCTTTGACTTTTAAGTTGCTACTCTCTTACCTTGTGAGCTTTCTCGTCTTTTTCTCTGGCTCTCCTGCCCCTGCATAGGAGGGGGAGGTGAGCGAGTGGCTGTTCAGAGCTCTGTTGCTGGCTGGGTTAAATGACGACAGTCCTGTCTTGTGCCCCAGGTGGGGCCCGAGGGGTTGAGATAGTGACAGATCATCCGATTCCTGCATGTTAGAGTGGACTGATGGGAAGTGTTCACTGTAGTATTTTGGTGGTGGCTGGTCAGGATGTCAACCCCTTTGCTCTCAGAGTTGTGATCAGAACGGTGGGATGTTCTGCCCTACGAGTTCCTTAATGTGTCGATCGTTACTGTATTAGCCTGGCTGAAGGGTGTTGCTTGGCTGGGTGACCTAACAGAGGTGGTAGGAGCAATCTGCTACCTGTGTCTGGTATTGTCATCACCCGGGTGCTTTGGGTGCCATCTCCTGGAGACTACTCACAAACCTTTCAACTTGTCACCTCAGAGAAACCGTTATAGATAAATACGTGCCCCAGTTTTTACTCTCCTCTACAGGGCCAATGCCAAGAGCGTGTTATCAGGGGCCTCGGGCGAGAATGCAAGGTCCACAGATCAAGAAGACTCTGACAACGTAGCTTTGTCAAGTGTGACGGGCACGTTCTCAGGGAGTGCGGGCCAACAGATGCCAGTGGAAAGCAGGACAAGGTGCTTAAGGAATTCCGCACGCAGAGGGCGGTGACGTGGCAAAACTATATATGGAAAGAAGACTGGGTGTTCATGGAAAGGACACAGAGTCACCTCTTAAGCGACCGCCAGAGACCACAGAAGAACGCCCACGAAGGCCCTGAGAGACGCAGGCTGCATTTGTCATGACCACGTAAGTATGATAATTAGTTCCAGGAATTAGAGTGAAGATGGACAAACGTTCTGGGAAATGCCACGCCTACCATATGTATGTGAGGGGAGGATAGAAGCCTTGGCTGATGCAATGTACGGCAGGCACGATGGGTGGAGCGATCCCCTGAACAGCACTGTCTGCAATCGAGTGGATGCTGTTTCTTAATGTCCTGTTGGTGTGAAGAGGGTTATCCCTTGTTTTGGTGACCTGGGTGGGACAGTGCTTCTGAATCTCTGTAAAGGAATCTTTCCTAGTCCCTAGTGCAGGTTTAGGTCTGAGGTTTGGGGTGTTGTAAAGTGCAGAAATACCGCTCGACAGGCCCAGAATGTTTGCTCTCAGCCTGCTCCTTGTACGGACCCACCCAAGGCTGGTTTCAAACCCAGTCAAGCTAATCATGCAGAGACAGTTTGAACAAAGAGTGATTAATTAATGAAGGTAAGCCCTTAATAGTACATCTCAAAGTCTGTCTCAGAATTGTGCAGGACAGAAATGGCAGAAGAGTGATTACGGAGACGGCGACCCAAAGAAGACCCTGTAACTGAACCGAGGCTCGGAACCAGAACAGAAGAATGCAGCTGAGATGGGGGATTGTGGTGGTCTTTGGGAAACGATGAACTCTGGGGACTGAAAGGCCAAGTGGAAATATACAAAGACTTCGGACCTTTTGTAATGGGTATTGATTGAACGGTGTAAAAACTGTGTGAGATCTTGGACCATTGGCCACTCACTGAGGTGGTGACCCAACTCTGAGTTTTGGTTAAATAAATAGCATACCTCGAGCAACCCGCTTTGTCTGGGGAAGAATTTTTAACACACACCACTCTTGGTCTCGTGCCGCTTGGGACTCGGGGCATCCCTGGACTCTGAAGGTAAGAGCCATTCCCTCTTTTGCAGGAATGCTGGGGTGCCTTGAAAGGGACGCTGGCTCGGCACGCTGGCCCGCCGCTCTTGGTGTCACGGCGCCTCCTCACCGCCTGGGACTTGGGGTGTACCTGCACTCTGAAGGTACGAGGCATTCCTTCCTTTGCAGAGACACTGGGGTGCCTTGAAAGGGGCCCCCGGCTCACCACTCTGAGCTTTGCTGCCGCTCTGGGTGTCGCAGTGTGCCTCGCCACTGCTCTTGGTCTCAGTGCTGCTCTTGATCTCGTGCCACCTCCTCGCCACCTCGGACTTGGGGCATCCCTGCACTCTTAAGGTTAAGGTCATTCCTTCCTTTGCAGGGACGCTGACCTACCTCAAAAGAAACCCTGGCTCGGCGTGCTGCCCCGTCGCTCTTGGTGTCACAGCGCTCCTTGCCGCCTGGGACTTGGGGTGTCCCTGGACTCTGAAGGTAGGAGGCTTTCCTTCTTTGCAGGGACGCTGGCCAGCCACGAAAGGCGCACTGGCTTGGTGCTCTGTGTCTTGCCGTCGTGCTGCTCTTGGAATTGGTGCGCCTCGCCACCGCTCTGGGTGTCGTGCCGCTCTTGTTGCGGTGCTTTGGGTTTCACGCCTCTCTTGGAGTCTGCGCGCCTCGCTGCCGCTCTGGGTCTTGCACCGCTGTTGGTGTGGTGGTGCGACTCACTGCTGCTCTTGGTCTCGGCGCGCCTCCTTGCCGCCTGGGGCCCAGGGCGTTACTGGACTCTGAAGGTAAGAGGTATTCCTTTGTTTGCAGGGATGCTGGCCCACCTCAAAAGGGGCCCCAGCTCGGTGTTCTGGCCTGCTGCTCTTGGTGTCACGGCACCTACTTGCTGCTTCAGACTTGGGGCATCCCTGGACTCTGAAGGTAGGACACATTCCTTCCTTTGCAGGGACGCTGGTCCATCTCGAAAGGTGCCCTGGCTCGATGGTCTGGCTCTCACTGCCATTCTTGCTGTTGCTGCACACCTCGCTGCTGCTCTGGGTTTTGTGCTGCTCTTGTTGCAATGCACTTGGTCTTGCAACTCTATAGGTGGTGTGGCATGGCTCGCTGCCACTCTGGCTGTCACGCTGCTCCTTAGTGTGGTGGTGTGCCTTGCCACTGCCCTTGATGTCGTGCTGCTCTTGTGGTTGCGCTGCCATTGTGAGTCTCACGCCACTCTTGGTGTGGCAGTGCTCTTTGTCTCATGGAGCCTCTTGGTCCCCTCAGAATCGGGGCGTTTCTGCACTCTTAAGGTAAGAGGCATTCCTTCCTTTCCACGGATGCAGGCCTGCCTTGAAAGGGGCCACGGCTTGGCGATCTGGGTCTCTTGTTGCTCTTGGTGCTGTGATGTGCCTCGTTGCTGCTCTGGGTGTTGCGCCGCCGCTGGGGGTCTCGCGCTGCTCTTGGAGTCGGCACGCCTCGTTGCCGCTCTGGGTGTCGTGCTGCTGCTGTCTCGCCGCTGCTCTTGGACTCGTGCCGCCGCTGGGGGTCTCGCGCCGCTCTTGGAGCCGGCGCGCCTCTCCGCCGCTCCGGGGGACTCGCCGCTGCTGTCAGCGTTGTGCCGCCGCTGGGGGTCTCGCGCCGCTCTTGGAGCCGGCGCGTCTTGCCGCCGCTCTGGGAGTCTCGCTGCTGCTGGGTGTCTCGCGCCGCTCTTGGAGCCGGCGCGCCTCTCCGCCGCTCCGGGGGTCTCGCCGCTGCTGTCAGCGTTGCGCCGCTGCTGGGGGTCTCGCACTGCTCTTGGAGCCGGCGCGTCTCGCCGCCGCTCTGGGAGTCTCGCCGCTGCTGGGGGTCTCGTGCCGCTCTTGGAGCCGGCGCGTCTCGCCGCCGCTCTGGGAGTCTCGCCGCTGCTGGGGGTCTCGTGCCGCTCTTGGAGCCGGCGCGCCTCGCCGCCGCTCCGGGGGACTCGCCGCTGCTGTCAGCGTTGTGCCGCCGCTGGGGGTCTCGCGCCGCTCTTGGAGCCGGCGCGCCTCTCCGCCGCTCCGGGGGTCTCGCCGCTGCTGGGGGTCTCGCGCCGCTCTTGGAGCCGGCGCGCCTCGCCGCCGCTCCGGGGGTCTCGCCGCTGCTGTTAGCGTTGCGCCGCCGCTGGGGGTCTCTCGCCGCTCTTGGAGCCGGCGCGTCTCGCCGCCGCTCTGGGGGTCTCGCCGCCGCTGCTAGCGTTGCGCCGCCGCTCTGGGGGTCTCGCGCCGCTCTTGGTGTGGTGGTGCGCTTCGCTGCCGCTCTTGGTCTGGGCGCTACTCTTGGTGTCGTGGCACCTCCTGGCCCCCTCAGACTTGGGGCATCCCTGCACTCTTAAGGTAAGCGGCATTCCTTCCTTCGCAGGGGCGGGGGCCTGCCTCGAAAGGGGCCCCGGCTCGGCACGCCTCGCGCCGCTTCGCACTCGCCCTTCGAGTCGCCCTCGCCTCCGCCTCGGCCTCGCAAGGTAAGCGGCATTCCTTCCTTCGCAGGGGCGCGGGCCTGCCTCGAAAGGGGCCCCGGCTCGGCCATCTGGGTCTGTTGTTGCTTGTGGTGCTGCTCTGGTTGTGGTATGCCGCTCTTGGAGCCGGCGCGCCTCGTTGCCGCTCTGTGTGTGTCGCCGCCGCTGGGGGTCTCGCGCCGCTCTTGGAGCCGGCGCGCCTCGTTGCCACTCTGGGGGTCTCGCCGCCGCTCTGTGTGTGTCGCCGCCGCTGGGGTTCTCTTGCCGCTCTTGGAGTCGGCGCGCCTCGTTGCCGCTCTGTGTGTGTCACCGCTGCTCTGTTTGTCTCGCGCTGCTCTTGGAGTCGGAGCGCCTCGTTGCTGCTCTGGGTGTCGTGCTTCCGCTGTTGTTGCGCTGCTGTGTGTCTCGCCACTGCTGTTAGGTTTGCGCTGCTGCTGAGGGTCTTGGGGTGCCTCCTGGCCCCCTCAGAATCGGAGTGCCGCTCTTGGTGTCGTGGCGTCTCCTGGCCCTCTCAGATTTGGGGTGTCCCTGCACTCTTAAGGTAAGAGGCATTTCTTCCTTTGGAGGGGCACTGGCCTGCCTCCAAAGGGGCCCGGGCCTGGTTCACTGTCCTGCCGCTTCAGACTCGCACTTCGAGTCGGACTCGCCTCCGCCTTGGACTCGCAAGGTAAGAGGCATTCCTTCCTTCGCAGGGGCGCGGGCCTGCCTCGAAAGGGGCCACGGCTCGGCCATCTGGGTCTCTTGTTGCTCTTGGTGCTGTGGTGTGCCTCGCTGCCGCTCTGGGTGTTGTGCCACTGTTGCGGGTCTCGCACCGCTGTTGGAGCCGGCGCGCCTCGTTGCTGCTCTGGGTGTCGTGCTGCTACTGTTGTTGTGCCGTTGTGTGTCTCACCACCGCTGTTAGCGTTGCGCTGCCGCTGGGGGTCTCGCGCTGCTCTTGGTGTGGTGCTGAGCTTCGCTGCTGCTCTTGGTCTTGTTGCGCCTCCTGGCCCCCCTAGGCTTCAGGGCGTCCCTGCACTCTTAAGGTAAGAGGCATTTCTTCCTTTGCAGGGACGCGGGCCTGCCTCACAAGCAGCCCCAGCTCGGCATGCCCCCCTCCTGCTTCAGATTTCAATTTGCTCCACCTCACACTTGCCTCTGACTCTGAAGGTAAGAGGCATGCCTGCCATTGCAGCATCACTGGCCTGCCTCGAAAGGGGCCCAAGCTTGCCCCACCGCTTTGGACTTCGATTCACATTGGCCTCGCAAGGTAAGAGGCATTCTTTCCCTGGCAGCGCTGCTAGCCTGCCGCGAAAGAGGCCCCGGCGGCGCGTGCTGCCCCCGTGCTTTGGACACAATACCTCTTACCTTGCGAGGCCGAGGCGAGTCCAGCTGAAGACCAAGCCTCTTCCCTTTGCAGCACCGCTGACCAGCCTTGAAAGGGCCCCCGGTCGGCCCACTGCCCTACAGCTACAGACTAGGACTTCGAGTTGGACTCACACCCACCTCGGACTCACCTCAGCCTCACCTGGGACTGGGAAGGTAAGAGGCAGGCCTTCCTTTTGAAGCAGGCCAGCCGAGCTGCAAAGGGCCCTGGTTTTGTTTCTCTTGGTCTTCGGCCTGAATTTGAGCAGGATGAGGGTGTGAGTTTCTTGTTGATTAGGGCTGAAACTGATTCTAGAATTCAGGGGCGGGGCTGGAGGGGCGAGGGGGCGGGGCTGGAGGGGCGAGGGGGCGGGGCTGGAGGGGCGAGGGGGCGGGGCTGGAGGGGCGAGGGGGCGGGGCTGGAGGGGCGAGGGGGCGGGGCTGGAGGGGCGAGGGGGCGGGGCTGGAGGGGCTGGAGGGGCTGGAGGGGCGGGGGGGCGGGGCTGGAGGGGCGGGGCTGGAGGGGCTGGAGGGGCGGG
Source organism: Rhynochetos jubatus (assembly GCA_027574665.1). Lineage (NCBI taxonomy): Eukaryota > Metazoa > Chordata > Aves > Eurypygiformes > Rhynochetidae > Rhynochetos > Rhynochetos jubatus. The sequence continues at coordinate 843,340 of JAQBHY010000071.1, forward strand.
GCTGGAGGGGCTGGAGGGGCGGGGCTGGAGGGGCTGGGGGGGCGGGGCTGGAGGGGCTGGGGGGGCGGGGCTGGAGGGGCTGGGGGGGCGGGGCTGGAGGGGCTGGGGGGGCGGGGCTGGAGGGGCTGGGGGGGCGGGGCTGGAGGGGCTGGGGGGGCGGGGCTGGAGGGGCTGGGGGGGCGGGGCTGGAGGGGCGAGGGGGCGGGGCTGGAGGGGCGAGGGGGCGGGGCTGGAGGGGCGAGGGGGCGGGGCTGGAGGGGCGAGGGGGCGGGGCTGGAGGGGCTGGGGGGGCGGGGCTGGAGGGGCTGGGGGGGCGGGGCTGGAGGGGCTGGGGGGGCGGGGCTGGGGGGGCGGGGCTGGGGGGGCGGGGCTGGAGGGGCGGGGCTGGGGGGGCGGGGCTGGAGGGGCGGGGCTGGGGGGGCTGGGGGGGCTGGAGGGGCTGGGGGGGCTGGAGGGGCTGGGGGGGCGGGGCTGGAGGGGCTGGGGGGGCGGGGCTGGAGGGGCTGGGGGGGCGGGGCTGGAGGGGCTGGGGGGGCGGGGCTGGAGGGGCTGGGGGGGCGGGGCTGGAGGGGCTGGGGGGGGCGGGGCTGGAGGGGCTGGGGGGGCGGGGCTGGAGGGGCTGGGGGGGCGGGGCTGGAGGGGCGGGGCGGTTTCCTTTGAAAATGGGCTGAATTCAGGATTGAATTTCTCCTAGTCTTGCCCATAATATCACCTGCATTTTGGCTTAAATTTTTCCTAGATTTGGACTTGAATTTCTCCTGGACCTGGGGCTGAATTTCTCCTGGAGTTCGGGTGGACTCTCTACTGGAATTGGACTGGAATTTCTGCTGCTCTTGGGCTGGAATTTCTCCTGGACTTGGGCCTCAATTTAGGCTGGAATTACTCCTGGTTTGAGGCCTGAATTTCTCTAGGCCTTGTTCTTGAATTTCTCCTGGATGTGGGCTGGATTTTGGCTGCCCTTGATCTAAAGCTTCTGCTGGACTTGCGCTGAATTTTAGGCCAGAATTTCTCCTAGACTTGGCCGCAATATCACCTGCATTTTGGTTCAAATTTTTCCTAGATTTGGACTTCAATTTCTCCTGGACTTGGGTCCAAATTTCTCCTGGAGTTCAGGTGGAGTATCTCCTGGAGTTGGACTGGAATTTCTGCAGGATTTGGGCTGGAATTTCTCCTGGACTTGGGCCTCATTTTAGGCTGGAATTACTCCTGGTTTGAGGCCTGAATTTCTCTAGGACCTGTTCTTGAAATTCTCCTCGCTATGGACTGGATTTTGTCTGCTCTTGTGCTAAAATTTCTCCTCGACTTTGGCTACATTTTAGGCTGGAATTTCTCCTGGATATGGGCTGGATTTATGCTGGAATTTCTCCTGGACTTGGGCATAATTTTCTCCTGCAGTTCGGGTGGACTATCTCCTGAAACTGGAGTGGAGTTTGGCTGCTCTTAGGCTAAAATTTCTGCTGGACTTGGGCTGCATTTTAGGCTGGATTTTCTCCTGGACTTGGGCCTGAATTTCTTCTGCACGCGGGCTGGAATTTCTGTTGGGCTTGGGGCTGAATTTCTCCTGGACATGGTCTGGATTTATGCTGGAATTTCTCCTGGACTTAGGCCTAAATATCTTTTGGAGTTCAGGTGGACTATCTCCTGGACTTGGACTGGAATTTCTGCTGCACTTGGGCTGCAATTTCTCCTGGCTACAGGGGCGAGAAGGTGTGCCTTCAGGGGTGAGGGGGCGTGCTTTCAGTTGCGAGGGGGCGTGCCTTAAAGCTGGAGAGATGCAGGCCACAATGCAGGCCAAATTCGAGGTCACTTCCAGGGGAAACCTGGGCTCCAGCGCAGGTCAAATCTGGGATTCGGCGCAGGAGAAATTGGAGCTGGCGTGCAGGAGCAATTTCAGGGAGTCCAGCAGAAATTGAAGGTTGCAGTGCAGGAGAAATTTTGGCCAGAGTTCAAGAGAAATTAGAGGGCACGTTGAGGAGAAATTCGGGCTCTACTACAGGGGAAATTTGGGCCAGAATCCAGGGGAAATTCAGACCCAAGTGCACGAGAAATTCTCACCCAAATCCTGGTGAAATTCAGACCCAAGTCCCTATGAAATTCAGGCCCAATTCAGTGGGCCTCATGACATTTCCTCATTACAGTTAAGGATGAGAGGGAACTAAGACATGCCCTGCCAGCCCTGACCCTTCTGGCAGTCTGGGGAGATCAGCACCAGCTGGGAATGCCAACAAGAGCCTGCCCCAATTAAGGCCAGGCTGGGAGATTGCTTAGGCCTGAAGTCAATTATCTCATGACTCTCTAAATAGAGGGAGGCTCCATGGCTGACCCTTGCTTTCTCCTGGTCTGCAGGGGCTGCACCCAGCATGTCCCTTGGAGTGGGATGGCACTCAGAGCTCCACACCCCCCAGTCTGGGAAAGGAGAGAGCGGTTGACACGGCCTGGGCTGAAAAGCCTCCTGGAGGCTCAGCTCTGCTCCTGTTGAGACATGCTGACATGTGACGGGAAGGCTTGCACCGGGCTCCAGAAGCATTTGAACAGGTACCTTCCTAGCAAGATGCGTATCTCCACAGCCATTTCTGTCTCTGGCAGGGGGGGCATGTGCGTGCAGCTGCGTGCTGGGAACTGTGTTAACCCTTTGCTGGAGTTGCTGCGCTGATGGATGGAGAGTCGGGACCCGCTGGGGAATGGTGTGATCTGACTGTGGGCCAGATGGGAATAGTGTGAAGGGACTTTGTGCAAAACTTGGGGGCAGCATCAGTTCAAAGCCCAAACTCCACAGGTTGTGCTCCTGTCCCCAGTTCCTTAGGCATAAAGCGTTAGTCTGGAGTGGGGCCTGCGGTGGACCCAGCTGCAGGTGGATTTCTCTTCGGCGGAGTGTAGAAAGGCGTGGGAATCTGATGTCCCAGCATTGGAGAGATCTGAGGGACAGGTCTCGGACCTCTTCTTGAGTTTCTCCTGGATGTGGCCTGCATTTTAGAATGGAAATTCTCCTGGACTTGGGCCCAAATTTCTCCTAGAGATCGGGTGGACTATCTCCGGGATTTGGACTGGAATTCCTGTGGCACTTGGGCTGGAATTTCTCCTGGACATGGACCATATTTTAGGCTAGATTTAGTCCTGTTTTGAGGCCTGGCTTGCTCCACCCCCTGCTCTTGAGATTCTCCCGCAGGTGGCCTGCATTTTGGCTGCATTTTGGGCTGGAGCTTCTCGTGGTTTGAGGCCTGGCTTGCTCCACCCCCTGCTCTTGAGATTCTCCCGGGTGTGGGCTGGCTTTTGGCTGTCTTTTGGGCTGGAGCTTCTCGTGGTTTGAGGCCTGGCTTGCTCCACCCCCTGCTCTTGATATTCTCCCGGATGTGGCCTGCATTTTGGCTGTCTTTTGGGCTGGAGCTTCTCGTGGTTTGAGGCCTGGCTTGCTCCACCCCCTGCTCTTGATATTCTCCCGGATGTGGCCTGCATTTTGGCTGCCTTTTGGGCTGGAGCTTCTCATGGTTTGAGGCCTGGCTTGCTCCACCCCCTGCTCTTGAGATTCTCCCGGATGTGGGCTGCATTTTAGGCTGGAACTTTTCCTGGAGCTGGGCCCAAAATTCTCCTCCACCTGGACTGGGTTTAGGCAGTAATTTCTCCTGGAATTGGGCCTAATTTTAGGTTGGAATTACTCCTGGTTTGAGGCCTGGCTTGCTCCACCCCCTGCTCTTGAGATTCTCCCGGATGTGGGCTGCATTTTGGCTGCATTTTGAGCTGGAGCTTCTCGTGGTTTAAGGCCTGGCTTGCTCCACCCCCTGCTCTTGATATTCTCCTGGATATGGGCTGCATTTTATATGATTTTTGGCCTCGAGCTTCTCGTGGTTTGAGGCTTGGCTTGCTCCACCCCCTGCTCTTGAGATTCTCCCGGATGTGGGCTGGATTTTGGCTGCCTTTTGGGCTGGAGCTTCTCGAGGTTTGAGGCCTGGCTTGCTCCACCCCCTGCTCTTGAGATTCTCCCGGAGGTGGGCTGGATTTTGGCTGCGTTTTGGGCTGGAGCTTCTCGTGGTTTGAGGCCTGGCTTGCTCCACCCCCTGCTCTTGAGATTCTCCCGGAGGTGGTCTGCATTTTGGCTGCCTTTTGGGCTGGAGCATCTCGTGGTTTCAGGCCTGGATTTCTCCACACCTTGCTCTTCAGATTCTCCCGGAGGTGGGCTGGATTTTGGCTGCCTTTTGGGCTGGAGCTTCTCGTGGTTTGAGGCCTGCCTTGCTCCATCCCCTGCTCTTCATATTCTCCCGGATGTGGGCTGCATTTGTGGTGGCATTTTGGGCTGGAAATTTTCGTTGTTTGAGGCCTGGATTGCTCCACCCCCTGCTCTTGAGATTCTCCCGGATGTGGGCTGTATTTTGGCTGCCTTTTGGGCTGGAGCTTCTCGTGGTTTGAGGCCTGGCTTGTTCCACCCCCTGCTCTTGAGATTCTCCCGGATGTGGTCTGGAGTTTGGCTGCCTTTTGGGCTGGAGCTTCTCGTGGTTTGAGGCCTGGCTTGCTCCACCCCCTGCTCTTGAGATTCTCCCGAATGTGCGCTGCATTTTGGCTGCCTATTGGGCTGGAGGTTCTCGTGGTTTGAGGCCTGGCTTGCTCCACCCCCTGCTCTTGATATTCTTCCGGATGTGGGCTGGAGTTTGGCTCACATTTGGGCTGGAGCTTCTCGTGGTTTGAGGCCTGGCTTGCTCCACCCCCTGCTCTTGATATTCTCCCGGATGTGGGCTGGCTTTTGGCTGTCTTTTGGGCTGGAGCTTCTCGTGGTTTGAGGCCTGGCTTGCTCCACCCCCTGCTCTTGATATTCTCCCGGGTGTGGCCTGCATTTTGGCTGCCTTTAGGGCTGGAGTTTCCCGTGGTTTGAGGCCTGGCTTGCTCCACTCCCTGCTCTTGAGATTCTCCCGGATGTGGGCTGCATTTTAGGCTGGAACTTTTCCTGGAGCTGGGCCCAAAATTCTCCTCCACCTGGACTGGGTTTAGGCAGAAATTTCTCCTGGAATTGGGCCTAATTTTAGGTTGGAATTACTCCTGGTTTGAGGCCTGGCTTGCTCCACCCCCTGCTCTTGATATTCTCCAGGAGGTGGGCTGCATTTTGGGCTGGAGCTTCTCGTGGTTTAAGGCCTGGCTTGCTCCACCCCCTGCTCTTGATATTCTCCTGGATATGGGCTGCATTTTATATGATTTTTGGCCTCGAGCTTCTCGTGGTTTGAGGCTTGGCTTGATCCACCCCCTGCTCTTGAGATTCTCCCGGATGTGGGCTGCATTTTGGCTGCCTTTTGGGCTGGAGCATCTCGTGGTTTGAGGCTTGGCTTGATCCACCCCCTGCTCTTGAGATTCTCTCGGAGGTGGGCTGGAGTTTGGCTGCCTTTTGGGCTGGAGCTTCTCGTGGTTTGAGGCCTGGCTTGCTCCACCCCCTGCTCTTGATATTCTCAGGGAGGTGGGCTGCATTTTGGCTGCCTTTTGGGCTGGAGCTTCCCGTGGTTTGAGGCCTGGCTTGCTCCACCCCCTGCTCTTGAGATTCTCCCGGATGTGGGCTGCATTTTGGCTGCATTTTGGGCTGGAGCTTCTCATGGTTTGAGGCCTGGCTTGCTCCACCCCCTGCTCTTGAAATTGTCCCGGATTTGGGCTGCATTTTGGCTGCATTTTGGGCTGGAGCTTCTCGTGGTTTGAGGCCTGGCTTGCTCCACCCCCTGCTCTTGAGATTCTCCCGGATGTGGCCTGCAATTTGGCTGCCTTTTGGGCTGGAGCTTCTCGTGGTTTGAGGCCTGGCTTGCTCCACCCCCTGCTCTTGAGATTCTCCCGGATATGGGCAGCATTTTGGCTGCCTTTTGGGCTGGAGCTTCTCATGGTTTGAGGCCTGGCTTGCTCCACCACCTGCTCTTGAGATTCTCCAAGATGTGGGCTGGATTTTGGCTGCTTTTTGGGCTGGAGCTTCTCGTGGTTTGAGGCCTGGCTTGCTCCACTCCCTGCTCTTGATATTCTCCCGGATGTGGGCTGCATTTTGGCTGATTCTTGGGCTGGAGATTCCCGTGGTTTGAGGCCTGGCTTGCTCCACCCCCTGCTCTTGAGATTCTCCCGGATTTGGGCTGGATTCTGGATCATGTTTGGGCTGGACCTTCTCGTGGTTTGAGGCCTGGCTTTCTCCAAACCCTGCTCTTGAAATTGTCCCGGATGTGGGCTGCATTTTGGCTGCATTTTGGGCTGGAGCTTCTCATGGTTTGAGGCCTGGCTTGCTCCACCCCCTGCTCTTGAAATTGTCCCGGATTTGGGCTGCATTTTGGCTGCATTTTGGGCTGGAGCTTCTCGTGGTTTGAGGCCTGGCTTGCTCCACCCCCTGCTCTTGAGATTCTCCCGGATGTGGCCTGCAATTTGGCTGCCTTTTGGGCTGGAGCTTCTCGTGGTTTGAGGCCTGGCTTGCTCCACCCCCTGCTCTTGAGATTCTCCCGGATATGGGCAGCATTTTGGCTGCCTTTTGGGCTGGAGCTTCTCATGGTTTGAGGCCTGGCTTGCTCCACCACCTGCTCTTGAGATTCTCCAAGATGTGGGCTGGATTTTGGCTGCTTTTTGGGCTGGAGCTTCTCGTGGTTTGAGGCCTGGCTTGCTCCACTCCCTGCTCTTGATATTCTCCCGGATGTGGGCTGCATTTTGGCTGATTCTTGGGCTGGAGATTCCCGTGGTTTGAGGCCTGGCTTGCTCCACCCCCTGCTCTTGAGATTCTCCCGGATTTGGGCTGGATTCTGGATCATGTTTGGGCTGGACCTTCTCGTGGTTTGAGGCCTGGCTTTCTCCAAACCCTGCTCTTGAAATTGTCCCGGATGTGGGCTGCATTTTGGCTACATTTTGGGCTGGAGCTTCTCGTGGGTTGAGGCCTGGCTTGCTCCACCCCCTGCTCTTCAGATTCTCAGGGAGGTGGTTAGGATTTTGGCTGCCTTTTGGGCTGGAGCTTCTCGTGGTTTGAGGCCTGGCTTGCTCCACCCCCTGCTCTTGAGATTCTCCCGGATGTGGGCTGCATTTTGGCTGCCTTTTGGGCTGGAGCTTCTCGTGGTTTGAGGCCTGCCTTGCTCCACCCCCTGCTCTTGATATACTCCCGGATGTGGGCTGCATTTTGGCTGCCTTTTGGGCTTTAGCTTCTCAAGGTTTGAGGCCTTGCTTGCTCCACATCCTGCTCTTGAGATTCTCCCGGATGTGGGCTGCATTTTGGCTGCCTTTTGGGCTGGAGCTTCTCATGGTTTGAGGCCTGGCTTGTTCCACCCCCTGCTCTTGAGATTCTCCCGGATGTGGTGTGCATTTTGGCTGCCTTTTGGGCTGGAGCTTCTCGTGGTTTGAGGCCTGGCTTGCTCCACCCCCTGCTCTTGAGATTCTCCCAGATGTGGCCTGCATTTTGGCTGATAGTTGGGCTGGAGCTTCTCATGGTTTGAGGCCTGGCTTGCTCCACCATCTGCTCTTGAAATTGTCCCGGATTTGGGCTGGATTTTGGCTGCCTTTTGGGCTGGAGCTTCTCATGGTTTGAGGCCTGGCTTGCTCCAACACCTGCTCTTGAGATTCTCCCAGATGTGGGCTGGATTTTGGATCATGTTTGGGCTGGAGCTTCTCGTGGTTTGAGGCCTGGCTTTCTCCAACCCCTGCTCTTGAGATTCTCCCGGATGTGGGCTGCATTTTGGCTACATTTTGGGCTGGAGATTCTCGTGGTTTGAGGCCTGGCTTGCTCCAACCCCTGCTCTTGAGATTCTCCCGGATGTGGGCTGCATTTTGGCTGCCTTTTGGGCTTTAGCTTCTCGAGGTTTGAGGCCTGGCTTGCTCCACCCCCTGCTCTTGAGATTCTCCCGGATGTGGGCTGCATTTTGGCTGCCTTTTGGGCTGGAGCTTCTCGTGGTTTGAGGCCTGGCTTGCTCCACCCCCTGCTCTTGAGATTGTCCCGGATGTGGGCTGCATTTTGGCTGCCTTTTGGGCTGGATCTTCTCGTGGTTTGAGGCCTGGCTTGCTCCACCCCCTGCTCTTGAGATTCTCCCGGATGTGGGCTGCACTTTGGCTGCCTTTTGGGTTGGAGCTTCTCGTGGTTTGAGGCCTGTCTTGCTCCACCCCCTGCTCTTGAGATTCTCCCGGATGTGGGCTGCATTTTGGCTGCCTTTTGGGCTGGAGCTTCTCATTGTTTGAGGCCTGGCTTGCTCCACCCCCTGCTCTTGAGATTCTCCCGGATGTGGGCTGCATTTTGGCTGCCTTTTGGGCAGGAGCTTCTCATGGTTTGAGGCCTGGCTTGCTCCACCACCTGCTCTTGAGATTCTCCAAGATGTGGGCTGGATTTTGGATCATGTTTGGGCTGGAGCTTCTCGTGGTTTGAGGCCTGGCTTTCTCCAACCCCTGCTCTTGAAATTGTCCCGGATGTGGGCTGCATTTTGGCTACATTTTGGGCTGGAGTTTCCCGTGGGTTGAGGCCTGGCTTGCTCCACCCCCTGCTCTTGAGATTCTCCCGGATGTGGGCTGCATTTTGGCTGCCTGTTGGGCTGGAGCTTCTCGTGGTTTGAGGCCTGGCTTGCTCCACCCCCTGCTCTTGATATCCTCAGGGAGATGGTTAGGATTTTGGCTGCCTTTTGGGCTGGAGCTTCTCGTGGTTTGAGGCCTGGCTTGCTCCACCCCCTGCTCTTGATATACTCCGGGATGTGGGCTGCATTTTGGCTGCCTTTTGGGCTTTAGCTTCTCGTGGTTTGAGGCCTGGCTTGCTCCACCCCCTGCTCTTGAGACTCTCCCGGATGTGGGCTGCATTTTGGCTGCCTTTTGGGCTGGAGCTTCTCATTGTTTGAGGCCTGGCTTGCTCCACCCCCTGCTCTTGAGATTCTCCCGGATGTGGGCTGCATTTTGGCTGCCTTTTGGGCAGGAGCTTCTCGGGGTTTCAGGCCTGGTTTGCTCCACCCCCTGCTCTTGATATTCTCCCGCATGTGGGCTGCATTTTGGCTGCCTTTTGGGATGGAGCTTCTCGTGGTTTGAGGCCTGGCTTGCTCCACCCCTTGCTCTTGATATACTCCCGGATGTGGGCTGCATTTTGGCTGCCTTTTGGGCTGGAGCTTCTCGAGGTTTGAGGCGTTGCTCACTCCACCCCCTGCTCTTGATATTCTCCCGGAGGTGGGCTGGATTTTGGCTGCCTTTTGGGCTGGAGCTTCTCGTGGTTTGAGGCCTGGCTTGCTCCACCCCCTGCTCTTGAGATTCTCCCGGATGTGGGCTGCATTTTGGCTGCATTTTGGGCTGGAGCTTCTCGTGGTTTGAGGCCTGGCTTGCTCCACCCCCTGCTCTTGAGATTCTCCCGGATGTGGACTGGAGTTTGGCTGCATTTTGGGCTGGAGCTTCTCGTGGTTTGAGGCCTGGCTTGCTCCACCCCCTGCTCTTGAGATTCTCCTGGATGTGGGCTACATTTTGGCTGATACTTGGGCTGGAGCTTCTCATGGTTTGAGGCCTGGCTTGCTCCAACCCCTGCTCTTGAAATTGTCCCGGAGCTGGGCTGCATTTTGGCTGCATTTTGGGCTGGAGCTTCTCGTGGTTTGAGGCCTGGCTTGCTCCACCCCCTGCTCTTGAGATTCTCCCAGAGGTGGGCTGCCTTTTGGCTGCCTTTTGGGCTGGAGCTTCTCATGGTTTGAGGCTTGGCTTGTTCCACCCCCAGCTCTTGATATTCTCCTGGATGTGGGCTGCATTTTGGCTGCCTTTTGGGATGGAGCTTCTCGTGGTTTGAGGCCTGGCTTGCTCCATCCCCTGCTCTTGAGATTCTCCCGGATGTGGGCTGCATTTTGTCTGATTCTTGGTCTGGAGCTTCTCGTGGTTTGAGGCCTGCCTTGCTCTATCCCCTGCGCTTGAGATTCTCCCGGATGTGGGCTGCATTTTGGCTGCCTTTTGGGCTGGAGCTTCTCGTGGTTTGAGGCCTGGCTTGCTCCACCCCCTGCTCTTGAGATTCTCCCGGATGTGGCCTGCATTTTGGCTGCCTTTAGTGCTGGAGCTTCTCGTGGTTTGAGGCCTGTCTTGCTCCACCCCCTGCTCTTGAGATTCTCCTGGATGTGGTCTGGATTTTGGTTTCGTTTTGGGCTGGAGCTTCTCGTGGTTTGAGGCCTGGCTTGCTCCACCCCCTGCTCTTGAGATTCTCCCAGATGTGGGCTGGATTTTGGCTGCCTTTTGGGCTGGAGCTTCTCGTGGTTTGAGGCCTGGCTTGCTCCACCCCCTGCTCTTGAGATTCTCCCAGATGTGGGCTGCATTTTGGCTGCCTTTTGGGCTTGAGCTTCTCATGGTTTGAGGCCTGGCTTGCTCCACCCCCTGCTCTTGATATTCTCCCGGATGTGGGCTGCATTTTGGCTGCCTTTTGGGCTCGAGCTTCTCATGGTTTGAGGCCTGGCTTGCTCCACCCCCTGCTCTTGATATTCTCCCGGATGTGGGCTGCATTTTGGCTGCCTTTTGGGCTGGAGCTTCTTGTGGTTTTAAGGCCTGGCTTGCTCCAACCCCTTTTCTAGAGATTCACCCGGAGGTGGGCTGCATTTTCGCTGCCTTTTGGGCTGGAACTTCTTGTGGGTTGAGGCCTTGCTTGGTCCACCCCCTGCTCTTGAGATTCTCCCGGATGTGGGCGGCATTTTGGCTGATGCTTGGGCTGGAGCTTCTCGTGGTTTGAGGCCTGGCTTGGTCCACCCCCTGTTCTTGAGATTCTCCCGGATGTGGGCTGGATTTTGGCTGCCTTTTGGGCTGGAGCTTCTCGTGGTTTCAGGCCTGGCTTGCTCCACCCCCTGCTCTTGAGATTCTCCCGGATGTGGGTAGGATTTTGGCTGGATTTTTGCCTGGAGCTTCTCGTGGTTTGAGGCCTGGCTTACTCCAACCCCTGCTCTTGAGATTCTCCCAGATGTGGGCTGCATTTTGGCTGCCTTTTGGGCTGGAGCTTCTCGTGGTTTCAGGCCTGGCTTGCTCCACCCCCTGCTCTTGAGATTCTCCCGCATGTGGGCTGCATTTTGGCTGCCTTTTGGGCTGGAGCTTCTCGTGGTTTGAGGCCTGGCTTGCTCCACCCCCTGCTCTTGAGATTCTCCCAGAGGTGGGCTGCATTTTGGCTGCCTTTTGGGCTGGAGCTTCTCGTGGTTTGAGGCCTGGCTTGCTCCACCCCCTGCTCTTGAGATTCTCCCGGACATGGGCTGCATTTTGGCTTCCTTTTGGGCTGGAGCTTCTCGTGGTTTGAGGCCTGGCTTGCTCCACCCCCTGCTCTTGAGGTTCTCCCGGATGTGGGCTGCATTTTGGCTGCTTTTGGGCTGGAGCTTCTCGTGGTTTGAGGCCTGGCTTGCTCCACCCCCTGCTCTTGAGATTCTCCTGGATGTGGCCTGCATTTTGGCTGCCTTTTGGGCTGGAGCTTCTCGTGGTTTGAGGCCTGGCTTGCTCCACCCCCTGCTCTTGAGATTCTCCCAGATGTTGGCTGCATTTTGGCTGCCTTTTGGACTGGAGTTTTTCGAGGTTTGAGGCCTGGCTTGCTCCACCCCCTGCTCTAGATATTCTCCCGGATGTGGGCTGCATTTTGGCTGCCTTTTGGGCTGGAGCTTCTCGTGGTTTGAGGCCTGGCTTGCTCCACCCCCTGCTCTTGAGATTCTCCCGGATGTGGGCTGCATTTTGGCTAATATTTGGGCTGGAGCTTCTCGTGGTTTGAGGCCTGGCTTGCTCCACCCCCTGCTCTTGAGATTCTCCCGGATGTGGGCTGCATTTTGGCTGCATTTTGGGCTGGAGCTTCTCGTGGTTTGAGGCCTGGCTTGCTCCACCCCCTGCTCTTGAGATTCTCCCAGAGGTGGGCTGCATTTTGGCTGCCTTTTGGGCTGGATCTTCTCGTGGTTTGAGGCCTGGCTTGCTCCACCCCCTGCTCTTGAGATTCTCCCGGACATGGGCTGCATTTTGGCTTCCTTTTGGGCTGGAGCTTCTCGTGGTTTGAGGCCTGGCTTGCTCCACCCCCTGCTCTTGAGGTTCTCCCGGATGTGGGCTGCATTTTGGCTGCTTTTGGGCTGGAGCTTCTCGTGGTTTGAGGCCTGGCTTGCTCCACCCCCTGCTCTTGAGATTCTCCTGGATGTGGCCTGCATTTTGGCTGCCTTTTGGGCTGGAGCTTCTCGTGGTTTGAGGCCTGGCTTGCTCCACCACCTGCTCTTGAGATTCTCCCAGATGTGGGCTGCATTTTGGCTGCCTTTTGGACTGGAGTTTTTCGAGGTTTGAGGCCTGGCTTGCTCCACCCCCTGCTCTAGATATTCTCCCGGATGTGGGCTGCATTTTGGCTGCCTTTTGGGCTGGAGCTTCTCGTGGTTTGAGGCCTGGCTTGCTCCACCCCCTGCTCTTGAGATTCTCCCGGATGTGGGCTGCATTTTGGCTAATATTTGGGCTGGAGCTTCTCGTGGTTTGAGGCCTGGCTTGCTCCACCCCCTGCTCTTGAGATTCTCCCGGATGTGGGCTGCATTTTGGCTGCATTTTGGGCTGGAGCTTCTCGTGGTTTGAGGCCTGGCTTCCCCCACCCCCTGCTCTTGAGATTCTCCCGCATGTGGACTGGATTTTGGCTGCCTTTTGGGCTGGAGGTTCTCGTGGTTTGAGGCCTGGCTTGCTCCACCCCCTGCTCTTGAGATTCTCCCAGATGTGGGTAGGATTTTGGCTGGATTTTTGCCTGGAGCTTCTCGTGGTTTGAGGCCTGGCTTACTCCAACCCCTGCTCTTGAGATTCTCCCAGATGTGGGCTGCATTTTGGCTGCATTTTGGGCTGGAGCTTCTCGTGGTTTGAGGCCTGGCTTGCTCCACCCCCTGCTCTTGAGATTCTCCCGGATGTGGGCTGGATTTTGGCTGCATTTTGGGCTGGAGCTTCTCGTGGTTTGAGGCCTGGCTTGTTCCACCCCCTGCTCTTGAGATTCTCCCAGATGTGGGCTGCATTTTGGCTGCCTTTTGGGCTGGAGCTTCTCGTGGTTTGAGGCCTGGCTTGCTCCACCCCCTGCTCTTGAGATTCTCCCGTATGTGGGCTGGATTTTGGCTGCCTTTTGGGCTGGAGATTCTCGTGGTTTGAGGCCTGGCTTGCTCCACCCCCTGCTCTTGATATTCTCCTGGATGTGGGCTGGATTTTGGCTGCCTTTTGGGCTGGAGCTTCTCGTGGTTTGAGGCCTGGCTTGCTCCACCCCCTGCTCTTGATATTCTCCTGGATGTGGGCTGGATTTTGGCTGCCTTTTGGGCTGGAGCTTCTCGTGGTTTGAGGTCTGGCTTGCTCCACCCCCTGCTCTTGAGATTCTCCCGGATGTGGGCTGCATTTTGGCTGCTTTTTGGGCTGGAGCTTCTCGTGGTTTGAGGCCTGGCTTGCTCCACCCCCTGCTCTTGAGATTCTCCCGGATGTGGCCTGCATTTTGGCTGCCTTTTGGGCTGGAGCTTCTCGTGGTTTGAGGCCTGGCTTGCTCCACCCCCTGCTCTTGATATTCTCCTGGATGTGGGCTGGATTTTGGCTGCCTTTTGGGCTGGAGCTTCTCGTGGTTTGAGGCCTGGCTTGCTCCACCCCCTGCTCTTGAGATTCTCCCGGATGTGGGCTGCATTTTGGCTGTATTTTGGGCTGGATCTTCTCGAGGTTTAAGGCATGGCTTTTTCCACCCCCTGCTCTTGAGATTCTCCCGGATGTGGGCTGGATTTTGGCTGCCTTTAGGGCTGGAGCTTCTCGTGGTTTGAGGCCTGGCTTGCTCCACCCCCTGCTCTTGAGATTCTCCCGGATGTGGGCTGCATTTTGGCTGCCTTTTGGGCTGGAGCTTCTCGAGGTTTGAGGCCTGGCTTGCTCCACCCCCTGCTCTTGAGATTCTCCGGGAGGTGGGCTGGATTTTGGCTGCATTTTGGTCTGGAGCTTGTCGTGGTTTGAGGCCTGGCTTGCTCCACCCCCTGCTCTTGAGATTCTCCCAGATGTGGGCTGGATTTTGGCTGCTTTTTGGTATGGAGCTTCTCGTGGTTTGAGGCCTGCCTTGCTCCACCCCCTGCTCTTGAGATTCTCCCGGATGTGGGCTGGAGTTTGGCTGCATTTTGGCCTATAGCTTCTGGAGGTTTGAGGCCTGGCTTGCTCCACATCCTGCTCTTGAGATTCTCCCGGATGTGGGCTGCATTTTGGCTGCCTTTTCGGCTGGAGCTTCTTGTGGTTTGAGGCCTGGCTTGCTCCACCCCCTGCTCTTGAGATTCTCCTGGATGTGGCCTGCATTTTGGCTGCCTTTTGGGCTGGAGCTTCTCGTGGTTTGAGGCCTGGCTTGCTCCACCCCCTGCTCTTGAGATTCTCCCGGATGTGGCCTGCATTTTGGCTGCCTTTTGGGCTGGAGCTTCTCGTGGTTTGAGGCCTGGCTTGCTCCACCCCCTGCTCTTGATATTCTTCCGGATGTGGGCTGGATTTTGGCTGCCTTTTGGGCTGGAGCTTCCGTGGTTTGAGGCCTGGCTTGCTCCACCCCCTGCTCTTGAGATTCTCCCGGATGTGGGCTGCAGTTTGGCTGCCTTTTGGGCTGGAGCTTCTCGTGGTTTGAGGCCTGGCTTGCTCCACCCCCTGCTCTTTAGATTCTCCCGGATGTGGGCTGCAGTTTGGCTGCCTTTTGGGCTGGAGCTTCTCGTGGTTTGAGGCCTGGCTTGCTCCACCCCCTGCTCTTGAGATTCTCCCGGATGTGGGCTGCATTTTGGCTGTATTTTGGGCTGGATCTTTTCGAGGTTTAAGGCATGGCTTTCTCCACCCCCGGCTCTTGATATTCTCCCATATGTGGGCTGCATTTTGGCTGCCTTTTGGGCTGGAGCTTCTCGTGGTTTGAGGCCTGGCTTGCTCCACCCCCTGCTCTTGAGATTCTCCCGGATGTGGGCTGCAGTTTGGCTGCGTTTTGGGCTGGAGCTTCTCGTGGTTTGAGGCCTGGCTTGCTCCACCCCCTGCTCTTGAGATTCTCCCGGATGTGGGCTGCAGTTTGGCTGCCTTCTGGGCTGGAGCTTCTCGTGGTTTGAGGCCTGGCTTGCTCCACCCCCTGCTCTTGAGATTCTCCCAGATGTGGGCTGCATTTTGGCTGCTTTTTGGGCTGGAGCTTCTCGTGGTTTGAGGCCTGGCTTGCTCCACCCCCTGCTCTTGATATTCTCCTGGATGTAGCCTGCATTTTGGCTGCCTTTTGGGCTGGATCTTCTCGTGGTTTGAGGCCTGGCTTGCTCCACCCCCTGCTCTTGATATTCTCCAAGAGGTGGGCTGCATTTTGGCTGCCTTTTGGGCTGGAGCTTCTCGTGGTTTGAGGCCTGGCTTGCTCCACCCCCTGCTCTTGAGATTCTCCCGGATGTGGGCTGCATTTTGGCTGTCTTTTGGGCTGCAACTTCTCGTGGTTTAAGACATGGCTTTTTCCACCCCCCTGCTCTTGATATTCTCCCATATGTTGGCTGCATTTTGGCTGATACTTGGGCTGGAGATTCTCGTGGTTTGAGGCCTGTCTTGCTCCACCCCCTGCTCTTGATATTCTCCTGGATGTGGGCTGAATTTTGGCTGCATTTTGGGCTGGAGTTTCTCGTGGTTTGAGGCCTGGCTTGCTCCACCCCCTGCTCTTGAGATTCTCCCGGATGTGGGCTGCATTTTGGCTGCCTTTTGGACTGGAGGTTTTCGAGGTTTGAGGCCTGGCTTGCTCCACCCCCTGCTCTTGAGATTTTCTCAGATGTGGGCTGTATATTGGCTGCCTTTTGGACTGGATGTTTTCGAGGTTTGAGGCCTGGCTTGCTCCACCCCCTGCTCTAGATATTCTCCCGGATGTGGGCTGCATTTTGGCTGCCTTTTGGGCTGGAGCTTCTCGAGGTTTGAGGCCTGGCTTGCTCCAGCCCCTGCTCTTGAGATTCTCCCGGATGTGGGCTGGATTTTGGCTGCCTTTGGGGCTGTAGCTTCTCGTGGTTTGAGGCCTGGCTTGCTCCACCCCCTGCTCTTGAGATTCTCCCGGAGGTGGGCTGGATTTTGGCTCATATTTGGGCTGGAGCTTCTCGTGGTTTGAGGCCTGGCTTCCCCCACCCCCTGCTCTTGAGATTCTCCCGCATGTGGGCTGGATTTTGGCTGCCTTTTGGGCTGGAGGTTTTCGAGGTTTGAGGCCTGGCTTGCTCCACCCCCTGCTCTTGAGATTCTCCCGGATGTGGGTAGGATTTTGGCTGGATTTTTGCCTGGAGCTTCTCGTGGTTTGAGGCCTGGCTTACTCCAACCCCTTCTCTTGAGATTCTCCCGGATGTGGGCTGCATTTTGGGCTGGAGCTTCTCGTGGTTTGAGGCCTGGCTTCCCCCACCCCCTGCTCTTGAGATTCTCCCGCATGTGGGCTGCATTTTGGCTGCCTTTTGGGCTGGAGCTTCTCGTGGTTTGAGGCCTGGCTTGCTCCACCCCCTGCTCTTGATATTCTCCCGGATGTGCGCTGCATTTTGGCTGCCATTTGGGCTGGAGCTTCTCGTGGTTTGAGGCCTGGCTTGCTCCACCCCCTGCTCTTGAGATTCTCCCGCACGTGGGCTTCATTTGGGCTGCATTTTGGCTGCCTTTTGGGCTGGAGCTTCTCGTGGTTTGAGGCCTGGCTTGCTCCACCCCCTGCTCTTGAGATTCTCCCGGATGTGGGCTGCATTTTGGCTGCATTTTGGGCTGGAGCTTCTCGTGGTTTGAGGCCTGGCTTGCTCCACCCCCTGCTCTTGAGATTCTCCCGGATGTGCGCTGCATTTTGGCTGCCTTTTTGGGGTGGAACTTCTCGTGGTTTGAGGCCTGGCTTGCTCCACCCCCTGCTCTTGAGATTCTCCCAGATGTGGGCTGGATTTTGGATGCCTATTGGGCTGGAGCTTCTCTAGGTTGGAGGCCTGGCTTGCTCCACCCCCTGCTCTTGATATTCTCCCTGATGTGGCCTGCATTTTTGCTGCCATTTTGGGGTGGAACTTCTCATGGTTTGAGGCCTGGCTTGCTCCACCCCCTGCTCTTGAGATTCTCCCGGAGGTGGGCTGGATTTTGGCTGCCTTTTGGGCTGGAGCTTCTCGTGGTTTGAGGCCTGGCTTGCTCCACCCCCTGCTCTTGAGATTCTCCCAGATGTGGGCTGGATTTTGGCTGCCTATTGGGCTGGAGCTTCTCTAGGTTGGAGGCCTGGCTTGCTCCACCCCCTGCTCTTGAGATTCTCCCAGATGTGGGCTGCATTTTGCCTGATTCTTGGGCTGGAGCTTCTTGTGGTTTGAGGCCTGGCTTGCTCCACCCCCTGCTCTTGAGATTCTCCGGGAGGTGGGCTGGATTTTGGCTGCCTTTTGGGCTGGAGCTTCTCGTGGTTTGAGGCCTGTCTTGCTCCACCCCCTGCTCTTGAGATTCTCCCGGATGTGGGCTGGATTTTGGCTGCCTTTTGGGCTGGAGCTTCTCGAGGTTTGAGGCCTGGCTTGCTCCAGCCCCTGCTCTTGAGATTCTCCCGGATGTGGGCTGGATTTTGGCTAATATTTGGGCTGGAGCTTCTCGTGGTTTGAGGCCTGGCTTGCTCCACCCCCTGCTCTTGATATTCTCCCGGAGGTGGGCTGCATTTTGGCTGCCTTTTGGGCTGGAGGTTTTCGAGGTTTGAGGCCTGGCTTGCTCCACCCCCTGCTCTTGAGTTTCTCCCGGATGTGGGTAGGATTTTGGCTGGATTTTTGACTGGAGCTTCTCGTGGTTTGAGGCTTGGCTTGCTCCAACCCCTGCTCTTGAGATTCTCCCGGATGTGGGCTGGATTTTGGCTGCCTTTTGGGCTGGAGCTTCTCGTGGTTTGAGGCCTGGCTTGCTCCACCCCCTGCTCTTGAGATTCTCCCGGATATGGGCTGGATTTTGGCTTCCTTTTGGGCTGGAGCTTCTCGTGGTTTGAGGCCTGGCTTGCTCCACCCCCTGCTCTTGAGATTCTCCCGGATGTGAGCTGCATTTTGGCTGCTTTTGGGCTGGAGCTTCTCGTGGTTTGAGGCCTGGCTTGCTCCACCCCCTGCTCTTGAGATTCTCCTGGATGTGGCCTGCATTTTGGCTGCATTTTGGGCTGGAGCTTATCGTGGTTTGAGGCCTGGCTTTCTCCACCCCCTGCTCTTGAGATTCTCCCGCATGTGGACTGGATTTTGGCTGCCTTTTGGGCTGGAGGTTTTCGAGGTTTGAGGCCTGGCTTGCTCCACCCCCTGCTCTTGATATTCTCCCGGATGTGCGCTGCATTTTGGCTGCCTTTTGGGCTGGAGCTTCTCGAGGTTTGAGGCCTGGCTTGCTCCAGCCCCTGCTCTTGAGATTCTCCCGGATGTGGGCTGGAATTTGGCTGCTTTTTGGTCTGGAGCTTCTCGTGGTTTGAGGCCTGGCTTGCTCCACCCCCTGCTCTTGAGATTCTCCCGGATGTGGGCTGGATTTTGGCTGCATTTTGGCCTATAGCTTCTAGAGGTTTGAGGCCTGGCTTGCTCCACCCCCTGCTCTTGAGATTCTCCCGGATATGGGCTGGATTTTGGCTGCATTTTGGGCTGGAGCTTCTCGTGGTTTGAGGCCTGCCTTGCTCCACCCCCTGCTCTTGAGATTCTCCCGGATGTGGGCTGGATTTTGGCTGCCTTTTGGGCTGGAGCTTCTCGTGGTTTGAGGCCTGGTTTGCTCCACCCCCTGCTCTTGATATTCTCCCGGATGTGGGCTGGATTTTGGCTGCCTTTTGGTCTGGAGCTTCTCGTGGTTTGAGGCCTGGCTTGCTCCACCCCCTGCTCTTGAGATTCTCCCAGATGTGGGCTGGATTTTGGCTGCTTTTTGGTCTGGAGCTTCTCGTGGTTTGAGGCCTGGCTTGCTCCACCCCCTGCTCTTGAGATTCTCCCGGATGTGGGCTGGATTTTGGCTGCATTTTGGCCTATAGCTTCTGGAGGTTTGAGGCCTGGCTTGCTCCACCCCCTGCTCTTGAGATTCTCCCGGATATGGGCTGGATTTTGGCTGCCTTTTGGGCTGGAGCTTCTCGTGGTTTGAGGCCTGGCTTGCTCCACCCCCTGCTCTTGAGATTCTCCCGGATGTGGGCTGCATTTTGGCTGCCTTTTGGGCTGGAGCTTCTCGTGGTTTGAGGCCTGGCTTGCTCCACCCCCTGCTCTTGATATTCTCCTGGATGTGGGCTGCATTTTGGCTGCCTTTTGGGCTGGAGCTTCTCGTGGTTTGAGGCCTGGCTTGCTCCACCCCCTGCTCTTGAGATTCTCCCGGATGTGGGCTGCATTTTGGCTGCCTTTTGGGCTGGAGCTTCTCGTGGTTTGAGGCCTGGCTTGCTCCACCCCCTGCTCTTGAGATTCTCCCGGACATGGGCTGCATTTTGGCTTCCTTTTGGGCTGGAGCTTCTCGTGGTTTGAGGCCTGGCTTGCTCCACCCCCTGCTCTTGAGGTTCTCCCGGATGTGGGCTGCATTTTGGCTGCTTTTGGGCTGGAGCTTCTCGTGGTTTGAGGCCTGGCTTGCTCCACCCCCTGCTCTTGAGATTCTCCTGGATGTGGCCTGCATTTTGGCTGCCTTTTGGGCTGGAGCTTCTTGTGGTTTGAGGCCTGGCTTGCTCCACCCCCTGCTCTTGAGATTCTCCCAGATGTGGGCTGCATTTTGGCTGCCTTTTGGACTGGATTTTTTCGAGGTTTGAGGCCTGGCTTGCTCCACCCCCTGCTCTAGATATTCTCCCGGATGTGGGCTGCATTTTGGCTGCCTTTTGGGCTGGAGCTTCTCGTGGTTTGAGGCCTGGCTTGCTCCACCCCCTGCTCTTGAGATTCTCCCGGATGTGGGCTGCATTTTGGCTAATATTTGGGCTGGAGCTTCTCGTGGTTTGAGGCCTGGCTTGCTCCACCCCCTGCTCTTGAGATTCTCCCGGATGTGGGTAGGATTTTGGCTGGATTTTTGCCTGGAGCTTCTCGTGGTTTGAGGCCTGGCTTACTCCAACCCCTGCTCTTGAGATTCTCCCAGATGTGGGCTGCATTTTGGCTGCATTTTGGGCTGGAGCTTCTCGTGGTTTGAGGCCTGGCTTGCTCCACCCCCTGCTCTTGAGATTCTCCCGGATGTGGGCTGGATTTTGGCTGCCTTTTGGGCTGGAGCTTCTCGTGGTTTGAGGCCTGGCTTGTTCCACCCCCTGCTCTTGAGATTCTCCCAGATGTGGGCTGCATTTTGGCTGCCTTTTGGGCTGGAGCTTCTCGTGGTTTGAGGCCTGGCTTGCTCCACCCCCTGCTCTTGAGATTCTCCCGTATGTGGGCTGGATTTTGGCTGCCTTTTGGGCTGGAGATTCTCGTGGTTTGAGGCCTGGCTTGCTCCACCCCCTGCTCTTGATATTCTCCTGGATGTGGGCTGGATTTTGGCTGCCTTTTGGGCTGGAGCTTCTCGCGGTTTGAGGCCTGGCTTGCTCCACCCCCTGCTCTTGATATTCTCCTGGATGTGGGCTGGATTTTGGCTGCCTTTTGGGCTGGAGCTTCTCGTGGTTTGAGGTCTGGCTTGCTCCACCCCCTGCTCTTGAGATTCTCCCGGATGTGGGCTGCATTTTGGCTGCTTTTTGGGCTGGAGCTTCTCGTGGTTTGAGGCCTGGCTTGCTCCACCCCCTGCTCTTGAGATTCTCCCGGATGTGGCCTGCATTTTGGCTGCCTTTTGGGCTGGAGCTTCTCGTGGTTTGAGTCCTGGCTTGCTCCACCCCCTGCTCTTGATATTCTCCTGGATGTGGGCTGGATTTTGGCTGCCTTTTGGGCTGGAGCTTCTCGTGGTTTGAGGCCTGGCTTGCTCCACCCCCTGCTCTTGAGATTCTCCCGGATGTGGGCTGCATTTTGGCTGTATTTTGGGCTGGATCTTCTCGAGGTTTAAGGCATGGCTTTTTCCACCCCCTGCTCTTGAGATTCTCCCGGATGTGGGCTGGATTTTGGCTGCCTTTAGGGCTGGAGCTTCTCGTGGTTTGAGGCCTGGCTTGCTCCACCCCCTGCTCTTGAGATTCTCCCGGATGTGGGCTGCATTTTGGCTGCCTTTTGGGCTGGAGCTTCTCGAGGTTTGAGGCCTGGCTTGCTCCACCCCCTGCTCTTGAGATTCTCCGGGAGGTGGGCTGGATTTTGGCTGCATTTTGGTCTGGAGCTTGTCGTGGTTTGAGGCCTGGCTTGCTCCACCCCCTGCTCTTGAGATTCTCCCAGATGTGGGCTGGATTTTGGCTGCTTTTTGGTATGGAGCTTCTCGTGGTTTGAGGCCTGGCTTGCTCCAACCCCTGCTCTTGAGATTCTCCCGGATGTGGGCTGGAGTTTGGCTGCATTTTGGCCTATAGCTTCTGGAGGTTTGAGGCCTGGCTTGCTCCACATCCTGCTCTTGAGATTCTCCCGGATGTGGGCTGCATTTTGGCTGCCTTTTCGGCTGGAGCTTCTTGTGGTTTGAGGCCTGGCTTGCTCCACCCCCTGCTCTTGAGATTCTCCTGGATGTGGCCTGCATTTTGGCTGCCTTTTGGGCTGGAGCTTCTCGTGGTTTGAGGCCTGGCTTGCTCCACCCCCTGCTCTTGAGATTCTCCCGGATGTGGCCTGCATTTTGGCTGCCTTTTGGGCTGGAGCTTCTCGTGGTTTGAGGCCTGGCTTGCTCCACCCCCTGCTCTTGATATTCTTCCGGATGTGGGCTGGATTTTGGCTGCCTTTTGGGCTGGAGCTTCCGTGGTTTGAGGCCTGGCTTGCTCCACCCCCTGCTCTTGAGATTCTCCCGGATGTGGGCTGCAGTTTGGCTGCCTTTTGGGCTGGAGCTTCTCGTGGTTTGAGGCCTGGCTTGCTCCACCCCCTGCTCTTGAGATTCTCCCGGATGTGGGCTGCAGTTTGGCTGCCTTTTGGGCTGGAGCTTCTCCTGGTTTGAGGCCTGGCTTGCTCCACCCCCTGCTCTTGAGATTCTCCCGGATGTGGGCTGCATTTTGGCTGTATTTTGGGCTGGATCTTTTCGAGGTTTAAGGCATGGCTTTCTCCACCCCCGGCTCTTGATATTCTCCCATATGTGGGCTGCATTTTGGCTGCCTTTTGGGCTGGAGCTTCTCGTGGTTTGAGGCCTGGCTTGCTCCACCCCCTGCTCTTGAGATTCTCCCGGATGTGGGCTGCAGTTTGGCTGCGTTTTGGGCTGGAGCTTCTCGTGGTTTGAGGCCTGGCTTGCTCCACCCCCTGCTCTTGAGATTCTCCCGGATGTGGGCTGCAGTTTGGCTGCCTTCTGGGCTGGAGCTTCTCGTGGTTTGAGGCCTGGCTTGCTCCACCCCCTGCTCTTGAGATTCTCCCAGATGTGGGCTGCATTTTGGCTGCTTTTTGGTCTGGAGCTTCTCGTGGTTTGAGGCCTGTCTTGCTCCACCCCCTGCTCTTGATATTCTCCTGGATGTGGCCTGCATTTTGGCTGCCTTTTGGGCTGGAGCTTCTCGTGGTTTGAGGCCTGGCTTGCTCCACCCCCTGCTCTTGAGATTCTCCCGGATGTGGGCTGCATTTTGGCTGCATTTTGGGCTGGAGCTTCTCGTGGTTTGAGGCCTGGCTTGCTCCACCCCCTGCTCTTGATATTCTCCTGGATGTAGCCTGCATTTTGGCTGCCTTTTGGACTGGAGGTTTTCGAGGTTTGAGGCCTGGCTTGCTCCACCCCCTGCTCTTGAGATTTTCTCAGATGTGGGCTGTATATTGGCTGCCTTTTGGACTGGATGTTTTCGAGGTTTGAGGCCTGGCTTGCTCCACCCCCTGCTCTAGATATTCTCCCGGATGTGGGCTGCATTTTGGCTGCCTTTTGGGCTGGAGCTTCTCGAGGTTTGAGGCCTGGCTTGCTCCAGCCCCTGCTCTTGAGATTCTCCCGGATGTGGGCTGGATTTTGGCTGCCTTTGGGGCTGTAGCTTCTCGTGGTTTGAGGCCTGGCTTGCTCCACCCCCTGCTCTTGAGATTCTCCCGGAGGTGGGCTGGATTTTGGCTCATATTTGGGCTGGAGCTTCTCGTGGTTTGAGGCCTGGCTTGCTCCACCCCCTGCTCTTGATATTCTCCCGGATGTGGGCTGCATTTTGGCTGCATTTTGGGCTGGAGCTTCTCGTGGTTTGAGCCCTGGCTTCCCCCACCCCCTGCTCTTGAGATTCTCCCGCATGTGGGCTGGATTTTGGCTGCCTTTTGGGCTGGAGGTTTTCGAGGTTTGAGGCCTGGCTTGCTCCACCCCCTGCTCTTGAGATTCTCCCGGATGTGGGTAGGATTTTGGCTGGATTTTTGCCTGGAGCTTCTCGTGGTTTGAGGCCTGGCTTACTCCAACCCCTTCTCTTGAGATTCTCCCGGATGTGGGCTGCATTTTGGGCTGGAGCTTCTCGTGGTTTGAGGCCTGGCTTCCCCCACCCCCTGCTCTTGAGATTCTCCCGCATGTGGGCTGCATTTTGGCTGCCTTTTGGGCTGGAGCTTCTCGTGGTTTGAGGCCTGGCTTGCTCCACCCCCTGCTCTTGATATTCTCCCGGATGTGCGCTGCATTTTGGCTGCATTTTGGCTGCCTTTTGGGCTGGAGCTTCTCGTGGTTTGAGGCCTGGCTTGCTCCACCCCCTGCTCTTGAGATTCTCCCGGATGTGGGCTGCATTTTGGCTGCATTTTGGGCTGGAGCTTCTCGTGGTTTGAGGCCTGGCTTGCTCCACCCCCTGCTCTTGAGATTCTCCCGGATGTGCGCTGCATTTTGGCTGCCTTTTTGGGGTGGAACTTCTCGTGGTTTGAGGCCTGGCTTGCTCCACCCCCTGCTCTTGAGATTCTCCCAGATGTGGGCTGGATTTTGGCTGCCGATTGGGCTGGAGCTTCTCTAGGTTGGAGGCCTGGCTTGCTCCACCCCCTGCTCTTGATATTCTCCCTGATGTGGCCTGCATTTTTGCTGCCATTTTGGGGTGGAACTTCTCATGGTTTGAGGCCTGGCTTGCTCCACCCCCTGCTCTTGAGATTCTCCCGGAGGTGGGCTGGATTTTGGCTGCCTTTTGGGCTGGAGCTTCTCGTGGTTTGAGGCCTGGCTTGCTCCACCCCCTGCTCTTGAGATTCTCCCAGATGTGGGCTGGATTTTGGCTGCCTATTGGGCTGGAGCTTCTCTAGGTTGGAGGCCTGGCTTGCTCCACCCCCTGCTCTTGAGATTCTCCCAGATGTGGGCTGCATTTTGCCTGATTCTTGGGCTGGAGCTTCTTGTGGTTTGAGGCCTGGCTTGCTCCACCCCCTGCTCTTGAGATTCTCCGGGAGGTGGGCTGGATTTTGGCTGCCTTTTGGGCTGGAGCTTCTCGTGGTTTGAGGCCTGTCTTGCTCCACCCCCTGCTCTTGAGATTCTCCCGGATGTGGGCTGGATTTTGGCTGCCTTTTGGGCTGGAGCTTCTCGAGGTTTGAGGCCTGGCTTGCTCCACCCCCTGCTCTTGATATTCTCCCGGAGGTGGGCTGCATTTTGGCTGCCTTTTGGGCTGGAGCTTCTCGTGGTTTGAGGCCTGGCTTCCCCCACCCCCTGCTCTTGAGATTCTCCCGGATGTGGGCTGCATTTTGGCTGCCTTTTGGGCTGGAGGTTTTCGAGGTTTGAGGCCTGGCTTGCTCCACACCCTGCTCGTGAGTTTCTCCCGGATGTGGGTAGGATTTTGGCTGGATTTTTGACTGGAGCTTCTCGTGGTTTGAGGCTTGGCTTGCTCCACCCCCTGCTCTTGAGATTCTCCCGGATGTGGGCTGCATTTTGGCTGCCTTTTGGGCTGGAGCTTCTCGTGGTTTGAGGCCTGGCTTGCTCCACCCCCTGCTCTTGAGATTCTCCCGGATATGGGCTGGATTTTGGCTTCCTTTTGGGCTGGAGCTTCTCGTGGTTTGAGGCCTGGCTTGCTCCACCCCCTGCTCTTGAGATTCTCCCGGATGTGAGCTGCATTTTGGCTGCTTTTGGGCTGGAGCTTCTCGTGGTTTGAGGCCTGGCTTGCTCCACCCCCTGCTCTTGAGATTCTCCTGGATGTGGCCTGCATTTTGGCTGCATTTTGGGCTGGAGCTTATCGTGGTTTGAGGCCTGGCTTTCTCCACCCCCTGCTCTTGAGATTCTCCCGCATGTGGACTGGATTTTGGCTGCCTTTTGGGCTGGAGGTTTTCGAGGTTTGAGGCCTGGCTTGCTCCACCCCCTGCTCTTGATATTCTCCCGGATGTGCGCTGCATTTTGGCTGCCTTTTGGGCTGGAGCTTCTCGAGGTTTGAGGCCTGGCTTGCTCCAGCCCCTGCTCTTGAGATTCTCCCGGATGTGGGCTGGATTTTGGCTGCCTTTTGGTCTGGAGCTTCTCGTGGTTTGAGGCCTGGCTTGCTCCACCCCCTGCTCTTGAGATTCTCCCAGATGTGGGCTGGAATTTGGCTGCTTTTTGGTCTGGAGCTTCTCGTGGTTTGAGGCCTGGCTTGCTCCACCCCCTGCTCTTGAGATTCTCCCGGATGTGGGCTGGATTTTGGCTGCATTTTGGCCTATAGCTTCTGGAGGTTTGAGGCCTGGCTTGCTCCACCCCCTGCTCTTGAGATTCTCCCGGATATGGGCTGGATTTTGGCTGCATTTTGGGCTGGAGCTTCTCGTGGTTTGAGGCCTGCCTTGCTCCACCCCCTGCTCTTGAGATTCTCCCGGATGTGGCCTGCATTTTGGCTGCCTTTTGGGCTGGAGCTTCTCGTGGTTTGAGGCCTGGCTTGCTCCACCCCCTGCTCTTGATATTCTCCCGGATGTGGGCTGGATTTTGGCTGCCTTTTGGTCTGGAGCTTCTCGTGGTTTGAGGCCTGGCTTGCTCCACCCCCTGCTCTTGAGATTCTCCCAGATGTGGGCTGGATTTTGGCTGCTTTTTGGTCTGGAGCTTCTCGTGGTTTGAGGCCTGGCTTGCTCCACCCCCTGCTCTTGAGATTCTCCCGGATGTGGGCTGGATTTTGGCTGCATTTTGGCCTATAGCTTCTGGAGGTTTGAGGCCTGGCTTGCTCCACCCCCTGCTCTTGAGATTCTCCCGGATATGGGCTGGATTTTGGCTGCCTTTTGGGCTGGAGCTTCTCGTGGTTTGAGGCCTGGCTTGCTCCACCCCCTGCTCTTGAGATTCTCCCGGATGTGGGCTGCATTTTGGCTGCCTTTTGGGCTGGAGCTTCTCGTGGTTTGAGGCCTGGCTTGCTCCACCCCCTGCTCTTGATATTCTCCTGGATGTGGGCTGCATTTTGGCTGCCTTTTGGGCTGGAGCTTCTCGTGGTTTGAGGCCTGGCTTGCTCCACCCCCTGCTCTTGAGATTCTCCCGGATGTGGGCTGCATTTTGGCTGCCTTTTGGGCTGGAGCTTCTCGTGGTTTGAGGCCTGGCTTGCTCCACCCCCTGCTCTTGATATTCTCCCGGATGTGGGCTGCATTTTGGCTGCCTTTTGGGCTGGAGCTTCTCGTGGTTTGAGGCCTGGCTTGCTCCACCCCCTGCTCTTGATATTCTCCCGGATGTGGGCTGGATTTTGGCTGCATTTTGGGCTGGAGCTTCTCGTGGTTTGAGGCCTGGCTTGCTCCAACCCCTGCTCTTGAGATTCTCCCGGATGTGGGCTGGATTTTGGCTGCATTTTGGGCTGGAGCTTCTCGTGGTTTGAGGCCTGGCTTGCTCCACCCCCTGCTCTTGAGATTCTCCTGGATGTAGCCTGCATTTTGGCTGCCTTTTGGGCTGGAGCTTCTCGTGGTTTGAGGCCTGTCTTGCTCCACCCCCTGCTCTTGATATTCTCCCAGAGGTGGGCTGCATTTTGGCTGCCTTTTGGGCTGGAGCTTCTCGTGGTTTGAGGCCTGGCTTGCTCCAACCCCTGCTCTTGAGATTCTCCCGGATGTGGGCTGCATTTTGGCTGTCTTTTGGGCTGCATCTTCTCGTGGTTTAAGGCATGGCTTTCTCCACCCCCCTGCTCTTGATATTCTCCCATATGTTGGCTGCATTTTGGCTGATACTTGGGCTGGAGCTTCTCGTGGTTTGAGGCCTGGCTTGCTCCACCCCCTGCTCTTGAGATTCTCCCGGATATGGGCTGGATTTTGGCTGCCTTTTGGGCTGGAGCTTCTCGTGGTTTGAGGCCTGGCTTGCTCCACCCCCTGCTCTTGAGATTCTCCCGGATGTGGGCTGGATTTTGGCTGCCTATTGGGCTGGAGCTTCTCTAGGTTGGAGGCCTGGCTTGCTCCACCCCCTGCTCTTGAGATTCTCCCAGATGTGGGCTGCATTTTGCCTGATTCTTGGGCTGGAGCTTCTTGTGGTTTGAGGCCTGGCTTGCTCCACCCCCTGCTCTTGAGATTCTCCGGGAGGTGGGCTGGATTTTGGCTGCCTTTTGGGCTGGAGCTTCTCGTGGTTTGAGGCCTGTCTTGCTCCACCCCCTGCTCTTGAGATTCTCCCGGATGTGGGCTGGATTTTGGCTGCCTTTTGGGCTGGAGCTTCTCGAGGTTTGAGGCCTGGCTTGCTCCAGCCCCTGCTCTTGAGATTCTCCCGGATGTGGGCTGGATTTTGGCTAATATTTGGGCTGGAGCTTCTCGTGGTTTGAGGCCTGGCTTGCTCCACCCCCTGCTCTTGATATTCTCCCGGAGGTGGGCTGCATTTTGGCTGCCTTTTGGGCTGGAGCTTCTCGTGGTTTGAGGCCTGGCTTCCCCCACCCCCTGCTCTTGAGATTCTCCCGGATGTGGGCTGCATTTTGGCTGCCTTTTGGCCTGGAGGTTTTCGAGGTTTGAGGCCTGGCTTGCTCCACCCCCTGCTCTTGAGTTTCTCCCGGATGTGGGTAGGATTTTGGCTGGATTTTTGACTGGAGCTTCTCGTGGTTTGAGGCTTGGCTTGCTCCACCCCCTGCTCTTGAGATTCTCCCGGATGTGGGCTGGATTTTGGCTGCCTTTTGGGCTGGAGCTTCTCGTGGTTTGAGGCCTGGCTTGCTCCACCCCCTGCTCTTGAGATTCTCCCGGATATGGGCTGGATTTTGGCTTCCTTTTGGGCTGGAGCTTCTCGTGGTTTGAGGCCTGGCTTGCTCCACCCCCTGCTCTTGAGATTCTCCCGGATGTGAGCTGCATTTTGGCTGCCTTTTGGGCTGGAGCTTCTCGTGGTTTGAGGCCTGGCTTGCTCCACCCCCTGCTCTTGAGATTCTCCTGGATGTGGCCTGCATTTTGGCTGCATTTTGGGCTGGAGCTTATCGTGGTTTGAGGCCTGGCTTTCTCCACCCCCTGCTCTTGAGATTCTCCCGCATGTGGACTGGATTTTGGCTGCCTTTTGGGCTGGAGGTTTTCGAGGTTTGAGGCCTGGCTTGCTCCACCCCCTGCTCTTGATATTCTCCCGGATGTGCGCTGCATTTTGGCTGCCTTTTGGGCTGGAGCTTCTCGAGGTTTGAGGCCTGGCTTGCTCCAGCCCCTGCTCTTGAGATTCTCCCGGATGTGGGCTGGATTTTGGCTGCCTTTTGGTCTGGAGCTTCTCGTGGTTTGAGGCCTGGCTTGCTCCACCCCCTGCTCTTGAGATTCTCCCAGATGTGGGCTGGAATTTGGCTGCTTTTTGGTCTGGAGCTTCTCGTGGTTTGAGGCCTGGCTTGCTCCACCCCCTGCTCTTGAGATTCTCCCGGATGTGGGCTGGATTTTGGCTGCATTTTGGCCTATAGCTTCTGGAGGTTTGAGGCCTGGCTTGCTCCACCCCCTGCTCTTGAGATTCTCCCGGATATGGGCTGGATTTTGGCTGCATTTTGGGCTGGAGCTTCTCGTGGTTTGAGGCCTGCCTTGCTCCACCCCCTGCTCTTGAGATTCTCCCGGATGTGGCCTGCATTTTGGCTGCCTTTTGGGCTGGAGCTTCTCGTGGTTTGAGGCCTGGCTTGCTCCACCCCCTGCTCTTGATATTCTCCCGGATGTGGGCTGGATTTTGGCTGCCTTTTGGTCTGGAGCTTCTCGTGGTTTGAGGCCTGGCTTGCTCCACCCCCTGCTCTTGAGATTCTCCCAGATGTGGGCTGGATTTTGGCTGCTTTTTGGTCTGGAGCTTCTCGTGGTTTGAGGCCTGGCTTGCTCCACCCCCTGCTCTTGAGATTCTCCCGGATGTGGGCTGGATTTTGGCTGCATTTTGGCCTATAGCTTCTGGAGGTTTGAGGCCTGGCTTGCTCCACCCCCTGCTCTTGAGATTCTCCCGGATATGGGCTGGATTTTGGCTGCATTTTGGGCTGGAGCTTCTCGTGGTTTGAGGCCTGCCTTGCTCCACCCCCTGCTCTTGAGATTCTCCCGGATGTGGCCTGCATTTTGGCTGCCTTTTGGGCTGGAGCTTCTCGTGGTTTGAGGCCTGGCTTGCTCCACCCCCTGCTCTTGATATTCTCCTGGATGTGGGCTGCATTTTGGCTGCCTTTTGGGCTGGAGCTTCTCGTGGTTTGAGGCCTGGCTTGCTCCAGCCCCTGCTCTTGAGATTCTCCCGGATGTGGGCTGGATTTTGGCTGCATTTTGGGCTGGAGCTTCTCGTGGTTTGAGGCCTGGCTTGCTCCAACCCCTGCTCTTGAGATTCTCCCGGATGTGGGCTGGATTTTGGCTGCATTTTGGGCTGGAGCTTCTCGTGGTTTGAGGCCTGGCTTGCTCCACCCCCTGCTCTTGAGATTCTCCTGGATGTAGCCTGCATTTTGGCTGCCTTTTGGGCTGCATCTTCTCGTGGTTTAAGGCATGGCTTTCTCCACCCCCCTGCTCTTGATATTCTCCCATATGTTGGCTGCATTTTGGCTGATACTTGGGCTGGAGCTTCTCGTGGTTTGAGGCCTGGCTTGCTCCACCCCCTGCTCTTGAGATTCTCCCGGATATGGGCTGGATTTTGGCTGCCTTTTGGGCTGGAGCTTCTTGTGGTTTGAGGCCTGGCTTGCTCCACCCCCTGCTCTTGAGATTTTCTCAGATGTGGGCTGCATTTTGGCTGCCTTTTGGACTGGATGTTTTCGAGGTTTGAGGCCTGGCTTGCTCCACCCCCTGCTCTAGATATTCTCCCGGATGTGGGCTGCATTTTGGCTGCCTTTTGGGCTGGAGCTTCTCGAGGTTTGAGGCCTGGCTTGCTCCAGCCCCTGCTCTTGAGATTCTCCCGGATGTGGGCTGGATTTTGGCTGCCTTTGGGGTTGGAGCTTCTCGTGGTTTGAGGCCTGGCTTGCTCCACCCCCTGCTCTTGAGATTCTCCCGGAGGTGGGCTGGAGTTTGGCTAATATTTGGGCTGGAGCTTCTCGTGGTTTGAGGCCTGGCTTGCTCCACCCCCTGCTCTTGATATTCTCCCGGATATGGGCTGCATTTTGGCTGCATTTTGGGCTTGAGCTTCTCGTGGTTTGAGGCCTGGCTTCCCCCACCCCCTGCTCTTGAGATTCTCCCGCATGTGGGCTGGATTTTGGCTGCCTTTTGGGCTGGAGGTTTTCGAGGTTTGAGGCCTGGCTTGCTCCACCCCCTGCTCTTGAGATTCTCCCGGATGTGGGTAGGATTTTGGCTGGATTTTTGCCTGGAGCTTCTCGTGGTTTGAGGCCTGGATTACTCCAACCCCTGCTCTTGAGATTCTCCCGGATGTGGGCTGCATTTTGGCTGCATTTTGGGCTGGAGCTTCTCGTGGTTTGAGGCCTGGCTTCCCCCACACCCTGCTCTTGAGATTCTCCCGCATGTGGGCTGCATTTTGGCTGCCTTTTGGGCTGGAGCTTCTCGTGGTTTGAGGCCTGGCTTGCTCCACCCCCTGCTCTTGAGATTCTCCCGGATGTGGGCTGCATTTGGGCTGCATTTTGGCTGCCTTTTGGGCTGTAGGTTCTCGTGGTTTGAGGCCTGGCTTGCTCCACCCCCTGCTCTTGAGATTCTCCTGGATGTGGCCTGTATTTTGGCTGCCTTTTGGGCTGGAGCTTCTCGTTTTTTGAGGCCTGGCTTGCTCCACCCCCTGCTCTTGAGATTCTCCCGGATGTGCGCTGCATTTTGGCTGCCTTTTTGGGGTGGAACTTCTCGTGGTTTGAGGCCTGGCTTGCTCCAGCCCCTGCTCTTGAGATTCTCCCGGATGTGGGCTGCATTTTGGCTGCCTTTTGGGATGGAGCTTCTCGTGGTTTGAGGCCTGGCTTGCTCCACCCCCTGCTCTTGAGATTCTCCGGGAGGTGGGCTGGATTTTGGCTAATATTTGGGCTGGAGCTTCTCGTGGTTTGAAGCCTGGCTTGCTCCACCCCCTGCTCTTGAGATTCTCCCGGATGTGGGCTGGATTTTGGCTAATATTTGGGCTGGAGCTTCTCGTGGTTTGAGGCCTGGCTTGCTCCACCCCCTGCTCTTGAGATTCTCCCGGATGTGGGCTGCATTTTGGCTGCATTTTGGGCTGGAGCTTCTCGTGGTTTGAGGCCTGGCTTCCCCCACCCCCTGCTCTTGAGATTCTCCCGCATGTGGGCTGGATGTTGGCTGCCTTTTGGGCTGGAGGTTTTCGAGGTTTGAGGCCTGGCTTGCTCCACCCCCTGCTCTTGAGATTCTCCCGGATGTGCGCTCCATTTTGGCTGCATTTTGGGCTGGAGCTTCTCGTGGTTTGAGGCCTGGCTTGCTCCACCCCCTGCTCTTGAGATTCTCCTGGATGTGGGCTGCATTTTGGCTGCCTTTTGGGCTGGAGCTTCTCGTGGTTTGAGGCCTGGCTTGCTCCACCCCCTGCTCTTGAGATTCTCCCAGAGGTGGGCTGAATTTTGGCTGCCTATTGGGCTGGAGCTTCTCGTGGTTTGAGGCCTGGCTTGCTCCACCCCCTGCTCTTGAGATTCTCCCGGACATGGGCTGGATTTTGGCTGCCTTTTGGGCTGGAGCTTCTCGTGGTTTGAGGCCTGGCTTCCCCCACACCCTGCTCTTGAGATTCTCCCGCATGTGGGCTGCATTTTGGCTGCCTTTTGGGCTGGAGCTTCTCGTGGTTTGAGGCCTGGCTTGCTCCACCCCCTGCTCTTGAGATTCTCCCGGAGGTGGTCTGCATTTTGGCTGCCATTTGGGCTGGAGCTTCTCGTGGTTTGAGGCCTGGCTTGCTCCACCCCCTGCTCTTGAGATTCTCCCGCACGTGGGCTGCATTTGGCCTGCATTTTGGCTGCCTTTTGGGCTGTAGGTTCTCGTGGTTTGAGGCCTGGCTTGCTCCACCCCCTGCTCTTGAGATTCTCCCGGATGTGGCCTGTATTTTGGCTGCCTTTTGGGCTGGAGCTTCTCGTGGTTTGAGGCCTGGCTTGCTCCACCCCCTGCTCTTGAGATTCTCCCGGATGTGCGCTGCATTTTGGCTGCCTTTTTGGGGTGGAACTTCTCGTGGTTTGAGGCCTGGCTTGCTCCACCCCCTGCTCTTGATATTCTCCCGGATTTGGGCTGCATTGTGGCTGCATTTTGGGCTGGAGCTTCTCGTGGTTTGAGGCCTGGCTTGCTCCAGCCCCTGCTCTTGAGATTCTCCCGGATGTGGGCTGCATTTTGGCTGCCTTTTGGGATGGAGCTTCTCGTGGTTTGAGGCCTGGCTTGCTCCACTCTCTGCTCTTGAGATTCTCCGGGAGGTGGGCTGGATTTTGGCTGCCTTTTGGGCTGGAGCTTCTCGTGGTTTGAGGCCTGGCTTGCTCCACCCCCTGCTCTTGAGATTCTCCCGGAGGTGGGCTGGATTTTGGCTAATATTTGGGCTGGAGCTTCTCGTGGTTTGAGGCCTGGCTTGCTCCACCCCCTGCTCTTGAGATTCTCCCGGATGTGGGCTGCATTTTGGCTGCCTTTTGGGATGGAGCTTCTCGTGGTTTGAGGCCTGGCTTGCTCCACCCCCTGCTCTTGAGATTCTCCCGGATGTGGGCTGCATTTTGGCTGCATTTTGGCCTATAGCTTCTGGAGGTTTGAGGCCTGGCTTGCTCCACCCCCTGCTCTTGAGATTCTCCCGGATATGGGCTGGATTTTGGCTGCATTTTGGGCTGGAGCTTCTCGTGGTTTGAGGCCTGTCTTGCTCCACCCCCTGCTCTTGAGATTCTCCCGGATGTGGGCTGCATTTTGGCTGCTTTTTGGGCTGGAGCTTCTCGTGGTTTGAGGCCTGTCTTGCTCCACCCCCTGCTCTTGAGATTCTCCCGGATGTGGGCTGCATTTTGGCTGCCTTTTGGGCTGGAGCTTCTCGTGGTTTGAGGCCTGGCTTGCTCCACCCCCTGCTCTTGATATTCTCCCGGATGTGGGCTGCATTTTGGCTGCTTTTTGGTCTGGAGCTTCTCGTGGTTTGAGGCCTGACTTGCTCCACCCCCTGCTCTTGAGATTCTCCCGGATGTGGGCTGCATTTTGGCTGCATTTTGGGCTGGAGCTTCTCGTGGTTTGAGGCCTGGCTTGCTCCACCCCCTGCTCTTGATATTCTCCTGGATGTGGGCTGGATTTTGGCTGCCTTTTGGGCTGGAGCTTCTCGTGGTTTGAGGCCTGGCTTGCTCCACCCCCTGCTCTTGAGATTCTCCCGGATGTGGGCTGCATTTTGGCTGTATTTTGGCTGTATTTTGGGCTGGATCTTCTCGAGGTTTAAGGCATGGCTTTCTCCACCCCCTGCTCTTGATATTTTCCCATATGTGGGCTGCATTTTGGCTGCCTTTTGGGCTGGAGCTTCTCGTGGTTTGAGGCCTGGCTTGCTCCACCCCCTGCTCTTGAGATTCTCCCGGATATGGGCTGGATTTTGGCTGACTTTTGGGCTGGAGCTTCTCGTGGTTTGAGGCCTGGATTGCTCCACCCCCTGCTCTTGAGATTCTCCCGGATGTGGGCTGCATTTTGGCTGCCTTTTGGGCTGGAGCTTCTCGTGGTTTGAGGCCTGTCTTGCTCCACCCCCTGCTCTTGAGATTCTCCCGGATGTGGGCTGCATTTTGGCTGCCTTTTGGGCTGGAGCTTCTCGTGGTTTGAGGCCTGGCTTGCTCCACCCCCTGCTCTTGAGATTCTCCTGGATGTGGGCTGCATTTTGGCTGCATTTTGGGCTGCATCTTCTCGTGGTTTAAGGCATGGCTTTCTCCACCCCCTGCTCTTGATATTCTCCCGGATGTGGGCTGCATTTTGGCTGCCTTTTTGGGGTGGAACTTCTCGTGGTTTGAGGCCTGGCTTGCTCCACCCCCTGCTCTTGAGATTCTCCCGGATGTGGGCTGCATTTTGGCTGCCTTTTGGGCTGGAGCTTCTCGTGGTTTGAGGCCTGGCTTGCTCCACCCCCTGCTCTTGAGATTCTCCAGGAGGTGGGCTGGATTTTGGCTGCCTTTTGGGCTGGAGCTTCTCGTGGTTTGAGGCCTGGCTTGCTCCACCCCCTGCTCTTGAGATTCTCACGGATGTGCGCTGCATTTTGGCTGCCTTTTTGGGGTGGAGCTTCTCGTGGTTTGAGGCCTGGCTTGCTCCACCCCCTGCTCTTGATATTCTCCCGGATGTGGGCTGTATTTTGCCTGATTCTTGGGCTGGAGTTTCTCGTGGTTTGAGGCCTGCCTTGCTCCAGCCCCTGCTCTTGAGATTCTCCCGGATGTGGGCTGCATTTTGGCTGCATTTTGGGCTGGAGCTTCTCGTGGTTTGGGGCCTGGCTTGCTCCAGCCCCTGCTCTTGAGATTCTCCCGGATGTGGGCTGCATTTTGGCTGCCTTTTGGGCTGGAGCTTCTCATGGTTTGAGTCCTGGCTTGCTCCAACCCCTGCTCTTGAGATTCTCCCAGATGTGGGCTGCATTGTGGCTGCATTTTGGGCTGGAGCTTCTCGTGGTTTGAGGCCTGGCTTGCTCCACCCCCTGCTCTTGAGATTCTCCAGGAGGTGGGCTGGATTTTGGCTGCCTTTTGGGCTGGAGCTTCTCGTGGTTTGAGGCCTGGCTTGCTCCACCCCCTGCTCTTGAGATTCTCCCGGAGGTGGGCTGGATTTTGGCTAATATTTGGGCTGGAGCTTCTCGTGGTTTGAGGCCTGGCTTGCTCCACCCCCTGCTCTTGATATTCTCCCGGAGGTGGGCTGCATTTTGGCTGCATTTTGGGCTGGAGCTTCTCGTGGTTTGAGGCCTGGCTTCCCCCACCCCCTGCTCTTGAGATTCTCCCGCATGTGGGCTGGATTTTGGCTGCCTTTTGGGCTGGAGGTTTTCGAGGTTTGAGGCCTGGCTTGCTCCACCCCCTGCTCTTGAGATTCTCCCGGATGTGCGCTGCATTTTGGCTGCCTTTTTGGGGTGGAACTTCTCGTGGTTTGAGGCCTGGCTTGCTCCACCCCCTGCTCTTGATATTCTCCCGGATGTGGGCTGTATTTTGCCTGATTCTTGGGCTGGAGTTTCTCGTGGTTTGAGGCCTGCCTTGCTCCAGCCCCTGCTCTTGAGATTCTCCCGGATGTGGCCTGCATTTTGGCTGCATTTTGGGCTGGAGCTTCTCGTGCTTTGGGGCCTGGCTTGCTCCAGCCCCTGCTCTTGAGATTCTCCCGGATGTGGGCTGCATTTTGGCTGCCTTTTGGGCTGGAGCTTCTCGTGGTTTGAGGCCTGGCTTGCTCCACCCCCTGCTCTTGAGATTCTCCGGGAGGTGGGCTGGATTTTGGCTCCCTTTTGGGCTGGAGCTTCTCGTGGTTTGAGGCCTGGCTTGCTCCACCCCCTGCTCTTGAGATTCTCCCGGATGTGGGCTGCATTTTGGCTGCCTTTTGGGCTGGAGCTTCTCATGGTTTGAGTCCTGGCTTGCTCCAACCCCTGCTCTTGAGATTCTCCCAGATGTGGGCTGCATTGTGGCTGCATTTTGGGCTGGAGCTTCTCGTGGTTTGAGCCCTGGCTTGCTCCACCCCCTGCTCTTGAGATTCTCCAGGAGGTGGGCTGGATTTTGGCTGCCTTTTGGGCTGGAGCTTCTCGTGGTTTGAGGCCTGGCTTGCTCCACCCCCTGCTCTTGAGATTCTCCCGGAGGTGGGCTGGATTTTGGCTAATATTTGGGCTGGAGCTTCTCGTGGTTTGAGGCCTGGCTTGCTCCACCCCCTGCTCTTGATATTCTCCCGGATGTGGGCTGCATTTTGGCTGCATTTTGGGCTGGAGCTTCTCGTGGTTTGAGGCCTGGCTTCCCCCACCCCCTGCTCTTGAGATTCTCCCGCATGTGGGCTGGATTTTGGCTGTCTTTTGGGCTGGAGGTTTTCGAGGTTTGAGGCCTGGCTTGCTCCACCCCCTGCTCTTGAGATTCTCCCAGATGTGCGCTGCATTTTGGCTGCCTTTTTGGGGTGGAACTTCTCGTGGTTTGAGGCCTGGCTTGCTCCACCCCCTGCTCTTGATATTCTCCCGGATGTGGGCTGTATTTTGCCTGATTCTTGGGCTGGAGTTTCTCGTGGTTTGAGGCCTGGCTTGCTCCAGCCCCTGCTCTTGAGATTCTCCCGGATGTGGGCTGCATTTTGGCTGCATTTTGGGCTGGAGCTTCTCGTGGTTTGTGGCCTGGCTTGCTCCAGCCCCTGCTCTTGAGATTCTCCCGGATGTGGGCTGCATTTTGGCTGCCTTTTGGGCTGGAGCTTCTCATGGTTTGAGTCCTGGCTTGCTCCAACCCCTGCTCTTGAGATTCTCCGGGAGGTGGGCTGGATTTTGGCTGCATTTTGGGCTGGAGCTTCTCGTGGTTTGAGGCCTGGCTTGCTCCACCCCCTGCTCTTGAGATTCTCCCGGATGTGGGCTGCATTTTGGCTGCCTTTTGGGCTGGAGCTTCTCATGGTTTGAGGCCTGGCTTGCTCCAACCCCTGCTCTTGAGATTCTCCCGGAGGTGGGCTGGATTTTGGCTGCCTTTTGGGCTGGAGCTTCTCGTGGTTTGAGGCCTGGCTTGCTCCACCCCTGCTCTTGAGATTCTCCCAGATGTGGGCTGCATTTTCGCTGCCTATTGGGCTGGAGCTTCTCGTGGTTTGAGGCCTGGCTTGCTCCACCCCCTGCTCTTGAGATTCTCCCGGACATGGGCTGGATTTTGGCTGCCTTTTGGTCTGGAGCTTCTCGTGGTTTGAGGCCTGGCTTGCTCCAGCCCCTGCTCTTGAGATTCTCCCGGATGTGGGCTGCATTTTGGCTGCCTTTTGGGCTGGAGCTTCTCGAGGTTTGAGGCCTGGCTTGCTCCACCCCCTGCTCTTGAGATTCTCCCGGAGGTGGTCTGCATTTTGGCTGCCATTTGGGCTGGAGCTTCTCGTGGTTTGAGGCCTGGCTTGCTCCACCCCCTGCTCTTGAGATTCTCCCGGATGTGCGCTGCATTTTCGCTGCCTTTTTGGGGTGGAACTTCTCGTGGTTTGAGGCCTGGCTTGCTCCACCCCCTGCTCTTGATATTCTCCCGGATTTGGGCTGCATTGTGGCTGCATTTTGGGCTGGAGCTTCTCGTGGTTTGAGGCCTGGCTTGCTCCAGCCCCTGCTCTTGATATTCTCCCGGATGTGGGCTGCATTTTGGCTGCCTTTTGGGCTGGAGCTTCTCGTGGTTTGAGGCCTGGCTTGCTCCACCCCCTGCTCTTGAGATTCTCCCGGAGGTGGGCTGGATTTTGGCTAATATTTGGGCTGGAGCTTCTCGTGGTTTGAGGCCTGGCTTGCTCCACCCCCTGCTCTTGATATTCTCCCGTATGTGGGCTGCATTTTGGCTGCATTTTGGGCTGGAGCTTCTCGTGGTTTGAGGCCTGGCTTCCCCCACCCCCTGCTCTTGAGATTCTCCCGCATGTGGGCTGGATTTTGGCTGCCTTTTGGGCTGGAGGTTTTCGAGGTTTGAGGCCTGGCTTGCTCCACCCCCTGCTCTTGAGATTCTCCCGGAGGTGGGCTGCATTTGGGCTGCATTTTGGCTGCCTTTTGGGCTGTAGGTTCTCGAGGTTTGAGGCCTGGCTTGCTCCACCCCCTGCTCTTGAGATTCTCCCGGATGTGGGCTGGAGTTTGGCTGCCTTTTGGGCTGGAGCTTCTCGTGGTTTGAGGCCTGGCTTGCTCCACCCCCTGCTCTTGAGATTCTCCCGGATGTGCGCTGCATTTTGGCTGCCTTTTTGGGGTGGAAGTTCTCGTGGTTTGAGGCCTGGCTTGCTCCACCCCCTGCTCTTGATATTCTCCCGGATTTGGGCTGCATTGTGGCTGCATTTTGGGCTGGAGCTTCTCGTGGTTTGAGGCCTGGCTTGCTCCACCCCCTGCTCTTGAGATTCTCCCGGATGTGGGCTGCATTTTGGCTGCCTTTTGGGCTGGAGCTTCTCGTGGTTTGAGGCCTGGCTTGCTCCACCCCCTGCTCTTGAGTTTCTCCAGGAGGTGGGCTGGATTTTGGCTGCCTTTTGGGCTGGAGCTTCTCGTGGTTTGAGGCCTGGCTTGCTCCACCCCCTGCTCTTGATATTCTCCCGGATGTGCGCTGCATTTTGGCTGCCTTTTTGGGGTGGAACTTCTCGTGGTTTGAGGCCTGGCTTGCTCCACCCCCTGCTCTTGATTTTCTCCCGGATGTGGGCTGCATTTTGGCTGCCTTTTTGGGGTGGAACTTCTCGTGGTTTGAGGCCTGGCTTGCTCCACCCCCTGCTCTTGAGATTCTCCCGGATGTGGGCTGCATTTTGGCTGCCTTTTGGGCTGGAGCTTCTCGTGGTTTGAGGCCTGGCTTGCTCCACCCCCTGCTCTTGAGATTCTCCAGGAGGTGGGCTGGATTTTGGCTGCCTTTTGGGCTGGAGCTTCTCGTGGTTTGAGGCCTGGCTTGCTCCACCCCCTGCTCTTGAGATTCTCACGGATGTGCGCTGCATTTTGGCTGCCTTTTTGGGGTGGAGCTTCTCGTGGTTTGAGGCCTGGCTTGCTCCACCCCCTGCTCTTGATATTCTCCCGGAGGTGGGCTGTATTTTGCCTGATTCTTGGGCTGGAGTTTCTCGTGGTTTGAGGCCTGCCTTGCTCCAGCCCCTGCTCTTGAGATTCTCCCGGATGTGGGCTGCATTTTGGCTGCATTTTGGGCTGGAGCTTCTCGTGGTTTGGGGCCTGGCTTGCTCCAGCCCCTGCTCTTGAGATTCTCCCGGATGTGGGCTGCATTTTGGCTGCCTTTTGGGCTGGAGC
Organism: Rhynochetos jubatus; assembly: GCA_027574665.1. NCBI lineage: Eukaryota > Metazoa > Chordata > Aves > Eurypygiformes > Rhynochetidae > Rhynochetos > Rhynochetos jubatus. The sequence continues at coordinate 882,076 of JAQBHY010000071.1, forward strand.
TTCTCGTGGTTTGAGGCCTGGCTTGCTCCACCCCCTGCTCTTGAGATTCTCCGGGAGGTGGGCTGGATTTTGGCTCCCTTTTGGGCTGGAGCTTCTCGTGGTTTGAGGCCTGGCTTGCTCCACCCCCTGCTCTTGAGATTCTCCCGGATGTGGGCTGCATTTTGGCTGCCTTTTGGGCTGGAGCTTCTCATGGTTTGAGTCCTGGCTTGCTCCAACCCCTGCTCTTGAGATTCTCCCAGATGTGGGCTGCATTGTGGCTGCATTTTGGGCTGGAGCTTCTCGTGGTTTGAGGCCTGGCTTGCTCCACCCCCTGCTCTTGAGATTCTCCAGGAGGTGGGCTGGATTTTGGCTGCCTTTTGGGCTGGAGCTTCTCGTGGTTTGAGGCCTGGCTTGCTCCACCCCCTGCTCTTGAGATTCTCCCGGAGGTGGGCTGGATTTTGGCTAATATTTGGGCTGGAGCTTCTCGTGGTTTGAGGCCTGGCTTGCTCCACCCCCTGCTCTTGATATTCTCCCGGATGTGGGCTGCATTTTGGCTGCATTTTGGGCTGGAGCTTCTCGTGGTTTGAGGCCTGGCTTCCCCCACCCCCTGCTCTTGAGATTCTCCCGCATGTGGGCTGGATTTTGGCTGCCTTTTGGGCTGGAGGTTTTCGAGGTTTGAGGCCTGGCTTGCTCCACCCCCTGCTCTTGAGATTCTCCCGGATGTGCGCTGCATTTTGGCTGCCTTTTTGGGGTGGAACTTCTCGTGGTTTGAGGCCTGGCTTGCTCCACCCCCTGCTCTTGATATTCTCCCGGATGTGGGCTGTATTTTGCCTGATTCTTGGGCTGGAGTTTCTCGTGGTTTGAGGCCTGCCTTGCTCCAGCCCCTGCTCTTGAGATTCTCCCGGATGTGGCCTGCATTTTGGCTGCATTTTGGGCTGGAGCTTCTCGTGCTTTGGGGCCTGGCTTGCTCCAGCCCCTGCTCTTGAGATTCTCCCGGATGTGGGCTGCATTTTGGCTGCCTTTTGGGCTGGAGCTTCTCGTGGTTTGAGGCCTGGCTTGCTCCACCCCCTGCTTATGAGATTCTCCGGGAGGTGGGCTGGATTTTGGCTCCCTTTTGGGCTGGAGCTTCTCGTGGTTTGAGGCCTGGCTTGCTCCACCCCCTGCTCTTGAGATTCTCCCGGATGTGGGCTGCATTTTGGCTGCCTTTTGGGCTGGAGCTTCTCATGGTTTGAGTCCTGGCTTGCTCCAACCCCTGCTCTTGAGATTCTCCCAGATGTGGGCTGCATTGTGGCTGCATTTTGGGCTGGAGCTTCTCGTGGTTTGAGGCCTGGCTTGCTCCACCCCCTGCTCTTGAGATTCTCCAGGAGGTGGGCTGGATTTTGGCTGCCTTTTGGGCTGGAGCTTCTCGTGGTTTGAGGCCTGGCTTGCTCCACCCCCTGCTCTTGAGATTCTCCCGGAGGTGGGCTGGATTTTGGCTAATATTTGGGCTGGAGCTTCTCGTGGTTTGAGGCCTGGCTTGCTCCACCCCCTGCTCTTGAGATTCTCCCGGATGTGGGCTGCATTTTGGCTGCATTTTGGGCTGGAGCTTCTCGTGGTTTGAGGCCTGGCTTCCCCCACCCCCTGCTCTTGAGATTCTCCCGCATGTGGGCTGGATTTTGGCTGCCTTTTGGGCTGGAGGTTTTCGAGGTTTGAGGCCTGGCTTGCTCCACCCCCTGCTCTTGAGATTCTCCCAGATGTGCGCTGCATTTTGGCTGCCTTTTTGGGGTGGAACTTCTCGTGGTTTGAGGCCTGGCTTGCTCCACCCCCTGCTCTTGACATTCTCCCGGATGTGGGCTGTATTTTGCCTGATTGTTGGGCTGGAGTTTCTCGTGGTTTGAGGCCTGCCTTGCTCCAGCCCCTGCTCTTGAGATTCTCCCGGATGTGGGCTGCATTTTGGCTGCATTTTGGGCTGGAGCTTCTCGTGGTTTGGGGCCTGGCTTGCTCCAGCCCCTGCTCTTGAGATTCTCCCGGATGTGGGCTGCATTTTGGCTGCCTTTTGGGCTGGAGCTTCTCGTGGTTTGAGGCCTGGCTTGCTCCACCCCCTGCTCTTGAGATTCTCCGGGAGGTGGGCTGGATTTTGGCTGCATTTTGGGCTGGAGCTTCTCGTGGTTTGAGGCCTGGCTTGCTCCACCCCCTGCTCTTGAGATTCTCCCGGATGTGGGCTGCATTTTGGCTGCCTTTTGGGCTGGAGCTTCTCATGGTTTGAGGCCTGGCTTGCTCCAACCCCTGCTCTTGAGATTCTCCCGGAGGTGGGCTGGATTTTGGCTGCCTTTTGGGCTGGAGCTTCTCGTGGTTTGAGGCCTGGCTTGCTCCACCCCCTGCTCTTGAGATTCTCCCAGATGTGGGCTGGATTTTGGCTGCCTATTGGGCTGGAGCTTCTCGTGGTTTGAGGCCTGGCTTGCTCCACCCCCTGCTCTTGAGATTCTCCCGGACATGGGCTGGATTTTGGCTGCCTTTTGGTCTGGAGCTTCTCGTGGTTTGAGGCCTGGCTTGCTCCAGCCCCTGCTCTTGAGATTCTCCCGGATGTGGGCTGCATTTTGGCTGCCTTTTGGGCTGGAGCTTCTCGAGGTTTGAGGCCTGGCTTGCTCCACCCCCTGCTCTTGAGATTCTCCCGGAGGTGGTCTGCATTTTGGCTGCCATTTGGGCTGGAGCTTCTCGTGGTTTGAGGCCTGGCTTGCTCCACCCCCTGCTCTTGAGATTCTCCCGGATGTGCGCTGCATTTTCGCTGCCTTTTTGGGGTGGAACTTCTCGTGGTTTGAGGCCTGGCTTGCTCCACCCCCTGCTCTTGATATTCTCCCGGATTTGGGCTGCATTGTGGCTGCATTTTGGGCTGGAGCTTCTCGTGGTTTGAGGCCTGGCTTGCTCCAGCCCCTGCTCTTGAGATTCTCCCGGATGTGGGCTGCATTTTGGCTGCCTTTTGGGCTGGAGCTTCTCGTGGTTTGAGGCCTGGCTTGCTCCACCCCCTGCTCTTGAGATTCTCCCGGAGGTGGGCTGGATTTTGGCTAATATTTGGGCTGGAGCTTCTCGTGGTTTGAGGCCTGGCTTGCTCCACCCCCTGCTCTTGATATTCTCCCGTATGTGGGCTGCATTTTGGCTGCATTTTGGGCTGGAGCTTCTCGTGGTTTGAGGCCTGGCTTCCCCCACCCCCTGCTCTTGAGATTCTCCCGCATGTGGGCTGGATTTTGGCTGCCTTTTGGGCTGGAGGTTTTCGAGGTTTGAGGCCTGGCTTGCTCCACCCCCTGCTCTTGAGATTCTCCCGGAGGTGGGCTGGATTTTGGCTTCCTTTTTGGGGTGGAACTTCTCGTGGTTTGAGGCCTGGCTTGCTCCACCCCCTGCTCTTGAGATTCTCCTGGAGGTGGTCTGGAGTTTGGCTAATATTTGGGCTGGAGCTTCTCGTGGTTTGAGGCCTGGCTTGCTCCAGCCCCTGCTCTTGAGATTCTCCCGGAGGTGGGCTGCATTTTGGCTGCATTTTGGTCTCGAGCTTCTCGTGGTTTGAGGCCTGGCTTCCCCCACCCCCTGCTCTTGAGATTCTCCCGCATGTGGGCTGGATTTTGGCTGCCTTTTGGGCTGGAGGTTTTCGAGGTTTGAGGCCTGGCTTGCTCCACCCCCTGCTCTTGAGATTCTCCCGGATGTGGGTAGGATTTTGGCTGGATTTTTGCCTGGAGCTTCTCGTGGTTTGAGGCCTGGCTTACTCCAACCCCTGCTCTTGAGATTCTCCCGGATGTGGGCTGCATTTTGGCTGCATTTTGGGCTGGAGCTTCTCGTGGTTTGAGGCCTGGCTTCCCCCACACCCTGCTCTTGAGATTCTCCCGCATGTGGGCTGCATTTTGGCTGCCTTTTGGGCTGGAGCTTCTCGTGGTTTGAGGCCTGGCTTGCTCCACCCCCTGCTCTTGATATTCTCCCGGAGGTGGTCTGCATTTTGGCTGCCTTTTGGGCTGTAGGTTCTCGTGGTTTGAGGTCTGGCTTGCTCCACCCCCTGCTCTTGAGATTCTCCCGGATGTGGCCTGTATTTTGGCTGCCTTTTGGGCTGGAGCTTCTCGTGGTTTGAGGCCTGGCTTGCTCCACCCCCTGCTCTTGAGTTTCTCCCGCATGTGGGCTGCATTTTGGCTGCCTTTTGGGCTGGAGCTTCTCGTGGTTTGAGGCCTGGCTTGCTCCACCCCCTGCTCTTGATATTCTCCCGGAGGTGGTCTGCATTTTGGCTGCCATTTGGGCTGGAGCTTCTCGTGGTTTGAGGCCTGGCTTGCTCCAGCCCCTGCTCTTGAGATTCTCCCGGAGGTGGGCTGGATTTTGGCTAATATTTGGGCTGGAGCTTCTCGTGGTTTGAGGCCTGGCTTGCTCCACCCCCTGCTCTTGAGTTTCTCCCGGATGTGGGCTGGAGTTTGGCTGCCTTTTGGGCTGGAGCTTCTCGTGGTTTGAGGCCTGGCTTGCTCCACCCCCTGCTCTTGAGATTCTCCCGCACGTGGGCTGCATTTGGGCTGCATTTTGGCTGCCTTTTGGGCTGTAGGTTCTCGTGGTTTGAGGCCTGGCTTGCTCCACCCCCTGCTCTTGAGATTCTCCCGGATGTGGCCTGTATTTTGGCTGCCTTTTGGGCTGGAGCTTCTCGTGGTTTGAGGCCTGGCTTGCTCCACCCCCTGCTCTTGAGATTCTCCCGGATGTGCGCTGCATTTTGGCTGCCTTTTTGGGGTGGAACTTCTCGTGGTTTGAGGCCTGGCTTGCTCCACCCCCTGCTCTTGATATTCTCCCGGATTTGGGCTGCATTGTGGCTGCATTTTGGGCTGGAGCTTCTCGTGGTTTGAGGCCTGGCTTGCTCCACCCCCTGCTCTTGATATTCTCCCATATTTGGGCTGCATTTTGGCTGCCTTTTGGGCTGGAGCTTCTCGTGGTTTGAGGCCTGGCTTGCTCCACCCTCTGCTCTTGAGATTCTCCCGGATATGGGCTGGATTTTGGCTGCCTTTTGGGCTGGAGCTTCTCGTGGTTTGAGGCCTGGCTTGCTCCACCCCCTGCTCTTGAGATTCTCCCGGATGTGGGCTGCATTTTGGCTGCCTTTTGGGCTGGAGCTTCTCGTGGTTTGAGGCCTGGCTTGCTCCACCCCCTGCTCTTGATATTCTCCCAGATGTGGGCTGGATTTTGGCTGCTTTTTGGGCTGGAGCTTCTCGTGGTTTGAGGCCTGTCTTGCTCCACCCCCTGCTCTTGATATTCTCCTGGATGTGGCCTGCATTTTGGCTGCCTTTTGGGCTGGAGCTTCTCGTGGTTTGAGGCCTGGCTTGCTCCACCCCCTGCTCTTGAGATTCTCCCGCATGTGGGCTGGATTTTGGCTGCATTTTGGGCTGGAGCTTCTCGTGGTTTGAGGCCTGGCTTGCTCCACCCCCTGCTCTTGAGTTTCTCCTGGATGTAGCCTGCATTTTGGCTGCCTTTTGGGCTGGAGCTTCTCGTGGTTTGAGGCCTGGCTTGCTCCACCCCCTGCTCTTGATATTCTCCCGGAGGTGGGCTGCATTTTGGCTGCCTTTTGGGCTGGAGCTTCTCGTGGTTTGAGGCCTGGCTTGCTCCACCCCCTGCTCTTGAGATTCTCCCGGATGTGGGCTGCATTTTGGCTGCCTTTTGGGCTGGAGCTTCTCGTGGTTTAAGGCATGGCTTGCTCCACCCCCTGCTCTTGATATTCTCCCATATGTTGGCTGCATTTTGGCTGATACTTGGGCTGGAGCTTTTCGTGGTTTGAAGCCTGGCTTGCTCCACCCCCTGCTCTTGAGATTCTCCCGGATGTGGGCTGCATTTTGGCTGCTTTTTGGTCTGGAGATTCTCGTGGTTTGAGGCCTGTCTTGCTCCACCCCCTGCTCTTGATATTCTCCCGGATGTGGGCTGCATTTTGGCTGCATTTTGGGCTGGAGCTTCTCGTGGTTTGGGGCCTGGCTTCCCCCACCCCCTGCTCTTGATATTCTCCCGGATGTGGGCTGCATTTTGGCTGCCTTTTGGGCTGGAGCTTCTCGTGGTTTGAGGCCTGGCTTGCTCCACCCCCTGCTCTTGATATTCTCCCAGATGTGGGCTGGATTTTGGCTGCTTTTTGGGCTGGAGCTTCTCGTGGTTTGAGGCCTGTCTTGCTCCACCCCCTGCTCTTGATATTCTCCTGGATGTGGCCTGCATTTTGGCTGCCTTTTGGGCTGGAGCTTCTCGTGGTTTGAGGCCTGGCTTGCTCCACCCCCTGCTCTTGAGATTCTCCCGCATGTGGGCTGGATTTTGGCTGCATTTTGGGCTGGAGCTTCTCGTGGTTTGAGGCCTGGCTTGCTCCAGCCCCTGCTCTTGAGTTTCTCCTGGATGTAGCCTGCATTTTGGCTGCCTTTTGGGCTGGAGCTTCTCGTGGTTTGAGGCCTGGCTTGCTCCACCCCCTGCTCTTGATATTCTCCCGGAGGTGGGCTGCATTTTGGCTGCCTTTTGGGCTGGAGCTTCTCGTGGTTTGAGGCCTGGCTTGCTCCACCCCCTGCTCTTGAGATTCTCCCGGATGTGGGCTGCATTTTGGCTGCCTTTTGGGCTGGAGCTTCTCGTGGTTTAAGGCATGGCTTGCTCCACCCCCTGCTCTTGATATTCTCCCATATGTTGGCTGCATTTTGGCTGATACTTGGGCTGGAGCTTTTCGTGGTTTGAAGCCTGGCTTGCTCCACCCCCTGCTCTTGAGATTCTCCCGGATGTGGGCTGCATTTTTTCTGCTTTTTGGTCTGGAGATTCTCGTGGTTTGAGGCCTGTCTTGCTCCACCCCCTGCTCTTGATATTCTCCCGGATGTGGGCTGCATTTTGGCTGCATTTTGGGCTGGAGCTTCTCGTGGTTTGAGGCCTGGCTTCCCCCACCCCCTGCTCTTGATATTCTCCCGGATGTGGGCTGGATTTTGGCTGCATTTTGGGCTGGAGCTTCTCGAGGTTTGAGGCCTGGCTTGCTCCACCCCCTACTCTTGAGATTCTCCCGGATGTGGGTAGGATTTTGGCTGGATTTTTGCCTGGAGCTTCTCGTGGTTTGAGGCCTGGCTTACTCCAACCCCTGCTCTTGAGATTCTCCCAGATGTGGGCTGGATTTTGGCTGCCTTTTGGGCTGGAGCTTCTCGTGGTTTGAGGCCTGCCTTGCTCCACCCCCTGCTCTTGAGATTCTCCCGGATGTGGGCTGCATTTTGGCTGCCTTTTGGGCTGGAGAATCTCGAGGTTTGAGGCCTGGCTTGCTCCACCCACTGCTCTTGAGATTCTCCCGGATGTGCGCTGGATTTTGGCTGCCTTTTGGGCTGGAGCTTCTCATGGTTTGAGGCCTGGCTTGCTCCACCCCCTGCTCTTGAGATTCTCCCGGATGTGGGCTGCATTTTGGCTGCATTTTGGGCTGGAGCTTCTCGTTGTTTGAGGCCTGCCTTGCTCCAGCCCCTGCTCTTGAGATTCTCCCGGATGTGGGCTGCATTTTGGCTGCATTTTGGGCTGGAGCTTCTTGTGGTTTGAGGCCTGGCTTGCTCGACCCCCTGCTCTTGAGATTCTCCCGGATGTGGGCTGCATTTTGGCTGCTTTTTGGGCTGGAGCTTCTCGTGGTTTGAGGCCTGGCTTGCTCCACCCCCTGCTCTTGAGATTCTCCCAGATGTGGCCTGGATTTTGGCTGCATTTTGGGCTGGAGCTTCTCTAGGTTTGAGGCCTGGCTTGCTCCACCCCCTGCTCTTGATATTCTCCCTGATGTGGCCTGCATTTTGGCTGCCATTTTGGGGTGGAACTTCTCATGGTTTGAGGCCTGGCTTGCTCCTGCCCCTGCTCTTGAGATTCTCCCGGATGTGGGCTGCATTTTGGCTGCTTTTTGGGCTGGAGCTTCTCGTGGTTTGAGGCCTGGCTTGCTCCACCCCCTGCTCTTGAGATTCTCCCGGATGTGGGCTGCATTTTGGCTGCATTTTGGGCTGGAGCTTCTCGTGGTTTGAGGCCTGGCTTGCTCCACCCCCTGCTCTTGAGAGTCTCCTGGAGGTGGGCTGCATTTTGGCTGCCTTTTGGGCTGGAGCTTCTCGTGGTTTGAGGCCTGGCTTGCTCCACCCCCTGCTCTTGAGATTCTCCCGGATGTGGGCTGGATTTTGGCTGCATTTTGGGCTGGAGCTTCTCGTGGTTTGAGGCCTGGCTTGCTCCACCCCCTGCTCTTGAGATTCTCCCGGATGTGGCCTGCATTTTGGCTGCCTTTTGGGTTGGAGCTTCTCCTGGTTTGAGGCCTGGCTTGCTCCTGCCCCTGCTATTGATATTCTCCCGGATGTGGCCTGCATTTTGTCTGATTCTTGGGCTGGAGCTTCTCGTGGTTTGAGGCCTGGCTTGCTCCATCCCCTGCTCTTGAAATTCTCCCAGAGGTGGGCTGGATTTTGGCTGCCTTTTGGGCTGGAGCTTCTCGTGGTTTGAGGCCTGGCTTGCTCCACCCCCTGCTCTTGAGATTCTCCCGGACGTGGGCTGCATTTTGGCTGATTCATGGGCTGGAACTTCTCGTGGTTTGAGGCCTGGCTTGCTCCACCCCCTGCTCTAGATATTCTCCCGGATGTGGGCTGCATTTTGGCTGCAATTTGGGCTGGAGCTTCTCGTGGTTTGAGGCCTGGCTTGCTCCACCCCCTGCTCTTGAGATTCTCCCGGATGTGCGCTGCATTTTGGCTGCCTTTTTGGGGTTAAACTTCTCATGCTTTAAGGCCTGGATTGCTCCACCCCCTGCTCTTGAGATTCTCCCGGAGGTGGGCTGCATTTTGGCTGCCTTTTGGGCTGGAGGTTTTCGAGGTTTCAGGCCTGGCTTGCTCCACCCCCTGCTCTTGAGATTCTCCCGGATGTGGGTAGGCTTTTGGCTGGATTTTTGGCTGGAGCTTCTCGTGGTTTGAGGCCTGGCTTGCTCCACGCCCTGCTCTTGAGATTCTCCTGGATGTGGGCTGCATTTTGGCTGCCTTTTGGGCTGGAGGTTCTCGTGGTTTGAGGCCTGGCTTGCTCCACCCCCTGCTCTTGAGATTCTCCCGCATGTGGGCTGGATTTTGGCTGCATTTTGGGCTGGAGCTTCTCGTGGTTTGAGGCCTGGCTTGCTCCAGCCCCTGCTCTTGAGTTTCTCCTGGATGTAGCCTGCATTTTGGCTGCCTTTTGGGCTGGAGCTTCTCGTGGTTTGAGGCCTGGCTTGCTCCACCCCCTGCTCTTGATATTCTCCCGGAGGTGGGCTGCATTTTGGCTGCCTTTTGGGCTGGAGCTTCTCGTGGTTTGAGGCCTGGCTTGCTCCACCCCCTGCTCTTGAGATTCTCCCGGATGTGGGCTGCATTTTGGCTGCCTTTTGGGCTGGAGCTTCTCGTGGTTTAAGGCATGGCTTGCTCCACCCCCTGCTCTTGATATTCTCCCATATGTTGGCTGCATTTTGGCTGATACTTGGGCTGGAGCTTTTCGTGGTTTGAAGCCTGGCTTGCTCCACCCCCTGCTCTTGAGATTCTCCCGGATGTGGGCTGCATTTTTTCTGCTTTTTGGTCTGGAGATTCTCGTGGTTTGAGGCCTGTCTTGCTCCACCCCCTGCTCTTGATATTCTCCCGGATGTGGGCTGCATTTTGGCTGCATTTTGGGCTGGAGCTTCTCGTGGTTTGAGGCCTGGCTTCCCCCACCCCCTGCTCTTGATATTCTCCCGGATGTGGGCTGGATTTTGGCTGCATTTTGGGCTGGAGCTTCTCGAGGTTTGAGGCCTGGCTTGCTCCACCCCCTACTCTTGAGATTCTCCCGGATGTGGGTAGGATTTTGGCTGGATTTTTGCCTGGAGCTTCTCGTGGTTTGAGGCCTGGCTTACTCCAACCCCTGCTCTTGAGATTCTCCCAGATGTGGGCTGCATTTTGGCTGCCTTTTGGGCTGGAGCTTCTCGTGGTTTGAGGCCTGCCTTGCTCCACCCCCTGCTCTTGAGATTCTCCCGGATGTGGGCTGCATTTTGGCTGCCTTTTGGGCTGGAGAATCTCGAGGTTTGAGGCCTGGCTTGCTCCACCCACTGCTCTTGAGATTCTCCCGGATGTGCGCTGGATTTTGGCTGCCTTTTGGGCTGGAGCTTCTCATGGTTTGAGGCCTGGCTTGCTCCACCCCCTGCTCTTGAGATTCTCCCGGATGTGGGCTGCATTTTGGCTGCATTTTGGGCTGGAGCTTCTCGTTGTTTGAGGCCTGCCTTGCTCCAGCCCCTGCTCTTGAGATTCTCCCGGATGTGGGCTGCATTTTGGCTGCATTTTGGGCTGGAGCTTCTTGTGGTTTGAGGCCTGGCTTGCTCGACCCCCTGCTCTTGAGATTCTCCCGGATGTGGGCTGCATTTTGGCTGCTTTTTGGGCTGGAGCTTCTCGTGGTTTGAGGCCTGGCTTGCTCCACCCCCTGCTCTTGAGATTCTCCCAGATGTGGCCTGGATTTTGGCTGCATTTTGGGCTGGAGCTTCTCTAGGTTTGAGGCCTGGCTTGCTCCACCCCCTGCTCTTGATATTCTCCCTGATGTGGCCTGCATTTTGGCTGCCATTTTGGGGTGGAACTTCTCATGGTTTGAGGCCTGGCTTGCTCCTGCCCCTGCTCTTGAGATTCTCCCGGATGTGGGCTGCATTTTGGCTGCTTTTTGGGCTGGAGCTTCTCGTGGTTTGAGGCCTGGCTTGCTCCACCCCCTGCTCTTGAGATTCTCCCGGATGTGGGCTGCATTTTGGCTGCATTTTGGGCTGGAGCTTCTCGTGGTTTGAGGCCTGGCTTGCTCCACCCCCTGCTCTTGAGAGTCTCCTGGAGGTGGGCTGCATTTTGGCTGCCTTTTGGGCTGGAGCTTCTCGTGGTTTGAGGCCTGGCTTGCTCCACCCCCTGCTCTTGAGATTCTCCCGGATGTGGGCTGGATTTTGGCTGCATTTTGGGCTGGAGCTTCTCGTGGTTTGAGGCCTGGCTTGCTCCACCCCCTGCTCTTGAGATTCTCCCGGATGTGGCCTGCATTTTGGCTGCCTTTTGGGTTGGAGCTTCTCCTGGTTTGAGGCCTGGCTTGCTCCTGCCCCTGCTATTGATATTCTCCCGGATGTGGCCTGCATTTTGTCTGATTCTTGGGCTGGAGCTTCTCGTGGTTTGAGGCCTGGCTTGCTCCATCCCCTGCTCTTGAAATTCTCCCAGAGGTGGGCTGGATTTTGGCTGCCTTTTGGGCTGGAGCTTCTCGTGGTTTGAGGCCTGGCTTGCTCCACCCCCTGCTCTTGAGATTCTCCCGGACGTGGGCTGCATTTTGGCTGATTCATGGGCTGGAACTTCTCGTGGTTTGAGGCCTGGCTTGCTCCACCCCCTGCTCTAGATATTCTCCCGGATGTGGGCTGCATTTTGGCTGCAATTTGGGCTGGAGCTTCTCGTGGTTTGAGGCCTGGCTTGCTCCACCCCCTGCTCTTGAGATTCTCCCGGATGTGCGCTGCATTTTGGCTGCCTTTTTGGGGTTAAACTTCTCATGCTTTAAGGCCTGGATTGCTCCACCCCCTGCTCTTGAGATTCTCCCGGAGGTGGGCTGCATTTTGGCTGCCTTTTGGGCTGGAGGTTTTCGAGGTTTCAGGCCTGGCTTGCTCCACCCCCTGCTCTTGAGATTCTCCCGGATGTGGGTAGGCTTTTGGCTGGATTTTTGGCTGGAGCTTCTCGTGGTTTGAGGCCTGGCTTGCTCCAACCCCTGCTCTTGAGATTCTCCCAGATGTGGGCTGCATTTTGGCTGCCTTTTGGGCTGGAGGTTCTCGTGGTTTGAGGCCTGGCTTGCTCCAACCCCTGCTCTTGAGATTCTCCCAGATGTGGGCTGCATTTTGGTTGCCTTTTGGTCTGGAGCTTCTCGTGGTTTGAGGCCTGGCTTGCTCCTGCCCCTGCTCTTGAGATTCTCCCGGATGTGGCCTGCATTTTGTCTGATTCTTGGGCTGGAGCTTCTCGTGGTTTGAGGCCTGGCTTGCTCCACCCCCTGCTCTTGAGATTCTCCCGGATGTGCGCTGCATTTTGGCTGCCTTTTTGGGGTTAAACTTCTCATGCTTTAAGGCCTGGATTGCTCCACCCCCTGCTCTTGAGATTCTCCCGGAGGTGGGCTGCATTTTGGCTGCCTTTTGGGCTGGAGGTTTTCGAGGTTTCAGGCCTGGCTTGCTCCACCCCCTGCTCTTGAGATTCTCCCGCATGTGGGCTGGATTTTGGCTGCCTTTTGGGCTGGAGGTTTTCGAGGTTTCAGGCCTGGCTTGCTCCACCCCCTGCTCTTGAGATTCTCCCGGATGTGGGTAGGATTTTGGCTGGATTTTTGGCTGGAGCTTCTCGTGGTTTGAGGCCTGGCTTGCTCCAACCCCTGCTCTTGAGATTCTCCCGGATGTGGGCTGCATTTTGGCTGCCTTTTGGGCTGGAGCTTCTCGTGGTTTGAGGCCTGGCTTGCTCCACCCCCTGCTCTTGAAATTCTCCCAGAGGTGGGCTGGATTATGGCTGCCTTTTGGGTTGGAGCTTCTCGTGGTTTGAGGCCTGGCTTGCTCCACCCCCTGCTCTTGAGATTCTCCCGGATGTGGGCTGCATTTTGGCTGATTCTTGGGCTGGAACTTCTCGTGGTTTGAGGCCTGCCTTGCTCCACCCCCTGCTCTTGATATTCTCAGGGAGGTGGGCTGCATTGTGGCTGCCTTTTGGGCTGGAGCTTCTCATGGTTTGAGGCCTGGCTTGCTCCACCCCCTGCTCTTGAGATTCTCAGGGAGGTGGGCTGCATTTTGGCTGCCTTTTGGGCTGGAGCTTCTCGTGGTTTGAGGCCTGGCTTGCTCCACCCCCTGCTCTTGAGATTCTCCCGGAGGTGGGCTGCATTTTGGCTGCCTTTTGGGCTGGAGGTTTTCGAGGTTTCAGGCCTGGCTTGCTCCACCCCCTGCTCTTGAGATTCTCCCGCATGTGGGCTGGATTTTGGCTGCCTTTTGGGCTGGAGGTTTTCGAGGTTTCAGGCCTGGCTTGCTCCACCCCCTGCTCTTGAAATTCTCCCAGAGGTGGGCTGGATTATGGCTGCCTTTTGGGCTGGAGCTTCTCGTGGTTTGAGGCCTGGCTTGCTCCACCCCCTGCTCTTGAGATTCTCCCGGATGTGGGCTGCATTTTGGCTGATTCTTGGGCTGGAACTTCTCGTGGTTTGAGGCCTGCCTTGCTCCACCCCCTGCTCTTGATATTCTCAGGGAGGTGGGCTGCATTGTGGCTGCCTTTTGGGCTGGAGCTTCTCATGGTTTGAGGCCTGGCTTGCTCCACCCCCTACTCTTGAGATTCTCAGGGAGGTGGGCTGCATTTTGGCTGCCTTTTGGGCTGGAGGTTTTCGAGGTTTCAGGCCTGGCTTGCTCCACCCCCTGCTCTTGAGATTCTCCCGGATGTGGGTAGGCTTTTGGCTGGATTTTTGGCTGGAGCTTCTCGTGGTTTGAGGCCTGGCTTGCTCCAACCCCTGCTCTTGAGATTCTCCCAGATGTGGGCTGCATTTTGGCTGCCTTTTGGGCTGGAGCTTCTCGTGGTTTGAGGCCTGGCTTGCTCCAACCCCTGCTCTTGAGATTCTCCCAGATGTGGGCTGCATTTTGGCTGCCTTTTGGGCTGGAGCTTCTCGTGGTTTGAGGCCTGGCTTGCTCCAACCTCTGCTCTTGAGATTCTCCCGGATGTGCGCTGCATTTTGGCTGCCTTTTGGGCTGGAGCTTCTCGTGGTTTGAGGCCTGGCTTGCTCCAAACCCTGCTCTTGAAATTCTCCCAGAGGTGGGCTGGATTATGGCTGCCTTTTGGGCTGGAGCTTCTCGTGGTTTGAGGCCTGGCTTGCTCCACCCCCTGCTCTTGAGATTCTCCCCGGAGGTGGGCTGGATTTTGGCTGCCTTTTGGGCTGGAGCTTCTCTTGGTTTGAGGCCTGGCTTGCTCCACCCCCTGCTCTTGAGATTCTCCCGGATGTGGCCTGCATTTTGTCTGATTCTTGGGCTGGAGCTTCTCGTGGTTTGAGGCCTGGCTTGCTCCACCCCCTGCTCTTGAGATTCTCCCGCATGTGGGCTGCATTTTGGCTGAATTTTGGGCGGGAGCTTCTCGTGGTTTGAGGCCTGCCTTGCTCCACCCCCTGCTCTTGAGATTCTCCCGGATGTGGGCTGCATTTTGGCTGCCTTTTTGGGGTGGAACTTCTCATGGTTTAAGGCCTGGTTTTCTCCAACCACTGCTCTTGAGATTCTCCCGGATGTGGGCTGCATTTTGGCTGCCTTTTGGGCTGGAGCTTCTCGTGGTTTGAGGCCTGGCTTGCTCCACCCCCTGCTCTTGAGATTCTCCCGGATGTGCGCTGCATTTTGGCTGCCTTTTTGGGGTGGAAGTTCTCGTGGTTTGAGGCCTGGCTTGCTCCACCCCCTGCTCTTGATATTCTCCCGGATTTGGGCTGCATTGTGGCTGCATTTTGGGCTGGAGCTTCTCGTGGTTTGAGGCCTGGCTTGCTCCACCCCCTGCTCTTGAGATTCTCCCGGATGTGGGCTGCATTTTGGCTGCCTTTTGGGCTGGAGCTTCTCGTGGTTTGAGGCCTGGCTTGCTCCACCCCCTGCTCTTGAGATTCTCCAGGAGGTGGGCTGGATTTTGGCTGCCTTTTGGGCTGGAGCTTCTCGTGGTTTGAGGCCTGGCTTGCTCCACCCCCTGCTCTTGATATTCTCCCGGATGTGCGCTGCATTTTGGCTGCCTTTTTGGGGTGGAACTTCTCGTGGTTTGAGGCCTGGCTTGCTCCACCCCCTGCTCTTGATTTTCTCCCGGATGTGGGCTGCATTTTGGCTGCCTTTTTGGGGTGGAACTTCTCGTGGTTTGAGGCCTGGCTTGCTCCACCCCCTGCTCTTGAGATTCTCCCGGATGTGGGCTGCATTTTGGCTGCCTTTTGGGCTGGAGCTTCTCGTGGTTTGAGGCCTGGCTTGCTCCACCCCCTGCTCTTGAGATTCTCCAGGAGGTGGGCTGGATTTTGGCTGCCTTTTGGGCTGGAGCTTCTCGTGGTTTGAGGCCTGGCTTGCTCCACCCCCTGCTCTTGAGATTCTCACGGATGTGCGCTGCATTTTGGCTGCCTTTTTGGGGTGGAGCTTCTCGTGGTTTGAGGCCTGGCTTGCTCCACCCCCTGCTCTTGATATTCTCCCGGATGTGGGCTGTATTTTGCCTGATTCTTGGGCTGGAGTTTCTCGTGGTTTGAGGCCTGCCTTGCTCCAGCCCCTGCTCTTGAGATTCTCCCGGATGTGGGCTGCATTTTGGCTGCATTTTGGGCTGGAGCTTCTCGTGGTTTGGGGCCTGGCTTGCTCCAGCCCCTGCTCTTGAGATTCTCCCGGATGTGGGCTGCATTTTGGCTGCCTTTTGGGCTGGAGCTTCTCGTGGTTTGAGGCCTGGCTTGCTCCACCCCCTGCTCTTGAGATTCTCCGGGAGGTGGGCTGGATTTTGGCTCCCTTTTGGGCTGGAGCTTCTCGTGGTTTGAGGCCTGGCTTGCTCCACCCCCTGCTCTTGAGATTCTCCCGGATGTGGGCTGCATTTTGGCTGCCTTTTGGGCTGGAGCTTCTCATGGTTTGAGTCCTGGCTTGCTCCAACCCCTGCTCTTGAGATTCTCCCAGATGTGGGCTGCATTGTGGCTGCATTTTGGGCTGGAGCTTCTCGTGGTTTGAGGCCTGGCTTGCTCCACCCCCTGCTCTTGAGATTCTCCAGGAGGTGGGCTGGATTTTGGCTGCCTTTTGGGCTGGAGCTTCTCGTGGTTTGAGGCCTGGCTTGCTCCACCCCCTGCTCTTGAGATTCTCCCGGAGGTGGGCTGGATTTTGGCTAATATTTGGGCTGGAGCTTCTCGTGGTTTGAGGCCTGGCTTGCTCCACCCCCTGCTCTTGATATTCTCCCGGATGTGGGCTGCATTTTGGCTGCATTTTGGGCTGGAGCTTCTCGTGGTTTGAGGCCTGGCTTCCCCCACCCCCTGCTCTTGAGATTCTCCCGCATGTGGGCTGGATTTTGGCTGCCTTTTGGGCTGGAGGTTTTCGAGGTTTGAGGCCTGGCTTGCTCCACCCCCTGCTCTTGAGATTCTCCCGGATGTGCGCTGCATTTTGGCTGCCTTTTTGGGGTGGAACTTCTCGTGGTTTGAGGCCTGGCTTGCTCCACCCCCTGCTCTTGATATTCTCCCGGATGTGGGCTGTATTTTGCCTGATTCTTGGGCTGGAGTTTCTCGTGGTTTGAGGCCTGCCTTGCTCCAGCCCCTGCTCTTGAGATTCTCCCGGATGTGGCCTGCATTTTGGCTGCATTTTGGGCTGGAGCTTCTCGTGCTTTGGGGCCTGGCTTGCTCCAGCCCCTGCTCTTGAGATTCTCCCGGATGTGGGCTGCATTTTGGCTGCCTTTTGGGCTGGAGCTTCTCGTGGTTTGAGGCCTGGCTTGCTCCACCCCCTGCTCTTGAGATTCTCCGGGAGGTGGGCTGGATTTTGGCTCCCTTTTGGGCTGGAGCTTCTCGTGGTTTGAGGCCTGGCTTGCTCCACCCCCTGCTCTTGAGATTCTCCCGGATGTGGGCTGCATTTTGGCTGCCTTTTGGGCTGGAGCTTCTCATGGTTTGAGTCCTGGCTTGCTCCAACCCCTGCTCTTGAGATTCTCCCAGATGTGGGCTGCATTGTGGCTGCATTTTGGGCTGGAGCTTCTCGTGGTTTGAGGCCTGGCTTGCTCCACCCCCTGCTCTTGAGATTCTCCAGGAGGTGGGCTGGATTTTGGCTGCCTTTTGGGCTGGAGCTTCTCGTGGTTTGAGGCCTGGCTTGCTCCACCCCCTGCTCTTGAGATTCTCCCGGAGGTGGGCTGGATTTTGGCTAATATTTGGGCTGGAGCTTCTCGTGGTTTGAGGCCTGGCTTGCTCCACCCCCTGCTCTTGAGATTCTCCCGCATGTGGGCTGGATTTTGGCTGCCTTTTGGGCTGGAGGTTTTCGAGGTTTGAGGCCTGGCTTGCTCCACCCCCTGCTCTTGAGATTCTCCCAGATGTGCGCTGCATTTTGGCTGCCTTTTTGGGGTGGAACTTCTCGTGGTTTGAGGCCTGGCTTGCTCCACCCCCTGCTCTTGACATTCTCCCGGATGTGGGCTGTATTTTGCCTGATTGTTGGGCTGGAGTTTCTCGTGGTTTGAGGCCTGCCTTGCTCCAGCCCCTGCTCTTGAGATTCTCCCGGATGTGGGCTGCATTTTGGCTGCATTTTGGGCTGGAGCTTCTCGTGGTTTGGGGCCTGGCTTGCTCCAGCCCCTGCTCTTGAGATTCTCCCGGATGTGGGCTGCATTTTGGCTGCCTTTTGGGCTGGAGCTTCTCGTGGTTTGAGGCCTGGCTTGCTCCACCCCCTGCTCTTGAGATTCTCCGGGAGGTGGGCTGGATTTTGGCTGCATTTTGGGCTGGAGCTTCTCGTGGTTTGAGGCCTGGCTTGCTCCACCCCCTGCTCTTGAGATTCTCCCGGATGTGGGCTGCATTTTGGCTGCCTTTTGGGCTGGAGCTTCTCATGGTTTGAGGCCTGGCTTGCTCCAACCCCTGCTCTTGAGATTCTCCCGGAGGTGGGCTGGATTTTGGCTGCCTTTTGGGCTGGAGCTTCTCGTGGTTTGAGGCCTGGCTTGCTCCACCCCCTGCTCTTGATATTCTCCCAGATGTGGGCTGGATTTTGGCTGCTTTTTGGGCTGGAGCTTCTCGTGGTTTGAGGCCTGGCTTGCTCCACCCCCTGCTCTTGAGATTCTCCCGGACATGGGCTGGATTTTGGCTGCCTTTTGGTCTGGAGCTTCTCGTGGTTTGAGGCCTGGCTTGCTCCAGCCCCTGCTCTTGAGATTCTCCCGGATGTGGGCTGCATTTTGGCTGCCTTTTGGGCTGGAGCTTCTCGAGGTTTGAGGCCTGGCTTGCTCCACCCCCTGCTCTTGAGATTCTCCCGGAGGTGGTCTGCATTTTGGCTGCCATTTGGGCTGGAGCTTCTCGTGGTTTGAGGCCTGGCTTGCTCCACCCCCTGCTCTTGAGATTCTCCCGGATGTGCGCTGCATTTTCGCTGCCTTTTTGGGGTGGAACTTCTCGTGGTTTGAGGCCTGGCTTGCTCCACCCCCTGCTCTTGAGATTCTCCCGGATGTGGGCTGCATTTTGGCTGCATTTTGGGCTGGAGCTTCTCGTGGTTTGAGGCCTGGCTTGCTCCAGCCCCTGCTCTTGAGATTCTCCCGGATGTGGGCTGCATTTTGGCTGCCTTTTGGGCTGGAGCTTCTCGTGGTTTGAGGCCTGGCTTGCTCCACCCCCTGCTCTTGAGATTCTCCCGGAGGTGGGCTGGATTTTGGCTAATATTTGGGCTGGAGCTTCTCGTGGTTTGAGGCCTGGCTTGCTCCAACCCCTGCTCTTGAGATTCTCCCAGATGTGGGCTGCATTTTGGCTGCATTTTGGGCTGGAGCTTCTCGTGGTTTGAGGCCTGGCTTCCCCCACCCCCTGCTCTTGAGATTCTCCCGCATGTGGGCTGGATTTTGGCTGCCTTTTGGGCTGGAGGTTTTCGAGGTTTGAGGCCTGGCTTGCTCCACCCCCTGCTCTTGAGATTCTCCCGGAGGTGGGCTGGATTTTGGCTGCCTTTTTGGGGTGGAACTTCTCGTGGTTTGAGGCCTGGCTTGCTCCACCCCCTGCTCTTGAGATTCTCCTGGAGGTGGTCTGGAGTTTGGCTAATATTTGGGCTGGAGCTTCTCGTGGTTTGAGGCCTGGCTTGCTCCAGCCCCTGCTCTTGAGATTCTCCCGGAGGTGGGCTGCATTTTGGCTGCATTTTGGTCTCGAGCTTCTTGTGGTTTGAGGCATGGCTTCCCCCACCCCCTGCTCTTGAGATTCTCCCGCATGTGGGCTGGATTTTGGCTGCCTTTTGGGCTGGAGGTTTTCGAGGTTTGAGGCCTGGCTTGCTCCACCCCCTGCTCTTGAGATTCTCCCGGATGTGGGTAGGATTTTGGCTGGATTTTTGCCTGGAGCTTCTCGTGGTTTGAGGCCTGGCTTACTCCAACCCCTGCTCTTGAGATTCTCCCGGATGTGGGCTGCATTTTGGCTGCATTTTGGGCTGGAGCTTCTCGTGGTTTGAGGCCTGGCTTCCCCCACACCCTGCTCTTGAGATTCTCCCGCATGTGGGCTGCATTTTGGCTGCCTTTTGGGCTGGAGCTTCTCGTGGTTTGAGGCCTGGCTTGCTCCACCCCCTGCTCTTGATATTCTCCCGGAGGTGGTCTGCATTTTGGCTGCCTTTTGGGCTGTAGGTTCTCGTGGTTTGAGGTCTGGCTTGCTCCACCCCCTGCTCTTGAGATTCTCCCGGATGTGGCCTGTATTTTGGCTGCCTTTTGGGCTGGAGCTTCTCGTGGTTTGAGGCCTGGCTTGCTCCACCCCCTGCTCTTGAGTTTCTCCCGGATGTGGGCTGCATTTTGGCTGCCTTTTGGGCTGGAGCTTCTCGTGGTTTGAGGCCTGGCTTGCTCCACCCCCTGCTCTTGATATTCTCCCGGAGGTGGTCTGCATTTTGGCTGCCATTTGGGCTGGAGCTTCTCGTGGTTTGAGGCCTGGCTTGCTCCACCCCCTGCTCTTGATATACTCCCGGATATGGGCTGCATTTTGGCTGCATTTTGGGCTCGAGCTTCTCGTGGTTTGAGGCCTGGCTTCCCCCACACCCTGCTCTTGAGATTCTCCCGCATGTGGGCTGCATTTTGGCTGCCTTTTGGGCTGGAGCTTCTCGTGGTTTGAGGCCTGGCTTGCTCCACCCCCTGCTCTTGATATTCTCCCGGAGGTGGTCTGCATTTTGGCTGCCATTTGGGCTGGAGCTTCTCGTGGTTTGAGGCCTGGCTTGCTCCAGCCCCTGCTCTTGAGATTCTCCCGGAGGTGGGCTGGATTTTGGCTAATATTTGGGCTGGAGCTTCTCGTGGTTTGAGGCCTGGCTTGCTCCACCCCCTGCTCTTGAGTTTCTCCCGGATGTGGGCTGGAGTTTGGCTGCCTTTTGGGCTGGAGCTTCTCGTGGTTTGAGGCCTGGCTTGCTCCACCCCCTGCTCTTGAGATTCTCCCGCACGTGGGCTGCATTTGGGCTGCATTTTGGCTGCCTTTTGGGCTGTAGGTTCTCGTGGTTTGAGGCCTGGCTTGCTCCACCCCCTGCTCTTGAGATTCTCCCGGATGTGGCCTGTATTTTGGCTGCCTTTTGGGCTGGAGCTTCTCGTGGTTTGAGGCCTGGCTTGCTCCACCCCCTGCTCTTGAGATTCTCCCGGATGTGCGCTGCATTTTGGCTGCCTTTTTGGGGTGGAACTTCTCGTGGTTTGAGGCCTGGCTTGCTCCACCCCCTGCTCTTGATATTCTCCCGGATTTGGGCTGCATTGTGGCTGCATTTTGGGCTGGAGCTTCTCGTGGTTTGAGGCCTGGCTTGCTCCAGCCCCTGCTCTTGAGATTCTCCCGGATGTGGGCTGCATTTTGGCTGCCTTTTGGGATGGAGCTTCTCGTGGTTTGAGGCCTGGCTTGCTCCACCCCCTGCTCTTGAGATTCTCCGGGAGGTGGGCTGGATTTTGGCTGCCTTTTGGGCTGGAGCTTCTCGTGGTTTGAGGCCTGGCTTGCTCCAGCCCCTGCTCTTGAGATTCTCCCGGAGGTGGGCTGCATTTTGGCTAATATTTGGGCTGGAGCTTCTCGTGGTTTGAGGCCTGGCTTGCTCCACCCCCTGCTCTTGATATTCTCCCGGATGTGGGCTGTATTTTGCCTGATTCTTGGGCTGGAGCTTCTCGTGGTTTGAGGCCTGGCTTGCTCCACCCCCTGCTCTTGAGATTCTCCCGGATGTGGGCTGCATTTTGGCTGCCTTTTGGGCTGGAGCTTCTCGTGGTTTGAGGCCTGGCTTGCTCCACCCCCTGCTCTTGATATTCTCCCGGAGGTGGTCTGCATTTTGGCTGCCTTTTGGGCTGTAGGTTCTCGTGGTTTGAGGTCTGGCTTGCTCCACCCCCTGCTCTTGAGATTCTCCCGGATGTGGCCTGTATTTTGGCTGCCTTTTGGGCTGGAGCTTCTCGTGGTTTGAGGCCTGGCTTGCTCCACCCCCTGCTCTTGAGTTTCTCCCGGATGTGGGCTGCATTTTGGCTGCCTTTTGGGCTGGAGCTTCTCGTGGTTTGAGGCCTGGCTTGCTCCACCCCCTGCTCTTGAGATTCTCCCGGAGGTGGTCTGCATTTTGGCTGCCATTTGGGCTGGAGCTTCTCGTGGTTTGAGGCCTGGCTTGCTCCACCCCCTGCTCTTGATATTCTCCCGGATATGGGCTGCATTTTGGCTGCATTTTGGGCTCGAGCTTCTCGTGGTTTGAGGCCTGGCTTCCCCCACACCCTGCTCTTGAGATTCTCCCGCATGTGGGCTGCATTTTGGCTGCCTTTTGGGCTGGAGCTTCTCGTGGTTTGAGGCCTGGCTTGCTCCACCCCCTGCTCTTGATATTCTCCCGGAGGTGGTCTGCATTTTGGCTGCCATTTGGGCTGGAGCTTCTCGTGGTTTGAGGCCTGGCTTGCTCCAGCCCCTGCTCTTGAGATTCTCCCGGAGGTGGGCTGGATTTTGGCTAATATTTGGGCTGGAGCTTCTCGTGGTTTGAGGCCTGGCTTGCTCCACCCCCTGCTCTTGAGATTCTCCCGGATGTGGCCTGTATTTTGGCTGCCTTTTGGGCTGGAGCTTCTCGTGGTTTGAGGCCTGGCTTGCTCCACCCCCTGCTCTTGAGATTCTCCCGGATGTGCGCTGCATTTTGGCTGCCTTTTTGGGGTGGAACTTCTCGTGGTTTGAGGCCTGGCTTGCTCCACCCCCTGCTCTTGATATTCTCCCGGATTTGGGCTGCATTGTGGCTGCATTTTGGGCTGGAGCTTCTCGTGGTTTGAGGCCTGGCTTGCTCCAGCCCCTGCTCTTGAGATTCTCCCGGATGTGGGCTGCATTTTGGCTGCCTTTTGGGATGGAGCTTCTCGTGGTTTGAGGCCTGGCTTGCTCCACCCCCTGCTCTTGAGATTCTCCGGGAGGTGGGCTGGATTTTGGCTGCCTTTTGGGCTGGAGCTTCTCGTGGTTTGAGGCCTGGCTTGCTCCAGCCCCTGCTCTTGAGATTCTCCCGGAGGTGGGCTGCATTTTGGCTAATATTTGGGCTGGAGCTTCTCGTGGTTTGAGGCCTGGCTTGCTCCACCCCCTGCTCTTGATATTCTCCCGGATGTGGGCTGTATTTTGCCTGATTCTTGGGCTGGAGTTTCTCGTGGTTTGAGGCCTGGCTTGCTCCACCCCCTGCTCTTGAGATTCTCCCGGATGTGGGCTGCATTTTGGCTGCCTTTTGGGCTGGAGCTTCTCGTGGTTTGAGGCCTGGCTTGCTCCAACCCCTGCTCTTGAGATTCTCCGGGAGGTGGGCTGGATTTTGGCTGCATTTTGGGCTGGAGCTTCTCGTGGTTTGAGGCCTGGCTTGCTCCACCCCCTGCTCTTGAGATTCTCCCGGATGTGGGCTGCATTTTGGCTGCCTTTTGGCTGGAGCTTCTCGTGGTTTGAGGCCTGGCTTGCTCCACCCCCTGCTCTTGAGATTCTCCCAGATGTGGGCTGGATTTTGGCTGCCTTTTGGGCTGGAGCTTCTCGTGGTTTGAGGCCTGGCTTGCTCCACCCCCTGCTCTTGAGATTCTCCCAGATGTGGGCTGGATTTTGGCTGCCTATTGGGCTGGAGCTTCTCGTGGTTTGAGGCCTGGCTTGCTCCACCCCCTGCTCTTGAGATTCTCTCTGACATGGGCTGCATTTTGGCTGCATTTTGGGCTCGAGCTTCTCGTGGTTTGAGGCCTGGCTTCCCCCACACCCTGCTCTTGAGATTCTCCCGCATGTGGGCTGCATTTTGGCTGCCTTTTGGGCTGGAGGTTCTCGTGGTTTGAGGCCTGGCTTGCTCCACCCCCTGCTCTTGAGATTCTCCCGGAGGTGGTCTGCATTTTGGCTGCCATTTGGGCTGGAGCTTCTCGTGGTTTGAGGCCTGGCTTGCTCCACCCCCTGCTCTTGAGATTCTCCCGCACGTGGGCTGCATTTGGGCTGCATTTTGGCTGCCTTTTGGGCTGTAGGTTCTCGTGGTTTGAGGCCTGGCTTGCTCCACCCCCTGCTCTTCAGATTCTCCCGGATGTGGCCTGTATTTTGGCTGCCTTTTGGGCTGGAGCTTCTCGTGGTTTGAGGCCTGGCTTGCTCCACCCCCTGCCCTTGAGATTCTCCCGGATGTGCGCTGCATTTTGGCTGCCTTTTTGGGGTGGAACTTCTCGTGGTTTGAGGCCTGGCTTGCTCCACCCCCTGCTCTTGATATTCTCCCGGATTTGGGCTGCATTGTGGCTGCATTTTGGGCTGGAGCTTCTCGTGGTTTGAGGCCTGGCTTGCTCCAGCCCCTGCTCTTGAGATTCTCCCGGATGTGGGCTGCATTTTGGCTGCCTTTTGGGATGGAGCTTCTCGTGGTTTGAGGCCTGGCTTGCTCCACCCCCTGCTCTTGAGATTCTCCGGGAGGTGGGCTGGATTTTGGCTGCCTTTTGGGCTGGAGCTTCTCGTGGTTTGAGGCCTGGCTTGCTCCACCCCCTGCTCTTGAAATTCTCCCGGATGTGTGCTGGATTTTGGCTAATATTTGGGCTGGAGCTTCTCGTGGTTTGAGGCCTGGCTTGTTCCACCCCCTGCTCTTGAGATTCTTGCTGATGTGGGCTGCATTTTGGCTGCATTTTGGGCTGGAGCTTCTCGTGGTTTGAGGCCTGGCTTCCCCCACCCCCTGCTCTTGAGATTCTCCCGCATGTGGGCTGGATTTTGGCTGCCTTTTGGGCTGGAGGTTTTCGAGGTTTGAGGCCTGGCTTACTCCACCCCCTGCTCTTGAGATTCTCCCGGATGTGCGCTGCATTTTGGCTGCCTTTTTGGGGTGGAACTTCTCGTGGTTTGAGGCCTGGCTTGCTCCACCCCCTGCTCTTGATATTCTCCCGGATGTGGGCTGTATTTTGGCTGATTCTTGGGCTGGAGTTTCTCGTGGTTTGAGGCCTGGCTTGCTCCACCCCCTGCTCTTGAGATTCTCCCGGATGTGGGCTGCATTTTGGCTGCATTTTGGGCTGGAGCTTCTCGTGGTTTGGGGCCTGGCTTGCTCCAGCCCCTGCTCTTGCGATTCTTCTGGATGTGGGCTGCATTTTGGCTGCCTTTTGGGCTGGAGCTTCTCGTGGTTTGAGGCCTGGCTTGCTCCACTCCCTGCTCTTGAGATTCTCCCGGATGTGGCCTGCATTTTGGCTGCCTTTTGGGCTGGAGCTTCTCGTGGTTTGAGGCCTGGCTTGCTCCAGCCCCTGCTCTTGAGATTCTCCCGGATGTGGGCTGAATTTTGGCTGTATTTTGGGCTGGATCTTCTCGTGGTTTAAGGCATGGCTTTCTCCACCCCCTGCTCTTGATATTCTCCCATATTTGGGCTGCATTTTGGCTGCCTTTTGGGCTGGAGCTTCTCGTGGTTTGAGGCCTGGCTTGCTCCACCCTCTGCTCTTGAGATTCTCCCGGATATGGGCTGCATTTTGGCTGCATTTTGGGCTGGAGCTTCTCGTGGTTTGGGGCCTGGCTTGCTCCAGCCCCTGCTCTTGCGATTCTTCTGGATGTGGGCTGCATTTTGGCTGCCTTTTGGGCTGGAGCTTCTCGTGGTTTGAGGCCTGGCTTGCTCCACTCCCTGCTCTTGAGATTCTCCCGGATGTGGCCTGCATTTTGGCTGCCTTTTGGGCTGGAGCTTCTCGTGGTTTGAGGCCTGGCTTGCTCCAGCCCCTGCTCTTGAGATTCTCCCGGATGTGGGCTGAATTTTGGCTGTATTTTGGGCTGGATCTTCTCGTGGTTTAAGGCATGGCTTTCTCCACCCCCTGCTCTTGATATTCTCCCATATTTGGGCTGCATTTTGGCTGCCTTTTGGGCTGGAGCTTCTCGTGGTTTGAGGCCTGGCTTGCTCCACCCTCTGCTCTTGAGATTCTCCCGGATATGGGCTGGATTTTGGCTGCCTTTTGGGCTGGAGCTTCTCGTGGTTTGAGGCCTGGCTTGCTCCACCCCCTGCTCTTGAGATTCTCCCGGATGTGGGCTGCATTTTGGCTGCCTTTTGGGCTGGAGCTTCTCGTGGTTTGAGGCCTGTCTTGCTCCACCCCCTGCTCTTGAGATTCTTCCGGATGTGGGCTGGATTTTGGCTGCCTTTTGGGCTGGAGCTTCTCGTGGTTTGAGGCCTGGCTTGCTCCACCCCCTGCTCTTGATATTCTCCCGGATGTGGGCTGCATTTTGGCTGCCTTTTGGGCTGGAGCTTCTCGTGGTTTGAGGCCTGGCTTGCTCCACCCCCTGCTCTTGATATTCTCCCAGATGTGGGCTGGATTTTGGCTGCTTTTTGGGCTGGAGCTTCTCGTGGTTTGAGGCCTGGCTTGCTCCACCCCCTGCTCTTGATATTCTCCCGGAGGTGGGCTGCATTTTGGCTGCCTTTTGGGCTGGAGCTTCTCGTGGTTTGAGGCCTGGCTTGCTCCACCCCCTGCTCTTGAGATTCTCCCGGATGTGGGCTGCATTTTGGCTGCCTTTTGGGCTGGAGCTTCTCGTGGTTTAAGGCATGGCTTGCTCCACCCCCTGCTCTTGATATTCTCCCATATGTTGGCTGCATTTTGGCTGATACTTGGGCTGGAGCTTTTCGTGGTTTGAAGCCTGGCTTGCTCCACCCCCTGCTCTTGAGATTCTCCCGGATGTGGGCTGCATTTTGGCTGCTTTTTGGTCTGGAGATTCTCGTGGTTTGAGGCCTGTCTTGCTCCACCCCCTGCTCTTGATATTCTCCCGGATGTGGGCTGCATTTTGGCTGCATTTTGGGCTGGAGCTTCTCGTGGTTTGAGGCCTGGCTTCCCCCACCCCCTGCTCTTGATATTCTCCCGGATGTGGGCTGCATTTTGGCTGCCTTTTGGGCTGGAGCTTCTCGTGGTTTGAGGCCTGGCTTGCTCCACCCCCTGCTCTTGATATTCTCCCAGATGTGGGCTGGATTTTGGCTGCTTTTTGGGCTGGAGCTTCTCGTGGTTTGAGGCCTGTCTTGCTCCACCCCCTGCTCTTGATATTCTCCTGGATGTGGCCTGCATTTTGGCTGCCTTTTGGGCTGGAGCTTCTCGTGGTTTGAGGCCTGGCTTGCTCCACCCCCTGCTCTTGAGATTCTCCCGCATGTGGGCTGGATTTTGGCTGCATTTTGGGCTGGAGCTTCTCGTGGTTTGAGGCCTGGCTTGCTCCACCCCCTGCTCTTGAGTTTCTCCTGGATGTAGCCTGCATTTTGGCTGCCTTTTGGGCTGGAGCTTCTCGTGGTTTGAGGCCTGGCTTGCTCCACCCCCTGCTCTTGATATTCTCCCGGAGGTGGGCTGCATTTTGGCTGCCTTTTGGGCTGGAGCTTCTCGTGGTTTGAGGCCTGGCTTGCTCCACCCCCTGCTCTTGAGATTCTCCCGGATGTGGGCTGCATTTTGGCTGCCTTTTGGGCTGGAGCTTCTCGTGGTTTAAGGCATGGCTTGCTCCACCCCCTGCTCTTGATATTCTCCCATATGTTGGCTGCATTTTGGCTGATACTTGGGCTGGAGCTTTTCGTGGTTTGAAGCCTGGCTTGCTCCACCCCCTGCTCTTGAGATTCTCCCGGATGTGGGCTGCATTTTTTCTGCTTTTTGGTCTGGAGATTCTCGTGGTTTGAGGCCTGTCTTTCTCCACCCCCTGCTCTTGATATTCTCCCGGATGTGGGCTGCATTTTGGCTGCATTTTGGGCTGGAGCTTCTCGTGGTTTGAGGCCTGGCTTCCCCCACCCCCTGCTCTTGATATTCTCCCGGATGTGGGCTGGATTTTGGCTGCATTTTGGGCTGGAGCTTCTCGAGGTTTGAGGCCTGGCTTGCTCCACCCCCTACTCTTGAGATTCTCCCGGATGTGGGTAGGATTTTGGCTGGATTTTTGCCTGGAGCTTCTCGTGGTTTGAGGCCTGGCTTACTCCAACCCCTGCTCTTGAGATTCTCCCAGATGTGGGCTGCATTTTGGCTGCCTTTTGGGCTGGAGCTTCTCGTGGTTTGAGGCCTGCCTTGCTCCACCCCCTGCTCTTGAGATTCTCCCGGATATGGGCTGGATTTTGGCTGCCTTTTGGGCTGGAGCTTCTCGTGGTTTGAGGCCTGCCTTGCTCCACCCCCTGCTCTTGAGATTCTCCCGGATGTGGGCTGCATTTTGGCTGCCTTTTGGGCTGGAGCTTCTCGTGGTTTGAGGCCTGGCTTGCTCCACCCCCTGCTCTTGAGATTCTCCCGGATGTGGGCTGGATTTTGGCTGCCTTTTGGGCTGGAGGTTTTCGAGGTTTCAGGCCTGGCTTGCTCCACCCCCTGCTCTTGAGATTCTCCCGGATGTGGGTAGGCTTTTGGCTGGATTTTTGGCTGGAGCTTCTCGTGGTTTGAGGCCTGGCTTGCTCCACCCCCTGCTCTTGAGATTTTCCCAGATGTGGGCTGCATTTTGGCTGCCTTTTGGGCTGGAGCTTCTCGTGGTTTGAGGCCTGGCTTGCTCCACCCCCTGCTCTTGAGATTCTCCCGGATGTGGGCTGCATTTTGGCTGCCTTTTGGGCTGGAGAATCTCGAGGTTTGAGGCCTGGCTTGCTCCACCCACTGCTCTTGAGATTCTCCCGGATGTGCGCTGGATTTTGGCTGCCTTTTGGGCTGGAGCTTCTCATGGTTTGAGGCCTGGCTTGCTCCACCCCCTGCTCTTGAGATTCTCCCGGATGTGGGCTGCATTTTGGCTGCATTTTGGGCTGGAGCTTCTCGTTGTTTGAGGCCTGCCTTGCTCCAGCCCCTGCTCTTGAGATTCTCCCGGATGTGGGCTGCATTTTGGCTGCATTTTGGGCTGGAGCTTCTTGTGGTTTGAGGCCTGGCTTGCTCGACCCCCTGCTCTTGAGATTCTCCCGGATGTGGGCTGCATTTTGGCTGCTTTTTGGGCTGGAGCTTCTCGTGGTTTGAGGCCTGGCTTGCTCCACCCCCTGCTCTTGAGATTCTCCCAGATGTGGCCTGGATTTTGGCTGCATTTTGGGCTGGAGCTTCTCTAGGTTTGAGGCCTGGCTTGCTCCACCCCCTGCTCTTGATATTCTCCCTGATGTGGCCTGCATTTTGGCTGCCATTTTGGGGTGGAAATTCTCATGGTTTGAGGCCTGGCTTGCTCCTGCCCCTGCTCTTGAGATTCTCCCGGATGTGGGCTGCATTTTGGCTGCTTTTTGGGCTGGAGCTTCTCGTGGTTTGAGGCCTGGCTTGCTCCACCCCCTGCTCTTGAGATTCTCCCGGATGTGGGCTGCATTTTGGCTGCATTTTGGGCTGGAGCTTCTCGTGGTTTGAGGCCTGGCTTGCTCCACCCCCTGCTCTTGAGAGTCTCCTGGAGGTGGGCTGCATTTTGGCTGCCTTTTGGGCTGGAGCTTCTCGTGGTTTGAGGCCTGGCTTGCTCCACCCCCTGCTCTTGAGATTCTCCCGGATGTGGGCTGGATTTTGGCTGCATTTTGGGCTGGAGCTTCTCGTGGTTTGAGGCCTGGCTTGCTCCACCCCCTGCTCTTGAGATTCTCCCGGATGTGGCCTGCATTTTGGCTGCCTTTTGGGTTGGAGCTTCTCCTGGTTTGAGGCCTGGCTTGCTCCTGCCCCTGCTATTGATATTCTCCCGGATGTGGCCTGCATTTTGTCTGATTCTTGGGCTGGAGCTTCTCGTGGTTTGAGGCCTGGCTTGCTCCATCCCCTGCTCTTGAAATTCTCCCAGAGGTGGGCTGGATTTTGGCTGCCTTTTGGGCTGGAGCTTCTCGTGGTTTGAGGCCTGGCTTGCTCCACCCCCTGCTCTTGAGATTCTCCCGGACGTGGGCTGCATTTTGGCTGATTCATGGGCTGGAACTTCTCGTGGTTTGAGGCCTGGCTTGCTCCACCCCCTGCTCTAGATATTCTCCCGGATGTGGGCTGCATTTTGGCTGCAATTTGGGCTGGAGCTTCTCGTGGTTTGAGGCCTGGCTTGCTCCACCCCCTGCTCTTGAGATTCTCCCGGATGTGCGCTGCATTTTGGCTGCCTTTTTGGGGTTAAACTTCTCATGCTTTAAGGCCTGGATTGCTCCACCCCCTGCTCTTGAGATTCTCCCGGAGGTGGGCTGCATTTTGGCTGCCTTTTGGGCTGGAGGTTTTCGAGGTTTCAGGCCTGGCTTGCTCCACCCCCTGCTCTTGAGATTCTCCCGGATGTGGGTAGGCTTTTGGCTGGATTTTTGGCTGGAGCTTCTCGTGGTTTGAGGCCTGGCTTGCTCCAACCCCTGCTCTTGAGATTCTCCCAGATGTGGGCTGCATTTTGGCTGCCTTTTGGGCTGGAGGTTCTCGTGGTTTGAGGCCTGGCTTGCTCCAACCCCTGCTCTTGAGATTCTCCCAGATGTGGGCTGCATTTTGGTTGCCTTTTGGTCTGGAGCTTCTCGTGGTTTGAGGCCTGGCTTGCTCCTGCCCCTGCTCTTGAGATTCTCCCGGATGTGGCCTGCATTTTGTCTGATTCTTGGGCTGGAGCTTCTCGTGGTTTGAGGCCTGGCTTGCTCCACCCCCTGCTCTTGAGATTCTCCCGGAGGTGGGCTGCATTTTGGCTGCCTTTTGGGCTGGAGGTTTTCGAGGTTTCAGGCCTGGCTTGCTCCACCCCCTGCTCTTGAGATTCTCCCGCATGTGGGCTGGATTTTGGCTGCCTTTTGGGCTGGAGGTTTTCGAGGTTTCAGGCCTGGCTTTCTCCACCCCCTGCTCTTGAGATTCTCCCGGATGTGGGTAGGATTTTGGCTGGATTTTTGGCTGGAGCTTCTCGTGGTTTGAGGCCTGGCTTGCTCCACCCCCTGCTCTTGAGATTCTCCCGGATGTGGGCTGCATTTTGGCTGCCTTTTGGGCTGGAGCTTCTCGTGGTTTGAGGCCTGGCTTGCTCCACCCCCTGCTCTTGAAATTCTCCCAGAGGTGGGCTGGATTATGGCTGCCTTTTGGGCTGGAGCTTCTCGTGGTTTGAGGCCTGGCTTGCTCCACCCCCTGCTCTTGAGATTCTCCCGGATGTGGGCTGCATTTTGGCTGATTCTTGGGCTGGAACTTCTCGTGGTTTGAGGCCTGCCTTGCTCCACCCCCTGCTCTTGATATTCTCAGGGAGGTGGGCTGCATTGTGGCTGCCTTTTGGGCTGGAGCTTCTCATGGTTTGAGGCCTGGCTTGCTCCACCCCCTGCTCTTGATAGTATCCTCCAGATGGGCTGGATTTTGGCTCCTTTTTGGGCTGGAGCTTCTCGTGGTTTGAGGCTTGGCTTGCTCCACCCCCTGCTTTTGATATTCTCCCGGAGGTGGGCTGCATTTTGGCTGCCTTTTGGGCTGGAGCTTCTCGTGGTTTGAGGCCTGGCTTGCTCCACCCCTGCTCTTGATATTCTCCCGGATGTGGGCTGCATTTTGGCTGCTTTTTGGGCTGGAGCTTCTCATGGTTTGAGGCCTGGCTTGCTCCACCCCCTGCTCTTGAGATTCTCCTCCAGGTGGGCTGGATTTTGGCTGCCTTTTGGGCTGGAGCTTCTCGTGGTTTGAGTCCTGGCTTGCTCCACCCCCTGCTCGTGATACTCTCCTACGGATGGGCTGGATTTTGGCTCCTTTGTGGGCTGGAGCTTCTCGTGGTTTGAGGCCTGGCTTGCTCCACCCCCTGCTCTTGAGATTCTCACGGATGTGGGCTGCATTTTGGCTGCCTCTTGGGCTGGAGCTTCTCGTGGTTTGAGGCCCGGCTTGCTCCACCCCCTGCTCTTGAGATTCTCCTGGATGTGGGCTGGATTTTGGCTGCCTTTGGCTGGAGCTTCTCATGGTTTGAGGCCTGGCTTTCTCCAACCCCTGCTCTTGATATTCTCCCGGATGTGGGCTGGATTTTGGCTCCTTTTTGGGCTGGAGCTTCTCGTGGTTTGAGGCTTGGCTTGCTCCACCCCCTGCTGTTGATATTCTCCCGGAGGTGGGCTGAATTTTGGCTGCCTTTTGGGCTGGAGCTTCTCGTGGTTTGAGGCCTGGCTTGCTCCACCCCTGCTCTTGATAGTCTCCTCCAGATGGGCTGGATTTTGGCTCCTTTTTGGGCTGGAGCTTCTCGTGGTTTGAGGCTTGGCTTGCTCCACCCCCTGCCGTTGATATTCTCCCGGAGGTGGGCTGCATTTTGGCTGCCTTTTGGGCTGGAGCTTCTCGTGGTTTGAGGCCTGGCTTGCTCCACCCCTGCTCTTGACATTCTCCCGGATGTGGACTGCATTTTGGCTGCTTTTTGGGCTGGAGCTTCTCATGGTTTGAGGCCTGGCTTGCTCCACCCCCTGCTCTTGAGTTTCTCCCGGATGTGGGCTGGATTTTGGCTGCATTTTGGGCTGGAGCTTCTCGTGGTTTGAGGCCTGGCTTGCTCCACCCCTGCTCTTGATATTCTCCCGGATGTGGGCTGCATTTTGGCTGCCTTTTGGGCTGGAGCTTCTCGTGGTTTGAGGCCTGGCTTGCTCCACCCCCTACTCTTGATATTCTCCTGGATGTGGGCTGCATTTTGGCTGCATTTTGGGCTGGAGCTTCTCGTGGTTTGAGGCCTGCATTGCTCCACCCCCTGCTCTTGATACTCTCCTCCAGATGGGCTGGATTTTGGCTCCTTTTTGGGCTGGAGCTTCTCGTGGTTTGAGGCCTGGCTTGCTCCACCCCCTGCTCTTGAGATTCTCCCAGATGTGGTTAGGATTTTGGCTGCTTTTTGGGCTGGAGCTTCTCGTGGTTTGAGGCCTGGCTTGCTCCACCCCCTGCTCGTGATACTCTCCTCCAGATGGGCTGGATTTTGGCTCCTTTTTGGGCTGGTGTTTCTCGTGGTTTGAGGCCTGGCTTGCTCCACCCCCTGCTCTTGAGATTCTCCCGGATGTTTGCTGGATTTTGGCTGCCTCTTGGGCTGGAGCTTCTCGTGGTTTGAGGCCCGGCTTGCTCCACCCCCTGCTCTTGAGATTCTCCTGGATGTGGGCTGCATTTTGGCTGCCTTTTGGCTGGAGCTTCCCGTGGTTTGAGGCCTGGCTTGCTCCACCCCCTGCTCTTGAGATTCTCCCGGATGTGGGCTGGATTTTGGCTGCATTTTGGGCTGGAGCTTCTCGTGGTTTGAGGCCTGGCTTGCTCCACCCCTGCTCTTGATATTCTCCCGGATGTGGGCTGCATTTTGGCTGCTTTTTGGGCTGGAGCTTCTCGAGGTTTGAGGCCTGGCGTCCTCCACCCCCTACTTTTGATATTCTCCTGGATGTGGGCTGGATTTTGGCTGCCTTTTGGGCTGGAGCTTCCCGTGGTTTGAGGCCTCGCTTGCTCCACACCCTGCTCTTGAGATTCTCCCGGAGGTGGGCTGGATTTTGGCTGCCTTTTGGGCTGGAGCTTCCAATCGATTGAGGCCTGCCTTGCTCCACCCCCTGCTCTTGATACTCTCCTCCAGATGGGCTGGATTTTGGCTCCTTTTTGGGCTGGAGCTTCTCGTGGTTTGAGTCTTGGCTTGCTCCACCCCCTGCTTTTGATATTCTCCCGGAGGTGGGCTGCATTTTGGCTGCCTTTTGGGCTGGAGCTTCTCGTGGTTTGAGGCCTGGCTTGCTCCACCCCTGCTCTTGATATTCTCCCGGATGTGGGCTGCATTTTGGCTGCTTTTTGGGCTGGAGCTTCTCATGGTTTGAGGCCTGGCTTGCTCCACCCCCTGCTCTTGAGATTCTCCTCCAGGTGGGCTGGATTTTGGCTGCCTTTTGGGCTGGAGCTTCTCGTGGTTTGAGGCCTGGCTTGCTCCACCCCCTGCTCTTGAGATTCTCCCGGATGTGGGCTGCATTTTGGCTGCCTCTTGGGCTGGAGCTTCTCGTGGTTTGAGGCCCGGCTTGCTCCACCCCCTGCTCTTGAGATTCTCCTGGATGTGGGCTGGATTTTGGCTGCCTTTGGCTGGAGCTTCTCATGGTTTGAGGCCTGGCTTTCTCCAACCCCTGCTCTTGATATTCTCCCGGATGTGGGCTGG
Organism: Rhynochetos jubatus; assembly: GCA_027574665.1. Taxonomy (NCBI): domain Eukaryota; kingdom Metazoa; phylum Chordata; class Aves; order Eurypygiformes; family Rhynochetidae; genus Rhynochetos; species Rhynochetos jubatus. Next base: position 914,941 of record JAQBHY010000071.1, read on the forward strand.
ATTTTGGCTCCTTTTTGGGCTGGAGCTTCTCGTGGTTTGAGGCTTGGCTTGCTCCACCCCCTGCTGTTGATATTCTCCCGGAGGTGGGCTGAATTTTGGCTGCCTTTTGGGCTGGATCTTCTCGTGGTTTGAGGCCTGGCTTGCTCCACCCCTGCTCTTGATAGTCTCCTCCAGATGGGCTGGATTTTGGCTCCTTTTTGGGCTGGAGCTTCTCGTGGTTTGAGGCTTGGCTTGCTCCACCCCCTGCCGTTGATATTCTCCCGGATGTGGGCTGCATTTTGGCTGCCTTTTGGGCTGGAGCTTCTCGTGGTTTGAGGCCTGGCTTGCTCCACCCCTGCTCTTGACATTCTCCCGGATGTGGACTGCATTTTGGCTGCTTTTTGGGCTGGAGCTTCTCATGGTTTGAGGCCTGGCTTGCTCCACCCCCTGCTCTTGATATTCTCCCGGATGTGGGCTGGATTTTGGCTGCATTTTGGGCTGGAGCTTCTCGTGGTTTGAGGCCTGGCTTGCTCCACCCCTGCTCTTGATATTCTCCCGGATGTGGGCTGCATTTTGGCTGCCTTTTGGGCTGGAGCTTCTCGTGGTTTGAGGCCTGGCTTGCTCCACCCCCTACTCTTGATATTCTCCTGGATGTGGGCTGCATTTTGGCTGCATTTTGGGCTGGAGCTTCTCGTGGTTTGAGGCCTGCATTGCTCCACCCCCTGCTCTTGATACTCTCCTCCAGATGGGCTGGATTTTGGCTCCTTTTTGGGCTGGAGCTTCTCGTGGTTTGAGGCCTGGCTTGCTCCACCCCCTGCTCTTGAGATTCTCCCAGATGTGGTTAGGATTTTGGCTGCTTTTTGGGCTGGAGCTTCTCGTGGTTTGAGGCCTGGCTTGCTCCACCCCCTGCTCTTGAGATTCTCCCGGATATGTGCTGGATTGTGGCTGCCTCTTGGGCTGGAGCTTCTCGTGGTTTGAGGCCTGGCTTGCTCCACCCCCTGCTCGTGATACTCTCCTCCAGATGGGCTGGATTTTGGCTCCTTTTTGGGCTGGTGTTTCTCGTGGTTTGAGGCCTGGCTTGCTCCACCCCCTGCTCTTGAGATTCTCCCGGATGTTTGCTGGATTTTGGCTGCCTCTTGGGCTGGAGCTTCTCGTGGTTTGAGGCCCGGCTTGCTCCACCCCCTGCTCTTGAGATTCTCCTGGATGTGGGCTGCATTTTGGCTGCCTTTTGGCTGGAGCTTCCCGTGGTTTGAGGCCTGGCTTGCTCCACCCCCTGCTCTTGAGATTCTCCCGGATGTGGGCTGGATTTTGGCTGCATTTTGGGCTGGAGCTTCTCGTGGTTTGAGGCCTGGCTTGCTCCACCCCTGCTCTTGATATTCTCCCGGATGTGGGCTGCATTTTGGCTGCTTTTTGGGCTGGAGCTTCTCGAGGTTTGAGGCCTGGCTTCCTCCACCCCCTACTTTTGATATTCTCCTGGATGTGGGCTGGATTTTGGCTGCCTTTTGGGCTGGAGCTTCCCGTGGTTTGAGGCCTCGCTTGCTCCACCCCCTGCTCTTGAGATTCTCCCGGAGGTGGGCTGGATTTTGGCTGCCTTTTGGGCTGGAGCTTCCAATCGATTGAGGCCTGCCTTGCTCCACCCCCTGCTCTTGATAGTATCCTCCAGATGGGCTGGATTTTGGCTCCTTTTTGGGCTGGAGCTTCTCGTGGTTTGAGGCTTGGCTTGCTCCACCCCCTGCTCTTGATATTCTCCCGGAGGTGGGCTGGATTTTGGCTGCATTTTGGGCTGGAGCTTCTCGTGGTTTGAGGCCTGGCTTGCTCCACCCCCTGCTCCTGATATTCTCCCGGATATGGGCTGCATTTTAGCTGATTTTTGGGCTGGAGCTTCTCATGGTTTGAGCCCTGGCTTGCTCCACCCCCTGCTCTTGAGATTCTCCCGGATGTGGGCTGCATTTTGGCTGCCTTTTGGGCTGGAGCTTCCAATGGTTTGAGGCCTGCCTTGCTCCACCCCCTGCTCTTGATACTCTCCTCCAGATGGGCTGGATTTTGACTCCTTTTTGGGCTGGAGCTTCTCGTGGTTTGAGGCCTGGCTTGCTCCACTCCCTGCTCTTCAGATTCTCCCGGATGTGGGCTGCATTTTGGCTGCTTTTTGGGCTGGAGCTTCTCGTGGTTTGAGGCCTGGCTTGCTCCACCCCCTGCTCTTGAGATTCTCCCTTATGTGGGCTGCATTTTGGCTGCCTTTTGGGCTGGAGCTTCTCGTGGTTTGAGGCCTGGCTTGCTCCACCCCCTGCTCTTGAGATTCTCCTGGATGTGGGCTGCATTTTGGCTGCCTTTTGGGCTGGAGCTTCTCGTGGTTTGAGGCCTGGCTTGCTCCACCCCCTGCTCTTGATATTCTCCCGGATGTGTGCTGGATTGTGGCTGATACTTGGGCTGGAGCTTCTCGTGGTTTGAGGCCCGGCTTGCTCCACCCCCTGCTCTTGAGATTCTCCCGGAGGTGGGCTGCATTTTGGCTGCCTCTTGGGCTGGAGCTTCTCGTGGTTTGAGGCCTGGCTTGGTCCAGCCCCTGTTCTTGAGATTCTCCCGGATGTGGGTTGCATTTTCGCTGCCTTTTGGGCTGGAGCTTCTCGTGGTTTGAGGCCTGGCTTGCTCCACCCCCTGCTCTTGAGATTCTCCCGGATGTGGCCTGCATTTTGGCTGCATTTTGGGCTGGAGCTTCTCGTGGTTTGAGGCCTGGCTTGCTCCACCCCCTGCTCTTGAGATTCTCCCGGATGTGGGCTGGATTTTGGCTGCCTTTTGGGCTGGAGTTACACATGGTTTGAGGCCTGGCTTGCTCCACCCCCTGCTCTTGAGATTCTCCTGCATGTCGGCTGGATTTTGGCTGCCTTTTGGGCTGGAGTTTCTCGAGGTTTGAGGCCTGGCTTGCTCCAACCCCTGCTCTTGATATTCTCCCGGATTTGGGCTGCATTTTGGCTGATTCTTGGGCTGGAGCTTCTCGTGGTTTGAGGCCTGGCTTCCTCCACTCCCTGCTCTTGAGATTCTCCCGGATGTGGGCTGGATTTTGGCTGCCTTTTGGGCTGGAGCTTCTCGTGGTTTGAGGCCTGTCTTTCTCCACCCTGTGCTCTTGAGATTCTCCTGGATGTGGGCTGCATTTTGGCTGATTCTTGGGCTGGAGCTTCTCGTGGTTTGAGGCCTGGCTTGCTCCAGCCCCTGCTCTTGAGATTCTCGCGGATGTGGGCTGCATTTTGGCTGCTTTTTGGGCTGGAGCTTCTCGTGGTTTGAGGCCTGTCTTGCTCCAACCCCTGCTCTTGAGATTCTCCTGGATGTGGGCTGGATTTTGGCTGCGTTTTGACCTGGAGGTTCTCGTGGTTTGAGGCCTGGCTTGTTCCACCCCCTGCTCTTGAGATTCTCCCCTATATCGGCTGCATTTTGGCTGCCTTTTGGGCTGGAGCTTCTCGTGGTTTGAGGCCTGGTTTGCTCCACCCCCTGCTCTTGATATTCTCCCGGATGTGGACTGGATTGTGGCTGCCTTTTGGGCCGGAGCTTCTCGTGGTTTGAGGCCTGGCTTGCTCCACCCCCTGCTCTTGAGATTCTCCCGGATGTGGGCTGCATTTTGGCTGCCTTTTGGGCTGGAGCTTCTCGTGGTTTGAGGCCTGGCTTGCTCCACCCCCTGCTCTTGAGATTCTCCCGCATGTGGGCTGGATTGTGGCTGCATTTTGGGCTGGAGCTTCTCGTGGTTTGAGGCCTGGCTTGCTCCACCCCCTGCTCTTGAGATTCTCCCGTAGGTTGCCTGGATTTTGGCTGCATTTTGGGCTGGAGCTTCTTGTGGTTTGAGGCCTGGCTTGCTCCACCCCCTGCTCTTGAGATTCTCCCGGATGTGGGCTGCATTTTGGCTGATTTTTGGGCTGGAGCTTCTCATGGTTTGAGGCCTGGCTTGCTCCACCCCCTGCTCTTGAGATTCTCCCGGATATGGGCTGGATTTTGGCTGCATTTTGGGCTGGAGCTTCTCATGGTTTGAGGCCTGGCTTGCTGTACACCTGCTCTTGATATTCTCCCGGATGTGGGCTGCATTTTGGCTGCTTTTTGGGCTAGAGATTCTCATGGTTTGAGACCTGGCTTGCTGTACACCTGCTCTTGATATTCTCCCGGATATGGGCTGCATTTTGGCTGCCTTTTGGGCTGGAGCTTCCAATGGTTTGAGGCCTGGCTTGCTCCACCCCCTGCTCTTGAGATTCTCCCAGATGTGGTTAGGATTTTGGCTGCATTTCGGGCTGGAGCTTCTCGTGGTTTGAGGCCTGGCTTGCTCCACCCCCTGCTCTTGAGATTCTCCCGGATGTGTGCTGGATTGTGGCTGATACTTGGGCTGGAGCTTCTCGTGGTTTGAGGCCCGGCTTGCTCCACCCCCTGCTCTTGATATTCTCCCACATGTGGGCTGGATTGTGGCTGCCTTTTGGGCTGGAGCTTCCCGTGGTTTGAGGCCTGGCTTGCTCCACACGTGCTCTTGATATTCTCCCGGATGTGGGCTGCATTTTGGCTGCATTTTGGGCTGGAGCTTCTCGTGGTTTGAGGCCTGGCTTGCTCCACCCCTGCTCTTGAGATTCTCCCGGATATGGGCTGCATTTTGGCTGCTTTTTGGGCTGGAGCTTCTCGTGGTTTGAGGCCTGGCTTGCTCCACCCCCTGCTCTTAAGATTCTCCCAGATGTGGGCTGCATTTTGGTTGCCTTTTGGGCTGGAGCTTCTCGTGGTTTGAGGCCTGGCTTGCTCCACCCCCTGCTCTTGAGATTCTCCCGGATGTGGGCTGCATTTTGGCTGCCTTTAGGGCTGGAGCTTCTCGTGATTTGAGGCCTGGCTTGCTCCACCCCCTGCTCTTGAGATTCTCCCAGATGTGGTTAGGATTTTGGCTGCATTTCGGGCTGGAGCTTCTCGTGGTTTGAGGCCTGGCTTGCTCCACCCCCTGCTCTTGAGATTCTCCCGGATGTGTGCTGGATTGTGGCTGATACTTGGGCTGGAGCTTCTCGTGGTTTGAGGCCCGGCTTGCTCCACCCCCTGCTCTTGATATTCTCCCACATGTGGGCTGGATTGTGGCTGCCTTTTGGGCTGGAGCTTCCCGTGGTTTGAGGCCTGGCTTGCTCCACCCCCTGCTCTTGAGATTCTCCCGCATGTGGGCTGGATTGTGGCTGCCTTTTGGGCTGGAGCTTCTCGTGGTTTGAGGCCTGGATTGCTCCACCCCCTGCTCTTCATATTCTTCCGGATGTGGGCTGCATTTTGGCTGCCTTTTGGGCTGGAGCTTCTCGTGGTTTGAGGCCTGGCTTGCTCCACCCCCTGCTCTTGAGATTCTCCCGGATGTGTGCTGGATTGTGGCTGATACTTGGGCTGGAGCTTCTCGTGGTTTGAGGCCCGGCTTGCTCCACCCCCTGCTCTTGATATTCTCCCACATGTGGGCTGGATTGTGGCTGCCTTTTGGGCTGGAGCTTCCCGTGGTTTGAGGCCTGGCTTGCTCCACACGTGCTCTTGATATTCTCCCGGATGTGGGCTGCATTTTGGCTGCATTTTGGGCTGGAGCTTCTCGTGGTTTGAGGCCTGGCTTGCTCCACCCCTGCTCTTGAGATTCTCCCGGATATGGGCTGCATTTTGGCTGCTTTTTGGGCTGGAGCTTCTCGTGGTTTGAGGCCTGGCTTGCTCCACCCCCTGCTCTTAAGATTCTCCCAGATGTGGGCTGCATTTTGGTTGCCTTTTGGGCTGGAGCTTCTCGTGGTTTGAGGCCTGGCTTGCTCCACCCCCTGCTCTTGAGATTCTCCCGGATGTGGGCTGCATTTTGGCTGCCTTTAGGGCTGGAGCTTCTCGTGATTTGAGGCCTGGCTTGCTCCACCCCCTGCTCTTGAGATTCTCCCAGATGTGGTTAGGATTTTGGCTGCATTTTGGTCTGGAGCTTCTCGTGGTTTGAGGCCTGGCTTGCTCCACCCCCTGCTCTTGAGATTCTCCCGGATGTGTGCTGGATTGTGGCTGATACTTGGGCTGGAGCTTCTCGTGGTTTGAGGCCCGGCTTGCTCCACCCCCTGCTCTTGATATTCTCCCACATGTGGGCTGGATTGTGGCTGCCTTTTGGGCTGGAGCTTCCCGTGGTTTGAGGCCTGGCTTGCTCCACCCCCTGCTCTTGAGATTCTCCCGCATGTGGGCTGGATTGTGGCTGCCTTTTGGGCTGGAGCTTCTCGTGGTTTGAGGCCTGGATTGCTCCACCCCCTGCTCTTCATATTCTTCCGGATGTGGGCTGCATTTTGGCTGCATTTTGGTCTGGACCTTCTCGTGGTTTGAGGCCTGGCTTGCTCCAACCCCTGCTCTTGAGATTCTCCCTGATGTGGGATGCATTTTGGCTGCATTTTGGGCTGGAGCTTCTCGTGGTTTGAGGCCTGGCTTGCTCCACCCCCTGCTCTTGATATTCTCCCGGATGTGGGCTGCATTTTGGCTGCCTTTACGGCTGGAGCTTCTCATGGTTTGAGGCCTGGCTTCCTCCACCCCCTACTCTTGAGATTCTCCTGTAGGTGGGCTGCATTTTGGCTGCCTTTTGGGCTGGAGCTTCTCGTGGTTTGAGGCCTGGCTTTCTCCACCCCCTGCTCTTGAGATTCTCCCGGATATGTGCTGGATTGTGGCTGCCTCTTGGGCTGGAGCTTCTCGTGGTTTGAGGCATGGCTTGATACAAACTCTGCCATTGATATTCTCCCGGATGTGGGCTGCATTTTGGCTGCCTTTTGGGCTGGAGCTTCTCGTGGTTTGAGGCCTGGCTTGCTCCACCCCCTGCTCTTGAGATTCTCCCGGAGGTGGGCTGTATTTTGGCTGCCTTTTGGGCTGGAGCTTCTCGTGGTTTGAGGCCTGGCTTGCTCCACCCCCTGCTCTTGAAATTCTCCCGGATGTGGGCTGGATTTTGGCTGCCTTTTGGGCTGGAGCTTCTCGTGCTTTGAGGCCTGGCTTGCTCCACCCCCTGCTCTTGAAATTCTCCCGGATGTGGGCTGCATTTTGGCTGCCTTGTGTTCTGGAGCTTCTCGAGGTTTGAGGCCTGGCTTGCTCCACACCTGCTCTTGATATTCTCCCGGATGTGGGCTGCATTTTGGCTGCATTTTGGGCTGGAGCTTCTCGTGGTTTGAGGCCTGGCTTGCTCCACCCCTGCTCTTGAGATTCTCCCGGATGTGGGCTGCATTTTGGCTGCCATTTTGGGCTGGAGCTTCTCGTGGTTTGAGGCCTGGCTTGCTCCACCCCCTGCTCTTGAGATTCTCCCGGATGTGGGCTGCATTTTGGCTGCCTCTTGGGCTGGAGCTTCTCGTGGTTTGAGGCCTGGCTTGCTCCACCCCCTGCTCTTGAGATTCTCCCGGATGTGGTCTGCATTTTGGCTGCCTTTTGGGCTGGAGCTTCTCGTGGTTTGAGGCCTGGCTTTCTCCAACCCCCTGCTCTTGATATTCTCCCGGATGTGGGCTGCATTTTGGCTGCCTTTTGGGCTGGAGCTTCTCCTGGTTTGAGGCCTGGCTTGCTCCACCCCTGCTCTTGAGATTCTCAGGGATGTGGGCTGCATTTTGGCTGCTTTTTGGGCTGGAGCTTCTCGTGGTTTGAGGCCTGGCTTGCTCCACCCCCTGCTCTTAAGATTCTCCCGGATGTTTGCTGCATTTTGGCTGCCTTTTGGGCTGGAGCTTCTCGTGGTTTGAGGCCTGGCTTGCTCCACCCCCTGCTCTTGAGATTCTCCCAGATGTGGGCTGGATTGTGGCTGCCTTTTGGGCTGGAGCTTCTCGTGGTTTGAGGCCTGGCTTGCTCCACCCCCTGCTCTTGATATTCTCCCGGATGTGGGCTGGATTTTGGCTGCCTTTTGGGCTGGAGCTTCTCGTGGTTTGAGGCCTGGCTTGCTCCACCCCTGCTCTTGATATTCTCCTGGATGTGGGCTGAATTTTGGCTGCATTTTGGGCTGGAGCTTCCTGTGGTTTGAGGCCTGGCTTGCTCCACCCCCTGCTCTTGAGATTCTCCCGGATTTGGGCTGGATTTTGGCTGCCATTTTGGACTGGAGCTTCTCGTGGTTTGAGGCCTGGATTGCTCCACCCCTGCTCTTGAGATTCTCCCGGATGTGGGCTGCATTTTGGCTGCTTTTTGGGCTGGAGCTTCTCGTGGTTTGAGGCCTGGCTTGCTCCACCCCCTGCTCTTGAGATTCTCCCGGATTTGGGCTGCATTTTGGCTGCTTTTTGGGCTGGAGCTTCTCGTGGTTTGAGACCTGGCTTGCTCCACCTCCTGCTCTAGAGATTCTCCCGGATCTGGGCTGCATATTGGCTGCATTTTGGGCTGGAGCTTCTTGAGGTTTGTGGCCTGTCTTGCTCCACCCCCTGCTCTTGAGATTCTCCCGGATGTGGGCTGCATTTTGGCTGCCTTTTGGGCTGGAGCTTCTCGTGGTTTGAGGCCTGGCTTGCTCCACCCCCTGCTCTTGAAATTCTCCCGGATGTGGGCTACATTTTGGCTGCATTTTGGGCTGGAGCTTCTCGTGGTTTGAGGCCTGGATTGCTCCACCCCTGCTCTTGAGATTCTCCCGGATGTGGGCTGCATTTTGGCTGCCTTTTGGGCTGGAGCTTCTCGTGGTTTGAGGCCTGGCTTGCTCCACCCCCTGCTCTTGAAATTCTCCCGGATGTGGGCTGCATTTTGGCTGCCTTTTGGGCTGGAGCTTCTCGAGGTTTGAGGCCTGGCTTGCTCCACCCCCTGCTCTTGAGATTCTCCCAGATGTGGGCTGCATTTTGGCTGCCTTTTGGGCTGGAGCTTCTCGTGGTTTGAGGCCTGGCTTGCTCCACCCCCTGCTCTTGAGATTCTCCCGGATGTGGGCTGCATTTTGGTTGCGTTTTGGGCTGGAGCTTCTCGTGGTTTGAGGCCTGGCTTGCTCCACCCCCTGCTCTTGATATTCTCCCGGATGTGGGCTGCATTTTGGCTGCCTTTTGGGCTGGAGCTTCTCGTGATTTGAGGCCTGGCTTGCTGCACACCCTGCTCTTGAGATTCTCCCGGATGTGGTCTGCATTTTGGCTGCCTTTTCGGCTGGAGCTTCTCGTGGTTTGAGGCCTGGATTGCTCCACCCCCTGCTCTTGAGATTCTCCCGGATGTGGGCTGGATTTTGGCTGCCTTTTGGGCTGGAGCTTCTCGAGGTTTGAGGCCTGGCTTTCTCCAACCCCTGCTCTTGATATTCTCCCGGATGTGGGCTGGATTTTGGCTGCCTTTTGGGCTGGAGCTTCTCCTGGTTTGAGGCCTGGCTTGCTCCACCCCCTGCTCTTGAGATTCTCCCGGATGTTGGCTGCATTTTGGCTGCTTTTTGGGCTGGAGCTTCTCGTGGTTTGAGGCCTGGCTTGCTCCACCCCTTCTCTTGATATTCTCCTGGATGTGGGCTGAATTTTGGCTGCATTTTGGGCTGGAGCTTCCTGTGGTTTGAGGCCTGGCTTGCTCCACCCCCTGCTCTTGAGATTCTCCCAGATGTGGGCTGCATTTTGGCTGCTTTTTGGGCTGGAGCTTCTCGTGGTTTGAGGCCTGGCTTGCTCCACCCCTTCTCTTGATATTCTCCTGGATGTGGGCTGAATTTTGGCTGCATTTTGGGCTGGAGCTTCTCGAGGTTTGAGGCCTGGCTTGCTCCACCCCCTGCTCTTGAGATTCTCCCAGATGTGGGCTGCATTTTGGCTGACTTTTGGGCTGGAGCTTCTCGTGGTTTGAGGCCTGGCTTGCTCCACCCCCTGCTCTTGAGATTCTCCCGGATGTGGGCTGCATTTTGGCTGCCTTTTGGGCTGGAGCTTGTCGTGGTTTGAGGCCTGGCTTTCTCCAACCCCTGCTCTTGATATTCTCCCGGATGTGGGCTGCATTTTGGCTGCCTTTTGGGCTGGAGCTTCTCGTGGTTTGAGGCCTGGCTTGCTCCACCCCCTGCTCTTGAGATTCTCCCGGATGTGGGCTGCATTTTGGCTGCCTTTTGGGCTGGAGCTTCTCGTGGTTTGAGGCCTGGCTTTCTCCAACCCCTGCTATTGATATTCTCCCGCATGTGGGCTGCATTTTGGCTGCCTTTTGGGCTGGAGCTTCTCGTGGTTTGAGGCCTGGCTTGCTCCACCCCTGCTCTTGAGATTCTCCCGGATGTGGCCTGCATTTTGGCTGCCTTTTGGGCTGGAGCTTCTCGTGGTTTGAGGCCTGGCTTGCTCCACCCCCTGCTCTTGAGATTCTCCCGGATGTGGGCTGCATTTTGGCTGCCTTTTGGGCTGGAGCTTCTCGTGGTTTGAGGCCTGGATTGCTCCACCCCCTGCTCTTGATATTCTTCTGGATGTGGCCTGCATTTTGGCTGCCTTTTGGGCTGGAGCTTCTCGTGGTTTGAGGCCTGGCTTTCTCCAACCCCTGCTCTTGATATTCTCCAGGATGTGGGCTGCATTTTGGCTGCCTTTTGGGCTGGAGCTTCTCGTGGTTTGAGGCCTGGCTTGCTCCACCCCTGCTCTTGAGATTCTCCCGGATGTGGGCTGCATTTTGGCTGATTTTTGGGCTGGAGCTTCTCGTGGTTTGAGGCCTGGCTTGCTCCACCCCCTGCTCTTGAGATTCTCCCGGATGTGGTCTGCATTTTGGCTGCCTTTTGGGCTGGAGCTTCTCGTGGTTTGAGGCCTGGATTGCTCCACCCCCTGCTCTTGATATTATCCTGGATGTGGCCTGCATTTTGGCTGCCTTTTGGGCTGGAGCTTCTCGTGGTTTGAGGCCTGGCTTTCTCCAACCCCTGCTCTTGATATTCTCCCGGATGTGGGCTGCATTTTGGCTGCCTTTTGGGCTGGAGCTTCTCGTGGTTTGAGGCCTGGCTTGCTCCACCCCTGCTCTTGAGATTCTCCCGCATGTGGGCTGCATTTTGGCTGCCTTTTGGGCTGGAGCTTCTCGTGGTTTGAGGCCTGGCTTGCTCCACCCACTGCTCTTGAGATTCTCCCAGATGTGGGCTGGATTGTGGCTGCCTTTTGGGCTGGAGCTTCTCGTGGTTTGAGGCCTGGCTTGCTCCACCCCCTGCTCTTGAGATTCTCCCGGATATGGGCTGGATTTTGGCTGCCTTTTCGGATGGAGCTTCTCGTGGTTTGAGGCCTGGCTTGCTCCACCCCCTGCTCTTGAAATTCTCCCGGATGTGGGCTGCATTTTGGCTGCCTTTTGGGCTGGAGCTTCTCGAGGTTTGAGGCCTGGCTTGCTCCACCCCCTGCTCTTGAGATTCTCCCAGATGTGGGCTGCATTTTGGCTGCCTTTTGGGCTGGAGCTTCTCGTGATTTGAGGCCTGGCTTGCTCCACCCCCTGCTCTTGAGATTCTCCCGGATGTGGGCTGCATTTTGGCTGCCTTTTGGGCTGGAGCTTCTCGTGGTTTGAGGCCTGGCTTGCTCCACCCCTGCTCTTGAGATTCTCCCGGATGTGGGCTGCATTTTGGCTGCTTTTTGGGCTGGAGCTTCTCGTGGTTTGAGGCCTGGCTTGCTCCACCCCCTGCTCTTAAGATTCTCCCGGATGTTTGCTGCATTTTGGCTGCCTTTTGGGCTGGAGCTTCTCGTGGTTTGAGGCCTGGCTTGCTCCACCCACTGCTCTTGAGATTCTCCCAGATGTGGGCTGGATTGTGGCTGCTTTTTGGGCTGGAGCTTCTCGTGGTTTGAGGCCTGGCTTGCTCCACCCCCTGCTCTTGAGATTCTCCCGGATGTGGGCTGCATTTTGGCTGCATTTTGGGCTGGAGCTTCTCGTGGTTTGAGGCCTGGCTTGCTCCACCCCCTGCTCTTGAGATTCTCCCGGATTTGGGCTGCATTTTGGCTGCTTTTTGGGCTGGAGCTTCTCGTGGTTTGAGACCTGGCTTACTCCACCCCCTGCTCCAGAGATTCTCCCGGATCTGGGCTGCATATTGGCTGAATTTTGGGCTGGAGCTTCTTGAGGTTTGTGGCCTGGCTTGCTCCACCCCCTGCTCTTGAGATTCTCCCGGATGTGGGCTGCATTTTGGCTGCCTTTTGGGCTGGAGCTTCTCGTGGTTTGAGGCCTGGCTTGCTCCACCCCCTGCTCTTGAAATTCTCCCGGATGTGGGCTGCATTTTGGCTGCCTTTTGGGCTGGAGCTTCTCGTGGTTTGAGGCCTGGCTTGCTCCACCCCCTGCTCTTGAGATTCTCCCGGATGTGGGCTGCATTTTGGCTGCCTTGTGGGCTGGAGCTTCTCGAGGTTTGAGGCCTGGCTTGCTCCACACCTTCTCTTGATATTCTCCCGGATGTGGGCTGCATTTTGGCTGCATTTTGGGCTGGAGCTTCTCGTGGTTTGAGGCCTGGCTTGCTCCACCCCCTGCTCTTGAGATTCTCCCGGATGTGGGCTGGATTTTGGCTGAATTTTGGGCTGGAGCTTCTCGTGGTTTGAGGCCTGGATTGCTCCACCCCTGCTCTTGAGATTTTCCCGGATATGGGCTGCATTTTGGCTGCTTTTTGGGCTGGAGCTTCTCGTGGTTTGAGGCCTGGCTTGCTCCACCCCCTGCTCTTAAGATTCTCCCGGATGTGGGCTGCATTTTGGTTGCCTTTAGGGCTGGAGCTTCTCGTGATTTGAGGCCTGGCTTGCTCCACCCCCTGCTCTTGAGATTCTCCCGGGTGTGGGCTGCATTTTGGCTGCCTCTTGGGCTGGAGCTTCTCGTGGTTTGAGGCCTGGCTTGCTCCACCCCCTGCTCTTGAAATTCTCCCGGATGTGGGCTGCATTTTGGCTGCCTTTTGGGCTGGAGCTTCTCGAGGTTTGAGGCCTGGCTTGCTCCACCCCCTGCTCTTGAGATTCTCCCAGATGTTGGCTGCATTTTGGCTGACTTTTGGGCTGGAGCTTCTCGTGGTTTGAGGCCTGGCTTGCTCCACCCCCTGCTCTTGAGATTCTCCCGGATGTGGGCTGCATTTTGGCTGCCTTTTGGGCTGGAGCTTCTCGTGGTTTGAGGCCTGGCTTTCTCCAACCCCTGCTCTTGATATTCTCCTGGATGTGGGCTGCATTTTGGCTGCATTTTGGGCTGGAGCTTCTCGTGGTTTGAGGCCTGGCTTGCTCCACCCCTGCTCTTGATATTCTCCCGGATATGGGCTGCATTTTGGCTGCATTTTGGGCTGGAGTTTCTCATGGTTTGAGGCCTGGCTTGCTCCACCCCCTACTCTTGATATTCTCCCGCATGTGGGCTGGAACTTGGCTGCATTTTTGGCTGGAGCTTCTCGTGGTTTGAGGCCTGGATTTCTCCACCCCTGCTCTTGAGATTCTCCCGGATGTGGGCTGCATTTTGGCTGCTTTTTGGGCTGGAGCTTCTCGTGGTTTGAGGCCTGGCTTTCTCCAACCCCTGCTCTTGATATTCTCCCGGATGTGGGCTGCATTTTGGCTGCATTTTGGCTGGAGCTTCTCGTGGTTTGAGGCCTGGCTTGCTCCACCCCTGCTCTTGATATTCTCCCGGATGTGGGCTGCATTTTGGCTGCATTTTGGGCTGGAGCTTCTCGTGGTTTGAGGCCTGGATTGCTCCATCCCTGCTCTTGAGATTCTCCCGGAGGTGGGCTGCATTTTGGCTGCTTTTTGGGCTGGAGCTTCTCGTGGTTTGAGGCCTGGCTTACTCCACCCCCTGCTCTTATGATTCTCCCGGATGTTTGCTGCATTTTGGCTGCCTTTTGGGCTGGAGCTTCTCGTGGTTTGAGGCCTGGCTTGCTCCACCCCCTGCTCTTGAGATTCTCCCAGATGTGGGCTGGATTTTGGCTGCCTTTTGGGCTGGAGCTTCCCGTGGTTTGAGGCCTGGCTTGCTCCACCCCCTGCTCTTGAGATTCTCCCGGAGGTGGGCTGAATTTTGGCTGCATTTTGGGCTGGAGTTTCTCATGGTTTGAGGCCTGGCTTGCTCCACCCCCTACTCTTGATATTCTCCCGCATGTAGGCTGGAACTTGGCTGCATTTTTGGCTGGAGCTTCTCGTGGTTTGAGGCCTGGATTTCTCCACCCCTGCTCTTGAGATTCTCCCGGATGTGGGCTGCATTTTGGCTGCTTTTTGGGCTGGAGCTTCTCGTGGTTTGAGGCCTGGCTTTCTCCAACCCCTGCTCTTGATATTCTCCCGGATGTGGGCTGCAGTTTGGCTGCATTTTGGCTGGAGCTTCTCGTGGTTTGAGGCCTGGCTTGCTCCACCCCTGCTCTTGATATTCTCCCGGATGTGGGCTGCATTTTGGCTGCATTTTCGGCTGGAGCTTCTCGTGGTTTGAGGCCTGGATTGCTCCACCCCTGCTCTTGAGATTCTCCCGGAGGTGGGCTGCATTTTGGCTGCTTTTTGGGCTGGAGCTTCTCGTGGTTTGAGGCCTGGCTTACTCCACCCCCTGCTCTTATGATTCTCCCGGATGTTTGCTGCATTTTGGCTGCCTTTTGGGCTGGAGCTTCTCGTGGTTTGAGGCCTGGCTTGCTCCACCCACTGCTCTTGAGATTCTCCCAGATGTGGGCTGGATTTTGGCTGCCTTTTGGGCTGGAGCTTCCCGTGGTTTGAGGCCTGTCTTGCTCCACCCCCTGCTCTTGAGATTCTCCCGGAGGTGGGCTGCATTTTGGCTGCATTTTGGGCTGAAGCTTCTCGTGGTTTGAGGCCTGGCTTGCTCCACCCCCTGCTCTTGATATTCTCCCGGATGTGGGCTGGATTTTGGCTGCCTTTTGGGCTGGATCTTCTCGTGGTTTGAGGCCTGGCTTTCTCCACCCCCTGCTCTTGAGATTCTCCCGGATGTGGGCTGCATTTTGGCTGCATTTTGGGCTGGAGCTTCTCGTGGTTTGAGGCCTGGCTTGCTCCACCCCCTGCTCTTGAGATTCTCCCGGATGTGGGCTGCATTTTGACTGCTTTTTGGGCTGGAGCTTCTCGTGGTTTGAGGCCTGGCTTGCTCCAACCCCTGCTCTTGATATTCTCCCTGATGTGGGCTGGATTGTGGCTGCATTTTGGGCTGGAGCTTCTCATGGTTTGAGGCCTTGCTTGCTCCACCCCCTACTCTTGAGATTCTCCTGCATGTGGGCTGGATTTTGGCTGCTGTTTGGGCTGAAGCTTCTCGTGGTTTGAGGCCTGGCTTGCTCCACCCCCTGCTCTTGAGATTCTCCCGGATGTGGGCTGCACTTCTTCTGCCTTTTGGGCTGGAGCTTCTCGTGGTTTGAGGCCTGCCTTTCTCCACCCCCTGCTCTTGATATTCTCCCGGATGTGGGCTTGAATTTGGCTGCCTTTTGGGCTGGAGCTTCTCGTGGTTTGAGGCCTGGCTTGCTCCACCCCCTGCTCTTGAGATTCTCCTGAATTTAGGCTGCATTTTGGCTGCCTTTTGGGCTGGAGCTTCTCGTGGTTTGAGGCCTGGCTTCCTCCACTCCCTGTTCTTGAAATTCTGTCGGATGTGGGCTGCATTTTGGCTGCCTTTTGGGCTGGAGCTTCTCGTGGTTTGAGGCCTGGCTTGCTCCACCCCCTGCTCTTGAGATTCTCCCGGATGTGGGCTGCATTTTGGCTGCCTTTTGGGCTGGAGCTTCTCGAGGTTTGAGGCCTGGATTGCTCCACCCCCTTCTCTTGAGATTCTCCTGGATGTGGGCTGCATTTTTGGCTGCATTTCGGTCTGGAGCTTCTCGTGGTTTGAGGCCTGGCTTGCTCCACCCCCTGCTCTTGATATTCTCCCGGATGTGGGCTGCATTTTGGCTGCATTTTGGGCTGGAGCTTCTCGTGGTTTGAGGCCTGGCTTGCTCCACCCCCTGCTCTTGAGATTCTCCCGGATGTGGGCTGCATTTTGGCTGCCTTTTGGGCTGGAGCTTCTCGTGGTTTGAGGCCTGGCTTTCTCCAACCCCTGCTATTGATATTCTCCCGCATGTGGGCTGCATTTTGGCTGCCTTTTGGGCTGGAGCTTCTCGTGGTTTGAGGCCTGGCTTGCTCCACCCCTGCTCTTGAGATTCTCCCGGATGTGGCCTGCATTTTGGCTGCCTTTTGGGCTGGAGCTTCTCGTGGTTTGAGGCCTGGCTTGCTCCACCCCCTGCTCTTGAGATTCTCCCGGATGTGGGCTGCATTTTGGCTGCCTTTTGGGCTGGAGCTTCTCGTGGTTTGAGGCCTGGATTGCTCCACCCCCTGCTCTTGATATTCTCCTGGATGTGGCCTGCATTTTGGCTGCGTTTTGGGCTGGAGCTTCTCGTGGTTTGAGGCCTGGCTTTCTCCAACCCCTGCTCTTGATATTCTCCCGGATGTGGGCTGCATTTTGGCTGCCTTTTGGGCTGGAGCTTCTCGTGGTTTGAGGCCTGGCTTGCTCCACCCCTGCTCTTGAGATTCTCCCGGATGTGGGCTGCATTTTGGCTGCTTTTTGGGCTGGAGCTTCTCGTGGTTTGAGGCCTGGCTTGCTCCAGCCCCTGCTCTTGAGATTCTCCCGGATGTGGTCTGCATTTTGGCTGCCTTTTGGGCTGGAGCTTCTCGTGGTTTGAGGCCTGGATTGCTCCACCCCCTGCTCTTGATATTATCCTGGATGAGGCCTGCATTTTGGCTGCCTTTTGGGCTGGAGCTTCTCGTGGTTTGAGGCCTGGCTTTCTCCAACCCCTGCTCTTGATATTCTCCCGGATGTGGGCTGCATTTTGGCTGCCTTTTGGGCTGGAGCTTCTCGTGGTTTGAGGCCTGGCTTGCTCCAACCCTGCTCTTGAGATTCTCCCGCATGTGGGCTGCATTTTGGCTGCCTTTTGGGCTGGAGCTTCTCGTGGTTTGAGGCCTGGCTTGCTCCACCCACTGCTCTTGAGATTCTCCCAGATGTGGGCTGGATTGTGGCTGCTTTTTGGGCTGGAGCTTCTCGTGGTTTGAGGCCTGGCTTGCTCCACCCCCTGCTCTTGAGATTCTCCCGGATATGGGCTGGATTTTGGCTGCCTTTTGGGCTGGAGCTTCTCGTGGTTTGAGGCCTGGCTTGCTCCACCCCCTGCTCTTGAAATTCTCCCGGATGTTTACTGCATTTTGGCTGCCTTTTGGGCTGGAGCTTCTCGAGGTTTGAGGCCTGGCTTGCTCCACCCCCTGCTCTTGAGATTCTCCCAGATGTGGGCTGCATTTTGGCTGCCTTTTGGGCTGGAGCTTCTCGTGATTTGAGGCCTGGCTTGCTCCACCCCCTGCTCTTGAGATTCTCCCGGATGTGGGCTGCATTTTGGCTGCTTTTTGGGCTGGAGCTTCTCGTGGTTTGAGGCCTGGCTTGCTCCACCCCCTGCTCTTAAGATTCTCCCGGATGTTTGCTGCATTTTGGCTGCCTTTTGGGCTGGAGCTTCTCGTGGTTTGAGGCCTGGCTTGCTCCACCCACTGCTCTTGAGATTCTCCCAGATGTGGGCTGGATTGTGGCTGCCTTTTGGGCTGGAGCTTCTCGTGGTTTGAGGCCTGGCTTGCTCCACCCCCTGCTCTTGAGATTCTCCCGGATGTGGGCTGCATTTTGGCTGCCTTTTGGGCTGGAGCTTCTCGTGGTTTGAGGCCTGGCTTGCTCCACCCCTGCTCTTGAGATTCTCCCGGATGTGGGCTGCATTTTGGCTGCTTTTTGGGCTGGAGCTTCTCGTGGTTTGAGGCCTGGCTTGCTCCACCCCCTGCTCTTGAGATTCTCCCGGATTTGGGCTGCATTTTGGCTGCTTTTTGGGCTGGAGCTTCTCGTGGTTTGAGACCTGGCTTGCTCCACCCCCTGCTCTAGAGATTCTCCCGGATCTGGGCTGCATATTGGCTGAATTTTGGGCTGGAGCTTCTTGAGGTTTGTGGCCTGGCTTGCTCCACCCCCTGCTCTTGAGATTCTCCCGGATGTGGGCTGCATTTTGGCTGCCTTTTGGGCTGGAGCTTCTCGTGGTTTGAGGCCTGGCTTGCTCCACCCCCTGCTCTTGAAATTCTCCCGGATGTGGGCTGCATTTTGGCTGCCTTTTGGGCTGGAGCTTCTCGTGGTTTGAGGCCTGGCTTGCTCCACCCCCTGCTCTTGAGATTCTCCCGGAGGTGGGCTGAATTTTGGCTGCATTTTGGGCTGGAGCTTCTCGAGGTTTGAGGCCTGGCTTGCTCCACACCTTCTCTTGATATTCTCCCGGATGTGGGCTGCATTTTGGCTGCATTTTGGGCTGGAGCTTCTCGTGGTTTGAGGCCTGGCTTGCTCCACCCCCTGCTCTTGAGATTCTCCCGGATGTGGGCTGCATTTTGGCTGCATTTTGGGCTGGAGCTTCTCGTGGTTTGAGGCCTGGCTTGCTCCACCCCTGCTCTTGAGATTCTCCCGGATGTGGGCTGCATTTTGGCTGCTTTTTGGGCTGGAGCTTCTCGTGGTTTGAGGCCTGGCTTGCTCCACCCCCTGCTCTTAAGATTCTCCCGGATGTTTGCTGCATTTTGGCTGCCTTTTGGGCTGGAGCTTCTCGTGGTTTGAGGCCTGGCTTGCTCCACCCACTGCTCTTGAGATTCTCCCAGATGTGGGCTGGATTGTGGCTGCCTTTTGGGCTGGAGCTTCTCGTGGTTTGAGGCCTGGCTTGCTCCACCCCCTGCTCTTGAGATTCTCCCAGATGTGGGCTGCATTTTGGCTGCCTTTTGGGCTGGAGCTTCTCGTGGTTTGAGGCCTGGCTTGCTCCACCCCCTGCTCTTGAGATTCTCCCGGATGTGGCCTGCATTTTGGCTGCTTTTTGGGCTGGAGCTTCTCGTGGTTTGAGGCCTGGCTTGCTCCACCCCCTGCTCTTAAGATTCTCCCGGATGTTTGCTGCATTTTGGCTGCCTTTTGGGCTGGAGCTTCTCGTGGTTTGAGGCCTGGCTTGCTCCACCCCTGCTCTTGATATTCTCCTTGATGTGGGCTGAATTTTGGCTGCATTTTGGGCTGGAGCTTCTCGTGGTTTGAGGCCTGGCTTGCTCCACCCCCTGCTCTTGAGATTCTCCCGGATGTGGGCTGCATTTTGGCTGCCTTTTGGGCTGGAGCTTCTCGTGGTTTGAGGCCTGGCTTGCTCCACCCCCTGCTCTTGAAATTGTCCCGGATGTGGGCTGCATTTTGGCTGCCTTTTGGGCTGGAGCTTCTCGTGGTTTGAGGCCTGGCTTGCTCCACCCCCTGCTCTTGAGATTCTCCCGGATGTGGGCTGCATTTTGGCTGCCTTGTGGGCTGGAGCTTCTCGAGGTTTGAGGCCTGGCTTGCTCCACACCTTCTCTTGATATTCTCCCGGATGTGGGCTGCATTTTGGCTGCATTTTGGGCTGGAGCTTCTCATGGTTTGAGGCCTGGCTTGCTCCACCCCCTGCTCTTGATATTCTCCCGCATGTGGGCTGGATTTTGGCTGAATTTTGGGCTGGAGCTTCTCGTGGTTTGAGGCCTGGATTGCTCCACCCCTGCTCTTGAGATTTTCCCGGATGTGGGCTGCATTTTGGCTGCTTTTTGGGCTGGAGCTTCTCGTGGTTTGAGGCCTGGCTTGCTCCACCCCCTGCTCTTGAGATTCTCCCGGATGTGGGCTGCATTTTGGCTGCTTTTTGGGCTGGAGCTTCTCGTGGTTTGAGGCCTGGCTTGCTCCACCCCCTGCTCTTAAGATTCTCCCGGATGTTTGCTGCATTTTGGCTGCCTTTTGGGCTGGAGCTTCTCGTGGTTTGAGGCCTGGCTTGCTCCACCCACTGCTCTTGAGATTCTCCCAGATGTGGGCTGGATTGTGGCTGCCTTTTGGGCTGGAGCTTCTCGTGGTTTGAGGCCTGGCTTGCTCCACCCCCTGCTCTTGAGATTCTCCCGGATGTGGGCTGCATTTTGGCTGCCTTTTGGGCTGGAGCTTCTCGTGGTTTGAGGCCTGGCTTGCTCCACCCCTGCTCTTGAGATTCTCCCGGATGTGGGCTGCATTTTGGCTGCTTTTTGGGCTGGAGCTTCTCGTGGTTTGAGGCCTGGCTTGCTCCACCCCCTGCTCTTAAGATTCTCCCGGATGTTTGCTGCATTTTGGCTGCCTTTTGGGCTGGAGCTTCTCGTGGTTTGAGGCCTGGCTTGCTCCACCCACTGCTCTTGAGATTCTCCCAGATGTGGGCTGGATTGTGGCTGCCTTTTGGGCTGGAGCTTCTCGTGGTTTGAGGCCTGGCTTGCTCCACCCCCTGCTCTTGAGATTCTCCCGGATGTGGGCTGCATTTTGGCTGCATTTTGGGCTGGAGCTTCTCGTGGTTTGAGGCCTGGCTTGCTCCACCCCTGCTCTTGATATTCTCCTTGATGTGGGCTGAATTTTGGCTGCATTTTGGGCTGGAGCTTCTCGTGGTTTGAGGCCTGGCTTGCTCCACCCCCTGCTCTTGAGATTCTCCCGGATGTGGGCTGCATTTTGGCTGCCTTTTGGGCTGGAGCTTCTCGTGGTTTGAGGCCTGGCTTGCTCCACCCCCTGCTCTTGAAATTGTCCCGGATGTGGGCTGCATTTTGGCTGCCTTTTGGGCTGGAGCTTCTCGTGGTTTGAGGCCTGGCTTGCTCCACCCCCTGCTCTTGAAATTCTCCCGGATGTGGGCTGCATTTTGGCTGCCTTGTGGGCTGGAGCTTCTCGAGGTTTGAGGCCTGGCTTGCTCCACACCTTCTCTTGATATTCTCCCGGATGTGGGCTGCATTTTGGCTGCATTTTGGGCTGGAGCTTCTCATGGTTTGAGGCCTGGCTTGCTCCACCCCCTGCTCTTGATATTCTCCCGCATGTGGGCTGGATTTTGGCTGAATTTTGGGCTGGAGCTTCTCGTGGTTTGAGGCCTGGATTGCTCCACCCCTGCTCTTGAGATTTTCCCGGATGTGGGCTGCATTTTGGCTGCTTTTTGGGCTGGAGCTTCTCGTGGTTTGAGGCCTGGCTTGCTCCACCCCCTGCTCTTAAGATTCTCCCAGATGTGGGCTGCATTTTGGTTGCCTTTAGGGCTGGAGCTTCTCGTGATTTGAGGCCTGGCTTGCTCCACCCCCTGCTCTTGAGATTCTCCCGGGTGTGGGCTGCATTTTGGCTGCCTCTTGGGCTGGAGCTTCTCGTGGTTTGAGGCCTGGCTTGCTCCACCCCCTGCTCTTGAAATTCTCCCGGATGTGGGCTGCATTTTGGCTGCCTTTTGGGCTGGAGCTTCTCGAGGTTTGAGGCCTGGCTTGCTCCACCCCCTGCTCTTGAGATTCTCCCAGATGTTGGCTGCATTTTGGCTGACTTTTGGGCTGGAGCTTCTCGTGGTTTGAGGCCTGGCTTGCTCCACCCCCTGCTCTTGAGATTCTCCCGGATGTGGGCTGCATTTTGGCTGCCTTTTGGGCTGGAGCTTCTCGTGGTTTGAGGCCTGGCTTTCTCCAACCCCTGCTCTTGATATTCTCCCGGATGTGGGCTGCATTTTGGCTGCATTTTGGGCTGGAGCTTCTCGTGGTTTGAGGCCTGGCTTGCTCCACCCCTGCTCTTGATATTCTCCCGGATATGGGCTGCATTTTGGCTGCATTTTGGGCTGGAGTTTCTCATGGTTTGAGGCCTGGCTTGCTCCACCCCCTACTCTTGATATTCTCCCGCATGTGGGCTGGAACTTGGCTGCATTTTTGGCTGGAGCTTCTCGTGGTTTGAGGCCTGGATTTCTCCACCCCTGCTCTTGAGATTCTCCCGGATGTGGGCTGCATTTTGGCTGCTTTTTGGGCTGGAGCTTCTCGTGGTTTGAGGCCTGGCTTTCTCCAACCCCTGCTCTTGATATTCTCCCGGATGTGGGCTGCATTTTGGCTGCATTTTGGCTGGAGCTTCTCGTGGTTTGAGGCCTGGCTTGCTCCACCCCTGCTCTTGATATTCTCCCGGATGTGGGCTGCATTTTGGCTGCATTTTGGGCTGGAGCTTCTCGTGGTTTGAGGCCTGGATTGCTCCACCCCTGCTCTTGAGATTCTCCCGGAGGTGGGCTGCATTTTGGCTGCTTTTTGGGCTGGAGCTTCTCGTGGTTTGAGGCCTGGCTTACTCCACCCCCTGCTCTTATGATTCTCCCGGATGTTTGCTGCATTTTGGCTGCCTTTTGGGCTGGAGCTTCTCGTGGTTTGAGGCCTGGCTTGCTCCACCCACTGCTCTTGAGATTCTCCCAGATGTGGGCTGGATTTTGGCTGCCTTTTGGGCTGGAGCTTCCCGTGGTTTGAGGCCTGTCTTGCTCCACCCCCTGCTCTTGAGATTCTCCCGGAGGTGGGCTGCATTTTGGGCTGGAGCTTCTCGTGGTTTGAGGCCTGGCTTGCTCCACCCCCTGCTCTTGATATTCTCCCGGATGTGGGCTGGATTTTGGCTGCATTTTGGGCTGGATCTTCTCGTGGTTTGTGGCCTGGCTTGCTCCACCCCTGCTCTTGATATTCTCCCGGATATGGGCTGCATTTTGGCTGCATTTTGGGCTGGAGTTTCTCATGGTTTGAGGCCTGGCTTGCTCCACCCCCTACTCTTGATATTCTCCCGCATGTGGGCTGGAACTTGGCTGCATTTTTGGCTGGAGCTTCTCGTGGTTTGAGGCCTGGATTTCTCCACCCCTGCTCTTGAGATTCTCCCGGATGTGGGCTGCATTTTGGCTGCTTTTTGGGCTGGAGCTTCTCGTGGTTTGAGGCCTGGCTTTCTCCAACCCCTGCTCTTGATATTCTCCCGGATGTGGGCTGCAGTTTGGCTGCATTTTGGCTGGAGCTTCTCGTGGTTTGAGGCCTGGCTTGCTCCACCCCTGCTCTTGATATTCTCCCGGATGTGGGCTGCATTTTGGCTGCATTTTGGGCTGGAGCTTCTCGTGGTTTGAGGCCTGGATTGCTCCACCCCTGCTCTTGAGATTCTCCCGGAGGTGGGCTGCATTTTGGCTGCTTTTTGGGCTGGAGCTTCTCGTGGTTTGAGGCCTGGCTTACTCCACCCCCTGCTCTTATGATTCTCCCGGATGTTTGCTGCACTTTGGCTGCCTTTTGGGCTGGAGCTTCTCGTGGTTTGAGGCCTG
Organism: Rhynochetos jubatus; assembly: GCA_027574665.1. Classification (NCBI taxonomy): domain Eukaryota; kingdom Metazoa; phylum Chordata; class Aves; order Eurypygiformes; family Rhynochetidae; genus Rhynochetos; species Rhynochetos jubatus. The sequence goes on from JAQBHY010000071.1 coordinate 937,739, forward strand.
GCTTGCTCCACCCACTGCTCTTGAGATTCTCCCAGATGTGGGCTGGATTTTGGCTGCCTTTTGGGCTGGAGCTTCCCGTGGTTTGAGGCCTGTCTTGCTCCACCCCCTGCTCTTGAGATTCTCCCGGATGTGGGCTGCATTTTGGCTGCATTTTGGGCTGGAGCTTCTCGTGGTTTGAGGCCTGGCTTGCTCCACCCCCTGCTCTTGAGATTCTCCCGGATGTGGGCTGGATTTTGGCTGCATTTTGGGCTGGATCTTCTCGTGGTTTGTGGCCTGGCTTGCTCCACCCCTGCTCTTGATATTCTCCCTGATGTGAGCTGTATTTTGGCTGCCTTTTGGGCTGGAGCTTCTCGTGGTTTGAGGCCTGGATTGCTCCAACCCCTCCTCTTGAGATTCTCCCAGATGTGGGCTGCATTTTGGCTGCCTTTAGGGCTGGAGCTTCTCGTGGTTTGAGGCCTGGCTTGCTCCAACCCCTGCTCTTGATATTCTCCCTGATGTGGGCTGGATTGTGGCTGCATTTTGGGCTGGAGCTTCTCATGGTTTGAGGCCTTGCTTGCTCCACCCCCTACTCTTGAGATTCTCCTGCATGTGGGCTGGATTTTGGCTGCCGTTTGGGCTGAAGCTTCTCGTGGTTTGAGGCCTGGCTTTCTCCACCCCCTGCTCTTGAGATTCTCCCGGATATGGGCTGCACTTCTTCTGCCTTTTGGGCTGGAGCTTCTCGTGGTTTGAGGCCTGGCTTGCTCCACCCACTGCTCTTGAGATTCTCCTGAATTTAGGCTGCATTTTGGCTGCCTTTTGGGCTGGAGCTTCTCGTGGTTTGAGGCCTGGCTTCCTCCACTCCCTGTTCTTGAAATTCTGTCGGATGTGGGCTGCATTTTGGCTGCCTTTTGGGCTGGAGCTTCTCGTGGTTTGAGGCCTGGCTTGCTCCACCCCCTGCTCTTGAGATTCTCCCGGATGTGGGCTGCATTTTGGCTGCCTTTTGGGCTGGTGCTTCTTGAGGTTTGAGGCCTGGATTGCTCCACCCCCTTCTCTTGAGATTCTCCTGGATGTGGGCTGCATTTTGGCTGCCTTTTGGGCTGGAGCTTCTCGTGGTTTGAGGCCTGGCTTGCTCCACCCCCTGCTCTTGAGATTCTCCCGGATGTGGGCTGCATTTTGGCTGCCTTTTGGGCTGGAGCTTCTCGTGGTTTGAGGCCTGGCTTGCTCCACCCCCTGCTCTTGAGATTCTCCCGGATGTGGGCTGCATTTTGGCTGCCTTTTGGGCTGGAGCTTCTCGTGGTTTGAGGCCTGGCTTGCTCCACCCCCTGCTCTTGAGATTCTCCCGGATGTGGGCTGCATTTTGGCTGCCTTTTGGGCTGGAGCTTCTCGTGGTTTGAGGCCTGCCTTGCTCCACCCCCTGCTCTTGAGATTCTCCCGCATGAGGGCTGCATTTTGGCTGCCTTTTGGTCTAGAGCTTCTCGTGGTTTGAGGCCTGGCTTGCTCCACCCCCTGCTCTTGAGATTCTCCTGGATGTGGGCTGCATTTTGGCTGCCTTTTGGGCTGGAGCTCCTCGTGGCTTGAGGCCTGGCTTGCTCCACCCCCTGCTCTTGAAATTGTCCCGGATGTGAGCTGCATTTTGGCTGCCTTTTGGGCTGGAGCTTCTCGTGGTTTGAGGCCTGGCTTGCTCCACCCCCTGCTCTTGAGATTCTCCCGGATGTGGGCTGGATTTTGGCTGCCTTTTGGGCTGGGGCTTCTCATGGTTTGAGGCCTGGCTTGCTCCACCCCCTGCTCTTGAGATTCTCCCGGTTGTGGGCTGCATTTTGGCTGCATTTATAGCTGGAGCTTCTCGTGGTTTGAGGCCTGGCTTGCTCCACCCCCTGCTCTTGAGATTCTCCCGGATGTGGGCTGCATTTTGGCTGCTTTTTGGGCTGGAGATTCTTGTGGTTTGAGGCCTGGCTTTCTCCAACCCCTGCTCTTGATATTCTCCCGGATGTGGGCTGCAGTTTGGCTGCATTTTGGCTGGAGCTTCTCGTGGTTTGAGGCCTGGCTTGCTCCACCCCTGCTCTTGATATTCTCCCGGATGTGGGCTGCATTTTGGCTGCATTTTGGGCTGGAGCTTCTCGTGGTTTGAGGCCTGGATTGCTCCACCCCTGCTCTTGAGATTCTCCCGGAGGTGGGCTGCATTTTGGCTGCTTTTTGGGCTGGAGCTTCTCGTGGTTTGAGGCCTGGCTTACTCCACCCCCTGCTCTTATGATTCTCCCGGATGTTTGCTGCACTTTGGCTGCCTTTTGGGCTGGAGCTTCTCGTGGTTTGAGGCCTGGCTTGCTCCACCCACTGCTCTTGAGATTCTCCCAGATGTGGGCTGGATTTTGGCTGCCTTTTGGGCTGGAGCTTCCCGTGGTTTGAGGCCTGTCTTGCTCCACCCCCTGCTCTTGAGATTCTCCCGGATGTGGGCTGCATTTTGGCTGCATTTTGGGCTGGAGCTTCTCGTGGTTTGAGGCCTGGCTTGCTCCACCCCCTGCTCTTGAGATTCTCCCGGATGTGGGCTGGATTTTGGCTGCATTTTGGGCTGGATCTTCTCGTGGTTTGTGGCCTGGCTTGCTCCACCCCTGCTCTTGATATTCTCCCTGATGTGAGCTGTATTTTGGCTGCCTTTTGGGCTGGAGCTTCTCGTGGTTTGAGGCCTGGATTGCTCCAACCCCTCCTCTTGAGATTCTCCCAGATGTGGGCTGCATTTTGGCTGCCTTTAGGGCTGGAGCTTCTCGTGGTTTGAGGCCTGGCTTGCTCCAACCCCTGCTCTTGATATTCTCCCTGATGTGGGCTGGATTGTGGCTGCATTTTGGGCTGGAGCTTCTCATGGTTTGAGGCCTTGCTTGCTCCACCCCCTACTCTTGAGATTCTCCTGCATGTGGGCTGGATTTTGGCTGCCGTTTGGGCTGAAGCTTCTCGTGGTTTGAGGCCTGGCTTTCTCCACCCCCTGCTCTTGAGATTCTCCCGGATATGGGCTGCACTTCTTCTGCCTTTTGGGCTGGAGCTTCTCGTGGTTTGAGGCCTGGCTTGCTCCACCCACTGCTCTTGAGATTCTCCTGAATTTAGGCTGCATTTTGGCTGCCTTTTGGGCTGGAGCTTCTCGTGGTTTGAGGCCTGGCTTCCTCCACTCCCTGTTCTTGAAATTCTGTCGGATGTGGGCTGCATTTTGGCTGCCTTTTGGGCTGGAGCTTCTCGTGGTTTGAGGCCTGGCTTGCTCCACCCCCTGCTCTTGAGATTCTCCCGGATGTGGGCTGCATTTTGGCTGCCTTTTGGGCTGGTGCTTCTTGAGGTTTGAGGCCTGGATTGCTCCACCCCCTTCTCTTGAGATTCTCCTGGATGTGGGCTGCATTTTGGCTGCCTTTTGGGCTGGAGCTTCTCGTGGTTTGAGGCCTGGCTTGCTCCACCCCCTGCTCTTGAGATTCTCCCGGATGTGGGCTGCATTTTGGCTGCCTTTTGGGCTGGAGCTTCTCGTGGTTTGAGGCCTGGCTTGCTCCACCCCCTGCTCTTGAGATTCTCCCGGATGTGGGCTGCATTTTGGCTGCCTTTTGGGATGGAGCTTCTCGTGGTTTGAGGCCTGGCTTGCTCCACCCCCTGCTCTTGAGATTCTCCCGGATGTGGGCTGCATTTTGGCTGCCTTTTGGGCTGGAGCTTCTCGTGGTTTGAGGCCTGCCTTGCTCCACCCCCTGCTCTTGAGATTCTCCCGCATGAGGGCTGCATTTTGGCTGCCTTTTGGTCTAGAGCTTCTCGTGGTTTGAGGCCTGGCTTGCTCCACCCCCTGCTCTTGAGATTCTCCTGGATGTGGGCTGCATTTTGGCTGCCTTTTGGGCTGGAGCTCCTCGTGGCTTGAGGCCTGGCTTGCTCCACCCCCTGCTCTTGAAATTGTCCCGGATGTGAGCTGCATTTTGGCTGCCTTTTGGGCTGGAGCTTCTCGTGGTTTGAGGCCTGGCTTGCTCCACCCCCTGCTCTTGAGATTCTCCCGGATGTGGGCTGGATTTTGGCTGCCTTTTGGGCTGGGGCTTCTCATGGTTTGAGGCCTGGCTTGCTCCACCCCCTGCTCTTGAGATTCTCCCGGTTGTGGGCTGCATTTTGGCTGCATTTATAGCTGGAGCTTCTCGTGGTTTGAGGCCTGCCTTGCTCCACCCCCTGCTCTTGAGATTCTCCCGGATGTGGGCTGCATTTTGGCTGCTTTTTGGGCTGGAGATTCTTGTGGTTTGAGGCCTGCCTTGCTCCACCCCCTGCTCTTGAGATTCTCCCGTATGTGGCCTGCATTTTGGCTGCCTTTTGGGCTGGAGCTTCTCGAGGTTTGAGGCCTGGCTTGCTCCACCCCCTGCTCTTGAGATTCTCCCGCATGTGGGCTGCATTTTGGCTGACTTTTGGGCTGGAGCTTCTCACGGTTTGAGGCCTGGCTTGCTCCAATATCTGCTCTTGATATTCTCCTGGATGTGGGCTGCATTTTGGCTGCCTTTAGGGCTGGAGCTTCTCGTGGTTTGAGGCCTGGCCTGCTCCACCCCCTGCTCTTGATATTCTCAGGGATGTTGGCTGCATTTTGGCTGCCTTTTGGGCTGGAGCTTCTCAAGGTTTGAGGCCTGCCTTGCTCCACCCCCTGCTCTTGAGATTCTCCCGGATATGGGCTGGATTTTGGCTGCCTTTTGGGCTGGAGCTTCTCGTGGTTTGAGGCCTGGCTTGCTCCACCCCCTGCTCTTGAGATTCTCCCGGATGTGGGCTGCATTTTGGTGCCTTTTGGGTTTGGAGCTTCTCGTGGTTTGAGGCCTGGCTTGCTCCACCCCCTGCTCTTGAGATTCTCCCGGATGTGGGCTGCATTTTGGCTGCCTTTAGGGCTGGAGCTTCTCATGGTTTGAGGCCTGGCTTGCTCCACCCTCTGCTCTTGAGATTCTCCCGGATGTGGGCTGCATTTTGGCTGCCTTTTGGGCTGGAGCTTCTCGTGGTTTGAGGCCTGGCTTGCTCCACCCCCTGCTCTTGATATTCTCAGGGAGGTTGGCTGCATTTTGGCTGCCTTTTGGGCTGGAGCTTCTCGAGGTTTGAGGCCTGCCTTGCTCCACCCCCTGCTCTTGAGATTCTCCCGGATGTGGGCTGCACTTCTTCTGCCTTTTGGGCTGGAGCTTCTCGTGGTTTGAGGCCTGCCTTTCTCCACCCCCTGCTCTTGATATTCTCCCGGATGTGGGCTTGAATTTGGCTGCCTTTTGGGCTGGAGCTTCTCGTGGTTTGAGGCCTGGCTTGCTCCACCCCCTGCTCTTGAGATTCTCCCGGATGTGGGCTGCATTTTGGCAGCCTTTTGGGCTGGAGCTTCTCGAGGTTTGAGGCCTGGCTTGCTCCACCCCCTGCTCTTGAAATTGTCCCGGATGTGGGCTGCATTTTGGCTGCTTTTTGGGCTGGAGCTTCTCGTGGTTTGAGGCCTGGCTTGCTCCACCCCCTGCTCTTGAGATTCTCCCGGATGTGGGCTGCATTTTGGCTGCCTTTTGGGCTGGAGCTTCTCGAGGTTTGAGGCCTGGATTGCTCCACCCCCTTCTCTTGAGATTCTCCTGGATGTGGGCTGCATTTTGGCTGCCTTTTGGGCTGGAGCTTCTCGTGGTTTGAGGCCTGGCTTGCTCCACCCCCTGCTCTTGAGATTCAACCGGATGTGGGCTGCATTTTGGCTGCCTTTTGGGCTGGAGCTTCTCATGGTTTGAGGCCTGGCTTGCTCCACCCCCTGCTCTTGAGATTCTCCCGGATGTGGGCTGCATTTTGGCTGCCTTTTGGGCTGGAGCTTCTCGTGGTTTGAGGCCTGGCTTGCTCCACCCCCTGCTCTTGAGATTCTCCCCGAGGTGGGCTGCATTTTGGCTGCCTTTTGGGCTGCAGCTTCTCGTGGTTTGAGGCCTGGCTTGCTCCACCCCCTGCTCTTGAGATTCTCCCGGATGTGGGCTGCATTTTGGCTGCCTTTTGGGCTGGAGCTTCTCGTGGTTTGAGGCATGGCTTGCTCCACCCCCTGCTCTTGAAATTGTAACGGATGTGAGCTGCATTTTGGCTGCCTTTTGGGCTGGAGCTTCTCATGGTTTGAGGCCTGGCTTGCTCCACCCCCTGCTCTTGAGATTCTCAGGGAGGTGGGCTGCATTTTGGCTGCATTTAGGGCTGGAGCTTCTCGTGGTTTGAGGTCTGGCTTGCTCCACCCCCTGCTCTTGAGTTTCTCCCAGATGTGGGCTGCATTTTGGCTGATTTTTGGGCTGGAGCTTCTCGTGGTTTGAGGCCTGGCTTGCTCCACCCCCTACTCTTGAGATTCTCCCGGATGTGGGCTGCATTTTGGCTGCCTTTTGGTCTGGAGCTTCTCATGGTTTGAGGCCTGCCTTGCTCCACCCCCTGCTCTTGAGATTCTCCCGGATGTGGGCTGGATTTTGGCTGCTTTTGGGCTGGAGTTTCTCGTGGTTTGAGGCCTGGCTTGCTCCACCCCCTGCTCTTGAGATTCTCCCGGATGTGGGCTGGATTTTGGCTGCCTTTTGGGCTGGAGCTTCTCATGGTTTGAGGCCTGGCTTGCTCCACCCCCTGCTCTTGAGATTCTCCCGGATGTGGGCTGCATTTTGGCTGCATTTATAGCTGGAGCTTCTCGTGGTTTGAGGCCTGGCTTGCTCCATCCCCTGCTCTTGAGATTCTCCCGGATGTGGGCTGCATTTTGGCTGCTTTTTGGGCTGGAGATTCTTGTGGTTTGAGGCCTGCCTTGCTCCACCCCCTGCTCTTGAGATTCTCCCGGATGTGGGCTGCATTTTGGCTGCCTTTTGGGCTGGAGCTTCTCGTGGTTTGAGGCCTGGCTTGCTCCACCCCCTGCTCTTGATATTCTGCCAGAGGTGGGCTGCATTTTGGTGCCTTTTGGGTTTGGAGCTTCTCGTGGTTTGAGGCCTGGCTTGCTCCACCCCCTGCTCTTGAGATTCTTCTGGATGTGGGCTGCATTTTGGCTGCCTTTAGGGCTGGAGCTTCTCATGGTTTGAGGCCTGGCTTGCTCCACCCTCTGCTCTTGAGATTCTCCCGGATGTGGGCTGCATTTTGTCTGCCTTTTGGGCTGGAGCTTCTCGTGGTTTGAGGCCTGGCTTGCTCCACCCCCTGCTCTTGATATTCTCAGGGAGGTTGGCTGCATTTTGGCTGCCTTTTGGGCTGGAGCTTCTCGAGGTTTGAGGCCTGCCTTGCTCCACCCCCTGCTCTTGAGATTCTCCCGGATGTGGGCTGCACTTCTTCTGCCTTTTGGGCTGGAGCTTCTCGTGGTTTGAGGCCTGCCTTTCTCCACACCCTGCTCTTGATATTCTCCCGGATGTGGGCTTGAATTTGGCTGCCTTTTGGGCTGGAGCTTCTCGTGGTTTGAGGCCTGGCTTGCTCCACCCCCTGCTCTTGAGATTCTCCCGGATGTGGGCTGCATTTTGGCAGCCTTTTGGGCTGGAGCTTCTCGAGGTTTGAGGCCTGGCTTGCTCCACCCCCTGCTCTTGAAATTGTCCCGGATGTGGGCTGCATTTTGGCTGCCTTTTGGGCTGGAGCTTCTCGTGGTTTGAGGCCTGGCTTGCTCCACCCCCTGCTCTTGAGATTCTCCCGGATGTGGCCTGCATTTTGGCTGCCTTTTGGGCTGGAGCTTCTCGAGGTTTGAGGCCTGGATTGCTCCACCCCCTTCTCTTGAGATTCTCCCGGAGGTGGGCTGCATTTTGGCTGCCTTTTGGGCTGGAGCTTCTCGTGGTTTGAGGCCTGGCTTGCTCCACCCCCTGCTCTTGAGATTCTCCCGGATGTGGGCTGCATTTTGGCTGCCTTTTGGGCTGGAGCTTCTCGTGGTTTGAGGCCTGGCTTGCTCCACCCCCTGCTCTTGAGATTCTACCAGATGTGGGCTGCATTTTGGCTGCCTTTTGGGCTGGAGATTCTTGTGGTTTGAGGCCTTTCTTGCTCCACCCCCTGCTCTTGAGATTCTCCCGGATGTGGGCTGCATTTTGGCTGCCTTTTGGGCTGGAGCTTCTCGTGGTTTGAGGCCTGGCTTGCTCCACCCCCTGCTCTTGAGATTCTCAGGGAGGTGGGCTGCATTTTGGCTGCATTTAGGGCTGGAGCTTCTCGTGGTTTGAGGCCTGGCTTGCTCCATCCCCTGCTCTTGAGATTCTCCCGGATGTGGGCTGCATTTTGGCTGCCTTTTGGGCTGGAGCTTCTCGTGGTTTGAGGCCTGGCTTGCTCCACCCCCTGCTCTTGAGATTCTCCCGGATGTGGGCTGCATTTTGGCTGCCTTTTGGGCTGGAGATTCTTGTGGTTTGAGGCCTTTCTTGCTCCACCCCCTGCTCTTGAGATTCTCCCGGATGTGGGCTGCATTTTGGCTGCCTTTTGGGCTGGAGCTTCTCGTGGTTTGAGGCCTGGCTTGCTGCACCTCCTGCTCTTGAAATTGTCCCGGATGTGAGCTGCATTTTGGCTGCCTTTAGGGCTGGAGCTTCTCATGGTTTGAGGCCTGGCTTGCTCCACCCCCTGCTCTTGAGATTCTCAGGGAGGTGGGCTGCATTTTGGCTGCATTTAGGGCTGGAGCTTCTCGTGGTTTGAGGCCTGGCTTGCTCCATCCCCTGCTCTTGAGATTCTCCCGGATGTGGGCTGCATTTTGGCTGCCTTTTGGGCTGGAGCTTCTCGTGGTTTGAGGCCTGGCTTGCTCCACCCCCTGCTCTTGAGATTCTCCCGGATGTGGGCTGCATTTTGGCTGCCTTTTGGGCTGGAGCTTCTCGTGGTTTGAGGCCTGGCTTGCTCCAATATCTGCTCTTGATATTCTCCTGGATGTGGGCTGCATTTTGGCTGCCTTTTGGGCTGGAGCTTCTCGTGGTTTGAGGCCTGGCTTGCTCCACCCCCTGCTCTTGATATTCTCAGGGATGTTGGCTGCGTTTTGGCTGCCTTTTGGGCTGGAGCTTCTCGAGGTTTGAGGCCTGGCTTGCTCCACCCCCTGCTCTTGAGATTCTCCCGGATGTGGGCTGCACTTCGTCTGCCTTTTGGGCTGGAGCTTCTCTTGGTTTGAGGCCTGGCTTGCTCCACCCCCTGCTCTTGATATTCTCCCGGAGGTGGGCTGGATTTTGGCTGCATTGTGGGCTGGAGCTTCTCGTGGTTTGAGGCCTGGCTTGCTCCACCCCCTGCTCTTGAGATTCTCCCGGATGTGGGCTGCATTTTGGCGGCCTTTTGGGCTGGAGCTTCTCGAGGTTTGAGGCCTGCCTTGCTCCACCCCCTGCTCTTGAAATTGTCCCGGATGTGGGCTGCATTTTGGCTGCTTTTTGGGCTGGAGCTTCTCGTGGTTTGAGGCCTGGCTTGCTCCACCCCCTGCTCTTGAGATTCTCCCGGATGTGGGCTGCATTTTGGCTGCCTTTTGGGCTGGAGCTTCTCTTGGTTTGAGGCCTGGCTTGCTCCACCCCCTGCTCTTGATATTCTCCCGGAGGTGGGCTGGATTTTGGCTGCATTGTGGGCTGGAGCTTCTCGTGGTTTGAGGCCTGGCTTGCTCCACCCCCTGCTCTTGAGATTCTCCCGGATGTGGGCTGCATTTTGGCGGCCTTTTGGGCTGGAGCTTCTCGAGGTTTGAGGCCTGGCTTGCTCCACCCCCTGCTCTTGAAATTGTCCCGGATGTGGGCTGCATTTTGGCTGCTTTTTGGGCTGGAGATTCTCGTGGTTTGAGGCCTGGCTTGCTCCACCCCCTGCTCTTGAGATTCTCCCGGATGTGGGCTGCATTTTGGCTGCATTTTGGGCTGGAGCTTCTCGAGGTTTGAGGCCTGGCTTGCTCCACCCCCTGCTCTTGAGATTCTCCCAGATGTGGGCTGCATTTTGGCTGCCTTTTGGGCTGGAGATTCTTGTGGCTTGAGGCCTGGCTTGCTCCACCCCCTGCTCTTGAGATTCTCCCGGATGTGGGCTGCATTTTGGCTGCCTTTTGGGCTGGAGCTTCTCGTGGCTTGAGGCCTGGCTTGCTCCACCCCCTGCTCTTGAGTTTCTCCCGGATGTGGGCTGCATTTTGGCTGCTTTTTGGGGTGGAGCTTCTCGTGGTTTGAGGCCTGGCTTGCTCCACCCCCTGCTCTTGAGATTCTCCCGGATGTGGGCTGCATTTTGGCTGCCTTTTGGGCTGGAGCTTCTCATGGTTTGAGGCCTGGATTGCTCCACCCCCTGCTCTTGAGATTCTCCCGGATGTGGGCTGCATTTTGGCTGCCTTTTGGTCTGGAGCTTCTCGTGGTTTGAGGCCTGGCTTGCTCCACCCCCTGCTCTTGAGATTCTCCCGGATGTGGGCTGGATTTTGGCTGTCTTTTGGGCTGGAGCTTCTCGTGGTTTGAGGCCTGGCTTGCTCCACCCCCTGCTCTTGAGATTCTCCCGGATGTGGGCTTCATTTTGGCTGCCTTTTGGGCTGGAGCTTCTCGTGGTTTGAGGCCTGCCTTGCTCCACCCCCTGCTCTTGAGATTCTCCCGCATGAGGGCTGCATTTTGGCTGCCTTTTGGTCTAGAGCTTCTCGTGGTTTGAGGCCTGGCTTGCTCCACCCCCTGCTCTTGAGATTCTCCCGGATGTGGGCTGCATTTTGGCTGCCTTTTGGGCTGGAGCTTCTCGTGGTTTGAGGCCTGGCTTGCTCCACCCCCTGCTCTTGAAATTGTCCCGGATGTGAGCTGCATTTTGGCTGCCTTTTGGGCTGGAGCTTCTCATGGTTTGAGGCCTGGCTTGCTCCACCCCCTGCTCTTGAGATTCTCAGGGAGGTGGGCTGCATTTTGGCTGCATTTAAAGCTGGAGCTTCTCGTGGTTTGAGGCCTGGCTTGCTCCACCCCCTGCTCTTGAGATTCTCCCGGATGTGGGCTGCATTTTGGCTGCATTTTGGTCTGGAGCTTCTCATGGTTTGGGGCCTGGCTTGCTCCACACCCTGCTCTCGATATTCTCCCGGATGTGGGCTGGATTTTGGCTGCCTTTTGGTCTGGAGCTTCTCGTGGTTTGAGGCCTGGCTTGCTCCACCCCCTGCTCTTGAGATTCTCCTGGATGTGAGCTGGATTTTGGCTGCCTTTTGGGCTGGAGCTTCTCATGGTTTGAGGCCTGGCTTGCTCCACCCCCTGCTATTGAGATTCTCCCGGATGTGGGCTGCATTTTGGCTGCGATTTGGGCTGGAGCTTCTCGTGGTTTGAGGCCTGGCTTGCTCCACCCCCTGCTCTTGAGATTCTCCCAGATGTGGGCTGCATTTTGGCTGCCTTTTGGGCTGGAGATTCTTGTGGTTTGAGGCCTGGCTTGCTCCACCCCCTGCTCTTGAGATTCTCCCGTAGGTGGGCTGCATTTTGGCTGCCTTTTGGGCTGGAGCTTCTCGTGGTTTGAGGCCTGGCTTGCTGCACCTCCTGCTCTTGAAATTGTCCCGGATGTGAGCTGCATTTTGGCTGCCTTTAGGGCTGGAGCTTCTCATGGTTTGAGGCCTGGCTTGCTCCACCCCCTGCTCTTGAGATTCTCAGGGAGGTGGGCTGCATTTTGGCTGCATTTAGGGCTGGAGCTTCTCGTGGTTTGAGGCCTGGCTTGCTCCATCCCCTGCTCCTGAGATTCTCCCGGATGTGGGCTGCATTTTGGCTGCTTTTTGGGCTGGAGCTTCTCGTGGTTTGAGGCCTGGCTTGCTCCACCCCCTGCTCTTGATTTTCTCCCGCATGTGTGCTGGATGTTGGCTGCCTTTTGGGCTGGAGCTTCTCATGGTTTGAGGCCTGGCTTGCTCCACCCCCTGCTCTTGATATTCTCCCGGATGTGGGCTGGATTTTGGCTGCCTTTTGGGCTGGAGGTTCTCGAGGTTTGAGGCCTGGCTTGCTCCACCCCCTGCTCTTGAAATTGTCCCGGATGTGGGCTGCATTTTGGCTGCCTTTTGGGCTGGAGCTTCTCGTGGTTTGAGGCCTGGCTTGCTCCACCCCCTGCTCTTGAGATTCTCCCGGATGTGGCCTGCATTTTGGCTGCCTTTTGTGCTGGAGCTTCTCGAGGTTTGAGGCCTGGCTTGCTCCACCCCCTGCTCTTGAGATTCTCCCGGATGTGGGCTGCATTTTGGCTGCCTTTAGGGCTGGAGCTTCTCGTGGTTTGAGGCCTGGCTTACTCCAACCCCTGCTCTTGAGATTCTCCCAGATGTGGGCTGCATTTTGGCTGCCTTTTGTGCTGGAGCTTCTCGTGGTTTGAGGCCTGGCTTGCTCCACCCCCTGCTCTTGAGATTCTCAGGGAGGTGGGCTGCATTTTGGCTGCCTTTAGGGCTGGAGCTTCTCGTGGTTTGAGGCCTGGCTTGCTCCACCCCCTGCTCTTGAGTTTCTCCCGGATGTGGGCTGCATTTTGGCTGCCTTTTGGGCTGGAGCTTCTCATGGTTTGAGGCCTGGCTTGCTCCAACCCCTGCTCTTGAGATTCTCCCGGATGTGGGCTGGATTTTGGCTGCCTTTTGGGCTGGAGCTTCTCGTGGTTTGAGGCCTGGCTTGCTCCACCCCCTGCTCTTGAGATTCTCCCGGATGTGGCCTGCATTTTGGCTGCCTTTTGGGCTGGAGCTTCTCGTGGTTTGAGGCCTGGCTTGCTCCACCCCCTGCTATTGAGATTCTCCCGGATGTGGCCTGCATTTTGGCTGCCTTTTGGGCTCGAGCTTCTCATGGTTTGAGGCCTGGCTTGCTCCACCCCCTGCTCTTGAGATTCTCCCGGATGTGGGCTGGATTTTGGCTGCCTTTTGGGCTGGAGCTTCTCGTGGTTTGAGGCCTGCCTTGCTCCACCCCCTGCTCTTGAGATTCTCCCGCATGAGGGCTGCATTTTGGCTGCATTTAGGGCTGGAGCTTCTCGTGGTTTGAGGCCTGGCTTGCTCCACCCCCTGCTCTTGATATTCTCCCGGATGTGGGCTGGATTTTGGCTGCCTTTTGGGCTGGAGCTTCTCATGGTTTGAGGCCTGGCTTGCTCCACCCCCTGCTCTTGAGATTCTCCCGGATGTGGGATGGATTTTGGCTGCCTTTTGGGCTGGAGCTTCTCGTGGTTTGAGGCCTGCCTTGCTCCACCCCCTGCTCTTGAGATTCTCCCGCATGAGGGCTGCATTTTGGCTGCCTTTTGGTCTAGAGCTTCTCGTGGTTTGAGGCCTGGCTTGCTCCACCCCCTGCTCTTGAGATTCTCCCGGATGTGGGCTGCATTTTGGCTGCCTTTTGGGCTGGAGCTTCTCGTGGTTTGAGGCCTGGATTGCTCCACCCCCTGCTCTTGAGATTCTCCCGGAGGTGGGCTGCATTTTGGCTGCCTTTTGGGGTGGAGCTTCTCGTGGTTTGAGGCCTGGCTTGCTCCACCCCCTGCTCTTGAGATTCTCCCGGATGTGGGCTGCATTTTGGCTGCCTTTTGGGCTCGAGCTTCTCATGGTTTGAGGCCTGGCTTGCTCCACCCCCTGCTCTTGATATTCTCCCGTATGTGGGCTGGATTTTGGCTGCCTTTTGGGCTGGAGCTTCTCGTGGTTTGAGGCCTGGCTTGCTCCACCCTGTGCTCTTGAGATTCTCCCGGATGTGGGCTGGATTTTGGCTGCTTTTATGGCTGGAGCTCCTCGTGGTTTGAGGCCTGGCTTGCTCCACCCCCTGCTCTTGAGATTCTCCCGGAGGTGGGCTGCATTTTGGCTGCCTTTTGGGCTGGAGCTTCTCGTGGTTTGAGGCCTGGCTTGCTCCACCCCCTGCTCTTGAGATTCTCCCGGATGTGGGCTGCATTTTGGCTGCCTTTAGGGCTGGAGCTTCTCATGGTTTGAGGCCTGGCTTGCTCCACCCCCTGCTCTTGAGATTCTCAGGGAGGTGGGCTGCATTTTGGCTGCATTTTTGGCTGGAGCTTCTCGTGGTTTGAGGCCTGGCTTGCTCCACCCCCTGCTCTTGAGATTCTCCCGGATGTGGCCTGCATTTTGGCTGCCTTTTGGGCTGGAGCTTCTCGTGGTTTGAGGCCTGGCTTGCTCCACCCCCTGCTATTGAGATTCTCCCGGATGTGGCCTGAATTTTGGCTGCCTTTTGGGCTCGAGCTTCTCATGGTTTGAGGCCTGGCTTGCTCCACCCCCTGCTCTTGATATTCTCCTGGATGTGGGCTGGATTTTGGCTGCCTTTTGGGCTGGAGCTTCTCGTGGTTTGAGGCCTGGCTTGCTCCACCCCCTGCTCTTGAGATTCTCCCGCATGAGGGCTGCATTTTGGCTGCCTTTTGGTCTAGAGCTTCTCGTGGTTTGAGGCCTGGCTTGCTCCACCCCCTGCTCTTGATATTCTCCCGGATGTGGGCTGCATTTTGGCTGCATTTTGGGCTGGAGCTTCTCATGGTTTGAGGCCTGGCTTGCTCCACCCCCTGCTCTTGAAATTGTCCCGGATGTGAGCTGCATTTTGGCTGCCTTTTGGGCTGGAGCTTCTCATGGTTTGAGGCCTGGCTTGCTCCACCCCCTGCTCTTGAGATTCTCAGGGAGGTGGGCTGCATTTTGGCTGCATTTAGGGCTGGAGCTTCTCGTGGTTTGAGGCCTGGCTTGCTCCACCCCCTGCTCTTGATATTCTCCCGGATGTGGGCTGGATTTTGGCTGCCTTTTGGGCTGGAGCTTCTCATGGTTTGAGGCCTGGCTTGCTCCACCCCCTGCTCTTGAGATTCTCCCGGATGTGGGATGGATTTTGGCTGCCTTTTGGGCTGGAGCTTCTCGTGGTTTGAGGCCTGCCTTGCTCCACCCCCTGCTCTTGAGATTCTCCCGCATGAGGGCTGCATTTTGGCTGCCTTTTGGTCTAGAGCTTCTCGTGGTTTGAGGCCTGGCTTGCTCCACCCCCTGCTCTTGAGATTCTCCCGGATGTGGGCTGCATTTTGGCTGCCTTTTGGGCTGGAGCTTCTCGTGGTTTGAGGCCTGGATTGCTCCACCCCCTGCTCTTGAGATTCTCCCGGAGGTGGGCTGCATTTTGGCTGCCTTTTGGGGTGGAGCTTCTCGTGGTTTGAGGCCTGGCTTGCTCCACCCCCTGCTCTTGAGATTCTCCCGGATGTGGGCTGCATTTTGGCTGACTTTTGGGCTCGAGCTTCTCATGGTTTGAGGCCTGGCTTGCTCCACCCCCTGCTCTTGAGATTCTCCCGGATGTGGGCTGGATTTTGGCTGCCTTTTGGGCTGGAGCTTCTCGTGGTTTGAGGCCTGGCTTTCTCCACCCTGTGCTCTTGAGATTCTCCCGGATGTGGGCTGGATTTTGGCTGCTTTTAGGGCTGGAGCTCCTCGTGGTTTGAGGCCTGGCTTGCTCCACCCCCTGCTCTTGAGATTCTCCCGGAGGTGGGCTGCATTTTGGCTGCATTTTGGGCTGGAGCTTCTCGTGGTTTGAGGCCTGGCTTGCTCCACCCCCTGCTCTTGAGATTCTCAGGGAGGTGGGCTGCATTTTGGCTGCATTTAGGGCTGGAGCTTCTCGTGGTTTGAGGCCTGGCTTGCTCCACCCCCTGCTCTTGAGATTCTCCCGGAGGTGGGCTGGATTTTGGCTGCCTTTTGGGCTGGAGCTTCTCGTGGTTTGAGGCCTGGCTTCCTCCACCCCCTGCTCTTGAGATTCTCCCGGATGTGGCCTGCATTTTGGCTGCCTTTTGGGCTCGAGCTTCTCATGGTTTGAGGCCTGGCTTGCTCCACCCCCTGCTCTTGAGATTCTCCCTCATGTGGGCTGGATTTTGGCTGCCTTTTGGGCTGGAGCTTCTCGTGGTTTGAGGCCTGCCTTGCTCCACCCCCTTCTCTTGAGATTCTCCCGGATGTGGGCTGGATTTTGGCTGCCTTTTGGGCTGGAGCTTCTCATGGTTTGAGGCCTGGCTTGCTCCACCCCCTGCTCTTGAGATTCTCCCGGATGTGGGCTGCATTTTGGCTGCCTTTTGGGCTGGAGCTTCTCGTGGTTTGAGGCCTGGCTTGCTCCACCCCCTGCTCTTGAGATTCTCCCGGATGTGGGCTGCATTTTGGCTGATTCTTGGGCTGGAGCTTCCCGTGGTTTGAGGCCTGGCTTGCTCCACCCCCTGCTCTTGAGATTCTCCCGGTTGTGGGCTGCATTTTGGCTGCCTTTTGGGCTGGAGCTTCTCGTGGTTTGAGGCCTGGCTTGCTCCACCCCCTGCTCTTGAGATTCTCCCGGATGTGGGCTGGATTTTGGCTGCCTTTAGGGCTGGAGCTTCTCGTGGTCTGAGGCCTGGCTTGCTCCACCCCCTGCTCTTGAGATTCTCAGGGAGGTGGGCTGCATTTTGGCTGCATTTAGGGCTGGAGCTTCTCGTGGTTTGAGGCCTGGCTTGCTCCATCCCCTGCTCTTGAGATTCTCCCGGATGTGGGCTGCATTTTGGCTGCTTTTTGGGCTGGAGCTTCTCGTGGTTTGAGGCCTGGCTTGCTCCACCCCCTGCTCTTGAGATTCTCCCGGATGTGGGCTGCATTTTGGCTGCCTTTTGGGCTGGAGCTTCTCATGGTTTGAGGCCTGGCTTGCTCCACCCCCTGCTCTTGAGATTCTCCCGGATGTGGGCTGCATTTTGGCTGCCTTTTGGTCTGGAGCTTCTCGTGGTTTGAGGCCTGGCTTGCTCCACCCCCTGCTCTTGAGATTCTCCCGGATGTGGGCTGCATTTTGGCTGCCTTTTGGGCTGGAGCTTCTCGTGGTTTGAGGCCTGGCTTGCTCCACCCCCTGCTCTTGAGATTCTCCCGGAGGTGGGCTGCATTTTGGCTGCCTTTTGGGCTGGAGCTTCTCGTGGTTTGAGGCCTGGCTTGCTCCACCCCCTGCTCTTGAGATTCTCCCGGATGTGGCCTGCATTTTGGCTGCCTTTTGGGCTCGAGCTTCTCATGGTTTGAGGCCTGCCTTGCTCCACCCCCTGCTCTTGAGATTCTCCCGCATGAGGGCTGCATTTTGGCTGCCTTTTGGTCTAGAGCTTCTCGTGGTTTGAGGCCTGGCTTGCTCCACCCCCTGCTCTTGAGATTCTCCCGGATGTGGGCTGCATTTTGGCTGCCTTTTGGGCTGGAGCTTCTCGTGGTTTGAGGCCTGGCTTGCTCCACCCCCTGCTCTTGAAATTGTCCCGGATGTGAGCTGCATTTTGGCTGCCTTTTGGGCTGTAGCTTCTCATGGTTTGAGGCCTGGCTTGCTCCACCCCCTGCTCTTGAGATTCTCAGGGAGGTGGGCTGCATTTTGGCTGCATTTAGGGCTGGAGCTTCTCGTGGTTTGAGGCCTGGCTTGCTCCACCCCCTGCTGTTGATATTCTCCTGGAGGTGGGCTGCATTTTGGCTGCCTTTTGGGCTGGAGCTTCTCGTGATTTGAGGCCTGGCTTGCTCCACCCCCTGCTCTTGAGATTCTCCCGGATGTGGGCTGCATTTTGGCTGCCTTTTGGGCTGGAGCTTCTCGTGATTTGAGGCCTGGCTTGCTCCACCCCCTGCTCTTGAGATTCTCCCGGATGTGGGGTGGATTTTGGCTGCCTTTTGGGCTGGAGCTTCTCGTGGTTTGAGGCCTGCCTTGCTCCACCCCCTGCTCTTGAGATTCTCCCGCATGAGGGCTGCATTTTGGCTGCCTTTTGGTCTAGAGCTTCTCGTGGTTTGAGGCCTGGCTTGCTCCACCCCCTGCTCTTGAGATTCTCCCGGATGTGGGCTGCATTTTGGCTGCCTTTTGGGCTGGAGCTTCTCGTGGTTTGAGGCCTGGATTGCTCCACCCCCTGCTCTTCAGATTCTCCCGGAGGTGGGCTGCATTTTGGCTGCCTTTTGGGCTGGAGCTTCTCGTGGTTTGAGGCCTGGCTTGCTCCACCCCCTGCTCTTGAGATTCTCCCGGATGTGGTCTGCATTTTGGCTGCCTTTTGGGCTGGAGCTTCTCGAGGTTTGAGGCCTGGCTTGCTCCACCCCCTGCTCTTGAGATTCTCCCGGATGTGGGCTGCATTTTAGCTGCATTTTGGGCTGGAGCTTCTCGTGGTTTGAGGCTTGGCTTGCTCCACCCCCTGCTCTTGAGATTCTCCCGGATGTGGTCTGGATTTTGGCTGCCTTTTGGGCTGGAGCTTCTCATGGTTTGAGGCCTGGCTTGCTCCACCCCCTGCTCTTGAAATTCTCCCGGATGTGGGCTGCATATTCGCTGCCTTTTGGGCTGGAGCTTCTCGTGGTTTGAGGCCTGGCTTGCTCCACCCCCTGCTCTTGAGATTCTCCCGGAGGTGGCCTGCATTTTGGCTGCCTTTTGGGCTGGAGCTTCTCGTGGTTTGAGGCCTGGCTTGCTCCACCCCCTGCTCTTGAGATTCTCCCGGATGTGGTCTGCATTTTGGCTGCCTTTTGGGCTGGAGCTTCTCGAGGTTTGAGGCCTGGCTTGCTCCACCCCCTGCTCTTGAGATTCTCCCGGATGTGGGCTGCATTTTAGCTGCATTTTGGGCTGGAGCTTCTCGTGGTTTGAGGCTTGGCTTGCTCCACCCCCTGCTCTTGAGATTCTCCCGGATGTGGTCTGGATTTTGGCTGCCTTTTGGGCTGGAGCTTCTCATGGTTTGAGGCCTGGCTTGCTCCACCCCCTGCTCTTGAAATTCTCCCGGATGTGGGCTGCATATTCGCTGCCTTTTGGGCTGGAGCTTCTCGTGGTTTGAGGCCTGGCTTGCTCCACCCCCTGCTCTTGAGATTCTCCCGCATGAGGGCTGCATTTTGGCTGCCTTTTGGTCTAGAGCTTCTCGTGGTTTGAGGCCTGGCTTGCTACACCCCCTGCTCTTGAGATTCTCCCGGATGTGGGCTGCATTTTGGCTGCCTTTTGGGCTGGAGCTTCTCGTGGTTTGAGGCCTGGCTTGCTCCACCCCCTGCTCTTGAAATTGTCCCGGATGTGAGCTGCATTTTGGCTGCCTTTTGGGCTGTAGCTTCTCATGGTTTGAGGCCTGGCTTGCTCCACCCCCTGCTCTTGAGATTCTCAGGGAGGTGGGCTGCATTTTGGCTGCATTTAGGGCTGGAGCTTCTCGTGGTTTGAGGCCTGGCTTGCTCCACCCCCTGCTGTTGATATTCTCCTGGAGGTGGGCTGCATTTTGGCTGCCTTTTGGGCTGGAGCTTCTCGTGATTTGAGGCCTGGCTTGCTCCACCCCCTGCTCTTGAGATTCTCCCGGATGTGGGCTGCATTTTGGCTGCCTTTTGGGCTGGAGCTTCTCGTGATTTGAGGCCTGGCTTGCTCCACCCCCTGCTCTTGAGATTCTCCCGGATGTGGGGTGGATTTTGGCTGCCTTTTGGGCTGGAGCTTCTCGTGGTTTGAGGCCTGCCTTGCTCCACCCCCTGCTCTTGAGATTCTCCCGCATGAGGGCTGCATTTTGGCTGCCTTTTGGTCTAGAGCTTCTCGTGGTTTGAGGCCTGGCTTGCTCCACCCCCTGCTCTTGAGATTCTCCCGGATGTGGGCTGCATTTTGGCTGCCTTTTGGGCTGGAGCTTCTCGTGGTTTGAGGCCTGGATTGCTCCACCCCCTGCTCTTCAGATTCTCCCGGAGGTGGGCTGCATTTTGGCTGCCTTTTGGGCTGGAGCTTCTCGTGGTTTGAGGCCTGGCTTGCTCCACCCCCTGCTCTTGAGATTCTCCCGGATGTGGTCTGCATTTTGGCTGCCTTTTGGGCTGGAGCTTCTCGAGGTTTGAGGCCTGGCTTGCTCCACCCCCTGCTCTTGAGATTCTCCCGGATGTGGGCTGCATTTTAGCTGCATTTTGGGCTGGAGCTTCTCGTGGTTTGAGGCTTGGCTTGCTCCACCCCCTGCTCTTGAGATTCTCCCGGATGTGGTCTGGATTTTGGCTGCCTTTTGGGCTGGAGCTTCTCATGGTTTGAGGCCTGGCTTGCTCCACCCCCTGCTCTTGAAATTCTCCCGGATGTGGGCTGCATATTCGCTGCCTTTTGGGCTGGAGCTTCTCGTGGTTTGAGGCCTGGCTTGCTCCACCCCCTGCTCTTGAGATTCTCCCGGAGGTGGCCTGCATTTTGGCTGCCTTTTGGGCTGGAGCTTCTCGTGGTTTGAGGCCTGGCTTGCTCCACCCCCTGCTCTTGAGATTCTCCCGGATGTGGTCTGCATTTTGGCTGCCTTTTGGGCTGGAGCTTCTCGAGGTTTGAGGCCTGGCTTGCTCCACCCCCTGCTCTTGAGATTCTCCCGGATGTGGGCTGCATTTTAGCTGCATTTTGGGCTGGAGCTTCTCGTGGTTTGAGGCTTGGCTTGCTCCACCCCCTGCTCTTGAGATTCTCCCGGATGTGGTCTGGATTTTGGCTGCCTTTTGGGCTGGAGCTTCTCATGGTTTGAGGCCTGGCTTGCTCCACCCCCTGCTCTTGAAATTCTCCCGGATGTGGGCTGCATATTCGCTGCCTTTTGGGCTGGAGCTTCTCGTGGTTTGAGGCCTGGCTTGCTCCACCCCCTGCTCTTGAGATTCTCCCGCATGAGGGCTGCATTTTGGCTGCCTTTTGGTCTAGAGCTTCTCGTGGTTTGAGGCCTGGCTTGCTACACCCCCTGCTCTTGAGATTCTCCCGGATGTGGGCTGCATTTTGGCTGCCTTTTGGGCTGGAGCTTCTCGTGGTTTGAGGCCTGGCTTGCTCCACCCCCTGCTCTTGAAATTGTCCCGGATGTGAGCTGCATTTTGGCTGCCTTTTGGGCTGTAGCTTCTCATGGTTTGAGGCCTGGCTTGCTCCACCCCCTGCTCTTGAGATTCTCAGGGAGGTGGGCTGCATTTTGGCTGCATTTAGGGCTGGAGCTTCTCGTGGTTTGAGGCCTGGCTTGCTCCACCCCCTGCTGTTGATATTCTCCTGGAGGTGGGCTGCATTTTGGCTGCCTTTTGGGCTGGAGCTTCTCGTGATTTGAGGCCTGGCTTGCTCCACCCCCTGCTCTTGAGATTCTCCCGGATGTGGGCTGCATTTTGGCTGCCTTTTGGGCTGGAGCTTCTCGTGATTTGAGGCCTGGCTTGCTCCACCCCCTGCTCTTGAGATTCTCCCGGATGTGGGGTGGATTTTGGCTGCCTTTTGGGCTGGAGCTTCTCGTGGTTTGAGGCCTGCCTTGCTCCACCCCCTGCTCTTGAGATTCTCCCGCATGAGGGCTGCATTTTGGCTGCCTTTTGGTCTAGAGCTTCTCGTGGTTTGAGGCCTGGCTTGCTCCACCCCCTGCTCTTGAGATTCTCCCGGATGTGGGCTGCATTTTGGCTGCCTTTTGGGCTGGAGCTTCTCGTGGTTTGAGGCCTGGATTGCTCCACCCCCTGCTCTTCAGATTCTCCCGGAGGTGGGCTGCATTTTGGCTGCCTTTTGGGCTGGAGCTTCTCGTGGTTTGAGGCCTGGCTTGCTCCACCCCCTGCTCTTGAGATTCTCCCGGATGTGGTCTGCATTTTGGCTGCCTTTTGGGCTGGAGCTTCTCGAGGTTTGAGGCCTGGCTTGCTCCACCCCCTGCTCTTGAGATTCTCCCGGATGTGGGCTGCATTTTAGCTGCATTTTGGGCTGGAGCTTCTCGTGGTTTGAGGCTTGGCTTGCTCCACCCCCTGCTCTTGAGATTCTCCCGGATGTGGTCTGGATTTTGGCTGCCTTTTGGGCTGGAGCTTCTCATGGTTTGAGGCCTGGCTTGCTCCACCCCCTGCTCTTGAAATTCTCCCGGATGTGGGCTGCATATTCGCTGCCTTTTGGGCTGGAGCTTCTCGTGGTTTGAGGCCTGGCTTGCTCCACCCCCTGCTCTTGAGATTCTCCCGGATGTGGGCTGCATTTTGGCTGCCTTTTGGGCTGGAGCTTCTCGTGGTTTGAGGCCTGGCTTGCTCCACCCCCTGCTCTTGAGATTCTCCCGGATGTGGTCTGCATTTTGGCTGCCTTTTGGGCTGGAGCTTCTCGAGGTTTGAGGCCTGGCTTGCTCCACCCCCTGCTCTTGAGATTCTCCCGGATGTGGGCTGCATTTTAGCTGCATTTTGGGCTGGAGCTTCTCGTGGTTTGAGGCTTGGCTTGCTCCACCCCCTGCTCTTGAGATTCTCCCGGATGTGGTCTGGATTTTGGCTGCCTTTTGGGCTGGAGCTTCTCATGGTTTGAGGCCTGGCTTGCTCCACCCCCTGCTCTTGAAATTCTCCCGGATGTGGGCTGCATATTCGCTGCCTTTTGGGCTGGAGCTTCTCGTGGTTTGAGGCCTGGCTTGCTCCACCCCCTGCTCTTGAGATTCTCCCGGATGTGGGCTGCATTTTGGCTGCCTTTTGGGCTGGAGCTTCTCGTGGTTTGAGGCCTGGCTTGCTCCACCCCCTGCTCTTGAGATTCTCCCGGATGTGGGGTGGATTTTGGCTGCCTTTTGGGCTGGAGCTTCTCGTGGTTTGAGGCCTGCCTTGCTCCACCCCCTGCTCTTGAGATTCTCCCGCATGAGGGCTGCATTTTGGCTGCATTTTGGTCTAGAGCTTCTCGTGGTTTGAGGCCTGGCTTGCTCCACCCCCTGCTCTTGAGATTCTCCCGGATGTGGGCTGCATTTTGGCTGCCTTTTGGGCTGGAGCTTCTCGTGGTTTGAGGCCTGGATTGCTCCACCCCCTGCTCTTCAGATTCTCCCGGATGTGGGCTGCATTTTGGCTGCCTTTTGGGCTGGAGCTTCTCGTGGTTTGAGGCCTGGCTTGCTCCACCCCCTGCTCTTGAGATTCTCCCGGATGTGGTCTGCATTTTGGCTGCCTTTTGGGCTGGAGCTTCCCATGGTTTGAGGCCTGGCTTGCTCCACCCCCTGCTCTTGAAATTCTCCCGGATGTGGGCTGCATATTCGCTGCCTTTTGGGCTGGAGCTTCTCGTGGTTTGAGGCCTGGCTTGCTCCACCCCCTGCTCTTGAGATTCTCCCGGATGTGGGGTGGATTTTGGCTGCCTTTTGGGCTGGAGCTTCTCGTGGTTTGAGGCCTGCCTTGCTCCACCCCCTGCTCTTGAGATTCTCCCGCATGAGGGCTGCATTTTGGCTGCCTTTTGGTCTAGAGCTTCTCGTGGTTTGAGGCCTGGCTTGCTCCACCCCCTGCTCTTGAGATTCTCCCGGATGTGGGCTGGATTTTGGCTGCCTTTTGGGCTGGAGCTTCTCGTGGTTTGAGGCCTGGATTGCTCCACCCCCTGCTCTTCAGATTCTCCCGGAGGTGGGCTGCATTTTGGCTGCCTTTTGGGCTGGAGCTTCTCGTGGTTTGAGGCCTGGCTTGCTCCACCCCCTGCTCTTGAGATTCTCCCGGATGTGGCCTGCATTTTGGCTGCCTTTTGGGCTGGAGCTTCTCATGGTTTGAGGCCTGGCTTGCTCCACCCCCTGCTCTTGAGATTCTCCCGGATGTGGGCTGCATTTTGGCTGCCTTTGGGGCTGGAGCTTCTCGTGGTTTGAGGCTTGGCTTGCTCCACCCCCTGCTCTTGAGATTCTCCCGGATGTGGTCTGGATTTTGGCTGCCTTTTGGGCTGGAGCTTCTCATGGTTTGAGGCCTGGCTTGCTCCACCCCCTGCTCTTGAAATTCTCCCGGATGTGGGCTGCATATTCGCTGCCTTTTGGGCTGGAGCTTCTCATGTTTTGAGGCCTGGCTTGCTCCACCCCCTGCTCTTGAGATTCTCAGGGAGGTGGGCTGCATTTTGGCTGCATTTAGGGCTGGAGATTCTTGTGGTTTGAGGCCTGGCTTGCTCCACACCCTGCTCTTGAGATTCTCCCGCATGTGGGCGGCATTTTGGCTGCCTTTTGGGCTGGAGCTTCTCATGGTTTGAGGCCTGGCTTCCTCCACCCCCTCTCTTGAGATTCTCCCGGAGGTGGGCTGCATTTTGGCTGCCTTTTGGGCTGGAGCTTCTTGTGGTTTGAGGCCTGGCTTGCTCCACCCCCTGCTCTTGAGATTCTCAGGGAGGTGGGCTGCATTTTGGCTGCCTTTTGGGCTGGAGTTTCTCGAGGTTTGAGGCCTGGATTGCTCCACCCCCTGCTCTTCAGATTCTCCCGGAGGTGGGCTGCATTTTGGCTGCCTTTTGGGCTGGAGCTTCTCGTGGTTTGAGGCCTGGCTTGCTCCACCCCCTGCTCTTGAGATTCTCCCGGATGTGGCCTGCATTTTGGCTGCCTTTTGGGCTGGAGCTTCTCATGGTTTGAGGCCTGGCTTGCTCCACCCCCTGCTCTTGAGATTCTCCCGGATGTGGGCTGCATTTTAGCTGCATTTTGGGCTGGAGCTTCTCGTGGTTTGAGGCTTGGCTTGCTCCACCCCCTGCTCTTGAGATTCTCCCGGATGTGGTCTGGATTTTGGCTGCCTTTTGGGCTGGAGCTTCTCATGGTTTGAGGCCTGGCTTGCTCCACCCCCTGCTCTTGAAATTCTCCCGGATGTGGGCTGCATATTCGCTGCCTTTTGGGCTGGAGCTTCTCATGTTTTGAGGCCTGGCTTGCTCCACCCCCTGCTCTTGAGATTCTCAGGGAGGTGGGCTGCATTTTGGCTGCATTTAGGGCTGGAGATTCTTGTGGTTTGAGGCCTGGCTTGCTCCACACCCTGCTCTTGAGATTCTCCCGCATGTGGGCGGCATTTTGGCTGCCTTTTGGGCTGGAGCTTCTCATGGTTTGAGGCCTGGCTTCCTCCACCCCCTCTCTTGAGATTCTCCCGGAGGTGGGCTGCATTTTGGCTGCCTTTTGGGCTGGAGCTTCTTGTGGTTTGAGGCCTGGCTTGCTCCACCCCCTGCTCTTGAGATTCTCAGGGAGGTGGGCTGCATTTTGGCTGCCTTTTGGGCTGGAGTTTCTCGAGGTTTGAGGCCTGCCTTGCTCCACCCCCTGCTCTTGATATTCTCCCGGATGTGGGCTGCATTTTGGCTGCATTTTGGGCTGGAGCTTCTCGTGGTTTGAGGCCTGGCTTCCTCCACCCCTGCTCTTGAGATTCTCCCGGATGTGGGCTGCATTTTGGCTGCATTTTGGGCTGGAGCTTCTCGTGGTTTGAGGCCTGGCTTGCTCCACCCCCTGCTCTTGAAATTGTCCCGGATGTGGGCTGCATTTTGGCTCCCTTTTGGGCTGGAGCTTCTCGTGGTTTGAGGCCTGGCTTGCTCCACCCCCTGCTCTTGAGATTCTCCCGGATGTGGGCTGCATTTTGGCTGCATTTTGGGCTGGAGCTTCTCGTGGTTTGGGGGCTGGCTTGCTCCACCCCCTGCTCTTGAGATTCTCCCGGATGTGGGCTGCATTTTGGCTGCCTTTTGGGCTGGAGCTTCTCGTGGTTTGAGGCCTGGCTTGGTCCACCCCCTGCTCTTGAGATTCTCCCGCATGTGGGCGGCATTTTGGCTGCCTTTTGGGCTGGAGCTTCTCGTGGTTTGAGGCCTGGCTTGCTCCACCCCCTGCTCTTGAGATTCTCCCGGATGTGGGCTGCATTTTGGCTGCATTTTGGGCTGGAGCTTCTCGTGGTTTGAGGCCTGGCTTACTCCAACCCCTGCTCTTGATATTCTCAGGGAGGTGGGCTGCATTTTGGCTGCCTTTTGGGCTGGAGCTTCTCGTGGTTTGAGGCCTGGCTTGCTCCACCCCCTGCTCTTGAGATTGTCCTGGATGCGGGCTGCATTTTGGCTGCCTTTTGGGCTGGAGCTTCTCGTGGTTTGAGGCCTGGCTTGCTCCACCCCCTTCTCTTGAGATTCTCCCGGATGTGGGCTCTATTTTGGCTGCATTTTGGGCTGGAGCTTCTCGTGGTTTGAGGCCTGGCTTGCTCCACCCACTGCTCTTGAGATACTCCCGGAGCTGGGCTGCATTTTGGCTGCCTTTTGGGCTGGAGCTTCTCATGGTTTGAGGCCTGGCTTGCTCCACCCCCTGCTCTTGAGATTCTCCCGGAGGTGGGCTGCATTTTGGCTGCCTTTTGGGCTGGACCTTCTCGTGGTTTGAGGCCTGGCTTGCTCCACCCCCTGCTCTTGAGATTCTCCCGGATGTGGGCTGCATTTTGGCTGCCTTTTGGGCTGGAGCTTCTCGTGGTTTGAGGCCTGGCTTGCTCCACCCCCTGCTCTTGAGATTCTCCTGGATGTGGGCTGGATTTTGGCTGCCTTTTGGGCTGGAGCTTCTCATGGTTTGAGGCCTAGCTTGCTCCACCCCCTGCTCTTGATATTCTCCTGGATGTGGGCTGGATTTTGGCTGCCTTTTGGGCTGGAGCTTCTCGTGGTTTGAGGCCTGCCTTGCTCCACCCCCTGCTCTTGAGATTCTCCCGGATGTGGGCTGCATTTTGGCTGCCTTTTGGGCTGGAGCTTCTCGTGGTTTGAGGCCTGGCTTGCTCCACCCCCTGCTCTTGAGATTCTCCCGGATGTGGGCTGCATTTTGGCTGCTTTTTGGGCTGGAGCTTCTCATGGTTTGAGGCCTGGCTTGCTCCAGCCCCTGCTCTTGAGATTCTCCCGGAGGTGGGCTGCATATTCGCTGTCTTTTGGGCTGGAGCTTCTCATGGTTTGAGGCCTGGCTTCCTCCACCCCCTTCTCTTGCGATTCTCCTGGATGTGGGCTGCATTTTGGCTGCCTTTAGGGCTGGAGCTTCTCGTGGTTTGAGGCCTGGCTTGCTCCACCCCCTGCTCTTGAGATTCTCCCGGATGTGGGCTGCATTTTGGCTGCCTTTTGGGCTGGAGGTTCTCGTGGTTTGTAGCCTGGCTTGCTCCACCCCCTGCTCTTGAGATTCTCCCGGATGTGGGCTGCATTTTGGCTGCCTTTTGGGCTGGAGCTTCTCGAGGTTTGAGGCCTGGCTTGCTCCACCCCCTGCTCTTGATATTGTCCCGGATGTGGGCTGCATTTTGGCTGCCTTTAGGGCTGGAGCTTCTCGTGGTTTGAGGCCTGGCTTGCTCCACCCACTGCTCTTGAGATTCTCAGGGAGGTGGGCTGCATTTTGGCTGCCTTTTGGGCTGGAGCTTCTCGTGGTTTGAGGCCTGGCTTGCTCCACCCCCTGCTCTTGAGATTCTCCCGGATGTGGGCTGGATTTTGGCTGCATTTTGGGCTGGAGCTTCTCGTGGTTTGAGGCCTGGCTTACTCCACCACCTGCTCTTGAGATTCTCCCGGATGTGGGCTGCATTTTGGCTGCTTTTTGGGCTGGAGCTTCTCGTGGTTTGAGGCCTGGCTTGCTCCAACCCCTGCTCTTGAGATTCTCCTGGATGTGGGCTGCATTTTGGCTGCCTTTAAGGTTGGAGCTTCTCATGGTTTGAGGCCTGGCTTGCTCCACCCCCTGCTCTTGAGATTCTCCCGGATGTGGGCTGCATTTTGGCTGCCTTTAGGGCTGGAGCTTCTCGTGGTTTGAGGCCTGGCTTGCTCCACCCCCTGCTCTTGAGATTCTCCCGGATGTGGGCTGCATTTTGGCTGCCTTTTGGGCTGGAGGTTCTCGTGGTTTGTAGCCTGGTTTGCTCCACCCCCTGCTCTTGAGATTCTCCCGGATGTGGGCTGCATTTTGGGAGCGTTTTGGGCTGGAGCTTCTCGTGGTTTGAGGCCTGCCTTGCTCCACCCTCTGCTCGTGAGATTCTCCCGGGTGTGGGCTGCATTTTGGCTGCCTTTTGGGCTGGAGCTTCTCGAGGTTTGAGGCCTGGCTTGCTCCACCCCCTGCTCTTGAGATTCTCCCGGATGTGGGCTGCATTTTGGCTGCCTTTTGGGCTGGAGCTTCTCGTGGTTTGAGGCCTGGCTTGCTCCACCCCCTGCTCTTGAAATTGTCCCGGATGTGGGCTGCATTTTGGCTGCCTTTTGGGCTGGAGCTTCTCGTGGTTTGAGGCCTGGCTTGCTCCACCCCCTGCTCTTGATATTGTCCCGGATGTGGGCTGCATTTTGGCTGCCTTTTGGCTGGAGCTTCTCGTGGTTTGAGGCCTGGCTTGCTCCACCCCCTGCTCTTGAGATTCTCCCGGATGTGGGCTGAATTTTGGCTGCCTTTTGGGCTGGAGCTTCTCGTGGTTTGAGGCCTGGCTTGCTCCACATCCTGCTCTTGAGATTCTCCCGGAGGTGGGCTGGATTTTGGCTGCATTTTGGGCTGGAGCTTCTCGTGGTTTGAGGCCTGGCTTGCTCCACCACCTGCTCTTGAGATTCTCCGGGATGTGGGCTGCATTTTGGCTGCTTTTTGGGCTGGAGCTTCTCGTGGTTTGAGGCCTGGCTTGCACCACCCCCTGCTCTTGAGATTCTCCTGGATGTGGGCTGCATTTTGGCTGCATTTAAGGTTGGAGCTTCTCGTGGTTTGAGGCCTGGCTTGCTCCACCCCCTGCTCTTGAGATTCTCCCGGATGTGGGCTGCATTTTGGCTGCCTTTTGGGCTGGAGCTTCTTGAGGTTTGAGGCCTGCCTTTCTCCACCCCCTGCTCTTGATATTCTCCCGGATGTGGGCTGGATTTTGTCTGCCTTTTGGGCTGGAGCTTCTCGTGGTTTGAAGCCTGGCTTGCTCCACCCCCTGCTCTTGAGATTCTCCCGGATGTGGGCTGCATATTGGCTGCCTTTTGGGCTGGAGCTTCTCGTGGTTTGAGGCCTGGCTTGCTCCACCCCCTGCTCTTGAGATTCTCCCGGATGTGGGCTGCATTTTGGCTGCCTTTTGGGCTGGAGCTTCTCGTGGTTTGAGGCCTGGCTTGCTCCACCCCCTGCTGTTGAGATTCTCCCGGATGTGGGCTGCATTTTGGCTGCCTTTTGGGCTGGAGCTTCTCGTGGTTTGAGGCCTGGCTTGCTCCACCCCCTGCTCTTGAGATTCTCCCGGAGGTGGGCTGCATTTTGGCAGCCTTTTGGGCTGGAGCTTCTCGTGGTTTGAGGCCTGGCTTGCTCCACCCCCTGCTCTTGAGATTCTCCCGGATGTGGGCTGTATTTTGGCTGCCTTTTGGGCTGGAGCTTCTTGTGGTTTGAGGCCTGGCTTGCTCCACCCCCTGCTCTTGAGATTCTCCCGGAGGTGGGCTGGATTTTGGCTGCCTTTTGGGCTGGAGCTTCTCATGGTTTGAGGCCTGGCTTGCTCCACCCCCTGCTCTTGATAATCTCCTGGATGTGGGCTGCATTTTGGCTGCCTTTTGGGCTGGAGCTTCTCATGGTTTGAGGCCTGGCTTGCTCCACCCCCTGCTCTTGAGGTTATCAGGGAAGTGGGCTGCATTTTGGCTGCATTTAGGTGTGGAGCTTCTCGTGGTTTGAGGCCTGGCTTGCTCCACCCCCTGCTCTTTATATGCTCCCAGATTTGTGGGCTGCATTTTGGCTGCCTTTTGGGCTGGAGCTTCTCGAGGTTAGAGACCTGGCTTGCTCCATTCCCTGGTCTTGAGATTCTCCCGGATGTGGGATGGACTTTGTCTGCCTTTTGGGCTGGAGCTTCTCGTGGTTTGAGGCCTGGCTTGCTCCACCCCCTGCTCTTGAGATTCTCCTGGATGTGGGCTGCATTTTGGCTGCCTTTAAGGTTGGAGCTTCTCGTGGTTTGAGGCCTGGCTTGCTCCACCCCCTGCTCTTGAGATTCTCCCGGATGTGGGCTGCATTTTGGCTGCCTTTTGGGCTGGAGCTTCTCGTGATTTGAGGCCTGGCTTGCTCCACCCCCTGCTCTTGAGATTCTCCCGGATGTGGGCTGCATTTTGGCTGCCTTTTGGGCTGGAGTTTATCGTGGTTTGAGGCCTGGCTTGCTCCAGCCCCTGCTCTTGAGATTCTACCGGAGGTGGGCTGCATATTCGCTGTCTTTTGGGCTGGAGCTTCTCGTGGTTTGAGGCCTGGCTTACTCCAACCCCTGCTCTTGAGATTCTCCCGGATGTGGGCTGCATTTTGGCTGCCTTTTGGGCTGGAGGTTTTCGTGGTTTGTAGCCTGGCTTGCTCCACCCCCTGCTCTTGAGATTCTCCCGGAGGTGGGCTGCATTTTGGCTGCCTTTTGGGCTGGAGCTTCTCGTGGTTTGAGGCCTGCCTTGCTCCACCCTCTGCTCTTGAGATTCTCCCGGGTGTGGGCTGCATTTTGGCTGCCTTTTGGGCTGGAGCTTCTCGAGGTTTGAGGTCTGGCTTGCTCCACCCCCTGCTCTTGAGATTCTCCCGGATGTGGGCTGCATTTTGGCTGCCTTTTGGGCTGGAGCTTCTCGTGGTTTGAGGCCTGGCTTGCTCCACCCCCTGCTCTTGATAATGTCCCGGATGTGGGCTGCATTTTGGCTGCCTTTTGGGCTGGAGCTTCTCGTGGTTTGAGGCCTGGCTTGCTCCACCCCCTGCTCTTGAGATTCTCCCGGATGTGGGCTGAATTTTGGCTGCCTTTTGGGCTGGAGCTTCTCGTGGTTTGAGGCCTGGCTTGCTCCACCCCCTGCTCTTGAGATTCTCCCGGAGGTGGCCTGCATTTTGGCTGCCTTTAGGGCTGGAGCTTCTCGTGGTTTGAGGCCTGGCTTGCTCCACCTCCTGCTCTTGAGATTCTCCCGGATGTGGGCTGCATTTTGGCTGCCTTTAGGGCTGGAGCTTCTCGTGGTTTGAGGCCTGGCTTGCTCCACCCACTGCTCTTGAGATTCTCCCGGAGGTGGGCTGCATTTTGGCTGCCTTTTGGGCTGGAGCTTCTCAAGGTTTGAGGCCTGGCTTGCTCCACCCCCTGCTCTTGAGATTCTCCCAGATGTGGGCTGCATTTTGGCTGCCTTTTTTGGCGTGGAGCTTCTCGAGGTTTGAGGCCTGGCTTGCTCCACCCCCTGCTCTTGAGATTCTCCCGGATGTGGGCTGGATTTTGTCTGCCTTTTGGGCTGGAGCTTCTTGTGGTTTGAGGCCTGGCTTGCTCCACCCCCTGCTCTTGAGATTCTCCCGGAGGTGGGCTGGATTTTGGGAGCGTTTTGGACTGGAGCTTCTCGTGGTTTGAGGCCTGCCTTGCTCCACCCCCTGCTCTTGAGATTCTCCCGGATGTGGGCTGCATTTTGGCTGAATTTTGGGCTGGAGCTTCTTGTGGTTTGAGGCCTGGCTTACTCCAACCCCTGCTCTTGATATTCTCAGGGAGGTGGGCTGCATTTTGGCTGCATTTTGGACTGGAGCATCTCGTGGTTTGAGGCCTGGCTTGCTCTAGCCGCTGCTCTTGATATTCTCCCGGATGTGGGCTGCATTTTGGCTGCATTTTGGGCTGGAGCTTCTCGTGGTTTGAGGCCTGGCTTGCTCCACCCCCTGCTCTTGAGATTCTCCCGGATGTGGGCTGCATTTTGGCTGCCTTTAGGGCTGGAGCTTCTCGTGGTTTGAGGCCTGGCTTGCTCCACCACCTGCTCTTGAGATTCTCCCGGAGGTGCGCTGCATTTTGGCTGCATTTTGGGCTGGAGCTTCTTGAGGTTTGAGGTCTGCCTTTCTCCACCCCCTGCTCTTGAGATTCTCCCGGAGGTGGGCTGCATTTTGTCTGCATTTTGGGCTGGAGCTTCTCGTGGTTTGAGGCCTGGCTTGCTCCACCCCCTGCTCTTGAGATTCTCCCGGATGTGGGCTGCATTTTGTCTGCATTTTGGGCTGGAGCTTCTCGTGGTTTGAGGCCTGGCTTGCTCCACCCCCTGCTCTTGAGATTCTCCCGGATGTGGGCTGCATTTTGGCTGCCTTTTGGGATGGAGCTTCTCGTGGTTTGAGGCCTGGCTTGCTCCACCCCCTGCTCTTGAGATTCTCCCGGATGTGGGCTGGATTTTGTCTGCCTTTTGGGCTGGAGCTTCTCGTGGTTTGAGGCCTGGCTTGCTCCACCCCCTGCTCTTGAGATTCTCCCGGAGGTGGGCTGCATTTTGGCTGCCTTTTGGGCTGGAGCTTCTCATGGTTTGAGGCTTGGCTTGCTCCACCCCCTGCTCTTGATATTCTCCCGGAGGTGGGCTGCATTTTGGCTGCCTTTTGGGGTGGAGCTTCTCGTGGTTTGAGGCCTGGCTTGCTCCACCCCCTGCTCTTGAGATTCTCCCGGAGGTGGGCTGGATTTTGTCTGCCTTTTGGGCTGGAGCTTCTTGTGGTTTGAGGCCTGGCTTGCTCCACCCCCTGCTCTTGAGATTCTCCCGGAGGTGGGCTGGATTTTGGCTGCCTTTTGGGCTGGAGCTTCTCGTGGTTTGAGGCCTGGCTTTCTCCACCCCCTGCTCCTGAGATTCTCCCGGATGTGGGAGGCATTTGGGCTGCCTTTTGGGTGGATGTTTTCGAGGTTTGAGGCCTGGCTTGCTCCACCCCCTGGTCTTGAGATTCTCCCGGATGTGGGATGGACTTTGTCTGCCCTTTGGGCTGGAGCTTCTCGTGGTTTGAGGCCTGCCTTGCTCCACCCCCTGCTCTTGAGATTCTCCCGGATGTGGGCTGCATTTTGGCTGAATTTTGGGCTGGAGCTTCTTGTGGTTTGAGGCCTGGCTTACTCCAACCCCTGCTCTTGATATTCTCAGGGAGGTGGGCTGCATTTTGGCTGCCTTTTGGGCTGGAGCTTCTCGTGGTTTGAGGCCTGGCTTACTCCAACCCCTGCTCTTGATATTCTCAGGGAGGTGGGCTGCATTTTGGCTGCATTTTGGACTGGAGCTTCTCGTGGTTTGAGGCCTGGCTTGCTCTAGCCGCTGCTCTTGATATTCTCCCGGATGTGGGCTGCATTTTGGCTGCATTTTGGGCTGGAGCTTCTCGTGGTTTGAGGCCTGGCTTGCTCCACCCCCTGCTCTTGAGATTCTCCCGGATGTGGGCTGCATTTTGGCTGCCTTTAGGGCTGGAGCTTCTCGTGGTTTGAGGCCTGGCTTGCTCCACCACCTGCTCTTGAGATTCTCCCGGAGGTGGGCTGCATTTTGGCTGAATTTTGGGCTGGAGCTTCTTGAGGTTTGAGGTCTGCCTTTCTCCACCCCCTGCTCTTGATATTCTCCCGGAGGTGGGCTGCATTTTGGCTGCCTTTTTTGGCGTGGAGCTTCTCGAGGTTTGAGGCCTGGCTTGCTCCACCCCCTGCTCTTGAGATTCTCCCGGATGTGGGCTGGATTTTGGCTGCCTTTTGGGCTGGAGCTTCTTGTGGTTTGAGGCCTGGCTTGCTCCACCCCCTGCTCTTGAGATTCTCCCGGATGTGGGCTGTATTTTGGCTGCCTTTTGGGCTGGAGCTTCTCATGGTTTGAGGCCTGGCTTGCTCCACCCCCTGCTCTTGATAATCTCCTGGATGTGGGCTGCATTTTGGCTGCCTTTTGGGCTGGAGCTTCTCATGGTTTGAGGCCTGGCTTGCTCCACCCCCTGCTCTTGAGGTTATCAGGGAAGTGGGCTGCATTTTGGCTGCATTTAGGGCTGGAGCTTCTCGTGGTTTGAGGCCTGGCTTGCTCCACCCCCTGCTCTTTATATTCTCCCAGATTTGTGGGCTGCATTTTTGCTGCCTTTTTTGGGCTGGAGCTTCTCGAGGTTAGAGGCCTGGCTTGCTCCACCCCCTGCTCTTGAGATTCTCCCGGATGTGGGCTGCATTTTGGCTGCCTTTTGGGCTGGAGCTTCTCATGGTTTGAGGCCTGGCTTGCTCCATCCCCTGCTCTTGAGATTCTCCCGGATGTGGGCTGGATTTTGGCTGCCTTTTGGGCTGGAGCTTCTCGTGGTTTGAGGCCTGGCTTGCTCCACCCCCTGCTCTTGAGATTCTCCCGGATGTGGGCTGGATTTTGTCTGCATTTTGGGCTGGAGCTTCTCGTGGTTTGAGGCCTGGCTTGCTCCACCCCCTGCTCTTGAGATTCTCCCGGATGTGGGCTGCATTTTGGCTGCCTTTTGGGATGGAGCTTCTCGTGGTTTGAGGCCTGGCTTGCTCCACCCCCTGCTCTTGAGATTCTCCCGGATGTGGGCTGGATTTTGGCTGCCTTTTGGGCTGGAGCTTCTCGTGGTTTGAGGCCTGGCTTGCTCCACCCCCTGCTCTTGAGATTCTCCCGGAGGTGGGCTGCATTTTGGCTGCCTTTTGGGCTGGAGCTTCTCATGGTTTGAGGCTTGGCTTGCTCCACCCCCTGCTCTTGATATTCTCCCGGAGGTGGGCTGCATTTTGGCTGCCTTTTGGGCTGGAGCTTCTCGTGGTTTGAGGCCTGGCTTGCTCCACCCCCTGCTCTTGAGATTCTCCCGGAGGTGGGCTGGATTTTGGCTGCCTTTAGGGCTGGAGCTTCTCGTGGTTTGAGGCCTGGCTTGCTCCACCCCCTGCTCTTGAGATTCTCCCGGAGGTGGGCTGCATTTTGGCTGCATTTTGGGCTGGAGCTTCTCGTGGTTTGAGGCCTGGCTTGCTCCAACCCCTGCTCTTGAGATTCTCAGGGAGGTGGCTTGCATTTTGGCTGCATTTTGGGCTGGAGCTTCTCGTGGTTTGAGGCCTGGCTTGCTCCACCCCCTGCTCTTGAGATTCTCCCGGATGTGGGCTGCATTTTGGCTGCCTTTAGGGCTGGAGCTTCTCGTGGTTTGAGGCCTGGCTTGCTCCACCCCCTGCTCTTGAGATTCTCCCGGATGTGGGCTGCATTTTGGCTGCCTTTTGGGCTGGAGCTTCTCGTGGTTTGAGGCCTGGCTTGCTCCACCCCCTGCTCTTGAGATTCTCCCGGATGTGGGCTGCATTTTGGCTGCCTTTTGGTCTGGAGCTTCTCGAGGTTTGAGGCCTGGCTTGCTCCACCCCCTGCTCTTCAGATTCTCCCGGATGTGGGCTGCATTTTGGCTGCCTTTTGGGCTGGAGCTTCTCGTGGTTTGAGGCCTGGCTTGCTCCACCCCCTGCTCTTGAGATTCTCCCGGAGGTGGGCTGCATTTTGGCTGCCTTTTTTGGGCTGGAGCTTCTCGAGGTTTGAGGCCTGGCTTGCTCCACCCCCTGCTCTTGAGATTCTCCCGGACGTGGGCTGCATTTTGGCTGCTTTTGGGCTGGAGCTTCTCGTGGTTTGAGGCCTGGCTTGCTCCACCCCCTGCTCTTGAGGTTCTCCCGGGTGTGGGCTGCATTTTAGCTGCCTTTTGGGCTGGAGCTTCTCGTGGTTTGAGGCCTGGCTTACTCCAACCCCTGCTCTTGATATTCTCAGGGAGGTGGGCTGCATTTTGGCTGAATTTTGGGCTGGAGCTTCTTGTGGTTTGAGGCCTGGTTTGCTCCACCCCCTGCTCTTGAGATTCTCCCGGATGTGGGCTGGATTTTGGCTGCCTTTTGGGCTGGAGCTTCTCATGGTTTGAGGCCTGGCTTGCTCCACCCCCTGCTCTTGATAATCTCCTGGATGTGGGCTGCATTTTGGCTGCCTTTTGGGCTGGAGCTTCTCATGGTTTGAGGCCCGCCTTGCTCCACCCCCTGCTCTTGAGGTTATCAGGGAAGTGGGCTGCATTTTGGCTGCATTTAGGGCTGGAGTTTCTCGTGGTTTGAGGCCTGGCTTGCTCCACCCCCTGCTCTTGAGATTCTCCCGGATGTGGGCTGCATTTTGGCTGCCTTTTTTGGGATGGAGCTTCTCGTGGTTTGAGGCCTGGCTTGCTCCACCCCCTGCTCTTGAGATTCTCCCGGAGGTGGGCTGCATTTTGGCTGCATTTTGGGATGGAGCTTCTCGTGGTTTGAGGCCTGGCTTCCTCCACCCTCTGCTCTTGAGATTCTCCCGGGTGAGGGCTGCATTTTGGCTGCCTTTTGGGCTGGAGCTTCTCGTGGTTTGAGGCCTGGCTTACTCCAACCCCTGCTCTTGATATTCTCAGGGAGGTGGGCTGCATTTTGGCTGAATTTTGGGCTGGAGCTTCTTGAGGTTTGAGGCCTGCCTTGCTCCACCCCCTGCTCTTGATATTCTCCCGGATGTGGGCTGGATTTTGGCTGCATTTTGGGATGGAGGTTCTCGTGGTTTGAGGCCTGGCTTGCTCCACCCCCTGCTCTTGAGATTCTCCCGGATGTGCGCTGCATTTTGGCTGCCTTTTTGGGGTTAAACTTCTCATGCTTTGAGGCCTGGCTTGCTCCACCCCCTGCTCTTGAGATTCTCCCGGAGGTGGGCTGCATTTTGGCTGCCTTTTTTGGCGTGGAGCTTCTCGAGGTTTGAGGCCTGGCTTGCTCCACCCCCTGCTCTTGAGATTCTCCCGCATGTGGGCTGGATTTTGGCTGCCTTTTGGGCTGGAGCTTCTCGTGGTTTGAGGCCTGGCTTGCTCCACCCCCTGCTCTTGAGATTCTCCCGCATGTGGGCTGGATTTTGGCTGCCTTTTGGGCTGGAGCTTGTCGTGGTTTGAGGCCTGGCTTGCTCCACCCCCTGCTCTTGAGATTCTCCCGGATTTGGGCTGCATTTTGGCTGCCTTTTGGGCTGGAGCTTCTCGTGGTTTGAGGCCTGGCTTGCTCCACCCCCTGCTCTTGAGATTCTCCCGGATGTGGGCTGCATTTTGGCTGCATTTTGGGCTGGAGCTTCTCATGGTTTGAAGCCTGGCTTGCTCCACCCCCTGCTCTTGAGATTCTCCCGGATGTGGGCTGGATTTTGGCTGCCTTTTGGGCTGGAGCTTCTCGTGGTTTGAGGCCTGGCTTTCTCCACCCCCTGCTCTTGAAATTGTCCCGGATGTGGGAGGCATTTTGGCTGCCTTTTGGGCTGGATGTTTTCGAGGTTTGAGGCCTGGCTTGCTCCACCCCCTGCTCTTGATAATCTCCTGGATGTGGGCTGCATTTTGGCTGCCTTTTGGGCTGGAGCTTCTCATGGTTTGAGGCCCGCCTTGCTCCACCCCCTGCTCTTGAGATTCTCAGGGAGGTGGGCTGCATTTTGGCTGCCTTTTGGGCTGGAGCTTCTCGTGGTTTGAGGCCTGGCTTGCTCCACCCCCTGCTCTTGAGATTCTCCCGGATGTGGGCTGCATTTTGGCTGCCTTTTGGGCTGGAGCTTCTCATGGTTTGAGGCTTGGCTTGCTCCACCCCCTGCTCTTGATATTCTCCCGGATGTGGGCTGCATTTTGGCTGCCTTTTGGGCTGGAGCTTCTTGTGCTTTGAGGCCTGGCTTGCTCCACCCCCTGCTCTTGAGATTCTCCCGGATGTGCGCTGCATTTTGGCTGCTTTTTTGGGGTTAAACTTCTCATGCTTTGAGGCCTGGCTTGCTCCACCCCCTGCTCTTGAGATTCTCCCGGAGGTGGGCTGCATTTTGGCAGCCTTTTTTGGGCTGGAGCTTCTCGAGGTTTGAGGCCTGGCTTGCTCCACCCCCTGCTCTTGAGATTCTCCCGGATGTGGGCTGCATTTTGGCAGCCTTTTGGATTGGAGCTTCTCGTGGTTTGAGGCCTGGCTTGCTCCACCCCCTCCTCTTGAGATTCTCCCGGATGTGGGCTGTATTTTGGCTGCTTTTTGGGCTGGAGCTTCTCGTGGTTTGAGGCCTGGCTTGCTCCACCCCCTGCTCTTGAGATTCTCCCAGATGTGGGCTGCATTTTGGCTGCCTTTTGGGCTGGAGCTTCTCGTGGTTTGAGGCCTGGCTTGCTCCACCCCCTGCTCTTGAGATTCTCCCGGATATGGGCTGCATTTTGGCTGCCTTTTGGGCTGGAGCTTCTCGTGGTTTGAGGCTTGGCTTGCTCCACCCCCTGCTCTTGATATTCTCCCGGATGTGGGCTGCATTTTGGCTGCCTTTTGGGCTGGAGCTTCTTGTGCTTTGAGGCCTGGCTTGCTCCACCCCCTGCTCTTGAGATTCTCCCGGATGTGGGCTGGATTTTGGCTGCCTTTAGGGCTGGAGCTTCTCGTGGTTTGAGGCCTGGCTTCCTCCACCCTCTGCTCTTGAGGTTCTCCCGGGTGTGGGCTGCATTTTGGCTGCCTTTTGGGCTGGAGCTTCTCATGGTTTGAGGCCTGGCTTACTCCAACCCCTGCTCTTGATATTCTCAGGGAGGTGGTCTGCATTTTGGTTGAATTTTGGGCTGGAACTTCTTGAGGTTTGAGGCCTGCCTTGCTCCAAACCCTGCTCTTGATATTCTCCCGGATGTGGGCTGGATTTTGTCTGCATTTTGGGTTGGAGGTTCTCGTGGTTTGAGGCCTGGCTTGCTCCACCCCCTGCTCTTGAGATTCTCCCGGATGTGCGCTGCATTTTGGCTGCTTTTTTGGGGTTAAACTTCTCATGCTTTGAGGCCTGGCTTGCTCCACCCCCTGCTCTTGAGATTCTCCCGGAGGTGGGCTGCATTTTGGCAGCCTTTTTTGGGCTGGAGCTTCTCGAGGTTTGAGGCCTGGCTTGCTCCACCCCCTGCTCTTGAGATTCTCCCGGATGTGGGCTGCATTTTGGCTGCCTTTTGGGCTGGAGCTTCTCGTGGTTTGAGGCCTGGCTTGCTCCACCCCCTGCTCTTGAGGTTCTCCCAGATGTGGGCTGGATTTTGGCTGCCTTTTGGGCTGGAGCTTCTCGTGGTTTGAGGCCTGGCTTTCTCCACCCCCTGCTCTTGAAATATTCCCGGATGTGGGAGGCATTTGGGCTGCCTTTTGGGTGGATGTTTTCGAGGTTTGAGGCCTGGCTTGCTCCACCCCCTGCTTTTGAGATTCTCCCGGATGTGGGCTGCATTTTGGCTGCATTTTGGGCTGGAGCTTCTCGTGGTTTGAGGCCTGGCTTGCTCCACCCCCTGCTCTTGAGATTCTCCCGGATGTGGGCTGCATTTTGGCTGCCTTTTGGGCTGGAGCTTCTCGTGGTTTGAGGCCTGGCTTGCTCCAGCCCCTGCTCTTGAGATTCTCCCGGATGTGGGCTGCCTTTTGGCTGCCTTTTGGGCTGGAGCTTCTCGTGGTTTGAGGCCTGGCTTGCTCCACCCCCTGCTCTTGAGATTCTCCCGGATGTGGGCTGCATTTTGGCTGCATTTTGGGCTGGAGCTTC
This sequence comes from Rhynochetos jubatus, assembly GCA_027574665.1. Taxonomy (NCBI): domain Eukaryota; kingdom Metazoa; phylum Chordata; class Aves; order Eurypygiformes; family Rhynochetidae; genus Rhynochetos; species Rhynochetos jubatus. Next base: position 976,096 of record JAQBHY010000071.1, read on the forward strand.
TCGTGGTTTGAGGCCTGGCTTGCTCCACCCCCTCCTCTTGAGATTCTCCAGGAGGTGGGCTGTATTTTGGCTGCCTTTTGGGCTGGAGCTTCTCGTGGTTTGAGGCCTGGCTTGCTCCACCCCCTGCTCTTGAGATTCTCCCGGATGTGGGCTGCATTTTTTCTGCGTTTTTGGGCTGGAGCTTCTCGTGGTTTGAGGCCTGGCTTCCTCCACCCCCTGCTCTTGAGATTCTCCCGGATGTGGGCTGCATTTTGGCTGCTTTTGTGGGCTGGAGCTTCTCATGGTTTGAGGCTTGGCTTGCTCCACCCCCTGCTCTTGATATTCTCCCGGAGGTGGGCTGCATTTTGGCTGCATTTTGGGCTGGAGCTTCTTGTGGTTTGAGGCCTGGCTTGCTCCACCCCCTGCTCTTGAGATTCTCCCGGATGTGGGCTGGATTTTGGCTGCCTTTAGGGCTGGAGCTTCTTGTGGTTTGAGGCCTGGCTTGCTCCACCCCCTGCTCTTGAGATTCTCCCGGAGGTGGGCTGCATTTTGGCTGCCTTTTGGGCTGGAGCTTCTCGTGGTTTGAGGCCTGGCTTGCTCCACCCCCTGCTCTTGAGATTCTCCCGGATGTGGGCTGCATTTTGGCTGCCTTTTGGGCTGGAGCTTCTCGTGGTTTGAGGCCTGGCTTGCTCCACCCCCTGCTCTTGAGATTCTGCCGGATGTGGGCTGCATTTTGGCTGCCTTTTGGGCTGGAGCTTCTTGTGGTTTGAGGCCTGGCTTGCTCTACCCACTGCTCTTGAGATTCTCCCGGATGTGGGCTGGATTTTGGCTGCCTTTTGGGTTGGAGCTTCTCAAGGTTTGAGGCCTGGCTTGCTCCACCCCCTGCTCTTGAGATTCTCCCGGATGTGGGCTGGATTTTGGCTGCCTTTTGGGCTGGAGCTTCTCATGGTTTGAGGCTTGGCTTGCTCCAGCCCCTGCTCTTGATATTCTCCCGGAGGTGGGCTGCATTTTGGCTGCCTTTTGGGCTGGAGCTTCTTGTGCTTTGAGGCCTGGCTTGCTCCACCCCCTGCTCTTGAGATTCTCCCGGATGTGGGCTGCATTTTGGCTGCCTTTTGGGCTGGAGCTTCTCGTGGTTTGAGGCCTGGCTTGCTCCACCCCCTGCTCTTGAGATTCTCCCGGAGGTGGGCTGCATATTCGCTGTCTTTTGGGCTGGAGCTTCTCGTGGTTTGAGGCCTGGGTTCCTCCACCCCCTTCTCTTGCGATTCTCCTGGATGTGGGCTGCATTTTGGCTGCCTTTAGGGCTGGAGCTTCTCGTGGTTTGAGGCCTGGCTTGCTCCACCCCCTGCTCTTGAGATTCTCCCGGATGTGGGATGGACTTTGTCTGCCTTTTGGGCTGGAGCTTCTCGTGGTTTGAGGCCTGGCTTGCTCCACCCCCTGCTCTTGAGATTCTCCCGGATGTGGGCTGCATTTTGGCTGCCTTTTGGGCTGGAGCTTCTCGTGGTTTGAGGCCTGGCTTGCTCCACCCCCTGCTCTTGAGATTCTCCCGGATTTGGGCTGCATTTTGGCTGCCTTTTGGGCTGGAGCTTCTCGTGGTTTGAGGCCTGGCTTACTCCAACCCCTGCTCTTGATATTCTCAGGGAGGTGGTCTGCATTTTGGTTGAATTTTGGGCTGGAGCTTCTTGAGGTTTGAGGCCTGGCTTGCTCCACCCCCTGCTCTTGAGATTCTCCCGGATGTGGGCTGCCTTTTGGCTGCCTTTTGGGCTGGAGCTTCTCGTGGTTTGAGGCCTGGCTTGCTCCACCCCCTGCTCTTGAGATTCTCCCGGATGTGCGCTGCATTTTGGCTGCCTTTTTGGGGTTAAACTTCTCATGCTTTGAGGCCTGGCTTGCTCCACCCCCTGCTCTTGAGATTCTCCCGGAGGTGGGCTGCATTTTGGCTGCCTTTTGGGCTGGAGCTTCTCATGGTTTGAGGCCTGGCTTGCTCCACCCCCTGCTCTTGAGATTCTCCCGGATGTGGGCTGCATTTTGGCTGCCTTTGGGCTGGAGCTTCTCATGGTTTGAGGCCTGGCTTGCTCCACCCCCTGCTCTTGAGATTCTCCCGGATGTGGGCTGGATTTTGGCTGCCTTTTGGGCTGGAGCTTCTCGTGGTTTGAGGCCTGGCTTTCTCCACCCCCTGCTCTTGAAATTGTCCCGGATGTGGGAGGCATTTGGGCTGTCTTTGGGTGGATGTTTTCGAGGTTTGAGGCCTGGCTTGCTCCACCCCCTGCTTTTGAGATTCTCCCGGATGTGGGCTGCATTTTGGCTGCTTTTTGGGCTGGAGGTTCTCGTGGTTTGTAGCCTGGCTTGCTCCACCCCCTGCTCTTGATATTCTCCCCGATGTGGGCTGCATTTTGGCTGCCTTTTGGGCTGGAGCTTCTCGTGGTTTGAGGCCTGGGTTGCTCCAGCCCCTGCTCTTGAGATTCTCCCGGATGTGGGCTGCATTTTGGCTGCCTTTTGGGCTGGAGCTTCTCGTGGTTTGAGGCCTGGCTTGCTCCACCCCCTGCTCTTGAGATTCTACCGGATGTGGGCTGCATTTTGGCTGCCTTTTGGGCTGGAGCTTCTCGTGGTTTGAGGCCTGGCTTGCTCCACCCCCTCCTCTTGAGATTCTCCCGGATGTGGGCTGTATTTTGGCTGCCTTTTGGGCTGGAGCTTCTCGTGGTTTGAGGCCTGGCTTGCTCCACCCCCTGCTCTTGAGATTCTCCCGGAGGTGGGCTGCATTTTGCCTGCCTTTTGGGCTGGAGCTTCTCGTGGTTTGAGGCCTGGCTTGCTCCACCCACTGCTCTTGAGATTCTCCCGGATGTGGGCTGGATTTTGGCTGCCTTTTGGGCTGGAGCTTCTCGTGGTTTGAGGCTTGGCTTGCTCCACCCCCTGCTCTTGATATTCTCCCGGAGGTGGGCTGCATTTTGGCTGCCTTTTGGGCTGGAGCTTCTTGTGCTTTGAGGCCTGGCTTGCTCCACCCCCTGCTCTTGAGATTCTCCCGGATGTGGGCTGGATTTTGGCTGCCTTTTGGGCTGGAGCTTCTCGTGGTTTGAGGCCTGGCTTGCTCCACCTCCTGCTCTTGAGATTCTCCCGGAGGTGGGCTGCATATTCGCTGTCTTTTGGGCTGGAGCTACTCGTGGTTTGAGGCCTGGGTTCCTCCACCCCCTTCTCTTGCGATTCTCCTGGATGTGGGCTGCATTTTGGCTGCCTTTAGGGCTGGAGCTTCTCGTGGTTTGAGGCCTGGCTTGCTCCACCCCCTGCTCTTGAGATTCTCCCGGATGTGGGCTGAATTTTGGCTGCCTTTTGGGCTGGAGGTTCTCGTGGTTTGTAGCCTGGCTTGCTCCACCCCCTGCTCTTGAGATTCTCCCGGATGTGGGCTGCATTTTGGCTGCCTTTTGGGCTGGAGCTTCTCGTGGTTTGAGGCCTGCCTTGCTCCACCCTCTGCTCTTGAGATTCTCCCGGATGTGGGCTGGATTTTGGCTGTCTTTTGGGCTGGAGCTTCTCGTGGTTTGAGGCCTGCCTTGCTCCACGCTCTGCCATTGATATTCTCCCGGATGTGGGCTGGATTTTGGCTGCCTTTTGGGCTGGATGTTTTCGAGGTCTGAGGCCTGGCTTGCTCCACCCCCTGCTCTTGAGATTCTCCCGGAGGTGGGCTGCATTTTGGCTGCATTTTGGGCTGGAGCTTCTCGTGGTTTGAGGCCTGGCTTGCTCCACCCCCTGCTCTTGAGATTCTCCCGGATGTGGGCTGCATTTTGGCTGCCTTTTGGGCTGGAGCTTCTCATGGTTTGAGGCTTGGCTTGCTCCACCCCCTGCTCTTGAGATTCTGCCGGAGGTGGGCTGCATTTTGGCTGCCTTTTTTGGGCTGGAGCTTCTCGAGGTTTGAGGCCTGGCTTGCTCCACCCCCTGCTCTTGAGATTCTCCCGCATGTGGGCTGGATTTTGTCTGCCTTTTGGGCTGGAGCTTCTTGTGGTTTGAGGCCTGGCTTGCTCCACCCCCTGCTCTTGAGATTCTCCCGGAGGTGGGCTGGATTTTGGCTGCCTTTTGGGCTGGAGCTTCTCATGGTTTGAGGCCTGGCTTGCTCCACCCCCTGCTCTTGATAATCTCCCGGATGTGGGCTGCATTTTGGCTGCCTTTTGGGCTGGAGCTTCTCATGGTTTGAGGCCTGGCTTGCTCCACCCCCTGCTCTTGAGGTTATCAGGGAATTGGGCTGCATTTTGGCTGCCTTTTGGGCTGGAGCTTCTCGAGGTTTGAGGCCTGGCTTGCTCCACCCCCTGCTCTTGAGATTCTCCCGGATGTGGGATGGACTTTGTCTGCCTTTTGGGCTGGAGCTTCTCGTGGTTTGAGGCCTGGCTTGCTCCACCCCCTGCTCTTGAGATTCTCCCGGATGTGGGCTGGATTTTGGCTGCATTTTGGGATGGAGCTTCTCGTGGTTTGAGGCCTGGCTTCCTCCACCCTCTGCTCTTGTGGTTCTCCCGGGTGTGGGCTGCATTTTGGCTGCCTTTTGGGCTGGAGCTTTTCGTGGTTTGAGGCCTGGCTTACTCCAACCCCTGCTCTTGATATTCTCAGGGAGGTGGTGTGCATTTTGGCTGCCTTTTGGGCTGGAGCTTCTCGTGGTTTGAGGCCTGGCTTGCTCCACCCCCTCCTCTTGAGATTCTCCCGGATGTGGGCTGCATTTTGGCTGCCTTTTGGGCTGTAGCTTCTCATGGTTTGAGGCCTGGCTTGCTCCACCCCCTGCTCTTGAGATTCTCCCGGATGTGGGCTGGATTTTGGCTGCCTTTTGGGCTGGAGCTTCTCGTGGTTTGAGGCCTGGCTTTCTCCACCCCCTGCTCTTGAAATTGTCCCGGATGTGGGAGGCATTTGGGCTGCCTTTTGGGTGGATGTTTTCGAGGTTTGAGGCCTGGCTTGCTCCACCCCCTGCTCTTGAGATTCTCCCGGAGGTGGGCTGCATTTTGGCTGCCTTTTGGGCTGGAGCTTCTCGTGGTTTGAGGCCTGGCTTGCTCCACCCCCTGCTCTTGAGATTCTCCCGGATGTGGGCTGGATTTTGGCTGCCTTTTGGGCTGGAGCTTCTCGTGGTTTGAGGCCTGGCTTGCTCCACCTCCTGCTCTTGAGATTCTCCCGGAGGTGGGCTGCATATTCGCTGTCTTTTGGGCTGGAGCTTCTCGTGGTTTGAGGCCTGGGTTCCTCCACCCCCTTCTCTTGCGATTCTCCTGGATGTGGGCTGCATTTTGGCTGCCTTTAGGGCTGGAGCTTCTCGTGGTTTGAGGCCTGGCTTGCTCCACCCCCTGCTCTTGAGATTCTCCCGGATGTGGGCTGAATTTTGGCTGCCTTTTGGGCTGGAGGTTCTCGTGGTTTGTAGCCTGGCTTGCTCCACCCCCTGCTCTTGAGATTCTCCCGGATGTGGGCTGCATTTTGGCTGCCTTTTGGGCTGGAGCTTCTCGTGGTTTGAGGCCTGCCTTGCTCCACCCTCTGCTCTTGAGATTCTCCCGGATGTGGGCTGGATTTTGGCTGTCTTTTGGGCTGGAGCTTCTCGTGGTTTGAGGCCTGCCTTGCTCCACCCTCTGCCATTGATATTCTCCCGGATGTGGGCTGGATTTTGGCTGCCTTTTGGGCTGGATGTTTTCGAGGTCTGAGGCCTGGCTTGCTCCACCCCCTGCTCTTGAGATTCTCCCGGATGTGGGCTGCATTTTGGCTGCCTTTTGGGCTGGAGCTTCTCATGGTTTGAGGCTTGGCTTGCTCCACCCCCTGCTCTTGAGATTCTGCCGGATGTGGGCTGCATTTTGGCTGCCTTTTGGGCTGGAGCTTCTCATGGTTTGAGGCTTGGCTTGCTCCACCCCCTGCTCTTGAGATTCTCCCGGAGGTGGGCTGCATTTTGGCTGCCTTTTTTGTGCTGGAGCTTCTCGAGGTTTGAGGCCTGGCTTGCTCCACCCCCTGCTCTTGAGATTCTCCCGCATGTGGGCTGGATTTTGTCTGCCTTTTGGGCTGGAGCTTCTCGTGGTTTGAGGCCTGGCTTGCTCCACCCCCTGCTCTTGAGATTCTCCCGGAGGTGGGCTGGATTTTGGCTGCCTTTTGGGCTGGAGCTTCTCATGGTTTGAGGCCTGGCTTGCTCCACCCCCTGCTCTTGATAATCTCCCGCATGTGGGCTGCATTTTGGCTTCCTTTTGGGCTGGAGCTTCTCATGGTTTGAGGCCTGCCTTGCTCCACCCCCTGCTCTTGAGGTTATCAGGGAATTGGGCTGCATTTTGGCTGCCTTTTGGGCTGGAGCTTCTCGAGGTTTGAGGCCTGGCTTGCTCCACCCCCTGCTCTTGAGATTCTCCCGGATGTGGGATGGACTTTGTCTGCCTTTTGGGCTGGAGCTTCTCGTGGTTTGAGGCCTGGCTTGCTCCACCCCCTGCTCTTGAGATTCTCCCGGATGTGGGCTGGATTTTGGCTGCATTTTGGGATGGAGCTTCTCGTGGTTTGAGGCCTGGCTTCCTCCACCCTCTGCTCTTGAGGTTCTCCCGGGTGTGGGCTGCATTTTGGCTGCCTTTTGGGCTGGAGCTTCTCGTGGTTTGAGGCCTGGCTTACTCCAACCCCTGCTCTTGATATTCTCAGGGAGGTGGTCTGCATTTTGGTTGAATTTTGGGCTGGAGCTTCTTGAGGTTTGAGGCCTGGCTTGCTCCACCCCCTGCTCTTGATATTCTCCCGGATGTGCGCTGCATTTTGGCTGCCTTTTGGGCTGGAGCTTCTCGTGGTTTGAGGCCTGGCTTGCTCCACCCTCTGCTCTTGAGATTCTCCCGGATGTGGGCTGCATTTTGGCTGCCTTTTGGGCTGGAGCTTCTCGTGGTTTGAGGCCTGGCTTGCTCCAGCCCCTGCTCTTGAGATTCTCCCGGATGTGGGCTGGATTTTGTCTGCATTTTTGGCTGGAGCTTCTCGTGGTTTGAGGCCTGGCTTGCTCCACCCCCTGCTCTTGAGATTCTCCCGGATGTGGGCTGCATTTTGTCTGCCTTTTGGGCTGGAGCTTCTCGTGGTTTGAGGCCTGGCTTGCTCCACCCCCTGCTCTTGAGATTCTACCGGATGTGGGCTGCATTTTGGCTGCCTTTTGGGCTGGAGCTTCTCATGGTTTGAGGCTTGGCTTGCTTCACCCCCTGTTCTTGATATTCTCCCGGAGGTGGTCTGCATTTTGGCTGCCTTTTGGGCTGGAGCTTCTCGTGGTTTGAGGCCTGGCTTTCTCCACCCCCTGCTCTTGAGATTCTCCCGGATGTGGGCTGCATTTTGGCTGCCTTTTGGGCTGGAGCTTCTCATGGTTTGAGGCCTGGCTTGCTCCACCCCCTGCTCTTGAGATTCTCCCGGATGTGTGCTGGATTTTGGCTGCATTTTGGGCTGGAGCTGCTCGTGGTTTGAGGCCTGGCTTGCTCCACCCCCTGCTCTTGAGATTCTCCCGGATGTGGGCTGTATTTTGGCTGCCTTTTGGGCTGGAGCTTCTCGTGGTTTGAGGCCTGGCTTGCTCCACCCCCTGCTCTTGAGATTCTCCCGGATGTGGGCTGTATTTGGCTGCCTATTGGGCTGGAGCTTCCCATGGTTTGAGGCCTGGCTTGCTCCACCCCCTGCTCTTGAGATTCTCCCGGACGTGGGCTGCATTTTGGCTGCCTTTTGGGCTGGAGCTTCTTGTGGTTTGAGGCCTGGCTTGCTCCACCCCCTGCTCTTGAGATTCTCCCGGAGGTGGGCTGCATTTTGGCTGCCTTTAGGGCTGGAGCTTCTCGTGGTTTGAGGCTTGGCTTGCTCCACCCCCTGCTCTTGAGATTCTCCCGGAGGTGGGCTGCATTTTGGCTGCCTTTTGGGCTGGAGCTTCTCGTGGTTTGAGGCCTGGGTTCCTCCACCCCCTTCTCTTGCGATTCTCCTGGATGTGGGCTGCATTTTGGCTGCCTTTAGGGCTGGAGCTTCTCGTGGTTTGAGGCCTGGCTTGCTCCAGCCCCTGCTCTTGAGATTCTCCCGGATGTGGGCTGCATTTTGGCTGCCTTTTGGGCTGGAGGTTCTCGTGGTTTGTAGCCTGGCTTGCTCCACCCCCTGCTCTTGAGATTCTCCCGGATGTGGGCTGCATTTTGGCTGCCTTTAGGGCTGGAGCTTCTCGTGGTTTGAGGCCTGCCTTGCTCCACCCTCTGCTCTTGAGTTTCTCCCGGATGTGGGCTGGATTTTGGCTGCCTTTTGGGCTGGATGTTTTCGAGGTCTGAGGCCTGGCTTGCTCCACCCCCTGCTCTTGAGATTCTCCCGGAGGTGGGCTGCATTTTGGCTGCCTTTTGGGCTGGAGCTTCTCGTGGTTTGAGGCCTGGCTTGCTCCACCCCCTGCTCTTGAGATTCTCCCGGATGTGGGCTGCATATTGGCAGCCTTTTGGGCTGGAGCTTCTCATGGTTTGAGGCCTGGCTTGCTCCACCCCCTGCTCTTGAGATTCTCCCGGATGTGGGCTGCATTTTGGCTGCCTTTTGGGCTGGAGCTTCTCGTGGTTTGAGGCCTGGCTTGCTCCACCCCCTGCTCTTGAGATTCTCCCGGATGTGGGCTGCATTTTGGCTGCCTTTTGGGTTGGAGCTTCTCAAGGTTTGAGGCCTGGCTTGCTCCAGCCCCTGCTCTTGAGATTCTCCCGGAGGTGGGCTGCATATTCGCTGTCTTTTGGGCTGGAGCTTCTCGTGGTTTGAGGCCTGGGTTCCTCCACCCCCTTCTCTTGCGATTCTCCTGGATGTGGGCTGCACTTTGGCTGCCTTTAGGGCTGGAGCTTCTCGTGGTTTGAGGCCTGGCTTGCTCCAGCCCCTGCTCTTGAGATTCTCCCGGATGTGAGCTGCATTTTGGCTGCCTTTTGGGCTGGAGGTTCTCGTGGTTTGTAGCCTGGCTTGCTCCACCCCCTGCTCTTGAGATTCTCCCGGATGTGGGCTGCATTTTGGCTGCCTTTAGGGCTGGAGCTTCTCGTGGTTTGAGGCCTGCCTTGCTCCACCCTCTGCTCTTGAGTTTCTCCCGGATGTGGGCTGGATTTTGGCTGCCTTTTGGGCTGGATGTTTTCGAGGTCTGAGGCCTGGCTTGCTCCACCCCCTGCTCTTGAGATTCTCCCGGAGGTGGGCTGCATTTTGGCTGCCTTTTGGGCTGGAGCTTCTCGTGGTTTGAGGCCTGGCTTGCTCCACCCCCTGCTCTTGAGATTCTCCCGGATGTGGGCTGCATTTTGGCTGCTTTTTGGGCTGGAGCTTCTCGTGGTTTGAGGCCTGCCTTGCTCCAACCCCTGCTCTTGAGATTCTCCCGGATGTGGGCTGCATTTTGGCTGCCTTTTGGGCTGGAGCTTCTCGTGGTTTGAGGCCTGGCTTGCTCCACCCCCTGCTCTTGAGATTCTCCCAGATGTGGGCTGCATTTTGGCTGCCTTTTGGGCTGGAGCTTCTCGTGGTTTGAGGCCTGGCTTGCTCCACCCCCTGCTCTTGAGATTCTCCCGGATGTGGGCTGCATTTTGGCTGCCTTTTGGGCTGGAGCTTCTCGTGGTTTGAGGCCTGGCTTGCTCCAACCCCTGATCTTGAGATTCTCCTGGATGTGGGCTGCATTTTGGCTGCCTTTGAGGTTGGAGCTTCTCGTGGTTTGAGGCCTGGCTTGCTCCACCCCCTGCTCTTGAGATTCTCCCGGATGTGGGCTGCATTTTGGCTGCCTTTTGGGCTGGAGCTTCTCGTGGTTTGAGTCCTGGCTTGCTCCACCCCCTGCTCTTGAAATTCCCCCGGATGTGGGCTGGATTTTGTCTGCATTTTGGGCTGGAGCTTCTCGTGGTTTGAGGCCTGGCTTGCTCCACCACCTGCTCTTGAGATTCTCCCGGATGTGGGCTGGATTTTGGCTGTCTTTTGGGCTGGAGATTCTCGTGGTTTGAGGCCTGCCCTGCTCCACCCTCTGCCATTGATATTATCCCGGATGTGGGCTGGATTTTGGCTGCCTTTTGGGCTGTATGTTTTCGAGGTCTGAGGCCTGGCTTGCTCCACCCCCTGCTCTTGAGATTCTCCCGGAGGTGGGCTGGATTTTGGCTGCATTTTGGGCTGGAGCTTCTCATGGTTTGAGGCCTGGCTTGCTCCACCCCCTGCTCTTGATAATCTCCCGGATGTGGGCTGCATTTTGGCTGCCTTTTGGGCTGGAGCTTCTCATGGTTTGAGGCCTGCCTTGCTCCACCCCCTGCTCTTGAGGTTATCAGGGAATTGGGCTGCATTTTGGCTGCCTTTTGGGCTGGAGCTTCTCGAGGTTTGAGGCCTTGCTTGCTCCACCCCCTGCTCTTGAGATTCTCCCGGATGTGGGATGGACTTTGTCTGCCTTTTGGGCTGGAGCTTCTCGTGGTTTGAGGCCTGGCTTACTCCAACCCCTGCTCTTGATATTCTCAGGGAGGTGGTCTGCATTTTGGTTGAATTTTGGGCTGGAGCTTCTTGAGGTTTGAGGCCTGGCTTGCTCCACCCCCTGCTCTTGATATTCTCCCGGATGTGCGCTGCATTTTGGCTGCCTTTTGGGCTGGAGCTTCTCGTGGTTTGAGGCCTGGCTTGCTCCACCCCCTGCTCTTGAGATTCTCCCGGATGTGGGCTGCATTTTGGCTGCCTTTTGGGCTGGAGCTTCTCGTGGTTTGAGGCCTGGCTTGCTCCAGCCCCTGCTCTTGAGATTCTCCTGGATGTGGGCTGCATTTTGGCTGCCTTTTGGGCTGGAGCTTCTCGTGGTTTGAGGCCTGGCTTGCTCCACCCCCTGCTCTTGAGATTCTCCCGGATGTGGGCTGCATTTTGTCTGCCTTTTGGGCTGGAGCTTCTCGTGGTTTGAGGCCTGGCTTGCTCCACCCCCTGCTCTTGAGATTCTCCCGGAGGTGGGCTGCATTTTGGCTGCCTTTTGGGCTGGAGCTTCTCATGGTTTGAGGCTTGGCTTGCTTCACCCCCTGTTCTTGATATTCTCCCGGAGGTGGGCTGCATTTTGGCTGCCTTTTGGGCTGGAGCTTCTTGTGGTTTGAGGCCTGGCTTGCTCCACCCCCTGCTCTTGAGATTCTCCCGGATGTGGGCTGGATTTTGGCTGCCTTTAGGGCTGGAGCTTCTTGTGGTTTGAGGCCTGGCTTGCTCCACCCCCTGCTCTTGAGATTCTCCCGGAGGTGGGCTGGATTTTGGCTGCCTTTTGGGCTGGAGCTTCTTGTGGTTTGAGGCCTGGCTTGCTCCACCCCCTGCTCTTGAGATTCTCCCGGATGTGGGCTGGATTTTGGCTGCCTTTAGGGCTGGAGCTTCTTGTGGTTTGAGGCCTGGCTTGCTCCACCCCCTGCTCTTGAGATTCTCCCGGAGGTGGGCTGCATTTTGGCTGCCTTTTGGGCTGGAGCTTCTCGTGGTTTGAGGCCTGGCTTGCTCCACCCCCTCCTCTTGAGATTCTCCCGGATGTGGGCTGTATTTTGGCTGCGTTTTGGGCTGGAGCTTCTCGTGGTTTGAGGCCTGGCTTGCTCCACCCCCTGCTCTTGAGATTCTCCCGGATGTGGGCTGCATTTTGTCTGCCTTTTGGGCTGGAGCTTCTCGTGTTTTGAGGCCTGGCTTGCTCCACCCCCTGCTCTTGAGATTCTACCGGATGTGGGCTGCATTTTGGCTGCCTTTTGGGCTGGAGCTTCTCATGGTTTGAGGCTTGGCTTGCTTCACCCCCTGTTCTTGATATTCTCCCGGAGGTGGGCTGCATTTTGGCTGCCTTTTGGGCTGGAGCTTCTTGTGGTTTGAGGCCTGGCTTGCTCCACCCCCTGCTCTTGAGATTCTCCCGGATGTGGGCTGGATTTTGGCTGCCTTTAGGGCTGGAGCTTCTTGTGGTTTGAGGCCTGGCTTGCTCCACCCCCTGCTCTTGAGATTCTCCCGGAGGTGGGCTGCATTTTGGCTGCCTTTTGGGCTGGAGCTTCTCGTGGTTTGAGGCCTGGCTTGCTCCACCCCCTGCTCTTGAGATTCTCCCGGATGTGGGCTGCATTTTGGCTGCCTTTTGGGCTGGAGCTTCTCATGGTTTGAGGCCTGGCTTGCTCCACCCCCTGCTCTTGAGATTCTCCCGGATGTGGGCTGGATTTTGGCTGCATTTTGGGCTGGAGCTTCTCGTGGTTTGAGGCCTGGCTTGCTCCACCCCCTGCTCTTGAGATTCTCCCGGATGTGGGCTGTATTTTGGCTGCCTTTTGGGCTGGAGCTTCTCGTGGTTTGAGGCCTGGCTTGCTCCACCCCCTGCTCTTGAGATTCTCCCGGATCTGGGCTGTATTTGGCTGCCTATTGGGCTGGAGCTTCCCATGGTTTGAGGCCTGGCTTGCTCCACCCCCTGCTATTGAGATTCTCCCGGACGTGGGCTGCATTTTGGCTGCCTTTTGGGCTGGAGCTTCTTGTGGTTTGAGGCCTGGCTTGCTCCACCCCCTGCTCTTGAGATTCTCCCGGATGTGGGCTGGATTTTGGCTGCCTTTAGGGCTGGAGCTTCTCGTGGTTTTAGGCCTGGCTTGCTCCACCCCCTGCTCTTGAGATTCTCCCGGAGGTGGGCTGCATTTTGGCTGCCTTTTGGGCTGGAGCTTCTCGTGGTTTGAGGCCTGGCTTGCTCCACCCCCTGCTCTTGAGATTCTCCCGGATGTGGGCTGCATTTTGGCAGCCTTTTGGGCTGGAGCTTCTCATGGTTTGAGGCCTGGCTTGCTCCACCCCCTGCTCTTGAGATTCTCCCGGATGTGGGCTGCATTTTGGCTGCCTTTTGGGCTGGAGCTTCTCGTGGTTTGAGGCCTGGCTTGCTCCACCCCCTGCTCTTGAGATTCTCCCGGATGTGGGCTGCATTTTGGCTGCCTTTTGGGCTGGAGCTTCTCGTGGTTTGAGGCCTGGCTTGCTCCACCCCCTGCTCTTGAGATTCTCCCGGATGTGGGCTGCATTTTGGCTGCCTTTTGGGTTGGAGCTTCTCAAGGTTTGAGGCCTGGCTTGCTCCAGCCCCTGCTCTTGAGATTCTCCCGGAGGTGGGCTGCATATTCGCTGTCTTTTGGGCTGGAGCTTCTCGTGGTTTGAGGCCTGGGTTCCTCCACCCCCTTCTCTTGCGATTCTCCTGGATGTGGGCTGCATTTTGGCTGCCTTTAGGGCTGGAGCTTCTCGTGGTTTGAGGCCTGGCTTGCTCCAGCCCCTGCTCTTGAGATTCTCCCGGATGTGGTCTGCATTTTGGCTGCCTTTTGGGCTGGAGGTTCTCGTGTTTTGTAGCCTGGCTTGCTCCACCCCCTGCTCTTGAGATTCTCCCGGATGTGGGCTGCATTTTGGCTGCCTTTAGGGCTGGAGCTTCTTGTGGTTTGAGGCCTGCCTTGCTCCACCCTCTGCTCTTGAGTTTCTCCCGGATGTGGGCTGGATTTTGGCTGCCTTTTGGGCTGGATGTTTTCGAGGTCTGAGGCCTGGCTTGCTCCACCCCCTGCTCTTGAGATTCTCCCGGAGGTGGGCTGCATTTTGGCTGCCTTTTGGATTGGAGCTTCTCGTGGTTTGAGGCCTGGCTTGCTCCACCCCCTGCTCTTGAGATTCTCCCGGATGTGGGCTGCATTTTGGCTGCTTTTTGGGCTGGAGCTTCTCGTGGTTTGAGGCCTGCCTTGCTCCACCCCCTGCTCTTGAGATTCTCCCGGATGTGGGCTGCATTTTGGCTGCCTTTTGGGCTGGAGCTTCTCGTGGTTTGAGGCCTGGCTTGCTCCACCACCTGCTCTTGAGATTCTCCCGGATGTGGGCTGCATTTTGGCTGCCTTTTGGGCTGGAGCTTCTCGTGGTTTGAGGCCTGGCTTGCTCCAACCCCTGATCTTGAGATTCTCCTGGATGTGGGCTGCATTTTGGCTGCCTTTGAGGTTGGAGCTTCTCGTGGTTTGAGGCCTGGCTTGCTCCACCCCCTGCTCTTGAGATTCTCCCGGATGTGGGCTGCATTTTGGCTGCCTTTTGGGCTGGAGCTTCTCGTGGTTTGAGGCCTGGCTTGCTCCACCACCTGCTCTTGAGATTCTCCCGGATGTGGGCTGCATTTTGGCTGCCTTTTGGGCTGGAGCTTCTCGTGGTTTGAGTCCTGGCTTGCTCCACCCCCTGCTCTTGAAATTCCCCCGGATGTGGGCTGGATTTTGTCTGCATTTTGGGCTGGAGCTTCTCGTGGTTTGAGGCCTGGCTTGCTCCACCACCTGCTCTTGAGATTCTCCCGGATGTGGGCTGCATTTTGGCTGAATTTTGGGCTGGAGCTCCTTGAGGTTTGAGGCCTGCCTTGCTCCACCCCCTGCTCTTGATATTCTCCCGGATGTGGGTTTATTTTGTCTGCATTTTGGGCTGGAGGTTCTCGTGGTTTGAGGCCTGGCTTGCTCCACCCCCTGCTCTTGAGATTCTCCCAAATGTGGGCTGCATATTGGCTGCCTTTTGGGCTGGAGCTTCTCGTGGTTTGAGGCCTGGCTTGCTCCACCCCCTGCTCTTGAGATTCTCCCGGAGGTGGGCTGCATTTTGGCTGCCTTTTTTGGCGTGGAGCTTCTCGAGGTTTGAGGTCTGGCTTGCTCCACCCCCTGCTCTTGAGATTCTCCCGGAGGTGGGCTGGATTTTGGCTGCCTTTTGGGCTGGAGCTTCTCATGGTTTGAGGCCTGGCTTGCTCCACCCCCTGCTCTTGATTTTCTCCCGGACGTGGGCTGCATTTTGGCTGCCTTTTGGGCTGGAGCTTCTTGTGGTTTGAGGCCTGGCTTGCTCCACCCCCTGCTCTTGAGATTCTCCCGGATGTGGGCTGGATTTTGGCTGCCTTTAGGGCTGGAGCTTCTCGTGGTTTGAGGCTTGGCTTGCTCCACCCCCTGCTCTTGAGATTCTCCCGGAGGTCGGCTGCATTTTGGCTGCCTTTTGGCCTGGAGCTTCTCGTGGTTTGAGGCCTGGCTTGCTCCACCCCCTGCTCTTGAGATTCTCCCGGAGGTGGGCAGCATTTTGGCTGCCTTTTGGGCTGGAGCTTCTCGTGGTTTGAGGCCTGGCTTGCTCCACCCCCTGCTCTTGAGATTCTCCCGGATGTGGGCTGCATTTTGGCTGCTTTTTGGGCTGGAGCTTCTCGTGGTTTGAGGCCTGCCTTGCTCCACCCCCTGCTCTTGAGATTCTCCCGGATGTGGGCTGCATTTTGGCTGCCTTTTGGGCTGGAGCTTCTCGTGGTTTGAGGCCTGGCTTGCTCCACCCCCTGCTCTTGAGATTCTCCCAGATGTGGGCTGCATTTTGGCTGCCTTTTGGGCTGGAGCTTCTCGTGGTTTGAGGCCTGGCTTGCTCCACCACCTGCTCTTGAGATTCTCCCGGATGTGGGCTGGATTTTGGCTGCCTTTTGGGCTGGAGCTTCTCGTGGTTTGAGGCCTGGCTTGCTCCAACCCCTGATCTTGAGATTCTCCTGGATGTGGGCTGCATTTTGGCTGCCTTTGAGGTTGGAGCTTCTCGTGGTTTGAGGCCTGGCTTGCTCCACCCCCTGCTCTTGAGATTCTCCCGCATGTGGGCTGCATTTTGGCTGCCTTTTGGGCTGGAGCTTCTCGTGGTTTGAGGCCTGGCTTGCTCCACCCCCTGCTCTTGAGATTCTCCCGGATGTGGGCTGCATTTTGGCTGCCTTTTGGGCTGGAGCTTCTCGTGGTTTGAGGCCTGGCTTGCTCCACCACCTGCTCTTGAGATTCTCCCGGATGTGGGCTGCATTTTGGCTGCCTTTTGGGCTGGAGCTTCTCGTGGTTTGAGTCCTGGCTTGCTCCACCCCCTGCTCTTGAAATTCCCCCGGATGTGGGCTGGATTTTGGCTGCCTTTTGGGCTGGAGCTTCTCGTGGTTTGAGGCCTGGCTTGCTCCACCACCTGCTCTTGAGATTCTCCCGGATGTGGGCTGCATTTTGGCTGAATTTTGGGCTGGAGCTCCTTGAGGTTTGAGGCCTGCCTTGCTCCACCCCCTGCTCTTGATATTCTCCCGGATGTGGGTTTATTTTGTCTGCATTTTGGGCTGGAGGTTCTCGTGGTTTGAGGCCTGGCTTGCTCCACCCCCTGCTCTTGAGATTCTCCCAAATGTGGGCTGCATATTGGCTGCCTTTTGGGCTGGAGCTTCTCGTGGTTTGAGGCCTGGCTTGCTCCACCCCCTGCTCTTGAGATTCTCCCGGAGGTGGGCTGCATTTTGGCTGCCTTTTTTGGCGTGGAGCTTCTCGAGGTTTGAGGTCTGGCTTGCTCCACCCCCTGCTCTTGAGATTCTCCCGGAGGTGGGCTGGATTTTGGCTGCCTTTTGGGCTGGAGCTTCTCATGGTTTGAGGCCTGGCTTGCTCCACCCCCTGCTCTTGATTTTCTCCCGGACGTGGGCTGCATTTTGGCTGCCTTTTGGGCTGGAGCTTCTTGTGGTTTGAGGCCTGGCTTGCTCCACCCCCTGCTCTTGAGATTCTCCCGGATGTGGGCTGGATTTTGGCTGCCTTTAGGGCTGGAGCTTCTCGTGGTTTGAGGCTTGGCTTGCTCCACCCCCTGCTCTTGAGATTCTCCCGGAGGTCGGCTGCATTTTGGCTGCCTTTTGGCCTGGAGCTTCTCGTGGTTTGAGGCCTGGCTTGCTCCACCCCCTGCTCTTGAGATTCTCCCGGAGGTGGGCAGCATTTTGGCTGCCTTTTGGGCTGGAGCTTCTCGTGGTTTGAGGCCTGGCTTGCTCCACCCCCTGCTCTTGAGATTCTCCCGGATGTGGGCTGCATTTTGGCTGCTTTTTGGGCTGGAGCTTCTCGTGGTTTGAGGCCTGCCTTGCTCCACCCCCTGCTCTTGAGATTCTCCCGGATGTGGGCTGCATTTTGGCTGCCTTTTGGGCTGGAGCTTCTCGTGGTTTGAGGCCTGGCTTGCTCCACCCCCTGCTCTTGAGATTCTCCCAGATGTGGGCTGCATTTTGGCTGCCTTTTGGGCTGGAGCTTCTCGTGGTTTGAGGCCTGGCTTGCTCCACCACCTGCTCTTGAGATTCTCCCGGATGTGGGCTGGATTTTGGCTGCCTTTTGGGCTGGAGCTTCTCGTGGTTTGAGGCCTGGCTTGCTCCAACCCCTGATCTTGAGATTCTCCTGGATGTGGGCTGCATTTTGGCTGCCTTTGAGGTTGGAGCTTCTCGTGGTTTGAGGCCTGGCTTGCTCCACCCCCTGCTCTTGAGATTCTCCCGCATGTGGGCTGCATTTTGGCTGCCTTTTGGGCTGGAGCTTCTCGTGGTTTGAGGCCTGGCTTGCTCCACCCCCTGCTCTTGAGATTCTCCCGGATGTGGGCTGCATTTTGGCTGCCTTTTGGGCTGGAGCTTCTCGTGGTTTGAGTCCTGGCTTGCTCCACCCCCTGCTCTTGAAATTCCCCCGGATGTGGGCTGCATTTTGTCTGCATTTTGGGCTGGAGCTTCTCGTGGTTTGAGGCCTGGCTTGCTCCACCACCTGCTCTTGAGATTCTCCCGGATGTGGGCTGCATTTTGGCTGAATTTTGGGCTGGAGCTCCTTGAGGTTTGAGGCCTGCCTTGCTCCACCCCCTGCTCTTGAGATTCTCCCGGATGTGGGTTTATTTTGTCTGCATTTTGGGCTGGAGGTTCTCGTGGTTTGAGGCCTGCCTTGCTCCACCCCCTGCTCTTGAGATTCTCCCGGATGTGGGCTGCATATTGGCTGCCTTTTGGGCTGGAGCTTCTCGTGGTTTGAGGCCTGGCTTGCTCCACCCCCTGCTCTTGAGATTCTCCCGGAGGTGGGCTGCATTTTGGCTGCCTTTTTTGGCGTGGAGCTTCTCGAGGTTTGAGGTCTGGCTTGCTCCACCCCCTGCTCTTGAGATTCTCCCGGAGGTGGGCTGGATTTTGGCTGCCTTTTGGGCTGGAGCTTCTCATGGTTTGAGGCCTGGCTTGCTCCACCACCTGCTCTTGAGATTCTCCCAGATGTGGGCTGCATTTTGGCTGCCTTTTGGGCTGGAGCTTCTCGTGGTTTGAGGCCTGGCTTGCTCCACCCCCTGCTCTTGAGATTCTCCCGGATGTGGGCTGCATTTTGGCTGCATTTTGGGCTGGAGCTTCTCGTGGTTTGAGGCCTGGCTTGCTCCACCCCCTGCTCTTGAGATTCTCCCGGATGTGGGCTGCATTTTGGCTGCCTTTTGGGCTGGAGTTTCTCGTGGTTTGAGGCCTGGCTTGCTCCACCCCCTGCTCTTGAGATTCTCCCGGATGTGGGCTGCATTTTGGCTGCCTTTTGGGCTGGAGCTTCTCGTGGTTTGAGGCCTGGCTTGCTCCACCCCCTGCTCTTGAGATTCTCCCGGATGTGGGCTGCATTTTGGCAGCCTTTTGGGCTGGAGCTTCTCGTGGTTTGAGGCCTGGCTTGCTCCACCCTCTGCTCTTGAGATTCTCCCGGATGTGGGCTGCATTTTGTCTGCCTTTTGGGCTGGAGCTTCTCGTGGTTTGAGGCCTGGCTTGCTCCACCCCCTGCTCTTGAGATTCTCCCGGATGTGGGCTGCATTTTGGCTGCCTTTTGGGCTGGAGCTTCTCATGGATTGAGGCTTGGCTTGCTCCACCCCCTGCTCTTGATATTCTCCCGGAGGTGGGCTGCATTTTGGCTGCCTTTTGGGTGGAGCTTCTTGTGGTTTGAGGCCTGGCTTGCTCCACCCCCTGCTCTTGAGATTCTCCCGGATGTGGGCTGGATTTTGGCTGCCTTTAGGGCTGGAGCTTCTCGTGGTTTGAGGCCTGGCTTGCTCCACATCCTGCTCTTGAGATTCTCCCGGATGTGGGCTGCATTTTGGCTGCCTTTTGGGCTGGAGCTTCTCGTGGTTTGAGGCCTGGCTTGCTCCACCCCCTGCTCTTGAGATTCTCCCGGATGTGGGCTGCATTTTGGCTGCCTTTTGGGCTGGAGCTTCTCATGGTTTGAGGCCTGGCTTGCTCCACCCCCTGCTCTTGAGATTCTCCCAGATGTGGGCTGCATTTTGGCTGAATTTTGGGCTGGAGCTTCTTGAGGTTTGAGGCCTGCCTTGCTCCACCCCCTGCTCTTGATATTCTCCCGGATGTGGGCTGGATTTTGTCTGCATCTTGGGCTGGAGGTTCTCGTGGTTTGAGGCCTGGCTTGCTCCACCCCCTGCTCTTGAGATTCTCCCGGATGTGGGCTGCATATTGGCTGCCTTTTGGGCTGGAGCTTCTCGTGGTTTGAGGCCTGGCTTGCTCCACCCCCTGCTCTTGAGATTCTCCCGGATGTGCGCTGCATTTTGGCTGCCTTTTTTGGCGTGGAGCTTCTCGAGGTTTGAGGCCTGGCTTGCTCCACCCCCTGCTCTTGTGATTCTCCCGGAGGTGGGCTGCATTTTGGCTGAATTTTGGGCTGGAGCTTCTTGAGGTTTGAGGCCTGCCTTGCTCCACCCCTGCTCTTGATATTCTCCCGGATGTGGGCTCGATTTTGTCTGCATTTTGGGCTGGAGCTTCTTGTGGTTTGAGGCCTGGCTTGCTCCACCCCCTGCTCTTGAGATTCTCCCGGATGTGGGCTGCATATTGGCTGCCTTTTGGGCTGGAGCTTCTCGTGGTTTGAGGCCTGGCTTGCTCCACCCCCTGCTCTTGAGATTCTCCCGCATGTGGGCTGGATTTTGTCTGCCTTTTGGGCTGGAGCTTCTCGTGGTTTGAGGCCTGGCTTCCTCCACCCTCTGCTCTTGAGGTTCTCCCGGGTGTGGCCTGCATTTTGGCTGCCTTTTGGGCTGGAGCTTCTCGTGGTTTGAGGCCTGGCTTACTCCAACCCCTGCTCTTGATATTCTCAGGGAGGTGGGCTGCATTTTGGCTGCCTTTTGGGCTGGAGCTTCTCGTGGTTTGAGGCCTGGCTTGCTCCACCCCCTGCTCTTGAGATTCTCCCGGATGTGGGCTGCATTTTGTCTGCCTTTTGGGCTGGAGCTTCTCGTGGTTTGAGGCCTGACTTGCTCCAAGCTCTGCCATTGAGATTCTCCCGGAAGTGGGCTGGATTTTGGCTGCCTTTTGGGCTGGAGCTTCTCATGGTTTGAGGCCTGGCTTGCTCCACCCTCTGCTCTTGATATTCTCCTGTATGTGGGCTGCATTTTGGCTGCCTTTTGGGCTGGAGCTTCTCATGATTTGAGGCCTGGCTTGCTCCAAACTGCCACTGAGATTCTCAGGGAGGTGGGCTGCATTTTGCCTGCCTTTTGGGCTGGAGCTTCTCAAGGTTTGAGGCCTGGCTTGCTCCAACCCCTGCTCTTGAGTTTCTCCCGGAGGTGGGCTGGATTTTGGCTGCCTTTTGGGCTGGAGCTTCTCGTGGTTTGAGGCCTGGCTTGCTCCAACCCCTGCTCTTGAGTTTCTCCCGGATGTGGGCTGCATTTTGGCTGCCTTTTGGGCTGGAGCTTCTCGAGGTTTGAGGCCTGGCTTGCTCCACCCCCTGCTCTTGAGATTCTCCCGGAGGTGGGCTGCATTTTGGCTGCCTTTAGGGCTGGAGCTTCTCGTGGTTTGAGGCCTGGCTTGCTCCACCCCCTGCTCTTGAGATTCTCCCGGAGGTGGGCTGCATTTTGGCTGATTCTTGGGCTGGAGCTTCTCATGGTTTGAGGCCTGGCTTGCTCCACCCCCTGCTCTTGAGATTCTCCCGGAGGTGGGCTGCATATTGGCTGCCTTTTGGGCTGGAGCTTCTCGTGGTTTGAGGCCTGGCTTGCTCCACCCCCTGCTCATGAGATTCTCCTAGATGTGGGCTGCATTTTGGCTGCCTTTTGGGCTGGAGCTTCTCGTGGTTTGAGGCCTGGCTTGCTCCACCCCCTGCTCTTGAGATTCTCCCGGAGGTGGGCTGGATTTTGGCTGCCTTTTGGGCTGGAGCTTCTCATGGTTTGAGGCCTGGCTTGCTCCACCCTCTGCTCTTGATATTCTCCTGTATGTGGGCTGCATTTTGGCTGCCTTTTGGGCTGGAGCTTCTCAAGGTTTGAGGCCTGGCTTGCTCCAAACTGCCATTGAGATTCTCAGGGAGGTGGGCTGCATTTTGGCTGACTTTTGGGCTGGAGCTTCTCGTGGTTTGAGGCCTGGCTTGCTCCACCCCCTGCTCTTGAGATTCTCCTGGATGTGGGCTGGATTTTGGCTGCCTTTTGGGCTGGAGCTTCTCGTGGTTTGAGGCCTGGCTTGCTCCAACCCCTGCTCTTGAGTTTCTCCCTGATGTGGGCTGCATTTTGGCTGCATTTAGGGCTGGAGCTTCTCGAGGTTTGAGGCCTGGCTTGCTCCACCCCCTGCTCTTGAGATTCTCCCGGATGTGGGCTGCATTTTGGCTGCCTTTGGGGCTGGAGCTTCTCGTGGTTTGAGGCCTGGCTTGCTCCACCCCCTGCTCTTGAAATTCTCCCGGAGGTGGGCTGCATATTGGCTGCCTTTTGGGCTGGAGCTTCTCGTGGTTTGAGGCCTGGCTTGCTCCACCCCCTGCTCATGAGATTCTCCTAGATGTGGGCTGCATTTTGGCTGCCTTTAGGGCTGGAGCTTCTCGTGGTTTGAGGCCTGGCTTGCTCCACCCCCTGCTCTTGAGATTCTCCCGGAGGTGGGCTGCATATTGGCTGCCTTTTGGGCTGGAGCTTCTCGTGGTTTGAGGCCTGGCTTGCTCCAACCCCTGCTCTTGAGATTCTCCCGGAGGTGGGCTGGATTTTGGCTGCCTTTTGGGCTGGAGCTTCTCATGGTTTGAGGCCTGGCTTGCTCCACCCCCTGCTCTTGATAATCTCCTGGATGTGGGCTGCATTTTGGCTGCCTTTTGGGCTGGAGCTTCTCATGGTTTGAGGCCTGGCTTGCTCCACCCCCTGCTCTTGAGGTTATCAGGGAAGTGGGCTGCATTTTGGCTGCATTTAGGGCTGGAGCTTCTCGTGGTTTGAGGCCTGGCTTGCTCCACCCCCTGCTCTTGAGATTCTCCCGGATGTGGGCTGCATTTTGGCTGCCTTTTTTGGGCTGGAGCTTCTCGAGGTTTGAGGCCTGGCTTGCTCCACCCCCTGCTCTTGAGATTCTCCCGGATGTGGGCTGCATTTTGGCTGCCTTTTGGGCTGGAGCTTCTCGTGGTCTGAGGCCTGGCTTGCTCCACCCCCTGCTCTTGAGATTCTCCCGGATGTGGGCTGCATTTTGGCTGCATTTTGGGATGGAGCTTCTCGTGGTTTGAGGCCTGGCTTCCTCCACCCTCTGCTCTTGAGGTTCTCCCGGGTGTGGCCTGCATTTTGGCTGCCTTTTGGGCTGGAGCTTCTCGTGGTTTGAGGCCTGGCTTACTCCAACCCCTGCTCTTGATATTCTCAGGGAGGTGGGCTGCATTTTGGCTGCCTTTTGGGCTGGAGCTTCTCAAGGTTTGAGGCCTGGCTTGCTCCACCCCCTGCTCTTGAGATTCTCCCGGAGGTGGGCTGCATTTTGGCTGCCTTTTGGGCTGGAGCTTCTCGTGGTTTGAGGCCTGGCTTGCTCCAACCCCTGCTCTTGAGATTCTCCCGGATGTGGGCTGCATTTTGTCTGCCTTTTGGGCTGGAGCTTCTCGTGGTTTGAGGCCTGGCTTGCTCCACCCCCTGCTCTTGAGATTCTCCCGGATGTGGGCTGCATTTTGTCTGCCTTTTGGGCTGGAGCTTCTCGTGGTTTGAGGCCTGACTGGCTCCAAGCTCTGCCATTGAGATTCTCCCGGAAGTGGGCTGGATTTTGGCTGCCTTTTGGGCTGGAGCTTCTCATGGTTTGAGGCCTGGCTTGCTCCACCCTCTGCTCTTGATATTCTCCTGTATGTGGGCTGCATTTTGGCTGCCTTTTGGGCTGGAGCTTCTCATGATTTGAGGCCTGGCTTGCTCCAAACTGCCACTGAGATTCTCAGGGAGGTGGGCTGCATTTTGCCTGCCTTTTGGGCTGGAGCTTCTCAAGGTTTGAGGCCTGGCTTGCTCCACCCCCTGCTCTTGAGATTCTCCCGGAGGTGGGCTGCATTTTGGCTGCCTTTTGGGCTGGAGCTTCTCGTGGTTTGAGGCCTGGCTTGCTCCAACCCCTGCTCTTGAGTTTCTCCCGGATGTGGGCTGCATTTTGGCTGCCTTTTGGGCTGGAGCTTCTCGAGGTTTGAGGCCTGGCTTGCTCCACCCCCTGCTCTTGAGATTCTCGCGGAGGTGGGCTGCATTTTGGCTGCCTTTTGGGCTGGAGCTTCTCGTGGTTTGAGGCCTGGCTTGCTCCACCCCCTGCTCTTGAGATTCTCCCGGAGGTGGGCTGCATTTTGGCTGATTCTTGGGCTGGAGCTTCTCGTGGTTTGAGGCCTGGCTTGCTCCATCCCCTGCTCTTGAGATTCTCCCGGAGGTGGGCTGCATATTGGCTGCCTTTTGGGCTGGAGCTTCTCGTGGTTTGAGGCCTGGCTTGCTCCACCCCCTGCTCATGAGATTCTCCTAGATGTGGGCTGCATTTTGGCTGCCTTTTGGGCTGGAGCTTCTCGTGGTTTGAGGCCTGGCTTGCTCCACCCCCTGCTCTTGAGATTCTCCCGGAGGTGGGCTGGATTTTGGCTGCCTTTTGGGCTGGAGCTTCTCATGGTTTGAGGCCTGGCTTGCTCCACCCTCTGCTCTTGATATTCTCCTGTATGTGGGCTGCATTTTGGCTGCCTTTTGGGCTGGAGCTTCTCAAGGTTTGAGGCCTGGCTTGCTCCAAACTGCCATTGAGATTCTCAGGGAGGTGGGCTGCATTTTGGCTGACTTTTGGGCTGGAGCTTCTCAAGGTTTGAGGCCTGGCTTGCTCCACCCCCTGCTCTTGAGATTCTCCGGGATGTGGGCTGGATTTTGGCTGCCTTTTGGGCTGGAGCTTCTCGTGGTTTGAGGCCTGGCTTGCTCCAACCCCTGCTCTTGAGATTCTCCCTGATGTGGGCTGCATTTTGGCTCCATTTAGGGCTGGAGCTTCTCGAGGTTTGAGGCCTGGCTTGCTCCACCCCCTGCTCTTGAGATTCTCCCGGATTTGGGCTGCATTTTGGCTGCCTTTGGGGCTGGAGCTTCTCGTGGTTTGAGGCCTGGCTTGCTCCACCCCCTGCTCTTGAGATTCTCCCGGATGTGGGCTGCATTTTGGCTGATTCTTGGGCTGGAGCTTCTCGTGGTTTGAGGCCTGGCTTGCTCCACCCCCTGCTCTTGAGATTCTCCCGGAGGTGGGCTGCATATCGGCTGCCTTTTGGGCTGGAGCTTCTCGTGGTTTGAGGCCTGGCTTGCTCCACCCCCTGCTCATGAGATTCTCCTAGATGTGGGCTGCATTTTGGCTGCCTTTAGGGCTGGAGCTTCTCGTGGTTTGAGGCCTGGCTTGCTCCACCCCCTGCTCTTGAGATTCTCCCGGAGGTGGGCTGCATTTTGGCTGCCTTTTGGGCTGGAGCCTCTCGAGGTTTGAGGCCTGGCTTGCTCCAACCCCTGCTCTTGAGATTCTCCCGGATGTGGGCTGCATTTTGGCTGCCTTTTGGGCTGGAGCTTCTCGAGGTTTGAGGCCTGCCTTGCTCCACCCCCTGCTCTTGATATTCTCCCGGATGTGGGCTGCATTTTGGCTGCCTTTTGGGCTGGAGCTTCTCGAGGTTTGAGGCCTGGCTTGCTCCACCCCCTGCTCTTGAGATTCTCCCGGATGTGGGCTGCATTTTGGCTGCATATTGGGCTGGAGCTTCTCGAGGTTTGAGGCCTGGCTTGCTCCACCCCCAGCTCTTGAGATTCTCCCGGATGTGGGCTGCATTTTGGCTGCTTTTTGGGCTGGAGCTTCTCGTGGTTTGAGGCCTGGCTTGCTCCACCCCCTGCTCTTGAGATTCTCCCGGAGGTGGGCTGGATTTCGCTGCCTTTTAGGCTGGAGCTTCTCGTAGTTTGAGGCCTGGCTTGCACCACCCCCTGCTCTTGAGATTCTCCCGGATATGGCCTGCATTTTGGCTGCATTTTGGGCAGGAGGTTCTCATGGTTTGAGGCCTGGCTTGCTCCACCCCCTGCTCTTGAGATTCTCCCGGATGTGGGCTGCATTTTGGCTGCCTTTTGGGCTGGAGCTTCCCATGGTTCGAGGCCTGGCTTGCTCCACCCCCTGCTCTTGAGATTCTCCCCGAGGTGGGCTGCATTTTGGCTGCATTTAGGGCTGGAGCTTCTCGTGGTTTGAGGCCTGGCTTGCTCCACCCCCTGCTCTTGAGATTCTCCCGCATGTGGGCTGCATTTTGGCTGCATTTTGGGCTGCAGCTTCTCGTGGTTTGAGGCCTGGCTTGCTCCACCCCCTGCTCTTGAGATTCTCCCGGATGTGGCCTGCATTTTGGCTGCATTTTGGGCTGGAGCTTCTCATGGTTTGAGGCCTGGATTGCTCCACCCCCTGCTCTTGATATTCTCCCAGATGTGGGCTGCATTTTGGCTGCATTTTGGGCTGGAGCTTCTCGAGGTTTGAGGCCTGGCTTGCTCCACCCCCTGCTCTTGAGATTCTCCCGTATGTGGGCTGCATTTTGGCTGCCTTTTAGGCTGGAGCTTCTCGTAGTGTGAGGCCTGGCTTGCTCCAAGCTCTGCCATTGAGATTCTCCGGGATGTGGGCTGCATTTTGGCTGCCTTTTGGGCTGGAGATTCTCGTGGTTTGAGGCCTGGCTTGCTCCACCCCCTGCTCTTGATATTCTCCCGGATGTGGGCTGGATTTTGGCTGCCTTTTGGGCTGGAGCTTCTCATGGTTTGAGGCCTGGCTTGCTCCACCCTCTGCTCTTGATATTCTCCTGTATGTGGGCTGCATTTTGGCTGCCTTTAGGGCTGGAGCTTCTCGTGGTTTGAGGCCTGGCTTGCTCCAAACTGCCATTGAGATTCTCCCGGAGGCGGGCTGGATTTTGGCTGCATTTTGGGCTGGATCTTCTCGTGGTTTGAGGCCTGGCTTGCTACAAACTCTGCCATTGAGATTCTCCCGGAGGCGGGCTGCATTTTGGCTGCATTTTGGGCTGGAGCTTCTCGTGGTTTCAGGCCTGCTGGCTTCGTAACCTGCTCTTGAGATTCTCCCGGTTGTGGGCTGCATTTTGGCTGCCTTTTATGCTGGAGCTTCTCATGGTTTGAGGCCTGGCTTGCTCCACCCCCTGCTCTTGAGATTCTCCCAGATGTGGGCTGCATTTTGGCTGCATTTTGGGCTGGACCTTCTCGTGGTTTGTGGCCTGCTGGCTTCACACCCTGCTCTTGAGATTCTCCCGGAGTTGGGCTGCATTTTGGCTGCCTTTTGGGCAGGAGCTTCTCGTGGTTTGAGGCCTGGATTGCTCCTCCCCCTGCTCTTGAGATTCTCCCGGATGTTGGCGGCATTTTGGCTGCCTTTTGGGCTGGAGATTCTCGTGGCTTGAGGCATGGCTTGCTCCACCCCCTGCTCTTGATATTCTCAGGGATGTGGTTAGGATTTTGGCTGCCATTTTGGGGTGGAGCTTCTCGTGGTTTGAGGCCTGGCTTGCTCCACCCCCTGCTCTTGAGATTCTCCCGGATGTGGGCTGCATTTTGGCTGCCTTTTGGGTTGGAGCTTCTCAAGGTTTGAGGCCTGGCTTGCTCCAGCCCCTGCTCTTGAGATTCTCCCGGAGGTGGGCTGCATATTCGCTGTCTTTTGGGCTGGAGCTTCTCGTGGTTTGAGGCCTGGGTTCCTCCACCCCCTTCTCTTGCGATTCTCCTGGATGTGGGCTGCACTTTGGCTGCCTTTAGGGCTGGAGCTTCTCGTGGTTTGAGGCCTGGCTTGCTCCAGCCCCTGCTCTTGAGATTCTCCCGGATGTGAGCTGCATTTTGGCTGCCTTTTGGGCTGGAGGTTCTCGTGGTTTGTAGCCTGGCTTGCTCCACCCCCTGCTCTTGAGATTCTCCCGGATGTGGGCTGCATTTTGGCTGCCTTTAGGGCTGGAGCTTCTCGTGGTTTGAGGCCTGCCTTGCTCCACCCTCTGCTCTTGAGTTTCTCCCGGATGTGGGCTGGATTTTGGCTGCCTTTTGGGCTGGATGTTTTCGAGGTCTGAGGCCTGGCTTGCTCCACCCCCTGCTCTTGAGATTCTCCCGGAGGTGGGCTGCATTTTGGCTGCCTTTTGGGCTGGAGCTTCTCGTGGTTTGAGGCCTGGCTTGCTCCACCCCCTGCTCTTGAGATTCTCCCGGATGTGGGCTGCATTTTGGCTGCTTTTTGGGCTGGAGCTTCTCGTGGTTTGAGGCCTGCCTTGCTCCAACCCCTGCTCTTGAGATTCTCCCGGATGTGGGCTGCATTTTGGCTGCCTTTTGGGCTGGAGCTTCTCGTGGTTTGAGGCCTGGCTTGCTCCACCCCCTGCTCTTGAGATTCTCCCAGATGTGGGCTGCATTTTGGCTGCCTTTTGGGCTGGAGCTTCTCGTGGTTTGAGGCCTGGCTTGCTCCACCCCCTGCTCTTGAGATTCTCCCGGATGTGGGCTGCATTTTGGCTGCCTTTTGGGCTGGAGCTTCTCGTGGTTTGAGGCCTGGCTTGCTCCAACCCCTGATCTTGAGATTCTCCTGGATGTGGGCTGCATTTTGGCTGCCTTTGAGGTTGGAGCTTCTCGTGGTTTGAGGCCTGGCTTGCTCCACCCCCTGCTCTTGAGATTCTCCCGGATGTGGGCTGCATTTTGGCTGCCTTTTGGGCTGGAGCTTCTCGTGGTTTGAGTCCTGGCTTGCTCCACCCCCTGCTCTTGAAATTCCCCCGGATGTGGGCTGGATTTTGTCTGCATTTTGGGCTGGAGCTTCTCGTGGTTTGAGGCCTGGCTTGCTCCACCACCTGCTCTTGAGATTCTCCCGGATGTGGGCTGGATTTTGGCTGTCTTTTGGGCTGGAGATTCTCGTGGTTTGAGGCCTGCCCTGCTCCACCCTCTGCCATTGATATTATCCCGGATGTGGGCTGGATTTTGGCTGCCTTTTGGGCTGTATGTTTTCGAGGTCTGAGGCCTGGCTTGCTCCACCCCCTGCTCTTGAGATTCTCCCGGAGGTGGGCTGGATTTTGGCTGCATTTTGGGCTGGAGCTTCTCATGGTTTGAGGCCTGGCTTGCTCCACCCCCTGCTCTTGATAATCTCCCGGATGTGGGCTGCATTTTGGCTGCCTTTTGGGCTGGAGCTTCTCATGGTTTGAGGCCTGCCTTGCTCCACCCCCTGCTCTTGAGGTTATCAGGGAATTGGGCTGCATTTTGGCTGCCTTTTGGGCTGGAGCTTCTCGAGGTTTGAGGCCTTGCTTGCTCCACCCCCTGCTCTTGAGATTCTCCCGGATGTGGGATGGACTTTGTCTGCCTTTTGGGCTGGAGCTTCTCGTGGTTTGAGGCCTGGCTTACTCCAACCCCTGCTCTTGATATTCTCAGGGAGGTGGTCTGCATTTTGGTTGAATTTTGGGCTGGAGCTTCTTGAGGTTTGAGGCCTGGCTTGCTCCACCCCCTGCTCTTGATATTCTCCCGGATGTGCGCTGCATTTTGGCTGCCTTTTGGGCTGGAGCTTCTCGTGGTTTGAGGCCTGGCTTGCTCCACCCCCTGCTCTTGAGATTCTCCCGGATGTGGGCTGCATTTTGGCTGCCTTTTGGGCTGGAGCTTCTCGTGGTTTGAGGCCTGGCTTGCTCCAGCCCCTGCTCTTGAGATTCTCCTGGATGTGGGCTGCATTTTGGCTGCCTTTTGGGCTGGAGCTTCTCGTGGTTTGAGGCCTGGCTTGCTCCACCCCCTGCTCTTGAGATTCTCCCGGATGTGGGCTGCATTTTGTCTGCCTTTTGGGCTGGAGCTTCTCGTGGTTTGAGGCCTGGCTTGCTCCACCCCCTGCTCTTGAGATTCTACCGGATGTGGGCTGCATTTTGGCTGCCTTTTGGGCTGGAGCTTCTCATGGTTTGAGGCTTGGCTTGCTTCACCCCCTGTTCTTGATATTCTCCCGGAGGTGGGCTGCATTTTGGCTGCCTTTTGGGCTGGAGCTTCTTGTGGTTTGAGGCCTGGCTTGCTCCACCCCCTGCTCTTGAGATTCTCCCGGATGTGGGCTGGATTTTGGCTGCCTTTAGGGCTGGAGCTTCTTGTGGTTTGAGGCCTGGCTTGCTCCACCCCCTGCTCTTGAGATTCTCCCGGAGGTGGGCTGGATTTTGGCTGCCTTTTGGGCTGGAGCTTCTTGTGGTTTGAGGCCTGGCTTGCTCCACCCCCTGCTCTTGAGATTCTCCCGGATGTGGGCTGGATTTTGGCTGCCTTTAGGGCTGGAGCTTCTTGTGGTTTGAGGCCTGGCTTGCTCCACCCCCTGCTCTTGAGATTCTCCCGGAGGTGGGCTGCATTTTGGCTGCCTTTTGGGCTGGAGCTTCTCGTGGTTTGAGGCCTGGCTTGCTCCACCCCCTCCTCTTGAGATTCTCCCGGATGTGGGCTGCATTTTGGCTGCCTTTTGGGCTGGAGCTTCTCATGGTTTGAGGCCTGGCTTGCTCCACCCCCTGCTCTTGAGATTCTCCCGGATGTGGGCTGGATTTTGGCTGCATTTTGGGCTGGAGCTTCTCGTGGTTTGAGGCCTGGCTTGCTCCACCCCCTGCTCTTGAGATTCTCCCGGATGTGGGCTGTATTTTGGCTGCCTTTTGGGCTGGAGCTTCTCGTGGTTTGAGGCCTGGCTTGCTCCACCCCCTGCTCTTGAGATTCTCCCGGATCTGGGCTGTATTTGGCTGCCTATTGGGCTGGAGCTTCCCATGGTTTGAGGCCTGGCTTGCTCCACCCCCTGCTATTGAGATTCTCCCGGACGTGGGCTGCATTTTGGCTGCCTTTTGGGCTGGAGCTTCTTGTGGTTTGAGGCCTGGCTTGCTCCACCCCCTGCTCTTGAGATTCTCCCGGATGTGGGCTGGATTTTGGCTGCCTTTAGGGCTGGAGCTTCTCGTGGTTTTAGGCCTGGCTTGCTCCACCCCCTGCTCTTGAGATTCTCCCGGAGGTGGGCTGCATTTTGGCTGCCTTTTGGGCTGGAGCTTCTCGTGGTTTGAGGCCTGGCTTGCTCCACCCCCTGCTCTTGAGATTCTCCCGGATGTGGGCTGCATTTTGGCAGCCTTTTGGGCTGGAGCTTCTCATGGTTTGAGGCCTGGCTTGCTCCACCCCCTGCTCTTGAGATTCTCCCGGATGTGGGCTGCATTTTGGCTGCCTTTTGGGCTGGAGCTTCTCGTGGTTTGAGGCCTGGCTTGCTCCACCCCCTGCTCTTGAGATTCTCCCGGATGTGGGCTGCATTTTGGCTGCCTTTTGGGCTGGAGCTTCTCGTGGTTTGAGGCCTGGCTTGCTCCACCCCCTGCTCTTGAGATTCTCCCGGATGTGGGCTGCATTTTGGCTGCCTTTTGGGTTGGAGCTTCTCAAGGTTTGAGGCCTGGCTTGCTCCAGCCCCTGCTCTTGAGATTCTCCCGGAGGTGGGCTGCATATTCGCTGTCTTTTGGGCTGGAGCTTCTCGTGGTTTGAGGCCTGGGTTCCTCCACCCCCTTCTCTTGCGATTCTCCTGGATGTGGGCTGCATTTTGGCTGCCTTTAGGGCTGGAGCTTCTCGTGGTTTGAGGCCTGGCTTGCTCCAGCCCCTGCTCTTGAGATTCTCCCGGATGTGGTCTGCATTTTGGCTGCCTTTTGGGCTGGAGGTTCTCGTGTTTTGTAGCCTGGCTTGCTCCACCCCCTGCTCTTGAGATTCTCCCGGATGTGGGCTGCATTTTGGCTGCCTTTAGGGCTGGAGCTTCTTGTGGTTTGAGGCCTGCCTTGCTCCACCCTCTGCTCTTGAGTTTCTCCCGGATGTGGGCTGGATTTTGGCTGCCTTTTGGGCTGGATGTTTTCGAGGTCTGAGGCCTGGCTTGCTCCACCCCCTGCTCTTGAGATTCTCCCGGAGGTGGGCTGCATTTTGGCTGCCTTTTGGATTGGAGCTTCTCGTGGTTTGAGGCCTGGCTTGCTCCACCCCCTGCTCTTGAGATTCTCCCGGATGTGGGCTGCATTTTGGCTGCTTTTTGGGCTGGAGCTTCTCGTGGTTTGAGGCCTGCCTTGCTCCACCCCCTGCTCTTGAGATTCTCCCGGATGTGGGCTGCATTTTGGCTGCCTTTTGGGCTGGAGCTTCTCGTGGTTTGAGGCCTGGCTTGCTCCACCACCTGCTCTTGAGATTCTCCCGGATGTGGGCTGCATTTTGGCTGCCTTTTGGGCTGGAGCTTCTCGTGGTTTGAGGCCTGGCTTGCTCCAACCCCTGATCTTGAGATTCTCCTGGATGTGGGCTGCATTTTGGCTGCCTTTGAGGTTGGAGCTTCTCGTGGTTTGAGGCCTGGCTTGCTCCACCCCCTGCTCTTGAGATTCTCCCGGATGTGGGCTGGATTTTGGCTGCCTTTTGGGCTGGAGCTTCTCGTGGTTTGAGGCCTGGCTTGCTCCACCACCTGCTCTTGAGATTCTCCCGGATGTGGGCTGCATTTTGGCTGCCTTTTGGGCTGGAGCTTCTCGTGGTTTGAGTCCTGGCTTGCTCCACCCCCTGCTCTTGAAATTCCCCCGGATGTGGGCTGGATTTTGTCTGCATTTTGGGCTGGAGCTTCTCGTGGTTTGAGGCCTGGCTTGCTCCACCACCTGCTCTTGAGATTCTCCCGGATGTGGGCTGCATTTTGGCTGAATTTTGGGCTGGAGCTCCTTGAGGTTTGAGGCCTGCCTTGCTCCACCCCCTGCTCTTGATATTCTCCCGGATGTGGGTTTATTTTGTCTGCATTTTGGGCTGGAGGTTCTCGTGGTTTGAGGCCTGGCTTGCTCCACCCCCTGCTCTTGAGATTCTCCCAAATGTGGGCTGCATATTGGCTGCCTTTTGGGCTGGAGCTTCTCGTGGTTTGAGGCCTGGCTTGCTCCACCCCCTGCTCTTGAGATTCTCCCGGAGGTGGGCTGCATTTTGGCTGCCTTTTTTGGCGTGGAGCTTCTCGAGGTTTGAGGTCTGGCTTGCTCCACCCCCTGCTCTTGAGATTCTCCCGGAGGTGGGCTGGATTTTGGCTGCCTTTTGGGCTGGAGCTTCTCATGGTTTGAGGCCTGGCTTGCTCCACCCCCTGCTCTTGATTTTCTCCCGGACGTGGGCTGCATTTTGGCTGCCTTTTGGGCTGGAGCTTCTTGTGGTTTGAGGCCTGGCTTGCTCCACCCCCTGCTCTTGAGATTCTCCCGGATGTGGGCTGGATTTTGGCTGCCTTTAGGGCTGGAGCTTCTCGTGGTTTGAGGCTTGGCTTGCTCCACCCCCTGCTCTTGAGATTCTCCCGGAGGTCGGCTGCATTTTGGCTGCCTTTTGGCCTGGAGCTTCTCGTGGTTTGAGGCCTGGCTTGCTCCACCCCCTGCTCTTGAGATTCTCCCGGATGTGGGCTGCATTTTGGCTGCCTTTTGGGCTGGAGCTTCTCATGGTTTGAGGCCTGGCTTGCTCCACCCCCTGCTCTTGAGATTCTCCCGGATGTGGGCTGCATTTTGGCTGCCTTTTGGGCTGGAGCTTCTCGTGGTTTGAGGCCTGGCTTGCTCCACCCCCTGCTCTTGAGATTCTCCCGGATGTGGGCTGCATTTTGGCTGCCTTTTGGGCTGGAGCTTCTCGTGGTTTGAGGCCTAGCTTGCTCCACCCCCTGCTCTTGAGATTCTCCCGGATGTGGGCTGCATTTTGGCTGCCTTTTGGGTTGGAGCTTCTCAAGGTTTGAGGCCTGGCTTGCTCCAGCCCCTGCTCTTGAGATTCTCCCGGAGGTGGGCTGCATATTCGCTGTCTTTTGGGCTGGAGCTTCTCGTGGTTTGAGGCCTGGGTTCCTCCACCCCCTTCTCTTGCGATTCTCCTGGATGTGGGCTGCATTTTGGCTGCCTTTAGGGCTGGAGCTTCTCGTGGTTTGAGGCCTGGCTTGCTCCAGCCCCTGCTCTTGAGATTCTCCCGGATGTGGTCTGCATTTTGGCTGCCTTTTGGGCTGGAGGTTCTCGTGGTTTGTAGCCTGGCTTGCTCCACCCCCTGCTCTTGAGATTCTCCC
Organism: Rhynochetos jubatus; assembly: GCA_027574665.1. Lineage (NCBI taxonomy): Eukaryota > Metazoa > Chordata > Aves > Eurypygiformes > Rhynochetidae > Rhynochetos > Rhynochetos jubatus. The sequence goes on from JAQBHY010000071.1 coordinate 1,008,800, forward strand.
GGATGTGGGCTGCATTTTGGCTGCTTTTAGGGCTGGAGCTTCTCGTGGTTTGAGGCCTGCCTTGCTCCACCCTCTGCTCTTGAGTTTCTCCCGGATGTGGGCTGGATTTTGGCTGCCTTTTGGGCTGGATGTTTTCGAGGTCTGAGGCCTGGCTTGCTCCACCCCCTGCTCTTGAGATTCTCCCGGAGGTGGGCAGCATTTTGGCTGCCTTTTGGGCTGGAGCTTCTCGTGGTTTGAGGCCTGGCTTGCTCCACCCCCTGCTCTTGAGATTCTCCCGGATGTGGGCTGCATTTTGGCTGCTTTTTGGGCTGGAGCTTCTCGTGGTTTGAGGCCTGCCTTGCTCCACCCCCTGCTCTTGAGATTCTCCCGGATGTGGGCTGCATTTTGGCTGCCTTTTGGGCTGGAGCTTCTCGTGGTTTGAGGCCTGGCTTGCTCCACCCCCTGCTCTTGAGATTCTCCCAGATGTGGGCTGCATTTTGGCTGCCTTTTGGGCTGGAGCTTCTCGTGGTTTGAGGCCTGGCTTGCTCCACCACCTGCTCTTGAGATTCTCCCGGATGTGGGCTGGATTTTGGCTGCCTTTTGGGCTGGAGCTTCTCGTGGTTTGAGGCCTGGCTTGCTCCAACCCCTGATCTTGAGATTCTCCTGGATGTGGGCTGCATTTTGGCTGCCTTTGAGGTTGGAGCTTCTCGTGGTTTGAGGCCTGGCTTGCTCCACCCCCTGCTCTTGAGATTCTCCCGCATGTGGGCTGCATTTTGGCTGCCTTTTGGGCTGGAGCTTCTCGTGGTTTGAGGCCTGGCTTGCTCCACCCCCTGCTCTTGAGATTCTCCCGGATGTGGGCTGCATTTTGGCTGCCTTTTGGGCTGGAGCTTCTCGTGGTTTGAGTCCTGGCTTGCTCCACCCCCTGCTCTTGAAATTCCCCCGGATGTGGGCTGCATTTTGTCTGCATTTTGGGCTGGAGCTTCTCGTGGTTTGAGGCCTGGCTTGCTCCACCACCTGCTCTTGAGATTCTCCCGGATGTGGGCTGCATTTTGGCTGAATTTTGGGCTGGAGCTCCTTGAGGTTTGAGGCCTGCCTTGCTCCACCCCCTGCTCTTGAGATTCTCCCGGATGTGGGTTTATTTTGTCTGCATTTTGGGCTGGAGGTTCTCGTGGTTTGAGGCCTGCCTTGCTCCACCCCCTGCTCTTGAGATTCTCCCGGATGTGGGCTGCATATTGGCTGCCTTTTGGGCTGGAGCTTCTCGTGGTTTGAGGCCTGGCTTGCTCCACCCCCTGCTCTTGAGATTCTCCCGGAGGTGGGCTGCATTTTGGCTGCCTTTTTTGGCGTGGAGCTTCTCGAGGTTTGAGGTCTGGCTTGCTCCACCCCCTGCTCTTGAGATTCTCCCGGAGGTGGGCTGGATTTTGGCTGCCTTTTGGGCTGGAGCTTCTCATGGTTTGAGGCCTGGCTTGCTCCACCACCTGCTCTTGAGATTCTCCCAGATGTGGGCTGCATTTTGGCTGCCTTTTGGGCTGGAGCTTCTCGTGGTTTGAGGCCTGGCTTGCTCCACCCCCTGCTCTTGAGATTCTCCCGGATGTGGGCTGCATTTTGGCTGCATTTTGGGCTGGAGCTTCTCGTGGTTTGAGGCCTGGCTTGCTCCACCCCCTGCTCTTGAGATTCTCCCGGATGTGGGCTGCATTTTGGCTGCCTTTTGGGCTGGAGTTTCTCGTGGTTTGAGGCCTGGCTTGCTCCACCCCCTGCTCTTGAGATTCTCCCGGATGTGGGCTGCATTTTGGCTGCCTTTTGGGCTGGAGCTTCTCGTGGTTTGAGGCCTGGCTTGCTCCACCCCCTGCTCTTGAGATTCTCCCGGATGTGGGCTGCATTTTGGCAGCCTTTTGGGCTGGAGCTTCTCGTGGTTTGAGGCCTGGCTTGCTCCACCCTCTGCTCTTGAGATTCTCCCGGATGTGGGCTGCATTTTGTCTGCCTTTTGGGCTGGAGCTTCTCGTGGTTTGAGGCCTGGCTTGCTCCACCCCCTGCTCTTGAGATTCTCCCGGATGTGGGCTGCATTTTGGCTGCCTTTTGGGCTGGAGCTTCTCATGGATTGAGGCTTGGCTTGCTCCACCCCCTGCTCTTGATATTCTCCCGGAGGTGGGCTGCATTTTGGCTGCCTTTTGGGTGGAGCTTCTTGTGGTTTGAGGCCTGGCTTGCTCCACCCCCTGCTCTTGAGATTCTCCCGGATGTGGGCTGGATTTTGGCTGCCTTTAGGGCTGGAGCTTCTCGTGGTTTGAGGCCTGGCTTGCTCCACATCCTGCTCTTGAGATTCTCCCGGATGTGGGCTGCATTTTGGCTGCCTTTTGGGCTGGAGCTTCTCGTGGTTTGAGGCCTGGCTTGCTCCACCCCCTGCTCTTGAGATTCTCCCGGATGTGGGCTGCATTTTGGCTGCCTTTTGGGCTGGAGCTTCTCATGGTTTGAGGCCTGGCTTGCTCCACCCCCTGCTCTTGAGATTCTCCCAGATGTGGGCTGCATTTTGGCTGAATTTTGGGCTGGAGCTTCTTGAGGTTTGAGGCCTGCCTTGCTCCACCCCCTGCTCTTGATATTCTCCCGGATGTGGGCTGGATTTTGTCTGCATCTTGGGCTGGAGGTTCTCGTGGTTTGAGGCCTGGCTTGCTCCACCCCCTGCTCTTGAGATTCTCCCGGATGTGGGCTGCATATTGGCTGCCTTTTGGGCTGGAGCTTCTCGTGGTTTGAGGCCTGGCTTGCTCCACCCCCTGCTCTTGAGATTCTCCCGGATGTGCGCTGCATTTTGGCTGCCTTTTTTGGCGTGGAGCTTCTCGAGGTTTGAGGCCTGGCTTGCTCCACCCCCTGCTCTTGTGATTCTCCCGGAGGTGGGCTGCATTTTGGCTGAATTTTGGGCTGGAGCTTCTTGAGGTTTGAGGCCTGCCTTGCTCCACCCCTGCTCTTGATATTCTCCCGGATGTGGGCTCGATTTTGTCTGCATTTTGGGCTGGAGCTTCTTGTGGTTTGAGGCCTGGCTTGCTCCACCCCCTGCTCTTGAGATTCTCCCGGATGTGGGCTGCATATTGGCTGCCTTTTGGGCTGGAGCTTCTCGTGGTTTGAGGCCTGGCTTGCTCCACCCCCTGCTCTTGAGATTCTCCCGCATGTGGGCTGGATTTTGTCTGCCTTTTGGGCTGGAGCTTCTCGTGGTTTGAGGCCTGGCTTCCTCCACCCTCTGCTCTTGAGGTTCTCCCGGGTGTGGCCTGCATTTTGGCTGCCTTTTGGGCTGGAGCTTCTCGTGGTTTGAGGCCTGGCTTACTCCAACCCCTGCTCTTGATATTCTCAGGGAGGTGGGCTGCATTTTGGCTGCCTTTTGGGCTGGAGCTTCTCGTGGTTTGAGGCCTGGCTTGCTCCACCCCCTGCTCTTGAGATTCTCCCGGATGTGGGCTGCATTTTGTCTGCCTTTTGGGCTGGAGCTTCTCGTGGTTTGAGGCCTGACTTGCTCCAAGCTCTGCCATTGAGATTCTCCCGGAAGTGGGCTGGATTTTGGCTGCCTTTTGGGCTGGAGCTTCTCATGGTTTGAGGCCTGGCTTGCTCCACCCTCTGCTCTTGATATTCTCCTGTATGTGGGCTGCATTTTGGCTGCCTTTTGGGCTGGAGCTTCTCATGATTTGAGGCCTGGCTTGCTCCAAACTGCCACTGAGATTCTCAGGGAGGTGGGCTGCATTTTGCCTGCCTTTTGGGCTGGAGCTTCTCAAGGTTTGAGGCCTGGCTTGCTCCACCCCCTGCTCTTGAGATTCTCCCGGAGGTGGGCTGGATTTTGGCTGCCTTTTGGGCTGGAGCTTCTCGTGGTTTGAGGCCTGGCTTGCTCCAACCCCTGCTCTTGAGTTTCTCCCGGATGTGGGCTGCATTTTGGCTGCCTTTTGGGCTGGAGCTTCTCGAGGTTTGAGGCCTGGCTTGCTCCACCCCCTGCTCTTGAGATTCTCCCGGAGGTGGGCTGCATTTTGGCTGCCTTTAGGGCTGGAGCTTCTCGTGGTTTGAGGCCTGGCTTGCTCCACCCCCTGCTCTTGAGATTCTCCCGGAGGTGGGCTGCATTTTGGCTGATTCTTGGGCTGGAGCTTCTCATGGTTTGAGGCCTGGCTTGCTCCACCCCCTGCTCTTGAGATTCTCCCGGAGGTGGGCTGCATATTGGCTGCATTTTGGGCTGGAGCTTCTCGTGGTTTGAGGCCTGGCTTGCTCCACCCCCTGCTCATGAGATTCTCCTAGATGTGGGCTGCATTTTGGCTGCCTTTTGGGCTGGAGCTTCTCGTGGTTTGAGGCCTGGCTTGCTCCACCCCCTGCTCTTGAGATTCTCCCGGAGGTGGGCTGGATTTTGGCTGCCTTTTGGGCTGGAGCTTCTCATGGTTTGAGGCCTGGCTTGCTCCACCCTCTGCTCTTGATATTCTCCTGTATGTGGGCTGCATTTTGGCTGCCTTTTGGGCTGGAGCTTCTCGTGGTTTGAGGCCTGGCTTGCTCCAAACTGCCATTGAGATTCTCAGGGAGGTGGGCTGCATTTTGGCTGACTTTTGGGCTGGAGCTTCTCGTGGTTTGAGGCCTGGCTTGCTCCACCCCCTGCTCTTGAGATTCTCCGGGATGTGGGCTGGATTTTGGCTGCCTTTTGGGCTGGAGCTTCTCGTGGTTTGAGGCCTGGCTTGCTCCAACCCCTGCTCTTGAGTTTCTCCCTGATGTGGGCTGCATTTTGGCTGCATTTAGGGCTGGAGCTTCTCGAGGTTTGAGGCCTGGCTTGCTCCACCCCCTGCTCTTGAGATTCTCCCGGATGTGGGCTGCATTTTGGCTGCCTTTGGGGCTGGAGCTTCTCGTGGTTTGAGGCCTGGCTTGCTCCACCCCCTGCTCTTGAAATTCTCCCGGAGGTGGGCTGCATATTGGCTGCCTTTTGGGCTGGAGCTTCTCGTGGTTTGAGGCCTGGCTTGCTCCACCCCCTGCTCATGAGATTCTCCTAGATGTGGGCTGCATTTTGGCTGCCTTTAGGGCTGGAGCTTCTCGTGGTTTGAGGCCTGGCTTGCTCCACCCCCTGCTCTTGAGATTCTCCCGGAGGTGGGCTGCATATTGGCTGCCTTTTGGGCTGGAGCTTCTCGTGGTTTGAGGCCTGGCTTGCTCCAACCCCTGCTCTTGAGATTCTCCCGGAGGTGGGCTGGATTTTGGCTGCCTTTTGGGCTGGAGCTTCTCATGGTTTGAGGCCTGGCTTGCTCCACCCCCTGCTCTTGATAATCTCCTGGATGTGGGCTGCATTTTGGCTGCCTTTTGGGCTGGAGCTTCTCATGGTTTGAGGCCTGGCTTGCTCCACCCCCTGCTCTTGAGGTTATCAGGGAAGTGGGCTGCATTTTGGCTGCATTTAGGGCTGGAGCTTCTCGTGGTTTGAGGCCTGGCTTGCTCCACCCCCTGCTCTTGAGATTCTCCCGGATGTGGGCTGCATTTTGGCTGCCTTTTTTGGGCTGGAGCTTCTCGAGGTTTGAGGCCTGGCTTGCTCCACCCCCTGCTCTTGAGATTCTCCCGGATGTGGGCTGCATTTTGGCTGCCTTTTGGGCTGGAGCTTCTCGTGGTCTGAGGCCTGGCTTGCTCCACCCCCTGCTCTTGAGATTCTCCCGGATGTGGGCTGCATTTTGGCTGCATTTTGGGATGGAGCTTCTCGTGGTTTGAGGCCTGGCTTCCTCCACCCTCTGCTCTTGAGGTTCTCCCGGGTGTGGCCTGCATTTTGGCTGCCTTTTGGGCTGGAGCTTCTCGTGGTTTGAGGCCTGGCTTACTCCAACCCCTGCTCTTGATATTCTCAGGGAGGTGGGCTGCATTTTGGCTGCCTTTTGGGCTGGAGCTTCTCAAGGTTTGAGGCCTGGCTTGCTCCACCCCCTGCTCTTGAGATTCTCCCGGAGGTGGGCTGCATTTTGGCTGCCTTTTGGGCTGGAGCTTCTCGTGGTTTGAGGCCTGGCTTGCTCCAACCCCTGCTCTTGAGATTCTCCCGGATGTGGGCTGCATTTTGTCTGCCTTTTGGGCTGGAGCTTCTCGTGGTTTGAGGCCTGGCTTGCTCCACCCCCTGCTCTTGAGATTCTCCCGGATGTGGGCTGCATTTTGTCTGCCTTTTGGGCTGGAGCTTCTCGTGGTTTGAGGCCTGACTGGCTCCAAGCTCTGCCATTGAGATTCTCCCGGAAGTGGGCTGGATTTTGGCTGCCTTTTGGGCTGGAGCTTCTCATGGTTTGAGGCCTGGCTTGCTCCAACCCCTGCTCTTGAGTTTCTCCCGGATGTGGGCTGCATTTTGGCTGCCTTTTGGGCTGGAGCTTCTCGAGGTTTGAGGCCTGGCTTGCTCCACCCCCTGCTCTTGAGATTCTCCCGGAGGTGGGCTGCATTTTGGCTGCCTTTAGGGCTGGAGCTTCTCGTGGTTTGAGGCCTGGCTTGCTCCACCCCCTGCTCTTGAGATTCTCCCGGAGGTGGGCTGCATTTTGGCTGATTCTTGGGCTGGAGCTTCTCATGGTTTGAGGCCTGGCTTGCTCCACCCCCTGCTCTTGAGATTCTCCCGGAGGTGGGCTGCATATTGGCTGCCTTTTGGGCTGGAGCTTCTCGTGGTTTGAGGCCTGGCTTGCTCCACCCCCTGCTCATGAGATTCTCCTAGATGTGGGCTGCATTTTGGCTGCCTTTTGGGCTGGAGCTTCTCGTGGTTTGAGGCCTGGCTTGCTCCACCCCCTGCTCTTGAGATTCTCCCGGAGGTGGGCTGGATTTTGGCTGCCTTTTGGGCTGGAGCTTCTCATGGTTTGAGGCCTGGCTTGCTCCACCCTCTGCTCTTGATATTCTCCTGTATGTGGGCTGCATTTTGGCTGCCTTTTGGGCTGGAGCTTCTCGTGGTTTGAGGCCTGGCTTGCTCCAAACTGCCATTGAGATTCTCAGGGAGGTGGGCTGCATTTTGGCTGACTTTTGGGCTGGAGCTTCTCGTGGTTTGAGGCCTGGCTTGCTCCACCCCCTGCTCTTGAGATTCTCCGGGATGTGGGCTGGATTTTGGCTGCCTTTTGGGCTGGAGCTTCTCGTGGTTTGAGGCCTGGCTTGCTCCAACCCCTGCTCTTGAGTTTCTCCCTGATGTGGGCTGCATTTTGGCTGCATTTAGGGCTGGAGCTTCTCGAGGTTTGAGGCCTGGCTTGCTCCACCCCCTGCTCTTGAGATTCTCCCGGATGTGGGCTGCATTTTGGCTGCCTTTGGGGCTGGAGCTTCTCGTGGTTTGAGGCCTGGCTTGCTCCACCCCCTGCTCTTGAAATTCTCCCGGAGGTGGGCTGCATATTGGCTGCCTTTTGGGCTGGAGCTTCTCGTGGTTTGAGGCCTGGCTTGCTCCACCCCCTGCTCATGAGATTCTCCTAGATGTGGGCTGCATTTTGGCTGCCTTTAGGGCTGGAGCTTCTCGTGGTTTGAGGCCTGGCTTGCTCCACCCCCTGCTCTTGAGATTCTCCCGGAGGTGGGCTGCATATTGGCTGCCTTTTGGGCTGGAGCTTCTCGTGGTTTGAGGCCTGGCTTGCTCCAACCCCTGCTCTTGAGATTCTCCCGGAGGTGGGCTGGATTTTGGCTGCCTTTTGGGCTGGAGCTTCTCATGGTTTGAGGCCTGGCTTGCTCCACCCCCTGCTCTTGATAATCTCCTGGATGTGGGCTGCATTTTGGCTGCCTTTTGGGCTGGAGCTTCTCATGGTTTGAGGCCTGGCTTGCTCCACCCCCTGCTCTTGAGGTTATCAGGGAAGTGGGCTGCATTTTGGCTGCATTTAGGGCTGGAGCTTCTCGTGGTTTGAGGCCTGGCTTGCTCCACCCCCTGCTCTTGAGATTCTCCCGGATGTGGGCTGCATTTTGGCTGCCTTTTTTGGGCTGGAGCTTCTCGAGGTTTGAGGCCTGGCTTGCTCCACCCCCTGCTCTTGAGATTCTCCCGGATGTGGGCTGCATTTTGGCTGCCTTTTGGGCTGGAGCTTCTCGTGGTCTGAGGCCTGGCTTGCTCCACCCCCTGCTCTTGAGATTCTCCCGGATGTGGGCTGCATTTTGGCTGCATTTTGGGATGGAGCTTCTCGTGGTTTGAGGCCTGGCTTCCTCCACCCTCTGCTCTTGAGGTTCTCCCGGGTGTGGCCTGCATTTTGGCTGCCTTTTGGGCTGGAGCTTCTCGTGGTTTGAGGCCTGGCTTACTCCAACCCCTGCTCTTGATATTCTCAGGGAGGTGGGCTGCATTTTGGCTGCCTTTTGGGCTGGAGCTTCTCAAGGTTTGAGGCCTGGCTTGCTCCACCCCCTGCTCTTGAGATTCTCCCGGAGGTGGGCTGCATTTTGGCTGCCTTTTGGGCTGGAGCTTCTCGTGGTTTGAGGCCTGGCTTGCTCCAACCCCTGCTCTTGAGATTCTCCCGGATGTGGGCTGCATTTTGTCTGCCTTTTGGGCTGGAGCTTCTCGTGGTTTGAGGCCTGGCTTGCTCCACCCCCTGCTCTTGAGATTCTCCCGGATGTGGGCTGCATTTTGTCTGCCTTTTGGGCTGGAGCTTCTCGTGGTTTGAGGCCTGACTGGCTCCAAGCTCTGCCATTGAGATTCTCCCGGAAGTGGGCTGGATTTTGGCTGCCTTTTGGGCTGGAGCTTCTCATGGTTTGAGGCCTGGCTTGCTCCACCCTCTGCTCTTGATATTCTCCTGTATGTGGGCTGCATTTTGGCTGCCTTTTGGGCTGGAGCTTCTCATGATTTGAGGCCTGGCTTGCTCCAAACTGCCACTGAGATTCTCAGGGAGGTGGGCTGCATTTTGCCTGCCTTTTGGGCTGGAGCTTCTCAAGGTTTGAGGCCTGGCTTGCTCCACCCCCTGCTCTTGAGATTCTCCCGGAGGTGGGCTGCATTTTGGCTGCCTTTTGGGCTGGAGCTTCTCGTGGTTTGAGGCCTGGCTTGCTCCAACCCCTGCTCTTGAGTTTCTCCCGGATGTGGGCTGCATTTTGGCTGCCTTTTGGGCTGGAGCTTCTCGAGGTTTGAGGCCTGGCTTGCTCCACCCCCTGCTCATGAGATTCTCCTAGATGTGGGCTGCATTTTGGCTGCCTTTTGGGCTGGAGCTTCTCGTGGTTTGAGGCCTGGCTTGCTCCACCCCCTGCTCTTGAGATTCTCCCGGAGGTGGGCTGTATTTTGGCTGCCTTTTGGGCTGGAGCTTCTCATGGTTTGAGGCCTGGCTTGCTCCACCCTCTGCTCTTGATATTCTCCTGTATGTGGGCTGCATTTTGGCTGCCTTTTGGGCTGGAGCTTCTCAAGGTTTGAGGCCTGGCTTGCTCCAAACTGCCATTGAGATTCTCAGGGAGGTGGGCTGCATTTTGGCTGACTTTTGGGCTGGAGCTTCTCAAGGTTTGAGGCCTGGCTTGCTCCACCCCCTGCTCTTGAGATTCTCCGGGATGTGGGCTGGATTTTGGCTGCCTTTTGGGCTGGAGCTTCTCGTGGTTTGAGGCCTGGCTTGCTCCACCCCCTGCTCTTGATATTCTCCCTGATGTGGGCTGCATTTTGGCTCCATTTAGGGCTGGAGCTTCTCGAGGTTTGAGGCCTGGCTTGCTCCACCCCCTGCTCTTGAGATTCTCCCGGATTTGGGCTGCATTTTGGCTGCCTTTGGGGCTGGAGCTTCTCGTGGTTTGAGGCCTGGCTTGCTCCACCCCCTGCTCTTGAGATTCTCCCGGATGTGGGCTGCATTTTGGCTGATTCTTGGGCTGGAGCTTCTCGTGGTTTGAGGCCTGGCTTGCTCCACCCCCTGCTCTTGAGATTCTCCCGGAGGTGGGCTGCATATCGGCTGCCTTTTGGGCTGGAGCTTCTCGTGGTTTGAGGCCTGGCTTGCTCCACCCCCTGCTCATGAGATTCTCCTAGATGTGGGCTGCATTTTGGCTGCCTTTAGGGCTGGAGCTTCTCGTGGTTTGAGGCCTGGCTTGCTCCACCCCCTGCTCTTGAGATTCTCCCGGAGGTGGGCTGCATTTTGGCTGCCTTTTGGGCTGGAGCCTCTCGAGGTTTGAGGCCTGGCTTGCTCCAACCCCTGCTCTTGAGATTCTCCCGGATGTGGGCTGCATTTTGGCTGCCTTTTGGGCTGGAGCTTCTCGAGGTTTGAGGCCTGCCTTGCTCCACCCCCTGCTCTTGATATTCTCCCGGATGTGGGCTGCATTTTGGCTGCCTTTTGGGCTGGAGCTTCTCGAGGTTTGAGGCCTGGCTTGCTCCACCCCCTGCTCTTGAGATTCTCCCGGATGTGGGCTGCATTTTGGCTGCATATTGGGCTGGAGCTTCTCGAGGTTTGAGGCCTGGCTTGCTCCACCCCCAGCTCTTGAGATTCTCCCGGATGTGGGCTGCATTTTGGCTGCTTTTTGGGCTGGAGCTTCTCGTGGTTTGAGGCCTGGCTTGCTCCACCCCCTGCTCTTGAGATTCTCCCGGAGGTGGGCTGGATTTCGCTGCCTTTTAGGCTGGAGCTTCTCGTAGTTTGAGGCCTGGCTTGCACCACCCCCTGCTCTTGAGATTCTCCCGGATATGGCCTGCATTTTGGCTGCATTTTGGGCAGGAGGTTCTCATGGTTTGAGGCCTGGCTTGCTCCACCCCCTGCTCTTGAGATTCTCCCGGATGTGGGCTGCATTTTGGCTGCCTTTTGGGCTGGAGCTTCCCATGGTTCGAGGCCTGGCTTGCTCCACCCCCTGCTCTTGAGATTCTCCCCGAGGTGGGCTGCATTTTGGCTGCATTTAGGGCTGGAGCTTCTCGTGGTTTGAGGCCTGGCTTGCTCCACCCCCTGCTCTTGAGATTCTCCCGCATGTGGGCTGCATTTTGGCTGCATTTTGGGCTGCAGCTTCTCGTGGTTTGAGGCCTGGCTTGCTCCACCCCCTGCTCTTGAGATTCTCCCGGATGTGGCCTGCATTTTGGCTGCATTTTGGGCTGGAGCTTCTCATGGTTTGAGGCCTGGATTGCTCCACCCCCTGCTCTTGATATTCTCCCAGATGTGGGCTGCATTTTGGCTGCATTTTGGGCTGGAGCTTCTCGAGGTTTGAGGCCTGGCTTGCTCCACCCCCTGCTCTTGAGATTCTCCCGTATGTGGGCTGCATTTTGGCTGCCTTTTAGGCTGGAGCTTCTCGTAGTGTGAGGCCTGGCTTGCTCCAAGCTCTGCCATTGAGATTCTCCGGGAGGTGGGCTGCATTTTGGCTGCCTTTTGGGCTGGAGATTCTCGTGGTTTGAGGCCTGGCTTGCTCCACCCCCTGCTCTTGATATTCTCCCGGATGTGGGCTGGATTTTGGCTGCCTTTTGGGCTGGAGCTTCTCATGGTTTGAGGCCTGGCTTGCTCCACCCTCTGCTCTTGATATTCTCCTGTATGTGGGCTGCATTTTGGCTGCCTTTAGGGCTGGAGCTTCTCGTGGTTTGAGGCCTGGCTTGCTCCAAACTGCCATTGAGATTCTCAGGGAGGTGGGCTGCATTTTGGCTGACTTTTGGGCTGGAGCTTCTCAAGGTTTGAGGCCTGGCTTGCTCCACCCCCTGCTCTTGAGATTCTCCCCGAGGTGGGCTGCATTTTGGCTGCATTTAGGGCTGGAGCTTCTCGTGGTTTGAGGCCTGGCTTGCTCCACCCCCTGCTCTTGAGATTCTCCCGGAGATGGGCTGCATTTTGGCTGCCTTTTGGGCTGCAGCTTCTCGTGGTTTGAGGCCTGGCTTGCTCCACCCCCTGCTCTTGAGATTCTCCCGGATGTGGCCTGCATTTTGGCTGCATTTTGGGCTGGAGCTTCTCGAGGTTTGAGGCCTGGATTGCTCCACCCCCTGCTCTTGATATTCTCCCAGATGTGGGCTGCATTTTGGCTGCATTTTGGGCTGGAGCTTCTCGTGGTTTGAGGCCTGGCTTGCTCCACCCCCTGCTCTTGAGATTCTCCCGGATGTGGGCTGCATTTTGGCTGCATTTTGGGCTGGAGCTTCTCGTGGTTTGAGGCCTGGCGTGCTCCACCCCCTGCTCTTGAGATTCTCCCGGATGTGGGCTCCATTTTGGCTGCCTTTTGGGCTGGAGCTTCTCATGTTTTGAGGCCTGGCTTGCTCCACCCCCTGCTCTTGAGATTCTCCTGGATGTGGGCTGCATTTTGGCTGACTTTTGGGCTGGACCTTCTCGTGGTTTGTGGCCTGCTGGCTTCACACCCTGCTCTTGAGATTCTCCCGGAGTTGGGCTGGATTTTGGCTGCATTTTGGGCTGGAGCTTCTCGAGGTTTGAGGCCTGGCTTGCTCCAACCCCCTGCTCTTGAGATTCTCCCGGAGGCGGGCTGCATTTTGGCTGCATTTTGGGCTGGAGCTTCTCGTGGTTTCAGGCCTGCTGGCTTCGTAACCTGCTCTTGAGATTCTCCCGGTTGTGGGCTGCATTTTGGCTGCCTTTTATGCTGGAGCTTCTCATGGTTTGAGGCCTGGCTTGCTCCACCCCCTGCTCTTGAGATTCTCCCGGATGTGGGCTGCATTTTGGCTGCCTTTTGGGCAGGAGCTTCTCGTGGTTTGAGGCCTGGATTGCTCCTCCCCCTGCTCTTGAGATTCTCCCGGATGTTGGCGGCATTTTGGCTGCCTTTTGGGCTGGAGATTCTCGTGGCTTGAGGCATGGCTTGCTCCACCCCCTGCTCTTGATATTCTCAGGGATGTGGTTAGGATTTTGGCTGCCATTTTGGGGTGGAGCTTCTCGTGGTTTGAGGCCTGGCTTTCTCCACCCCCTGCTCTTGAGATTCTCCTGGATGTGGGCTGCATTGTGGCTGCCTTTTGGGCTGGAGCTTCTTGTGGTTTGAGGCCTGGCTTGCTCCACCCCCTGCTATTGAGATTCTCCCGTTATGTGGGCTGGATTTTGGCTGCCTTTTGGGCTGGAGCTTCTCGTGGTTTGAGGCCTGGCTTGCTCCACCCCCTGCTCTTGAGATTCTCCCGGATGTGGGCTGGATTTTGGCTGCCTTTTGGGCTGGAGCTTCTCGTGGTTTGAGGCCTGGCTTGCTCCAAACTCTGCCATTGAGATTCTCCCGGATGTGGACTGCATTTTGGCTGCATTTTGGGCTGGAGCTTCTCGTGGTTTGAGGCCTGGCTTGCTCCACCCCCTGCTCTTGATATTCTCCCGGATGTGGGCTGCATTTTGGCTACTTTTTGGGCTGGAGCTTCTCGTGGTTTGAGGCCTGGCTTGCTCCAAACTCTGCCATTGAGATTCTCGCGGAGGTGGGCTGCATTTTGGCTGCCTTTTGGGCTGGAGCTTCTCGTGGTTTGAGGCCTGTCTTGCTCCACCCCCTGCTCTTGATATTCTCCCGGAGGTGGGCTGCATTTTGGCTGCCTTTTGGGCTGGAGCTTCTCGAGGTTTGAGGCTTGGCTTGCTCCACCCCCTGCTCTTGAGATTCTCCTCGAAGTGGGCTGCATTTTGGCTGCATTTTGGGGTGGAGCTTCTCGTGGTTTGAGGCCTGTCTTGCTCCACCCCCTGCTCTTGATATTCTCCCGGATGTGGGCTGGATTTTGGCTGCCTTTTGGGCTGGAGGTTCTCGAGGTTTGAGGCCTGGCTTGCTCCACCCTCTGCTCTCGAGATTCTCCCGGATGTGGGCTGCATTTTGGCTGCCTTTTGGGCTGGAGCTTCTCGTGGTTTGAGGCCTGGCTTGCTCCACCCCCTGCTCTTGAGATTCTCCCGGATGTGGGTAGGATTTTGGTTGCTTTTTGGGCTGGAGCTTCTCATGGTTTGAGGCCTGGCTTGCTCCACCCCCTGCTCTTGAGATTCTCCTGGATGTGTGCTGCATTTTGGCTGCCTTTTGGGCTGGAGCTTCTCGTGGTTTGAGGCCTGGCTTGCTCCAAACTCTGCCCTTTATATTCTCCCGTATGTGGGCTGCATTTTGGCTGCCTTTTGGGCTGGAGCTTCTCGTGGTTTGAGGCCTGTCTTGCTCCACCCCCTGCTCTTGATATTCTCCCGGATGTGGGCTGGATTTTGGCTGCCTTTTGGGCTGGAGGTTCTCGAGGTTTGAGGCCTGGCTTGCTCCACCCTCTGCTCTCGAGATTCTCCCGGATGTGGGCTGCATTTTGGCTGCCTTTTGGGCTGGAGCTTCTCGTGGTTTGAGGCCTGGCTTGCTCCACCCCCTGCTCTTGAGATTCTCCCGGATGTGGGTAGGATTTTGGTTGCTTTTTGGGCTGGAGCTTCTCGTGGTTTGAGGCCTGGCTTGCTCCACCCCCTGCTCTTGAGATTCTCCTGGATATGGGCTGCATTTTGGCTGCCTTACTCCAGCCAAACTCCAGCCCACCTCCGGGAGAATCTCAAGAGTAAGGGGTGGAGCAAGCCAGGCCTCAAACCTCGGGAAGCTCCAGCCCAAAAGGCAGCCAAAATCCAGCCCACATCCGGGAGAATATCAAGAGCAGGGGGTGGAGCAAGCCAGGCCTCAAACCACGAGAAGCTCCAGCCCTAAATGCAGCCAAAATCCAGCCCACATCCGGGAGAATCTCAAGAGCAGGGGGTGGAGCAAGCCAGGCCTAAAACAATGAGAAGCTCCAGCCCAAAATGCAGCCAAAAGTCAGCCCACATCCGGGAGAATCTCAAGAGCAGGGGGTGGAGCAAGCCAGGCCTCAAACCTCGGGAACCTCCAGCCCAAAAGGCAGCCAAAATGCAGCCCACCTCCGGGAGCATATCAAGAGCAGGGGTGGAGCAAGCCAGGCCTCAAACCTCCGGAAGCTCCAGCCCAAAAGGCAGCCAAAATCCAGCCCACATACGGGAGAATCTCAAGAGCAGGGGCTGGAGAAAGCCAGGCCTCAAACCACGAGAAGCTCCAGCCCAAAATAAAGCCAAAATCCAGCCCACATCCGGGAGAATCTCAAGAGAAGGGAGTGGAGTAAGGCAGGCCTCAAACCACGAGAAGCTCCAGCCCAAAAGGCAGCCAAAATGCAGACCAAATCTGGGAGAATATGAAGAGCAGGGTGTGGAGTAATCCAGGCCTCAAACCACGAGAAGCTCCAGCCCAAAAGGCAGCCAAAATAGAGCCCACATCCAGGAGAATCTCAAGAGCAGGGGGTGGAGCAAGCCAGGCCACAAACCACGAGAAGCTCCAGCTCAAAAAGCAGCCAAAATCCAGCCCTCTGGAGGAGAGTACGAAGAGCAGGGGGTGGAGCAAGCCAGGCCTCAAACCACGAGAAGCTCCAGCCCAAAAGGCAGCCAAAATGCAGCCCACATCCGATAGACTTTCAAGAACAGGGAGTGGAGGAAGCCAGGCCTCAAACCATGAGAAGCTCCAGCCCAAAAGGCAGCCAAAATGCAGCCTAAATTCAGGAGAATATGAAGTGCAGGGGGTGGAGCCAGCCAGGCCTCAAACCACGAGAAGCTCCAGCCCAAAAGGCAGCCAAAATGCAGCCCACATGCAGGACAATATCAAGAGCAGGGAGTGGAACAAGCCAGGCCTCAAACCACGAGAAGCTCCAGCCCAAAAGGCAGCCAAAATGCAGCCCACATGCAGGACAATATCAAGAGCAGGGGGAGGAGCAAGCCAGGCCTCAAACCACGAGAAGCTCCAGCCCAAAAGGCAGCCAAAATGCAGCCCACATGCAGGACAATATCAAGAGCAGGGAGTGGAACAAGCCAGGTCTCAAACCATGAGAAGCTCCAGCCCAAAAGGCAGCCAAAATGCAGCACACATCCGGGAGAATCTCAAGAGCAGGGGGAGGAGCAAGCCAGGCCTCATGCCACGAGAAGCTCCAGACCAAAAGGCAGCCAAAATGCAGCCCACATGCAGGACAATATCAAGAGCAGGGAGTGGAACAAGCCAGGTCTCAAACCATGAGAAGCTCCAGCCCAAAAGGCAGCCAAAATGCAGCCCACATCCGGGAGAATCTCAAGAGCAGGGGGTGGAGCAAGCCAGGCCTCAAACCACGAGAAGCTCCAGCCCAAAAGGCAGCCAAAATGCAGCCCACATGCACGACAATATCAAGAGCAGGGAGTGGAACAAGCCAGGCCTCAAACCACGAGAAGCTCCAGTCCAAAATACAGCCAAAATGCAGCCCACATCCGGGAGAATCTCAAGAGCAGGGGGTGGAGCAAGCCAGGCCTCAAACCTCGAGAAGCTCCAGCCCAAAACGCAGCCAAAATGCAGCCCACATACGGGAGAATATCAAGAGCAGAGCTTGTAGGAAGCCAGGCCTCAAACCACGAGAAGCTCCAGCCCAAAAGGCAGCCAAAATCCAGCCCACATCCGTGAGAATCTCAAAAGTAGGGGATGGAGCAAGCCAGGCCTCAAACCACGAGAAGCTCCAGCCCAAAAGGCAGTCAAAATGCAGCCCACATCCGGGAGAATATCAATGGCAGAGTTTGCAGCAAGCCAGGCCTCAAACCACGAGAAGCTCCAGCCCAAAAGGCAGCCAAAATGCAGCCCACATCCGGGAGAATCTCAAGAGGAGGGGGTGGAGCAAGCCAGGCCTCAAACCACAAGAATCTCCAGACCAAAAGGCAGCCAAAATGCAGCCCACCTCCGGGAGAATCTCAAGAGCAGGGGGTGGACCAAGCCAGGCCTCAAACCACGAGAAGCTCCAGCACAAAAGGCAGCCAAAATGCAGCCCACATCCGTGAGAATATCAATGGCAGAGTTTGTAGCAAGCCAGGCCTCAAACCACGAGAAGCTCCAGCCCAAAAGGCAGCCAAAATGCAGCCCACATCCGGGAGAATCTCAAGAGCAGAGTTTGTAGCAAGCCAGGCCTCAAACCACGAGAAGCTCCAGCCCAAAAGGCAGCCAAAATGCAGCCCACATCCGGGAGAATCTCAAGAGCAGGGGGTGGAGCAAGCCAGGCCTCAAACCACGAGAAGCTCCAGCCCAAAAGGCAGTGAAAATGCAGCCCACATCCGGGAGAATCTCATGAGCAGAGGGTGGCGCAAGCCAGGCCTGAAACCACGAGAAGCTCCAGCCCAAAAGGCAGCCAAAATGCAGCCCACATCCGGGAGAAAATCTAGAGAAGGGGGTGGAGCAAGCCAGGCCTCAAACCACGAGAAGCTCCAGCCCAAAAGGCAGCCAAAATGCAGCCCACATCCGGGAGAATATCAATGGCAGAGTTTGTAGCAAGCCAGGCCTCAAACCACGAGAAGCTCCAGCCCAAAAGGCAGCCAAAATGCAGCCCACATGCGGGAGAATCTCAAGAGCAGGGGTTGGAGCAAGCCAGGCCTCAAACCATGAGAAGCTCCAGCCCAAAAGGCAGCCAAAATGCAGTCCACATCCGGGAGAATCTCAGGAGCAGGGGATGGAGCAAGCCAGACCTCAAACCACGAGAAGCTCCAGCCCAAAAGGCAGCCAAAATGCAGCCCACATCCGGGAGAATATCAATGGCAGAGTTTGTAGCAAGCCAGGCCTCAAACCACGAGAAGCTCCAGCCCAAAAGGCAGCCAAAATGCAGCCCACATCCGGGAGAATCTCAAGAGCAGGGGGTGGAGCAAGCCAGGCCTGAAACCACGAGAAGCTCCAGCCCAAAAGGCAGCCAAAATGCAGCCCACATCCGGGAGAATCTCAAGAGCAGGGGGTGGAGCAAGCCAGGCCTCAAACCACGAGAAGCTCCAGCCCAAAAGGCAGCCAAAATGCAGAACAAATCTGGCAGAATCTCAAGAGCAGGGGGTGGAGTAAGCCAGGCCTCAAACCACGAGAAGCTCCAGCCCAAAAGGCAGCCAAAATGCAGCCCACATCCAGGAGAATCTCAAGAGCAGGGGGTGGAGCAAGCCAGGCCTCAAACCATGAGAATCTCCTGCCCAAAAGGCAGCCAAAATGCCGCCGACATCGGGGAGAATCTCAAGAGCAGGGGGTGGAGAAAGCCAGGCCTCAAACCACGAGAAGCTCCAGCCCAAAAGGCAGCCAAAATGCAGCCCACATCCGGGAGAATCTCAAGAAGAGGGGGTGGAGCAAGCCAGGCCTCAAACCACGAGAAGCTCCAGCCTAAAAAGCAGCCAAAATGCAGCCCACATCCGGGAGAATATCAATGGCAGAGTTTGTAGCAAGCTAGGCCTCAAACCACAAGAAGCTCCACCCCAAAAGTCAGCCAAAATGCAGCCCACATCCGGGAGAATCTCAAGAGCAGGGGTTGGAGCAAGCCATGCCTCAAACCATGAGAATCTCCAGCCCAAAAGGCAGCCAAAATGCAGCCCACATCCGGGAGAATATCAAGAGCAGGGGGTGGAGCAAGCCAGGCCTCAAACCACGAGAAGCTCCAGCCCAAAAGGCAGCCAAAATGCAGCCCATCTCCGGGAGAATCTCAAGAGAAGGGGGTGGAGCAAGCCAGGCCTCAGACCACGAGAAGCTCCAGCCCAAAAGGCAGCCAAAATCCAGCCCACATCCGGGAGAATCTCAAGAGCAGGGGGTGGAGCAAGCCAGGCCTCAAACCCCGAGAAGCTCCAGCCCAAAAGGCAGCCAAAATCCAGCCCACCTCCGGGAGAATATCAATGGCAGAGTTTGTAGCAAGCCAGGCCTCAAACCACGAGAAGCTCCAGCCCAAAAGGCAGCCAAAATCCAGCCCAAATCCGGGAGAATCTCAAGAGCAGGGGGTGGAGCAAGCCAGGCCTCAAACCACGAGAAGCTCCAGCCCAAAAGGCAGCCAAAATGCAGCCCACATCCGGGAGAATCTCAAGAGCAGGGGGTGGAGCAAGCCAGGCCTCAAAGCACGAGAAGCTCCAGCCCACAAGGCAGCCAAAATACAGCGCACATCCGGGAGAATCTCAAGAGCAGGGGGTGGAGCAAGCCAGGCCTCAAACCACGAGAAGCTCCAGCCCAAAAGGCAGCCAAAATGCAGCCCACATCCGGGAGAATCTCAAGAGCAGGGGTTGGAGCAAGCCAGGCCTCAAACCACGAGAAGCTCCAGCCCAAAAGGCAGCCAAAATGCAGCCCACCTCCGGGAGAATCTCAAGAGCAGGGGGTGGAGCAAGCCAGGCCTCAAACCACGAGAAGCTCCAGCCCAAAAGGCAGCCAAAATGCAGCCCACATCCGGGAGAATATCAATGGCAGAGTTTGTAGCAAGCCAGGCCTCAAACCACGAGAAGCTCCAGCCCAAAAGGCAGCCAAAATGCAGCCCACATCCGGGAGAATCTCAAGAGCAGGGGTTGGAGCAAGCCAGGCCTCAAACCACGAGAAGCTCCAGCCCAAAAGGCAGTCAAAATGCAGCCCACATCCGGGAGAATCTCAAGAGCAGGGGGTGGAGCAAGCCAGGCCTCAAACCACGAGAAGCTCCAGCCCAAAAGGCAGCCAAAATGCAGCCCACATACGGGAGAATATCAATGTCAGAGTTTATAGCAAGCCAGGCCTCAAACCACAAGAATCTCCAGCCCAAAATGCAGCCAAAATGCAGCCCACCTCCGGGAGAATCTCAAGAGCAGGGGGTGGAGCAAGCCAGACCTCAGACCATGAGAAGCTCCAGCCCAAAAGGCAGCCAAAATGCAGTCCACATCCGGGAGAATCTCAGGAGCAGGGGGTGGAGCAAGCCAGACCTCAAACCACGAGAAGCTCCAGCCCAAAAGGCAGCCAAAATGCAGCCCACATCCGGGAGAATATCAATGGCAGAGTTTGTAGCAAGCCAGGCCTCAAACCACGAGAAGCTCCAGCCCAAAAGGCAGCCAAAATGCAGCCCACATCCGGGAGAATCTCAAGAGCAGGGGGTGGAGCAAGCCAGGCCTGAAACCACGAGAAGCTCCAGCCCAAAAGGCAGCCAAAATGCAGCCCACATCCGGGAGAATCTCAAGAGCAGGGGGTGGAGCAAGCCAGGCCTCAAACCACGAGAAGCTCCAGCCCAAAAGGCAGCCAAAATGCAGAACAAATCTGGGAGAATCTCAAGAGCAGGGGGTGGAGCAAGCAAGGCCTCAAACCACGAGAAGCTCCAGCCCAAAAGTCAGCCAAAATGCAGCCCACATCCAGGAGAATCTCAAGAGCAGGGGGTGGAGCAAGCCAGGCCTCAAACCATGAGAATCTCCTGCCCAAAAGGCAGCCAAAATGCCGCCGACATCGGGGAGAATCTCAAGAGCAGGGGGTGGAGAAAGCCAGGCCTCAAACCACGAGAAGCTCCAGCCCAAAAGGCAGCCAAAATGCAGCCCACATCCGGGAGAATCTCAAGAGCAGGGGGTGGAGCAAGCCAGGCCTCAAACCACGAGAAGCTCCAGCCCAAAAAGCAGCCAAAATGCAGCCCACATCCGGGAGAATATCAATGGCAGAGTTTGTAGCAAGCTAGGCCTCAAACCACGAGAAGCTCCACCCCAAAAGGCAGCCAAAATGCAGCCCACATCCGGGAGAATCTCAAGAGCAGGGGTTGGAGCAAGCCATGCCTCAAACCATGAGAATCTCCAGCCCAAAAGGCAGCCAAAATGCAGCCCACATCCGGGAGAATGTCAAGAGCAGGGGGTGGAGCAAGCCAGGCCTCAAACCACGAGAAGCTCCAGCCCAAAAGGCAGCCAAAATGCAGCCCATCTCCGGGAGAATCTCAAGAGAAGGGGGTGGAGCAAGCCAGGCCTCAGACCACGAGAAGCTCCAGCCCAAAAGGCAGCCAAAATGCAGCCCACATCCGGGAGAATCTCAAGAGCAGGGGGTGGAGCAAGCCAGGCCTCAAACCCCGAGAAGCTCCAGCCCAAAAGGCAGCCAAAATCCAGCCCACCTCCGGGAGAATATCAATGGCAGAGTTTGTAGCAAGCCAGGCCTCAAACCACGAGAAGCTCCAGCCCAAAAGGCAGCCAAAATCCAGCCCAAATCCGGGAGAATCTCAAGAGCAGGGGGTGGAGCAAGCCAGGCCTCAAACCACGAGAAGCTCCAGCCCAAAAGGCAGCCAAAATGCAGACCACATCCGGGAGAATCTCAAGAGCAGGGGGTGGAGCAAGCCAGGCCTCAAAGCACGAGAAGCTCCAGCCCACAAGGCAGCCAAAATACAGCGCACATCCGGGAGAATCTCAAGAGCAGAGGGTGGAGCAAGCCAGGCCTCAAACCACGAGAAGCTCCAGCCCAAAAGGCAGCCAAAATGCAGCCCACATCCGGGAGAATCTCAAGAGCAGGGGTTGGAGCAAGCCAGGCCTCAAACCACGAGAAGCTCCAGCCCAAAAGGCAGCCAAAATGCAGCCCACATCCGGGAGAATCTCAAGAGCAGGGGGTGGAGCAAGCCAGGCCTCAAACCATGAGAAGCTCCAGCCCAAAAGGCAGCCAAAATGCAGAACAAATCTGGGAGAATATGAAGAGCAGGGTGTGGAGTAAGCCAGGCCTCAAACCACGAGAAGCTCCAGCCCAAAAGGCAGCCAAAATACAGCCCACATCCGGGAGAATCTCAAGAGCAGGGGGTGGAGCAAGCCAGGCCTCAAACCACGAGAAGCTCCAGCCCAAAAGGCAGCCAAAATGCAGCCCACCTACGGGAGAATCTCAAGAGCAGGGGGTGGAGCAAGCCAGGCCTCAAACCACGAGAAGCTCCAGCCCAAAAGGCAGCCAAAATGCAGCCCACATCCAGGAGAATCTCAAGAGCAGGGGGTGGAGCAAGCCAGGCCTCAAACCACGAGAAGCTCCAGCCCAAAAGGCAGCCAAAATGCAGCCCACCTCCGGGAAGAATCTCAAGAGCAGGGGGTGGAGCAAGCCAGGCCTCAAACCACGAGAAGCTCCAGCCCAAAATGCAGCCAAAATGCAGCCCACATCCGGGACAATTTCAAGAGCAGGGGGTGGAGCAAGCCAGGCCTCAAACCACGAGAAGCTCCAGCCCAAAAGGCAGCCAAAATGCAGCCCACATCCGGGAGAATCTCAAGAGCAGGGGGTGGAGCAAGCCAGGCCTCAAACCACGAGAAGATCCAGCCCAAAAGGCAGCCAAAATGCAGCCCACATCCAGGAGAATCTCAAGAGCAGAGGGTGGAGCAAGCCAGGCCTCAAACCACGAGAAGCTCCAGCCCAAAAGGCAGCCAAAATGCAGAACAAATCTGGGAGAATATGAAGAGCAGGGGGTGGAGTAAGCCAGGCCTCAAACCACGAGAAGCTCCAGCCCAAAAGGCAGCCAAAATGCAGCCCACATCCAGGAGAATCTCAAGAGCAGTGTGTGGAGCAAACCAGGCCTCAAACCACGAGAAGCTCCAGCCCAAAAGGCAGCCAAATGCAGCCCACATCCGGGAGAATCTCAAGAGCAGTGGGTGGAGCAAGGCAGGCCTCAAACCACGAGAAGCTCCAGCCCAAAAGGCAGCCAAAATCCAGCCCACATCCGGGAGAATCTCAAGAGCAGGGGGTGGAGCAAGCCAGGCCTCAAACCACGAGAAGCTCCAGCCCAAAAGGCAGCCAAAATGCAGCCCACATCTGGGAGAATCTCAAGAGCAGAGTTTGTAGCAAGCCAGGCCTCAAACCACGAGAAGCTCCAGCCCAAAAGGCAGCCAAAATGCAGCCCACATCCGGGAGAATCTCAAGAGCAGGGGGTGGAGCAAGCCAGGCCTCAAACCACGAGAAGCTCCAGCCCAAAAGGCAGCCAAAATGCAGCCCACATAAAGGGAGAATATCAATGGCAGAGTTTGTATCAAGCCATGCCTGAAACCATGAGAAGCTCCAGACCAAAAGGCAGCCAAAATGCAGAACAAATCTGGGAGAATATGAAGAGCAGGGTGTGGAGTAAGCCAGGCCTCAAACCACGAGAATCTCCAGCCCAAAAGGCAGCCAAAATGCAGCCCACATCCGGGAGAATATCAAGAGCAGGGGGTGGAGCAAGCCAGGCCTCAAACCACGAGAAGCTCCAGCCCAAAAGGCAGCCAAAATACAGCCCACATCCGGGAGAATCTCAAGAGCAGGGGGTGGAGCAAGCCAGGCCTCAAACCACGAGAAGCTCCAGCCCAAAAGTCAGCCAAAATGCAGCCCACATCCGGGAGAATATCAATGGCAGAGTTTGTATCAAGCCATGCCTCAAACCATGAGAAGCTCCAGCCCAAAAGGCAACCAAAATGCAGAACAAATCTGGGAGAATATGAAGACCAGGGTGTGGAGTAAGCGAGGCCTCAAACCACGAGAAGCTCCAGCCCAAAAGGCAGCCAAAATACAGCCCACATCCGGGAGAATCTCAAGAGCAGGGGGTGGAGCAAGCCAGGCCTCAAACCACGAGAAGCTCCAGCCCAAAAGGCAGCCAAAATGCAGCCCACATCCGGGAGAATCTCAAGAGCAGGGGGTGGAGCAAGCCAGGCCTCAAACCATGAGAAGCTCCAGCCCAAAAGGCAGCCAAAATGCAGCCCACATCCGGGAGAATCTCAAGAGCAGGGGGTGGAGTAAGCCAGGCCTCAAACCACGAGAAGCTCCAGCCCAAAAGGCAGCCAAAATGCAGCCCACATCCAGGAGGATATAAAGAGCAGGGGATGGAGCAAGCCAGGCCTCAAACCACGAGAAGCTCCAGCCCAAAAGGCAGCCAAAATACAGCCCACATCCGGGAGAATCTCAAGAGCAGGGGGTGGAGCAAGCCAGGCCTCAAACCAGAGAAGCTCCAGCCCAAAAGGCAGCCAAAATGCAGAACAAATCTGGGAGAATATGAAGAGCAGGGTGTGGAGTAAGCCAGGCCTCAAACCACGAGAAGCTCCAGCCCAAAACTCAGCCAAAATGCAGCCCACATCCAGGAGAATATCAAGAGCAGGGGGTGGAGCAAACCAGGCCTCAAACCACGAGAAGCTCCAGCCCAAAAGGCAGCCAAAATGCAGACCACATCCGGGAGAATCTCAAGAGCAGGGGGTGGAGCAAGCCAGGCCTCAAACCACGAGAAGCTCCAGCCCAAAAGGCAGCCAAAATACAGCCCACATCCGGGAGAATCTCAAGAGCAGGGGGTGGAGCAAGCCAGGCCTCAAACCACGAGAAGCTCCAGCCGAAAAGGCAGCCAAAATGCAGCCCACATCCGGGAGAATCTCAAGAGCAGTGGTTGGAGCAAGCCAGGCCTCAAACCACGAGAAGCTCCAGCCCAAAAGGCAGCCAAAATGCAGCCCACCTCCGGGAGAATCTCAAGAGCAGGGGGTGGAGCAAGCCAGGCCTCAAACCACGAGAAGCTCCAGCCCAAAAGGCAGCCAAAATCCAGCCCACATGTGGGAGAATATCAATGGCAGAATTTGTAGCAAGCCAGGCCTCAAACCACGAGAAGCTCCAGCCCAAAAGGCAGCCAAAATCCAGCCCAAATCCGGGAGAATCTCAAGAGCAGGGGGTGGAGCAAGCCAGGCCTCAAACCACGAGAAGCTCCAGCCCAAAAGGCAGCCAAAATGCAGCCCACATCCGGGAGAATCTCAAGAGCAGGGGGTGGAGCAAGCCAGGCCTCAAACCACGAGAAGCTCCAGCCCAAAAGGCAGCCAAAATGCAGCCCACATCCGGGAGAATATCAATGGCAGAGTTTGTATCAAGCCATGCCTCAAACCATGAGAAGCTCCAGCCCAAAAGGCAGCCAAAATGCAGAACAAATCTGGGAGAATATGAAGAGCAGGGTGTGGAGTAAGCCAGGCCTCAAACCACGAGAAGCTCCAGCCCAAAATGCAGCCAAAATGCAGCCCACATCCAGGAGAATATAAAGAGCATGGGGTTGGAGCAAGCCAGGCCTCAAACCACGAGAATCTCCAGCCTAAAAAGCAGCCAAAATGCAGCCCACATCCGGGAGAATCTCAAGAGCAGGGGGTGGAGCAAGCCAGGCCTCAAACCATGAGAAGCTCCAGCCCAAAAGGCAGCCAAAATGCAGCCCACATCCAGGAAAATATCAAGAGCAGGGGGTGGAGCAAACCAGGCCTCAAACCACGAGAAGCTCCAGCCCAAAAGGCAGCCAAAATGCAGACCACATCCGGGAGAATCTCAAGAGCAGGGGGTGGAGCAAGCCAGGCCTCAAACCACGAGAAGCTCCAGCCCAATATGCAGCCAAAATACAGCCCACCTCCGGGAGAATCTCAAGAGCAGGGGGTGGAGCAAGCCAGGCTACAAACCACGAGAACCTCCAGCCCAAAAGGCAGCCAAAATGCAGCCCACATCCGGGAGAATCTCAAGAGCAGGGGGTGGAGCAAGCCAGGCCTGAAACCACGAGAAGCTCCAGCCCAAAAGGCAGACAAAATGCAGCCCACATCCGGGAGAATCTCAAGAGCAGGGGGTGGAGCAAGCCAGGCCTCAAACCACGAGAAGCTCCAGCCCAAAATGCAGCCAAAATGCAGTCCACATCCGGGAGAATCTCAAGAGCAGGGGGTGGAGCAAGCCAGGCCTCAAACCACGAGAAGCTCCAGCCCAAAAGGCAGCCAAAATGCAGAACAAATCTGGGAGAATATGAAGAGCAGGGTGTGGAGTAAGCCAGGCCTCAAACCACGAGAAGCTCCAGCCCAAAAGGCAGCCAAAATACAGCCCACATCCGGGAGAATCTCAAGAGCAGGGGGTGGAGCAAGCCAGGCCTCAAACCACGAGAAGCTCCAGCCCAAAAGGCAGCCAAAATGCAGCCCACATCCGGGAGAATCTCAAGAGCAGGGGGTGGAGCAAGCCAGGCCTCAAACCACGAGAAGCTCCAGCCCAAAAGGCAGTCAAAATGCAGCCCACATCCGGGAGAATCTCAAGAGCAGGGGGTGGAGCAAGCCAGGCCTCAAACCATGAGAAGCTCCAGCCCAAAATGCAGCCAAAATGCAGTCCACATCCGGGAGAATCTCAGGAGCAGGGGGTGGAGCAAGCCAGACCTCAAACCACAAGAAGCTCCAGCCCAAAATGCAGCCAAAATTCAGCCCACCTCCGGGAGAATCTCAAGAGCAGGCTGTGGCGTAAGCCAGGCCTCAAACCATGAGAAGCTCCAGCCCAAAAGGCAGCCAAAATGCAGTCCACATCCGGGAGAATCTCAGGAGCAAGGGGTGGAGCAAGCCACACCTCAAACCTTGAGAAGCTCCAGCCCAAAAGGCAGCCAAAATGCAGCCCACATCCGGGAGAATCTCAAGAGCAGGGGGTGGAGCAAGCCAGGCCTCAAACCACGAGAAGCTCCAGCCCAAAATGCAGCCAAAATGCAGCCCACATCCAGGAGAATATAAAGAGCATGGGGTTGGAGCAAGCCAGGCCTCAAACCACGAGAATCTCCAGCCTAAAAAGCAGCCAAAATGCAGCCCACATCCGGGAGAATCTCAAGAGCAGGGGGTGGAGCAAGCCAGGCCTCAAACCATGAGAAGCTCCAGCCCAAAAGGCAGCCAAAATGCAGCCCACATCCAGGAAAATATCAAGAGCAGGGGGTGGAGCAAACCAGGCCTCAAACCACGAGAAGCTCCAGCCCAAAAGGCAGCCAAAATGCAGACCACATCCGGGAGAATCTCAAGAGCAGGGGGTGGAGCAAGCCAGGCCTCAAACCACGAGAAGCTCCAGCCCAAAATGCAGCCAAAATACAGCCCACCTCCGGGAGAATCTCAAGAGCAGGGGGTGGAGCAAGCCAGGCTACAAACCACGAGAACCTCCAGCCCAAAAGGCAGCCAAAATGCAGCCCACATCCGGGAGAATCTCAAGAGCAGGGGGTGGAGCAAGCCAGGCCTGAAACCACGAGAAGCTCCAGCCCAAAAGGCAGACAAAATGCAGCCCACATCCGGGAGAATCTCAAGAGCAGGGGGTGGAGCAAGCCAGGCCTCAAACCACGAGAAGCTCCAGCCCAAAATGCAGCCAAAATGCAGTCCACATCCGGGAGAATCTCAAGAGCAGGGGGTGGAGCAAGCCAGGCCTCAAACCACGAGAAGCTCCAGACCAAAAGGCAGCCAAAATGCAGAACAAATCTGGGAGAATATGAAGAGCAGGGTGTGGAGTAAGCCAGGCCTCAAACCACGAGAAGCTCCAGCCCAAAAGGCAGCCAAAATACAGCCCACATCCGGGAGAATCTCAAGAGCAGGGGGTGGAGCAAGCCAGGCCTCAAACCACGAGAAGCTCCAGCCCAAAAGGCAGCCAAAATGCAGCCCACATCCGGGAGAATCTCAAGAGCAGGGGGTGGAGCAAGCCAGGCCTCAAACCACGAGAAGCTCCAGCCCAAAAGGCAGTCAAAATGCAGCCCACATCCGGGAGAATCTCAAGAGCAGGGGGTGGAGCAAGCCAGGCCTCAAACCATGAGAAGCTCCAGCCCAAAATGCAGCCAAAATGCAGTCCACATCCGGGAGAATCTCAGGAGCAGGGGGTGGAGCAAGCCAGACCTCAAACCACAAGAAGCTCCAGCCCAAAATGCAGCCAAAATTCAGCCCACCTCCGGGAGAATCTCAAGAGCAGGCTGTGGCGTAAGCCAGGCCTCAAACCATGAGAAGCTCCAGCCCAAAAGGCAGCCAAAATGCAGTCCACATCCGGGAGAATCTCAGGAGCAAGGGGTGGAGCAAGCCACACCTCAAACCTTGAGAAGCTCCAGCCCAAAAGGCAGCCAAAATGCAGCCCACATCCGGGAGAATCTCAAGAGCAGGGGGTGGAGCAAGCCAGGCCTCAAACCACGAGAAGCTCCAGCCCAAAAGGCAGCCAAAATGCAGCCCACATCCGGGAGAATATCAATGGCAGAGTTTGTATCAAGCCATGCCTCAAACCATGAGAAGCTCCAGCCCAAAAGGCAGCCAAAATGCAGAACAAATCTGGGAGAATATGAAGAGCAGGGTGTGGAGCAAGCCAGGCCTCAAACCATGAGAAGCTCCAGCCCAAAAGGCAGCCAAAATGCAGCCCACATCCGGGAGAATCTCAAGAGCAGGGGGTGGAGCAAGCCAGGCCTCAAACCACGAGAAGCTCCAGCCCAAAAGGCAGTCAAAATGCAGCCCACATCCGGGAGAATCTCAAGAGCAGGGGGTGGAGCAAGCCAGGCCTCAAACCACGAGAAGCTCCAGCCCAAAAGGCAGCCAAAATGCAGCCCACATCCGGGAGAATCTCAAGAGCAGGGGTTGGAGCAAGCCAGGCCTCAAACCACGAGAAGCTCCAGCCCAAAAGGCAGCCAAAATGCAGCCCACCTCCGGGAGAATCTCAAGAGCAGGGGGTGGAGCAAGCCAGGCCTCAAACCACGAGAAGCTCCAGCCCACAAGGCAGCCAAAATCCAGCCCACATGTGGGAGAATATCAATGGCAGAATTTGTAGCAAGCCAGGCCTCAAACCACGAGAAGCTCCAGCCCAAAAGGCAGCCAAAATCCAGCCCAAATCCGGGAGAATCTCAAGAGCAGGGGGTGGAGCAAGCCAGGCCTCAAACCACGAGAAGCTCCAGCCCAAAAGGCAGCCAAAATGCAGCCCACATCCGGGAGAATCTCAAGAGCAGGGGGTGGAGCAAGCCAGGCCTCAAACCACGAGAAGCTCCAGCCCAAAAGGCAGCCAAAATGCAGCCCACATCCGGGAGAATATCAATGGCAGAGTTTGTATCAAGCCATGCCTCAAACCATGAGAAGCTCCAGCCCAAAAGGCAGCCAAAATGCAGAACAAATCCGGGAGAATATGAAGAGCAGGGTGTGGAGTAAGCCAGGCCTCAAACCACGAGAAGCTCCAGCCCAAAAGGCAGCCAAAATGCAGCCCACATCCAGGAGAATATAAAGAGCATGGGGTTGGAGCAAGCCAGGCCTCAAACCACGAGAATCTCCAGCCTAAAAAGCAGCCAAAATGCAGCCCACATCCGGGAGAATCTCAAGAGCAGGGGGTGGAGCAAGCCAGGCCTCAAACCATGAGAAGCTCCAGCCCAAAAGGCAGCCAAAATGCAGCCCACATCCAGGAAAATATCAAGAGCAGGGGGTGGAGCAAACCAGGCCTCAAACCACGAGAAGCTCCAGCCCAAAAGGCAGCCAAAATGCAGACCACATCCGGGAGAATCTCAAGAGCAGGGGGTGGAGCAAGCCAGGCCTCAAACCACGAGAAGCTCCAGCCCAAAAGTCAGCCAAAATGCAGTCCACATCCGGGAGAATCTCAAGAGCAGGGGGTGGAGCAAGCCAGGCCTCAAACCACGAGAAGCTCCAGCCCAAAAGGCAGCCAAAATGCAGAACAAATCTGGGAGAATATGAAGAGCAGGGTGTGGAGTAAGCCAGGCCTCAAACCACGAGAAGCTCCAGCCCAAAAGGCAGCCAAAATACAGCCCACACCCGGGAGAATCTCAAGAGCAGGGGGTGGAGCAAGCCAGGCCTCAAACCACGAGAAGCTCCAGCCCAAAAGGCAGCCAAAATGCAGCCCACATCCGGGAGAATCTCAAGAGCAGGGGGTGGAGCAAGCCAGGCCTCAAACCACGAGAAGCTCCAGCCCAAAAGGCAGTCAAAATGCAGCCCACATCCGGGAGAATCTCAAGAGCAGGGGGTGGAGCAAGCCAGGCCTCAAACCATGAGAAGCTCCAGCCCAAAATGCAGCCAAAATGCAGTCCACATCCGGGAGAATCTCAGGAGCAGGGGGTGGAGCAAGCCAGACCTCAAACCACAAGAAGCTCCAGCCCAAAATGCAGCCAAAATTCAGCCCACCTCCGGGAGAATCTCAAGAGCAGGGGGTGGAGCAAGCCAGACCTCAAACCACAAGAAGCTCCAGCCCAAAATGCAGCCAAAATTCAGCCCACCTCCGGGA
Organism: Rhynochetos jubatus; assembly: GCA_027574665.1. Lineage (NCBI taxonomy): Eukaryota > Metazoa > Chordata > Aves > Eurypygiformes > Rhynochetidae > Rhynochetos > Rhynochetos jubatus. Next base: position 1,038,200 of record JAQBHY010000071.1, read on the forward strand.
GAATCTCAAGAGCAGGGGGTGGAGCAAGCCAGGCCTCAAACCACGAGAAGCTCCAGCCCAAAATGCAGCCAAAATGCAGTCCACATCCGGGAGAATCTCAAGAGCAGGGGGTGGAGCAAGCCAGGCCTCAAACCACGAGAAGCTCCAGACCAAAAGGCAGCCAAAATGCAGAACAAATCTGGGAGAATATGAAGAGCAGGGTGTGGAGTAAGCCAGGCCTCAAACCACGAGAAGCTCCAGCCCAAAAGGCAGCCAAAATACAGCCCACATCCGGGAGAATCTCAAGAGCAGGGGGTGGAGCAAGCCAGGCCTCAAACCACGAGAAGCTCCAGCCCAAAAGGCAGCCAAAATGCAGCCCACATCCGGGAGAATCTCAAGAGCAGGGGGTGGAGCAAGCCAGGCCTCAAACCACGAGAAGCTCCAGCCCAAAAGGCAGTCAAAATGCAGCCCACATCCGGGAGAATCTCAAGAGCAGGGGGTGGAGCAAGCCAGGCCTCAAACCATGAGAAGCTCCAGCCCAAAATGCAGCCAAAATGCAGTCCACATCCGGGAGAATCTCAGGAGCAGGGGGTGGAGCAAGCCAGACCTCAAACCACAAGAAGCTCCAGCCCAAAATGCAGCCAAAATTCAGCCCACCTCCGGGAGAATCTCAAGAGCAGGCTGTGGCGTAAGCCAGGCCTCAAACCATGAGAAGCTCCAGCCCAAAAGGCAGCCAAAATGCAGTCCACATCCGGGAGAATCTCAGGAGCAAGGGGTGGAGCAAGCCACACCTCAAACCTTGAGAAGCTCCAGCCCAAAAGGCAGCCAAAATGCAGCCCACATCCGGGAGAATCTCAAGAGCAGGGGGTGGAGCAAGCCAGGCCTCAAACCACGAGAAGCTCCAGCCCAAAAGGCAGCCAAAATGCAGCCCACATCCGGGAGAATATCAATGGCAGAGTTTGTATCAAGCCATGCCTCAAACCATGAGAAGCTCCAGCCCAAAAGGCAGCCAAAATGCAGAACAAATCTGGGAGAATATGAAGAGCAGGGTGTGGAGTAAGCCAGGCCTCAAACCACGAGAAGCTCCAGCCCAAAAGGCAGCCAAAATGCAGCCCACATCCAGGAGAATATAAAGAGCATGGGGTTGGAGCAAGCCAGGCCTCAAACCACGAGAATCTCCAGCATAAAAAGCAGCCAAAATGCAGCCCACATCCGGGAGAATCTCAAGAGCAGGGGGTGGAGCAAGCCAGGCCTCAAACCATGAGAAGCTCCAGCCCAAAAGGCAGCCAAAATGCAGCCCACATCCGGGAGAATCTCAAGAGCAGGGGGTGGAGCAAGCCAGGCCTCAAACCACGAGAAGCTCCAGCCCAAAAGGCAGTCAAAATGCAGCCCACATCCGGGAGAATCTCAAGAGCAGGGGGTGGAGCAAGCCAGGCCTCAAACCACGAGAAGCTCCAGCCCAAAAGGCAGCCAAAATGCAGCCCACATCCGGGAGAATCTCAAGAGCAGGGGTTGGAGCAAGCCAGGCCTCAAACCACGAGAAGCTCCAGCCCAAAAGGCAGCCAAAATGCAGCCCACCTCTGGGAGAATCTCAAGAGCAGGGGGTGGAGCAAGCCAGGCCTCAAACCACGAGAAGCTCCAGCCCAAAAGGCAGCCAAAATGCAGCCCACATGCGGGAGAATCTCAAGAGCAGGGGGTGGAGCAAGGCAGGCCTCAAACCACGAGAAGCTCCAGCCCAAAAGGCAGCCAAAATGCAGAACAAATGTGGGAGAATATGAAGAGCAGGGTGTGGAGTAAGCCAGGCCTCAAACCACGAGAAGCTCCAGCCCAAAAGGCAGCCAAAATCCTACCCACATCCAGGAGAATATCAAGAGCTGGGGGTGGAGCAAACCAGGCCTCAAATAACGAGAATCTCCAGCCCAAAAGGCAGCCAAAATGCAGCCCACCTAAGGGAGAATCTCATGAGCAGGTTGTGGAGCAAGCCAGGCCTCAAACCACGAGAAGCTCCAGCCCAAAAGGCAGTCAAAATGCAGCCCACATCCGGGAGAATCTCAAGAGCAGGGGGTGGAGCAAGCCAGGCCTCAAACCACAAGAATCTCCAGCCCAAAAGGCAGCGAAAATGCAGCCCACATCCGGGAGAATCTCAAGAGCAGGGGGTGGAGCAAGCCAGGCCTCAAACCTTGAGAAGCTCCAGCCCAAAAGGCAGCGAAAATGCAGCCCACCTCCGGGAGAATCTCAAGAGCAGGGGGTGGAGCAAGCCAGGCGTCAAACCACGAGAAGCTCCAGCCCAAAAGGCAGCCAAAATGCAGCCCACATCCGGGAGAATCTCAAGAGCAGGGGGTGGAGCAAGCCAGGCCTCAAACCACGAGAAGCTCCAGCCCAAAAGGGAGAAAAAAATCCAGCCCACATCCGGGAGAATCTCAAGAGCAGGGGGTGGAGCAAGCCAGGCCTCAAACCACGAGAAGCTCCAGCCCAAAAGGCAGCCAAAATGCAGCCCACATCCGGGAGAATCTCAAGAGCAGGGGGTGGAGCAAGCCAGGCCTCAAACCACAAGAAGCTCCAGCCCAAAAGGCAGCCAAAATGCAGCCCACATACGGGAGAATATCAATGGCAGAGTTTATAGCAAGCCAGGCCTCAAACCACGAGAAGCTCCAGCCCAAAAGGCAGCCAAAATGCAGCCCACATCCGGGAGAATATCAAGAGCAGGGGGTGGAGCAACCCAGGCCTCAAACCACAAGAATCTCCAGCCCAAAAGGCAGCCAAAATGCAGCCCACATCCGGGAGAATCTCAAGAGCAGGGGGTGGAGCAAGCCAGGCCTCAAACCATGAGAAGCTCCAGCCCAAAAGGCAGCCAAAATGCAGTCCACATCCGGGAGAATCTCAGGAGCAGGGGGTGGAGCAAGCCAGGCCTCAAACCATGAGAAGCTCCAGCCCAAAAGGCAGCCAAAATGCAGCCCACATCCGGGAGAAAATCTAGAGCAGGGGGTGGAGCAAGCCACGCCTCAAACCACGAGAAGCTCCAGCCCAAAAGGCAGCCAAAATGCAGCCCACATACGGGAGAATATCAATGGCAGAGTTTGTAGCAAGCCAGGCCTCAAACCACGAGAATCTCCAGCCCAAAGGCAGCCAAAATGCAGCCCACATCCGGGACAATCTCAAGACCAGGGGGTGGAGCAAGCCAGGCCTCAAACCACGAGAAGCTCCAGCCCAAAATGCAGCCAAAATGCAGCCCACATCCGGGAGAATATCAATGGCAGTGTTTGTAGAAAGCCAGGCCTCAAACCACGAGAAGCTCCAGCCCAAAAGGCAGCCAAAATGCAGCCCACATCCGGGAGAATCTCAAGAGCAGGGGGTGGAGCAAGCCAGGCCTCAAACCACGAGAAGCTCCAGCCCAAAAGGCAGCCAAAATGCAGCCCACATCCAGGAGAATATAAAGAGCAGGGGGTGGAGCAAGCCAGGCCTCAAACCATGAGAAGCTCCAGCCCAAAAGGCAGCCAAAATGCAGCCCACATCCGGAAGAATCTCAAGAGCAGGGGGTGGAGCAAGCCAGGCCTCAAACCACGAGAAGCTCCAGCCCAAAAGGCAGCCAAAATGCAGAACAAATCTGGGAGAATCTCAAGAGCAGGGGGTGGAGCAAGCAAGGCATCAAACCACGAGAATCTCCAGCCCAAAAGGCAGCCAAAATGCAGCCGACATCGGGGAGAATCTCAAGAGCAGGGGGTGGAGCAAGCCAGGCCTCAAACCACGAGAAGATCCAGCCCAAAAGGCAGCCAAAATGCAGTCCACATCCGGGAGAATCTCAAGAGCAGGGGGTGGAGCAAGCCATGCCTCAAACCATGAGAAGCTCCAGCCCAAAAGGCAGCCAAAATGCAGAACAATTCTGGGAGAATATGAAGAGCAGGTTGTGGAGTAAGCCAGGCCTCAAACCACGAGAAGCTCCACCCAAAAGGCAGCCAAAATACAGCCCACATCCGGGAGAATCTCAAGAGCAGAGTTTGTAGCAAGCCAGGCCTCAAACCACGAGAAGCTCCAGCCCTAAAGGCAGCCAAAATGCAGAACAAATCTGGGAGAATCTCAAGAGCAGGCTGTAGAGTAAGCCAGGCCTCAAACCACGAGAAGCTCCAGCCCAAAATGCAGCCAAAATACAGCCCACATCCGGGAGAATCTCAAGAGCAGGGGATGGAGCAAGCCAGGCCTCAAACCACGAGAAGCTCCAGCCCAAAAGGCAGCCAAAATGCAGCCCACCTCCGGGAGAATCTCAAGAGCAGGGGGTGGAGCAAGCCAGGCCTCAAACCACGAGAAGCTCCAGCCCAAAAAGCAGCCAAAATGGAGCCCACATCCGGGAGAATATCAATGGCAGAGTTTGTAGCAAGCTAGGCCTCAAACCACGAGAAGCTCCACCCCAAAAGGCAGCCAAAATGCAGCCCACATCCGGGAGAATCTCAAGAGCAGGGGTTGGAGCAAGCCATGCCTCAAACCATGAGAATCTCCAGCCCAAAATGCAGCCAAAATGCAGCCCACATCCGGGAGAATCTCAAGAGCAGGGGGTGGAGCAAGCCAGGCCTCAAACCACGAGAAGCTCCAGCCCAAAAGGCAGCCAAAATGCAGCCCACATACGGGAGAATATCAATGGCAGAGTTTATAGCAAGCCAGGCCTCAAACCACGAGAAGCTCCAGCCCAAAAGGCAGCCAAAATGCAGCCCACATCCGGGAGAATCTCAAGAGCAGGGGGTGGAGCAAGCCAGGCCTCAAACCACAAGAATCTCCAGCCGAAAAGGCAGCCAAAATGCAGCCCTCCTCCTGGAGAATCTCAAGAGCAGGGGGTGGAGGAAGCCAGGCCTCAAACCTCGAGAAGCTCCAGCCCAAAAGGCAGCCAAAATGCAGTCCACATCCGGGAGAATCTCAGGAGCAGGGAGTGGAGCAAGCCAGACCTCAAACCACAAGAAGCTCCAGCCCAAAAGGCAGCCAAAATGCAGCCCACCTCCGGGAGAATCTCAAGAGCAGGGGGTGGAGCAAGCCAGGCCTCAAACCATGAGAAGCTCCAGCCCAAAAGGCAGCCAAAATGCAGTCCACATCCGGGAGAATCTCAGGAGCAGGGGGTGGAGCAAGCCAGGCCTCAAACCACGAGAAGCTCCAGCCCAAAAGGCAGCCAAAATGCAGCCCACATACGGGAGAATATCAATGGCAGAGTTTGTAGCAAGCCAGGCCTGAAACCACGAGAATCTCCAGCCCAAAGGCAGCCAAAATGCAGCCCACATCCGGGACAATCTCAAGAGCAGGGGGTGGAGCAACCAGGCCTCAAACAACGACAAGCTCCAGCCCTAAAGGCAGCCAAAATGCAGCCCACATACGGGAGAATATCAATGGCAGAGTTTGTAGCAAGCCAGGCCTCAAACCACGAGAAGCTCCAGCCCAAAAGGCAGCCAAAATGCAGCCCACATCCGGGAGAATCTCAAGAGCAGGGGGTGGAGCAAGCCAGGCCTCAAACCACGAGAAGCTCCAGCCCAAAAGGCAGCCAAAATGCAGCCCACATCCAGGAGAATATAAAGAGCAGGGGGTGGAGCAAGCCAGGCCTCAAACCACGAGAAGCTCCAGCCCAAAAGGCAGCCAAAATGCAGACCACATCCGGGAGAATCTCAAGAGCAGGGGGTGGAGCAAGCCAGGCCTCAAACCACGAGAAGATCCAGCCCAAAAGGCAGCCAAATTGCAGTCCACATCCGGGAGAATCTCAAGAGCAGGGGGTGGAGCAAGCCATGCCTCAAACCATGAGAAGCTCCAGCCCAAAAGGCAGCCAAAATGCAGAACAAGTCTGGGAGAATATGAAGAGCAGGTTGTGGAGTAAGCCAGGCCTCAAACCACGAGAAGCTCCACCCAAAAGGCAGCCAAAATACAGCCCACATACGGGAGAATCTCAAGAGCAGGGGTTGGAGCAAGCCAGGCCTCAAACCACGAGAAGCTCCAGCCCAAAAGGCAGCCAAAATGCAGCCCACATCCGGGAGAATATCAATGGCAGAGTTTGTAGCAAGCCAGGCCTCAAACCACGAGAAGCTCCAGCCCAAAATGCAGCCAAAATGCAGAACAAATCTGGGAGAATCTCAAGAGCAGGCTGTAGAGTAAGCCAGGCCTCAAACCACGAGAAGCTCCAGCCCAAAAGGCAGCCAAAATACAGCAAACATAAAGGGAGAATCTCAAGAGCAGGGGATGGAGTAAGCCAGGCCTCAAACCACGAGAAGCTCCAGCCCAAAAGGCAGCCAAAATGCAGCCCACATCCGGGAGAATCTCAAGAGCAGGGGGTGGAGCAAGCCAGGCCTCAAACCACGAGAAGCTCCAGCCCAAAAGGCAGCCAAAATGCAGCCCACATCCGGGAGAATATCAATGGCAGAGTTTGTAGCAAGCCAGGCCTCAAACCACGAGAAGCTCCAGCCCAAAAGGCAGCCAAAATGCAGAACAAATCTGGGAGAATCTCAAGAGCAGGCTGTAGAGTAAGCCAGGCCTCAAACCATGAGAATCTCCAGCCCAAAAGGCAGCCAAAATGCAGCCCACATCCGGGAGAATCTCAAGTGCAGGGGGTGGAGCAAGCCAGGCCTCAAACCACGAGAAGCTCCAGCCCAAAAGGCAGCCAAAATGCAGCCCACATCCGGGAGAATCTCAAGAGCAGGGGGTGGAGCAAGCCAGGCCTCAAACCACGAGAAGCTCCAGCCCAAAATTCAGCCAAAATGCAGCCCACATCCGGGAGAATCTCAAGAGCAGGGGGTGGAGCAAGCCAGGCCTCAAACCACGAGAAGCTCCAGCCCAAAAGGCAGCCAAAATGCAGCCCACATCCGGGAGAATCTCAAGAGCAGGGGGTGGAGCAAGCCAGGCCTCAAACCACGAGAAGCTCCAGCCCAAAAGGCAGCCAAAATGCAGCCCACCTCCGGGAGAATTTCAAGAGCAGGGGGTGGAGCAAGCCAGGCCTCAAACCACGAGAAGCTCCAGCCCAAAAGGCAGCCAAAATACAGCCCACATCCGGGAGAATCTCAAGAGCAGGGGGTGGAGCAAGCCAGGCCTCAAACCACGAGAAGCTCCAGCCCAAAAGGCAGCCAAAATGCAGCCCACATCCGGGAGAATCTCAAGAGCAGGGGTTGGAGCAAGCCAGGCCTCAAACCACGAGAAGCTCCAGCCCAAAATGCAGCCAAAATCCAGCCCACCTCCGGGAGAATCTCAAGAGCAGGGGGTGGAGCAAGCCAGGCCTCAAACCACGAGAAGCTCCAGCCCAAAAGGCAGCCAAAATCCAGCCCAAATCCGGGAGAATCTCAAGAGCAGGGGGTGGAGCAAGCCAGGCCTCAAACCACGAGAAGCTCCAGCTCAAATAGCAGCCAAAATGCAGCCCACATCCGGGAGAATCTCAAGAAGAGGGGGTGGAGCAAGCCAGGCCTCAAACCACGAGAAGCTCCAGCCCAAAAGGCAGCCAAAATCCAGCCCACCTCCGGGAGAATCTCAAGAGTAAGGGGTGGAGCAAGCCAGGCCTCAAACCACGAGAAGCTCCAGCCCAAAAGGCAGCCAAAATGCAGCCCACATCCGGGAGAATCTCAAGAGCAGGGGGTGGAGCAAGCCAGGCCTCAAACCACGAGAAGCTCCAGCTCAAATAGCAGCCAAAATGCAGCCCACATCCGGGAGAATCTCAAGAAGAGGGGGTGGAGCAAGCCAGGCCTCAAACCACGAGAAGCTCCAGCCCAAAAGGCAGCCAAAATCCAGCCCACCTCCGGGAGAATCTCAAGAGTAAGGGGTGGAGCAAGCCAGGCCTCAAACCACGAGAAGCTCCAGCCCAAAAGTCAGCCAAAATGCAGCCCACATCCGGGAGAATCTCAAGAGCAGGGGGTGGAGCAAGCCAGGCCTCAAACCACGAGAAGCTCCAGCCCAAAAGGCAGCCAAAATGCAGCCCACATCCGGGAGAATCTCAAGAGCAGGGGTTGGAGCAAGCCAGGCCTCAAACCACGAGAAGCTCCAGCCCAAAATGCAGCAAATCCAGCCCACCTCCGGGAGAATCTCAAGAGCAGGGGGTGGAGCAAGCCAGGCCTCAAACCACGAGAAGCTCCAGCCCAAAAGGCAGCCAAAATCCAGCCCAAATCCGGGAGAATCTCAAGAGCAGGGGGTGGAGCAAGCCAGGCCTCAAACCACGAGAAGCTCCAGCTCAAATAGCAGCCAAAATGCAGCCCACATCCAGGAGAATCTCAAGAAGAGGGGGTGGAGTAAGCCAGGCCTCAAACCACGAGAAGCTCCAGCCCAAAAGGCAGCCAAAATCCAGCCCACCTCCGGGAGAATCTCAAGAGTAAGGGGTGGAGCAAGCCAGGCCTCAAACCACGAGAAGCTCCAGCCCAAAAGGCAGCCAAAATGCAGCCCACATCCGGGAGAATCTCAAGAGCAGGGGGTGGAGCAAGCCAGGCCTCAAACCACGAGAAGCTCCAGCCCAAAAGGCAGCCAAAATGCAGAACAAATCTGGGAGAATATGAAGAGCAGGGTGTGGAGTAAGCCAGGCCTCAAACCACGAGAAGCTCCAGCCCAAAATGCAGCCAAAATACAGCCCACATCCGGGAGAATCTCAAGAGCAGGGGGTGGAGCAAGCCAGGCCTCAAACCACGAGAAGCTCCAGCCCAAAATGCAGCCAAAATGCAGCCCACATCCGGGAGAATCTCAAGAGCAGGGGGTGGAGCAAGCCAGGCCTCAAACCACGAGAAGCTCCAGCCCAAAAGGCAGCCAAAATGCAGACCACCTCCGGGAGAATCTCAAGAGCAGGGGGTGGAGCAAGCCAGGCCTCAAACCACGAGAAGCTCCAGCCCAAAAGGCAGCCAAAATGCAGCCCACATCCGGGACAATTTCAAGAGCAGGGGTTGGAGCAAGCCAGGCCTCAAACCACGAGAAGCTCCAGCCCAAAATTCAGCCAAAATGCAGCCCACCTCCGGGAGAATCTCAAGAGCAGGGGGTGGAGCAAGCCAGGCCTCAGACCACGAGAAGCTCCAGCCCAAAAGGCAGCCAAAATGCAGCCCACCTCCGGGAGAATCTCAAGAGCAGGGGGTGGAGCAAGCCAGGCCTCAAACCACGAGAAGCTCCAGCCCAAAAAGCAGCCAAAATGCAGCCCACCTCCGGGAGAATTTCAAGAGCAGGGGGTGGAGCAAGCCAGGCCTCAAACCACGAGAAGCTCCAGCCCAAAAGGCAGCCAAAATGCAGCCCACATCCGGGAGAATCTCAAGAGCAGGGGGTGGAGCAAGCCAGGCCTCAAACCATGAGAAGCTCCAGCCCAAAAGGCAGCCAAAATGCAGAAGAAATCTGGGAGAATATGAAGAGCAGGTTGTGGAGCAAGCCAGGCCTCAAACCACGAGAAGCTCCAGCCCAAAAGGCAGCCAAAATACAGCACACATCCGGGAGAATCTCAAGAGCAGGGGGTGGAGCAAGCCAGGCCTCAAACCACGAGAAGCTCCAGCCCAAAAGGCAGCCAAAATGCAGCCCACATCCGGGAGAATCTCAAGAGCAGGGGGTGGAGCAAGCCAGGCTACAAACCACGAGAACCTCCAGCCCAAAAGGCAGCCAAAATGCAGCCCCCATCCGGGAGAATCTCAAGAGCAGGGGGTGGAGCAAGCCAGGCCTCAAACCACGAGAAGCTCCAGCCCAAAAGGCAGCCAAAATGCAGCCCACCTACGGGAGAATCTCAAGAGCAGGGGGTGGAGCAAGCCAGGCCTCAAACCACGAGAAGCTCCAGCCCAAAAGGCAGCCAAAATGCAGACCACCTCCGGGAGAATCTCAAGAGCAGGGTGTGGAGCAAGCCAGGCCTCAAACCACGAGAAGCTCCAGCCCAAAAGGCAGCCAAAATGCAGCCCACATCCGGGACAATTTCAAGAGCAGGGGTTGGAGCAAGCCAGGCCTCAAACCACGAGAAGCTCCAGCCCAAAATTCAGCCAAAATGCAGCCCACCTCCGGGAGAATCTCAAGAGCAGGGGGTGGAGCAATCCAGGCCTCAGACCACGAGAAGCTCCAGCCCAAAATGCAGCCAAAATGCAGCCCACATCCAGGAGAATCTCAAGAGCAGAGGGTGGAGCAAGCCAGGCCTCAAACCACGAGAAGCTCCAGCCCAAAAAGCAGCCAAAATGCAGCACACATCCGGGAGAATCTCAAGAGCAGGGGGTGGAGTAAGCCAGGCCTCAAACCACGAGAAGCTCCAGCCCAAAAGGCAGCCAAAATGCAGCCCACATCCAGGAGAATCTCAAGAGCAGTGTGTGGAGCAAACCAGGCCTCAAATAACGAGAAGCTCCAGCCCAAAAGGCAGCCAAAATGCAGCCCACCTCCGGGAGAATCTCAAGAGCAGGGGGTGGAGCAAGCCAGGCCTCAAACCACGAGAAGCTCCAGCCCAAAATTCAGCCAAAATGCAGCCCACCTCCGGGAGAATCTCAAGAGCAGGGGGTGGAGCAAGCCAGGCCTCAGACCACGAGAAGCTCCAGCCCAAAAGGCAGCCAAAATGCAGCCCACATCCGGGAGAATCTCAAGAGCAGGGGGTGGAGCAAGCCAGGCCTCAAACCACGAGAAGCTCCAGCCCAAAAGGCAGCCAAAATGCAGCCCACATCCGGGAGAATCTCAAGAGCAGGGGGTGGAGCAAGCCAGGCCTCAAACCACGAGAAGCTCCAGCCCAAAAGGCAGCCAAAATGCAGCCCACCTCCGGGAGAATCTCAAGAGCAAGGGGTGGAGCAAGCCAGGCCTCAAACCACGAGAAGCTCCAGCCCAAAAGGCAGCCAAAATCCAGCCCAAATCCGGGAGAATCTCAAGAGCAGGGGTTGGAGCAAGCCAGGCCTCAAACCACGAGAAGCTCCAGCCCAAAAGGCAGCCAAAATGCAGCCCACATCCGGGAGAATATGAAGAGCAGGGGGTGGAGCAAGCCAGGCCTCAAACCACGAGAAGCTCCAGCCCAAAAGGCAGCCAAAATGCAGCCCACCTCCGGGAGAATCTCAAGAGCAGGGGGTGGAGCAAGCCAGGCCTCAAACCACGAGAAGCTCCAGCCCAAAAGGCAGCCAAAATGCAGCCCACCTCCGGGAGAATTTCAAGAGCAGGGGGTGGAGCAAGCCAGGCCTCAAACCACGAGAAGCTCCAGCCCAAAAGGCAGCCAAAATGCAGCCCACATCCGGGAGAATCTCAAGAGCAGGGGGTGGAGCAAGCCAGGCCTCAAACCATGAGAAGCTCCAGCCCAAAAGGCAGCCAAAATGCAGAACAAATCTGGGAGAATATGAAGAGCAGGTTGTGGAGTAAGCCAGGCCTCAAACCACGAGAAGCTCCAGCCCAAAAAGCAGCCAAAATACAGCACACATCCGGGAGAATCTCAAGAGCAGGGGGTGGAGCAAGCCAGGCCTCAAACCACGAGAAGCTCCAGCCCAAAAGGCAGCCAAAATGCAGCCCACATCCGGGAGAATCTCAAGAGCAGGGGGTGGAGCAAGCCAGGCTACAAACCACGAGAACCTCCAGCCCAAAAGGCAGCCAAAATGCAGCCCCCATCCGGGAGAATCTCAAGAGCAGGGGGTGGAGCAAGCCAGGCCTCAAACCACGAGAAGCTCCAGCCCAAAAGGCAGCCAAAATGCAGCCCACATCCGGGAGAATCTCAAGAGCAGGGGGTGGAGCAAGCCAGGCCTCAAACCACGAGAAGCTCCAGCCCAAAAGGCAGCCAAAATGCAGACCACCTCCGGGAGAATCTCAAGAGCAGGGGGTGGAGCAAGCCAGGCCTCAAACCACGAGAAGCTCCAGCCCAAAAGGCAGCCAAAATGCAGCCCACATCCGGGACAATTTCAAGAGCAGGGGTTGGAGCAAGCCAGGCCTCAAACCACGAGAAGCTCCAGCCCAAAATTCAGCCAAAATGCAGCCCACCTCCGGGAGAATCTCAAGAGCAGGGGGTGGAGCAAGCCAGGCCTCAAACCACGAGAAGCTCCAGCCCAAAAGGCAGCCAAAATGCAGACCACATCCAGGAGAATCTCAAGAGCAGAGGGTGGAGCAAGCCAGGCCTCAAACCACGAGAAGCTCCAGCCCAAAAGGCAGCCAAAATGCAGCACACATCCGGGAGAATCTCAAGAGCAGGGGGTGGAGTAAGCCAGGCCTCAAACCACGAGAAGCTCCAGCCCAAAAGGCAGCCAAAATGCAGCCCACATCCAGGAGAATCTCAAGAGCAGTGTGTGGAGCAAACCAGGCCTCAAATAACGAGAAGCTCCAGCCCAAAAGGCAGCCAAAATGCAGCCCACCTCCGGGAGAATCTCAAGAGCAGGGGGTGGAGCAAGCCAGGCCTCAAACCACGAGAAGCTCCAGCCCAAAAGGCAGCCAAAATGCAGCCCACATCCGGGAGAATCTCAAGAGCAGGGGGTGGAGCAAGCCAGGCCTCAAACCACGAGAAGCTCCAGCCCAAAAGGCAGCCAAAATCCAGCCCACATCCAGGAGAATATCAAGAGCAGGGGGTGGAGCAAGCCAGGCCTCAAACCATGAGAAGCTCCAGCCCAAATGGCAGCCAAAATGCAGCCCATATCCGGGAGAATCTCAAGAGCAGGGGTTGGAGCAAGCCAGGCCTCAAACCACGAGAAGCTCCAGCCCAAAAGGCAGCCAAAATCCAGCCCACATGCGGGAGAATATCAATGGCAGAATTTGTAGCAAGCCATGCCTCAAACCACGAGAAGCTCCAGCCCAAAAGGCAGCCAAAATCCAGCCCACCTCCGGGAGAATCTCAAGAGCAGGGGGTGGAGCAAGCCAGGCCTCAAACCACGAGAAGCTCCAGCCCAAAAAGCAGCCAAAATGCAGCCCACCTCCCGGAGAATCTCAAGAGCAGGGGCTGGAGCAAGCCAGGCCTCAAACCATGAGAAGCTCCAGCCCAAAAGGCAGCCAAAATGCAGCCCACCTCCGGGAGAATCTCAAGAGCAGGGGGTGGAGCAAGCCAGGCCTCAGACCACGAGAAGCTCCAGCCCAAAAGGCAGCCAAAATGCAGCCCACATCCGGGAGAATCTCAAGAGCAGGGGGTGGAGCAAGCCAGGCCTCAAACCACGAGAACCTCCAGCCCAAAAGGCAGCCAAAATGCAGCCCACATCCGGGAGAATCTCAAGAGCAGTGGGTGGAGCAAGCCAGGCCTGAAAAAACGAGAAGCTCCAGCCCAAAAGGCAGACAAAATGCAGACCACATCCGGGAGAATCTCAACAGCAGGGGGTGGAGCAAGCCAGGCCTCAAACCACGAGAAGCTCCAGCCCAAAAGGCAGCCAAAATGCAGCCCACATCCGGGAGAATCTCAAGAGCAGGGGGTGGAGCAAGCCAGGCCTCAAACCACGAGAAGCTCCAGCCCAAATGGCAGTCAAAATGCAGCCCACATCCGGGAGAATCTCAAGAGCAGGGGGTGGAGCAAGCCAGGCCTCAAACCATGAGAAGCTCCAGCCCAAAAGGCAGCCAAAATGCAGTCCACATCCGGGAGAATCTCAGGAGCAGGGGGTGGAGCAAGCCAGACCTCAAACCATGAGAAGCTCCAGCCCAAAATGCAGACAAAATGCAGACCACCTCCGGGAGAATCTCAAGAGCAGGCTGTGGCGTAAGCCAGGCCTCAAACCATGAGAAGCTCCAGCCCAAAAGGCAGCCAAAATGCAGTCCACATCCGGGAGAATCTCAGGAGCAAGGGGTGGAGCAAGCCACACCTCAAACCACGAGAAGCTCCAGCCCAAAAGGCAGCCAAAATGCAGCCCACATCCGGGAGAATATCAATGGCAGAGTTTGTATCAAGCCATGCCTCAAACCATGAGAAGCTCCAGCCCAAAAGGCAGCCAAAATGCAGAACAAATCTGGGAGAATATGAAGAGCAGGGTGTGGAGTAAGCCAGGCCTCAAACCACGAGAATCTCCAGCCCAAAAGGCAGCCAAAATGCAGCCCACATCCAGGAGAATATAAAGAGCAGGGGGTGGAGCAAGCCAGGCCTCAAACCATGAGAAGCTCCAGCCCAAAAGGCAGCCAAAATACAGCCCACATCCGGGAGAATCTCAAGAGCAGGGGGTGGAGCAAGCCAGGCCTCAAACCACGAGAAGCTCCAGCCCAAAAGGCAGCCAAAATGCAGCCCACATCCGGGAGAATATCAATGGCAGAGTTTGTATCAAGCCATGCCTCAAACCATGAGAAGCTCCAGCCCAAAAGGCAGCCAAAATGCAGAACAAATCTGGGAGAATATGAAGAGCAGGGTGTGGAGCAAGCCAGGCTACAAACCACGAGAAGCTCCAGCCCAAAAGGCAGCCAAAATACAGCCCACCTCCGGGAGAATCTCAAGAGCAGGGGGTGGAGCAAGCCAGGCCTCAAACCACGAGAAGCTCCAGCCCAAAAGGCAGCCAAAATGCAGCCCACATCCGGGAGAATCTCAAGAGCAGAGGTTGGAGCAAGCCAGGCCTCAAACCACGAGAAGCTCCAGCCCAAAAGGCAGCCAAAATGCAGCCCACCTCCGGGAGAATCTCAAGAGCAGGGGGTGGAGCAAGCCAGGCCTCAAACCACGAGAAGCTCCAGCCCAAAAGGCAGCCAAAATGCAGCCCACATCCGGGAGAATATCAATGGCAGAGTTTGTATCAAGCCATGCCTCAAATCATGAGAAGCTCCAGCCCAAAAGGCAGCCAAAATGCAGAACAAATCTGGGAGAATATGAAGAGCAGGGTGTGGAGCAAGCCAGGCTACAAACCACGAGAAGCTCCAGCCCAAAAGGCAGCCAAAATACAGCCCACCTCCGGGAGAATCTCAAGAGCAGGGGGTGGAGCAAGCCAGGCCTCAAACCACGAGAAGCTCCAGCCCAAAAGGCAGCCAAAATGCAGCCCACATCCGGGAGAATCTCAAGAGCAGAGGTTGGAGCAAGCCAGGCCTCAAACCACGAGAAGCTCCAGCCCAAAAGGCAGCCAAAATGCAGTCCACATCCGGGAGAATCTCAGGAGCAGGGGGTGGAGCAAGCCAGACCTCAAACCACAAGAAGCTCCAGACCAAAATGCAGCCAAAATGCAGCCCACATCCGGGAGAATCTCAAGAGCAGGGGGTGGAGCAAGCCAGGCCTCAAACCACGAGAAGCTCCAGCCCAAAAGGCAGCCAAAATGCAACCCACCTCCGGGAGAATCTCAAGAGCAGGGGGTGGAGCAAGCCAGGCCTCAAACCACGAGAAACTCCAGCCCAAAAGGCAGCGAAAATGCAGCCCACCTCCGGGAGAATCTCAAGAGCAGGGGGTGGAGCAAGCCAGGCCTCAAACCACGAGAAGATCCAGCCCAAAAGGCAGCCAAAATGCAGCCCACATCCGGGAGAATCTCATGAGCAGAGGGTGGCGCAAGCCAGGCCTGAAACCACGAGAAGCTCCAGCCCAAAAGGCAGCCAAAATGCAGCCCACATCCGGGAGAAAATCTAGAGCAGGGGGTGGAGCAAGCCAGGCCTCAAACCACGAGAAGCTCCAGCCCAAAAGGCAGCCAAAATGCAGCCCACATACGGGAGAATATCAATGGCAGAGTTTGTAGCAAGCCAGGCCTCAAACCACGAGAAGCTCCAGCCCAAAAGGCAGCCAAAATGCAGCCCACATCCGGGAGAATCTCAAGAGCAGGGGTTGGAGCAAGCCAGGCCTCAAACCACGAGAAGCTCCAGCCCAAAAGGGAGCCAAAATCCAGCCCACATCCGGGAGAATCTCAAGAGCAGGGGGTGGAGCAAGCCAGGCCTCAAACCACGAGAAGCTCCAGCCCAAAAGGCAGCCAAAATGCAGCCCACATACGGGAGAATATCAATGGCAGAGTTTATAGCAAGCCAGGCCTCAAACCACGAGAAGCTCCAGCCCAAAAGTCAGCCAAAATGCAGCCCACATCCGGGAGAATATCAAGAGCAGGGGGTGGAGCAAGCCAGGCCTCAAACCACAAGAATCTCCAGCCCAAAAGGCAGCCAAAATGCAGTCCACATCCGGGAGAATCTCAGGAGCAGGGGGTGGAGCAAGCCAGGCCTCAAACCATGAGAAGCTCCAGCCCAAAAGGCAGCCAAAATGCAGCCCACATCTGGGAGAAAATCTAGAGCAGGGGGTGGAGCAAGCC
Source organism: Rhynochetos jubatus (assembly GCA_027574665.1). Lineage (NCBI taxonomy): Eukaryota > Metazoa > Chordata > Aves > Eurypygiformes > Rhynochetidae > Rhynochetos > Rhynochetos jubatus. The sequence goes on from JAQBHY010000071.1 coordinate 1,054,234, forward strand.
AGGCCTCAAACCACGAGAAGCTCCAGCCCAAAAGGCAGCCAAAATGCAGCCCACATACGGGAGAATATCAATGGCAGAGTTTGTAGCAAGCCAGGCCTCAAACCACGAGAATCTCCAGCCCAAAGGCAGCCAAAATGCAGCCCACATTCGGGACAATCTCAAGACCAGGGGGTGGAGCAAGCCAGGCCTCAAACCACGAGAAGTTCCAGCCCAAAATGCAGCCAAAATGCAGCCCACATCCGGGAGAATATCAATGGCAGTGTTTGTAGAAAGCCAGGCCTCAAACCACGAGAAGCTCCAGCCCAAAAGGCAGCCAAAATGCAGCCCACATCCGGGAGAATCTCAAGAGCAGGGGGTGGAGCAAGCCAGGCCTCAAACCACGAGAAGCTCCAGCCCAAAAGGCAGCCAAAATGCAGAACAATTCTGGGAGAATATGAAGAGCAGGTTGTGGAGTAAGCCAGGCCTCAAACCACGAGAAGCTCCACCCAAAAGGCAGCCAAAATACAGCCCACATCCGGGAGAATCTCAAGAGCAGACTTTGTAGCAAGCCAGGCCTCAAACCACGAGAAGCTCCAGCCCTAAAGGCAGCCAAAATGCAGAACAAATCTGGGAGAATCTCAAGAGCAGGCTGTAGAGTAAGCCAGGCCTCAAACCACGAGAAGCTCCAGCCCACAAGGGAGCCAAAATGCAGCCCACATCCGGGAGAATCTCAAGAGCAGGGGGTGGAGCAAGCCAGGCCTCAAACCACGAGAAGCTCCAGCCCAAAAAGCAGCCAAAATGGAGCCCACATCCGGGAGAATATCAATGGCAGAGTTTGTAGCAAGCTAGGCCTCAAACCACGAGAAGCTCCACCCCAAAAGGCAGCCAAAATGCAGCCCACATCCGGGAGAATCTCAAGAGCAGGGGGTGGAGCAAGCCATGCCTCAAACCATGAGAATCTCCAGCCCAAAATGCAGCCAAAATGCAGCCCACATCCGGGAGAATCTCAAGAGCAGGGGGTGGAGCAAGCCAGGCCTCAAACCACGAGAAGTTCCAGCCCAAAAGGCAGCCAAAATGCAGCCCACATCTGGGAGAATATCAAGAGCAGGGGGTGGAGCAACCAGGCCTCAAACCACGAGAAGCTCCAGCCCTAAAGGCAGCCAAAATGCAGCCCACATACGGGAGAATATCAATGGCAGAGTTTGTAGCAAGCCAGGCCTCAAACCACGAGAAGCTCCAGCCCAAAAGGCAGCCAAAATGCAGCCCACATCCGGGAGAATATCAATGGCAGTGTTTGTAGCAAGCCAGGCCTCAAACCACGAGAAGCTCCAGCCCAAAAGGCAGCCAAAATGCAGCCCACATCCGGGAGAATCTCAAGAGCAGGGGGTGGAGCAAGCCAGGCCTCAAACCACGAGAAGCTCCAGCCCAAAAGGCAGCCAAAATGCAGCCCACATCCGGGAGAATCTCAAGAGCAGGGGATGGAGCAAGCCAGGCCTCAAACCACGACAAGCTCCAGCCCAAAAGGCAGCCAAAATGCAGAACAAATCTGGGAGAATCTCAAGAGCAGGGGGTGGAGCAAGCAAGGCCTCAAACCACGAGAAGCTCCAGCCCAAAAGGCAGCCAAAATGCAGCCCACATCCAGGAGAATATAAAGAGCAGGGGGTGGAGCAAGCCAGGCCTCAAACCACGAGAAGCTCCAGCCCAAAAGGCAGCCAAAATGCAGACCACATCCAGGAGAATCTCAAGAGCAGGGGGTGGAGCAAGCCAGGCCTCAAACCACGAGAAGCTCCAGCCCAAAAGGCAGCCAAAATGCAGCCCACATCCGGGAGAATATCAATGGCAGAGTTTGTAGCAAGCCAGGCCTCAAACCACGAGAAGCTCCAGCCCAAAATGCAGCCAAAATGCAGAACAAATCTGGGAGAATCTCAAGAGCAGACTGTAGAGTAAGCCAGGCCTCAAACCAGGAGAAGCTCCAGCCCAAAAGGCAGCCAAAATACAGCCCACCTCTGGGAGAATCTCAAGAGCAGGGGATGGAGCAAGCCAGGCCTCAAACCACGAGAAGCTCCAGCCCAAAAGGCAGCCGATATGCAGCCCACCTCCGGGAGAATCTCAAGAGCAGGCTGTAGAGTAAGCCAGGCCTCAAACCACGAGAAGCTCCAGCCCAAAATGCAGCCAAAATTCAGCCCACCTCCGGGAGAATCTCAAGAGCAGGGGGTGGAGCAAGCCAGGCCTCAAACCACGAGAAACTCCAGCCCAAAAGGCAGCCAAAATGAAGCCCACATCCGGGAGAATCTCAAGAGCAGGGGGTGGAGCAAGCCAGGCCTCAAACCACGAGAAGCTCCAGCCCAAGAATCAGCCAAAATGCAGCCCACATCCGGGAGAATCTCAAGAGCAGGGGGTGGAGCAAGCCAGGCCTCAAACCACGAGAAGCTCCAGCCCAAAAGGCAGCCAAAATGCAGCCCACATCCGGGAGAATCTCAAGAGCAGGGGGTGGAGCAAGCCAGGCCTCAAACCACGAGAAGCTCCAGCCCAAAAGGCAGCCAAAATGCAGCCCACATCCGGGAGAATATCAATGGCAGAGTTTGTAGCAAGCTAGGCCTCAAACCACGAGAAGCTCCACCCCAAAAGGCAGCCAAAATGCAGCCCACATACGGGAGAATATCAATGGCAGAGTTTATAGCAAGCCAGGCCTCAAACCACGAGAAGCTCCAGCCCAAAAGGCAGCCAAAATGCAGCCCACATCCGGGAGAATATCAAGAGCAGGGGGTGGAGCAAGCCAGGCCTCAAACCACAAGAATCTCCAGCCCAAAAGGCAGCCAAAATGCAGCCCACCTCCGGGAGAATCTCAAGAGCAGGGGGTGGAGCAAGCCAGGCCTCAAACCTCGAGAAGCTCCAGCCCAAAAGGCAGCCAAAATGCAGTAAACATCCGGGAGAATCTCAGGAGCAGGGGGTGGAGCAAGCCAGACCTCAAACCACAAGAAGCTCCAGCCCAAAAGGCAGCCAAAATGCAGCCCACCTCCGGGAGAATCTCAAGAGCAGGGGGTGGAGCAAGCCAGGCCTCAAACCATGAGAAGCTCCAGCCCAAAAGGCAGCCAAAATGCAGTCCACATCCGGGAGAATCTCAGGAGCAGGGGGTGGAGCAAGCCAGGCCTCAAACCACGAGAAGCTCCAGCCCAAAAGGCAGCCAAAATGCAGCCCACATACGGGAGAATATCAATGGCGGAGTTTGTAGCAAGCCAGGCCTGAAACCACGAGAATCTCCAGCCCAAAGGCAGCCAAAATGCAGCCCACATCCGGGAGAATCTCAAGAGCAGGGGGTGGAGCAAGCCAGGCCTCAAACCACAAGAATCTCCAGCCCAAAAGGCAGCCAAAATGCAGCCCACCTCCGGGAGAATCTCAAGAGCAGGGGGTGGAGCAAGCCAGGCCTCAAACCTCGAGAAGCTCCAGCCCAAAAGGCAGCCAAAATGCAGTAAACATCCGGGAGAATCTCAGGAGCAGGGGGTGGAGCAAGCCAGACCTCAAACCACAAGAAGCTCCAGCCCAAAAGGCAGCCAAAATGCAGCCCACCTCCGGGAGAATCTCAAGAGCAGGGGGTGGAGCAAGCCAGGCCTCAAACCATGAGAAGCTCCAGCCCAAAAGGCAGCCAAAATGCAGTCCACATCCGGGAGAATCTCAGGAGCAGGGGGTGGAGCAAGCCAGGCCTCAAACCACGAGAAGCTCCAGCCCAAAAGGCAGCCAAAATGCAGCCCACATACGGGAGAATATCAATGGCGGAGTTTGTAGCAAGCCAGGCCTGAAACCACGAGAATCTCCAGCCCAAAGGCAGCCAAAATGCAGCCCACATCCGGGAGAATCTCAAGAGCAGGGGGTGGAGCAACCAGGCCTCAAACCACGAGAAGCTCCAGCCCTAAAGGCAGCCAAAATGCAGCCCACATACGGGAGAATATCAATGGCAGAGTTTGTAGCAAGCCAGGCCTCAAACCACGAGAAGCTCCAGCCCAAAAGGCAGCCAAAATGCAGCCCACATCCGGGAGAATATCAATGGCAGAGTATGTAGCAAGCCAGGCCTCAAACCACGAGAAGCTCCAGCCCAAAAGGCAGCCAAAATGCAGCCCACATCCGGGAGAATCTCAAGAGCAGGGGGTGGAGCAAGCCAGGCCTCAAACCACGAGAAGCTCCAGCCCAAAAGGCAGCCAAAATGCAGCCCACATCCGGGAGAATCTCAGGAGCAGGGGGTGGAGCAAGCCAGGCCTCAAACCACGAGAAGCTCCAGCCCAAAATGCAGCCAAAATGCAGAACAAATCTGGGAGAATCTCAAGAGCAGGGGGTGGAGCAAGCAAGGCCTCAAACCACGAGAAGCTCCATCCCAAAAGGCAGCCAAAATGCAGCCCACATCCAGGAGAATATAAAGAGCAGGGGGTGGAGCAAGCCAGGCCTCAAACCACGAGAAGCTCCAGCCCAAAAGGCAGCCAAAATGCAGTCCACATCCGGAAGAATCTCAAGAGCAGGGGGTGGAGCAAGCCATGCCTCAAACCATGAGAAGCTCCATCCCAAAAGGCAGCCAAAATGCAGAACAAATCTGGGAGAATATGAAGAGCAGGGGTTGGAGCAAGCCAGGCCTCAAACCACGAGAAGCTCCAGCCCAAAAGGCAGCCAAAATGCAGCCCACATCCGGGAGAATATCAATGGCAGAGTTTGTAGCAAGCCAGGCCTCAAACCACGAGAAGCTGCAGCCCAAAAGGCAGCCAAAATGCAGCCCACATCCGGGAGAATATCAATGGCAGAGTTTGTAGCAAGCCAGGCCTCAAACCACGAGAAGCTCCAGCCCAAAAGGCAGCCAAAATGCAGAACAAATCTGGGAGAATCTCAAGAGCAGGCTGTAGAGTAAGCCAGGCCTCAAACCACGAGAAGCTCCAGCCCAAAAGGCAGCCAAAATGCAGCCCACATCCGGGAGAATCTCAAGAGCAGGGGGTGGAGCAAGCCAGGCCTCAAACCACGAGAAGCTCCAGCCCAAAATGCAGCCAAAATGCAGCCCACATCCGGGAGAATCTCAAGAGCAGGGGGTGGAGCAAGCCAGGCCTCAAACCACGAGAAGCTCCAGCCCAAAAAGCAGCCAAAATGCAGCCCACATCTGGGAGAATCTCAAGAGCAGGGGGTGAAGCAAGCCAGGCCTCAAACCATGAGAAGCTCCAGCCCAAAAGGCAGCCAAAATGCAGAACAAATCTGGGAGAATATGAAGACCAGGGTGTGGAGTAAGCCAGGCCTCAAACCACGAGAAGCTCCAGCCCAAAAGGCAGCCAAAATACAGCCCACATCCAGGAGAATCTCAAGAGTAGGGGGTGGAGCAAGCCAGGCCTCAAACCACGAGAAGCTCCAGCCCAAAAGGCAGCCAAAATGCAGGCCACATACGGGAGAATCTCAAGAGCAGGGGGTGGAGCAAGCCAGGCCTCAAACCACGAGAAGCTCCAGCCCAAAAGGCAGCCAAAATGCAGCCCACATCCGGGACAATTTCAAGAGCAGGGGTTGGAGAAAGCCAGGCCTCAAACCACGAGAAGCTCCAGCCCAAAAGGCAGCCAAAATGCAGCCCACCTCCGGGAGAATCTCAAGAGAAGGGGGTGGAGCAATCCAGGCCTCAGACCACGAGAAGCTCCAGCCCAAAAGGCAGCCAAAATCCAGCCCACATCCGGGAGAATCTCAAGAGCAGGGGGTGGAGCAAGCCAGGCCTCAAACCACGAGAAGCTCCAGCCCAAAAGGCAGCCAAAATGCAGCCCACATCCGGGAGAATATCAAGAGCAGGGGGTGGAGCAAGCCAGGCCTCAAACCACGAGAAGCTCCAGCCCAAAAGGCAGCCAAAATGCAGCCCACATCCGGGAGAATCTCAAGAGCAGGGGGTGGAGCAAGAAAGGCCTCAAACCACGAGAAGCTCCAGCCCAAAAGGCAGCCAAAATGCAGAACAAATCTGGGAGAATATGAAGAGCAGGGGGTGGAGTAAGCCAGGCCTCAAACCACGAGAAGCTCCAGCCCAAAAGGCAGCCAAATACAGCCCACATCCGGGAGAATCTCAAGAGCAGGGGGTGGAGCAAGCCAGGCCTCAAACCACGAGAAGCTCCAGCCCAAAAGGCAGCCAAAATGCAGCCCACATCCGGGAGAATCTCAAGAGCAGGGGTTGGAGCAAGCCAGGCCTCAAACCACGAGAAGCTCCAGCCCAAAAGGCAGCCAAAATGCAGCCCACCTCCGGGAGAATCTCAAGAGCAGGGGGTGGAGCAAGCCAGGCCTGAAACCACGAGAAGCTCCAGCCCAAAAGGCAGCCAAAATGCAGCCCACATCCGGGAGAATATCAAGAGCAGGGGGTGGAGCAAGCCAGGCCTCAAACCACGAGAAGCTCCAGCCCAAAAGGCAGCCAAAATGCAGCCCACCTCCGGGAGAATCTCAAGAGCAGGGGGTGGAGCAAGCCAGGCCTCAAACCACGAGAAGCTCCAGCCCAAAAGGCAGCCAAAATCCAGCCCACCTCCGGGAGAATCTCAAGAGCAGGGGGTGGAGCAAGCCAGGCCTCAAACCACGAGAAGCTCCAGCCCAAAAGGCAGCCAAAATGCAGCCCACATCCGGGAGAATCTCAAGAGCAGGGGGTGGAGCAAGCCAGGCCTCAAACCATGAGAAGCTCCAGCCCAAAAGGCAGCCAAAATGCAGAACAAATCTTGGAGAATATGAAGAGCAGGGTGTGGAGTAAGCCAGGCCTCAAACCACGAGAAGCTCCAGCCCAAAAGGCAGCCAAAATACAGCACACATCCGAGAGAATCTCAAGAGCAGGGAGTGGAGCAAGCCAGGCCTCAAACCACGAGAAGCTCCAGCCCAAAAGGCAGCCAAAATGCAGCCCACATCCGGGAGAATCTCAAGAGCAGGGGGTGGAGCAAGCCAGGCCTCAAACCACGAGAAGCTCCAGCCCAAAAGGCAGCCAAAATGCAGCCCACATCCGGGAGAATCTCAAGAGCAGGGGGTGGAGCAAGCCAGGCCTCAAACCACGAGAAGCTCCAGCCCAAAAGGCAGCCAAAATGCAGACCACCTCCGGGAGAATCTCAAGAGCAGGGGGTGGAGCAAGCCAGGCCTCAAACCACGAGAAGGTCCAGCCCAAAAGGCAGCCAAAATGCAGCCCACATCCGGGACAATTTCAAGAGCAGGGGTTGGAGCAAGCCAGGCCTCAAACCACGAGAAGCTCCAGCCCAAAATTCAGCCAAAATGCAGCCCACCTCCGGGAGAATCTCAAGAGCAGGGGGTGGAGCAAGCCAGGCCTCAGACCACGAGAAGCTCCAGCCCAAAAGGCAGCCAAAATGCAGCCCACCTCCGGGAGAATCTCAAGAGCAGGGGGTGGAGCAAGCCAGGCCTCAAACCACGAGAAGCTCCAGCCCAAAAGGCAGCCAAAATCCAGCCCACCTCCGGGAGAATCTCAAGAGCAGGGGGTGGAGCAAGCCAGGCCTCAAACCACGAGAAGCTCCAGCCCAAAAGGCAGCCAAAATGCAGCCCACATCCGGGAGAATCTCAAGAGCAGGGGGTGGAGCAAGCCAGGCCTCAAACCATGAGAAGCTCCAGCCCAAAAGGCAGCCAAAATGCAGAACAAATCTGGGAGAATATGAAGAGCAGGGTGTGGAGTAAGCCAGGCCTCAAACCACGAGAAGCTCCAGCCCAAAAGGCAGCCAAAATACAGCACACATCCGAGAGAATCTCAAGAGCAGGGAGTGGAGCAAGCCAGGCCTCAAACCACGAGAAGCTCCAGCCCAAAAGGCAGCCAAAATGCAGCCCACATCCGGGAGAATATCAAGAGCAGGGTGTGGAGCAAGCCAGGCCTCAAACCACGAGAAGCTCCAGCCCAAAAGGCAGCCAAATGCAGCCCACATCCGGGAGAATCTCAAGAGCAGGGGGTGGAGCAAGCCAGGCCTCAAACCACGAGAAGCTCCAGCCCAAAAGGCAGCCAAAATCCAGCCCACATCCAGGAGAATATCAATGGCAGAGTTTGTAGCAAGCCAGGCCTCAAACCACGAGAAGCTCCAGCCCAAAAGGCAGCCAAAATACAGCCCAAATCCAGGAGAATCTCAAGAGCAGGGGGTGGAGCAAGCCAGGCCTCAAACCACGAGAAGCTCCAGCCCAAAAGGCAGCAAAAATGCAGCCCACATCCGGGAGAATCTCAAGAGCAGGGGGTGGAGCAAGCCAGGCCTCAAACCATGAGAAGCTCCAGCCCAAAAGGCAGCCAAAATGCAGCCCACATCCGGGAGAATCTCAAGAGCAGGGGGTGGAGCAAGCCAGGCCTCAAACCATGAGAAGCTCCAGCCCAAAAGGCAGCCAAAATGCAGCCCAAATCCGGGAGAATCTCAAGAGCAGGGGGTGGAGCAAGCCAGGCCTCAAACCACGAGAAGCTCCAGCCCAAAAGGCAGCCAAAATGCAGACCACATCCGGGAGAATCTCAAGAGCAGGGGGTGGAGCAAGCCAGGCCTCAAACCACGAGAAGCTCCAGCCCAAAAGGCAGCCAAAATGCAGCCCACCTCCGGGAGAATTTCAAGAGCAGGGGGTGGAGCAAGCCAGGCCTCAAACCACGAGAAGCTCCAGCCCAAAAGGCAGCCAAAATGCAGCCCACATCCGGGAGAATCTCAAGAGCAGGGGGTGGAGCAAGCCAGGCCTCAAACCATGAGAAGCTCCAGCCCAAAAGGCAGCCAAAATGCAGAACAAATCTGGGAGAATATGAAGAGCAGGTTGTGGAGTAAGCCAGGCCTCAAACCACGAGAAGCTCCAGCCCAAAAGGCAGCCAAAATACAGCCCACATCCGGGAGAATCTCAAGAGCAGGGGGTGGAGCAAGCCAGGCCTCAAACCACGAGAAGCTCCAGCCCAAAAGGCAGCCAAAATGCAGCCCACATCCGGGAGAATCTCAAGAGCAGGGGGTGGAGCAAGCCAGGCCTCAAACCACGAGAAGCTCCAGCCCAAAAGGCAGCCAAAATGCAGACCACCTCCGGGAGAATCTCAAGAGCAGGGGGTGGAGCAAGCCAGGCCTCAAACCACGAGAAGCTCCAGCCCAAAAGGCAGCCAAAATGCAGCCCACATCCGGGACAATTTCAAGAGCAGGGGTTGGAGCAAGCCAGGCCTCAAACCACGAGAAGCTCCAGCCCAAAATTCAGCCAAAATGCAGCCCACCTCCGGGAGAATCTCAAGAGCAGGGGGTGGAGCAAACCAGGCCTCAAATAACGAGAAGCTCCAGCCCAAAAGGCAGCCAAAATGCAGCCCACCTGCGGGAGAATCTCAAGAGCAGGGGGTGGAGCAAGCCAGGCCTCAAACCACGAGAAGCTCCAGCCGAAAAGGCAGCCAAAATGCAGCCCACATCCGGGAGAATCTCAAGAGCAGGGGGTGGAGCAAGCCAGGCCTCAAACCACGAGAAGCTCCAGCCCAAAAGGCAGCCAAAATCCAGCCCACCTCCGGGAGAATCTCAAGAGCAGGGGGTGGAGCAAGCCAGGCCTCAAACCATGAGAAGCTCCAGCCCAAATGGCAGCCAAAATGCAGCCCACATCCGGGAGAATATCAAGAGCAGGGTGTGGAGCAAGCCAGGCCTCAAACCACGAGAAGCTCCAGCCCAAAAGGCAGCCAAATGCAGCCCACATCCGGGAGAATCTCAAGAGCAGGGGGTGGAGCAAGCCAGGCCTCAAACCACGAGAAGCTCCAGCCCAAAAGGCAGCCAAAATCCAGCCCACATCCAGGAGAATATGAATGGCAGAGTTTGTAGCAAGCCAGGCCTCAAACCACGAGAAGCTCCAGCCCAAAAGGCAGCCAAAATCCAGCCCAAATCCAGGAGAATCTCAAGAGCAGGGGGTGGAGCAAGCCAGGCCTCAAACCACGAGAAGCTCCAGCCCAAAAGGCAGCCAAAATGCAGCCCACATCCGGGAGAATCTCAAGAGCAGGGGGTGGAGCAAGCCAGGCCTCAAACCACGAGAAGCTCCAGCCCAAAAGGCAGCCAAAATGCAGCCCACATCCAGGAGAATCTCAAGAGAAGGGGGTGGAGCAATCCAGGCCTCAAACCTCGAGAAGCTCCAGCCCAAAAGGCAGCCAAAATGCAGCCCACCTCCGGGAGAATCTCAAGAGCAGGGGGTGGAGCAAGCCAGGCCTCAAACCACGAGAAGCTCCAGCCCAAAAGGCAGCCAAAATGCAGCCCACATCCGGGAGATTCTCAAGAGCAGGGGGTGGAGCAAGCCAGGCCTCAAACCACGCGAAGCTCCAGCCCTAAAGGCAGCCAAAATGCAGTCCACATCCGGGAGAATCTCAAGAGCAGGCTGTGGAGTAAGCCAGGCCTCAAACCACGAGAAGCTCCAGCCCAAAAGGCAGCCAAAATGCAGTCCACATCCGGGAGAATCTCAGGAGCAGGGGGTGGAGCAAGCCACACCTCAAACCACGAGAAGCTCCAGCCCAAAATGCAGCCAAAATGCAGCCCACATCCGGGAGAATCTCAAGAGCAGGGGGTGGAGCAAGCCAGGCCTCAAACCACGAGAAGGTCCAGCCCAAAAGGCAGCCAAAATGCAGCCCACCTCCGGGAGAATCTCAATGGCAGAGTTTGTAGCAAGCCAGGCCTCAAACCACGAGAAGCTCCATCCCAAAATTCAGCCAAAATGCAGAACAAATCTGGGAGAATATGAAGAGCAGGCTGTGGGGTAAGCCAGGCCTCAAACCACGAGAAGCTCCAGCCCAAAATGCAGCCAAAATTCAGCCCACCTCTGGGAGAATATCAAGAGCAGGGGGTGGATCAAGCCAGGCCTCAAACCACGAGAAGCTCCAGCCCAAAAGGCAGCCAAAATGCAGAACAAATCTGGGAGAATCTCAAGAGCAGGCTGTGGAGTAAGCCAGGCCTCAAACCACGAGAAGCTCCAGCCCAAAAGGCAGCCAAAATGCAGTCCACATCCGGGAGAATCTCAGGAGCAGGGGGTGGAGCAAGCCATGCCTCAAACCATGAGAATCTCCAGCCCAAAAGGCAGCCAAAATGCAGCCCACATCCGGGAGAATCTCAAGAGCAGGGGGTGGAGCAAGCCAGGCCTCAAACCACGAGAAGCTCCAGCCCAAAAGGCAGCCAAAATGCAGCCCACATCCGGGAGAATCTCAAGAGCAGGGGGTGGAGCAAGCCAGGCCTCAAACCACGAGAAGCTCCAGCCCAAAAGGCAGCCAAAATGCAGACCACCTCCGGGAGAATCTCAAGAGCAGGGGGTGGAGCAAGCCAGGCCTCAAACCACGAGAAGCTCCAGCCCAAAAAGCAGCCAAAATGCAGCCCACATCCGGGACAATTTCAAGAGCAGGGGGTGGAGCAAGCCAGGCCTCAAACCACGAGAAGCTCCAGCCCAAAATTCAGCCAAAATGCAGCCCACCTCCGGGAGAATCTCAAGAGCAGGGGGTGGAGCAAGCCATGCCTCAGACCACGAGAAGCTCCAGCCCAAAAGGCAGCCAAAATGCAGCCCACATCCGGGAGAATCTCAAGAGCAGGGGGTGGAGCAAGCCAGGCCTCAAACCACGAGAAGCTCCAGCCCAAAAGGCAGCCAAAATGCAGCCCACATCCGGGAGAATCTCAAGAGCAGGGGGTGGAGCAAGCCAGGCCTCAAACCACGAGAAGCTCCAGCCCAAAAGGCAGCCAAAATGCAGCCCACATCCGGGAGAATCTCAAGAGCAGGGGGTGGGGGAAGCCAGGCCTCAAACCACGAGAAGCTCCAGCCCAAAAGGCAGCCAAAATCCAGCCCAAATCCGGGAGAATCTCAAGAGCAGGGGGTGGAGCAAGCCAGGCCTCAAACCACGAGAAGCTCCAGCCCAAAAGGCAGCCAAAATGCAGACCACATCCGGGAGAATCTCAAGAGCAGGGGGTGGAGCAAGCCAGGCCTCAAACCACGAGAAGCTCCAGCCCAAAAGGCAGCCAAAATGCAGCCCACCTCCGGGAGAATCTCAAGAGCAGGGGGTGGAGCAAGCCAGGCCTCAAACCACGAGAAGCTCCAGCCCAAAAGGCAGCCAAAATGCAGCCCACCTCCGGGAGAATTTCAAGAGCAGGGGGTGGAGCAAGCCAGGCCTCAAACCACGAGAAGCTCCAGCCCAAAAGGCAGCCAAAATGCAGCCCACCTCCGGGAGAATCTCAAGAGCAGGGGGTGGAGCAAGCCAGGCCTCAAACCATGAGAAGCTCCAGCCCAAAAGGCAGCCAAAATGCAGAACAAATCTGGGAGAATATGAAGAGCAGGGTGTGGAGTAAGCCAGGCCTCAAACCACGAGAAGCTCCAGCCCAAAAGGCAGCCAAAATACAGCACACATCCGGGAGAATCTCAAGAGCAGGGGGTGGAGCAAGCCAGGCCTCAAACCACGAGAAGCTCCAGCCCAAAAGGCAGCCAAAATGCAGCCCACATCCGGGAGAATCTCAAGAGCAGGGGGTGGAGCAAGCCAGGCCTCAAACCACGAGAAGCTCCAGCCCAAAATGCAGCCAAAATTCAGCCCACCTGCGGGAGAATCTCAAGAGCAGGGGGTGGAGCAAGCCAGGCCTCAAACCACGAGAAGCTCCAGCCCAAAAGGCAGCCAAAATGCAGCCCACCTACGGGAGAATCTCAAGAGCAGGGGTTGGAGCAAGCCAGGCCTCAAACCACGAGAAGCTCCAGCCCAAAATTCAGCCAAAATGCAGCCCACCTCCGGGAGAATCTCAAGAGCAGGGGGTGGAGCAAGCCAGGCCTCAGACCACGAGAAGCTCCAGCCCAAAAGGCAGCCAAAATGCAGCCCACATCCGGGAGAATATCAAGAGCAGGGGGTGGAGCAAGCCAGGCCTCAAACCACGAGAAGCTCCAGCCCTAAAGGCAGCCAAAATGCAGCCCACATCCGGGAGAATCTCAAGAGCAGGGGGTGGAGCAAGCCAGGCCTCAAACCACGAGAAGCTCCAGCCCAAAAGGCAGCCAAAATCCAGCCCACCTCCGGGAGAATCTCAAGAGCAGGGGGTGGAGCAAGCCAGGCCTCAAACCACGAGAAGCTCCAGCCCAAAAGGCAGCCAAAATGCAGCCCACCTCCGGGAGAATCTCAAGAGCAGGGGGTGGAGCAAGCCAGGCCTCAAACCACGAGAAGCTCCAGCCCAAAAGGCAGCCAAAATGCAGCCCACATCCGGGAGAATCTCAAGAGCAGGGGGTGGAGCAAGCCAGGCCTCAAACCATGAGAAGCTCCAGCCCAAAAAGCAGCCAAAATGCAGAACAAATCTGGGAGAATATGAAGAGCAGGTTGTGGAGTAAGCCAGGCCTCAAACCACGAGAAGCTCTAGCCCAAAAGGCAGCCAAAATACAGCACACATCCGGGAGAATCTCAAGAGCAGGGGGTGGAGCAAGCCAGGCCTCAAACCACGAGAAGCTCCAGCCCAAAAGGCAGCCAAAATGCAGCCCACATCCGGGAGAATCTCAAGAGCAGGGGGTGGAGCAAGCCAGGCCTCAAACCACGAGAAGCTCCAGCCCAAAAGGCAGCCAAAATGCAGCCCACATCCGGGACAATTTCAAGAGCAGGGGTTGGAGCAAGCCAGGCCTCAAACCACGAGAAGCTCCAGCCCAAAATTCAGCCAAAATGCAGCCCACCTCCGGGAGAATCTCAAGAGCAGGGGGTGGAGCAAGCCAGGCCTCAGACCACGAGAAGCTCCAGCCCAAAAGGCAGCCAAAATGCAGCCCACATCCAGGAGAATCTCAAGAGCAGAGGGTGGAGCAAGCCAGGCCTCAAACCACGAGAAGCTCCAGCCCAAAACGCAGCCAAAATGCAGCACACATCCGGGAGAATCTCAAGAGCAGGGGGTGGAGTAAGCCAGGCCTCAAACCACGAGAAGCTCCAGCCCAAAAGGCAGCCAAAATGCAGGCCACATCCAGGAGAATCTCAAGAGCAGTGTGTGGAGCAAACCAGGCCTCAAACCACGAGAAGCTCCAGCCCAAAAGGCAGCCAAAATGCAGCCCACCTCCGGGAGAATCTCATGAGCAGGGGGTGGAGCAAGCCAGGCCTCAGACCACGAGAAGCTCCAGCCCAAAAGGCAGCCAAAATGCAGCCCACATCCAGGAGAATCTCAAGAGCAGAGGGTGGAGCAAGCCAGGCCTCAAACCACGAGAAGCTCCAGCCCAAAAGGCAGCCAAAATGCAGCCCACATCCGGGAGAATCTCAAGAGCAGGGGGTGGAGCAAGCCAGGCCTCAAACCACGAGAAGCTCCAGCCCAAAAGGCAGCCAAAATGCAGACCACCTCCGGGAGAATCTCAAGAGCAGGGGGTGGAGCAAGCCAGGCCTCAAACCACGAGAAGCTCCAGCCCAAAAGGCAGCCAAAATGCAGCCCACATCCGGGACAATTTCAAGAGCAGGGGGTGGAGCAAGCCAGGCCTCAAACCACGAGAAGCTCCAGCCCAAAATTCAGCCAAAATGCAGCCCACCTCCGGGAGAATCTCAAGAGCAGGGGGTGGAGCAAGCCATGCCTCAGACCACGAGAAGCTCCAGCCCAAAAGGCAGCCAAAATGCAGCCCACATCCGGGAGAATCTCAAGAGCAGGGGGTGGAGCAAGCCAGGCCTCAAACCACGAGAAGCTCCAGCCCAAAAGGCAGCCAAAATGCAGCCCACATCCGGGAGAATCTCAAGAGCAGGGGGTGGAGCAAGCCAGGCCTCAAACCACGAGAAGCTCCAGCCCAAAAGGCAGCCAAAATGCAGCCCACATCCGGGAGAATCTCAAGAGCAGGGGGTGGGGGAAGCCAGGCCTCAAACCACGAGAAGCTCCAGCCCAAAAGGCAGCCAAAATCCAGCCCAAATCCGGGAGAATCTCAAGAGCAGGGGGTGGAGCAAGCCAGGCCTCAAACCACGAGAAGCTCCAGCCCAAAAGGCAGCCAAAATGCAGACCACATCCGGGAGAATCTCAAGAGCAGGGGGTGGAGCAAGCCAGGCCTCAAACCACGAGAAGCTCCAGCCCAAAAGGCAGCCAAAATGCAGCCCACCTCCGGGAGAATCTCAAGAGCAGGGGGTGGAGCAAGCCAGGCCTCAAACCACGAGAAGCTCCAGCCCAAAAGGCAGCCAAAATGCAGCCCACCTCCGGGAGAATTTCAAGAGCAGGGGGTGGAGCAAGCCAGGCCTCAAACCACGAGAAGCTCCAGCCCAAAAGGCAGCCAAAATGCAGCCCACCTCCGGGAGAATCTCAAGAGCAGGGGGTGGAGCAAGCCAGGCCTCAAACCATGAGAAGCTCCAGCCCAAAAGGCAGCCAAAATGCAGAACAAATCTGGGAGAATATGAAGAGCAGGGTGTGGAGTAAGCCAGGCCTCAAACCACGAGAAGCTCCAGCCCAAAAGGCAGCCAAAATACAGCACACATCCGGGAGAATCTCAAGAGCAGGGGGTGGAGCAAGCCAGGCCTCAAACCACGAGAAGCTCCAGCCCAAAAGGCAGCCAAAATGCAGCCCACATCCGGGAGAATCTCAAGAGCAGGGGGTGGAGCAAGCCAGGCCTCAAACCACGAGAAGCTCCAGCCCAAAAGGCAGCCAAAATGCAGCCCACATCCGGGAGAATCTCAAGAGCAGGGGGTGGAGCAAGCCAGGCCTCAAACCACGAGAAGCTCCAGCCCAAAAGGCAGCCAAAATGCAGACCATCTGCGGGAGAATCTCAAGAGCAGGGGGTGGAGCAAGCCAGGCCTCAAACCACGAGAAGCTCCAGCCCAAAAGGCAGCCAAAATGCAGCCCACATCCGGGACAATTTCAAGAGCAGGGGTTGGAGCAAGCCAGGCCTCAAACCACGAGAAGCTCCAGCCCAAAATTCAGCCAAAATGCAGCCCACATGTGGGAGAATCTCAAGAGCAGGGGGTGGAGCAAGCCAGGCCTCAGACCACGAGAAGCTCCAGCCCAAAAGGCAGCCAAAATGCAGCCCACATCCGGGAGAATATCAAGAGCAGGGGGTGGAGCAAGCCAGGCCTCAAACCACGAGAAGCTCCAGCCCAAAAGGCAGCCAAAATGCAGCCCACATCCGGGAGAATCTCAAGAGCAGGGGGTGGAGCAAGCCAGGCCTCAAACCACGAGAAGCTCCAGCCCAAAAGGCAGCCAAAATCCAGCCCACCTCCGGGAGAATCTCAAGAGCAGGGGGTGGAGCAAGCCAGGCCTCAAACCACGAGAAGCTCCAGCCCAAAAAGCAGCCAAAATGCAGAACAAATCTGGGAGAATATGAAGAGCAGGTTGTGGAGTAAGCCAGGCCTCAAACCACGAGAAGCTCTAGCCCAAAAGGCAGCCAAAATACAGCACACATCCGGGAGAATCTCAAGAGCAGGGGGTGGAGCAAGCCAGGCCTCAAACCACGAGAAGCTCCAGCCCAAAAGGCAGCCAAAATGCAGCCCACATCCGGGAGAATCTCAAGAGCAGGGGGTGGAGCAAGCCAGGCCTCAAACCACGAGAAGCTCCAGCCCAAAAGGCAGCCAAAATCCAGCCCACATCCAGGAGAATATCAATGGCAGAGTTTGTAGCAAGCCAGGCCTCAAACCACGAGAAGCTCCAGCCCAAAAGGCAGCCAAAATCCAGCCCAAATCCAGGAGAATCTCAAGAGCAGGGGGTGGAGCAAGCCAGGCCTCAAACCACGAGAAGCTCCAGCCCAAAAGGCAGCCAAAATGCAGCCCACATCCGGGAGAATCTCAAGAGCAGGGGGTGGAGCAAGCCAGGCGTCAAACCACGAGAAGCTCCAGCTCACAAGGCAGCCAAAATGCAGCGCACATCCGGGAGAATCTCAAGAGCAGGGGGTGGAGCAAGCCAGGCCTCAAACCACGAGAAGCTCCAGCCCAAAAGGCAGCCAAAATGCAGCCCACCTCCGGGAGAATCTCAAGAGCAGGGGGTGGAGCAAGCCAGGCCTCAAACCACGAGAAGCTCCAGCCCAAAAGGCAGCCAAAATGCAGCCCACCTCCGGGAGAATCTCAAGAGCAGGGGGTGGAGCAAGCCAGGCCTCAAACCACGAGAAGCTCCAGACCAAAAGGCAGCCAAAATGCAGCCCACCTACGGGAGAATCTCAAGAGCAGGGGGTGGAGCAAGCCAGGCCTCAAACCACGAGAAGCTCCAGCCCAAAAGGCAGCCAAAATCCAGCCCACCTGCAGAAGAATCTCAAGAGCAGGTGTTGGAGCAAGCCAGGCCTCAAACCATGAGAAGCTCCAGCCCAAATGCAGCCAAAATGCAGAACAAATCTGGGAGAATATGAAGAGCAGGGGGTGGAGTAAGCCAGGCCTCAAACCACGAGAAGCTCCAGCCCAAAAGGCAGCCAAAATGCAGCCCACCTCCGGGAGAATCTCAAGAGCAGGGGGTGGAGCAAGCCAGGCCTCAAACCACGAGAAGCTCCAGCCCAAAATGCAGCCAAAATGCAGCCCACATCCGGGAGATTCTCAAGAGCAGGGGGTGGAGCAAGCCAGGCCTCAAACCATGAGAAGCTCCAGCCCAAAAGGCAGCCAAAATCCAGCCTACCTCCGGGAGAATATCAATGGCAGAGTTTGTAGCAAGCCAGGCCTCAAACCACGAGAAGCTCCAGCCCAAAATGCAGCAAAATGCAGAACAAATCTGGGAGAAAATGAAGAGCAGGCTGTGGAGTAAGCCAGGCCTCAAACCACGAGAAGCTAAAGCCCAAAATGCAGCCAAAATTCAGCCCACCTCAGGGAGAATCTCAAGAGCAGGGGGTGGAGCAAGCCAGGCCTCAAACCACGAGAAGCTCCAGCCCAAAAGGCAGCCAAAATGCAGAACAAATCTGGGAGAATCTCAAGAGCAGGCTGTGGAGTAAGCCAGGCCTCAAACCACGAGAAGCTCCAGCCCAAAAGGCAGCCAAAATGCAGTCCACATCCGGGAGAATCTCAGGAGCAGGGGGTGGAGCAAGCCACACCTCAAACCACGAGAAGCTCCAGCCCAAAAGGCAGCCAAAATGCAGCCCACCTCCGGGAGAATCTCAAGAGCAGGGGGTGGAGCAAGCCAGGCCTCAAACCACGAGAAGGTCCAGCCCAAAAGGCAGCCAAAATGCAGCCCACCTCCGGGAGAATCTCAATGGCAGAGTTTGTAGCAAGCCAGGCCTCAAACCACGAGAAGCTCCAGCCCAAAATTCAGCCAAAATGCAGAACAAATCTGGGAGAATATGAAGAGCAGGCTGTGGAGTAAGCCAGGCCTCAAACCACGAGAAGCTCCAGCCCAAAATGCAGCCAAAATTCAGCCCACCTCCGGGAGAATCTCAAGAGCAGGGGGTGGAGCAAGCCAGGCCTCAAACCACGAGAAGCTCCAGCCCAAAAGGCAGCCAAAATGCAGCCCACATCCGGGAGAATCTCAAGAGCAGGGGGTGGAGCAAGCCAGGCCTCAAACCACGAGAAGCTCCAGCCCAAAAGGCAGCCAAAATGCAGCCCACATCCGGGAGAATCTCAAGAGCAGGGGGTGGAGCAAGCCAGGCCTCAAACCACGAGAAGCTCCAGACCAAAAGGCAGCCAAAATGCAGCCCACATCCGGGACAATTTCAAGAGCAGGGGTTGGAGCAAGCCAGGCCTCAAACCACGAGAAGCTCCAGCCCAAAATTCAGGCAAAATGCAGCCCACCTCCGGGAGAATCTCAAGAGCAGGGGGTGGAGCAAGCCAGGCCTCAGACCACGAGAAGCTCCAGCCCAAAAGGCAGCCAAAATGCAGCCCACATCCAGGAGAATCTCAAGAGCAGAGGGTGGAGCAAGCCAGGCCTCAAACCACGAGAAGCTCCAGCCCAAAAGGCAGCCAAAATGCAGCACACATCCGGGAGAATCTCAAGAGCAGGGGGTGGAGTAAGCCAGGCCTCAAACCACGAGAAGCTCCAGCCCAAAAGGCAGCCAAAATGCAGCCCACATCCAGGAGAATCTCAAGAGCAGTGTGTGGAGCAAACCAGGCCTCAAATAACGAGAAGCTCCAGCCCAAAATGCAGCCAAAATCCAGCCCACATCCAGGAGAATATCAATGGCAGAGTTTGTAGCAAGCCAGGCCTCAAACCACGAGAAGCTCCAGCCCAAAAGGCAGCCAAAATCCAGCCCAAATCCAGGAGAATATCAAGAGCAGGGGGTGGAGAAAGCCAGGCCTCAAACCACGAGAAGCTCCAGCCCAAAAGGCAGCCAAAATGCAGCCCACATCCGGGAGAATCTCAAGAGCAGGGGGTGGAGCAAGCCAGGCCTCAAACCACGAGAAGCTCCAGCCCACAAGGCAGCCAAAATACAGCGCACATCCGGGAGAATCTCAAGAGCAGGGGGTGGAGCAAGCCAGGCCTCAAACCACGAGAAGCTCCAGCCCAAAAGGCAGCCAAAATGCAGCCCACCTCCGGGAGAATCTCAAGAGCAGGGGTTGGAGCAAGCCAGGCCTCAAACCACGAGAAGCTCCAGCCCAAAAGGCAGCCAAAATGCAGCCCACCTCCGGGAGAATCTCAAGAGCAGGGGGTGGAGCAAGCCAGGCCTCAAACCACGAGAAGCTCCAGACCAAAAGGCAGCCAAAATGCAGCCCACCTACGGGAGAATCTCAAGAGCAGGGGGTGGAGCAAGCCAGGCCTCAAACCACGAGAAGCTCCAGCCCAAAAGGCAGCCAAAATGCAGCCCACATCCGGGAGAATCTCAAGAGCAGGGTGTGGAGCAAGCCAGGCCTCAAACCATGAGAAGCTCCAGCCCAAAAGGCAGCCAAAATGCAGAACAAATCTTGGAGAATATGAAGAGCAGGGTGTGGAGTAAGCCAGGCCTCAAACCACGAGAAGCTCCAGCCCAAAAGGCAGCCAAAATGCAGCCCACCTCCGGGAGAATCTCAAGAGCAGGGGGTGGAGCAAGCCAGGCCTCAAACCACGAGAAGCTCCAGCCCAAAAGGCAGCCAAAATGCAGCCCACATCCGGGAGATTCTCAAGAGCAGGGGGTGGAGCAAGCCAGGCCTCAAACCACGAGAAACTCCAGACCAAAAGGCAGCCAAAATGCAGCCCACATCTGGGAGAATCTCAAGAGCAGGGGGTGGAGCAAGCCAGGCCTCAAACCACGAGAAGCTCCAGCCCAAAATTCAGGCAAAATGCAGCCCACCTCCGGGAGAATCTCAAGAGCAGGGGGTGGAGCAAGCCAGGCCTCAGACCACGAGAAGCTCCAGCCCAAAAGGCAGCCAAAATGCAGCCCACATCCAGGAGAATCTCAAGAGCAGAGGGTGGAGCAAGCCAGGCCTCAAACCACGAGAAGCTCCAGCCCAAAAGGCAGCCAAAATGCAGCACACATCCGGGAGAATCTCAAGAGCAGGGGGTGGAGTAAGCCAGGCCTCAAACCACGAGAAGCTCCAGCCCAAAAGGCAGCCAAAATGCAGCCCACATCCAGGAGAATCTCAAGAGCAGTGTGTGGAGCAAACCAGGCCTCAAATAACGAGAAGCTCCAGCCCAAAAGGCAGCCAAAATGCAGCCCACATCCGGGAGAATCTCAAGAGCAGGGGGTGGAGCAAGCCAGGCCTCAAACCACGAGAAGCTCCAGCCCAAAAGGCAGCCAAAATACAGCCCACATCCGGGAGAATATCAAGAGCAGGGGGTGGAGCAAGCCAGGCCTCAAACCACGAGAAGCTCCAGCCGAAAAGGCAGCCAAAATGCAGCCCACATCCGGGAGAATCTCAAGAGCAGGGTGTGGAGTAAGCCAGGCCTCAAACCATGAGAAGCTCCAGCCCAAATGGCAGCCAAAATGCAGCCCACATCCGGGAGAATCTCAAGAGCAGGGGTTGGAGCAAGCCAGGCCTCAAACCACGAGAAGCTCCAGCCCAAAATGCAGCCAAAATGCAGACCACATCCGGGAGAATCTCAAGAGCAGGGGGTGGAGCAAGCCAGGCCTCAAACCACGAGAAGCTCCAGCCCAAAAGGCAGCCAAAATCCAGCCCACATCCAGGAGAATATCAATGGCAGAGTTTGTAGCAAGCCAGGCCTCAAACCACGAGAAGCTCCAGCCCAAAAGGCAGCCAAAATGCAGCCCACCTCCGGGAGAATCTCAAGAGCAGGGGGTGGAGCAAGCCAGGCCTCAAACCACGAGAAGCTCCAGACCAAAAGGCAGCCAAAATGCAGCCCACCTACGGGAGAATCTCAAGAGCAGGGGGTGGAGCAAGCCAGGCCTCAAACCACGAGAAGCTCCAGCCCAAAAGGCAGCCAAAATGCAGCCCACATCCGGGAGAATCTCAAGAGCAGGGTGTGGAGCAAGCCAGGCCTCAAACCATGAGAAGCTCCAGCCCAAAAGGCAGCCAAAATGCAGCCCACATCCGGGAGAATCTCAAGAGCAGGGGGTGGAGCAAGCCAGGCCTCAAACCACGAGAAGCTCCAGCCCAAAAGGCAGCCAAAATGCAGCCCACCTCCGGGAGAATCTAAATGGCAGAGTTTGTAGCAAGCCAGGCCTCAAACCACGAGAAGCTCCAGCCCAAAATGCAGCCAAAATTCAGCCCACCTCCGGGAGAATATCAAGAGCAGGGGGTGGAGCAAGCCAGGCCTCAAACCACGAGAAGCTCCAGCCCAAAAGGCAGCCAAAATGCAGAACAAATCTGGGAGAATCTCAAGAGTAGGCTGTGGAGTAAGCCAGGCCTCAAACCACGAGAAGCTCCAGCCCAAAAGGCAGCCAAAATGCAGTCCACATCCGGGAGAATCTCAAGAGCAGGGGGTGGAGCAAGCCAGGCCTCAAACCACGAGAAGCTCCAGCCCAAAAGGCAGCCAAAATGCAGCCCACATCCGGGAGAATCTTAAGAGCAGGGGGTGGAGCAAGCCATGCCTCAAACCATGAGAATCTCCAGCCCAAAAGGCAGCCAAAATGCAGCCCACATCCGGGAGAATCTCAAGAGCAGGGGGTGGAGCAAGCCAGGCCTCAAACCACGAGAAGCTCCAGCCCAAAAGGCAGCCAAAATACAGCCCACATCCGGGAGAATCTCAAGAGCAGGGGGTGGAGCAAGCCAGGCCTCAAACCACGAGAAGCTCCAGCCCAAAAGGCAGCCAAAATGCAGCCCACATCCGGGAGAATATCAATGGCAGAGTTTGTATCAAGCCATGCCTCAAACCATGAGAAGCTCCAGCCCAAAAGGCAGCCAAAATGCAGAACAAATCTGGGAGAATATGAAGACCAGGGTGTGGAGTAAGCGAGGCCTCAAACCACAAGAAGCTCCAGCCCAAAAGGCAGCCAAAATGCAGCGCACATCCGGGAGATTCTCAAGAGCAGGGGGTGGAGCAAGCCAGGCCTCAAACCACGAGAAGCTCCAGCCCAAAATGCAGCCAAAATGCAGCCCACCTCCGGGAGAATCTCAAGAGCAGGGGGTGGAGCAAGCCAGGCCTCAAACCACGAGAAGCTCCAGCCCAAAAGGCAGCCAAAATGCAGCCCACATCCGGGAGAATCTCAAGAGCAGGGGGTGGAGCAAGCCAGGCCTCAAACCACGAGAAGCTCCAGCCCAAAAGGCAGCCAAAATGCAGCCCACCTACGGGAGAATCTCAAGAGCAGGGGTTGGAGCAAGCCAGGCCTCAAACCTAGAGAAGCTCCAGCCCAAAAGGCAGCCAAAATACAGCCCACATCCAGGAGAATCTCAAGAGCAGGGGGTGGAGCAAGCCAGGCCTCAAACCACGAGAAGCTCCAGCCCAAAAGGCAGCCAAAATGCAGCCCACCTCCGGGAGAATCTCAAGAGAAGGGGGTGGAGCAAGCCAGGCCTCAGACCACGAGAAGCTCCAGCCCAAAAGGCAGCAAAAATGCAGCCCACATCTGGGAGAATCTCAAGAGCAGGGGGTGGAGCAAGCCAGGCCTCAAACCACGAGAAGCTCCAGCCCAAAAGGCAGCCAAAATGCAGCCCACCTCCGGGAGAATCTCAAGAGCAGGGGGTGGAGCAAGCCAGGCCTCAAACCATGAGAAGCTCCAGCCCAAAAGGCAGCCAAAATCCAGCCTACCTCCGGGAGAATATCAATGGCAGAGTTTGTAGCAAGCCAGACCTGAAACCACGAGAAGCTCCAGCCCAAAATGCAGCCAAAATGCAGAACAAGTCTGGGAGAAAATGAAGAGAAGGCTGTGGAGTAAGCCAGGCCTCAAACCACGAGAAGCTCCAGCCCAAAATGCAGCCAAAATTCAGCCCACCTCCGGGAGAATCTCAAGAGCAGGGGGTGGAGCAAGCCAGGCCTCAAACCACGAGAAGCTCCAGCCCAAAAGGCAGCCAAAATGCAGTCCACATCCGGGAGAATCTCAGGAGCAGGGGGTGGAGCAAGCCACACCTCAAACCACGAGAAGCTCCAGCCCAAAAGGCAGCCAAAATGCAGCCCACATCCGGGAGAATCTCAAGAGCAGGGGGTGGAGCAAGCCAGGCCTCAAACCACGAGAAGGTCCAGCCCAAAAGGCAGCCAAAATGCAGCCCACCTCCGGGAGAATCTCAAGAGCAGGGGCTGGAGCAAGCCAGGCCTCAAACCATGAGAAGCTCCAGCCCAAAAGGCAGCCAAAATCCAGCCCACCTCCGGGAGAATATCAATGGCAGAGTTTGTAGCAAGCCAGGCCTCAAACCACGAGAAGCTCCAGCCCAAAATTCAGCCAAAATGCAGAACAAATCTGGGAGAATATGAAGAGCAGGCTGTGGAGTAAGCCAGGCCTCAAACCACGAGAAGCTCCAGCCCAAAATGCAGCCAAAATTCAGCCCACCTCCGGGAGAATCTCAAGAGCAGGGGGTGGAGCAAGCCAGGCCTCAAACCACGAGAAGCTCCAGCCCAAAAGGCAGCCAAAATGCAGAACAAATCTGGGAGAATCTCAAGAGCAGGCTGTGGAGTAAGCCAGGCCTCAAACCACGAGAAGCTCCAGCCCAAAAGGCAGCCAAAATGCAGTCCACATCCGGGAGAATCTCAGGAGCAGGGGGTGGAGCAAGCCAGGCCTCAAACCACGAGAAGCTCCAGCCCAAAAGGCAGCCAAAATGCAGCCCACATCCGGGAGAATCTCAAGAGCAGGGGGTGGAGCAAGCCATGCCTCAAACCACGAGAATCTCCAGCCCAAAAGGCAGCCAAAATCCAGCCCACATCCGGGAGAATCTCAAGAGCAGGGGGTGGAGCAAGCCAGGCCTCAAACCACGAGAAGCTCCAGCCCAAAAGGCAGCCAAAATACAGCCCACATCCGGGAGAATCTCAAGAGCAGGGGGTGGAGCAAGCCAGGCCTCAAACCACGAGAAGTTCCAGCCCAAAAGGCAGCCAAAATGCAGCCCACATCCGGGAGAATATCAATGGCAGAGTTTGTATCAAGCCACGCCTCAAACCATGAGAAGCTCCAGCCCAAAAGGCAGCCAAAATGCAGAACAAATCTGGGAGAATATGAAGAGCAGGGTGTGGAGTAAGCCAGGCCTCAAACCACGAGAAGCTCCAGCCCAAAAGGCAGCCAAAATGCAGCCCACATCCAGGAGAATATAAAGAGCAGGGGGTGGAGCAAGCCAGGCCTCAAACCACGAGAATCTCCAGCCCAAAAAGCAGCCAAAATACAGCCCACATCGGGGAGAATCTCAGGAGCAGGGGGTGGAGCAAGCCACGCCTCAAACCACTAGAAGCTCCAGCCTTAAAGGCAGCCAAAATGCAGCCCACATCCGGGAGAATCTCAAGAGCAGGGTGTGGAGCAAGCCAGGCCTCAAACCATGAGAAGCTCCAGCCCAAAAGGCAGCCAAAATGCAGAACAAATCTGGGAGAATATGAAGACCAGGGTGTGGAGTAAGCGAGGCCTCAAACCACAAGAAGCTCCAGCCCAAAAGGCAGCCAAAATGCAGCGCACATCCGGGAGATTCTCAAGAGCAGGGGGTGGAGCAAGCCAGGCCTCAAACCACGAGAAGCTCCAGCCCAAAAGGCAGCCAAAATGCAGCCCACCTCCGGGAGAATCTCAAGAGCAGGGGGTGGAGCAAGCCAGGCCTGAAACCACGAGAAGCTCCAGCCCAAAAGGCAGCCAAAATGCAGCCCACATCCGGGAGAATCTCAAGAGCAGGGGGTGGAGCAAGCCAGGCCTCAAACCACGAGAAGCTCCAGCCCAAAAGGCAGCCAAAATGCAGCCCACCTACGGGAGAATCTCAAGAGCAGGGGTTGGAGCAAGCCAGGCCTCAAACCACGAGAAGCTCCAGCCCAAAAGGCAGCCAAAATACAGCCCACATCCAGGAGAATCTCAAGAGCAGGGGGTGGAGCAAGCCAGGCCTCAAACCACGAGAAGCTCCAGCCCAAAAGGCAGCCAAAATACAGCCCACATCCGGGAGAATCTCAAGAGCAGGGGGTGGAGCAAGCCAGGCCTCAAACCACGAGAAGCTCCAGCCCAAAAGGCAGCCAAAATGCAGCCCACATCCGGGAGAATATCAATGGCAGAGTTTGTATCAAGCCATGCCTCAAACCATGAGAAGCTCCAGCCCAAAAGGCAGCCAAAATGCAGCCCACATCCAGGAGAATATAAAGAGCATGGGGTGGAGCAAGCCAGGCCTCAAACCACGAGAATCTCCAGCCCAAAATGCAGCCAAAATGCAGCCCACCTCCGGGAGAATCTCAAGAGCAGGGGGTGGAGCAAGCCAGGCCTCAAACCACGAGAAGCTCCAGCCCAAAAGGCAGCCAAAATGCAGCCCACATCCGGGAGAATCTCAAGAGCAGGGGGTGGAGCAAGCCAGGCCTCAAACCATGAGAAGCTCCAGCCCAAAAGGCAGCCAAAATGCAGAACAAATCTGGGAGAATATGAAGACCAGGGTGTGGAGTAAGCGAGGCCTCAAACTACAAGAAGCTCCAGCCCAAAAGGCAGCCAAAATGCAGCCCACATCCGGGAGAATCTCAAGAGCAGGGGGTGGAGCAAGCCAGGCCTCAAACCATGAGAAGCTCCAGCCCAAAAGGCAGCCAAAATGCAGAACAAATCTGGGAGAATATGAAGACCAGGGTGTGGAGTAAGCGAGGCCTCAAACCACAAGAAGCTCCAGCCCAAAAGGCAGCCAAAATGCAGCGCACATCCGGGAGATTCTCAAGAGCAGGGGGTGGAGCAAGCCAGGCCTCAAACCACGAGAAGCTCCAGCCCAAAAGGCAGCCAAAATGCAGCCCACCTCCGGGAGAATCTCAAGAGCAGGGGGTGGAGCAAGCCAGGCCTCAAACCACGAGAAGCTCCAGCCCAAAAGGCAGCCAAAATGCAGCCCACATCCGGGAGAATCTCAAGAGCAGGGGGTGGAGCAAGCCAGGCCTGAAACCACGAGAAGCTCCAGCCCATAAGGCAGCCAAAATCCAGCCCACATCCGGGAGAATATCAATGGCAGAGTTTGTAGCAAGCCAGGCCTCAAACCACGAGAAGCTCCAGCCCAAAAGTCAGCCAAAATCCAGCCCAAATCCGGGAGAATCTCAAGAGCAGGGGGTGGAGCAAGCCAGGCCTCAAACCACGAGAAGCTCCAGCCCAAAAGGCAGCCAAAATGCAGCCCACATCCGGGAGAATCTCAAGAGCAGGGGGTGGAGCAAGCCAGGCCTCAAACCACGAGAAGCTCCAGACCAAAAGGCAGCCAAAATGCAGCCCACATCCGGGAGAATATCAAGAGCAGGGGGTGGAGCAAGCCAGGCCTCAAACCACGAGAAGCTCCAGCCCAAAAGGCAGCCAAAATGCAGCCCACCTCCGGGAGAATCTCAAGAGCAGGGGCTGGAGCAAGCCAGGCCTCAAACCATGAGAAGCTCCAGCCCAAAAGGCAGCCAAAATCCAGCCTACCTCCGGGAGAATATCAATGGCAGACTTTGTAGCAATCCAGGCCTCAAACCACGAGAAGCTCCAGCCCAAAATGCAGCCAAAATGCAGAACAAATCTGGGAGAAAATGAAGAGCAGGCTGTGGAGTAAGCCAGGCCTCAAACCACGAGAAGCTCCAGCCCAAAATGCAGCCAAAATTCAGCCCACCTCCGGGAGAATCTCAAGAGCAGGGGGTGGAGCAAGCCAGGCCTCAAACCACGAGAAGCTCCAGCCCAAAAGGCAGCCAAAATGCAGACCACATCCGGGAGAATCTCAAGAGCAGGCTGTGGAGTAAGCCAGGCCTCAAACCACGAGAAGCTCCAGCCCAAAAGGCAGCCAAAATGCAGTCCACATCCGGGAGAATCTCAGGAGCAGGGGGTGGAGCAAGCCAGGCCTCAAACCACGAGAAGCTCCAGACCAAAAGGCAGCCAAAATGCAGCCCACATCCGGGAGAATCTCAAGAGCAGGGGGTGGAGCAAGCCAGGCCTCAAACCACGAGAAGCTCCAGCCCAAAAGGCAGCCAAAATACAGCCCACATCCAGGAGAATCTCAAGAGCAGGGGGTGGAGCAAGCCAGGCCTCAAGCCACGAGAAGCTCCAGCCCATAAGGCAGCCAAAATGCAGCCCACCTCCGGGAGAATCTCAAGAGCAGGGGCTGGAGCAAGCCAGGCCTCAAACCACGAGAAGCTCCAGCCCAAAAGGCAGCCAAAATGCAGCCCACATCCGGGAGAATCTCAAGAGCAGGGGGTGGAGCAAGCCAGGCCTCAAACCACGAGAAGCTCCAGCCCAAAAGGCAGCCAAAATGCAGCCCACCTCCGGGAGAATCTCAAGAGCAGGGGGTGGAGCAAGCCAGGCCTCAAACCATGAGAAGCTCCAGCCCAAAAGGCAGCCAAAATGCAGCCTACCTCCGGGAGAATATCAATGGCAGAGTTTGTAGCAAGCCAGGCCTCAAACCACGAGAAGCTCCAGCCCAAAATTCAGCCAAAATGCAGAACAAATCTGGGAGAATATGAAGAGCAGGGTGTGGAGTAAGCCAGGCCTCAAACCACGAGAAGCTCCAGCCCAAAATGCAGCCAAAATTCAGCCCACCTCCGGGAGAATCTCAAGAGCAGGGGGTGGAGCAAGCCAGGCCTCAAACCACGAGAAGCTCCAGCCCAAAAGGCAGCCAAAATGCAGCCCACATCCGGGAGAATCTCAAGAGCAGGGGGTGGAGCAAGCCAGGCCTCAAACCACGAGAAGCTCCAGCCCAAAAGGCAGCCAAAATGCAGCCCAAATCCGGGAGAATCTCAAGAGCAGGGGCTGGAACAAGCCAGGCCTCAAACCATGAGAAGCTCCAGCCCATAAGGCAGCCAAAATCCAGCCTACCTCCGGGAGAATATCAATGGCAGACTTTGTAGCAAGCCAGGCCTCAAACCACGAGAAGCTCCAGCCCAAAAGGCAACCAAAATTCAGCCCACCTTCGGGAGAATCTCAAGAGCAGGGGGTGGAGCAAGCCAGGCCTCAAACCACGAGAAGCTCCAGCCCAAAAGGCAGCCAAAATACAGCCCACATCCGGGAGAATCTCAAGAGCAGGGGGTGGAGCAAGCCAGGCCTCAAACCACGAGAAGCTCCAGACCAAAAGGCAGCCAAAATGCAGCCCACATCTGGGAGAATATCAAGAGCAGGGGGTGGAGCAAGCCAGGCCTCAAACCACGAGAAGCTCCAGCCCAAAAGGCAGCCAAAATGCAGCCCACCTCCGGGAGAATCTCAAGAGCAGGGGCTGGAGCAAGCCAGGCCTCAAACCATGAGAAGCTCCAGCCCATAAGGCAGCCAAAATCCAGCCTACCTCCGGGAGAATATCAATGGCAGACTTTGTAGCAAGCCAGGCCTCAAACCACGAGAAGCTCCAGCCCAAAATGCAGCCAAAATGCAGAACAAATCTGGGAGAAAATGAAGAGCAGGCTGTAGAGTAAGCCAGGCCTCAAACCACGAGAAGCTCCAGCCCAAAATGCAGCCAAAATTCAGCCCACCTCCGGGAGAATATCAATGGCAGAGTTTGTAGCAAGCCAGGCCTCAAACCACGAGAAGCTCCAGCCCAAAATGCAGCCAAAATGCAGAACAAATCTGGGAGAAAATGAAGAGCAGGCTGTGGAGTAAGCCAGGCCTCAAACCACGAGAAGCTCCAGCCCAAATTGCAGCCAAAATTCAGCCCACCTCCGGGAGAATATCAATGGCAGAGTTTGTAGCAAGCCAGGCCTCAAACCACGAGAAGCTCCAGCCCAAAATTCAGCCAAAATGCAGAACAAATCTGGGAGAATATGAAGAGCAGGCTGTGGAGTAAGCCAGGCCTCAAACCACGAGAAGCTCCAGCCCAAAATGCAGCCAAAATTCAGCCCACCTCCGGGAGAATCTCAAGAGCAGGGGGTGGAGCAAGCCAGGCCTCAAACCACGAGAAACTCCAGCCCAAAAGGCAGCCAAAATGAAGCCCACATCCGGGAGAATCTCAAGAGCAGGGGGTGGAGCAAGCCAGGCCTCAAACCACGAGAAGCTCCAGACCAAAAGGCAGCCAAAATACAGCCCACATCCAGGAGAATCTCAAGAGCAGGGGGTGGAGCAAGCCAGGCCTCAAACCACGAGAAGCTCCAGCCCAAAAGGCAGCCAAAATACAGCCCACATCCGGGAGAATCTCAAGAGCAGGGGGTGGAGCAAGCCAGGCCTCAAACCACGAGAAGCTCCAGACCAAAAGGCAGCCAAAATGCAGCCCACATCCGGGAGAATATCAATGGCAGAGTTTGTATCAAGCCATGCCTCAAACCATGAGAAGCTCCAGCCCAAAAGGCAGCCAAAATGCAGAACAAATCTGGGAGAAAATGAAGAGAAGGCTGTGGAGTAAGCCAGGCCTCAAACCACGAGAAGCTCCAGCCCAAAAGGCAGCCAAAATGCAGCCCACCTCCGGGAGAATCTCAAGAGCAGGGGGTGGAGCAAGCCAGGCCTCAAACCACGAGAAGCTCCAGCCCAAAAGGCAGCCAAAATGCAGTCCACATCCGGGAGAATCTCAAGAGCAGGGGGTGGAGCAAGCCACACCTCAAACCACGAGAAGCTCCAGCCCAAAAGGCAGCCAAAATGCAGCCCACCTCCGGGAGAATCTCAAGAGCAGGGGGTGGAGTAAGCCAGGCCTCAAACCACGAGAAGCTCCAGCCCATAAGGCAGCCAAAATGCAGCACAAATCTGGGAGAATCTCAAGAGCAGGCTGTGGAGTAAGCCAGGCCTCAAACCACGAGAAGCTCCAGCCCAAAATGCAGCCAAAATGCAGCCCACATCCGGGAGAATATCAAGAGCAGGGGGTGGAGCAAGCCAGGCCTTAAACCACGAGAAGCTCCAGCCCAAAAGGCAGCCAAAATGCAGCCCACCTCCGGGAGAATCTCAAGAGCAGGGGCTGGAGCAAGCCAGGCCTCAAACCACGAGAAGCTCCAGCCCAAAAGGCAGCCAAAATGCAGCCCACATCCGGGAGAATCTCAAGAGCAGGGGGTGGAGCAAGCCAGGCCTCAAACCACGAGAAGCTCCAGCCCAAAAGGCAGCCAAAATGCAGCCCACCTCCGGGAGAATCTCAAGAGCAGGGGGTGGAGCAAG
Source organism: Rhynochetos jubatus (assembly GCA_027574665.1). Taxonomy (NCBI): domain Eukaryota; kingdom Metazoa; phylum Chordata; class Aves; order Eurypygiformes; family Rhynochetidae; genus Rhynochetos; species Rhynochetos jubatus. Next base: position 1,084,489 of record JAQBHY010000071.1, read on the forward strand.
CCAGGCCTCAAACCATGAGAAGCTCCAGCCCAAAAGGCAGCCAAAATCCAGCCTACCTCCGGGAGAATATCAATGGCAGAGTTTGTAGCAAGCCAGGCCTCAAACCACGAGAAGCTCCAGCCCAAAAGGCAGCCAAAATGCAGCCCACATCCGGGAGAATATCAAGAGCAGGGGGTGGAGCAAGCCAGGCCTTAAACCACGAGAAGCTCCAGCCCAAAAGGCAGCCAAAATGCAGCCCACCTCCGGGAGAATCTCAAGAGCAGGGGCTGGAGCAAGCCAGGCCTCAAACCACGAGAAGCTCCAGCCCAAAAGGCAGCCAAAATGCAGCCCACCTCCGGGAGAATCTCAAGAGCAGGGGGTGGAGCAAGCCAGGCCTCAAACCATGAGAAGCTCCAGCCCAAAAGGCAGCCAAAATCCAGCCTACCTCCGGGAGAATATCAATGGCAGAGTTTGTAGCAAGCCAGGCCTCAAACCACGAGAAGCTCCAGCCCTAAAGGCAGCCAAAATGCAGAACAAATCTGGGAGAAAATGAAGAGAAGGCTGTGGAGTAAGCCAGGCCTCAAACCACGAGAAGCTCCAGCCCAAAATGCAGCCAAAATTCAGCCCACCTCCGGGAGAATCTCAAGAGCAGGGGGTGGAGCAAGCCAGGCCTCAAACCACGAGAAGCTCCAGCCCAAAAGTCAGCCAAAATGCAGTCCACATCCGGGAGAATCTCAAGAGCAGGGGGTGGAGCAAGCCAGGCCTCAAACCACGAGAAGCTCCAGCCCAAAAGGCAGCCAAAATGCAGCCCACCTCCGGGAGAATCTCAAGAGCAGGGGCTGGAGCAAGCCAGGCCTCAAACCACGAGAAGCTCCAGCCCAAAAGGCAGCCAAAATGCAGCCCACCTCCGGGAGAATCTCAAGAGCAGGGGGTGGAGCAAGCCAGGCCTCAAACCATGAGAAGCTCCAGCCCAAAAGGCAGCCAAAATCCAGCCTACCTCCGGGAGAATATCAATGGCAGAGTTTGTAGCAAGCCAGGCCTCAAACCACGAGAAGCTCCAGCCCTAAAGGCAGCCAAAATGCAGAACAAATCTGGGAGAAAATGAAGAGAAGGCTGTGGAGTAAGCCAGGCCTCAAACCACGAGAAGCTCCAGCCCAAAATGCAGCCAAAATTCAGCCCACCTCCGGGAGAATCTCAAGAGCAGGGGGTGGAGCAAGCCAGGCCTCAAACCACGAGAAGCTCCAGCCCAAAAGTCAGCCAAAATGCAGTCCACATCCGGGAGAATCTCAAGAGCAGGGGGTGGAGCAAGCCAGGCCTCAAACCACGAGAAGCTCCAGCCCAAAAGGCAGCCAAAATGCAGCCCACATCCGGGAGAATCTCAAGAGCAGGGGGTGGAGCAAGCCAGGCCTCAAACCACGAGAAGGTCCAGCCCAAAAGGCAGCCAAAATGCAGCACACATCCGGGAGAATCTCAAGAGCAGGGGCTGGAGCAAGCCAGGCCTCAAACCATGAGAAGCTCCAGCCCAAAAGGCAGCAAAAATCCAGCCCACCTCCGGGAGAATATCAATGGCAGAGTTTGTAGCAAGCCAGGCCTCAAACCACGAGAAGCTCCAGCCCAAAATTCAGCCAAAATGCAGAACAAATCTGGGAGAATCTCAAGAGCAGGGGGTGGAGTAAGCCAGGCCTCAAACCACGAGAAGATCCAGCCCAAAATGCAACCAAAATTCAGCCCACCTCCGGGAGAATCTCAAGAGCAGGGGGTGGAGCAAGCCAGGCCTCAAACCACGAGAAGCTCCAGCCCAAAAGGCAGCCAAAATGCAGCCCACATCCGGGAGAATCTCAAGAGCAGGGGGTGGAGCAAGCCAGGCCTCAAACCACGAGAAGCTCCAGACCAAAAGGCAGCCAAAATGCAGCCCACATCTGGGAGAATATCAAGAGCAGGGGGTGGAGCAAGCCAGGCCTCAAACCACGAGAAGCTCCAGCCCAAAAGGCAGCCAAAATGCAGCCCACCTCCGGGAGAATCTCAAGAGCAGGGGCTGGAGCAAGCCAGGCCTCAAACCATGAGAAGCTCCAGCCCATAAGGCAGCCAAAATCCAGCCTACCTCCGGGAGAATATCAATGGCAGACTTTGTAGCAAGCCAGGCCTCAAACCACGAGAAGCTCCAGCCCAAAATGCAGCCAAAATGCAGAACAAATCTGGGAGAAAATGAAGAGCAGGCTGTAGAGTAAGCCAGGCCTCAAACCACGAGAAGCTCCAGCCCAAAAGGCAGCCAAAATTCAGCCCACCTCCGGGAGAATATCAATGGCAGAGTTTGTAGCAAGCCAGGCCTCAAACCACGAGAAGCTCCAGCCCAAAATTCAGCCAAAATGCAGAACAAATCTGGGAGAATATGAAGAGCAGGCTGTGGAGTAAGCCAGGCCTCAAACCACGAGAAGTTCCAGCCCAAAATGCAGCCAAAATTCAGCCCACCTCCGGGAGAATCTCAAGAGCAGGGGGTGGAGCAAGCCAGGCCTCAAACCACGAGAAGCTCCAGCCCAAAAGGCAGCCAAAATGCAGAACAAATCTGGGTGAATCTCAAGAGCAGGGGGTGGAGCAAGCCAGGCCTCAAACCACGAGAAGCTCCAGACCAAAAGGCAGCCAAAATGCAGCCCACATCCGGGAGAATATCAAGAGCAGGGGGTGGAGCAAGCCAGGCCTCAAACCACGAGAAGCTCCAGCCCAAAAGGCAGCCAAAATGCAGCCCACCTCCGGGAGAATCTCAAGAGCAGGGGCTGGAGCAAGCCAGGCCTCAAACCATGAGAAGCTCCAGCCCAAAAGGCAGTCAAAATCCAGCCTACCTCCGGGAGAATATCAATGGCAGACTTTGTAGCAAGCCAGGCCTCAAACCACGAGAAGCTCCAGCCCAAAATGCAGCCAAAATGCAGAACAAATCTGGGAGAAAATGAAGAGCAGGCTGTGGAGTAAGCCAGGCCTCAAACCACGAGAAGCTCCAGCCCAAAATGCAGCCAAAATTCAGCCCACCTCCAGGAGAATCTCAAGAGCAGGGGGTGGAGCAAGCCAGGCCTCAAACCACAAGAAGCTCCAGACCAAAAGGCAGCCAAAATGCAGAACAAATCTGGGAGAATCTCAAGAGCAGGCTGTGGAGTAAGCCAGGCCTCAAACCACGAGAAGCTCCAGCCCAAAAGGCTGCCAAAATGCAGTCCACATCCGGGAGAATCTCAGGAGCAGGGGGTGGAGCAAGCCACACCTCAAACCACGAGAAGCTCCAGCCCAAAATGCAGCCAAAATGCAGGCGACATCCGGGAGAATCTCAAGAGCAGGGGGTGGAGCAAGCCAGGCCTCAAACCACGAGAAGCTCCAGCCCAAAAGGCAGCCAAAATGCAGCCCACCTCCGGGAGAATCTCAAGAGCAGGGGGTGGAGCAAGCCAGGCCTCAAACCATGAGAAGCTCCAGCCCAAAAGGCAGCCAAAATCCAGCCTACCTCCGGGAGAATATCAATGGCAGAGTTTGTAGCAAGCCAGGCCTCAAACCACGAGAAGCTCCAGCCCAAAATGCAGCCAAAATGCAGAACAAATCTGGGAGAAAATGAAGAGAAGGCTGTGGAGTAAGCCAGGCCTCAAACCACGAGAAGCTCCAGCCCAAAATGCAGCCAAAATTCAGCCCACCTCCGGGAGAATCTCAGGAGCAGGGGGTGGAGAAAGCCACACCTCAAACCACGAGAAGCTCCAGCCCAAAAGGCAGCCAAAATGCAGCCCACATCCGGGAGAATCTCAAGAGCAGGGGGTGGAGCAAGCCAGGCCTCAAACCACGAGAATGTCCAGCCCAAAAGGCAGCCAAAATGCAGCCCACCTCCGGGAGAATCTCAAGAGCAGGGGCTGGAGCAAGCCAGGCCTCAAACCATGAGAAGCTCCAGCCCAAAAGGCAGCCAAAATCCAGCCCACCTCCGGGAGAATATCAATGGCAGAGTTTGTAGCAAGCCAGGCCTCAAACCACGAGAAGCTCCAGCCCAAAATGCAGAAAAAATTCAGCCCACCTCCGGGAGAATCTCAAGAGCAGGGGGTGGAGCAAGCCAGGCCTCAAACCACGAGAAGCTCCAGCCCAAAAGGCAGCCAAAATGCAGAACAAATCTGGGAGAATCTCAAGAGCAGGCTGTGGAGTAAGCCAGGCCTCAAACCAGGAGAAGCTCCAGCCCAAAAGGCAGCCAAAATGCAGCCCACATCCGGGAGAATATCAATGGCAGAGTTTGTATCAAGCCATGCCTCAAACCATGAGAAGCTCCAGCCCAAAAGGCAGCCAAAATGCAGAACAAATCTGGGAGAATATGTAGAGCAGGGTGTGGAGTAAGCCAGGCCTCAAACCACGAGAAGCTCCAGCCCAAAAGGCAGCCAAAATGCAGCCCACATCCAGGAGAAGATAAAGAGCATGGGGTGGAGCAAGCCAGGCCTCAAACCACGAGAAGCTCCAGACCAAAAGGCAGCCAAAATGCAGCCCACATCCGGGAGAATCTCAAGAGCAGGGGGTGGAGCAAGCCAGGCCTCAAACCACGAGAAGCTCCAGCCCAAAAGGCAGCCAAAATGCAGAACAAATCTGGGAGAATATGAAGACCAGGGTGTGGAGTAAGCGAGGCCTCAAACCACAAGAAGCTCCAGCCCAAAAGGCAGCCAAAATGCAGCCCACCTCCGGGAGATTCTCAAGAGCAGGGGGTGGAGCAAGCCAGGCCTGAAACCACGAGAAGCTCCAGCCCAAAAGGCAGCCAAAATGCAGCCCACATCCGGGAGAATCTCAAGAGCAGGGGGTGGAGCAAGCCAGGCCTCAAACCACGAGAAGCTCCAGCCCAAAAGGCAGCCAAAATGCAGCCCACCTACGGGAGAATCTCAAGAGCAGGGGTTGGAGCAAGCCAGGCCTCAAACCACGAGAAGCTCCAGCCCAAAAGGCAGCCAAAATCCAGCCCACATCCGGGAGAATATCAATGGCAGAGTTTGTAGCAAGCCAGGCCTCAAACCACGAGAAGCTCCAGCCCAAAAGGCAGCCAAAATCCAGCCCAAATCCGGGAGAATCTCAAGAGCAGGGGGTGGAGCAAGCCAGGCCTCAAACCACGAGAAGCTCCAGCCCAAAAGGCAGCCAAAATGCAGCCCACATCCGGGAGAATCTCAAGAGCAGGCTGTGGAGTAAGCCAGGCCTCAAACCACGAGAAGCTCCAGCCCAAAAGGCAGCCAAAATGCAGTCCACATCCGGGAGAATCTCAGGAGCAGGGGGTGGAGCAAGCCACACCTCAAACCACGAGAAGCTCCAGCCCAAAATGCAGCCAAAATGCAGCCGACATCCGTGAGAATCTCAAGAGCAGGGGGTGGAGCAAGCCAGGCCTCAAACCACGAGAAGCTCCAGACCAAAAGGCAGCCAAAATGCAGCCCACATCCGGGAGAATCTCAAGAGCAGGGGCTGGAGCAAGCCAGGCCTCAAACCATGAGAAGCTCCAGCCGAAAAAGCAGCCAAAATCCAGACCACCTCCGGGAGAATATCAATGGCAGAGTTTGTAGCAAGCCAGGCCTCAAACCACGAGAAGCTCCAGCCCAAAAGGCAGCCAAAATACAGCCCACATCCGGGAGAATCTCAAGAGGAGGGGGTGGAGCAAGCCAGGCCTCAAACCATGAGAAGCTCCAGCCCAAAATGCAGCCAAAATGCAGAACAAATCTGGGAGAATATGAAGAGCGGGGTGTGGAGTAAGCCAGGCCTCAAACCACGAGAAGCTCCAGCCCAAAAGGCAGCCAAAATACAGCCCACATCCAGGAGAATATAAAGAGCATGGGGTGGAGCAAGCCAGGCCTCAAACCACGAGAATCTCCAGCCCAAAAGGCAGCCAAAATGCAGCCCACATCCGGGAGAATCTCAAGAGCAGGGGGTGGAGCAAGCCAGGCCTGAAACCACGAGAAGCTCCAGCCCAAAAGGCAGCCAAAATGCAGCCCACATCCGGGAGAATCTCAAGAGCAGGGGGTGGAGCAAGCCAGGCCTCAAACCACGAGAAGCTCCAGCCCAAAAGGCAGCCAAAATGCAGCCCACCTACGGGAGAATCTCAAGAGCAGTGGTTGGAGCAAGCCAGGCCTCAAACCACGAGAAGCTCCAGCCCAAAAGGCAGCCAAAATACAGCCCACATCCAGGAGAATCTCAAGAGCAGGGGGTGGAGCAAGCCAGGCCTCAAACCACGAGAAGCTCCAGCCCATAAGGCAGCCAAAATCCAGCCCACATCCGGGAGAATATCAATGGCAGAGTTTGTAGCAAGCCAGGCCTCAAACCACGAGAAGCTCCAGCCCAAAAGGCAGCCAAAATCCAGCCCAAATCCGGGAGAATCTCAAGAGCAGGGGGTGGAGCAAGCCAGGCCTCAAACCTCGAGAAGCTCCAGCCCAAAAGGCAGCCAAAATGCAGCCCACATCCGGGAGAATCTCAAGAGCAGGGGGTGGAGCAAGCCAGGCCTCAAACCACGAGAAGCTCCAGACCAAAAGGCAGCCAAAATGCAGCCCACATCCGGGAGAATCTCAAGAGCAGGGGGTGGAGCAAGCCAGGCCTCAAACCACGAGAAGCTCCAGCCCAAAAGGCAGCCAAAATGCAGCCCACCTCCGGGAGAATATCAATGGCAGACTTTGTAGCAAGCCAGGCCTCAAACCACGAGAAGCTCCAGCCCAAAATGCAGCCAAAATGCAGAACAAATCTGGGAGAAAATGAAGAGCAGGCTGTGGAGTAAGCCAGGCCTCAAACCACGAGAAGCTCCAGCCCAAAATGCAGCCAAAATGCAGCCCACATCCGGGAGAATCTCAAGAGCAGGGGGTGGAGCAAGCCAGGCCTCAAACCACGAGAAGCTCCAGCCCAAAAGGCAGCCAAAATGCAGAACAAATCTGGGAGAATATGAAGACCAGGGTGTGGAGTAAGCGAGGCCTCAAACCACAAGAAGCTCCAGCCCAAAAGGCAGCCAAAATGCAGCCCACCTCCGGGAGATTCTCAAGAGCAGGGGGTGGAGCAAGCCAGGCCTGAAACCACGAGAAGCTCCAGCCCAAAAGGCAGCCAAAATGCAGCCCACATCCGGGAGAATCTCAAGAGCAGGGGGTGGAGCAAGCCAGGCCTCAAACCACGAGAAGCTCCAGCCCAAAAGGCAGCCAAAATGCAGCCCACCTACGGGAGAATCTCAAGAGCAGGGGTTGGAGCAAGCCAGGCCTCAAACCACGAGAAGCTCCAGCCCATAAGGCAGCCAAAATCCAGCCCACATCCTGGAGAATATCAATGGCAGAGTTTGTAGCAAGCCAGGCCTCAAACCACGAGAAGCTCCAGCCCAAAATGCAGCCAAAATCCAGCCCAAATCCGGGAGAATCTCAAGAGCAGGGGGTGGAGCAAGCCAGGCCTCAAACCACGAGAAGCTCCAGCCCAAAAGGCAGCCAAAATGCAGCCCACATCCGGGAGAATCTCAAGAGCAGGCTGTGGAGTAAGCCAGGCCTCAAACCACGAGAAGCTCCAGCCCAAAAGGCAGCCAAAATGCAGTCCACATCCGGGAGAATCTCAGGAGCAGGGGGTGGAGCAAGCCACACCTCAAACCACGAGAAGCTCCAGCCCAAAATGCAGCCAAAATGCAGCCGACATCCGGGAGAATCTCAAGAGCAGGGGGTGGAGCAAGCCAGGCCTCAAACCACGAGAAGCTCCAGCCCAAAAGGCAGCCAAAATGCAGCCCACATCCGGGAGAATCTCAAGAGCAGGGGCTGGAGCAAGCCAGGCCTCAAACCATGAGAAGCTCCAGCCGAAAAAGCAGCCAAAATCCAGCCCACCTCCGGGAGAATATCAATGGCAGAGTTTGTAGCAAGCCAGGCCTCAAACCACGAGAAGCTCCAGCCCAAAATGCAGCCAAAATGCAGAACAAATCTGGGAGAATATGAAGAGCAGGCTGTGGAGTAAGCCAGGCCTCAAACCACGAGAAGCTCCAGCCCAAAATGCAGCCAAAATTCAGCCCACCTCCGGGAGAATATCAAGAGCAGGGGGTGGAGCAAGCCAGGCCTCAAACCACGAGAAGCTCCAGCCCAAAAGGCAGCCAAAATGCAGAACAAATCTGGGAGAATCTCAAGAGCAGGATGTGGAGTAAGCCAGGCCTCAAACCACGAGAAGCTCCAGCCCAAAAGGCAGCCAAAATGCAGTCCACATTTGGGAGAATCTCAGGAGCAGTGGGTGGAGCAAGCCACACCTCAAACCACGAGAAGCTCCAGCCCAAAAGGCAGCCAAAATGCAGCCCACATCCGGGAGAATCTCAAGAGCAGGGGGTGGAGCAAGCCATGCCTCAAACCACGAGAAGCTCCAGCCCAAAAGGCAGCCAAAATACAGCCCACATCCGGGAGAATCTCAAGAGGAGGGGGTGGAGCAAGCCAGGCCTCAAACGACGAGAAGCTCCAGCCCAAAAGGCAGCCAAAATGCAGCCCACATCCGGGAGAATATCAATGGCAGAGTTTGTATCAAGCCATGCCTCAAACCATGAGAAGCTCCAGCCCAAAATGCAGCCAAAATGCAGAACAAATCTGGGAGAATATGAAGAGCGGGGTGTGGAGTAAGCCAGGCCTCAAACCACGAGAAGCTCCAGCCCAAAAGGCAGCCAAAATCCAGCCCACATCCGGGAGAATCTCAAGAGCAGGGGGTGGAGCAAGCCAGGCCTCAAACCTCGAGAAGCTCCAGACCAAAAGGCAGCCAAAATGCAGCCCACATCCGGGAGAATCTCAAGAGCAGGGGGTGGAGCAAGCCAGGCCTCAAACCACGAGAAGCTCCAGACCAAAAGGCAGCCAAAATGCAGCCCACATCCGGGAGAATCTCAAGAGCAGGGGGTGGAGCAAGCCAGGCCTCAAACCACGAGAAGCTCCAGCCCAAAAGGCAGCCAAAATGCAGCCCACCTCCGGGAGAATCTCAAGAGCAGGGGCTGGAGCAAGCCAGGCCTCAAACCATGAGAAGCTCCAGCCCAAAAGGCAGCCAAAATCCAGCCTACCTCCGGGAGAATATCAATGGCAGACTTTGTAGCAAGCCAGGCCTCAAACCACGAGAAGCTCCAGCCCAAAATGCAGCCAAAATGCAGAACAAATCTGGGAGAAAATGAAGAGCAGGCTGTGGAGTAAGCCAGGCCTCAAACCACGAGAAGCTCCAGCCCAAAATGCAGCCAAAATTCAGCCCACCTCCAGGAGAATCTCAAGAGCAGGGGGTGGAGCAAGCCAGGCCTCAAACCACGAGAAGCTCCAGCCCAAAAGGCAGCTAAAATGCAGAACAAATCTGGGAGAATCTCAAGAGCAGGCTGTGGAGTAAGCCAGGCCACAAACCACGAGAAGCTCCAGCCCAAAAGGCAGCCAAAATGCAGTCCACATCCGGGAGAATCTCAGGATCAGGGGGTGGAGCAAGCCAGGCCTCAAACCACGAGAAGCTCCAGCCCAAAACGCAGCCAAAATCCAGCCCACATCCGGGAGAATCTCAAGAGCAGGGGGTGGAGCAAGCCAGGCCTCAAACCACGAGAAGCTCCAGCCCAAAAGGCAGCCAAAATGCAGCCCACATCCGGGAGAATATCAATGGCAGAGTTTGTATCAAGCCATGCCTCAAACCATGAGAAGCTCCAGCCCAAAATGCAGCCAAAATACAGAACAAATCTGGGAGAATATGAAGAGCAGGGTGTGGAGTAAGCCAGGCCTCAAACCACGAGAAGCTCCAGCCCAAAAGGCAGCCAAAATGCAGCCCACATCCGGGAGAATCTCAAAAGCATGGGGTGGAGCAAGCCAGGCCTCAAACCACGAGAATCTCCAGCCCAAAAGGCAGCCAAAATGCAGCCCACATCCGGGAGAATCTCAAGAGCAGGGGGTGGAGCAAGCCAGGCCTCAAACCACGAGAAGCTCCAGCCCAAAAGGCAGCCAAAATGCAGCCCACATCCGGGAGAATCTCAAGAGCAGGGGGTGGAGCAAGCCAGGCCTCAAACCACGAGAAGCTCCAGCCCAAAAGGCAGCCAAAATGCAGCCCACATCCGGGAGAATCTCAAGAGCAGTGGTTGGAGCAAGCCAGGCCTCAAACCACGAGAAGCTCCAGCCCAAAAGGCAGCCAAAATACAGCCCACATCCAGGAGAATCTCAAGAGCAGGGGGTGGAGCAAGCCAGGCCTCAAACCACGAGAAGCTCCAGCCCATAAGGCAGCCAAAATCCAGCCCACATCCGGGAGAATATCAATGGCAGAATTTGTAGCAAGCCAGGCCTCAAACCACGAGAAGCTCCAGCCCAAAAGGCAGCCAAAATCCAGCCCAAATCCGGGAGAATCTCAAGAGCAGGGGGTGGAGCAAGCCAGGCCTCAAACCTCGAGAAGCTCCAGCCCAAAAGGCAGCCAAAATGCAGCCCACATCCGGGAGAATCTCAAAAGCATGGGGTGGAGCAAGCCAGGCCTCAAACCACGAGAATCTCCAGCCCAAAAGGCAGCCAAAATGCAGCCCACATCCGGGAGAATCTCAAGAGCAGGGGGTGGAGCAAGCCAGGCCTCAAACCACGAGAAGCTCCAGCCCAAAAGGCAGCCAAAATGCAGCCCACCTCCGGGAGAATCTCAAGAGCAGGGGCTGGAGCAAGCCAGGCCTCAAACCATGAGAAGCTCCAGCCCAAAAGGCAGCCAAAATCCAGCCTACCTCCGGGAGAATATCAATGGCAGAGTTTGTAGCAAGCCAGGCCTCAAACCACGAGAAGCTCCAGCCCAAAATGCAGCCAAAATGCAGAACAAATCTGGGAGAAAATGAAGAGCAGGCTGTGGAGTAAGCCAGGCCTCAAACCACGAGAAGCTCCAGCCCAAAAGGCAGCCAAAATGCAGCCCACATCCGGGAGAATATCAATGGCAGAGTTTGTATCAAGCCATGCCTCAAACCATGAGAAGCTCCAGCCCAAAAGGCAGCCAAAATGCAGAACAAATCTGGGAGAATATGAAGAGCAGGGTGTGGAGTAAGCCAGGCCTCAAACCACGAGAAGCTCCAGCCCAAAAGGCAGCCAAAATGCAGCCCACATCCAGGAGAAGATAAAGAGCATGGGGTGGAGCAAGCCAGGCCTCAAACCACGAGAAGCTCCAGCCCAAAAGGCAGCCAAAATGCAGCCCACCTACGGGAGAATCTCAAGAGCAGGGGTTGGAGCAAGCCAGGCCTCAAACCACGAGAAGCTCCAGCCCAAAAGGCAGCCAAAATCCAGCCCAAATCCGGGAGAATCTCAAGAGCAGGGGGTGGAGCAAGCCAGGCCTCAAACCACGAGAAGCTCCAGCCCAAAAGGCAGCCAAAATGCAGCCCACATCCGGGAGAATCTCAAGAGCAGCCTGTGGAGTAAGCCAGGCCTCAAACCACGAGAAGCTCCAGCCCAAAAGGCAGCCAAAATGCAGTCCACATCCGGGAGAATCTCAGGAGCAGGGGGTGGAGCAAGCCAGGCCTCAAACCATGAGAAGCTCCAGCCCAAAAGGCAGCCAAAATCCAGCCCACCTCCGGGAGAATATCAATGGCAGAGTTTGTAGCAAGCCAGGCCTCAAACCACGAGAAGCTCCAGCCCAAAATGCAGCCAAAATGCAGAACAAATCTGGGAGAATATCAAGAGCAGGGGGTGGAGCAAGCCAGGCCTCAAACCACGAGAAGCTCCAGCCCAAAAGGCAGCCAAAATGCAGAACAAATCTGGGAGAATCTCAAGAGCAGGCTGTGGAGTAAGCCAGGCCACAAACCACGAGAAGCTCCAGCCCAAAAGGCAGCCAAAATGCAGTCCACATCCGGGAGAATCTCAGGATCAGGGGGTGGAGCAAGCCAGGCCTCAAACCACGAGAAGCTCCAGACCAAAAGCCAGCCAAAATGCAGCCCACATCCGGGAGAATCTCAAGAGCAGGGGGTGGAGCAAGCCAGGCCTCAAACCACGAGAAGCTCCAGCCCAAAAGGCAGCCAAAATGCAGCCCACATAAAGGGAGAATATCAATGGCAGAGTTTGTATCAAGCCATGCCTCAAACCATGAGAAGCTCCAGCCCAAAAGGCAGCCAAAATGCAGAACAAATCTGGGAGAATATGAAGAGCAGGGTGTGGAGTAAGCCAGGCCTCAAACCACGAGAAGCTCCAGCCCAAAAGGCAGCCAAAATGCAGCCCACATCCAGGAGAAGATAAAGAGCATGGGGTGGAGCAAGCCAGGCCTCAAACCACGAGAATCTCCAGCCCAAAATGCAGCCAAAATGCAGCCCACCTCCGGGAGAATCTCAAGAGCAGGGGGTGGAGCAAGCCAGGCCTCAAACCACGAGAAGCTCCAGCCTTAAAGGCAGCCAAAATGCAGCCCACATCCGGGAGAATCTCAAGAGCAGGGGGTGGAGCAAGCCAGGCCTCAAACCATGAGAAGCTCCAGCCCAAAAGGCAGCCAAAATGCAGAACAAATCTGGGAGAATATGAAGACCAGGGTGTGGAGTAAGCGAGGCCTCAAACCACAAGAAGCTCCAGCCTTAAAGGCAGCCAAAATGCAGCGCACATCCGGGAGATTCTCAAGAGCAGGGGGTGGAGCAAGCCAGGCCTCAAACCACGAGAAGCTCCAGCCCAAAAGGCAGCCAAAATGCAGCCCACCTACGGGAGAATCTCAAGAGCAGGGGTTGGAGCAAGCCAGGCCTCAAACCACGAGAAGCTCCAGCCCAAAAGGCAGACAAAATCCAGCCCAAATCCGGGAGAATCTCAAGAGCAGGGGGTGGAGCAAGCCAGGCCTCAAACCACGAGAAGCTCCAGCCCAAAAGGCAGCCAAAATGCAGCCCACATCCGGGAGAATCTCAAGAGCAGGCTGTGGAGTAAGCCAGGCCTCAAACCACGAGAAGCTCCAGCCCAAAAGGCAGCCAAAATCCAGCCCAACTCCGGGAGAATATCAATGGCAGAGTTTGTAGCAAGCCAGGCCTCAAACCACGAGAAGCTCCAGCCCAAAATGCAGCCAAAATGCAGAACAAATCTGGGAGAATATGAAGAGCAGGCTGTGGAGTAAGCCAGGCCTCAAACCACGAGAAGCTCCAGCCCAAAATGCAGCCAAAATTCAGCCCACCTCCGGGAGAATATCAAGAGCAGGGGGTGGAGCAAGCCAGGTCTCAAACCACGAGAAGCTCCAGCCCAAAAGGCAGCCAAAATGCAGAACAAATCTGGGAGAATCTCAAGAGCAGGATGTGGAGTAAGCCAGGCCTCAAACCACGAGAAGCTCCAGCCCAAAAGGCAGCCAAAATGCAGTCCACATTTGGGAGAATCTCAGGAGCAGTGGGTGGAGCAAGCCACACCTCAAACCACGAGAAGCTCCAGCCCAAAAGGCAGCCAAAATGCAGCCCACATCCGGGAGAATCTCAAGAGCAGGGGGTGGAGCAAGCCATGCCTCAAACCACGAGAAGCTCCAGCCCAAAAGGCAGCCAAAATACAGCCCACATCCGGGAGAATCTCAAGAGCAGGGGGTGGAGCAAGCCAGGCCTCAAACCACGAGAAGCTCCAGCCCAAAAGGCAGCCAAAATGCAGCCCACATCCGGGAGAATATCAATGGCAGAGTTTGTATCAAGCCATGCCTCAAACCATGAGAAGCTCCAGCCCAAAATGCAGCCAAAATGCAGAACAAATCTGGGAGAATATGAAGAGCAGGGTGTGGAGTAAGCCAGGCCTCAAACCACGAGAAGCTCCAGCCCAAAAGGCAGCCAAAATCCAGCCCACATCCAGGAGAATATAAAGAGCATGGGGTGGAGCAAGCCAGGCCTCAAACCACGAGAATCTCCAGCCCAAAAGGCAGCCAAAATGCAGCCCACATCCGGGAGAATCTCAAGAGCAGGGGGTGGAGCAAGCCAGGCCTGAAACCACGAGAAGCTCAAGCCCAAAAGGCAGCCAAAATGCAGCCCACATCCGGGAGAATCTCAAGAGCAGGGGGTGGAGCAAGCCAGGCCTCAAACCACGAGAAGCTCCAGCCCAAAAGGCAGCCAAAATGCAGCCCACCTACGGGAGAATCTCAAGAGCAGTGGTTGGAGCAAGCCAGGCCTCAAACCACGAGAAGCTCCAGCCCAAAAGGCAGCCAAAATAAAGCCCACATCCAGGAGAATCTCAAGAGCAGGGGGTGGAGCAAGCCAGGCCTCAAACCACGAGAAGCTCCAGCCCATAAGGCAGCCAAAATCCAGCCCACATCCGGGAGAATATCAATGGCAGAGTTTGTAGCAAGCCAGGCCTCAAACCACGAGAAGCTCCAGCCCAAAAGGCAGCCAAAATCCAGCCCAAATCCGGGAGAATCTCAAGAGCAGGGGGTGGAGCAAGCCAGGCCTCAAACCTCGAGAAGCTCCAGCCCAAAAGGCAGCCAAAATGCAGCCCACATCCGGGAGAATCTCAAGAGCAGGGGGTGGAGCAAGCCAGGCCTCAAACCACGAGAAGCTCCAGACCAAAAGGCAGCCAAAATGCAGCCCACATCCGGGAGAATCTCAAGAGCAGGGGGTGGAGCAAGACAGGCCTCAAACCACGAGAAGCTCCAGCCCAAAAGGCAGCCAAAATGCAGAACAAATCTGGGAGAATCTCAAGAGCAGGCTGTGGAGTAAGCCAGGCCACAAACCACGAGAAGCTCCAGCCCAAAAGGCAGCCAAAATGCAGTCCACATTTGGGAGAATCTCAGGAGCAGTGGGTGGAGCAAGCCACACCTCAAACCACGAGAAGCTCCAGCCCAAAAGGCAGCCAAAATGCAGCCCACATCCGGGAGAATCTCAAGAGCAGGGGGTGGAGCAAGCCATGCCTCAAACCACGAGAAGCTCCAGCCCAAAAGGCAGCCAAAATACAGCCCACATCCGGGAGAATCTCAAGAGCAGGGGGTGGAGCAAGCCAGGCCTCAAACCACGAGAAGCTCCAGCCCAAAAGGCAGCCAAAATCCAGCCCACATCCGGGAGAATATCAATGGCAGAGTTTGTAGCAAGCCAGGCCTCAAACCACGAGAAGCTCCAGCCCAAAAGGCAGCCAAAATCCAGCCCAAATCCGGGAGAATCTCAAGAGCAGGGGGTGGAGCAAGCCAGGCCTCAAACCTCGAGAAGCTCCAGCCCAAAAGGCAGCCAAAATGCAGCCCACATCCGGGAGAATCTCAAGAGCAGGGGGTGGAGCAAGCCAGGCCTCAAACCACGAGAAGCTCCAGACCAAAAGGCAGCCAAAATGCAGCCCACATCCGGGAGAATCTCAAGAGCAGGGGGTGGAGCAAGCCAGGCCTCAAACCACGAGAAGCTCCAGCCCAAAATGCAGCCAAAATGCAGAACAAATCTGGGAGAATCTCAAGAGCAGGCTGTGGAGTAAGCCAGGCCACAAACCACGAGAAGCTCCAGCCCAAAAGGCAGCCAAAATGCAGCCCACATCCGGGAGAATCTCAAGAGCAGGGGCTGGAGCAAGCCAGGCCTCAAACCATGAGAAGCTCCAGCCCAAAAGGCAGCCAAAATGCAGCCCACCTCCGGGAGAATATCAATGGCAGAGTTTGTAGCAAGCCAGGCCTCAAACCACGAGAAGCTCCAGCCCAAAAGGCAGCCAAAATGCAGCCCACATCCGGGAGAATATAAAGAGCATGGGGTGGAGCAAGCCAGGCCTCAAACCACGAGAAGCTCCAGCCCAAAAGGCAGCCAAAATGCAGCCCACCTCCGGGAGAATCTCAAGAGCAGGGGCTGGAGCAAGCCAGGCCTCAAACCATGAGAAGCTCCAGACCAAAAGGCAGCCAAAATTCAGCCCACCTCCGGGAGAATATCAATGGCAGAGTTTGTAGCAAGCCAGGCCTCAAACCACGAGAAGCTCTAGCCCAAAAGGCAGCCAAAATGCAGAACAAATCTGGGAGAATCTCAAGAGCAGGCTGTGGAGTAAGCCAGGCCTCAAACCACGAGAAGCTCCAGCCCAAAAGGCAGCCAAAATCCAGCCCAAATCCAGGAGAATCTCAAGAGCAGTGGGTGGAGCAAGCCACACCTCAAACCACGAGAAGCTCCAGCCCAAAAGGCAGCCAAAATGCAGCCCATATCCGGGAGAATATCAATGGCAGAGTTTGTATCAAGCCATGCCTCAAACCACGAGAAGCTCCAGCCCAAAAGGCAGCCAAAATGCAGAACAAATCTGGGAGAATATGAAGAGCAGGGTGTGGAGTAAGCCAGGCCTCAAACCACGAGAAGCTCCATCCCAAAAGGCAGCCAAAATGCAGCCCACATCCAGGAGAATATAAAGAGCATGGGGTGGAGCAAGCCAGGCCTCAAACCACGAGAATCTCCAGCCCAAAAGGCAGCCAAAATGCAGCCCACATCCGGGAGAATCTCAAGAGCAGGGGGTGGAGCAAGCCAGGCCTGAAACCACGAGAAGCTCCAGCCCAAAAGGCAGCCAAAATGCAGCCCACATCCGGGAGAATCTCAAGAGCAGGGGGTGGAGCAAGCCAGGCCTCAAACCACGAGAAGCTCCAGCCCAAAAGGCAGCCAAAATGCAGCCCACATCCGGGAGAATATCAATGGCAGAGTTTGTAGCAAGCCATGCCTCAAACCATGAGAAGCTCCAGCCCAAAAGGCAGCCAAAATCCAGCCTACCTCCGGGAGAATATCAATGGCAGACTTTGTAGCAAGCCAGGCCTCAAACCACGAGAAGCTCCAGCCCAAAATGCAGCCAAAATGCAGAACAAATCTGGGAGAAAATGAAGAGCAGGCTGTGGAGTAAGCCAGGCCTCAAACCACGAGAAGCTCCAGCCCAAAATGCAGCCAAATTTCAGCCCACCTCCGGGAGAATCTCAAGAGCAGGGGGTGGAGCAAGCCAGGCCTCAAACCACGAGAAGCTCCAGCCCAAAAGGCAGCCAAAATGCAGAACAAATCTGGGAGAATCTCAAGAGCAGGCTGTGGAGTAAGCCAGGCCTCAAACCACGAGAAGGTCCAGCCCAAAAGGCAGCCAAAATGCAGTCCACATCCGGGAGAATCTCAGGAGCAGGGGGTGGAGCAAGCCACACCTCAAACCACGAGAAGCTCCAGCCCAAAATGCAGCCAAAATGCAGCCGACATCCGGGAGAATCTCAAGAGCAGGGGGTGGAGCAAGCCAGGCCTCAAACCACGAGAAGCTCCAGACCAAAAGCCAGCCAAAATGCAGCCCACATCCGGGAGAATCTCAAGAGCAGGGGGTGGAGCAAGCCAGGCCTCAAACCTCGAGAAGCTCCAGCCCAAAAGGCAGCCAAAATTCAGCCCACCTGCGGGAGAATCTCAAGAGCAGGGGGTGGAGCAAGCCAGGCCTCAAACCACGAGAAGCTCCAGCCCAAAAGGCAGCCAAAATGCAGAACAAATCTGGGAGAATCTCAAGAGCAGGCTGTGGAGTAAGCCAGGCCTCAAACCACGAGAAGCTCCAGCCCAAAAGGCAGCCAAAATGCACACACATCCGGGAGAATCTCAGGAGCAGGGGGTGGAGCAAGCCACACCTCAAACCACGAGAAGCTCCAGCCCAAAATGCAGCCAAAATGCAGCCGACATCCGGGAGAATCTCAAGAGCAGGGGGTGGAGCAAGCCAGGCCTCAAACCACGAGAAGCTCCAGCCCAAAAGGCAGCCAAAATCCAGCCCACCTCAGGGAGAATATCAATGGCAGAGTTTGTAGCAAGCCAGGCCTCAAACCACGAGAAGCTCCAGCCCAAAATGCAGCCAAAATGCAGAACAAATCTGGGAGAAAATGAAGAGCAGGCTGTGGAGTAAGCCAGGCCTCAAACCACGAGAAGCTCCAGCCCAAAATGCAGCCAAAATTCAGCCCACCTCCGGGAGAATCTCAAGAGCAGGGGGTGGAGCAAGCCAGGCCTCAAACCACAAGAAGCTCCAGCCCAAAAGGCAGCCAAAATGCAGAACAAATCTGGGAGAATCTCAAGAGCAGGCTGTGGAGTAAGCCAGGCCTCAAACCACGAGAAGCTCCAGCCCAAAAGGCAGCCAAAATTCAGAACAAATCTGGGAGAATCTCAAGAGCAGGCTGTGGAGTAAGCCAGGCCTCAAACCACGAGAAGCTCCAGCCCAAAAGGCAGCCAAAATGCAGCCCACATCCGGGAGAATCTCAAGAGCAGGGGGTGGAGCAAGCCATGCCTCAAACCACGAGAAGCTCCAGCCCAAAAGGCAGCCAAAATACAGCCCACATGCGGGAGAATCTCAAGAGCAGGGGGTGGAGCAAGCCAGGCCTCAAACCACGAGAAGGTCCAGCCCAAAAGGCAGCCAAAATGCAGCCCACATCCGGGAGAATATCAATGGCAGAGTTTGTATCAAGCCATGCCTCAAACCATGAGAAGCTCCAGCCCAAAATGCAGCCAAAATGCAGAAAAAATATGGGAGAATATGAAGACCAGGGTGTGGAGTAAGCGAGGCCTCAAACCACAAGAAGCTCCAGCCCAAAAGGCAGCCAAAATGCAGCCCACCTCCGGGAGATTCTCAAGAGCAGGGGGTGGAGCAAGCCAGGCCTCAAACCACGAGAAGCTCCAGCCCAAAAGGCAGCCAAAATCCAGCCCACCTCTGGGAGAATCTCAAGAGCAGGGGTTGGAGCAAGCCAGGCCTCAAACCACGAGAAGCTCCAGCCCAAAAGGCAGCCAAAATCCAGCCCAAATCCGGGAGAATCTCAAGAGCAGGGGGTGGAGCAAGCCAGGCCTCAAACCACGAGAATCTCTAGCCCAAAAGGCAGCCAAAATCCAGCCCACTTCGGGGAGAATCTCAAGAGCAGGGGGTGGAGCAAGCCAGGCCTCAAACCACGAGAAGCTCCTGCCCAAAATGCAGCCAAAATGCAGCCCACTTCGGGGAGAATCTCAAGAGCAGGGGGTGGAGCAAGCCAGGCCTCAAACCACGAGAAGCTCCAGCCCAAAATGCAGCCAAAATGCAGCCCACTTCGGGGAGAATCTCAAGAGCAGTGGGTGGAGCAAGCCAGGCCTCAAACCACGAGAAGCTCCAGCCCAAAAGGCAGCCAAAATGCAGCCCACATCCGGGAGAATCTCAAGAGCAGGGGGTGGAGCAAGCCAGGCCTCAAACCACGAGAAGCTCCAGCCCAAAAGGCAGCCAAAATGCAGCCCACCTCCGGGAGAATCTCAAGAGCAGGGGGTGGAGCAAGCCAGGCCTCAAACCATGAGAAGCTCCAGCCCAAAAGGCAGCCAAAATCCAGCCTACCTCCGGGAGAATATCAATGGCAGAGTTTGTAGCAAGCCAGGCCTCAAACCACGAGAAGCTCCAGCCCAAAAGGCAGCCAAAATCCAGCCCACATCCGGGAGAATCTCAAGAGCAGGGGGTGGAGCAAGCCAGGCCTCAAACCACGAGAAGCTCCATCCCAAAAGGCAGCCAAAATGCAGCCCACATCCGGGAGAATCTCAAGAGCAGGGGGTGGAGCAAGCCAGGCCTCAAACCTCGAGAAGCTCCAGCCCAAAAGGCAGCCAAAATGCAGCCCACATGCGGGAGAATCTCAAGAGCAGGGGGTGGAGCAAGCCAGGCCTCAAACCACGAGAAGCTCCAGCCCAAAAGGCGGCCAAAATGCAGCCCACATCCGGGAGATTCTCAAGAGCAGGGGGTGGAGCAAGCCAGGCCTCAAACCACGAGAAGCTCCAGCCCAAAAGGCAGCCAAAATCCAGCCCACCTCTGGGAGAATCTCAAGAGCAGGGGTTGGAGCAAGCCAGGCCTCAAACCACGAGAAGCTCCAGCCCAAAAGGCAGCCAAAATCCAGCCCACCTCTGGGAGAATCTCAAGAGCAGGGGTTGGAGCAAGCCAGGCCTCAAACCACGAGAAGCTCCAGCCCAAAAGGCAGCCAAAATCCAGCCCAAATCCGGGAGAATCTCAAGAGCAGGGGGTGGAGCAAGCCAGGCCTCAAACCACGAGAATCTCTAGCCCAAAAGGCAGCCAAAATCCAGCCCACTTCGGGGAGAATCTCAAGAGCAGGGGGTGGAGCAAGCCAGGCCTCAAACCACGAGAAGCTCCTGCCCAAAATGCAGCCAAAATGCAGCCCACTTCGGGGAGAATCTCAAGAGCAGGGGGTGGAGCAAGCCAGGCCTCAAACCACGAGAAGCTCCAGCCCAAAATGCAGCCAAAATGCAGCCCACTTCGGGGAGAATCTCAAGAGCAGTGGGTGGAGCAAGCCAGGCCTCAAACCACGAGAAGCTCCAGCCCAAAAGGCAGCCAAAATGCAGCCCACATCCGGGAGAATCTCAAGAGCAGGGGGTGGAGCAAGCCAGGCCTCAAACCACGAGAAGCTCCAGCCCAAAAGGCAGCCAAAATGCAGCCCACCTCCGGGAGAATCTCAAGAGCAGGGGGTGGAGCAAGCCAGGCCTCAAACCATGAGAAGCTCCAGCCCAAAAGGCAGCCAAAATCCAGCCTACCTCCGGGAGAATATCAATGGCAGAGTTTGTAGCAAGCCAGGCCTCAAACCACGAGAAGCTCCAGCCCAAAAGGCAGCCAAAATCCAGCCCACATCCGGGAGAATCTCAAGAGCAGGGGGTGGAGCAAGCCAGGCCTCAAACCACGAGAAGCTCCATCCCAAAAGGCAGCCAAAATGCAGCCCACATCCGGGAGAATCTCAAGAGCAGGGGGTGGAGCAAGCCAGGCCTCAAACCTCGAGAAGCTCCAGCCCAAAAGGCAGCCAAAATGCAGCCCACATGCGGGAGAATCTCAAGAGCAGGGGGTGGAGCAAGCCAGGCCTCAAACCACGAGAAGCTCCAGCCCAAAAGGCGGCCAAAATGCAGCCCACATCCGGGAGATTCTCAAGAGCAGGGGGTGGAGCAAGCCAGGCCTCAAACCACGAGAAGCTCCAGCCCAAAAGGCAGCCAAAATCCAGCCCACCTCTGGGAGAATCTCAAGAGCAGGGGTTGGAGCAAGCCAGGCCTCAAACCACGAGAAGCTCCAGCCCAAAAGGCAGCCAAAATCCAGCCCACCTCTGGGAGAATCTCAAGAGCAGGGGTTGGAGCAAGCCAGGCCTCAAACCACGAGAAGCTCCAGCCCAAAAGGCAGCCAAAATCCAGCCCAAATCCGGGAGAATCTCAAGAGCAGGGGGTGGAGCAAGCCAGGCCTCAAACCACGAGAATCTCTAGCCCAAAAGGCAGCCAAAATCCAGCCCACTTCGGGGAGAATCTCAAGAGCAGGGGGTGGAGCAAGCCAGGCCTCAAACCACGAGAAGCTCCTGCCCAAAATGCAGCCAAAATGCAGCCCACTTCGGGGAGAATCTCAAGAGCAGGGGGTGGAGCAAGCCAGGCCTCAAACCACGAGAAGCTCCAGCCCAAAATGCAGCCAAAATGCAGCCCACTTCGGGGAGAATCTCAAGAGCAGTGGGTGGAGCAAGCCAGGCCTCAAACCACGAGAAGCTCCAGCCCAAAAGGCAGCCAAAATGCAGCCCACATCCGGGAGAATCTCAAGAGCAGGGGGTGGAGCAAGCCAGGCCTCAAACCACGAGAAGCTCCAGCCCAAAAGGCAGCCAAAATGCAGCCCACCTCCGGGAGAATCTCAAGAGCAGGGGCTGGAGCAAGCCAGGCCTCAAACCATGAGAAGCTCCAGCCCAAAAGGCAGCCAAAATCCAGCCTACCTCCGGGAGAATATCAATGGCAGAGTTTGTAGCAAGCCAGGCCTCAAACCACGAGAAGCTCCAGCCCAAAAGGCAGCCAAAATCCAGCCCACATCCGGGAGAATCTCAAGAGCAGGGGGTGGAGCAAGCCAGGCCTCAAACCACGAGAAGCTCCATCCCAAAAGGCAGCCAAAATGCAGCCCACATCCGGGAGAATCTCAAGAGCAGGGGGTGGAGCAAGCCAGGCCTCAAACCTCGAGAAGCTCCAGCCCAAAAGGCAGCCAAAATGCAGCCCACATGCGGGAGAATCTCAAGAGCAGGGGGTGGAGCAAGCCAGGCCTCAAACCACGAGAAGCTCCAGCCCAAAAGGCGGCCAAAATGCAGCCCACATCCGGGAGAATCTCAAGAGCAGGGGGTGGAGCAAGCCAGGCCTCAAACCACGAGAAGCTCCAGCCCAAAAGGCAGCCAAAATCCAGCCCACCTCCGGGAGAATCTCAAGAGCAGGGTGTGGAGTAAGCCAGGCCTCAAACCACGAGAAGCTCCAGCCCAAAAGGCAGCCAAAATCCAGCCTACCTCCGGGAGAATATCAATGGCAGACTTTGTAGCAAGCCAGGCCTCAAAC
The DNA here is from genome assembly GCA_027574665.1 of Rhynochetos jubatus. Lineage (NCBI taxonomy): Eukaryota > Metazoa > Chordata > Aves > Eurypygiformes > Rhynochetidae > Rhynochetos > Rhynochetos jubatus. The sequence goes on from JAQBHY010000071.1 coordinate 1,106,582, forward strand.
CACGAGAAGCTCCAGCCCAAAATGCAGCCAAAATGCAGAACAAATATGGGAGAATATGAAGACCAGGGTGTGGAGTAAGCGAGGCCTCAAACCACAAGAAGCTCCAGCCGAAAAGGCAGCCAAAATGCAGCCCACCTCCGGGAGATTCTCAAGAGCAGGGGGTGGAGCAAGCCAGGCCTCAAACCACGAGAAGCTCCAGCCCAAAAGGCAGCCAAAATCCAGCCCACCTCTGGGAGAATCTCAAGAGCAGGGGTTGGAGCAAGCCAGGCCTCAAACCACGAGAAGCTCCAGCCCAAAAGGCAGCCAAAATCCAGCCCAAATCCGGGAGAATCTCAAGAGCAGGGGGTGGAGCAAGCCAGGCCTCAAACCACGAGAATCTCTAGCCCAAAAGGCAGCCAAAATCCAGCCCACTTCGGGGAGAATCTCAAGAGCAGGGGGTGGAGCAAGCCAGGCCTCAAACCACGAGAAGCTCCTGCCCAAAATGCAGCCAAAATGCAGCCCACTTCGGGGAGAATCTCAAGAGCAGGGGGTGGAGCAAGCCAGGCCTCAAACCACGAGAAGCTCCAGCCCAAAATGCAGCCAAAATGCAGCCCACTTCGGGGAGAATCTCAAGAGCAGTGGGTGGAGCAAGCCAGGCCTCAAACCACGAGAAGCTCCAGCCCAAAAGGCAGCCAAAATGCAGCCCACATCCGGGAGAATCTCAAGAGCAGGGGGTGGAGCAAGCCAGGCCTCAAACCACGAGAAGCTCCAGCCCAAAAGGCAGCCAAAATGCAGCCTACCTCCGGGAGAATATCAATGGCAGAGTTTGTAGCAAGCCAGGCCTCAAACCACGAGAAGCTCCAGCCCAAAAGGCAGCCAAAATCCAGCCCACATCCGGGAGAATCTCAAGAGCAGGGGGTGGAGCAAGCCAGGCCTCAAACCACGAGAAGCTCCATCCCAAAAGGCAGCCAAAATGCAGCCCACATCCGGGAGAATCTCAAGAGCAGGGGGTGGAGCAAGCCAGGCCTCAAACCTCGAGAAGCTCCAGCCCAAAAGGCAGCCAAAATGCAGCCCACATGCGGGAGAATCTCAAGAGCAGGGGGTGGAGCAAGCCAGGCCTCAAACCACGAGAAGCTCCAGCCCAAAAGGCGGCCAAAATGCAGCCCACATCCGGGAGAATCTCAAGAGCAGGGGGTGGAGCAAGCCAGGCCTCAAACCACGAGAAGCTCCAGCCCAAAAGGCAGCCAAAATCCAGCCCACCTCCGGGAGAATCTCAAGAGCAGGGTGTGGAGTAAGCCAGGCCTCAAACCACGAGAAGCTCCAGCCCAAAAGGCAGCCAAAATCCAGCCTACCTCCGGGAGAATATCAATGGCAGACTTTGTAGCAAGCCAGGCCTCAAACCACGAGAAGCTCCAGCCCAAAATGCAGCCAAAATGCAGAACAAATCTGGGAGAAAATGAAGAGCAGGCTGTGGAGTAAGCCAGGCCTCAAACCACGAGAAGCTCCAGCCCAAAATGCAGCCAAATTTCAGCCGACATCCGGGAGAATCTCAAGAGCAGGGGGTGGAGCAAGCCAGGCCTCAAACCACGAGAAGCTCCAGCCCAAAAGGCAGCCAAAATGCAGAACAAATCTGGGAGAATCTCAAGAGCAGGCTGTGGAGTAAGCCAGGCCACAAACCACGAGAAGCTCCAGCCCAAAAGGCAGCCAAAATGCAGTCCACATCCGGGAGAATCTCAGGATCAGGGGGTGGAGCAAGCCAGGCCTCAAACCACCAGAAGCTCCAGACCAAAAGCCAGCCAAAATGCAGCCCACATCCGGGAGAATATCAATGGCAGAGTTTGTATCAAGCCATGCCTCAAACCTTGAGAAGCTCCAGCCCAAAAGGCAGCCAAAATGCAGCCCACATCCGGGAGAATCTCAAGAGCAGGGGGTGGAGCAAGCCAGGCCTCAAACCACGAGAAGCTCCAGCCCAAAAGGCAGCCAAAATGCAGAACAAATCTGGGAGAATATGAAGAGCAGGGTGTGGAGTAAGCCAGGCCTCAAACCACGAGAAGCTCCATCCCAAAAGGCAGCCAAAATGCAGCCCACATCCAGGAGAATATAAAGAGCATGGGGTGGAGCAAGCCAGGCCTCAAACCACGAGAATCTCCAGCCCAAAAGGCAGCCAAAATGCAGCCCACATCCGGGAGAATCTCAAGAGCAGGGGGTGGAGCAAGCCAGGCCTGAAACCACGAGAAGCTCCAGCCCAAAAGGCAGCCAAAATGCAGCCCACATCCGGGAGAATCTCAAGAGCAGGGGGTGGAGCAAGCCAGGCCTCAAACCACGAGAAGCTCCAGCCCATAAGGCAGCCAAAATCCAGCCCACATCCGGGAGAATATCAATGGCAGAGTTTGTAGCAAGCCAGGCCTCAAACCATGAGAAGCTCCAGCCCAAAAGGCAGCCAAAATCCAGCCTACCTCCGGGAGAATATCAATGGCAGACTTTGTAGCAAGCCAGGCCTCAAACCACGAGAAGCTCCAGCCCAAAATGCAGCCAAAATGCAGAACAAATCTGGGAGAAAATGAAGAGCAGGCTGTGGAGTAAGCCAGGCCTCAAACCACGAGAAGCTCCAGCCCAAAAGGCGGCCAAAATGCAGCCCACATCCGGGAGAATCTCAAGAGCAGGGGGTGGAGCAAGCCAGGCCTCAAACCACGAGAAGCTCCAGCCCAAAAGGCAGCCAAAATCCAGCCCACCTCCGGGAGAATCTCAAGAGCAGGGTGTGGAGTAAGCCAGGCCTCAAACCACGAGAAGCTCCAGCCCAAAAGGCAGCCAAAATGCAGAACAAATCTGGGAGAAAATGAAGAGCAGGCTGTGGAGCAAGCCAGGCCTCAAACCTCGAGAAGCTCCAGCCCAAAAGGCAGCCAAAATGCAGCCCACATCCGGGAGAATCTCAAGAGCAGGGGGTGGAGCAAGCCAGGCCTCAAACCACGAGAAGCTCCAGCCCAAAAGGCGGCCAAAATGCAGCCCACATCCGGGAGAATCTCAAGAGCAGGGGGTGGAGCAAGCCAGGCCTCAAACCACGAGAAGCTCCAGCCCAAAAGGCAGCCAAAATCCAGCCCACCTCCGGGAGAATCTCAAGAGCAGGGTGTGGAGTAAGCCAGGCCTCAAACCACGAGAAGCTCCAGCCCAAAAGGCAGCCAAAATCCAGCCTACCTCCGGGAGAATATCAATGGCAGACTTTGTAGCAAGCCAGGCCTCAAACCACGAGAAGCTCCAGCCCAAAATGCAGCCAAAATGCAGAACAAATCTGGGAGAAAATGAAGAGCAGGCTGTGGAGTAAGCCAGGCCTCAAACCACGAGAAGCTCCAGCCCAAAATGCAGCCAAAATTCAGCCCACCTCCGGGAGAATCTCAAGAGCAGGGGGTGGAGCAAGCCAGGCCTCAAACCACGAGAAGCTCCAGCCCAAAAGGCAGCCAAAATGCAGAACAAATCTGGGAGAATCTCAAGAGCAGGCTGTGGAGTAAGCCAGGCCACAAACCACGAGAAGCTCCAGCCCAAAAGGCAGCCAAAATGCAGTCCACATCCGGGAGAATCTCAGGATCAGGGGGTGGAGCAAGCCAGGCCTCAAACCACCAGAAGCTCCAGACCAAAAGCCAGCCAAAATGCAGCCCACATCCGGGAGAATATCAATGGCAGAGTTTGTATCAAGCCATGCCTCAAACCTTGAGAAGCTCCAGCCTAAAAGGCAGCCAAAATGCAGCCCACATCCGGGAGAATCTCAAGAGCAGGGGGTGGAGCAAGCCAGGCCTCAAACCACGAGAAGCTCCAGCCCAAAAGGCAGCCAAAATGCAGAACAAATCTGGGAGAATATGAAGAGCATGGGGTGGAGCAAGCCAGGCCTCAAACCACGAGAATCTCCAGCCCAAAAGGCAGCCAAAATGCAGCCCACATCCGGGAGAATCTCAAGAGCAGGGGGTGGAGCAAGCCAGGCCTGAAACCACGAGAAGCTCCAGCCCAAAAGGCAGCCAAAATGCAGCCCACATCCGGGAGAATCTCAAGAGCAGGGGGTGGAGCAAGCCAGGCCTCAAACCACGAGAAGCTCCAGCCCATAAGGCAGCCAAAATCCAGCCCACATCCGGGAGAATATCAATGGCAGAGTTTGTAGCAAGCCAGGCCTCAAACCATGAGAAGCTCCAGCCCAAAAGGCAGCCAAAATCCAGCCTACCTCCGGGAGAATATCAATGGCAGACTTTGTAGCAAGCCAGGCCTCAAACCACGAGAAGCTCCAGCCCAAAATGCAGCCAAAATGCAGAACAAATCTGGGAGAAAATGAAGAGCAGGCTGTGGAGTAAGCCAGGCCTCAAACCACGAGAAGCTCCAGCCCAAAATGCAGCCAAATTTCAGCCGACATCCGGGAGAATCTCAAGAGCAGGGGGTGGAGCAAGCCAGGCCTCAAACCACGAGAAGCTCCAGACCAAAAGCCAGCCAAAATGCAGCCCACATCCGGGAGAATCTCAAGAGCAGGGGGTGGAGCAAGCCAGGCCTCAAACCACGAGAAGCTCCAGCCCAAAAGGCAGCCAAAATTCAGCCCACCTGCGGGAGAATCTCAAGAGCAGGGGGTGGAGCAAGCCAGGCCTCAAACCACGAGAAGCTCCAGCCCAAAAGGCAGCCAAAATGCAGAACAAATCTGGGAGAATCTCAAGAGCAGGCTGTGGAGTAAGCCAGGCCTCAAACCACGAGAAGCTCCAGCCCAAAAGGCAGCCAAAATGCACACAGATCCGGGAGAATCTCAGGAGCAGGGGGTGGAGCAAGCCACACCTCAAACCACGAGAAGCTCCAGCCCAAAATGCAGCCAAAATGCAGCCGACATCCGGGAGAATCTCAAGAGCAGGGGGTGGAGCAAGCCAGGCCTCAAACCACGAGAAGCTCCAGCCCAAAAGGCAGCCAAAATCCAGCCCACCTCAGGGAGAATATCAATGGCAGAGTTTGTAGCAAGCCAGGCCTCAAACCACGAGAAGCTCCAGCCCAAAATGCAGCCAAAATGCAGAACAAATCTGGGAGAAAATGAAGAGCAGGCTGTGGAGTAAGCCAGGCCTCAAACCACGAGAAGCTCCAGCCCAAAATGCAGCCAAAATTCAGCCCACCTCCGGGAGAATCTCAAGAGCAGGGGGTGGAGCAAGCCAGGCCTCAAACCACGAGAAGCTCCAGCCCAAAATGCAGCCAAAATGCAGAACAAATCTGGGAGAATCTCAAGAGCAGGCTGTGGAGTAAGCCAGGCCTCAAACCACGAGAAGCTCCAGCCCAAAAGGCTGCCAAAATGCAGTCCACATCCGGGAGAATCTCAGGAGCAGTGGGTGGAGCAAGCCACACCTCAAACCACGAGAAGCTCCAGCCCAAAAGGCAGCCAAAATGCAGCCCACATCCGGGAGAATCTCAAGAGCAGGGGGTGGAGCAAGCCATGCCTCAAACCACGAGAAGCTCCAGCCCAAAAGGCAGCCAAAATGCAGCCCACCTCCGGGAGAATATCAAGAGCAGGGGGTGGAGCAAGCCAGGCCTCAAACCACGAGAAGGTCCAGCCCAAAAGGCAGCCAAAATGCAGCCCACATCCGGGAGAATATCAATGGCAGAGTTTGTATCAAGCCATGCCTCAAACCATGAGAAGCTCCAGCCCAAAATGCAGCCAAAATGCAGAAAAAATATGGGAGAATATGAAGACCAGGGTGTGGAGTAAGCGAGGCCTCAAACCACAAGAAGCTCCAGCCCAAAAGGCAGCCAAAATGCAGCCCACATCCGGGAGATTCTCAAGAGCAGGGGGTGGAGCAAGCCAGGCCTCAAACCACGAGAAGCTCCAGCCCAAAAGGCAGCCAAAATCCAGCCCACCTCTGGGAGAATCTCAAGAGCAGGGGTTGGAGCAAGCCAGGCCTCAAACCACGAGAAGCTCCAGCCCAAAAGGCAGCCAAAATCCAGCCCAAATCCGGGAGAATCTCAAGAGCAGGGGGTGGAGCAAGCCAGGCCTCAAACCACGAGAATCTCTAGCCCAAAAGGCAGCCAAAATCCAGCCCACTTCGGGGAGAATCTCAAGAGCAGGGGGTGGAGCAAGCCAGGCCTCAAACCACGAGAAGCTCCTGCCCAAAATGCAGCCAAAATGCAGCCCACTTCGGGGAGAATCTCAAGAGCAGGGGGTGGAGCAAGCCAGGCCTCAAACCACGAGAAGCTCCAGCCCAAAATGCAGCCAAAATGCAGCCCACTTCGGGGAGAATCTCAAGAGCAGGGGGTGGAGAAAGCCAGGCCTCAAACCACGAGAAGCTCCAGCCCAAAAGGCAGCCAAAATGCAGCCCACCTCCGGGAGAATCTCAAGAGCAGGGGCTGGAGCAAGCCAGGCCTCAAACCACGAGAAGCTCCAGCCCAAAAGGCAGCCAAAATGCAGCCCACCTCCGGGAGAATCTCAAGAGCAGGGGCTGGAGCAAGCCAGGCCTCAAACCATGAGAAGCTCCAGCCCAAAAGGCAGCCAAAATCCAGCCTACCTCCGGGAGAATATCAATGGCAGACTTTGTAGCAAGCCAGGCCTCAAACCACGAGAAGCTCCAGCCCAAAAGGCAGCCAAAATCCAGCCCACATCCGGGAGAATCTCAAGAGCAGGGGGTGGAGCAAGCCAGGCCTCAAACCACGAGAAGCTCCATCCCAAAAGGCAGACAAAATGCAGCCCACATCCGGGAGAATCTCAAGAGCAGGTGGTGGAGCAAGCCAGGCCTCAAACCTCGAGAAGCTCCAGCCCAAAAGGCAGCCAAAATGCAGCCCACATCCGGGAGAATCTCAAGAGCAGGGGGTGGAGCAAGCCAGGCCTCAAACCACGAGAAGCTCCAGCCCAAAAGGCGGCCAAAATGCAGCCCACATCCAGGAGAATCTCAAGAGCAGGGGGTGGAGCAAGCCAGGCCTCAAACCACGAGAAGCTCCAGCCCAAAAGGCAGCCAAAATCCAGCCCACCTCCGGGAGAATCTCAAGAGCAGGGTGTGGAGTAAGCCAGGCCTCAAACCACGAGAAGCTCCAGCCCAAAAGGCAGCCAAAATCCAGCCTACCTCCGGGAGAATATCAATGGCAGATTTTGTAGCAAGCCAGGCCTCAAACCACGAGAAGCTCCAGCCCAAAATGCAGCCAAAATGCAGAACAAATCTGGGAGAAAATGAAGAGCAGGCTGTGGAGTAAGCCACGCCTCAAACCACAAGAAGCTCCAGCCCAAAAGGCAGCCAAAATTAGGCCCACCTCCGGGAGAATCTCAAGAGCAGGGGGTGGAGCAAGCCAGGCCTCAAACCACGAGAAGCTCCAGCCCAAAAGGCAGCCAAAATGCAGAACAAATCTGGGAGAATCTCAAGAGCAGGCTGTGGAGTAAGCCAGGCCACAAACCACGAGAAGCTCCAGCCCAAAAGGCAGCCAAAATGCAGTCCACATCCGGGAGAATCTCAGGATCAGGGGGTGGAGCAAGCCAGGCCTCAAACCACCAGAAGCTCCAGACCAAAAGCCAGCCAAAATGCAGCCCACATCCGGGAGAATATCAATGGCAGAGTTTGTATCAAGCCATGCCTCAAACCTTGAGAAGCTCCAGCCCAAAAGGCAGCCAAAATGCAGCCCACATCCGGGAGAATCTCAAGAGCAGGGGGTGGAGCAAGCCAGGCCTCAAACCACGAGAAGCTCCAGCCCAAAATGCAGCCAAAATGCAGCCCACTTCGGGGAGAATCTCAAGAGCAGGGGGTGGAGCAAGCCAGGCCTCAAACCACGAGAAGCTCCAGCCCAAAAGGCAGCCAAAATGCAGCCCACATCCGGGAGAATCTCAAGAGCAGGGGGTGGAGCAAGCCAGGCCTCAAACCACGAGAAGCTCCAGCCCAAAAGGCAGCCAAAATGCAGCCCACCTCCGGGAGAATCTCAAGAGCAGGGGCTGGAGCAAGCCAGGCCTCAAACCATGAGAAGCTCCAGCCCAAAAGGCAGCCAAAATCCAGCCTACCTCCGGGAGAATATCAATGGCAGACTTTGTAGCAAGCCAGGCCTCAAACCACGAGAAGCTCCAGCCCAAAAGGCAGCCAAAATCCAGCCCACATCCGGGAGAATCTCAAGAGCAGGGGGTGGAGCAAGCCAGGCCTCAAACCACGAGAAGCTCCATCCCAAAAGGCAGACAAAATGCAGCCCACATCCGGGAGAATCTCAAGAGCAGGGGGTGGAGCAAGCCAGGCCTCAAACCTCGAGAAGCTCCAGCCCAAAAGGCAGCCAAAATGCAGCCCACATCCGGGAGAATCTCAAGAGCAGGGGGTGGAGCAAGCCAGGCCTCAAACCACGAGAAGCTCCAGCCCAAAAGGCGGCCAAAATGCAGCCCACATCCGGGAGAATCTCAAGAGCAGGGGGTGGAGCAAGCCAGGCCTCAAACCACGAGAAGCTCCAGCCCAAAATTCAGCCAAAATCCAGCCCACCTCCGGGAGAATCTCAAGAGCAGGGTGTGGAGTAAGCCAGGCCTCAAACCACGAGAAGCTCCAGCCCAAAAGGCAGCCAAAATCCAGCCTACCTCCTGGAGAATATCAATGGCAGACTTTGTAGCAAGCCAGGCCTCAAACCACGAGAAGCTCCAGCCCAAAATGCAGCCAAAATGCAGAACAAATCTGGGAGAAAATGAAGAGCAGGCTGTGGAGTAAGCCAGGCCTCAAACCACGAGAAGCTCCAGCCCAAAATGCAGCCAAAATTCAGCCCACCTCCGGGAGAATCTCAAGAGCAGGGGGTGGAGCAAGCCAGGCCTCAAACCACGAGAAGCTCCAGCCCAAAAGGCAGCCAAAATGCAGAACAAATCTGGGAGAATCTCAAGAGCAGGCTGTGGAGTAAGCCAGGCCACAAACCACGAGAAGCTCCAGCCCAAAAGGCAGCCAAAATGCAGTCCACATCCGGGAGAATCTCAGGATCAGGGGGTGGAGCAAGCCAGGCCTCAAACCACCAGAAGCTCCAGACCAAAAGCCAGCCAAAATGCAGCCCACATCCGGGAGAATATCAATGGCAGAGTTTGTATCAAGCCATGCCTCAAACCATGAGAAGCTCCAGCCCAAAAGGCAGCCAAAATGCAGAACAAATCTGGGAGAATATGAAGAGCAGGGGGTGGAGTAAGCCAGGCCTCAAACCACGAGAAGCTCCAGCCCAAAAGGCAGCCAAAATGCAGCCCACATCCAGGAGAAGATAAAGAGCATGGGGTGGAGCAAGCCAGGCCTCAAACCACGAGAATCTCCAGCCCAAAATGCAGCCAAAATGCAGCCCACCTCCGGGAGAATCTCAAGAGCAGGGGGTGGAGCAAGCCAGGCCTCAAACCACGAGAAGCTCCAGCCTCAAAGGCAGCCAAAATGCAGCCCACATCCGGGAGAATCTCAAGAGCAGGGGGTGGAGCAAGCCAGGCCTCAAACCATGAGAAGCTCCAGCCCAAAAGGCAGCCAAAATGCAGAACAAATCTGGGAGAATATGAAGACCAGGGTGTGGAGTAAGCGAGGCCTCAAACCACGAGAAGCTCCAGCCCAAAAAGCAGCCAAAATGCAGCGCACATCCGGGAGATTCTCAAGAGCAGGGGGTGGAGCAAGCCAGGCCTCAAACCACGAGAAGCTCCAGCCCAAAAGGCAGCCAAAATGCAGCCGACATCCGGGAGAATCTCAAGAGCAGGGGGTGGAGCAAGCCAGGCCTGAAACCACGAGAAGCTCCAGCCCAAAAGGCAGCCAAAATGCAGCCCACATCCGGGAGAATCTCAAGAGCAGGGGGTGGAGCAAGCCAGGCCTCAAACCACGAGAAGCTCCAGCCCAAAAAGCAGCCAAAATGCAGCCCACCTACGGGAGAATCTCAAGAGCAGGGGTTGGAGCAAGCCAGGCCTCAAACCACGAGAAGCTCCAGCCCAAAAGGCAGCCAAAATACAGCCCACATCCAGGAGAATTTCAAGAGCAGGGGGTGGAGCAAGCCAGGCCTGAAACCACGAGAAGCTCCAGCCCAAAAGGCAGCCAAAATCCAGCCCACATCCGGGAGAATCTCAAGAGCAGGGGGTGGAGCAAGCCAGGCCTCAAACCACGAGAAGCTCCAGCCCAAAAGGCAGCCAAAATGCAGCCCACCTCCGGGAGAATCTCAAGAGCAGGGGCTGGAGCAAGCCAGGCCTCAAACCATGAGAAGCTCCAGCTCAAAAGGCAGCCAAAATCCAGCCTACCTCCGGGAGAATATCAATGGCAGAATTTGTAGCAAGCCAGGCCTCAAACCACGAGAAGCTCCAGCCCAAAATACAGCCAAAATGCAGAAAAAATCGGGGGAAAATGAAGAGCAGGCTGTGGAGTAAGCCAGGCCTCAAACCACGAGAAGCTCCAGCCCAAAATGCAGCCAAAATTCCGCCCACCTCCGGGAGAATCTCAAGAGCAGGGGGTGGAGCAAGCCAGGCCTCAAACCACGAGAAGCTCCAGCCCAAAAGGCAGCCAAAATGCAGAACAAATCTGGGAGAATCTCAAGAGCAGGCTGTGGAGTAAGCCAGGCCACAAACCACGAGAAGCTCCAGCCCAAAAGGCAGCCAAAATGCAGTCCACATCCGGGAGAATCTCAGGATCAGGGGGTGGAGCAAGCCAGGCCTCAAACCACCAGAAGCTCCAGACCAAAAGCCAGCCAAAATGCAGCCCACATCCGGGAGAATATCAATGGCAGAGTTTGTATCAAGCCATGCCTCAAACCATGAGAAGCTCCAGCCCAAAAGGCAGCCAAAATGCAGAACAAATCTGGGAGAATATGAAGAGCAGGGTGTGGAGTAAGCCAGGCCTCAAACCACGAGAAGCTCCAGCCCAAAAGGCAGCCAAAATGCAGCCCACATCCAGGAGAAGATAAAGAGCATGGGGTGGAGCAAGCCAGGCCTCAAACCACGAGAATCTCCAGCCCAAAATGCAGCCAAAATGCAGCCCACCTCCGGGAGAATCTCAAGAGCAGGGGGTGGAGCAAGCCAGGCCTCAAACCACGAGAAGCTCCAGCCTTAAAGGCAGCCAAAATGCAGCCCACATCCGGGAGAATCTCAAGAGCAGGGGGTGGAGCAAGCCAGGCCTCAAACCATGAGAAGCTCCAGCCCAAAAGGCAGCCAAAATGCAGAACAAATCTGGGAGAATATGAAGACCAGGGTGTGGAGTAAGCGAGGCCTCAAACCACGAGAAGCTCCAGCCCAAAAAGCAGCCAAAATGCAGCGCACATCCGGGAGATTCTCAAGAGCAGGGGGTGGAGCAAGCCAGGCCTCAAACCACGAGAAGCTCCAGCCCAAAAGGCAGCCAAAATGCAGCCCACCTCCGGGAGAATCTCAAGAGCAGGGGGTGGAGCAAGCCAGGCCTGAAACCACGAGAAGCTCCAGCCCAAAAGGCAGCCAAAATGCAGCCCACATCCGGGAGAATCTCAAGAGCAGGGGGTGGAGCAAGCCAGGCCTCAAACCACGAGAAGCTCCAGCCCAAAAAGCAGCCAAAATGCAGCCCACCTCCGGGAGAATCTCAAGAGCAGGGGGTGGAGCAAGCCAGGCCTCAAACCACGAGAAGCTCCAGCCCAAAAGGCAGCCAAAATCCAGCCCACATCCGGGAGAATCTCAAGAGCAGGGGGTGGAGCAAGCCAGGCCTCAAACCACGAGAAGCTCCAGCCCAAAAGGCAGCCAAAATGCAGCCCACCTCCGGGAGAATCTCAAGAGCAGGGGCTGGAGCAAGCCAGGCCTCAAACCATGAGAAGCTCCAGCTCAAAAGGCAGCCAAAATCCAGCCTACCTCCGGGAGAATATCAATGGCAGAATTTGTAGCAAGCCAGGCCTCAAACCACGAGAAGCTCCAGCCCAAAATACAGCCAAAATGCAGAACAAATCTGGGAGAAAATGAAGAGCAGGCTGTGGAGTAAGCCAGGCCTCAAACCACGAGAAGCTCCAGCCCAAAATGCAGCCAAAATTCCGCCCACCTCCGGGAGAATCTCAAGAGCAGGGGGTGGAGCAAGCCAGGCCTCAAACCACGAGAAGCTCCAGCCCAAAAGGCAGCCAAAATGCAGAACAAATCTGGGAGAATCTCAAGAGCAGGCTGTGGAGTAAGCCAGGCCACAAACCACGAGAAGCTCCAGCCCAAAAGGCAGCCAAAATGCAGTCCACATCCGGGAGAATCTCAGGATCAGGGGGTGGAGCAAGCCAGGCCTCAAACCACCAGAAGCTCCAGACCAAAAGCCAGCCAAAATGCAGCCCACATCCGGGAGAATATCAATGGCAGAGTTTGTATCAAGCCATGCCTCAAACCATGAGAAGCTCCAGCCCAAAAGGCAGCCAAAATGCAGAACAAATCTGGGAGAATATGAAGAGCAGGGTGTGGAGTAAGCCAGGCCTCAAACCACGAGAAGCTCCAGCCCAAAAGGCAGCCAAAATGCAGCCCACATCCAGGAGAAGATAAAGAGCATGGGGTGGAGCAAGCCAGGCCTCAAACCACGAGAATCTCCAGCCCAAAATGCAGCCAAAATGCAGCCCACCTCCGGGAGAATCTCAAGAGCAGGGGGTGGAGCAAGCCAGGCCTCAAACCACGAGAAGCTCCAGCCTTAAAGGCAGCCAAAATGCAGCCCACATCCGGGAGAATCTCAAGAGCAGGGGGTGGAGCAAGCCAGGCCTCAAACCATGAGAAGCTCCAGCCCAAAAGGCAGCCAAAATGCAGAACAAATCTGGGAGAATATGAAGACCAGGGTGTGGAGTAAGCGAGGCCTCAAACCACGAGAAGCTCCAGCCCAAAAAGCAGCCAAAATGCAGCGCACATCCGGGAGATTCTCAAGAGCAGGGGGTGGAGCAAGCCAGGCCTCAAACCACGAGAAGCTCCAGCCCAAAAGGCAGCCAAAATGCAGCCCACCTCCGGGAGAATCTCAAGAGCAGGGGGTGGAGCAAGCCAGGCCTGAAACCACGAGAAGCTCCAGCCCAAAAGGCAGCCAAAATGCAGCCCACATCCGGGAGAATCTCAAGAGCAGGGGGTGGAGCAAGCCAGGCCTCAAACCACGAGAAGCTCCAGCCCAAAAGGCAGCCAAAATGCAGCCCACATCCGGGAGAATCTCAAGAGCAGGGGGTGGAGCAAGCCAGGCCTCAAACCACGAGAAGCTCCAGCCCAAAAGGCAGCCAAAATGCAGCCCACCTCCGGGAGAATCTCAAGAGCAGGGGTTGGAGCAAGCCAGGCCTCAAACCACGAGAAGCTCCAGCCCAAAAGGCAGCCAAAATACAGCCCACATCCAGGAGAATCTCAAGAGCAGGGGGTGGAGCAAGCCAGGCCTCAAACCACGAGAAGCTCCAGCCCATAAGGCAGCCAAAATCCAGCCCACATCCGGGAGAATATCAATGGCAGAGTTTGTAGCAAGCCAGGCCTCAAACCACGAGAAGCTCCAGCCCAAAAGGCAGCCAAAATCCAGCCCAAATCCGGGAGAATCTCAAGAGCAGGGGGTGGAGCAAGCCAGGCCTCAAACCACGAGAAGCTCCAGCCCAAAAGGCAGCCAAAATGCAGCCCACATCCGGGAGAATCTCAAGAGCAGGCTGTGGAGTAAGCCAGGCCTCAAACCACGAGAAGCTCCAGCCCAAAAGGCAGCCAAAATGCAGTCCACATCCGGGAGAATCTCAGGAGCAGGGGGTGGAGCAAGCCACACCTCAAACCACGAGAAGCTCCAGCCCAAAATGCAGCCAAAATGCAGCCGACATCCGGGAGAATCTCAAGAGCAGGGGGTGGAGCAAGCCAGGCCTCAAACCACGAGAAGCTCCAGACCAAAAGCCAGCCAAAATGCAGCCCACATCCAGGAGAATCTCAAGAGCAGGGGGTGGAGCAAGCCAGGCCTCAAACCAAGAGAAGCTCCAGCCCAAAAGGCAGCCAAAATGCAGCCCACCTCCGGGAGAATCTCAAGAGCAGGGGGTGGAGCAAGCCAGGCCTCAAACCACGAGAAGCTCCAGACCAAAAGCCAGCCAAAATGCAGCGCACATCCGGGAGATTCTCAAGAGCAGGGGGTGGAGCAAGCCAGGCCTCAAACCACGAGAAGCTCCAGCCCAAAAGGCAGCCAAAATGCAGCCCACCTCCGGGAGAATCTCAAGAGCAGGGGGTGGAGCAAGCCAGGCCTGAAACCACGAGAAGCTCCAGCCCAAAAGGCAGCCAAAATGCAGCCCACATCCGGGAGAATCTCAAGAGCAGGGGGTGGAGCAAGCCAGGCCTCAAACCACGAGAAGCTCCAGCCCAAAAGGCAGCCAAAATGCAGCCCACATCCGGGAGAATCTCAAGAGCAGGGGGTGGAGCAAGCCAGGCCTCAAACCACGAGAAGCTCCAGCCCAAAAGGCAGCCAAAATGCAGCCCACCTCCGGGAGAATCTCAAGAGCAGGGGTTGGAGCAAGCCAGGCCTCAAACCACGAGAAGCTCCAGCCCAAAAGGCAGCCAAAATACAGCCCACATCCAGGAGAATCTCAAGAGCAGGGGGTGGAGCAAGCCAGGCCTCAAACCACGAGAAGCTCCAGCCCATAAGGCAGCCAAAATCCAGCCCACATCCGGGAGAATATCAATGGCAGAGTTTGTAGCAAGCCAGGCCTCAAACCACGAGAAGCTCCAGCCCAAAAGGCAGCCAAAATCCAGCCCAAATCCGGGAGAATCTCAAGAGCAGGGGGTGGAGCAAGCCAGGCCTCAAACCACGAGAAGCTCCAGCCCAAAAGGCAGCCAAAATGCAGCCCACATCCGGGAGAATCTCAAGAGCAGGCTGTGGAGTAAGCCAGGCCTCAAACCACGAGAAGCTCCAGCCCAAAAGGCAGCCAAAATGCAGTCAACATCCGGGAGAATCTCAGGAGCAGGGGGTGGAGCAAGCCACACCTCAAACCACGAGAAGCTCCAGCCCAAAATGCAGCCAAAATGCAGCCGACATCCGGGAGAATCTCAAGATCAGGGGGTGGAGCAAGCCAGGCCTCAAACCACGAGAAGCTCCAGACCAAAAGCCAGCCAACATGCAGCCCACATCCAGGAGAATCTCAAGAGCAGGGGGTGGAGCAAGCCAGGCCTCAAACCAAGAGAAGCTCCAGCCCAAAAGGCAGCCAAAATGCAGCCCACCTCCGGGAGAATCTCAAGAGCAGGGGCTGGAGCAAGCCAGGCCTCAAACCATGAGAAGCTCCAGCCCAAAAGGCAGCCAAAATGCAGCCCACCTCCGGGAGAATATCAATGGCAGAGTTTGTAGCAAGCCAGGCCTCAAACCACGAGAAGCTCCAGCCCAAAATGCAGCCAAAATGCAGAACAAATCTGGGAGAATATGAAGAGCAGGCTGTGGAGTAAGCCAGGCCTCAAACCACGAGAAGCTCCAGCCCAAAAGGCAGCCAAAATTCAGCCCACCTCCGGGAGAATATCAAGAGCAGGGGGTGGAGCAAGCCAGGCCTCAAACCACGAGAAGCTCCAGCCCAAAAGGCAGCCAAAATGCAGAACAAATCTGGGAGAATCTCAAGAGCAGGATGTGGAGTAAGCCAGGCCTCAAACCACGAGAAGCTCCAGCCCAAAAGGCAGCCAAAATCCAGCCCACATTTGGGAGAATCTCAGGAGCAGTGGGTGGAGCAAGCCACACCTCAAACCACGAGAAGCTCCAGCCCAAAAGGCAGCCAAAATCCAGCCCACCTCCGGGAGAATATCAATGGCAGAGTTTGTAGCAAGCCAGGCCTCAAACCACGAGAAGCTCCAGCCCAAAATGCAGCCAAAATGCAGAACAAATCTGGGAGAATATGAAGAGCAGGGTGTGGAGTAAGCCAGGCCTCAAACCACGAGAAGCTCCAGCCCAAAAGGCAGCCAAAATCCAGCCCACATCCAGGAGAATATAAAGAGCATGGGGTGGAGCAAGCCAGGCCTCAAACCACGAGAATCTCCAGCCCAAAAGGCAGCCAAAATGCAGCCCACATCCGGGAGAATCTCAAGAGCAGGGGGTGGAGCAAGCCAGGCCTGAAACCTTGAGAAGCTCCAGCCCAAAAGGCAGCCAAAATCCAGCCCACATCCGGGAGAATCTCAAGAGCAGGGGGTGGAGCAAGCCAGGCCTCAAACCACGAGAAGCTCCAGCCCAAAAGGCAGCCAAAATGCAGCCCACCTACGGGAGAATCTCAAGAGCAGTGGTTGGAGCAAGCCAGGCCTCAAACCACGAGAAGCTCCAGCCCAAAAAGCAGCCAAAATACAGCCCACATCCAGGAGAATCTCAAGAGCAGGAGGTGGAGCAAGCCAGGCCTCAAACCACGAGAAGCTCCAGCCCAAAAGGCAGCCAAAATCCAGCCCAAATCCGGGAGAATCTCAAGAGCAGGGGGTGGAGCAAGCCAGGCCTCAAACCACGAGAAGCTCCAGCCCAAAATGCAGCCAAAATCCAGCCCACCTCCCTGAGAATATCAAGAGCAGGGGGTGGAGCAAGCCAGGCCTCAAACCACGAGAAGCTCCAGCCCAAAAGGCAGCCAAAATGCAGCCCACATCCGGGAGAATCTCAAGAGCAGGGGGTGGAGCAAGCCAGGCCTCAAACCACGAGAAGCTCCAGCCCAAAATGCAGCCAAAATGCAGAACAAATCTGGGAGAAAATGAAGAGCAGGCTGTGGAGTAAGCCAGGCCTCAAACCACGAGAAGCTCCAGCCCAAAATGCAGCCAAAATTCAGCCCACCTCCGGGAGAATCTCAAGAGCAGGGGGTGGAGCAAGACAGGCCTCAAACCACGAGAAGCTCCAGCCCAAAAGGCAGCCAAAATGCAGAACAAATCTGGGAGAATCTCAAGAGCAGGCTGTGGAGTAAGCCAGGCCACAAACCACGAGAAGCTCCAGCCCAAAAGGCAGCCAAAATGCAGTCCACATCCGGGAGAATCTCAGGATCAGGGGGTGGAGCAAGCCAGGCCTCAAACCCCGAGAAGCTCCAGACCAAAAGCCAGCCAAAATGCAGCCCACATCCGGGAGAATATCAAGAGCAGGGGGTGGAGCAAGCCAGGCCTCAAACCACGAGAAGCTCCAGCCCAAAAGGCAGCCAAAATGCAGCCTACTTCCGGGAGAATCTCAAGAGCAGGGGCTGGAGCAAGCCAGGCCTCAAACCACGAGAAGCTCCAGCCCAAAAGGCAGCCAAAATGCAGCCCACCTCCGGGAGAATATCAATGGCAGAGTTTGTAGCAAGCCAGGCCTCAAACCACGAGAAGCTCCAGCCCAAAACGCAGCCAAAATGCAGCCCACATCCAGGAGAATATAAAGAGCATGGGGTGGAGCAAGCCAGGCCTCAAACCACGAGAAGCTCCAGCCCAAAAGGCAGCCAAAATGCAGCCCACCTCCGGGAGAATCTCAAGAGTAGGGGCTGGAGCAAGCCAGGCCTCAAACCATGAGAAGCTCCAGCCCAAAAGGCAGCCAAAATTCAGCCCACCTCCGGGAGAATATCAATGGCAGAGTTTGTAGCAAGCCAGGCCTCAAACCATGAGAAGCTCCAGCCCAAAAGGCAGCCAAAATGCAGAACAAATCTGGGAGAATATGAAGAGCAGGGTGTGGAGTAAGCCAGGCCTCAAACCACGAGAAGCTCCAGCCCAAAAGGCAGCCAAAATGCAGTCCACATCCGGGAGAATCTCAGGAGCAGTGGGTGGAGCAAGCCACACCTCAAACCACGAGAAGCTCCAGCCCAAAAGGCAGCCAAAATGCAGCCCACATCCGGGAGAATATCAATGGCAGAGTTTGTATCAAGCCATGCCTCAAACCATGAGAAGCTCCAGCCCAAAAGGCAGCCAAAATGCAGCCCACATCTGGGAGAATCTCAAGAGCAGGGGGTGGAGCAAGCCAGGCCTGAAACCACGAGAAGCTCCAGCCCAAAAGGCAGCCAAAATGCAGCCCACATCCGGGAGAATCTCAAGAGCAGGGGGTGGAGCAAGCCAGGCCTCAAACCACGAGAAGCTCCAGCCCAAAAGGCAGCCAAAATGCAGCCCACATCCGGGAGAATCTCAAGAGCAGGGGTTGGAGCAAGCCAGGCCTCAAACCACGAGAAGCTCCAGCCCAAAAGGCAGCCAAAATACAGCCCACATCCAGGAGAATCTCAAGAGCAGGGGGTGGAGCAAGCCAGGCCTCAAACCACGAGAAGCTCCAGCCCATAAGGCAGCCAAAATGCAGCCCACATCCGGGAGAATCTCAAGAGCAGGGGGTGGAGCAAGCCAGGCCTCAAACCATGAGAAGCTCCAGCCCAAAAGGCAGCCAAAATCCAGCCTACCTCCGGGAGAATATCAATGGCAGACTTTGTAGCAAGCCAGGCCTCAAACCACGAGAAGCTCCAGCCCAAAATGCAGCCAAAATGCAGAACAAATCTGGGAGAAAATGAAGAGCAGGCTGTGGAGTAAGCCAGGCCTCAAACCACGAGAAGCTCCAGCCCAAAATGCAGCCAAAATTCAGCCCACCTCCGGGAGAATCTCAAGAGCAGGGGGTGGAGCAAGCCAGGCCTCAAACCACGAGAAGCTCCAGCCCAAAAGGCAGCCAAAATGCAGCCCACATCCAGGAGAAACTCAAGAGCAGGGTGTGGAGCAAGCCAGGCCTCAAACCACGAGAAGCTCCAGACCAAAAGCCAGCCAAAATGCAGCCCACCTCCGGGAGAATCTCAAGAGCAGCGGCTGGAGCAAGCCAGGCCTCAAACCATGAGAAGCTCCAGCCCAAAATGCAGCCAAAATCCAGCCCACCTCAGGGAGAATATCAATGGCAGAGTTTGTAGCAAGCCAGGCCTCAAACCACGAGAAGCTCCAGCCCAAAATGCAGCCAAAATGCAGAACAAATCTGGGAGAATATGAAGAGCAGGCTGTGGAGTAAGCCAGGCCTCAAACCACGAGAAGCTCCAGCCCAAAATGCAGCCAAAATTCAGCCCACCTCCGGGAGAATCTCAAGAGCAGGGGGTGGAGCAAGCCAGGCCTCAAACCACGAGAAGCTCCAGCCCAAAAGGCAGCCAAAATGCAGAACAAATCTGGGAGAATCTCAAGAGCAGGCTGTGGAGTAAGCCAGGCCTCAAACCACGAGAAGCTCCAGCCCAAAAGGCAGCCAAAATGCAGTCCACATCCGGGAGAATCTCAGGAGCAGTGGGTGGAGCAAGCCACACCTCAAACCATGAGAAGCTCCAGCCCAAAAGGCAGCCAAAATGCAGCCCACATCCGGGAGAATCTCAGGAGCAGGGGGTGGAGCAAGCCAGGCCTCAAACCACGAGAAGCTCCAGCCCAAAAGGCAGCCAAAATACAGCCCACATCCGGGAGAATCTCAAGAGCAGGGGGTGGAGCAAGCCAGGCCTCAAACCACGAGAAGGTCCAGCCCAAAAGGCAGCCAAAATGCAGCCCACATCCGGGAGAATATCAATGGCAGAGTTTGTATCAAGCCATGCCTCAAACCATGAGAAGCTCCAGCCCAAAATGCAGCCAAAATGCAGAACAAATCTGGGAGAATATGAAGACCAGGGTGTGGAGTAAGCGAGGCCTCAAACCACAAGAAGCTCCAGCCCAAAAGGCAGCCAAAATGCAGCCCACATCCGGGAGATTCTCAAGAGCAGGGGGTGGAGCAAGCCAGGCCTCAAACCACGAGAAGCTCCAGCCCAAAAGGCAGCCAAAATGCAGCCCACATCCGGGAGAATCTCAAGAGCAGGGGGTGGAGCAAGCCAGGCCTCAAACCACGAGAAGCTCCAGCCCAAAAGGCAGCCAAAATGCAGCCCACATCCGGGAGAATCTCAAGAGCAGGGGGTGGAGCAAGCCAGGCCTCAAACCACGAGAAGCTCCAGCCCAAAAGGCAGCCAAAATCCAGCCCACATCCGGGAGAATCTCAAGAGCAGGGGGTGGAGCAAGCCAGGCCTCAAACCACGAGAAGCTCCAGCCCAAAAGGCAGCCAAAATGCAGCCCACATCCGGGAGAATCTCAAGAGCAGTGGTTGGAGCAAGCCAGGCCTCAAACCACGAGAAGCTCCAGCCCAAAACTCAGCCAAAATGCAGCCCACATCCAGGAGAATATCAAGAGCAGGGGGTGGAGCAAACCAGGCCTCAAACCACGAGAAGCTCCAGCCCAAAAGGCAGCCAAAATGCAGACCACATCCGGGAGAATCTCAAGAGCAGGGGGTGGAGCAAACCAGGCCTCAAACCATGAGAAGCTCCAGCCCTAAAGGCAGCCAAAATGCAGCCCACATCCGGGAGAATCTCAAGAGCAGGGGTTGGAGCAAGCCAGGCCTCAAACCACGAGAAGCTCCAGCCCATAAGGCAGCCAAAATCCAGCCCACATCCGGGAGAATCTCAAGAGCAGGGGGTGGAGCAAGCCAGGCCTCAAACCACGAGAAGCTCCAGCCCAAAAGGCAGCCAAAATCCAGCCCACCTCCGGGAGAATATCAATGGCAGACTTTGTAGCAAGCCAGGCCTCAAACCAAGAGAAGCTCCAGCCCAAAACGCAGCCAAAATCCAGCCCAAATCCGGGAGAATCTCAAGAGCAGGGGGTGGAGCAAGCCAGGCCTCAAACCACAAGAAGCTGCAGCCCAAAAGGCAGCCAAAATGCAGCCCACATCCGGGAGAATCTCAAGAGCAGGGGGTGGAGCAAGCCAGGCCTCAAACCACGAGAAGCTCCAGCCCAAAAGGCAGCCAAAATGCAGCCCACCTCCGGGAGAATCTCAAGAGCAGGGGGTGGAGCAAGCCAGGCCTCAAACCACGAGAAGCTCCAGCCCAAAATGCAGCCAAAATGCAGCCCACATCCGGGAGAATCTCAAGAGCAGGGGGTGGAGCAAACCAGGCCTCAAACCATGAGAAGCTCCAGCCCAAAAGGCAGCCAAAATGCAGCCCACATCCGGGAGAATCTCAAGAGCAGGGGGTGGAGCAAGCCAGGCCTCAAACCACGAGAAGCTCCAGCCCAAAACTCAGCCAAAATGCAGCCCACATCCAGGAGAATATCAAGATCAGGGGGTGGAGCAAACCAGGCCTCAAACCACGAGAAGCTCCAGCCCAAAAGGCAGCCAAAATGCAGCCCACATCCGGGAGAATCTCAAGAGCAGGGGGTGGAGCAAGCCAGGCCTGAAACCACGAGAAGCTCCAGCCCAAAAGGCAGCCAAAATCCAGCCCACATGCGGGAGAATATCAATGGCAGAGTTTGTAGCAAGCCAGGCCTCAAACCACGAGAAGCTCCAGCCCAAAAGGCAGCCAAAATCCAGCCCAAATCCGGGAGAATCTCAAGAGCAGGGGGTGGAGCAAGCCAGGCCTCAAACCACGAGAAGCTCCAGCCCAAAAGGCAGCCAAAATGCAGCCCACCTCCGGGAGAATCTCAAGAGCAGGGGCTGGAGCAAGCCAGGCCTCAAACCATGAGAAGCTCCAGCCCTAAAGGCAGCCAAAATGCAGCCCACCTCCGGGAGAATCTCAAGAGCAGGGGGTGGAGCAAGCCAGGCCTCAATCAACGAGAAGCTCCAGCCCAAAAGGCAGCCAAAATGCAGCCCACATCCGGGAGAATCTCAAGACCAGGGGGTGGAGCAAGCCAGGCCTCAAACCACGAGAAGCTCCAGCCCAAAAGTCAGCCAAAATGCAGCCCACATCCGGGAGAATCTCAAGAGCAGGGGGTGGAGCAAGCCAGGCCTGAAACCACGAGAAGCTCCAGCCCAAAATGCAGCCAAAATGCAGCCCACATCCGGGAGAATCTCAAGAGCAGGGGGTGGAGCAAGCCAGGCCTGAAACCACGAGAAGCTCCAGCCCAAAAGGCAGCCAAAATGCAGCCCACATCTGGGAGAATATCAAGAGCTGGGGGTGGAGCAAACCAGGCCTGAAATCACGAGAATCTCCAGCCCAAAAGGCAGCCAAAATGCAGCCCACCTACGGGAGAATCTCAAGAGCAGGGGGTGGAGCAAGCCAGGCCTCAAACCACGAGAAGCTCCAGCCCAAAAGGCAGCCAAAATGAAGAACAAATCTGGGAGAATATGAAGAGCAGGGTGTGGAGTAAGCCAGGCCTCAAACCACGAGAAGCTCCAGCCCAAAAGGCAGCCAAAATGCAGCCCACATCCAGGAGGATATCAAGAGCAGGGGATGGAGCAAGCCAGGCCTCAAACCACGAAAATCTCCAGCCCAAAAGGCAGCCAAAATGCAGCCCAACACCGGGAGAATCTCAAGAGCAGGGGGTGGAGCAAGCCAGGCCTCAAACCACGAGAAGCTCCAGCCCAAAAGGCAGCCAAAATCCAGCCCACATCCGGGAGAATCTCAAGAGCAGGGGGTGGAGCAAGCCAGGCCTCAAACCACGAGAAGCTCCAGCCCAAAAGGCAGCCAAAATGCAGCCCACGTCCGGGAGAATCTCAAGAGCAGGGGGTGGAGCAAGCCAGGCCTCAAACCACGAGAAGCTCCAGCCCAAAAGGCAGCCAAAATGCAGACCACATCCGGGAGAATCTCAAGAGCAGGGGGTGGAGCAAGCCAGGCCTCAAACCACGAGAAGCTCCAGCCCACAAGGCAGCCAAAATACAGCGCACATCCGGGAGAATCTCAAGAGCAGGGGGTGGAGCAAGCCAGGCCTCAATCCACGAGAAGCTCCATCCCAAAAGGCAGCCAAAATGCAGCCCAAATCCGGGAGAATCTCAAGAGCAGGGGGTGGAGCAAGCCATGCCTCAAACCTTGAGAAGCTCCATCCCAAAAGGCAGCCAAAATGCAGAACATATCTGGGAGAATATGAAGAGCAGGGTGTGGAGTAAGCCAGGCCTCAAACCACGAGAAGCTCCAGCCCAAAAGGCAGCCAAAATGCAGAACATATCTGGGAGAATATGAAGAGCAGGGTGTGGAGTAAGCCAGGCCTCAAACCACGAGAAGCTCCAGCCCAAAAGGCAGCCAAAATGCAGCCCAAATCCGGGAGAATCTCAAGAGCAGGGGGTGGAGCAAGCCAGGCCTCAAACCACGAGAAGCTCCAGCCCAAAAGGCAGCCAAAATGCAGCCCACCTCCGGGAGAATCTCAAGAGCAGGGGGTGGAGCAAGCCAGGCCTCAGACCACGAGAAGCTCCAGCCCAAAACGCAGCCAAAATGCAGCCCACATCCGGGAGAATCTCAAGAGCACGGGGTGGAGCAAGCCAGGCCTCAAACCACGAGAAGCTCCAGCCCAAAATGCAGCCAAAATGCAGCCCACAACCGGGAGAATATCAAGAGCAGGGGGTGGAGCAAGCCAGGCCTGAAACCACGAGAAGCTCCAGCCCAAAAGGCAGCCAAAATGCAGCCCACATCCGGGAGAATCTCAAGAGCAGGGGGTGGAGCAAGCCAGGCCTCAAACCACGAGAAGCTCCAGACCAAAAGGCAGCCAAAATGCAGCCCACCTACGGGAGAATCTCAAGAGCAGGGGGTGGAGCAAGCCAGGCCTCAAACCACGAGAAGCTCCAGCCCAAAAGGCAGCCAAAATACAGCCCACATCCAGGAGAAGATCAAGAGCAGGGGGTGGAGCAAGCCAGGCCTCAAACCACGAGAAGGTCCAGCCCAAAATTCAGCCAAAACCCAGCCCACATCCGGGAGAATCTCAAGAGCAGTGGTTGGAGCAAGCCAGGCCTCAAACCACGAGAAGCTCCAGCCCAAAAGGCAGCCAAAATGCAGCCCACCTCCGGGAGAATCTCAAGAGCAGGGGGTGGAGCAAGCCAGGCCTCAAACCACGAGAAGCTCCAGCCCAAAAGGCAGCGAAAATGCAGCCCACATCCGGGAGAATATCAATGGCAGAGTTTGTAGCAAGCCAGGCCTCAAACCTTGTGAAGCTCCAGCCCAAAAGTCAGCCAAAATCCAGCCCAAATCCGGGAGAATCTCAAGAGCAGGGGGTGGAGCAAGCCAGGCCTCAAACCACGAGAAGCTCCAGCCCAAAAGGCAGCCAAAATGCAGCCCACATCCGGGAGAATCTCAAGAGCAGGGGTTGGAGCAAGCCAGGCCTCAAACCACGAGAAGCTCCAGCCCAAAAGGCAGCCAAAATGCAGCCCACCTCCGGGAGAATCTCAAGAGCAGGGGGTGGAGCAAGCCAGGCCTCAAAACACGAGAAGCTCCAGCCCAAAAGGCAGCCAAAATACAGCCCACATGCGGGAGAATCTCAAGAGCAGGGGGTGGAGCAAGCCAGGCCTCAAACCATGAGAAGCTCCAGCCCAAAAGGCAGCCAAAATGCAGAACAAATCTGGGAGAATATGAAGAGCAGGGTGTGGAGTAAGCCAGGCCTCAAACCACGAGAAGCTCCAGCCCAAAAGGCAGCCAAAATGCAGCCCAAATCCGGGAGAAACTCAAGAGCAGGGGGTGGAGCAAGCCAGGCCTCAAACCATGAGAAGCTCCAGCCCAAAAGGCAGCCAAAATGCAGGCCACATCCAGGACAATCTCAAGAGCAGGGGGTGGAGCAAGCCAGGCCTCAAACCATGAGAAGCTCCAGCCCAAAAGGCAGCCAAAATGCAGAACAAATCTGGGAGAATATGAAGACCAGGGTGTGGAGTAAGCGAGGCCTCAAACCACGAGAAGCTCCAGCCCAAAAGGCAGCCAAAATGCAGCCCACCTCCGGGAGAATCTCAAGAGCAGGGGGTGGAGCAAGCCAGGCCTCAGACCACGAGAAGCTCCATCCCAAAAGTCAGCCAAAATGCAGCCCACATCCGGGAGAATCTCAAGAGCACGGGGTTCAGCAAGCCAGGCCTCAAACCACGAGAAGCTCCAGCCCAAAAGGCAGCCAAAATGCAGCCCACAACCGGGAAAATATCAAGAGCAGGGGGTGGAGCAAGCCAGGCCTCAAACCACGAGAAGCTCCAGCCCAAAAGGCAGCCAAAATGCAGCCCACATCCGGGAGAATCTCAAGAGCAGGGGGTGGAGCAAGCCAGGCCTCAAACCACGAGAAGCTCCAGCCCAAAAGGCAGCCAAAATGCAGCCCACCTACGGGAGAATCTCAAGAGCAGGGGGTGGAGCAAGCCAGGCCTCAAACCACGAGAAGCTCCAGCCCTAAAGGCAGCCAAAATACAGCCCACATCCAGGAGAATATCAAGAGCAGGGGGTGGAGCAAGCCAGGCCTCAGACCACGAGAAGCTCCATCCCAAAAGTCAGCCAAAATGCAGCCCACATCCGGGAGAATCTCAAGAGCACGGGGTGGAGCAAGCCAGGCCTCAAACCACGAGAAGCTCCAGCCCAAAAGGCAGCCAAAATGCAGCCGACATCCAGGAGGATATCAAGAGCAGGGGATGGAGCAAGCCAGGCCTCAAACCACGAAAATCTCCAGCCCAAATCGCAGCCAAAATGCAGCCCACCTCCGGGAGAATCTCAAGAGCAGGGGGTGGAGCAAGCCAGGCCTCAGACCACGTGAAGATCCAGCCCAAAAGGCAGCCAAAATGCAGCCCACATCCGGGAGAATCTCAAGAGCAGGGGGTGGAGCAAGCCAGGCCTCAAACCACGAGAAGCTCCAGCCCAAAAGGCAGCGAAAATGCAGCCCACATCCGGGAGAATATCAATGGCAGAGTTTGTAGCAAGCCAGGCCTCAAACCACGAGAAGCTCCAGCCCAAAAGGCAGCCAAAATCCAGCCCAAATCCGGGAGAATCTCAAGAGCAGGGGGTGGAGCAAGCCAGGCCTCAAACCACGAGAAGCTCCAGCCCAAAAGGCAGCAAAAATGCAGCCCACATCCAGGAGGATATCAAGAGCAGGGTATGGAGCAAGCCAGGCCTCAAACCACGAAAATCTCCAGCCCAAAAGGCAGCCAAAATGCAGCCCACCTCCGGGAGAATCTCAAGAGCAGGGGGTGGAGCAAGCCAGGCCTCAGACCACGTGAAGCTCCAGCCCAAAAGGCAGCCAAAATGCAGAACAAATCTGGGAGAATATGAAGACCAGGGTGTGGAGTAAGCGAGGCCTCAAACCACGAGAAGCTCCAGCCCTAAAGGCAGCCAAAATGCAGCCCACCTCTGGGAGAATCTCAAGAGCAGGGGGTGGAGCAAGCCAGGCCTCAAAACACGAGAAGCTCCAGCCCAAAAGGCAGCCAAAATACAGCCCACATGCGGGAGAATCTCAAGAGCAGGGGGTGGAGCAAGCCAGGCCTCAAACCATGAGAAGCTCCAGCCCAAAAGGCAGCCAAAATGCAGAACAAATCTGGGAGAATATGAAGAGCAGGGGGTGGAGTAAGCCAGGCCTCAAACCACGAGAAGCTCCAGCCCAAAAGGCAGCCAAAATGCAGCCCAAATCCGGGAGAAACTCAAGAGCAGGGGGTGGAGCAAGCCAGGCCTCAAACCATGAGAAGCTCCAGCCCAAAAGGCAGCCAAAATGCAGGCCACATCCAGGACAATCTCAAGAGCAGGGGGTGGAGCAAGCCAGGCCTCAAACCATGAGAAGCTCCAGCCCAAAAGGCAGCAAAAATGCAGAACAAATCTGGGAGAATATGAAGACCAGGGTGTGGAGTAAGCGAGGCCTCAAACCACGAGAAGCTCCAGCCCAAAAGGCAGCCAAAATGCAGCCCACCTCCGGGAGAATCTCAAGAGCAGGGGGTGGAGCAAGCCAGGCCTCAGACCACGAGAAGCTCCATCCCAAAAGTCAGCCAAAATGCAGCCCACATCCGGGAGAATCTCAAGAGCACGGGGTTCAGCAAGCCAGGCCTCAAACCACGAGAAGCTCCAGCCCAAAAGGCAGCCAAAATGCAGCCCACAACCGGGAAAATATCAAGAGCAGGGGGTGGAGCAAGCCAGGCCTCAAACCACGAGAAGCTCCAGCCCAAAAGGCAGCCAAAATGCAGCCCACATCCGGGAGAATCTCAAGAGCAGGGGGTGGAGCAAGCCAGGCCTCAAACCACGAGAAGCTCCAGCCCAAAAGGCAGCCAAAATGCAGCCCACCTACGGGAGAATCTCAAGAGCAGGGGGTGGAGCAAGCCAGGCCTCAAACCACGAGAAGCTCCAGCCCTAAAGGCAGCCAAAATACAGCCCACATCCAGGAGAATATCAAGAGCAGGGGGTGGAGCAAGCCAGGCCTCAGACCACGAGAAGCTCCATCCCAAAAGTCAGCCAAAATGCAGCCCACATCCGGGAGAATCTCAAGAGCACGGGGTGGAGCAAGCCAGGCCTCAAACCACGAGAAGCTCCAGCCCAAAAGGCAGCCAAAATGCAGCCGACATCCAGGAGGATATCAAGAGCAGGGGATGGAGCAAGCCAGGCCTCAAACCACGAAAATCTCCAGCCCAAATCGCAGCCAAAATGCAGCCCACCTCCGGGAGAATCTCAAGAGCAGGGGGTGGAGCAAGCCAGGCCTCAGACCACGTGAAGATCCAGCCCAAAAGGCAGCCAAAATGCAGCCCACATCCGGGAGAATCTCAAGAGCAGGGGGTGGAGCAAGCCAGGCCTCAAACCACGAGAAGCTCCAGCCCAAAAGGCAGCCAAAATGCAGCCCACATCCGGGAGAATATCAATGGCAGAGTTTGTAGCAAGCCAGGCCTCCAACCACGAGAAGCTCCAGCCCAAAAGGCAGCCAAAATCCAGCCCAAATCCGGGAGAATTTCAAGAGCAGGGGGTCGAGCAAGCCAGGCCTCAAACCACGAGAAGCTCCAGCCCAAAAGGCAGCCAAAATGCAGCCCACCTGCGGGAGAATCTCAAGAGCAGGGGGTGGAGCAAGCCAGGCCTCAAACCACGAGAAGCTCCAGACCAAAAGGCAGCCAAAATGCAGCCCACATGCGGGAGAATCTCAAGAGCAGGGGGTGGAGCAAGCCAGGCCTCAAACCACGAGAAGCTCCAGCCCAAAAGGCAGCCAAAATGCAGCCCACATACGGAAGAATATCAATGGCAGAATTTGTATCAAGCCAGGCCTCAAACCACGAGAAGCTCCAGCCCAAAAAGCAGCCAAAATGCAGAACAAATCCGGGAGAATCTCAAGAGCAGGGGGTGGAGCAAGCCAGGCCTCAAACCACGAGAAGCTCCAGCCCAAAAGGCAGCCAAAATCCAGCCCACATCCGGGAGAATCTCAAGAGCAGGGGGTGGAGCAAGCCAGGCCTCAAACCACGAGAAGCTCCAGCCCAAAAGGCAGCCAAAATGCAGAACAAATCTGGGAGAATCTCAAGAGCAGGGGTTGGAGTAAGCCAGGCCTCAAACCACGAGAAGCTCCAGCCCAAAAGGCAGCCAAAATGCAGCCCACATCCGGGAGAATCTCAAGAGCAGGGGCTGGAGTAAGCCAGGCCTCAAACCACGAGAAGCTCCAGCCCAAAAGGCAGCCAAAATGCAGCCCACATCCGGGAGAATCTCAAGAGCAGGGGGTGGAGCAAGCCAGGCCTCAAACCACGAGAAGCTCCAGCCCAAAATGCAGCTAAAATCCAGCCCACCTCCGGGAGAATCTCAAGAGCAGGGGGTGGAGCAAGCCAGGCCTCAAACCACGAGAAGCTCCAGCCCAAAAGGCAGCCAAAATGCAGCCCACATACGGGAGAATATCAATAGCAGAATTTGTAGCAAGCCAGGCCTCAAACCACGAGAAGCTCCAGCCCAAAAGGCAGCCAAAATGCAGCCCACAACCGGGAAAATATCAAGAGCAGGGGGTGGAGCAAGCCAGGCCTCAAACCACGAGAAGCTCCAGCCCAAAAGGCAGCCAAAATGCAGCCCACATCCGGGAGAATCTCAAGAGCAGGGGGTGGAGCAAGCCAGGCCTCAAACCACGAGAAGCTCCAGCCCAAAAGGCAGCCAAAATGCAGCCCACCTACGGGAGAATCTCAAGAGCAGGGGGTGGAGCAAGCCAGGCCTCAAACCACGAGAAGCTCCAGCCCTAAAGGCAGCCAAAATACAGCCCACATCCAGGAGAATATCAAGAGCAGGGGGTGGAGCAAGCCAGGCCTCAGACCACGAGAAGCTCCATCCCAAAAGTCAGCCAAAATGCAGCCCACATCCGGGAGAATCTCAAGAGCACGGGGTGGAGCAAGCCAGGCCTCAAACCACGAGAAGCTCCAGCCCAAAAGGCAGCCAAAATGCAGCCGACATCCAGGAGGATATCAAGAGCAGGGGATGGAGCAAGCCAGGCCTCAAACCACGAAAATCTCCAGCCCAAATCGCAGCCAAAATGCAGCCCACCTCCGGGAGAATCTCAAGAGCAGGGGGTGGAGCAAGCCAGGCCTCAGACCACGTGAAGTTCCAGCCCAAAAGGCAGCCAAAATGCAGCCCACATCCGGGAGAATCTCAAGAGCAGGGGGTGGAGCAAGCCAGGCCTCAAACCACGAGAAGCTCCAGCCCAAAAGGCAGCCAAAATGCAGCCCACATCCGGGAGAATATCAATGGCAGAGTTTGTAGCAAGCCAGGCCTCCAACCACGAGAAGCTCCAGCCCAAAAGGCAGCCAAAATCCAGCCCAAATCCGGGAGAATTTCAAGAGCAGGGGGTGGAGCAAGCCAGGCCTCAAACCACGAGAAGCTCCAGCCCAAAAGGCAGCCAAAATGCAGCCCACCTGCGGGAGAATCTCAAGAGCAGGGGGTGGAGCAAGCCAGGCCTCAAACCACGAGAAGCTCCAGACCAAAAGGCAGCCAAAATGCAGCCCACATGCGGGAGAATCTCAAGAGCAGGGGGTGGAGCAAGCCAGGCCTCAAACCACGAGAAGCTCCAGCCCAAAAGGCAGCCAAAATGCAGCCCACATACGGAAGAATATCAATGGCAGAATTTGTATCAAGCCAGGCCTCAAACCACGAGAAGCTCCAGCCCAAAAAGCAGCCAAAATGCAGAACAAATCCGGGAGAATCTCAAGAGCAGGGGGTGGAGCAAGCCAGGCCTCAAACCACGAGAAGCTCCAGCCCAAAAGGCAGCCAAAATGCAGCCCACATCCGGGAGAATCTCAAGAGCAGGGGGTGGAGCAAGCCAGGCCTCAAACCACGAGAAGCTCCAGCCCAAAAGGCAGCCAAAATGCAGAACAAATCTGGGAGAATCTCAAGAGCAGGGGGTGGAGTAAGCCAGGCCTCAAACCACGAGAAGCTCCAGCCCAAAAGGCAGCCAAAATGCAGCCCACATCCGGGAGAATCTCAAGAGCAGGGGCTGGAGTAAGCCAGGCCTCAAACCACGAGAAGCTCCAGCCCAAAAGGCAGCCAAAATGCAGCCCACATCCGGGAGAATCTCAAGAGCAGGGGGTGGAGCAAGCCAGGCCTCAAACCACGAGAAGCTCCAGCCCAAAATGCAGCTAAAATCCAGCCCACCTCCGGGAGAATCTCAAGAGCAGGGGGTGGAGCAAGCCAGGCCTCAAACCACGAGAAGCTCCAGCCCAAAAGGCAGCCAAAATGCAGCCCACATACGGGAGAATATCAATAGCAGAATTTGTAGCAAGCCAGGCCTCAAACCACGAGAAGCTCCAGCCCAAAAGGCAGCCAAAATGCAGAACAAATCTGGGAGAATCTCAAGAGCAGGGGGTGGAGTAAGCCAGGCCTCAAACCACGAGAAGCTCCAGCCCAAAAGGCAGCCAAAATGCAGCCCACATCCGGGAGAATCTCAAGAGCAGGGGGTGGAGCAAGCCAGGCCTCAAACCACGAGAAGCTCCAGCCCAAAAGGCAGCCAAAATGCAGAACAAATCTGGGAGAATATGAAGACCAGGGTTTGGAGTAAGCGAGGCCTCAAACCACGAGAAGCTCCAGCCCAAAAGGCAGCCAAAATGCAGCCCACCTCCGGGAGAATCTCAAGAGCAGGGGGTGGAGCAAGCCAGGCCTCAGACCACGAGAAGCTCCATCCCAAAAGTCAGCCAAAATGCAGCCCACATCCGGGAGAATCTCAAGAGCACGGGGTTCAGCAAGCCAGGCCTCAAACCACGAGAAGCTCCAGCCCAAAAGGCAGCCAAAATGCAGCCCACAACCGGGAAAATATCAAGAGCAGGGGGTGGAGCAAGCCAGGCCTCAAACCACGAGAAGCTCCAGCCCAAAAGGCAGCCAAAATGCAGCCCACATCCGGGAGAATCTCAAGAGCAGGGGGTGGAGCAAGCCAGGCCTCAAACCACGAGAAGCTCCAGCCCAAAAGGCAGCCAAAATGCAGCCCACCTACGGGAGAATCTCAAGAGCAGGGGGTGGAGCAAGCCAGGCCTCAAACCACGAGAAGCTCCAGCCCTAAAGGCAGCCAAAATACAGCTCACATCCAGGAGAATATCAAGAGCAGGGGGTGGAGCAAGCCAGGCCTCAGACCACGAGAAGCTCCATCCCAAAAGTCAGCCAAAATGCAGCCCACATCCGGGAGAATCTCAAGAGCACGGGGTGGAGCAAGCCAGGCCTCAAACCACGAGAAGCTCCAGCCCAAAAGGCAGCCAAAATGCAGCCGACATCCAGGAGGATATCAAGAGCAGGGGATGGAGCAAGCCAGGCCTCAAACCACGAAAATCTCCAGCCCAAATCGCAGCCAAAATGCAGCCCACCTCCGGGAGAATCTCAAGAGCAGGGGGTGGAGCAAGCCAGGCCTCAAACCACGAGAAGCTCCAGCCCAAAAAGCAGCCAAAATGCAGAACAAATCCGGGAGAATCTCAAGAGCAGGGGGTGGAGCAAGCCAGGCCTCAAACCACGAGAAGGTCCAGCCCAAAAGGCAGCCAAAATGCAGCCCACATCCGGGAGAATCTCAAGAGCAGGGGGTGGAGCAAGCCAGGCCTCAAACCACGAGAAGCTCCAGCCCAAAAGGCAGCCAAAATGCAGAACAAATCTGGGAGAATCTCAAGAGCAGGGGGTGGAGTAAGCCAGGCCTCAAACCACGAGAAGCTCCAGCCCAAAAGGCAGCCAAAATGCAGCCCACATCCGGGAGAATCTCAAGAGCAGGGGCTGGAGTAAGCCAGGCCTCAAACCACGAGAAGCTCCAGCCCAAAAGGCAGCCAAAATGCAGCCCACATCCGGGAGAATCTCAAGAGCAGGGGGTGGAGCAAGCCAGGCCTCAAACCACGAGAAGCTCCAGCCCAAAATGCAGCTAAAATCCAGCCCACCTCCGGGAGAATCTCAAGAGCAGGGGGTGGAGCAAGCCAGGCCTCAAACCACGAGAAGCTCCAGCCCAAAAGGCAGCCAAAATGCAGCCCACATACGGGAGAATATCAATAGCAGAATTTGTAGCAAGCCAGGCCTCAAACCACGAGAAGCTCCAGCCCAAAAGGCAGCCAAAATGCAGAACAAATCTGGGAGAATCTCAAGAGCAGGGGGTGGAGTAAGCCAGGCCTCAAACCACGAGAAGCTCCAGCCCAAAAGGCAGCCAAAATGCAGCCCACATCCGGGAGAATCTCAAGAGCAGGGGCTGGAGTAAGCCAGGCCTCAAACCACGAGAAGCTCCAGCCCAAAAGGCAGCCAAAATGCAGCCCACATCCGGGAGAATCTCAAGAGCAGGGGGTGGAGCAAGCCAGGCCTCAAACCACGAGAAGCTCCAGCCCAAAATGCAGCTAAAATCCAGCCCACCTCCGGGAGAATCTCAAGAGCAGGGGGTGGAGCAAGCCAGGCCTCAAACCACGAGAAGCTCCAGCCCAAAAGGCAGCCAAAATGCAGCCCACATACGGGAGAATATCAATAGCAGAATTTGTAGCAAGCCAGGCCTCAAACCACGAGAAGCTTCAGCCCAAAAGGCAGCCAAAATGGAGCCCACATCCGGGAGAATCTCAAGAGCAGGGGGTGGAGGAAGCCAGGCCTCAAACCACGAGAAGCTCCAGCTCAAAAAGCAGCCAAAATCCTAACCACATCCGGAAGAATCTCAAGAGCAGGGGGTGGAGCAAGCCAGGCCTCAAACCACGAGAAGCTCCAGCCCAAAAGGCAGCCAAAATGCAGCCCACCTCCGGGAGAATCTCAAGAGCAGGGGGTGGAGCAAGCCATGCCTCAAACCATGAGAAGCTCCAGCCCTAAAGGCAGCCAAAATGCAGAACAAATCTGGGAGAATATGAAGAGCAGGGTGTGGAGTAAGCCAGGCCTCAAACCACGAGAAGATGCAGCCCAAAAGGCAGCCAAAATCCAGCCCACATCCGGGAGAATATCAAGAGCAGGGGTTGGAGCAAGCCAGGCCTCAATCAACGAGAAGCTCCAGCCCAAAAGGCAGCCAAAATGCAGACCACATCCGGGAGAATCTCAAGAGCAGGGGGTGGAGCAAGCCAGGCCTCAAACCACGAGAAGCTCCAGCCCAAAAGGCAGCCAAAACCCAGCCCACATCCGGGAGAATCTCAAGAGTAGGGGTTGGAGCAAGCCAGGTCTCAAACCACGAGAAGCTCCAGCCCAAAAGGCAGCCAAAATGCAGCCCACATCCGGGAGAATATCAATGGCAGAGTTTGTAGCAAGCCAGGCCTCAAACCACGAGAAGCTCCAGCCCAAAAGGCAGCCAAAATCCAGCCCAAATCCGGGAGAATCTCAAGAGCAGGGGGTGGAGCAAGCCAGGCCTCAAACCACGAGAATCTCCAGACCAAAAGGCAGCCAAAATGCAGCCCACATGCGGGAGAATCTCAAGAGCAGGGGGTGGAGCAAGCCAGGCCTCAAACCACGAGAAGCTCCAGCCCAAAAAGCAGCCAAAATGCAGCCCACATCCGGGAGAATCTCAAGAGCAGGGGGTGGAGCAAGCCAGGCCTCAAACCACGAGAAGCTCCAGCCCAAAAGGCAGCCAAAATGCAGGCCACATACGGGAGAATATCAATGGCAGAATTTGTATCAAGCCAGGCCTCAAACCACGAGAAGCTCCAGCCCAAAAGTCAGCCAAAATGCAGAACAAATCCGGGAGAATCTCAAGAGCAGGGGGTGGAGCAAGCCAGGCCTCAAACCACGAGAAGCTCCAGCCCAAAAGGCAGCCAAAATGCAGCCCACATCCGGGAGAATCTCAAGAGCAGGGGGTGGAGCAAGCCAGGCCTCAAACCACGAGAAGCTCCAGCCCAAAAGGCAGCCAAAATGCAGAACAAATCTGGGAGAATATGAAGAGCAGGGGCTGGAGTAAGCCAGGCCTCAAACCACGAGAAGCTCCAGCCCAAAAGGCAGCCAAAATGCAGCCCACAT
The DNA here is from genome assembly GCA_027574665.1 of Rhynochetos jubatus. Classification (NCBI taxonomy): domain Eukaryota; kingdom Metazoa; phylum Chordata; class Aves; order Eurypygiformes; family Rhynochetidae; genus Rhynochetos; species Rhynochetos jubatus. The sequence goes on from JAQBHY010000071.1 coordinate 1,140,389, forward strand.
CCGGGAGAATCTCAAGAGCAGGGGGTGGAGCAAGCCAGGCCTCAAACCACGAGAAGCTCCAGCCCAAAATGCAGCTAAAATCCAGCCCACCTCCGGGAGAATCTCAAGAGCAGGGGGTGGAGCAAGCCAGGCCTCAAACCACGAGAAGCTCCAGCCCAAAAGGCAGCCAAAATGCAGCCCACATACGGGAGAATATCAATAGCAGAGTTTGGAGCAAGCCAGGCCTCAAACCACGAGAAGCTTCAGCCCAAAAGGCAGCCAAAATGCAGCCCACATCCGGGAGAATCTCAAGAGCAGGGGGTGGAGGAAGCCAGGCCTCAAACCACGAGAAGCTCCAGCTCAAAAAGCAGCCAAAATCCTAACCACATCCGGAAGAATCTCAAGAGCAGGGGGTGGAGCAAGCCAGGCCTCAAACCACGAGAAGCTCCAGCCCAAAAGGCAGCCAAAATGCAGCCCACCTCCGGGAGAATCTCAAGAGCAGGGGTTGGAGCAAGCCAGGCCTCAAACCACGAGAAGCTCCAGTCCAAAAGGCAGCCAAAATTGCAGTCCACATCCGGGAGAATCTCAGGAGCAGGGGGTGGAGCAAGCCATGCCTCAAACCACGAGAAGCTCCAGCCCAAAAGGCAGCCAAAATGCAGCCCACATCCGGGAGAATCTCAATAGCAGGGTATGGAGCAAGCCAGGCCTCAAACCACGAGAAGCTCCAGCCCAAAAGGCAGCCAAAATGCAGCCCACATCCGGGAGAATCTCAAGAGCAGGGGGTGGAGCAAGCCAGGCCTCAAACCACGAGAAGCTTCAGCCCAAAAGGCAGCCAAAATGCAGCCCACATCCGGGAGAATCTCAAGAGCAGGGGGTGGAGGAAGCCAGGCCTCAAACCACGAGAAGCTCCAGCTCAAAAAGCAGCCAAAATCCTAACCACATCCGGAAGAATCTCAAGAGCAGGGGGTGGAGCAAGCCAGGCCTCAAACCACGAGAAGCTCCAGCCCAAAAGGCAGCCAAAATGCAGCCCACCTCCGGGAGAATCTCAAGAGCAGGGGGTGGAGCAAGCCATGCCTCAAACCATGAGAAGCTCCAGCCCAAAAGGCAGCCAAAATGCAGAACAAATCTGGGAGAATATGAAGAGCAGGGTGTGGAGTAAGCCAGGCCTCAAACCACGAGAAGATCCAGCGCAAAAGGCAGCCAAAATCCAGCCCACATCCGGGAGAATATCAAGAGCAGGGGTTGGAGCAAGCCAGGCCTCAATCAACGAGAAGCTCCAGCCCAAAAGGCAGCCAAAATGCAGACCACATCCGGGAGAATCTCAAGAGCAGGGGGTGGAGCAAGCCAGGCCTCAAACCACGAGAAGCTCCAGCCCAAAAGTCAGCCAAAATGCAGCCCACCTCCGGGAGAATCTCAAGAGCAGGGGTTGGAGCAAGCCAGGCCTCAAACCACGAGAAGCTCCAGTCCAAAAGGCAGCCAAAATTGCAGTCCACATCCGGGAGAATCTCAGGAGCAGGGGGTGGAGCAAGCCATGCCTCAAACCATGAGAAGCTCCAGCCCAAAAGGCAGCCAAAATGCAGAACAAATCTGGGAGAATATGAAGAGCAGGGTGTGGAGTAAGCCAGGCCTCAAACCACGAGAAGCTCCAGCCCAAAAGGCAGCCAAAATGCAGCCCAAATCCGGGAGAATCTCAAGAGCAGGGGGTGGAGCAAGCCAGGCCTCAAACCATGAGAAGCTCCAGCCCAAAAGGCAGCCAAAATGCAGGCCACATCCAGGAGAATCTCAAGAGCAGGGGGTGGAGCAAGCCAGGCCTCAAACCATGAGAAGCTCCAGCCCAAAAGGCAGCCAAAATGCAGAACAAATCTGGGAGAATATGAAGACCAGGGTGTGGAGTAAGCGAGGCCTCAAACCACGAGAAGCTCCAGCCCAAAAGGCAGCCAAAATGCAGCCCACCTCCGGGAGAATCTCAAGAGCAGGGGGTGGAGCAAGCCAGGCCTCAGACCACGAGAAGCTCCATCCCAAAAGTCAGCCAAAATGCAGCCCACATCCGGGAGAATCTCAAGAGCACGGGGTGGAGCAAGCCAGGCCTCAAACCACGAGAAGCTCCAGCCCAAAAGGCAGCCAAAATGCAGCCCACAACCGGGAAAATATCAAGAGCAGGGGGTGGAGCAAGCCAGGCCTCAAACCACGAGAAGCTCCAGCCCAAAAGGCAGCCAAAATGCAGCCCACATCCGGGAGAATCTCAAGAGCAGGGGGTGGAGCAAGCCAGGCCTCAAACCACGAGAAGCTCCAGCCCAAAAGGCAGCCAAAATGCAGCCCACCTACGGGAGAATCTCAAGAGCAGGGGGTGGAGCAAGCCAGGCCTCAAACCACGAGAAGCTCCAGCCCTAAAGGCAGCCAAAATACAGCCCACATCCAGGAGAATATCAAGAGCAGGGGGTGGAGCAAGCCAGGCCTCAGACCACGAGAAGCTCCATCCCAAAAGTCAGCCAAAATGCAGCCCACATCCGGGAGAATCTCAAGAGCACGGGGTGGAGCAAGCCAGGCCTCAAACCACGAGAAGCTCCAGCCCAAAAGGCAGCCAAAATGCAGCCGACATCCAGGAGGATATCAAGAGCAGGGGATGGAGCAAGCCAGGCCTCAAACCACGAAAATCTCCAGCCCAAATCGCAGCCAAAATGCAGCCCACCTCCGGGAGAATCTCAAGAGCAGGGGGTGGAGCAAGCCAGGCCTCAGACCACGTGAAGATCCAGCCCAAAAGGCAGCCAAAATGCAGCCCACATCCGGGAGAATCTCAAGAGCAGGGGGTGGAGCAAGCCAGGCCTCAAACCACGAGAAGCTCCAGCCCAAAAGGCAGCCAAAATGCAGCCCACATCCGGGAGAATATCAATGGCAGAGTTTGTAGCAAGCCAGGCCTCCAACCACGAGAAGCTCCAGCCCAAAAGGCAGCCAAAATCCAGCCCAAATCCGGGAGAATTTCAAGAGCAGGGGGTGGAGCAAGCCAGGCCTCAAACCACGAGAAGCTCCAGCCCAAAAGGCAGCCAAAATGCAGCCCACCTGCGGGAGAATCTCAAGAGCAGGGGGTGGAGCAAGCCAGGCCTCAAACCACGAGAAGCTCCAGCCCAAAAGGCAGCCAAAATGCAGCCCACATCTGGGAGAATCTCAAGAGCAGGGGGTGGAGCAAGCCAGGCCTCAAACCACGAGAAGCTCCAGCCCAAAAGGCAGCCAAAATGCAGCCCACATCCGGGAGAATCTCAAGAGCAGGGGGTGGAGCAAGCCAGGCCTCAAACCACGAGAAGCTCCAGCCCAAAAGGCAGCCAAAATGCAGCCCACATACGGAAGAATATCAATGGCAGAATTTGTATCAAGCCAGGCCTCAAACCACGAGAAGCTCCAGCCCAAAAAGCAGCCAAAATGCAGAACAAATCCGGGAGAATCTCAAGAGCAGGGGGTGGAGCAAGCCAGGCCTCAAACCACGAGAAGCTCCAGCCCAAAATGCAGCCAAAATGCAGCCCACATCCGGGAGAATCTCAAGAGCAGGGGGTGGAGCAAGCCAGGCCTCAAACCACGAGAAGCTCCAGCCCAAAAGGCAGCCAAAATGCAGAACAAATCTGGGAGAATATGAAGAGCAGGGGCTGGAGTAAGCCAGGCCTCAAACCACGAGAAGCTCCAGCCCAAAAGGCAGCCAAAATGCAGCCCACATCCGGGAGAATCTCAAGAGCAGGGGGTGGAGCAAGCCAGGCCTCAAACCACGAGAAGCTCCAGCCCAAAATGCAGCTAAAATCCAGCCCACCTCCGGGAGAATCTCAAGAGCAGGGGGTGGAGCAAGCCAGGCCTCAAACCACGAGAAGCTCCAGCCCAAAAGGCAGCCAAAATGCAGCCCACATACGGGAGAATATCAATAGCAGAGTTTGTAGCAAGCCAGGCCTCAAACCACGAGAAGCTTCAGCCCAAAAGGCAGCCAAAATGCAGCCCACATCCGGGAGAATCTCAAGAGCAGGGCGTGGAGGAAGCCAGGCCTCAAACCACGAGAAGCTCCAGCTCAAAAAGCAGCCAAAATCCTAACCACATCCGGAAGAATCTCAAGAGCAGGGGGTGGAGCAAGCCAGGCCTCAAACCACGAGAAGCTCCAGCCCAAAAGGCAGCCAAAATGCAGCCCACCTCCGGGAGAATCTCAAGAGCAGGGGGTGGAGCAAGCCATGCCTCAAACCATGAGAAGCTCCAGCCCAAAATGCAGCCAAAATGCAGAACAAATCTGGGAGAATATGAAGAGCAGGGTGTGGAGTAAGCCAGGCCTCAAACCACGAGAAGCTCCAGCCCAAAAGGCAGCCAAAATCCAGCCCACATCCGGGAGAATCTCAGGAGCAGGGGGTGGAGCAAGCCAGGCCTCAAACCACGAGAAGCTCCAGCCCAAAAGGCAGCCAAAATGCAGCCCACATCCAGGAGAATATCAAGAGCAGGGGGTGGAGCAAGCCAGGCCTCAAACCACGAGAAGCTCCAGACCAAAAGGCAGCCAAAATGCAGCCCACATCCGGGAGAATCTCAAGAGCAGGGGGTGGAGCAAGCCAGGCCTCAAACCACGAGAAGCTCCAGCCCAAAAGGCAGCCAAAATGCAGCCCACATCCGGGAGAATCTCAAGAGCAGGGGGTGGAGCAAGCCAGGCCTCAAACCACGAAAAGCTCCAGACCAAAAGGCAGCCAAAATGCAGCCCACCTCTGGGAGAATCTCAAGAGCAGGGGGTGGAGCAAGCCAGGCCTCAAACCATGAGAAGCTCCAGCCCAAAAGGCAGCCAAAATGCAGCCCACCTCCGGGAGAATCTCAAGAGCAGGGGGTGGAGCAAGCCAGGCCTCAAACCACGAGAAGCTCCATCCCAAAAGGCAGCCAAAATGCAGCCCACATCTGGGAGAATCTCAAGAGCAGTGGGTGGAGCAAGCCAGGCCTCAAACCACGAGAAGCTCCAGCCCAAAAGGCAGCCAAAATCCAGCCCACATACGGGAGAATATCAATGGAAGGGTTTGTATCAAGCCAGGCCTCAAACCACGAGAAGCTCCAGCCCAAAATGCAGCCAAAATGCAGCCCACATCCGGGAGAATATCAAGAGCAGGGGGTGGAGCAAGCCAGGCCTCAAACCACGAGAAGCTCCAGCCCAAAAGGCAGCCAAAATGCAGCCCACATCCGGGAGAATATCAAGAGCAGGGGTTGGAGCAAGCCAGGCCTCAATCAACGAGAAGCTCCAGCCCAAAATGCAGCCAAAATGCAGCCCACCTCCGGGAGAATCTCAAGAGCAGGGGGTGGAGCAAGCCAGGCCTCAAACCACGAGAAGCTCCAGCCCAAAAGGCAGCCAAAATGCAGCCCACCTACGGGAGAATCTCAAGAGCAGGGGGTGGAGCAAGCCAGGCCTCAAACCACGAGAAGCTCCAGCCCTAAAGGCAGCCAAAATACAGCCCACATCCAGGAGAAGATCAAGAGCAGGGGGTGGAGCAAGCCAGGCCTCAAACCACGAGAAGGTCCAGCCCAAAATTCAGCCAAAACCCAGCCCACATCCGGGAGAATCTCAAGAGCAGTGGTTGGAGCAAGCCAGGCCTCAAACCACGACAAGCTCCAGCCCAAAAGGCAGCCAAAATGCAGCCCACCTCCGGGAGAATCTCAAGAGCAGGGGGTGGAGCAAGCCAGGCCTGAAACCACGAGAAGCTCCAGCCCAAAAGGCAGCCAAAATGCAGCCCACATCCGGGAGAATATCAATGGCAGAGTTTGTAGCAAGCCAGGCCTCAAACCACGAGAAGCTCCAGCCCAAAAGTCAGCCAAAATCCAGCCCAAATCCGGGAGAATCTCAAGAGCAGGGGGTGGAGCAAGCCAGGCCTCAAACCACGAGAAGCTCCAGCCCAAAAGGCAGCCAAAATGCAGCCCACATCCGGGAGAATCTCAAGAGCAGGGGTCGGAGCAAGCCAGGCCTCAAACCACGAGAAGCTCCAGCCCAAAAGGCAGCCAAAATGCAGCCCACCTCCGGGAGAATCTCAAGAGCAGGGGGTGGAGCAAGCCAGGCCTCAAACCACGAGAAGCTCCAGCCCAAAATGCAGCCAAAATGCAGCCCACCTCCGGGAGAATATCAATGGCAGAGTTTGTAGCAAGCCAGGCCTCAAACCACGAGAAGCTCCAGCCCAAAAGGCAGCCAAAATCCAGCCCAAATCCGGGAGAATCTCAAGAGCAGGGGGTGGAGCAAGCCAGGCCTCAAACCACGAGAAGCTCCAGCCCAAAAGGCAGCAAAAATGCAGCCCACATCCAGGAGGATATCAAGAGCAGGGTATGGAGCAAGCCAGGCCTCAAACCACGAAAATCTCCAGCCCAAAAGGCAGCCAAAATGCAGCCCACCTCCGGGAGAATCTCAAGAGCAGGGGGTGGAGCAAGCCAGGCCTCAGACCACGTGAAGCTCCAGCCCAAAAGGCAGCCAAAATGCAGAACAAATCTGGGAGAATATGAAGACCAGGGTGTGGAGTAAGCGAGGCCTCAAACCACGAGAAGCTCCAGCCCTAAAGGCAGCCAAAATGCAGCCCACCTCTGGGAGAATCTCAAGAGCAGGGGGTGGAGCAAGCCAGGCCTCAAACCACGAGAAGCTCCAGCCCAAAAGGCAGCCAAAATACAGCCCACATCCGGGAGAATCTCAAGAGCAGGGGGTGGAGCAAGCCAGGCCTCAAACCATGAGAAGCTCCAGCCCAAAAGGCAGCCAAAATGCAGAACAAATCTGGGAGAATATGAAGAGCAGGGTGTGGAGTAAGCCAGGCCTCAAACCACGAGAAGCTCCAGCCCAAAAGGCAGCCAAAATGCAGCCCAAATCCGGGAGAATCTCAAGAGCAGGGGGTGGAGCAAGCCAGGCCTCAAACCATGAGAAGCTCCAGCCCAAAAGGCAGCCAAAATGCAGCCCACCTCCGGGAGAATCTCAAGAGCAGGGGGTGGAGCAAGCCAGGCCTCAGACCACGAGAAGCTCCATCCCAAAAGTCAGCCAAAATGCAGCCCACATCCGGGAGAATCTCAAGAGCACGGGGTGGAGCAAGCCAGGCCTCAAACCACGAGAAGCTCCAGCCCAAAAGGCAGCCAAAATGCAGCCCACAACCGGGAAAATATCAAGAGCAGGGGGTGGAGCAAGCCAGGCCTCAAACCACGAGAAGCTCCAGCCCAAAAGGCAGCCAAAATGCAGCCCACATCCGGGAGAATCTCAAGAGCAGGGGGTGGAGCAAGCCAGGCCTCCAACCACGAGAAGCTCCAGCCCAAAAGGCAGCCAAAATCCAGCCCAAATCCGGGAGAATTTCAAGAGCAGGGGGTGGAGCAAGCCAGGCCTCAAACCACGAGAAGCTCCAGCCCAAAAGGCAGCCAAAATGCAGCCCACCTGCGGGAGAATCTCAAGAGCAGGGGGTGGAGCAAGCCAGGCCTCAAACCACGAGAAGCTCCAGCCCAAAAGGCAGCCAAAATGCAGCCCACATCTGGGAGAATCTCAAGAGCAGGGGGTGGAGCAAGCCAGGCCTCAAACCACGAGAAGCTCCAGCCCAAAAGGCAGCCAAAATGCAGCCCACATCCGGGAGAATCTCAAGAGCAGGGGGTGGAGCAAGCCAGGCCTCAAACCACGAGAAGCTCCAGCCCAAAAGGCAGCCAAAATGCAGCCCACATACGGAAGAATATCAATGGCAGAATTTGTATCAAGCCAGGCCTCAAACCACGAGAAGCTCCAGCCCTAAAGGCAGCCAAAATGCAGCCCACATACGGGAGAATCTCAAGAGCAGGGGGTGGAGCAAGCCAGGCCTCAAACCACGAGAAGCTCCAGCCCAAAATGCAGCCAAAATGCAGCCCACATCCGGGAGAATATCAAGAGCAGGGGGTGGAGCAAGGCAGGCCTCAAACCACGAGAAGCTCCAGCCCAAAAGGCAGCCAAAATGCAGAACAAATCTGGGAGAATATGAAGAGCAGGGGCTGGAGTAAGCCAGGCCTCAAACCACGAGAAGCTCCAGCCCAAAAGGCAGCCAAAATGCAGCCCACATCCGGGAGAATCTCAAGAGCAGGGGGTGGAGCAAGCCAGGCCTCAAACCACGAGAAGCTCCAGCCCAAAATGCAGCTAAAATCCAGCCCACCTCCGGGAGAATCTCAAGAGCAGGGGGTGGAGCAAGCCAGGCCTCAAACCACGAGAAGCTCCAGCCCAAAAGGCAGCCAAAATGCAGCCCACATACGGGAGAATATCAATAGCAGAATTTGTAGCAAGCCAGGCCTCAAACCACGAGAAGCTTCAGCCCAAAAGGCAGCCAAAATGCAGCCCACATCCGGGAGAATCTCAAGAGCAGGGGGTGGAGGAAGCCAGGCCTCAAACCACGAGAAGCTCCAGCTCAAAAAGCAGCCAAAATCCTAACCACATCCGGAAGAATCTCAAGAGCAGGGGGTGGAGCAAGCCAGGCCTCAAACCACGAGAAGCTCCAGCCCAAAAGGCAGCCAAAATGCAGCCCACATCCGGGAGAATCTCAAGAGCAGGGGGTGGAGCAAGCCAGGCCTCAAACCACGAGAAGCTCCAGCCCAAAAGGCAGCCAAAATGCAGCCCACATACGGGAGAATATCAATGGCAGAATTTGTATCAAGCCAGGCCTCAAACCACGAGAAGCTCCAGCCCAAAAGTCAGCCAAAATGCAGAACAAATCCGGGAGAATCTCAAGAGCAGGGGGTGGAGCAAGCCAGGCCTCAAACCACGAGAAGCTCCAGCCCAAAAGGCAGCCAAAATGCAGCCCACATCCGGGAGAATCTCAAGAGCAGGGGGTGGAGCAAGCCAGGCCTCAAACCACGAGAAGCTCCAGCCCAAAAGGCAGCCAAAATGCAGAACAAATCTGGGAGAATATGAAGAGCAGGGGCTGGAGTAAGCCAGGCCTCAAACCACGAGAAGCTCCAGCCCAAAAGGCAGCCAAAATGCAGCCCACATCCGGGAGAATCTCAGGAGCAGGGGGTGGAGCAAGCCATGCCTCAAACCATGAGAAGCTCCAGCCCAAAAGGCAGCCAAAATGCAGAACAAATCTGGGAGAATATGAAGAGCAGGGTGTGGAGTAAGCCAGGCCTCAAACCACGAGAAGATCCAGCCCAAAAGGCAGCCAAAATCCAGCCCACATCCGGGAGAATATCAAGAGCAGGGGTTGGAGCAAGCCAGGCCTCAATCAACGAGAAGCTCCAGCCCAAAAGGCAGCCAAAATGCAGACCACATCCGGGAGAATCTCAAGAGCAGGGGGTGGAGCAAGCCAGGCCTCAAACCACGAGAAGCTCCAGCCCAAAAGGCAGCCAAAATGCAGCCCACCTCCGGGAGAATCTCAAGAGCAGGGGTTGGAGCAAGCCAGGCCTCAAACCACGAGAAGCTCCAGTCCAAAAGGCAGCCAAAATTGCAGTCCACATCCGGGAGAATCTCAGGAGCAGGGGGTGGAGCAAGCCATGCCTCAAACCACAAGAAGCTCCAGCCCAAAAGGCAGCCAAAATGCAGCCCACATCCGGGAGAATCTCAAGAGCAGGGTATGGAGCAAGCCAGGCCTCAAACCACGAGAAGCTCCAGCCCAAAAGGCAGCCAAAATGCAGCCCACATCCGGGAGAATCTCAAGAGCAGGGGGTGGAGCAAGCCAGGCCTCAAACCACGAGAAGCTTCAGCCCACAAGGCAGCCAAAATGCAGCCCACATCCGGGAGAATCTCAAGAGCAGGGGGTGGAGGAAGCCAGGCCTCAAACCACGAGAAGCTCCAGCTCAAAAAGCAGCCAAAACCCTAACCACATCCGGAAGAATCTCAAGAGCAGGGGGTGGAGCAAGCCAGGCCTCAAACCACGAGAAGCTCCAGCCCAAAAGGCAGCCAAAATGCAGCCCACCTCCGGGAGAATCTCAAGAGCAGGGGGTGGAGCAAGCCATGCCTCAAACCATGAGAAGCTCCAGCCCAAAAGGCAGCCAAAATGCAGAACAAATCTGGGAGAATATGAAGAGCAGGGTGTGGAGTAAGCCAGGCCTCAAACCACGAGAAGATCCAGCGCAAAAGGCAGCCAAAATCCAGCCCACATCCGGGAGAATATCAAGAGCAGGGGTTGGAGCAAGCCAGGCCTCAATCAACGAGAAGCTCCAGCCCAAAAGGCAGCCAAAATGCAGACCACATCCGGGAGAATCTCAAGAGCAGGGGGTGGAGCAAGCCAGGCCTCAAACCACGAGAAGCTCCAGACCAAAAGGCAGCCAAAATGCAGCCCACCTCCGGGAGAATCTCAAGAGCAGGGGGTGGAGCAAGCCAGGCCTCAAACCACGAGAAGCTCCAGTCCAAAAGGCAGCCAAAATTGCAGTCCACATCCGGGAGAATCTCAAGAGCAGGGGGTGGAGCAAGCCAGGCCTCAAACCACGAGAAGCTCCAGCCCAAAATGCAGCTAAAATCCAGCCCACCTCCGGGAGAATCTCAAGAGCAGGGGGTGGAGCAAGCCAGGCCTCAAACCACGAGAAGCTCCAGCCCAAAAGGCAGCCAAAATGCAGCCCACATACGGGAGAATATCAATAGCAGAGTTTGTAGCAAGCCAGCCCTCAAACCACGAGAAGCTTCAGCCCAAAAGGCAGCCAAAATGCAGCCCACATCCGGGAGAATCTCAAGAGCAGGGCGTGGAGGAAGCCAGGCCTCAAACCACGAGAAGCTCCAGCTCAAAAAGCAGCCAAAATCCTAACCACATCCGGAAGAATCTCAAGAGCAGGGGGTGGAGCAAGCCAGGCCTCAAACCACGAGAAGCTCCAGCCCAAAAGGCAGCCAAAATGCAGCCCACCTCCGGGAGAATCTCAAGAGCAGGGGGTGGAGCAAGCCATGCCTCAAACCATGAGAAGCTCCAGCCCAAAATGCAGCCAAAATGCAGAACAAATCTGGGAGAATATGAAGAGCAGGGTGTGGAGTAAGCCAGGCCTCAAACCACGAGAAGCTCCAGCCCAAAAGGCAGCCAAAATCCAGCCCACATCCGGGAGAATCTCAGGAGCAGGGGGTGGAGCAAGCCAGGCCTCAAACCACGAGAAGCTCCAGCCCAAAAGGCAGCCAAAATGCAGCCCACATCCAGGAGAATATCAAGAGCAGGGGGTGGAGCAAGCCAGGCCTCAAACCACGAGAAGCTCCAGACCAAAAGGCAGCCAAAATGCAGCCCACATCCAGGAGAATATCAAGAGCAGGGGGTGGAGCAAGCCAGGCCTCAAACCACGAGAAGCTCCAGCCCAAAAGGCAGCCAAAATGCAGCCCACATCCGGGAGAATCTCAAGAGCAGGGGGTGGAGCAAGCCAGGCCTCAAACCACGAAAAGCTCCAGACCAAAAGGCAGCCAAAATGCAGCCCACCTCTGGGAGAATCTCAAGAGCAGGGGGTGGAGCAAGCCAGGCCTCAAACCACGAGAAGCTCCATCCCAAAAGGCAGCCAAAATGCAGCCCACATCTGGGAGAATCTCAAGAGCAGTGGGTGGAGCAAGCAAGGCCTCAAACCACGAGAAGCTCCAGCCCAAAAGGCAGCCAAAATCCAGCCCACATATGGGAGAATATCAATGGAAGGGTTTGTATCAAGCCAGGCCTCAAACCACGAGAAGCTCCAGCCCAAAATGCAGCCAAAATGCAGCCCACATCCGGGAGAATATCAAGAGCAGGGGGTGGAGCAAGCCAGGCCTCAAACCACGAGAAGCTCCAGCCCAAAAGGCAGCCAAAATGCAGCCCACATCCGGGAGAATATCAAGAGCAGGGGTTGGAGCAAGCCAGGCCTCAATCAACCAGAAGCTCCAGCCCAAAATGCAGCCAAAATGCAGCCCACCTCCGGGAGAATCTCAAGAGCAGGGGCTGGAGCAAGCCAGGCCTCAAACCACGAGAAGCTCCAGCCCAAAAGGCAGCCAAAATGCAGCCCACCTCTGGGAGAATCTCAAGAGCAGGGGGTGGAGCAAGCCAGGCCTCAAACCACGAGAAGCTCCAGCCCAAAAGGCAGCCAAAATGCAGCCCACCTCTGGGAGAATCTCAAGAGCAGGGGGTGGAGCAAGCCAGGCCTCAAACCACGAGAAGCTCCAGCCCAAAAGGCAGCCAAAATGCAGCCCACCTCCGGGAGAATCTCAAGAGCAGGCTGTGGAGCAAGCCAGGCCTCAAACCTCGAGAAGCTCCAGCCCAAAAGGCAGCCAAAATCCAGCCCACATCCGGGAGAATCTCAAGAGGAGGGGGTGGAGCAAGCCAGGCCTCAGACCACGAGAACCTCCAGCCCAAAAGGCAGATAAAATGCAGTCCACATCCGGGAGAATCTCAAGAGCAGGGGCTGGAGTAAGCCAGGCCTCAAACCACGAGAAGCTCCAGCCCAAAAGGCAGCCAAAATGCAGCCCACATCCGGGAGAATCTCAAGAGCAGGGCGTGGAGCAAGCCAGGCCTCAAACCACGAGAAGCTCCAGCCCAAAATGCAGCTAAAATCCAGCCCACCTCCGGGAGAATCTCAAGAGCAGGGGGTGGAGCAAGCCAGGCCTCAAACCACGAGAAGCTCCAGCCCAAAAGGCAGCCAAAATGCAGCCCACATACGGGAGAATATCAATAGCAGAGTTTGTAGCAAGCCAGGCCTCAAACCACGAGAAGCTCCAGCCCAAAAGGCAGCCAAAATCCAGCCCAAATCCGGGAGAATCTCAAGAGCAGGGGGTGGAGCAAGCCAGGCCTCAAACCACGAGAATCTCCAGACCAAAAGGCAGCCAAAATGCAGCCCACATGCGGGAGAATCTCAAGAGCAGGGGGTGGAGCAAGCCAGGCCTCAAACCACGAGAAGCTCCAGCCCAAAAGGCAGCCAAAATGCAGCCCACATCCGGGAGAATCTCAAGAGCAGGGGGTGGAGCAAGCCAGGCCTCAAACCACGAGAAGCTCCAGCCCAAAAGGCAGCCAAAATGCAGCCCACATACGGGAGAATATCAATGGCAGAATTTGTATCAAGCCAGGCCTCAAACCACGAGAAGCTCCAGCCCAAAAGTCAGCCAAAATGCAGAACAAATCCGGGAGAATCTCAAGAGCAGGGGGTGGAGCAAGCCAGGCCTCAAACCACGAGAAGCTCCAGCCCAAAAGGCAGCCAAAATGCAGCCCACATCCGGGAGAATCTCAAGAGCAGGGGGTGGAGCAAGCCAGGCCTCAAACCACGAGAAGCTCCAGCCCAAAAGGCAGCCAAAATGCAGAACAAATCTGGGAGAATATGAAGAGCAGGGGCTGGAGTAAGCCAGGCCTCAAACCACGAGAAGCTCCAGCCCAAAAGGCAGCCAAAATGCAGCCCACATCCGGGAGAATCTCAAGAGCAGGGGGTGGAGCAAGCCAGGCCTCAAACCACGAGAAGCTCCAGCCCAAAATGCAGCTAAAATCCAGCCCACCTCCGGGAGAATCTCAAGAGCAGGGGGTGGAGCAAGCCAGGCCTCAAACCACGAGAAGCTCCAGCCCAAAAGGCAGCCAAAATGCAGCCCACATACGGGAGAATATCAATAGCAGAGTTTGGAGCAAGCCAGGCCTCAAACCACGAGAAGCTTCAGCCCAAAAGGCAGCCAAAATGCAGCCCACATCCGGGAGAATCTCAAGAGCAGGGGGTGGAGGAAGCCAGGCCTCAAACCACGAGAAGCTCCAGCTCAAAAAGCAGCCAAAATCCTAACCACATCCGGAAGAATCTCAAGAGCAGGGGGTGGAGCAAGCCAGGCCTCAAACCACGAGAAGCTCCAGCCCAAAAGGCAGCCAAAATGCAGCCCACATCCGGGAGAATCTCAGGAGCAGGGGGTGGAGCAAGCCATGCCTCAAACCATGAGAAGCTCCAGCCCAAAAGGCAGCCAAAATGCAGAACAAATCTGGGAGAATATGAAGAGCAGGGTGTGGAGTAAGCCAGGCCTCAAACCACGAGAAGATCCAGCCCAAAAGGCAGCCAAAATCCAGCCCACATCCGGGAGAATATCAAGAGCAGGGGTTGGAGCAAGCCAGGCCTCAATCAACGAGAAGCTCCAGCCCAAAAGGCAGCCAAAATGCAGACCACATCCGGGAGAATCTCAAGAGCAGGGGGTGGAGCAAGCCAGGCCTCAAACCACGAGAAGCTCCAGCCCAAAAGGCAGCCAAAATGCAGCCCACCTCCGGGAGAATCTCAAGAGCAGGGGTTGGAGCAAGCCAGGCCTCAAACCACGAGAAGCTCCAGTCCAAAAGGCAGCCAAAATTGCAGTCCACATCCGGGAGAATCTCAGGAGCAGGGGGTGGAGCAAGCCATGCCTCAAACCACGAGAAGCTCCAGCCCAAAAGGCAGCCAAAATGCAGCCCACATCCGGGAGAATCTCAATAGCAGGGTATGGAGCAAGCCAGGCCTCAAACCACGAGAAGCTCCAGCCCAAAAGGCAGCCAAAATGCAGCCCACATCCGGGAGAATCTCAAGAGCAGGGGGTGGAGCAAGCCAGGCCTCAAACCACGAGAAGCTTCAGCCCAAAAGGCAGCCAAAATGCAGCCCACATCCGGGAGAATCTCAAGAGCAGGGGGTGGAGGAAGCCAGGCCTCAAACCACGAGAAGCTCCAGCTCAAAAAGCAGCCAAAATCCTAACCACATCCGGAAGAATCTCAAGAGCAGGGGGTGGAGCAAGCCAGGCCTCAAACCACGAGAAGCTCCAGCCCAAAAGGCAGCCAAAATGCAGCCCACCTCCGGGAGAATCTCAAGAGCAGGGGGTGGAGCAAGCCATGCCTCAAACCATGAGAAGCTCCAGCCCAAAAGGCAGCCAAAATGCAGAACAAATCTGGGAGAATATGAAGAGCAGGGTGTGGAGTAAGCCAGGCCTCAAACCACGAGAAGATCCAGCGCAAAAGGCAGCCAAAATCCAGCCCACATCCGGGAGAATATCAAGAGCAGGGGTTGGAGCAAGCCAGGCCTCAATCAACGAGAAGCTCCAGCCCAAAAGGCAGCCAAAATGCAGACCACATCCGGGAGAATCTCAAGAGCAGGGGGTGGAGCAAGCCAGGCCTCAAACCACGAGAAGCTCCAGCCCAAAAGGCAGCCAAAATGCAGCCCACCTCCGGGAGAATCTCAAGAGCAGGGGTTGGAGCAAGCCAGGCCTCAAACCACGAGAAGCTCCAGTCCAAAAGGCAGCCAAAATTGCAGTCCACATCCGGGAGAATCTCAGGAGCAGGGGGTGGAGCAAGCCATGCCTCAAACCATGAGAAGCTCCAGCCCAAAAGGCAGCCAAAATGCAGAACAAATCTGGGAGAATATGAAGAGCAGGGTGTGGAGTAAGCCAGGCCTCAAACCACGAGAAGCTCCAGCCCAAAAGGCAGCCAAAATGCAGCCCAAATCCGGGAGAATCTCAAGAGCAGGGGGTGGAGCAAGCCAGGCCTCAAACCATGAGAAGCTCCAGCCCAAAAGGCAGCCAAAATGCAGCCCACCTCCGGGAGAATCTCAAGAGCAGGGGGTGGAGCAAGCCAGGCCTCAGACCACGAGAAGCTCCATCCCAAAAGGCAGCCAAAATCCAGCCCACATCCGGGAGAATCTCAAGAGCACGGGGTGGAGCAAGCCAGGCCTCAAACCACGAGAAGCTCCAGCCCAAAAGGCAGCCAAAATGCAGCCCACAACCGGGAAAATATCAAGAGCAGGGGGTGGAGCAAGCCAGGCCTCAAACCACGAGAAGCTCCAGCCCAAAAGGCAGCCAAAATGCAGCCCACATCCGGGAGAATCTCAAGAGCAGGGGGTGGAGCAAGCCAGGCCTCAAACCACGAGAAGCTCCAGCCCAAAAGGCAGCCAAAATGCAGCCCACCTACGGGAGAATCTCAAGAGCAGGGGGTGGAGCAAGCCAGGCCTCAAACCACGAGAAGCTCCAGCCCTAAAGGCAGCCAAAATACAGCCCACATCCAGGAGAATATCAAGAGCAGGGGGTGGAGCAAGCCAGGCCTCAGACCACGAGAAGCTCCATCCCAAAATCAGCCAAAATGCAGCCCACATCCGGGAGAATCTCAAGAGCACGGGGTGGAGCAAGCCAGGCCTCAAACCACGAGAAGCTCCAGCCCAAAAGGCAGCCAAAATGCAGCCGACATCCAGGACGATATCAAGAGCAGGGGATGGAGCAAGCCAGGCCTCAAACCACGAAAATCTCCAGCCCAAATCGCAGCCAAAATGCAGCCCACCTCCGGGAGAATCTCAAGAGCAGGGGGTGGAGCAAGCCAGGCCTCAGACCACGTGAAGATCCAGCCCAAAAGGCAGCCAAAATGCAGCCCACATCCGGGAGAATCTCAAGAGCAGGGGGTGGAGCAAGCCAGGCCTCAAACCACGAGAAGCTCCAGCCCAAAAGGCAGCCAAAATGCAGCCCACATCCGGGAGAATATCAATGGCAGAGTTTGTAGCAAGCCAGGCCTCCAACCACGAGAAGCTCCAGCCCAAAAGGCAGCCAAAATCCAGCCCAAATCCGGGAGAATTTCAAGAGCAGGGGGTGGAGCAAGCCAGGCCTCAAACCACGAGAAGCTCCAGCCCAAAAGGCAGCCAAAATGCAGCCCACCTGCGGGAGAATCTCAAGAGCAGGGGGTGGAGCAAGCCAGGCCTCAAACCACGAGAAGCTCCAGCCCAAAAGGCAGCCAAAATGCAGCCCACATCTGGGAGAATCTCAAGAGCAGGGGGTGGAGCAAGCCAGGCCTCAAACCACGAGAAGCTCCAGCCCAAAAGGCAGCCAAAATGCAGCCCACATCCGGGAGAATCTCAAGAGCAGGGGGTGGAGCAAGCCAGGCCTCAAACCACGAGAAGCTCCAGCCCAAAAGGCAGCCAAAATGCAGCCCACATACGGAAGAATATCAATGGCAGAATTTGTATCAAGCCAGGCCTCAAACCACGAGAAGCTCCAGCCCAAAAAGCAGCCAAAATGCAGAACAAATCCGGGAGAATCTCAAGAGCAGGGGGTGGAGCAAGCCAGGCCTCAAACCACGAGAAGCTCCAGCCCAAAATGCAGCCAAAATGCAGCCCACATCCGGGAGAATCTCAAGAGCAGGGGGTGGAGCAAGCCAGGCCTCAAACCACGAGAAGCTCCAGCCCAAAAGGCAGCCAAAATGCAGAACAAATCTGGGAGAATATGAAGAGCAGGGGCTGGAGTAAGCCAGGCCTCAAACCACGAGAAGCTCCAGCCCAAAAGGCAGCCAAAATGCAGCCCACATCCGGGAGAATCTCAAGAGCAGGGGGTGGAGCAAGCCAGGCCTCAAACCACGAGAAGCTCCAGCCCAAAATGCAGCTAAAATCCAGCCCACCTCCGGGAGAATCTCAAGAGCAGGGGGTGGAGCAAGCCAGGCCTCAAACCACGAGAAGCTCCAGCCCAAAAGGCAGCCAAAATGCAGCCCACATACGGGAGAATATCAATAGCAGAGTTTGTAGCAAGCCAGGCCTCAAACCACGAGAAGCTTCAGCCCAAAAGGCAGCCAAAATGCAGCCCACATCCGGGAGAATCTCAAGAGCAGGGCGTGGAGGAAGCCAGGCCTCAAACCACGAGAAGCTCCAGCTCAAAAAGCAGCCAAAATCCTAACCACATCCGGAAGAATCTCAAGAGCAGGGGGTGGAGCAAGCCAGGCCTCAAACCACGAGAAGCTCCAGCCCAAAAGGCAGCCAAAATGCAGCCCACCTCCGGGAGAATCTCAAGAGCAGGGGGTGGAGCAAGCCATGCCTCAAACCATGAGAAGCTCCAGCCCAAAATGCAGCCAAAATGCAGAACAAATCTGGGAGAATATGAAGAGCAGGGTGTGGAGTAAGCCAGGCCTCAAACCACGAGAAGCTCCAGCCCAAAAGGCAGCCAAAATCCAGCCCACATCCGGGAGAATCTCAGGAGCAGGGGGTGGAGCAAGCCAGGCCTCAAACCACGAGAAGCTCCAGCCCAAAAGGCAGCCAAAATGCAGCCCACATCCAGGAGAATATCAAGAGCAGGGGGTGGAGCAAGCCAGGCCTCAAACCACGAGAAGCTCCAGACCAAAAGGCAGCCAAAATGCAGCCCACATCCGGGAGAATCTCAAGAGCAGGGGGTGGAGCAAGCCAGGCCTCAAACCACGAGAAGCTCCAGCCCAAAAGGCAGCCAAAATGCAGCCCACATCCGGGAGAATCTCAAGAGCAGGGGGTGGAGCAAGCCAGGCCTCAAACCACGAAAAGCTCCAGACCAAAAGGCAGCCAAAATGCAGCCCACCTCTGGGAGAATCTCAAGAGCAGGGGTTGGAGCAAGCCAGGCCTCAAACCATGAGAAGCTCCAGCCCAAAAGGCAGCCAAAATGCAGCCCACCTCCGGGAGAATCTCAAGAGCAGGGGGTGGAGCAAGCCAGGCCTCAAACCACGAGAAGCTCCATCCCAAAAGGCAGCCAAAATGCAGCCCACATCTGGGAGAATCTCAAGAGCAGTGGGTGGAGCAAGCCAGGCCTCAAACCACGAGAAGCTCCAGCCCAAAAGGCAGCCAAAATCCAGCCCACATACGGGAGAATATCAATGGAAGGGTTTGTATCAAGCCAGGCCTCAAACCACGAGAAGCTCCAGCCCAAAAGGCAGCCAAAATGCAGCCCACATCCGGGAGAATATCAAGAGCAGGGGGTGGAGCAAGCCAGGCCTCAAACCACGAGAAGCTCCAGCCCAAAAGGCAGCCAAAATCCAGCCCACATCCGGGAGAATATCAAGAGCAGGGGTTGGAGCAAGCCAGGCCTCAATCAACGAGAAGCTCCAGCCCAAAATGCAGCCAAAATGCAGCCCACCTCCGGGAGAATCTCAAGAGCAGGGGGTGGAGCAAGCCAGGCCTCAAACCACGAGAAGCTCCAGCCCAAAAGGCAGCCAAAATGCAGCCCACCTACGGGAGAATCTCAAGAGCAGGGGGTGGAGCAAGCCAGGCCTCAAACCACGAGAAGCTCCAGCCCTAAAGGCAGCCAAAATACAGCCCACATCCAGGAGAAGATCAAGAGCAGGGGGTGGAGCAAGCCAGGCCTCAAACCACGAGAAGGTCCAGCCCAAAATTCAGCCAAAACCCAGCCCACATCCGGGAGAATCTCAAGAGCAGTGGTTGGAGCAAGCCAGGCCTCAAACCACGACAAGCTCCAGCCCAAAAGGCAGCCAAAATGCAGCCCACCTCCGGGAGAATCTCAAGAGCAGGGGGTGGAGCAAGCCAGGCCTCAAACCACGAGAAGCTCCAGCCCAAAAGGCAGCCAAAATGCAGTCCACATCCGGGAGAATATCAATGGCAGAGTTTGTAGCAAGCCAGGCCTCAAACCACGAGAAGCTCCAGCCCAAAAGTCAGCCAAAATCCAGCCCAAATCCGGGAGAATCTCAAGAGCAGGGGGTGGAGCAAGCCAGGCCTCAAACCACGAGAAGCTCCAGCCCAAAAGGCAGCCAAAATCCAGCCCACATCCGGGAGAATCTCAAGAGCAGGGGTCGGAGCAAGCCAGGCCTCAAACCACGAGAAGCTCCAGCCCAAAAGGCAGCCAAAATGCAGCCCACCTCCGGGAGAATCTCAAGAGCAGGGGGTGGAGCAAGCCAGGCCTCAAACCACGAGAAGCTCCAGCCCAAAATGCAGCCAAAATGCAGCCCACCTCCGGGAGAATATCAATGGCAGAGTTTGTAGCAAGCCAGGCCTCAAACCACGAGAAGCTCCAGCCCAAAAGGCAGCCAAAATCCAGCCCAAATCCGGGAGAATCTCAAGAGCAGGGGGTGGAGCAAGCCAGGCCTCAAACCACGAGAAGCTCCAGCCCAAAAGGCAGCAAAAATGCAGCCCACATCCAGGAGGATATCAAGAGCAGGGTATGGAGCAAGCCAGGCCTCAAACCACGAAAATCTCCAGCCCAAAAGGCAGCCAAAATGCAGCCCACCTCCGGGAGAATCTCAAGAGCAGGGGGTGGAGCAAGCCAGGCCTCAGACCACGTGAAGCTCCAGCCCAAAAGGCAGCCAAAATGCAGAACAAATCTGGGAGAATATGAAGACCAGGGTGTGGAGTAAGCGAGGCCTCAAACCACGAGAAGCTCCAGCCCTAAAGGCAGCCAAAATGCAGCCCACCTCTGGGAGAATCTCAAGAGCAGGGGGTGGAGCAAGCCAGGCCTCAAACCACGAGAAGCTCCAGCCCAAAAGGCAGCCAAAATACAGCCCACATCCGGGAGAATCTCAAGAGCAGGGGGTGGAGCAAGCCAGGCCTCAAACCATGAGAAGCTCCAGCCCAAAAGGCAGCCAAAATGCAGAACAAATCTGGGAGAATATGAAGAGCAGGGTGTGGAGTAAGCCAGGCCTCAAACCACGAGAAGCTCCAGCCCAAAAGGCAGCCAAAATGCAGCCCACCTCCGGGAGAATCTCAAGAGCAGGGGCTGGAGCAAGCCAGGCCTCAAACCATGAGAAGCTCCAGCCCAAAAGGCAGCCAAAATGCAGGCCACATCCAGGAGAATCTCAAGAGCAGGGGGTGGAGCAAGCCAGGCCTCAAACCATGAGAAGCTCCAGCCCAAAAGGCAGCCAAAATGCAGAACAAATCTGGGAGAATATGAAGACCAGGGTGTGGAGTAAGCGAGGCCTCAAACCACGAGAAGCTCCAGCCCAAAAGGCAGCCAAAATGCAGCCCACCTCCGGGAGAATCTCAAGAGCAGGGGGTGGAGCAAGCCAGGCCTCAGACCACGAGAAGCTCCATCCCAAAAGTCAGCCAAAATGCAGCCCACATCCGGGAGAATCTCAAGAGCACGGGGTGGAGCAAGCCAGGCCTCAAACCACGAGAAGCTCCAGCCCAAAAGGCAGCCAAAATGCAGCCCACAACCGGGAAAATATCAAGAGCAGGGGGTGGAGCAAGCCAGGCCTCAAACCACGAGAAGCTCCAGCCCAAAAGGCAGCCAAAATGCAGCCCACATCCGGGAGAATCTCAAGAGCAGGGGGTGGAGCAAGCCAGGCCTCCAACCACGAGAAGCTCCAGCCCAAAAGGCAGCCAAAATCCAGCCCAAATCCGGGAGAATTTCAAGAGCAGGGGGTGGAGCAAGCCAGGCCTCAAACCACGAGAAGCTCCAGCCCAAAAGGCAGCCAAAATGCAGCCCACATCCGGGAGAATCTCAAGAGCAGGGGGTGGAGCAAGCCAGGCCTCAAACCACGAGAAGCTCCAGCCCAAAAGGCAGCCAAAATGCAGCCCACATACGGAAGAATATCAATGGCAGAATTTGTATCAAGCCAGGCCTCAAACCACGAGAAGCTCCAGCCCAAAAAGCAGCCAAAATGCAGAACAAATCCGGGAGAATCTCAAGAGCAGGGGGTGGAGCAAGCCAGGCCTCAAACCACGAGAAGCTCCAGCCCAAAATGCAGCCAAAATGCAGCCCACATCCGGGAGAATCTCAAGAGCAGGGGGTGGAGCAAGCCAGGCCTCAAACCACGAGAAGCTCCAGCCCAAAAGGCAGCCAAAATGCAGAACAAATCTGGGAGAATATGAAGAGCAGGGGCTGGAGTAAGCCAGGCCTCAAACCACGAGAAGCTCCAGCCCAAAAGGCAGCCAAAATGCAGCCCACATCCGGGAGAATCTCAAGAGCAGGGGGTGGAGCAAGCCAGGCCTCAAACCACGAGAAGCTCCAGCCCAAAATGCAGCTAAAATCCAGCCCACCTCCGGGAGAATCTCAAGAGCAGGGGGTGGAGCAAGCCAGGCCTCAAACCACGAGAAGCTCCAGCCCAAAAGGCAGCCAAAATGCAGCCCACATACGGGAGAATATCAATAGCAGAATTTGTAGCAAGCCAGGCCTCAAACCACGAGAAGCTCCAGCTCAAAAAGCAGCCAAAATCCTAACCACATCCGGAAGAATCTCAAGAGCAGGGGGTGGAGCAAGCCAGGCCTCAAACCACGAGAAGCTCCAGCCCAAAAGGCAGCCAAAATGCAGCCCACATCCGGGAGAATCTCAAGAGCAGGGGGTGGAGCAAGCCAGGCCTCAAACCACGAGAAGCTCCAGCCCAAAAGGCAGCCAAAATGCAGCCCACATACGGGAGAATATCAATGGCAGAATTTGTATCAAGCCAGGCCTCAAACCACGAGAAGCTCCAGCCCAAAAGTCAGCCAAAATGCAGAACAAATCCGGGAGAATCTCAAGAGCAGGGGGTGGAGCAAGCCAGGCCTCAAACCACGAGAAGCTCCAGCCCAAAAGGCAGCCAAAATGCAGCCCACATCCGGGAGAATCTCAAGAGCAGGGGGTGGAGCAAGCCAGGCCTCAAACCACGAGAAGCTCCAGCCCAAAAGGCAGCCAAAATGCAGAACAAATCTGGGAGAATATGAAGAGCAGGGGCTGGAGTAAGCCAGGCCTCAAACCACGAGAAGCTCCAGCCCAAAAGGCAGCCAAAATGCAGCCCACATCCGGGAGAATCTCAGGAGCAGGGGGTGGAGCAAGCCATGCCTCAAACCATGAGAAGCTCCAGCCCAAAAGGCAGCCAAAATGCAGAACAAATCTGGGAGAATATGAAGAGCAGGGTGTGGAGTAAGCCAGGCCTCAATCAACGAGAAGCTCCAGCCCAAAAGGCAGCCAAAATGCAGACCACATCCGGGAGAATCTCAAGAGCAGGGGTTGGAGCAAGCCAGGCCTCAATCAACGAGAAGCTCCAGCCCAAAAGGCAGCCAAAATGCAGACCACATCCGGGAGAATCTCAAGAGCAGGGGGTGGAGCAAGCCAGGCCTCAAACCACGAGAAGCTCCAGCCCAAAAGGCAGCCAAAATGCAGCCCACCTCCGGGAGAATCTCAAGAGCAGGGGTTGGAGCAAGCCAGGCCTCAAACCACGAGAAGCTCCAGTCCAAAAGGCAGCCAAAATTGCAGTCCACATCCGGGAGAATCTCAGGAGCAGGGGGTGGAGCAAGCCATGCCTCAAACCACAAGAAGCTCCAGCCCAAAAGGCAGCCAAAATGCAGCCCACATCCGGGAGAATCTCAAGAGCAGGGTATGGAGCAAGCCAGGCCTCAAACCACGAGAAGCTCCAGCCCAAAAGGCAGCCAAAATGCAGCCCACATCCGGGAGAATCTCAAGAGCAGGGGGTGGAGCAAGCCAGGCCTCAAACCACGAGAAGCTTCAGCCCAAAAGGCAGCCAAAATGCAGCCCACATCCGGGAGAATCTCAAGAGCAGGGGGTGGAGGAAGCCAGGCCTCAAACCACGAGAAGCTCCAGCTCAAAAAGCAGCCAAAACCCTAACCACATCCGGAAGAATCTCAAGAGCAGGGGGTGGAGCAAGCCAGGCCTCAAACCACGAGAAGCTCCAGCCCAAAAGGCAGCCAAAATGCAGCCCACCTCCGGGAGAATCTCAAGAGCAGGGGGTGGAGCAAGCCATGCCTCAAACCATGAGAAGCTCCAGCCCAAAAGGCAGCCAAAATGCAGAACAAATCTGGGAGAATATGAAGAGCAGGGTGTGGAGTAAGCCAGGCCTCAAACCACGAGAAGATCCAGCGCAAAAGGCAGCCAAAATCCAGCCCACATCCGGGAGAATATCAAGAGCAGGGGTTGGAGCAAGCCAGGCCTCAATCAACGAGAAGCTCCAGCCCAAAAGGCAGCCAAAATGCAGACCACATCCGGGAGAATCTCAAGAGCAGGGGGTGGAGCAAGCCAGGCCTCAAACCACGAGAAGCTCCAGCCCAAAAGGCAGCCAAAATGCAGCCCACCTCCGGGAGAATCTCAAGAGCAGGGGTTGGAGCAAGCCAGGCCTCAAACCACGAGAAGCTCCAGTCCAAAAGGCAGCCAAAATTGCAGTCCACATCCGGGAGAATCTCAGGAGCAGGGGGTGGAGCAAGCCATGCCTCAAACCACGAGAAGCTCCAGCCCAAAAGGCAGCCAAAATGCAGCCCACATCCGGGAGAATCTCAAGAGCAGGGGGTGGAGCAAGCCAGGCCTCAAACCACGAGAAGCTCCAGCCCAAAATGCAGCTAAAATCCAGCCCACCTCCGGGAGAATCTCAAGAGCAGGGGGTGGAGCAAGCCAGGCCTCAAACCACGAGAAGCTCCAGCCCAAAAGGCAGCCAAAATGCAGCCCACATACGGGAGAATATCAATAGCAGAGTTTGTAGCAAGCCAGCCCTCAAACCACGAGAAGCTTCAGCCCAAAAGGCAGCCAAAATGCAGCCCACATCCGGGAGAATCTCAAGAGCAGGGCGTGGAGGAAGCCAGGCCTCAAACCACGAGAAGCTCCAGCTCAAAAAGCAGCCAAAATCCTAACCACATCCGGAAGAATCTCAAGAGCAGGGGGTGGAGCAAGCCAGGCCTCAAACCACGAGAAGCTCCAGCCCAAAAGGCAGCCAAAATGCAGCCCACCTCCGGGAGAATCTCAAGAGCAGGGGGTGGAGCAAGCCATGCCTCAAACCATGAGAAGCTCCAGCCCAAAATGCAGCCAGAATGCAGAACAAATCTGGGAGAATATGAAGAGCAGGGTGTGGAGTAAGCCAGGCCTCAAACCACGAGAAGCTCCAGCCCAAAAGGCAGCCAAAATCCAGCCCACGTCCGGGAGAATCTCAGGAGCAGGGGGTGGAGCAAGCCAGGCCTCAAACCACGAGAAGCTCCAGCCCAAAAGGCAGCCAAAATGCAGCCCACATCCAGGAGAATATCAAGAGCAGGGGGTGGAGCAAGCCAGGCCTCAAACCACGAGAAGCTCCAGACCAAAAGGCAGCCAAAATGCAGCCCACATCCAGGAGAATATCAAGAGCAGGGGGTGGAGCAAGCCAGGCCTCAAACCACGAGAAGCTCCAGCCCAAAAGGCAGCCAAAATGCAGCCCACATCCGGGAGAATCTCAAGAGCAGGGGGTGGAGCAAGCCAGGCCTCAAACCACGAAAAGCTCCAGACCAAAAGGCAGCCAAAATGCAGCCCACCTCTGGGAGAATCTCAAGAGCAGGGGGTGGAGCAAGCCAGGCCTCAAACCATGAGAAGCTCCAGCCCAAAAGGCAGCCAAAATGCAGCCCACCTCCGGGAGAATCTCAAGAGCAGGGGGTGGAGCAAGCCAGGCCTCAAACCACGAGAAGCTCCATCCCAAAAGGCAGCCAAAATGCAGCCCACATCTGGGAGAATCTCAAGAGCAGTGGGTGGAGCAAGCAAGGCCTCAAACCACGAGAAGCTCCAGCCCAAAAGGCAGCCAAAATCCAGCCCACATACGGGAGAATATCAATGGAAGGGTTTGTATCAAGCCAGGCCTCAAACCACGAGAAGCTCCAGCCCAAAATGCAGCCAAAATGCAGCCCACATCCGGGAGAATATCAAGAGCAGGGGGTGGAGCAAGCCAGGCCTCAAACCACGAGAAGCTCCAGCCCAAAAGGCAGCCAAAATGCAGCCCACATCCGGGAGAATATCAAGAGCAGGGGTTGGAGCAAGCCAGGCCTCAATCAACGAGAAGCTCCAGCCCAAAATGCAGCCAAAATGCAGCCCACCTCCGGGAGAATCTCAAGAGCAGGGGCTGGAGCAAGCCAGGCCTCAAACCACGAGAAGCTCCAGCCCAAAAGGCAGCCAAAATGCAGCCCACCTCTGGGAGAATCTCAAGAGCAGGGGGTGGAGCAAGCCAGGCCTCAAACCACGAGAAGCTCCAGCCCAAAAGGCAGCCAAAATGCAGCCCACCTCCGGGAGAATCTCAAGAGCAGGCTGTGGAGCAAGCCAGGCCTCAAACCTCGAGAAGCTCCAGCCCAAAAGGCAGCCAAAATCCAGCCCACATCCGGGAGAATCTCAAGAGGAGGGGGTGGAGCAAGCCAGGCCTCAGACCACGAGAACCTCCAGCCCAAAAGGCAGATAAAATGCAGTCCACATCCGGGAGAATCTCAAGAGAAGGGGGTGGAGCAAGCCAGGCCTCAAACCACGAGAAGCTCCAGCCCAAAAGGCAGCCAAAATGCAGCCCACATCCAGGAGAATATCAAGAGCAGGGGGTGGAGCAAGCCAGGCCTCAAACCACGAGAAGCTCCAGACCAAAAGGCAGCCAAAATGCAGCCCACCTCTGGGAGAATCTCAAGAGCAGGGGGTGGAGCAAGCCAGGCCTCAAACCATGAGAAGCTCCAGCCCAAAAGGCAGGCACAATCCAGCCCACATCCGGGAGAATCTCAAGAGCAGGGGGGGGAGCAAGACAGGCCTCAAACCACGAGAAGCTCCAGCCCAAAAGGCAGCCAAAATGCAGCCCACATACGGGAGAATATCAATGGCAGAGTTTGTAGCAAGCCAGGCCTCAAACCACGAGAAGCTCCAGCCCAAAAGGCAGCTAAAATGCAGCCCACATCTGGGAGAATCTCAAGAGCAGGGGGTGGAGCAAGCCAGGCCTCAAACCAGGAGAAGCTCCAGCCCAAAAGGCAGCCAAAATGCAGCCCACAAATCTGGGAGAATATGAAGAGCAGTGGCTGGAGTAAGCCAGGCCTCAAACCACGAGAAGCTCCAGCCCAAAAGGCAGCCAAAATAAGCCCACATCCGGGAGAATCTCAAGAGCAGGGGTTGGAGCAAGCCAGGCCTCAAACCACGAGAAGCTCCAGCCCAAAAGGCAGCCAAAATGCAGCCCACATACGGGAGAATATCAATGGCAGAGTTTGTAGCAAGCCAGGCCTCAAAGCACGAGAAGCTCCAGCCCAAAAGGCAGCTAAAATGCAGGCCACATCCGGGAGAATCTCAAGAGCAGGGGGTGGAGCAAGCCAGGCCTCAAACCACGAGAAGCTCCAGCCCAAAAGGCAGCCAAAATGCAGCCCACAAATCTGGGAGAATATGAAGAGCAGGCTGTGGAGTAAGCCAGGCCTCAAACCACGAGAAGCTCCAGCCCAAAAGGCAGCCAAAATGCAGCCCACATACGGGAGAATATGAAGAGCAGGGGCTGGAGTAAGCCAGGCCTCAAACCACGAGAAGCTCCAGCCCAAAAGGCAGCCAAAATGCAGCCCACCTCCGGGAGAATCTCAAGAGCAGGGGGTGGAGCAAGCCAGGCCTCAAACCACGAGAAGCTCCAGCCCAAAAGGCAGAAAAAATGCAGCCCACATCCGGGAGAATCTCAAGAGCAGGGGGTGGAGCAAGTCAGGCCTCAAACCACGAGAAGCTCCAGCCCTAAAGGCAGCCAAAATGCAGCCCACATCCAGGAGATTATCAAGAGCAGGGGGTGGAGCAAGCCAGGCCTGAAACCACGAGAAGCTCCAGCCCAAAAGGCAGCCAAAATCCAGCCCACATGTGGGAGAATCTCAAGAGCAGGGGGTGGAGCAAGCCAGGCCTCAAACCACGAGAAGCTCCAGCCCAAAAGGCAGCCAAAATGCAGCCCACCTCCGGGAGAATCTCAAGAGCAGGGGGTGGAGGAAGCCAGGCCTCAAAACACGAGAAGCTCCAGCTCAAAATGCAGCCAAAATCCTAACCACATCCGGAAGAATCTCAAGAGCAGGGGGTGGAGCAAGCCAGGCCTCAAACCTTGTGAAGCTCCAGCCCAAAAGGCAGCCAAAATGCAGCCCACATCCGGGAGAATCTCAAGAGCAGGGGGTGGAGCAAGCCAGGCCTCAAACCATGAGAAGCTCCAGCCCAAAAGTCAGCCAAAATGCAGAACAAATATGGGAGAATATGAAGAGCAGGCTGTGGAGTAAGCCAGGCCTCAAACCACGAGAAGCTCCAGCCCAAAAGGCAGCCAAAATGCAGCCCACATCCGGGAGAATCTCAAGAGCAGGGGGTGGAGCAAGCCAGGCCTCAAACCACGAGAAGCTCCAGCCCAAAAGGCAGCCAAAATGCAGCCCACCTCCGGGAGAATATCAAGAGCAGGGGGTGGAGCAAGCCAGGCCTCAAACCATGAGAAGCTCCAGACCAAAAGGCAGCCAAAATGCAGCCCACATCCGGGAGAATCTCAAGAGCAGGGGTTGGAGCAAGCCAGGCCTCAAACCACGAGAAGCTCCAGCCCAAAACGCAGCCAAAATGCAGTCCACATCCAGGAGAATCTCAGGAGCAGGGGGTGGAGCAAGCCAGGCCTGAAACCACGAGAAGCTCCAGCCCAAAAGGCAGCCAAAATGCAGCCCACCTCCGGGAGAATCTCAAGAGCAGGGGGTGGAGCAAGCCAGGCCTCAAACCACGAGAAGCTCCAGCTCAAAAAGCAGCCAAAATCCTAACCACATCCGGAAGAATCTCAAGAGCAGGGGGTGGAGCAAGCCAGGCCTCAAACCTTGTGAAGCTCCAGCCCAAAAGGCAGCCAAAATGCAGCCCACATCCGGGAGAATCTCAAGAGCAGGGGGTGGAGCAAGCCATGCCTCAAACCATGAGAAGCTCCAGCCCAAAAGGCAGCCAAAATGCAGAACAAATGTGGGAGAATATGAAGAGCAGGCTGTGGAGTAAGCCAGGCCTCAAACCACGAGAAGCTCCAGCCCTAAAGGCAGCCAAAATGCAGCCCACATCCGGAAGAATCTCAAGAGCAGGGGGTGGAGCAAGCCAGGCCTCAAACCACGAGAAGCTCCAGCCCAAAATTCAGCCAAAATGCAGGCCACATACGGGAGAATCTCAAGAGCAGGGGGTGTAGCAAGCCAGGCCTCAAACCATGAGAAGCTCCAGCCCAAAAGGCAGCCAAAATGCAGCCCACATCCGGGAGAATCTCAAGAGCAGGGGTTGGAGCAAGCCAGGCCTCAAACCATGAGAAGCTCCGGCCCAAAAGGCAGCCAAAATACAGTCCACATCCGGGAGAATCTCAAGAGCAGGGGCTGGAGCAAGCCAGGCCTCAAACCACGAGAAGCTCCAGCCCAAAAGGCAGCCAAAATGCAGCCCACCTCCGGGAGAATCTCAAGAGCAGGGGCTGGAGCAAGCCAGGCCTCAAACCACGAGAAGCTCCAGCCCAAAAGGCAGCCAAAATGCAGCCCACATACGGGAGAATATCAATAGCAGAGTTTGTAGCAAGCCAGGCCTCAAACCACGAGAAGCTCCAGCCCAAAAGGCAGCCAAAATGCAGCCCACATCCGGGAGAATCTCAAGAGCAGGGGGTGGAGCAAGCCAGGCCTCAAACCACGAGAAGCTCCAGACCAAAAGGCAGCCAAAATGCAGCCCACATCCGGGAGAATCTCAAGAGCAGGGGGTGGAGCAAGCCAGGCCTCAAACCACGAGAAGCTCCAGCCCAAAAGGCAGCCAAAATGCAGCCCACATCCAGGAGAATCTCAAGAGAAGGGGGTGGAGCAATCCAGGCCTCAAACCTCAAGAAGCTCCAGCCCAAAAGGCAGCCAAAATGCAGCCCACATCCGGGAGAATCTCAAGAGCAGGGGGTGGAGCAAGCCAGGCCTCAAACCACGAGAAGCTCCAGCCCAAAAGGCAGCCAAAATACAGCCCACATCCGGGAGAATCTCAAGAGCAGGGGGTGGAGCAAGCCAGGCCTCAAACCACGAGAAGCTCCAGCCCAAAAGGCAGCCAAAATGCAGCCCACCTCCGGGAGAATCTCAAGAGCAGGGGGTGGAGCAAGCCAAGCCTCAAACCACGAGAAGCTCCAGCCCAAAAGGCAGCCAAAATGCAGCCCACATCCGGGAGAATCTCAAGAGCAGGGGTTGGAGCAAGCCCGGCCTCAAACCACGAGAAGCTCCAGCCCAAAAAGCAGCCAAAATCCATCCCACATCCGGGAGAATCTCAAGAGCAGGGGTTGGAGCAAGCCAGGCCTCAAACCACGAGAAGCTCCAGCCCAAATCGCAGCCAAAATGCAGTCCACATCCAGGAGAATCTCAGGAGCAGGGGGTGGAGCAAGCCAGGCCTGAAACCACGAGAAGCTCCAGCCCAAAAGGCAGCCAAAATCCAGCCCACATCCGGGAGAATATCAAGAGCAGGGGGTGGAGCAAGCCAGGCCTCAAACCACGAGAAGCTCCAGCCCAAAAGGCAGCCAAAATGCAGACCACCTCCGGGAGAATCTCAAGAGCAGGGGGTGGAGGAAGCCAGGCCTCAAACCACGAGAAGCTCCAGCTCAAAAAGCAGCCAAAATCCTAACCACATCCGGAAGAATCTCAAGAGCAGGGGGTGGAGCAAGCCAGGCCTCAAACCTTGTGAAGCTCCAGCCCAAAAGGCAGCCAAAATGCAGCCCACATCCGGGAGAATCTCAAGAGCAGGGGGTGGAGCAAGCCATGCCTCAAACCATGAGAAGCTCCAGCCCAAAAGTCAGCCAAAATGCAGAACAAATATGGGAGAATATGAAGAGCAGGCTGTGGAGTAAGCCAGGCCTCAAACCACGAGAAGCTCCAGCCCAAAAGGCAGCCAAAATGCAGCCCACCTCTGGGAGAATCTCAAGAGCAGGGGGTGGAGCAAGCCAGGCCTCAAACCACGAGAAGCTCCAGCCCAAAAGGCAGCCAAAATGCAGCCCACCTCTGGGAGAATCTCAAGAGCAGGGGGTGGAGCAAGCCAGGCCTCAAACCATGAGAAGCTCCAGCCCAAAAGGCAGGCACAATCCAGCCCACATCCGGGAGAATCTCAAGAGCAGGGGGGGGAGCAAGACAGGCCTCAAACCACGAGAAGCTCCAGCCCAAAAGGCAGCCAAAATGCAGCCCACATACGGGAGAATATCAATGGCAGAGTTTGTAGCAAGCCAGGCCTCAAACCACGAGAAGCTCCAGCCCAAAAGGCAGCTAAAATGCAGCCCACATCTGGGAGAATCTCAAGAGCAGGGGGTGGAGCAAGCCAGGCCTCAAACCAGGAGAAGCTCCAGCCCAAAAGGCAGCCAAAATGCAGCCCACAAATCTGGGAGAATATG
The DNA here is from genome assembly GCA_027574665.1 of Rhynochetos jubatus. NCBI lineage: Eukaryota > Metazoa > Chordata > Aves > Eurypygiformes > Rhynochetidae > Rhynochetos > Rhynochetos jubatus. Next base: position 1,170,958 of record JAQBHY010000071.1, read on the forward strand.
AAGAGCAGTGGCTGGAGTAAGCCAGGCCTCAAACCACGAGAAGCTCCAGCCCAAAAGGCAGCCAAAATAAGCCCACATCCGGGAGAATCTCAAGAGCAGGGGTTGGAGCAAGCCAGGCCTCAAACCACGAGAAGCTCCAGCCCAAAAGGCAGCCAAAATGCAGCCCACATACGGGAGAATATCAATGGCAGAGTTTGTAGCAAGCCAGGCCTCAAAGCACGAGAAGCTCCAGCCCAAAAGGCAGCTAAAATGCAGGCCACATCCGGGAGAATCTCAAGAGCAGGGGGTGGAGCAAGCCAGGCCTCAAACCACGAGAAGCTCCAGCCCAAAAGGCAGCCAAAATGCAGCCCACAAATCTGGGAGAATATGAAGAGCAGGCTGTGGAGTAAGCCAGGCCTCAAACCACGAGAAGCTCCAGCCCAAAAGGCAGCCAAAATGCAGCCCACATACGGGAGAATATGAAGAGCAGGGGCTGGAGTAAGCCAGGCCTCAAACCACGAGAAGCTCCAGCCCAAAAGGCAGCCAAAATGCAGCCCACCTCCGGGAGAATCTCAAGAGCAGGGGGTGGAGCAAGCCAGGCCTCAAACCACGAGAAGCTCCAGCCCAAAAGGCAGAAAAAATGCAGCCCACATCCGGGAGAATCTCAAGAGCAGGGGGTGGAGCAAGTCAGGCCTCAAACCACGAGAAGCTCCAGCCCTAAAGGCAGCCAAAATGCAGCCCACATCCAGGAGATTATCAAGAGCAGGGGGTGGAGCAAGCCAGGCCTGAAACCACGAGAAGCTCCAGCCCAAAAGGCAGCCAAAATCCAGCCCACATGTGGGAGAATCTCAAGAGCAGGGGGTGGAGCAAGCCAGGCCTCAAACCACGAGAAGCTCCAGCCCAAAAGGCAGCCAAAATGCAGCCCACCTCCGGGAGAATCTCAAGAGCAGGGGGTGGAGGAAGCCAGGCCTCAAAACACGAGAAGCTCCAGCTCAAAATGCAGCCAAAATCCTAACCACATCCGGAAGAATCTCAAGAGCAGGGGGTGGAGCAAGCCAGGCCTCAAACCTTGTGAAGCTCCAGCCCAAAAGGCAGCCAAAATGCAGCCCACATCCGGGAGAATCTCAAGAGCAGGGGGTGGAGCAAGCCAGGCCTCAAACCATGAGAAGCTCCAGCCCAAAAGTCAGCCAAAATGCAGAACAAATATGGGAGAATATGAAGAGCAGGCTGTGGAGTAAGCCAGGCCTCAAACCACGAGAAGCTCCAGCCCAAAAGGCAGCCAAAATGCAGCCCACCTCTGGGAGAATCTCAAGAGCAGGGGGTGGAGCAAGCCAGGCCTCAAACCACGAGAAGCTCCAGCCCAAAAGGCAGCCAAAATACAGCCCACATCCGGGAGAATCTCAAGAGCAGGGGGTGGAGCAAGCCAGGCCTCAAACCACGAGAAGCTCCAGCCCAAAAGGCAGCCAAAATGCAGCCCACCTCCGGGAGAATATCAAGAGCAGGGGGTGGAGCAAGCCAGGCCTCAAACCATGAGAAGCTCCAGACCAAAAGGCAGCCAAAATGCAGCCCACATCCGGGAGAATCTCAAGAGCAGGGGTTGGAGCAAGCCAGGCCTCAAACCACGAGAAGCTCCAGCCCAAAACGCAGCCAAAATGCAGTCCACATCCAGGAGAATCTCAGGAGCAGGGGGTGGAGCAAGCCAGGCCTGAAACCACGAGAAGCTCCAGCCCAAAAGGCAGCCAAAATGCAGCCCACCTCCGGGAGAATCTCAAGAGCAGGGGGTGGAGCAAGCCAGGCCTCAAACCACGAGAAGCTCCAGCTCAAAAAGCAGCCAAAATCCTAACCACATCCGGAAGAATCTCAAGAGCAGGGGGTGGAGCAAGCCAGGCCTCAAACCTTGTGAAGCTCCAGCCCAAAAGGCAGCCAAAATGCAGCCCACATCCGGGAGAATCTCAAGAGCAGGGGGTGGAGCAAGCCATGCCTCAAACCATGAGAAGCTCCAGCCCAAAAGGCAGCCAAAATGCAGAACAAATGTGGGAGAATATGAAGAGCAGGCTGTGGAGTAAGCCAGGCCTCAAACCACGAGAAGCTCCAGCCCTAAAGGCAGCCAAAATGCAGCCCACATCCGGAAGAATCTCAAGAGCAGGGGGTGGAGCAAGCCAGGCCTCAAACCACGAGAAGCTCCAGCCCAAAATTCAGCCAAAATGCAGGCCACATACGGGAGAATCTCAAGAGCAGGGGGTGTAGCAAGCCAGGCCTCAAACCATGAGAAGCTCCAGCCCAAAAGGCAGCCAAAATGCAGCCCACATCCGGGAGAATCTCAAGAGCAGGGGTTGGAGCAAGCCAGGCCTCAAACCATGAGAAGCTCCGGCCCAAAAGGCAGCCAAAATACAGTCCACATCCGGGAGAATCTCAGGAGCAGGGGGTGGAGCAAGCCAGGCCTCAAACCACGAGAAGCTCCAGCCCAAAAGGCAGCCAAAATGCAGCCCACCTCCGGGAGAATCTCAAGAGCAGGGGCTGGAGCAAGCCAGGCCTCAAACCACGAGAAGCTCCAGCCCAAAAGGCAGCCAAAATGCAGCCCACATACGGGAGAATATCAATAGCAGAGTTTGTAGCAAGCCAGGCCTCAAACCACGAGAAGCTCCAGCCCAAAAGGCAGCCAAAATGCAGCCCACATCCGGGAGAATCTCAAGAGCAGGGGGTGGAGCAAGCCAGGCCTCAAACCACGAGAAGCTCCAGACCAAAAGGCAGCCAAAATGCAGCCCACATCCGGGAGAATCTCAAGAGCAGGGGGTGGAGCAAGCCAGGCCTCAAACCACGAGAAGCTCCAGCCCAAAAGGCAGCCAAAATGCAGCCCACATCCAGGAGAATCTCAAGAGAAGGGGGTGGAGCAATCCAGGCCTCAAACCTCAAGAAGCTCCAGCCCAAAAGGCAGCCAAAATGCAGCCCACATCCGGGAGAATCTCAAGAGCAGGGGGTGGAGCAAGCCAGGCCTCAAACCACGAGAAGCTCCAGCCCAAAAGGCAGCCAAAATACAGCCCACATCCGGGAGAATCTCAAGAGCAGGGGGTGGAGCAAGCCAGGCCTCAAACCACGAGAAGCTCCAGCCCAAAAGGCAGCCAAAATGCAGCCCACCTCCGGGAGAATCTCAAGAGCAGGGGGTGGAGCAAGCCAAGCCTCAAACCACGAGAAGCTCCAGCCCAAAAGGCAGCCAAAATGCAGCCCACATCCGGGAGAATCTCAAGAGCAGGGGTTGGAGCAAGCCCGGCCTCAAACCACGAGAAGCTCCAGCCCAAAAAGCAGCCAAAATCCATCCCACATCCGGGAGAATCTCAAGAGCAGGGGTTGGAGCAAGCCAGGCCTCAAACCACGAGAAGCTCCAGCCCAAATCGCAGCCAAAATGCAGTCCACATCCAGGAGAATCTCAGGAGCAGGGGGTGGAGCAAGCCAGGCCTGAAACCACGAGAAGCTCCAGCCCAAAAGGCAGCCAAAATCCAGCCCACATCCGGGAGAATATCAAGAGCAGGGGGTGGAGCAAGCCAGGCCTCAAACCACGAGAAGCTCCAGCCCAAAAGGCAGCCAAAATGCAGACCACCTCCGGGAGAATCTCAAGAGCAGGGGGTGGAGGAAGCCAGGCCTCAAACCACGAGAAGCTCCAGCTCAAAAAGCAGCCAAAATCCTAACCACATCCGGAAGAATCTCAAGAGCAGGGGGTGGAGCAAGCCAGGCCTCAAACCTTGTGAAGCTCCAGCCCAAAAGGCAGCCAAAATGCAGCCCACATCCGGGAGAATCTCAAGAGCAGGGGGTGGAGCAAGCCATGCCTCAAACCATGAGAAGCTCCAGCCCAAAAGTCAGCCAAAATGCAGAACAAATATGGGAGAATATGAAGAGCAGGCTGTGGAGTAAGCCAGGCCTCAAACCACGAGAAGCTCCAGCCCAAAAGGCAGCCAAAATGCAGCCCACCTCTGGGAGAATCTCAAGAGCAGGGGGTGGAGCAAGCCAGGCCTCAAACCACGAGAAGCTCCAGCCCAAAAGGCAGCCAAAATACAGCCCACATCCGGGAGAATCTCAAGAGCAGGGGGTGGAGCAAGCCAGGCCTGAAACCACGAGAAGCTCCAGCCCAAAAGGCAGCCAAAATGCAGCCCACCTCCGGGAGAATATCAAGAGCAGGGGGTGGAGCAAGCCAGGCCTCAAACCATGAGAAGCTCCAGACCAAAAGGCAGCCAAAATGCAGCCCACATCCGGGAGAATCTCAAGAGCAGGGGTTGGAGCAAGCCAGGCCTCAAACCACGAGAAGCTCCAGCCCAAAACGCAGCCAAAATGCAGTCCACATGCAGGAGAATCTCAGGAGCAGGGGGTGGAGCAAGCCAGGCCTGAAACCACGAGAAGCTCCAGCCCAAAAGGCAGCCAAAATGCAGCCCACCTCCGGGAGAATCTCAAGAGCAGGGGGTGGAGCAAGCCAGGCCTCAAACCACGAGAAGCTCCAGCTCAAAAAGCAGCCAAAATCCTAACCACATCCGGAAGAATCTCAAGAGCAGGGGGTGGAGCAAGCCAGGCCTCAAACCTTGTGAAGCTCCAGCCCAAAAGGCAGCCAAAATGCAGCCCACATCCGGGAGAATCTCAAGAGCAGGGGGTGGAGCAAGCCATGCCTCAAACCATGAGAAGCTCCAGCCCAAAAGGCAGCCAAAATGCAGAACAAATGTGGGAGAATATGAAGAGCAGGCTGTGGAGTAAGCCAGGCCTCAAACCACGAGAAGCTCCAGCCCTAAAGGCAGCCAAAATGCAGCCCACATCCGGAAGAATCTCAAGAGCAGGGGGTGGAGCAAGCCAGGCCTCAAACCACGAGAAGCTCCAGCCCAAAAGGCAGCCAAAATGCAGGCCACATACGGGAGAATCTCAAGAGCAGGGGGTGTAGCAAGCCAGGCCTCAAACCATGAGAAGCTCCAGCCCAAAAGGCAGCCAAAATGCAGCCCACATCCGGGAGAATCTCAAGAGCAGGGGTTGGAGCAAGCCAGGCCTCAAACCATGAGAAGCTCCGGCCCAAAAGGCAGCCAAAATGCAGTCCACATCCGGGAGAATCTCAGGAGCAGGGGGTGGAGCAAGCCAGGCCTCAAACCACGAGAAGCTCCAGCCCAAAAGGCAGCCAAAATGCAGCCCACCTCCGGGAGAATCTCAAGAGCAGGGGCTGGAGCAAGCCAGGCCTCAAACCACGAGAAGCTCCAGCCCAAAAGGCAGCCAAAATGCAGCCCACATACGGGAGAATATCAATAGCAGAGTTTGTAGCAAGCCAGGCCTCAAACCACGAGAAGCTCCAGCCCAAAAGGCAGCCAAAATGCAGCCCACATCCGGGAGAATCTCAAGAGCAGGGGGTGGAGCAAGCCAGGCCTCAAACCACGAGAAGCTCCAGACCAAAAGGCAGCCAAAATGCAGCCCACATCCGGGAGAATCTCAAGAGCAGGGGGTGGAGCAAGCCAGGCCTCAAACCACGAGAAGCTCCAGCCCAAAAGGCAGCCAAAATGCAGCCCACATCCAGGAGAATCTCAAGAGAAGGGGGTGGAGCAATCCAGGCCTCAAACCTCAAGAAGCTCCAGCCCAAAAGGCAGCCAAAATGCAGCCCACATCCGGGAGAATCTCAAGAGCAGGGGGTGGAGCAAGCCAGGCCTCAAACCACGAGAAGCTCCAGCCCAAAAGGCAGCCAAAATACAGCCCACATCCGGGAGAATCTCAAGAGCAGGGGGTGGAGCAAGCCAGGCCTCAAACCACGAGAAGCTCCAGCCCAAAAGGCAGCCAAAATGCAGCCCACCTCCGGGAGAATCTCAAGAGCAGGGGGTGGAGCAAGCCAAGCCTCAAACCACGAGAAGCTCCAGCCCAAAAGGCAGCCAAAATGCAGCCCACATCCGGGAGAATCTCAAGAGCAGGGGTTGGAGCAAGCCAGGCCTCAAACCACGAGAAGCTCCAGCCCAAAAAGCAGCCAAAATCCATCCCACATCCGGGAGAATCTCAAGAGCAGGGGTTGGAGCAAGCCAGGCCTCAAACCACGAGAAGCTCCAGCCCAAAAGGCAGCCAAAATGCAGCCCACATCCGGGAGAATCTCAAGAGCAGGGGTTGGAGCAAGCCAAGCCTCAAACCACGAGAAGCTCCAGCCCAAAAGACAGCGAATATGCAGCCCACCTCCGGGAGAATCTCAAGAGCAGGGGCTGGAGCAAGCCAGGCCTCAAACCTTGAGAAGCTCCAACCCAAAAGGCAGCCAAAATGCAGCCCACCTCCGGGAGAATCTCAAGAGCAGGGGGTGGAGCAAGCCAGGCCTCAAACCACGAGAAGCTCCAGCTCAAAAAGCAGCCAAAATCCTAACCACATCCGGAAGAATCTCAAGAGCAGGGGGTGGAGCAAGCCAGGCCTCAAACCTTGTGAAGCTCCAGCCCAAAAGGCAGCCAAAATGCAGCCCACATCCGGGAGAATCTCAAGAGCAGGGGTTGGAGCAAGCCATGCCTCAAACCATGAGAAGCTCCAGCCCAAAAGGCAGCCAAAATGCAGAACAAATGTGGGAGAATATGAAGAGCAGGCTGTGGAGTAAGCCAGGCCTCAAACCACGAGAAGCTCCAGCCCTAAAGGCAGCCAAAATGCAGCCCACATCCGGAAGAATCTCAAGAGCAGGGGGTGGAGCAAGCCAGGCCTCAAACCACGAGAAGCTCCAGCCCAAAAGGCAGCCAAAATGCAGGCCACATACGGGAGAATCTCAAGAGCAGGGGATGTAGCAAGCCAGGCCTCAAACCATGAGAAGCTCCAGCCCAAAAGGCAGCCAAAATGCAGCCCACATCCGGGAGAATCTCAAGAGCAGGGGTTGGAGCAAGCCAGGCCTCAAACCATGAGAAGCTCCGGCCCAAAAGGCAGCCAAAATGCAGTCCACATCCGGGAGAATCTCAGGAGCAGGGGGTGGAGCAAGCCAGGCCTCAAACCACGAGAAGCTCCAGCCCAAAAGGCAGCCAAAATGCAGCCCACCTCCGGGAGAATCTCAAGAGCAGGGGCTGGAGCAAGCCAGGCCTCAAACCACGAGAAGCTCCAGCCCAAAAGGCAGCCAAAATGCAGCCCACATACGGGAGAATATCAATAGCAGAGTTTGTAGCAAGCCAGGCCTCAAACCACGAGAAGCTCCAGCCCAAAAGGCAGCCAAAATGCAGCCCACATCCGGGAGAATCTCAAGAGCAGGGGGTGGAGCAAGCCAGGCCTCAAACCACGAGAAGCTCCAGCTCAAAAAGCAGCCAAAATGCAGCCCACATCCGGGAGAATCTCAAGAGCAGGGGGTGGAGCAAGCCAGGCCTCAAACCTTGTGAAGCTCCAGCCCAAAAGGCAGCCAAAATCCAGCCCACGTCCGGGAGAATCTCAAGAGCAGGGGGTGGAGCAAGCCATGCCTCAAACCATGAGAAGCTCCAGCCCAAAAGGCAGCCAAAATGCAGAACAAATGTGGGAGAATATGAAGAGCAGGCTGTGGAGTAAGCCAGGCCTCAAACCACGAGAAGCTCCAGCCCAAAAGGCAGCCAAAATGCAGCCCACATCCAGGAGAATATCAAGAGCAGGGGGTGGAGCAAGCCAGGCCTCAAACCACGAGAAGCTCCAGCCCAAAAGGCAGCCAAAATACAGCCCACATCCGGGAGAATCTCAAGAGCAGGGGGTGGAGCAAGCCAGGCCTCAAACCACGAGAAGCTCCAGCCCAAAAGGCAGCCAAAATGCAGCCCACCTCCGGGAGAATCTCAAGAGCAGGGGGTGGAGCAAGCCAGGCCTCAAACCACGAGAAGCTCCAGCCCAAAAGGCAGCCAAAATGCAGCCCACCTCCGGGAGAATCTCAAGAGCAGGGGGTGGAGCAAGCCAGGCCTCAAACCACGAGAAGCTCCAGCCCAAAAGGCAGCCAAAATGCAGCCCACCTCCGGGAGAATCTCAAGAGCAGGGGGTGGAGCAAGCCAGGCCTCAAACCACGAGAAGCTCCAGCCCAAAAGGCAGCCAAAATGCAGCCCACATACGGGAGAATATCAATGGCAGAGTCTGGAGCAAGCCAGGCCTCAAACCACGAGATGCTCCAGCCTAAAAGGCAGCCAAAATGCAGCCCACATCCAGGAGAATCTCAAGAGCAGGGGGTGGAGCAAGCCAGGCCTCAAACCCCGAGAAGCTCCAGCCCAAAATGCAGCCAAAATGGAGCCCACATCCGGGAGAATCTCAAGAGCAGGGGGTGGAGCAAGCCAGGCCTCAAACCACGAGAAGCTGCAGCCCAAAAAGCAGCCAAAATCCTAACCACATCCGGGAGAATCTCAAGAGCAGGGGATGGAGCAAGCCAGGCCTCAAACCACGAGAAGCTCCAGACCAAAAGGCAGCCAAAATGCAGCCCACCTCCGGGAGAATCTCAAGAGCAGGGGGTGGAGCAAGCCAGGCCTCAAACCACGAGAAGCTCCAGCCCAAAAGGCAGCCAAAATGCAGCCCACCTCCGGGAGAATCTCAAGAGCAGGGGCTGGAGCAAGCCAGGCCTCAAACCATGAGAAGCTCCAGCCCAAAAGGCAGCCAAAATCCATCCCACATCCGGGAGAATCTCAAGAGCAGGGGGTGGAGCAAGCCAGGCCTCAAACCACGAGAAGCTCCAGCCCAAAAGGCAGCCAAAATGCAGGCCACATCCGGGAGAATCTCAAGAGCAGGGGGTGGAGCAAGCCAGGCCTCAAACCACAAGAAGCTCCAGCCCAAAAGGCAGCCAAAATGCAGCCCACATCCGGGAGAATCTCAAGAGCAGGGGGTGGAGCAAGCCAGGCCTCAAACCACGAGAAGCTCCAGCCCACAAGGCAGCCAAAATGCAGCCCACATCCGGGAGAATCTCAAGAGCAGGGGGTGGAGCAAGCCAGGCCTCAAACCACGAGAAGCTCCAGCCCACAAGGCAGCCAAAATGCAGCCCACATCCGGGAAAATCTCAAGAGCAGGGGGTGGAGCAAGCCAGGCCTCAAACCACAAGAAGCTCCAGCCCAAAAGGCAGCCACAATGCAGCCCACATCCGGGAGAATATCAAGAGCAGGGGGTGGAGAAAGGCATGCCTCAAACCACGAGGAGCTGTAGCCCAAAAGTCAGCCAAAATGCAGCCCACATGCACGAGAATCTCAAGAGCAGGGGGTGGAGCAAGCCAGGCCTCAAACCATGAGAAGCTCCAGCCCAAAAGGCAGCCAAAACTCAGCCCACATCCGGGAGAATCTCAAGAGCAGGGGTTGGAGCAAGCTAGGCCTCAAACCACAAGAAGCTCCAGTTCAAAAGGCAGCCAAAATGCAGCCCACATGTGGGAGAATATCAAGAGCAGGGGGTGGAGCAAGCCAGGCCTCAAACCACGAGAAGCTCCAGCCCAAAAGGCAGCCAAAATGCAGCCCACCTCCGGGAGAATCTCAAGAGCAGGGGGGGGACCAAGCCAGGCCTCAAACCACGAGAAGCTCCAGCCCAAAAGGCAGCCAAAATGCAGCCCACCTCCGGGAGAATCTCAATGGCAGAATTTGGAGAAAGCCAGGCCTCAAACCACGAGAAGCTCCAGCCCAAAAGGCAGCCAAAATGCAGCCCACCTCCGGGAGAATCTCAAGAGCAGGGGGTGGAGCAAGACAGGCCTCAAACCACGAGAAGCTCCAGCCCAAAAGGCAGCGAAAATCCAGCCCACCTCCGGGAGAATCTCAAGAGCAGGGGGTGGAGCAAGACAGGCCTCAAACCACGAGAAGCTCCAGCCCAAAAGGCAGCGAAAATGCAGCCCACATCCGGGAGAATCTCAAGAGCAGGGGGTGGAGCAAGCCAGGCCTCAAACCACGAGAAGCTCCAGCCCAAAAGGCAGCCATAATGCAGCCCACATCCGGGACAATTTCAAGAGCAGGGGGTGGAGCAAGCCAGGCCTCAAACCATGAGAAGCTCCAGCCCAAAAGGCAGCCAAAATGCAGCCCACCTCCGGGAGAATCTCAAGAGCAGGGGGTGGAGCAAGCCAGGCCTCAAACCATGAGAAGCTCCAGCCCAAAAGGCAGCCAAAATCCAGCCTACATCCAGGAGAATCTCAAGAGCAGGGGGTGGAGCAAGCCAGGCCTCAAACCACGAGAAGCTCCATCCCACAAAGTAGCCAAAATGCAGCCCACATCCAGGAGAATCTCAAGAGCAGGGGGTGGAGCAAGCCAGGCCTCAAACCACAAGAAGCTCCAGCCCACAAAGTAGCCAAAATGCAGCCCACATCCGGGAGAATCTCAAGAGCAGGGGGTGGAGAAAGGCAGGCCTCAAACCACGAGAAGCTCCAGCCCAAAAAGCAGCCAAAATCCAGCTCACATCCGGGAGAATCTCAAGAGCAGGGGGTGGAGCAAGTCAGGCCTCAAGCCACGAGAAGCTCCAGCCCAAAAGGCACCCAAAATCCTACCCACGTCCGGGAGAATATCTAGAGCAGGGGGTGGAGAAAGGCATGCCTCAAACCACGAGGAGCTGTAGCCCAAAAGTCAGCCAAAATGCAACCCACATGCAGGAGAATCTCAAGAGCAGGGGGTGGAGCAAGCCAGGCCTCAAACCACGAGAAGCTCCAGCCCAAAAGGCAGCCAAAACCCAGCCCACATCCGGGAGAATCTCAAGAGCAGGGGTTGGAGCAAGCGAGGCCTCAAACCACGAGAAGATCCAGTTCAAAAGGCAGCCAAAATGCAGCCCACATGTGGGAGAATATCAAGAGCAGGGGGTGGAGCAAGCCAGGCCTCAAACCACGAGAAGCTCCAGCCCAAAAGGCAGCCAAAATGCAGCCCACATCCGGGAGAATCTCAAGAGCAGGGGGTGGAGCAAGCCAGGCCTCAAACCACGAGAAGCTCCAGCCAAAAAGGCAGCCAAAATGCAGCCCACATCCGGGACAATTTCAAGAGCAGGGGGTGGAGCAAGCCAGGCCTCAAGCCACGAGAAGCTCCAGCCCAAAAGGCAGCCAAAATGCAGCCCACCTCCGGGAGAATCTCAAGAGCAGGGGGTGGAGCAAGCCAGGCCTCAAACCACGAGAAGCTCCAGCCCAAAAGGCAGCCAAAATGCAGCCCACCTCCGGGAGAATCTCAAGAGCAGGGGGTGGTGCAAGCCAGGCCTCAAACCATGAGAAGCTCCAGCACAAAAGGCAGCCAAAATCCAGCCTACATCCGGGAGAATCTCAAGAGAAGGGGGTGGAGCAAGCCAGGCCTCAAACCCCGAGAAGCTCCAGCCCAAAAGGCAGCCAAAATGCAGCCCACATCCGGGAGAATCTCAAGAGCAGGGGGTGGAGCAAGCCAGGCCTCAAACCACAAGAAGCTCCAGCCAAAAAGGCAGCCAAAATGCAGCCCACATCCGGGACAATTTCAAGAGCAGGGGGTGGAGCAAGCCAGGCCTCAAGCCACGAGAAGCTCCAGCCCTAAAGGCAGCCAAAATGCAGCCCACCTCCGGGAGAATCTCAAGAGCAGGGGGTGGAGCAAGCCAGGCCTCAAACCACGAGAAGCTCCAGCCCAAAAGGCAGCCAAAATGCAGCCCACCTCCGGGAGAATCTCAAGAGCAGGGGGTGGTGCAAGCCAGGCCTCAAACCATGAGAAGCTCCAGCACAAAAGGCAGCCAAAATGCAGCCTACATCCGGGAGAATCTCAAGAGAAGGGGGTGGAGCAAGCCAGGCCTCAAACCCCGAGAAGCTCCAGCCCAAAAGGCAGCCAAAATGCAGCCCACATCCGGGAGAATCTCAAGAGCAGGGGGTGGAGCAAGCCAGGCCTCAAACCACGAGAAGCTCCAGCCCAAAAGGCAGCCAAAATGCAGCCCACCTCCGGGAGAATCTCAAGAGCAGGGGCTGGAGCAAGCCAGGCCTCAAACCATGAGAAGCTCCAGCCCAAAAGGCAGCCAAAATCCATCCCACATCCGGGAGAATCTCAAGAGCAGGGGGTGGAGCAAGCCAGGCCTCAAACCACGAGAAGCTCCAGCCCAAAAGGCAGCCAAAATGCAGGCCACATCCGGGAGAATCTCAAGAGCAGGGTGTGGAGCAAGCCAGGCCTCAAACCACAAGAAGCTCCAGCCCAAAAGGCAGCCAAAATGCAGCCCACATCCGGGAGAATCTCAAGAGCAGGGGGTGGAGCAAGCCAGGCCTCAAACCACGAGAAGCTCCAGCCCAAAAAGCAGCCAAAATGCAGCCCACATCCGGGAGAATCTCAAGAGCAGGGGGTGGAGCAAGCCAGGCCTCAAACCACGAGAAGCTCCAGCCCACAAGGCAGCCAAAATGCAGCCCACATCCGGGAAAATCTCAAGAGCAGGGGGTGGAGAAAGGCATGCCTCAAACCACGAGGAGTTGTAGCCCAAAAGTCAGCCAAAATGCAACCCACATGCAGGAGAATCTCAAGAGCAGGGGGTGGAGCAAGCCAGGCCTCAAACCATGAGAAGCTCCAGCCCAAAAGGCAGCCAAAACTCAGCCCACATCCGGGAGAATCTCAAGAGCAGGGGTTGGAGCAAGCTAGGCCTCAAACCACGAGAAGCTCCAGTTCAAAAGGCAGCCAAAATGCAGCCCACATGTGGGAGAATATCAAGAGCAGGGGGTGGAGCAAGCCAGGCCTCAAACCACGAGAAGCTCCAGCCCAAAAGGCAGCCAAAATGCAGCCCACCTCCGGGAGAATCTCAAGAGCAGGGGGTGGACCAAGCCAGGCCTCAAACCACGAGAAGCTCCAGCCCAAAAGGCAGCCATAATGCAGCCCACATCCGGGACAATTTCAAGAGCAGGGGGTGGAGCAAGCCAGGCCTCAAACCATGAGAAGCTCCAGCCCAAAAGGCAGCCAAAATGCAGCCCACCTCCGGGAGAATCTCAAGAGCAGGGGGTGGAGCAAGCCAGGCCTCAAACCATGAGAAGCTCCAGCCCAAAAGGCAGCCAAAATCCAGCCTACATCCAGGAGAATCTCAAGAGCAGGGGGTGGAGCAAGCCAGGCCTCAAACCCCGAGAAGCTCCAGCCCAAAAGGCAGCCAAAATGCAGCCCACATCCAGGAGAATCTCAAGAGCAGGGGGTGGAGCAAGCCAGGCCTCAAACCACGAGAAGCTCCATCCCACAAAGTAGCCAAAATGCAGCCCACATCCGGGAGAATCTCAAGAGCAGGGGGTGGAGAAAGGCAGGCCTCAAACCACGAGAAGCTCCAGCCCAAAAAGCAGCCAAAATCCAGCTCACATCCGGGAGAATCTCAAGAGCAGGGGGTGGAGCAAGTCAGGCCTCAAGCCACGAGAAGCTCCAGCCCAAAAGGCACCCAAAATCCTACCCACGTCCGGGAGAATATCTAGAGCAGGGGGTGGAGAAAGGCATGCCTCAAACCACGAGGAGCTGTAGCCCAAAAGTCAGCCAAAATGCAACCCACATGCAGGAGAATCTCAAGAGCAGGGGGTGGAGCAAGCCAGGCCTCAAACCACGAGAAGCTCCAGCCCAAAAGGCAGCCAAAACCCAGCCCACATCCGGGAGAATCTCAAGAGCAGGGGTTGGAGCAAGCCAGGCCTCAAACCACGAGAAGCTCCAGTTCAAAAGGCAGCCAAAATGCAGCCCACATGTGGGAGAATATCAAGAGCAGGGGGTGGAGCAAGCCAGGCCTCAAACCACGAGAAGCTCCAGCCCAAAAGGCAGCCAAAATGCAGCCCACCTCCGGGAGAATCTCAAGAGCAGGGGGTGGAGCAAGACAGGCCTCAAACCACGAGAAGTTCCAGCCCAAAAGGCAGCCAAAATGCAGCCCACATCCGGGAGAATCTCAAGAGCAGGGGGTGGAGCAAGCCAGGCCTCAAACCACGAGAAGCTCCAGCCAAAAAGGCAGCCAAAATGCAGCCCACATCCGGGACAATTTCAAGAGCAGGGGGTGGAGCAAGCCAGGCCTCAAGCCACGAGAAGCTCCAGCCCAAAAGGCAGCCAAAATGCAGCCCACCTCCGGGAGAATCTCAAGAGCAGGGGGTGGAGCAAGCCAGGCCTCAAACCACGAGAAGCTCCAGCCCAAAAGGCAGCCAAAATGCAGCCCACCTCCGGGAGAATCTCAAGAGCAGGGGGTGGTGCAAGCCAGGCCTCAAACCATGAGAAGCTCCAGCACAAAAGGCAGCCAAAATCCAGCCTACATCCGGGAGAATCTCAAGAGAAGGGGGTGGAGCAAGCCAGGCCTCAAACCCCGAGAAGCTCCAGCCCAAAAGGCAGCCAAAATGCAGCCCACATCCGGGAGAATCTCAAGAGCAGGGGGTGGAGCAAGCCAGGCCTCAAACCACGAGAAGCTCCAGCCCAAAAGGCAGCCAAAATGCAGCCCACCTCCGGGAGAATCTCAAGAGCAGGGGCTGGAGCAAGCCAGGCCTCAAACCATGAGAAGCTCCAGCCCAAAAGGCAGCCAAAATCCATCCCACATCCGGGAGAATCTCAAGAGCAGGGGGTGGAGCAAGCCAGGCCTCAAACCACGAGAAGCTCCAGCCCAAAAGGCAGCCAAAATGCAGGCCACATCCGGGAGAATCTCAAGAGCAGGGTGTGGAGCAAGCCAGGCCTCAAACCACAAGAAGCTCCAGCCGAAAAGGCAGCCAAAATGCAGCCCACATCCGGGAGAATCTCAAGAGCAGGGGGTGGAGCAAGCCAGGCCTCAAACCACGAGAAGCTCCAGCCCAAAAAGCAGCCAAAATGCAGCCCACATCCGGGAGAATCTCAAGAGCAGGGGGTGGAGCAAGCCAGGCCTCAAACCACGAGAAGCTCCAGCCCACAAGGCAGCCAAAATGCAGCCCACATCCGGGAGAATCTCAAGAGCAGGGTGTGGAGCAAGCCAGGCCTCAAACCACGAGAAGCTCCAGCCCACAAGGCAGCCAAAATGCAGCCCACATCCGGGAAAATCTCAAGAGCAGGGGGTGGAGAAAGGCATGCCTCAAACCACGAGGAGCTGTAGCCCAAAATTCAGCCAAAATGCAACCCACATGCAGGAGAATCTCAAGAGCAGGGGGTGGAGCAAGCCAGGCCTCAAACCATGAGAAGCTCCAGCCCAAAAGGCAGCCAAAACTCAGCCCACATCCGGGAGAATCTCAAGAGCAGGGGTTGGAGCAAGCTAGGCCTCAAACCACGAGAAGCTCCAGTTCAAAAGGCAGCCAAAATGCAGCCCACATGTGGGAGAATATCAAGAGCAGGGGGTGGAGCAAGCCAGGCCTCAAACCACGAGAAGCTCCAGCCCAAAAGGCAGCCAAAATGCAGCCCACCTCCGGGAGAATCTCAAGAGCAGCGGGTGGACCAAGCCAGGCCTCAAACCACGAGAAGCTCCAGCCCAAAAGGCAGCCAAAATGCAGCCCACCTCCGGGAGAATCTCAATGGCAGAATTTGGAGAAAGCCAGGCCTCAAACCACGAGAAGCTCCATCCCACAAAGTAGCCAAAATGCAGCCCACATCCGGGAGAATCTCAAGAGCAGGGGGTGGAGAAAGGCAGGCCTCAAACCACGAGAAGCTCCAGCCCAAAAAGCAGCCAAAATCCAGCTCACATCCGGGAGAATCTCAAGAGCAGGGGGTGGAGCAAGTCAGGCCTCAAGCCACGAGAAGCTCCAGTTCAAAAGGCAGCCAAAATGCAGCCCACATCCGGGAGAATCTCAAGAGCAGGGGGTGGAGCAAGCCAGGCCTCAAACCACGAGAAGCTCCAGCCGAAAAGGCAGCCAAAATGCAGCCCACATCCGGGACAATTTCAAGAGCAGGGGGTGGAGCAAGCCAGGCCTCAAGCCACGAGAAGCTCCAGCCCAAAAGGCAGCCAAAATGCAGCCCACCTCCGGGAGAATCTCAAGAGCAGGGGGTGGAGCAAGCCAGGCCTCAAACCACGAGAAGCTCCAGCCCAAAAGGCAGCCAAAATGCAGCCCACCTCCGGGAGAAACTCAAGAGCAGGGGGTGGTGCAAGCCAGGCCTCAAACCATGAGAAGCTCCAGCACAAAAGGCAGCCAAAATCCAGCCTACATCCGGGAGAATCTCAAGAGCAGGGGGTGGAGCAAGCCAGGCCTCAAACCCCGAGAAGCTCCAGCCCAAAAGGCAGCCAAAATGCAGCCCACATCCGGGAGAATCTCAAGAGCAGGGGGTGGAGCAAGCCAGGCCTCAAACCACAAGAAGCTCCAGCCCAAAATGCAGCCAAAATCCTAACCACATCCGGGAGAATCTCAAGAGCAGGGGGTGGAGCAAGCCAGGCCTCAAACCACGAGAAGCTCCATCCCACAAAGTAGCCAAAATGCAGCCCACATCCGGGAGAATCTCAAGAGCAGGGGGTGGAGCAAGCCAGGCCTCAAACCACGAGAAGCTCCAGCCCAAAATGGCAGCCAAAATCCTAACCACATCCGGGAGAATCTCAAGAGCAGGGGGTGGAGCAAGCCAGGCCTCAAACCACGAGAAGCTCCAGCCCAAAAGGCAGCCAAAATGCAGCCCACATCCGGGACAATTTCAAGAGCAGGGGGTGGAGCAAGGCAGGCCTCAAACCACGGGAAGCTCCTGCCCAAAAGGCAGCCAAAATGCAGCCCACATCCGGGACAATCTCAAGAGCAGGGGGTGGAGCAAGCCAGGCCTCAAGCCACGAGAAGCTCCAGCCCAAAAGGCAGCCAAAATGCAGCCCACATCCGGGACAATTTCAAGAGCAGGGGGTGGAGCAAGCCAGGCCTCAAACCACGAGAAGCTCCAGCCCAAAAGGCAGCCAAAATGCAGCCCACATCCGGGACAATCTCAAGAGCAGGGGGTGGAGCAAGCCAGGCCTCAAGCCACGAGAAGCTCCAGCCCAAAAGGCAGCCAAAATGCAGCCCACCTCCGGGAGAATCTCAAGAGTAGGGGGTGGAGAAAGGCAGGCCTCAAACCACGAGAAGCTCCAGCCCAAAAGGCAGCCAAAATGCAGCCCACCTACGGGAGAATCTCAAGAGCAGGGGGTGGAGCAAGCCAGGCCTCAAACCACGAGAAGCTCCAGCCCAAAAGGCAGCCAAAATGCAGCCCACATCCGGGAGAATCTCAAGAGCAGGGGGTGGAGCAAGCCAGGCCTCAAACCTCGAGAAGCTCCAGCCCAAAAGGCAGCCAAAATGCAGCCCACATCCGGGAGAATCTCAAGAGCAGGGGGTGGAGCAAGCCAGGCATCAAACCACGAGAAGCTCCAGCCTTAAAGGCAGCGAAAATGCAGCCCACATCCGGGAGAATCTCAAGAGCAGGGGGTGGAGCAAGCCAGGCCTCAAACCATGAGAAGCTCCAGCCCAAAAGGCAGCCAAAATCCTACCCACATCCAGGAGAATATAAAGAGCAGGGGGTGGAGCAGGCCAGGCCTCAAACCATGAGAATCTCCAGCCCAAAAGGCAGCCAAAATGCAGACCACATCCGGGAGAATCTCAAGAGCAGGGGTTGGAGCAAGCCAGGCCTCAAACCACGAGAAGCTCCAGCCCAAAAGGCAGCCAAAATGCAGCCCACATCCGGGAGAATATCAAGAGCAGGGGGTGGAGCAAGCCAGGCCTCAAACCACGAGAAGCTCCAGCCCTAAATTCAGCCAAAATGCAGCCCACATCCGGGAGAATCTCAAGAGCAGGGGGTGGAGCAAGCCAGGCCTCAAACCACGAGAAGCTCCAGCCCAAAAGGCAGCCAAAATGCAGCCCACCTCCGGGAGAATCTCAAGAGCAGGGGGTGGAGCAAGCCAGGCCTCAAACCACGAGAAGCTCCAGCCCAAAAGGCAGCCAAAATGCAGCCCACATCCGGGAGAATCTCAAGAGCAGGGGGTGGAGCAAGCCAGGCCTCAAACCACGAGAAGCTCCAGCCCTAAATTCAGCCAAAATGCAGCCCACATCCGGGAGAATCTCAAGAGCAGGGGGTGGAGCAAGCCAGGCCTCAAACCACGAGAAGCTCCAGCCCAAAAGGCAGCCAAAATGCAGCCCACCTCCGGGAGAATCTCAATGGCAGAGTGTGGAGCAAGCCAGGCCTCAAACCACGAGAAGCTCCAGCCCAAAATGCAGCCAAAATGCAGCCCACCTACGGGAGAATCTCAAGAGCAGGGGGTGGAGCAAGCCAGGCCTCAAACCACGAGAAGCTCCAGCCCAAAAGGCAGCCAAAATGCAGCCCACATCCGGGAGAATCTCAAGAGCAGGGGGTGGAGCAAGCCAGGCCTCAAACCATGAGAAGCTCCAGCCCAAAAGGCAGCCAAAATCCTACCCACATCCAGGAGAATATAAAGAGCAGGGGGTGGAGCAAGCCAGGCCTCAAACCTCGAGAAGCTCCAGCCCAAAAGGCAGCCAAAATGCAGCCCACATCCGGGAGAATCTCAAGAGCAGGGGTTGGAGCAAGCCAGGCCTCAAACCACGAGAAGCTCCAGCCCAAAAGGCAGCCAAAATCCAGCCCACATCCGGGAGAATATCAAGAGCAGGGGGTGGAGCAAGCCAGGCCTCAAACCACGAGAAGCTCCAGACCAAAAGGCAGCCAAAATGCAGCCCACCTCCGGGAGAATCTCAAGAGCAGGGGTTGGAGCAAGCCAGGCCTCAAACCACGAGAAGCTCCAGCCCAAAAGGCAGCCAAAATGCAGCCCACCTACGGGAGAATCTCAAGAGCAGGGGGTGGAGCAAGCCAGGCCTCAAACCACGAGAAGCTCCAGCCCAAAAGGCAGCCAAAATGCAGCCCACATCCGGGAGAATCTCAAGAGCAGGGGGTGGAGCAAGCCAGGCCTCAAACCTCGAGAAGCTCCAGCCGAAAAGGCAGCCAAAATGCAGCCCACATCCGGGAGAATCTCAAGAGCAGGGGGTGGAGCAAGCCAGGCCTCAAACCACGAGAAGCTCCAGCCCAAAATGCAGCCAAAATGCAGCCCACATCCGGGAGAATATCAAGAGCAGGGGGTGGAGCAAGCCAGGCCTCAAACCACGAGAAGCTCCAGCCCTAAAGTCAGCCAAAATGCAGCCCACATCCGGGAGAATCTCAAGAGCAGGGGGTGGAGCAAGCCAGGCCTCAAACCACGAGAAGCTCCAGCCCAAAAGGCAGCCAAAATGCAGCCCACCTCCGGGAGAATCTCAAGAGCAGGGGTTGGAGCAAGCCAGGCCTCAAACCACGAGAAGCTCCAGCCCAAAAGGCAGCCAAAATGCAGCCCACATCCGGGAGAATATCAAGAGCAGGGGGTGGAGCAAGCCAGGCCTCAAACCACGAGAAGCTCCAGCCCTAAATTCAGCCAAAATGCAGCCCACATCCGGGAGAATCTCAAGAGCAGGGGGTGGAGCAAGCCAGGCCTCAAACCACGAGAAGCTCCAGCCCAAAAGGCAGCCAAAATGCAGCCCACCTCCGGGAGAATCTCAATGGCAGAGTGTGGAGCAAGCCAGGCCTCAAACCACGAGAAGCTCCAGACCAAAATGCAGCCAAAATGCAGCCCACATCCGGGAGAATCTCAAGAGCAGGGCGTGGAGCAAGCCAGGCCTCAAACCAGGAGAAGCTCCAGCCTTAAATGCAGCCAAAATGCAGCCCACATCCGGGAGAATCTCAATAGCAGGGGGTGGAGCAAGCCAGGCCTCAAACCACGAGAAGCTCCAGCCCAAAAGGCAGCCAAAATGCAGCCCACATCCGGGAGAATCTCAAGAGCAGGGGGTGGAGCAAGCCAGGCCTCAAACCATGAGAAGCTCCAGCCCAAAAGGCAGCCAAAATCCAGCCTACATCCGGGAGAATCTCAAGAGCAGGGGGTGGAGCAAGCCAGGCCTCAAACCCCGAGAAGCTCCAGCCCAAAAGGCAGCCAAAATTCAGACCACATCCGGGAGAATCTCAAGAGCAGGGGGTGGAGCAAGCCAGGCCTCAAACCACGAGAAGCTCCAGCCCAAAAGGCAGCCAAAATCCTAACCACATCCGGGAGAATCTCAAGAGCAGGGGGTGGAGCAAGCCAGGCCTCAAACCACGAGAAGCTCCATCCCACAAAGTAGCCAAAATGCAGCCCACATTCGGGAGAATATCAAGAGCAGGGGGTGAAGCAAGCCCGGCCTCAAACCACGAGAAGCTCCAGCCCAAAACGCAGCCAAAATGCAGCCCACATACGGGAGAATCTCAGGAGCATTGGGTGGAGTAAGCCAGGCTTCAAACCACGAGAAGCTCCAGCCCAAAAGGCAGCCAAAATGCAGCCCACATCCGGGAGAATCTCAAGAGCAGGGGGTGAAGCAAGCCCGGCCTCAAACCACGAGAAGCTCCAGCCCAAAAGGCAGCCAAAATGCACCCCACATCGGGGAGAATCTCAAGAGCAGGGGGTGGAGCAAGCCAGGCCTCAAACCACGAGAAGCTCCAGCCCAAAATGCAGACAAAATCCAGCTAACCTCCGGGAGAATCTCAAGAGCAGGGGGTGGAGCAAGCCAGGCCTCAAACCATGAGAAGCTCCAGCACAAAACGCAGCCAAAATCCAGCCTACATCCGGGAGAATCTCAAGAGCAGGGGGTGGAGCAAGCCAGGCCTCAAACCGCGAGAAGCTCCAGCCCAAAATGCAGCCAAAATGCAGCCCACATCCGGGAGAATCTCAAGAGCAGGGGGTGGAGCAAGCCAGGCCTCAAACCACGAGAAGCTCCAGCCCAAAAGGCAGCCAAAATGCAGCCCACATCCAGGAGAATCTCAAGAGCAGGGGGTGGAGCAAGCCAGGCCTCAAACCATGAGAAGCTCCAGCCCAAAAGGCAGCCAAAATCCAGCCTACATCCGGGAGAATCTCAAGAGCAGGGGGTGGAGCAAGCCAGGCCTCAAACCCCGAGAAGCTCCAGCCCAAAAGGCAGCCAAAATTCAGACCACATCCGGGAGAATCTCAAGAGCAGGGGGTGGAGCAAGCCAGGCCTCAAACCACGAGAAGCTCCAGCCCAAAATGCAGACAAAATCCAGCTAACCTCCGGGAGAATCTCAAGAGCAGGGGGTGGAGCAAGCCAGGCCTCAAACCATGAGAAGCTCCAGCACAAAAGGCAGCCAAAATCCAGCCTACATCCGGGAGAATCTCAAGAGCAGGGGGTGGAGCAAGCCAGGCCTCAAACCGCGAGAAGCTCCAGCCCAAAATGCAGCCAAAATGCAGCCCACATCCGGGAGAATCTCAAGAGCAGGGGGTGGAGCAAGCCAGGCCTCAAACCACGAGAAGCTCCAGCCCAAAAGGCAGCCAAAATGCAGCCCACCTCCGGGAGAATCTCAATGGCAGAGTGTGGAGCAAGCCAGGCCTCAAACCACGAGAAGCTCCAGACCAAAATGCAGCCAAAATGCAGCCCACATCCGGGAGAATCTCAAGAGCAGGGGGTGGAGCAAGCCAGGCCTCAAACCAGGAGAAGCTCCAGCCTTAAATGCAGCCAAAATGCAGCCCACATCCGGGAGAATCTCAAGAGCAGGGGGTGGAGCAAGCCAGGCCTCAAACCACGAGAAGCTCCAGCCCAAAAGGCAGCCAAAATGCAGCCCACATCCGGGAGAATCTCAAGAGCAGGGGGTGGAGCAAGCCAGGCCTCAAACCATGAGAAGCTCCAGCCCAAAAGGCAGCCAAAATCCAGCCTACATCCGGGAGAATCTCAAGAGCAGGGGGTGGAGCAAGCCAGGCCTCAAACCCCGAGAAGCTCCAGCCCAAAAGGCAGCCAAAATTCAGACCACATCCGGGAGAATCTCAAGAGCAGGGGGTGGAGCAAGCCAGGCCTCAAACCACGAGAAGCTCCAGCCCAAAAGGCAGCCAAAATGCAGCCCACATCCGGGAGAATCTCAAGAGCAGGGGGTGGAGCAAGCCAGGCCTCAAACCACGAGAAGCTCCATCCCACAAAGTAGCCAAAATACAGCCCACATTGGGGAGAATATCAAGAGCAGGGGGTGGAGAAAGGCAGGCCTCAAACCACGAGAAGTTCCAGCCCAAAACGCAGCCAAAATGCAGCCCACATACGGGAGAATCTCAGGAGCAGTGGGTGGAGTAAGCCAGGCTTCAAACCACGAGAAGCTCCAGCCCAAAAGGCAGCCAAAATGCAGCCCACATCCGGGAGAATCTCAAGAGCAGGGGGTGAAGCAAGCCCGGCCTCAAACCACGAGAAGCTCCAGCCCAAAACGCAGCCAAAATGCAGCCCACATACGGGAGAATCTCAGGAGCAGTGGGTGGAGTAAGCCAGGCTTCAAACCACGAGAAGCTCCAGCCCAAAAGGCAGCCAAAATGCAGCCCACATCCGGGAGAATCTCAAGAGCAGGGGGTGAAGCAAGCCCGGCCTCAAACCACGAGAAGCTCCAGCCCAAAAGGCAGCCAAAATGCAGCCCACATCGGGGAGAATCTCAAGAGCAGGGGGTGGAGCAAGCCAGGCCTCAAACCACGAGAAGCTCCAGCCCAAAATGCAGACAAAATCCAGCTAACCTCCGGGAGAATCTCAAGAGCAGGGGGTGGAGCAAGCCAGGCCTCAAACCATGAGAAGCTCCAGCACAAAACGCAGCCAAAATCCACCCTACATCCGGGAGAATCTCAAGAGCAGGGGGTGGAGCAAGCCAGGCCTCAAACCCCGAGAAGCTCCAGACCAAAATGCAGCCAAAATGCAGCCCACATCCGGGAGAATCTCAAGAGCAGGGGGTGGAGCAAGCCAGGCCTCAAACCAGGAGAAGCTCCAGCCCAAAATGCAGCCAAAATACTAACCACATCCGGGAGAATCTCAAGAGCAGGGGGTCGAGCAAACCAGGCCTCAAACCACGAGAAGCTCCATCCCACAATGTAGCCAAAATGCACCCACATTCGGGAGAATCTCAAGAGCAGGGGGTGGAGAAAGGCAGGCCTCAAACCACGAGAAGCTCCAGCCCAAAAGGCAGCCAAAATCCAGCCCACATCCGGGAGAATCTCAAGAGCAGGGGGTGGAGCAAGCCAGGCCTCAAACCACGAGAAGCTCCAGCCCAAAAGGCAGCCAAAATGCAGCCCACATGCGGGAGAATCTCAAGAGCAGGGGGTGGAGCAAGCCAGGCCTCAAACCATGAGAAGCTCCAGCCCAAAAGGCAGCGAAAATGCAGCCCACATCCGGGAGAATCTCAAGAGCAGGGGGTGCAGCAAGACAGGCCTCAAACCATGAGAAGCTCCAGCCCAAAAGGCAGCCAAAATCCTACCCACATCCAGGAGAATCTCAAGAGCAGGGGGTGGAGCAAGCCAGGCCTCAAACCATGAGAATCTCCAGCCCAAAATGCAGCCAAAATGCAGCCCACATCCGGGAGAATCTCAAGAGCAGGGGGTGGAGCAAGCCAGGCCTCAAACAACGAGAAGCTCCAGCCCAAAAGGCAGCCAAAATGCAGCCCGCATCCGGGAGAATCTCAAGAGCAGGGGGTGGAGCAAGCCAGGCCTCAAACCACGAGAAGCTCCAGCCCTAAAGGCAGCCAAAATGCAGGCCACATCCGGGAGAATCTCAAGAGCAGGGGGTGGAGCAAGCCAGGCCTCAAACCACGAGAAGCTCCAGCCCAAAAGGCAGCCAAAATGCAGCCCACATCCGGGAGAATCTCAAGAGGAGGGGGTGGAGCAAGCCAGGCCTCAAACCACGAGAAGCTCCAGCAAAAAAGTCAGCCAAAATGCAGCCCACATCCGGGAGAATCTCAAGAGCAGGGGGTGGAGCAAGCCAGGCCTCAAACCATGAGAAGCTCCAGCCCAAAAGGCAGCCAAAATCCTACCCACATCCAGGAGAATCTCAAGAGCAGGGGGTGGAGCAAGCCAGGCCTCAAACCACGAGAAGCTCCAGCCCAAAAGGCAGCCAAAATGCAGCCCACATGCGGGAGAATCTCAAGAGCAGGGGGTGGAGCAAGCCAGGCCTCAAACCACGAGAAGCTCCAGCCCAAAAGGCAGCCAAAATGCAGCCCACATGCGGGAGAATCTCAAGAGCAGGGGGTGGAGCAAGCCAGGCCTCAAACCTCGAGAAGCTCCAGCCCAAAAGGCAGCGAAAATGCAGCCCACATCCGGGAGAATCTCAAGAGCAGGGGGTGGAGCAAGCCAGGCCTCAAACCATGAGAAGCTCCAGCCCAAAAGGCAGCCAAAATCCTACCCACATCCAGGAGAATATAAAGAGCAGGGGGTGGAGCAAGCCAGGCCTCAAACCATGAGAATCTCCAGCCCAAAAGGCAGCCAAAATGCAGCCGACATCGGGCAGAATCTCAAGAGCAGGGGGTGGAGCAAGACAGGCCTCAAACCATGAGAAGCTCCAGCCCAAAAGGCAGCCAAAATCCTACCCACATCCAGGAGAATCTCAAGAGCAGGGGGTGGAGCAAGCCAGGCCTCAAACCATGAGAATCTCCAGCCCAAAAGGCAGCCAAAATGCAGCCTACATCCGGGTGAATCTCAAGAGCAGGGGGTGGAGCAAGCCAGGCCTCAAACAACGAGAAGCTCCAGCCCAAAAGGCAGCCAAAATGCAGCCCGCATCCGGGAGAATCTCAAGAGCAGGGGGTGGAGCAAGCCAGGCCTCAAACCACGAGAAGCTCCAGCCCAAAAGGCAGCCAAAATGCAGCCCACATCCGGGAGAATCTCAAGAGCAGGGGGTGGAGCAAGCCAGGCCTCAAACCACGAGAAGCTCCAGCCCAAAAGGCAGCCAAAATGCAGGCCACATCCGGGAGAATCTCAAGAGCAGGGGGTGGAGCAAGCCAGGCCTCAAACCACGAGAAGCTCCAGCCCAAAAGGCAGCCAAAATGCAGCCCACCTCAGGGAGAATCTCAAGAGGAGGGGGTGGAGCAAGCCAGGCCTCAAACCACGAGAAGCTCCAGCAAAAAAGTCAGCCAAAATGCAGCCCACATCCCGGAGAATCTCAAGAGCAGGGGGTGGAGCAAGCCAGGCCTCAAACCATGAGAAGCTCCAGCCCAAAAGGCAGCCAAAATCCTACCCACATCCAGGAGAATCTCAAGAGCAGGGGGTGGAGCAAGCCAGGCCTCAAACCACGAGAATCTCCAGCCCAAAAGGCAGCCAAAATGCAGCCCACATCCGGGAGAATCTCAAGAGCAGGGGGTGGAGCAAGCCAGGCCTCAAACCACGAGAAGCTCCAGCCCAAAAGTCAGCCAAAATGCAGCCCACATCCGGGAGAATCTCAAGAGCAGGGGGTGGAGTAAGCCAGGCCTCAAACCACGAGAAGCTCCAGCCCAAAATGCAGACAAAATCCAGCTCACATCCGGGAGAATCTCAAGAGCAGGGGGTGGAGCAAGCCAGGCCTCAAACCCCGAGAAGCTCCAGCCCAAAAGGCAGCCAAAATGCAGCCCACATCCAGGAGAATCTCAAGAGCAGGGGGTGGAGCAAGCCAGGCCTCAAACCACGAGAAGCTCCAGCCCAAAAAGCAGCCAAAATGCTAACCACATCTGGGAGAATCTCAAGAGCAGGGGGTGGAGCAAACCAGGCCTCAAACCACGAGAAGCTCCATCCCACAAAGTAGCCAAAATGCAGCCCACATCCGGGAGAATCTCAAGAGCAGGGGGTGGAGAAAGGTAGGCCTCAAACCACGAGAAGGTCCAGCCCAAAATTCAGCCAAAATCCAGCCCACATCCGGGAGAATCTCAAGAGCAGGGGGTGGAGTAAGCCAGGCCTCAAACCACGAGAAGCTCCAGCCCAAAATGCAGACAAAATCCAGCTCACATCCGGGAGAATCTCAAGAGCAGGGGGTGGAGCAAGCCAGGCCTCAAACCACGAGAAGCTCCAGAACAAAAGGCAGCCAAAATCCAGCCTACATCCGGGAGAATCTCAAGAGCAGGGGGTGGAGCAAGCCAGGCCTCAAACCACTAGAAGCTCCAGCCCAAAAGGCAGCCAAAATGCAGCCCACATCCAGGAGAATCTCAAGAGCAGGGGGTTGAGCAAGCCAGGCCTCAAACCACGGGAAGCTCCAGCCCAAAAAGCAGCCAAAATACTAACCACATCTGGGAGAATCTCAAGAGCAGGGGGTGGAGCAAACCAGGCCTCAAACCACGAGAAGCTCCATCCCACAAAGTAGCCAAAATGCAGCCCACGTTCGGGAGAATCTCAAGAGCAGGGGGTGGAGAAAGGCAAGCCTCAAACCACGAGAAGCTCCAGCCCAAAAGGCAGCCAAAATGCAGCCCACATCCGGGAGAATCTCAAGAGCAGGGGGTGGAGCAAGCCAGGCCTCAAACCACGAGAAGCTACAGCCTTAAAGGCAGCCAAAATGCAGCCCACATCCGGGAGAATCTCAAGAGCAGGGGGTGGAGCAAGCCAGGCCTCAAACCATGAGAATCTCCAGCCCAAAACGCAGCCAAAATGCAGCCCACATCCGGGAGAATCTCAAGAGCAGGGGGTGGAGCAAGCCAGGCCTCAAACCACGAGAAGCTCCAGCCCAAAAGACAGCCAAAATGCAGCCCACCTCCGGGAGAATATCAAGAGCAGGGGGTGGAGCAAGCCAGGCCTCAAACCACGAGAAGCTCCAGCCCAAAAGGCAGCCAAAATGCAGCCCACATGCGGGAGAATCTCAGGAGCAGGGGGTGGAGCAAGCCAGGCCTCAAACCACGAGAAGCTCCAGCCCAAAAGGCAGCCAAAATGCAGCCCACCTCCGGGAGAATCTCAAAGGCAGAGTGTGGAGCAAGCCAGGCCTCAAACCACGAGAAGCTCCAGCCCAAAATGCAGCCAAAATGCAGCCCACATCCGGGAGAATCTCAAGAGCAGGGGGTGGAGCAAGCCAGGCCTCAAACCACGAGAAGCTCCAGCCCAAAAGGCAGCCAAAATCCAGCACACCTCAGGGAGAATCTCAAGAGCAGGGGGTGGAGCAAGGCAGGCCTCAAACCTCGAGAAGCTCCAGCCCAAAAGGCAGCCAAAATGCAGCCCACATCCAGGAGAATCTCAAGAGCAGGGGGTGGAGCAAGCCAGGCCTCAAACCACGAGAAGCTATAGCCCAAAAGGCAGCCAAAATGCAGCCCACATCCGGGAGAATCTCAAGAGCAGGGGGTGGAGCAAGCCAGGCCTCAAACCACGAGAAGCTCCAGCCCAAAAGGCAGCCAAAATCCAGCCCACATCCGGGAGAATCTCAAGAGCAGGGGGTTGAGCAAGCCAGGCCTCAAACCACGAGAAGCTCCAGCCCTAAAGTCAGCCAAAATGCAGCCCACATCCGGGAGAATCTCAAGAGCAGGGGGTGGAGCAAGCCAGGCCTCAAACCATGAGAAGCTCCAGCACAAAATGCAGCCAAAATCCAGCCTACATCCGGGAGAATCTCAAGAGCAGGGGGTGGAGCAAGTCAGGCCTCAAACCACGAGAAGCTCCAGCACAAAAGGCAGCCAAAATGCAGCCCACATCCGGGAGAATCTCAAGAGCAGGGGGTGGAGCAAGCCAGGCCTCAAACCATGAGAAGCTCCAGCACAAAATGCAGCCAAAATCCAGCCTACATCCGGGAGAATCTCAAGAGCAGGGGGTAGAGCAAGCCAGGCCTCAAACCACGAGAAGCTCCAGCCCAAAAAGCAGCCAAAATCCTAACCACATCCGGGAGAATCTCAAGAGCAGGGGGTGGAGTAAGCCAGGCCTCAAACCACGAGAAGCTCCAGCCAAAAGGCAGCCAAAATGCAGCCCACATTCGGGAGAATCTCAAGAGCAGGGGGTGGAGAAAGGTCGGCCTCAAACCACGAGAAGATCCAGCCCAAAAGTAAGCCAAAATCCAGCCCACATCCGGGAGAATCTCAAGAGCAGGGGGTGGAGCAAGCCAGGCCTCAAACCATGAGAAGCTCCAGCACAAAGGCAGCCAAAATCCAGCCTACATCCGGGAGAATCTCAAGAGCAGGGGGTGGAGCAAGCCAGGCCTCAAACCCCGAGAAGCTCCAGCCCAAAAGGCAGCCAAAATGCAGCCCACATCCGGGAGAATCTCAAGAGGAGGGGTTGGAGCAAGCCAGGCCTCAAACCACGAGAAGCTCCAGCAAAAATTCAGCCAAAATGCAGCCCACATCCCGGAGAATCTCAAGAGCAGGGGGTGGAGCAAGCCAGGCCTCAAACCATGAGAAGCTCCAGCCCAAAAGGCAGCCAAAATCCTACCCACATCCAGGAGAATCTCAAGAGCAGGGGGTGGAGCAAGCCAGGCCTCAAACCACGAGAATCTCCAGCCCAAAAGTCAGCGAAAATGCAGCCCACATCCGGGAGAATCTCAAGAGCAGGGGGTGGAGCAAGCCAGGCCTCAAACCACGAGAAGCTCCAGCCCAAAATTCAGCCAAAATGCAGCCCACATCCGGGAGAATCTCAAGAGCAGGGGGTGGAGTAAGCCAGGCCTCAAACCACGAGAAGCTCCAGCCCAAAAGGCAGACAAAATCCAGCTCACATCCGGGAGAATCTCAAGAGCAGGGGGTGGAGCAAGCCAGGCCTCAAACCATGAGAAGCTCCAGAACAAAAGGCAGCCAAAATCCAGCCTACATCCGGGAGAATCTCAAGAGCAGGGGGTGGAGCAAGCCAGGCCTCAAACCCCGAGAAGCTCCAGCCCAAAAGGCAGCCAAAATCCAGCCCACATCCAGGAGAATCTCAAGAGCAGGGGGTGGAGCAAGCCAGGCCTCAAACCACGGGAAGCTCCAGCCCAAAAAGCAGCCAAAATACTAACCACATCTGGGAGAATCTCAAGAGCAGGGGGTGGAGCAAACCAGGCCTCAAACCACGAGAAGCTCCATCCCACAAAGTAGCCAAAATGCAGCCCACATTCGGGAGAATCTCAAGAGCAGGGGGTGGAGAAAGGCAGGCCTCAAACCACGAGAAGCTCCAGCCCAAAAGGCAGCCAAAATGCAGCCCACATCCGGGAGAATCTCAAGAGCAGGGGGTGGAGCAAGCCAGGCCTCAAACCACGAGAAGCTCCAGCCCAAAAGGCAGCCAAAATGCAGCCCACATCCGGGAGAATCTCAAGAGCAGGGGGTGGAGCAAGCCAGGCCTCAAACCATGAGAAGCTCCAGCCCAAAAGGCAGCCAAAATGCAGCCCACATCCGGGAGAATATCAAGAGCAGGGGGTGGAGCAAGCCAGGCCTCAAAGCACGAGAAGCTCCAGCCTTAAAAGCAGCCAAAATGCAGCCCACATCCGGGAGAATCTCAAGAGCAGGGGGTGGAGCAAGCCAGTCCTCAAACCACGAGAAGCTCCAGCCCAAAAGACAGCCAAAATGCAGCCCACATCCGGGAGAATCTCAAGAGCAGGGGGTGGAGCAAGCCAGGCCTCAAACCACGAGAAGCTCCAGCCCTAAAGGCAGCCAAAATGCAGCCCACATCCGGGAGAATCTCAGGAGCAGGGGGTGGAGCAAGCCAGGCCTCAAACCACGAGAAGCTCCAGCCCAAAAGGCAGCCAAAATCCAGCCCAACTCCGGGAGAATATCAAAGGCAGAGTGTGGAGCAAGCCAGGCCTCAAACCACGAGAAGCTCCAGCCCAAAATGCAGCCAAAATGCAGCCCACATCCGGGAGAATCTCAAGAGCAGGGGGTGGAGCAAGCCAGGCCTCAAACCACGAGAAGCTCCAGCCCAAAAGGCAGCCAAAATCCAGCCCACCTCCGGGAGAATCTCAAGAGCAGGGGGTGGAGCAAGCCAGGCCTCAAACCACGAGAAGCTCCAGCCCAAAAGGCAGCCAAAATCCAGCCCACATCCGGGAGAATCTCAAGAGCAGGGGGTTGAGCAAGCCAGGCCTCAAACCACGAGAAGCTCCAGCCCAAAAAGCAGCCAAAATCCAGCCCACATCCGGGAGAATCTCAAGAGCAGGGGGTGGAGCAAGCCAGGCCTCAAACCATGAGAAGCTCCAGCACAAAGGCAGCCAAAATCCAGCCTACATCCGGGAGAATCTCAAGAGCAGGGGGTGGAGCAAGCCAGGCCTCAAACCCCGAGAAGCTCCAGCCCAAAAGGCAACCAAAATGCAGCCCACATCCGGGAGAATCTCAAGAGGAGGGGGTGGAGCAAGCCAGGCCTCAAACCACGAGAAGCTCCAGCCCAAAAGGCAGCCAAAATGCAGCCCACATCCCGGAGAATCTCAAGAGCAGGGGGTGGAGCAAGCCAGGCCTCAAACCATGAGAAGCTCCAGCCCAAAAGGCAGCCAAAATCCTACCCACATCCAGGAGAATCTCAAGAGCAGGGGGTGGAGCAAGCCAGGCCTCAAACCACGAGAAGCTCCAGCCCAAAAGGCAGCCAAAATGCAGGGCACATCCGGGAGAATCTCAAGAGCAGGGGGTGGAGCAAGCCAGGCCTCAAACCACGAGAAGGTCCAGCCCAAAATTCAGCCAAAATCCAGCCCACATCCGGGAGAATCTCAAGAGCAGGGGGTGGAGTAAGCCAGGCCTCAAACCACGAGAAGCTCCAGCCCAAAATGCAGACAAAATCCAGCTCACATCCGGGAGAATATCAAGAGCAGGGGGTGGAGCAAGCCAGGCCTCAAACCATGAGAAGCTCCAGAACAAAAGGCAGCCAAAATCCAGCCTACATCCGGGAGAATCTCAAGAGCAGGGGGTGGAGCAAGCCAGGCCTCAAACCACGAGAAGCTCCAGCCCAAAAGGCAGCCAAAATGCAGCCCACATCCGGGAGAATCTCAAGAGCAGGGGGTTGAGCAAGCCAGGCCTCAAACCACGGGAAGCTCCAGCCCAAAAAGCAGCCAAAATACTAACCACATCTGGGAGAATCTCAAGAGCAGGGGGTGGAGCAAACCAGGCCTCAAACCACGAGAAGCTCCATCCCACAAAGTAGCCAAAATGCAGCCCACATTCGGGAGAATCTCAAGAGCAGGGGGTGGAGAAAGGCAAGCCTCAAACCACGAGAAGCTCCAGCCCAAAAGGCAGCCAAAATGCAGCCCACATCCGGGAGAATCTCAAGAGCAGGGGGTGGAGCAAGCCAGGCCTCAAACCACGAGAAGCTACAGCCTTAAAGGCAGCCAAAATGCAGCCCACATCCGGGAGAATCTCAAGAGCAGGGGGTGGAGCAAGCCAGGCCTCAAACCACGAGAAGCTACAGCCTTAAAGGCAGCCAAAATGCAGCCCACATCCGGGAGAATCTCAAGAGCAGGGGGTGGAGGAAGCCAGGCCTCAAACCATGAGAAGCTCCAGCCCAAAAGACAGCCAAAATGCAGCCCACCTCCGGGAGAATATCAAGAGCAGGGGGTGGAGCAAGCCAGGCCTCAAACCACGAGAAGCTCCAGCCCTAAAGGCAGCCAAAATGCAGCCCACATGCGGGAGAATCTCAGGAGCAGGGGGTGGAGCAAGCCAGGCCTCAAACCACGAGAAGCTCCAGCCCAAAAGGCAGCCAAAATGCAGCCCACCTCCGGGAGAATCTCAAAGGCAGAGTGTGGAGCAAGCCAGGCCTCAAACCACGAGAAGCTCCAGCCCAAAATGCAGCCAAAATGCAGCCCACATCCGGGAGAATCTCAAGAGCAGGGGGTGGAGCAAGCCAGGCCTCAAACCACGAGAAGCTCCAGCCCAAAAGGCAGCCAAAATCCAGCACACCTCAGGGAGAATCTCAAGAGCAGGGGGTGGAGCAAGGCAGGCCTCAAACCTCGAGAAGCTCCAGCCCAAAAGGCAGCCAAAATGCAGCCCACATCCAGGAGAATCTCAAGAGCAGGGGGTGGAGCAAGGCAGGCCTCAAACCACGAGAAGCTATAGCCCAAAAGGCAGCCAAAATGCAGCCCACATCCGGGAGAATATCAAGAGCAGGGGGTGGAGCAAGCCAGGCCTCAAACCACGAGAAGCTCCAGCCCAAAAGGCAGCCAAAATCCAGCCCACATCCGGGAGAATCTCAAGAGCAGGGGGTTGAGCAAGCCAGGCCTCAAACCACGAGAAGCTCCAGCACAAAAGGCAGCCAAAATGCAGCCCACATCCGGGAGAATCTCAAGAGCAGGGGGTGGAGCAAGCCAGGCCTCAAACCATGAGAAGCTCCAGCACAAAATGCAGCCAAAATCCAGCCTAAATCCGGGAGAATCTCAAGAGCAGGGGGTGGAGCAAGTCAGGCCTCAAACCACGAGAAGCTCCAGCACAAAAGGCAGCCAAAATGCAGCCCACATCCGGGAGAATCTCAAGAGCAGGGGGTGGAGCAAGCCAGGCCTCAAACCATGAGAAGCTCCAGCACAAAATGCAGCCAAAATCCAGCCTACATCCGGGAGAATCTCAAGAGCAGGGGGTAGAGCAAGCCAGGCCTCAAACCACGAGAAGCTCCAGCCCAAAAAGCAGCCAAAATCCTAACCACATCCGGGAGAATCTCAAGAGCAGGGGGTGGAGTAAGCCAGGCCTCAAACCACGAGAAGCTCCAGCAAAAAAGGCAGCCAAAATGCAGCCCACATCCAGGAGAATCTCAAGAGCAGGGGGTGGAGAAAGCCAGGCCTCAAACCATGAGAAGCTCCAGCACAAAATGCAGCCAAAATCCAGCCTACATCCGGGAGAATCTCAAGAGCAGGGGGTGGAGCAAGTCAGGCCTCAAACCACGAGAAGCTCAAGCACAAAAGGCAGCCAAAATGCAGCCCACATCCGGGAGAATCTCAAGAGCAGGGGGTGGAGAAAGCCAGGCCTCAAACCATGAGAAGCTCCAGCACAAAATGCAGCCAAAATCCAGCCTACATCCGGGAGAATCTCAAGAGCAGGGGGTGGAGCAAGCCAGGCCTCAAACCACGAGAAGCTCCAGCCCAAAAAACAGCCAAAATCCTAACCACATCCGGGAGAATCTCAAGAGCAGGGGGTGGAGCAAGCCAGGCCTCAAACCACGAGAAGCTCCAGCCCAAAAGGCAGCCAAAATGCAGCCCACATCCGGGAGAATCTCAGGAGCAGGGGGTGGAGCAAGCCAGGCCTCAAACCACGAGAAGCTCCAGCCCAAAATGCAGACAAAATGCAGCCCACATCCGGGAGAATCTCAAGAGCAGGGGGTGGAGCAAGCCAGGCCTCAAACCACGAGAAAATCCAGCCTTAAAGGCAGCCAAAATGCAGCCCGCATCCGGGAGAATCTCAAGAGCAGGGGTTGGAGCAAGCCAGGCCTCAAACCACGAGAAGCTCCAGCCCAAAAGTCAGCCAAAATGCAGCCCACATCCCGGAGAATCTCAAGAGCAGGGGGTGGAGCAAGCCAGGCCTCAAACCATGAGAAGCTCCAGCCCAAAAGGCAGCCAAAATCCAGCCCACATCCGGGAGAATCTCAAGAGCAGGGGGTGGAGCAAGCCAGGCCTCAAACCACGAGAAGCTCCAGCCCAAAAGGCAGCCAAAATGCAGCCCACATCCGGGAGAATCTCAAGAGCAGGGGGTGGAGCAAGCCAGGCCTCAAACCACGAGAAGCTCCAGTCCAAAAGGCAGCCAAAATGCAGCCCACCTCCGGGAGAATCTCAATGCCAGAGTTTGGAGCAAGCCAGGCCTCAAACCACGAGAAGCTCCAGCCCAAAATGCAGACAAAATGCAGCCCACATCCGGGAGAATCTCAAGAGCAGGGGGTGGAGCAAGCCAGGCCTCAAACCACGAGAAGCTCCAGCCCAAAAGGCAGCCAAAATGCAGCACACATCCGGGAAAATTTCAAGAGCAGGGGGTGGAGCAAGCCAGGCCTCAAACCACAAGAAGCTCCAGCCCAAAAGGCAGCCAAAATCCAGCCCACATCCAGGAGAAGCTCAAGAGCAGGGGTTGGAGCAAGCCAGGCCTCAAACCACGAGAAGCTCCAGCCCAAAATGCAGACAAAATCCAGCTCACATCCGGGAGAATCTCAAGAGCAGGGGGTGGAGCAAGTCAGGCCTCAAACCACGAGAAGCTCCAGCCCAAAATGCAGACAAAATCCAGCTCACATCCGGGAGAATCTCAAGAGCAGGGGGTGGAGCAAGTCAGGCCTCAAACCACGAGAAGCTCCAGCACAAAAGGCAGCCAAAATGCAGCCCACATCCGGGAGAATCTCAAGAGCAGGGGGTGGAGCAAGCCAGGCCTCAAACCATGAGAAGCTCCAGCCCAAAATGCAGCCAAAATCCAGCCTACATCCGGGAGAATCTCAAGAGCAGGGGGTGGAGCAAGCCAGGCCTCAAACCACGAGAAGCTCCAGCCCAAAAGGCAGCCAAAATGCAGCCCACATCCGGGAGAATCTCAAGAGCAGGGGGTGGAGCAAGCCAGGCCTCAAACCACGAGAAAATCCAGCCTTAAAGGCAGCCAAAATGCAGCCCACATCCGGGAGAATCTCAAGAGCAGGGGGTGGAGCAAGCCAGGCCTCAAACCACGAGAAGCTCCAGCCCAAAAGTCAGCCAAAATGCAGCCCACATCCCGGAGAATCTCAAGAGCAGGGGGTGGAGCAAGCCAGGCCTCAAACCATGAGAAGCTCCAGCCCAAAAGGCAGCCAAAATGCAGCCCAGATCGGGGAGAATCTCAAGAGCAGGGGGTGGAGCAAGCCAGGCCTCAAACCACGAGAAGCTCCAGCCCAAAAGGCAGCCAAAATGCAGACCACATCCGGGAGAATCTCAAGAGCAGGGGGTGGAGCAAGCCAGGCCTCAAACCACGAGAAGCTCCAGCCCAAAAGGCAGCCAAAATGCAGCCCACATCCGGGAGAATTTCAAGAGCAGGGGGTGGAGCAAGCCAGGCCTCAAACCACGAGAAGCTCCAGCCCAAAAGGCAGCCAAAATCCAGCCCACATCCAGGAGAATCTCAAGAGCAGGGGGTGGAGCAAGCCAGGCCTCAAACCACGAGAAGCTCCAGCCCAAAATGCAGACAAAATCAAGCTCACATCCGGGAGAATCTCAAGAGCAGGGGGTGGAGCAAGCCAGGCCTCAAACCACAAGAAGCTCCACCCCAAAATGGCAGCCAAAATCCTAACCACATCCGGGAGAATATCAACAGCAGGGGGTGGAGCAAGCCAGGCCTCAAGCCACGAGAAGCTCCAGCCCAAAAGGCAGCCAAAATGCAGCCCACCTCCGGGAGAATCTCAAGAGCAGGGGGTGGAGCAAGCCAGGCCTCAAACCACGAGAAGCTCCAGCCCAAAACGCAGCCAAAATGCAGCCCACATCCGGGAGAATCTCAAGAGCAGGGGGTGGAGCAAGCCAGGCCTCAAACCATGAGAAGCTCCAGCACAAAAGGCAGCCAAAATCCAGACTACATCCGGGAGAATCTCAAGAGCAGGGGGTGGAGCAAGCCAGGCCTCAAACCCCGAGAAGCTCCAGCCCAAAAGGGAGCCAAAATGCAGCCCACATCCGGGAGAATCTCAAGAGCAGGGGGTGGAGCAAGCCAGGCCTCAAACCATGAGAAGCTCCAGCCCAAAAAGCAACCAAAATCCTAAACACAGCCGGGAGAATCTCAAGAGCAGGGGGTGGAGCAAGCCAGGCCTCAAAGCACGAGAAGCTCCAGCCTTAAATGCAGCCAAAATGCAGCCCACATGGAGGAGAATATCAAGAGCAGGGAGTGGAGCAAACCAGGCCTCAAACCACGAGAAGCTCCAGCCCAAAAGGCAGCCAACATCCAGCCCACATCCGGGAGAATCTCAAGAGCAGGGGGTGGAGCAAGCCAGGCCTCAAACCATGAGAAGCTCCAGCCCTAAAGCAGCCAAAATGCAGGCCACATCCGGGAGAATCTCAAGAGCAGGGGGTGGAGCAAGCCAGGCCTCAAACCACGAGAAGCTCCAGCCCAAAAGGCAGCCAAAATGCAGCCCACATCCGGGAGAATCTCAAGAGCAGGGGGTGGAGCAAGTCAGACCTCAAACCACAAGAAGCTCCAGCCCAAAAGGCAGCCAAAATGCAGCCCACATCCGGGAGAATCTCAAGAGCAGGGGGTGGAGCAAGCCAGGCCTCAAACCACGAGAAGCTCCAGCCCAAAATGCAGCGAAAATGCAGCCCAACTCCAGGAGAATATCAAGAGCAGGGGGTGGAGCAAGCCAGGCCTCAAACCAAGAGAAGCTCCAGCCCAAAATGCAGCCAAAATGCAGCCCACATCCAGTAGAATCTCAAGAGCAGGGGGTGGAGCAAGCCAGGCCTCAAACCACGAGAAGCTCCAGCCCAAAAGGCAGCCAAAATCCAGCCCACATCCGGGAGAATCTCAAGAGCAGGGGGTGGAGCAAGCCAGGCCTCAAACCACGAGAAGCTCCAGCCCAAAAGGCAGCCAAAATGCAGCCCACCTCCGGGAGAATATCAAGAGCAGGGGGTGGAGCAAGCCAGGCCTCAAACCACGAGAAGCTCCAGCCCTAAAGGCAGCCAAAATCCAGCCCACATCCAGGAGAATCTCAAGAGCAGGGGGTGGAGCAAGCCAGGCCTCAAACCTCGAGAAGCTCCAGCCCAAAAGGCAGCCAAAATGCAGCCCACATCCGGGAGAATCTCAAGAGCAGGGGGTGGAGCAAGCCAGGCCTCAAACCATGAGAAGCTCCAGCCCTAAAGGCAGCCAAAATCCAGCCCACATCCGGCAGAATCTCAAGAGCAGGGGGTGGAGCAAGCCAGGCCTCAAACCACGAGAAGCTCCAGCCCAAAAGGCAGCGAAATGCAGCCCACATGCGGGAGAATCTCAACAGCAGGGGGTGGAGCAAGCCACTCCTCAAAGCACGAGAAGCTCCAGCCCAAAAGGCAGCCAAAATGCAGCCCACATCCGGGAGAATCTCAAGAGCAGGGTGTGGAGCAAGCCAGGCCTCAAACCACGAGAAGCTCCAGCCCAAAACGCAGCCAAAATCCAGCCCACCTCCGGGAGAATCTCAAGAGCAGGGGGTGGAGCAAGCAAGGCCTCAAACCACGAGAAGCTCCAGCCCTAAAGGCAGCCAAAATCCAGCCCACCTCCGGGAGAATCTCAAGAGCAGGGGGTGGAGAAAGCCAGGCCTCAAACCACGAGAAGCTCCAGCCCAAAAGGCAGCCAAAATGCAGCCCACATCCGGGAGGATCTCAAGAGCAGGGAGTGGAGCAAGCCAGGCCTCAAACCACGAGAAGCTCCAGCCCAAAATGCAGCCAATATGCAGCCCACATCCAGGAGAATATCAAGAGCAGGGGGTGCAGCAAGCCAGGCCTCAAACCACGAGAAGCTCCAGCCCAAAATGCAGACAAAATCCAGCCCACATCCGGGAGAATCTCAAGAGCAGGGGGTGGAGCAAGGCAGGCCTCAAACCTCGAGAAGCTCCAGCCCAAAAGGCAGCCAAAATGCAGCCCACATCCGGGAGAATCTCAAGAGCAGGTGGTGGAGCAAGCCAGGCCTCAAACCACGAGAAGCTCCAGCCCAAAAGGCAGCCAAAATGCAGCCCACATGGAGGAGAATCTCAAGAGCAGGGGGTGGAGCAAGCCAGGCCTCAAAGCACGAGAAGCTCCAGCCTTAAAGGCAGCCAAAATGCAGCCCACATGGAGGAGAATCTCAAGAGCAGGGGGTGGAGCAAGCCAGGCCTCAAATCATGAGAAGCTCCAGCCCAAAAGGCAGACAAAATGCAGCCCACATCCGGGAGAATCTCAAGAGCAGGGGGTGGAGCAAGCGAGGCCTCAAACCACGAGAAGCTCCAGCCCAAAAAGCAGCCAAAATCCTAACCACATCCGGGAGAATCTCAAGAGCAGGGGGTGGAACAAGCAAGGCCTCAAACCACGAGAAGCTCCAGCCTTAAAGGCAGCCAAAATGCAGCCCACATCCGGGAGAATCTCAAGAGCAGGGGGTGGAGCAAGCCAGGCCTCAAACCACGAGAAGCTCCAGCCTTAAATGCAGCCAAAATGCAGCCCACATGGAGGAGAATCTCAAGAGCAGGGGGTGGAGCAAGCCAGGCCTCAAACCACGAGAAGCTCCAGCCCAAAAGGCAGCCAAAATCCTACCCACATCCAGGAGAATATAAAGAGCAGGGGGTGGAGCAAGCCAGGCCTCAAACCACGAGAAGCTCCAGCACAAAAGGCAGCCAAAATGCAGCCCACATCCGGGACAATTTCAAGAGCAGGGGGTGGAGCAAGCCAGGCCTCAAACCACGAGAAACTCCAGCCCAAAAGGCAGCCAAAATGCAGCCCACATGGAGGAGAATCTCAAGAGCAGGGGGTGGAGCAAGCCAGGCCTCAAATCATGAGAAGCTCCAGCCCAAAAGGCAGACAAAATGCA
The DNA here is from genome assembly GCA_027574665.1 of Rhynochetos jubatus. Classification (NCBI taxonomy): domain Eukaryota; kingdom Metazoa; phylum Chordata; class Aves; order Eurypygiformes; family Rhynochetidae; genus Rhynochetos; species Rhynochetos jubatus. Next base: position 1,208,745 of record JAQBHY010000071.1, read on the forward strand.
GCCCACATCCGGGAGAATCTCAAGAGCAGGGGGTGGAGCAAGCGAGGCCTCAAACCACGAGAAGCTCCAGCCCAAAAAGCAGCCAAAATCCTAACCACATCCGGGAGAATCTCAAGAGCAGGGGGTGGAACAAGCAAGGCCTCAAACCACGAGAAGCTCCAGCCTTAAAGGCAGCCAAAATGCAGCCCACATCCGGGAGAATCTCAAGAGCAGGGGGTGGAGCAAGAAAGGCCTCAAACCACGAGAAGCTCCAGCCTTAAATGCAGCCAAAATGCAGCCCACATGGAGGAGAATCTCAAGAGCAGGGGGTGGAGCAAGCCAGGCCTCAAACCACGAGAAGCTCCAGCCCAAAAGGCAGCCAAAATCCTACCCACATCCAGGAGAATATAAAGAGCAGGGGGTGGAGCAAGCCAGGCCTCAAACCACGAGAAGCTCCAGCACAAAAGGCAGCCAAAATGCAGCCCACATCCGGGACAATTTCAAGAGCAGGGGGTGGAGCAAGCCAGGCCTCAAACCACGAGAAACTCCAGCCCAAAAGGCAGCCAAAATGCAGCCCACCTCCGGGAGAATCTCAAGAGCAGGGGGTGGAGCAAGCCAGGCCTCAAACCTCGAGAAGCTCCAGCCCAAAAGGCAGCCAAAATCCAGCCCACATCTGGGAGAATCTCAAGAGCAGGGGGTGGAGCAAGCCAGGCCTCAAACCACGAGAAGCTCCAGCCCAAAAGGCAGCCAAAATGCAGCCCACATCCGGGAGAATCTCAAGAGCAGGGGGTGGAGCAAGCCAGGCCTCAAACCACGAGAAGCTCCAGCCCAAAAGGCAGCCAAAATCCAGCCCACATCCGGGAGAATCTCAAGAGCAGGGGGTGGAACAAGCCAGGCCTCAAACCATGAGAAGCTCCAGCCCTAAAGGCAGCCAAAATCCAGCCCACATCCGGGAGAATCTCAAGAGCAGGGGGTGGAACAAGCCAGGCCTCAAACCATGAGAAGCTCCAGCCCTAAAGGCAGCCAAAATCCAGCCCACATCCCGGAGAATCTCAAGAGCAGAGGGTGGAGCAAGCCAGGCCTCAAACCACGAGAAGCTCCAGCCCAAAAGCAGCCAAAATACAGCCCACATCCGGGAGAATATCAATAGCAGGGGGTGGAGCAAACCAGACCTCAAACCACGAGAAGCTCCAGCCCAAAAGGCAGCCAAAATGCAGCCCACATCCGGGAGAATCTCAAGAGCAGGGGGTGGAGCAAGCCAGGCCTCAAACCACGAGAAGCTCCAGCCCTAAAGCAGCCAAAATGCAGCTCACATCCGGGAGAATCTCAAGAGCAGGGGGTGGAGCAAGCCAGGCCTCAAACCACGAGAAGCTCCAGCCCAAAAGGCAGCCAAAATCCAGCCCACATCCGGGAGAATATCAAGAGCAGGGGGTGGAGCAAGCCAGGCCTCAAACCACGAGAAGTTCCAGCCCAAAAGGCAGCCAAAATGCAGCCCACATCCAGGAGAATCTCAAGAGCAGGGGGTGGAGCAAGCCAGGCCTCAAACCACGAGAAGCTCCAGCCCAAAAAGCAGCCAAAATGCAGCCCACATCCGGGAGAATCTCAAGAGCAGGGGGTGGAGCAAGCCAGGCCTCAAACCATGAGAAGCTCCAGCCCAAAAGGGAGCCAAAATGCAGCCCACATCCGGGAGAATCTCAAGAGCAGGGGGTGGAGCAAGCCAGGCCTCAAACCACGAGAAGCTCCAGCCCAAAAGGCAGCCAAAATGCAGCCCACATCCGGGAGAATCTCAAGAGCAGGGGGTGGAGCAAGCCAGGCCTCAAACCATGAGAAGCTCCAGCCCTAAAGGCAGCCAAAATGCAGCCCACATCCGGCAGAATCTCAAGAGCAGGGGGTGGAGCAAGCCAGGCCTCAAACCACGAGAAGCTAGAGCCCAAAAGGCAGCGAAAATGCAGCCCACATGCGGGAGAATCTCAAGAGCAGGGGGTGGAGCAAGCCAGGCCTCAAAGCACGAGAAGCTCCAGCCTTAAAGGCAGCCAAAATGCAGCCCACATGGAGGAGAATCTCAAGAGCAGGGGGTGGAGCAAGCCAGGCCTCAAAGCACGAGAAGCTCCAGCCTTAAAGGCAGCCAAAATGCAGCCCACATGGAGGAGAATCTCAAGAGCAGGGGGTGGAGCAAGCCAGGCCTCAAACCACGAGAAGCTCCAGCCCAAAAGGCAGCCAAAATGCAGCCCAGATCCCGGACAATTTCAAGAGCAGGGGGTGGAGCAAGCCAGGCCTCAAACCTCGAGAAGCTCCAGCCCAAAAGGCAGCCAAAATGCAGCCCACCTCCGGGAGAATCTCAAGAGCAGGGGGTGGAGAAAGCCAGGCCTTAAACCATGAGAAGCTCCAGCCCAAAATGCAGCCAAAATCCTACCCACATCCAGGAGAATATAAAGAGCAGGGGGTGGAGCAAGCCAGGCCTCAAACCTTGAGAAGCTCCAGCCCAAAAGGTAGCCAAAATCCTACCCACATCCAGGAGAATATAAAGAGCAGCGGGTGGAGCAAGCCAGGCCTCAAACCACGAGAAGCTCCAGCCCACAAGGCAGCCAAAATGCAGCCCACATCCGGGAGAATATCAAGAGCAGGGGGTGGAGCAAACCAGGCCTCAAACCACGAGAAGCTCCAGCCCAAAAGGGAGCCAAAATGCAGGCCACATCCGGGAGAATCTCAAGAGCAGGGCGTGGAGCAAGCCAGGCCTCAAACCACGAGAAGCTCCAGCCCAAAATGCAGCGAAAATGCAGCCCACATCCGGGAGAATATCAAGAGCAGGGGGTGGAGCAAACCAGGCCTCAAACCACGAGAAGCTCCAGCCCAAAATGCAGCCAAAATGCAGCCCACATGGAGGAGAATATCAAGAGCAGGGGTTGGAGCAAGCCAGGACTCAAACCACGAGAAGCTCCAGCAAAAAATTCAGCCAAAATGCAGCCCACATACGGGAGAATCTCAAGAGCAGGGGGTGGAGCAAGCCAGGCCTCAAACCATGAGAAGCTCCAGCCCAAAATGCAGCCAAAATGCAGCGCACATCCGGGAGATTCTCAAGAGCAGGGGGTGGAGCAAGCCAGGCCTCAAACCACGAGAAGCTCCAGCCCAAAAGGCAGCCAAAATACAGCCCACCTCCGGGAGAATCTCAAGAGCAGGGGGTGGAGCAAACCAGGCCTCAAACCACGAGAAGCTCCAGCCCAAAAGGCAGCCAAAATGCAGCCCACATCCGGGAGAATCTCAAGAGCAGGGGGTGGAGCAAGCCAGGCCTCAAACCACGAGAAGCTCCAGCCCAAAAGGCAGCCAAAATGCAGCCCACCTCCGGGAGAATATCAAGAGCAGGGGGTGGAGCAAGCCAGGCCTCAAACCATGAGAAGCTCCAGCCCTAAAGGCAGCCAAAATGCAGCCCACATCCGGGAGAATCTCAAGAGCAGGGGGTGGAGCAAGCCAGGCCTCAAAGCACGAGAAGCTCCAGCCTTAAAGGCAGCCAAAATGCAGCCCACATGGAGGAGAATCTCAAGAGCAGGGTGTGGAGCAAGCCAGGCCTCAAAGCACGAGAAGCTCCAGCCTGAAAGGCAGCCAAAATGCAGCCCACATGGAGGAGAATCTCAAGAGCAGGGCGTGGAGCAAGCCAGGAACCAAACCACGAGAAGCTCCAGCCCAAAAGGCAGCCAAAATGCAGCCCACATCCCGGAGAATATCAAGAGCAGGGGGTGGAGCAAGCCAGGCCTCAAACCACGAGAAGCTCCAGCCCAAAATGCAGCCAAAATGCAGCCCACATGGAGGAGAATATCAAGAGGAGGGGGTGGAGCAAGCCAGGCCTCAAACCACGAGAAGCTCCAGCCCAAGAATCAGCCAAAATGCAGCCCACATCCCGGAGAATATCAAGAGCAGGGGGTGGAGCAAGCCAGGCCTCAAACCATGAGAAGCTCCAGCCCAAAATGCAGCCAAAATCCTACCCACATCCAGGAGAATATAAAGAGCAGGGGGTGGAGCAAGCCAGGCCTCAAACCTTGAGAAGCTCCAGCCCAACAGGCAGCCAAAATCCTACCCACATCCAGGAGAATATAAAGAGCAGGGGTTGGAGCAAGCCAGGCCTCAAACCACGAGAAGCTCCAGCCCACAAGGCAGCCAAAATGCAGCCCACATCCGGGAGAATCTCAAGAGCAGGGGGTGGAGCAAGCCAGGCCTCAAACCATGAGAAGCTCCTGCCCTAAAGGCAGCCAAAATGCAGCCCACATCCGGGAGAATCTCAAGAGCAGGGGGTGGAGCAAGCCAGGCCTCAAACCACGAGAAGCTCCAGCCCAAAAGGCAGCCAAAATGCAGCCCACATCCGGGAGAATATCAAGAGCAGGGGGTGGAGCAAACCAGGCCTCAAACCACGAGAAGCTCCAGCCCAAAAGGCAGCCAAAATGCAGCCCACATCCGGGAGAATCTCAAGAGCAGGGGGTGGAGCAAGCCAGGCCTCAAACCACGAGAAGCTCCAGCCCAAAATGCAGCGAAAATGCAGCCCACATCCGGGAGAATATCAAGAGCAGGGGGTGGAGCAAACCAGGCCTCAAACCTCGAGAAGCTCCAGCCCAAAATGCAGACAAAATGCAGCCCACATGGAGGAGAATATCAAGAGCAGGGGTTGGAGCAAGCCAGGCCTCAAACCACGAGAAGCTCCAGCAAAAAAGTCAGCCAAAATGCAGCCCACATCCCGGAGAATCTCAAGAGCAGGGGGTGGAGCAAGCCAGGCCTCAAACCTTGAGAAGCTCCAGCCCAAAATGCAGCCAAAATCCTACCCACATCCAGGAGAATATAAAGAGCAGGGGGTGGAGCAAGCCAGGCCTCAAACCTTGAGAAGCTCCAGCCCAAAAGGCAGCCAAAATCCTACCCACATCCAGGAGAATATAAAGAGCAGTGGCTGGAGCAAGCCAGGCCTCAAACCACGAGAAGCTCCAGCCCAAAAGGCAGCCAAAATAAGCCCACATCCGGGAGAATCTCAAGAGCAGGGGGTGGAGCAAGCCAGGCCTCAAACCACGAGAAGCTCCAGCCCAAAAGGCAGCCAAAATGCAGCCCACATCCGGGAGAATATCAAGAGCAGGGGGTGGAGCAAACCAGGCCTCAAACCATGAGAAGCTCCAGCCCTATATGCAGCCAAAATGCAGCCCACATCTGGCAGAATCTCAAGAGCAGGGGGTGGAGCAAGCCAGGCCTCAAACCACGAGAAGATCCAGCCCAAAAGGCATCGAAAATGCAGCCCACATGCGGGAGAATCTCAAGAGCACGGGGTGGAGCAAGCCAGGCCTCAAAGCACGAGAAGCTCCAGCCTTAAAGGCAGCCAAAATGCAGCCCACATGGAGGAGAATCTCAAGAGCAGGGGGTGGAGCAAGCCAGGCCTCAAAGCACGAGAAGCTCCAGCCTTAAAGGCAGCCAAAATGCAGCCCACATGGAGGAGAATCTCAAGAGCAGGGGGTGGAGCAAGCCAGGCCTCAAACCACGAGAAGCTCCAGCAAAAAAGTCAGCCAAAATGCAGCCCACATCCCGGAGAATATCAAGAGCAGGGGGTGGAGCAAGCCAGGCCTCAGACCACGAGAAGCTCCAGCCAAAAATGCAGCCAAAATGCAGCCCACATGGAGCAGAATATCAAGAGGAGGGGGTGGAGCAAGCCAGGCCTCAAACCACGAGAAGCTCCAGCAAAAAAGTCAGCCAAAATGCAGCCCACATCCCGGAGAATATCAAGAGCAGAGGGTGGAGCAAGCCATGCCTCAAACCATGAGAAGCTCCAGCCCAAAATGCAGCCAAAATCCTACCCACATCCAGGAGAATATAAAGAGCAGGGGGTGGAGCAAGCCAGGCCTCAAACCTTGAGAAGCTCCAGCCCAAAAGGCAGCCAAAATCCTACCCACATCCAGGAGAATATAAAGAGCAGGGGGTGGAGCAAGCCAGGCCTCAAACCATGAGAAGCTCCAGCCCACAAGGCAGCCAAAATAAGCCCACATCCGGGAGAATCTCAAGAGCAGGGGGTGGAGCAAGCCAGGCCTCAAACCACGAGAAGCTCCAGCCCAAAAGGCAGCCAAAATGCAGCCCACATCCGGGAGAATATCAAGAGCAGGGGGTGGAGCAAGCCAGGCCTCAAAGCACGAGAAGCTCCAGCCCAAAAGGCAGCCAAAATGCAGCCCACATCCGGGAGAATCTCAAGAGCAGGGGGTGGAGCAAGCCAGGCCTCAAACCACGAGAAGCTCCAGCCCAAAAGGCAGCCAAAATGCAGCCCACATCCGGGAGAATATCAAGAGCAGGGGGTGGAGCAAGCCAGGCCTCAAACCACGAGAAGCTCCAGCCCAAAAAGCAGCCAAAATGCAGCCCACATCCGGGAGAATCTCAAGAGCAGGGGGTGGAGCAAGGCAGGCCTCAAACCACGAGAAGCTCCAGCCCAAAAGGCAGCCAAAATGCAGCCCATATCCGGGAGAATCTCAAGAGCAGGGGGTGGAGCAAGCCAGGCCTCAAACCATGAGAAGCTCCAGCCCAAAATGCAGGTAAAATGCAGCCCACATGCGGGACAATTTCAAGAGCAGGGGGTGGAGCAAGCCAGGCCTCAAACCATGAGAAGCTCCAGCCCAAAAGGCAGCCAAAATCCAGCCCACATCCCGGAGAATCTCAAGAGCAGGGGGTGGAGCAAGCCAGGCCTCAAACCACGAGAAGCTCCAGCCCAAAAGGCAACCAAAATGCAGCCCACATCCGGGAGAATCTCAAGAGCAGGGGGTGGAGCAAGCCAGGCCTCAAACCACGAGAAGCTCCAGCCCAAAAGGCAGCCAAAATGCAGCCCACATCCGGGAGAATCTCAAGAGCAGGGTTTGGAGAAAGACAGGCCTCAAACCATGAGAAGCTCCAGCCCAAAATGCAGCCAAAATGCAGGCCACATCCGGGAGAATCTCAAGAGCAGGGGATGGAGCAAGCCAGGCCTCAAACCACGAGAAGCTCCAGCCCAAAAGTCAGCCAAAATGCAGCCCACATCTGGGAGAATCTCAAGAGGAGGGGGTGGAGCAAGCCAGGCCTCAAACCACGAGAAGCTCCAGCCCAAAATGCAGCCAAAATGCAGGCCACATCCGGGAGAATCTCAAGAGCAGGGGGTGGAGCAAGCCAGGCCTCAAACCACGAGAAGCTGCAGCCCAAAATGCAGCCAAAATCCAGCCCACATCCGGGAGAATCTCAAGAGCAGGGGGTGGAGCAAGCCAGGCCTCAAACCACGAGAAGCTCCAGCCTTAAAGGCAGCCAAAATGCAGCCCACATCCAGGAGAATATCAAGAGCAGGGGGTGGAGCAAGCCAGGCCTCAAAGCACGAGAAGCTCCAGCCCAAAAGGCAGCCAAAATGCAGCCCACATCCGGGAGAATCTCAAGAGCAGGGGGTGGAGCAAGCCAGGCCTCAAACCATGAGAAGCTCCAGCCCAAAAGGCAGCCAAAATGCAGCCCACATCCGGGAGAATATCAAGAGCAGGGGGTGGAGCAAGCCAGGCCTCAAACCACGAGAAGCTCCAGCAAAAATTCAGCCAAAATGCAGCCCACATCCGGGAGAATCTCAAGAGCAGGGGGTGGAGCAAGCCAGGCCTCAAACCACGAGAAGCTCCAGCCCTAAAGGCAGCCAAAATCCAGCCCACATCCGGGAGAATATCAAGGGCAGGGGGTGGAGCAAGCCAGGCCTCAAACCACGAGAAGCTCCAGCCCAAAATGCAGACAAAATCCAGCCCACATCCGGGAGAATATCAAGAGCAGGGGGTGAAGCAAGGCAGGCCTCAAACCACGAGAAGCTCCAGCCCAAAAGGCAGCCAAAATGCAGCCCACATCCGGGAGAATATCAAGAGCAGGGGGTGGAGCAAGCCAGGCCTCAAACCACGAGAAGCTCCAGCCCAAAAAGCAGCCAAAATGCAGCCCACATCCGGGAGAATCTCAAGAGCAGGGGGTGGAGCAAGGCAGGCCTCAAACCACGAGAAGCTCCAGCCCAAAATGCAGCCAAAATGCAGCCCATATCCGGGAGAATCTCAAGAGCAGGGGGTGGAGCAAGCCAGGCCTCAAACCATGAGAAGCTCCAGCCCAAAATGCAGGTAAAATGCAGCCCACATGCGGGACAATTTCAAGAGCAGGGGGTGGAGCAAGCCAGGCCTCAAAACATGAGAAGCTCCAGCCCAAAAGGCAGCCAAAATCCAGCCCACATCCCGGAGAATCTCAAGAGCAGGGGGTGGAGCAAGCCAGGCCTCAAACCACGAGAAGCTCCAGCGCAAAAGGCAGCCAAAATCCAGCCCACCTCCCTGAGAATCTCAAGAGCAGGGGGTGGAGCAAGCCAGGCCTCAAACCACGAGAAGCTCCAGCCCAAAATGCAACCAAAATGCAGCCCACATGCGGGAGAATCTCAAGAGCAGGGGGTGGAGCAAGCCAGGCCTCAAACCACGAGAAGCTCCAGCCCAAAAGGCAGCCAAAATGCAGCCCACATCCGGGAGAATCTCAAGAGCAGGGTTTGGAGCAAGACAGGCCTCAAACCATGAGAAGCTCCAGCCCAAAAGGCAGCCAAAATGCAGGCCACATCCGGGAGAATCTCAAGAGCAGGGGATGGAGCAAGCCAGGCCTCAAACCACGAGAAGCTCCAGCCCAAAATGCAGCCAAAATGCAGCCCACATCCAGGAGAATCTCAAGAGCAGGGGGTGGAGCAAGCCAGGCCTCAAACCACGAGAAGCTCCAGCCCAAAAGGCAGCCAAAATGCAGCCCACATCCAGGAGAATCTCAAGAGCAGGGGGTGGAGCAAGCCAGGCCTCAAACCACGAGAAGCTCCAGCGCAAAAGGCAGCCAAAATACAGCCCACCTCCCCGAGAATATCAAGAGCAGGGGGTGGAGCAAGCCAGGCCTCAAACCACGAGAAGCTCCAGCCCAAAATGCAGCCAAAATCCAGCCCACATCCGGGAGAATCTCAAGAGCAGGGGGTGGAGCAAGCCAGGCCTCAAACCACGAGAAGCTCCAGCCTTAAAGGCAGCCAAAATGCAGCCCACATCCAGGAGAATATCAAGAGCAGGGGGTGGAGCAAGCCAGGCCTCAAACCACGAGAAGCTCCAGCCCAAAAGGCAGCCAAAATGCAGCCCACATCCGGGAGAATCTCAAGAGCAGGGGGTGGAGCAAGCCAGGCCTCAAACCATGAGAAGCTCCAGCCCAAAAGGCAGCCAAAATGCAGCCCAGATCGGGGAGAATCTCAAGAGCAGGGGGTGGAGCAAGCCAGGCCTCAAACCACGAGAAGCTCCAGCCCAAAAGGCAGCCAAAATCCAGCCCACCTCCCTGAGAATCTCAAGAGCAGGGGGTGGAGCAAGCCAGGCCTCAAACCACGAGAAGCTCCAGCAAAAAAGTCAGCCAAAATGCAGCCCACATCCCGGAGAATCTCAAGAGCAGGGGGTGGAGCAAGCCAGGCCTCAAACCACGAGAAGCTCCAGCCCAAAAGGCAGCCAAAATCCTACCCACATCCAGGAGAATCTCAAGAGCAGGGGGTGGAGCAAGCCAGGCCTCAAACCACGAGAAGCTCCAGCCCAAAAGGCAGCCAAAATGCAGCCCACATCCGGGAGAATATCAAGAGCAGGGGGTGGAGCAAACCAGGCCTCAAACCATGAGAAGCTCCAGCCCTATATGCAGCCAAAATGCAGCCCACATCTGGCAGAATCTCAAGAGCAGGGGGTGGAGCAAGCCAGGCCTCAAACCACGAGAAGATCCAGCCCAAAAGGCATCGAAAATGCAGCCCACATGCGGGAGAATCTCAAGAGCACGGGGTGGAGCAAGCCAGGCCTCAAAGCACGAGAAGCTCCAGCCTTAAAGGCAGCCAAAATGCAGCCCACATGGAGGAGAATCTCAAGAGCAGGGGGTGGAGCAAGCCAGGCCTCAAAGCACGAGAAGCTCCAGCCTTAAAGGCAGCCAAAATGCAGCCCACATGGAGGAGAATCTCAAGAGCAGGGGGTGGAGCAAGCCAGGCCTCAAACCACGAGAAGCTCCAGCAAAAAAGTCAGCCAAAATGCAGCCCACATCCCGGAGAATATCAAGAGCAGGGGGTGGAGCAAGCCAGGCCTCAGACCACGAGAAGCTCCAGCCAAAAATGCAGCCAAAATGCAGCCCACATGGAGCAGAATATCAAGAGGAGGGGGTGGAGCAAGCCAGGCCTCAAACCACGAGAAGCTCCAGCAAAAAAGTCAGCCAAAATGCAGCCCACATCCCGGAGAATATCAAGAGCAGAGGGTGGAGCAAGCCATGCCTCAAACCATGAGAAGCTCCAGCCCAAAATGCAGCCAAAATCCTACCCACATCCAGGAGAATATAAAGAGCAGGGGGTGGAGCAAGCCAGGCCTCAAACCTTGAGAAGCTCCAGCCCAAAAGGCAGCCAAAATCCTACCCACATCCAGGAGAATATAAAGAGCAGGGGGTGGAGCAAGCCAGGCCTCAAACCATGAGAAGCTCCAGCCCACAAGGCAGCCAAAATAAGCCCACATCCGGGAGAATCTCAAGAGCAGGGGGTGGAGCAAGCCAGGCCTCAAACCACGAGAAGCTCCAGCCCAAAAGGCAGCCAAAATGCAGCCCACATCCGGGAGAATATCAAGAGCAGGGGGTGGAGCAAGCCAGGCCTCAAAGCACGAGAAGCTCCAGCCCAAAAGGCAGCCAAAATGCAGCCCACATCCGGGAGAATCTCAAGAGCAGGGGGTGGAGCAAGCCAGGCCTCAAACCACGAGAAGCTCCAGCCCAAAAGGCAGCCAAAATGCAGCCCACATCCGGGAGAATATCAAGAGCAGGGGGTGGAGCAAGCCAGGCCTCAAACCACGAGAAGCTCCAGCCCAAAAAGCAGCCAAAATGCAGCCCACATCCGGGAGAATCTCAAGAGCAGGGGGTGGAGCAAGGCAGGCCTCAAACCACGAGAAGCTCCAGCCCAAAAGGCAGCCAAAATGCAGCCCATATCCGGGAGAATCTCAAGAGCAGGGGGTGGAGCAAGCCAGGCCTCAAACCATGAGAAGCTCCAGCCCAAAATGCAGGTAAAATGCAGCCCACATGCGGGACAATTTCAAGAGCAGGGGGTGGAGCAAGCCAGGCCTCAAACCATGAGAAGCTCCAGCCCAAAAGGCAGCCAAAATCCAGCCCACATCCCGGAGAATCTCAAGAGCAGGGGGTGGAGCAAGCCAGGCCTCAAACCACGAGAAGCTCCAGCCCAAAAGGCAGCCAAAATGCAGCCCACATCCGGGAGAATCTCAAGAGCAGGGGGTGGAGCAAGCCAGGCCTCAAACCATGAGAAGCTCCAGCCCAAAAGGCAGCCAAAATGCAGCCCACATCCGGGAGAATATCAAGAGCAGGGGGTGGAGCAAGCCAGGCCTCAAACCACGAGAAGCTCCAGCAAAAAAGTCAGCCAAAATGCAGCCCACATCCGGGAGAATCTCAAGAGCAGGGGGTGGAGCAAGCCAGGCCTCAAACCACGAGAAGCTCCAGCCCTAAATGCAGCCAAAATCCAGCCCACATCCGGGAGAATATCAAGGGCAGGGGGTGGAGCAAGCCAGGCCTCAAACCACGAGAAGCTCCAGCCCAAAATGCAGACAAAATCCAGCCCACATCCGGGAGAATATCAAGAGCAGGGGGTGAAGCAAGGCAGGCCTCAAACCACGAGAAGCTCCAGCCCAAAAGGCAGCCAAAATGCAGCCCACATCCGGGAGAATATCAAGAGCAGGGGGTGGAGCAAGCCAGGCCTCAAACCACGAGAAGCTCCAGCCCAAAAAGCAGCCAAAATGCAGCCCACATCCGGGAGAATCTCAAGAGCAGGGGGTGGAGCAAGGCAGGCCTCAAACCACGAGAAGCTCCAGCCCAAAATGCAGCCAAAATGCAGCCCATATCCGGGAGAATCTCAAGAGCAGGGGGTGGAGCAAGCCAGGCCTCAAACCATGAGAAGCTCCAGCCCAAAATGCAGGTAAAATGCAGCCCACATGCGGGACAATTTCAAGAGCAGGGGGTGGAGCAAGCCAGGCCTCAAAACATGAGAAGCTCCAGCCCAAAAGGCAGCCAAAATCCAGCCCACATCCCGGAGAATCTCAAGAGCAGGGGGTGGAGCAAGCCAGGCCTCAAACCACGAGAAGCTCCAGCGCAAAAGGCAGCCAAAATCCAGCCCACCTCCCTGAGAATCTCAAGAGCAGGGGGTGGAGCAAGCCAGGCCTCAAACCACGAGAAGCTCCAGCCCAAAATGCAACCAAAATGCAGCCCACATGCGGGAGAATCTCAAGAGCAGGGGGTGGAGCAAGCCAGGCCTCAAACCACGAGAAGCTCCAGCCCAAAAGGCAGCCAAAATGCAGCCCACATCCGGGAGAATCTCAAGAGCAGGGTTTGGAGCAAGACAGGCCTCAAACCATGAGAAGCTCCAGCCCAAAAGGCAGCCAAAATGCAGGCCACATCCGGGAGAATCTCAAGAGCAGGGGATGGAGCAAGCCAGGCCTCAAACCACGAGAAGCTCCAGCCCAAAATGCAGCCAAAATGCAGCCCACATCCAGGAGAATCTCAAGAGCAGGGGGTGGAGCAAGCCAGGCCTCAAACCACGAGAAGCTCCAGCCCAAAAGGCAGCCAAAATGCAGCCCACATCCAGGAGAATCTCAAGAGCAGGGGGTGGAGCAAGCCAGGCCTCAAACCACGAGAAGCTCCAGCCCAAAAGGCAGCCAAAATACAGCCCACCTCCCCGAGAATATCAAGAGCAGGGGGTGGAGCAAGCCAGGCCTCAAACCACGAGAAGCTCCAGCCCAAAATGCAGCCAAAATCCAGCCCACATCCGGGAGAATCTCAAGAGCAGGGGGTGGAGCAAGCCAGGCCTCAAACCACGAGAAGCTCCAGCCTTAAAGGCAGCCAAAATGCAGCCCACATCCAGGAGAATATCAAGAGCAGGGGGTGGAGCAAGCCAGGCCTCAAACCACGAGAAGCTCCAGCCCAAAAGGCAGCCAAAATGCAGCCCACATCCGGGAGAATCTCAAGAGCAGGGGGTGGAGCAAGCCAGGCCTCAAACCATGAGAAGCTCCAGCCCAAAAGGCAGCCAAAATGCAGCCCAGATCGGGGAGAATCTCAAGAGCAGGGGGTGGAGCAAGCCAGGCCTCAAACCACGAGAAGCTCCAGCCCAAAAGGCAGCCAAAATCCAGCCCACCTCCCTGAGAATCTCAAGAGCAGGGGGTGGAGCAAGCCAGGCCTCAAACCACGAGAAGCTCCAGCAAAAAAGTCAGCCAAAATGCAGCCCACATCCCGGAGAATCTCAAGAGCAGGGGGTGGAGCAAGCCAGGCCTCAAACCACGAGAAGCTCCAGCCCAAAAGGCAGCCAAAATCCTACCCACATCCAGGAGAATCTCAAGAGCAGGGGGTGGAGCAAGCCAGGCCTCAAACCACGAGAATCTCCAGCCCAAAAGGCAGCCAAAATCCAGCCCACATCCGGGAGAATCTCAAGAGGAGGGGTTGGAGCAAGCCAGGCCTCAAACCTCGAGAAGCTCCAGCCCAAAATGCAGCCAAAATGCAGCCCACCTCCCTGAGATTATCAAGAGCAGGGTGTGGAGCAAGCCAGGCCTCAAAACACGAGAAGCTCCAGCCCTAAAAGCAGCCAAAATGCAGCCCACATCCAGGAGAATCTCAAGAGCAGGGGGTGGAGCAAGCCAGTCCTCAGACCACGAGAAGCTCCAGCCCAAAAGGCAGCCAAAATCCAGCCCACATCCGGGAGAATCTGAACAGCAGGGGGTGGAGCAAGCCAGGCCTCAAACCACGAGAAGCTCCAGCCCAAAAGGCAGCCAAAATGCAGCCCACATCCGGGAGAATATCAAGAGCAGGGGGTGGAGGAAGCCAGGCCTCAAACCACGAGAAGCTCCAGCCCAAAACGCAGACAAAATGCAGCCCACATCCGGGAGAATCTCAAGAGCAGGGGGTGGAGCAAGCCAGGCCTCAAACCACGAGAAGCTCCAGCCCAAAAGGCAGCCAAAATGCAGCCCACATCCAGGAGAATATCAAGAGCAGGGGTGGAGCAAGCCAGGCCTCAAACCTCGAGAAGCTCCAGCCCAAAAGGCAGCCAAAATGCAGCCCATATCCGGGAGAATCTCAAGAGCAGGGGTGGAGCAAGCCAGGCCTCAAACCACGAGAAGCTCCAGCCCAAAATGCAGCCAAAATGCAGCCCACATCCGGGAGAATCTCAAGAGCAGGGGGTGGAGCAAGCCAGGCCACAAACCACGAGAAGCTCCAACCCAAAAGCAGCCAAAATGCAGCCCACATCCAGGAGAATCTCAAGAGCAGTGGGTGGAGCAAGCCAGGCCTCAAACCTCGAGAAGCTCCAGCCCAAAAGGGAGCCAAAATGCAGCCCAGATCCGGGACAATTTCAAGAGCAGGGTGTGGAGCAAGCCAGGCCTCAAACCTCGAGAAGCTCCAGCCCAAAATGCAGCCAAAATGCAGCCCAGATCCGGGAGAATCTCAAGAGCAGGGGGTGGAGCAAGCCAGGCCTCAAACCACGAGAAGATCCAGCCCAAAAGGCAGCCAAAATGCAGCCCACATCCGGGAGAATCTCAAGAGCAGGGGGTGGAGCAAGCCAGGCCTCAAACCACGAGAAGCTCCAGCCCAAAAGGCAGCCAAAATCCAGCCCACATCCGGGAGAATCTCAAGAGCAGGGGGTGGAGCAAGCCAGGCCTCAAACCACGAGAAGCTCCAGCCCAAAAGGCAGCCAAAATGCAGCCCACATGCGGGAGAAGCGCAAGAGCAGGGGGTGGAGGAAGCCAGGCCTCAAACCACGAGAAGCTCCAGCCCAAAATGCAGCCAAAATGCAGCCCACATCCGGGAGAATCTCAAGAGCAGGGGGTGGAGCAAGCCAGGCCTCAAACCTCGAGAAGCTCCAGCCCAAAAGGCAGCCAAAATGCAGCCCACATCCGGGAGAATCTCAAGAGCAGGGGGTGGAGCAAGGCAGGCCTCAAACCACGGGAAGCTCCAGCCCAAAATGCAGCCAAAATCCAGCCCACATCCCGGAGAATCTCAAGAGCAGGGGGTGGAGCAAGCCAGGCCTCAAACCACGAGAAGCTCCAGCCCAAAAGGCAGCCAAAATGCAGCCCACATCCGGGAGAATCTCAAGAGCAGGGGGTGGAGCAAGCCAGGCCTCAAACCACGAGAAGCTCCAGCCCAAAAGGCAACCAAAATGCAGCCCACATGCGGGAGAATCTCAAGAGCAGGGGGTGGAGCAAGCCAGGCCTCAAACCACGAGAAGCTCCAGCCCAAAAGGCAGCCAAAATGCAGCCCACATCCGGGAGAATCTCAAGAGCAGGGTTTGGAGCAAGACAGGCCTCAAACCATGAGAAGCTCCAGCCCAAAAGGCAGCCAAAATGCAGGCCACATCCGGGAGAATCTCAAGAGCAGGGGATGGAGCAAGCCAGGCCTCAAACCACGAGAAGCTCCAGCCCAAAATGCAGCCAAAATGCAGCCCACATCCAGGAGAATCTCAAGAGCAGGGGGTGGAGCAAGCCAGGCCTCAAACCACGAGAAGCTCCATCCCAAAAGGCAGCCAAAATGCAGCCCACATCCAGGAGATTCTCAAGAGCAGGGGGTGGAGCAAGCCAGGCCTCAAACCACGAGAAGCTCCAGCCCAAAAGGCAGCCAAAATGCAGCCCACATCCGGGAGAATCTCAAGAGCAGGGGGTGGAGCAAGCCAGGCCTCAAACCATGAGAAGCTCCAGCCCAAAAGGCAGCCAAAATGCAGCCCAGATCGGGGAGAATCTCAAGAGCAGGGGGTGGAGCAAGCCAGGCCTCAAACCACGAGAAGCTCCAGCCCAAAAGGCAGCCAAAATCCAGCCCACCTCCCTGAGAATCTCAAGAGCAGGGGGTGGAGCAAGCCAGGCCTCAAACCACGAGAAGCTCCAGCAAAAAAGTCAGCCAAAATGCAGCCCACATCCCGGAGAATCTCAAGAGCAGGGGGTGGAGCAAGCCAGGCCTCAAACCACGAGAAGCTCCAGCCCAAAAGGCAGCCAAAATCCTACCCACATCCAGGAGAATCTCAAGAGCAGGGGGTGGAGCAAGCCAGGCCTCAAACCACGAGAATCTCCAGCCCAAAAGGCAGCCAAAATCCAGCCCACATCCGGGAGAATCTCAAGAGGAGGGGGTGGAGCAAGCCAGGCCTCAAACCTCGAGAAGCTCCAGCCCAAAATGCAGCCAAAATGCAGCCCACCTCCCTGAGATTATCAAGAGCAGGGGGTGGAGCAAGCCAGGCCTCAAAACACGAGAAGCTCCAGCCCTAAAAGCAGCCAAAATGCAGCCCACAACCGGGAGAATCTGAACAGCAGGGGGTGGAGCAAGCCAGGCCTCAAACCACGAGAAGCTCCAGCCCAAAAGGCAGCCAAAATGCAGCCCACCTCCGGGAGAATATCAAGAGCAGGGGGTGGAGCAAGCCAGGCCTCAAACCACGAGAAGCTCCAGCCCAAAAGGCAGCCAAAATGCAGCCCACATCCGGGAGAAACTCAAGAGCAGGGGGTGGAGCAAGCCAGGCCTCAAACCACGAGAAGCTCCAGCCCAAAACGCAGACAAAATGCAGCCCACATCCGGGAGAATCTCAAGAGCAGGGGGTGGAGCAAGCCAGGCCTCAAACCACGAGAAGCTCCAGAACAAAAGGGAGCCAAAATGCAGCCCACATCCAGGAGAATATCAAGAGCAGGGGGTGGAGCAAGCCAGGCCTCAAACCTCGAGAAGCTCCAGCCCAAAAGGCAGCCAAAATGCAGCCCACATCCAGGAGAATCTCAAGAGCAGGGGGTGGAGCAAGCCAGGCCTCAAACCTCGAGAAGCTCCAGCCCAAAAGGCAGCCAAAATGCAGCCCACATCCAGGAGAATCTCAAGAGCAGGGGGTGGAGCAAGCCAGGCCTCAAACCTCGAGAAGCTCCAGCCCAAAAGGCAGCCAAAATGCAGCCCATATCCGGGAGAATCTCAAGAGCAGGGGGTGGAGCAAGCCAGGCCTCAAACCACGAGAAGCTCCAGCCCAAAATGCAGCCAAAATGCAGCCCACATCCGGGAGAATCTCAAGAGCAGGGGGTGGAGCAAGCCAGGCCACAAACCACGAGAAGCTCCAACCCAAAAGGCAGCCAAAATGCAGCCCACATCCAGGAGAATCTCAAGAGCAGGGGGTGGAGCAAGCCAGGCCTCAAACCTCGAGAAGCTCCAGCCCAAAAGGGAGCCAAAATGCAGCCCAGATCCGGGACAATTTCAAGAGCAGGGTGTGGAGTAAGCCAGGCCTCAAACCTCAAGAAGCTCCAGCCCAAAAGGCAGCCAAAATCCAGCCCACATCCGGGAGAATATCAAGAGCAGGGGGTGGAGCAAGCCAGGCCTCAAACCACGAGAAGATCCAGCCCAAAAGGCAGCCAAAATGCAGCCCACATCCGGGAGAATCTCAAGAGCAGGGGGTGGAGCAAGCCAGGCCTCAAACCACGAGAAGCTCCAGCCCAAAAGGCAGCCAAAATCCAGCCCACATCTGGGAGAATCTCAAGAGCAGGGGGTGGAGCAAGCCAGGCCTCAAACCACGAGAAGCTCCAGCCCAAAAGGCAGCCAAAATGCAGCCCACATGCGGGAGAAGCGCAAGAGCAGGGGGTGGAGGAAGCCAGGCCTCAAACCACGAGAAGCTCCAGCCCAAAATGCAGCCAAAATGCAGCCCACATCCGGGAGAATCTCAAGAGCAGGGGGTGGAGCAAGCCAGGCCTCAAACCTCGAGAAGCTCCAGCCCAAAAGGCAGCCAAAATGCAGCCCACATCCGGGAGAATCTCAAGAGCAGGGGGTGGAGCAAGCCAGGCCTCAAACCACGAGAAGCTCCAGCCCAAAATGCAGACAAAATGCAGCCCACATCCGGGAGAATCTCAAGAGCAGGGGGTGGAGCAAGCCAGGCCACAAACCACGAGAAGCTCCAGCCCAAAAAGCAGCCAAAATGCAGCCCACATCCCGGAGAATCTCAAGAGCAGGGGGTGGAGCAAGCCAGGCCTCAAACCTCGAGAAGCTCCAGCCCAAAAGGCAGCCAAAATGCAGCCCACATCCGGGAGAATCTCAAGAGCAGGGGGTGGAGCAAGCCAGGCCTCAAACCTCGAGAAGCTCCAGCCCAAAAGGCAGCCAAAATGCAGCCCACATCCCGGAGAATATCAAGAGCAGGGGGTGGAGCAAGCCAGGCCTCAAACCATGAGAAGCTCCAGCCCAAAAGGCAGCCAAAATGCAGAACAAATCTGGGAGAATCTCAAGAGCAGGGGGTGGAGCAAGCCAGGCCTCAAACCACGAGAAGCTCCAGCCCAAAAGGCAGCCAAAATGCAGCCCACATCCGGGAGAATCTCAAGAGCAGGGGGTGGAGCAAGCCAGGCCTCAAACCACGAGAAGGTCCAGCCCAAAAGGCAGCCAAAATGCAGCCCACATCCGGGAGAATCTCAAGAGCAGGGGGTGGAGCAAGCCAGGCCTCAAACCACGAGAAGCTCCAGCCCAAAAGGCAGCCAAAATGCAGCCCACATCCGGGAGAATCACAAGAGCAGGGGGTGGAGGAAGCCAGGCCTCAAACCACGAGAAGCTCCAGCCCAAAAGGCAGCCAAAATGCAGCCCACATCCGGGAGAATCTCAAGAGCAGGGGTTAGAGCAAGGCAGGCCTCAAACCTCGAGAAGCTCCAGCCCAAAAGGCAGCCAAAATGCAGCCCACATCCGGGAGAATATCAAGAGCAGGGGGTGGAGCAAGCCAGGCCTCAAACCTCGAGAAGCTCCAGCCCAAATGGCAGCCAAAATGCAGCCCACATCCAGGAGAATCTCAAGAGCAGGGGGTGGAGCAAGCCAGGCCTCAAACCTCGAGAAGCTCCAGCCCTAAAGGCAGCCAAAATCCAGCCCACATCCGGGAGAATCTCAAGAGCAGAGGGTTTAGCAAGCCAGGCCTCAAACCACGAGAAGCTCCAGCCCAAAACGCAGCCAAAATGCAGCCCACATCCGGGAGAATCTCAAGAGCAGGGGGTGGAGCAAGCCAGGCCTCAAACCTCGAGAAGCTCCAGCCCAAGAATCAGACAAAATGCAGCCCAACTCCGGGAGAATCTCAATGGAAGAGTTCGGAGCAAGCCAGGCCTCAAACCTTAAGAAGCTACAGGCCAAAATGCAGCCAAAATCCTACCCACATGCGGGAGAATCTCAAGACCATTGCGTGGAGCAAGCCAGGCCTCAAACCACGAGAAGCTCCAGCCCAAAAGGCAGCCAAAATGCAGCCCACATCCGGGAGAATCTCAAGAGCAGGGGGTGGAGCAAGCCAGGCCTCAAACCACGAGAAGCTCCAGCCCAAAAGGCAGCCAAAATGCAGCCCACATACGGGAGAATATCAAGAGCAGGGGGTCGAGAAAGCCAGGCCTCAAACCACGAGAAGCTCCAGCCTAAAAGGCAGCCAAAATCCAGCCCACATCCGGGAGAATCTCAAGAGCAGGGGGTGGAGCAAGCCAGGCCTCAAACCAAGAGAAGCTCCAGCCCTAAAGGCAGCCAAAATGCAGCCCACATGCAGGAGAATCTCAAGAGCAGGGGGTGGAGCAAGCCAGGCCTCAAACCTCGAGAAGCTCCAGCCCAAAAGGCAGACAAATCCAGCCCACATGCGGGAGAATCTCAAGAGCAGGGGGTGGAGCAAACCAGGCCTCAAACCTCGAGAAGCTCCAGCCCAAAAGGCAGCCAAAATGCAGCCCACATCCGGGACAATCTCAAGAGCAGGGGGTGGAGCAAGCCAGGCCTCAAACCTTGAGAAGCTCCAGCCCAAGAATCAGCCAAAATGCAGCCCAACTCCGGGAGAATCTCAATGGCAGAGTTTGGAGCAAGCCAGGCCTCAAACCTTGAGAAGCTCCAGCCCAAAAGGCAGCCAAAATTCAGCCCACATCCGGGAGAATCTCAAGAGCAGGGGGTGGAGCAAGCCAGGCCTCAAACCACGAGAAGCTCCAGCCCTAAAGGCAGCCAAAATGCAGCCCACATAGGGGAGAATCTCAAGAGCAGGTGGTGGAGCAAGCCAGGCCTCAAAACTCGAGAAGCTCCAGCCCAAAAGGCAGCCAAAATGCAGCCCACATCCCGGAGAATATCAAGAGCAGGGGGTGGAGCAAGCCAGGCCTCAAACCATGAGAAGCTCCAGCCCAAAAGGCAGCCAAAATGCAGAACAAATCTGGGAGAATCTCAAGAGCAGGGGGTGGAGCAAGCCAGGCCTCAAACCACGAGAAGCTCCAGAACAAAAGGGAGCCAAAATGCAGCCCACATCCGGGACAATTTCAAGAGCAGGGTGTGGAGCAAGCCAGGCCTCAAACCACGAGAAGCTCCAGCCCTAAAGGCAGCCAAAATCCAGCCCACATCCGGGAGAATCTCAAGAGCAGGGGGTGGAGCAAGCCAGGCCTCAAACCACGAGAAGCTCCAGCCGAAAAGGCAGCCAAAATGCAGCCCACATCCGGGAGAATCTCAAGAGCAGGGGGTGGAGCAAGCCAGGCCTCAAACCACGAGAAGCTCCAGCCCAAAACGCAGCCAAAATGCAGCCAACATCCGGGAGAATCGCAAGAGCAGGGGGTGGAGCAAGCCAGGCCTCAAACCACGAGAAGCTCCAGCCCAAAAGGCAGCCAAAATGCAGCCCACATCCGGGAGAATCTCAAGAGCAGGGGGTGGAGCAAGCCAGGCCTCAAACCTCGAGAAGCTCCAGCCCAAAAACGCAGCCAAAATGCAGCCCACATCTAGGAGAATCTCAAGAGCAGGGGGTGGAGCAAGCCAGGCCTCAAACCACGAGAATCTCCAGCCCAAAAGGCAGACAAAATGCAGCCCACATCCGGGAGAATCTCAAGAGCAGGGGTTAGAGCAAGGCAGGCCTCAAACCTCGAGAAGCTCCAGCCCAAAAGGCAGCCAAAATGCAGCCCACATCCGGGAGAATATCAAGAGCAGGGGGTGGAGCAAGCCAGGCCTCAAACCTCGAGAAGCTCCAGCCCAAGAATCAGCCAAAATGCAGCCCAACTCCGGGAGAATCTCAATGGCAGTTTGGAGCAAACCAGGCCTCAAACCTTGAGAAGCTCCAGCCCAAAAGGCAGCCAAAATGCAGCCCACATCCGGGAGAATCTCAAGAGCAGGGGGTGGAGCAAGCCAGGCCTCAAACCACGAGAAGCTCCAGCCCTAAAGGCAGCCAAAATGCAGGCCACATAGGGGAGAATCTCAAGAGCAGGTGGTGGAGCAAGCCAGGCCTCAAACCACGAGAAGCTCCAGCCCTAAATGCAGCCAAAATGCAGCCCACATCCGGGAGAATCGCAAGAGCAGGGGGTGGAGGAAGCCAGGCCTCAAACCACGAGAAGCTCCAGCCCAAAAGGGAGCCAAAATCCAGCCCACATCCGGGAGAATCTCAAGAGCAGGGGGTGGAGCAAGCCAGGCCTCAAACCACGAGAAGCTCCAGCCCAAAAGGCAGGCACAATCCAGCCCACATCCGGGACAATCTCAAGAGCAGGGGGTGGAGCAAGCCAGGCCTCAAACCACGAGAAGCTCCAGCCCAAAAGGCAGCCAAAATGCAGCCCACATCCGGGAGAATATCAAGAGCAGGGGGTGGAGCAAGCCAGGCCTCAAACCTCGAGAAGCTCCAACCCAAGAATCAGCCAAAATGCAGCCCAACTCCGGGAGAATCTCAATGGCAGAGTTTGGAGCAAGCCAGGCCTCAAACCTTGAGAAGCTCCAGCCCAAAAGGCAGCCAAAATGCAGCCCACATCCGGGAGAATCTCAAGAGCAGGGGGTGGAGCAAGACAGGCCTCAAACCACGAGAAGCTCCAGCCCTAAAGGCAGCCAAAATGCAGCCCACATCCGGGAGAATCTCAAGAAGAGGGGGTGGAGCAAGCCAGGCCTCAAACCACGAGAAGCTCCAGCCCACAAGGCAGCCAAAATGCAGCCCACATCCCGGAGAATCTCAAGAGCAGGGGGTGGAGCAAGCCAGGCCTCAAACCTCGAGAAGCTCCAGCCCAAAAGGCAGCGAAAATGCAGCCCACATCCGGGAGAATCTCAAGAGCAGGGGCTGGAGCAAGCCAGGCCTCAAACCACGAGAAGCTCCAGCCCAAAAGGCAGCCAAAATGCAGCCCACATCCCGGAGAATCTCAAGAGCAGGGGGTGGAGCAAGCCAGGCCTCAAACATCGAGAAGCTCCAGCCCAAAATCAGGCAATATCCAGCCCACATCCGGGAGAATCTCAAGAGCAGGGGGTGGAGCAAGCCAGGCCTCAAACCAAGAGAAGCTCCAGCCCAAAATGTAGCCAAAATGCAGCCCACATGCGGGAGAATCTCAAGAGCAGGGGGTGGAGCAAGCCAGGCCGCAAACCTCGAGAAGCTCCAGCCCAAAAGGCAGCCAAAATGCAGCCCACATCCGGGAGAATCTCAAGAGCAGGGGGTGGAGCAAGCCAGGCCTCAAACCACGAGAAGTTCCAGCCCTAAAGGCAGCCAAAATCCAGCCCACATCCGGGAGAATCGCAAGAGCAGGGGGTGGAGGAAGCCAGGCCTCAAACCACGAGAAGCTCCAGCCCAAAAGGCAGCCAAAATCCAGCCCACATCCCGGAGAATCTCAAGAGCAGGGGGTGGAGCAAGCCAGGCGTCAAACCACGAGAAGCTCCAGCCCAAAATGCAGACAAAATCCAGCCCACATCCGGGAGAATCTCAAGAGCAGGGGGTGGAGCAAGCCAGGCCTCAAACCTCGAGAAGCTCCAGCCCAAGAATCAGCCAAAATGCAGCCCACATCCGGGAGAATCTCAAGAGCAGGGGGTGGAGCAAGCCAGGCCTCAAACCTCGAGAAGCTCCAGCCCAAAAACGCAGCCAAAATGCAGCCCACATCTAGGAGAATCTCAAGAGCAGGGGGTGGAGCAAGCCAGGCCTCAAACCACGAGAATCTCCAGCCCAAAAGGCAGACAAAATGCAGCCCACATCCGGGAGAATCTCAAGAGCAGGGGTTAGAGCAAGGCAGGCCTCAAACCTCGAGAAGCTCCAGCCCAAAAGGCAGCCAAAATGCAGCCCACATCCGGGAGAATATCAAGAGCAGGGGGTGGAGCAAGCCAGGCCTCAAACCTCGAGAAGCTCCAGCCCAAGAATCAGCCAAAATGCAGCCCAACTCCGGGAGAATCTCAATGGCAGTTTGGAGCAAACCAGGCCTCAAACCTTGAGAAGCTCCAGCCCAAAAGGCAGCCAAAATGCAGCCCACATCCGGGAGAATCTCAAGAGCAGGGGGTGGAGCAAGCCAGGCCTCAAACCACGAGAAGCTCCAGCCCTAAAGGCAGCCAAAATGCAGGCCACATAGGGGAGAATCTCAAGAGCAGGTGGTGGAGCAAGCCAGGCCTCAAACCACGAGAAGCTCCAGCCCTAAATGCAGCCAAAATGCAGCCCACATCCGGGAGAATCGCAAGAGCAGGGGGTGGAGGAAGCCAGGCCTCAAACCACGAGAAGCTCCAGCCCAAAAGGGAGCCAAAATCCAGCCCACATCCGGGAGAATCTCAAGAGCAGGGGGTGGAGCAAGCCAGGCCTCAAACCACGAGAAGCTCCAGCCCAAAAGGCAGGCACAATCCAGCCCACATCCGGGACAATCTCAAGAGCAGGGGGTGGAGCAAGCCAGGCCTCAAACCACGAGAAGCTCCAGCCCAAAAGGCAGCCAAAATGCAGCCCACATCCGGGAGAATATCAAGAGCAGGGGGTGGAGCAAGCCAGGCCTCAAACCTCGAGAAGCTCCAACCCAAGAATCAGCCAAAATGCAGCCCAACTCCGGGAGAATCTCAATGGCAGAGTTTGGAGCAAGCCAGGCCTCAAACCTTGAGAAGCTCCAGCCCAAAAGGCAGCCAAAATGCAGCCCACATCCGGGAGAATCTCAAGAGCAGGGGGTGGAGCAAGACAGGCCTCAAACCACGAGAAGCTCCAGCCCTAAAGGCAGCCAAAATGCAGCCCACATCCGGGAGAATCTCAAGAAGAGGGGGTGGAGCAAGCCAGGCCTCAAACCACGAGAAGCTCCAGCCCACAAGGCAGCCAAAATGCAGCCCACATCCCGGAGAATCTCAAGAGCAGGGGGTGGAGCAAGCCAGGCCTCAAACCTCGAGAAGCTCCAGCCCAAAAGGCAGCGAAAATGCAGCCCACATCCGGGAGAATCTCAAGAGCAGGGGCTGGAGCAAGCCAGGCCTCAAACCACGAGAAGCTCCAGCCCAAAAGGCAGCCAAAATGCAGCCCACATCCCGGAGAATCTCAAGAGCAGGGGGTGGAGCAAGCCAGGCCTCAAACATCGAGAAGCTCCAGCCCAAAATCAGGCAATATCCAGCCCACATCCGGGAGAATCTCAAGAGCAGGGGGTGGAGCAAGCCAGGCCTCAAACCAAGAGAAGCTCCAGCCCAAAATGTAGCCAAAATGCAGCCCACATGCGGGAGAATCTCAAGAGCAGGGGGTGGAGCAAGCCAGGCCGCAAACCTCGAGAAGCTCCAGCCCAAAAGGCAGCCAAAATGCAGCCCACATCCGGGAGAATCTCAAGAGCAGGGGGTGGAGCAAGCCAGGCCTCAAACCACGAGAAGTTCCAGCCCTAAAGGCAGCCAAAATCCAGCCCACATCCGGGAGAATCGCAAGAGCAGGGGGTGGAGGAAGCCAGGCCTCAAACCACGAGAAGCTCCAGCCCAAAAGGCAGCCAAAATCCAGCCCACATCCTGGAGAATCTCAAGAGCAGGGGGTGGAGCAAGCCAGGCGTCAAACCACGAGAAGCTCCAGCCCAAAATGCAGACAAAATCCAGCCCACATCCGGGAGAATCTCAAGAGCAGGGGGTGGAGCAAGCCAGGCCTCAAACCTCGAGAAGCTCCAGCCCAAGAATCAGCCAAAATGCAGCCCAACTCCGGGAGAATCTCAATGGCAGAGTTTGGAGCAAGCCAGGCCTCAAACCTTGAGAAGCTCCAGCCCAAAAGGCAGCCAAAATGCAGCCCACATCCGGGAGAATCTCTAGAGCAGGGGGTGGAGCAAGGCAGGCCTCAAACCTCGAGAAGCTCCAGCCCAAAATGCAGCCAAAATGCAGCCCACATCCGGGAGAATCTCAAGAGCAGGGGTTGGAGCAAGCCAGGCCTCAAACCTCGAGAAGCTCCAGCCCAAAAGGCAGCGAAAATGCAGCCCACATCCGGGAGAATCTCAAGAGCAGGGGGTGGAGCAAGCCAGGCCTCAAACCTCGAGAAGTTCCAGCCGAAAATGCAGCCAAAATGCAGGCCACATCCGGGAGAATCTCAAGAGCAGGGGGTGGAGCAAGCCAGGCCTCAAACCACGAGAAGCTCCATCCCAAAAGGCAGCCAAAATGCAGCCCACATCCCGGAGAATCTCAAGAGCAGGGGGTGGAGCAAGCCAGGCCTCAAACCTCGAGAAGCTCCAGCCCAAAAGGCAGCCAAAATGCAGCCCACATCCCGGAGAATCTCAAGAGCAGGTGTTGGAGCAAGCCAGGCCTCAATCCTCGAGAAGCTCCAGCCCAAAAGGCAGCCAAAATGCAGCCCACCTCGGGGAGAACATCAAGAGCAGGGGGTCGAGCAAGCCAGGCCTCAAACCACGAGAAGCTCCAGCAAAAAAGGCAGCCAAAATGCCGCCCACATCCCGGAGAATCTCACGAGCAGGGGGTGGAGCAAGCCAGGCCTCAAACCATGAGAAGCTCCAGCCCAAAAGGCAGCCAAAATCCTACCCACATCCGGGAGAATCTCAAGAGCAGGTGGTGGAGCAAGCCAGGCCTCAAACCTCGAGAAGCTCCAGCCCAATAGGCAGCGAAAATGCAGCCCACATGCGGGAGAATCTCAAGAGCAGGGGGTGGAGCAAGCCAGGCCTCAAACCACGAGAAGCTCCAGCCCAAAATGCAGCCAAAAAACAGCCCACATCCCGGAGAATCTCAAGAGCAGGGGGTGGAGCAAGCCAGGCCTCAAACCACGAGAAGCTCCAGCAAAAAAGGCAGCCAAAATGCAGCCCACATCCCGGAGAATCTCAAGAGCAGGGGTTGGAGCAAGCCAGGCCTCAAACATCGAGAAGCTCCAGCCCAAAAGCAGGCAATATCCAGCCCACATCCGGGAGAATCTCAAGAGCAGGGGGTGGAGCAAGCCAGGCCTCAAACCACGAGAAGCTCCAGCCCAAAAGGCAGACAAAATCCAGCCCACATCCGGGAGAATCTCAAGAGCAGGGGGTGGAGCAAGCCAGGCCTCAATCCTCGAGAAGCTCCAGCCCAAAAGGCAGCCAAAATGCAGCCCACCTCGGGGAGAACATCAAGAGCAGGGGGTCGAGCAAGCCAGGCCTCAAACCACGAGAAGCTCCAGCAAAAAAGGCAGCCAAAATGCAGCCCACATCCGGGAGAATCTCAAGAGCAGGTGGTGGAGCAAGCCAGGCCTCAAACCACGAGAAGCTCCAGCCCTAAAGGCAGCCAAAATGCAGCCCACATCCAGGAGAATCTCAAGAGCAGGGGGTGGAGCAAGCCAGGCCTCAAACCTCGAGAAGCTCCAGCCCAAAAGGCAGACAAATCCAGCCCACATGCGGGAGAATCTCAAGAGCAGGGGGTGGAGCAAGGCAGGCCTCAAACCTCGAGAAGCTCCAGCCCAAAAGGCAGCCAAAATGCAGCCCACATCCAGGAGAATCTCAAGAGCAGGGGGTGGAGAAAGCCAGGCCTCAAACCACGAGAAGCTCCAGCCCAAAAGGCAGCCAAAATGCAGCCCACATCCGGGAAAATATCAAGAGCAGGGGGTGGAGCAAGCCAGGCCTCAAACCTCGAGAAGCTCCAGCCCAAGAGTCAGCCAAAATGCAGCCCAAATCCGGGAGAATCTCAATGGCAGAGTTTGGAGCAAGCCAGGCCTCAAACCTTGAGAAGCTCCAGCCCAAAAGGCAGCCAAAATTCAGCCCACATCCGGGAGAATCTCAAGAGCAGGGGGTGGAGCAAGCCAGGCCTCAAACCACGAGAAGCTCCAGCCCTAAAGGCAGCCAAAATGCAGCCCACATCCGGGAGAATCTCAAGAGCAGGGGGTGGAGCAAGCCAGGCCTCAAAGCTCGAGAAGCTCCATCCCAAAAGGGAGCCAAAATGCAGCCCAGATCCGGGACAATTTCAAGAGCAGGGTGTGGAGCAAGCCAGGCCTCAAACCTCGAGAAGCTCCAGCCCACAAGGCAGCCAAAATGCAGCCCACATCCGGGAGAATCTCAAGAGCAGGGGGTGGAGCAAGCCAGGCCTCAAACCACGAGAAGATCCAGCCCAAAAGGCAGCCAAAATGCAGCCCACATCCGGGAGAATCTCAAGAGCAGGGGGTGGAGCAAGCCAGGCCTCAAACCACGAGAAGCTCCAGCCCAAAAGGCAGCCAAAATCCAGCCCACATCCGGGAGAATCTTAAGAGCAGGGGGTGGAGCAAGCCAGGCCTCAAACCACGAGAAGCTCCAGCCCTAAAGGCAGCCAAAATGCAGCCCACATGCGGGAGAATCGCAAGAGCAGGGGGTGGAGGAAGCCAGGCCTCAAACCACGAGAAGCTCCAGCCCAAAATGCAGCCAAAATGCAGCCCACATCCGGGAGAATCTCAAGAGCAGGGGGTGGAGCAAGCCAGGCCTCAAACCTCGAGAAGCTCCAGCCCAAAAGGCAGCCAAAATGCAGCCCACATCCGGGAGAATCTCAAGAGCAGGGGGTGGAGCAAGCCAGGCCTCAAACCACGAGAAGCTCCAGCCCAAAACGCAGACAAAATACAGCCCACATCCGGGAGAATCTCAAGAGCAGGGGGTGGAGCAAGCCAGGCCACAAACCACGAGAAGCTCCAGCCCAAAAGGCAGCCAAAATGCAGCCCACCTCCGGGACAATTTCAAGAGCGGGGGGTGGAGCAAGCCAGGCCTCAAAACACGAGAAGCTCCAGCCCAAAAGGCAGCCAAAATGCAGGCCACATCCGGGACAATCTCAAGAGCAGGGGGTGGAGCAAGCCAGGCCTCAAACCTCGAGAAGCTCCAGCCCAAAAGGCAGCCAAATTGCAGCCCACCTCGGGGAGAATTTCAAGAGCAGGGGGTGGAGCAAGCCAGGCCTCAAACCATGAGAAGCTCCAGCCCAAAAGGCAGCCAAAATGCAGCCCACATCCGGGAGAATCTCAAGAGCAGGGGGTAGGGCAAGGCAGGCCTCAAACCTCGAGAAGCTCCAGCCCAAAAGGCAGCCAAAATGCAGCCCACATCCGGGAGAATCTCAAGAGCAGGGGGTGGAGCAAGCCAGGCCTCAAACCTCGAGAAGCTCCAGCCCAAAAGGCAGCCAAAATGCAGCCCACATCCAGGAGAATCTCAAGAGCAGGGGGTGGAGCAAGCCAGGCCTCAAACCTCGAGAAGCTCCAGCCCAAAAGGCAGCCAAAATGCAGCCCACATCCGGGAGAATCTCAAGAGCAGAGGGTGGAGCAAGCCAGGCCTCAAACCACGAGAAGCTCCAGCCCAAAAGGCAGCCAAAATGCAGCCCACATCCGGGAGAATCTCAAGAGCAGGGGGTGGAGCAAGCCAGGCCTCAAACCACGAGAAGCTCCAGAACAAAAGGGAGCCAAAATGCAGCCCAGATCCGGGACAATTTCAAGAGCAGGGTGTGGAGCAAGCCAGGCCTCAAACCACGAGAAGCTCCAGCCCTAAAGGCAGCCAAAATCCAGCCCACATCCGGGAGAATCTCAAGAGCAGGGGGTGGAGCAAGCCAGGCCTCAAAGCACGAGAAGCTCCAGCCCAAAAAGCAGCCAAAATGCAGCCCACATCTGGGAGAATCTCAAGAGCAGGTGGTGGAGCAAGCCAGGCCTCAAAGCACGAGAAGCTCCAGCCCAAAAGGCAGCCAAAATGCAGCCCACATGCGGGAGAATCTCAAGAGCAGGGGGTGGAGCAAGCCAGGCCTCAAACCACGAGAAGCTCCAGCCCAAAAGCCAGCCAAAATGCAGCCCACATCCGGGAGAATCTCAAGAGCAGGGGGTGGAGCAAGCCAGGCCTCAAACCTCGAGAAGCTCCAGCCCAAAACGCAGCCAAAATGCAGCCCACATCTAGGAGAATCTCAAGAGCAGGGGTTGGAGCAAGCCAGGCCTCAAACCTCGAGAAGCTCCAGCCCAAAAGGCAGCCAAAATGCAGCCCACATCCGGGAGAATCTCAAGAGCAGGGGTTGGAGCAAGCCAGGCCACAAACCACGAGAAGCTCCAGCCCAAAAGGCAGCCAAAATGCAGCCCACCTCCGGGACAATTTCAAGAGCGGGGGGTGGAGCAAGCCAGGCCTCAAACCTCGAGAAGCTCCAGCCCAAAAGGCAGCCAAAATGCAGGCCACATCCGGGAGAATCTCAAGAGCAGGGGGTGGAGCAAGCCAGGCCTCAAACCTCGAGAAGCTCCAGCCCAAAAGGCAGCCAAAATGCAGCCCACATCCAGGAGAACCTCAAGAGCAGGGGGTGGAGCAAGCCAGGCCTCAAACCTCGAGAAGCTCCAGCCCAAAACGCAGCCAAAATGCAGCCCACATCCGGGAGAATCGCAAGAGCAGGGGGTGGAGGAAGCCAGGCCTCAAACCACGAGAAGCTCCAGCCCAAAAGGCAGCCAAAATGCAGCCCACCTCCGGGACAATTTCAAGAGCGGGGGGTGGAGCAAGCCAGGCCTCAAACCTCGAGAAGCTCCAGCCCAAAAGGCAGCCAAAATGCAGCCCACATCCGGGAGAATCTCAAGAGCAGGGGGTGGAGCAAGCCAGGCCTCAAACCTCGAGAAGCTCCAGCCCAAAAGGCAGCCAAAATGCAGCCCACATCCAGGAGAACCTCAAGAGCAGGGGGTGGAGCAAGCCAGGCCTCAAACCTCGAGAAGCTCCAGCCCAAAAGGCAGCCAAAATGCAGCCCACCTCCGGGAGAATTTCAAGAGCAGGGGGTGGAGCAAGCCAGGCCTCAAACCTCGAGAAGCTCCAGCCCAAAAGGCAGCCAAAATGCAGCCCACATCCGGGAGAATCTCAAGAGCAGGGGGTGGAGCAAGCCAGGCCTCAAACCACGAGAAGCTCCAGCCCAAAACGCAGCCAAAATGCAGCCCACATCCGGGAGAATCGCAAGAGCAGGGGGTGGAGGAAGCCAGGCCTCAAACCACGAGAAGCTCCAGCCCAAAAGGCAGCCAAAATGCAGCCCACATCCGGGAGAATCTCAAGAGCAGGGGGTGGAGCAAGCCAGGCCTCAAACCTCGACAAGCTCCAGCCCAAAAACGCAGCCAAAATGCAGCCCACATCTAGGAGAATCTCAAGAGCAGGGGGTGGAGCAAGCCAGGCCTCAAACCTCGAGAATCTCCAGCCCAAAAGGCAGACAAAATGCAGCCCACATCCGGGAGAATCTCAAGAGCAGGGGTTAGAGCAAGGCAGGCCTCAAACCTCGAGAAGCTCCAGCCCAAAAGGCAGCCAAAATGCAGCCCACCTCCGGGAGAATCTCAAGAGCAGGGGGTGGAGCAAGCCAGTCCTCAAACCTCGAGAAGCTCCAGCCCAAAAGGCAGCCAAAATGCAGCCCACATCCAGGAGAATCTCAAGAGCAGGGGGTAGACCAAGCCAGGCCTCAAACCTCGAGAAGCTCCAGCCCTAAATGCAGCCAAAATGCAGCCCACATCCGGGAGAATCTCAAGAGCAGAGGGTGGAGCAAGCCAGGCCTCAAACCGCGAGAAGCTCCAGCCCAAAATGCAGCCAAAATGCAGGCCACATCCGGGAGAATCTCAAGAGCAGGGGGTGGAGCAAGCCAGGCCTCAAACCACGAGAAGCTCCAGCCCAAAACGCAGCCAAAATGCAGCCCACATCCGGGAGAATCTCAAGAGCAGGGGGTGGAGCAAGCCAGGCCTCAAACCTCGAGAAGCTCCAGCCCAAGAATCAGCCAAAATGCAGCCCAACTCCGGGAGAATCTCAATGGAAGAGTTCGGAGCAAGGCAGGCCTCAAACCTTAATAAGCTACAATCCAAAAGGCAGCCAAAATGCAGCCCACACCCGGGAGAATCTCAAGAGCAGGGGGTGGAGCAAGCCAGGCCTCAAACCACGAGAAGCTCCAGCCCAAAACGTAGCCAAAATGCAGCCCACATTTGGGAGAATCTCAAGAGCAGGGGTTGGAGCAAGCCAGGCCTCAAACCATGAGAAGCTCCAGCCCAAAAGGCAGCCAAAATGCAGCCCACATCCGGGAGAATCTCAAGACCAGGGGGTGGAGCAAGCCAGGCCTCAAACCTCGAGAAGCTCCAGACCAAAAGGCAGCCAAAATGCAGCCCACATCCGGGAGAATCTCAAGAGCAGGGGGTGGAGCAAGCCAGGCCTCAAACCACGAGAAGCTCCAGCCCAAAAGGCAGACAAAATCCAGCCCACATGCGGGAGAATCTCAAGAGCAGGGGGTGGAGCAAGGCAGGCCTCAAACCTCGAGAAGCTCCACCCCAAAAGGCAGCCAAAATGCAGCCCACATCCAGGAGAATCTCAAGAGCAGGGGGTGGAGCAAGCCAGGCCTCAAACCTCGAGAAGCTCCAGCCCAAAAGGCAGCCAAAATGCAGCCCACATCCAGGAGAATATCAAGAGCAGGGGGTGGAGCAAGCCAGGCCTCAAACCACGAGAAGGTCCAGCCCAAAAGGCAGCCAAAATCCAGCCCACATCCGGGAGAATCTCAAGAGCAGGGGGTGGAGCAAGCCAGGCCTCAAACCACGAGAAGCTCCAGCCCAAAACGCAGCCAAAATGCAGCCCACATCCGGGAGAATCTCAAGAGCAGGGGGTGGAGCAAGTCAGTCCTCAAGTTCGAGAAGCTCCAGCCGAAAAGGCAGCCAAAATGCAGCCCACATCCGGGAGAATCTCAAGAGCAGGGGGTGGAGCAAGCCAGGCCTCAAACCTCGAGAAGCTCCAGCCCAAAAGGCAGCGAAAGTGCAGCCCACATCCGGGAGAATCTCAAGAGCAGGGGGTGGAGCAAGCCAGGCCTCAAACCACGAGAAGCTCCAGCCCAAAAGGCAGCCAAAATGCAGCCCACATCCGGGAGAATCTCAAGAGCAGGGGGTGGAGCAAGCCAGGCCTCAAACCATGAGAAGCTCCAGCCCAAAAGGCAGCCAAAATGCAGCCCACATCCGGGAGAATCTCAAGAGTAGAGGGTGGAGCAAGCCAGGCCTCAAACCACGAGAAGCTCCAGAACAAAACGGAGCCAAAATGCAGCCCACATCCGGGAGAATATCAAGAGCAGGGGGTGGAGCAAGCCAGGCCTCAAACCACGAGAAGTTCCAGCCCAAAATGCAGACAAAATCCAGCCCATATCCGGGAGAATATCAAGAGCAGGGGGTGGAGCAAGCCAGGCCTCAAACCACGAGAAGCTCCAGCCCAAGAATCAGCCAAAATGCAGCCCACATCCGGGAGAATCTCAAGAGCAGGGGGTGGAGCAAGCCAGGCCTCCAACCAGGAGAAGCTCCAGCCCAAAAGGCAGCCAAAATGCAGCCCACATCCGGGAGAATTTCAAGAGCAGGGGGTGGAGCAAGCCAGGCCTCAAACCACGAGAAGCTCCAGCCCAAAAGGCAGCCAAAATCCAGCCCACATCCGGGAGAATCTCAAGAGCAGGGGTTGGAGCAAGCCAGGCCTCAAACCACGAGAAGCTCCAGCCCAAAACGCAGCCAAAATGCAGCCCACATCCGGGAAAATCTCAAGAGCAGGGGGTGGAGCAAGCCAGTCCTCAAGTTCGAGAAGCTCCAGCCGAAAAGGCAGCCAAAATGCAGCCCACATCCGGGAGAATCTCAAGAGCAGGGGGTGGAGCAAGCCAGGCCTCAAACCTCGAGAACTCCAGCCCAAAAGGCAGCGAAAATGCAGCCCACATCCGCGAGAATCTCAAGAGCAGGGGGTGGAGCAAGCCAGGCCTCAAACTACGAGAAGCTCCAGCCCAAAAGGCAGCCAAAATGCAGCCCACAACCGGGAGAATCTCAAGAGCAGGGGGTGGTGCAAGCCAGGCCTTAAACCCCGAGAAGCTCCAGCCCAAAAGGCAGCCAAAATGCAGCCCACATCCGGGAGAATCTCAAGAGTAGAGGGTGGAGCAAGCCAGGCCTCAAACCACGAGAAGCTCCAGAACAAAAGGGAGCCAAAGTGCAGCCCACATCCGGGAGAATATCAAGAGCAGGGGGTGGAGAAAGCCAGGCGTCAAACCACGAGTAGCTCCAGCCCAAAATGCAGATAAAATGCAGCCCACATCCGGGAGAATATCAAGAGCAGGGGGTGGAGCAAGCCAGGCCTTAAACCCCGAGAAGCTCCAGCCCAAAAGGCAGCCAAAATGCAGCCCACATCCGGGAGAATCTCAAGAGTAGAGGGTGGAGCAAGCCAGGCCTCAAACCACGAGAAGCTCCAGCCCAAAAGGCAGCCAAAATGCAGACCACATCCGGGAGAATCTCAAGAGCAGGGGGTGGAGCAAGCCAGGCCTCAAACCTCTAGAAGCTCCAGCCCAAGAATCAGCCAAAATGCAGCCCAACTCGGGGAGAATCTCAATGGCAGAGTTTGGAGCAAGCCAGGCCTCAAACCTTAAGAAGCTACAGCCCAAAAGGCAGCCAAAATGCAGCCCACATCCGGGAGAATCTCAAGAGCAGGGGGTGGAGCAAGCCAGGCCTCAAACCACGAGAAGCTCCAGCCCAAAAGGCAGCCAAAATGCAGCCCACATCCGGGAGAATCTCAAGAGCAGAGGGTGGAGCAAGCCAGGCCTCAAACCACGAGAAGCTCCAGCCCAAAAGGCAGCCAAAATCCAGCCCACATCCGGGAGAATCTCAAGAGCAGGGGGTGGAGCAAGGCAGGCCACAAACCTCGAGAAGCTCCAGCCCAAAAGGCAGCCAAAATGCAGCCCACATCCGGGAGAATCTCAAGAGCAGGGGGTGGAGCAAGCCAGGCCTCAAACCTCGAGAAGCTCCAGCCCAAAAGGCAGCCAAAATGCAGCCCACATCCGGGAGAATCTCAAGAGCAGGGGGTGGAGCAAGCCAGGCCTCAAACCACGAGAAGCTCCAGCCCTAAAGGCAGACAAAATGCAGGCCACATCCGGGAGAATCTCAAGAGCAGGGGGTGGAGCAAGCCAGGCCTCAAACCAGGAGAAGCTCCAGCCCAAAAGGCAGCCAAAATCCAGCCCACATCCAGGAGAATCTCAAGAGCAGGGGGTGGAGCAAGCCAGGCCTCAAACCACGAGAAGCTCCAGCCCAAAAGGCAGACAAAATGCAGCCCACATCCGGAAGAATCTCAAGAGTAGAGGGTGGAGCAAGGCAGGCCTCAAACCACGAGAAGCTCCAGCCCAAAAGGCAGCCAAAATGCAGCCCACATCCGGGAGAATATCAAGAGCAGGGGGTGGAGCAAGCCAGGCCTCAAACCACGAGAAGTTCCAGCCCAAAATGCAGACAAAATCCAGCTCATATCCGGGAGAATATCAAGAGCAGGGGGTGGAGCAAGCCTGGGGTCAAACCACGAGAAGCTCCAGCCCAAGAATCAGCCAAAATCCAGCCCACATCCGGGAGAATATCAAGAGCAGGGGGTGGAGCAAGCCAGGCCTCAAACCACGAGAAGCTCCAGCCCAAAAGGCAGCGAAAATGCAGCCCACATCCGCGAGAATCTCAAGAGCAGGGGGTGGAGCAAGCCAGGCCTCAAACTACGAGAAGCTCCAGCCCAAAAGGCAGCCAAAATGCAGCCCACAACCGGGAGAATCTCAAGAGCAGGGGGTGGTGCAAGCCAGGCCTTAAACCCCGAGAAGCTCCAGCCCAAAAGGCAGCCAAAATGCAGCCCACATCCGGGAGAATCTCAAGAGTAGAGGGTGGAGCAAGCCAGGCCTCAAACCACGAGAAGCTCCAGAACAAAAGGGAGCCAAAGTGCAGCACACATCCGGGAGAATATCAAGAGCAGGGGGTGGAGAAAGCCAGGCGTCAAACCACGAGTAGCTCCAGCCCAAAATGCAGATAAAATGCAGCCCACATCCGGGAGAATATCAAGAGCAGGGGGTGGAGCAAGCCAGGCCTTAAACCCCGAGAAGCTCCAGCCCAAAAGGCAGCCAAAATGCAGCCCACATCCGGGAGAATCTCAAGAGTAGAGGGTGGAGCAAGCCAGGCCTCAAACCACGAGAAGCTCCAGCCCAAAAGGCAGCCAAAATGCAGACCACATCCGGGAGAATCTCAAGAGCAGGGGGTGGAGCAAGCCAGGCCTCAAACCTCTAGAAGCTCCAGCCCAAGAATCAGCCAAAATGCAGCCCAACTCGGGGAGAATCTCAATGGCAGAGTTTGGAGCAAGCCAGGCCTCAAACCTTAAGAAGCTACAGCCCAAAAGGCAGCCAAAATGCAGCCCACATCCGGGAGAATCTCAAGAGCAGGGGGTGGAGCAAGCCAGGCCTCAAACCACGAGAAGCTCCAGCCCAAAAGGCAGCCAAAATGCAGCCCACATCCGGGAGAATCTCAAGAGCAGAGGGTGGAGCAAGCCAGGCCTCAAACCACGAGAAGCTCCAGCCCAAAAGGCAGCCAAAATCCAGCCCACATCCGGGAGAATCTCAAGAGCAGGGGGTGGAGCAAGGCAGGCCACAAACCTCGAGAAGCTCCAGCCCAAAAGGCAGCCAAAATGCAGCCCACATCCGGGAGAATCTCAAGAGCAGGGGGTGGAGCAAGCCAGGCCTCAAACCTCGAGAAGCTCCAGCCCAAAAGGCAGCCAAAATGCAGCCCACATCCGGGAGAATCTCAAGAGCAGGGGGTGGAGCAAGCCAGGCCTCAAACCACGAGAAGCTCCAGCCCTAAAGGCAGACAAAATGCAGCCCACATCCGGAAGAATCTCAAGAGTAGAGGGTGGAGCAAGGCAGGCCTCAAACCACGAGAAGCTCCAGCCCAAAAGGCAGCCAAAATGCAGCCCACATCCGGGAGAATATCAAGAGCAGGGGGTGGAGCAAGCCAGGCCTCAAACCACGAGAAGTTCCAGCCCAAAATGCAGACAAAATCCAGCTCATATCCGGGAGAATATCAAGAGCAGGGGGTGGAGCAAGCCTGGGGTCAAACCACGAGAAGCTCCAGCCCAAGAATCAGCCAAAATCCAGCCCACATCCGGGAGAATATCAAGAGCAGGGGGTGGAGCAAGCCAGGCCTCAAACCACGAGAAGCTCCAGCCCAAAAGGCAGCGAAAATGCAGCCCACATCCGCGAGAATCTCAAGAGCAGGGGGTGGAGCAAGCCAGGCCTCAAACTACGAGAAGCTCCAGCCCAAAAGGCAGCCAAAATGCAGCCCACATCCGGGAGAATCTCAAGAGCAGGGGGTGGAGCAAGCCAGGCCTCAAACCTCGAGAAGCTCCAGCCCAAAAGGCAGC
Source organism: Rhynochetos jubatus (assembly GCA_027574665.1). Classification (NCBI taxonomy): domain Eukaryota; kingdom Metazoa; phylum Chordata; class Aves; order Eurypygiformes; family Rhynochetidae; genus Rhynochetos; species Rhynochetos jubatus. Next base: position 1,244,966 of record JAQBHY010000071.1, read on the forward strand.
CAAAATGCAGCCCACATCCGGGAGAATCTCAAGAGCAGGGGGTGGAGCAAGCCAGGCCTCAAACCACGAGAAGCTCCAGCCCTAAAGGCAGACAAAATGCAGGCCACATCCGGGAGAATCTCAAGAGCAGGGGGTGGAGCAAGCCAGGCCTCAAACCAGGAGAAGCTCCAGCCCAAAAGGCAGCCAAAATCCAGCCCACATCCAGGAGAATCTCAAGAGCAGGGGGTGGAGCAAGCCAGGCCTCAAACCACGAGAAGCTCCAGCCCAAAAGGCAGACAAAATGCAGCCCACATCCGGAAGAATCTCAAGAGTAGAGGGTGGAGCAAGGCAGGCCTCAAACCACGAGAAGCTCCAGCCCAAAAGGCAGCCAAAATGCAGCCCACATCCGGGAGAATATCAAGAGCAGGGGGTGGAGCAAGCCAGGCCTCAAACCACGAGAAGTTCCAGCCCAAAATGCAGACAAAATCCAGCTCATATCCGGGAGAATATCAAGAGCAGGGGGTGGAGCAAGCCTGGGGTCAAACCACGAGAAGCTCCAGCCCAAGAATCAGCCAAAATGCAGCCCACATCCGGGAGAATATCAAGAGCAGGGGGTGGAGCAAGCCAGGCCTCAAACCACGAGAAGCTCCAGCCCAAAAGGCAGCCAAAATGCAGCCCACATCCGGGAGAATCTCAAGAGCAGGGGTTGGAGCAAGCCAGGCCTCAAACCACGAGAAGCTCCAGCCCAAAATGCAGCCAAAATGCAGCCCACATCCGGGAGAATCTCAATGGCAGAGTTTGGAGCAAGCCAGGCCTCAATCCTCGAGAAGCTCCAGCCCAAAAGGCAGCCAAAATGCAGCCCACATGCGGGAGAATCTCAAGAGCAGGGGGTGGAGCAAGGCAGGCCTCAAACCTCGAGAAGCTCCAGCCCAAAATGCAGCCAAAATGCAGCCCACATCCGGGAGAATCTCAAGAGCAGGGGGTGGAGCAAGCCAGGCCACAAACCACGAGAAGGTCCAGCCTTAAAGGCAGCCAAAAAGCAGCCCACATCCCGGAGAATCTCAACAGCAGGGGGTGGAGCAAGCCAGGCCTCAAACCACGAGAAGCTCCAGCAAAAAAGGCAGCCAAAATGCAGCCCACATCCCGGAGAATCTCAAGAGCAGGGGGTGGAGCAAGCCAGGCCTCAAACCACGACAAGCTCCAGCCCAACAGGCAGCCAAAATGCAGCCCACATCCGGGAGAATCTCAAGAGCAGGGGGTGGAGCAAGCCAGGCCTCAAACCACGAGAAGCTCCAGCCGAAAAGGCAGCCAAAATCCTACCCACATCCGGGAGAATCTCAAGAGCAGGTGGTGGAGCAAGCCAGGCCTCAAACCAAGAGAAGCTCCAGCAAAAAAGGCAGCCAAAATGCAGATCACATCCCGGAGAATCTCAAGAGCAGGGGATGGAGCAAGCCAGGCCTCAAACCATGAGAAGCTCCAGCCCAAAAGGCAGCCAAAATCCTACCCACATGCGGGAGAATCTCAAGAGCATTGGGTGGAGCAAGCCAGGCCTCAAACCACAAGAAGCTCCAGCCCAAAAGGCAGCCAAAATGCAGCCCACATCCGGGAGAATCTCAAGAGCAGGGGGTCGAGAAAGCCAGGCCTCAAACCACGAGAAGCTCCAGCCCTAAAGGCAGCCAAAATGCAGCCCACATGCAGGAGAATCTCAAGAGCAGGGGGTGGAGCAAGCCAGGCCTCAAACCTCGAGAAGCTCCAGCCCAAAAGGCAGACAAATCCAGCCCACATGCAGGAGAATCTCAAGAGCAGGGGGTGGAGCAAACCAGGCCTCAAACCTCGAGAAGCTCCAGCCCAAAAGGCAGACAAATCCAGCCCACATGCGGGAGAATCTCAAGAGCAGGGGGTGGAGCAAACCAGGCCTCAAACCTCGAGAAGCTCCAGCCCAAAAGGCAGCCAAAATGCAGCCCACATAGGGGAGAATCTCAAGAGCAGGTGGTGGAGCAAGCCAGGCCTCAAACCACGAGAAGCTCCAGCCCTAAAGGCAGCCAAAATGCAGCCCACATCCGGGAGAATCGCAAGAGCAGGGGGTGGAGGAAGCCAGGCCTCAAACCACGAGAAGCTCCAGCCCAAAAGGGAGCCAAAATCCAGCCCACATCCGGGAGAATCTCAAGAGCAGGGGGTGGAGCAAGCCAGGCCTCAAACCACGAGAAGCTCCAGCCCAAAAGGCAGGCACAATCCAGCCCACATCCGGGAGAATCTCAAGAGCAGGGGGTGGAGCAAGCCAGGCGTCAAACCTCGAGAAGCTCCAGCTCAAGAATCAGCCAAAATGCAGCCCAACTCCGGGAGAATCTCAATGGCAGAATTTGGAGCAAGCCAGGCCTCAAACCTTGAGAAGCTCCAGCCCAAAAGGCAGCCAAAATGCAGCCCACATCCCGGAGAATCTCAAGAGCAGGGGGTGGAGCAAGCCAGGCCTCAAACCACGAGAAGCTCCAGCCCAAAATGCAGCCAAAATGCAGCCCACATGCGGGAGAATCTCTAGAGCAGGGGGTGGAGCAAGCCAGGCCTCAAACCACGAGAAGCTCCAGCAAAAAGTCAGCGAAAATGCAGCCCACATCCGGGAGAATCTCAAGAGCAGGGGGTGGAGCAAGCCAGGCCTCAAACCACGAGAAGCTCCAGCCCTAAAGGCAGCCAAAATGCAGCCCACATCCGGGAGAATCGCAAGAGCAGGGGGTGGAGGAAGCCAGGCCTCAAACCACGAGAAGCTCCAGCCCAAAAGGGAGCCAAAATCCAGCCCACATCCGGGAGAATCTCAAGAGCAGGGGGTGGAGCAAGCCAGGCCTCAAACCACGAGAAGCTCCAGCCCAAAAGGCAGGCACAATCCAGCCCACATCCGGGAGAATCTCTAGAGCAGGGGGTGGAGCAAGCCAGGCCTCAAACCACGAGAAGCTCCAGCCCAAAAGGCAGCCAAAATGCAGCCCACATCCGGGAGAATCTCAAGAGCAGGGGGTGGAGCAAGCCAGGTGTCAAACCTCGAGAAGCTCCAGCCCAAGAATCAGCCAAAATGCAGCCCAACTCCGGGAGAATCTCAATGGCAGAGTTTGGAGCAAGCCAGGCCTCAAACCTTGAGAAGCTCCAGCCCAAAAGGCAGCCAAAATGCAGCCCACATCCGGGAGAATCTCAAGAGCAGGGGTTGGAGCAAGCCAGGCCTCAAACCTCGAGAAGCTCCAGCCCAAAAGGCAGCGAAAATGCAGCCCACATCCGGGAGAATCTCAAGAGCAGGGGGTGGAGCAAGCCAGGCCTCAAACCACGAGAAGCTCCAGCCCTAAAGGCAGCCAAAATGCAGCCCACATCCGGGAGAATCGCAAGAGCAGGGGGTGGAGGAAGCCAGGCCTCAAACCACGAGAAGCTCCAGCCCAAAAGGGAGCCAAAATGCAGCCCACATCCGGGAGAATCTCAAGAGCAGGGGGTGGAGCAAGCCAGGCGTCAAACCACTAGAAGCTCCAGCCCAAAATGCAGACAAAATCCAGCCCATATCCGGGAGAATCTCAAGAGCAGGGGGTGGAGCAAGCCAGGCCTCAAACCTCGAGAAGCTCCAACCCAAGAATCAGCCAAAATGCAGCCCAACTCCGGGAGAATCTCAATGGCAGAGTTTGGAGCAAGCCAGGCCTCAAACCTCGAGAAGCTCCAGCCCAAAAGGCAGCCAAAATGCAGCCCACATCCAGGAGAATCTCAAGAGCAGGGGGTGGAGCAAGCCAGGCCTCAAACCACGAGAAGCTCCAGCCCAAAAGGCAGACAAAATGCAGCCCACATCCGGGAGAATCTCAAGAGCAGGGGGTAGAGCAAGGCAGGCCTCAAACCTCGAGAAGCTCCAGCCCAAAAGGCAGCCAAAATGCAGCCCACATCCGGGAGAATCTCAAGAGCAGGGGGTGGAGCAAGCCAGGCCTCAAACCACGAGAAGCTCCAGCCCAAAAGGCAGCCAAAATGCAGCCCACATCCAGGAGAATCTCAAGAGCAGGGGGTGGAGCAAGCCAGGCCTCAAACCTCCAGAAGCTCCAGCCCAAAAGGCAGCCAAAATGCAGCCCACATCCAGGAGAATCTCAAGAGCAGGGGGTGGAGCAAGCCAGGCCTCAAACCTCGAGAAGCTCCAGCCCAAAAGGCAGCCAAAATGCAGCCCACATCCAGGAGAATCTCAAGAGCAGGGGGTGGAGCAAGCCAGGCCTCAAACCTCGAGAAGCTCCAGCCCTAAAGGCAGCCAAAATGCAGCCCAACTCCGGGAGAATCTCAATGACAGTGTTTGGAGCAAGCCAGGCCTCAAACCTCGAGAAGCTCCAGCCCAAAAGGCAGCCAAAATGCAGCCCATCTCCGGGAGAATCTCAAGAGCAGGGGTTGGAGCAAGCCAGGCCTCAAACCTCGAGAAGCTCCAGCCCAAAAGGCAGCCAAAATGCAGCCCACATCCGGGAGAATCTCAAGAGCAGGGGGTGGAGCAAGCCAGGCCTCAAACCACGAGAAGCTCCAGCCCTAAAGGCAGCCAAAATGCAGCCCACATCCGGGAGAATCGCAAGAGCAGGGGGTGGAGGAAGCCAGGCCTCAAACCACGAGAAGCTCCAGCCCAAAAGGCAGCCAAAATCCAGCCCACATCCGGGAGAATCTCAAGAGCAGGGGGTGGAGCAAGCCAGGCCTCAAACCACGAGAAGCTCCAGCCCAAAAGGCAGCCAAAATCCAGCCCACATCCGGGAGAATCTCAAGAGCAGGGGGTGGAGCAAGCCAGGCGTCAAACCAAGAGTAGCTCCAGCCCAAAATGCAGACAAAATCCAGCCCATATCCGGGAGAATCTCAAGAGCAGGGGGTGGAGCAAGGCAGGCCTCAAACCACGAGAAGCTCCAGCCCAAAAGGCAGCCAAAATGCAGCCCACATCCGGGAGAATATCAAGAGCAGGGGGTGGAGCAAGCCAGGCCTCAAACCTCGAGAAGCTCCAACCCAAGAATCAGCCAAAATGCAGCCCAACTCCGGGAGAATCTCAATGGCAGAGTTTGGAGCAAGCCAGGCCTCAAACCTCGAGAAGCTCCAGCCCAAAAGGCAGCCAAAATGCAGCCCACATCCAGGAGAATCTCAAGAGCAGGGGGTGGAGCAAGCCAGGCCTCAAACCACGAGAAGCTCCAGCCCAAAAGGCAGACAAAATGCAGCCCACATCCGGGAGAATCTCAAGAGCAGGGGGTAGAGCAAGGCAGGCCTCAAACCTCGAGAAGCTCCAGCCCAAAAGGCAGCCAAAATGCAGCCCACATCCGGGAGAATCTCAAGAGCAGGGGGTGGAGCAAGCCAGGCCTCAAACCACGAGAAGCTCCAGCCCAAAATGCAGCCAAAATGCAGCCCACATCCAGGAGAATCTCAAGAGCAGGGGGTGGAGCAAGCCAGGCCTCAAACCTCGAGAAGCTCCAGCCCAAAAGGCAGCCAAAATGCAGCCCACATCCGGGAGAATCTCAAGAGCAGAGGGTGAAGCAAGCCAGGCCTCAAACCTCGAGAAGCTCCAGCCCAAAAGGCAGCCAAAATGCAGCCCACATCCAGGAGAATCTCAAGAGCAGGGGGTGGAGCAAGCCAGGCCTCAAACCTCGAGAAGCTCCAGCCCTAAAGGCAGCCAAAATGCAGCCCAACTCCGGGAGAATCTCAATGGCAGAGTTTGGAGCAAGCCAGGCCTCAAACCTCGAGAAGCTCCAGCCCAAAAGGCAGCCAAAATGCAGCCCACATGCGGGAGAATCTCAAGAGCAGGGGGTGGAGCAAGCCAGGCCTCAAACCTCGAGAAGCTCCAGCCCAAAAGGCAGCCAAAATGCAGCCCACATCCGGGAGAATCTCAAGAGCAGGGGGTGGAGCAAGCCAGGCCTCAAACCACGAGAAGCTCCAGCCCAAAAGGCAGCCAAAATGCAGCCCACATCCGGGAGAATCTCAAGAGCAGGGGGTGGAGCAAGCCAGGCCACAAACCACGAGAAGCTCCAGCCCAAAAGGCAGCCAAAATGCAGCCCACCTCCGGGACAATTTCAAGAGCGGGGGGTGGGGCAAGCCAGGCCTCAAAACACGAGAAGCTCCAGCCCAAAAGGCAGCCAAAATGCAGGCCACATCCGGGAGAATCTCAAGAGCAGGGGGTGGAGCAAGCCAGGCCTCAAACCTCGAGAAGCTCCAGCCCAAAAGGCAGCCAAAATGCAGCCCACATCCAGGAGAATCTCAAGAGCAGGGGGTGGAGCAAGCCAGGCCTCAAACCTCGAGAAGCTCCAGCCCAAAAGGCAGCCAAAATGCAGCCCACATGCAGGAGAATCTCAAGAGCAGGGGGTGGAGCAAGCCAGGCCTCAAACCACGAGAAGCTCCAGCCCAAAAGGCAGACAAAATGCAGCCCACATCCGGGAGAATCTCAAGAGCAGGGGGTAGGGCAAGGCAGGCCTCAAACCTCGAGAAGCTCCAGCCCAAAAGGCAGCCAAAATGCAGCCCACATCCGGGAGAATCTCAAGAGCAGGGGGTGGAGCAAGCCAGGCCTCAAACCTCGAGAAGCTCCAGCCCAAAAGGCAGCCAAAATGCAGCCCACATCCAGGAGAATCTCAAGAGCAGGGGGTGGAGCAAGCCAGGCCTCAAACCTCGAGAAGCTCCAGCCCAAAAGGCAGCCAAAATGCAGCCCACATCCGGGAGAATCTCAAGAGCAGAGGGTGGAGCAAGCCAGGCCTCAAACCACGAGAAGCTCCAGCCCAAAAGGCAGCCAAAATGCAGCCCACATCCGGGAGAATCTCAAGAGCAGGGGGTGGAGCAAGCCATGCCTCAAACCATGAGAAGCTCCAGAACAAAAGGGAGCCAAAATGCAGCCCAGATCCGGGACAATTTCAAGAGCAGGGTGTGGAGCAAGCCAGGCCTCAAACCACGAGAAGCTAAAGCCCAAAAGGCAGCCAAAATCCAGCCCACATCCGGGAGAATCTCAAGAGCAGGGGGTGGAGCAAGCCAGGCCTCAAAGCACGAGAAGCTCCAGCCCAAAAAGCAGCCAAAATGCAGCCCACATCCGGGAGAATCTCAAGAGCAGGTGGTGGAGCAAGCCAGGCCTCAAACCACGAGAAGCTCCAGCCCAAAACGCAGCCAAAATGCAGCCCACATGCGGGAGAATCGCAAGAGCAGGGGGTGGAGCAAGCCAGGCCTCAAACCACGAGAAGCTCCAGCCCAAAAGGCAGCCAAAATGCAGCCCACATCCAGGAGAATATAAAGAGCAGGGGGTGGAGCAAGCCAGGCCTCAAACCTCGAGAAGCTCCAGCCCAAAAACGCAGCCAAAATGCAGCCCACATCTAGGAGAATCTCAAGAGCACGGGGTGGAGCAAGCCAGGCCTCAAACCACGAGAAGCTCCAGCCCAAAACGCAGCCAAAATGCAGCCCACATCCGGGAGAATCTCAAGAGCAGGGGGTGGAGCAAGCCAGGCCTCAAACCTCGAGAAGCTCCAGCCCAAAAGGCAGCCAAAATGCAGCCCACATCCGGGAGAATCTCAAGAGCAGGGGGTGGAGCAAGCCAGGCCTCAAACCACGAGAAGCTCCAGCCCAAAATGCAGACAAAATCCAGCCCACATCCGGGAGAATCTCAAGAGCAGGGGGTGGAGCAAGCCAGGCCACAAACCACGAGAAGCTCCAGCCCAAAAGGCAGCCAAAATTCAGCCCACCTCCGGGACAATTTCAAGAGCGGGGGGTGGAGCAAGCCAGGCCTCAAACCTCGAGAAGCTCCAGCCCAAAAGGCAGCCAAAATGCAGCCCACATCCGGGAGAATCTCAAGAGCAGGGGGTGGAGCAAGCCAGGCCTCAAACCTCGAGAAGCTCCAGCCCAAAAGTCAGCCAAAATGCAGCCCACATCCAGGAGAATCTCAAGAGCAGGGGGTGGAGCAAGCCAGGCCTCAAACCTCGAGAAGCTCCAGCCCAAAAGGCAGCCAAAATGCAGCCCACCTCCGGGAGAATTTCAAGAGCAGGGGGTGGAGCAAGCCAGGCCTCAAACCTCGAGAAGCTCCAGCCCAAAAGGCAGAAAATATGCAGCCCACATCCCGGAGAATCTCAAAAGCAGGGGGTGGAGCAAGCCAGGCCTCAAACCTCGAGAAGCTCCAGAACAAAAGGGAGCCAAAATGCAGCCCACATCCGGGAGAATCTCAAGAGCAGGGGGTGGAGCAAGCCAGGCCTCAAAGCACGAGAAGCTCCAGCCCAAAAAGCAGCCAAAATGCAGCCCACATCCGGGAGAATCTCAAGAGCAGGTGGTGGAGCAAGCCAGGCCTCAAACCTCGAGAAGCTCCAGCCCAAAAGGCAGCCAAAATCCAGCACACATCCAGGAGAATCTCAAGAGCAGGGGGTGGAGCAAGCCAGGCCTCAAACCTCGAGAAGCTCCAGCCCAAAAACGCAGCCAAAATGCAGCCCACATCTAGGAGAATCTCAAGAGCAGGGGGTGGAGCAAGCCAGGCCTCAAACCTCGAGAAGCTCCAGCCCAAAACGCAGCCAAAATGCAGCCCACATCCGGGAGAATCTCAAGAGCAGGGGGTGGAGCAAGCCAGGCCTCAAACTTCGAGAACTCCAGCCCAAAAGGCAGCCAAAATGCAGCCCACATCCGGGAGAATCTCAAGAGCAGGGGGTGGAGCAAGCCAGGCCTCAAACCACGAGAAGCTCCAGCCCAAAATGCAGACAAAATACAGCCCACATCCGGGAGAATCTCAAGAGCAGGGGGTGGAGCAAGCCAGGCCACAAACCACGAGAAGCTCCAGCCCAAAAGGCAGCCAAAATGCAGCCCACCTCCGGGACAATTTCAAGAGCGGGGGGTGGAGCAAGCCAGGCCTCAAACCTCGAGAAGCTCCAGCCCAAAAGGCAGCCAAAATGCAGGCCACATCCGGGAGAATCTCAAGAGCAGGGGGTGGAGCAAGCCAGGCCTCAAACCTCGAGAAGCTCCAGCCCAAAAGGCAGCCAAAATGCAGCCCACATCCGGGAGAATCTCAAGAGCAGGGGGTGGAGGAAGCCAGGCCTCAAACCTCGAGAAGCTCCAGCCCAAAAGGCAGCCAAAATGCAGCCCACCTCCCTGAGAATATCAAGAGCAGGGGGTGGAGCAAGCCAGGCCTCAAACCTCGAGAAGCTCCAGCCCAAAAGGCAGCCAAAATGCAGCCCACATCCCGGAGAATCTCAAAAGCAGGGGGTGGAGCAAGCCAGGCCTCAAACCTCGAGAAGCTCCAGAACAAAAGGGAGCCAAAATGCAGCCCACATCCGGGAGAATCTCAAGAGCAGGGGGTGGAGCAAGCCAGGCCTCAAACCTCGAGAAGCTCCAGCCCAAAATGCAGCCAAAATGCAGCCCACATCCAGGAGAATCTCAAGAGCAGGGGGTGGAGCAAGCCAGGCCTCAAACCATGAGAAGCTCCAGCCCAAAAGGCAGCCAAAATGCAGCCCACATCCGGGAGAATCTCAAGAGCAGAGGGTGGAGCAAGCCAGGCCTCAAACCACGAGAAGCTCCAGCCCAAAAGGCAGCCAAAATCCAGCCCACATCCGGCAGAATCTCAAGAGCAGGGGGTGGAGCAAGCCAGGCCTCAAACCACGAGAAGCTGCAGAACAAAAGGGAGCCAAAATGCAGCCCACATCCGGGACAATTTCAAGAGCAGGGTGTGGAGCAAGCCAGGCCTCAAACCATGAGAAGCTCCAGCCCTAAAGGCAGCCAAAATCCAGCCCACATCCGGGAGAATCTCAAGAGCAGGGGGTGGAGCAAGCCAGGCATCAAACCACGAGAAGCTCCAGCCCAAAATGCAGCCAAAATGCAGCCCACATCCGGGAGAATCTCAAGAGCAGGGGGTGGAGCAAGCCAGGCCTCAAACCACGAGAAGCTCCAGCCCAAAACGCAGCCAAAATGCAGCCCACATCCGGGAGAATCTCAAGAGCAGGGGGTGGAGCAAGCCAGGCCTCAAACCTCGAGAAGCTCCAGCCCAAAAGGCAGCCAAAATGCAGCCCACATCCGGGAGAATCTCAAGAGCAGGGGGTGGAGCAAGCCAGGCCTCAAACCTCGAGAAGCTCCAGCCCAAAAACGCAGCCAAAATGCAGCCCACATCTAGGAGAATCTCAAGAGCAGGGGGTGGAGCAAGCCAGGCCTCAAACCACGAGAATCTCCAGCCCAAAAGGCAGACAAAATGCAGCACACATCCGGGAGAATCTCAAGAGCAGGGGTTAGAGCAAGGCAGGCCTCAAACCTCGAGAAGCTCCAGCCCAAAAGGCAGCCAAAATGCAGCCCACATCCGGGAGAATCTCAAGAGCAGGGGGTGGAGCAAGCCAGGCCTCAAACCTCGAGAAGCTCCAGCCCAAATGGCAGCCAAAATGCAGCCCACATCCAGGAGAATCTCAAGAGCAGGGGGTGGAGCAAGTCAGGCCTCAAACCACGAGAAGCTCCAGCCCAAAAGGCAGCCAAAATGCAGCCCACATCCGGGAGAATCTCAAGAGCAGGGGGTGGAGCAAGCCAGGCCTCAAACCACGAGAAGCTCCAGCCCAAAACGCAGCCAAAATGCAGCCCACATCCGGGAGAATCTCAAGAGCAGGGGGTGGAGCAAGGCAGGCCTCAAACCTCGAGAAGCTCCAGCCCAAGAATCAGCCAAAATGCAGCCCAACTCCGGGAGAATCTCAATGGAAGAGTTCGGAGCAAGCCAGGCCTCAAACCTTGAGAAGCTACAGGCCAAAATTCAGCCAAAATGCAGCCCACATCCGGGAGAATTTCAAGAGCAGGGGGTGGAGCAAGCCAGGCCTCAAACCTCGAGAAGCTCCAGCCCAATAGGCAGCCAATATCCAGCCCACATCCGGGAGAATCTCAAGAGCAGGGGGTGGAGCAAGCCAGGCCTCAAACCACGAGAAGCTCCAGCCCAAAACGCAGCCAAAATGCAGCCCACATCCGGGAGAATCTCAAGAGCAGGGGGTGGAGCAAGCCAGTCCTCAAGTTCGAGAAGCTCCAGCCGAAAAGGCAGCCAAAATGCAGCCCACATCCGGGAGAATCTCAAGAGCAGGGGGTGGAGCAAGCCAGGCCTCAAACCTCGAGAAGCTCCAGAACAAAAGGGAGCGAAAATGCAGCCCACATCCGGGAGAATCTCAAGAGCAGGGGGTGGAGCAAGCCAGGCCTCAAACCACGAGAAGCTCCAGCCCAAAAGGCAGCCAAAATGCAGCCCACATCCGGGAGAATCTCAAGAGCAGGGGGTGGAGCAAGCCAGGCCTCAAACCATGAGAAGCTCCAGCCCAAAAGGCAGCCAAAATGCAGCCCACATCCGGGAGAATCTGAAGAGTAGAGGGTGGAGCAAGCCAGGCCTCAAACCACGAGAAGCTCCAGAACAAAAGGGAGCCAAAATGCAGCCCACATCTGGGAGAATCTCAAGAGCAGGGTGTGGAGCAAGCCAGGCCTCAAACCACGAGAAGTTCCAGACCAAAATGCAGACAAAATCCAGCCCATATCCGGGAGAATATCAAGAGCAGGGGGTGGAGCAAGCCTGGGGTCAAACCACGAGAAGCTCCAGCCCAAGAATCAGCCAAAATGCAGCCCACATCCGGGAGAATCTCAATGGCAGAGTTTGGAGCAAGCCAGGCCTCAATCCTTGAGAAGCTCCAGGCCAAAGGGCAGCCAAAATGCAGCCCACATCCGGGAGAATCTCAAGAGCAGGGGGTGGACCAAGCCAGGCCTCAAACCACGAGAAGCTCCAGCCCAAAAGGCAGCCAAAATGCAGCCCACATCCGGGAGAATCTCAAGAGCAGGGGGTGGACCAAGCCAGGCCTCAAACCACGAGAAGCTCCAGCCCTAAAGGCAGCCAAAATGCAGCCCACATCCGGGAGAATCGCAAGAGCAGGGGGTGGAGGAAGCCAGGCCTCAAACCACGAGAAGCTCCAGCCCAAAAGGCAGCCAAAATGCAGCCCACATCCGGGAGAATCTCAAGAGCAGGGGGTGGAGCAAGCCTGGGGTCAAACCACGAGAAGCTCCAGCCCAAGAATCAGCCAAAATGCAGCCCACATCCGGGAGAATCTCAATGGCAGAGTTTGGAGCAAGCCAGGCCTCAATCCTTGAGAAGCTCCAGGCCAAAGGGCAGCCAAAATGCAGCCCATATCCAGGAGAATCTCAAGAGCAGGGGGTGGAGCAAGGCAGGCCTCAAACCACGAGAAGCTCCAGCCCAAAACGCAGCCAAAATGCAGCCCACATACGGGGGAATATCAAGAGCAGGGGGTGGACAAAGCCAGGCCTCAAACCTCGAGAAGCTCCAGCCCAAAAGGCAGCCAAAATGCAGCCCACATCCGGGAGAATCTCAAGAGCAGGGGGTGGAGCAAGCCAGTCCTCAAACCTCGAGAAGCTCCAGCCCAAAAGGCAGCGAAAATTCAGCCCACATCCGCGAGAATCTCAAGAGCAGGGGGTGGAGCAAGCCAGGCCTCAAACCACGAGAAGCTCCAGCCCAAAAGGCAGCCAAAATGCAGCCCACCTCCCTGAGAATATCAAGAGCAGGGGGTGTAGCAAGCCAGGCCTCAAACCATGAGAAGCTCCAGCCCAAACGGCAGCCAAAATCCAGCCCACATCCGGGAGAATCTCAAGAGCAGGGGGTGGACCAAGCCAGGCCTCAAACCACGAGAAGCTCCAGCCCTAAAGGCAGCCAGAATGCAGCCCACATCCGGGAGAATCGCAAGAGCAGGGGGTGGAGGAAGCCAGGCCTCAAACCACGAGAAGCTCCAGCCCAAAAGGCAGCCAAAATGCAGCCCACATCCGGGAGAATCTCAAGAGCAGGGGGTGGAGCAAGCCAGGCCTCAAACCTCGAGAAGCTCCAGCCCAAAATGCAGCCAAAATGCAGCCCACATCCGGGAGAATCTCAAGAGCAGGGGGTGGAGCAAGCCAGGCCTCAAACCACGAGAAGCTCCAGCCGAAAAGGCAGCCAAAATGCAGCCCACATCCGGGAGAATCTCAAGAGTAGAGGGTGGAGCAAGCCAGGCCTCAAACCACGAGAAGCTCCAGAACAAAAGGGAGCCAAAACGCAGCCCACATCCGGGAGAATATCAAGAGCAGGGGGTGGAGCAAGCCAGGCCTCAAACCACGAGAAGTTCAAGCCCAAAATGCAGACAAAATCCAGCCCATATCCGGGAGAATCTCAAGAGCAGGTGGTGGAGCAAGCCTGGGGTCAAAACACGAGAAGCTCCAGCCCAAGAATCAGCCAAAATGCAGCCCACATCCGGGAGAATCTCAATGGCAGAGTTTGGAGCAAGCCAGGCCTCAAACCACGAGAAGCTCCAGGCCAAAGGACAGCCAAAATGCAGCCCATATCCAGGAGAATCTCAAGAGCAGGGGGTGGAGCAAGGCAGGCCTCAAACCACGAGAAGCTCCAGCCCAAAACGCAGCCAAAATGCAGCCCACATACGGGAGAATATCAAGAGCAGGGGGTGGACCAAGCCAGGCCTCAAACCACGAGAAGCTCCAGCCCAAAACGCAGCCAAAATGCAGCCCACATCCGGGAGAATCGCAAGAGCAGGGGGTGGAGGAAGCCAGGCCTCAAACCACAAGAAGCTCCAGCCCAAAAGGCAGCCAAAATGCAGCCCACATCCGGGAGAATCTCAAGAGCAGGGGGTGGAGCAAGCCAGGCCTCAAACCTCGAGAAGCTCCAGCCCAAAAGGCAGCCAAAATGCAGCCCACATCCGGGAGAATCTCAAGAGCAGGGGGTGGAGCAAGCCAGGCCTCAAACCACGAGAAGCTCCAGCCCAAAAGGCAGACAAAATGCAGGCCACATCCGGGAGAATCTCAAGAGCAGGGGGTGGAGCAAGCCAGGCCTCAAACCACGAGAAGCTCCAGCCCAAAAGGCAGCCAAAATGCAGCCCACATCCGGGAGAATTTCATGAGCAGGGGGTGGAGCAAGCCAGGCCTCAAACCACGAGAAGGTCCAGCCCAAAAGGCAGCCAAAATCCAGCCCACATCCGGGAGAATCTCAAGAGCAGGGGTTGGAGCAAGCCAGGCCTCAAACCACGAGAAGCTCCAGCCCAAAACGCAGCCAAAATGCAGCCCACATCCGGGAAAATCTCAAGAGCAGGGGGTGGAGCAAGGCAGGCCTCAAACCTCGAGAAGCTCCAGCCCAAAAGGCAGCCAAAATGCAGCCCACATCCGGGAGAATCTCAAGAGCAGGGGGTGGAGCAAGCCAGGCCTCAAACCTCGAGAAGCTCCAGCCCAAAAGGCAGCAAAAATGCAGCCCACATCCGGGAGAAACTCAAGAGCAGGGGGTGGAGCAAGCCAGGCCTCAAACCACGAGAAGCTCCAGCCCAAAAGGCAGCCAAAATGCAGCCCACCTCCCTGAGAATATCAAGAGCAGGGGGTGTAGCAAGCCAGGCCTCAAACCATGAGAAGCTCCAGCCCAAAAGGCAGACAAAATCCAGCCCACATCCGGGAGAATCTCAAGAGCAGGGGGTGGACCAAGCAAGGCCTCAAACCACGAGAAGCTCCAGCCGAAAAGGCAGCCAAAATGCAGCCCACATCCGGGAGAATCTCAAGAGCAGAGGGTGGAGCAAGCCAGGCCTCAAACCACGAGAAGCTCCAGCCCAAAAGGGAGCCAAAGTGCAGCCCACATCCGGGAGAATATCAAGAGCAGGGGGTGGAGCAAGCCAGGCCTCAAACCACGAGAAGTTCCAGCCCAAAATGCAGACAAAATCCAGCCCATATCCGGGAGAATCTCAAGAGCAGGGGGTGGAGCAAGCCTGGGGTCAAACCACGAGAAGCTCCAGCCCAAGAATCAGCCAAAATGCAGCCCACATCCGGGAGAATCTCAATGGCAGAGTTTGGAGCAAGCCAGGCCTCAATCCTTGAGAAGCTCCAGGCCAAAGGGCAGCCAAAATGCAGCCCACATCCAGGAGAATCTCAAGAGCAGGGGGTGGAGCAAGGCAGGCCTCAAACCACGAGAAGCTCCAGCCCAAAAGGCAGCCAAAATGCAGCCCACCTACGGGAGAATCTCAAGAGCAGGGGGTGGAGCAAGCCAGGCCTCAAACCACGAGAAGCTCCAGCCCAAAAGGCAGCCAAAATCCAGCCCACATGCGGGAGAATCTCAAGAGCAGGGGGTGGAGCAAGCCAGGCCTCAAACCTCGAGAAGCTCCAGCCCTAAAGGCAGACAAAATGCAGCCCACATCCGGGAGAATCTCAAGAGCAGGGGGTGGAGCAAGCCAGGCCTCAAACCACGAGAAGCTCCAGCCCTAAAGGCAGACAAAATGCAGGCCACATCCGGGAGAATCTCAAGAGCAGGGGGTGGAGCAAGCCAGGCCTCAAACCAGGAGAAGCTCCAGCCCAAAAGGCAGCCAAAATCCAGCCCACATCCGGGACAATTTCAAGAGCGGGGGGTGGAGCAAGCCAGGCCTCAAACCACGAGAAGGTCCAGCCCAAAAGGCAGCCAAAATCCAGCCCACATCCGGGAGAATCTCAAGAGCAGGGGGTGGAGTAAGCCAGGCCTCAAACCACGAGAAGCTCCAGCCCAAAACGCAGCCAAAATGCAGCCCACATCCGGGAGAATCTCAAGAGCAGGGGGTGGAGCAAGCCAGGCCTCAAACCATGAGAAGCTCCAGCCCAAAAGGCAGCCAAAATCCAGCCCACATCCGGGAGAATATCAAGAGCAGGGGGTGGAGCAAGCCAGGCCTCAAACCTCGAGAAGCTCCAGCCCAAAAGGCAGCGAAAATGCAGCCCACATCCGGGAGAATCTCAAGAGCAGGGGGTGGAGCAAGCCAGGCCTCAAACCACGAGAAGCTCCAGCCCAAAAGGCAGCCAAAATGCAGCCCACCTCCCTGAGAATATCAAGAGCAGGGGGTGGAGCAAGCCAGGCCTCAAACCACGAGAAGCTCCAGCCCAAAAAGCAGCCAAAATCCAGCCCACATCCGGGAGAATCTCAAGAGCAGGGGGTGGAGCAAGCCAGGCCTCAAACCACGAGAAGCTCCAGCCCAAAAGGCAGACAAAATGCAGCCCACATCCGGAAGAATCTCAAGAGTAGAGGGTGGAGCAAGCCAGGCCTCAAACCACGAGAAGTTCCAAAACAAAAGGGAGCCAAAATGCAGCCCACATCCGGGAGAATATCAAGAGCAGGGGGTGGAGCAAGCCAGGCCTCAAACCTCGAGAAGCTCCAGCCCAAAAGGCAGCCAAAATGCAGCCCACATCCGGGAGAATCTCAAGAGCAGGGGGTGGAGCAAGCCAGGCCTCAAACCACGAGAAGCTCCAGCCCTAAAGGCAGACAAAATGCAGGCCACATCCGGGAGAATCTCAAGAGCAGGGGGTGGAGCAAGCCAGGCCTCAAACCAGGAGAAGCTCCAGCCCAAAAGGCAGCCAAAATCCAGCCCACATCCGGGAGAATCTCAAGAGCAGGGGGTGGAGCAAGCCAGGCCTCAAACCACGAGAAGGTCCAGCCCAAAAGGCAGCCAAAATCCAGCCCACATCCGGGAGAATCTCAAGAGCAGGGGGTGGAGCAAGCCAGGCCTCAAACCACGAGAAGCTCCAGCCCAAAACGCAGCCAAAATGCAGCCCACATCCGGGAGAATCTCAAGAGCAGGGGCTGGAGCAAGCCAGGCCTCAAACCATGAGAAGCTCCAGCCCAAAAGGCAGCCAAAATGCAGCCCACATCCGGGAGAATCTCAAGAGCAGGGGGTGGAGCAAGCCAGGCCTCAAACCTCGAGAAGCTCCAGCCCAAAAGGCAGCCAAAATGCAGCCCACCTCCGGGAGAATCTCAAGAGCAGGGGGTGGAGCAAGCCAGGCCTCAAACCACGAGAAGCTCCAGCCCAAAAGGCAGCCAAAATGCAGCCCACCTCCCTGAGAATATCAAGAGCAGGGGGTGGAGCAAGCCAGGCCTCAAACCATGAGAAGCTCCAGCCCAAAAAGCAGCCAAAATGCAGCCCACATCCGGGAGAATCTCAAGAGCAGGGGGTGGAGCAAGCCAGGCCTCAAACCACGAGAAGCTCCAAAACAAAAGGGAGCCAAAATGCAGCCCACATCTGGGAGAATCTCAATGGCAGAGTTTGGAGCAAGCCAGGCCTCAATCCTTGAGAAGCTCCAGCCCAAAAGGCAGCCAAAATCCAGCCCACATCCGGGAGAATCTCAAGAGCAGGGGGTGGAGCAAGCCAGGCGTCAAACCACGAGAAGCTACAGCCCTAAAGGCAGCCATAATGCAGGCCACATCCGGGAGAATCTCAAGAGCAGGGGGTGGAGCAAGGCAGGCCTCAAACCACGAGAAGTTCCAGCCCAAAAGACAGCCAAAATCCAGCCCACATCCGGGAGAATATCAAGAGCAGGGGGTGGAGCAAGCCAGGCCTCAAACCACGAGAAGCTCCAGCCCAAAAGGCAGCCAAAATGCAGCCCACATCCGGGAGAATCTCAATGGCAGAGTTTGGAGCAAGCCAGGCCTCAATCCTTGAGAAGCTCCAGCCCAAAAGGCAGCCAAAATCCAGCCCACATGCGGGAGAATCTCAAGAGCAGGGGGTGGAGCAAGCCAGGCCTCAAACCACGTGAAGCTCCAGCCCAAAAGGCAGCCAAAATCCAGCCCACATCCGGGAGAATATCAAGAGCAGGGGGTGGAGCAAGCCAGGCCTCAAACCACGAGAAGCTCCAGCCCAAAAGGCAGACAAAATGCAGCCCACATCCGGAAGAATCTCAAGAGTAGAGGGTGGAGCAAGCCAGGCCTCAAACCACGAGAAGCTCCAAAACAAAAGGGAGCCAAAATGCAGCCCACATCCGGGAGAATCTCAAGAGCAGGGGGTGGAGCAAGCCAGGCCTCAAACCACGAGAAGTTCCAGCCCAAAATGCAGACAAAATCCAGCTCATATCCGGGAGAATATCAAGAGCAGGGGGTGGAGCAAGCCTGGGGTCAAACCACGAGAAGCTCCAGCCCAAGAATCAGCCAAAATGCAGCCCACATCTGGGAGAATCTCAATGGCAGAGTTTGGAGCAAGCCAGGCCTCAATCCTTGAGAAGCTCCAGCCCAAAAGGCAGCCAAAATCCAGCCCACATCTGGGAGAATCTCAAGAGCAGGGGGTGGAGCAAGCCAGGCGTCAAACCACGAGAAGCTCCAGCCCTAAAGGCAGCCATAATGCAGGCCACATCCGGGAGAATCTCAAGAGCAGGGGGTGGAGCAAGGCAGGCCTCAAACCACGAGAAGTTCCAGCCCAAAAGGCAGCCAAAATCCAGCCCACATCCGGGAGAATATCAAGAGCAGGGGGTGGAGCAAGCCAGGCCTCAAACCACGAGAAGCTCCAGCCCAAAAGGCAGCCAAAATGCAGCCCACATCCGGGAGAATCTCAATGGCAGAGTTTGGAGCAAGCCAGGCCTCAATCCTCGAGAAGCTCCAGCCCAAAAGGCAGCCAAAATGCAGCCCACATGCGGGAGAATCTCAAGAGCAGGGGGTGGAGCAAGGCAGGCCTCAAACCACGTGAAGCTCCAGCCCAAAAGGCAGCCAAAATCCAGCCCACATCCGGGAGAATCTCAAGAGCAGAGGGTGGAGCAAGCCAGGCCACAAACCACGAGAAGGTCCAGCCTTAAAGGCAGCCAAAATCCAGCCCACATCCCGGAGAATCTCAACAGCAGGGGGTGGAGCAAGCCAGGCCTCAAACCACGAGAAGCTCCAGCAAAAAAGGCAGCCAAAATGCAGCCCACATCCCGGAGAATCTCAAGAGCAGGGGGTGGAGCAAGCCAGGCCTCAAACCATGAGAAGCTCCAGCCCAAAAGGCAGCCAAAATCCTACCCACATCCCGGAGAATCTCAAGAGCAAGTGGTGGAGCAAGCCAGGCCTCAAACCAAGAGAAGCTCCAGCAAAAAAGGCAGCCAAAATGCAGATCACATCCCGGAGAATCTCAAGAGCAGGGGATGGAGCAAGCCAGGCCTCAAACCATGAGAAGCTCCAGCCCAAAAGGCAGCCAAAATCCTACCCACATGCGGGAGAATCTCAAGAGCATTGGGTGGAGCAAGCCAGGCCTCAAACCACGAGAAGCTCCAGCCCAAAAGGCAGCCAAAATGCAGCCCACATCCGGGAGAATCTCAAGAGCAGGGGGTGGCGCAAGCCAGGATTCAAACCACGAGAAGATCCAGCCCAAAAGGCAGCCAAAATGCAGCCCACCTCGGGGAGAATCTCAAGAGCAGGGGGTGGAGCAAGCCAGGCCTCAAACCACGAGAATCTCCAGCCTAAAAGGCAGCCAAAATCCAGCCCACATCCGGGAGAATCTCAAGAGCAGGGGGTGGAGCAAGCCAGGCCTCAAACCAAGAGAAGCTCCAGCCCTAAAGGCAGCCAAAATGCAGCCCACATGCAGGAGAATCTCAAGAGCAGGGGGTGGAGCAAGCCAGGCCAAAAAACCACGAGAAGCTCCAGCCCAAAAGGCAGACAAATCCAGCCCACATGCGGGAGAATCTCAAGAGCAGGGGGTGGAGCAAACCAGGCCTCAAACCTCGAGAAGCTCCAGCCCAAAAGGCAGCCAAAATTCAGCCCACATCCGGGACAATCTCAAGAGCAGGGGGTGGAGCAAGCCAGGCCTCAAACCACGAGAAGCTCCAGCCCAAAACGCGGCCAAAATGCAGCCCACATCCGGGAGAATATCAAGAGCAGGGGGTGGAGCAAGCCAGGCCTCAAACCTTGAGAAGATCCAGCCCAAGAATCAGCCAAAATGCAGCCCACATCCGGGAGAATATCAAGAGCAGGGGGTGGAGCAAGCCAGGCCTCAAACCACGAGAAGCTCCAGCCCTAAAGGCAGCCAAAATGCAGCCCACATCCGGGAGAATCGCAAGAGCAGGGTGTGGAGGAAACCAGGCCTCAAACCACGAGAAGCTCCAGCCCAAAAGGGAGCCAAAATCCAGCCCACATCCGGGAGAATCTCAAGAGCAGGGGGTGGAGCAAGCCAGGCCTCAAACCACGAGAAGCTCCAGCCCAAAAGGCAGGCACAATCCAGCCCACATCCGGGAGAATCTCAAGAGCAGGGGGTGGAGCAAGCCAGGCCTCAAACCTCGAGAAGCTCCAACCCAAGAATCAGCCAAAATGCAGCCCAACTCCGGGAGAATCTCAATGGCAGAGTTTGGAGCAAGCCAGGCCTCAAACCTTGAGAAGCTCCAGCCCAAAAGGCAGCCAAAATGCAGCCCACCTCCGGGAGAATCTCAAGAGCAGGGGGTGGAGCAAGGCAGGCCTCAAACCACGAGAAGCTCCAGCCCTAAAGGCAGCCAAAATGCAGCCCACATCCGGGAGAATCTCAAGAGCAGGGGGTGGAGCAAGCCAGGCCTCAAACCACGAGAAGCTCCAGCCCAAAAGGCAGCCAAAATCCAGACCACATCCGGGAGAATCTCAAGAGCAGGGGTTGGAGCAAGCCAGGCCTCAAACCACGAGAAGCTCCAGCCCAAAAGGCAGCCAAAATCCAGCCCACATCCGGGAGAATCTCAAGAGCAGGGGGTGGAGCAAGCCAGGCCTCAAACCTCGAGAATCTACAGCCGAAAAGGCAGCCAAAATGCAGCCCACCTCCGGGAGAATCTCAAGAGCAGGGGGTGGAGCAAGCCAGGCCTCAAACCACGAGAAGCTCCAGCCCAAAAGGCAGCCAAAATCCAGCCCACATACGGGAGAATATCAAGAGCAGGGGGTGGAGCAAGCCAGGCCTCAAACCACGAGAAGCTCCAGCCCACAAGGCAGCCAAAATGCAGCCCACATCCGGGAGAATCTCAAGAGCAGGGGGTGGAGCAAGCCAGGCCTCAAACCTCGAGAAGCTCCAGCCCAAAAGGCAGCCAAAATGCAGCCCACATCCAGGAGAATCTCAAGAGCAGGGGGTGTAGCAAGCCAGGCCTCAAACCATGAGAAGCTCTAGCCCAAAAGGCAGCCAAAATGCAGCCCACATCCGGGAGAATCTCAAGAGCAGGGGGTGGAGCAAGGCAGGCCTCAAACCTCGAGAAGCTCCAGCCCAATAGGCAGCGAAAATGCAGCCCACATGCGGGAGAATCTCAAGAGCAGGGGGTGGAGCAAGCCAGGCCTCAAACCACGAGAAGCTCCAGCCCAAAAGGCAGCCAAAAAGCAGCCCACATCCCGGAGAATCTCAAGAGCAGGGGGTGGAGCAAGCCAAGCCTCAAACCACGAGAAGCTCCAGCAAAAAAGGCAGCCAAAATGCAGCCCACATGCGGGAGAATCTCAAGAGCAGGGGTTGGAGCAAGCCAGGCCTCAAACCATGAGAAGCTCCAGCCCAAAAGGCAGCCAAAATCTTACCCACATCCGGGAGAATCTCAAGAGCAGGGGGTGGAGCAAGCCAGGCCTCAAACATCGAGAAGCTCCAGCCCAAAAGGCAGGCAATATCCAGCCCACATCCGGGAGAATCTCAAGAGCAGGGGGTGGAGCAAGCCAGGCCTCAAACCACGAGAAGCTCCAGCCCAAAAGGCAGCCAAAATCCTACCCACATCCGGGAGAATCTCAAGAGCAGGGGGTGGAGCAAGCCAGGCCTCAAACCACGAGAAGCTCCAGCCCAAAAGGCAGCCAAGATGCAGCCCACCTCCGGGAGAATCTCAAGAGCAGGGGGTGGAGCAAGCCAGGCCTCAAACCAAGAGAAGCTCCAGCCCAAAATGTAGCCAAAATGCAGCCCACATGCGGGAGAATCTCAAGAGCAGGGGGTGGAGCAAGCCAGGCCGCAAACCATGAGAAGCTCCAGCCCAAAAGGCAGCCAAAATCTTACCCACATCCGGGAGAATCTCAAGAGCAGGGGGTGGAGCAAGCCAGGCCTCAAACCTCGAGAAGCTCCAGCCGAAAAGGCAGCCAAAATGCAGCCCACATCCGGGAGAATCTCAAGAGCAGGGGGTGGAGCAAGCCAGGCCTCAAACCACGAGAAGTTCCAGCCCAAAAGGCAGCCAAAATCCAGCCCACATGCGGGAGAATCTCAAGAGCAGGGGGTGGAGCAAGGCAGGCCTCAAACCTCGAGAAGCTCCAGCCCACAAGGCAGCCAAAATGCAGCCCACATCCGGGAGAATCTCAAGAGCAGGGGGTGGAGCAAGCCAGGCCTCAAACCTCGAGAAGCTCCAGCCCAAAAGGCAGCCAAGATGCAGCCCACCTCCGGGAGAATCTCAAGAGCAGGGGGTGGAGCAAGCCAGGCCTCAAACCAAGAGAAGCTCCAGCCCAAAATGTAGCCAAAATGCAGCCCACATGCGGGAGAATCTCAAGAGCAGGGGGTGGAGCAAGCCAGGCCGCAAACCATGAGAAGCTCCAGCCCAAAAGGCAGCCAAAATCTTACCCACATCCGGGAGAATCTCAAGAGCAGGGGGTGGAGCAAGCCAGGCCTCAAACCTCGAGAAGCTCCAGCCGAAAAGGCAGCCAAAATGCAGCCCACATCCGGGAGAATCTCAAGAGCAGGGGGTGGAGCAAGCCAGGCCTCAAACCACGAGAAGTTCCAGCCCAAAAGGCAGCCAAAATCCAGCCCACATGCGGGAGAATCTCAAGAGCAGGGGGTGGAGCAAGGCAGGCCTCAAACCTCGAGAAGCTCCAGCCCACAAGGCAGCCAAAATGCAGCCCACATCCGGGAGAATCTCAAGAGCAGGGGGTGGAGCAAGCCAGGCCTCAAACCTCGAGAAGCTCCAGCCCAAAAGGCAGCGAAAATGCAGCCCACATCCGGGAGAATCTCAAGAGCAAGGGGTGGAGCAAGCCAGGCCAAAAAACCACGAGAAGTTCCAGCCCTAAAGGCAGCCAAAAAGAAGCCCACATGCGGGAGAATCTCAAGAGCAGGGGGTGGAGCAAGGCAGGCCTCAAACCATGAGAAGCTCCAGCCCAAAAGGCAGCCAAAATGCAGCCCACATCCGGGAGAATCTCAAGAGCAGGGGGTGGAGCAAGCCAGGCCTCAAACCACGAGAAGCTCCAGCCCAAAAGGCAACCAAAATGCAGCCCACATCCCGGAGAATCTCAAGAGCAGGGGATGGAGCAAGCCAGGCCTCCAACCATGAGAATCTCCAGCCCAAAAGGCAGCCAAAATGCAGCCCACCTCAGGGAGAATCTCAAGAGCAGGGGGTGGAGCAAGCCAGGCCTCAAACCAAGAGAAGCTCCCGCCCAAAATGTAGCCAAAATGCAGCCCACATCCAGGAGAATCTCAAGAGCAGGGGGTGGAGCAAGGCAGGCCTCAAACCTCGAGAAGCTCCAGCCCAAAAGGCAGACAAAATCCAGCCCACATGCGGGAGAATCTCAAGAGCAGGGGGTGGAGAAAGGCAGGCCTCAAACCTCGAGAAGCTCCAGCCCAAAAGGCAGCCAAAATGCAGCCCACATCCAGGAGAATCTCAAGAGCAGGGGGTGGAGCAAGGCAGGCCTCAAACCACGAGAAGCTCCAGCCCAAGAATCAGCCAAAATGCAGCCCAACTCCGGGAGAATCTCAATGGCAGAGTTTGGAGCAAGCCAGGCCTCAAACCTTGAGAAGCTCCAGCCCAAAATGGAGCCAAAATCCAGCCCACATCCGGGAGAATCTCAAGAGCAGGGGGTGGAGGAAGCCAGGCCTCAAACCACGAGAAGCTCCAGCCCAAAATGGAGCCAAAATCCAGCCCACATCCGGGAGAATCTCAAGAGCAGGGGGTGGAGCAAGCCAGGCCTCAAACCACGAGAAGCTCCAGCCCAAAAGGCAGCCAAAATCCAGCCCACATCAGGGACAATATCAAGAGCAGGGGGTGGAGCAAGCCAGGCCTCAAACCTCGAGAAGCTCCAGCCCAAAAGGCAGCGAAAATGCAGCCCACATCCGGGAGAATCTCAAGAGCAGGGGGTGGAGCAAGCCAGTCCTCAGACCACGAGAAGCTCCAGAACAAAAGGAAGCCAAAATGCAGCCCACATCCGGGAGAATATCAAGAGCAGGGGGTGGAGCAAGCCAGGCCTCAAACCATGAGAAGCTCCAGCCCTAAAGGCAGCCAAAATCCAGCCCACATCCGGCAGAATCTCAAGAGCAGGGGGTGGAGCAAGCCAGGCCTCAAACCACGAGAAGCTCCAGCCGAAAAGGCAGCCAAAATGCAGCCCACATCCGGGAGAATCTCAAGAGCAGGGGGTGGAGCAAGCCAGGCCTCAAACCACAAGAAGCTCCAGCCCAAAAGGCAGCCAACATGCAGCCCACATGCGGGAGAATATCAAGAGCAGGGGGTGGAGCAAGGCAGGCCTCAAACCTCGAGAAGCTCCAGCCCAAAAGGCAGCCAAAATGCAGCCCACATCCGGGAGAATCTCAAGAGCAGGGGGTGGAGCAAGCCAGGCCTCAAACCACGAGAAGCTCCAGCCCAAAAGGCAGCGAAAATGCAGCCCACATCCGGGAGAATCTCAAGAGCAAGGGGTGGAGCAAGCCAGGCCAAAAAACCACGAGAAGCTCCAGCCCTAAAGGCAGCCAAAAAGAAGCCCACATGCGGGAGAATCTCAAGAGCAGGGGGTGGAGCAAGGCAGGCCTCAAACCATGAGAAGCTCCAGCCCAAAAGGCAGCCAAAATGCAGCCCACATCCGGGAGAATCTCAAGAGCAGGGGGTGGAGCAAGCCAGGCCTCAAACCAAGAGAAGCTCCAGCCCAAAATGTAGCCAAAATGCAGCCCACATCCAGGAGAATCTCAAGAGCAGGGGGTGGAGCAAGGCAGGCCTCAAACCTCGAGAAGCTCCAGCCCAAAAGGCAGACAAAATCCAGCCCACATGCGGGAGAATCTCAAGAGCAGGGGGTGGAGAAAGGCAGGTCTCAAACCTCGAGAAGCTCCAGCCCAAAAGGCAGCCAAAATGCAGACCACATCCAGGAGAATCTCAAGAGCAGGGGGTGGAGCAAGCCAGGCCTCAAACCACGAGAAGCTCCAGACCAAGAATCAGCCAAAATGCAGCCCAACTCCGGGAGAATCTCAATGGCAGAGTTTGGAGCAAGCCAGGCCTCAAACCTTGAGAAGCTCCAGCCCAAAAGGCAGCCAAAATGCAGCCCACATCCGGGAGAATCTCAAGAGCAGGGGGTGGAGCAAGCCAGGCCTCAAACCACGAGAAGCTCCAGCCCAAAATGCAGCCAAAATGCAGCCCACATCCGGGAGAATCTCAAGAGCAGGGGGTGGAGCAAGCCAGGCCTCAAACCACGAGAAGCTCCAGCCCAAAACGCAGCCAAAATGCAGCCCACATCCGGGAGAATCTCAAGAGCAGGTGGTGGAGCAAGCCAGGCCTCAAACCACGAGAAGCTCCAGCCCTAAAGGCAGCCAAAATGCAGCCCACATCCGGGAGAATCTCAAGAGCAGGGGGTGGAGGAAGCCAGGCCTCAAACCACGAGAAGCTCCAGCCCAAAATGGAGCCAAAATCCAGCCCACATCCAGGAGAATCTCAAGAGCAGGGGGTGGAGGAAGCCAGGCCTCAAACCACGAGAAGCTCCAGCCCAAAATGCAGCCAAAATCCAGCCCACATCCGGGAGAATCTCAAGAGCAGGGGGTGGAGCAAGCCAGGCCTCAAACCACGAGAAGCTCCAGCCCAAAAGGCAGCCAAAATCCAGCCCACATCCGGCAGAATCTCAAGAGCAGGGGGTGGAGCAAGCCAGGCCTCAAACCACGAGAAGCTCCAGCCCAAAAGGCAGCGAAAATGCAGCCCACATCCGGCAGAATCTCAAGAGCAGGGGGTGGAGCAAGCCAGTCCTCAGACCACGAGAAGCTCCAGAACAAAAGGAAGCCAAAATGCAGCCCACATCCGGGAGAATATCAAGAGCAGGGGGTGGAGCAAGCCAGGCCTCAAACCATGAGAAGCTCCAGCCCAAAAGCAGCCAAAATCCAGCCCACATCCGGGAGAATCTCAAGAGCAGAGGGTGGAGCAAGCCAGGCCTCAAACCTCGAGAAGCTCCAGCCCAAAAGGCAGCCAAAATGCAGCCCACATCCGGGAGAATCTCAAGAGCAGGGGGTGGAGCAAGCCAGGCCTCAAACCTCGAGAAGCTCCAGCCCAAAGGGTAGCCAAAATACAGCCCACATCCGGGAGAATCTCAAGAGCAGGGGGTGGAGCAAGCCAGGCCTCAAACCTCGAGAAGCTCCAGCCCAAAAGGCAGCCAAAATGCAGCCCACATCCGGGAGAATCTCAAGAGCAGGGGGTGGAGCAAGCCAGGCCTCAGACCACGAGAAGCTCCAGAACAAAAGGGAGCCAAAATGCAGCCCACATCCGGAGAATATCAAGAGCAGGGGGTGGAGCAAGCCAGGCCTCAAACCATGAGAAGCTCCAGCCCAAAAGGCAGCCAAAATGCAGCCCACATCCGGGAGAATCTCAAGAGCAGGGGGTGGAGCAAGCCAGGCCTCAAACCACGAGAAGCTCCAGCCCAAAAGGCAGCCAACATGCAGCCCACATGCGGGAGAATCTCAAGAGCAGGGGGTGGAGCAAGGCAGGCCTCAAACCAAGAGAAGCTCCAGCCCAAAATGTAGCCAAAATGCAGCCCACATCCAGGAGAATCTCAAGAGCAGGGGGTGGAGCAAGGCAGGCCTCAAACCTCGAGAAGCTCCAGCCCAAAATGGAGCCAAAATCCAGCCCACATCCGGGAGAATCTCAAGAGCAGGGGGTGGAGCAAGGCAGGCCTCAAACCTCGAGAAGCTCCAGCCCAAAAGGCAGCCAAAATGCAGCCCACATCCAGGAGAATCTCAAGAGCAGGGGGTGGAGCAAGGCAGGCCTCAAACCACGAGAAGCTCCAGCCCAAGTATCAGCCAAAATGCAGCCCACATCCGGGAGAATCTCAAGAGCAGGGGGTGGAGCAAGCCAGGCCTCAAACCACGAGAAGCTCCAGCCCAAAATGCAGCCAAAATGCAGCCCACATCCGGGAGAATCTCAAGAGCAGGGGGTGGAGCAAGCCAGGCCTCAAACCACGAGAAGCTCCAGCCCAAAACGCAGCCAAAATGCAGCCCACATCCGGGAGAATCTCAAGAGCAGGTGGTGGAGCAAGCCAGGCCTCAAACCACGAGAAGCTCCAGCCCTAAAGGCAGCCAAAATGCAGCCCACATCCGGGAGAATCTCAAGAGCAGGGGGTGGAGGAAGGCAGGCCTCAAACCACGAGAAGCTCCAGCCCAAAATGGAGCCAAAATCCAGCCCACATCCGGGAGAATCTCAAGAGCAGGGGGTGGAGGAAGCCAGGCCTCAAACCACGAGAAGCTCCAGCCCAAAATGGAGCCAAAATCCAGCCCACATCCGGGAGAATCTCAAGAGCAGGGGGTGGAGCAAGCCAGGCCTCAAACCACGAGAAGCTCCAGCCCAAAAGGCAGCGAAAATGCAGCCCACATCCGGGAGAATCTCAAGAGCAGGGGGTGGAGCAAGCCAGTCCTCAGACCACGAGAAGCTCCAGAACAAAAGGAAGCCAAAATGCAGCCCACATCCGGGAGAATCTCAAGAGCAGGGGGTGGAGCAAGCCAGGCCTCAAACCACGAGAAGCTCCAGCCGAAAAGGCAGCCAAAATGCAGCCCACATCCGGGAGAATCTCAAGAGCAGGGGGTGGAGCAAGCCAGGCCTCAAACCACGAGAAGCTCCAGCCCAAAAGGCAGCCAACATGCAGCCCACATGCGGGAGAATATCAAGAGCAGGGGGTGGAGCAAGGCAGGCCTCAAACCTCGAGAAGCTCCAGCCCAAAAGGCAGCCAAAATGCAGCCCACATCCGGGAGAATCTCAAGAGCAGGGGGTGGAGCAAGCCAGGCCTCAAACCTCGAGAAGCTCCAGCCCAAAGGGTAGCCAAAATGGAGCCCACATCCGGGAGAATCTCAAGAGCAGGGGGTGGAGCAAGGCAGGCCTCAAACCTCGAGAAGCTCCAGCCCAAAAGGCAGCGAAAATGCAGCCCACATCCGGGAGAATCTCAAGAGCAGGGGGTGGAGCAAGCCAGGCCTCAGACCACGAGAAGCTCCAGAACAAAAGGGAGCCAAAATGCAGCCCACATCCGGAGAATATCAAGAGCAGGGGGTGGAGCAAGCCAGGCCTCAAACCATGAGAAACTCCAGCCGAAAAGGCAGCCAAAATGCAGCCCACATCCGGGAGAATCTCAAGAGCAGGGGGTGGAGCAAGCCAGGCCTCAAACCACGAGAAGCTCCAGCCCAAAAGGCAGCCAACATGCAGCCCACATCCGGGAGAATCTCAAGAGCAGGGGGTGGAGCAAGCCAGGCCTCAGACCACGAGAAGCTCCAGAACAAAAGGAAGCCAAAATGCAGCCCACATCCGGGAGAATATCAAGAGCAGGGGGTGGAGCAAGCCAGGCCTCAAACCATGAGAAGCTCCAGCCCAAAAGGCAGCCAAAATGCAGCCCACATCCGGGAGAATCTCAAGAGCAGGGGGTGGAGGAAGGCAGGCCTCAAACCACGAGAAGCTCCAGCCCAAAATGGAGCCAAAATCCAGCCCACATCCGGGAGAATCTCAAGAGCAGGGGGTGGAGGAAGCCAGGCCTCAAACCACGAGAAGCTCCAGCCCAAAATGGAGCCAAAATCCAGCCCACATCCGGGAGAATCTCAAGAGCAGGGGGTGGAGCAAGCCAGGCCTCAAACCACGAGAAGCTCCAGCCCAAAAGGCAGCGAAAATGCAGCCCACATCCGGGAGAATCTCAAGAGCAGGGGGTGGAGCAAGCCAGTCCTCAGACCACGAGAAGCTCCAGAACAAAAGGAAGCCAAAATGCAGCCCACATCCGGGAGAATCTCAAGAGCAGGGGGTGGAGCAAGCCAGGCCTCAAACCACGAGAAGCTCCAGCCGAAAAGGCAGCCAAAATGCAGCCCACATCCGGGAGAATCTCAAGAGCAGGGGGTGGAGCAAGCCAGGCCTCAAACCACGAGAAGCTCCAGCCCAAAAGGCAGCCAACATGCAGCCCACATGCGGGAGAATATCAAGAGCAGGGGGTGGAGCAAGGCAGGCCTCAAACCTCGAGAAGCTCCAGCCCAAAAGGCAGCCAAAATGCAGCCCACATCCGGGAGAATCTCAAGAGCAGGGGGTGGAGCAAGCCAGGCCTCAAACCTCGAGAAGCTCCAGCCCAAAGGGTAGCCAAAATGGAGCCCACATCCGGGAGAATCTCAAGAGCAGGGGGTGGAGCAAGGCAGGCCTCAAACCTCGAGAAGCTCCAGCCCAAAAGGCAGCGAAAATGCAGCCCACATCCGGGAGAATCTCAAGAGCAGGGGGTGGAGCAAGCCAGGCCTCAGACCACGAGAAGCTCCAGAACAAAAGGGAGCCAAAATGCAGCCCACATCCGGAGAATATCAAGAGCAGGGGGTGGAGCAAGCCAGGCCTCAAACCATGAGAAACTCCAGCCGAAAAGGCAGCCAAAATGCAGCCCACATCCGGGAGAATCTCAAGAGCAGGGGGTGGAGCAAGCCAGGCCTCAAACCACGAGAAGCTCCAGCCCAAAAGGCAGCCAACATGCAGCCCACATCCGGGAGAATCTCAAGAGCAGGGGGTGGAGCAAGCCAGGCCTCAGACCACGAGAAGCTCCAGAACAAAAGGAAGCCAAAATGCAGCCCACATCCGGGAGAATATCAAGAGCAGGGGGTGGAGCAAGCCAGGCCTCAAACCATGAGAAGCTCCAGCCCTAAAGGCAGCCAAAATCCAGCCCACATACGGGAGAATCTCAAGAGCAGGGGGTGGAGCAAGCCAGGCCTCAAACCACGAGAAGCTCCAGCCGAAAAGGCAGCCAAAATGCAGCCCACATCCGGGAGAATCTCAAGAGCAGGGGGTGGAGCAAGCCAGGCCTCAGACCACGAGAAGCTCCAGAACAAAAGGAAGCCAAAATGCAGCCCACATCCGGGAGAATATCAAGAGCAGGGGGTGGAGCAAGCCAGGCCTCAAACCATGAGAAGCTCCAGCCCTAAAGGCAGCCAAAATCCAGCCCACATACGGGAGAATCTCAAGAGCAGGGGGTGGAGCAAGCCAGGCCTCAAACCACGAGAAGCTCCAGCCGAAAAGGCAGCCAAAATGCAGCCCACATCCGGGAGAATCTCAAGAGCAGGGGGTGGAGCAAGCCAGGCCTCAAACCACGAGAAGCTCCAGCCCAAAAGGCAGCCAACATGCAGCCCACATGCGGGAGAATATCAAGAGCAGGGGGTGGAGCAAGGCAGGCCTCAAACCTCGAGAAGCTCCAGCCCAAAAGGCAGCCAAAATCCAGCCCACATCCGGGAGAATCTCAAGAGCAGGGGGTGGAGCAAGGCAGGCCTCAAACCTCGAGAAGCTCCAGCCCAAAAGGCAGACAAAATCCAGCCCACATCCGGGAGAATCTCAAGAGCAGGGGGTGGAGAAAGGCAGGCCTCAAACCTCGAGAAGCTCCAGCCCAAAAGGCAGCCAAAATGCAGCCCACATCCAGGAGAATCTCAAGAGCAGGGGGTGGAGCAAGGCAGGCCTCAAACCACGAGAAGCTCCAGCCCAAGTATCAGCCAAAATGCAGCCCAACTCCGGGAGAATCTCAATGGCAGTGTTTGGAGCAAGCCAGGCCTCAAACCTTGAGAAGCTCCAGCCCAAAAGGCAGCCAAAATGCAGCCCACATCCGGGAGAATCTCAAGAGCAGGGGGTGGAGCAAGCCAGGCCTCAAACCACGAGAAGCTCCAGCCCAAAATGCAGCCAAAATGCAGCCCACATCCGGGAGAATCTCAAGAGCAGGGGGTGGAGCAAGCCAGGCCTCAAACCACGAGAAGCTCCAGCCCAAAACGCAGCCAAAATGCAGCCCACATCCGGGAGAATCTCAAGAGCAGGTGGTGGAGCAAGCCAGGCCTCAAACCACGAGAAGCTCCAGCCCTAAAGGCAGCCAAAATGCAGCCCACATCCGGGAGAATCTCAAGAGCAGGGGGTGGAGGAAGGCAGGCCTCAAACCACGAGAAGCTCCAGCCCAAAATGGAGCCAAAATCCAGCCCACATCCGGGAGAATCTCAAGAGCAGGGGGCGGAGGAAGCCAGGCCTCAAACCACGAGAAGCTCCAGCCCAAAATGGAGCCAAAATCCAGCCCACATCCGGGAGAATCTCAAGAGCAGGGGGTGGAGCAAGCCAGGCCTCAAACCACGAGAAGCTCCAGCCCAAAAGGCAGCGAAAATGCAGCCCACATCCGGGAGAATCTCAAGAGCAGGGGGTGGAGCAAGCCAGTCCTCAGACCACGAGAAGCTCCAGAACAAAAGGAAGCCAAAATGCAGCCCACATCCGGGAGAATCTCAAGAGCAGGGGGTGGAGCAAGCCAGGCCTCAAACCACGAGAAGCTCCAGCCCAAAACGCAGCCAACATGCAGCCCACATCCGGGAGAATCTCAAGAGCAGGTGGTGGAGCAAGCCAGGCCTCAAACCACGAGAAGCTCCAGCCCTAAAGGCAGCCAAAATGCAGCCCACATCCGGGAGAATCTCAAGAGCAGGGGGTGGAGGAAGGCAGGCCTCAAACCACGAGAAGCTCCAGCCCAAAATGGAGCCAAAATCCAGCCCACATCCGGGAGAATCTCAAGAGCAGGGGGTGGAGGAAGCCAGGCCTCAAACCACGAGAAGCTCCAGCCCAAAATGGAGCCAAAATCCAGCCCACATCCGGGAGAATCTCAAGAGCAGGGGGTGGAGCAAGCCAGGCCTCAAACCACGAGAAGCTCCAGCCCAAAAGGCAGCGAAAATGCAGCCCACATCCGGGAGAATCTCAAGAGCAGGGGGTGGAGCAAGCCAGTCCTCAGACCACGAGAAGCTCCAGAACAAAAGGAAGCCAAAATGCAGCCCACATCCGGGAGAATATCAAGAGCAGGGGGTGGAGCAAGCCAGGCCTCAAACCATGAGAAGCTCCAGCCCTAAAGGCAGCCAAAATCCAGCCCACATCCGGCAGAATCTCAAGAGCAGGGGGTGGAGCAAGCCAGGCCTCAAACCACGAGAAGCTCCAGCCGAAAAGGCAGCCAAAATGCAGCCCACATCCGGGAGAATCTCAAGAGCAGGGGGTGGAGCAAGCCAGGCCTCAAACCACGAGAAGCTCCAGCCCAAAAGGCAGCCAATATGCAGCCCACATGCGGGAGAATATCAAGAGCAGGGGGTGGAGCAAGGCAGGCCTCAAACCTCGAGAAGCTCCAGCCCAAAAGGCAGCCAAAATGCAGCCCACATCCGGGAGAATCTCAAGAGCAGGGGGTGGAGCAAGCCAGGCCTCAAACCTCGAGAAGCTCCAGCCCAAAGGGTAGCCAAAATGGAGCCCACATCCGGGAGAATCTCAAGAGCAGGGGGTGGAGCAAGCCAGGCCTCAAACCTCGAGAAGCTCCAGCCCAAAAGGCAGCCAAAATGCAGCCCACATCCGGGAGAATCTCAAGAGCAGGGGGTGGAGCAAGCCAGGCCTCAGACCACGAGAAGCTCCAGAACAAAAGGGAGCCAAAATGCAGCCCACATCCGGAGAATATCAAGAGCAGGGGGTGGAGCAAGCCAGGCCTCAAACCATGAGAAGCTCCAGCCGAAAAGGCAGCCAAAATGCAGCCCACATCCGGGAGAATCTCAAGAGCAGGGGGTGGAGCAAGCCAGGCCTCAAACCACGAGAAGCTCCAGCCCAAAAGGCAGCCAACATGCAGCCCACATGCGGGAGAATCTCAAGAGCAGGGGGTGGAGCAAGCCAGGCCTCAAACCAAGAGAAGCTCCAGCCCAAAATGTAGCCAAAATGCAGCCCACATCCAGGAGAATCTCAAGAGCAGGGGGTGGAGCAAGGCAGGCCTCAAACCTCGAGAAGCTCCAGCCCAAAAGGCAGACAAAATCCAGCCCACATGCGGGAGAATCTCAAGAGCAGGGGGTGGAGAAAGGCAGGCCTCAAACCTCGAGAAGCTCCAGCCCAAAAGGCAGCCAAAATGCAGCCCACATCCAGGAGAATCTCAAGAGCAGGGGGTGGAGCAAGGCAGGCCTCAAACCACGAGAAGCTCCAGCCCAAGAATCAGCCAAAATGCAGCCCAACTCCGGGAGAATCTCAATGGCAGAGTTTGGAGCAAGCCAGGCCTCAAACCTTGAGAAGCTCCAGCCCAAAAGGCAGCCAAAATGCAGCCCACATCCGGGAGAATCTCAAGAGCAGGGGGTGGAGCAAGCCAGGCCTCAAACCACGAGAAGCTCCAGCCCAAAATGCAGACAAAATCCAGCCTACATCCGGGAGAATCTCAAGAGAAGGGGGTGGAGCAACACAGGCCTCAAACCACGAGAAGCTCCAGCCCAAAACGCAGCCAAAATGCAGCCCACATCCGGGAGAATCTCAAGAGCAGGTGGTGGAGCAAGCCAGGCCTCAAACCACGAGAAGCTCCAGCCCAAAAGGCAGCCAAAATGCAGCCCACATCCGGGAGAATCTCAAGAGCAGGGGGTGGAGCAAGCCAGGCCTCAAACCACGAGAAGCTCCAGCCCAAAATGGAGCCAAAATCCAGCCCACATCCGGGAGAATCTCAAGAGCAGGGGGTGGAGGAAGCCAGGCCTCAAACCACGAGAAGCTCCAGCCCAAAATGGAGCCAAAATCCAGCCCACATCCGGGAGAATCTCAAGAGCAGGGGGTGGAGCAAGGCAGGCCTCAAACCTCGAGAAGCTCCAGCCCAAAAGGCAGCGAAAATGCAGCCCACATCCGGGAGAATCTCAAGAGCAGGGGGTGGAGCAAGCCAGGCCTCAGACCACGAGAAGCTCCAGAACAAAAGGAAGCCAAAATGCAGCCCACATCCGGGAGAATATCAAGAGCAGGGGGTGGAGCAAGCCAGGCCTCAAACCATGAGAAGCTCCAGCCCTAAAGGCAGCCAAAATCCAGCCCACATACGGGAGAATCTCAAGAGCAGGGGGTGGAGCAAGCCAGGCCTCAAACCACGAGAAGCTCCAGCCGAAAAGGCAGCCAAAATGCAGCCCACATCCGGGAGAATCTCAAGAGCAGGGGGTGGAGCAAGCCAGGCCTCAAACCACGAGAAGCTCCAGCCCAAAAGGCAGCCAACATGCAGCCCACATGCGGGAGAATATCAAGAGCAGGGGGTGGAGCAAGGCAGGCCTCAAACCTCGAGAAGCTCCAGCCCAAAAGGCAGCCAAAATCCAGCCCACATCCGGGAGAATCTCAAGAGCAGGGGGTGGAGCAAGCCAGGCCTCAAACCTCGAGAAGCTCCAGCCCAAAAGGCAGCCAAAATGCAGCCCACATCCGGGAGAATCTCAAGAGCAGGGGGTGGAGCAAGCCAGGCCTCAAACCACGAGAAGCTCCAGCCCAAAAAGCAGCCAAAATCCAGCCCACATCCGGGAGAATCTCAAGAGCAGGGGGTGGAGCAAGCCTGGGGTCAAACCACGAGAAGCTCCAGCCCAAGAATCAGGCAAAATGCAGCCCACATCCGGGAGAATCTCAATGGCAGAGTTTGGAGCAAGCCAGGCCTCAATCCTTGAGAAGCTCCAGGCCAAAGGGCAGCCAAAATGCAGCCCATATCCAGGAGAATCTCAAGAGCAGGGGGTGGAGCAAGCCAGGCCTCAAACCATGAGAAGCTCCAGCCGAAAAGGCAGCCAAAATCCAGCCCACATCCAGGAGAATCTCAAGAGCAGGGGGTGGAGCAAGCCAGTCCTCAGACCACGAGAAGCTCCAGAACAAAAGGGAGCCAAAATGCAGCCCACATCCGGAGAATATCAAGAGCAGGGGGTGGAGCAAGCCAGGCCTCAAACCATGAGAAGCTCCAGCCGAAAAGGCAGCCAAAATGCAGCCCACATCCGGGAGAATCTCAAGAGCAGGGGGTGGAGCAAGCCAGGCCTCAAACCACGAGAAGCTCCAGCCCAAAAGGCAGCCAAAATGCAGCCCACATCCGGGAGAATCTCAAGAGCAGGGGGTGGAGCAAGCCAGGCCTCAAACCTCGAGAAGCTCCAGCCCAAAAGGCAGCCAAAATGCAGCCCACATCCGGGAGAATCTCAAGAGCAGGGGGTGGAGCAAGCCAGTCCTCAGACCACGAGAAGCTCCAGAACAAAAGGGAGCCAAAATGCAGCCCACATCCGGAGAATATCAAGAGCAGGGGGTGGAGCAAGCCAGGCCTCAAACCATGAGAAGCTCCAGCAATAAAGGCAGCCAAAATGCAGCCCACATCCGGCAGAATCTCAAGAGCAGGGGGTGGAGCAAGCCAGGCCTCAAACCACGAGAAGCTCCAGCCCAAAAGGCAGCCAAAATCCAGCCCACATCCGGGAGAATCTCAAGAGCAGGGGGTGGAGCAAGCCAGGCCTCAAACCACGAGAAGCTCCAGCCCTAAAGGCAGCCATAATGCAGGCCACATCGGGGAGAATCTCAAGAGCAGGGGGTGGAGCAAACCAGGCCTCAAACCACGAGAAGCTCCAGCCCAAAAGGCAGCCAAAATGCAGCCCACATCCGGGAGAATCTCAAGAGCAGGGGGTGGAGCAAGCCAGGCCTCAAACCTCGAGAAGCTCCAGCCCAAAAGGCAGCCAAAATGCAGCCCACATCCGGGAGAATCTCAAGAGCAGAGGGTGGAGCAAGCCAGGCCTCAAACCACGAGAAGCTCCAGCCCAAAAGGCAGCCAAAATGCAGCCCACATCCGGGAGAATCTCAAGAGCAGGGGGTGGAGCAAGCCAGTCCTCAGACCACGAGAAGCTCCAGAACAAAAGGGAGCAAAAATGCAGCCCACATCCGGGAGAATATCAAGAGCAGGGGGTGGAGCAAGCCAGGCCTCAAACCATGAGAAGCTCCAGCCCTAAAGGCAGCCAAAATCCAGCCCACACCCGGGAGAATCTCAAGAGCAGGGGGTGGAGGAAGCCAGGCCTCAAACCACGAGAAGCTCCAGCCCAAAAGGCAGCCAAAATGCAGCCCACATCCGGGAGAATCTCAAGAGCAGGGGGTGGAGCAAGCCAGGCCTCAAACCTCGAGAAGCTCCAGCCCACAAGGCAGCCAACATGCAGCCCACATCCGGGAGAATCTCAAGAGCAGGGGGTGGAGCAAGCCAGGCCTCAAACCACGAGAAGCTCCAGCCCAAAAGGCAGCCAAAATGCAGCCCACATCCGGGAGAATCTCAAGAGCAGGGGGTGGAGCAAGCCAGGCCTCAAACCACGAGAAGCCCCAGCCCAAGAATCAGCCAAAATGCAGCCCAACTCCGGGAGAATATCAAGAGCAGGGGGTGGAGCAAGCCAGGCCTCAAACCACGAGAAGCTCCAGCCCTAGATGCAGCCAAAATGCAGGCCACATCCGGGAGAATCTCAAGAGCAGGGGTGGAGCAAGCCAGGCCTCAAACCACGAGAAGCTCCAGCCCAAAAGGCAGCCAAAATGCAGCCCACATGCGGGAGAATCTCAAGAGCAGGGGGTGGAGCAAGGCAGGCCTCAAACCTCGAGAAGCTCCAGCCCAAAAGGCAGCCAAAATGCAGCCCACATCCGGGAGAATCTCAAGAGCAGGGGGTGGAGCAAGCCAGTCCTCAGACCACGAGAAGCTCCAGAACAAAAGGGAGCCAAAATGTAGCCCACATCCGGAGAATATCAAGAGCAGGGGGTGGAGCAAGCCAGGCCTCAAACCATCAGAAGCTCCAGCCCAAAAGGCAGCCAAAATGCAGCCCACATCCGGGAGAATCTCAAGAGCAGGGGGTGGAGCAAGCCCGGCCTCAAACCTCGAGAAGCTCCAGCCCAAAAGGCAGCCATAATGCAGGCCATATCCGGGAGAATCTCAAGAGCAGGTGGTGGAGCAAGCCAGGCCTCAAACCACGAGAAGCTCCAGCCCAAAAGGCAGCCAAAATGCAGCTCACATCCGGGAGAATCTCAAGAGCAGGGGGTGGAGCAAGCCAGGCCTCAAACCACGAGAAGCTCCAGCCCAAAAGGCAGCCAAGATGCAGCCCACCTCCGGGAGAATCTCAAGAGCAGGGGGTGGAGCAAGCCAGGCCTCAAACCAAGAGAAGCTCCAGCCCAAAAGGCAGCCAAAATGCAGCCCACATCCAGGAGAATCTCAAGAGCAGGGGGTGGAGCAAGCCAGGCCTCAAACCTCGAGAAGCTCCAGCCCAAAAGGCAGCCAAAATGCAGCCCACATCCGGGAGAATATCAAGAGCAGGTGGTGGAGCAAGCCAGGCCTCAAACCTCGAGAAGCTCCAGCCCAAGAATCAGCCAAAATGCAGCCAACATCCGGGAGAATATCAAGAGCAGGTGGTGGAGCAAGCCAGGCCTCAAACCTCGAGAAGCTCCAGCCCAAGAATCAGCCAAAATACAGCCCAACTCCGGGAGAATCTCAATGGCAGAGTTTGGAGCAAGCCAGGCCTCAAACCACAAGAAGCTCCAGCCCAAAACGCAGCCAAAATCCAGCCCACATCTGGGAGAATCTCAAGAGCAGGTGGTGGAGCAAGCCAGGCCTCAAACCACGAGAAGCTCCAGCCCTAAATGCAGACAAAATGCAGCCCACATCCGGGAGAATCTCAAGAGCAGGGGGTGGAGCAAGCCAGGCCTCAAACCACGAGAAGCTCCAGCCCAAAAGGCAGCCAAAATGCAGCCCACATCCGGGAGAATCTCAAGAGCAGGGCGTGGAGCAAGCCAGGCCTCAAACCTCGAGAAGCTCCAGCCCAAGAATAAGCTAAAATGCAGCCCAACTCCGGGAGAATCTCAATGGCAGAGTTTGGAGCAAGCCAGGCCTCAAACCTTGAGAAGCTCCAGCCCAAAAGGCAGCCAAAATGCAGCCCACATCCGGGAGAATCTCAAGAGCAGGCCGTGGAGCAAGCCAGGCCTCAAACCACGAGAAGCTCCAGCCCTAAAGGCAGCCAAAATGCAGGCCACATCCAGGAGAATCTCAAGAGCAGGGGGTGGAGCAAGCCAGGCCTCAAACCACGAGAAGCTCCAGCCCAAAAGGCAGCCAAAATCCAGCCCACATCCGGGAGAATCTCAAGAGCAGGGGTTGGAGCAAGCCAGGCCTCAAACCACGAGAAGCTCCAGCCCAAAAGGCAGCCAAAATGCAGCCCACATCCGGCAGAATCTCAAGAGCAGGGGGTGGAGCAAGCCAGGCCTCAAACCTTGAGAAACTCCAGCCCAAAAGGCAGCCAAAATGCAGCCCACATGCGGGAGAAACTCAAGAGCAGTGGGTGGAGCAAGGCAGGCCTCAAACCTCGAGAAGCTCCAGCCCACAAGGCAGCGAAAATGCAGCCCACATCCGGGAGAATCTCAAGAGCAGGGGGTGGAGCAAGCCAGGCCTCAAACCACGAGAAGCTCCAGCCCAAAAGGCAGCCAAAATCCAGCCCACATCCGGGAGAATCTCAAGAGCAGGGGGTGTAGCAAGCCAGGCCTCAAACCATGAGAAGCTCCAGCCCAAAAGGCAGCCAAAATGCAGCCCACATGCGGGAGAATCTCAAGAGCAGGGGGTGGAGCAAGCCAGGCCTCAAACCACGAGAAGCTCCAGCCCAAAAGGCAGCCAAAATGCAGCCCACATCCGGGAGAATCTCAAGAGCAGGGGGTGGAGCAAGCCAGGCCCCAAACCACGAGAAGCTCCAGCAAAAAATGCAGCCAAAATGCAGCCCACATCCCGGAGAATCTCAAGAGCAGGGGGTGGAGCAAGCCAGGCCTCAAACCACGAGAAGCTCCAGCCCAAAAGGCAGCCAAAATCCAGCCCACATCCGGGAGAATCTCAAGAGCAGGGGGTGGAGCAAGCCAGGCCTCAAACCACGAGAAGCTCCAGCAAAAATGCAACCAAAATGCAGCCCACATCCCGGAGAATCTCAAGAGCAGGGGATGGAGCAAGCCAGGCCTCAAACCATGAGAAGCTCCAGCCCAAAAGGCAGCCAAAATCCTACCCACATGCGGGAGAATCTCAAGAGCAGGGGGTGGAGCAAGCCAGGCCTCAAACCACGAGAAGCTCCAGCCCAAAAGGCAGCCAAAATGCAGCCCACATCCGGGAGAATATAAAGAGCAGGGGGTGGAGCAAGCCAGGCCTCAAACCTTGAGAAGCTCCAGCCCAAAAGGCAGCCAAAATGCAGCCCACATCCGGGAGAATCTCAAGAGCAGGGGGTGGAGCAAGCCAGGCCTCCAACCACGAGAAGCTCCAGCCCTAAAGGCAGCCAAAATCCAGCCCACATCCGGGAGAATCTCAAGAGCAGGGGGTGGAGCAAGCCAGGCCTCAAACCACGAGAAGCTCCAGCCCAAAATGTAGCCAAAATGCAGCCCACATCCGGGAGAATCTCAAG
The DNA here is from genome assembly GCA_027574665.1 of Rhynochetos jubatus. Lineage (NCBI taxonomy): Eukaryota > Metazoa > Chordata > Aves > Eurypygiformes > Rhynochetidae > Rhynochetos > Rhynochetos jubatus. Next base: position 1,283,905 of record JAQBHY010000071.1, read on the forward strand.
AGCAGGTGGTGGAGCAAGCCAGGCCTCAAACCACGAGAAGCTCCAGCCCTAAAGGCAGCCAAAATGCAGGCCACATCCGGGAGAATCTCAAGAGCAGGGGTTGGAGCAAGCCAGGCCTCAAACCACGAGAAGCTCCAGCCCAAAAGGCAGCCAAAATGCAGCCCAACTCCGGGAGAATCTCAATGGCAGAGTTTGGAGCAAGCCAGGCCTCAAACCTCGAGAAGCTCCAGCCCGAAAGGCAGCCAAAATGCAGCCCACATCCGGGAGAATCTCAAGAGCAGTGGGTGGAGCAAGCCAGGCCTCAAACCTCGAGAAGCTCCAGCCCAAAAGGCAGCGAAAATGCAGCCCACATCCGGGAGAATCTCAAGAGCAGGGGGTGGAGCAAGGCAGGCCTCAAACCTCGAGAAGCTCCAGCCCAAAAGGCAGCCAAAATGCAGCCCACATCCGGGAGAATCTCAAGAGCAGGGGGTGGAGCAAGCCAGGCCTCAAACCACGAGAAGCTCCAACCCAAGAATCAGCCAAAATGCAGCCCAACTCCGGGAGAATCTCAAGAGCAGGGGGTGGAGCAAGGCAGGCCTCAAACCTCGAGAAGCTCCAGCCCAAAAGGCAGCCAAAATGCAGCCCACATCCGGGAGAATCTCAAGAGCAGGGGGTGGAGCAAGCCAGGCCTCAAACCTCGAGAAGCTCCAGCCCAAAATGCAGCCAAAATCCAGCCCACATCCAGGAGAATCTCAAGAGCAGGGGGTGGAGCAAGCCAGGCCTCAAACCATGAGAAGCTCCAGCCCAAAAGGCAGCCAAAATCCAGCCCACATCCAGGAGAATCTCAAGAGCAGGGGGTGTAGCAAGCCAGGCCTCAAACCATGAGAAGCTCCAGCCCAAAAGGCAGCCAAAATCCAGCCCACATCCGGGAGAATCTCAAGAGCAGGGGGTGGAGCAAACAAGGCCTCAAACCACGAGAAGCTCCAGCCCAAAATGCAGACAAAATGCAGCCCACATCCGGGAGAATCTCAAGAGCAGGGGGTAGAGCAAGCCAGGCCTCAAACCTCGAGAAGCTCCAGCCCAAAAGGCAGCCAAAATGCAGCCCACATCCGGGAGAATCTCAAGAGCAGGGGGTGGAGCAAGCCAGGCCTCAAACCTCGAGAAGCTCCAGCCCAAAAGGCAGCCAAAATGCAGCCCACATCCAGGAGAATCTCAAGAGCAGAGGGTGGAGCAAGCCAGGCCTCAAACCACGAGAAGCTCCAGCCCAAAAGGCAGCCAAAATCCAGCCCACATCCGGGAGAATCTCAAGAGCAGGGGGTGGAGCAATCCAGTCCTCAGACCACGAGAAGCTCCAGAACAAAAGGGAGCCAAAATGCAGCCCACATCCGGAGAATATCAAGAGCAGGGGGTGGAGCAAGCCAGGCCTCAAACCATGAGAAGCTCCAGCCCTAAAGGCAGCCAAAATGCAGCCCACATCCGGCAGAATCTCAAGAGCAGGGGGTGGAGCAAGCCAGGCCTCAAACCACGAGAAGCTCCAGCCCAAAAGGCAGCCAAAATCCAGCCCACATCCGGGAGAATATCAAGAGCAGAGGGTGGAGCAAGCCAGGCCTCAAACCATGAGAAGCTCCAGCCCAAAAGGCAGCCAAAATCCAGCCCACATCCGGGAGAATCTCAAGAGCAGGGGGTGGAGCAAACAAGGCCTCAAACCACGAGAAGCTCCAGCCCAAAATGCAGACAAAATGCAGCCCACATCCGGGAGAATCTCAAGAGCAGGGGGTGGAGCAAACAAGGCCTCAAACCACGAGAAGCTCCAGCCCAAAATGCAGACAAAATGCAGCCCACATCCGGGAGAATCTCAAGAGCAGGGGGTAGAGCAAGGCAGGCCTCAAACCTCGAGAAGCTCCAGCCCAAAAGGCAGCCAAAATGCAGCCCACATCCGGGAGAATCTCAAGAGCAGGGGGTGGAGCAAGCCAGGCCTCAAACCTCGAGAAGCTCCAGCCCAAATTGCAGCCAAAATGCAGCCCACATCCAGGAGAATCTCAAGAGCAGAGGGTGGAGCAAGCCAGGCCTCAAACCACGAGAAGCTCCAGCCCAAAAGGCAACCAAAATGCAGCCCACATCCGGGAGAATCTCAAGAGCAGGGGGTGGAGCAATCCAGTCCTCAGACCACGAGAAGCTCCAGAACAAAAGGGAGCCAAAATGCAGCCCACATCCGGAGAATATCAAGAGCAGGGGGTGGAGCAAGCCAGGCCTCAAACCATGAGAAGCTCCAGCCCTAAAGGCAGCCAAAATGCAGCCCACATCCGGGAGAATCTCAAGAGCAGGGGGTGGAGCAAGCCAGGCCTCAAACCACGAGAAGCTCCAGCCCAAAAGGCAGCCAAAATCCAGCCCACATCCAGGAGAATCTCAAGAGCAGGGGGTGTAGCAAGCCAGGCCTCAAACCATGAGAAGCTCCAGCCCAAAAGGCAGCCAAAATGCAGCCCACATCCGGGAGAATCTCAAGAGCAGGGGGTGGAGCAAACAAGGCCTCAAACCACGAGAAGCTCCAGCCCAAAATGCAGACAAAATGCAGCCCACATCCGGGAGAATCTCAAGAGCAGGGGGTAGAGCAAGGCAGGCCTCAAACCTCGAGAAGCTCCAGCCCAAAAGGCAGCCAAAATGCAGCCCACATCCGGGAGAATCTCAAGAGCAGGGGGTGGAGCAATCCAGTCCTCAGACCACGAGAAGCTCCAGAACAAAAGGGAGCCAAAATGCAGCCCACATCCGGAGAATATCAAGAGCAGGGGGTGGAGCAAGCCAGGCCTCAAACCATGAGAAGCTCCAGCCCTAAAGGCAGCCAAAATGCAGCCCACATCCGGCAGAATCTCAAGAGCAGGGGGTGGAGCAAGCCAGGCCTCAAACCACGAGAAGCTCCAGCCCAAAAGGCAGCCAAAATGCAGCCCACATCCGGGAGAATCTCAAGAGCAGGGGGTGGAGCAAGCCAGGCCTCAAACCACGATAAGCTCCAGCCCTAAAGGGAGCCATAATGCAGCCCACATCCGGGAGAATCTCAAGAGCAGGGGGTGGAGCAAGCCAGGCCTCAAACCACGAGAAGCTCCAGCCCAAAAGGCAGCCAAAATGCAGCCCACATCCGGGAGAATCTCAAGAGCAGGGGGTGGAGCAAGCCAGGCCTCAAACCACGAGAAGCTCCAGCCCAAAAGGCAGCCAAAATGCAGCCCACATGCGGGAGAATCTCAAGAGCAGGGGGTGGAGCAAGCCAGGCCTCAAACCACGAGAAGCTCCAGCCCAAAAGGCAGCCAAAATCCAGCCCACATCCGGGAGAATCTCAAGAGCAGAGGGTGGAGCAAGCCAGGCCTCAAACCTCGAGAAGCTCCAGCCCAAGAATCAGCCAAAATGCAGCCCAAGTCCGGGAGAATCTCAATGGCAGAGTTTGGAGCAAGCCAGGCCTCAAACCTTGAGAAGCTCCAGCCCAAAAGGCAGCCAAAATCCAGCCCACATCCAGGAGAATCTCAAGAGCAGGGGGTGGAGCAAGCCAGGCCTCAAACCATGAGAAGCTCCAGCCCAAAAGGCAGCCAAAATCCAGCCCACATCCGGGAGAATCTCAAGAGCAGGGGGTGGAGCAAACAAGGCCTCAAACCACGAGAAGCTCCAGCCCAAAATGCAGACAAAATGCAGCCCACATCCGGGAGAATCTCAAGAGCAGGGGGTGGAGCAAACAAGGCCTCAAACCACGAGAAGCTCCAGCCCAAATTGCAGCCAAAATGCAGCCCACATCCAGGAGAATCTCAAGAGCAGAGGGTGGAGCAAGCCAGGCCTCAAACCACGAGAAGCTCCAGCCCAAAAGGCAACCAAAATGCAGCCCACATCCGGGAGAATCTCAAGAGCAGGGGGTGGAGCAATCCAGTCCTCAGACCACGAGAAGCTCCAGAACAAAAGGGAGCCAAAATGCAGCCCACATCCGGAGAATATCAAGAGCAGGGGGTGGAGCAAGCCAGGCCTCAAACCATGAGAAGCTCCAGCCCAAAAGGCAGCCAAAATGCAGCCCACATCCGGCAGAATCTCAAGAGCAGGGGGTGGAGCAAGCCAGGCCTCAAACCACGAGAAGCTCCAGCCCAAAATGCAGCCAAAATCCAGCCCACATCCAGGAGAATCTCAAGAGCAGGGGGTGTAGCAAGCCAGGCCTCAAACCATGAGAAGCTCCAGCCCAAAAGGCAGCCAAAATCCAGCCCACATCCGGGAGAATCTCAAGAGCAGGGGGTGGAGCAAACAAGGCCTCAAACCACGAGAAGCTCCAGCCCAAAATGCAGACAAAATGCAGCCCACATCCGGGAGAATCTCAAGAGCAGGGGGTAGAGCAAGGCAGGCCTCAAACCTCGAGAAGCTCCAGCCCAAAAGGCAGCCAAAATGCAGCCCACATCCGGGAGAATCTCAAGAGCAGGGGGTGGAGCAATCCAGTCCTCAGACCACGAGAAGCTCCAGAACAAAAGGGAGCCAAAATGCAGCCCACATCCGGAGAATATCATGCACAGGGGGTGGAGCAAGCCAGGCCTCAAACCATGAGAAGCTCCAGCCCTAAAGGCAGCCAAAATGCAGCCCACATCCGGCAGAATCTCAAGAGCAGGGGGTGGAGCAAGCCAGGCCTCAAACCACGAGAAGCTCCAGCCCAAAAGGCAGCCAAAATGCAGCCCACATCCGGGAGAATCTCAAGAGCAGGGGGTGGAGCAAGCCAGGCCTCAAACCACGATAAGCTCCAGCCCTAAAGGGAGCCATAATGCAGCCCACATCCGGGAGAATCTCAAGAGCAGGGGTTGGAGCAAGCCAGGCCTCAAACCACGAGAAGCTCCAGCCCAAAAGGCAGCCAAAATGCAGCCCACATCCGGGAGAATCTCAAGAGCAGGGGGTGGAGCAAGCCAGGCCTCAAACCACGAGAAGCTCCAGCCCAAAAGGCAGACAAAATCCAGCCCACATCCGGGAGAATCTCAAGAGCAGGGGGTGGAGCAAGCCAGGCCTCAAACCACGAGAAGCTCCAGCCCAAAAGGCAGCCAAAATGCAGCCCACATGCGGGAGAATCTCAAGAGCAGGGGGTGGAGCAAGCCAGGCCTCAAACCACGAGAAGCTCCAGCCCAAAAGGCAGCCAAAATCCAGCCCACATCCGGGAGAATCTCAAGAGCAGAGGGTGGAGCAAGCCAGGCCTCAAACCTCGAGAAGCTCCAGCCCAAGAATCAGCCAAAATGCAGCCCAAGTCCGGGAGAATCTCAATGGCAGAGTTTGGAGCAAGCCAGGCCTCAAACCTTGAGAAGCTCCAGCCCAAAAGGCAGCCAAAATCCAGCCCACATCCAGGAGAATCTCAAGAGCAGGGGGTGGAGCAAGCCAGGCCTCAAACCATGAGAAGCTCCAGCCCAAAAGGCAGCCAAAATCCAGCCCACATCCGGGAGAATCTCAAGAGCAGGGGGTGGAGCAAACAAGGCCTCAAACCACGAGAAGCTCCAGCCCAAAATGCAGACAAAATGCAGCCCACATCCGGGAGAATCTCAAGAGCAGGGGGTGGAGCAAACAAGGCCTCAAACCACGAGAAGCTCCAGCCCAAATTGCAGCCAAAATGCAGCCCACATCCAGGAGAATCTCAAGAGCAGAGGGTGGAGCAAGCCAGGCCTCAAACCACGAGAAGCTCCAGCCCAAAAGGCAACCAAAATGCAGCCCACATCCGGGAGAATCTCAAGAGCAGGGGGTGGAGCAATCCAGTCCTCAGACCACGAGAAGCTCCAGAACAAAAGGGAGCCAAAATGCAGCCCACATCCGGAGAATATCAAGAGCAGGGGGTGGAGCAAGCCAGGCCTCAAACCATGAGAAGCTCCAGCCCAAAAGGCAGCCAAAATGCAGCCCACATCCGGCAGAATCTCAAGAGCAGGGGGTGGAGCAAGCCAGGCCTCAAACCACGAGAAGCTCCAGCCCAAAAGGCAGCCAAAATCCAGCCCACATCCAGGAGAATCTCAAGAGCAGGGGGTGTAGCAAGCCAGGCCTCAAACCATGAGAAGCTCCAGCCCAAAAGGCAGCCAAAATCCAGCCCACATCCGGGAGAATCTCAAGAGCAGGGGGTGGAGCAAACAAGGCCTCAAACCACGAGAAGCTCCAGCCCAAAATGCAGACAAAATGCAGCCCACATCCGGGAGAATCTCAAGAGCAGGGGGTAGAGCAAGGCAGGCCTCAAACCTCGAGAAGCTCCAGCCCAAAAGGCAGCCAAAATGCAGCCCACATCCGGGAGAATCTCAAGAGCAGGGGGTGGAGCAATCCAGTCCTCAGACCACGAGAAGCTCCAGAACAAAAGGGAGCCAAAATGCAGCCCACATCCGGAGAATATCATGCACAGGGGGTGGAGCAAGCCAGGCCTCAAACCATGAGAAGCTCCAGCCCTAAAGGCAGCCAAAATGCAGCCCACATCCGGCAGAATCTCAAGAGCAGGGGGTGGAGCAAGCCAGGCCTCAAACCACGAGAAGCTCCAGCCCAAAAGGCAGCCAAAATGCAGCCCACATCCGGGAGAATCTCAAGAGCAGGGGGTGGAGCAAGCCAGGCCTCAAACCACGATAAGCTCCAGCCCTAAAGGGAGCCATAATGCAGCCCACATCCGGGAGAATCTCAAGAGCAGGGGTTGGAGCAAGCCAGGCCTCAAACCACGAGAAGCTCCAGCCCAAAAGGCAGCCAAAATGCAGCCCACATCCGGGAGAATCTCAAGAGCAGGGGGTGGAGCAAGCCAGGCCTCAAACCACGAGAAGCTCCAGCCCAAAAGGCAGCCAAAATGCAGCCCACATCCGGGAGAATCTCAAGAGCAGGGGGTGGAGCAAGCCAGGCCTCAAACCACGAGAAGCTCCAGCCCAAAAGGCAGCCAAAATCCAGCCCACATCCGGGAGAATCTCAAGAGCAGAGGGTGGAGCAAGCCAGGCCTCAAACCTCGAGAAGCTCCAGCCCAAGAATCAGCCAAAATGCAGCCCAAGTCCGGGAGAATCTCAATGGCAGAGTTTGGAGCAAGCCAGGCCTCAAACCTTGAGAAGCTCCAGCCCAAAAGGCAGCCAAAATGCAGCCCACATCCAGGAGAATCTCAAGAGCAGGGGGTGGAGCAATCCAGGCCTCAAACCACGAGAAGCCACATCCCAAAAGGCAGCCAAAATGCAGCCCACATCCGGGAGAATCTCAAGAGCAGAGGGTGGAGCAAGCCAGGCCTCAAACCTCGAGAAGCTCCAGCCCAAGAATCAGCCAAAATGCAGCCCAACTCCGGGAGAATCTCAATGGCAGAGTTTGGAGCAAGCCAGGCCTCAAACCATGAGAAGCTCCAGCCCAAAAGGAAGCCAAAATGCAGCCCACATCCAGGAGAATCTCAAGAGCAGGGGGTGTAGCAAGCCAGGCCTCAAACCATGAGAAGCTCCAGCCCAAAAGGCAGCCAAAATCCAGCCCACATCCGGGAGAATCTCAAGAGCAGGGGGTGGAGCAAGCCAGGCCTCAAACCACGAGAAGCTCCAGCCCAAAATGCAGACAAAATGGAGCCCACATCCGGGAGAATCTCAAGAGCAGGGGGTGGAGCAAGCCAGGCCTCAAACCTCGAGAAGCTCCAGCCCAAAAGGCAGCCAAAATGCAGCCCACATCCGGGAGAATCTCAAGAGCAGGGGGTGGAGCAAGCCAGGCCTCAAACCTCGAGAAGCTCCAGCCCAAAAGGCAGCCAAAATGCAGCCCACATCCGGGAGAATCTCAAGAGCAGGGGGTGGAGCAAGCCAGGCCTCAAACCACGATAAGCTCCAGCCCTAAAGGCAGCCATAATGCAGCCCACATCCGGGAGAATCTCAAGAGCAGGGGGTGGAGCAAGCCAGGCCTCAAACCACGAGAAGCTCCAGCCCAAAAGGCAGCCAAAATGCAGCTCACATCCGGGAGAATCTCAAGAGCAGGGGGTGGAGCAAGCCAGGCCTCAAACCACGAGAAGCTCCATCCCAAAAGGCAGCCAAAATGCAGCCCACATCCGGGAGAATCTCAAGAGCAGAGGGTGGAGCAAGCCAGGCCTCAAACCTCGAGAAGCTCCAGCCCAAGAATCAGCCAAAATGCAGCCCAAGTCCGGGAGAATCTCAATGGCAGAGTTTGGAGCAAGCCAGGCCTCAAACCTTGAGAAGCTCCAGCCCAAAAGGCAGCCAAAATGCAGCCCACATCCAGGAGAATCTCAAGAGCAGGGTGTGGAGCAAGCCAGGCCTCAAACCACGAGAAGCTCCAGCCCAAAAGGCAGCCAAAATGCAGCCCACATCCGGGAGAATCTCAAGAGCAGAGGGTGGAGCAAGCCAGGCCTCAAACCTCGAGAAGCTCCAGCCCAAGAATCAGCCAAAATGCAGCCCAACTCCGGGAGAATCTCAATGGCAGAATTTGGAGCAAGCCAGGCCTCAAACCATGAGAAGCTCCAGCCCAAAAGGAAGCCAAAATCCAGCCCACATCCAGGAGAATCTCAAGAGCAGGGGGTGTAGCAAGCCAGGCCTCAAACCATGAGAAGCTCCAGCCCAAAAGGCAGCCAAAATCCAGCCCACATCCGGGAGAATCTCAAGAGCAGGGGGTGGAGCAAACAAGGCCTCAAACCACGAGAAGCTCCAGCCCAAAATGCAGACAAAATGCAGCCCACATCCGGGAGAATCTCAAGAGCAGGGGGTAGAGCAAGGCAGGCCTCAAACCTCGAGAAGCTCCAGCCCAAAAGGCAGCCAAAATGCAGCCCACATCCGGGAGAATCTCAAGAGCAGGGGGTGGAGCAAGCCAGGCCTCAAACCTCGAGAAGCTCCAGCCCAAAGTGCAGCCAAAATGCAGCCCACATCCAGGAGAATCTCAAGAGCAGAGGGTGGAGCAAGCCAGGCCTCAAACCACGAGAAGCTCCAGCCCAAAAGGCAGCCAAAATGCAGCCCACATCCGGGAGAATCTCAAGAGCAGGGGGTGGAGCAATCCAGTCCTCAGACCACGAGAAGCTCCAGAACAAAAGGGAGCCAAAATGCAGCCCACATCCGGAGAATATCAAGAGCAGGGGGTGGAGCAAGCCAGGCCTCAAACCATGAGAAGCTCCAGCCCTAAAGGCAGCCAAAATGCAGCCCACATCCGGCAGAATCTCAAGAGCAGGGGGTGGAGCAAGCCAGGCCTCAAACCACGAGAAGCTCCAGCCCAAAAGGCAGCCAAAATCCAGCCCACATCCAGGAGAATCTCAAGAGCAGGGGGTGTAGCAAGCCAGGCCTCAAACCATGAGAAGCTCCAGCCCAAAAGGCAGCCAAAATCCAGCCCACATCCGGGAGAATCTCAAGAGCAGGGGGTGGAGCAAACAAGGCCTCAAACCACGAGAAGCTCCAGCCCAAAATGCAGACAAAATGCAGCCCACATCCGGGAGAATCTCAAGAGCAGGGGGTAGAGCAAGGCAGGCCTCAAACCTCGAGAAGCTCCAGCCCAAAAGGCAGCCAAAATGCAGCCCACATCCGGGAGAATCTCAAGAGCAGGGGGTGGAGCAATCCAGTCCTCAGACCACGAGAAGCTCCAGAACAAAAGGGAGCCAAAATGCAGCCCACATCCGGAGAATATCAAGAGCAGGGGGTGGAGCAAGCCAGGCCTCAAACCATGAGAAGCTCCAGCCCTAAAGGCAGCCAAAATGCAGCCCACATCCGGCAGAATCTCAAGAGCAGGGGGTGGAGCAAGCCAGGCCTCAAACCACGAGAAGCTCCAGCCCAAAAGGCAGCCAAAATGCAGCCCACATCCGGGAGAATCTCAAGAGCAGGGGGTGGAGCAAGCCAGGCCTCAAACCACGATAAGCTCCAGCCCTAAAGGCAGCCATAATGCAGCCCACATCCGGGAGAATCTCAAGAGCAGGGGGTGGAGCAAGCCAGGCCTCAAACCACGAGAAGCTCCAGCCCAAAAGGCAGCCAAAATGCAGCCCACATCCGGGAGAATCTCAAGAGCAGGGGGTGGAGCAAGCCAGGCCTCAAACCACGAGAAGCTCCAGACCAAAAGGCAGACAAAATCCAGCCCACATCCGGGAGAATCTCAAGAGCAGGGGGTGGAGCAAGCCAGGCCTTAAACCACGAGAAGCTCCATCCCAAAAGGCAGCCAAAATGCAGCCCACATCCGGGAGAATCTCAAGAGCAGAGGGTGGAGCAAGCCAGGCCTCAAACCTCGAGAAGCTCCAGCCCAAGAATCAGCCAAAATGCAGCCCAAGTCCGGGAGAATCTCAATGGCAGAGTTTGGAGCAAGCCAGGCCTCAAACCTTGAGAAGCTCCAGCCCAAAAGGCAGCCAAAATGCAGCCCACATCCAGGAGAATCTCAAGAGCAGGGGGTGGAGCAAGCCAGGCCTCAAACCACGAGAAGCCACATCCCAAAAGGCAGCCAAAATGCAGCCCACATCCGGGAGAATCTCAAGAGTAGAGGGTGGAGCAAGCCAGGCCTCAAACCTCGAGAAGCTCCAGCCCAAAAGGAAGCCAAAATCCAGCCCACATCCAGGAGAATCTCAAGAGCAGGGGGTGTAGCAAGCCAGGCCTCAAACCATGAGAAGCTCCAGCCCAAAAGGCAGCCAAAATCCAGCCCACATCCGGGAGAATCTCAAGAGCAGGGGGTGGAGCAAGCCAGGCCTCAAACCACGAGAAGCTCCAGCCCAAAATGCAGACAAAATGGAGCCCACATCCGGGAGAATCTCAAGAGCAGGGGGTAGAGCAAGGCAGGCCTCAAACCTCGAGAAGCTCCAGCCCAAAAGGCAGCCAAAATGCAGCCCACATCCGGGAGAATCTCAAGAGCAGGGGGTGGAGCAAGCCAGGCCTCAAACCTCGAGAAGCTCCAGCCCAAAGTGCAGCCAAAATGCAGCCCACATCCAGGAGAATCTCAAGAGCAGAGGGTGGAGCAAGCCAGGCCTCAAACCACGAGAAGCTCCAGCCCAAAAGGCAGCCAAAATGCAGCCCACATCCGGGAGAATCTCAAGAGCAGGGGGTGGAGCAATCCAGTCCTCAGACCACGAAAAGCTCCAGAACAAAAGGGAGCCAAAATGCAGCCCACATCCGGAGAATATCAAGAGCAGGGGGTGGAGCAAGCCAGGCCTCAAACCATGAGAAGCTCCAGCCCAAAAGGCAGCCAAAATGCAGCCCACATCCGGGAGAATCTCAAGAGCAGGGGGTGGAGCAAGGCAGGCCTCAAACCTCGAGAAGCTCCAGCCCAAAATGTAGCCAAAATGCAGCCCACATCCGGGAGAATCTCAAGAGCAGGTGGTGGAGCAAGCCAGGCCTCAAACCACGAGAAGCTCCAGCCCTAAAGGCAGCCAAAATGCAGGCCACATCCGGGAGAATCTCAAGAGCAGGGGTTGGAGCAAGCCAGGCCTCAAACCACGAGAAGCTCCAGCCCAAAAGGCAGCCAAAATGCAGCCCAACTCCGGGAGAATCTCAATGGCAGAGTTTGGAGCAAGCCAGGCCTCAAACCTCGAGAAGCTCCAGCCCAAAAGGCAGCGAAAATGCAGCCCACATCCGGGAGAATCTCAAGAGCAGGGGGTGGAGCAAGGCAGGCCTCAAACCTCGAGAAGCTCCAGCCCAAAAGGCAGCCAAAATGCAGCCCACATCTGGGAGAATCTCAAGAGCAGGGGGTGGAGCAAGCCAGGCCTCAAACCACGAGAAGCTCCAACCCAAGAATCAGCCAAAATGCAGCCCAACTCCGGGAGAATCTCAAGAGCAGGGGGTGGAGCAAGGCAGGCCTCAAACCTCGAGAAGCTCCAGCCCAAAAGGCAGCCAAAATGCAGCCCACATCCGGGAGAATCTCAAGAGCAGGGGGTGGAGCAAGCCAGGCCTCAAACCTCGAGAAGCTCCAGCCCAAAAAGCAGCGAAAATGCAGCCCACATCCGGGAGAATCTCAAGAGCAGGGGGTGGAGCAAGCCAGGCCTCAAACCATGAGAAGCTCCAGCCCAAAAGGCAGCCAAAATCCAGCCCACAACCAGGAGAATCTCAAGAGCAGGGGGTGTAGCAAGCCAGGCCTCAAACCATGAGAAGCTCCAGCCCAAAAGGCAGCCAAAATCCAGCCCACATCCGGGAGAATCTCAAGAGCAGGGGGTGGAGCAAACAAGGCCTCAAACCACGAGAAGCTCCAGCCCAAAATGCAGACAAAATGCAGCCCACATCCGGGAGAATCTCAAGAGCAGGGGGTAGAGCAAGGCAGGCCTCAAACCTCGAGAAGCTCCAGCCCAAAAGGCAGCCAAAATGCAGCCCACATCCGGGAGAATCTCAAGAGCAGGGGGTGGAGCAATCCAGTCCTCAGACCACGAGAAGCTCCAGAACAAAAGGGAGCCAAAATGCAGCCCACATCCGGAGAATATCAAGAGCAGGGGGTGGAGCAAGCCAGGCCTCAAACCATGAGAAGCTCCAGCCCTAAAGGCAGCCAAAATGCAGCCCACATATGGCAGAATCTCAAGAGCAGTGGGTGGAGCAAGCCAGGCCTCAAACCACGAGAAGCTCCAGCCCAAAAGGCAGCCAAAATGCAGCCCACATCCGGGAGAATCTCAAGAGCAGGGGGTGGAGCAAGCCAGGCCTCAAACCACGATAAGCTCCAGCCCTAAAGGCAGCCATAATGCAGCCCACATCCGGGAGAATCTCAAGAGCAGGGGGTGGAGCAAGCCAGGCCTCAAACCACGAGAAGCTCCAGCCCAAAAGGCAGCCAAAATGCAGCCCACATCCGGGAGAATCTCAAGAGCAGGGGGTGGAGCAAGCCAGGCCTCAAACCACGAGAAGCTCCAGCCCAAAAAGCAGACAAAATCCAGCCCACATCCGGGAGAATCTCAAGAGCAGGGGGTGGAGCAAGCCAGGCCTCAAACCACGAGAAGCTCCATCCCAAAAGGCAGCCAAAATGCAGCCCACATCCGGGAGAATCTCAAGAGCAGAGGGTGGAGCAAGCCAGGCCTCAAACCTCGAGAAGCTCCAGCCCAAGAATCAGCCAAAATGCAGCCCAACTCCGGGAGAATCTCAATGGCAGAGTTTGGAGCAAGCCAGGCCTCAAACCTTGAGAAGCTCCAGCCCAAAAGGCAGCCAAAATGCAGCCCACATCCAGGAGAATCTCAAGAGCAGGGGGTGGAGCAAGCCAGGACTCCAACCACGAGAAGCTCCAGCCCTAAAGGCAGCCAAAATCCAGCCCACATCCGGGAGAATCTCAAGAGCAGGGGGTGGAGCAAGCCAGGCCTCAAACCACGAGAAGCTCCAGCCCAAAATGTAGCCAAAATGCAGCCCACATCCGGGAGAATCTCAAGAGCAGGTGGTGGAGCAAGCCAGGCCTCAAACCACGAGAAGCTCCAGCCCTAAAGGCAGCCAAAATGCAGGCCACATCCGGGAGAATCTCAAGAGCAGGGGTTGGAGCAAGCCAGGCCTCAAACCACGAGAAGCTCCAGCCCAAAAGGCAGCCAAAATGCAGCCCAACTCCGGGAGAATCTCAATGGCAGAGTTTGGAGCAAGCCAGGCCTCAAACCTCGAGAAGCTCCAGCCCAAAAGGCAGCCAAAATGCAGCCCACATCCGGGAGAATCTCAAGAGCAGTGGGTGGAGCAAGCCAGGCCTCAAACCTCGAGAAGCTCCAGCCCAAAAGGCAGCCAAAATGCAGCCCACATCCGGGAGAATCTCAAGAGCAGGGGGTGGAGCAAGCCAGGCCTCAAACCATGAGAAGCTCCAGCCCAAAAGGCAGCCAAAATCCTGCCCACATCCAGGAGAATCTCAAGAGCAGGGGGTGGAGCAAGCCAGGCCTCCAACCACGAGAAGCTCCAGCCCTAAAGGCAGCCAAAATCCAGCCCACATCCGGGAGAATCTCAAGAGCAGGGGGTGGAGCAAGCCTGGCCTCAAACCACGAGAAGCTCCAGCCCAAAATGTAGCCAAAATGCAGCCCACATCCGGGAGAATCTCAAGAGCAGGTGGTGGAGCAAGCCAGGCCTCAAACCACGAGAAGCTCCAGCCCTAAAGGCAGCCAAAATGCAGGCCACATCCGGGAGAATCTCAAGAGCAGGGGTTGGAGCAAGCCAGGCCTCAAACCACGAGAAGCTCCAGCCCAAAAGGCAGCCAAAATGCAGCCCAACTCCGGGAGAATCTCAATGGCAGAGTTTGGAGCAAGCCAGGCCTCAAACCTCGAGAAGCTCCAGCCCAAAATGCAGCCAAAATGCAGCCCACATCCGGGAGAATCTCAAGAGCAGTGGGTGGAGCAAGCCAGGCCTCAAACCTCGAGAAGCTCCAGCCCAAAAGGCAGCCAAAATGCAGCCCAACTCCGGGAGAATCTCAATGGCAGAGTTTGGAGCAAGCCAGGCCTCAAACCTCGAGAAGCTCCAGCCCAAAAGGCAGCCAAAATGCAGCCCAACTCCGGGAGAATCTCAAGAGCAGGGGGTGGAGCAAGGCAGGCCTCAAACCACGAGAAGCTCCAACCCAAGAATCAGCCAAAATGCAGCCCAACTCCGGGAGAATCTCAAGAGCAGGGGGTGGAGCAAGCCAGGCCTCAAACCATGAGAAGCTCCAGCCCAAAAGGCAGCCAAAATCCTGCCCACATCCAGGAGAATCTCAAGAGCAGGGGGTGGAGCAAGCCAGGCCTCAAACCATGAGAAGCTCCAGCCCAAAAGGCAGCCAAAATCCAGCCCACATCCGGGAGAATCTCAAGAGCAGGGGGTGGAGCAAACAAGGCCTCAAACCACGAGAAGCTCCAGCCCAAAATGCAGACAAAATGGAGCCCACATCCGGGAGAATCTCAAGAGCAGGGGGTAGAGCAAGGCAGGCCTCAAACCTCGAGAAGCTCCAGCCCAAAAGGCAGCCAAAATGCAGCCCACATCCGGGAGAATCTCAAGAGCAGGGGGTGGAGCAATCCAGTCCTCAGACCACGAGAAGCTCCAGAACAAAAGGGAGCCAAAATGCAGCCCACATCCGGAGAATATCAAGAGCAGGGGGTGGAGCAAGCCAGGCCTCAAACCACGATAAGCTCCAGCCCTAAAGGCAGCCATAATGCAGCCCACATCCGGGAGAATCTCAAGAGCAGGGGGTGGAGCAAGCCAGGCCTCAAACCACGAGAAGCTCCAGCCCAAAAGGCAGCCAAAATGCAGCCCACATCCAGGAGAATCTCAAGAGCAGGGGGTGGAGCAAGCCAGGCCTCAAACCACGAGAAGCTCCAGCCCAAAAGGCAGCCAAAATGCAGCCCACATCCGGGAGAATCTCAAGAGCAGGGGGTGGAGCAAGCCAGGCCTCAAACCACGAGAAGCTCCATCCCAAAAGGCAGCCAAAATGCAGCCCACATCCGGGAGAATCTCAAGAGCAGAGGGTGGAGCAAGCCAGGCCTCAAACCTCGAGAAGCTCCATCCCAAAAGGCAGCCAAAATGCAGCCCACATCCGGGAGAATCTCAAGAGCAGGGGGTGGAGCAAGCCAGGCCTCAAACCTCGAGAAGCTCCAGCCCAAAATGCAGCCAAAATGCAGCCCACATCCGGGAGAATATCAAGAGCAGGGGTTGGAGCAAGCCAGGCCTCAAACCTCGAGAAGCTCCAGCCCAAAAATGCAGCCAAAATGCAGCCCACATCCAGGAGAATTTCAAGAGCAGGGGGTGGAGCAAGCCAGGCCTCAAACCACGAGAAGCTCCAGCCCAAGAATCAGCCAAAATGCAGCCCACCTCCCTGAGATTATCAAGAGCAGGGGGTGGAGCAAGCCAGGCCTCAAACCACGAGAAGCTCCAGCCCAAAAGACAGCCAAAATCCAGCCCACATCCGGGAGAATCTCAAGAGCAGGGGGTGGAGCAAGCCAGGCCTCAAACCATGAGAAGCTCCAGCCCAAAAGGCAGCCAAAATGCAGCCCACATCCGGGAGAACCTCAAGAGCAGGGTGTGGAGCAAGCCAGGCCTCAAACCATGAGAAGCTCCAGCCCAAAAGGCAGCCAAAATCCAGCCCACATCCGGGAGAATCTCAAGAGCAGGGGGTGGAGCAAGCCAGGCCTCAAACCACGAGAAGCTCCAGCCCAAAATGCAGACAAAATGCAGCCCAAATCCGGGAGAATCTCAAGAGCAGGGGGTGGAGCAAGCCAGGCCTCAAACCATGAGAAGCTCCAGCCCAAAAGGCAGCCAAAATCCAGCCCACAACCAGGAGAATCTCAAGAGCAGGGGGTGTAGCAAGCCAGGCCTCAAACCATGAGAAGCTCCAGCCCAAAAGGCAGCCAAAATCCAGCCCACATCCGGGAGAATCTCAAGAGCAGGGGGTGGAGCAAACAAGGCCTCAAACCACGAGAAGCTCCAGCCCAAAATGCAGACAAAATGCAGCCCACATCCGGGAGAATCTCAAGAGCAGGGGGTAGAGCAAGGCAGGCCTCAAACCTCGAGAAGCTCCAGCCCAAAAGGCAGCCAAAATGCAGCCCACATCCGGGAGAATCTCAAGAGCAGGGGGTGGAGCAATCCAGTCCTCAGACCACGAGAAGCTCCAGAACAAAAGGGAGCCAAAATGCAGCCCACATCCGGAGAATATCAAGAGCAGGGGGTGGAGCAAGCCAGGCCTCAAACCATGAGAAGCTCCAGCCCTAAAGGCAGCCAAAATGCAGCCCACATATGGCAGAATCTCAAGAGCAGTGGGTGGAGCAAGCCAGGCCTCAAACCACGAGAAGCTCCAGCCCAAAAGGCAGCCAAAATGCAGCCCACATCCGGGAGAATCTCAAGAGCAGGGGGTGGAGCAAGCCAGGCCTCAAACCACGATAAGCTCCAGCCCTAAAGGCAGCCATAATGCAGCCCACATCCGGGAGAATCTCAAGAGCAGGGGGTGGAGCAAGCCAGGCCTCAAACCACGAGAAGCTCCAGCCCAAAAGGCAGCCAAAATGCAGCCCACATCCGGGAGAATCTCAAGAGCAGGGGGTGGAGCAAGCCAGGCCTCAAACCACGAGAAGCTCCAGCCCAAAAAGCAGACAAAATCCAGCCCACATCCGGGAGAATCTCAAGAGCAGGGGGTGGAGCAAGCCAGGCCTCAAACCACGAGAAGCTCCATCCCAAAAGGCAGCCAAAATGCAGCCCACATCCGGGAGAATCTCAAGAGCAGAGGGTGGAGCAAGCCAGGCCTCAAACCTCGAGAAGCTCCAGCCCAAGAATCAGCCAAAATGCAGCCCAACTCCGGGAGAATCTCAATGGCAGAGTTTGGAGCAAGCCAGGCCTCAAACCTTGAGAAGCTCCAGCCCAAAAGGCAGCCAAAATGCAGCCCACATCCAGGAGAATCTCAAGAGCAGGGGGTGGAGCAAGCCAGGCCTCCAACCACGAGAAGCTCCAGCCCTAAAGGCAGCCAAAATCCAGCCCACATCCGGGAGAATCTCAAGAGCAGGGTGTGGAGCAAGCCAGGCCTCAAACCACGAGAAGCTCCAGCCCAAAATGTAGCCAAAATGCAGCCCACATCCGGGAGAATCTCAAGAGCAGGTGGTGGAGCAAGCCAGGCCTCAAACCACGAGAAGCTCCAGCCCTAAAGGCAGCCAAAATGCAGGCCACATCCGGGAGAATCTCAAGAGCAGGGGTTGGAGCAAGCCAGGCCTCAAACCACGAGAAGCTCCAGCCCAAAAGGCAGCCAAAATGCAGCCCAACTCCGGGAGAATCTCAATGGCAGAGTTTGGAGCAAGCCAGGCCTCAAACCTCGAGAAGCTCCAGCCCAAAAGGCAGCCAAAATGCAGCCCACATCCGGGAGAATCTCAAGAGCAGTGGGTGGAGCAAGCCAGGCCTCAAACCTCGAGAAGCTCCAGCCCAAAAGGCAGCCAAAATGCAGCCCACATCCGGGAGAATCTCAAGAGCAGGGGGTGGAGCAAGCCAGGCCTCAAACCACGAGAAGCTCCAAACCAAGAATCAGCCAAAATGCAGCCCAACTCCGGGAGAATCTCAAGAGCAGGGGGTGGAGCAAGGCAGGCCTCAAACCTCGAGAAGCTCCAGCCCAAAAGGCAGCCAAAATGCAGCCCACATCCGGGAGAATCTCAAGAGCAGGGGGTGGAGCAAGCCAGGCCTCAAACCATGAGAAGCTCCAGCCCAAAAGGCAGCCAAAATGCAGCCCACATCCAGGAGAATCTCAAGAGCAGGGGGTGGAGCAAGCCAGGCCTCCAACCACGAGAAGCTCCAGCCCTAAAGGCAGCCAAAATCCAGCCCACATCCGGGAGAATCTCAAGAGCAGGGGGTGGAGCAAGCCAGGCCTCAAACCACGAGAAGCTCCAGCCCAAAATGTAGCCAAAATGCAGCCCACATCCGGGAGAATCTCAAGAGCAGGTGGTGGAGCAAGACAGGCCTCAAACCACGAGAAGCTCCAGCCCTAAAGGCAGCCAAAATGCAGGCCACATCCGGGAGAATCTCAAGAGCAGGGGTTGGAGCAAGCCAGGCCTCAAACCACGAGAAGCTCCAGCCCAAAAGGCAGCCAAAATGCAGCCCAACTCCGGGAGAATCTCAATGGCAGAGTTTGGAGCAAGCCAGGCCTCAAACCTCGAGAAGCTCCAGCCCAAAATGCAGCCAAAATGCAGCCCACATCCGGGAGAATCTCAAGAGCAGTGGGTGGAGCAAGCCAGGCCTCAAACCTCGAGAAGCTCCAGCCCAAAAGGCAGCCAAAATGCAGCCCAACTCCGGGAGAATCTCAATGGCAGAGTTTGGAGCAAGCCAGGCCTCAAACCTCGAGAAGCTCCAGCCCAAAAGGCAGCCAAAATGCAGCCCACATCCGGGAGAATCTCAAGAGCAGTGGGTGGAGCAAGCCAGGCCTCAAACCTCGAGAAGCTCCAGCCCAAAAGGCAGCCAAAATGCAGCCCAACTCCGGGAGAATCTCAAGAGCAGGGGGTGGAGCAAGGCAGGCCTCAAACCACGAGAAGCTCCAACCCAAGAATCAGCCAAAATGCAGCCCAACTCCGGGAGAATCTCAAGAGCAGGGGGTGGAGCAAGCCAGGCCTCAAACCATGAGAAGCTCCAGCCCAAAAGGCAGCCAAAATCCTGCCCACATCCAGGAGAATCTCAAGAGCAGGGGGTGGAGCAAGCCAGGCCTCAAACCATGAGAAGCTCCAGCCCAAAAGGCAGCCAAAATCCAGCCCACATCCGGGAGAATCTCAAGAGCAGGGGGTGGAGCAAACAAGGCCTCAAACCACGAGAAGCTCCAGCCCAAAATGCAGACAAAATGGAGCCCACATCCGGGAGAATCTCAAGAGCAGGGGGTAGAGCAAGGCAGGCCTCAAACCTCGAGAAGCTCCAGCCCAAAAGGCAGCCAAAATGCAGCCCACATCCGGGAGAATCTCAAGAGCAGGGGGTGGAGCAATCCAGTCCTCAGACCACGAGAAGCTCCAGAACAAAAGGGAGCCAAAATGCAGCCCACATCCGGAGAATATCAAGAGCAGGGGGTGGAGCAAGCCAGGCCTCAAACCACGATAAGCTCCAGCCCTAAAGGCAGCCATAATGCAGCCCACATCCGGGAGAATCTCAAGAGCAGGGGGTGGAGCAAGCCAGGCCTCAAACCACGAGAAGCTCCAGCCCAAAAGGCAGCCAAAATGCAGCCCACATCCGGGAGAATCTCAAGAGCAGGGGGTGGAGCAAGCCAGGCCTCAAACCACGAGAAGCTCCAGCCCAAAAGGCAGCCAAAATGCAGCCCACATCCGGGAGAATCTCAAGAGCAGGGGGTGGAGCAAGCCAGGCCTCAAACCACGAGAAGCTCCATCCCAAAAGGCAGCCAAAATGCAGCCCACATCCGGGAGAATCTCAAGAGCAGAGGGTGGAGCAAGCCAGGCCTCAAACCTCGAGAAGCTCCATCCCAAAAGGCAGCCAAAATGCAGCCCACATCCGGGAGAATCTCAAGAGCAGGGCGTGGAGCAAGCCAGGCCTCAAACCTCGAGAAGCTCCAGCCCAAAATGCAGCCAAAATGCAGCCCACATCCGGGAGAATATCAAGAGCAGGGGTTGGAGCAAGCCAGGCCTCAAACCTCGAGAAGCTCCAGCCCAAAAATGCAGCCAAAATGCAGCCCACATCCAGGAGAATTTCAAGAGCAGGGGGTGGAGCAAGCCAGGCCTCAAACCACGAGAAGCTCCAGCCCAAGAATCAGCCAAAATGCAGCCCACCTCCCTGAGATTATCAAGAGCAGGGGGTGGAGCAAGCCAGGCCTCAAACCACGAGAAGCTCCAGCCCAAAAGACAGCCAAAATCCAGCCCACATCCGGGAGAATCTCAAGAGCAGGGGGTGGAGCAAGCCAGGCCTCAAACCATGAGAAGCTCCAGCCCAAAAGGCAGCCAAAATGCAGCCCACATCCGGGAGAACCTCAAGAGCAGGGTGTGGAGCAAGCCAGGCCTCAAACCATGAGAAGCTCCAGCCCAAAAGGCAGCCAAAATGCAGCCCACATCCGGGAGAATCTCAAGAGCAGAGGGTGGAGCAAGCCAGGCCTCAAACCACGAGAAGCTCCAGCCCAAAATGCAGACAAAATGCAGCCCAAATCCGGGAGAATATCAAGAGCAGGGGGTGGAGCAAGCCAGGCCTCAAACCTCGAAAA
Organism: Rhynochetos jubatus; assembly: GCA_027574665.1. Lineage (NCBI taxonomy): Eukaryota > Metazoa > Chordata > Aves > Eurypygiformes > Rhynochetidae > Rhynochetos > Rhynochetos jubatus. Next base: position 1,304,356 of record JAQBHY010000071.1, read on the forward strand.
GCTCCAGCCCAAAAGGCAGCGAAAATGCAGGCCACATACGGGAGAATCTCAAGAGCAGGGGGTGGAGCAAGCCAGGCCTCAAACCACGAGAAGCTCCAGCCCAAAAGGCAGCCAAAATGCAGCCCACATCACGGAGAATCTCAAGAGCAGGGGGTGGAGCAAGCCAGGCCTCAAACCACGAGAAGCTCCAGCCCAAAAGGCAGCCAAAATGCAGCCCACCTCCGGGAGAATTTCAAGAGCAGGGGGTGGAGCAAGCCAGGCCTCAAACCACGAGAAGCTCCAGCCCTAAAAGCAGCCAAAATTCAGCCCACATCCAGGAGAATATCAAGAGCAGGGGGTGGAGCAAGGCAGGCCTCAAACCTCGAGAAGCTCCAGCCCAAAAGGCAGCCAAAATGCAGCCCACCTCCCTGAGATTATCAAGAGCAGGGGGTGGAGCAAGCCAGGCCTCAAACCACGAGAAGCTCCAGCCCAAAAGGCAGCCAAAATGCAGCCCACATCCGGGAGAATCTCAAGAGCAGGGGGTGGAGCAAGCCAGGCCTCAAACCACGAGAAGCTCCAGCCCAAAATGCATACAAAATGCAGCCCACATCCGGGAGAATCTCAAGAGCAGGGGGTAGAGCAAGGCAGGCCTCAAACCACGAGAAGCTCCAGCCCAAAAGGCAGCCAAAATGCAGCCCACATCCGGGAGAATATCAAGAGCAGGGGGTGGAGCAAGCCAGGCCTCAAACCATGAGAAGCTCCAGCCCAAAAACAGCCAAAATGCAGCCCACATCCGGGAGAATATCAAGAGCAGGGGGTGGAGCAAGCCAGGCCTCAAACCACGAGAAGCTCCAGCCCAAAATGCATACAAAATGCAGCCCACATCCGGGAGAATCTCAAGAGCAGGGGGTAGAGCAAGCCAGGCCTCAAACCACGAGAAGCTCCAGCCCAAAAGGCAGCCAAAATGCAGCCCACCTCCGGGAGAATCTCAAGAGCAGGGGGTGGAGCAAGCCAGGCCTCAAACCATGAGAAGCTCCAGCCCAAAAGGCAGCCAAAATGCAGCCCACATCCGGGAGAATCTCAAGAGCAGGGGGTGGAGCAAGACAGCCCTCAAACCTCGAGAAGCTCCAGCCCAAAATGCAGCCAAAATGCAGCCCATATCCGGGAGAATCTCAAGAGCAGGGGGTAGAGCAAGGCAGGCCTCAAACCACGAGAAGCTCCAGCCCAAAAGGCAGCCAAAATGCAGCCCACATCCGGGAGAATCTCAAGAGCAGGGGGTGGAGCAAGCCAGGCCACAAACCTCGAGAAGCTCCAGCCCAAAAGGCAGCCAAAATGCAGCCCACATCCAGGAGAATCTCAAGAGATGGGGTTGGAGCAAGCCAGGCCTCAAACCTCGAGAAGCTCCAGCCCAAAAGGCAGCCAAAATGCAGCCCACATGCGGGAGAATTTCAAGAGCAGGGGGTGGAGCAAACCAGGCCTCAAACCACGAGAAGCTCCAGCCCAAGAATCAGCCAAAATGCAGCCCACCTCCCTGAGATTATCAAGAGCAGGGGGTGGAGCAAGCCAGGCCTCAAACCACGAGAAGCTCCAGCCCAAAAGACAGCCAAAATCCAGCCCACCTCCGGGAGAATCTCAAGAGCAGGGGGTGGAGCAAGCCAGGCCTCAAACCATGAGAAGCTCCAGCCCAAAAGGGAGCCAAATGCAGCCCACATCCGGGAGAATCTCAAGAGCAGGGTGTGGAGCAAGCCAGGCCTCAAACCACGAGAAGCTCCAGCCCAAAAGTCAGCCAAAATGCAGACCACCTCTGGGAGAATCTCAAGAGCAGGGGGTGGAGGAAGGCAGGCCTCAAACCATGAGAAGCTCCAGCCAAGAATCAGCCAAAATGCAGCCCACATCCGGGAGAATCTCAAGAGCAGGGGGTGGAGCAAGCCAGGCCTCAAACCACGAGTAGCTCCAGCCCAAAATGCAGACAAAATGCAGCCCAAATCCGGGAGTATATCAAGAGCAGTGGGTGGAGCAAGGCAGGCCTCAAACCATGAGAAGCTCCAGCCCAAAAGGCAGCCAAAATGCAGGCCACATCCGGGAGAATCTCAAGAGAAGGGGGTGGAGCAAACCAGGCCTCAAACCACGAGAAGCTCCAGCCCAAAAGGCAGCCAAAATGCAGCCCACATCCAGGAGAATATCAAGAGCAGGGGGTGGAGCAATCCAGGCCTCAAACCTCGAGAAGCTCCAGCCCAAAAGGCAGCCAAAATGCAGCCCACCTCCCTGAGATTATCAAGAGCAGGGGGTGGAGCAAGCCAGGCCTCAAACCACGAGAAGCTCCAGCCCAAAAGGCAGCCAAAATGCAGCCCACATCCGGGAGAATCTCAAGAGCAGGGGGTGGAGCAAGCCAGGCCTCAAACCACGAGAAGCTCCAGCCCAAAAGGCAGCCAAATTGCAGCCCACCTCCGGGAGAATCTCAAGAGCAGAGGGTGGAGCAAGCCAGGCCTCAAACCACGAGAAGCTCCAGCCCAAAACCAGCCAAAATGCAGCCCACATCCGGGAGAATATCAAGAGCAGGGGGTGGAGCAAGCCAGGCCTCAAACCACGAGAAGCTCCAGCCCAAAATGCATACAAAATGCAGCCCACATCCGGGAGAATCTCAAGAGCAGGGGGTAGAGCAAGGCAGTCCTCAAACCTCGAGAAGCTCCAGCCCAAAAGGCAGCCAAAATGCAGCCCACATCCGAGAGAATCCCAAGAGCAGGGGGTGGAGCAAGCCAGGCCTCAAACCTCGAGAAGCTCCAGCCCAAAAGGCAGCCAAAATGCAGCCCACATCCGGGAGAATCTCAAGAGCAGGGGGTGGAGCAAGCCAGGCCTCAAACCACGAGAAGCTCCAGCCCAAAATGCAGCCATAATGCAGCCCACATCCAGGAGAACCTCAAGAGCAGGGGGTGGAGTAAGCCAGGCCTCAAACCACGAGAAGCTCCAGCCCAAAAGGCAGCCAAAATCCAGCCCACATCCGGGAGAATCTCAAGAGCAGGGGGTGGAGCAAGCCAGGCCTCAAACCACGAGAAGCTCCAGCCCTAAAGGCAGCCAAAATGCAGCCCACATCCGGGAGAATCTCAAGAGCAGGTGGTGGAGCAAGCCAGGCCTCAAACCACGAGAAGCTCCAGCCCATAAGGCAGCCAAAATGCAGCCCACATCCCGGAGAATCTCAAGAGCAGGGGGTGGAGCAAGGCAGGCCTCAAACCATGAGAAGCTCCAGCCCAAAATGCAGACAAAATCCAGCCCATATCCGGGAGAATATCAAGAGCAGGGGGTGGAGCAAGGCAGGCCTCAAACCACGAGAAGCTCCAGCCCAAAAGGCAGCCAAAATGCAGCCCACATCCGGGACAATTTCAAGAGCAGGGGGTTGGAGCAAGCCAGGCCTCAAACCACAAGAAGCTCCAGCCCAAAAGGCAGCCAAAATCCAGCCCACATCCGGGAGAATCTCAAGAGCAGGGGGTGGAGCAAGCCAGGCCTCAAACCACGAGAAGCTCCAGTCCAAAATACAGCCAAAATCCAGCCCACATCCCGGAGAATCTCAAGAGCAGGGGGTGGAGCAAGCCAGGCCTCAAACCACGAGAAGCTCCAGCCCAAAAGGCAGCCAAAATCCAGCCCACATGCGGGAGAATCTCAAGAGCAGGGGGTGGAGCAAGCCAGGCCTCAAACCATGAGAAGCTCCAGCCCAAAAGGCAGCCAAAATGCAGCCCACATCCCGGAGAATCTCAAGAGCAGGGGATGGAGCAAGCCAGGCCTCAAACCATGAGAAGCTCCAGCCCAAAAGGCAGCCAAAATCCTACCCACATCCGGGAGAATCTCAAGAGCAGGGGGTGGAGCAAGCCAGGCCTCAAACCACGAGAAGCTCCAGCCCAAAAGGCAGCCAAAATGCAGCCCACCTCCCTGAGAATCTCAAGAGCAGGGGGTGGAGCAAGCCAGGCCTCAAACCACGAGAAGCTCCAGCCCAAAAGGCAGCCAAAATGCAGCCCACCTCCGGGAGAATCTCAAGGGCAGGGGGTGGAGAAAGCCAGGCCTCAAACCACGAGAAGCTCCAGCCCAAAAGGCAGCCAAAATGCAGCCCACATCCGGGAGAATCTCAAGAGCAGGGGGTGGAGCAAGCCAGGCCTCAAACCACGAGAAGCTCCAGCCCAAAAGGCAGCCAAAATGCAGCCAATATCCCGGAGAATCTCAAGAGCAGGGGATGGAGCAAGCCAGGCCTCAAACCATGAGAAGCTCCAGCCCAAAATTCAGCCAAAATCCTACCCAAATCCGGGAGAATCTCAAGAGCAGGGGGTGGAGCAAGCCAGGCCTCAAACCACGAGAAGCTCCAGCCCAAAAGGCAGCCAAAATACAGCCCACATCCGGGAGAATCTCAAGAGCAGGGGGTGGAGCAAGCCAGGCCTCAAACCACAAGAAGCTCCAGCCCAAAAGGCAGGCAAAATGCAGCCCACATGCGGGAGAATCTCAAGAGCAGGGGGTGGAGCAAGCCAGGCCTCAAACCCCGAGAAGCTCCAGCCCAAAAGGCAGCCAAAATGCAGCCCACATCCGGGAGAATCTCAAGAGCAGGGGGTGGAGCAAGCCACGCCACAAACCACGAGAAGCTCCAGCCCTAAAGGCAGCCAAAATGCAGCCCACATCCGGGAGAATCTCAAGAGCAGGGGGTGGAGCAAGCCAGGCGTCAAACCACGAGAAGCTCCAGCCCAAAATGCAGACAAAATGCAGCCCATATCCGGGAGAATCTCAAGAGCAGGGGGTAGAGCAAGGCAGGCCTCAAACCTCGAGAAGCTCCAGCCCAAAAGGCAGCCAAAATGCAGCCCACATCCGGGAGAATCACAAGAGCAGGGGGTGGAGCAAGCCAGGCCTCAAACCACGAGAAGCTCCAGCCCAAAAGGCAGCCAAAATCCAGCCCACATCCGGGAGAATCTCAAGAGGAGGGGTTGGAGCAAGCCAGGCCTCAAACCTCGAGAAGTTCCAGCCCAAACGGCAGCCAAAATGCAGCCCACATCCAGGAGAATTTCAAGAGCAGGAGGTGGAGCAAGCCAGGCCTCAAACCTCGAGAAGCTCGAGCCCAAAACGCAGCCAAAATGCAGCCCACATCCGGGAGAATCTCAAGAGCAGGTGGTGGAGCAAGCCAGGCCTCAAACCACGAGAAGCTCCAGCCCTAAAGGCAGCCAAAATTCAGCCCACATCCGGGAGAATCTCAAGAGCAGGGGGTGGAGCAAGGCAGGCCTCAAACCACGAGAAGCTCCAGCCCAAAAAGGAGCCAAAATCCAGCCCACATCCGGGAGAATCTCAAGAGCAGGGGGTGGAGCAAGCCAGGCCTCAAACCACGAGAAGCTCCAGTCCAAAATACAGACAAAATCCAGCCCACATCCGGGAGAATCTCAAGAGCAGGGGGTGGAGCAAGCCAGGCCTCAAACCTCGAGAAGCTCCAGCCCAAAAGGCAGCCAAAATGCAGCCCACATGCGGGAGAATCTCAAGAGCAGGGGGTGGAGCAAGCCAGGCCTCAAACCACGAGAAGCTCCAGCCCAAAAGGCAGCCAAAATGCAGCCCACATCCCGGAGAATCTCAAGAGCAGGGGACGGAGCAAGCCAGGCCTCAAACCATGAGAAGCTCCAGCCCAAAAGGCAGCCAAAATCCTACCCACATCCGGGAGAATCTCAAGAGCAGGGGGTGGAGCAAGCCAGGCCTCAAACCACGAGAAGCTCCCGCCCAAAATACAGACAAAATCCAGCCCACATCCGGGAGAATCTCAAGAGCAGGGGGTGGAGCAAGCCAGGCCTCAAACCTCGAGAAGCTCCAGCCCAAAAGGCAGCCAAAATCCAGCCCACATGCGGGAGAATCTCAAGAGCAGGGGGTGGAGCAAGCCAGGCCTCAAACCACGAGAAGCTCCAGCCCAAAAGGCAGCCAAAATGCAGCCCACATCCCGGAGAATCTCAAGAGCAGGTGATGGAGGAAGCCAGGCCTCAAACCATGAGATGCTCCAGCCCAAAAGGCAGCCAAAATCCTACCCACATCCGGGAGAATCTCAAGAGCAGGGGGTGGAGCAAGCCAGGCCTCAAACCACGAGAAGCTCCAGCCCTAAAGGCAGCCAAAATGCAGCCCACCTCCCTGAGAATCTCAAGAGAAGGGGGTGGAGCAAGCCAGGCCTCAAACCACGAGAAGCTCCAGCCCAAAAGGCAGCCAAAATGCAGCCCACCTCCGGGAGAATCTCAAGAGCAGGGGGTGGAGCAAGCCAGGCCTCAAACCACGAGAAGCTCCAGCCCAAAAGGCAGCCAAAATGCAGCCCACATCCGGGAGAATCTCAAGAGCAGGAGGTGGAGCAAGCCAGGCCTCAAACCTCGAGAAGCTCCAGCCCAAAATGCAGCCAAAATGCAGCCCACATGCGGGAGAATCTCAAGAGCAGGGGGTGGAGCAAGCCAGGCCTCAAACCCCGAGAAGCTCCAGCCCAAAAGGCAGCGAAAATGCAGCCCACATCCGGGAGAATCTCAAGAGCAGGGGGTGGAGCAAGCCACGCCACAAACCACGAGAAGCTCCAGCCCTAAAGGCAGCCAAAATGCAGCCCACATCCCGGAGAATCTCAAGAGGAGGGGGTGGAGCAAGCCAGGCCTCAAACCATGAGAAGCTCCAGCAAAAAAGGCAGCCAAAATGCAGCCCACATCACGGAGAATCTCAAGAGCAGGGGATGGAGCAAGCCAGGCCTCAAACCATGAGAAGCTCCAGCCCAAAAGGCAGCCAAAATCCTACCCACATCCGGGAGAATCTCAAGAGCAGGGGGTGGAGCAAGATAGGCCTCAAACCACGAGAAGCTCCAGCCCAAAAGGCAGCCAAAATGCAGCCCACCTCCCTGAGGATATCAAGAGCAGGGGGTGGAGCAAGCCAGGCCTCAAACCACGAGAAGCTCCAGCCCAAAAGGCAGCCAAAATCCAGCCCACATCCGGGAGAATCTCAAGAGCAGGGGGTGGAGCAAGCCAGGCCTCAAACCACAAGAAGCTCCAGCCCAAAAGGCAGCCAAAATGCAGCCCACATCCGGGAGAATCTCAAGAGCAGGGTGTGGAGCAAGGCAGGCCTCAAACCACGAGAAGCTCCAGCCCAAAAGGCAGCCAAAATGCAGCCCACATCCGGGAGAATCTCAAGAGCAGGGGGTGGAGCAAGCCAGGCCTCAAACCTCGAGAAGCTCCAGCCCAAAATGCATACAAAATGCAGCCCACATCCAGGAGAATTTCAAGAGCAGGAGGTGGAGCAAGCCAGGCCTCAAACCACGAGAAGCTCCAGCCCAAAAGGCAGCCAAAATGCAGCCCACATCCAGGAGAATCTCAAGAGCAGGGGGTGGAGCAAGCCAGGCCTCAAACCACGAGAAGCTCCAGCCCAAAAGGCAGCCAAAATGCAGCCCACATCCGGGAGAATCTCAAGAGCAGGTGGTGGAGCAAGCCAGGCCTCAAACCACGAGAAGCTCCAGCCCTAAAGGCAGCCAAAATTCAGCCCACATCCGGGAGAATCTCAAGAGCAGGGGGTGGAGCAAGCCAGGCCTCAAACCACGAGAAGCTCCAGCCCAAAAAGGAGCCAAAATCCAGCCCACATCACGGAGAATCTCAAGAGCAGGGGATGGAGCAAGCCAGGCCTCAAACCATGAGAAGCTCCAGCCCAAAAGGCAGCCAAAATCCTACCCAAATCTGGGAGAATCTCAAGAGCAGGGGGTGGAGCAAGCCAGGCGTCAAACCACGAGAAGCTCCAGCCCAAAAGGCAGCCAAAATGCAGCCCACCTCCCTGAGGTTATCAAGAGCAGGGGGTGGAGCAAGCCAGGCCTCAAACCACGAGAAGCTCCAGCCCAAAAGGCAGCCAAAATCCAGCCCACATCCGGGAGAATCTCAAGAGCAGGGGGTGGAGCAAGCCAGGCCCCAAACCACGAGAAGCTCCAGCCCTAAAGGCAGCCAAAATTCAGCCCACATCCGGGAGAATCTCAAGAGCAGGGGGTGGAGCAAGGCAGGCCTCAAACCACGAGAAGCTCCAGCCCAAAAAGGAGCCAAAATGCAGCCCACATCCGGGAGAATCTCAAGAGCAGGGGGTGGAGCAAGCCAGGCCTCAAACCACGAGAAGCTCCAGCCCAAAATGCAGACAAAATCCAGCCCATATCCGGGAGAATATCAAGAGCAGGGGGTGGAGCAAGGCAGGCCTCAAACCACGAGAAGCTCCAGCCCAAAAGGCAGCCAAAATGCAGCCCACATCAGGGAGAATCTCAAGAGCAGGGGGTGGAGCAAGCCAGGCCTCAAACCATGAGAAGCTCCAGTCCAAAATACAGACAAAATCCATCCCACATCCGGGAGAATCTCAAGAGCAGGGGGTGGAGCAAGCCACGCCACAAACCACGAGAAGCTCCAGCAAAAAAGTCAGCCCAAATGCAGCCCACATCCGGGAGAATCTCAAGAGCAGGGGATGGAGCAAGCCAGGCCTCAAACCATGAGAAGCTCCAGCCCAAAAGGCAGCCAAAATCCTACCCAAATCCGGGAGAATCTCAAGAGCAGGGGGTGGAGCAAGCCAGGCCTCAAACCACGAGAAGCTCCAGCCCAAAAGGCAGCCAAAATGCAGCCAACATCCCGGAGAATCTCAAGAGCAGGGGATGGAGCAAGCCAGGCCTCAAACCATGAGAAGCTCCAGCCCAAAATTCAGCCAAAATCCTACCCAAATCCGGGAGAATCTCAAGAGCAGGGGGTGGAGCAAGCCAGGCCTCAAACCTCGAGAAGCTCCAGCCCAAAAGGCAGCCAAAATGCAGCCCACCTCCCTGAGGTTATCAAGAGCAGGGGGTGGAGCAAGGCAGGCCTCAAACCACGAGAATCTCCAGCCCAAAAGGCAGCCAAAATGCAGCCCACATCCAGGAGAATCGCAAGAGCAGGGGGTGGAGCAAGCCAGGCCTCAAACCATGAGAAGCTCCAGCCCAAAAGGCAGCCAACATGCAGCCCACATCCGGGAGAATCTCAAGAGCAGGGGGTGGAGCAAGCCAGGCCTCAAACCATGAGAAGCTCCAGCCCAAAAGGCAGCCAAAATGCAGCCCAGATCCGGGAAAATTTCAAGAGCAGGGGGTGGAGCAAGCCAGGCCTCAAACCTCGAGAAGCTCCAGCCCAAAAGGCAGCCAAAATGCAGCCCACATACGGGAGAATCTCAAGAGCAGGGGGTGGAGCAAGGCAGGCCTCAAACCATGAGAAGCTCCAGCCCAAAATGCAGACAAAATCCAGCCCATATCCGGGAGAATATCAAGAGCAGGGGGTGGAGCAAGGCAGGCCTCAAACCACGAGAAGCTCCAGCCCAAAAGGCAGCCAAAATGCAGCCCACATCCGGGACAATTTCAAGAGCAGGGGGTTGGAGCAAGCCAGGCCTCAAACCACAAGAAGCTCCAGCCCAAAAGGCAGCCAAAATCCAGCCCACATCCGGGAGAATCTCAAGAGCAGGGGGTGGAGCAAGCCAGGCCTCAAACCACGAGAAGCTCCAGTCCAAAATACAGACAAAATCCAGCCCACATCCGGGAGAATCTCAAGAGCAGGGGGTGGAGCAAGCCAGGCCTCAAACCACGAGAAGCTCCAGCCCAAAAGGCAGCCAAAATCCAGCCCACATGCGGGAGAATCTCAAGAGCAGGGGGTGGAGCAAGCCAGGCCTCAAACCACGAGAAGCTCCAGCCCAAAAGGCAGCCAAAATGCAGCCCACCTCCGGGAGAATCTCAAGGGCAGGGGGTGGAGAAAGCCAGGCCTCAAACCACGAGAAGCTCCAGCCCAAAAGGCAGCCAAAATGCAGCCCACATCCGGGAGAATCTCAAGAGCAGGGGGTGGAGCAAGCCAGGCCTCAAACCACGAGAAGCTCCAGCCCAAAAGGCAGCCAAAATGCAGCCAACATCCCGGAGAATCTCAAGAGCAGGGGATGGAGCAAGCCAGGCCTCAAACCATGAGAAGCTCCAGCCCAAAATTCAGCCAAAATCCTACCCAAATCCGGGAGAATCTCAAGAGCAGGGGGTGGAGCAAGCCAGGCCTCAAACCACGAGAAGCTCCAGCCCAAAAGGCAGCCAAAATACAGCCCACATCCGGGAGAATCTCAAGAGCAGGGGGTGGAGCAAGCCAGGCCTCAAACCACAAGAAGCTCCAGCCCAAAAGGCAGGCAAAATGCAGCCCACATGCGGGAGAATCTCAAGAGCAGGGGGTGGAGCAAGCCAGGCCTCAAACCCCGAGAAGCTCCAGCCCAAAAGGCAGCCAAAATGCAGCCCACATCCGGGAGAATCTCAAGAGCAGGGGGTGGAGCAAGCCACGCCACAAACCACGAGAAGCTCCAGCCCTAAAGGCAGCCAAAATGCAGCCCACATCCGGGAGAATCTCAAGAGCAGGGGGTCGAGCAAGCCAGGCGTCAAACCACGAGAAGCTCCAGCCCAAAATGCAGACAAAATGCAGCCCATATCCGGGAGAATCTCAAGAGCAGGGGGTAGAGCAAGGCAGGCCTCAAACCTCGAGAAGCTCCAGCCCAAAAGGCAGCCAAAATGCAGCCCACATCCGGGAGAATCACAAGAGCAGGGGGTGGAGCAAGCCAGGCCTCAAACCACGAGAAGCTCCAGCCCAAAAGGCAGCCAAAATGCAGCCTACATCCGGGAGAATCTCAAGAGGAGGGGTTGGAGCAAGCCAGGCCTCAAACCTCGAGAAGCTCCAGCCCAAAAGGCAGCCAAAATGCAGCCCACATCCGGGAGAATCTCAAGAGCAGGGGGTGGAGCAAGCCAGGCCTCAAACCACGAGAAGCTCCAGCCCTAAAGGCAGCCAAAATTCAGCCCACATCCGGGAGAATCTCAGGATCAGGGGGTGGAGCAAGGCAGGCCTCAAACCACGAGAAGCTCCAGCCCAAAAAGGAGCCAAAATCCAGCCCACATCCGGGAGAATCTCAAGAGCACGGGGTGGAGCAAGCCAGGCGTCAAACCACGAGAAGCTCCCGCCCAAAATGCAGACAAAATCCAGCCCATATCCGGGAGAATATCAAGAGCAGGGGGTGGAGCAAGGCAGGCCTCAAACCACGAGAAGCTCCAGCCCAAAAGGCAGCCAAAATGCAGCCCACATCCGGGAGAATCTCAAGAGCAGGGGGTGGAGCAAGCCAGGCCTCAAACCACAAGAAGCTCCAGCCCAAAAGGCAGCCAAAATCCAGCCCACATCCGGGAGAATCTCAAGAGCAGGGGGTGGAGCAAGCCAGGCCTCAAACCACGAGAAGCTCCAGTCCAAAATACAGACAAAATCCAGCCCACATCCGGGAGAATCTCAAGAGCAGGGGGTGGAGCAAGCCAGGCCTCAAACCTCGAGAAGCTCCAGCCCAAAAGGCAGCCAAAATCCAGCCCACATGCGGGAGAATCTCAAGAGCAGGGGGTGGAGCAAGCCAGGCCTCAAACCACGAGAAGCTCCAGCCCAAAAGGCAGCCAAAATGCAGCCCACATCCCGGAGAATCTCAAGAGCAGGGGACGGAGCAAGCCAGGCCTCAAACCATGAGAAGCTCCAGCCCAAAAGGCAGCCAAAATCCTACCCACATCCGGGAGAATCTCAAGAGCAGGGGGTGGAGCAAGCCAGGCCTCAAACCACGAGAAGCTCCAGCCCAAAATACAGACAAAATCCAGCCCACATCCGGGAGAATCTCAAGAGCAGGGGGTGGAGCAAGCCAGGCCTCAAACCTCGAGAAGCTCCAGCCCAAAAGGCAGCCAAAATGCAGCCCACATCCGGGAGAATCTCAAGAGCAGGGGGTGGAGCAAGCCAGGCCTCAAACCACGAGAAGCTCCAGCCCAAAAGGCAGCCAAAATGCAGCCCACATCCCGGAGAATCTCAAGAGCAGGTGATGGAGCAAGCCAGGCCTCAAACCATGAGAAGCTCCAGCCCAAAAGGCAGCCAAAATCCTACCCACATCCGGGAGAATCTCAAGAGCAGGGGGTGGAGCAAGCCAGGCCTCAAACCACGAGAAGCTCCAGCCCAAAAGGCAGCCAAAATGCAGCCCACCTCCCTGAGAATCTCAAGAGAAGGGGGTGGAGCAAGCCAGGCCTCAAACCACGAGAAGCTCCAGCCCAAAAGGCAGCCAAAATGCAGCCCACCTCCGGGAGAATCTCAAGAGCAGGGGGTGGAGCAAGCCAGGCCTCAAACCACGAGAAGCTCCAGCCCAAAAGGCAGCCAAAATGCAGCCCACATCCGGGAGAATCTCAAGAGCAGGGGGTGGAGCAAGCCAGGCCTCAAACCTCGAGAAGCTCCAGCCCAAAATGCAGCCAAAATGCAGCCCACATGCGGGAGAATCTCAAGAGCAGGGGGTGGAGCAAGCCAGGCCTCAAACCCCGAGAAGCTCCAGCCCAAAAGGCAGCGAAAATGCAGCCCACATCCGGGAGAATCTCAAGAGCAGGGGGTGGAGCAAGCCACGCCACAAACCACGAGAAGCTCCAGCCCTAAAGGCAGCCAAAATGCAGCCCACATCCCGGAGAATCTCAAGAGGAGGGGGTGGAGCAAGCCAGGCCTCAAACCATGAGAAGCTCCAGCAAAAAAGGCAGCCAAAATGCAGCCCACATCACGGAGAATCTCAAGAGCAGGGGATGGAGCAAGCCAGGCCTCAAACCATGAGAAGCTCCAGCCCAAAAGGCAGCCAAAATCCTACCCACATCCGGGAGAATCTCAAGAGCAGGGGGTGGAGCAAGATAGGCCTCAAACCACGAGAAGCTCCAGCCCAAAAGGCAGCCAAAATGCAGCCCACCTCCCTGAGGTTATCAAGAGCAGGGGGTGGAGCAAGCCAGGCCTCAAACCTCGAGAAGCTCCAGCCCAAAATGCATACAAAATGCGGCCCACATCCAGGAGAATTTCAAGAGCAGGAGGTGGAGCAAGCCAGGCCTCAAACCACGAGAAGCTCCAGCCCAAAAGGCAGCCAAAATGCAGCCCACATCCAGGAGAATCTCAAGAGCAGGGGGTGGAGCAAGCCAGGCCTCAAACCACGAGAAGCTCCAGCCCAAAAGGCAGCCAAAATGCAGCCCACATGCGGGAGAATCTCAAGAGCAGGTGGTGGAGCAAGCCAGGCCTCAAACCACGAGAAGCTCCAGCCCTAAAGGCAGCCAAAATTCAGCCCACATCCGGGAGAATGTCAAGAGCAGGGGGTGGAGCAAGGCAGGCCTCAAACCACGAGAAGCTCCAGCCCAAAAAGGAGCCAAAATCCAGCCCACATCACGGAGAATCTCAAGAGCAGGGGATGGAGCAAGCCAGGCCTCAAACCATGAGAAGCTCCAGCCCAAAAGGCAGCCAAAATCCTACCCAAATCTGGGAGAATCTCAAGAGCAGGGGGTGGAGCAAGCCAGGCGTCAAACCACGAGAAGCTCCAGCCCAAAAGGCAGCCAAAATGCAGCCCACCTCCCTGAGGTTATCAAGAGCAGGGGGTGGAGCAAGCCAGGCCTCAAACCACGAGAAGCTCCAGCCCAAAAGGCAGCCAAAATCCAGCCCACATCCGGGAGAATCTCAAGAGCAGGGGGTGGAGCAAGCCAGGCCTCAAACCACAAGAAGCTCCAGCCCAAAAGGCAGCCAAAATGCAGCCCACATCCCGGAGAATCTCAAGAGCAGGGTGTGGAGGAAGGCAGGCCTCAAACCACGAGAAGCTCCAGCCCAAAAGGCAGCCAAAATGCAGCCCACATCCGGGAGAATCTCAAGAGCAGGGGGTGGAGCAAGCCAGGCCTCAAACCTCGAGAAGCTCCAGCCCAAAATGCATACAAAATGCAGCCCACATCCAGGAGAATTTCAAGAGCAGGAGGTGGAGCAAGCCAGGCCTCAAACCTCGAGAAGCTCCAGCCCAAAAGGCAGCCAAAATGCAGCCCACATCCGGGAGAATCTCAAGAGCAGGGGGTGGAGCAAGCCAGGCCTCAAACCACGAGAAGCTCCAGCCCAAAAGGCAGCCAAAATGCAGCCCACATCCGGGAGAATATCAAGAGCAGGGGGTGGAGCAAGCCAGGCCTCAAACCACGAGAAGCTCCAGCCCTAAAGGCAGCCAAAATGCAGCCCACATCCGGGAGAATCTCAAGAGCAGGGGGTGGAGCAAGGCAGGCCTCAAACCACGAGAAGCTCCAGCCCAAAAAGGAGCCAAAATGCAGCCCACATCCGGGAGAATCTCAAGAGCAGGGGGTGGAGCAAGCCAGGCCTCAAACCACGAGAAGCTCCAGCCCAAAATGCAGACAAAATCCAGCCCATATCCGGGAGAATATCAAGAGCAGGGGGTGGAGCAAGGCAGGCCTCAAACCACGAGAAGCTCCAGCCCAAAAGGCAGCCAAAATGCAGCCCACATCAGGGAGAATCTCAAGAGCAGGGTTTGGAGCAAGCCAGGCCTCAAACCATGAGAAGCTCCAGTCCAAAATACAGACAAAATCCATCCCACATCCGGGAGAATCTCAAGAGCAGGGGGTGGAGCAAGCCACGCCACAAACCACGAGAAGCTCCAGCAAAAATTCAGCCAAAATGCAGCCCACATCCGGGAGAATCTCAAGAGCAGGGGATGGAGCAAGCCACGCCTCAAACCATGAGAAGCTCCAGCCCAAAATGCAGCCAAAATCCTACCCTCATCCGGGAGAATCTCAAGAGCAGGGGGTGGAGCAAGCCAGGCCTCAAACCACGAGAAGCTCCAGCCCAAAAGGCAGCCAAAATGCAGCCAACATCCGGGAGAATCTCAAGAGCAGGGGATGGAGCAAGCCAGGCCTCAAACCATGAGAAGCTCCAGCCCAAAATTCAGCCAAAATCCTACCCAAATCCGGGAGAATCTCAAGAGCAGGGGGTGGAGCAAGCCAGGCCTCAAACCACGAGAAGCTCCAGCCCAAAATGCAGCCAAAATGCAGCCCACCTCCCTGAGAATCTCAAGAGCAGGGGGTGGAGCAAGCCAGGCCTCAAACCACGAGAAGCTCCAGCCCAAAAGGCAGCCAAAATACAGCCCACATCCGGGAGAATCTCAAGAGCAGGGGGTGGAGCAAGCCAGGCCTCAAACCATGAGAAGCTCCAGCCCAAAATGCAGCCAAAATGCAGCCCACATCCAGGAGGATATCAAGAGCAGGGCATGGAGCAAGCCAGGCCTCAAACCACGAGAAGCTCCAGCCCAAAAGGCAGCCAAAATGCAGCCCACATCCGGGAGAATCTCAAGAGCAGGGGATGGAGCAAGCCAGGCCTCAAACCATGAGAAGCTCCAGCCCAAAAGGCAGCCAAAATCCTACCCAAATCCGGGAGAATCTCAAGAGCAGGGGGTGGAGCAAGCCAGGCCTCAAACCACGAGAAGCTCCAGCCCAAAAGGCAGCCAAAATGCAGCCAACATCCCGGAGAATCTCAAGAGCAGGGGGTGGAGCAAGCCAGGCCTCAAACCTCGAGAAGCTCCAGCCCAAAAGGCAGGCAAAATGCAGCCCACATCCGGGAGAATCTCAAGAGCAGGGGGTGGAGCAAGCCAGGCCTCAAACCATGAGAAGCTCCAGCCCAAAATTCAGCCAAAATCCTACCCAAATCCGGGAGAATCTCAAGAGCAGGGGGTGGAGCAAGCCAGGCCTCAAACCTCGAGAAGCTCCAGCCCAAAAGGCAGCCAAAATGCAGCCCACCTCCCTGAGGTTATCAAGAGCAGGGGGTGGAGCAAGGCAGGCCTCAAACCACGAGAATCTCCAGCCCAAAAGGCAGCCAAAATGCAGCCCACATCCAGGAGAATCGCAAGAGCAGGGGGTGGAGCAAGCCAGGCCTCAAACCATGAGAAGCTCCAGCCCAAAAGGCAGCCAACATGCAGCCCACATCCGGGAGAATCTCAAGAGCAGGGGGTGGAGCAAGCCAGGCCTCAAACCATGAGAAGCTCCAGCCCAAAAGGCAGCCAAAATGCAGCCCACATCCGGGAAAATTTCAAGAGCAGGGGGTGGAGCAAGCCAGGCCTCAAACCTCGAGAAGCTCCAGCCCAAAAGGCAGGCAAAATGCAGCCCACATCCGGGAGAATCTCAAGAGCAGGGGGTGGAGCAAGCCAGGCCTCAAACCTCGAGAAGCTCCAGCCCAAAAGGCAGCCAAAATGTAGCCCACCTCCCTGAGAATCTCAAGAGCAGGGGGTGGAGCAAGCCAGGCCTCAAACCACGAGAAGCTCCAGCCCAAAAGGCAGCCAAAAGGCAGCCCACATCCAGGAGAATCTCAGGAGCAGGGGGTGGAGGAAGCCAGGCCTCAAACCACGAGAAGCTACAGCCCAAAAGGCAGCCAAAATGCAGGCCACCTCGGGGAGAATCTCAAGAGCAGGGGGTGGAGCAAGCCAGGCCTAAAACCTCGAGAAGCTCCAGCCCAAAAGGCAGCCAAAATGCAGACCACCTCCCTGAGAATCTGAAGAGCAGGGGGTGGAGCAAGCCAGGCCTCAAACCACGAGAAGCTCCAGCCCAAAAGGCAGCCATAATACAGCCCACATCCGGGAGAATCTCAAGAGCAGGGGGTGGAGCAAGCCAGGCCTCAAACCTCGAGAAGCTCCAGCCCAAAAGGCAGCCAAAATCCAGCCCACATCCGGGAGAATCTCAAGAGCAGGGGGTGGAGCAAGCCAGGCCTCAAACCTCGAGAAGCTCCAGCCCAAAAGGCAGCCAAAATGCAGCCCACATCCGGGAGAATCTCAAGAGCAGGGGGTGGAGCAAGCCAGGCCTCAAACCTCGAGAAGCTCCAGCCCAAAAGGCAGCCAAAATGCAGCCCACATCCGGGAGAATCTCAAGAGCAGGGGGTGGAGAAAGTCAGGCCTCAAACCACAAGAAGCTCCAGCCCTAAAGGCAGCCAAAATGCAGCCCACATCCGGGAGAATCTCAAGACCAGGGGGTGGAGCAAGCCAGGCCTCAAACCAAGAGAAGCTCCAGCCCTAAAGGCAGCCAAAATCCAGCCCACATCCAGGAGAATCTCAAGAGCAGGGGGTGGAGCAAGCCAGGCCTCAAACCTTGAGAAGCTCCAGCCCAAAAGGCAGCCAAAATGCAGCCCAGATCTGGGAGAATCTCAAGAGCAGGGGGTGGAGAAAGCCAGGCCTCAAACCACGAGAAGCTCCAGCCCAAAAGGCAGCCAAAATGCAGCCCAGATCCCGGACAATTTCAAGAGCAGGGGGTGGAGCAAGCCAGGCCTCAAACCTCGAGAAGCTCCAGCCCAAAAGGCAGCCAAAATGCAGCCCACCTCCGGGAGAATCTCAAGAGCAGGGGGTGGAGCAAGCCAGGCCTCAAACCATGAGAAGCTCCAGCCCAAAAGGCAGCCAAAATCCAGCCCACCTCCCTGAGAATATCAAGAGCAGGGGGTGGAGCAAGCCAGGCCTCAAACCTCGAGAAGCTCCAGCCCAAAAGGCAGCCAAAATGCAGCCCATATCCGGGAGAATCTCAAGAGCAGGGGGTGGAGCAAGCCAGGCCTCAAACCACGAGAAGCTCCAGCCCTAAAGGCAGCCAAAATGCAGCCCACATCCGGGAGAATCTCAAGAGCAGGGGGTGGAGCAAGGCAGGCCTCAAACCACGAGAAGCTCCAGCCCAAAAAGGAGCCAAAATGCAGCCCACATCCGGGAGAATCTCAAGAGCAGGGGGTGGAGCAAGCCAGGCCTCAAACCACGAGAAGCTCCAGCCCAAAATGCAGACAAAATCCAGCCCATATCCGGGAGAATCTCAAGAGCAGGGGGTGGAGCAAGCCACGCCACAAACCACGAGAAGCTCCAGCAAAAATTCAGCCAAAATGCAGCCCACATCCGGGAGAATCTCAAGAGCAGGGGATGGAGCAAGCCACGCCTCAAACCATGAGAAGCTCCAGCCCAAAATGCAGCCAAAATCCTACCCTCATCCGGGAGAATCTCAAGAGCAGGGGGTGGAGCAAGCCAGGCCTCAAACCACGAGAAGCTCCAGCCCAAAATGCAGCCAAAATGCAGCCCACCTCCCTGAGAATCTCAAGAGCAGGGGGTGGAGCAAGCCAGGCCTCAAACCACGAGAAGCTCCAGCCCAAAAGGCAGCCAAAATACAGCCCACATCCGGGAGAATCTCAAGAGCAGGGGGTGGAGCAAGCCAGGCCTCAAACCATGAGAAGCTCCAGCCCAAAATGCAGCCAAAATGCAGCCCACATCCAGGAGGATATCAAGAGCAGGGCATGGAGCAAGCCAGGCCTCAAACCACGAGAAGCTCCAGCCCAAAAGGCAGCCAAAATGCAGCCCACATCCGGGAGAATCTCAAGAGCAGGGGATGGAGCAAGCCAGGCCTCAAACCATGAGAAGCTCCAGCCCAAAAGGCAGCCAAAATCCTACCCAAATCCGGGAGAATCTCAAGAGCAGGGGGTGGAGCAAGCCAGGCCTCAAACCACGAGAAGCTCCAGCCCAAAAGGCAGCCAAAATGCAGCCAACATCCCGGAGAATCTCAAGAGCAGGGGATGGAGCAAGCCAGGCCTCAAACCATGAGAAGCTCCAGCCCAAAATTCAGCCAAAATCCTACCCAAATCCGGGAGAATCTCAAGAGCAGGGGGTGGAGCAAGCCAGGCCTCAAACCTCGAGAAGCTCCAGCCCAAAAGGCAGCCAAAATGCAGCCCACCTCCCTGAGGTTATCAAGAGCAGGGGGTGGAGCAAGGCAGGCCTCAAACCACGAGAATCTCCAGCCCAAAAGGCAGCCAAAATGCAGCCCACATCCAGGAGAATCGCAAGAGCAGGGGGTGGAGCAAGCCAGGCCTCAAACCATGAGAAGCTCCAGCCCAAAAGGCAGCCAACATGCAGCCCACATCCGGGAGAATCTCAAGAGCAGGGGGTGGAGCAAGCCAGGCCTCAAACCATGAGAAGCTCCAGCCCAAAAGGCAGCCAAAATGCAGCCCAGATCCGGGAAAATTTCAAGAGCAGGGGGTGGAGCAAGCCAGGCCTCAAACCTCGAGAAGCTCCAGCCCAAAAGGCAGGCAAAATGCAGCCCACATCCGGGAGAATCTCAAGAGCAGGGGGTGGAGCAAGCCAGGCCTCAAACCTCGAGAAGCTCCAGCCCAAAAGGCAGCCAAAATGTAGCCCACCTCCCTGAGAATCTCAAGAGCAGGGGGTGGAGCAAGCCAGGCCTCAAACCACGAGAAGCTCCAGCCCAAAAGGCAGCCAAAAGGCAGCCCACATCCGGGAGAATCTCAGGAGCAGGGGGTGGAGGAAGCCAGGCCTCAAACCACGAGAAGCTACAGCCCAAAAGGCAGCCAAAATGCAGGCCACCTCGGGGAGAATCTCAAGAGCAGGGGGTGGAGCAAGCCAGGCCTAAAACCTCGAGAAGCTCCAGCCCAAAAGGCAGCCAAAATGCAGACCACCTCCCTGAGAATCTGAAGAGCAGGGGGTGGAGCAAGCCAGGCCTCAAACCACGAGAAGCTCCAGCCCAAAAGGCAGCCATAATACAGCCCACATCCGGGAGAATCTCAAGAGCAGGGGGTGGAGCAAGCCAGGCCTCAAACCTCGAGAAGCTCCAGCCCAAAAGGCAGCCAAAATCCAGCCCACATCCGGGAGAATCTCAAGAGCAGGGGGTGGAGCAAGCCAGGCCTCAAACCTCGAGAAGCTCCAGCCCAAAAGGCAGCCAAAATGCAGCCCACATCCGGGAGAATCTCAAGAGCAGGGGGTGGAGCAAGCCAGGCCTCAAACCTCGAGAAGCTCCAGCCCAAAAGGCAGCCAAAATGCAGCCCACATCCGGGAGAATCTCAAGAGCAGGGGGTGGAGAAAGTCAGGCCTCAAACCACAAGAAGCTCCAGCCCTAAAGGCAGCCAAAATGCAGCCCACATCCGGGAGAATCTCAAGACCAGGGGGTGGAGCAAGCCAGGCCTCAAACCAAGAGAAGCTCCAGCCCTAAAGGCAGCCAAAATCCAGCCCACATCCAGGAGAATCTCAAGAGCAGGGGGTGGAGCAAGCCAGGCCTCAAACCTTGAGAAGCTCCAGCCCAAAAGGCAGCCAAAATGCAGCCCAGATCTGGGAGAATCTCAAGAGCAGGGGGTGGAGAAAGCCAGGCCTCAAACCACGAGAAGCTCCAGCCCAAAAGGCAGCCAAAATGCAGCCCAGATCCCGGACAATTTCAAGAGCAGGGGGTGGAGCAAGCCAGGCCTCAAACCTCGAGAAGCTCCAGCCCAAAAGGCAGCCAAAATGCAGCCCACCTCCGGGAGAATCTCAAGAGCAGGGGGTGGAGCAAGCCAGGCCTCAAACCATGAGAAGCTCCAGCCCAAAAGGCAGCCAAAATCCAGCCCACCTCCCTGAGAATATCAAGAGCAGGGGGTGGAGCAAGCCAGGCCTCAAACCTCGAGAAGCTCCAGCCCAAAAGGCAGCCAAAATGCAGCCCACATCCCTGAGGTTATCAAGAGCAGGGGGTGGAGCAAGCCAGGCCTCAAACCACGAGAATCTCCAGCCCAAAAGGCAGCCAAAATGCAGCCCACATCCAGGAGAATCGCAAGAGCAGGGGGTGGAGCAAGCCAGGCCTCAAACCATGAGAAGCTCCAGCCCAAAAGGCAGCCAACATGCAGCCCACATCCGGGAGAATCTCAAGAGCAGGGGGTGGAGCAAGCCAGGCCTCAAACCACGAGAAGCTCCAGCCCAAACGGCAGCCAAAATGCAGCCCAGATCCGGGAAAATTTCAAGAGCAGGGGGTGGAGCAAGCCAGGCCTCAAACCATGAGAAGCTCCAGCCCAAAAGGCAGCCAAAATGTAGCCCACCTCCCTGAGAATCTCAAGAGCAGGGGGTGGAGCAAGCCAGGCCTCAAACCTCGAGAATCTCCAGCCCAAAAGGCAGCCAAAATGCAGCCCACCTCCCTGAGAATATCAAGAGCAGGGGGTGGAGAAAGCCACGCCTCAAACCACGAGAAGCTCCAGCCCATAAGACAGCCAAAATCCAGCCCACCTCCGGGAGAATCTCAAGAGCAGGGGGTGGAGGAAGCCAGGCCTCAAACCATGAGAAGCTCCAGCCCAAAAGGCAGCCAAAATGCAGCCCACATCCAGGAGAATCTCAGGAGCAGGGGGTGGAGGAAGCCAGGCCTCAAACCACGAGAAGCTCCAGCCCAAAAGGCAGCCAAAATGCAGGCCACCTCGGGGAGAATCTCAAGAGCAGGGGGTGGAGCAAGCCAGGCCTCAAACCTCGAGAAGCTCCAGCCCAAAAGGCAGCCAAAATGCAGCCCACATGCGGGAGAATCTCAAGAGCAGGGGGTGGAGCAAGCCAGGCCTCAAACCAAGAGAAGCTCCAGCCCAAAAGGCAGCCAAAATCCAGCCCACATCCGGCAGAATCTCAAGAGCAGGGGGTGGAGCAAGCCAGGCCTCAAACCTCGAGAAGCTCCAGCCCAAAAGGCAGACAAAATCCAGCCCACATCCGGGAGAATCTCAAGAGCAGGGGGTGGAGCAAGGCAGGCCTCAAACCTCGAGAAGCTCCAGCCCAAAAGGCAGCCAAAATGCAGCCCACATCCGGGAGAATCTCTAAGAGCAGGGGGTGGAGAAAGTCAGGCCTCAAACCACAAGAATCTCCAGCCCTAAAGGCAGCCAAAATGCAGCCCACATCCGGGAGAATCTCAAGACCAGGGGGTGGAGCAAGCCAGGCCTCAAACCACGAGAAGCTCCAGCCCAAAAGGCAGCCAAAATGCAGCCCACATCTGGGACAATTTCAAGAGCAGGGGGTGGAGTAAGCCAGGCCTCAAACCTCGAGAAGCTCCAGCCCAAAAGGCAGCCAAAATCCAGCCCACATCCGGGAGAAACTCAAGAGCAGGGGGTGGAGCAAGCCAGGCCTCAAACCACGAGAAGCTCCAGCCCAAAAGGCAGCCAAAATCCAGCCCACCTCCCTGAGAATATCAAGAGCAGGGGGTGGAGCAAGCCAGGCCTCAAACCACAAGAAGCTCCAGCCCAAAAGGCAGCCAAAATGCAGCCCACCTCCCTGAGAATATCAAGAGCAGGGGGTGGAGCAAGCCAGGCCTCAAACCACGAGAAGCTCCAGCCCAAAATGCAGACAAAATCCAGCCCACATCCGGGAGAATCTCAAGAGCAGGGGGTGGAGGAAGCCAGGCCTCAAACCTCGAGAAGCTCCAGCCCAAAAGGCAGCCAAAATGCAGCCCACCTCCCTGAGGTTATCAAGAGCAGGGGGTGGAGCAAGCCAGGCCTCAAACCACGAGAATCTCCAGCCCAAAAGGCAGCCAAAATGCAGCCCACATCCAGGAGAATCGCAAGAGCAGGGGGTGGAGCAAGCCAGGCCTCAAACCATGAGAAGCTCCAGCCCAAAAGGCAGCCAACATGCAGCCCACATCCGGGAGAATCTCAAGAGCAGGGGGTGGAGCAAGCCAGGCCTCAAACCACGAGAAGCTCCAGCCCAAAAGGCAGCCAAAATGCAGCCCACCTCCCTGAGAATATCAAGAGCAGGGGGTGGAGAAAGCCAGGCCTCAAACCACGAGAAGCTCCAGCCCATAAGACAGCCAAAATCCAGCCCACCTCCGGGAGAATCTCAAGAGCAGGGGGTGGAGCAAGCCAGGCCTCAAACCATGAGAAGCTCCAGCCCAAAAGGCAGCCAAAATGCAGCCCACATCCAGGAGAATCTCAGGAGCAGAGGGTGGAGCAAGCCAGGCCTCAAACCACGAGAAGCTCCAGCCCAAAACGCAGCCAAAATGCAGGCCACCTCGGGGAGAATCTCAAGAGCAGGGGATGGAGCAAGCCAGGCCTCAAACCTCGAGAAGCTCCAGCCCAAAAGGCAGCCAAAATGCAGAACACCTCCCTGAGAATCTCAAGAGCAGGGGGTGGAGCAAGCCAGGCCTCAAACCACGAGAAGCTCCAGCCCAAAAGGCAGCCATAATACAGCCCACATCCGGGAGAATCTCAAGAGCAGGGGGTGGAGCAAGCCAGGCCTCAAACCAAGAGAAGCTCCAGCCCAAAAGGCAGCCAAAATCCAGCCCACATCCGGCAGAATCTCAAGAGCAGGGGGTGGAGCAAGCCAGGCCTCAAACCTCGAGAAGCTCCAGCCCAAAAGGCAGACAAAATCCAGCCCACATCCGGGAGAATCTCAAGAGCAGGGGGTGGAGAAAGTCAGGCCTCAAACCACAAGAATCTCCAGCCCTAAAGGCAGCCAAAATGCAGCCCACATCCGGGAGAATCTCAAGACCAGGGGGTGGAGCAAGCCAGGCCTCAAACCACGAGAAGCTCCAGCCCAAAAGGCAGCCAAAATCCAGCCCACATCCGGGAGAATCTCAAGAGCAGGGGGTGGAGCAAGCCAGGCCTCAAACCTCGAGAAGCTCCAGCCCAAAATGCAGACAAAATCCAGCCCACATGCGGGAGAATCTCAAGAGCAGGGGGTGGAGCAAGGCAGGCCTCAATCCTCGAGAAGCTCCAGCCCAAAAGGCAGCCAAAATGCAGCCCACATCCGGGAGAATCTCAAGAGCAGGGGGTGGAGCAAGCCAGGCCTCAAACCACAAGAAGCTCCAGCCCTAAAGGCAGCCAAAATGCAGCCCACATCCGGGAGAATCTCAAGACCAGGGGGTGGAGCAAGCCAGGCCTCAAACCACGAGAAGCTCCAGCCCAAAAGGCAGCCAAAATCCAGCCCACCTCCCTGAGAATATCAAGAGCAGGGGGTGGAGCAAGCCAGGCCTCAAACCTCGAGAAGCTCCAGCCCAAAAGGCAGCCAAAATGCAGCCCACCTCCCTGAGAATATCAAGAGCAGGGGGTGGAGAAAGCCATGCCTCAAACCACGAGAAGCTCCAGCCCAAAAAACAGCCAAAATGCAGCCCACATCCGGGAGAATCTCAAGAGCAGAGGGTGGAGCAAGCCAGGCCTCAAACCACGAGAAGCTCCAGCCCAAAAGGCAGCCAAAATGCAGCCCACATCCGGGAGAATCTCAAGAGCAGAGGGTGGAGCAAGCCAGGCCTCAAACCATGAGAAGCTCCAGCCCACAAGGTAGCAAAAATGCAGCCCACATCCGGGAGAATCTCAAGAGCAGGGGGTGGAGCAAGCCAGGCCTCAAACCACGAGAAGCTCCAGCCCAAAAGGCAGCCAAAATGCAGCCCACATCCGGGAGAATCTCAAGAGCAGGGGGTGGAGCAAGCCAGGCCTCAAACCTCGAGAAGCTCCAGCCCAAAAGGCAGCCAAAATCCAGCCCACATCCGGCAGAATCTCAAGAGCAGGGGGTGGAGCAAGCCAGGCCTCAAACCACGAGAAGCTCCAGCCCAAAAGGCAGCCAAAATGCAGCCCACATCCGGGAGAATCTCAAGAGCAGGGGGTGGAGCAAGCCAGGCCTCAAACCACGAGAAGCTCCAGCCCAAAAGGCAGCCAAAATCCAGCCCACATCCGGGAGAATCACAAGAGCAGGGGGTGGAGCAAGCCAGGCCTCAAACCTCGAGAAGCTCCAGCCCAAAAGGCAGACAAAATCCAGCCCACATGCGGGAGAATCTCAAGAGCAGGGGGTGGAGAAAGCCAGGCCTCAAACCACGAGAAGCTCCAGCCCTAAAAGCAGCCAAAATGCAGCCCACATCCGGGAGAATCTCAAGAGCAGGGAGTGGAGCAAGCCAGGCCTCAAACCACGAGAAGCTCCAGCCCTAAAGGCAGCCAAAATGCAGCCCACATCCGGGAGAATATGAAGAGCAGGGGGTGGAGGAAGCCAGGCCTCAAACCACGAGAAGCTCCAGCCCAAAAGGCAGCCAAAATGCAGCCCACATGCGGGAGAATCTCAAGAGCAGGGGGTGGAGCAAGCCAGGCCTCAAACCACGAGAAGCTCCAGCCCAAAAGGCAGCCAAAATGCAGCCCACATCCGGGAGAATCTCAAGAGCAGGGGGTGGAGCAAGACAGGCCTCAAACCACAAGAAACTCCAGCCCAAAAAGCAGCCAAAATGCAGCCAACATCCCGGAGAATCTCAAGAGCAGGGGGTGGAGAAAGCCAGGCCTCAAACCACGAGAAGCTCCAGCCCAAAATGCAGCCAAAATGCAGCCCACATGCGGGAGAATCTCAAGAGCAGGGGGTGGAGCAAGCCAGGCCTCAAACCACGAGAAGCTCCAGCCCAAAATGCAGCCAAAATGCAGCCCACATCCGGGAGAATCTCAAGAGCAGGGGGTGAAGCAAGACAGGCCTCAAACCACAAGAAGCTCCAGCCCAAAATGCAGCCAAAATGCAGCCAACATCCCGGAGAATCTCAAGAGCAGGGGGTGGAGAAAGCCAGGCCTCAAACCACGAGAAGCTCCAGCCCAAAAGGCAGCCAAAATGCAGCCCACATCCGGGAGAATCTCAAGAGAAGGGGGTGGAGCAAGCCAGGCCTCAAACCTCGAGAAGATCCAGCCCAAAAGGCAGCCAAAATCCAGCCCACATCCGGCAGAATCTCAAGAGCAGGGGGTGGTGCAAGCCAGGCCTCAAACCATGAGAAGCTCCAGCCCTAAAAGCAGCCAAAATGCAGCCCACATCCGGGAGAATCTCAAGAGCAGGGAGTGGAGCAAGCCAGGCCTCAAACCACGAGAAGCTGCAGCCCTAAAGGCAGCCAAAATGCAGCCCACATCCGGGAGAATCTCAAGAGCAGGGGGTGGAGCAAGCCAGGCCTCAAACCACGAGAAGCTCCAGAACAAAAGGCAGCCAAAATCCAGCCCACATCCGGGAGAATCTCAAGAGCAGGGGGTGGAGCAAGCCAGGCCTCAAACCACGAGAAGCTCCAGCCCTAAAGGCAGCCAAAATCCAGCCCACATCCGGCAGAATCTCAAGAGCAGGGGGTGGAGCAAGACAGGCCTCAAACCACAAGAAGCTCCAGCCCAAAATGTAGCCAAAATGCAGCCAACATCCCGCAGAATCTCAAGAGCAGGGGGTGGAGAAAGCCAGGCCTCAAACCACGAGAATCTCCAGCCCTAAAAGCAGCCAAAATGCAGCCCACATCCGGGAGAATCTCAAGAGCAGGGAGTGGAGCAAGCCAGGCCTCAAACCATGAGAAGCTCCAGCCCAAAAGGCAGCCAAAATGCAGCCCACATCCAGGAGAATCTCAAGAGCAGAGGGTGGAGCAAGCCAGGCCTCAAACCTCGAGAAGCTCCAGCCCACAAGGCAGCCAAAATGCAGCCCACATCCGGGAGAATATCAAGAGCAGGGGGTGGAGCAAGCCAGGCCTCAAACCACGAGAAGCTCCAGCCCAAAAGGCAGCCAAAATGCAGCCCACATCTGGGAGAATCTCAAGAGCAGGGGGTGGAACAAGCCAGGCCTCAAACCTCGAGAAGCTCCAGCCCAAAAGGCAGCCAAAATGCAGCCCACATCCGGCAGAATCTCAAGAGCAGGGGGTGGAGCAAGCCAGGCCTCAAACCACGAGAAGCTCCAGCCCTAAAAGCAGCCAAAATGCAGCCCACATCCGGGAGAATCTCAAGAGCAGGGAGTGGAGCAAGCCAGGCCTCAAACCACGAGAAGCTCCAGCCCTAAAGGCAGCCAAAATGCAGCCCACATCCGGGAGAATATGAAGAGCAGGGGGTGGAGGAAGCCAGGCCTCAAACCACGAGAAGCTCCAGCCCAAAAGGCAGCCAAAAGCCAGCCTACATGGAGGAGATTGTCAAGAGCAGGGGGTGGAGCAAGCCAGGCCTCAAACCACGAGAAGCTCCAGCCCAAAAGACAGCCAAAATGCAGCCCACCTCCCTGATAATCTCAAGAGCAGGGGCTGGAGCAAGCCAGGCCTCAAACCACGAGAAGCTCCAGCCCAAAACGCAGCCAAAATGCAGCCCACATCCAGGAGAATCGCAAGAGCAGGGGGTGGAGGAAGCCAGGCCTCAAACCACGAGAAGTTCCAGCCCAAAAGGCAGCCAAAATGCAGCCCACATCCGGGAGAATCTCAAGAGCAGGGCGTGGAGTAAGCCAGGCCTCAAACCATGAGAAGCTCCAGCCCAAAAGGCAGCCAAAATGCAGCCCACATCCAGGAGAATATCAAGAGCAGAGGGTGGAGCAAGCCAGGCCTCAAACCATGAGAAGATCCAGCCCACAAGGCAGCCAAAATGCAGCCCACATCCGGGAGAATCTCAAGAGCAGGGGGTGGAGCAAGCCAGGCCTCAAACCACGAGAAGCTCCAGCCCAAAAGGCAGCCAAAATGCAGCCCACATCCGGGAGAATCTCAAGAGCAGGGGGTGGAGCAAGCCAGGCCTCAAACCACGAGCATCTGCAGCCCAAAATGCAACCAAATTCCAGCCCACATCCGGCAGAATCTCAAGAGCAGGGAGTGGAGCAAGCCAGGCCTCAAACCACGAGAAGCTCCAGCCCTAAAGGCAGCCAAAATGCAGCCCACATCCGGGAGAATATGAAGAGCAGGGGGTGGAGGAAGCCAGGCCTCAAACCACGAGAAGCTCCAGCCCAAAAGGCAGCCAAAATGCAGCCCACATCCGGGAGAATCTCAAGAGCAGGGGGTGGAGCAAGCCAGGCCTCAAACCACGAGAAGCTCCAGCCCAAAAGGCAGCCAAAATGCAGCCCACATCCGGGAGAATCTCAAGAGCAGGGGGTGGAGCAAGCCAGGCCTCAAACCACGACAAGCTCCAGCCCAAAAGGCAACGAAAATGCAGCCCACATCCAGGACAAATTCAAGAGCAGGGGGTGGAGCAAGGCAGGCCTCAAACCACGAGAAGCTCCAGCCCAAATGTCAGCCAAAATCCAGCCCACATCCGGGAGAATATCAAGAGCAGGGGGTGGAGCAAGCCAGGCCTCAAACCACGAGAAGCTTCAGCCCAAAATGCAGCCAAAATGCAGCCCACATCCGGGAGAATCTCAAGAGCAGGGTTTGGAGCAAGGCAGGCCTCAAACCACAAGAAGCTCCAGCCAAAATGGCAGACAAATTCCAGCCCATATCCGGGAGAAACTCAATGGCTGGTGGTGGAGTAAGCCAGGCCTCATACCTCGAGAAGCTCCAGCCCAAGAATCAGTCAAAATCCAGACCACATCCGGGAGAATCTGAAGAGCAGGGGGTGGAGCAAGGCAGGCCTCAAACCTCGAGAAGCTCCAGCCCAAAAGGCAGCCAAAAGCCAGCCTACATGGAGGAGATTGTCAAGAGCAGGGGGTGGAGCAAGCCAGGCCTCAAACCACGAGAAGCTCCAGCCCTAAAGGCAGCCAAAATGCAGCCCACCTCCCTGATAATCTCAAGAGCAGGGGGTGGAGCAAGGCAGGCCTCAAACCACGAGAAGGTCCAGCCCAAAAGGCAGCCAAAATGCAGGCCACATCCGGGAGAATCTCAAGAGCAGGGGGTGGAGCAAGCCAGGCCTCAAACCACGAGAAGCTCCAGCCCAAAAGGCAGCCAAAATGCAGCCCACCTCCCTGATAATCTCAAGAGCAGGGGCTGGAGCAAGCCAGGCCTCAAACCACGAGAAGCTCCAGCCCAAAATGCAGCCAAAATCTAGCCCACATCTGGGAGAATCTCAAGAGCAGGTGGTGGAGTAAGCCAGGCCTCAAACCATGAGAAGCTCCAGCCCAAAAGGCAGCCAAAATGCGGCCCACATCCGGGAGAAGCTCAAGAGCAGGGGGTGGAGCAAGCCAGGCCTCAAACCACGAGAAGCTCCAGCCCAAAAGGCAGCCAAAATGCAGCCCACATCCGGGACAATTTCAAGAGCAGGAGGTGGAGCAAGCCAGGCCTCAAACCACGAGAAGCTCCAGCCCAAAAGGCAGCCAAAATGCAGCCCACATCCGGGAGAATCTCAAGAGCAGGGGGGTGGAGCAAGCCAGGCCTCAAACCACGAGAAGCTCCAGCCCAAAAGGCAGCCAAAATGCAGCCCACATACGGGAGAATCTCAAGAGCAGGGGGTGGAGCAAGCCAGGCCTCAAACCACGAGAAGCTCCAGCCCAAAATGCAGCCAAAATCCAGCCCACATCCGGGAGAATCTCAAGAGCAGGGGGTGGAGCAAGGCAGGCCTCAAACCATGAGATGCTCCAGCCCAAAAGGCAGCCAAAATGCAGCCCACATCCCGGAGAATCTCAAGAGCAGGGGGTGGAGCAAGCCAGGCCTCAAACCACGAGAAGCTCCAGCCCAAAAGGCAGCCAAAATGCAGCCCACCTCCCTGATAATCTCAAGAGCAGGGGGTGGAGCAAACCAGGCCTCAAACCACGAGAAGCTCCAGCCCAAAATGCACCCAAATTCCAGCCCACATCCGGGAGAATCTCAAGAGCAGGGGGTGGAGCAAGCCAGGCCTCAAACCACGAGAACCTCCAGCCCAAAAGGCAGCCAAAATGCAGCCCACATCCGGGAGAATATCAAGAGCAGGGGGTGGAGCAAGCCAGGCCTCAAACCACGAGAAGCCCCAGCCCTAAAGGCAGCCAAAATGCAGCCCACATGCGGGAGAATCTCAAGAGCAGGGGGTGGAGCAAGCCAAGCCTCAAACCACGAGAAGCTCCAGCCCAAAATGCAGCCAAATTCCAGCCCACATCCGGGAGAATCTGAAGAGCAGGGGGTGGAGCAAGCCAGGCCTCAAACCATGAGAAGCTCCAGCCCTAAAGGCAGCCAAAATGCAGCCCATATCCGGAACAATTTCAAGAGCAGGGGGTGCAGCAATCCAGTCCTCAAACCACGAGAAGCTCCAGCCCAAAAGGCAGCCAAAATGCAGCCCACATCCGGGACAATTTCAAGAGTAGGGGGTGGAGCAAGCCAGGCCTCAAACCTCGAGAAGCTCCAGCCCAAATGGTAGACAAATTCCAGCCCATATCCGGGAGAAACTCAATGGCAGGTGGTGGAGCAAGCCAGGCCTCAAACCTCGAGAAGCTCCAGCCCAAGAATCAGCCAAAATCCAGAACACATCTGGGAGAATCTCAAGAGCATGGGGTGGAGCAAGCCAGGCCTCAAACCACGAGAAGCTCCAGCCCAAATGGCAGACAAAATCCAGCCCACATCCGGGAGAATCTCAAGAGCAGGGGGTGGAGCAAGGCAGGCCTCAAACCACGAGAAGCTCCAGCCCAAAAGGCAGCCAAAAGCCAGCCCACGTGGAGGAAATTGTCAAGAGCAGGGGGTGGAGCAAGCCAGGCCTCAAACCTCGAGAAGCTCCAGCCAAAAAGGCAGCCAAAATGCAGCCCACCTCCCTGATAATCTCAAGAGCAGGGGGTGGAGAAAGCCAGGCCTCAAACCACGAGAAGCTCCAGCCCAAAATGTAGAAAAAATCCAGCCCACATCCGGGAGAATCTCAAGAGCAGGGGGTGGAGCAAGCCAGGCCTCAAACCACGAGAAGCTCCAGCCCAAAAGGCAGCCAAAATCCAGCCCTCATCCCGGGAGAATATCAAGGGCAGGGGGTGGAGCAAGCCAGGCCTCAAACCTCGAGAAGCTCCAGCCCAAAAGGCAGCCAAAATGCAGCCCACATCCAGGAGAATATCAAGAGCAGAGGGTGGAGCAAGCCAGGCCTCAAACCACGAGAAGCTCCAGCCCAAAATGCAGCCAAATTCCAGCCCACCTCCGGGAGAATATCAAGGGCAGGGGTTGGAGCAAGCCAGGCCTCAAACCTCGAGAAGCTCCAGCCCAAAAGGCAGCCAAAATGCAGCCCACATCCGGGAGAATATCAAGATCAGGGGGTGGAGCAAGCCAGGCCTCAAACCACGAGAAGCTCCAGGCCAAAAGGCAGCCAAATTCCAGCCCACATCCGGGAGAATCTGAAGAGCAGGGGGTGGAGCAAGCCAGGCCTCAAACCATGAGAAGCTCCAGCCCTAAAGGCAGCCAAAATGCAGCCCATATCCGGAACAATTTCAAGAGCAGGGGGTGCAGCAATCCAGTCCTCAAACCACGAGAAGCTCCAGCCCAAAAGGCAGCCAAAATGCAGCCCACATCCGGGACAATTTCAAGAGTAGGGGGTGGAGCAAGCCAGGCCTCAAACCTCGAGAAGCTCCAGCCCAAATGGTAGACAAATTCCAGCCCATATCCGGGAGAAACTCAATGGCAGGTGGTGGAGCAAGCCAGGCCTCAAACCTCGAGAAGCTCCAGCCCAAAATGTAGCCAAAATGCAGGCCACCTCGGGGAGAATCTCAAGAGCAGGGGGTGGAGCAAGCCAGGCCTCAAACCACGAGAAGCTCCAGCCCAAAAGGCAGCCAAAATGCAGCCCACATCCGGGAGAATCTCAAGAGCAGGGGGTGGAGCAACACAGGCCTCAAACCTCGAGAAGCTCCAGCCCAAGAATCAGCCAAAATGCAGCCCACCTCCGGGAGAATCTCAATGGCAGAGTTTGGAGCAAGCCAGGCCTCAAACCTTGTGAAGATCCAGCCCAAAAAGCAGCCAAAATCCAGCCCACCTCCGGGAGAATCTCAAGAGCAGGGGGTGGAGCAAGCCAGGCCTCAAACCACGAGAAGCTCCAGCCCAAAATGCAGCCAAAATCCAGCCCTCATCCGGGAGAATATCAAGGGCAGGGGGTGGAGTAAGCCAGGTCTCAAACCTCCGGAAGCTCCAGCCCAAAAGGTAGCCAAAATGCAGCCCACATCCAGGAGAATATCAAGAGCAGAGGGTAGAGCAAGCCAGGCCTCAAACCACGAGAAGCTCCAGCCCAATATGCAGCCAAATTCCAGCCCACCTCCGGGAGAATATCAAGGGCAGGGGGTGGAGCAAGCCAGGCCTCAAACCTCGAGAAGCTCCAGTCCAAAAGGCAGCCAAAATGCAGCCCACATCCAGGAGAATATAAAGAGCAGGGGGTGGAGTAAGCCAGGCCTCAAACCAGGAGAAGCTCCAGCCCAAAATGCAGCCAAAATGCAGCCCACATCCGGGAGAATCTCAAGAGCAGAGGGTGGAGCAAGCCAGGCCTCAAACCATGAGAAGCTCCAGCCCAAAAGGCAGCCAAAATGCAGCCCACATCCGGGAGAATCTCAAGAGCAGGGGGTGGAGCAAGCCAGGCCTCAAACCACGAGAAGCTCCAGCCCAAAATGCAGCCAAAATGCAGCCCACCTCCGGGAGATTATCAAGAGCAGGGGGTGCAGCAATCCAGGCCTCAAACCACGAGAAGCTCCAGCCCAAAAGGCAGCCAAAATGCAGCCCACATCCGGGAGAATCTCAAGAGCAGGGGGTGGAGCAAGCCAGGCCTGAAACCACGAGAAGCTCCAGCCCAAAAGGCAGCCAAAATGCAGCCCACATCCGGGAGAATATCAAGAGCAGGGGGTGGAGGAAGCCAGGCCTCAAACCATGAGAAGCTCCAGCCCAAAAGGCAGCCAAAATGCAGCCCACATCCGGGAGAATCTCAAGAGCAGAGGGTGGAGCAAGC
Source organism: Rhynochetos jubatus (assembly GCA_027574665.1). Classification (NCBI taxonomy): domain Eukaryota; kingdom Metazoa; phylum Chordata; class Aves; order Eurypygiformes; family Rhynochetidae; genus Rhynochetos; species Rhynochetos jubatus. Next base: position 1,336,443 of record JAQBHY010000071.1, read on the forward strand.
CAGGCCTCAAACCATGAGAAGCTCCAGCCCAAAAGGCAGCCAAAATGCAGCCCACATCCGGGAGAATCTCAAGAGCAGGGGGTGGAGCAAGCCAGGCCTCAAACCACGAGAAGCTCCAGACCAAAATGCAGACAAAATCCAGCCCTATATCTGGGAGAATCTCAAGAGCAGGGGGTGGAGCAAGGCAGGCCTCAAACCTCAAGATTCTCCAGCCCAAAAGGCAGCCAAAATGCAGCCCACATCCGGGAGAATCTCAAGATCAGGGGGTGGAGCAAGCCAGGCCTCAAACCACGAGAAGCTCCAGCCCAAAAGGCAGCCAAAATGCAGCCCACATCCGGGAGAATCTCAAGAGCAGGGGGTGGAGCAAGCCAGGCCTCAAACCACGAGAAGCTCCAGCCCAAAAGGCAGCCAAAATGCAGCCCACATCCGGGACAATTTCAAGAGCAGGGGGTGGAGCAAGCAAGGCCTCAAACCATGAGAAGCTCCAGCCCAAAAGGGAGCCAAAATGCAGCCCACATCCGGGAGAATCTCAAGAGCAGAGGGTGGAGAAAGCCAGGCCTCAAACCACGAGAAGCTCCAGCCCAAGAATCAGCCAAAATGCAGCCCATCTCCGGGACAATCTCAATGGCAGAGTTTGGAGCAAGCCAGGCCTCAAACCTTGTGAAGATCCAGCCCAAAAGGCAGCCAAAATGCAGCCCACATCCGGGAGAATCTCAAGAGCAGGGGGTGGAGCAAGCCAGGCCTCAAAGAACGAGAAGCTCCAGCCCAAAAGGCAGCCAAAATGCAGCCCACATCCCGGAGAATCTCAAGAGCAGAGGGTGGAGCAAGCCAGGCCTCAAACCACGAGAAGCTCCAGCCCTAAAGGCAGCCAAACTCCAGCCCACATCCAGGAGAATATCATGGGCAGGGGTTGGAGCAAGCCAGGCCTCAAATCACGAGAAGCTCCAGCCCAAAATGTAGCCAAAATGCAGGCCACCTCGGGGAGAATCTCAAGAGCAGGGGGTGGAGCAAGCCAGGCCTCAAACCACGAGAAGCTCCAGCCCAAAATGCAGCCAAAATCCAGCCCACATCCGGGAGAATCTCAAGAGCAGGGGTTGGAGCAAGCCAGGCCTCAAACCACGAGAAGCTCCAGCCCAAAAGGCAGCCAAAATTCAGCCCACATCCGGGAGAATCTCAAGAGCAGGGGGTGGAGCAAGCCAGGCCTCAAACCTCGAGAAGCTCCAGCCCAAAAGGCAGCCAAAATGCAGCCCACCTCCCTGAGAATATCAAGAGCAGGGGGTGGAGCAAGCCAGGCCTCAAACCACGAGAAGCTCCAGCCCTAAAGGCAGCCAAAATGCATCCCACATCCGGGAGAATCTCAAGAGCAGGTGGTGGAGCAAGCCAGGCCTCAAACCACGAGAAGCTCCAGCCCAAAAGGCAGCCAAAATGCAGCCCACATCCGGGAGAATCTCAAGAGCAGGGGGTGGAGCAAGCCAGGCCTCAAACCACGAGAAGCTCCAGCCCAAAATGTAGAAAAAATCCAGCCCACATCCGGGAGAATCTCAAGAGCAGGGGGTGGAGCAAGCCAGGCCTCAAAGAACGAGAAGCTCCAGCCCAAAAGGCAGCCAAAATGCAGCCCACATCCCGGAGAATCTCAAGAGCAGAGGGTGGAGCAAGCCAGGCCTCAAACCACGAGAAGCTCCAGCCCTAAAGGCAGCCAAACTCCAGCCCACAACCAGGAGAATATCATGGGCAGGGGTTGGAGCAAGCCAGGCCTCAAATCACGAGAAGCTCCAGCCCAAAATGTAGCCAAAATGCAGGCCACCTCGGGGAGAATCTCAAGAGCAGGGGGTGGAGCAAGCCAGGCCTCAAACCACGAGAAGCTCCAGCCCAAAATGCAGCCAAAATGCAGCCCACATCCGGGAGAATCTCAAGAGCAGGGGTTGGAGCAAGCCAGGCCTCAAACCACGAGAAGCTCCAGCCCAAAAGGCAGCCAAAATTCAGCCCACATCCGGGAGAATCTCAAGAGCAGGGGGTGGAGCAAGCAAGGCCTCAAACCTCGAGAAGCTCCAGCCCAAAAGGCAGCCAAAATGCAGCCCACCTCCCTGAGAATATCAAGAGCAGGGGGTGGAGCAAGCCAGGCCTCAAACCACGAGAAGCTCCAGCCCTAAAGGCAGCCAAAATGCATCCCACATCCGGGAGAATCTCAAGAGCAGGTGGTGGAGCAAGCCAGGCCTCAAACCACGAGAAGCTCCAGCCCAAAAGGCAGCCAAAATGCAGCCCACATCCGGGAGAATCTCAAGAGCAGGGGGTGGAGCAAGCCAGGCCTCAAACCACGAGAAGCTCCAGCCCAAAATGTAGAAAAAATCCAGCCCACATCCGGGAGAATCTCAAGAGCAGGGGGTGGAGCAAGCCAGGCCTCAAACCATGAGAAACTCCAGCCCAAAATGCAGCCAAAATCCAGCCCTCATCCGGGAGAATATCAAGGGCAGGGGGTGGAGCAAGCCAGGCCTCAAACCTCGAGAAGCTCCAGCCCAAAAGGCAGCCAAAATGCAGCCCACATCCAGGAGAATCTCAAGAGCAGAGGGTGGAGCAAGCCAGGCCTCAAACCACGAGAAGCTCCAGCCCAAAATGCAGCCAAATTCCAGCCCACCTCCGGGAGAATATCAAGGGCAGGGGGTGGAGCAAGCCAGGCCTCAAACCTCGAGAAGCTCCAGCCCAAAAGGCAGCCAAAATGCAGCCCACATCCGGGAGAATATAAAGAGCAGGGGGTGGAGCAAGCCAGGCCTCAAACCATGAGAAGCTCCAGCCCAAAATGCAGCCAAAATGCAGCCCACATCCGGGAGAATCTCAAGAGCAGAGGGTGGAGCAAGCCAGGCCTCAAACCACAAGAAGCTCCAGCCCAAAAGGCAGCCAAAATGCAGCCCACATCCGGGAGAATCTCAAGAGCAGGGGGTGGAGCAAGCCAGGCCTCAAACCAAGAGAAGCTCCAGCCCAAAAGGCAGCCAAAATGCAGCCCACCTCCGGGAGATTATCAAGAGCAGGGGGTGCAGCAATCCAGGCCTCAAACCACGAGAAGCTCCAGGCCAAAAGGCAGCCAAAATGCAGCCCACATCCGGGAGAATCTCAAGAGCAGGGGGTGGAGCAAGCCAGGCCTCAAACCACGAGAAGCTCCAGCCCAAAAGGCAGCCAAAATGCAGCCCACATCCGGGAGAATCTCAAGAGCAGGGGGTGGAGCAAGCCAGGCCTCAAACCATGAGAAGCTCCAGCCCAAAAGGCAGCCAAAATGCAGCCCACATCCGGGAGAATATCAAGAGCAGAGGGTGGAGCAAGCCAGGCCTCAAACCATGAGTAGCTCCAGCCCAAAACGCAGCCAAAATGCAGCCCACATCCGGGAGAATCTCAAGAGCAGGGGGTGGAGCAAGCCAGGCCTCAAAACACGAGAAGCTCCAGACCAAAATGCAGACAAAATCCAGCCCTATATCCGGGAGAATCTCAAGAGCAGGGGGTGGAGCAAGGCAGGCCTCAAACCACGAGAAGCTCCAGCTCAAGCATCAGCCAAAATGCAGCCCATCTCCGGGACAATCTCAATGGCTAAGTTTGGAGCAAGCCAGGCCTCAAACCTTGTGAAGATCCAGCCCAAAAGGCAGCCAAAATGCAGCCCACATCCGGGAGAATCTCAAGAGCAGGGGGTGGAGCAAGCCAGGCCACAAACCACGAGAAGCTCCAGCCCAAAAGGCAGCCAAAATGCAGCCCACATCCGGGAGAATCTCAAGAGCAGGGGGTGGAGCAAGCCAGGCCTCAAACCACGAGAAGCTCCAGCCCAAAAGGCAGCCAAAATTCAGCCCACATCCGGGAGAATCTCAAGAGCAGGGGGTGGAGCAAGCCAGGCCTCAAACCTCGAGAAGCTCCAGCCCAAAAGGCAGCCAAAATGCAGCCCACCTCCCTGAGAATATCAAGAGCAGGGGGTGGAGCAAGCCAGGCCTCAAACCACGAGAAGCTCCAGCCCAAAATGCAGCCAAAATGCAGCCCACCTCCGGGAGATTATCAAGAGCAGGGGGTGGAGCAAGCCAGGCCTCAAACCTTGAGAAGCTCCAGCCCAAAAATAAGCCAAAATCCAGCCCACATCCTGGAGAATATCAAGAGCAGTGGCTGGAGCAAGGCAGGCCCCAAACCACGAGAAGCTCCACCCCAAAAGCAGCCAAAATGAAGCCCACATAAAAGATAATATCAAGAGCAGGGGTTGGAGCAAGCCAGGCCTCAAACCACGAGAAGCTCCAGCCCAAAAGGCAGCCAAAATGCAGCCCACATCTGGGAAAATTTCAAGAGCAGGGGGTGGAGCAAGCCAGGCCTCAAACCACGAGAAGCTCCAGCCCTAAAAGCAGCCAAAATTCAGCCCAGATCCAGGAGAATATCAAGAGCAGAGGGTGGAGCAAGCCAGGCCTCAAAGCATGAGAAGCTCCAGCCCAAAAGGCAGCCAAAATGCAGCCCACATCCGGGACAATCTCAAGAGCAGGGGGTGGAGCAAGCCAGGCCTCAAACCTCGAGAAGCTCCAGCCCAAAAGGCAGCCAAAATGCAGCCCACATGCGGGAGAATCTCAAGAGCAGAGGGTGGAGCAAGCCAGGCCTCAAACCACAAGAAGCTCCAGCCCAAGAATCAGCCAAAATGCAGCCCACATCCGGGAGAATCTCAAGAGCAGGGGGTGGAGCAAGCCAGGCCTCAAACCACGAGAAGCTCCAGACCAAAAAGCAGCCAAAATCCAGCCCACATCCGGGAGAATCTCAAGAGCAGGGGGTGGAGCAAGCCAGGCCTCAAACCATGAGAAGCTCCAGCCCAAAACGCAGCCAAAATGCAGCCCACATCCGGGACAATTTCAAGAGCAGGGGGTGGAGCAAGCCAGGCCTCAAACCATGAGAAGCTCCAGCCCAAAAGGGAGCCAAAATGCAGCCCACATCCGGGAGAATCTCAAGAGCAGGGGGTGGAGAAAGCCAGGCCTCAAACCACGAGAAGCTCCAGCCCAAGAATCAGCCAAAATGCAGCCCATCTCCGGGACAATCTCAATGGCAGAGTTTGGAGCAAGCCAGGCCTCAAACCTTGTGAAGCTCCAGCCCAAAATGCAGCCAAAATGCAGCCCATATCCGGGAGAATCTCAAGAGCAGGGTGTGGAGCAAGCCAGGCCTCAAAGAACGAGAAGATCCAGCCCAAAAGGCAGCCAAACTCCAGCCCACATCCAGGAGAATATCATGGGCAGGGGTTGGAGCAAGCCAGGCCTCAAACCACGAGAAGCTCCAGCCCAAAAGGCAGCCAAAATGCAGAACAAATCTGGGAGAATCTCAAGAGCAGGGGGTGGAGCAAGCCAGGCCTCAAACCATGAGAAGCTCCAGCAAAAATAAGCCAAAATCCAGCCCACATCCTGGAGAATATCAAGAGCAGTGGCTGGAGCAAGGCAGGCCCCAAACCACGAGAAGCTCCACCCCAAAAGCAGCCAAAATGAAGCCCACATAAAAGATAATATCAAGAGCAGGGGTTGGAGCAAGCCAGGCCTCAAACCACGAGAAGCTCCAGCCCAAAAGGCAGCCAAAATTCAGCCCACATCTGGGACAATTTCAAGAGCAGGGGGTGGAGCAAGCCAGGCCTCAAACCACGAGAAGCTCCAGCCCAAAAGGCAGCCAAAATGCAGCCCACATCCGGGAGAATCTCAAGAGCAGAGGGTGGAGCAAGCCAGGCCTCAAACCATGAGAAGCTCCAGCCCAAAAGGCAGCCAAAATGCAGCCCACATCTGGGAGAATCTCAAGAGCAGGGGGTGGAGCAAGCCAGGCCTCAAACCACGAGAAGCTCCAGACCAAAATGCAGACAAAATCCAGCCCATATCCGGGAGAATCTCAAGAGCAGGGGGTGGAGCAAGGCAGGCCTCAAACCTCCAGATTCTCCAGCCCAAAAGGCAGCCAAAATGCAGCCCACATCCGGGAGAATCTCAAGAGCAGGGGGTGGAGCAAGCCAGGCCTCAAACCACGAGAAGCTCCAGCCCAAAAGGCAGCCAAAATGCAGCCCACATCCGGGAGAATCTCAAGAGCAGGGGGTGGAGCAAGCCAGGCCTCAAACCATGAGAAGCTCCAGCCCAAAAGGCAGCCAAAATGCAGCCCACATCCGGGAGAATCTCAAGAGCAGGGGGTGGAGCAAGCCAGGCCTCAAACCATGAGAAGCTCCAGCCCAAAAGGGAGCCAAAATGCAGCCCACATCCGGGAGAATCTCAAGAGCAGGGGGTGGAGAAAGACAGGCCTCAAACCACGAGAAGCTCCAGCCCAAGAATCAGCCAAAATGCAGCCCACATCCTGGAGAATATCAAGAGCAGGGGTTGGAGCAAGCCAGGCCTCAAACCACGAGAAGCTCCAGCCCAAAAGGCAGCCAAAATGCAGCCAACATCCGGGAGAATCTCAAGAGCAGGGGGTGGAGCAAGCCAGGCCTCAAACCTCGAGAAGCTCCAGCCCAAAAGGCAGCCAAAATGCAGCCCACATCCGGGAGAATCTCAAGAGCAGGGGGTGGAGCAAGCCAGGCCTCAAACCTCGAGAAGCTCCAGCCCAAAGGGCAGCCAAAATGCAGCCCACATCCGGGAGAATCTCAAGAGCAGAGGGTGGAGCAAGCCAGGCCTCAAACCATGAGAAGCTCCAGCCCAAAAGGCAGCCAAAATGCAGCCCACATCCGGGACAATTTCAAGAGCAGGGGGTGGAGCAAGCCAGGCCTCAAACCATGAGAAGCTCCAGCCCAAAAGGGAGCCAAAATGCAGCCCACATCCGGGAGAATCTCAAGAGCAGGGGGTGGAGAAAGCCAGGCCTCAAACCACGAGAAGCTCCAGCCCAAGAATCAGCCAAAATGCAGCCCATCTCCGGGACAATCTCAATGGCAGAGTTTGGAGCAAGCCAGGCCTCAAACCTTGTGAAGCTCCAGCCCAAAATGCAGCCAAAATGCAGCCCATATCCGGGAGAATCTCAAGAGCAGGGTGTGGAGCAAGCCAGGCCTCAAAGAACGAGAAGATCCAGCCCAAAAGGCAGCCAAACTCCAGCCCACATCCAGGAGAATATCATGGGCAGGGGTTGGAGCAAGCCAGGCCTCAAACCACGAGAAGCTCCAGCCCAAAAGGCAGCCAAAATGCAGCCCACATCCGGGAGAATCTCAAGAGCAGGGGGTGGAGCAAGCCAGGCCTCAAACCATGAGAAGCTCCAGCCCAAAAATAAGCCAAAATCCAGCCCACATCCTGGAGAATATCAAGAGCAGTGGCTGGAGCAAGGCAGGCCCCAAACCACGAGAAGCTCCACCCCAAAAGCAGCCAAAATGAAGCCCACATAAAAGATAATATCAAGAGCAGGGGTTGGAGCAAGCCAGGCCTCAAACCACGAGAAGCTCCAGCCCAAAAGGCAGCCAAAATTCAGCCCACATCTGGGACAATTTCAAGAGCAGGGGGTGGAGCAAGCCAGGCCTCAAACCACGAGAAGCTCCAGCCCTAAAAGCAGCCAAAATTCAGCCCAGATCCAGGAGAATATCAAGAGCAGAGGGTGGAGCAAGCCAGGCCTCAAAGCATGAGAAGCTCCAGCCCAAAAGGCAGCCAAAATGCAGCCCACATCCGGGACAATCTCAAGAGCAGGGGGTGGAGCAAGCCAGGCCTCAAACCTCGAGAAGCTCCAGCCCAAAATGCAGCCAAAATGCAGCCCACATCCGGGAGAATCTCAAGAGCAGAGGGTGGAGCAAGCCAGGCCTCAAACCATGAGAAGCTCCAGCCCAAAAGGCAGCCAAAATGCAGCCCACATCCGGGAGAATCTCAAGAGCAGGGGGTGGAGCAAGCCAGGCCTCAAACCACGAGAAGCTCCAGACCAAAATGCAGACAAAATCCAGCCCATATCCGGGAGAATCTCAAGAGCAGGGGGTGGAGCAAGCCAGGCCTCAAACCTCCAGATTCTCCAGCCCAAAAGGCAGCCAAAATGCAGCCCACATCCGGGAGAATCTCAAGAGCAGGGGGTGGAGCAAGCCAGGCCTCAAACCACGAGAAGCTCCAGCCCAAAAGGCAGCCAAAATGCAGCCCACATCCGGGAGAATCTCAAGAGCAGGGGGTGGAGCAAGCCAGGCCTCAAACCATGAGAAGCTCCAGCCCAAAAGGCAGCCAAAATGCAGCCCACATCCGGGAGAATCTCAAGAGCAGGGGGTGGAGCAAGCCAGGCCTCAAACCATGAGAAGCTCCAGCCCAAAAGGGAGCCAAAATGCAGCCCACATCCGGGAGAATCTCAAGAGCAGGGGGTGGAGAAAGACAGGCCTCAAACCACGAGAAGCTCCAGCCCAAGAATCAGCCAAAATGCAGCCCATCTCGGGGACAATCTCAATGGCAGAGTTTGGAGCAAGCCAGGCCTCAAACCTTGTGAAGCTCCAGCCCAAAAGGCAGCCAAAATGCAGCCCACCTCCGGGAGAATCTCAAGAGCAGGGGGTGGAGCAAGCCAGGCCTCAAAGAACGAGAAGCTCCAGCCCAAAAGGCAGCCAAACTCCAGCCCACATCCAGGAGAATATCATGGGCAGGGGTTGGAGCAAGCCAGGCCTGAAACCACGAGAAGCTCCAGCCCAAAAGGCAGCCAAAATGCAGCCCACATCCGGGAGAATCTCAAGAGCAGGGGGTGGAGCAAGCCAGGCCTCAAACCATGAGAAGCTCCAGCCCAAAAATAAGCCAAAATCCAGCCCACATCCTGGAGAATATCAAGAGCAGGGGTTGGAGCAAGCCAGGCCTCAAACCACGAGAAGCTCCAGCCCAAAAGGCAGCCAAAATGCAGCCCACATCCGGGAGAATCTCAAGAGCAGGGGGTGGAGCAAGCCAGGCCTCAAACCTCGAGAAGCTCCAGCCCAAAAGGCAGCCAAAATGCAGCCCACATCCGGGAGAATCTCAAGAGCAGAGGGTGGAGCAAGCCAGGCCTCAAACCATGAGAAGCTCCAGCCCAAAAGGCAGCCAAAATGCAGCCCACATCCGGGAGAATCTCAAGAGCAGGGGGTGGAGCAAGCCAGGCCTCAAACCACGAGAAGCTCCAGACCAAAATGCAGACAAAATCCAGCCCATATCCGGGAGAATATCAAGAGCAGGGGGTGGAGCAAGGCAGGCCTCAAACCTCAAGATTCTCCAGCCCAAAAGGCAGCCAAAATGCAGCCCACATCCGGGAGAATCTCAAGAGCAGGGGGTGGAGCAAGCCAGGCCTCAAACCACGAGAAGCTCCAGCCCAAAAGGCAGCCAAAATGCAGGCCACATCCGGGACAATTTCAAGAGCAGGGGGTGCAGCAAGCAAGGCGTCAAACCATGAGAAGCTCCAGCCCAAAAGGGAGCCAAAATCCAGCCCACATCCGGGAGAATCTCAAGAGCAGAGGGTGGAGAAAGCCAGGCCTCAAACCATGAGAAGCTCCAGCCCAAAAGGCAGCCAAAATGCAGCCCACATCCGGGAGAATCTCAAGAGCAGGGGGTGGAGAAAGCCAGGCCTCAAACCACGAGAAGCTCCAGCCCAAGAATCAGCCAAAATGCAGCCCATCTCCGGGACAATCTCAATGGCAGAGTTTGGAGCAAGCCAGGCCTCAAACCTTGTGAAGCTCCAGCCCAAAAGGCAGCCAAAATGCAGCCCACCTCCGGGAGAATCTCAAGAGCAGGGGGTGGAGCAAGCCAGGCCTCAAAGAACGAGAAGCTCCAGCCCAAAAGGCAGCCAAACTCCAGTCCACATCCAGGAGAATATCATGGGCAGGGGTTGGAGCAAGCCAGGCCTCAAACCACGAGAAGCTCCAGGCCAAAAGGCAGCCAAAATGCAGCCCACATCCGGGAGAATCTCAAGAGCAGGGGGTGGAGCAAGCCAGGCCTCAAACCATGAGAAGCTCCAGCCCAAAAATAAGCCAAAATCCAGCCCACATCCTGGAGAATATCAAGAGCAGTGGCTGAAGCAAGGCAGGCCCCAAACCACGAGAAGCTCCAGCCCAAAAACAGCCAAAATTCAGCCCAGATCCAGGAGAATATCAAGAGCAGGGGGTGGAGCAAGCCAGGCCTCAAACCACGAGAAGCTCCAGCCCAAAAGGCAGCCAAAATCCAGCCCACATCCGGGAGAATCTCAAGAGCAGGGGGTGGAGCAAGCCAGGCCTCAAACCTCGAGAAGCTCCAGCCCAAAAGGCAGCCAAAATGCAGCCCACCTCCGGGAGAATCTCAAGAGCAGGGGGTGGAGCAAGCCAGGCCTCAAAGAACGAGAAGCTCCAGCCCAAAAGGCAGCCAAACTCCAGCCCACATCCAGGAGAATATCATGGGCAGGGGTTGGAGCAAGCCAGGCCTGAAACCACGAGAAGCTCCAGCCCAAAAGGCAGCCAAAATGCAGCCCACATCCGGGAGAATCTCAAGAGCAGGGGGTGGAGCAAGCCAGGCCTCAAACCATGAGAAGCTCCAGCCCAAAAATAAGCCAAAATCCAGCCCACATCCTGGAGAATATCAAGAGCAGGGGTTGGAGCAAGCCAGGCCTCAAACCACGAGAAGCTCCAGCCCAAAAGGCAGCCAAAATGCAGCCCACATCCGGGAGAATCTCAAGAGCAGGGGGTGGAGCAAGCCAGGCCTCAAACCTCGAGAAGCTCCAGCCCAAAAGGCAGCCAAAATGCAGCCCACATCCGGGAGAATCTCAAGAGCAGAGGGTGGAGCAAGCCAGGCCTCAAACCATGAGAAGCTCCAGCCCAAAACACAGCCAAAATGCAGCCCACATCCGGGAGAATCTCAAGAGCAGGGGGTGGAGCAAGCCAGGCCTCAAACCACGAGAAGCTCCAGACCAAAATGCAGACAAAATCCAGCCCATATCCGGGAGAATATCAAGAGCAGGGGGTGGAGCAAGGCAGGCCTCAAACCTCAAGATTCTCCAGCCCAAAAGGCAGCCAAAATGCAGCCCACATCCGGGAGAATCTCAAGAGCAGGGGGTGGAGCAAGCCAGGCCTCAAACCACGAGAAGCTCCAGCCCAAAAGGCAGCCAAAATGCAGGCCACATCCGGGACAATTTCAAGAGCAGGGGGTGCAGCAAGCAAGGCCTCAAACCATGAGAAGCTCCAGCCCAAAAGGGAGCCAAAATCCAGCCCACATCCGGGAGAATCTCAAGAGCAGAGGGTGGAGAAAGCCAGGCCTCAAACCATGAGAAGCTCCAGCCCAAAAGACAGCCAAAATGCAGCCCACATCCGGGAGAATCTCAAGAGCAGGGGGTGGAGAAAGCCAGGCCTCAAACCACGAGAAGCTCCAGCCCAAGAATCAGCCAAAATGCAGCCCATCTCCGGGACAATCTCAATGGCAGAGTTTGGAGCAAGCCAGGCCTCAAACCTTGTGAAGCTCCAGCCCAAAAGGCAGCCAAAATGCAGCCCACCTCCGGGAGAATCTCAAGAGCAGGGGGTGGAGCAAGCCAGGCCTCAAAGAACGAGAAGTTCCAGCCCAAAAGGCAGCCAAACTCCAGTCCACATCCAGGAGAATATCATGGGCAGGGGCTGGAGCAAGCCAGGCCTCAAACCACGAGAAGCTCCAGGCCAAAAGGCAGCCAAAATGCAGCCCACATCCGGGAGAATCTCAAGAGCAGGGGGTGGAGCAAGCCAGGCCTCAAACCATGAGAAGCTCCAGCCCAAAAATAAGCCAAAATCCAGCCCACATCCTGGAGAATATCAAGAGCAGTGGCTGAAGCAAGGCAGGCCCCAAACCACGAGAAGCTCCAGCCCAAAAACAGCCAAAATTCAGCCCAGATCCAGGAGAATATCAAGAGCAGGGGGTGGAGCAAGCCAGGCCTCAAACCATGAGAAGCTCCAGCCCAAAAGGCAGCCAAAATCCAGCCCACATCCGGGAGAATCTCAAGAGCAGGGGGTGGAGCAAGCCAGGCCTCAAACCTCGAGAAGCTCCAGCCCAAAAGGCAGCCAAAATGCAGCCCACATCCGGGAGAATCTCAAGAGCAGAGGGTGGAGCAAGCCAGGCCTCAAACCATGAGAAGCTCCAGCCCAAAACACAGCCAAAATGCAGCCCACATCCGGGAGAATCTCAAGAGCAGGGGGTGGAGCAAGCCAGGCCTCAAACCACGAGAAGCTCCAGACCAAAATGCAGACAAAATCCAGCCCATATCCGGGAGAATATCAAGAGCAGGGGGTGGAGCAAGGCAGGCCTCAAACCTCAAGATTCTCCAGCCCAAAAGGCAGCCAAAATGCAGCCCACATCCGGGAGAATCTCAAGAGCAGAGGGTGGAGAAAGCCAGGCCTCAAACCACGAGAAGCTCCAGCCCAAGAATGAGACAAAATGCAGCCCATCTCCGGGACAATCTCAATGGCAGAGTTTGGAGCAAGCCAGGCCTCAAACCTTGTGAAGATCCAGCCCAAAAGGCAGCCAAAATGCAGCCCACATCCGGGAGAATCTCAAGAGCAGGGGGTGGAGCAAGCCAGGCCTCCAACCACGAGAAGCTCCAGGCCAAAAGGCAGCCAAAATGCAGCCCACATCCGGGAGAATCTCAAGAGCAGGGGGTGGAGCAAGCCAGGCCTCAAACCATGAGAAGCTCCAGCCCAAAAATAAGCCAAAATCCAGCCCACATCCTGGAGAATATCAAGAGCAGTGGCTGAAGCAAGGCAGGCCCCAAACCACGAGAAGCTCCAGCCCAAAAACAGCCAAAATTCAGCCCAGATCCAGGAGAATATCAAGAGCAGGGGGTGGAGCAAGCCAGGCCTCAAACCACGAGAAGCTCCAGCCCAAAAGGCAGCCAAAATCCAGCCCACATCCGGGAGAATCTCAAGAGCAGGGGGTGGAGCAAGCCAGGCCTCAAACCTCGAGAAGCTCCAGCCCAAAAGGCAGCCAAAATGCAGCCCACCTCCGGGAGAATCTCAAGAGCAGGGGGTGGAGCAAGCCAGGCCTCAAAGAACGAGAAGCTCCAGCCCAAAAGGCAGCCAAACTCCAGCCCACATCCAGGAGAATATCATGGGCAGGGGTTGGAGCAAGCCAGGCCTGAAACCACGAGAAGCTCCAGCCCAAAAGGCAGCCAAAATGCAGCCCACATCCGGGAGAATCTCAAGAGCAGGGGGTGGAGCAAGCCAGGCCTCAAACCATGAGAAGCTCCAGCCCAAAAATAAGCCAAAATCCAGCCCACATCCTGGAGAATATCAAGAGCAGGGGTTGGAGCAAGCCAGGCCTCAAACCACGAGAAGCTCCAGCCCAAAAGGCAGCCAAAATGCAGCCCACATCCGGGAGAATCTCAAGAGCAGGGGGTGGAGCAAGCCAGGCCTCAAACCTCGAGAAGCTCCAGCCCAAAAGGCAGCCAAAATGCAGCCCACATCCGGGAGAATCTCAAGAGCAGAGGGTGGAGCAAGCCAGGCCTCAAACCATGAGAAGCTCCAGCCCAAAACACAGACAAAATCCAGCCCACATCCGGGAGAATCTCAAGAGCAGGGGGTGGAGCAAGCCAGGCCTCAAACCACGAGAAGCTCCAGACCAAAATGCAGACAAAATCCAGCCCATATCCGGGAGAATATCAAGAGCAGGGGGTGGAGCAAGGCAGGCCTCAAACCTCAAGATTCTCCAGCCCAAAAGGCAGCCAAAATGCAGCCCACATCCGGGAGAATCTCAAGAGCAGGGGGTGGAGCAAGCCAGGCCTCAAACCACGAGAAGCTCCAGCCCAAAAGGCAGCCAAAATGCAGGCCACATCCGGGACAATTTCAAGAGCAGGGGGTGCAGCAAGCAAGGCCTCAAACCATGAGAAGCTCCAGCCCAAGAATCAGCCAAAATGCAGCCCATCTCCGGGACAATCTCAATGGCAGAGTTTGGAGCAAGCCAGGCCTCAAACCTTGTGAAGCTCCAGCCCAAAAGGCAGCCAAAATGCAGCCCACCTCCGGGAGAATCTCAAGAGCAGGGGGTGGAGCAAGCCAGGCCTCAAAGAACGAGAAGCTCCAGCCCAAAAGGCAGCCAAACTCCAGTCCACATCCAGGAGAATATCATGGGCAGGGGCTGGAGCAAGCCAGGCCTCAAACCACGAGAAGCTCCAGGCCAAAAGGCAGCCAAAATGCAGCCCACATCCGGGAGAATCTCAAGAGCAGGGGGTGGAGCAAGCCAGGCCTCAAACCATGAGAAGCTCCAGCCCAAAAATAAGCCAAAATCCAGCCCACATCCTGGAGAATATCAAGAGCAGTGGCTGAAGCAAGGCAGGCCCCAAACCACGAGAAGCTCCAGCCCAAAAACAGCCAAAATTCAGCCCAGATCCAGGAGAATATCAAGAGCAGGGGGTGGAGCAAGCCAGGCCTCAAACCATGAGAAGCTCCAGCCCAAAAGGCAGCCAAAATCCAGCCCACATCCGGGAGAATCTCAAGAGCAGGGGGTGGAGCAAGCCAGGCCTCAAACCTCGAGAAGCTCCAGCCCAAAAGGCAGCCAAAATGCAGCCCACATCCGGGAGAATCTCAAGAGCAGAGGGTGGAGCAAGCCAGGCCTCAAACCATGAGAAGCTCCAGCCCAAAACACAGCCAAAATGCAGCCCACATCCGGGAGAATCTCAAGAGCAGGGGGTGGAGCAAGCCAGGCCTCAAACCACGAGAAGCTCCAGACCAAAATGCAGACAAAATCCAGCCCATATCCGGGAGAATATCAAGAGCAGGGGGTGGAGCAAGGCAGGCCTCAAACCTCAAGATTCTCCAGCCCAAAAGGCAGCCAAAATGCAGCCCACATCCGGGAGAATCTCAAGAGCAGGGGGTGGAGCAAGCCAGGCCTCAAACCACGAGAAGCTCCAGCCCAAAAGGCAGCCAAAATGCAGCCCACATCCGGGACAATTTCAAGAGCAGGGGGTGGAGCAAGCAAGGCCTCAAACCATGAGAAGCTCCAGCCCAAAAGGGAGCCAAAATCCAGCCCACATCCGGGAGAATCTCAAGAGCAGAGGGTGGAGAAAGCCAGGCCTCAAACCACGAGAAGCTCCAGCCCAAGAATGAGACAAAATGCAGCCCATCTCCGGGACAATCTCAATGGCAGAGTTTGGAGCAAGCCAGGCCTCAAACCTTGTGAAGATCCAGCCCAAAAGGCAGCCAAAATGCAGCCCACATCCGGGAGAATCTCAAGAGCAGGGGGTGGAGTAAGCCAGGCCTCAAAGAACGAGAAGCTCCAGCCCAAAAGGCAGCCAAACTCCAGCCCACATGCGGGAGAATATCATGGGCAGGGGTTGGAGCAAGCCAGGCCTCAAATCACGAGAAGGTCCAGCCCAAAATGTAGCCAAAATGCAGGCCACCTCGGGGAGAATCTCAAGAGCAGGGGGTGGAGCAAGCCAGGCCTCGAACCACGAGAAGCTCCAGCCCAAAAGGCAGCCAAAATGCAGCCCACATCCAGGAGAATCTCAAGAGCAGGGGGCGGAGCAAGCCAGGCCTCAAACCATGAGAATCTCCAGCCCAAAAGGCAGCCAAAATGTAGCCCACATCCGGGAGAATATCAAGAGCAGGGGGTGGAGCAAGCCAGGCCTCAAACCTCGAGAAGCTCCAGCCCAAAAGGCAGCCAAAATGCAGCCCACATCCGGGAGAATCTCAAGAGCAGAGGGTGGAGCAAGCCAGGCCTCAAACCATGAGAAGCTCCAGCCCAAAAGGCAGCCAAAATGCAGCCCACATCCGGGAGAATCTCAAGAGCAGGGGGTGGAGCAAGCCAGGCCTCAAACCACGAGAAGCTCCAGACCAAAATGCAGACAAAATCCAGCCCATATCCGGGAGAATCTCAAGAGCAGGGGGTGGAGCAAGGCAGGCCTCAAACCACGAGAAGCTCCAGCCCAAAAGGCAGCCAAAATGCAGCCCACATCCGGGAGAATCTCAAGAGCAGGGGGTGGAGCAAGCCAGGCCTCAAACCACGAGAAGCTCCAGCCCAAAAGGCAGCCAAAATCCAGCCCACATCCGGGAGAATCTCAAGAGCAAGGGGTGGAGCAAGCCAGGCCTCAAACCATGAGAAGCTCCAGCCCAAAAGGCAGCCAAAATGCAGCCCACATCCGGGACAATTTCAAGAGCAGGGGGTGGAGCAAGCAAGGCCTCAAACCATGAGAAGCTCCAGCCCAAAAGGGAGCCAAAATGCAGCCCACATCCGGGAGAATCTCAAGAGCAGAGGGTGGAGAAAGCCAGGCCTCAAACCACGAGAAGCTCCAGCCCAAGAATCAGCCAAAATGCAGCCCATCTCCGGGACAATCTCAATGGCAGAGTTTGGAGCAAGCCAGGCCTCAAACCTTGTGAAGATCCAGCCCAAAAGGCAGCCAAAATGCAGCCCACATCCGGGAGAATCTCAAGAGCAGGGGGTGGAGCAAGCCAGGCCTCAAAGAACGAGAAGCTCCAGCCCAAAAGGCAGCCAAACTCCAGCCCACATCCAGGAGAATATCATGGGCAGGGGTTGGAGCAATCCAGGCCTCAAATCACGAGAAGGTCCAGCCCAAAATGTAGCCAAAATGCAGGCCACCTCGGGGAGAATCTCAAGAGCAGGGGGTGGAGCAAGCCAGGCCTCAAACCACGAGAAGCTCCAGCCCAAAAGGCAGCCAAAATGCAGCCCACATCCGGGAGAATATCAAGAGAACGGGGTGGATCAAGGCAGGCCTCAAACCACGAGAAGCTCCAGCCCAAATTGCAGCCAAAATGCAGCCCACATCCGGGAGAATCTCAAGAGCAGGGGGTGGAGCAAGCCAGGCCTCAAACCATGACAAGCTCCAGCCCAAAAATAAGCCAAAATCCAGCCCACATCCTGGAGAATATCAAGAGCAGTGGCTGGAGCAAGGCAGGCCCCAAATCACGAGAAGCTCCAGCCCAAAAGGCAGCCAAAATGAAGCCCACATAAAAGATAATATCAAGAGCAGGGGTTGGAGCAAGCCAGGCCTCAAACCACGAGAAGCTCCAGCCCAAAAGGCAGCCAAAATGCAGCCCACATCTGGGACAATTTCAAGAGCAGGGGGTGGAGCAAGCCAGGCCTCAAACCACGAGAAGCTCCAGCCCTAAAAGCAGCCAAAATTCAGCCCACATCCAGGAGAATATCAAGAGCAGAGGGTGCAGCAAGCCAGGCCTCAAAGCATGAGAAGCTCCAGCCCAAAAGGCAGCCAAAATCCAGCCCACATCCGGGACAATCTCAAGAGCAGGGGGTGGAGCAAGCCAGGCCTCAAACCTCGAGAAGCTCCAGCCCAAAAGTCAGCCAAAATGCAGCCCACATCCGGGAGAATCTCAAGAGCAGGGGGTGGAGCAAGCAAGGCCTCAAACCTCGAGAAGCTCCAACCCAAAAGGCAGCCAAAATGCAGCCCACATCCGGGAGAATCTCAAGAGAAGGGGGTGGAGCAACACAGGCCTCAAACCTCGAGAAGCTCCAGCCCAAGAATCAGCCAAAATGCAGCCCACCTCCGGGAGAATCTCAATGGCAGAGTTTGGAGCAAGCCAGGCCTCAAACCTTGTGAAGATCCAGCCCAAAATGCAGCCAAAATCCAGCCCACATCCGGGAGAATCTCAAGAGCAGGGGGTGGAGCAAGCCAGGCCTCAAACCACAAGAAGCTCCAGCCCAAAAGGCAGCCAAAATCCAGCCCACATCCGGGAGAATCTCAAGAGCAGGGGGTGGAGCAAGCCAGGCCTCAAACCATGAGAATCTTCAGCCCAAAAGGCAGCCAAAATGTAGCCCACATCCGGGAGAATATCAAGAGCAGGGGGTGGAGCAAGCCAGGCCTCAAACCACGAGACTCTCCAGCCCAAAATGCAGCCAAAATCCAGCCCTCATCCGGGAGAATATCAAGGGCAGGGGGTGGAGCAAGCCAGGCCTCAAACCTCGAGAAGCTCCAGCCCAAAAGGCAGCCAAATTGCAGCCCACATCCAGGAGAATATCAAGAGCAGAGGGTGGAGCAAGCCAGGCCTCAAACCTCGAGAAGCTCCAGCCCAAAAGGCAGCCAAATTGCAGCCCACATCCAGGAGAATATCAAGAGCAGAGGGTGGAGCAAGCCAGGCCTCAAACCTCGAGAAGCTCCAGCCCAAAATGCAGCCAAATTCCAGCCCACCTCCGGGAGAATATCAAGGGCAGGGGGTGGAGCAAGCCAGGCCTCAAACCTCGAGAAGCTCCAGCCCAAAATGCAGCCAAAATGCAGCCCACATCCGGGAGAATATCAAGAGCAGGGGGTGGAGCAAGCCAGGCCTCAAACCACGAGAAGCTCCAGCCCAAAAGGCAGCCAAAATGCAGCCCACATCCGGGAGAATCTCAAGAGCAGGGGGTGGAGCAAGCCAGGCCTCAAACCTCGAGAAGCTCCTGCCCAAAAGGCAGCCAAAATCCAGCCCACATCCGGGACAATCTCAAGAGCAGGGGGTGGAGCAAGCCAGGCCTCAAACCTCGAGAAGCTCCAGCCCAAAATGCAGCCAAAATGCAGCCCACATCCGGGAGAATCTCAAGAGCAGGGGGTGGAGCAAGCAAGGCCTCAAACCTCGAGAAGCTCCAACCCAAAAGGCAGCCAAAATGCAGCCCACATCCGGGAGAATCTCAAGAGAAGGGGGTGGAGCAACACAGGCCTCAAACCTCGAGAAGCTCCAGCCCAAGATTCAGCCAAAATGCAGCCCACCTCCGGGAGAATCTCAATGGCAGAGTTTGGAGCAAGCCAGGCCTCAAACCTTGTGAAGATCCAGCCCAAAATGCAGCCAAAATCCAGCCCACCTCCGGGAGAATCTCAAGAGCAGGGGGTGGAGCAAGCCAGGCCTCAAACCACGAGAAGCTCCAGCCCAAAAGGCAGCCAAAATGCAGCCCACATCCGGGAGAATCTCAAGAGCAGGGGGTGGAGCAAGCAAGGCCTCAAACCTCGAGAAGCTCCAACCCAAAAGGCAGCCAAAATGCAGCCCACATCTGGGAGAATCTCAAGAGAAGGGGGTGGAGCAACACAGGCCTCAAACCTCGAGAAGCTCCAGCCCAAGATTCAGCCAAAATGCAGCCCACCTCCGGGAGAACCTCAATGGCAGAGTTTGGAGCAAGCCAGGCCTCAAACCTTGTGAAGATCCAGCCCAAAATGCAGCCAAAATCCAGCCCACCTCCGGGAGAATCTCAAGAGCAGGGGGTGGAGCAAGCCAGGCCTCAAACCACGAGAAGCTCCAGCCCAAAAGGCAGCCAAAATGCAGCCCACCTCCGGGAGAATCTCAAGAGCAGGGGGTGGAGCAAGCCAGGCCTCAAACCATGAGAATCTCCAGCCCAAAATGCAGCCAAAATCCAGCCCTCATCCGGGAGAATATCAAGGGCAGGGGGTGGAGCAAGCCAGGCCTCAAACCTCGAGAAGCTCCAGCCTAAAAGACAGCCAAATTGCAGCCCACATCCAGGAGAATATCAAGAGCAGAGGGTGGAGCAAGCCAGGCCTCAAACCTCGAGAAGCTCCAGCCCAAAAGGCAGCCAAAATCCAGCCCTCATCCGGGAGAATATCAAGGGCAGGGGGTGGAGCAAGCCAGGCCTCAAACCTCGAGAAGCTCCAGCCCAAAATGCAGCCAAATTCCAGCCCACCTCCGGGAGAATATCAAGGGCAGGGGGTGGAGCAAGCCAGGCCTCAAACCTCGAGAAGCTCCAGCCCAAAAGGCAGCCAAAATGCAGCCCACATCCGGGAGAATATCAAGAGCAGGGGGTGGAGCAAGCCAGGCCTCAAACCACGAGAAGCTCCAGCCCTAAAGGCAGCCAAAATGCAGCCCACATCCGGGAGAATCTCAAAAGCAGGGGTTGGAGCAAGCCAGGCCTCAAATCACGAGAAGGTCCAGCCCAAAATGTAGCCAAAATGCAGGCCACCTCGGGGAGAATCTCAAGAGCAGGGGGTGGAGCAAGCCAGGCCTCGAACCACGAGAAGCTCCAGCCCAAAAGGCAGCCAAAATGCAGCCCACATCCAGGAGAATCTCAAGAGCAGGGGGCGGAGCAAGCCAGGCCTCAAACCATGAGAATCTCCAGCCCAAAAGGCAGCCAAAATGTAGCCCACATCCGGGAGAATATCAAGAGCAGGGGGTGGAGCAAGCCAGGCCTCAAACCACGAGAAGCTCCAGCCCAAAAGGCAGCCAAAATCCAGCCCACATCCGGGAGAATATCAAGAGCGGGGGGTGGAGCAAGCCAGGCCTCAAACCATGAGAAGCTCCAGCCCAAAATGCAGCCAAAATACAGCACACATCCGGGAGAATCTCAAGAGCAGGGGGTGGAGCAAGGCAGGCCTCAAACCTCAAGATTCTCCAGCCCAAAAGGCAGCCAAAATGCAGCCCACATCCGGGAGAATCTCAAGAGCAGGGGGTGGAGCAAGCCAGGCCTCAAACCACGAGAAGCTCCAGCCCAAAAGGCAGCCAAAATCCAGCCCACATCCGGGAGAATCTCAAGAGCAGGGGGTGGAGCAAGCCAGGCCTCAAACCTTGAGAAGCTCCAGCCCAAAAGGCAGCCAAAATGCAGCCCACATCCGGGACAATTTCAAGAGCAGGGGGTGGAGCAAGCAAGGCCTCAAACCATGAGAAGCTCCAGCCCAAAAGGGAGCCAAAATGCAGCCCACATCCGGGAGAATCTCAAGAGCAGAGGGTGGAGAAAGCCAGGCCTCAAACCACGAGAAGCTCCAGCCCAAGAATCAGCCAAAATGCAGCCCATCTCCGGGACAATCTCAATGGCAGAGTTTGGAGCAAGCCAGGCCTCAAACCTCGTGAAGCTCCAGCCCAAAAGGCAGCCAAAATGCAGCCCACATCCGGGAGAATCTCAAGAGCAGGGGGTGGAGCAAGCCAGGCCTCAAAGAACGAGAAGCTCCAGCCCAAAAGGCAGCCAAACTCCAGCCCACATCCAGGAGAATATCATGGGCAGGGGTTGGAGCAATCCAGGCCTCAAATCACGAGAAGGTCCAGCCCAAAATGTAGCCAAAATACAGGCCACCTCGGGGAGAATCTCAAGAGCAGGGGGTGGAGCAAGCCAGGCCTCAAACCACGAGAATCTCCAGCCCAAAAGGCAGCCAAAATGCAGCCCACATCCGGGAGAATATCAAGAGAACGGGGTGGATCAAGGCAGGCCTCAAACCATGAGAATCTCCAGCCCAAATTGCAGCCAAAATGCAGCCCACATCCGGGAGAATCTCAAGAGCAGGGGGTGGAGCAAGCCAGGCCTCAAACCATGACAAGCTCCAGCCCAAAAATAAGCCAAAATCCAGCCCACATCCTGGAGAATATCAAGAGCAGTGGCTGGAGCAAGGCAGGCCCCAAATCACGAGAAGCTCCAGCCCAAAAGGCAGCCAAAATGAAGCCCACATAAAAGATAATATCAAGAGCAGGGGTTGGAGCAAGCCAGGCCTCAAACCACGAGAAGCTCCAGCCCAAAAGGCAGCCAAAATGCAGCCCACATCTGGGACAATTTCAAGAGCAGGGGGTGGAGCAAGCCAGGCCTCAAACCACGAGAAGCTCCAGCCCTAAAAGCAGCCAAATTGCAGCCCACATCCAGGAGAATATCAAGAGCAGGGGGTGGAGCAAGCCAGGCCTCAAACCTCGAGAAGCTCCAGCCCAAAAGGCAGCCAAATTGCAGCCCACATCCAGGAGAATATCAAGAGCAGAGGGTGGAGCAAGCCAGGCCTCAAACCTCGAGAAGCTCCAGCCCAAAATGCAGCCAAATTCCAGCCCACCTCCGGGAGAATATCAAGGGCAGGGGGTGGAGCAAGCCAGGCCTCAAACCTCGAGAAGCTCCAGCCCAAAAGGCAGCCAAAATGCAGCCCACATCCGGGAGAATATCAAGAGCAGGGGGTGGAGCAAGCCAGGCCTCAAACCACGAGAAGCTCCAGCCCAAAAGGCAGCCAAAATGCAGCCCACATCCGGGAGAATCTCAAGAGAAGGGGGTGGAGCAACACAGGCCTCAAACCTCGAGAAGCTCCAGCCCAAGATTCAGCCAAAATGCAGCCCACCTCCGGGAGAATCTCAATGGCAGAGTTTGGAGCAAGCCAGGCCTCAAACCTTGTGAAGATCCAGCCCAAAAGGCAGCCAAAATGCAGCCCACCTCCGGGAGAATCTCAAGAGCAGGGGGTGGAGCAAGCCAGGCCTCAAACCACGAGAAGCTCCAGCCCAAAAGGCAGCCAAAATGCAGCCCACCTCCGGGAGAATCTCAAGAGCAGGGGGTGGAGCAAGCCAGGCCTCAAACCATGAGAATCTCCAGCCCAAAAGGCAGCCAAAATGTAGCCCACATCCGGGAGAATATCAAGAGCAGGGGGTGGAGCAAGCCAGGCCTCAAACCATGAGAAGCTCCAGCCCAAAAGGCAGCCAAAATGCAGCCCACATCCAAGAGAATCTCAAGAGCAGGGGGTGGAGCAAGCCAGGCCTCAAACCATGAGAAGCTCCAGCCCAAAAATAAGCCAAAATCCAGCCCACATCCTGGAGAATATCAAGAGCAGTGGCTGGAGCAAGGCAGGCCCCAAACCACGAGAAGCTCCAGCCGAAAAGGCAGCCAAAATGAAGCCCACATAAAAGATAATATCAAGAGCAGGGGTTGGAGCAAGCCAGGCCTCAAACCACGAGAAGCTCCAGCCCAAAAGGCAGCCAAATTGCAGCCCACATCCAGGAGAATATCAAGAGCAGAGGGTGGAGCAAGCCAGGCCTCAAACCTCGAGAAGCTCCAGCCCAAAATGCAGCCAAATTCCAGCCCACCTCCGGGAGAATATCAAGGGCAGGGGGTGGAGCAAGCCAGGCCTCAAACCACAAGAAGCTCCAGCCCTAAAAGCAGCCAAATTGCAGCCCACATCCAGGAGAATATCAAGAGCAGGGGGTGGAGCAAGCCAGGCCTCAAACCTCGAGAAGCTCCAGCCCAAAAGGCAGCCAAATTGCAGCCCACATCCAGGAGAATATCAAGAGCAGAGGGTGGAGCAAGCCAGGCCTCAAACCTCGAGAAGCTCCAGCCCAAAATGCAGCCAAATTCCAGCCCACCTCCGGGAGAATATCAAGGGCAGGGGGTGGAGCAAGCCAGGCCTCAAACCTCGAGAAGCTCCAGCCCAAAAGGCAGCCAAAATGCAGCCCACATCCGGGAGAATATCAAGAGCAGGGGGTGGAGCAAGCCAGGCCTCAAACCACGAGAAGCTCCAGCCCAAAAGGCAGCCAAAATGCAGCCCACATCCGGGAGAATCTCAAGAGAAGGGGGTGGAGCAACACAGGCCTCAAACCTCGAGAAGCTCCAGCCCAAGATTCAGCCAAAATGCAGCCCACCTCCGGGAGAATCTCAATGGCAGAGTTTGGAGCAAGCCAGGCCTCAAACCTTGTGAAGATCCAGCCCAAAAGGCAGCCAAAATGCAGCCCACCTCCGGGAGAATCTCAAGAGCAGGGGGTGGAGCAAGCCAGGCCTCAAACCACGAGAAGCTCCAGCCCAAAAGGCAGCCAAAATGCAGCCCACCTCCGGGAGAATCTCAAGAGCAGGGGGTGGAGCAAGCCAGGCCTCAAACCATGAGAATCTCCAGCCCAAAAGGCAGCCAAAATGTAGCCCACATCCGGGAGAATATCAAGAGCAGGGGGTGGAGCAAGCCAGGCCTCAAACCATGAGAAGCTCCAGCCCAAAAGGCAGCCAAAATGCAGCCCACATCCAAGAGAATCTCAAGAGCAGGGGGTGGAGCAAGCCAGGCCTCAAACCATGAGAAGCTCCAGCCCAAAAATAAGCCAAAATCCAGCCCACATCCTGGAGAATATCAAGAGCAGTGGCTGGAGCAAGGCAGGCCCCAAACCACGAGAAGCTCCAGCCGAAAAGGCAGCCAAAATGAAGCCCACATAAAAGATAATATCAAGAGCAGGGGTTGGAGCAAGCCAGGCCTCAAACCACGAGAAGCTCCAGCCCAAAAGGCAGCCAAAATGCAGCCCACATCTGGGACAATTTCAAGAGCAGGGGGTGGAGCAAGCCAGGCCTCAAACCTCGAGAAGCTCCAGCCCAAAAGGCAGCCAAAATGCAGCCCACATCCGGGAGAATCTCAAGAGCAGGGGGTGGAGCAAGCCAGGCCTCAAACCTCGAGAAGCTCCAGCCCAAAATGCAGCCAAAATGCAGCCCACATCCGGGAGAATCTCAAGAGCAGGGGGTGGAGAAAGCAAGGCCTCAAACCTCGAGAAGCTCCAGCCCAAGAATCAGCCAAAATGCAGCCCACCTCCGGGAGAATCTCAATGGCAGAGTTTGGAGCAAGCCAGGCCTCAAACCTTGTGAAGATCCAGCCCAAAATGCAGCCAAAATCCAGCCCACCTCCGGGAGAATCTCAAGAGCAGGGGGTGGAGCAAGCCAGGCCTCAAACCACGAGAAGCTCCAGCCCAAAAGGCAGCCAAAATGCAGCCCACATCCGGGACAATTTCAAGAGCAGGGGGTGGAGCAAGCCAGGCCTCAAACCATGAGAATCTCCAGCCCAAAAGGCAGCCAAAATGTAGCCCACATCCGGGAGAATATCAAGAGCAGGGGGTGGAGCAAGCCAGGCCTCAAACCACGAGACTCTCCAGCCCAAAATGCAGCCAAAATCCAGCCCTCATCCGGGAGAATATCAAGGGCAGGGGTTGGAGCAAGCCAGGCCTCAAACCTCGAGAAACTCCAGCCCTAAAGGCAGCCAAATTGCAGTCCACATCCAGGAGAATATCAAGAGCAGAGGGTGGAGCAAGCCAGGCCTCAAACCTCGAGAAGCTCCAGCCCAAAATGCAGCCAAATTCCAGACCACCTCCGGGAGAATATCAAGGGCAGGGGGTGGAGCAAGCCAGGCCTCAAACCTCGAGAAGCTCCAGCCCAAAATGCAGCCAAAATCCAGCCCACATCCGGGAGAATATAAAGAGCAGGGGGTGGAGCAAGCCAGGCCTCAAACCACGAGAAGCTCCAGCCCAAAAGGCAGCCAAAATGCAGCCCACATCCGGGAGAATCTCAAGAGCAGAGGGTGGAGCAAGCCAGGCCTCAAACCACGAGAAGCTCCAGCCCAAAAGGCAGCCAAAATGCAGCCCACATCCGGGAGAATCTCAAGAGCAGGGGGTGGAGCAAGCCAGGCCTCAAACCACGAGAAGCTCCAGCCCAAAAGGCAGCCAAAATGCAGCCCACCTCCGGGAGATTATCAAGAGCAGGGGGTGGAGCAAGCCAGGCCTCAAACCACGAGAAGCTCCAGACCAAAATGCAGACAATATCCAGCCCATATCCGGGAGAATATCAAGAGCAGGGGGTGGAGCAAGCCAGGCCTCAAACCTCAAGATTCTCCAGCCCAAAAGGAAGCCAAAATGCAGCCCACATCCGGGAGAATCTCAAGAGCAGGGGGTGGAGCAAGCCAGGCCTCAAACCACGAGAAGCTCCAGCCCAAAAGGCAGCCAAAATGCAGCCCACATCCGGGACAATTTCAAGAGCAGGTGGTGGAGCAAGCAAGGCCTCAAACCATGAGAAGCTCCAGCCCAAAAGGGAGCCAAAATCCAGCCCACATCCGGGAGAATCTCAAGAGCAGAGGGTGGAGCAAGCCAGGCCTCAAACCACGAGAAGCTCCAGCCCAAGAATCAGCCAAAATGCAGCCCATCTCCGGGACAATCTCAATGGCAGAGTTTGGAGCAAGCCAGGCCTCAAACCTTGTGAAGATCCAGCCTAAAAGGCAGCCAAAATGCAGCCCACATCCGGGAGAATCTCAAGAGCAGGGGGTGGAGCAAGCCAGGCCTCAAACCATGAGAAGCTCCAGCCCACAAATAAGCCAAAATCCAGCCCACATCCTGGAGAATATCAAGAGCAGTGTCTGGAGCAAGACAGGCCCCAAACCACGAGAAGCTCCAGCCCAAAATGCAGCCAAAATGCAACCCACGTCCGGGAGAATATAAAGAGCAGGGGGTGGAGCAAGCCAGGCCTCAGACCACGAGAAGCTCCAGCCCAAAAGGCAGCCAAAATGCAGCCCACATCCGGGACAATTTCAAGAGCAGGTGGTGGAGCAAGCAAGGCCTCAAACCTTGAGAAGCTCCAGCCCAAAAGGGAGCCAAAATCCAGCCCACATCCGGGAGAATTTCAAGAGCAGAGGGTGGAGAAAGCCAGGCCTCAAACCACGAGAAGCTCCAGCCCTAAAAGCAGCCAAAATTCAGCCCACATCCAGGAGAATATCAAGAGCAGAGGGTGGAGCAAGCCAGGCCTCAAACCTCGAGAAGCTCCAGCCCAAAATGCAGACAAAATCCAGCCCACATCCGGGAGAATCTCAAGAGCAGGGGGCGGAGCAAGCCAGGCCTCAAACCATGAGAATCTCCAGCCCAAAAGGCAGCCAAAATGTAGCCCACATCCGGGAGAATATCAAGAGCAGGGGGTGGAGCAAGCCAGGCCTCAAACCACGAGAAGCTCCAGCCCAAAATGCAGCCAAAATCCAGCCCTCATCCGGGAGAATATCAAGGGCAGGGGGTGGAGCAAGCCAGGCCTCAAACCTCGAGAAGCTCCAGCCCAAAAGGCAGCCAAAATGCAGCCCACATCCGGGAGAATATCAAGAGCAGAGGGTGGAGCAAGCCAGGCCTCAAACCACGAGAAGCTCCAGCCCAAAAGGCAGCCAAATTCCAGCCCACCTCCGGGAGAATATCAAGGGCAGGGGGTGGAGCAAGCCAGGCCTCAAACCTCGAGAAGCTCCAGCCCAAAAGGCAGCCAAAATGCAGCCCACATCCGGGAGAATATAAAGAGCAGGGGGTGGAGCAAGCCAGGCCTCAAACCACGAGAAGCTCCAGCCCAAAAGGCAGCCAAAATGCAGCCCACATCCGGGAGAATCTCAAGAGCAGAGGGTGGAGCAAGCCAGGCCTCAAACCACAAGAAGCTCCAGCCCAAAAGGCAGCCAAAATGCAGCCCACATCCGGGAGAATCTCAAGAGCAGGGGGTGGAGCAAGCCAGGCCTCAAACCACGAGAAGCTCCAGCCCAAAAGGCAGCCAAAATGCAGCCCACATCCGGGAGATTATCAAGAGCAGGGGGTGGAGCAATCCAGGCCTCAAACCACGAGAAGCTCCAGGCCAAAAGGCAGCCAAAATGCAGCCCACATCCGGGAGAATCTCAAGAGCAGAGGGTGGAGCAAGCCAGGCCTCAAACCATGAGAAGCTCCAGCCCAAAAGGCAGCCAAAATGCAGCCCACATCCGGGAGAATCTCAAAAGCAGGGGGTGGAGCAAGCCAGGCCTCAAACCACGAGAAGCTCCAGCCCAAAAGGCAGCCAAAATCCAGCCCACATCCGGGACAATTTCAAGAGCAGGGAGTGGAGCAAGCCAGGCCTCAAACCATGAGAAGCTCCAGCCCAAAAATAAGCCAAAATCCAGCCCACATCCTGGAGAATATCAAGAGCAGTGGCTGGAGCAAGGCAGGCCCCAAACCACGAGAAGCTCCAGCCCAAAAGGCAGCCAAAATGAAGCCCACATAAAAGATAATATCAAGAGCAGGGTTTGGAGCAAGCCAGGCCTCAAACCACGAGAAGCTCCAGCCCAAAAGGCAGCCAAAATGCAGCCCACATCTGGGACAATTTCAAGAGCAGGGGGTGGAGCAAGCCAGGCCTCAAACCACGAGAAGCTCCAGCCCTAAAAGCAGCCAAAATTCAGCCCACATCCAGGAGAATATCAAGAGCAGAGGGTGGAGCAAGCCAGGCCTCAAACCATGAGAAGCTCCAGCCCTAAACGCAGCCAAAATCCAGCCCACATCTGGGAGAATATAAAGAGCAGGGGGTGGAGCAAGCCAGGCCTCAAACCTCGAGAAGCTCCAGCCAAAGGCAGCCAAAATGCAGCCCACATCCGGGAGAATATAAAGAGCAGGGGGTGGAGCAAGCCAGGCCTCAAACCACGAGAAGCTCCAGCCCAAAAGGCAGCCAAAATGCAGCCCATATCCGGGAGAATCTCAAGAGCAGAGGGTGGAGCAAGCCAGGCCTCAAACCACAAGAAGCTCCAGCCCAAAAGGCAGCCAAAATGCAGCCCACATCCGGGAGAATCTCAAGAGCAGGGGGTGGAGCAAGCCAGGCCTCAAACCACGAGAAGCTCCAGCCCAAAAGGCAGCCAAAATGCAGCCCACATCTGGGAGAATCTCAAGAGCAGGGGGTGGAGCAAGCCAGGCCTCAAACCACGAGAAGCTCCAGCCCAAAAGGCAGACAAAATCCAGCCCACATGCGGGAGAATCTCAAGAGCAGGGGGTGGAGCAAGGCAGGCCTCAAACCTCGAGAAGCTCCACCCCAAAAGGCAGCCAAAATGCAGCCCACATCCAGGAGAATCTCAAGAGCAGGGGGTGGAGCAAGCCAGGCCTCAAACCTCGAGAAGCTCCAGCCCAAAAGGCAGCCAAAATGCAGCCCACATCCGGGAGAATCTCAAGAGCAGGGGGTGGAGCAAGCCAGGCCTCAAACCACGAGAAGCTCCAGCCCTAAAAGCAGCCAAAATTCAGCCCACATCCAGGAGAATATCAAGAGCAGAGGGTGGAGCAAGCCAGGCCTCAAACCATGAGAAGCTCCAGCCCTAAAGGCAGCCAAAATCCAGCCCACATCCGGGAGAATATAAAGAGCAGGGGGTGGAGCAAGCCAGGCCTCAAACCTCGAGAAGCTCCAGCCCTAAAGGCAGCCAAAATGCAGCCCACATCCGAGAGAATCTCAAGAGCAGAGGGTGGAGCAAGCCAGGCCTCAAACCACGAGAAGCTCCAGACCAAAATGCAGACAATATCCAGCCCATATCCGGGAGAATATCAAGAGCAGGGGGTGGAGCAAGCCAGGCCTCAAACCTCAAGATTCTCCAGCCCAAAAGGAAGCCAAAATGCAGCCCACATCCGGGAGAATCTCAAGAGCAGGGGGTGGAGCAAGCCAGGCCTCAAACCACGAGAAGCTCCAGCCCAAAAGGCAGCCAAAATGCAGCCCACATCCGGGACAATTTCAAGAGCAGGTGGTGGAGCAAGCAAGGCCTCAAACCATGAGAAGCTCCAGCCCAAAAGGGAGCCAAAATCCAGCCCACATCCGGGAGAATCTCAAGAGCAGAGGGTGGAGCAAGCCAGGCCTCAAACCACGAGAAGCTCCAGCCCAAGAATCAGCCAAAATGCAGCCCATCTCCGGGACAATCTCAATGGCAGAGTTTGGAGCAAGCCAGGCCTCAAACCTTGTGAAGATCCAGCCCAAAAGGCAGCCAAAATGCAGCCCACATCCGGGAGAATCTCAAGAGCAGGGGGTGGAGCAAGCCAGGCCTCAAACCATGAGATGCTCCAGCCCACAAATAAGCCAAAATCCAGCCCACATCCTGGAGAATATCAAGAGCAGTGTCTGGAGCAAGACAGGCCCCAAACCACGAGAAGCTCCAGCCCAAAATGCAGCCAAAATGCAACCCACGTCCGGGAGAATATAAAGAGCAGGGGGTGGAGCAAGCCAGGCCTCAGACCACGAGAAGCTCCAGCCCAAAAGGCAGCCAAAATGCAGCCCACATCCGGGACAATTTCAAGAGCAGGTGGTGGAGCAAGCAAGGCCTCAAACCTTGAGAAGCTCCAGCCCAAAAGGGAGCCAAAATCCAGCCCACATCCGGGAGAATTTCAAGAGCAGAGGGTGGAGAAAGCCAGGCCTCAAACCACGAGAAGCTCCAGCCCTAAAAGCAGCCAAAATTCAGCCCACATCCAGGAGAATATCAAGAGCAGAGGGTGGAGCAAGCCAGGCCTCAAACCTCGAGAAGCTCCAGCCCAAAATGCAGCCAAAATGCAGCCCACATCCGGGAGAATCTCAAGAGCAGGGGGCGGAGCAAGCCAGGCCTCAAACCATGAGAATCTCCAGCCCAAAAGGCAGCCAAAATGTAGCCCACATCCGGGAGAATATCAAGAGCAGGGGGTGGAGCAAGCCAGGCCTCAAACCACGAGAAGCTCCAGCCCAAAATGCAGCCAAAATCCAGCCCTCATCCGGGAGAATATCAAGGGCAGGGGGTGGAGCAAGCCAGGCCTCAAACCTCGAGAAGCTCCAGCCCAAAAGGCAGCCAAAATGCAGCCCACATCCGGGAGAATATCAAGAGCAGAGGGTGGAGCAAGCCAGGCCTCAAACCACGAGAAGCTCCAGCCCAAAAGGCAGCCAAATTCCAGCCCACCTCCGGGAGAATATCAAGGGCAGGGGGTGGAGCAAGCCAGGCCTCAAACCTCGAGAAGCTCCAGCCCAAAAGGCAGCCAAAATGCAGCCCACATCCGGGAGAATATAAAGAGCAGGGGGTGGAGCAAGCCAGGCCTCAAACCACGAGAAGCTCCAGCCCAAAATGCAGACAAAATGCAGCCCACATCCGGGAGAATCTCAAGAGCAGAGGGTGGAGCAAGCCAGGCCTCAAACCACAAGAAGCTCCAGCCCAAAAGGCAGCCAAAATGCAGCCCACATCCGGGAGAATCTCAAGAGCAGGGGGTGGAGCAAGCCAGGCCTCAAACCACGAGAAGCTCCAGCCCAAAAGGCAGCCAAAATGCAGCCCACCTCCGGGAGATTATCAAGAGCAGGGGGTGGAGCAATCCAGGCCTCAAACCACGAGAAGCTCCAGGCCAAAAGGCAGCCAAAATGCAGCCCACATCCGGGAGAATCTCAAGAGCAGAGGGTGGAGCAAGCCAGGCCTCAAACCATGAGAAGCTCCAGCCCAAAAGGCAGCCAAAATGCAGCCCACATCCGGGAGAATCTCAAAAGCAGGGGGTGGAGCAAGCCAGGCCTCAAACCACGAGAAGCTCCAGACCAAAATGCAGACAAAATCCAGCCCATATCCGGGAGAATCTCAAGAGCAGGGGGTGGAGCAAGGCAGGCCTCAAACCTCAAGATTCTCCAGCCCAAAAGGCAGCCAAAATGCAGCCCACATCCGGGAGAATCTCAAGAGCAGGGGGTGGAGCAAGCCAGGCCTCAAACCACGAGAAGCTCCAGCCCAAAAGGCAGCCAAAATCCAGCCCACATCCGGGACAATTTCAAGAGCAGGGGGTGGAGCAAGCCAGGCCTCAAACCATGAGAAGCTCCAGCCCAAAAGGGAGCCAAACTCCAGCCCACATCCGGGAGAATATCTTGGGCAGGGGTTGGAGCAAGCCAGGCCTCAAACCATGAGAAGCTCCAGCCCAAAAATAAGCCAAAATCCAGCCCACATCCTGGAGAATATCAAGAGCAGTGGCTGGAGCAAGGCAGGCCCCAAACCACGAGAAGCTCCAGCCCAAAAGGCAGCCAAAATGAAGCCCACATAAAAGATAATATCAAGAGCAGGGTTTGGAGCAAGCCAGGCCTCAAACCACGAGAAGCTCCAGCCCAAAAGGCAGCCAAAATGCAGCCCACATCTGGGACAATTTCAAGAGCAGGGGGTGGAGCAAGCCAGGCCTCAAACCACGAGAAGCTCCAGCCCTAAAAGCAGCCAAAATTCAGCCCACATCCAGGAGAATATCAAGAGCAGAGGGTGGAGCAAGCCAGGCCTCAAACCATGAGAAGCTCCAGCCCTAAACGCAGCCAAAATCCAGCCCACATCTGGGAGAATATAAAGAGCAGGGGGTGGAGCAAGCCAGGCCTCAAACCTCGAGAAGCTCCAGCCCTAAAGGCAGCCAAAATGCAGCCCACATCCGGGAGAATATAAAGAGCAGGGGGTGGAGCAAGCCAGGCCTCAAACCACGAGAAGCTCCAGCCCAAAAGGCAGCCAAAATGCAGCCCATATCCGGGAGAATCTCAAGAGCAGGGGGTGGAGCAAGCCAGGCCTCAAACCACAAGAAGCTCCAGCCCAAAAGGCAGCCAAAATGCAGCCCACATCCGGGAGAATCTCAAGAGCAGGGGGTGGAGCAAGCCAGGCCTCAAACCACGAGAAGCTCCAGCCCAAAAGGCAGCCAAAATGCAGCCCACATCTGGGACAATTTCAAGAGCAGGGGGTGGAGCAAGCCAGGCCTCAAACCACGAGAAGCTCCAGCCCTAAAAGCAGCCAAAATTCAGCCCACATCCAGGAGAATATCAAGAGCAGAGGGTGGAGCAAGCCAGGCCTCAAACCATGAGAAGCTCCAGCCCTAAAGGCAGCCAAAATCCAGCCCACATCCGGGAGAATATAAAGAGCAGGGGGTGGAGCAAGCCAGGCCTCAAACCTCGAGAAGCTCCAGCCCTAAAGGCAGCCAAAATGCAGCCCACATCCGAGAGAATCTCAAGAGCAGAGGGTGGAGCAAGCCAGGCCTCAAACCTCGAGAAGCTCCAGCCCAAAAGGCAGCCAAAATGCAGCCCACATCCGGGAGAATATAAAGAGCAGGGGGTGGAGCAAGCCAGGCCTCAAACCACGAGAAGCTCCAGCCCAAAAGGCAGCCAAAATGCAGCCCATATCCGGGAGAATCTCAAGAGCAGAGGGTGGAGCAAGCCAGGCCTCAAACCACAAGAAGCTCCAGCCCAAAAGGCAGCCAAAATGCAGCCCACATCCGGGAGAATCTCAAGAGCAGGGGGTGGAGCAAGCCAGGCCTCAAACCACGAGAAGCTCCAGCCCAAAAGGCAGCCAAAATGCAGCCCACCTCCGGGAGATTATCAAGAGCAGGGGGTGCAGCAATCCAGGCCTCAAACCACGAGAAGCTCCAGCCCAAAAGGCAGCCAAAATGCAGCCCACATCCGGGAGAATCTCAAGAGCAGAGGGTGGAGCAAGCCAGGCCTCAAACCATGAGAAGCTCCAGCCCAAAAGGCAGCCAAAATGCAGCCCACATCCGGGAGAATCTCAAAAGCAGGGGGTGGAGCAAGCCAGGCCTCAAACCACGAGAAGCTCCAGACCAAAATGCAGACAAAATCCAGCCCATATCCGGGAGAATCTCAAGAGCAGGGGGTGGAGCAAGCCAGGCCTCAAACCATGAGAAGCTCCAGCCCAAAAGGCAGCCAAAATGCAGCCCACATCCGGGAGAATCTCAAGAGCAGGGGGTGGAGCAAGCCAGGCCTCAAACCACGAGAAGCTCCAGCCCAAAAGGCAGCCAAAATCCAGCCCACATCCGGGACAATTTCAAGAGCAGGGGGTGGAGCAAGCCAGGCCTCAAACCATGAGAAGCTCCAGCCCAAAAGGGAGCCAAACTCCAGCCCACATCCGGGAGAATATCTTGGGCAGGGGTTGGAGCAAGCCAGGCCTCAAACCATGAGAAGCTCCAGCCCAAAAATAAGCCAAAATCCAGCCCACATCCTGGAGAATATCAAGAGCAGTGGCTGGAGCAAGGCAGGCCCCAAACCACGAGAAGCTCCAGCCCAAAAGGCAGCCAAAATGAAGCCCACATAAAAGATAATATCAAGAGCAGGGTTTGGAGCAAGCCAGGCCTCAAACCACGAGAAGCTCCAGCCCAAAAGGCAGCCAAAATGCAGCCCACATCTGGGACAATTTCAAGAGCAGGGGGTGGAGCAAGCCAGGCCTCAAACCACGAGAAGCTCCAGCCCTAAAAGCAGCCAAAATTCAGCCCACATCCAGGAGAATATCAAGAGCAGAGGGTGGAGCAAGCCAGGCCTCAAACCATGAGAAGCTCCAGCCCTAAACGCAGCCAAAATCCAGCCCACATCTGGGAGAATATAAAGAGCAGGGGGTGGAGCAAGCCAGGCCTCAAACCTCGAGAAGCTCCAGCCCTAAAGGCAGCCAAAATGCAGCCCACATCCGGGAGAATCTCAAGAGCAGGGGGTGGAGCAAGCCAGGCCTCAAACCACGAGAAGCTCCAGCCCAAAAGGCAGCCAAAATGCAGCCCATATCCGGGAGAATCTCAAGAGCAGAGGGTGGAGCAAGCCAGGCCTCAAACCACAAGAAGCTCCAGCCCAAAAGGCAGCCAAAATGCAGCCCACATCCGGGAGAATCTCAAGAGCAGGGGGTGGAGCAAGCCAGGCCTCAAACCACGAGAAGCTCCAGCCCAAAAGGCAGCCAAAATGCAGCCCACATCTGGGACAATTTCAAGAGCAGGGGGTGGAGCAAGCCAGGCCTCAAACCACGAGAAGCTCCAGCCCTAAAAGCAGCCAAAATGCAGCCCACATCCGGGAGAATATCAAGAGCAGGGAGTGGAGCAAGCCAGGCCTCAAACCATGAGAAGCTCCAGCCCAAAAATAAGCCAAAATCCAGCCCACATCCTGGAGAATATCAAGAGCAGTGGCTGGAGCAAGGCAGGCCCCAAACCACGAGAAGCTCCAGCCCAAAAGGCAGCCAAAATGAAGCCCACATAAAAGATAATATCAAGAGCAGGGGTTGGAGCAAGCCAGGCCTCAAACCACGAGAAGCTCCAGCCCAAAAGGCAGCCAAAATGCAGCCCACATCTGGGACAATTTCAAGAGCAGGGGGTGGAGCAAGCCAGGCCTCAAACCACGAGAAGCTCCAGCCCTAAAAGCCAGCCAAAATGCAGCCCACATCCAGGAGAATATCAAGAGCAGAGGGTGGAGCAAGCCAGGCCTCAAACCATGAGAAGCTCCAGCCCTAAACGCAGCCAAAATCCAGCCCACATCTGGGAGAATATAAAGAGCAGGGGGTGGAGCAAGTCAGGCCTCAAACCTCGAGAAGCTCCAGCCCTAAAGGCAGCCAAAATGCAGCCCACATCCGGGAGAATATAAAGAGCAGGGGGTGGAGCAAGCCAGGCCTCAAACCACGAGAAGCTCCAGCCCAAAATGCAGCCAAAATGCAGCCCACATCTGGGACAATTTCAAGAGCAGGGGGTGGAGCAAGCCAGGCCTCAAACCACGAGAAGCTCCAGCCCTAAAAGCAGCCAAAATTCAGCCCACATCCAGGAGAATATCAAGAGCAGAGGGTGGAGCAAGCCAGGCCTCAAACCATGAGAAGCTCCAGCCCTAAAGGCAGCCAAAATCCAGCCCACATCCGGGAGAATATAAAGAGCAGGGGGTGGAGCAAGCCAGGCCTCAAACCTCGAGAAGCTCCAGCCCTAAAGGCAGCCAAAATGCAGCCCACATCCGAGAGAATCTCAAGAGCAGAGGGTGGAGCAAGCCAGGCCTCAAACCTCGAGAAGCTCCAGCCCAAAAGGCAGCCAAAATGCAGCCCACATCCGGGAGAATATAAAGAGCAGGGGGTGGAGCAAGCCAGGCCTCAAACCACGAGAAGCTCCAGCCCAAAAGGCAGCCAAAATGCAGCCCATATCC
The DNA here is from genome assembly GCA_027574665.1 of Rhynochetos jubatus. Lineage (NCBI taxonomy): Eukaryota > Metazoa > Chordata > Aves > Eurypygiformes > Rhynochetidae > Rhynochetos > Rhynochetos jubatus. Next base: position 1,371,362 of record JAQBHY010000071.1, read on the forward strand.
GGGAGAATCTCAAGAGCAGAGGGTGGAGCAAGCCAGGCCTCAAACCACAAGAAGCTCCAGCCCAAAAGGCAGCCAAAATGCAGCCCACATCCGGGAGAATCTCAAGAGCAGGGGGTGGAGCAAGCCAGGCCTCAAACCACGAGAAGCTCCAGCCCAAAAGGCAGCCAAAATGCAGCCCACCTCCGGGAGATTATCAAGAGCAGGGGGTGCAGCAATCCAGGCCTCAAACCACGAGAAGCTCCAGCCCAAAAGGCAGCCAAAATCCAGCCCACATCCGGGAGAATCTCAAGAGCAGGGGGTGGAGCAAGCCAGGCCTCAAACCACAAGAAGCTCCAGCCCAAAAGGCAGCCAAAATGAAGCCCACATAAAAGATAATATCAAGAGCAGGGGTTGGAGCAAGCCAGGCCTCAAACCATGAGAAGCTCCAGCCCTAAAGGCAGCCAAAATCCAGCCCACATCTGGGAGAATATAAAGAGCAGGGGGTGGAGCAAGCCAGGCCTCAAACCTCGAGAAGCTCCAGCCCTAAAGGCAGCCAAAATGCAGCCCACATCCGAGAGAATCTCAAGAGCAGAGGGTGGAGCAAGCCAGGCCTCAAACCTCGAGAAGCTCCAGCCCAAAAGGCAGCCAAAATGCAGCCCACATCCGGGAGAATATAAAGAGCAGGGGGTGGAGCAAGCCAGGCCTCAAACCACGAGAAGCTCCAGCCCAAAAGGCAGCCAAAATGCAGCCCATATCCGGGAGAATCTCAAGAGCAGAGGGTGGAGCAAGCCAGGCCTCAAACCACAAGAAGCTCCAGCCCAAAAGGCAGCCAAAATGCAGCCCACATCCGGGAGAATATAAAGAGCAGGGGGTGGAGCAAGACAGGCCTCAAACCACGAGAAGCTCCAGCCCAAAAGGCAGCCAAAATGCAGTCCACATCCGGGAGAATCTCAAGAGCAGGGGGAGGGGCAAGCCAGGCCTCAAACCACGAGAAGCTCCAGCCCAAAAGGCAGCCAAAATGCAGCCCACCTCCGGGAGATTATCAAGAGCAGGGGGTGCAGCAATCCAGGCCTCAAACCACGAGAAACTCCAGCCCAAAAGGCAGCCAAAATGCAGCCCACATCCGGGAGAATCTCAAGAGCAGGGGGTGGAGCAAGCCAGGCCTCAAACCACGAGAAGCTCCAGCCCAAAAGGCAGCCAAAATGCAGCCCACATCCAAGAGAATCTCAAGAGCAGGGGGTGGAGCAAGCCAGGCCTCAAACCATGAGAAGCTCCAGCCCAAAAGAATCAGCCAAAATGCAGCCCATCTCCGGGACAATCTCAATGGCAGAGTTTGGAGCAAGCCAGGCCTCAAACCTTGTGAAGATCCAGCCCAAAAGGCAGCCAAAATGCAGCCCACATCCGGGAGAATCTCAAGAGCAGGGGGTGGAGCAAGCCAGGCCTCAAAGAACGAGAAGCTCCAGCCCAAAAGGCAGCCAAACTCCAGCCCACATCCGGGAGAATATCATGGGCAGGGGTTGGAGCAAGCCAGGCCTCAAATCACGAGAAGGTCCAGCCCAAAATGTAGCCAAAATGCAGGCCACCTCGGGGTGAATCTCAAGAGCAGGGGGTGGAGCAAGCCAGGCCTCAAACCACGAGAAGCTCCAGCCCAAAAGGCAGCCAAAATGCAGCCCACATCCGGGAGAATATCAAGAGAACGGGGTGGATCAAGGCAGGCCTCAAACCACGAGAAGCTCCAGCCCAAATTGCAGCCAAAATGCAGCCCACATCCGGGAGAATCTCAAGAGCAGGGGGTGGAGCAAGCCAGGCCTCAAACCATGAGAAGCTCCAGCCCAAAAATAAGCCAAAATGCAGCCCACATCCTGGAGAATATCAAGAGCAGTGGCTGGAGCAAGGCAGGCCCCAAACCACGAGAAGCTCCAGCCCAAAAGCAGCCAAAATGAAGCCCACATAAAAGATAATATCAAGAGCAGGGGTTGGAGCAAGCCAGGCCTCAAACCACGAGAAGCTCCAGCCCAAAAGGCAGCCAAAATGCAGCCCACATCTGGGACAATTTCAAGAGCAGGGGGTGGAGCAAGCCAGGCCTCAAACCACGAGAAGCTCCAGCCCTTAAATCAGCCAAAATTCAGCCCACATCCACGAGAATATCAAGAGCAGAGAGTGGAGCAAGCCAGGCCTCAAAGCATGAGAAGCTCCAGCCCAAAAGGCAGCCAAAATCCAGCCCACATCCGGGACAGTCTCAAGAGCAGGGGGTGGAGCAAGCCAGGCCTCAAACCTCGAGAAGCTCCAGCCCAAAAGGCAGCCAAAATGCAGCCCACATCCGGGAGAATCTCAAGAGCAGGGGGTGGAGCAAGCCAGGCCTCAAACCTCGAGAAGCTCCAGCCCAAAAGGCAGCCAAAATCCAGCCCACATCCGGGAGAATCTCAAGAGCAGGGGGTGGAGCAACACAGGCCTCAAACCTCGAGAAGCTCCAGCCCAAGAATCAGCCAAAATGCAGCCCACCTCCGGGAGAATCTCAATGGCAGAGTTTGGAGCAAGCCAGGCCTCAAACCTTGTGAAGATCCAGCCCAAAATGCAGCCAAAATCCAGCCCACCTCCGGGAGAATCTCAAGAGCAGGGGGTGGAGCAAGCCAGGCCTCAAACCACGAGAAGCTCCAGCCCAAAAGGCAGCCAAAATGCAGCCCACCTCCGGGAGAATCTCAAGAGCAGGGGGTGGAGCAAGCCAGGCCTCAAACCATGAGAATCTCCAGCCCAAAAGGCAGCCAAAATGTAGCCCACATCCGGGAGAATATCAAGAGCAGGGGGTGGAGCAAGCCAGGCCTCAAACCACGAGACTCTCCAGCCCAAAAGGCAGCCAAAATCCAGCCCTCATCCGGGAGAATATCAAGGGCAGGGGGTGGAGCAAGCCAGGCCTCAAACCACGAGACTCTCCAGCCCAAAATGCAGCCAAAATCCAGCCCTCATCCGGGAGAATATCAAGGGCAGGGGGTGGAGCAAGCCAGGCCTCAAACCTCGAGAAGCTCCAGCCCAAAAGGCAGCCAAATTGCAGCCCACATCCAGGAGAATATCAAGAGCAGAGGGTGGAGCAAGCCAGGCCTCAAACCTCGAGAAGCTCCAGCCCAATATGCAGCCAAATTCCAGCCCACCTCTGGGAGAATATCAAGGGCAGGGGGTGGAGCAAGCCAGGCCTCAAACCTCGAGAAGCTCCAGCCCAAAAGCAGCCAAAATGCAGACCACATCCGGGAGAATATAAAGAGCAGGGGGTGGAGCAAGCCAGGCCTCAAACCACGAGAAGCTCCAGCCCAAAAGGCAGCCAAAATGCAGCCCATCTCCGGGACAATCTCAATGGCAGAGTTTGGAGCAAGCCAGGCCTCAAACCTTGTGAAGATCCAGCCCAAAAGGCAGCCAAAATGCAGCCCACATCCGGGAGAATCTCAAGAGCAGGGGGTGGAGCAAGCCAGGCCTCAAAGAACGAGAAGCTCCAGCCCAAAAGGCAGCCAAACTCCAGCCCACATCCAGGAGAATATCATGGGCAGGGGTTGGTGCAAGCCCGGCCTCAAATCACGAGAAGGTCCAGCCCAAAATGTAGCCAAAATGCAGGCCACCTCGGGGAGAATCTCAAGAGCAGGGGGTGGAGCAAGCCAGGCCTCAAACCACGAGAAGCTCCAGCCCAAAAGGCAGCCAAAATGCAGCCCACATCCGGGAGAATATCAAGAGAACGGGGTGGATCAAGGCAGCCCTCAAACCACGAGAAGCTCCAGCCCAAATTGCAGCCAAAATGCAGCCCACATCCGGGAGAATCTCAAGAGCAGGGGGTGGAGCAAGCCAGGCCTCAAACCATGAGAAGCTCCAGCCCAAAAATAAGCCAAAATGCAGCCCACATCCTGGAGAATATCAAGAGCAGTGGCTGGAGCAAGGCAGGCCCCAAACCACGAGAAGCTCCAGCCCAAAAGCAGCCAAAATGAAGCCCACATAAAAGATAATATCAAGAGCAGGGTTTGGAGCAAGCCAGGCCTCAAACCACGAGAAGCTCCAGCCCAAAAGGCAGCCAAAATGAAGCCCACATAAAAGATAATATCAAGAGCAGGGTTTGGAGCAAGCCAGGCCTCAAACCACGAGAAGCTCCAGCCCAAAAGGCAGCCAAAATGCAGCCCACATCTGGGACAATTTCAAGAGCAGGGGGTGGAGCAAGCCAGGCCTCAAACCACGAGAAGCTCCAGCCCTAAAAGCAGCCAAAATGCAGCCCACATCCAGGAGAATATCAAGAGCAGAGGGTGGAGCAAGCCAGGCCTCAAACCATGAGAAGCTCCAGCCCTAAACGCAGCCAAAATCCAGCCCACATCTGGGAGAATATAAAGAGCAGGGGGTGGAGCAAGCCAGGCCTCAAACCTCGAGAAGCTCCAGCCCTAAAGGCAGCCAAAATGCAGCCCACATCCGGGAGAATATAAAGAGCAGGGGGTGGAGCAAGCCAGGCCTCAAACCACGAGAAGCTCCAGCCCAAAAGGCAGCCAAAATGCAGCCCATATACGGGAGAATCTCAAGAGCAGAGGGTGGAGCAAGCCAGGCCTCAAACCACAAGAAGCTCCAGCCCAAAAGGCAGCCAAAATGCAGCCCACATCCGGGAGAATCTCAAGAGCAGGGGGAGGAGCAAGCCAGGCCTCAAACCACGAGAAGCTCCAGCCCAAAAGGCAGCCAAAATGCAGCCCACATCTGGGACAATTTCAAGAGCAGGGGGTGGAGCAAGCCAGGCCTCAAACCACGAGAAGCTCCAGCCCTAAAAGCAGCCAAAATTCAGCCCACATCCAGGAGAATATCAAGAGCAGAGGGTGGAGCAAGCCAGGCCTCAAACCACGAGAAGCTCCAGCCCTAAAGGCAGCCAAAATCCAGCCCACATCCGGGAGAATATCAAGAGCAGGGGGTGGAGCAAGCCAGGCCTCAAACCTCGAGAAGCTCCAGCCCTAAAGGCAGCCAAAATGCAGCCCACATCCGAGAGAATCTCAAGAGCAGAGGGTGGAGCAAGCCAGGCCTCAAACCTCGAGAAGCTCCAGCCCAAAAGGCAGCCAAAATGCAGCCCACATCCGGGAGAATATAAAGAGCAGGGGGTGGAGCAAGCCAGGCCTCAAACCACGAGAAGCTCCAGCCCAAAAGGCAGCCAAAATGCAGCCCATATCCGGGAGAATCTCAAGAGCAGAGGGTGGAGCAAGCCAGGCCTCAAACCACAAGAAGCTCCAGCCCAAAAGGCAGCCAAAATGCAGCCCACATCCGGGAGAATCTCAAGAGCAGGGGGTGGAGCAAGCCAGGCCTCAAACCACGAGAAGCTCCAGCCCAAAAGGCAGCCAAAATGCAGCCCACCTCCGGGAGATTATCAAGAGCAGGGGGTGCAGCAATCCAGGCCTCAAACCACGAGAAGCTCCAGCCCAAAAGGCAGCCAAAATGCAGCCCACATCCGGGAGAATATCAAGAGAAGGGGGTGGATCAAGGCAGGCCTCAAACCACGAGAAGCTCCAGCCCAAATTGCAGCCAAAATGCAGCCCACATCCGGGAGAATCTCAAGAGCAGGGAGTGGAGCAAGCCAGGCCTCAAACCATGAGAAGCTCCAGCCCAAAAATAAGCCAAAATCCAGCCCACATCCTGGAGAATATCAAGAGCAGTGGCTGGAGCAAGGCAGGCCCCAAACCACGAGAAGCTCCAGCCCAAAAGGCAGCCAAAATGAAGACCACATAAAAGATAATATCAAGAGCAGGGGTTGGAGCAAGCCAGGCCTCAAACCACGAGAAGCTCCAGCCCAAAAGGCAGCCAAAATGCAGCCCACATCTGGGACAATTTCAAGAGCAGGGGGTGGAGCAAGCCAGGCCTCAAACCACGAGAAGCTCCAGCCCTAAAAGGCAGCCAAAATGCAGCCCACATCCAGGAGAATATCAAGAGCAGAGGGTGGAGCAAGCCAGGCCTCAAACCATGAGAAGCTCCAGCCCTAAACGCAGCCAAAATCCAGCCCACATCTGGGAGAATATAAAGAGCAGGGGGTGGAGCAAGTCAGGCCTCAAACCTCGAGAAGCTCCAGCCCTAAAGGCAGCCAAAATGCAGCCCACATCCGGGAGAATATAAAGAGCAGGGGGTGGAGCAAGCCAGGCCTCAAACCACGAGAAGCTCCAGCCCAAAAGGCAGCCAAAATGCAGCCCATATCCGGGAGAATCTCAAGAGCAGAGGGTGGAGCAAGCCAGGCCTCAAACCACAAGAAGCTCCAGCCCAAAAAGCAGCCAAAATGCAGCCCACATCCGGGAGAATCTCAAGAGCAGGGGGTGGAGCAAGCCAGGCCTCAAACCACGAGAAGCTCCAGCCCAAAATGCAGCCAAAATGCAGCCCACATCTGGGACAATTTCAAGAGCAGGGGGTGGAGCAAGCCAGGCCTCAAACCACGAGAAGCTCCAGCCCTAAAAGCAGCCAAAATTCAGCCCACATCCAGGAGAATATCAAGAGCAGAGGGTGGAGCAAGCCAGGCCTCAAACCATGAGAAGCTCCAGCCCTAAAGGCAGCCAAAATCCAGCCCACATCCGGGAGAATATAAAGAGCAGGGGGTGGAGCAAGCCAGGCCTCAAACCTCGAGAAGCTCCAGCCCTAAAGGCAGCCAAAATGCAGCCCACATCCGAGAGAATCTCAAGAGCAGAGGGTGGAGCAAGCCAGGCCTCAAACCTCGAGAAGCTCCAGCCCAAAATGCAGCCAAAATGCAGCCCACATCCGGGAGAATATAAAGAGCAGGGGGTGGAGCAAGCCAGGCCTCAAACCACGAGAAGCTCCAGCCCAAAAGGCAGCCAAAATGCAGCCCATATACGGGAGAATCTCAAGAGCAGAGGGTGGAGCAAGCCAGGCCTCAAACCACAAGAAGCTCCAGCCCAAAAGGCAGCCAAAATGCAGCCCACATCCGGGAGAATCTCAAGAGCAGGGGGTGGAGCAAGCCAGGCCTCAAACCACGAGAAGCTCCAGCCCAAAAGGCAGCCAAAATGCAGCCCACCTCCGGGAGATTATCAAGAGCAGGGGGTGCAGCAATCCAGGCCTCAAACCACGAGAAGCTCCAGCCCAAAAGGCAGCCAAAATGCAGCCCACATCCGGGAGAATCTCAAGAGCAGGGGGTGGAGCAAGCCAGGCCTCAAACCACAAGAAGCTCCAGCCCAAAAGGCAGCCAAAATGAAGCCCACATAAAAGATAATATCAAGAGCAGGGGTTGGAGCAAGCCAGGCCTCAAACCATGAGAAGCTCCAGCCCTAAAGGCAGCCAAAATCCAGCCCACATCTGGGAGAATATAAAGAGCAGGGGGTGGAGCAAGCCAGGCCTCAAACCTCGAGAAGCTCCAGCCCTAAAGGCAGCCAAAATGCAGCCCACATCCGAGAGAATCTCAAGAGCAGGGGGTGGAGCAAGCCAGGCCTCAAACCTCGAAAAGCTCCAGCCCAAAAGGCAGCCAAAATGCAGCCCACATCCGGGAGAATATAAAGAGCAGGGGGTGGAGCAAGCCAGGCCTCAAACCACGAGAAGCTCCAGCCCAAAAGGCAGCCAAAATGCAGCCCATATCCGGGAGAATCTCAAGAGCAGAGGGTGGAGCAAGCCAGGCCTCAAACCACAAGAAGCTCCAGCCCAAAAGGCAGCCAAAATGCAGCCCACATCCGGGAGAATCTCAAGAGCAGGGGGTGGAGCAAGCCAGGCCTCAAACCACGAGAAGCTCCAGCCCAAAAGGCAGCCAAAATGCAGCCCACATCTGGGACAATTTCAAGAGCATGGGGTGGAGCAAGCCAGGCCTCAAACCACGAGAAGCTCCAGCCCTAAAAGCAGCCAAAATTCAGCCCACATCCAGGAGAATATCAAGAGCAGAGGGTGGAGCAAGCCAGGCCTCAAACCATGAGAAGCTCCAGCCCTAAAGGCAGCCAAAATCCAGCCCACATCCGGGAGAATATAAAGAGCAGGGGGTGGAGCAAGCCAGGCCTCAAACCTCGAGAAGCTCCAGCCCTAAAGGCAGCCAAAATTCAGCCCACATCCGAGAGAATCTCAAGAGCAGAGGGTGGAGCAAGCCAGGCCTCAAACCTCGAGAAGCTCCAGCCCAAAAGGCAGCCAAAATGCAGCCCACATCCGGGAGAATATAAAGAGCAGGGGGTGGAGCAAGACAGGCCTCAAACCACGAGAAGCTCCAGCCCAAAATGCAGCCAAAATGCAGTCCACATCCGGGAGAATCTCAAGAGCAGAGGGTGGAGCAAGCCAGGCCTCAAACCACGAGAAGCTCCAGCCCAAAAGGCAGCCAAAATGCAGCCCACATCCGGGAGAATCTCAAGAGCAGGGGGAGGGGCAAGCCAGGCCTCAAACCACGAGAAGCTCCAGCCCAAAAGGCAGCCAAAATGCAGCCCACCTCCGGGAGATTATCAAGAGCAGGGGGTGCAGCAATCCAGGCCTCAAACCACGATAAACTCCAGCCCAAAAGGCAGCCAAAATGCAGCCCACATCCGGGAGAATCTCAAGAGCAGGGGGTGGAGCAAGCCAGGCCTCAAACCACGAGAAGCTCCAGCCCAAAAGGCAGCCAAAATGCAGCCCACATCCAAGAGAATCTCAAGAGCAGGGGGTGGAGCAAGCCAGGCCTCAAACCATGAGAAGCTCCAGCCCAAGAATCAGCCAAAATGCAGCCCATCTCCGGGACAATCTCAATGGCAGAGTTTGGAGCAAGCCAGGCCTCAAACCTTGTGAAGATCCAGCCCAAAAGGCAGCCAAAATGCAGCCCACATCCGGGAGAATCTCAAGAGCAGGGGGTGGAGCAAGCCAGGCCTCAAAGAACGAGAAGCTCCAGCCCAAAAGGCAGCCAAACTCCAGCCCACATCCGGGAGAATATCATGGGCAGGGGTTGGAGCAAGCCAGGCCTCAAATCACGAGAAGGTCCAGCCCAAAATGTAGCCAAAATGCAGGCCACCTCGGGGTGAATCTCAAGAGCAGGGGGTGGAGCAAGCCAGGCCTCAAACCACGAGAAGCTCCAGCCCAAAAGGCAGCCAAAATGCAGCCCACATCCGGGAGAATATCAAGAGAACGGGGTGGATCAAGGCAGCCCTCAAACCACGAGAAGCTCCAGCCCAAATTGCAGCCAAAATGCAGCCCACATCCGGGAGAATCTCAAGAGCAGGGGGTGGAGCAAGCCAGGCCTCAAACCATGAGAAGCTCCAGCCCAAAAATAAGCCAAAATGCAGCCCACATCCTGGAGAATATCAAGAGCAGTGGCTGGAGCAAGGCAGGCCCCAAACCACGAGAAGCTCCAGCCCAAAAGCAGCCAAAATGAAGCCCACATAAAAGATAATATCAAGAGCAGGGGTTGGAGCAAGCCAGGCCTCAAACCACGAGAAGCTCCAGCCCAAAAGGCAGCCAAAATGCAGCCCACATCTGGGACAATTTCAAGAGCAGGGGGTGGAGCAAGCCAGGCCTCAAACCACGAGAAGCTCCAGCCCAAAAGGCAGCCAAAATCCAGCCCACATCCGGGACAGTCTCAAGAGCAGGGGGTGGAGCAAGCCAGGCCTCAAACCTCGAGAAGCTCCAGTCCAAAATGCAGCCAAAATGCAGCCCACATCCGGGAGAATCTCAAGAGCAGGGGGTGGAGCAAGCCAGGCCTCAAAACTCGAGAAGCTCCAGCCCAAAAGGCAGCCAAAATCCAGCCCACATCCGGGAGAATCTCAAGAGCAGGGGGTGGAGCAAGCCAGGCCTCAAACCTCGAGAAGCTCCAGCCCAAGAATCAGCCAAAATGCAGCCCACCTCCGGGAGAATCTCAATGGCAGAGTTTGGAGCAAGCCAGGCCTCAAACCTTGTGAAGATCCAGCCCAAAATGCAGCCAAAATCCAGCCCACCTCCGGGAGAATCTCAAGAGCAGGGGGTGGAGCAAGCCAGGCCTCAAACCACGAGAAGCTCCAGCCCAAAAGGCAGCCAAAATGCAGCCCACCTCCGGGAGAATCTCAAGAGCAGGGGGTGGAGCAAGCCAGGCCTCAAACCATGAGAATCTCCAGCCCAAAAGGCAGCCAAAATGTAGCCCACATCCGGGAGAATATCAAGAGCAGGGGGTGGAGCAAGCCAGGCCTCAAACCACGAGACTCTCCAGCCCAAAAGGCAGCCAAAATCCTGCCCTCATCCGGGAGAATATCAAGGGCAGGGGGTGGAGCAAGCCAGGCCTCAAACCACGAGACTCTCCAGCCCAAAATGCAGCCAAAATCCAGCCCTCATCCGGGAGAATATCAAGGGCAGGGGGTGGAGCAAGCCAGGCCTCAAACCTCGAGAAGCTCCAGCCCAAAAGGCAGCCAAATTGCAGCCCACATCCAGGAGAATATCAAGAGCAGAGGGTGGAGCAAGCCAGGCCTCAAACCTCGAGAAGCTCCAGCCCAATATGCAGCCAAATTCCAGCCCACCTCTGGGAGAATATCAAGGGCAGGGGGTGGAGCAAGCCAGGCCTCAAACCTCGAGAAGCTCCAGCCCAAAAGCAGCCAAAATGCAGACCACATCCGGGAGAATATAAAGAGCAGGGGGTGGAGCAAGCCAGGCCTCAAACCACGAGCATCTGCAGCCCAAAATGCAACCAAATTCCAGCCCACATCCGGGAGAATATCAAGAGCAGGGGGTGGAGCAAGCCAGGCCTCAAACCTCGAGAAGCTCCAGCCCAAAAGTCAGCCAAAATGCAGCCCATCTCCGGGACAATCTCAATGGCAGAGTTTGGAGCAAGCCAGGCCTCAAACCTTGTGAAGATCCAGCCCAAAAGGCAGCCAAAATGCAGCCCACATCCGGGAGAATCTCAAGAGCAGGGGGTGGAGCAAGCCAGGCCTCAAAGAACGAGAAGCTCCAGCCCAAAAGGCAGCCAAACTCCAGCCCACATCCAGGAGAATATCATGGGCAGGGGTTGGTGCAAGCCAGGCCTCAAATCACGAGAAGGTCCAGCCTAAAATGTAGCCAAAATGCAGGCCACCTCGGGGAGAATCTCAAGAGCAGGGGGTGGAGCAAGCCAGGCCTCAAACCACGAGAAGCTCCAGCCCAAAAGGCAGCCAAAATGCAGCCCACATCCGGGAGAATATCAAGAGAACGGGGTGGATCAAGGCAGCCCTCAAACCACGAGAAGCTCCAGCCCAAATTGCAGCCAAAATGCAGCCCACATCCGGGAGAATCTCAAGAGCAGGGGGTGGAGCAAGCCAGGCCTCAAACCATGAGAAGCTCCAGCCCAAAAATAAGCCAAAATGCAGCCCACATCCTGGAGAATATCAAGAGCAGTGGCTGGAGCAAGGCAGGCCCCAAACCACGAGAAGCTCCAGCCCAAAAGCAGCCAAAATGAAGCCCACATAAAAGATAATATCAAGAGCAGGGGTTGGAGCAAGCCAGGCCTCAAACCACGAGAAGCTCCAGCCCAAAAGGCAGCCAAAATGCAGCCCACATCTGGGACAATTTCAAGAGCAGGGGGTGGAGCAAGCCAGGCCTCAAACCACGAGAAGCTCCAGCCCAAAAGGCAGCCAAAATCCAGCCCACATCCGGGACAGTCTCAAGAGCAGGGGGTGGAGCAAGCCAGGCCTCAAACCTCGAGAAGCTCCAGTCCAAAATGCAGCCAAAATGCAGCCCACATCCGGGAGAATCTCAAGAGCAGGGGGTGGAGCAAGCCAGGCCTCAAAACTCGAGAAGCTCCAGCCCAAAAGGCAGCCAAAATCCAGCCCACATCCGGGAGAATCTCAAGAGCAGGGGGTGGAGCAAGCCAGGCCTCAAACCTCGAGAAGCTCCAGCCCAAGAATCAGCCAAAATGCAGCCCACCTCCGGGAGAATCTCAATGGCAGAGTTTGGAGCAAGCCAGGCCTCAAACCTTGTGAAGATCCAGCCCAAAATGCAGCCAAAATCCAGCCCACCTCCGGGAGAATCTCAAGAGCAGGGGGTGGAGCAAGCCAGGCCTCAAACCACGAGAAGCTCCAGCCCAAAAGGCAGCCAAAATGCAGCCCACCTCCGGGAGAATCTCAAGAGCAGGGGGTGGAGCAAGCCAGGCCTCAAACCATGAGAATCTCCAGCCCAAAAGGCAGCCAAAATGTAGCCCACATCCGGGAGAATATCAAGAGCAGGGGGTGGAGCAAGCCAGGCCTCAAACCACGAGACTCTCCAGCCCAAAAGGCAGCCAAAATCCTGCCCTCATCCGGGAGAATATCAAGGGCAGGGGGTGGAGCAAGCCAGGCCTCAAACCACGAGACTCTCCAGCCCAAAATGCAGCCAAAATCCAGCCCTCATCCGGGAGAATATCAAGGGCAGGGGGTGGAGCAAGCCAGGCCTCAAACCTCGAGAAGCTCCAGCCCAAAAGGCAGCCAAATTGCAGCCCACATCCAGGAGAATATCAAGAGCAGAGGGTGGAGCAAGCCAGGCCTCAAACCTCGAGAAGCTCCAGCCCAATATGCAGCCAAATTCCAGCCCACCTCTGGGAGAATATCAAGGGCAGGGGGTGGAGCAAGCCAGGCCTCAAACCTCGAGAAGCTCCAGCCCAAAAGCAGCCAAAATGCAGACCACATCCGGGAGAATATAAAGAGCAGGGGGTGGAGCAAGCCAGGCCTCAAACCACGAGCATCTGCAGCCCAAAATGCAACCAAATTCCAGCCCACATCCGGGAGAATATCAAGAGCAGGGGGTGGAGCAAGCCAGGCCTCAAACCTCGAGAAGCTCCAGCCCAAAAGTCAGCCAAAATGCAGCCCATCTCCGGGACAATCTCAATGGCAGAGTTTGGAGCAAGCCAGGCCTCAAACCTTGTGAAGATCCAGCCCAAAAGGCAGCCAAAATGCAGCCCACATCCGGGAGAATCTCAAGAGCAGGGGGTGGAGCAAGCCAGGCCTCAAACCATGAGAAGCTCCAGCCCAAAAATAAGCCAAAATGCAGCCCACATCCTGGAGAATATCAAGAGCAGTGGCTGGAGCAAGGCAGGCCCCAAACCACGAGAAGCTCCAGCCCAAAAGCAGCCAAAATGAAGCCCACATAAAAGATAATATCAAGAGCAGGGTTTGGAGCAAGCCAGGCCTCAAACCACGAGAAGCTCCAGCCCAAAAGGCAGCCAAAATGCAGCCCACATCTGGGACAATTTCAAGAGCAGGGGGTGGAGCAAGCCAGGCCTCAAACCACGAGAAGCTCCAGCCCTAAAAGCAGCCAAAATTCAGCCCACATCCAGGAGAATATCAAGAGCAGGGGGTGGAGCAACACAGGCCTCAAACCTCGAGAAGCTCCAGCCCAAAAGGCAGCCAAAATGCAGCCCACATCCGGGAGAATCTCAAGAGCAGGGGGTGGAGCAAGCAAGGCCTCAAACCTCGAGAAGCTCCAGCCCAAAAGGCAGCCAAAATGCAGCCCACATCCGGGAGAATCTCAAGAGCAGGGGGTGGAGCAACACAGGCCTCAAACCTCGAGAAGCTCCAGCCCAAGAATCAGCCAAAATGCAGCCCACCTCCGGGAGAATCTCAAGAGCAGGGGGTGGAGCAATCCAGGCCTCAAACCATGAGAATCTCCAGCCCAAAAGGCAGCCAAAATGCAGCCCACATCCGGGAGAATATCAAGAGCAGGGGGTGGAGCAAGCCAGGCCTCAAACCACGAGAAGCTCCAGCCCAAAAGGCAGCCAAAATCCAGCCCTCATCCGGGAGAATATCAAGGGCAGGGGGTGGAGCAAGCCAGGCCTCAAACCACGAGAAGCTATAGCCCAAAAGGCAGCCAAAATGCAGACCACATCCGGGAGAATATAAAGAGCAGGGGGTGGAGCAAGCCAGGCCTCAAACCACGAGAAGCTCCAGCCCAAAAGGCAGCCAAAATGCAGCCCACATCCGGGAGAATATCAAGAGCAGTGGCTGGAGCAAGGCAGGCCCCAAACCACGAGAAGCTCCAGCCCAAAAGCAGCCAAAATGAAGCCCACATAAAAGATAATATCAAGAGCAGGGTTTGGAGCAAGCCAGGCCTCAAACCACGAGAAGCTCCAGCCCAAAAGGCAGCCAAAATGCAGCCCACATCCGGGACAATTTCAAGAGCAGGGGGTGGAGCAAGCCAGGCCTCAAACCACGAGAAGCTCCAGCCCTAAAAGCAGCCAAAATTCAGCCCACATCCAGGAGAATATCAAGAGCAGGGGGTGGAGCAACACAGGCCTCAAACCTCGAGAAGCTCCAGCCCAAAAGGCAGCCAAAATGCAGCCCACATCCGGGAGAATCTCAAGAGCAGGGGGTGGAGAAAGCAAGGCCTCAAACCTCGAGAAGCTCCAGCCCAAAAGGCAGCCAAAATGCAGCCCACATCCGGGAGAATCTCAAGAGCAGGGGGTGGAGCAACACAGGCCTCAAACCTCGAGAAGCTCCAGCCCAAGAATCAGCCAAAATGCAGCCCACCTCCGGGAGAATCTCAAGAGCAGGGGGTGGAGCAAGCCAGGCCTCAAACCATGAGAATCTCCAGCCCAAAAGGCAGCCAAAATGCAGCCCACATCCGGGAGAATATCAAGAGCAGGGGGTGGAGCAAGCCAGGCCTCAAACCACGAGAAGCTCCAGCCCAAAAGGCAGCCAAAATCCAGCCCTCATCCGGGAGAATATCAAGGGCAGGGGGTGGAGCAAGCCAGGCCTCAAACCACGAGAAGCTATAGCCCAAAAGGCAGCCAAAATGCAGACCACATCCGGGAGAATATAAAGAGCAGGGGGTGGAGCAAGCCAGGCCTCAAACCACGAGAAGCTCCAGCCCAAAAGGCAGCCAAAATGCAGCCCACATCCGGGAGAATCTCAAGAGCAGAGGGTGGAGCAAGCCAGGCCTCAAACCACAAGAAGCTCCAGCCCAAAAGGCAGCCAAAATGCAGCCCACATCCGGGAGAATCTCAAGAGCAGGGGGTGGAGCAAGCCAGGCCTCAAACCACGAGAAGCTCCAGCCCAAAAGGCAGCCAAAATGCAGCCCACCTCCGGGAGATTATGAAGAGCAGTGGGTGCAGCAATCCAGGCCTCAAACCACGAGAAGTTCCAGCCCAAAAGGGAGCCAAAATGCAGCCCAAATCACGGAGAATCTCAAGAGCAAGGGGTGGAGCAAGCCAGGCCTCAAACCACAAGAAGCTCCAGCCCAAAAGGGAGCCAAAATGCAGCCCACATCCGGGAGAATCTCAAGAGCAGGGGGTGGAGCAAGCCAGGCCTCAAACCATGAGAAGCTCCAGCCCAAAAATAAGCCAAAATCCAGCCCACATCCAGGAGAATGTCAAGAGCAGGGGGTGGAGCAAGGCAGTCCCCAAACCACGAGAAGCTCCAGCCCAAAAACAGCCAAAATGAAGCCCACATAAAAGATTATATCAAGAGCAGGGGTTGGAGCAAGCCAGGCCCCAAACCACGAGAAGCTCCAGCCCAAAAGGCAGCCAAAATGCAGCCCACATCTGGGACAATTTCAAGAGCAGGGGGTGGAGCAAGCCAGGCCTCAAACCACGAGAAGCTCCAGCCCTAAAAGCAGCCAAAATTCAGCCCACATCCAGGAGAACATCAAGAGCAGAGGGTGGAGCAAGCCAGGCCTCAAACCATGAGAAGCTCCAGACCAAAAGGCAGCCAAAATGCAGCCCACATCCGGGAGAATCTCAAGAGCAGGGGGTGGAGCAAGGCAGGCCTCAAACCACGAGAAGCTCCAGCCCAAAAGGCAGCCAAAATGCAGCCCACATCCGGGAGAATCTCAAGAGCAGGAGGTGGAGCAAGCAAGGCCTCAAACCACGAGAAGCTCCAGCCCAAAAGGCAGCCAAAATGCAGCCCACATCCGGGAGAATCTCAAGAGCAGGGGGTGGAGCAACACAGGCCTCAAACCTCGAGAAGCTCCAGCCCAAGAATCAGCCAAAATGCAGCCCACCTCCGGGAGAATCTCAATGGCAGAGTTTGGAGCAAGCCAGGCCTCAAACCTTGTGAAGATCCAGCCCAAAATGCAGCCAAAATCCAGCCCACCTCCGGGAGAATCTCAAGAGCAGGGGGTGGAGCAAGCCAGGCCTCAAACCACGAGACTCTCCAGCCCAAAATGCAGCCAAAATCCAGCCCTCATTCGGGAGAATATCAATGGCAGGGGGTGGAGCAAGCCAGGCCTCAAACCTCGAGAAACTCCAGCCCTAAAGGCAGCCAAATTGCAGCCCACATCCAGGAGAATATCAAGAGCAGAGGGTGGAGCAAGCCAGGCCTCAAACTTCGAGAAGCTCCAGCCCAAAATGCAGCCAAATTCCAGCCCACCTCCGGGAGAATATCAAGGGCAGGGGTTGGAGCAAGCCAGGCCCCAAACCACGAGAAGCTCCAGCCCAAAAGGCAGCCAAAATGCAGCCCACATCCGGGAGAATCTCAAGAGCATTGGGTGGAGCAAGCCAGGCCTCAAACCACAAGAAGCTCCAGCCCAAAAGGCAGCCAAAATGCAGCCCACATAAAAGATAATATCAAGAGCAGGGGTTGGAGCAAGCCAGGCCCCAAACCACGAGAAGCTCCAGCCCAAAAGGCAGCCAAAATGCAGCCCACATCTGGGACAATTTCAAGAGCAGGGAGTGGAGCAAGCCAGGCCTCAAACCACGAGAAGCTCCAGCCCTAAAAGCAGCCAAAATTCAGCCCACATCCAGGAGAATATCAAGAGCAGAGGGTGGAGCAAGCCAGGCCCCAAACCACGAGAAGCTCCAGCCCAAAAGGCAGCCAAAATGCAACCCACATCCGGGAGAATCTCAAGACCAGGGGGTGGAGCAAGCCAGGCCTCAAACCACGAGAAGCTCCAGACCAAAATGCAGACAATATCCAGCCCATATCCGGGAGAATCTCAAGAGCAGGGGGTGGAGCAAGCCAGGCCTCAAACCACGAGAAGCTCCAGCCCAAAAGGCAGCCAAATGCAGCCCACATCCGGGACAATTTCAAGAGCAGGTGGTGGAGCAAGCAAGGCCTCAAACCATGAGAAGCTCCAGCCCAAAAGGGAGCCAAAATCCAGCCCACATCCGGGAGAATCTCAAGAGCAGAGGGTGGAGCAAGCCAGGCCTCAAACCACGAGAAGCTCCCCCCCAAGAATCAGCCAAAATGCAGCCCATCTCCGGGACAATCTCAATGGCAGAGTTTGGAGCAAGCCAGGCCTCAAACCTTGTGAAGCTGCAGCCCAAAAGGCAGCCAAAATGCAACCCACGTCCGGGAGAATATCAAGAGCATGGAGTGGAGCAAGCCAGGCCTCAAACCACGAGAAGCTCCAGCCCAAAAGGCAGCCAAAATGCAGCCCACATCCGGGAGAATCTCAAGAGAAGAGGGTGGAGCAAGGCAGGCCTCAAACCTCAAGATTCTCCAGCCCAAAAGGCAGCCAAAATGCAGCCCACATCCGGGAGAATCTCAAGAGCAGGGGGTGGAGCAAGCCAGGCCTCAAACCACGAGAAGCTCCAGCCCAAAAGGCAGCCAAATGCAGCCCACATCCGGGACAATTTCAAGAGCAGGTGGTGGAGCAAGCCAGGCCTCAAACCACGAGAAGCTCCAGCCCAAAAGGCAGCCAAAATGCAGCCCACATCCGGGAGAATCTCAAGAGCAAGGGGTGGAGCAAGCCAGGCCTCAAACCACAAGAAGCTCCAGCCCAAGAGGCAGCCAAAATGCAGCCCACATCCGGGAGAATCTCAAGAGCAGGGGGTGGAGCAAGCCAGGCCTCAAACCATGAGAAGCTCCAGCCCAAAAGGCAGCCAAAATGGAGCCCACATCTGGGAGAATCTCAAGAGCAGAGGGTGGAGCAAGCCAGGCCTCAAACCATGAGAAGCTCCAGCCCAAAAGGCAGCCAAAATGCAGCCCACATCCGGGAGAATCTCAAGAGCAGGGGGTGGAGCAAGCCAGGCCTCAAACCACGAGAAGCTCCAGACCAAAATGCAGACAATATCCAGCCCATATCCGGGAGAATCTAAAGAGCAGGGGGTGGAGCAAGGCAGGCCTCAAACCTCAAGATTCTCCAGCCCAAAAGGAAGCCAAAATGCAGCCCACATCCGGGAGAATCTCAAGAGCAGGGGGTGGAGCAAGCTAGGCCTCAAACCACGAGAAGCTCCAGCCCAAAAGGCAGCCAAAATGCAGCCCACATCCGGGACAATTTCAAGAGCAGGTGGTGGAGCAAGCAAGGCCTCAAACCATGAGAAGCTCCAGCCCAAAAGGGAGCCAAAATCCAGCCCACATCCAGGAGAATCTCAAGAGCAGAGGGTGGAGCAAGCCAGGCCTCAAACCACGAGAAGCTCCAGCCCAAGAATCAGCCAAAATGCAGCCCATCTCCGGGACAATCTCAATGGCAGAGTTTGGAGCAAGCCAGGCCTCAAACCTTGTGAAGATCCAGCCCAAAAGGCAGCCAAAATGCAGCCCACATCCGGGAGAATCTCAAGTGCAGGGGGTGGAGCAAGCCAGGCCTCAAACCATGAGAAGCTCCACACCAAAAATAAGCCAAAATCCAGACCACATCCTGGAGAATATCAAGAGCAGTGGCTGGAGCAAGGCAGGCCCCAAACCTCGAGAACCTCCAGCCCAAAAGGCAGCCAAAATGCAGCCCAAATCTGGAACAATTTCAAGAGCAGGGGGTGGAGCAAGCCAGGCCTCAAACCACGAGAAGCTCCAGCCCTAAAAGCAGCCAAAATTCAGCCCACATCCAGGAGAATATCAAGAGCAGAGGGTGGAGCAAGCCAGGCCTCAAACCTCGAGAAGCTCCAGCCCAAAAGGCAGCCAAAATGCAGCCCTCATCCGGGAGAATATCAAGGGCAGGGGGTGGAGCAAGCCAGGCCTCAAACCTCGAGAAGCTCCAGCCCAAAAGGCAGCCAAAATGCAGCCCATATCCAGGAGAATCTCAAGAGCAGGGGGTGGAGCAAGCCAGGCCTCAAACCATGAGAAGCTCCAGCCCAAAAGGCAGCCAAAATGGAGCCCATATCCGGGAGAATCTCAAGAGCAGAGGGTGGAGCAAGCCAGGCCTCAAACCATGAGAAGCTCCAGCCCAAAAGGCAGCCAAAATGCAGCCCACATCCGGGAGAATCTCAAGATCAGGGGGTGGAGCAAGCCAGGCCTCAAACCACGAGAAGCTCCAGACCAAAATGCAGACAAAATGCAGCCCATATCCGGGAGAATCTCAAGAGCAGGGGGTGGAGCAAGGCAGGCCTCAAACCTCAAGATTCTCCAGCCCAAAAGGCAGCCAAAATCCAGCCCACATCCGGGAGAATATCTTGGGCAGGGGTTGGAGCAAGCCAGGCCTCAAATCATGAGAAAGTCCAGCCCAAAATGTAGCCAAAATGCAGGCCACCTCGGGGAGAATCTCAAGAGCAGGGGGTGGATCAAGGCAGGCCTCAAACCACGAGAAGCTCCAGCCCAAATTGCAGCCAAAATGCAGCCCACATCCGGGAGAATCTCAAGAGCAGGGAGTGGAGCAAGCCAGGCCTCAAACCATGAGAAGCTCCAGCCCAAAAATAAGCCAAAATGCAGCCCACATCCGGGAGAATATCAAGAGCAGTGGCTGGAGCAAGGCAGGCCCCAAACCACGAGAAGCTCCAGCCCAAAAGGCAGCCAAAATCCAGCCCACATAAAAGATAATATCAAGAGCAGGGGTTGGAGCAAGCCAGGCCTCAAACCACGAGAAGCTCCAGCCCAAAAGGCAGCCAAAATGCAGCCCACATCTGGGACAATTTCAAGAGCAGGGGGTGGAGCAAGCCAGGCCTCAAACCACGAGAAGCTCCAGCCCTAAAAGCAGCCAAAATTCAGCCCACATCCAGGAGAATATCAAGAGCAGAGGGTGGAGCAAGCCAGGCCTCAAACCATGAGAAGCTCCAGCCCTAAAGGCAGCCAAAATCCAGCCCACATCCGGGAGAATATAAAGAGCAGGGGGTGGAGCAAGCAAGGCCTCAAACCACGAGAAGCTCCAGCCCAAAAGGCAGCCAAAATTCAGCCCACAACCGGGAGAATATCAAGAGGAGGGATTGGAGCAAGGCAGGCCTCAAACCACGAGAAGCTCCAGCCCAAAAGGCAGCCAAAATCCAGCCCACATCCGGGAGAATATCAAGAGCAGGGGGTGGAGCAAGGCAGGCCTCAAACCACGAGAAGCTCCAGCCCAAAAGTCAGGCACAATCCAGCCCACATCCGGGAGAATATCAAGAGCAGGGGGTGGAGCAAGCCAGGCCTCAAACCATGAGAAGCTCCAGCCCATAATTCAGCCAAAATCCAGCCCACCTCAGGGAGAATCTCAAGAGCAGGGTGTGGAGCAAGCCAGGCCTCAAACCACGAGAAGCTCCAGCCCAAAAGGCAGCCAAAATGCAGCCCACATCCGGGAGAATCTCAAGAGCAGAGGGTGGAGCAAGCCAGGCCTGAAACCACGAGAAGCTCCAGCCCAAATAGCACACAAAATCCAGCCCACCTGCGGGAGAATCTCAAGAGCAGGGGGTGGAGCAAGCCAGGCCTCAAACAACGAGAAGCTCCAGCCCAAAAGGCACCCAAAATGCAGCCCACATCCAGGAGAATCTCAAGAGCAGGGGGTGGAGAAAGCCAGGCCTCAAACCACGAGAAGCTCCAGCCCAAAAGGCAGCCAAAATCCAGCCCACATCCGGGAGAATATCAAGAGCAGGGGGTGGAGCAAGGCAGGCCTCAAACCACGAGAAGCTCCAGCCCAAAAGGAAGCCAAAATGCAGCCCACAACCGGGAGAATCTCAAGAGCAGGGGGTGGAGCAAGCCAGGCCTCAAACCACGAGCATCTGCAGCCCAAAAGGCAGACAAAATCCAGCCCACATCCGGGAGAATCTCAAGAGCAGGGGGTGGAGCAAGCCAGGCCTCAAACCACGAGAAGCTCCAGCCCAAAACGCAGCCAAAATCCAGCCGACATCAGGGAGAATATCAAGAGCAGGGGGTGGAGCAAGCCAGGCCCCAAACCATGAGAAGCTCCAGCCCAAAAGGCAGCCAAAATGCAGCCCACATCCGGGAGAATATCAAGAGCAGGGGGTGGAGCAAGCCAGGCCTCAAACCACGAGAAGCTCCACCCCAAAAGGCAGGCACAATCCAGCCCACATCCGCGAGAATCTCAAGAGCAGGGGGTGGAGCAAGCCAGGCCTCAAACCATGAGAAGCTCCAGCCCATAAGTCAGCCAAAATGCAGCCCACCTCAGGGAGAATATCAAGAGCAGGGGTTGGAGCAAGCCAGGCCTCAAACCACGAGAAGCTCCAGCCCAAAAGGCAGCCAAAATCCAGCCCACATCCGGGAGAATCTCAAGAGCAGGGGGTGGAGCAAGCCAGGCCTGAAACCACGAGAAGCTCCAGCCCAAAAGGCAGCCAAAATGCAGCCCACATCCGGGAGAATCTCTAGAGCAGGGGGTGGAGCAAGCCAGGCCTCAAACCGCGAAAAGCTCCAGCCCAAAAGGCAGCCAAAATGCCGCCCACATCCGGGAGAATCTGAAGAGCAGGGGGTGGAGCAATCCAGGCCTCAAACCATGAGAAGCTCCAGCCCAAAAGGCAACCAAAATGCAGCCCACACCCGGGAGAATCTCAAGAGCAAGGGGTGGAGCAAGCCAGGATTCAAACCACGAGAAGCTCCAGCCCACATGTCAGCAAAAATGCAGTCCACATCCCGGAGAATATCACGAGCACGGGGTGGAGCAAGCCAGGCCTCAAACCACGAGAAGCTCCTGCCCAAAAGGAAGCCAAATTCCAGCCCACATCTGGGAGAATCTCAACAGCAGGGGGTGGAGCAAGCCAGGCCTCAAACCACGAGGAGCTCCAGCCCAAAATGAAGCCAAATTCCAGCCCACATCAGGGACAATATCAAGAGCAGGGGGCGGAGCAAGCCAGGCCTCAAACCACGAGAAGCTCCAGCCCAAAAGGCAGCCAAAATGCAGCCCACATCCGGGAGAATCTCAAGAGCAGGGGGTGGAGCAGGCCAGGCCTCAAACCACGAGAAGCTCCAGCCCAAAATGCAGCCAAAATCCAGCCCACAACCGGGAGAATATCAAGAGCAGGGGGTGGAGAAAGCCAGGCCTCAAACCATGAGAAGCTCCAGCCCAAAAGGCAGCCAAAATGCAGGCCACATTCGGGAGAATCTCAAGAGCAGGGGGTGGAGCAAGCCAGGCCTCAAACCATGAGAAGCTCCAGCCCAAAAGACAGCCAAAATACAGCCACATGCGGAAGAATATCAAGAGCAGGGGGTGGAGAAAGCCAGGACTCAAACCACGAGAAGCTCCTGCCCAAAATGAAGCCAAATTCCAGCCCACATAGGGGAGATCTCAAGAGAAAGGGGGTGGAGCAAGCCAGGCCTCAAACCACGAGGAGCTCCAGCCCAAAAGGAAGCCAAATTCCAGCCCACATCTGGGAGAATCTCAAGAGCAGGGGGTGGAGCAAGCCAGGCCTCAAACCACGAGAAGCTCCAGCCCAAAAGGCAGCCAAAATGCAGCCCACATCCGGGAGAATCTCAAGAGCAGGGGGTGGAGAAAGGCAGGCCTCAAACCTCGAGAAGCTCCAGCCCAAAAGGCAGCCAAAAATCCAGCCCACATCCAGGAGAATCTCAAGAGCAGGGGGTGGAGCAAGCCAGGCCTCAAACCACAAGAAGCTCCAGCCCAAAAGGCAGCCAAAATGCATCCCACTTCGGGGAGAATATCAAGAGCAGGGGGTGGAGCAAGCCAGGCCTCAAACCACGAGAAGCTCCAGCCCAAAAGGCAGCCAAAATGCAGCCCACAACCGGGAGAATATCAAGAGCAGGGGCTGGAGCAAGCCAGGCCTCAAACCACGAGAAGCTCCAGCCCAAAAGGCAGCCAAAATCCAGCCCACATCCGGGAGAATATCAAGAGCAGGGGGTGGAGCAAGGCAGGCCTCAAACCGTGAGAAGCTCCAGCCCAAAAGGCAGCCAAAATCCAGCCGACATCCGGGAGAATCTCAAGAGCAGGGGGTGGAGCAAGCCAGGCCCCAAACCACGAGAAGCTCCAGCCCAAAAGGCAGCCAAAATGCAGCCCACATCCGGGAGAATCTCAAGAGCAGGGGGTAGAGCAAGCCAGGCCTCAAACCACGAGAAGCTCCAGCCCAAAAGGCAGGCACTATCCAGCCCACATCCGGGAGAATCTCAAGAGCAGGGGGTGGAGCAAGCCAGGCCTCAAACCATGAGAAACTCCAGCCCATAAGTCAGCCAAAATCCAGCCCACCTCAGGGAGAATCTCAAGAGCAGGGGGTGGAGCAAGCCAGGCCTCAAACCACGAGAAGCTCCAGCCCAAAAGGAAGCCAAAATGCAGCCCACATCCGGGAGAATCTCAAGAGCAGGGGGTGGAGAAAGCCAGGCCTCAAACCACGAGAAGCTCCAGCCCAAAAGGCAGCCAAAATCCAGCCCACATCCGGGAGAATCTCAAGAGCAGGGGGTGGAGCAAGGCAGGCCTCAAACCACGAGAAGCTCCAGCCCAACAGGCAGCCAAAATGCAGCCCACATCCGGGAGAATCTCAAGAGCAGGGGGTGGAGCAAGCCAGGCCTCAAACCACGAGAAGCTCCAGCCCAAAAGGCAGCCAAAATGCAGCCCACAACCGGGAGAATATCAAGAGCAGGGGGTGGAGCAAGGCAGGCCCCAAACCACGAGAAGCTCCAGCCCAAAAGGCAGCCAAAATGCAGCCCACATCCGGGAGAATCTCAAGAGCAGGGGGTGGAGCAAGCCAGGCCTCAAACCACGAGAAGCTCCACCCCAAAAGGCAGGCACAATCCAGCCCACATCCGCGAGAATCTCAAGAGCAGGGGGTGGAGCAAGCCAGGCCTCAAACCATGAGAAGCTCCAGCCCATAAGTCAGCCAAAATGCAGCCCACCTCAGGGAGAATATCAAGAGCAGGGTTTGGAGAAAGACAGGCCTCAAACCACGAGAAGCTCCAGCCCAAAAGGCAGCCAAAATCCAGCCCACATCCGGGCAAATATCAAGAGCAGGGGGTGGAGCAAGCCAGGCCTGAAACCACGAGAAGCTCCAGCCCAAAAGGCAGCCAAAATGCAGCCCACACCCGGGAGAATCTCAAGAGCAAGGGGTGGAGCAAGCCAGGATCCAAACCACGAGAAGCTCCAGCCCACATGTCAGCAAAAATGCAGTTCACATCCGGGAGAATATCACGAGCACGGGGTGGAGCAAGCCAGGCCTCAAACCACGAGAAGCTCCTGCCCAAAAGGAAGCCAAATTCCAGCCCACATCTGGGAGAATCTCAACAGCAGGGGGTGGAGCAAGCCAGGCCTCAAACAACGAGGAGCTCCAGCCCAAAATGAAGCCAAATTCCAGCCCACATCAGGGACAATATCAAGAGCAGGGGGCGGAGCAAGCCAGGCCTCAAACCACGAGAAGCTCCAGCCCAAAAGGCAGCCAAAATCCAGCCCACATCCGGGAGAATATCAAGAGCAGGGGGTGGAGCAAGCCAGGCCTCAAACCACGAGAAGCTCCAGCCCAAAATGCAGCCAAAATCCAGCCCACAACCGGGAGAATATCAAGAGCAGGGGGTGGAGAAAGCCAGGCCTCAAACCATGAGAAGCTCCAGCCCAAAAGGCAGCCAAAATGCAGGCCACATGCGGGAGAATCTCAAGAGCAGGGGGTGGAGCAAGCCAGGCCTCAAACCATGAGAAGCTCCAGCCCAAAAGACAGCCAAAATACAGCCACATGCGGAAAAATATCAAGAGCAGGGGGTGGAGAAAGCCAGGACTCAAACCACGAGAAGCTCCTGCCCAAAACGAAGCCAAATTCCAGCCCACATAGGGGAGATCTCAAGAGAAAGGGGGTGGAGCAAGCCAGGCCTCAAACCACGAGAAGCTCCAGCCCAAAAGGCAGCCAAAATGCAGCCCACATCCGGGAGAATCTCAAGAGCAGGGGGTGGAGCAAGGCAGGCCTCAAACCTCGAGAAGCTCCAGCCCAAAAGGCAGCCAAAAATGCAGCCCACAACCGGGAGAATATCAAGAGCAGGGGGTGGAGCAAGCCAGGCCTCAAACCACGAGAAGCTCCAGCCCAAAAACGCAGCCAAAATCCAGCCCACATCCGGGAGAATATCAAGAGCAGGGGGTGGAGTAAGGCAGGCCTCAAACCGTGAGAAGCTCCAGCCCAAATGGCAGCCAAAATCCAGCCGACATCCGGGAGAATCTCAAGAGCAGGGGGTGGAGCAAGCCAGGCCCCAAACCACGAGAAGCTCCAGCCCAAAAGGCAGCCAAAATGCAGCCCACATCCGGGAGAATCTCAAGAGCAGGGGGTGGAGCAAGCCAGGCCCCAAACCACGAGAAGCTCCAGCCCAAAAGGCAGCCAAAATGCAGCCCACATCCGGGAGAATCTCAAGAGCAGGGGGTGGAGCAAGCCAGGCCTCAAACCACGAGAAGCTCCAGCCCAAAAGGCAGGCACAATCCAGCCCACATCCGGGAGAATCTCAAGAGCAGGGGGTGGAGCAAGCCAGGCCTCAAAGCACGAGAAGCTCCAGCCCAACAGGCAGCCAAAATGCAGCCCACATGCGGGAGAATCTCAAGAGCAGGGGGTGGAGCAAGCCAGGCCTCAAACCACGAGAAGCTCCAGCCCAAAAGGCAGCCAAAATGCAGCCCACAACCGGGAGAATATCAAGAGCAGGGGGTGGAGCAAGGCAGGCCTCAAACCACGAGAAGCTCCAGCCCAAAAGGCAGCCAAAATGCAGCCCACATCCGGGAGAATCTCAAGAGCAGGGGGTGGAGCAAGCCAGGCCTCAAACCACGAGAAGCTCCAGCCCAAAAGGCAGCCAAAATCCAGCCGACATCCGGGAGAATCTCAAGAGCAGGGGGTGGAGCAAGGCAGGCCCCAAACCACGAGAAGCTCCAGCCCAAAAGTCAGCCAAAATGCAGCCCACATCCGGGAGAATCTCAAGAGCAGGGGGTGGAGCAAGCCAGGCCTCAAACGACGAGAAGCTCCAGCAAAAAAGGCAGGCACAATCCAGCCCACATCCGGGAGAATCTCAAGAGCAGGGGGTGGAGCAAGCCAGGCCTCAAACCACAAGAAGCTCCAGCCCAAAAGGCAGCCAAAATGCAGCCCACATCTGGGAGAATCTCAAGAGCAGGGGGTGGAGCAAGCCAGGCCTCCAACCACGAGAAGCTCCAGCCCAAAATGCAGCCAAAATGCAGCCCACATCCGGGAGAATCTCAAGAGCAGGGGGTGGAGAAAGCCAGGCCTGAAACCACAAGAAGCTCCAGCCCAAATAGCACACAAAATCCAGCCCACCTGCGGGAGAATCTCAAGAGCAGGGGGTGGAGCAAGCCAGGCCACAAACCACAAGAAGCTCCAGCCCAAAACGCAGCCACAATCCAACACTATATCTGGGAGAATCTCAAGAGCAGGGGGTGGAGCAAGCCAGGCCTCAAACCACGAGAAGCTCCAGCCCAAAAGGCAGCCAAAATGCAGCCCACATCCGGGAGAATCTCAAGAGCAGGGGGTGGAGCAAGCCAGGCCTCAAACCATGAGAAGCTCCAGCCCAAAAGGCAACCAAAATGCAGCCCACACCCGGGAGAATATCAAGAGCAGGGGGTGGAGCAAGCCAGGCCTCAAACCACGAGAAGCTCCAGCCCACATGGCAGCAAAAATGCAGCCCACATCCGGGAGAATATCACGAGCACGGGGTGGAGCAAGCCAGGCCTCAAACCACGAGGAGCTCCAGCCCAAAAGGAAGCCAAATTACAGCCCACATCAGGGACAATATCAAGAGCAGGGTGCGGAGCAAGCCAGGCCTCAAACCACGGGAAGCTGCATCCCAAAAGTCAGCCAAAATGCAGCCCACATCCGGGAGAATCTCAAGAGCAGGGGGTGGAGCAAGCCAGGCCTCAAACCACGAGAAGCTCCAGCCCAAAAGGCAGCCAAAATCCAGCCCTATATCTGGGAGAATCTCAAGAGCAGGGGGTGGAGCAAGCCAGGCCTCAAACCACGAGAAGCTCCAGCCCAAAAGGCAGCCAAAATGCAGCCCACAATCGGGAGAATCTCAAGAGCAGGGGGTGGAGCAAGCCAGGCCCCAAAACATGAGAAGCTCCAGCCCAAAAGGCAGCCAAAATCCAGCCCTATATCTGGGAGAATATCAAGAGTAGGGGGTGGAGCAAGCCAGGCCTCAAACCACAAGAAGCTCCAGCCCAAAAGGCAGCCAAAATGCAGCCCACATCCGGGAGAATATAAAGAGCAGGGGGTGGAGCAAGCCAGGCCTCAAACCACGAGAAGCTCCAGCCCAAAAGGCAGCCAAAATCCAGCCCTATATCTGGGAGAATCTCAAGAGCAGGGGGTGGAGCAAGCCAGGCCTCAAACCACGAGAAGCTCCAGCCCAAAAGGCAGCCAAAATGCAGCCCACAATCGGGAGAATCTCAAGAGCAGGGGGTGGAGCAAGCCAGGCCCCAAAACATGAGAAGCTCCAGCCCAAAAGGCAGCCAAAATCCAGCCCTATATCTGGGAGAATCTCAAGAGCAGGGGGTGGAGCAAGCCAGGCCTCAAACCACGAGAAGCTCCAGCCCAAAAGGCAGCCAAAATGCAGCCCACATCTGGGAGAATCTCAAGAGCAGGGGGTGGAGCAAGCCAGGCCCCAAACCACGAGAAGCTCCAGCCCAAAAGGCAGGCACAATCCAGCCCACATCCGGGAGAATCTCAAGAGCAGGGGGTGGAGCAAGCCAGGCCTCAAACCTCGAGAAGCTCCAGCCCAAAAGGCAGCCAAAATGCAGCCCACATCCGGGAGAATATAAAGAGCAGGGGGTGGAGCAAGCCAGGCCTCAAACCGCGAAAAGCTCCAGCCCAAAAGGCAGCCAAAATGCAGCCCACATCCGAGAGATTATCAAGAGCAGGGGGTGGAGCAAGCCAGGCCCCAAACCATGAGAAGCTCCAGCCCAAAAGGCAGCCAAATTCCAGCCCTATATCTAGGAGAATATCAAGAGTAGGGGCTGGAGCAAGCCAGGCCTCAAACCACAAGAAGCTCCAGCCCAAAAGGCAGCCAAAATGCAGCCCACATCCGGGAGAATCTCAAGAGCAGGGGGTGGAGCAAGCCAGGCCTCAAACCACGAGAAGCTCCAGCCCAAAAGGCAGCCAAAATGCAGCCCACATCTGGGAGAATCTCAAGAGCAGGGGGTGGAGCAAGCCAGGCCCCAAACCACGAGAAGCTCCAGCCCAAAAGGCAGCCAAAATGCAGCCCACATCCGGGAGAATCTCAAGAGCAGGGGGTGGAGCAAGCCAGGCCTCAAACCACGAGAAGATCCAGCCCAAAAGGCAGGCACAATCCAGCCCACATCCGGGAGAATCTCAAGAGCAGGGGGTGGAGCAAGCCAGGCCTCAAACCTCGAGAAGCTCCAGCCCAAAATGCAGCCAAAATGCAGCCCACATCCGGGAGAATCTCAAGAGCAGGGGGTGGAGCAAGCCAGGCCTCAAACCTCGAGAAGCTCCAGCCCAAAAGGCAGCCAAAATGCAGCCCACCTCCGGGAGATTATCAAGAGCAGGGGGTGCAGCAATCCAGGCCTCAAACCACGAGAAGCTCCAGCCCAAAAGGCAGCCAAAATGCAGCCCACATCCAAGAGAATCTCAAGAGCAGGGGGTGGAGCAAGCCAGGCCTCAAACCATGAGAAGCTCCAGCCCAAAAGGCAGCCAAAATCCAGCCCTATATCTGGGAGAATATCAAGAGTAGGGGCTGGAGCAAGCCAGGCCTCAAACCACAAGAAGCTCCAGCCCAAAAGGCAGCCAAAATGCAGCCCACATCCGGGAGAATCTCAAGAGCAGGGGGTGGAGCAAGCCAGGCCTCAAACCACAAGAAGCTCCAGCCCAAAAGGCAGCCAAAATGCAGCCCACATCTGGGAGAATCTCAAGAGCAGGGGGTGGAGCAAGCCAGGCCCCAAACCACGAGAAGCTCCAGCCCAAAAGGCAGCCAAAATGCAGCCCACATCCGGGAGAATCTCAAGAGCAGGGGGTGGAGCAAGCCAGGCCTCAAACCACGAGAAGATCCAGCCCAAAAGGCAGGCACAATCCAGCCCACATCCGGGAGAATCTCAAGAGCAGGGGGTGGAGCAAGCCAGGCCTCAAACCTCGAGAAGCTCCAGCCCAAAAGGCAGCCAAAATGCAGCCCACATCCGGGAGAATATAAAGAGCAGGGGGTGGAGCAAGCCAGGCCTCAAACCACGAGAAGCTCCAGCCCAAAAGGCAGCCAAAATCCAGCCCACATCCGGGAGAATCTCAAGAGCAGAGGGTGGAGCAAGCCAGGCCCCAAACCACGAGAAGCTCCAGCCCAAAAGGCAGCCAAAATGCAGCCCACATCCGGGAGAATCTCAAGAGCAGGGGGTGGAGCAAGCCAGGCCTCAAACCACGAGAAGATCCAGCCCAAAAGGCAGCCAAAATCCAGCCCACATCCGGGAGAATCTCAAGAGCAGGGGGTGGAGCAAGCCAGGCCTCAAACCTCGAGAAGCTCCAGCCCAAAAGGCAGCCAAAATGCAGCCCACATCCGGGAGAATATAAAGAGCAGGGGGTGGAGCAAGCCAGGCCTCAAACCACGAGAAGGTCCAGCCCAAAAGGCAGCCAAAATGCAGCCCACCTCCGGGAGATTATCAAGAGCAGGGGGTGCAGCAATCCAGGCCTCAAACCACGAGAAGCTCCAGCCCAAAAGGCAGCCAAAATGCAGCCCACATCCGGGAGAATCTCAAGAGCAGGGGGTGGAGCAAGCCAGGCCTCAAACCATGAGAAGCTCCAGCCCAAAAGGCAGCCAAAATGCAGCCCACATCCAAGAGAATCTCAAGAGCAGGGGGTGGAGCAAGCCAGGCCTCAAACCATGAGAAGCTCCAGCCCAAAAGGGAGCCAAAATCCAGCCCACATCCGGGAGAATCTCAAGAGCAGAGGGTGGAGAAAGCCAGGCCTCAAACCACGAGAAGCTCCAGCCCAAGAATCAGCCAAAATGCAGCCCATCTACGGGACAATCTCAATGGCAGAGTTTAGAGCAAGCCAGGCCTCAAACCTTGTGAAGATCCAGCCCAAAAGGCAGCCAAAATGCAGCCCACATCCGGGAGAATCTCAAGAGCAGGGAGTGGAGCAAGCCAGGCCTGAAACCATGAGAAGCTCCAGCCCAAAAATAAGCCAAAATCCAGCCCACATCCTGGAGAATATCAAGAGCAGAGGGTGGAGCAAGGCAGGCCCCAAACCACGAGAAGCTCCAGCCCAAAAGGCAGCCAAAATGAAGCCCACAGAAAAGATAATATCAAGAGCAGAGGGTGGAGCAAGCCAGGCCCCAAACCATGAGAAGCTCCAGCCCTAAAGGCAGCCAAAATGCAGCCCACCTCCGGGAGAATATCAAGAGCAGGGGGTGGAGCAAGCCAGGCCTCAAACCACGAGAAGCTCCAGCCCAAAAGGCAGCCAAAATGCAGCCCACATCCGGGAGAATCTCAAGAGCAGGGGGTGGAGCAAGCCAGGCCTCAAACCATGAGAATCTCCAGCCCAAAAGGCAGCCAAAATGTAGCCCACATCCGGGAGAATCTCAAGAGCAGGGGGTGGAGCAAGCCAGGCCTCAAACCACGAGACTCTCCAGCCCAAAATGCAGCGAAAATCCAGCCCACCTCCGGGAGAATATCAAGGGCAGGGGGTGGAGCAAGCCAGGCCTCAAACCTCGAGAAGCTCCAGCCCAAAAGGCAGCCAAAATGCAGGCCACATCCGGGAGAATCTCAAGAGCAGGGGGTGGAGCAAGCCAGGCCTCAAACCACGAGAAGCTCCAGCCCAAAAGGCAGCCAAAATGCAGCCCACCTCCGGGAGATTATCAAGAGCAGGGAGTGCAGCAATCCAGGCCTCAAACCACGAGAAGCTCCAGGCCAAAAGGCAGCCAAAATGCAGCTCACATCCGGGAGAATCTCAGGAGCAAGGGGTGGAGCAAGCCAGGCCTCAAACCACAAGAATTTCCAGCCCAAAAGGCAGCCAAAATGCAGCCCACATCCGGGAGAATCTCAAGAGCAGGGGGTGGAGCAAGCCAGGCCTCAAACCATGAGAAGCTCCATCCCAAAAGGCAGCCAAAATGCAGCCCACCTCAGGGAGAATCTCAAGAGCAGGAGGTGGAGCAAGCAAGGCCTCAAACCATGAGAAGCTCCAGCCCAAAAGGGAGCCAAAATCCAGCCCACATCCGGGAGAATCTCAAGAGCAGAGGGTGGAGAAAGCCAGGCCTCAAACCACGAGAAGCTCCAGCCCAAGAATCAGCCAAAATGCAGCCCATCTCCGGGACTATCTCAATGGCAGAGTTTGGCGCAAGCCAGGCCTCAAACCTTGTGAAGATCCAGCCCAAAAGGCAGCCAAAATGCAGCCCACATCCGGGAGAATCTCAAGAGCAGGGGGTGGAGCAAGCCAGGCCTCAAACCCTGAGAAGCTCCAGCCCAAAAGGCAGCCAAAATCCAGCCCACATCCTGGAGAATATCAAGAGCAGTGGCTGGAGCAAGGCAGGCCCCAAACCACGAGAAGCTCCAGCCCAAAAGGCAGCCAAAATGAAGCCCACATAAAAGATAATATCAAGAGCAGGGGTTGGAGCAAGCCAGGCCTCAAACCACGAGAAGCTCCAGCCCAAAAGGCAGCCAAAATGCAGCCCACATCTGGGACAATTTCAAGAGCAGGGGGTGGAGCAAGCCAGGCCTCAAACCACGAGAAGCTCCAGCCCTAAAAGCAGCCAAAATTCAGCCCACATCCAGGAGAATATCAAGAGCAGAGGGTGGAGCAAGCCAGGCCTCAAACCATGAGAAGCTCCAGCCCTAAAGGCAGCCAAAATCCAGCCCACATCCGGGAGAATATAAAGAGCAGGGGGTGGAGCAAGCCAGGCCTCAAACCACGAGAAGCTCCAGCCCAAAAGGCAGCCAAAATTCAGCCCACAACCGGGAGAATATCAAGAGCAGAGGGTGGAGCAAGCCAGGCCTCAAACCACGAGAAGCTCCAGCCCAAAATGCTGCCAAAATCCAGCCCACATCCGGGAGAATATCAAGAGCAGGGGGTGGAGCAAGGCAGGCCTCAAACCGTGAGAAGCTCCAGCCCAAATGGCAGCCAAAATCCAGCCGACATCCGGGAGAATCTCAAGAGCAGGGGGTGGAGCAAGCCAGGCCCCAAACCACGAGAAGCTCCAGCCCAAAAGGCAGCCAAAATGCAGCCCACATCCGGGAGAATCTCAAGAGCAGGGGGTGGAGCAAGCCAGGCCCCAAACCACGAGAAGCTCCAGCCCAAAAGGCAGCCAAAATGCAGCCCACATCCGGGAGAATCTCAAGAGCAGGGGGTGGAGCAAGCCAAGCCTCAAACCACGAGAAGCTCCAGCCCAAAAGGCAGGCACAATCCAGCCCACATCCGGGAGAATCTCAAGAGCAGGGGGTGGAGCAAGCCAGGCCTGAAACCACGAGAAGCTCCAGCCCAAATAGCACACAAAATCCAGCCCACCTGCGGGAGAATCTCAAGAGCAGGGGGTGGAGCAAGCCAGGCCTCAAAGCACGAGAAGCTAAAGCCCAACAGGCAGCCAAAATGCAGCCCACATGCGGGAGAATCTCAAGAGCAGGGGGTGGAGCAAGCCAGGCCTCAAACCACGAGAAGCTCCAGCCCAAAAGGCAGCCAAAATCCAGCCCACAACCGGGAGAATATCAAGAGCAGGGGGTGGAGCAAGGCAGGCCTCAAACCACGAGAAGCTCCAGCCCAAAAGGCAGCCAAAATGCAGCCCACATCTGGGAGAATCTCAAGAGCAGGGGGTGGAGCAAGCCAGGCCTCAAACCACGAGAAGCTCCAGCCCAAAAGTCAGCCAAAATCCAGCCGACATCCGGGAGAATCTCAAGAGCAGGGGGTGGAGCAAGGCAGGCCCCAAACCACGAGAAGCTCCAGCCCAAAAGTCAGCCAAAATGCAGCCCACATCTGGGAGAATCTCAAGAGCAGGGGGTGGAGCAAGCCAGGCCTCAAACCACGAGAAGCTCCAGCCCAAAAGGCAGCCAAAATGCAGCCCACATCCGGGAGAATCTCAAGAGCAGGGGGTGGAGCAAGCCAGGCCTCAAACCACAAGAAGCTCCAGCCCAAAAGGCAGCCAAAATGCAGCCCACATCCGGGAGAATCTCAAGAGCAGGGGGTGGAGCAAGCCAGGCCTCCAACCACGAGAAGCTCCAGCCCAAAATGCAGCCAAAATGCAGCCCACATCCGGGAGAATCTCAAGAGCAGGGGGTGGAGAAAGCCAGGCCTGAAACCACAAGAAGCTCCAGCCCAAATAGCACACAAAATCCAGCCCACCTGCGGGAGAATCTCAAGAGCAGGGGGTGGAGCAAGCCAGGCCACAAACCACAAGAAGCTCCAGCCCAAAACGCAGCCACAATCCAACACTATATCTGGGAGAATCTCAAGAGCAGGGGGTGGAGCAAGCCAGGCCTCAAACCACGAGAAGCTCCAGCCCAAAAGGCAGCCAAAATGCCGCCCACATCCGGGAGAATCTCAAGAGGAGGGGGTGGAGCAAGCCAGGCCTCAAACCATGAGAAGCTCCAGCCCAAAAGGCAGCAAAAATGCAGCCCACATCCGGGAGAATATCACGAGCACGGGGTGGAGCAAGCCAGGCCTCAAACCACGAGGAGCTCCAGCCCAAAAGGAAGCCAAATTACAGCCCACATCAGGGACAATATCAAGAGCAGGGGGCGGAGCAAGCCAGGCCTCAAACCACGGGAAGCTGCATCCCAAATGTCAGCCAAAATGCAGCCCACATCCGGGAGAATCTCAAGAGCAGGGGGTGGAGCAAGCCAG
Organism: Rhynochetos jubatus; assembly: GCA_027574665.1. Taxonomy (NCBI): domain Eukaryota; kingdom Metazoa; phylum Chordata; class Aves; order Eurypygiformes; family Rhynochetidae; genus Rhynochetos; species Rhynochetos jubatus. The sequence continues at coordinate 1,404,978 of JAQBHY010000071.1, forward strand.
GCCTCAAACCACGAGAAGCTCCAGCCCAAAAGGCAGCCAAAATCCAGCCCTATATCTGGAAGAATATCAAGAGCAGGTGGTGGAGCAAGCCAGGCCTCAAACCACGAGAAGCTCCAGCCCAAAAGGCAGCCAAAATGCAGCCCACATCCGGGAGAATCTCAAGAGCAGGGGGTGGAGCAAGCCAGGCCCCAAACCATGAGAAGCTCCAGCCCAAAAGGCAGCCAAAATCCAGCCCTATATCTGGGAGAATATCAAGAGTAGGGGCTGGAGCAAGCCAGGCCTCAAACCACAAGAAGCTCCAGCCCAAAAGGCAGCGAAAATGCAGCCCACCTCCGGGAGAATCTCAAGAGCAGGGGGTGGAGCAAGCCAGGCCTCAAACCACGAGAAGCTCCAGCCCAAAAGGCAGCCAAAATGCAGCCCACATCTGGGAGAATCTCAAGAGCAGGAGGTGGAGCAAGCCAGGCCCCAAACCACGAGAAGCTCCAGCCCAAAAGGCAGGCACAATCCAGCCCACATCCGGGAGAATCTCAAGAGCAGGGGGTGGAGCAAGCCAGGCCTCAAACCTCGAGAAGCTCCAGCCCAAAAGGCAGCCAAATTGCAGCCCACATCCGGGAGAATATAAAGAGCAGGGGGTGGAGCAAGCCAGGCCCCAAACCATGAGAAGCTCCAGCCCAAAAGGCAGCCAAATTCCAGCCCTATATCTGGGAGAATATCAAGAGTAGGGGCTGGAGCAAGCCAGGCCTCAAACCACAAGAAGCTCCAGCCCAAAAGGCAGCCAAAATGCAGCCCACATCCGGGAGAATCTCAAGAGCAGGGGGTGGAGCAAGCCAGGCCTCAAACCACGAGAAGCTCCAGCCCAAAAGGCAGCCAAAATGCAGCCCACATCTGGGAGAATCTCAAGAGCAGGGGGTGGAGCAAGCCAGGCCCCAAACCACGAGAAGCTCCAGCCCAAAAGGCAGCCAAAATGCAGCCCACATCCGGGAGAATCTCAAGAGCAGGGGGTGGAGCAAGCCAGGCCTCAAACCACGAGAAGATCCAGCCCAAAAGGCAGGCACAATCCAGCCCACATCCGGGAGAATCTCAAGAGCAGGGGGTGGAGCAAGCCAGGCCTCAAACCTCGAGAAGCTCCAGCCCAAAAGGCAGCCAAAATGCAGCCCACATCCGGGAGAATCTCAAGAGCAGGGGGTGGAGCAAGCCAGGCCTCAAACCACGAGAAGCTCCAGCCCAAAAGGCAGCCAAAATGCAGCCCACATCCGGGAGAATCTCAAGAGCAGAGGGTGGAGCAAGCCAGGCCCCAAACCACGAGGAGCTCCAGCCCAAAAGGCAGCCAAAATGCAGCCCACATCCGGGAGAATCTCAAGAGCAGGGGGTGGAGCAAGCCAGGCCTCAAACCACGAGAAGATCCAGCCCAAAAGGCAGGCACAATCCAGCCCACATCTGGGAGAATCTCAAGAGCAGGGGGTGGAGCAAGCCAGGCCTCAAACCTCGAGAAGCTCCAGCCCAAAAGGCAGCCAAAATGCAGCCCACATCCGGGAGAATATAAAGAGCAGGGGGTGGAGCAAGCCAGGCCTCAAACCACGAGAAGCTCCAGCCCAAAAGGCAGCCAAAATGCAGCCCACCTCCGGGAGATTATCAAGAGCAGGGGGTGCAGCAATCCAGGCCTCAAACCACGAGAAGCTCCAGCCCAAAAGGCAGCCAAAATGCAGCCCACATCCGGGAGAATCTCAAGAGCAGGGGGTGGAGCAAGCCAGGCCTCAAACCATGAGAAGCTCCAGCCCAAAAGGCAGCCAAAATCCAGCCCTATATCTGGGAGAATATCAAGAGTAGGGGCTGGAGCAAGCCAGGCCTCAAACCACAAGAAGCTCCAGCCCAAAAGGCAGCCAAAATGCAGCCCACATCCGGGAGAATCTCAAGAGCAGGGGGTGGAGCAAGCCAGGCCTCAAACCACGAGAAGCTCCAGCCCAAAAGGCAGCGAAAATGCAGCCCACATCCGGGAGAATCTCAAGAGCAGGGGGTGGAGCAAGCCAGGCCTCAAACCACGAGAAGCTCCAGCCCAAAAGGCAGCCAAAATGCAGCCCACATCTGGGAGAATCTCAAGAGCAGGAGGTGGAGCAAGCCAGGCCCCAAACCACGAGAAGCTCCAGCCCAAAAGGCAGGCACAATCCAGCCCACATCCGGGAGAATCTCAAGAGCAGGGGGTGGAGCAAGCCAGGCCTCAAACCTCGAGAAGCTCCAGCCCAAAAGGCAGCCAAAATGCAGCCCACATCCGGGAGAATATAAAGAGCAGGGGGTGGAGCAAGCCAGGCCCCAAACCATGAGAAGCTCCAGCCCAAAAGGCAGCCAAATTCCAGCCCTATATCTGGGAGAATATCAAGAGTAGGGGCTGGAGCAAGCCAGGCCTCAAACCACAAGAAGCTCCAGCCCAAAAGGCAGCCAAAATGCAGCCCACATCCGGGAGAATCTCAAGAGCAGGGGGTGGAGCAAGCCAGGCCTCAAACCACGAGAAGCTCCAGCCCAAAAGGCAGCCAAAATGCAGCCCACATCTGGGAGAATCTCAAGAGCAGGGGGTGGAGCAAGCCAGGCCCCAAACCACGAGAAGCTCCAGCCCAAAAGGCAGCCAAAATGCAGCCCACATCCGGGAGAATCTCAAGAGCAGGGGGTGGAGCAAGCCAGGCCTCAAACCACGAGAAGATCCAGCCCAAAAGGCAGGCACAATCCAGCCCACATCCGGGAGAATCTCAAGAGCAGGGGGTGGAGCAAGCCAGGCCTCAAACCTCGAGAAGCTCCAGCCCAAAAGGCAGCCAAAATGCAGCCCACATCCGGGAGAATCTCAAGAGCAGGGGGTGGAGCAAGCCAGGCCTCAAACCACGAGAAGCTCCAGCCCAAAAGGCAGCCAAAATGCAGCCCACATCCGGGAGAATCTCAAGAGCAGAGGGTGGAGCAAGCCAGGCCCCAAACCACGAGGAGCTCCAGCCCAAAAGGCAGCCAAAATGCAGCCCACATCCGGGAGAATCTCAAGAGCAGGGGGTGGAGCAAGCCAGGCCTCAAACCACGAGAAGATCCAGCCCAAAATGCAGGCACAATCCAGCCCACATCTGGGAGAATCTCAAGAGCAGGGGGTGGAGCAAGCCAGGCCTCAAACCTCGAGAAGCTCCAGCCCAAAAGGCAGCCAAAATGCAGCCCACATCCGGGAGAATATAAAGAGCAGGGGGTGGAGCAAGCCAGGCCTCAAACCACGAGAAGCTCCAGCCCAAAAGGCAGCCAAAATGCAGCCCACCTCCGGGAGATTATCAAGAGCAGGGGGTGCAGCAATCCAGGCCTCAAACCACGAGAAGCTCCAGCCCAAAAGGCAGCCAAAATGCAGCCCACATCCGGGAGAATCTCAAGAGCAGGGGGTGGAGCAAGCCAGGCCTCAAACCATGAGAAGCTCCAGCCCAAAAGGCAGCCAAAATCCAGCCCTATATCTGGGAGAATATCAAGAGTAGGGGCTGGAGCAAGCCAGGCCTCAAACCACAAGAAGCTCCAGCCCAAAAGGCAGCCAAAATGCAGCCCACATCCGGGAGAATCTCAAGAGCAGGGGGTGGAGCAAGCCAGGCCTCAAACCACGAGAAGCTCCAGCCCAAAAGGCAGCCAAAATGCAGCCCACATCCGGGAGAATCTCAAGAGCAGAGGGTGGAGCAAGCCAGGCCCCAAACCACGAGAAGCTCCAGCCCAAAAGGCAGCCAAAATGCAGCCCACATCCGGGAGAATCTCAAGAGCAGGGGGTGGAGCAAGCCAGGCCTCAAACCACGAGAAGATCCAGCCCAAAAGGCAGGCACAATCCAGCCCACATGCGGGAGAATCTCAAGAGCAGGGGGTGGAGCAAGCCAGGCCTCAAACCTCGAGAAGCTCCAGCCCAAAAGGCAGCCAAAATGCAGCCCACATCCGGGAGAATATAAAGAGCAGGGGGTGGAGCAAGCCAGGCCTCAAACCACGAGAAGCTCCAGCCCAAAAGGCAGCCAAAATGCAGCCCACCTCCGGGAGATTATCAAGAGCAGGGGGTGCAGCAATCCAGGCCTCAAACCACGAGAAGCTCCAGCCCAAAAGGCAGCCAAAATGCAGCCCACATCCGGGAGAATATAAAGAGCAGAGGGTGGAGCAAGGCAGGCCCCAAACCACGAGAAGCTCCAGCCCAAAAGACAGCCAAAATGAAGCCCACATAAAAGATAATATCAAGAGCAGGGGTTGGAGAAAGCCAGGCCCCAAACCACGAGAAGCTCCAGCCCAAAAGGCAGCCAAAATGCAGCCCACATCTGGGACAATTTCAAGAGCAGGGGGTGGAGCAAGCCAGGCCTCAAACCACGAGAAGCTCCAGCCCTAAAAGCAGCCAAAATTCAGCCCACATCCAGGCGAATATCAAGAGCAGAGGGTGGAGCAAGCCAGGCCCCAAACCATGAGAAGCTCCAGCCCTAAAGGCAGCCAAAATGCAGCCCACCTCCGGGAGAATATCAAGAGCAGGGGGTGGAGCAAGCCAGGCCTCAAACCACGAGAAGCTCCAGCCCAAAAGGCAGCCAAAATGCAGCCCACATCCGGGAGAATCTCAAGAGCAGGGGGTGGAGCAAGCCAGGCCTCAAACCATGAGAATCTCCAGCCCAAAAGGCAGCCAAAATGTAGCCCACATCCGGGAGAATCTCAAGAGCAGGGGGTGGAGCAAGCCAGGCCTCAAACCACGAGACTCTCCAGCCCAAAATGCAGCCAAAATCCAGCCCACCTCCGGGAGAATATCAAGGGCAGGGGGTGGAGCAAGCCAGGCCTCAAACCTCGAGAAGCTCCAGCCCAAAAGGCAGCCAAAATGCAGGCCACATCCGGGAGAATCTCAAGAGCAGGGGGTGGAGCAAGCCAGGCCTCAAACCACGAGAAGCTCCAGCCCAAAAGGCAGCCAAAATGCAGCCCACCTCCGGGAGATTATCAAGAGCAGGGAGTGCAGCAATCCAGGCCTCAAACCACGAGAAGCTCCAGTCCAAAAGGCAGCCAAAATGCAGCCCACATCCGGGAGAATCTCAAGAGCAGGGGGTGGAGCAAGCCAGGCCTCAAACCATGAGAATCTCCAGCCCAAAAGGCAGCCAAAATGTAGCCCACATCCGGGAGAATCTCAAGAGCAGGGGGTGGAGCAAGCCAGGCCTCAAACCACGAGACTCTCCAGCCCAAAATGCAGCCAAAATCCAGCCCACCTCCGGGAGAATATCAAGGGCAGGGGGTGGAGCAAGCCAGGCCTCAAACCTCGAGAAGCTCCAGCCCAAAAGGCAGCCAAAATGCAGGCCACATCCGGGAGAATCTCAAGAGCAGGGGGTGGAGCAAGCCAGGCCTCAAACCACGAGAAGCTCCAGCCCAAAAGGCAGCCAAAATGCAGGCCACATCCGGGAGAATCTCAAGAGCAGGGGGTGGAGCAAGCCAGGCCTCAAACCACGAGAAGCTCCAGCCCAAAAGGCAGCCAAAATGCAGCCCACATCCGGGAGAATCTCAAGAGCAGGGGGTGGAGCAAGCCAGGCCTCAAACCCTGAGAAGCTCCAGCCCAAAAATAAGCCAAAATGCAGCCCACATCCTGGAGAATATCAAGAGCAGTGGCTGGAGCAAGGCAGGCCCCAAACCACGAGAAGCTCCAGCTCAAAAGGCAGCCAAAATGAAGCCCACATAAAAGATAATATCAAGAGCAGGGGTTGGAGCAAGCCAGGCCTCAAACCACGAGAAGCTCCAGCCCAAAAGGCAGCCAAAATGCAGCCCACATCTGGGACAATTTCAAGAGCAGGGGGTGGAGCAAGCCAGGCCTCAAACCACGAGAAGCTCCAGCCCTAAAAGCAGCCAAAATTCAGCCCACATCCAGGAGAATATCAAGAGCAGAGGGTGGAGCAAGCCAGGCCTCAAACCACGAGAAGCTCCAGCCCTAAAGGCAGCCAAAATCCAGCCCACATCCGGGAGAATATAAAGAGCAGGGGGTGGAGCAAGCCAGGCCTCAAACCACGAGAAGCTCCAGCCCAAAAGGCAGCCAAAATTCAGCCCACAACCGGGAGAATATCAAGAGCAGAGGGTGGAGCAAGCCAGGCCTCAAACCACGAGAAGCTCCAGCCCAAAATGCTGCCAAAATCCAGCCCACATCCGGGAGAATATCAAGAGCAGGGGGTGGAGCAAGGCAGGCCTCAAACCACGAGAAGCTCCAGCCCAAAATTCAGCCAAAATCCAGCCCACATCCGGGAGAATCTCAAGAGCAGGGGGTGGAGCAAGCCAGGCCTCAAACCACGAGAAGCTCCAGCCCAAAAGGCAGGCACAATCCAGCCCACATCCGGGAGAATCTGAAGAGCAGGGGGTGGAGCAAGCCAGGCCTCAAACCATGAGAAGCTCCAGCCCATAAGTCAGCCAAAATCCAGGCAACCTCAGGGAGAATATCAAGAGCAGGGGGTGGAGCAAGCCAGGCCTCAAACCACGAGAAGCTCCAGCCCAAAAGGCAGCCAAAATGCAGCCCATATCCGGGAGAATCTCAAGAGCAGGGGGTGGAGCAAGCCAGGCCTGAAACCACGAGAAGCTCCAGCCCAAATAGCACACAAAATCCAGCCCACCTGCGGGAGAATCTCAAGAGCAGGGGGTGGAGCAAGCCAGGCCTCAAACAACGAGAAGCTCCAGCCCAAAAGGCACCCAAAATCCAGCCCACATCCGGGAGAATATCAAGAGCAGGGGGTGGAGCAAGGCAGGCCTCAAACCACGAAAAGCTCCAGCCCAAAAGGAAGCCAAAATGCAGCCCACAACCGGGAGAATCTCAAGAGCAGGGGGTGGAGCAAGCCAGGCCTCAAACCACGAGCATCTGCAGCCCAAAAGGCAGACAAAATCCAGCCCACATCCGGGAGAATCTCAAGAGCAGGGGGTGGAGCAAGCCAGGCCTCAAACCACGAGAAGCTCCAGCCCAAAACGCAGCCAAAATCCAGCCGACATCCGGGAGAATCTCAAGAGCAGGGGGTGGAGCAAGCCAGGCCTCAAACCGCGAAAAGCTCCAGCCCAAAAGGCAGCCAAAATGCAGCCCACATCCGAGAGAATTTCTAGAGCAGGGGGTGGAGAAAGCCAGGCCTCAAACCATGAGAAGCTCCAGCCCAAAAGGCAGCCAAAATGCAGCCCACATCCGGGAGAATATCAAGAGCAGGGGGTGGAGAAAGCCAGGCCTCAAACCATGAGAAGCTCCAGCCCAAAAGGCAGCCAAAATGCAGGCCACATGCGGGAGAATCTCAAGAGCAGGGAGTGGTGCAAGCCAGGCCTCAAACCATGAGAAGCTCCAGCCCAAAATACAGCCAAAATACAGCCACATGCGGAAGAATATCAAGAGCAGGGGGTGGAGAAAGCCAGGACTCAAACCACGAGAAGCTCCTGCCCAAAACGAAGCCAAATTCCAGCCCACATAGGGGAGATCTCAAGAGAAAGGGGGTGGAGCAAGCCAGGCCTCAAACCACGAGGAGCTCCAGCCCAAAAGGAAGCCAAATTCCAGCCCACATCTGGGAGAATCTCAAGAGCAGGGGGTGGAGCAAGCCAGGCCTCAAACCACGAGAAGCTCCAGCCCAAAAGGCAGCCAAAATGCAGCCCACATCCGGGAGAATCTCAAGAGCAGGGGGTGGAGCAAGGCAGGCCTCAAACCTCGAGAAGCTCCAGCCCAAAAGGCAGCCAAAAATGCAGCCCATATCCAGGAGAATCTCAAGAGCAGGGGGTGGAGCAAGCCAGGCCTCAAACCACGAGAAGCTCCAGCCCAAAAGGCAGCCAAAATGCAGCCCACATCCGGGAGAATCTCAAGAGCAGGGTGTGGAGCAAGCCAGGCCTCAAACCACGAGAAGCTCCAGCCCAAAAGGCAGCCAAAATGCAGCCCACAACCGGGAGAATATCAAGAGCAGGGGGTGGAGCAAGCCAGGCGTCAAACCACGAGAAGCTCCAGCCCAAAAGGCAGCCAAAATCCAGCCCACATCCGGGAGAATATCAAGAGCAGGGGGTGGAGCAAGGCAGGCCTCAAACCGTGAGAAGCTCCAGCCCAAAAGGCAGCCAAAATGCAGCCCACATCCGGGAGAATCTCAAGAGCAGGGGGTGGAGCAAGCCAGGCCTCAAACCATGAGAATCTCCAGCCCAAAAGACAGCCAAAATGTAGCCCACATCCGGGAGAATCTCAAGAGCAGGGGGTGGAGCAAGCCAGGCCTCAAACCACGAGACTCTCCAGCCCAAAATGCAGCCAAAATCCAGCCCACCTCCGGGAGAATATCAAGGGCAGGGGGTGGAGCAAGCCAGGCCTCAAACCTCGAGAAGCTCCAGCCCAAAAGGCAGCCAAAATGCAGGCCACATCCGGGAGAATCTCAAGAGCAGGGGGTGGAGCAAGCCAGGCCTCAAACCACGAGAAGCTCCAGCCCAAAAGGCAGCCAAAATGCAGCCCACCTCCGGGAGATTATCAAGAGCAGGGAGTGCAGCAATCCAGGCCTCAAACCACGAGAAGCTCCAGGCCAAAAGGCAGCCAAAATGCAGCTCACATCCGGGAGAATCTCAAGAGCAAGGGGTGGAGCAAGCCAGGCCTCAAACCACAAGAATTTCCAGCCCAAAAGGCAGCCAAAATGCAGCCCACATCCGGGAGAATCTCAAGAGCAGGGGGTGGAGCAAGCCAGGCCTCAAACCACGAGAAGCTCCAGCCCAAAAATAAGCCAAAATGCAGCCCACATCCTGGAGAATATCAAGAGCAGTGGCTGGAGCAAGGCAGGCCCCAAACCACGAGAAGCTCCAGCCCAAAAGGCAGCCAAAATGCAGCCCACATCTGGGACAATTTCAAGAGCAGGGGGTGGAGCAAGCCAGGCCTCAAACCACGAGAAGCTCCAGCCCTAAAAGCAGCCAAAATTCAGCCCACATCCAGGAGAATATCAAGAGCAGAGGGTGGAGCAAGCCAGGCCTCAAACCACGAGAAGCTCCAGCCCTAAAGGCAGCCAAAATCCAGCCCACATCCGGGAGAATATCAAGAGCAGAGGGTGGAGCAAGCCAGGCCTCAAACCACGAGAAGCTCCAGCCCAAAAGGCAGCCAAAATTCAGCCCACAACCGGGAGAATATCAAGAGCAGAGGGTGGAGCAAGCCAGGCCTCAAACCACGAGAAGCTCCAGCCCAAAATGCTGCCAAAATCCAGCCCACATCCGGGAGAATATCAAGAGCAGGGGGTGGAGCAAGGCAGGCCTCAAACCACGAGAAGCTCCAGCCCAAAAGTCAGCCAAAATCCAGCCCACATCCGGGAGAATCTCAAGAGCAGGGGGTGGAGCAAGCCAGGCCTCAAACCACGAGAAGCTCCAGCCCAAAAGGCAGGCACAATCCAGCCCACATCCGGGAGAATCTGAAGAGCAGGGGGTGGAGCAAGCCAGGCCTCAAACCATGAGAAGCTCCAGCCCATAAGTCAGCCAAAATCCAGCCCACCTCAGGGAGAATATCAAGAGCAGGGGGTGGAGCAAGCCAGGCCTCAAACCACGAGAAGCTCCAGCCCAAAAGGCAGCCAAAATGCAGCCCATATCCGGGAGAATCTCAAGAGCAGGGGGTGGAGCAAGCCAGGCCTGAAACCACGAGAAGCTCCAGCCCAAAAGGCACCCAAAATCCAGCCCACATCCGGGAGAATATCAAGAGCAGGGGGTGGAGCAAGGCAGGCCTCAAACCACGAAAAGCTCCAGCCCAAAAGGAAGCCAAAATGCAGCCCACAACCGGGAGAATCTCAAGAGCAGGGGGTGGAGCAAGCCAGGCCTCAAACCACGAGCATCTGCAGCCCAAAAGGCAGACAAAATCCAGCCCACATCCGGGAGAATCTCAAGAGCAGGGGGTGGAGCAAGCCAGGCCTCAAACCACGAGAAGCTCCAGCCCAAAACGCAGCCAAAATCCAGCCGACATCCGGGAGAATCTCAAGAGCAGGGGGTGGAGCAAGCCAGGCCTCAAACCGCGAAAAGCTCCAGCCCAAAAGGCAGCCAAAATGCAGCCCACATCCGAGAGAATTTCTAGAGCAGGGGGTGGAGAAAGCCAGGCCTCAAACCATGAGAAGCTCCAGCCCAAAAGGCAGCCAAAATGCAGCCCACATCCGGGAGAATATCAAGAGCAGGGGGTGGAGAAAGCCAGGCCTCAAACCATGAGAAGCTCCAGCCCAAAAGGCAGCCAAAATGCAGGCCACATGCGGGAGAATCTCAAGAGCAGGGAGTGGTGCAAGCCAGGCCTCAAACCATGAGAAGCTCCAGCCCAAAAGACAGCCAAAATACAGCCACATGCGGAAGAATATCAAGAGCAGGGGGTGGAGAAAGCCAGGACTCAAACCACGAGAAGCTCCTGCCCAAAACGAAGCCAAATTCCAGCCCACATAGGGGAGATCTCAAGAGAAAGGGGGTGGAGCAAGCCAGGCCTCAAACCACGAGGAGCTCCAGCCCAAAAGGAAGCCAAATTCCAGCCCACATCTGGGAGAATCTCAAGAGCAGGGGGTGGAGCAAGCCATGCCTCAAACCACGAGAAGCTCCAGCCCAAAAGGCAGCCAAAATGCAGCCCACATCCGGGAGAATCTCAAGAGCAGGGGGTGGAGCAAGGCAGGCCTCAAACCTCGAGAAGCTCCAGCCCAAAAGGCAGCCAAAAATGCAGCCCATATCCAGGAGAATCTCAAGAGCAGGGGGTGGAGCAAGCCAGGCCTCAAACCACGAGAAGCTCCAGCCCAAAAGGCAGCCAAAATGCAGCCCACATCCGGGAGAATCTCAAGAGCAGGGTGTGGAGCAAGCCAGGCCTCAAACCACGAGAAGTTCCAGCCCAAAAGGCAGCCAAAATGCAGCCCACAACCGGGAGAATATCAAGAGCAGGGGGTGGAGCAAGCCAGGCGTCAAACCACGAGAAGCTCCAGCCCAAAAGGCAGCCAAAATCCAGCCCACATCCGGGAGAATATCAAGAGCAGGGGGTGGAGCAAGGCAGGCCTCAAACCGTGAGAAGCTCCAGCCCAAAAGGCAGCCAAAATGCAGCCCACATCCGGGAGAATCTCAAGAGCAGGGGGTGGAGCAAGCCAGGCCTCAAACCACGAGAAGCTCCAGCCCAAAAGGCAGGCACAATCCAGCCCACATACGGGAGAATCTCAAGAGCAGGGGGTGGAGCAAGCCAGGCCTCAAACCATGAGAAGCTCCAGCCCATAAGTCAGCCAAAATCCAGCCCACCTCAGGGAGAATCTCAAGAGCAGGGGGTGGAGCAAGCCAGGCCTCAAACCACGAGAAGCTCCAGCCCAAAAGGAAGCCAAAATGCAGCCCACATCCGGGAGAATCTCAAGAGCAGGGGGTGGAGCAAGCCAGGCCTCAAAGCACGAGAAGCTCCAGCCCAAAATGCAGCCAAAATGCCGCCCACATCCGGGAGAATCTCAAGAGCAGGGGGTGGAGCAAGCCAGGCCTCAAACCATGAGAAGCTCCAGCCCAAAAGGCAACCAAAATGCAGCCCACACCCGGGAGAATATCAAGAGCAGGGGGTGGAGCAAGCCAGGCCTCAAACCACGAGAAGCTCCAGCCCACATGGCAGCAAAAATGCAGCCCACATCCGGGAGAATATCACGAGCACGGGGTGGAGCAAGCCAGGCCTCAAACCACGAGGAGCTCCAGCCCAAAAGGAAGCCAAATTACAGCCCACATCAGGGACAATATCAAGAGCAGGGGGCGGAGCAAGCCAGGCCTCAAACCACGGGAAGCTGCATCCCAAAAGGCAGCCAAAATCCAGACCTATATCTGGGAGAATATCAAGAGCAGGGGGTGGAGCAAGCCAGGCCTCAAACCACAAGAATCTCCAGCCCAAAAGGCAGCCAAAATGCAGCCCACATCCCGGAGAATCTCAAGAGCAGGGGGTGGAGCAAGCCAGGCCTCAAACCATGAGAAGCTCCAGCCCATATATCAGCCAAAATCCAGCCCACCTCAGGGAGAATCTCAAGAGCAGGGGGTGGAGCAAGCCAGGCCTCAAACCACGAGAAGCTCCAGCCCAAAAGGCAGCCAAAATGCAGCCCACATCCGGGAGAATCTGAAGAGCAGGGGGTGGAGCAATCCAGGCCTCAAACCACGAGAAGCTCCAGCCCAAAAGGTAGCCAAAATCCAGCCCACATCTGGGAGAATATCAAGAGCAGGGGGTGGAGCAAGGCAGGCCTCAAACCGTGAGAAGCTCCAGCCCAAAAGGCAGCCAAAATCCAGCCGACATCCGGGAGAATATCAAGAGCAGGGGGTGGAGCAAGCCAGGCCCCAAACCAAGAGAAGCTCCAGCCCAAAAGGCAGCCAAAATGCAGCCCACATCCGGGAGAATCTCAAGAGCAGGGGGTGGAGCAAGCCAGGCCTCAAACCATGAGAAGCTCCAGCCCATAAGTCAGCCAAAATCCAGCCCACCTCAGGGAGAATCTCAAGAGTAGGGGGTGGAGCAAGCCAGGCCTCAAACCACGAGAAGCTCCAGCCCAAAAGGCAGCCAAAATGCAGCCCACATCCGGGAGAATCTCAAGAGCAGGGGGTGGAGCAAGCCAGGCCTCAAACCACGAGAAGCTCCAGCCCAAAAGGCAGGCACAATCCAGCCCACATCCGGGAGAATCTCAAGAGCAGGGGGTGGAGCAAGCCAGGCCTCAAACCATGAGAAGCTCCAGCCCAAAAGGCAGCCAAAATCCAGCCCACATCCGGGAGAATATCAAGAGCAGGGGGTGGAGCAAGCCAGGCCTCAAACCACGAGAAGCTCCAGCCCAAAAGGCAGCCAAAATCCAGCCCACAACCGGGAGAATATCAAGAGCAGGGGGTGGAGCAAGGCAGGCCTCAAACCACGAGAAGCTCCAGCCCAAAAGGCAGCCAAAATCCAGCCCACATCCGGGAGAATATCAAGAGCAGGGGGTGGAGAAAGCAAGGCCTCAAACCTCGAGAAGCTCCAGCCCAAAAGGCAGCCAAAATCCAGCCGACATCCGGGAGAATATCAAGAGCAGGGGGTGGAGCAAGCCAGGCCCCAAACCACGAGAAGCTCCAGCCCAAAAGGCAGCCAAAATGCAGCCCACATCCGGGAGAATCTCAAGAGCAGGGGGTGGAGCAAGCCAGGCCTCAAACCACGAGAAGCTCCAGCCCAAAAGGCAGGCACAATCCAGCCCACATCCGGGAGAATCTCAAGAGCAGGGGGTGGAGCAAGCCAGGCCTCAAACCATGAGAAGCTCCAGCCCGTAATTCAGCCAAAATCCAGCCCACCTCAGGGAGAATCTCAAGAGCAGGGGGTGGAGCAAGCCAGGCCTCAAAGCACGAGAAGCTCCAGCCCAAAAGGCAGCCAAAATGCCGCCCACATCCGGGAGAATCTGAAGAGCAGGGGGTGGAGCAAGCCAGGCCTCAAACCATGAGAAGCTCCAGCCCAAAAGGCAACCAAAATGCAGCCCACACCCGGGAGAATATCAAGAGCAGGGGGTGGAGCAAGCCAGGCCTCAAAGCACGAGAAGCTCCAGCCCACATGGCAGCAAAAATGCAGCCCACATCCGGGAGAATATCACGAGCACGGGGTGGAGCAAGCCAGGCCTCAAACCACGAGAAGCTCCAGCCCAAAAGGCAGCCAAATTCCAGCCCACATCTGGGAGAATCTCAAGAGCAGGGGGTGGAGCAAGCCAGGCCTCAAACCACGAGGAGCTGCAGCCCAAAAGGAAGCCAAATTCCAGCCCACATCAGGGACAATATCAAGAGCAGGGGGTGGAGCAAGCCAGGCCTCAAACCACGAGAAGCTCCAGCCCAAAAGGCAGGCACAATCCAGCCCACATCCGGGAGAATCTCAAGAGCAGGGGGTGGAGCAAGCCAGGCCTCAAACCATGAGAAGCTCCAGCCCAAAAGGCAGCCAAAATCCAGCCCACATCCGGGAGAATATCAAGAGCAGGGGGTGGAGCAAGCCAGGCCTCAAACCACGAGAAGCTCCAGCCCAAAAGGCAGCCAAAATCCAGCCCACAACCGGGAGAATATCAAGAGCAGGGGGTGGAGCAAGGCAGGCCTCAAACCACGAGAAGCTCCAGCCCAAAAGGCAGCCAAAATCCAGCCCACATCCGGGAGAATATCAAGAGCAGGGGGTGGAGCAAGCCAGGCCTCAAACCACGAGAAGCTCCAGCCCAAAAGGCAGCCAAAATCCAGCCGACATCCGGGAGAATATCAAGAGCAGGGGGTGGAGCAAGCCAGGCCCCAAACCACGAGAAGCTCCAGCCCAAAAGGCAGCCAAAATGCAGCCCACATCCGGGAGAATCTCAAGAGCAGGGGGTGGAGCAAGCCAGGCCTCAAACCACGAGAAGCTCCAGCCCAAAAGGCAGGCACAATCCAGCCCACATCCGGGAGAATCTCAAGAGCAGGGGGTGGAGCAAGCCAGGCCTCAAACCATGAGAAGCTCCAGCCCAAAATGCAGGCACAATCCAGGCCACATCCGGGAGAATCTCAAGAGCAGGGGGTGGAGCAAGCCAGGCCTCAAACCATGAGAAGCTCCAGCCCGTAAGTCAGCCAAAATCCAGCCCACCTCAGGGAGAATCTCAAGAGCAGGGGGTGGAGCAAGCCAGGCCTCAAAGCACGAGAAGCTCCAGCCCAAAAGGCAGCCAAAATGCCGCCCACATCCGGGAGAATCTGAAGAGCAGGGGGTGGAGCAAGCCAGGCCTCAAACCATGAGAAGCTCCAGCCCAAAAGGCAACCAAAATGCAGCCCACACCCGGGAGAATATCAAGAGCAGGGGGTGGAGCAAGCCAGGCCTCAAAGCACGAGAAGCTCCAGCCCACATGGCAGCAAAAATGCAGCCCACATCCGGGAGAATATCACGAGCACGGGGTGGAGCAAGCCAGGCCTCAAACCACGAGAAGCTCCAGCCCAAAAGGCAGCCAAATTCCAGCCCACATCTGGGAGAATCTCAAGAGCAGGGGGTGGAGCAAGCCAGGCCTCAAACCACGAGGAGCTGCAGCCCAAAAGGAAGCCAAATTCCAGCCCACATCAGGGACAATATCAAGAGCAGGGGGCGGAGCAAGCCAGGCCTCAAACCACGAGAACCTGCATCCCAAAAGGCAGCCAAAATGCAGCCCACATCCGGGAGAATCTCAAGAGCAGGTGGTGGAACAAGCCAGGCCTCAAACCACGAGAACCTCCAGCCCAAAAGGCAGCAAAATCCAGCCCTATATCTGGGAAAATATCAAGAGTAGGGGCTGGAGCAAGCCAGGCCTCAAACCACAAGAAGCTCCAGCCCAAAAGGCAGCCAAAATGCAGCCCACATCCGGGAGAATCTCAAGAGCAGGGGGTGGAGCAAGCCAGGCCTCAAACCACGAGAAGCTCCAGCCCAAAAGGCAGCCAAAATGCAGCCCACATCCAGGAGAATCTCAAGAGCAGGGGGTGGAGCAAGCCAGGCCAAAAAACCACGAGAAGCTCCAGCCCTAAAGGCAGCCAAAAAGAAGCCCACATGCGGGAGAATCTCAAGAGCAGGGGGTGGAGCAAGCCAGGCCTCAAACCACAAGAAGCTCCAGCCCAAAAGGCAGCCAAAATGCAGCCCACAACCGGGAGAATCTCAAGAGCAGGGGGTGGAGCAAGCCAGGCCTCAAACCACGAGAAGCTCCAGCCCAAAAGGCAGCCAAAATCCAGCCCACCTGCGGGAGAATCTCAAGAGCAGGGGGTGGAGCAAGGCAGGCCTCAAACCACGAGAAGCTCCAGCCCAAAAGGCAGCCAAAATCCAGCCGACATCCGGGAGAATCTCAAGAGCAGGGGGTGGAGCAAGCCAGGCCTCAAACCACGAGAAGCTCCAGCCCAAAAGGCAGGCACAATCCAGCCCACATCCGGGAGAATCTCAAGAGCAGGGGGTGGAGCAAGCCAGGCCTCAAACCATGAGAAGCTCCAGCCCATAAGGCAGCCAAAATGCAGCCCACATCCGGGAGAATCTCAAGAGCAGAGGGTGGAGCAAGCCAGGCCTCAAACCACGAGAAGCTCCAGCCCAAAAGGCAGCCAAAATGCAGCCCACATCTGGGAGAATCTCAAGAGCAGGGGGTGGAGCAAGCCAGGCCTCAAACCACGAGAAGCTCCAGCCCAAAAGGCAGCCAAATTCCAGCCCACATCTGGGAGAATCTCAAGAGCAGGGGGTGGAGCAAGCCAGGCCTCAAACCGCGAAAAGCTCCAGCCCAAAATGCAGCCAAAATGCAGCCCACATCCGGGAGAATCTCAAGAGCAGGGGGTGGAGCAAGCCAGGCCTCAAACCATGAGAAGCTCCAGCCCAAAATGCAACCAAAATGCAGCCCACATCCGGGAGAATATCAAGAGCAGGGGGTGGAGCAAGCCAGGCCTCAAACAACGAGAAGCTCCAGCCCACATGGCAGCAAAAATGCAGCCCACATCCGGGAGAATATCACGAGCACGGGGTGGAGCAAGCCAGGCCTCAAACCACGAGGAGCTCCAGCACAAAAGAAAGCCAAATTCCAGCCCACATCAGGGACAATATCAAGAGCAGGGGGTGGAGCAAGCCAGGCCTCAAACCATGAGAAGCTCCAGCCCATAAGGCAGCCAAAATACAGCCCACATCCGGGAGAATCTCAAGAGCAGGGGGTGGAGCAATCCAGGCCTCAAAGCACGAGAAGCTCCAGCCCAAAAGGCAGCCAAAATGCAGCCCACATCCGGGAGAATCTCAAGAGCAGGGGGTGGAGCAAGCCAGGCCTCAAACCACGAGAAGCTCCAGCCCAAAAGGCAGGCACAATCCAGCCCACATCCGGGAGAATCTCAAGAGCAGGGGGTGGAGCAAGCCAGGCCTCAAACCACGAGAAGCTCCAGCCCAAAAGGCAGCCAAAATCCAGCCCACATCCGGGAGAATATCAAGAGCAGGGGGTGGAGCAAGCCAGGCCTCAAACCACGAGAAGCTCCAGCCCAAAAGGCAGCCAAAATGCAGCCCACAACCGGGAGAATATCAAGAGCAGGGGGTGGAGCAAGGCAGGCCTCAAACCACAAGAAGCTCCAGCCCAAAAGGCAGCCAAAATCCAGCCGACATCCGGGAGAATATCAAGAGCAGGGGGTGGAGCAAGCCAGGCCCCAAACCACGAGAAGCTCCAGCCCAAAAGGCAGCCAAAATGCAGCCCACATCCGGGAGAATCTCAAGAGCAGGGGGTGGAGCAAGCCAGGCCTCAAACCATGAGAAGCTCCAGCCCAAAAGGCAGGCACAATCCAGCCCACATCCGGGAGAATCTCAAGAGCAGGGGGTGGAGCAAGCCAGGCCTCAAACCATGAGAAGCTCCAGCCCATAAGTCAGCCAAAATCCAGCCCACCTCAGGGAGAATCTCAAGAGCAGGGGGTGGAGCAAGCCAGGCCTCAAAGCACGAGAAGCTCCAGCCCAAAAGGCAGCCAAAATGCCGCCCACATCCGGGAGAATCTGAAGAGCAGGGGGTGGAGCAAGCCAGGCCTCAAACCACGAGAAGCTCCAGCCCAAAAGGCAACCAAAATGCAGCCCACATCCGGGAGAATATCACGAGCACGGGGTGGAGCAAGCCAGGCCTCAAACCACGAGAAGCTCCAGCCCAAAAGGCAGCCAAATTCCAGCCCACATCTGGGAGAATCTCAACAGCAGGGGGTGGAGCAAGCCAGGCCTCAAACCACGAGGAGCTGCAGCCCAAAAGGAAGCCAAATTCCAGCCCACATCAGGGACAATATCAAGAGCAGGGGGCGGAGCAAGCCAGGCCTCAAACCACGAGAAGCTCCAGCCCAAAAGGCAGCCAAAATGCAGCCCACATCCGGGAGAATCTCAAGAGCAGGTGGTGGAGCAAGCCAGGCCTCAAACCACGAGAACCTCCAGCCCAAAAGGCAGCCAAATCCAGCCCTATATCTGGGAGAATATCAAGAGCAGGGGGTGGAGCAAGCCAGGCCTCAAACCACGAGAAGCTCCAGCCCAAAAGGCAGCCAAAATCCAGCCCTATATCTGGGAGAATATCAAGAGTAGGGGCTGGAGCAAGCCAGGCCTCAAACCACAAGAAGCTCCAGCCCAAAAGGCAGCCAAAATGCAGCCCACATCCGGGAGAATCTCAAGAGCAGGGGGTGGAGCAAGCCAGGCCTCAAACCACGAGAAGCTCCAGCCCAAAAGGCAGCCAAAATGCAGCCCACATCCAGGAGAATCTCAAGAGCAGGGTGTGGAGTAAGGCAGGCCTCAAACCACGAGCATCTGCAGCCCAAAATGCAACCAAATTCCAGCCCACATCCGGGAGAATATCAAGAGCAGGGGGTGGAGCAAGCCAGGCCCCAAACCACGAGAAGCTCCAGCCCAAAAGGCAGCCAAAATGCAGCCCACATCCAGGAGAATATCAAGAGCAGGGGGTGGAGCAAGGCAGGCCTCAAACCACGAGAAGCTCCAGCCCAAAAGGCAGCCAAAATGCAGCCCACAACCGGGAGAATCTCAAGAGCAGGGGGTGGAGCAAGCCAGGCCTCAAACCACGAGAATCTCCAGCCCAAAAGGCAGCCAAAATCCAGCCCACATCCGGGAGAATCTCAAGAGCAGGGGGTGGAGCAAGCCAGGCCTCAAACCACGAGAAGCTCCAGCCCAAAAGGCAGCCAAAATGCAGCCCACATCTGGGAGAATCTCAAGAGCAGGGGGTGGAGCAAGCCAGGCCCCAAACCACGAGAAGCTCCAGCCCAAAAGGCAGGCACAATCCAGCCCACATCCGGGAGAATCTCAAGAGCAGGGGGTGGAGCAAGCCAGGACTCAAACCACGAGAAGCTCCAGCCCAAAAGGCAGGCACAATCCAGACCACATCCGGGAGAATCTCAAGAGCAGGGGGTGGAGCAAGCCAGGATTCAAACCATGAGAAGCTCCAGCCCAAAAGGCAGCCAAAATGCAGCCCACATCTGGGAGAATCTCAAGAGCAGGTGGTGGAGCAAGCCAGGCCCCAAACCACGAGAAGCTCCAGCCCAAAAGGCAGGCACAATCCAGCCCACATCCAGGAGAATCTCAAGAGCAGGGGGTGGAGCAAGCCAGGACTCAAACCACGAGAAGCTCCAGCCCAAAAGGCAGGCACAATCCAGCCCACCTCCGGGAGAATCTCAAGAGCAGGGGGTGGAGCAAGCCAGGCCTCAAACCACGAGAAGCTCCAGCCCAAAAGGCAGGCACAATCCAGCCCACATCCGGGAGAATCTCAAGAGCAGGGGGTGGAGCAAGCCAGGCCTCAAACCATGAGTAGCTCCAGCCCAAAAGGCAGGCACAATCCAGCCCACATCCGGGAGAATCTCAAGAGCAGGGGGTGGAGCAAGCCAGGCCTCAAACCATGAGAAGCTCCAGCCCATTATTCAGCCAAAATCCAGCCCACCTCAGGGAGAATCTCAAGAGCAGGGGGTGGAGCAAGCCAGGCCTCAAAGCACGAGAAGCTCCAGCCCAAAAGGCAGCCAAAATGCCGCCCACATCCGGGAGAATCTCAAGAGCAGGGGGTGGAGCAAGCCAGGCCTCAAACCATGAGAAGCTCCAGCCCAAAAGGCAACCAAAATGCAGCCCACACCCGGGAGAATATCAAGAGCAGGGGGTGGAGCAAGCCAGGCCTCAAACCACGAGAAGCTCCAGCCCACATGGCAGCAAAAATGCAGCCCACATCCGGGAGAATATCACGAGCACGGGGTGGAGCAAGCCAGGACTCAAACCACGAGAAGCTCCAGCCCAAAAGGCAGCCAAATTCCAGCCCACATCTGGGAGAATCTCAACAGCAGGGGGTGGAGCAAGCCAGGCCTCAAACCACGAGGAGCTGCAGCCCAAAAGGAAGCCAAATTCCAGCCCACATCAGGGACAATATCAAGAGCAGGGGGCGGAGCAAGCCAGGCCTCAAACCACGAGAAGCTCCAGCCCAAAAGGCAACCAAAATGCAGCCCACACCCGGGAGAATATCAAGAGCAGGGGGTGGAGCAAGCCAGGCCTCAAACCACGAGAAGCTCCAGCCCACATGGCAGCAAAAATGCAGCCCACATCCGGGAGAATATCACGAGCACGGGGTGGAGCAAGCCAGGCCTGAAACCACGAGAAGCTCCAGCCCAAAAGGCAGCCAAATTCCAGCCCACATCTGGGAGAATCTCAACAGCAGGGGGTGGAGCAAGCCAGGCCTCAAACCACGAGGAGCTGCAGCCCAAAAGGAAGCCAAAATGCAGCCCACATCCGGGAGAATCTCAAGAGCAGGGGGTGGAGCAAGCCAGGCCTCAAACCACGAGAAGCTCCAGCCCAAAAGGCAGGCACAATCCAGCCCACATCCGGGAGAATCTCAAGAGCAGGGGGTGGAGCAAGCCAGGCCTCAAACCATGAGAAGCTCCAGCCCAAAAGGCAGGCACAATCCAGCCCACATCCGGGAGAATCTCAAGAGCAGGGGGTGGAGCAAGCCAGGCCTCAAACCATGAGAAGCTCCAGCCCATAAGTCAGCCAAAATCCAGCCCACCTCAGGGAGAATCTCAAGAGCAGGGGGTGGAGCAAGCCAGGCCTCAAACCACGAGAAGCTCCAGCCCAAAAGGCAGCCAAATTCCAGCCCACATCTGGGAGAATCTCAAGAGCAGGGGGTGGAGCAAGCCAGGCCTCAAACCGCGAAAAGCTCCAGCCCAAAATGCAGCCAAAATGCAGCCCACATCCGGGAGAATCTCAAGAGCAGGGGGTGGAGCAAGCCAGGCCTCAAACCATGAGAAGCTCCAGCCCAAAATGCAACCAAAATGCAGCCCACATCCGGGAGAATATCAAGAGCAGGGGGTGGAGCAAGCCAGGCCTCAAACAACGAGAAGCTCCAGCCCACATGGCAGCAAAAATGCAGCCCACATCCGGGAGAATATCACGAGCACGGGGTGGAGCAAGCCAGGCCTCAAACCACGAGGAGCTCCAGCCCAAAAGGAAGCCAAATTCCAGCCCACATCAGGGACAATATCAAGAGCAGGGGGTGGAGCAAGCCAGGCCTCAAACCATGAGAAGCTCCAGCCCATAAGGCAGCCAAAATGCAGCCCACATCCGGGAGAATCTCAAGAGCAGGGGGTGGAGCAAGCCAGGCCTCAAACCACGAGAAGCTCCAGCCCAAAAGGCAGGCACAATCCAGCCCACATCCGGGAGAATCTCAAGAGCAGGGGGTGGAGCAAGCCAGGCCTCAAACCATGAGAAGCTCCAGCCCAAAAGGCAGGCACAATCCAGCCCACATCCAGGAGAATCTCAAGAGCAGGGGGTGGAGCAAGCCAGGCCTCAAAGCACGAGAAGCTCCAGCCCAAAAGGCAGCCAAAATGCCGCCCACATCCGGGAGAATCTGAAGAGCAGGAGGTGGAGCAAGCCAGGCCTGAAACCATGAGAAGCTCCAGCCCAAAAGGCAACCAAAATGCAGCCCACACCCGGGAGAATATCAAGAGCAGGGGGTGGAGCAAGCCAGGCCTCAAACCACGAGAAGCTCCAGCCCAAAAATGCAGCAAAAATGCAGCCCACATCCGGGAGAATATCACGAGCACGGGGTGGAGCAAGCCAGGCCTCAAACCACGAGAAGCTCCAGCCCAAAAGGCAGCCAAATTCCAGCCCACATCTGGGAGAATCTCAACAGCAGGGGGTGGAGCAAGCCAGGCCTCAAACCACGAGGAGCTCCAGCCCAAAAGGAAGCCAAATTCCAGCCCACATCAGGGACAATATCAAGAGCAGAGGGCGGAGCAAGCCAGGCCTCAAACCACGAGAAGCTGCATCCCAAAAGGCAGCCAAAATGCAGCCCACATCGGGGAGAATCTCAAGAGCAGGTGGTGGAGCAAGCCAGGCCTCAAACCACGAGAACCTCCAGCCCAAAAGGCAGCCAAATCCAGCCCTATATCTGGGAGAATCTCAAGAGCAGGGGGTGGAGCAAGCCAGGCCTCAAACCACGAGAAGCTCCAGCCCAAAAGGCAGCCAAAAGCCAGCCCACCTGCTGGAGAATCTCAAGAGCAGGGGGTGGAGCAAGCCAGGCCTCAAACCACGAGAAGCTCCAGCCCAAAAGGCAGCCAAAATCCAGCCCTATATCTGGGAGAATATCAAGAGCAGGGGCTGGAGCAAGCCAGGCCTCAAACCACAAGAAGCTCCAGCCCAAAAGGCAGCCAAAATGCAGCCCACATCCGGGAGAATCTCAAGAGCAGGGGGTGGAGCAAGCCAGGCCTCAAACCACGAGAAGCTCCAGCCCAAAAGGCAGCCAAAATGCAGCCCACATCCAGGAGAATCTCAAGAGCAGGGTGTGGAGTAAGGCAGGCCTCAAACCACGAGCATCTGCAGCCCAAAATGCAACCAAATTCCAGCCCACATCCGGGAGAATATCAAGAGCAGGGGGTGGAGCAAGCCAGGCCTCAAACCACGAGAAGCTCCAGCATAAAGGCAGCCAAAATGCAGCCCACATCCAGGAGAATATCAAGAGCAGGGGGTGGAGCAAGCCAGGCCTCAAACCACGAGAAGCTCCAGCCCAAAAGGCAGCCAAAATGCAGCCCACAACCGGGAGAATCTCAAGAGCAGGGGGTGGAGCAAGCCAGGCCTCAAACCACGAGAAGCTCCAGCCCAAAAGGCAGCCAAAATCCAGCCCACATCCGGGAGAATATCAAGAGCAGGGGGTGGAGCAAGCCAGGCCTCAAACCACGAGAAGCTCCAGCCCAAAAGGCAGCCAAAATGCAGCCCACATCTGGGAGAATCTCAAGAGCAGGGGGTGGAGCAAGCCAGGCCCCAAACCACGAGAAGCTCCAGCCCAAAAGGCAGGCACAATCCAGCCCACATCCGGGAGAATCTCAAGAGCAGGGGGTGGAGCAAGCCAGGACTCAAACCACGAGGAGCTGCAGCCCAAAAGGCAGCCAAAATGCAGCCCACATCCGGGAGAATCTCAAGAGCAGGGGGTGGAGCAAGCCAGGCCTCAAACCACGAGAAGCTCCAGCCCAAAAGGCAGGCACAATCCAGCCCACATCCGGGAGAATCTCAAGAGCAGGGGGTGGAGCAAGCCAGGCCTCAAACCATGAGAAGCTCCAGCCCAAAAGGCAGGCACAATCCAGCCCACATCCGGGAGAATCTCAAGAGCAGGGGGTGGAGCAAGCCAGGCCTCAAACCATGAGAAGCTCCAGCCCATAAGTCAGCCAAAATCCAGCCCACCTCAGGGAGAATCTCAAGAGCAGGGGGTGGAGCAAGCCAGGCCTCAAAGCACGAGAAGCTCCAGCCCAAAAGGCAGCCAAAATGCCGCCCACATCCGGGAGAATCTGAAGAGCAGGGGGTGGAGCAAGCCAGGCCTCAAACCATGAGAAGCTCCAGCCCAAAAGGCAACCAAAATGCAGCCCACACCCGGGAGAATATCAAGAGCAGGGGGTGGAGCAAGCCAGGCCTCAAACCACGAGAAGCTCCAGCCCACATGGCAGCAAAAATGCAGCCCACATCCGGGAGAATATCACGAGCACGGGGTGGAGCAAGCCAGGCCTCAAACCACGAGAAGCTCCAGCCCAAAAGGCAGCCAAATTCCAGCCCACATCTGGGAGAATCTCAACAGCAGGGGGTGGAGCAAGCCAGGCCTCAAACCACGAGGAGCTGCAGCCCAAAAGCAAGCCAAATTCCAGCCCACATCAGGGACAATATCAAGAGCAGGGGGCGGAGCAAGCCAGGCCTCAAACCACGAGAAGCTGCATCCCAAAAGGCAGCCAAAATGCAGCCCACATCCGGGAGAATCTCAAGAGCAGGGGGTGGAGCAAGCCAGGCCTCAAACCACGAGAAGCTCCAGCCCAAAAGGCAGCCAAAATCCAGCCCTATATCTGGGAGAATATCAAGAGTATGGGGTGGAGCAAGCCAGGCCTCAAACCACAAGAAGCTCCAGCCCAAAAGGCAGCCAAAATGCAGCCCACATCCGGGAGAATCTCAAGAGCAGGGGGTGGAGCAAGCCAGGCCTCAAACCACGAGAAGCTCCAGCCCAAAAGGCAGCCAAAATGCAGCCCACATCCAGGAGAATCTCAAGAGCAGGGTGTGGAGTAAGGCAGGCCTCAAACCACGAGCATCTGCAGCCCAAAATGCAACCAAATTCCAGCCCACATCCGGGAGAATATCAAGAGCAGGGGGTGGAGCAAGCCAGGCCCCAAACCACGAGAAGCTCCAGCCCAAAAGGCAGCCAAAATGCAGCCCACATCCAGGAGAATATCAAGAGCAGGGGGTGGAGCAAGCCAGGCCTCAAACCACGAGAAGCTCCAGCCCAAAAGGCAGGCACAATCCAGCCCACATCCGGGAGAATCTCAAGAGCAGGGGGTGGAGCAAGCCAGGCCTCAAACCATGAGAAGCTCCAGCCCATTATTCAGCCAAAATCCAGTCCACCTCAGGGAGAATCTCAAGAGCAGGGGGTGGAGCAAGCCAGGCCTCAAACCACGAGAAGCTCCAGCCCAAAAGGCAGCCAAAATGCAGCCCACATCCGGGAGAATCTCAAGAGCAGGGGGTGGAGCAAGCCAGGCCTGAAACCACGAGAAGCTCCAGCCCAAATAGCACACAAAATCCAGCCCACCTGCGGGAGAATCTCAAGAGCAGGGGGTGGAGCAAGCCAGGCCTCAAACCACAAGAAGCTCCAGCCCAAAACGCAGCCAAAATCCAACACTATATCTGGGAGAATCTCAAGAGCAGGGGGTGGAGCAAGCCAGGCCTCAAACCACGAGAAGCTCCAGCCCAAAAGGCAGCCAAAATGCAGCCCACATCCGGGAGAATCTCAAGAGCAGGGGGTGGAGCAAGCCAGGCCTCAAACCACGAGAACCTCCAGCCCTAAAGGCAGCCAAAAATGCAGCCCATATCTAGGAGAATATCAAGAGCAGGGGGTGGAGCAAGCCAGGCCTCAAACCACGAGAAGCTCCAGCCCAAAAGGCAGCCAAAATGCAGCCCACAACCGGGAGAATCTCAAGAGCAGGGGGTGGAGCAAGCCAGGCCTCAAACCACGAGAAGCTCCAGCCCAAAATGTAGCCAAAATCCAGCCCACATCTGGGAGAATATCAAGAGCAGGGGGTGGAGCAAGCCAGGCCTCAAACCGTGAGAAGCTCCAGCCCAAAAGGCAGCCAAAATCCAGCCGACATCCGGGAGAATCTCAAGAGCAGGGGGTGGAGCAATCCAGGCCTCAAAGCACGAGAAGCTCCAGCCCAAAAGGCAGCCAAAATGCAGCCCACATCCGGGAGAATCTCAAGAGCAGGGGGTGGAGCAAGCCAGGCCTCAAACCACGAGAAGCTCCAGCCCAAAAGGCAGGCACAATCCAGCCCACATCCGGGAGAATCTCAAGAGCAGGGGGTGGAGCAATCCAGGCCTCAAACCACGAGAAGCTCCAGCCCAAAAGGCAGCCAAAATCCAGCCCACCTACGGGAGAATCTCAAGAGCAGGGGGTGGAGCAAGCCAGGCCCCAAACCACAAGAAGCTCCAGCCCAAAACGCAGCCAAAATCCAACACTATATCTGGGAGAATCTCAAGAGCAGGGGGTGGAGCAAGCCAGGCCTCAAACCACGAGAAGCTCCAGCCCAAAAGGCAGCCAAAATGCAGCCCACATCTGGGAGAATCTCAAGAGCAGGGGTTGGAGCAAGCCAGGCCTCAAAGCACGAGAAGCTCCAGCCCAAAATGCAGCCAAAATGCAGGCCACATCTGGGAGAATCTCAAGAGCAGGGGGTGGAGCAAGCCAGGCCTCAAACCACGAGAAACTCCAGCCCAAAAGGCAGCCAAAATGCAGCCCACATCTGGGAGAATCTCAAGAGCAGGGGGTGGAGCAAGCCAGGCCTCAAACCACGAGAACCTCCAGCCCAAAAGGCAGCCAAATTCCAGCCCACATCTGGGAGAATCTCAAGAGCAGGGGGTGGAGCAAGCCAGGCCTCAAACCGCGAAAAGCTCCAGCCCAAAATGCAGCCAAAATGCCGCCCACATCCGGGAGAATCTCAAGAGCAGGGGGTGGAGCAAGCCAGGCCTCAAACCATGAGAAGCTCCAGCCCAAAATGCAACCAAAATGCAGCCCACACCCGGGAGAATATCAAGAGCAGGGGGTGGAGCAAGCCAGGCCTCAAACCACGAGAAGCTGCATCCCAAAATGCAGCCAAAATGCAGCCCACATCCGGCAGAATCTCAAGAGCAGGGGGTGGAGCAAGCCAGGCCTCAAACCACGAGAAGCTCCAGCCCAAAAGGCAGCCAAAATCCAGCCCTATATCTGGGAGAATATCAAGAGTAGGGGCTGGAGCAAGCCAGGCGTCAAACCCCAAGAAGCTCCAGCCCAAAAGGCAGCCAAAATGCACACACATCCGGGAGAATCTCAAGAGCAGGGGTTGGAGCAAGCCAGGCCTCCAACCACGAGAAGCTCCAGCCCAAAAGGCAGCCAAAATCCAGCCCTATATATGGGAGAATATCAAGAGTAGGGGCTGGAGCAAGCCAGGCCTGAAACCACGAGAAGCTCCAGCCCAAAAGGCAGCCAAAATGCAGCCCACATCCGGGAGAATCTCAAGAGCAGGGGTTGGAGCAAGCCAGGCCTCCAACCACGAGAAGCTCCAGCCCAAATAGCACACAAAATCCAGCCCACGTCTGGGAGAATCTCAAGAGCAGGGGGTGGAGCAAGCCAGGCCCCAAACCACAAGAAGCTCCAGCCCAAAACGCAGCCAAAATCCAACACTATATCTGGGAGAATCTCAAGAGCAGGGGGTGGAGCAAGCCAGGCCTCAAAGCACGAGAAGCTCCAGCCCAAAAGGCAGCCAAAATGCAGCCCACATCCGGGAGAATCTCAAGAGCAGGGGGTGGAGCAAGCCAGGCCTCAAACCACGAGAACCTCCAGCCCAAAACGCAGCCAAAAATGCAGCCCATATCTAGGAGAATATCAAGAGCAGGGGGTGGAGCAAGCCAGGCCTCAAACCACGAGAACCTCCAGCCCAAAAGGCAGCCAAATTCCAGCCAACATCTGGGAGAATCTCAAGAGCAGGGGGTGGAGCAAGCCAGGCCTCAAACCGCGAAAATCTCCAGCCCAAAATGCAGCCAAAATGCCGCCCACATCCGGGAGAATCTCAAGAGCAGGGGGTGGAGCAAGCCAGGCCTCAAACCACGAGAAGCTCCAGCCCAAAAGGCAGCCAAAATGCAGCCCACATCCAGGAGAATCTCAAGAGCAGGGTGTGGAGTAAGGCAGGCCTCAAACCACGAGCATCTGCAGCCCAAAATGCAACCAAATTCCAGCCCACATCTGGGAGAATATCAAGAGCAGGGGGTGGAGCAAGCCAGGCCCCAAACCACGAGAAGCTCCAGCCCAAAAGGCAGCCAAAATGCAGCCCACATCCAGGAGAATATCAAGAGCAGGGGGTGGAGCAAGCCAGGCCTCAAACCACGAGAAGCTCCAGCCCAAAATGCAGCGAAAATGCAGCCCACAACCGGGAGAATCTCAAGAGCAGGGGGTGGAGCAAGCCAGGCCTCAAACCACGAGAAGCTCCAGCCCAAAAGGCAGGCACAATCCAGCCCACATCTGGGAGAATCTCAAGAGCAGGGGGTGGAGCAAGCCAGGACTCAAACCATGAGAAGCTCCAGCCCATATGTCAGCCAAAATCCAGCCCACCTCAGGGAGAATATCAAGAGCAGGGGGTGGAGCAAGCCAGGCCTCAAACCACGAGAAGCTCCAGCCCAAAAGGCAGCCAAAATGCAGCCCACATCCGGGAGAATCTCAAGAGCAGGGGGTGGAGCAAGCCAGGCCTCAAACCACGAGAACCTCCAGCCCAAAAGGCAGCCAAAAATGCAGCCCATATCTAGGAGAATATCAAGAGCAGGGGGTGGAGCAAGCCAGGCCTCAAACCACGAGAAGCTCCAGCCCAAAAGGCAGCCAAAATGCAGCCCACAACCGGGAGAATCTCAAGAGCAGGGGGTGGAGCAAGCCAGGCCTCAAACCACGAGAAGCTCCAGCCCAAAATGTAGCCAAAATCCAGCCCACATCTGGGAGAATATCAAGAGCAGGGGTTGGCGCAAGGCAGGCCTCAAACCGTGAGAAGCTCCAGCCCAAAAGGCAGCCAAAATCCAGCCGACATCCGGGAGAATATCAAGAGCAGGGGGTGGAGCAAGCCAGGCCCCAAACCAATAGAAGCTCCAGCCCAAAAGGCAGCCAAAATGCAGCCCACCTCCGGGAGAATCTCAAGAGCAGGGGGTGGAGCAAGCCAGGCCTCAAACCACGAGAATCTCCAGCCCAAAAGGCAGGCACAATCCAGCCCACATCCGGGAGAATCTCAAGAGCAGGGGGTGGAGCAATCCAGGCCTCAAACCACGAGAAGCTCCAGCCCAAAAGGCAGCCAAAATCCAGCCCACATCCGGGAGAATCTCAAGAGCAGGGGGTGGAGCAAGCCAGGCCTGAAACCACGAGAAGTTTCAGCCCAAATAGCACACAAAATCCAGCCCACCTGCGGGAGAATCTCAAGAGCAGGGGGTGGAGCAAGCCAGGCCCCAAACCACAAGAAGCTCCAGCCCAAAACGCAGCCAAAATCCAACACTATATCTGGGAGAATCTCAAGAGCAGGGGGTGGAGCAAGCCAGGCCTCAAAGCACGAGAAGCTCCAGCCCAAAAGGCAGCCAAAATGCCGCCCACATCCGGGAGAATCTGAAGAGCAGGGGGTGGAGCAAGCCAGGCCTCAAACCACGAGAAGCTCCAGCCCAAAAGGCAGCCAAAATCCAGCCCACATCCGGGAGAATCTCAAGAGCAGGGGGTGGAGCAAGGCAGGCCTCAAACCACGAGAAGCTCCAGCCCAAAAGGCAGCCAAAATCCAGCCGACATCCGGGAGAATATCAAGAGCAGGGGGTGGAGCAAGCCAGGCCCCAAACCACGAGAAGCTCCAGCCCAAAAGGCAGCCAAAATGCAGCCCACATCCGGGAGAATATCAAGAGCAGGGGGTGGAGCAAGCCAGGCCTCAAACCACGAGAAGCTCCAGCCCAAAAGGCAGGCACAATCCAGCCCACATCCGGGAGAATCTCAAGAGCAGGGGGTGGAGCAAGCCAGGCCTCAAACCATGAGAAGCTCCAGCCCATAAGGCAGCCAAAATGCAGCCCACATCCGGGAGAATCTCAAGAGCAGGGGGTGGAGCAAGCCAGGCCTCAAACCACGAGAAGCTGCATCCCAAAATGCAGCCAAAATGCAGCCCACATCCGGGAGAATCTCAAGAGCAGGGGGTGGAGGAAGCCAGGCCTCAAACCACGAGAAGCTCCAGCCCAAAAGGCAGCCAAAATCCAGCCCTATATCTGGGAGAATATCAAGAGTAGGGTCTGGAGCAAGCCAGGCGTCAAACCCCAAGAAGCTCCAGCCCAAAAGGCAGCCAAAATGCACACACATCTGGGAGAATCTCAAGAGCAGGGGTTGGAGCAAGCCAGGCCTCCAACCACGAGAACCTCCAGCCCAAAAGGCAGCCAAAATCCAGCCCACCTGCGGGAGAATATCAAGAGCAGGGGGTGGAGCAAGGCAGGCCCCAAACCACAAGAAGCTCCAGCCCAAAACGCAGCCAAAATCCAACACTATATCTGGGAGAATCTCAAGAGCAGGGGGTGGAGCAAGCCAGGCCTCAAACCACGAGAACCTCCAGCCCAAAAGGCAGCCAAAAATGCAGCCCACATCCAGGAGAATCTCAAGAGCAGGGTGTGGAGTAAGGCAGGCCTCAAACCACGAGCATCTGCAGCCCAAAATTCAACCAAATTCCAGCCCACATCCGGGAGAATATCAAGAGCAGGGGGTGGAGCAAGCCAGGCCCCAAACCACGAGAAGCTCCAGCCCAAAAGGCAGCCAAAATGCAGCCCACATCCAGGAGAATATCAAGAGCAGGGGGTGGAGCAAGGCAGGCCCCAAACCACGAGAAGCTCCAGCCCAAAAGGCAGCGAAAATGCAGCCCACAACCGGGAGAATCTCAAGAGCAGGGGGTGGAGCAAGCCAGGCCTCAAACCACGAGAAGCTCCAGCCCAAAAGGCAGCCAAAATGCAGCCCACATCTGGGAGAATCTCAAGAGCAGGGGGTGGAGCAAGCCAGGCCCCAAACCACGAGAAGCTCCAGCCCAAAAGGCAGCCAAAATGCAGCCCACATCCGGGAGAATCTCAAGAGCAGGGGGTGGAGCAAGCCAGGCCTCAAACCACGAGAAGCTCCAGCCCAAAAGGCAGCCAAAATGCAGCCCACATCCTGGAGAATCTCAAGAGCAGGGGGTGGAGCAAGCCAGGCCTGAAACCACGAGAAGCTCCAGCCCAAATAGCACACAAAATCCAGCCCACCTGCGGGAGAATCTCAAGAGCAGAGGGTGTAGCAAGCCAGGCCTCAAACCACAAGAAGCTCCAGCCCAAAACGCAGCCAAAATCCAACACTATATCTGGCAGAATCTCAAGAGCAGGGGGTGGCGCAAGGCAGGCCTCAAACCGTGAGAAGCTCCAGCCCAAAAGGCAGCCAAAATCCAGCCCACAACCGGGAGAATCTCAAGAGCAGGGGGTGGAGCAAGCCAGGCCTCAAACCACGAGAAGCTCCAGCCCAAAATGTAGCCAAAATCCAGCCCACATCCGGGAGAATATCAAGAGCAGGGGGT
Organism: Rhynochetos jubatus; assembly: GCA_027574665.1. Classification (NCBI taxonomy): domain Eukaryota; kingdom Metazoa; phylum Chordata; class Aves; order Eurypygiformes; family Rhynochetidae; genus Rhynochetos; species Rhynochetos jubatus. The sequence goes on from JAQBHY010000071.1 coordinate 1,435,440, forward strand.
GGCGCAAGGCAGGCCTCAAACCGTGAGAAGCTCCAGCCCAAAAGGCAGCCAAAATCGAGCCGACATCCGGGAGAATATCAAGAGCAGGGGGTGGAGCAAGCCAGGCCTCAAACCACGAGAAGCTCCAGCCCAAAAGGCAGCCAAAATGCAGCCCACCTCCGGGAGAATCTCAAGAGCAGGGGGTGGAGCAAGCCAGGCCTCAAACCACGAGAAGCTCCAGCCCAAAAGGCAGCCAAAATGCAGCCCACATCTGGGAGAATCTCAAGAGCAGGGGGTGGAGCAAGCCAGGCCTCAAACCACGAGAACCTCCAGCCCAAAAGGCAGCCAAATTCCAGCCCACATCTGGGAGAATCTCAAGAGCAGGGGGTGGAGCAAGCCAGGCCTCAAACCGCGAAAAGCTCCAGCCCAAACTGCAGCCAAAATGCCGCCCACATCCGGGAGAATCTCAAGAGCAGGGGGTGGAGCAAGCCAGGCCTCAAACCATGAGAAGCTCCAGCCCAAAATGCAACCAAAATGCAGCCCACACCCGGGAGAATATCAAGAGCAGGGGGTGGAGCAAGCCAGGCCTCAAACCACGAGAAGCTCCAGCCCACATGGCAGCAAAAATGCAGCCCACATCCGGGAGAATATCACGAGCACGGGGTGGAGCAAGCCAGGCCTCAAACCACGAGGAGCTCCAGCCCAAAAGGAAGCCAAATTCCAGCCCACATCAGGGACAATATCAAGAGCAGGGGGCGGAGCAAGCCAGGCCTCAAACCACGAGAAGCTGCATCCCAAAAGTCAGCCAAAATGCAGCCCACATCCGGGAGAATCTCAAGAGCAGGGGGTGGAGCAAGCCAGGCCTCAAACCACGAGAAGCTCCAGGCCAAAAGGCAGCCAAAATGCAGCCCACCTCCGGGAGAATCTCAAGAGCAGGGGGTGGAGCAAGCCAGGCCTCAATCCACGAGAAGCTCCATCCCAAAAGGCAGCCAAAATGCAGCCCAAATCCGGGAGAATCTCAAGAGCAGGGGGTGGAGCAAGTCAGGCCTCAAACCATGAGAAGCTCCAGTACAAAAGGCAGCCAAAATCCAGCCCTATATCTGGGAGAATATCAAGAGTAGGGTCTGGAGCAAGCCAGGCGTCAAACCCCAAGAAGCTCCAGCCCAAAAGGCAGCCAAAATGCACACACATCCGGGAGAATCTCAAGAGCAGGGGTTGGAGCAAGCCAGGCCTCCAACCACGAGAACCTCCAGCCCAAAAGGCAGCCAAAATCCAGCCCACCTGCGGGAGAATCTCAAGAGCAGGGGGTGGAGCAAGCCAGGCCCCAAACCACAAGAAGCTCCAGCCCAAAACGCAGCCAAAATCCAACACTATATCTGGGAGAATCTCAAGAGCAGGGGGTGGAGCAAGCCAGGCCTCAAACCACGAGAACCTCCAGCCCAAAAGGCAGCCAAAAATGCAGCCCACATCCAGGAGAATCTCAAGAGCAGGGTGTGGAGTAAGGCAGGCCTCAAACCACGAGCATCTGCAGCCCAAAATGCAACCAAATTCCAGCCCACATCCGGGAGAATATCAAGAGCAGGGGGTGGAGCAAGCCAGGCCCCAAACCACGAGAAGCTCCAGCCCAAAAGGCAGCCAAAATGCAGCCCACATCCAGGAGAATATCAAGAGCAGGGGGTGGAGCAAGGCAGGCCCCAAACCACGAGAAGCTCCAGCCCAAAAGGCAGCGAAAATGCAGCCCACAACCGGGAGAATCTCAAGAGCAGGGGGTGGAGCAAGCCAGGCCTCAAACCACGAGAAGCTCCAGCCCAAAAGGCTGCCAAAATGCAGCCCACATCTGGGAGAATCTCAATAGCAGAGGGTGGAGCAAGCCAGGCCCCAAACCACGAGAAGCTCCAGCCCAAAAGGCAGCCAAAATGCAGCCCACATCCGGGAGAATCTCAAGAGCAGGGGGTGGAGCAAGCCAGGCCTCAAACCACGAGAAGCTCCAGCCCAAAAGGCAGCCAAAATGCAGCCCACATCCTGGAGAATCTCAAGAGCAGGGGGTGGAGCAAGCCAGGCCTGAAACCACGAGAAGCTCCAGCCCAAATAGCACACAAAATCCAGCCCACCTGCGGGAGAATCTCAAGAGCAGGGGGTGTAGCAAGCCAGGCCTCAAACCACAAGAAGCTCCAGCCCAAAACGCAGCCAAAATCCAACACTATATCTGGCAGAATCTCAAGAGCAGGGGGTGGCGCAAGGCAGGCCTCAAACCGTGAGAAGCTCCAGCCCAAAAGGCAGCCAAAATCCAGCCCACAACCGGGAGAATCTCAAGAGCAGGGGGTGGAGCAAGCCAGGCCTCAAACCACGAGAAGCTCCAGCCCAAAATGTAGCCAAAATCCAGCCCACATCCGGGAGAATATCAAGAGCAGGGGGTGGCGCAAGGCAGGCCTCAAACCGTGAGAAGCTCCAGCCCAAAAGGCAGCCAAAATCGAGCCGACATCCGGGAGAATCTCAAGAGCAGGGGGTGGAGCAAGCCAGGCCCCAAAACAATAGAAGCTCCAGCCCAAAAGGCAGCCAAAATGCAGGCCACATCCGGGAGAATCTCAAGAGCAGGGGGTGGAGCAAGCCAGGCCTCAAACCACGAGAAGCTCCAGCCCAAAAGGCAGCCAAAATGCAGCCCACATCTGGGAGAATCTCAAGAGCAGGGGGTGGAGCAAGCCAGGCCTCAAACCATGAGAACCTCCAGCCCAAAAGGCAGCCAAATTCCAGCCCACATCTGGGAGAATCTCAAGAGCAGGGGGTGGAGCAAGCCAGGCCTCAAACCGCGAAAAGCTCCAGCCCAAACTGCAGCCAAAATGCCGCCCACATCCGGGAGAATCTCAAGAGCAGGGGGTGGAGCAAGCCAGGCCTCAAACCATGAGAAGCTCCAGCCCAAAATGCAACCAAAATGCAGCCCACACCCGGGAGAATATCAAGAGCAGGAGGTGGAGCAAGCCAGGCCTCAAACCACGAGAAGCTCCAGCCCACATGGCAGCAAAAATGCAGCCCACATCCGGGAGAATATCACGAGCACGGGGTGGAGCAAGCCAGGCCTCAAACCACGAGGAGCTCCAGCCCAAAAGGAAGCCAAATTCCAGCCCACATCAGGGACAATATCAAGAGCAGGGGGCGGAGCAAGCCAGGCCTCAAACCACGAGAAGCTGCATCCCAAAATGCAGCCAAAATGCAGCCCACATCCAGGAGAATCTCAAGAGCAGGGGGTGGAGCAAGCCAGGCCTCAAACCACGAGAAGCTCCAGCCCAAAAGGCAGCCAAAATCCAGCCCTATATCTGGGAGAATATCAAGAGTAGGGGCTGGAGAAAGCCAGGCGTCAAACCCCAAGAAGCTCCAGCCCAAAAGGCAGCCAAAATGCACACACATCCGGGAGAATCTCAAGAGCAGGGGTTGGAGCAAGCCAGGCCTCCAACCACGAGAAGCTCCAGCCCAAAAGGCAGCCAAAATCCAGCCCTATATCTGGGAGAATATCAAGAGTAGGGGCTGGAGCAAGCCAGGCCTCAAACCACGAGAAGCTCCAGCCCAAAAGGCAGCCAAAATGCAGCCCACATCCGGGAGAATCTCAAGAGCAGGGGTTGGAGCAAGCCAGGCCTCCAACCACGAGAAGCTCCAGCCCAAATAGCACACAAAATCCAGCCCACGTCTGGGAGAATCTCAAGAGCAGGGGGTGGAGCAAGCCAGGCCCCAAACCACAAGAAGCTCCAGCCCAAAACGCAGCCAAAATCCAACACTATATCTGGGAGAATCTCAAGAGCAGGGGGTGGAGCAAGCCAGGCCTCAAAGCACGAGAAGCTCCAGCCCAAAAGGCAGCCAAAATGCAGCCCACATCCGGGAGAATCTCAAGAGCAGGGGTTGGAGCAAGCCAGGCCTCAAACCACGAGAACCTCCAGCCCAAAAGGCAGCCAAAAATGCAGCCCATATCTAGGAGAACATCAAGAGCAGGGGGTGGAGCAAGCCAGGCCTCAAACCACGAGAACCTCCAGCCCAAAAGGCAGCCAAATTCCAGCCAACATCTGGGAGAATCTCAAGAGCAGGGGGTGGAGCAAGCCAGGCCTCAAACCGCGAAAATCTCCAGCCCAAAATGCAGCCAAAATGCCGCCCACATCCGGGAGAATCTCAAGAGCAGGGGGTGGAGCAAGCCAGGCCTCAAACCACGAGAAGCTCCAGCCCAAAAGGCAGCCAAAATGCAGCCCACATCCAGGAGAATCTCAAGAGCAGGGTGTGGAGTAAGGCAGGCCTCAAACCACGAGCATCTGCAGCCCAAAATGCAACCAAATTCCAGCCCACATCTGGGAGAATATCAAGAGCAGGGGGTGGAGCAAGCCAGGCCCCAAACCACGAGAAGCTCCAGCCCAAAAGGCAGCCAAAATGCAGCCCACATCCAGGAGAATATCAAGAGCAGGGGGTGGAGCAAGGCAGGCCTCAAACCACGAGAAGCTCCAGCCCAAAATGCAGCGAAAATGCAGCCCACAACCGGGAGAATCTCAAGAGCAGGGGGTGGAGCAAGCCAGGCCTCAAACCACGAGAAGCTCCAGCCCAAAAGGCAGGCACAATCCAGCCCACATCTGGGAGAATCTCAAGAGCAGGGGGTGGAGCAAGCCAGGACTCAAACCATGAGAAGCTCCAGCCCATATGTCAGCCAAAATCCAGCCCACCTCAGGGAGAATATCAAGAGCAGGGGGTGGAGCAAGCCAGGCCTCAAACCACGAGAAGCTCCAGCCCAAAAGGCAGCCAAAATGCAGCCCACATCCGGGAGAATCTCAAGAGCAGGGGGTGGAGCAAGCCAGGCCTGAAACCACGAGAAGCTCCAGCCCAAATAGCACACAAAATCCAGCCCACCTGCGGGAGAATCTCAAGAGCAGGGGGTGGAGCAAGCCAGGCCTCAAACCACAAGAAGCTCCAGCCCAAAACTCAGCCAAAATCCAACACTATATCTGGGAGAATCTCAAGAGCAGGGGGTGGAGCAAGCCAGGCCTCAAACCACGAGAAGCTCCAGCCCAAAAGGCAGCCAAAATGCAGCCCACATCCGGGAGAATCTCAAGAGCAGGGGGTGGAGCAAGCCAGGCCTCAAACCACGAGAACCTCCAGCCCAAAAGGCAGCCAAAAATGCAGCCCATATCTAGGAGAATATCAAGAGCAGGGGGTGGAGCAAGCCAGGCCTCAAACCACGAGAAGCTCCAGCCCAAAAGGCAGCCAAAATGCAGCCCACAACCGGGAGAATCTCAAGAGCAGGGGGTGGAGCAAGCCAGGCCTCAAACCACGAGAAGCTCCAGCCCAAAATGTAGCCAAAATCCAGCCCACATCTGGGAGAATATCAAGAGCAGGGGTTGGCGCAAGGCAGGCCTCAAACCGTGAGAAGCTCCAGCCCAAAAGGCAGCCAAAATCCAGCCGACATCCGGGAGAATATCAAGAGCAGGGGGTGGAGCAAGCCAGGCCCCAAACCAATAGAAGCTCCAGCCCAAAAGGCAGCCAAAATGCAGCCCACCTCCGGGAGAATCTCAAGAGCAGGGGGTGGAGCAAGCCAGGCCTCAAACCACGAGAAGCTCCAGCCCAAAAGGCAGGCACAATCCAGCCCACATCCGGGAGAATCTCAAGAGCAGGGGGTGGAGCAATCCAGGCCTCAAACCACGAGAAGCTCCAGCCCAAAAGGCAGCCAAAATCCAGCCCACATCCGGGAGAATCTCAAGAGCAGGGGGTGGAGCAAGCCAGGCCTGAAACCACGAGAAGTTTCAGCCCAAATAGCACACAAAATCCAGCCCACCTGCGGGAGAATCTCAAGAGCAGGGGGTGGAGCAAGCCAGGCCCCAAACCACAAGAAGCTCCAGCCCAAAACGCAGCCAAAATCCAACACTATATCTGGGAGAATCTCAAGAGCAGGGGGTGGAGCAAGCCAGGCCTCAAAGCACGAGAATCTCCAGCCCAAAAGGCAGCCAAAATGCAGCCCACAACCGGGAGAATCTCAAGAGCAGGGGGTGGAGCAAGCCAGGCCTCAAACCACGAGAAGCTCCAGCCCACATGGCAGCAAAAATGCAGCCCACATCCGGGAGAATATCACGAGCACGGGGTGGAGCAAGCCAGGACTCAAACCACGAGAAGCTCCAGCCCAAAAGGCAGCCAAATTCCAGCCCACATCTGGGAGAATCTCAACAGCAGGGGGTGGAGCAAGCCAGGCCTCAAACCACGAGGAGCTGCAGCCCAAAAGGAAGCCAAATTCCAGCCCACATCAGGGACAATATCAAGAGCAGGGGGCGGAGCAAGCCAGGCCTCAAACCACGAGAAGCTCCAGCCCAAAAGGCAACCAAAATGCAGCCCACACCCGGGAGAATATCAAGAGCAGGGGGTGGAGCAAGCCAGGCCTCAAACCACGAGAAGCTCCAGCCCACATGGCAGCAAAAATGCAGCCCACATCCGGGAGAATATCACGAGCACGGGGTGGAGCAAGCCAGGCCTGAAACCACGAGAAGCTCCAGCCCAAAAGGCAGCCAAATTCCAGCCCACATCTGGGAGAATCTCAACAGCAGGGGGTGGAGCAAGCCAGGCCTCAAACCACGAGGAGCTGCAGCCCAAAAGGAAGCCAGAATGCAGCCCACATCCGGGAGAATCTCAAGAGCAGGGGGTGGAGCAAGCCAGGCCTCAAACCACGAGAAGCTCCAGCCCAAAAGGCAGGCACAATCCAGCCCACATCCGGGAGAATCTCAAGAGCAGGGGGTGGAGCAAGCCAGGACTCAAACCATGAGAAGCTCCAGCCCAAAAGGCAGGCACAATCCAGCCCACATCCGGGAGAATCTCAAGAGCAGGGGGTGGAGCAAGCCAGGCCTCAAACCATGAGAAGCTCCAGCCCATAAGTCAGTCAAAATCCAGCCCACCTCAGGGAGAATCTCAAGATCAGGGGGTGGAGCAAGCCAGGCCTCAAACCACGAGAACCTCCAGCCCAAAAGGCAGCCAAATTCCAGCCCACATCTGGGAGAATCTCAAGAGCAGGGGGTGGAGCAAGCCAGGCCTCAAACCGCGAAAAGCTCCAGCCCAAAATGCAGCCAAAATGCAGCCCACATCCGGGAGAATCTCAAGAGCAGGGGGTGGAGCAAGCCAGGCCTCAAACCATGAGAAGCTCCAGCCCAAAATGCAACCAAAATGCAGCCCACATCCGGGAGAATATCAAGAGCAGGGGGTGGAGCAAGCCAGGCCTCAAACAACGAGAAGCTCCAGCCCACATGGCAGCAAAAATGCAGCCCACATCCGGGAGAATATCACGAGCACGGGGTGGAGCAAGACAGGCCTCAAACCACGAGGAGCTCCAGCCCAAAAGGAAGCCAAATTCCAGCCCACATCAGGGACAATATCAAGAGCAGGGGGTGGAGCAAGCCAGGCCTCAAACCATGAGAAGCTCCAGCCCATAAGGCAGCCAAAATGCAGCCCACATCCGGGAGAATCTCAAGAGCAGGGGGTGGAGCAATCCAGGCCTCAAAGCACGAGAAGCTCCAGCCCAAAAGGCAGCCAAAATGCAGCCCACATCCGGGAGAATCTCAAGAGCAGGGGGTGGAGCAAGCCAGGCCTCAAACCACGAGAAGCTCCAGCCCAAAAGGCAGGCACAATCCAGCCCACATCCGGGAGAATCTCAAGAGCAGGGGGTGGAGCAAGCCAGGCCTCAAACCACGAGAAGCTCCAGCCCAAAAGGCAGCCAAAATCCAGCCCACATCCGGGAGAATCTCAAGAGCAGGGGGTGGAGCAAGCCAGGCCTCAAACCACGAGAAGCTCCAGCCCAAAAGGCAGCCAAAATGCAGCCCACAACCGGGAGAATATCAAGAGCAGGGGGTGGAGCAAGGCAGGCCTCAAACCACGAGAAGCTCCAGCCCAAAAGGCAGCCAAAATCCAGCCCACATCCGGGAGAATATCAAGAGCAGGGGGTGGAGCAAGCCAGGCCTCAAACCACGAGAAGCTCCAGCCCAAAAGGCAGCCAAAATCCAGCCGACATCCGGGAGAATATCAAGAGCAGGGGGTGGAGCAAGCCAGGCCCCAAACCACGAGAAGCTCCAGCCCAAAAGGCAGCCAAAATGCAGCCCACATCCGGGAGAATCTCAAGAGCAGGGGGTGGAGCAAGCCAGGCCTCAAACCACGAGAAGCTCCAGCCCAAAAGGCAGGCACAATCCAGCCCACATCCGGGAGAATCTCAAGAGCAGGGGGTGGAGCAAGCCAGGCCTCAAACCACGAGAAGCTCCAGCCAAAAAGGCAGGCACAATCCAGCCCACATCCAGGAGAATCTCAAGAGCAGGGGGTGGAGCAAGCCAGGCCTCAAAGCACGAGAAGCTCCAGCCCAAAAGGCAGCCAAAATGCCGCCCACATCCGGGAGAATCTGAAGAGCAGGAGGTGGAGCAAGCCAGGCCTGAAACCATGAGAAGCTCCAGCCCAAAAGGCAACCAAAATGCAGCCCACACCCGGGAGAATATCAAGAGCAGGGAGTGGAGCAAGCCAGGCCTCAAACCACGAGAAGCTCCAGCCCACATGGCAGCAAAAATGCAGCCCACATCCGGGAGAATATCACGAGCACGGGGTGGAGCAAGCCAGGCCTCAAACCACGAGAAGCTCCAGCCCAAAAGGCAGCCAAATTCCAGCCCACATCTGGGAGAATCTCAACAGCAGGGGGTGGAGCAAGCCAGGCCTCAAACCACGAGGAGCTCCAGCCCAAAAGGAAGCCAAATTCCAGCCCACATCAGGGACAATATCAAGAGCAGAGGGCGGAGCAAGCCAGGCCTCAAACCACGAGAAGCTGCATCCCAAAAGGCAGCCAAAATGCAGCCCACATCCGGGAGAATCTCAAGAGCAGGTGGTGGAGCAAGCCAGGCCTCAAACCACGAGAACCTCCAGCCCAAAAGGCAGCCAAATCCAGCCCTATATCTGGGAGAATATCAAGAGCAGGGGGTGGAGCAAGCCAGGCCTCAAACCACGAGAAGCTCCAGCCCAAAAGGCAGCCAAAATCCAGCCCACCTGCGGGAGAATCTCAAGAGCAGGGGGTGGAGCAAGCCAGGCCTCAAACCACGAGAAGCTCCAGCCCAAAAGGCAGCCAAAATCCAGCCCTATATCTGGGAGAATATCAAGAGTAGGGGCTGGAGCAAGCCAGGCCTCAAACCACAAGAAGCTCCAGCCCAAAAGGCAGCCAAAATGCAGCCCACATCCGGGAGAATCTCAAGAGCAGGGGGTGGAGCAAGCCAGGCCTCAAACCACGAGAAGCTCCAGCCCAAAAGGCAGCCAAAATGCAGCCCACATCCAGGAGAATCTCAAGAGCAGGGTGTGGAGTAAGGCAGGCCTCAAACCACGAGCATCTGCAGCCCAAAATGCAACCAAATTCCAGCCCACATCCGGGAGAATATCAAGAGCAGGGGGTGGAGCAAGCCAGGCCTCAAACCACGAGAAGCTCCAGCATAAAGGCAGCCAAAATGCAGCCCACATCCAGGAGAATATCAAGAGCAGGGGGTGGAGCAAGCCAGGCCTCAAACCACGAGAAGCTCCAGCCCAAAAGGCAGCCAAAATGCAGCCCACAACCGGGAGAATCTCAAGAGCAGGGGGTGGAGCAAGCCAGGCCTCAAACCACGAGAAGCTCCAGCCCAAAAGGCAGCCAAAATCCAGCCCACATCCGGGAGAATATCAAGAGCAGGGGGTGGAGCAAGCCAGGCCTCAAACCACGAGAAGCTCCAGCCCAAAAGGCAGCCAAAATGCAGCCCACATCTGGGAGAATCTCAAGAGCAGGGGGTGGAGCAAGCCAGGCCCCAAACCACGAGAAGCTCCAGCCCAAAAGGCAGGCACAATCCAGCCCACATCCGGGAGAATCTCAAGAGCAGGGGGTGGAGCAAGCCAGGACTCAAACCACGAGGAGCTGCAGCCCAAAAGGCAGCCAAAATGCAGCCCACATCCGGGAGAATCTCAAGAGCAGGGGGTGGAGCAAGCCAGGCCTCAAACCACGAGAAGCTCCAGCCCAAAAGGCAGGCACAATCCAGCCCACATCCGGGAGAATCTCAAGAGCAGGGGGTGGAGCAAGCCAGGCCTCAAACCATGAGAAGCTCCAGCCCAAAAGGCAGGCACAATCCAGCCCACATCCGGGAGAATCTCAAGAGCAGGGGGTGGAGCAAGCCAGGCCTCAAACCATGAGAAGCTCCAGCCCATAAGTCAGCCAAAATCCAGCCCACCTCAGGGAGAATCTCAAGAGCAGGGGGTGGAGCAAGCCAGGCCTCAAAGCACGAGAAGCTCCAGCCCAAAAGGCAGCCAAAATGCCGCCCACATCCGGGAGAATCTGAAGAGCAGGGGGTGGAGCAAGCCAGGCCTCAAACCATGAGAAGCTCCAGCCCAAAAGGCAACCAAAATGCAGCCCACACCCGGGAGAATATCAAGAGCAGGGGGTGGAGCAAGCCAGGCCTCAAACCACGAGAAGCTCCAGCCCACATGGCAGCAAAAATGCAGCCCACATCCGGGAGAATATCACGAGCAAGGGGTGGAGCAAGCCAGGCCTCAAACCACGAGAAGCTCCAGCCCAAAAGGCAGCCAAATTCCAGCCCACATCTGGGAGAATCTCAACAGCAGGGGGTGGAGCAAGCCAGGCCTCAAACCACGAGGAGCTGCAGCCCAAAAGCAAGCCAAATTCCAGCCCACATCAGGGACAATATCAAGAGCAGGGGGCGGAGCAAGCCAGGCCTCAAACCACGAGAAGCTGCATCCCAAAAGGCAGCCAAAATGCAGCCCACATCCGGGAGAATCTCAAGAGCAGGGGGTGGAGCAAGCCAGGCCTCAAACCACGAGAAGCTCCAGCCCAAAAGGCAGCCAAAATCCAGCCCTATATCTGGGAGAATATCAAGAGTATGGGGTGGAGCAAGCCAGGCCTCAAACCACAAGAAGCTCCAGCCCAAAAGGCAGCCAAAATGCAGCCCACATCCGGGAGAATATCAAGAGCAGGGGGTGGAGCAAGCCAGGCCTCAAACCACGAGAAGCTCCAGCCCAAAAGGCAGCCAAAATGCAGCCCACATCCAGGAGAATCTCAAGAGCAGGGTGTGGAGTAAGGCAGGCCTCAAACCACGAGCATCTGCAGCCCAAAATGCAACCAAATTCCAGCCCACATCTGGGAGAATATCAAGAGCAGGGGGTGGAGCAAGCCAGGCCCCAAACCACGAGAAGCTCCAGCCCAAAAGGCAGCCAAAATGCAGCCCACATCCAGGAGAATATCAAGAGCAGGGGGTGGAGCAAGCCAGGCCTCAAACCACGAGAAGCTCCAGCCCAAAATGCAGCGAAAATGCAGCCCACAACCGGGAGAATCTCAAGAGCAGGGGGTGGAGCAAGCCAGGCCTCAAACCACGAGAAGCTCCAGCCCAAAAGGCAGGCACAATCCAGCCCACATCTGGGAGAATCTCAAGAGCAGGGGGTGGAGCAAGCCAGGACTCAAACCATGAGAAGCTCCAGCCCATATGTCAGCCAAAATCCAGCCCACATCCGGGAGAATATCAGGAGCAGGGGGTGGAGCAAGCCAGGCCTCAAACCACGAGAAGCTCCAGCCCAAAAGGCAGCCAAAATGCAGCCCACATCCGGGAGAATCTCAAGAGCAGGGGGTGGAGCAAGCCAGGCCTCAAACCACGAGAACCTCCAGCCCAAAAGGCAGCCAAAAATGCAGCCCATATCTAGGAGAATATCAAGAGCAGGGGGTGGAGCAAGCCAGGCCTCAAACCACGAGAAGCTCCAGCCCAAAAGGCAGCCAAAATGCAGCCCACAACCGGGAGAATCTCAAGAGCAGGGGGTGGAGCAAGCCAGGCCTCAAACCACGAGAAGCTCCAGCCCAAAATGTAGCCAAAATCCAGCCCACATCTGGGAGAATATCAAGAGCAGGGGTTGGCGCAAGGCAGGCCTCAAACCGCGAGAAGCTCCAGCCCAAAAGGCAGCCAAAATCCAGCCGACATCCGGGAGAATATCAAGAGCAGGGGGTGGAGCAAGCCAGGCCCCAAACCAATAGAAGCTCCAGCCCAAAAGGCAGCCAAAATGCAGCCCACCTCCGGGAGAATCTCAAGAGCAGGGGGTGGAGCAAGCCAGGCCTCAAACCACGAGAAGCTCCAGCCCAAAAGGCAGCCAAAATGCAGCCCACATCCAGGAGAATCTCAAGAGCAGGGTGTGGAGTAAGGCAGGCCTCAAACCACGAGCATCTGCAGCCCAAAATGCAACCAAATTCCAGCCCACATCCGGGAGAATATCAAGAGCAGGGGGTGGAGCAAGCCAGGCCTCAAACCACGAGAAGCTCCAGCATAAAGGCAGCCAAATGCAGCCCACATCCAGGAGAATATCAAGAGCAGGGGGTGGAGCAAGCCAGGCCTCAAACCACGAGAAGCTCCAGCCCAAAAGGCAGCCAAAATGCAGCCCACAACCGGGAGAATCTCAAGAGCAGGGGGTGGAGCAAGCCAGGCCTCAAACCACGAGAAGCTCCAGCCCAAAAGGCAGCCAAAATCCAGCCCACATCCTGGAGAATATCAAGAGCAGGGGGTGGAGCAAGCCAGGCCTCAAACCACGAGAAGCTCCAGCCCAAAAGGCAGCCAAAATGCAGCCCACATCTGGGAGAATCTCAAGAGCAGGGGGTGGAGCAAGCCAGGCCCCAAACCACGAGAAGCTCCAGCCCAAAAGGCAGGCACAATCCAGCCCACATCCGGGAGAATCTCAAGAGCAGGGGGTGGAGCAAGCCAGGACTCAAACCACGAGGAGCTGCAGCCCAAAAGGCAGCCAAAATGCAGCCCACATCCGGGAGAATCTCAAGAGCAGGGGGTGGAGCAAGCCAGGCCTCAAACCACGAGAAGCTCCAGCCCAAAAGGCAGGCACAATCCAGCCCACATCCGGGAGAATCTCAAGAGCAGGGGGTGGAGCAAGCCAGGCCTCAAACCATGAGAAGCTCCAGCCCAAAAGGCAGGCACAATCCAGCCCACATCCGGGAGAATCTCAAGAGCAGGGGGTGGAGCAAGCCAGGCCTCAAACCATGAGAAGCTCCAGCCCATAAGTCAGCCAAAATCCAGCCCACCTCAGGGAGAATCTCAAGAGCAGGGGGTGGAGCAAGCCAGGCCTCAAAGCACGAGAAGCTCCAGCCCAAAAGGCAGCCAAAATGCCGCCCACATCCGGGAGAATCTGAAGAGCAGGGGGTGGAGCAAGCCAGGCCTCAAACCATGAGAAGCTCCAGCCCAAAAGGCAACCAAAATGCAGCCCACACCCGGGAGAATATCAAGAGCAGGGGGTGGAGCAAGCCAGGCCTCAAACCACGAGAAGCTCCAGCCCACATGGCAGCAAAAATGCAGCCCACATCCGGGAGAATATCACGAGCACGGGGTGGAGCAAGCCAGGCCTCAAACCACGAGAAGCTCCAGCCCAAAAGGCAGCCAAATTCCAGCCCACATCTGGGAGAATCTCAACAGCAGGGGGTGGAGCAAGCCAGGCCTCAAACCACGAGGAGCTGCAGCCCAAAAGCAAGCCAAATTCCAGCCCACATCAGGGACAATATCAAGAGCAGGGGGCGGAGCAAGCCAGGCCTCAAACCACGAGAAGCTGCATCCCAAAAGGCAGCCAAAATGCAGCCCACATCCGGGAGAATCTCAAGAGCAGGGGGTGGAGCAAGCCAGGCCTCAAACCACGAGAAGCTCCAGCCCAAAAGGCAGCCAAAATCCAGCCCTATATCTGGGAGAATATCAAGAGTATGGGGTGGAGCAAGCCAGGCCTCAAACCACAAGAAGCTCCAGCCCAAAAGGCAGCCAAAATGCAGCCCACATCCGGGAGAATCTCAAGAGCAGGGGGTGGAGCAAGCCAGGCCTCAAACCACGAGAAGCTCCAGCCCAAAAGGCAGCCAAAATGCAGCCCACATCCAGGAGAATCTCAAGAGCAGGGTGTGGAGTAAGGCAGGCCTCAAACCACGAGCATCTGCAGCCCAAAATGCAACCAAATTCCAGCCCACATCCGGGAGAATATCAAGAGCAGGGGGTGGAGCAAGCCAGGCCCCAAACCACGAGAAGCTCCAGCCCAAAAGGCAGCCAAAATGCAGCCCACATCCAGGAGAATATCAAGAGCAGGGGGTGGAGCAAGCCAGGCCTCAAACCACGAGAAGCTCCAGCCCAAAAGGCAGGCACAATCCAGCCCACATCCGGGAGAATCTCAAGAGCAGGGGGTGGAGCAAGCCAGGCCTCAAACCATGAGAAGCTCCAGCCCATATGTCAGCCAAAATCCAGCCCACCTCAGGGAGAATCTCAAGAGCAGGGGGTGGAGCAAGCCAGGCCTCAAACCACGAGAAGCTCCAGCCCAAAAGGCAGCCAAAATGCAGCCCACATCCGGGAGAATCTCAAGAGCAGGGGGTGGAGCAAGCCAGGCCTGAAACCACGAGAAGCTCCAGCCCAAATAGCACACAAAATCCAGCCCACCTGCGGGAGAATCTCAAGAGCAGGGGGTGGAGCAAGCCAGGCCTCAAACCACAAGAAGCTCCATCCCAAAACGCAGCCAAAATGCAACACTATATCTGGGAGAATCTCAAGAGCAGGGGGTGGAGCAAGCCAGGCCTCAAAGCACGAGAAGCTCCAGCCCAAAAGGCAGCCAAAATGCAGCCCACATCCGGGAGAATCTCAAGAGCAGGGGGTGGAGCAAGCCAGGCCTCAAACCACGAGAACCTCCAGCCCTAAAGGCAGCCAAAAATGCAGCCCATATCTAGGAGAATATCAAGAGCAGGGGGTGGAGCAAGCCAGGCCTCAAACCACGAGAAGCTCCAGCCCAAAAGGCAGCCAAAATGCAGCCCACAACCGGGAGAATCTCAAGAGCAGGGGGTGGAGCAAGCCAGGCCTCAAACCACGAGAAGCTCCAGCCCAAAATGTAGCCAAAATCCAGCCCACATCTGGGAGAATATCAAGAGCAGGGGGTGGAGCAAGCCAGGCCTCAAACCGTGAGAAGCTCCAGCCCAAAAGGCAGCCAAAATCCAGCCGACATCCGGGAGAATCTCAAGAGCAGGGGGTGGAGCAATCCAGGCCTCAAAGCACGAGAAGCTCCAGCCCAAAAGGCAGCCAAAATGCAGCCCACATCCGGGAGAATCTCAAGAGCAGGGGGTAGAGCAAGCCAGGCCTCAAACCACGAGAAGCTCCAGCCCAAAAGGCAGGCACAATCCAGCCCACATCCGGGAGAATCTCAAGAGCAGGGGGTGGAGCAATCCAGGCCTCAAACCACGAGAAGCTCCAGCCCAAAAGGCAGCCAAAATCCAGCCCACCTACGGGAGAATCTCAAGAGCAGGGGGTGGAGCAAGCCAGGCCCCAAACCACAAGAAGCTCCAGCCCAAAACGCAGCCAAAATCCAACACTATATCTGGGAGAATCTCAAGAGCAGGGGGTGGAGCAAGCCAGGCCTCAAACCACGAGAAGCTCCAGCCCAAAAGGCAGCCAAAATGCAGCCCACATCTGGGAGAATCTCAAGAGCAGGGGGTGGAGCAAGCCAGGCCTCAAACCACGAGAAGCTCCAGCCCAAAATGCAGCCAAAATGCAGGCCACATCCGGGAGAATCTCAAGAGCAGGGGGTGGAGCAAGCCAGGCCTCAAACCACGAGAAACTCCAGCCCAAAAGGCAGCCAAAATGCAGCCCACATCTGGGAGAATCTCAAGAGCAGGGGGTGGAGCAAGCCAGGCCTCAAACCACGAGAACCTCCAGCCCAAAAGGCAGCCAAATTCCAGCCCACATCTGGGAGAATCTCAAGAGCAGGGGGTGGAGCAAGCCAGGCCTCAAACCGCGAAAAGCTCCAGCCCAAAATGCAGCCAAAATGCCGCCCACATCCGGGAGAATCTCAAGAGCAGGGGGTGGAGCAAGCCAGGCCTCAAACCATGAGAAGCTCCAGCCCAAAATGCAACCAAAATGCAGCCCACACCCGGCAGAATATCAAGAGCAGGGGGTGGAGCAAGCCAGGCCTCAAACCACGAGAAGCTGCATCCCAAAATGCAGCCAAAATGCAGCCCACATCCGGCAGAATCTCAAGAGCAGGGGGTGGAGCAAGCCAGGCCTCAAACCACGAGAAGCTCCAGCCCAAAAGGCAGCCAAAATCCAGCCCTATATCTGGGAGAATATCAAGAGTAGGGGCTGGAGCAAGCCAGGCGTCAAACCCCAAGAAGCTCCAGCCCAAAAGGCAGCCAAAATGCACACACATCCGGGAGAATCTCAAGAGCAGGGGTTGGAGCAAGCCAGGCCTCCAACCACGAGAAGCTCCAGCCCAAAAGGCAGCCAAAATCCAGCCCTATATCTGGGAGAATATCAAGAGTAGGGGCTGGAGCAAGCCAGGCCTCAAACCACAAGAAGCTCCAGCCCAAAAGGCAGCCAAAATGCAGCCCACATCCGGGAGAATCTCAAGAGCAGGGGTTGGAGCAAGCCAGGCCTCCAACCACGAGAAGCTCCAGCCCAAATAGCACACAAAATCCAGCCCACGTCTGGGAGAATCTCAAGAGCAGGGGGTGGAGCAAGCCAGGCCCCAAACCACAAGAAGCTCCAGCCCAAAACGCAGCCAAAATCCAACACTATATCTGGGAGAATCTCAAGAGCAGGGGGTGGAGCAAGCCAGGCCTCAAAGCACGAGAAGCTCCAGCCCAAAAGGCAGCCAAAATGCAGCCCACATCCGGGAGAATCTCAAGAGCAGGGGGTGGAGCAAGCCAGGCCTCAAACCACGAGAACCTCCAGCCCAAAACGCAGCCAAAAATGCAGCCCATATCTAGGAGAATATCAAGAGCAGGGGGTGGAGCAAGCCAGGCCTCAAACCACGAGAACCTCCAGCCCAAAAGGCAGCCAAATTCCAGCCAACATCTGGGAGAATCTCAAGAGCAGGGGGTGGAGCAAGCCAGGCCTCAAACCGCGAAAATCTCCAGCCCAAAATGCAGCCAAAATGCCGCCCACATCCGGGAGAATCTCAAGAGCAGGGGGTGGAGCAAGCCAGGCCTCAAACCACGAGAAGCTCCAGCCCAAAAGGCAGCCAAAATGCAGCCCACATCCAGGAGAATCTCAAGAGCAGGGTGTGGAGTAAGGCAGGCCTCAAACCACGAGCATCTGCAGCCCAAAATGCAACCAAATTCCAGCCCACATCTGGGAGAATATCAAGAGCAGGGGGTGGAGCAAGCCAGGCCCCAAACCACGAGAAGCTCCAGCCCAAAAGGCAGCCAAAATGCAGCCCACATCCAGGAGAATATCAAGAGCAGGGGGTGGAGCAAGGCAGGCCTCAAACCACGAGAAGCTCCAGCCCAAAATGCAGCGAAAATGCAGCCCACAACCGGGAGAATCTCAAGAGCAGGGGGTGGAGCAAGCCAGGCCTCAAACCACGAGAAGCTCCAGCCCAAAAGGCAGGCACAATCCAGCCCACATCTGGGAGAATCTCAAGAGCAGGGGGTGGAGCAAGCCAGGACTCAAACCATGAGAAGCTCCAGCCCATATGTCAGCCAAAATCCAGCCCACATCCGGGAGAATATCAGGAGCAGGGGGTGGAGCAAGCCAGGCCTCAAACCACGAGAAGCTCCAGCCCAAAAGGCAGCCAAAATGCAGCCCACATCCGGGAGAATCTCAAGAGCAGGGGGTGGAGCAAGCCAGGCCTCAAACCACGAGAACCTCCAGCCCAAAAGGCAGCCAAAAATGCAGCCCATATCTAGGAGAATATCAAGAGCAGGGGGTGGAGCAAGCCAGGCCTCAAACCACGAGAAGCTCCAGCCCAAAAGGCAGCCAAAATGCAGCCCACAACCGGGAGAATCTCAAGAGCAGGGGGTGGAGCAAGCCAGGCCTCAAACCACGAGAAGCTCCAGCCCAAAATGTAGCCAAAATCCAGCCCACATCTGGGAGAATATCAAGAGCAGGGGTTGGCGCAAGGCAGGCCTCAAACCGTGAGAAGCTCCAGCCCAAAAGGCAGCCAAAATCCAGCACACATCCGGGAGAATATCAAGAGCAGGGGGTGGAGCAAGCCAGGCCCCAAACCAATAGAAGCTCCAGCCCAAAAGGCAGCCAAAATGCAGCCCACCTCCGGGAGAATCTCAAGAGCAGGGGGTGGAGCAAGCCAGGCCTCAAACCACGAGAAGCTCCAGCCCAAAAGGCAGGCACAATCCAGCCCACATCCGGGAGAATCTCAAGAGCAGGGGGTGGAGCAATCCAGGCCTCAAACCACGAGAAGCTCCAGCCCAAAAGGCAGCCAAAATCCAGCCCACATCCGGGAGAATCTCAAGAGCAGGGGGTGGAGCAAGCCAGGCCTGAAACCACGAGAAGTTTCAGCCCAAATAGCACACAAAATCCAGCCCACCTGCGGGAGAATCTCAAGAGCAGGGGGTGGAGCAAGCCAGGCCCCAAACCACAAGAAGCTCCAGCCCAAAACGCAGCCAAAATCCAACACTATATCTGGGAGAATCTCAAGAGCAGGGGGTGGAGCAAGCCAGGCCTCAAAGCACGAGAAGCTCCAGCCCAAAAGGCAGCCAAAATGCAGCCCACAACCGGGAGAATCTCAAGAGCAGGGGGTGGAGCAAGCCAGGCCTCAAACCACGAGAAGCTCCAGCCCAAAAGGCAGCCAAAATCCAGCCCACATCCGGGAGAATCTCAAGAGCAGGGGGTGGAGCAAGGCAGGCCTCAAACCACGAGAAGCTCCAGCCCAAAAGGCAGCCAAAATCCAGCCGACATCCGGGAGAATATCAAGAGCAGGGGGTGGAGCAAGCCAGGCCCCAAACCACGAGAAGCTCCAGCCCAAAAGGCAGCCAAAATGCAGCCCACATCCGGGAGAATATCAAGAGCAGGGGGTGGAGCAAGCCAGGCCTCAAACCACGAGAAGCTCCAGCCCAAAAGGCAGGCACAATCCAGCCCACATCCGGGAGAATCTCAAGAGCAGGGGGTGGAGCAATCCAGGCCTCAAACCACGAGAAGCTCCAGCCCAAAAGGCAGCCAAAATCCAGCCCACATCCGGGAGAATCTCAAGAGCAGGGGGTGGAGCAAGCCAGGCCTGAAACCACGAGAAGTTTCAGCCCAAATAGCACACAAAATCCAGCCCACCTGCGGGAGAATCTCAAGAGCAGGGGGTGGAGCAAGCCAGGCCCCAAACCACAAGAAGCTCCAGCCCAAAACGCAGCCAAAATCCAACACTATATCTGGGAGAATCTCAAGAGCAGGGGGTGGAGCAAGCCAGGCCTCAAAGCACGAGAAGCTCCAGCCCAAAAGGCAGCCAAAATGCAGCCCACAACCGGGAGAATCTCAAGAGCAGGGGGTGGAGCAAGCCAGGCCTCAAACCACGAGAAGCTCCAGCCCAAAAGGCAGCCAAAATCCAGCCCACATCCGGGAGAATCTCAAGAGCAGGGGGTGGAGCAAGGCAGGCCTCAAACCACGAGAAGCTCCAGCCCAAAAGGCAGCCAAAATCCAGCCGACATCCGGGAGAATATCAAGAGCAGGGGGTGGAGCAAGCCAGGCCCCAAACCACGAGAAGCTCCAGCCCAAAAGGCAGCCAAAATGCAGCCCACATCCGGGAGAATATCAAGAGCAGGGGGTGGAGCAAGCCAGGCCTCAAACCACGAGAAGCTCCAGCCCAAAAGGCAGGCACAATCCAGCCCACATCCGGGAGAATCTCAAGAGCAGGGGGTGGAGCAAGCCAGGCCTCAAACCATGAGAAGCTCCAGCCCATAAGGCAGCCAAAATGCAGCCCACATCCGGGAGAATCTCAAGAGCAGGGGGTGGAGCAAGCCAGGCCTCAAACCACGAGAAGCTGCATCCCAAAATGCAGCCAAAATGCAGCCCACATCCGGGAGAATCTCAAGAGCAGGGGGTGGAGCAAGCCAGGCCTCAAACCACGAGAAGCTCCAGCCCAAAAGGCAGCCAAAATCCAGCCCTATATCTGGGAGAATATCAAGAGTAGGGTCTGGAGCAAGCCAGGCGTCAAACCCCAAGAAGCTCCAGCCCAAAAGGCAGCCAAAATGCACACACATCCGGGAGAATCTCAAGAGCAGGGGCTGGAGCAAGCCAGGCCTCCAACCACGAGAACCTCCAGCCCAAAAGGCAGCCAAATTGCA
The DNA here is from genome assembly GCA_027574665.1 of Rhynochetos jubatus. Classification (NCBI taxonomy): domain Eukaryota; kingdom Metazoa; phylum Chordata; class Aves; order Eurypygiformes; family Rhynochetidae; genus Rhynochetos; species Rhynochetos jubatus. The sequence continues at coordinate 1,455,481 of JAQBHY010000071.1, forward strand.
GCCCACATCCGGGAGAATCTCAAGAGCAGGGGGTGGAGCAAGGCAGGCCCCAAACCACAAGAAGCTCCAGCCCAAAACGCAGCCAAAATCCAACACTATATCTGGGAGAATCTCAAGAGCAGGGGGTGGAGCAAGCCAGGCCTCAAACCACGAGAACCTCCAGCCCAAAAGGCAGCCAAAAATGCAGCCCACATCCAGGAGAATCTCAAGAGCAGGGTGTGGAGTAAGGCAGGCCTCAAACCACGAGCATCTGCAGCCCAAAATGCAACCAAATTCCAGCCCACATCCGGGAGAATATCAAGAGCAGGGGGTGGAGCAAGCCAGGCCCCAAACCACGAGAAGCTCCAGCCCAAAAGGCAGCCAAAATGCAGCCCACATCCAGGAGAATATCAAGAGCAGGGGGTGGAGCAAGGCAGGCCCCAAACCACGAGAAGCTCCAGCCCAAAAGGCAGCGAAAATGCAGCCCACAACCGGGAGAATCTCAAGAGCAGGGGGTGGAGCAAGCCAGGCCTCAAACCACGAGAAGCTCCAGCCCAAAAGGCAGCCAAAATGCAGCCCACATCTGGGAGAATCTCAAGAGCAGGGGGTGGAGCAAGCCAGGCCCCAAACCACGAGAAGCTCCAGCCCAAAAGGCAGCCAAAATGCAGCCCACATCCGGGAGAATCTCAAGAGCAGGGGGTGGAGCAAGCCAGGCCTCAAACCACGAGAACCTCCAGCCCAAAAGGCAGCCAAAATGCAGCCCACATCCTGGAGAATCTCAAGAGCAGGGGGTGGAGCAAGCCAGGCCTGAAACCACGAGAAGCTCCAGCCCAAATAGCACACAAAATCCAGCTCACCTGCGGGAGAATCTCAAGAGCAGGGGGTGTAGCAAGCCAGGCCTCAAACCACAAGAAGCTCCAGCCCAAAACGCAGCCAAAATCCAACACTATATCTGGCAGAATCTCAAGAGCAGGGGGTGGCGCAAGGCAGGCCTCAAACCGTGAGAAGCTCCAGCCCAAAAGGCAGCCAAAATCCAGCCCACAACCGGGAGAATCTCAAGAGCAGGGGGTGGAGCAAGCCAGGCCTCAAACCACGAGAAGCTCCAGCCCAAAATGTAGCCAAAATCCAGCCCACATCCGGGAGAATATCAAGAGCAGGGGGTGGCGCAAGGCAGGCCTCAAACCGTGAGAAGCTCCAGCCCAAAAGGCAGCCAAAATCGAGCCGACATCCGGGAGAATATCAAGAGCAGGGGGTGGAGCAAGCCAGGCCCCAAAACAATAGAAGCTCCAGCCCAAAAGGCAGCCAAAATGCAGGCCACATCCGGGAGAATCTCAAGAGCAGGGGGTGGAGCAAGCCAGGCCTCAAACCACGAGAAGCTCCAGCCCAAAAGGCAGCCAAAATGCAGCCCACATCTGGGAGAATCTCAAGAGCAGGGGGTGGAGCAAGCCAGGCCTCAAACCACGAGAACCTCCAGCCCAAAAGTCAGCCAAATTCCAGCCCACATCTGGGAGAATCTCAAGAGCAGGGGGTGGAGCAAGCCAGGCCTCAAACCGCGAAAAGCTCCAGCCCAAACTGCAGCCAAAATGCCGCCCACATCCGGGAGAATCTCAAGAGCAGGGGGTGGAGCAAGCCAGGCCTCAAACCATGAGAAGCTCCAGCCCAAAATGCAACCAAAATGCAGCCCACACCCGGGAGAATATCAAGAGCAGGGGGTGGAGCAAGCCAGGCCTCAAACCACGAGAAGCTCCAGCCCACATGGCAGCAAAAATGCAGCCCACATCCGGGAGAATATCACGAGCACGGGGTGGAGCAAGCCAGGCCTCAAACCACGAGGAGCTCCAGCCCAAAAGGAAGCCAAATTCCAGCCCACATCAGGGACAATATCAAGAGCAGGGGGCGGAGCAAGCCAGGCCTCAAACTACGAGAAGCTGCATCCCAAAAGTCAGCCAAAATCCAGCCCACATCCGGGAGAATCTCAAGAGCAGGGGGTGGAGCAAGCCAGGCCTCAAACCACGAGAAGCTCCAGCCCAAAAGGCAGCCAAAATGCAGCCCACCTCCGGGAGAATCTCAAGAGCAGGGGGTGGAGCAAGCCAGGCCTCAATCCACGAGAAGCTCCATCTCAAAAGGCAGCCAAAATGCAGCCCAAATCCGGGAGAATCTCAAGAGCAGGGGGTGGAGCAAGCCAGGCCTCAAACCATGAGAAGCTCCAGTACAAAAGGCAGCCAAAATCCAGCCCTATATCTGGGAGAATATCAAGAGTAGGGTCTGGAGCAAGCCAGGCGTCAAACCCCAAGAAGCTCCAGCCCAAAAGGCAGCCAAAATGCACACACATCCGGGAGAATCTCAAGAGCAGGGGGTGGAGCAAGCCAGGCCTCCAACCACGAGAACCTCCAGCCCAAAAGGCAGCCAAAATCCAGCCCACCTGCGGGAGAATCTCAAGAGCAGGGGGTGGAGCAAGCCAGGCCCCAAACCACAAGAAGCTCCAGCCCAAAACGCAGCCAAAATCCAACACTATATCTGGGAGAATCTCAAGAGCAGGGGGTGGAGCAAGCCAGGCCTCAAACCACGAGAACCTCCAGCCCAAAAGGCAGCCAAAAATGCAGCCCACATCCAGGAGAATCTCAAGAGCAGGGTGTGGAGTAAGGCAGGCCTCAAACCACGAGCATCTGCAGCCCAAAATGCAACCAAATTCCAGCCCACATCCGGGAGAATATCAAGAGCAGGGGGTGGAGCAAGCCAGGCCCCAAACCACGAGAAGCTCCAGCCCAAAAGGCAGCCAAAATGCAGCCCACATCCAGGAGAATATCAAGAGCAGGGGGTGGAGCAAGGCAGGCCCCAAACCACGAGAAGCTCCAGCCCAAAAGGCAGCGAAAATGCAGCCCACAACAGGGAGAATCTCAAGAGCAGGGGGTGGAGCAAGCCAGGCCTCAAACCACGAGAAGCTCCAGCCCAAAAGGCAGCCAAAATGCAGCCCACATCTGGGAGAATCTCAAGAGCAGGGGGTGGAGCAAGCCAGGCCTCAAACCACGAGAAGCTCCAGCCCAAAAGGCAGCCAAAATGCAGCCCACATCCAGGAGAATCTCAAGAGCAGGGGGTGGAGCAAGCCAGGCCTCAAACCACGAGAAGCTCCAGCCCAAAAGGCAGCCAAAATGCAGCCCACATCCTGGAGAATCTCAAGAGCAGGGGGTGGAGCAAGCCAGGCCTGAAACCACGAGAAGCTCCAGCCCAAATAGCACACAAAATCCAGCCCACCTGCGGGAGAATCTCAAGAGCAGGGGGTGTAGCAAGCCAGGCCTCAAACCACAAGAAGCTCCAGCCCAAAACGCAGCCAAAATCCAACACTATATCTGGCAGAATCTCAAGAGCAGGGGGTGGCGCAAGGCAGGCCTCAAACCGTGAGAAGCTCCAGCCCAAAAGGCAGCCAAAATCCAGCCCACAACCGGGAGAATCTCAAGAGCAGGGGGTGGAGCAAGCCAGGCCTCAAACCACGAGAAGCTCCAGCCCAAAATGTAGCCAAAATCCAGCCCACATCCGGGAGAATATCAAGAGCAGGGGGTGGCGCAAGGCAGGCCTCAAACCGTGAGAAGCTCCAGCCCAAAAGGCAGCCAAAATCGAGCCGACATCCGGGAGAATATCAAGAGCAGGGGGTGGAGCAAGCCAGGCCCCAAAACAATAGAAGCTCCAGCCCAAAAGGCAGCCAAAATGCAGGCCACATCCGGGAGAATCTCAAGAGCAGGGGGTGGAGCAAGCCAGGCCTCAAACCACGAGAAGCTCCAGCCCAAAAGGCAGCCAAAATGCAGCCCACATCTGGGAGAATCTCAAGAGCAGGGGGTGGAGCAAGCCAGGCCTCAAACCACGAGAACCTCCAGCCCAAAAGGCAGCCAAATTCCAGCCCACATCTGGGAGAATCTCAAGAGCAGGGGGTGGAGCAAGCCAGGCCTCAAACCGCGAAAAGCTCCAGCCCAAACTGCAGCCAAAATGCCGCCCACATCCGGGAGAATCTCAAGAGCAGGGGGTGGAGCAAGCCAGGCCTCAAACCATGAGAAGCTCCAGCCCAAAATGCAACCAAAATGCAGCCCACACCCGGGAGAATATCAAGAGCAGGGGGTGGAGCAAGCCAGGCCTCAAACCACGAGAAGCTCCAGCCCACATGGCAGCAAAAATGCAGCCCACATCCGGGAGAATATCACGAGCACGGGGTGGAGCAAGCCAGGCCTCAAACCACGAGGAGCTCCAGCCCAAAAGGAAGCCAAATTCCAGCCCACATCAGGGACAATATCAAGAGCAGGGGGCGGAGCAAGCCAGTCCTCAAACCACGAGAAGCTGCATCCCAAAATGCAGCCAAAATGCAGCCCACATCCGGGAGAATCTCAAGAGCAGGGGGTGGAGCAAGCCAGGCCTCAAACCACGAGAAGCTCCAGCCCAAAAGGCAGCCAAAATCCAGCCCTATATCTGGGAGAATATCAAGAGTAGGGGCTGGAGCAAGCCAGGCGTCAAACCCCAAGAAGCTCCAGCCCAAAAGGCAGCCAAAATGCACACACATCCGGGAGAATCTCAAGAGCAGGGGTTGGAGCAAGCCAGGCCTCCAACCACGAGAAGCTCCAGCCCAAAAGGCAGCCAAAATCCAGCCCTATATCTGGGAGAATATCAAGAGTAGGGGCTGGAGCAAGCCAGGCCTCAAACCACAAGAAGCTCCAGCCCAAAAGGCAGCCAAAATGCAGCCCACATCCGGGAGAATCTCAAGAGCAGGGGTTGGAGCAAGCCAGGCCCCCAACCACGAGAAGCTCCAGCCCAAATAGCACACAAAATCCAGCCCACGTCTGGGAGAATCTCAAGAGCAGGGGGTGGAGCAAGCCAGGCCCCAAACCACAAGAAGCTCCAGCCCAAAACGCAGCCAAAATCCAACACTATATCTGGGAGAATCTCAAGAGCAGGGGGTGGAGCAAGCCAGGCCTCAAAGCACGAGAAGCTCCAGCCCAAAAGGCAGCCAAACTGCAGCCCACATCCGGGAGAATCTCAAGAGCAGGGGGTGGAGCAAGCCAGGCCTCAAACCACGAGAACCTCCAGCCCAAAAGGCAGCCAAAAATGCAGCCCATATCTAGGAGAATATCAAGAGCAGGGGGTGGAGCAAGCCAGGCCTCAAACCACGAGAACCTCCAGCCCAAAAGGCAGCCAAATTCCAGCCAACATCTGGGAGAATCTCAAGAGCAGGGGGTGGAGCAAGCCAGGCCTCAAACCGCGAAAATCTCCAGCCCAAAATGCAGCCAAAATGCCGCCCACATCCGGGAGAATCTCAAGAGCAGGGGGTGGAGCAAGCCAGGCCTCAAACCACGAGAAGCTCCAGCCCAAAAGGCAGCCAAAATGCAGCCCACATGCAGGAGAATCTCAAGAGCAGGGTGTGGAGTAAGGCAGGCCTCAAACCACGAGCATCTGCAGCCCAAAATGCAACCAAATTCCAGCCCACATCTGGGAGAATATCAAGAGCAGGGGGTGGAGCAAGCCAGGCCCCAAACCACGAGAAGCTCCAGCCCAAAAGGCAGCCAAAATGCAGCCCACATCCAGGAGAATATCAAGAGCAGGGGGTGGAGCAAGGCAGGCCTCAAACCACGAGAAGCTCCAGCCCAAAATGCAGCGAAAATGCAGCCCACAACCGGGAGAATCTCAAGAGCAGGGGGTGGAGCAAGCCAGGCCTCAAACCACGAGAAGCTCCAGCCCAAAAGGCAGGCACAATCCAGCCCACATCTGGGAGAATCTCAAGAGCAGGGGGTGGAGCAAGCCAGGACTCAAACCATGAGAAGCTCCAGCCCATATGTCAGCCAAAATCCAGCCCACCTCAGGGAGAATATCAAGAGCAGGGGGTGGAGCAAGCCAGGCCTCAAACCACGAGAAGCTCCAGCCCAAAAGGCAGCCAAAATGCAGCCCACATCCGGGAGAATCTCAAGAGCAGGGGGTGGAGCAAGCCAGGCCTGAAACCACGAGAAGCTCCAGCCCAAATAACACACAAAATCCAGCCCACCTGCGGGAGAATCTCAAGAGCAGGGGGTGGAGCAAGCCAGGCCTCAAACCACAAGAAGCTCCAGCCCAAAACGCAGCCAAAATCCAACACTATATCTGGGAGAATCTCAAGAGCAGGGGGTGGAGCAAGCCAGGCCTCAAAGCACGAGAAGCTCCAGCCCAAAAGGCAGCCAAAATGCAGCCCACATCCGGGAGAATCTCAAGAGCAGGGGGTGGAGCAAGCCAGGCCTCAAACCACGAGAACCTCCAGCCCAAAATGCAGCCAAAAATGCAGCCCATATCTAGGAGAATATCAAGAGCAGGGGGTGGAGCAAGCCAGGCCTCAAACCACGAGAACCTCCAGCCCAAAAGGCAGCCAAATTCCAGCCAACATCTGGGAGAATCTCAAGAGCAGGGGGTGGAGCAAGCCAGGCCTCAAACCGCGAAAATCTCCAGCCCAAAATGCAGCCAAAATGCCGCCCACATCCGGGAGAATCTCAAGAGCAGGGGGTGGAGCAAGCCAGGCCTCAAACCACGAGAAGCTCCAGCCCAAAAGGCAGCCAAAATGCAGCCCACATGCAGGAGAATCTCAAGAGCAGGGTGTGGAGTAAGGCAGGCCTCAAACCACGAGCATCTGCAGCCCAAAATGCAACCAAATTCCAGCCCACATCTGGGAGAATATCAAGAGCAGGGGGTGGAGCAAGCCAGGCCCCAAACCACGAGAAGCTCCAGCCCAAAAGGCAGCCAAAATGCAGCCCACATCCAGGAGAATATCAAGAGCAGGGGGTGGAGCAAGGCAGGCCTCAAACCACGAGAAGCTCCAGCCCAAAATGCAGCGAAAATGCAGCCCACAACCGGGAGAATCTCAAGAGCAGGGGGTGGAGCAAGCCAGGCCTCAAACCACGAGAAGCTCCAGCCCAAAAGGCAGGCACAATCCAGCCCACATCTGGGAGAATCTCAAGAGCAGGGGGTGGAGCAAGCCAGGACTCAAACCATGAGAAGCTCCAGCCCATATGTCAGCCAAAATCCAGCCCACCTCAGGGAGAATATCAAGAGCAGGGGGTGGAGCAAGCCAGGCCTCAAACCACGAGAAGCTCCAGCCCAAAAGGCAGCCAAAATGCAGCCCACATCCGGGAGAATCTCAAGAGCAGGGGGTGGAGCAAGCCAGGCCTGAAACCACGAGAAGCTCCAGCCCAAATAACACACAAAATCCAGCCCACCTGCGGGAGAATCTCAAGAGCAGGGGGTGGAGCAAGCCAGGCCTCAAACCACAAGAAGCTCCAGCCCAAAACGCAGCCAAAATCCAACACTATATCTGGGAGAATCTCAAGAGCAGGGGGTGGAGCAAGCCAGGCCTCAAAGCACGAGAAGCTCCAGCCCAAAAGGCAGCCAAAATGCAGCCCACATCCGGGAGAATCTCAAGAGCAGGGGGTGGAGCAAGCCAGGCCTCAAACCACGAGAACCTCCAGCCCAAAAGGCAGCCAAAAATGCAGCCCATATCTAGGAGAATATCAAGAGCAGGGGGTGGAGCAAGCCAGGCCTCAAACCACGAGAAGCTCCAGCCCAAAAGGCAGCCAAAATGCAGCCCACAACCGGGAGAATCTCAAGAGCAGGGGGTGGAGCAAGCCAGGCCTCAAACCACGAGAAGCTCCAGCCCAAAATGTAGCCAAAATCCAGCCCACATCTGGGAGAATATCAAGAGCAGGGGTTGGCGCAAGGCAGGCCTCAAACCGTGAGAAGCTCCAGCCCAAAAGGCAGCCAAAATCCAGCCGACATCCGGGAGAATATCAAGAGCAGGGGGTGGAGCAAGCCAGGCCTCAAACCACGAGAAGCTCCAGCCCAAAAGGCAGCCAAAATGCAGCCCACATCTGGGAGAATCTCAAGAGCAGGGGGTGGAGCAAGCCAGGCCCCAAACCACGAGAAGCTCCAGCCCAAAAGGCAGCCAAAATGCAGCCCACATCCGGGAGAATCTCAAGAGCAGGGGGTGGAGCAAGCCAGGCCTCAAACCACGAGAAGCTCCAGCCCAAAAGGCAGCCAAAATGCAGCCCACATCCTGGAGAATCTCAAGAGCAGGGGGTGGAGCAAGCCAGGCCTGAAACCACGAGAAGCTCCAGCCCAAATAGCACACAAAATCCAGCCCACCTGCGGGAGAATCTCAAGAGCAGGGGGTGTAGCAAGCCAGGCCTCAAACCACAAGAAGCTCCAGTCCAAAACGCAGCCAAAATCCAACACTATATCTGGCAGAATCTCAAGAGCAGGGGGTGGAGCAAGCCAGGCCTCAAAGCACGAGAAGCTCCAGCCCAAAAGGCAGCCAAATTGCAGCCCACATCCGGGAGAATCTCAAGAGCAGGGGGTGGAGCAAGCCAGGCCTCAAACCACGAGAACCTCCAGCCCAAAAGGCAGCCAAAAATGCAGCCCATATCTAGGAGAATATCAAGAGCAGGGGGTGGAGCAAGCCAGGCCTCAAACCACGAGAAGCTCCAGCCCAAAAGGCAGCCAAAATGCAGCCCACAACCGGGAGAATCTCAAGAGCAGGGGGTGGAGCAAGCCAGGCCTCAAACCACGAGAAGCTCCAGCCCAAAATGTAGCCAAAATCCAGCCCACATCCGGGAGAATATCAAGAGCAGGGGGTGGCGCAAGGCAGGCCTCAAACCGTGAGAAGCTCCAGCCCAAAAGGCAGCCAAAATCGAGCCGACATCCGGGAGAATATCAAGAGCAGGGGGTGGAGCAAGCCAGGCCCCAAAACAATAGAAGCTCCAGCCCAAAAGGCAGCCAAAATGCAGCCCACATCCGGGAGAATCTCAAGAGCAGGGGGTGGAGCAAGCCAGGCCTCAAACCACGAGAAGCTCCAGCCCAAAAGGCAGCCAAAATCCAGCCCACCTGCGGGAGAATCTGAAGAGCAGGGGGTGGAGCAAGCCAGGCCCCAAACCACAAGAAGCTCCAGCCCAAAACGCAGCCAAAATTCAACACTATATCTGGGAGAATCTCAAGAGCAGGGGGTGGAGCAAGCCCGGCCTCAAAGCACGAGAAGCTCCAGCCCAAAAGGCAGCCAAAATGCAGCCCACAACCGGGAGAATCTCAAGAGCAGGGGGTGGAGCAAGCCAGGCCTCAAACCACGAGAAGCTCCAGCCCAAAAGGCAGCCAAAATCCAGCCCACATCCGGGAGAATCTCAAGAGCAGGGGGTGGAGCAAGGCAGGCCTCAAACCATGAGAAGCTCCAGCCCAAAAGGCAGCCAAAATGCAGCCCACATCCGGGAGAATCTCAAGAGCAGGGGGTGGAGCAAGCCAGGCCTCAAACCATGAGAAGCTCCAGCCCATAAGGCAGCCAAAATGCAGCCCACATCCGGGAGAATCTCAAGAGCAGGGGGTGGAGCAAGCCAGGCCTCAAACCACGAGAAGCTCCAGCCCAAAAGGCAGCCAAAATGCAGCCCACATCTGGGAGAATCTCAAGAGCAGGGGGTGGAGCAAGCCAGGCCTCAAAGCACGAGAAGCTCCAGACCAAAAGGCAGCCAAAATGCAGGCCACATCCGGGAGAATCTCAAGAGCAGGGGGTGGAGCAAGCCAGGCCTCAAACCACGAGAACCTCCAGCCCAAAAGGCAGCCAAATTCCAGCCCACCTCCAGGAAAATCTCAAGAGCAGGGGGTGGAGCAAGCCAGGCCTCAAACCGCGAAAAGCTCCAGCCCAAAATGCAGCCAAAATGCCGCCCACATCCGGGAGAATCTCAAGAGCAGGGGGTGGAGCAAGCCAGGCCTCAAACCATGAGAAGCTCCAGCCCAAAATGCAACCAAAATGCAGCCCACACCCGGGAGAATCTCAAGAGCAGGGGGTGGAGCAAGCCAGGCCTCAAACCACGAGAAGCTCCAGCCCACATGGCAGCAAAAATGCAGCCCACATCCAGGAGAATATCACGAGCACGGGGTGGAGCAAGCCAGGCCTCAAACCACGAGGAGCTCCAGCCCAAAAGGAAGTCAAATTCCAGCCCACATCAGGGACAATATCAAGAGCAGGGGCGGAGCAAGCCAGGCCTCAAACCACGAGAAGCTCCAGCCCAAAAGGCAGCCAAAATCCAGCCCTATATCTGGGAGAATATCAAGAGTAGGGGCTGGAGCAAGCCAGGCCTCAAACCACAAGAAGCTCCAGCCCAAAAGGCAGCCAAAATCCAGCCCTATATCTGGGAGAATATCAAGAGTAGGGGCTGGAGCAAGCCAGGCCTCAAACCACAAGAAGCTCCAGCCCAAAACGCAGCCAAAATGCAGCCCACATCCGGGAGAATATCAAGAGCAGGGGGTGGAGCAAGCCAGGCCTCAAACCACGAGAAGCTCCAGCCCAAAAGGCAGCCAAAATGCAGCCCACATCCGGGAGAATCTCAAGAGCAGGGGTTGGAGCAAGCCAGGCCTCAAACCACGAGAAGCTCCAGCCCAAATAACACACAAAATCCAGCCCACCTGCGGGAGAATCTCAAGAGCAGGGGGTGGAGCAAGCCAGGCCCCAAACCACAAGAAGCTCCAGCCCAAAACGCAGCCAAAATCCAACACTATATCTGGGAGAATCTCAAGAGCAGGGGGTGGAGCAAGCCAGGCCTCAAACCACGAGAACCTCCAGCCCAAAAGGCAGCCAAAAATGCAGCCCATATCTAGGAGAATATCAAGAGCAGGGGGTGGAGCAAGCCAGGCCTCAAACCACGAGAAGCTCCAGCCCAAAAGGCAGCCAAAATGCAGCCCACAACCTGGAGAATCTCAAGAGCAGGGGGTGGAGCAAGCCAGGCCTCAAACCACGAGAACCTCCAGCCCAATAGGCAGCCAAATTCCAGCCAACATCTGGGAGAATCTCAAGAGCAGGGGGTGGAGCAAGCCAGGCCTCAAACCGCGAAAAGCTCCAGCCCAAAATGCAGCCAAAATGCAGCCCAACTGTGAGAGAATCTCAAGAGCAGGGGGTGGAGCAAGCCAGGCCTCACACCATGAGAAGCTCCAGCCCAAAATGCAACCAAAATGCAGCCCACACCCGGGAGAATATCAAGAGCAGGGGGTGGAGCAAGCCAGGCCTCAAACCACGAGAAGCTGCATCCCAAAATGCAGCCAAAATGCAGCCCACTTGTGGGAGAATCTCAAGAGCAGGGGGTGGAGCAAGCCAGGCCTCAAACCACGAGAAGCTCCAGCCCAAAAGGCAGCCAAAATCCAGCCCTATATCTGGGAGAATATCAAGAGTAGGGGCCGGAGCAAGCTAGGCGTCAAACCCCAAGAAGCTCCAGCCCAAAATGCAGCCAAAATGCACACACATCCGGGAGAATCTCAAGAGCAGGGGTTGGAGCAAGCCAGGCCTCCAACCACGAGAACCTCCAGCCCAAAAGGCAGCCAAAATCCAGCCCTATATCTGGGAGAATATCAAGAGTAGGGGCTGGAGCAAGCCAGGCCTCAAACCACAAGAAGCTCCAGCCCAAAAGGCAGCCAAAATGCAGCCCACATCCGGGAGAATATCAAGAGCAAGGGGTGGAGCAAGCCAGGCCTCAAACCACGAGAAGCTCCAGCCCAAAAGGCAGCCAAAATGCAGCCCACATCCAGGAGAATCTCAAGAGTAGGGTGTGGAGTAAGGCAGGCCTCAAACCACGAGCATCTGCAGCCCAAAATGCAACCAAATTCCAGCCCACATCCGGGAGAATATCAAGAGCAGGGGGTGGAGCAAGCCAGGCCCCAAACCACGAGAAGCTCCAGCCCAAAAGGCAGCCAAAATGCAGCCCACATCCGGGAGAATCTCAAGAGCAGGGGGTGGAGCAAGCCAGGCCTCAAACCACGAGAAGCTCCAGCCCAAAAGGCACCCAAAATGCAGCCCACATCCGGGAGAATCTCAAGAGCAGGGGGTGGAGCAAGCCAGGCCTCAAACCATGAGAAGCTCCAGCCCATAAGTCAGCCAAAATGCAGCCCACCTCAGGGAGAATATCAAGAGCAGGGGGTGGAGCAAGCCAGGCCTCAAACCATGAGAAGCTCCAGCCCAAAAGGCAGCCAAAATGCAGCCCACATCCGAGAGAATCTCAAGAGCAGGGGGTGGAGCAAGCCAGGCCTGAAACCACGAGAAGCTCCAGCCCAAATAGCACACAAAATCCAGCCCACGTCCGGGAGAATCTCAAGAGCAGGGGGTGGAGCAAGCCAGGCCTCAAACCACGAGAAGCTCCAGCCCAAAAGGCAGCCAAAATGCCGCCAACATCCGGGAGAATCTCAAGAGCAGGGGGTGTAGCAATCCAGGCCTCAAACCACGAGAAGCTCCAGCCCAAAAGGCAACCAAAATGCAGCCCACACCCGGGAGAATATCAAGAGCAGGGGGTGGAGCAAGCCAGGATTCAAACCACAAGAAGCTCCAGCCCTAAAGGCAGCCAAAATGCAGCCCACATCCGGGAGAATCTCAAGAGCAGGGGGTGGAGCAAGCCAGGCCTCAAACCACGAGAAGCTCCAGCCCAAAAGGCAGCCAAAATCCAGCCCACAACCGGGAGAATATCAAGAGCAGGGGGTGGAGCAAGCCAGGCCTCAAACCATGAGAAGCTCCAGCCCAAAAGGCAGCCAAAATGCAGGCCACATCCGGGAGAATATCAAGAGCAGGGGGTGGAGCAAGCCAGGCCTCAAACCATGAGAAGCTCCAGCCCAAAAGACAGCCAAAATACAGCCCACCTGCGGAAGAATATCAAGAGCAGGGGGTGGAGAAAGCCAGGACTCAAACCACGAGAAGCTCCTGCCCAAAACGAAGCCAAATTCCAGCCCACATAGGGGAGAATCTCAAGAGAAAGGGGGTGGAGCAAGCCAGGCCTCAAACCACGAGAAGCTCCAGCCCAAAAGGCAGCCAAAATCCAGACCACATCCGGGAGAATATCAAGAGCAGGGGGCGGAGCAAGCCAGGCCCCAAACCACGAGAAGCTCCAGCCCAAAATGCAGCCAAAATGCAGCCCACATCCGGGAGAATCTCAAGAGCAGGGGGTGGAGCAAGCCAGGCCTCAAACCACGAGAAGCTCCAGCCCAAAATGCAGCCAAAATGCAGCCCACATCTGGGAGAATCTCAAGAGCAGGGGGTGGAGCAAGCCAGGCCTCAAACCACGAGAAGCTCCAGCCCAAAAGGCAGCCAAAATCCAGCCCACATCCGGGAGAATCTCAAGAGCAGGGGGTGGAGCAAGCCAGGCCTGAAACCACGAGAAGCTCCAGCCCAAATAGCACACAAAATCCAGCCCACCTGCGGGAGAATCTCAAGAGCAGGGGGTGGATCAAGCCAGGCCCCAAACCACAAGAATCTCCAGCCCAAAACGCAGCCAAAATCCAACACTATATCTGGGAGAAACTCAAGAGCAGGGGGTGGAGCAAGCCAGGCCTCAAACCACGAGAAGCTCCAGCCCAAAAGGCAGCCAAATTCCAGCCCACATAGGGGAGAATCTCAAGAGCAGGGGGTGGAGCAAGCCAGGCCTCAAACCACGAGGAGCTCCAGCCCTAAAGGAAGCCAAATTCCAGCCCACATCAGGGACAATCTCAAGAGCAGGGGGTGGAGCAAGCCAGGCCTCAAACCACGAGAAGCTCCAGCGCAAAAGGCAGCCAAAATCCAGCCCACATCCGGGAGAATATCAAGAGCAGGGGGTGGAGCAAGCCAGGCCTCAAACCACGAGAAGCTCCAGCCCAAAAGGCAGCCAAAATGCAGGCCACATCCAGGAGAATCTCAAGAGCAGGGGGTGGAGCAAGCCAGGCCTCAAACCACGAGAAGCTCCTGCCCAAAAGGCAGGCACAATCCAGCCCACATCCGGGAGAATCTCAAGAGCAGGAGGTGGAGCAAGCCAGGCCTCAAACCTCGAGAAGCTCCAGCCCATAAGTCAGCCAAAATCCAGCCCACCTCCGGGAGAATATCAAGAGCAGGGGGTGGAGCAAGCCAGGCCTCAAACCACGAGAAGCTCCAGCCCAAAAGGCAGCCAAAATGCAGCCCACATGGAAGAGAATCTCAAGAGCAGGGGGTGGAGCAAGCCAGGCCTCAAACCATGAGAAGCTCCAGCCCAAAAGATAGCCAAAATACAGCCCACATCCGGAAGAATATCAAGAGCAGGGGGTGGAGCAAGCCAGGCCTCAAACCACGAGAACCTCCAGCCCAAAAGGCAGCCAAAATGCAGCCCACATCCGGGAGAATATCAAGAGCAGGGGGTGGAGCAAGCCAGGCCTCAAACCACGAGAAGCTCCAGCCCAAAAGGCAGCCAAAATGCAGCCCACATGGAAGAGAATCTCAAGAGCAGGGGGTGGAGCAAGCCAGGCCTCAAACCACGAGAAGCTCCAGCCCAAAAGGCAGCCAAAATCCAGCCCACATCCGGGAGAAGCTCAAGAGCAGGGGGTGGAACAAGCCAGGCCTCCAACCACGAGAATCTCCTGCCCAAAAGGAAGCCAAATTCCAGCCCACATATCGGAGAAACTCAAGAGCAGGGGGTGGAGCAAGACAGGCCTCAAACCACGAGAAGCTCCAGCCCAAAAGGCAGCCAAAATCCAGCCCACATCCGGGAGAATATCAAGAGCAGGGGGTGGAGCAAGCCAGGCCTCAAACCACGAGAAGCTCCAGCCCAAAAGGCAGCCAAAATCCAGCCCACATCCGGGAGAATCTCAAGAGCAGGGGGTGGAGCAAGCCAGGCCTCAAACCGCGAGAAGCTCCAGCCCAAACGGAAGCCAAATTCCAGCCCACATCAGGGACAATATCAAGAGCAGGGGGTGGAGCAAGCCAGGCCTCAAACCACGAGAAGCTCCAGCCCAAAAGGCAGCCAAAATGCAGCCCACATCCGGGAGAATCTCAAGAGCAGGGGGTGGAGCAAGCCAGGCCTCAAACCACGAGAAGCTCCAGCCCAAAAGGCATCCAAAATCCAGCCCACATCCGGGAGAATATCAAGAGCAGGGGGTGGAGCAAGGCAGGCGTCAAACCACGACAAGCTCCAGCCCAAAAGGCAGCCAAAATGCAGCCCACATCCGGGAGAATCTCAAGAGCAGGGGGTGGAGCAAGCCAGGCCTCCAACCACGAGAAGCTCCAGCCCAAAAGGCAGCCAAATTCCAGCCCACATATCGGAGAAACTCAAGAGCAGGGGGTGGAGCAAGCCAGGCCTGAAACCACGAGAAGCTCCAGCCCAAAAGGCAGCAAAATTCAGGCCACCTCCTGGAGAATCTCAAGAGCAGGGGGTGGAGCAAGCCAGGCCTCAAACCACGAGGAGCTCCAGCCCAAAAGGAAGCGAAATTCCAGCCCACATCAGGGACAATCTCAAGAGCAGGGGGTGGAGCAAGCCAGGCCTCAAACCACGAGAAGCTCCAGCCCAAAAGGCAGCCAAAATGCAGCCCACATCCGGGAGAATCTCAAGAGCAGGGGATGGAGTAAGCCAGGCCTCAAACCACGAGAAGCTCCAGCCCAAAAGTCAGCAAAAATGCAGCCCACATCTGGGAGAATATCAAGAGCAGGGGGTGGAGCAAGCCAGGCCTCAAACCGCGAAAAGCTCCAGCCCAAAATGCAGCCAAAATGCAGACCATATCCGGGAGAATCTCAAGAGCAGGGGGTGGAGCAAGCCAGGCGTCAAACCACGAGAAGCTCCAGCCCAAAAGGCAGCCAAAATGCAGCCCACATCCGGGAGAATATCAAGAGCAAGGGGTGGAGCAAGCCAGGCTTCAAACCACGAGAAGCTCCAGCCCAAAAGGCAGCCAAAATGCAGCCCACATCCGGGAGAATCTCAAGAGCAGGGGGTGGAGCCAGCCAGGCCCCAAACCACGAGAAGCTCCAGCCCAAAAGGCAGCCAAAATCCAGCCCACATCTGGGAGAATGTCAAGAGCAGGGGGTGGAGTAAGGCAGGCCTCAAACCACGAGCATCTGCAGCCCAAAATGCAGCCAAATTCCAGCCCTCATCCGGGAGAATCTCAAGAGCAGGGGGTGGAGCAAGCCAGGCCTCAAACTACAAGAAGCTCCAGCCCAAAAGGCAGCCAAAATGCAGCCCACATCTGGGAGAATCTCAAGAGCAGGGGGTGGAGCAAGCCAGGCCTCCAACCATGAGAAGCTCCAGACCAAAAGGCAGCCAAAATCCAGCCCACCTCCGGGAGAATCTCAAGAGCAGGGGGTGGAGCAAGCCAGGCCTCAAACCATGAGAAGCTCCAGCCCAAAAGGAAGCCAAAATGCAGCCCACCTCCGGGAGAATCTCAAGAGCAGGGGGTGGAGCAAGCCAGGCCTTAAACCACGAAAATCTAAAGCCCAAAAGGCAGCCAAAATGCAGCCCAACTCCAGGAGAATCTCAAGAGCAGGGGTTGGAGCAAGCCAGCCCCCAAACCACGAGAAGCTCCAGCCCAAAATGCAGCCAAAATCCACCCCATTTCGGGGAGAATATCAAGAGCAGGGGGTGGAGCAAGCCAGGCCTCAAACCACGAGGAGCTCCAGCCCAAAAGGCAGACAAAATGCAGCCCACATCCGGGAGAATCTCAAGAGCAGGGGGTGGAGCAAGCCAGGCCTCAAACCACGAGAAACTCCAGCCCAAAATGCAGCCAAAATGCAGCCCACATCCGGGAGAATCTCAAGAGCAGGGGGTGGAGCAAGCCAGGCCTCCAACCACGAGAAGCTCCAGCCCAAAAGGCAGCCAAATTCCAGCCCACATATCGGAGAAACTCAAGAGCAGGGGGTGGAGCAAGCCAGGCCTGAAACCACGAGAAGCTCCAGCCCAAAAGGCAGCAAAATTCAGGCCACCTCCTGGAGAATCTCAAGAGCAGGGGGTGGAGCAAGCCAGGCCTCAAACCACGAGGAGCTCCAGCCCAAAAGGAAGCGAAATTCCAGCCCACATCAGGGACAATCTCAAGAGCAGGGGGTGGAGCAAGCCAGGCCTCAAACCACGAGAAGCTCCAGCCCAAAAGGCAGCCAAAATGCAGCCCACATCCGGGAGAATCTCAAGAGCAGGGGATGGAGTAAGCCAGGCCTCAAACCACGAGAAGCTCCAGCCCAAAAGTCAGCAAAAATGCAGCCCACATCTGGGAGAATATCAAGAGCAGGGGGTGGAGCAAGCCAGGCCTCAAACCGCGAAAAGCTCCAGCCCAAAATGCAGCCAAAATGCAGACCATATCCGGGAGAATCTCAAGAGCAGGGGGTGGAGCAAGCCAGGCGTCAAACCACGAGAAGCTCCAGCCCAAAAGGCAGCCAAAATGCAGCCCACATCCGGGAGAATATCAAGAGCAAGGGGTGGAGCAAGCCAGGCTTCAAACCACGAGAAGCTCCAGCCCAAAAGGCAGCCAAAATGCAGCCCACATCCGGGAGAATCTCAAGAGCAGGGGGTGGAGCCAGCCAGGCCCCAAACCACGAGAAGCTCCAGCCCAAAAGGCAGCCAAAATCCAGCCCACATCTGGGAGAATGTCAAGAGCAGGGGGTGGAGTAAGGCAGGCCTCAAACCACGAGCATCTGCAGCCCAAAATGCAGCCAAATTCCAGCCCTCATCCGGGAGAATCTCAAGAGCAGGGGGTGGAGCAAGCCAGGCCTCAAACTACAAGAAGCTCCAGCCCAAAAGGCAGCCAAAATGCAGCCCACATCTGGGAGAATCTCAAGAGCAGGGGGTGGAGCAAGCCAGGCCTCCAACCATGAGAAGCTCCAGACCAAAAGGCAGCCAAAATCCAGCCCACCTCCGGGAGAATCTCAAGAGCAGGGGGTGGAGCAAGCCAGGCCTCAAACCATGAGAAGCTCCAGCCCAAAAGGAAGCCAAAATGCAGCCCACCTCCGGGAGAATCTCAAGAGCAGGGGGTGGAGCAAGCCAGGCCTTAAACCACGAAAATCTAAAGCCCAAAAGGCAGCCAAAATGCAGCCCAACTCCAGGAGAATCTCAAGAGCAGGGGTTGGAGCAAGCCAGCCCCCAAACCACGAGAAGCTCCAGCCCAAAATGCAGCCAAAATCCACCCCATTTCGGGGAGAATATCAAGAGCAGGGGGTGGAGCAAGCCAGGCCTCAAACCACGAGGAGCTCCAGCCCAAAAGGCAGACAAAATGCAGCCCACATCCGGGAGAATCTCAAGAGCAGGGGGTGGAGCAAGCCAGGCCTCAAACCACGAGAAACTCCAGCCCAAAATGCAGCCAAAATGCAGCCCACCTCCGGGAGAATCTCAAGAGCAGGGGGTGGAGCAAGCCAGGCCTTAAACCACGAAAATCTAAAGCCCAAAAGGCAGCCAAAATGCAGCCCAACTCCAGGAGAATCTCAAGAGCAGGGGTTGGAGCAAACCAGCCCCCAAACCACGAGAAGCTCCAGCCCAAAATGCAGCCAAAATCCACCCCATTTCGGGGAGAATATCAAGAGCAGGGGGTGGAGCAAGCCAGGCCTCAAACCACGAGGAGCTCCAGCCCAAAAGGCAGACAAAATGCAGCCCACATCCGGGAGAATCTCAAGAGCAGGGGGTGGAGCAAGCCAGGCCTCAAACCACGAGAAGCTCCAGCCCAAAAATTCAGCCAAAATGCAGCCCACATCCAGGAGATTATCAGGAGCAGGAGGTGGACCAAGGCAGGCCTCAAACCACGAGAAGCTCCAGCCCAAAAGGCAGCCAAAATGCAGCCCACATCCAGGAGAATCTCAAGAGCAGGGGGTGGAGCAAGCCAGCCCCCAAACCACGAGAAGCTCCAGCCCAAAAGGCAGCCAAAATCCAGCCCACTTCGGGGAGAATATCAAGAGCAGGGGCTGGAGCAAGCCAGGCCTCAAACCACGAGAAGCTCCAGCCCAAAAGGCAGCCAAAATGCAGCACACATCCGGGAGAATCTCAAGAGCAGGGGGTGGAGCAAGGCAGGCCTCAAACCACGAGAAGCTCCAGCCCAAAATGCAGCCAAAATCCAGCCCACATCCGGGAGAATCTCAAGACCAGGGGCTGGAGCAAGCCAGGCCTCAAACCACTAGAAACTCCAGCCCAAAATGCATCCAAAATGCAGGCCACTTCGGGAAGAATCTCAAGAGCAGGGGGTGGAGCAAGCCAGGCCTCAAACCACGAGAAGCTCCAGCCCAAAAGGGAGCCAAAATGCAGCCCACATATGGGAGAATATCAAGAGCAGGGTGTGGAGCAAGCCAGGCCCCAAACCACGAGAAGCTCCAGCCCAAAAGGCAGCCAAAATGCAGCCCACATCCGGGAGAATCTCAAGAGCAGGGGGTGGAGCAAGCCAGGCCTCAAACCATGAGAAGCTCCAGCCCAAAAGGCAGACAAAATCCAGCCCTCTACGGGGAGAATATGAAGAGCAAGGCGTGGAGCAAGCCAGGCCTCAAACCACGAGAAGCTCCAGTCCGAAAGGCAGCCAAAATTCAGCCCACCTCCAGAAAAATCTCAAGAGCAGGGGGTGGAGCAAGCCAGGCCTCAAACCACGAGAAGCTCCAGCCCAAAATGCAGCCAAAAATCCAGCCCACCTCCGGGAGAATCTCAAGAGCAGGGGGTGGAGCAAGCCAGGCCTCAAACCACGAGAAGCTCCAGCCCAAAAGGCAGCCAAAATGCAGCCCACATCTGGGAGAATCTCAAGAGCAGGGGGTGGAGCAAGCCAGGCCTCAAAGCACGAGAAGCTCCAGACCAAAAGGCAGCCAAAATGCAGGCCACATCCGGGAGAATCTCAAGAGCAGGGGGTGGAGCAAGCCAGGCCTCAAACCACGAGAACCTCCAGCCCAAAAGGCAGCCAAATTCCAGCCCACCTCCAGGAAAATCTCAAGAGCAGGGGGTGGAGCAAGCCAGGCCTCAAACCGCGAAAAGCTCCAGCCCAAAATGCAGCCAAAATGCCGCCCACATCCGGGAGAATCTCAAGAGCAGGGGGTGGAGCAAGCCAGGCCTCAAACCATGAGAAGCTCCAGCCCAAAATGCAACCAAAATGCAGCCCACACCCGGGAGAATCTCAAGAGCAGGGGGTGGAGCAAGCCAGGCCTCAAACCACGAGAAGCTCCAGCCCACATGGCAGCAAAAATGCAGCCCACATCCGGGAGAATATCACGAGCACGGGGTGGAGCAAGCCAGGCCTCAAACCACGAGGAGCTCCAGCCCAAAAGGAAGCCAAATTCCAGCCCACATCAGGGACAATATCAAGAGCAGGGGCGGAGCAAGCCAGGCCTCAAACCACGAGAAGCTGCAGCCCAAAAGGCAGCCAAAATGCAGCCCACATCCGGGAGAATCTCAAGAGCAGGGGGTGGAGCAAGCCAGGCCTCAAACCACGAGAAGCTCCAGCCCAAAAGGCAGCCAAAATCCAGCCCTATATCTGGGAGAATATCAAGAGTAGGGGCTGGAGCAAGCCAGGCCTCAAACCACAAGAAGCTCCAGCCCAAAACGCAGCCAAAATGCAGCCCACATCCGGGAGAATATCAAGAGCAGGGGGTGGAGCAAGCCAGGCCTCAAACCACGAGAAGCTCCAGCCCAAAAGGCAGCCAAAATGCAGCCCACATCCGGGAGAATCTCAAGAGCAGGGGTTGGAGCAAGCCAGGCCTCCAACCACGAGAAGCTCCAGCCCAAATAACACACAAAATCCAGCCCACCTGCGGGAGAATCTCAAGAGCAGGGGGTGGAGCAAGCCAGGCCCCAAACCACAAGAAGCTCCAGCCCAAAACGCAGCCAAAATCCAACACTATATCTGGGAGAATCTCAAGAGCAGGGGGTGGAGCAAGCCAGGCCTCAAACCACGAGAACCTCCAGCCCAAAAGGCAGCCAAAAATGCAGCCCATATCTAGGAGAATATCAAGAGCAGGGGGTGGAGCAAGCCAGGCCTCAAACCACGAGAAGCTCCAGCCCAAAAGGCAGCCAAAATGCAGCCCACAACCGGGAGAATCTCAAGAGCAGGGGGTGGAGCAAGCCAGGCCTCAAACCACGAGAACCTCCAGCCCAATAGGCAGCCAAATTCCAGCCAACATCTGGGAGAATCTCAAGAGCAGGGGGTGGAGCAAGCCAGGCCTCAAACCGCGAAAAGCTCCAGCCCAAAATGCAGCCAAAATGCAGCCCAACTGTGAGAGAATCTCAAGAGCAGGGGGTGGAGCAAGCCAGGCCTCACACCATGAGAAGCTCCAGCCCAAAATGCAACCAAAATGCAGCCCACACCCGGGAGAATATCAAGAGCAGGGGGTGGAGCAAGCCAGGCCTCAAACCACGAGAAGCTGCATCCCAAAATGCAGCCAAAATGCAGCCCACATGCGGGAGAATCTCAAGAGCAGGGGGTGGAGCAAGCCAGGCCTCAAACCACGAGAAGCTCCAGCCCAAAAGGCAGCCAAAATCCAGCCCTATATCTGGGAGAATATCAAGAGTAGGGGCCGGAGCAAGCCAGGCGTCAAACCCCAAGAAGCTCCAGCCCAAAAGGCAGCCAAAATGCACACACATCCTGGAGAATCTCAAGAGCAGGGGTTGGAGCAAGCCAGGCCTCCAACCACGAGAACCTCCAGCCCAAAAGGCAGCCAAAATCCAGCCCTATATCTGGGAGAATATCAAGAGTAGGGGCTGGAGCAAGCCAGGCCTCAAACCACAAGAAGCTCCAGCCCAAAAGGCAGCCAAAATGCAGCCCACATCCGGGAGAATATCAAGAGCAAGGGGTGGAGCAAGCCAGGCCTCAAACCACGAGAAGCTCCAGCCCAAAAGGCAGCCAAAATGCAGCCCACATCCAGGAGAATCTCAAGAGTAGGGTGTGGAGTAAGGCAGGCCTCAAACCACGAGCATCTGCAGCCCAAAATGCAACCAAATTCCAGCCCACATCCGGGAGAATATCAAGAGCAGGGGGTGGAGCAAGCCAGGCCCCAAACCACGAGAAGCTCCAGCCCAAAAGGCAGCCAAAATGCAGCCCACATCCGGGAGAATCTCAAGAGCAGGGGGTGGAGCAAGCCAGGCCTCAAACCACGAGAAGCTCCAGCCCAAAAGGCACCCAAAATGCAGCCCACATCCGGGAGAATCTCAAGAGCAGGGGGTGGAGCAAGCCAGGCCTCAAACCATGAGAAGCTCCAGCCCATAAGTCAGCCAAAATGCAGCCCACCTCAGGGAGAATATCAAGAGCAGGGGGTGGAGCAAGCCAGGCCTCAAACCATGAGAAGCTCCAGCCCAAAAGGCAGCCAAAATGCAGCCCACATCCGAGAGAATCTCAAGAGCAGGGGGTGGAGCAAGCCAGGCCTGAAACCACGAGAAGCTCCAGCCCAAATAGCACACAAAATCCAGCCCACGTCCGGGAGAATCTCAAGAGCAGGGGGTGGAGCAAGCCAGGCCTCAAACCACGAGAAGCTCCAGCCCAAAAGGCAGCCAAAATGCCGCCAACATCCGGGAGAATCTCAAGAGCAGGGGGTGGAGCAATCCAGGCCTCAAACCACGAGAAGCTCCAGCCCAAAAGGCAACCAAAATGCAGCCCACACCCGGGAGAATATCAAGAGCAGGGGGTGGAGCAAGCCAGGATTCAAACCACGAGAAGCTCCAGCCCTAAAGGCAGCCAAAATGCAGCCCACATCCGGGAGAATCTCAAGAGCAGGGGGTGGAGCAAGCCAGGCCTCAAACCACGAGAAGCTCCAGCCCAAAAGGCAGCCAAAATCCAGCCCACAACCGGGAGAATATCAAGAGCAGGGGGTGGAGCAAGCCAGGCCTCAAACCATGAGAAGCTCCAGCCCAAAAGGCAGCCAAAATGCAGGCCACATCCGGGAGAATATCAAGAGCAGGGGGTGGAGCAAGCCAGGCCTCAAACCATGAGAAGCTCCAGCCCAAAAGACAGCCAAAATACAGCCCACCTGCGGAAGAATATCAAGAGCAGGGGGTGGAGCAAGCCAGGCCTCAAACCACGAGAAGCTCCTGCCCAAAACGAAGCCAAATTCCAGCCCACATCCGGGAGAATCTCAAGAGAAAGGGGGTGGAGCAAGCCAGGCCTCAAACCACGAGAAGCTCCAGCCCAAAAGGCAGCCAAAATCCAGACCACATCCGGGAGAATATCAAGAGCAGGGGGCGGAGCAAGCCAGGCCCCAAACCACGAGAAGCTCCAGCCCAAAATGCAGCCAAAATGCAGCCCACATCCGGGAGAATCTCAAGAGCAGGGGGTGGAGCAAGCCAGGCCTCAAACCACGAGAAGCTCCAGCCCAAAATGCAGCCAAAATGCAGCCCACATCTGGGAGAATCTCAAGAGCAGGGGGTGGAGCAAGCCAGGCCTCAAACCACGAGAAGCTCCAGCCCAAAAGGCAGCCAAAATCCAGCCCACATCCGGGAGAATCTCAAGAGCAGGGGGTGGAGCAAGCCAGGCCTGAAACCACGAGAAGCTCCAGCCCAAATAGCACACAAAATCCAGCCCACCTGCGGGAGAATCTCAAGAGCAGGGGGTGGATCAAGCCAGGCCCCAAACCACAAGAATCTCCAGCCCAAAACGCAGCCAAAATCCAACACTATATCTGGGAGAAACTCAAGAGCAGGGGGTGGAGCAAGCCAGGCCTCAAACCACGAGAAGCTCCAGCCCAAAAGGCAGCCAAATTCCAGCCCACATAGGGGAGAATCTCAAGAGCAGGGGGTGGAGCAAGCCAGGCCTCAAACCACGAGGAGCTCCAGCCCTAAAGGAAGCCAAATTCCAGCCCACATCAGGGACAATCTCAAGAGCAGGGGGTGGAGCAAGCCAGGCCTCAAACCACGAGAAGCTCCAGCGCAAAAGGCAGCCAAAATCCAGCCCACATCCGGGAGAATATCAAGAGCAGGGGGTGGAGCAAGCCAGGCCTCAAACCACGAGAAGCTCCAGCCCAAAAGGCAGCCAAAATGCAGGCCACATCCGGGAGAATCTCAAGAGCAGGGGGTGGAGCAAGCCAGGCCTCAAACCACGAGAAGCTCCTGCCCAAAAGGCAGGCACAATCCAGCCCACATCCGGGAGAATCTCAAGAGCAGGAGGTGGAGCAAGCCAGGCCTCAAACCTCGAGAAGCTCCAGCCCATAAGTCAGCCAAAATCCAGACCACCTCCGGGAGAATATCAAGAGCAGGGGGTGGAGCAAGCCAGGCCTCAAACCACGAGAAGCTCCAGCCCAAAAGGCAGCCAAAATGCAGCCCACATGGAAGAGAATCTCAAGAGCAGGGGGTGGAGCAAGCCAGGCCTCAAACCATGAGAAGCTCCAGCCCAAAAGATAGCCAAAATACAGCCCACATCCGGAAGAATATCAAGAGCAGGGGGTGGAGCAAGCCAGGCCTCAAACCACGAGAACCTCCAGCCCAAAAGGCAGCCAAAATGCAGCCCACATCCGGGAGAATATCAAGAGCAGGGGGTGGAGCAAGCCAGGCCTCAAACCACGAGAAGCTCCAGCCCAAAAGGCAGCCAAAATGCAGCCCACATGGAAGAGAATCTCAAGAGCAGGGGGTGGAGCAAGCCAGGCCTCAAACCACGAGAAGCTCCAGCCCAAAAGGCAGCCAAAATCCAGCCCACATCCGGGAGAAGCTCAAGAGCAGGGGGTGGAACAAGCCAGGCCTCCAACCACGAGAATCTCCTGCCCAAAAGGAAGCCAAATTCCAGCCCACATATCGGAGAAACTCAAGAGCAGGGGGTGGAGCAAGACAGGCCTCAAACCACGAGAAGCTCCAGCCCAAAAGGCAGCCAAAATCCAGCCCACATCCGGGAGAATATCAAGAGCAGGGGGTGGAGCAAGCCAGGCCTCAAACCACGAGAAGCTCCAGCCCAAAAGGCAGCCAAAATCCAGCCCACATCCGGGAGAATCTCAAGAGCAGGGGGTGGAGCAAGCCAGGCCTCAAACCGCGAGAAGCTCCAGCCCAAACGGAAGCCAAATTCCAGCCCACATCAGGGACAATATCAAGAGCAGGGGGTGGAGCAAGCCAGGCCTCAAACCACGAGAAGCTCCAGCCCAAAAGGCAGCCAAAATGCAGCCCACATCCGGGAGAATCTCAAGAGCAGGGGGTGGAGCAAGCCAGGCCTCAAACCACGAGAAGCTCCAGCCCAAAAGGCATCCAAAATCCAGCCCACATCCGGGAGAATATCAAGAGCAGGGGGTGGAGCAAGGCAGGCGTCAAACCACGACAAGCTCCAGCCCAAAAGGCAGCCAAAATGCAGCCCACATCCGGGAGAATCTCAAGAGCAGGGGGTGGAGCAAGCCAGGCCTCCAACCACGAGAAGCTCCAGCCCAAAAGGCAGCCAAATTCCAGCCCACATATCGGAGAAACTCAAGAGCAGGGGGTGGAGCAAGCCAGGCCTGAAACCACGAGAAGCTCCAGCCCAAAAGGCAGCAAAATTCAGGCCACCTCCTGGAGAATCTCAAGAGCAGGGGGTGGAGCAAGCCAGGCCTCAAACCACGAGGAGCTCCAGCCCAAAAGGAAGCGAAATTCCAGCCCACATCAGGGACAATCTCAAGAGCAGGGGGTGGAGCAAGCCAGGCCTCAAACCACGAGAAGCTCCAGCCCAAAAGGCAGCCAAAATCCAGACCACATCCGGGAGAATCTCAAGAGCAGGGGATGGAGTAAGCCAGGCCTCAAACCACGAGAAGCTCCAGCCCAAAAGTCAGCAAAAATGCAGCCCACATCTGGGAGAATATCAAGAGCAGGGGGTGGAGCAAGCCAGGCCTCAAACCGCGAAAAGCTCCAGCCCAAAATGCAGCCAAAATGCAGACCATATCCGGGAGAATCTCAAGAGCAGGGGGTGGAGCAAGCCAGGCGTCAAACCACGAGAAGCTCCAGCCCAAAAGGCAGCCAAAATGCAGCCCACATCCGGGAGAATATCAAGAGCAGGGGGTGGAGCAAGCCAGGCTTCAAACCACGAGAAGCTCCAGCCCAAAAGGCAGCCAAAATGCAGCCCACATTCGGGAGAATCTCAAGAGCAGGGGGTGGAGCAAGCCAGGCCCCAAACCACGAGAAGCTCCAGCCCAAAAGGCAGCCAAAATCCAGCCCACATCTGGGAGAATGTCAAGAGCAGGGGGTGGAGTAAGGCAGGCCTCAAACCACGAGCATCTGCAGCCCAAAATGCAGCCAAATTCCAGCCCTCATCCGGGAGAATCTCAAGAGCAGGGGGTGGAGCAAGCCAGGCCTCAAACTACAAGAAGCTCCAGCCCAAAAGGCAGCCAAAATGGAGCCCACATCTGGGAGAATCTCAAGAGCAGGGGGTGGAGCAAGCCAGGCCTCCAACCATGAGAAGCTCCAGACCAAAAGGCAGCCAAAATCCAGCCCACCTCCGGGAGAATCTCAAGAGCAGGGGGTGGAGCAAGCCAGGCCTCAAACCATGAGAAGCTCCAGCCCAAAAGGAAGCCAAAATGCAGCCCACCTCCGGGAGAATCTCAAGAGCAGGGGGTGGAGCAAGCCAGGCCTTAAACCACGAAAATCTAAAGCCCAAAAGGCAGCCAAAATGCAGCCCAACTCCAGGAGAATCTCAAGAGCAGGGGTTGGAGCAAGCCAGCCCCCAAACCACGAGAAGCTCCAGCCCAAAATGCAGCCAAAATCCACCCCATTTCGGGGAGAATATCAAGAGCAGGGGGTGGAGCAAGCCAGGCCTCAAACCACGAGGAGCTCCAGCCCAAAAGGCAGACAAAATGCAGCCCACATCCGGGAGAATCTCAAGAGCAGGGGGTGGAGCAAGCCAGGCCTCAAACCACGAGAAACTCCAGCCCAAAATGCAGCCAAAATGCAGCCCACCTCCGGGAGAATCTCAAGAGCAGGGGGTGGAGCAAGCCAGGCCTTAAACCACGAAAATCTAAAGCCCAAAAGGCAGCCAAAATGCAGCCCAACTCCAGGAGAATCTCAAGAGCAGGGGTTGGAGCAAACCAGCCCCCAAACCACGAGAAGCTCCAGCCCAAAATGCAGCCAAAATCCACCCCATTTCGGGGAGAATATCAAGAGCAGGGGGTGGAGCAAGCCAGGCCTCAAACCACGAGGAGCTCCAGCCCAAAAGGCAGACAAAATGCAGCCCACATCCGGGAGAATCTCAAGAGCAGGGGGTGGAGCAAGCCAGGCCTCAAACCACGAGAAGCTCCAGCCCAAAAATTCAGCCAAAATGCAGCCCACATCCAGGAGATTATCAGGAGCAGGAGGTGGACCAAGGCAGGCCTCAAACCACGAGAAGCTCCAGCCCAAAAGGCAGCCAAAATGCAGCCCACATCCAGGAGAATCTCAAGAGCAGGGGGTGGAGCAAGCCAGCCCCCAAACCACGAGAAGCTCCAGCCCAAAAGGCAGCCAAAATCCAGCCCACTTCGGGGAGAATATCAAGAGCAGGGGCTGGAGCAAGCCAGGCCTCAAACCACGAGAAGCTCCAGCCCAAAAGGCAGCCAAAATGCAGCACACATCCGGGAGAATCTCAAGAGCAGGGGGTGGAGCAAGGCAGGCCTCAAACCACGAGAAGCTCCAGCCCAAAATGCAGCCAAAATGCAGCCCACATCCGGGAGAATCTCAAGAGCAGGGGCTGGAGCAAGCCAGGCCTCAAACCACTAGAAACTCCAGCCCAAAATGCATCCAAAATGCAGGCCACTTCGGGAAGAATCTCAAGAGCAGGGGGTGGAGCAAGCCAGGCCTCAAACCACGAGAAGCTCCAGCCCAAAAGGGAGCCAAAATGCAGCCCACATATGGGAGAATATCAAGAGCAGGGTGTGGAGCAAGCCAGGCCCCAAACCACGAGAAGCTCCAGCCCAAAAGGCAGCCAAAATGCAGCCCACATCCGGGAGAATCTCAAGAGCAGGGGGTGGAGCAAGCCAGGCCTCAAACCATGAGAAGCTCCAGCCCAAAAGGCAGACAAAATCCAGCCCTCTACGGGGAGAATATGAAGAGCAAGGCGTGGAGCAAGCCAGGCCTCAAACCACGAGAAGCTCCAGTCCGAAAGGCAGCCAAAATTCAGCCCACCTCCAGAAAAATCTCAAGAGCAGGGGGTGGAGCAAGCCAGGCCTCAAACCACGAGAAGCTCCAGCCCAAAAGGCAGCCAAAATCCAGCCCACTTCGGGGAGAATATCAAGAGCAGGGGGTGGAGCAAGCCAGGCCTCAAACCACGAGAAGCTCCAGCCCAAAATGCAGCCAAAATACAGCCCACCTCCAGAAGAATTTCAAGAGCAGGGGGTGGAGCAAGCCAGGCCTCAAACCACGAGAATCTCCAGCCCAAAATGCAGCCAAAATCCAGCCCACTTCCGGGAGAATCTCAAGAGCAGGGGGTGGAGCAAGCCAGGCCTCAAACTACGAGAAGCTCCTGCCCAAAAGGCAGCCAAAATCCAGCCCTATATCCGGGAGAATCTCAAGAGCAGGGGGTGGAGCAAGGCAGGCCTCAAACCACGAGAAGCTCCAGCATAAAGGCAGCCAAAATGCAGCCCACATCCGGGAGAATCTCAAGAGCAGGGGGTGGAGCAAGCCAGGCCTCAAACCACGAGAAGCTCCAGCCCAAAAGGCAGCCAAAATGCAGCCCACATCCGGGAGAATCTCAAGAGCAGGGGGTGGAGCAAGCCAGGCCTCAAACCACGAGAAGCTCCAGCCCAAAAGGCAGCCAAAATCCAGCCCACTTCGGGGAGAATATCAAGAGCAGGGGGTGGAGCAAGCCAGGCCTCAAACCACGAGAAGCTCCAGCCCAAAAGGCAGCCAAAAGCCAGCCCACATCCAGGAAAATATCAAGAGCAGGGGGTGGAGCAAGCCAGGCCTCAAACCACGAGAAGCTCCAGCCCAAAAGGCAGCCAAAATGCAGCCCACCTCCTGGAGAATCTCAAGAGCAGGGGGTGGAGCAAGCCAGGCCTCAAACCACGAGGAGCTCCAGCCCAAAAGGCAGACAAAATGCAGCCCACATCCGGGAGAATCTCAAGAGCAGGGGGTGGAGCAAGCCAGGCCTCAAACCACGAGAAGCTCCAGCCCAAAAGTCAGCCAAAATGCAGCCCACATCCAGGAGAATATCAAGAGCAGGAGGTGGACCAAGGCAGGCCTCAAACTACGAGAAGCTCCAGCCCAAAAGGCAGCCAAAATGCAGCCCACATCCAGGAGAATATCAAGAGCAGGGGGTGGAGCAAGCCAGGCCTCAAACCACGAGAAGCTCCAGCCCAAAATGCAGCCAAACCCAGCCCACATCCGGGAGAATCTCAAGACCAGGGGCTGGAGCAAGCCAGGCCTCAAACCACTAGAAGCTCCAGCCCAAAATGCATCCAAAATGCAGGCCACTTCTGGAAGAATCTCAAGAGCAGGGGGTGGAGCAAGCCAGGCCTCAAACCACGAGAAGCTCCAGCCCAAAAGGGAGCCAAAATGCAGCCCACATATGGGAGAATATCAAGAGCAGGGGGTGGAGCAAGCCAGGCCCCAAACCACGAGAAGCTCCAATCCAAAAGGCAGCCAAAATGCAGCCCAACTGTGAGAGAATCTCAAGAGCAGGGGGTGGAGCAAGCCAGGCCTCAAACCACGAGAAGCTAAAGCCCAAAAGGCAGCCAAAATGCAGCCCACATCCGGGAGAATCTCAAGAGCAGGGGGTGGAGCAAGCCAGGCCTCAAACCATGAGAAGCTCCAGCCCAAAAGGCAGACAAAATCCAGTCCACTACGGGGAGAATATGAAGAGCAAGGCGTGGAGCAAGCCAGGCCTCAAACCACGAGAAGCTCCAGTCCGAAAGGCAGACAAAATTCAGCCCACCTCCAGAAAAATCTCAAGAGCAGGGGGTGGAGCAAGCCAGGCCTCAAACCACGAGAAGCTCCAGCCCAAAATGCAGCCAAAAATGCAGCCCACCTCCGGGAGAATCTCAAGAGCAGGGGGTGGAGAAAGCCAGGCCTCAAACCACGAGAAGCTCCAGCATAAAGGCAGCCAAAATGCAGCCCACATCCAGGAGAATCTCAAGAGCAGGGGGTGTAGGAAGCCAGGCCTCAAACCACGAGAAGCTCCAGCCCAAAAGGCAGCCAAAATCCAGCCCACTTTGGGGAGAATATCAAGAGCAGGGGGTGGAGCAAGCCAGGCCTCAAACCACGAGAAGCTCCAGCCCAAAAGGCAGCCAAAATCCAGCCCACCTCCTGGAGAATCTCAAGAGCAGGGGGTGGAGCAAGCCAGGCCTCAAACCACGAGAAGCTCCAGCCCAAAATGCAGCCAAAATGCAGCCCACATCCGGGAGAATATCAAGAGCAGGAGGTGGAGCAAGCCAGCCCCCAAACCACGAGAAGCTCCAGCCCAAAAGGCAGCCAAAATGCAGCCCACTTCGGGGAGAATATCAAGAGCAGGGGGTGGAGCAAGCCAGGCCTCAAACCACGAGAAGCTCCAGCCCAAAACTCACCCAAAAATGCAGCCCACGTCGGGAAGAATCTCAAGAGCAGGGGGTGGAGCAAGCCAGGCCTCAAACCACGAGAAGCTCCAGCCCAAAAGGCAGCCAAAAGCCAGCCCACATCCAGGAAAATATCAAGAGCAGGGGGTGGAGCAAGCCAGGCCTCAAACCACGAGAAGCTCCAGCCCAAAAGGCAGCCAAAATGCAGCCCACATCCAGGAGAATATCAAGAGCAGGGGGTGAAGCAAGCCAGGCCCCAAACCACGAGAAGCTCCAGCCAAAAAGGCAGCCAAAATGCAGCCCACATCCGGGAGAATCTCAAGAGCAGGGGGTGGAGAAAGCCAGGCCTCAAACCACGAGAAGCTCCAGCCCAAAATGCATCCAAAATGCAGCCCACTTCGGGGAGAATCTCA
The DNA here is from genome assembly GCA_027574665.1 of Rhynochetos jubatus. Lineage (NCBI taxonomy): Eukaryota > Metazoa > Chordata > Aves > Eurypygiformes > Rhynochetidae > Rhynochetos > Rhynochetos jubatus. Next base: position 1,485,982 of record JAQBHY010000071.1, read on the forward strand.
AGAGCAGGGGGTGGAGCAAGCCAGGCCTCAAACCACGAGAAGCTCCAGTCCAAAAGACAGCCAAAATGCAGCCCACATCCAGGAGAATCTCAAGAGCAGGAGGTGGAGCAAGGCAGGCCTCAAACCACGAGAAGCTCCAGCCCAAAAGGCAGCCAAAATGCAGCCCACATCTGGGAGAATCTCAAGAGCAGGGGGTGGAGCAAGCCAGGCCTCAAACCACGAGAAGCTCCAGCCCAAAAGGCAGCCAAAATGCAGGCCACATCCGGGAGAATCTCAAGAGCCGGGGGTGGAGCAAGTCAGCCCCCAAACCACGAGAAGCTCCAGCCCAAAATGCATCCAAAAGCCAGCCCACATCCGGGAGAATCTCAAGAGCAGGGGGTGGAGAAAGCCAGGCCTCAAACCACGAGAAGCTCCAGCCCAAAATGCATCCAAAATGCAGCCCACTTCGGGGAGAATCTCAAGAGCAGGGGGTGGAGCAAGCCAGGCCTCAAACCACGAGAAGCTCCAGCCCAAAAGACAGCCATAATGCAGCCCACATCCAGGAGAATCTCAAGAGCAGGAGGTGGAGCAAGCATGGCCTCAAACCACGAGAAGCTCCAGCCCAAAAGGCAGCCAAAATGCAGGCCACATCTGGGAGAATCTCAAGAGCAGGGGGTGGAGCAAGACAGGCCTCAAACCACGAGAAGCTCCAGCCCAAAAGGCAGCCAAAATGCAGGCCACATCTGGGAGAATCTCAAGAGCAGGGGGTGGAGCAAGCCAGGCCCCAAACCACGAGAAGCTCCAGCCCAAAAGGCAGCCAAAATCCAGCCCACATCCAGGAGAATATCAAGAGCAGGGGGTGGAGCAAGCCAGGCCCCAAACCACGAGAAGCTCCAGCCCAAAAGGCAGCCAAAATCCAGCCCACCTCCGGGAGAATCTCAAGAGCAGGGGGTGGAGCAAGGCAGGCCTCAAACCACGAGAAGCTCCAGCCCAAAAGTCAGCCAAAATGCAGCCCACATCCAGGAGAATATCAAGAGCAGGAGGTGGAGCAAGGCAATTCTCAAACCACGAGAAGCTCCAGCCCAAAAGGCAGCCAAAATGCAGCCCACATCCAGGAGAAACTCAAGAGCAGGGGGTGGAGCAAACCAGCAACCAAACCACAAGAAGCTCCAGCTAAAAAGGCAGCCAAAATGCAGCCCACATCCGGGAGAATCTCAAGAGCAGGGGGTGGAGCAAGCCAGGCCTCAAACCCCGAAAAGCTGAAGCCGAAAAGGCAGCCAAAACGCAGCCCACATCCGGGAGAATCTCAAGAGCAGGGGGTGGAGCAAGCCAGGTCTCAAACCACGAGAAGCTCCAGCCCAAAAGGCAGCCAAAATGCAGGGCACATATGGGAGAATCTCAAGAGCAGGGGGTGGAGCAAGCCAGGCCTCAAACCACGAGAAGCTCCAGCCCAAAAGGCAGCCAAAATCCAGCCCACCTCCGGGAGAATCTCAAGAGCAGGGGGTGGAGCAAGCCAGGCCTCAAACCACGAGAAGCTCCAGCCCAAAAGGCAGCCAAAATGCAGGGCACATATGGGAGAATCTCAAGAGCAGGGGGTGGAGCAAGCCAGGCCTCAAACCACGAGAAGCTCCAGCCCAAAAGGCAGCCACACTCCAGCCCACATCCGGGAGAATCTCAAGAGCAGGGGGTGGAGCAAGCCAGGCCTCAAACCACGAGAAGCTCCAGCCCAAAAGGCAGCCAAAATCCAGACCACATCCGGGAGAATCTCAAGAGCAGGGGGTGGAGCAAGCCAGGCCCCAAACCACGAGAAGCTCCAGCCCAAAAGGCAGCCAAAATGCAGCCCACATCCGGGAGAATATCAAGAGCAGGAGGTGGAGCAAGGCAGGCCTCAAACCACGAGAAGCTCCAGCCCAAAAGGCAGCCAAAATGCAGCCCACATCCAGGAGAAACTCAAGAGCAGGGGGTGGAGCAAGCCAGCCCCCAAACCACAAGAAGCTCCAGCCCAAAAGGCAGCCAAAATCCAGCCCACATCCGGGAGAATCTCAAGAGGAGGGGGTGGAGCAAGCCAGGCCTCAAACCCCGAAAAGCTGAAGACGAAAAGGCAGCCAAAACGCAGCCCACATCCGGGAGAATCTCAAGAGCAGGGGGTGCAGCAAGCCAGGCCTCAAAACACGAAAAGCTGAAGCCCAAAAGGCAGCCAAAATGCAGAAGACCTCCAGAAGAATCTCAAGAGCAGGGGGTGGAGCAAGGCAGGCCTCAAACCACGAGAAGCTCCAGCCCAAAATGCAGCCAATATCCTGCCCACCTCCGGGAGAATCTCAAGAGCAGGGGGTGGAGCAAGGCAGGCCTCAAACCACGAGAAGCTCCTGCCCAAAAGGCAGCCAAAATCCAGCCAACATCCGGGAGAATATCAAGAGCAGGGGCTGGAGCAATCCAGGCTACAAAGCACGAGAAGCTCCAGCCCAAAAGGCAGCCAAAACGCAGCCCACATCCAGGAGAATATCAAGAGCAGGAGGTGGAGCAAGGCAGGCCTCAAACCACGAGAAGCTCCAGCCCAAAAGGCAGCCAAAATGCAGCCCACATCCGGGAGAATCTCAAGAGCAGGGGGTGGAGCAAGCCAGCCCCCAAACCACAAGAAGCTCCAGCCAAAAATGCAGCCAAAATCCAGCCCACATCCGGGAGAATCTCAAGAGCAGGGGGTGGAGCAAGCCAGGCCTCAAACCACGAGAAGCTCCAGCCCAAAAGGCAGCCAAAATGCAGCCCACCTCCTGGAGAATCTCAAGAGCAGGGGGTGGAGCAAGCCAGGCCTCAAACCACGAGAAACTCCAGCCCAAAAGGCAGCCAAAATGCAGCCCACATCTGGGAGAATCTCAAGAGCAGGGGGTGGAGCAAGCCAGGCCTCAAACCACGAGAAGCTCCAGCCCAAAAGGAAGCCAAAAGCCAGCCCACATCCAGGAAAATATCAAGAGCAGGGGTTGGAGCAAGCCAGGCCTCAAACCATGAGAAGCTCCAGCCCAAAATGCAGCCAAAATCCAGCCCACCTCCGGGAGAATCTCAAGAGCAGGGGATGAAGCAAGGCAGGCCTCAAACCACGAGAAGCTCCTGCCCAAAAGGCAGCCAAAATCCAGCCAACATCCGGGAGAATATCAAGAGCTGGAGGTGGAGCAAGGCAGGCCTCAAACCACGAGAAGCTCCAGCCCAAAAGGCAGCCAAAATGCAGCCCACATCCAGGAGAAACTCAAGAGCAGGGGTTGGAGCAAGCCAGCCCCCAAACCACGAGAAGCTCCAGCCAAAAAGGCAGCCAAAATCCAGCCCACATCCGGGAGAATCTCAAGAGCAGGGGGTGGAGCAAGCCAGGCCTCAAACCCCGAAAAGCTGAAGCCGAAAATGCAGCCAAAATGCAGCCCACATCCGGGAGAATCTCAAGAGCAGGGGGTGGAGCAAGCCAGGCCTCAAAACACGAAAATCTGAAGCCCAGAAGGGAGCCAAAATGCAGAAGACCTCCAGAAGAATCTCAAGAGCAGGGGGTGGAGCAAGCCAGGCCTCAAAGCACGAGAAGCTCCAGCCCAAAAGGCAGCCAAAATGCAGCCCACATCCGGGAGAATATCAAGAGCAGGGGGTGGAGCAAGCCAGGCCTCAAACCACGAGAAGCTCCAGCCCAATAGGCAGCCAAAAGCCAGCCCACATCCGGGAGAATCTCAAGAGCAGGGGTTGGAGCAAGCCAGGCCTCAAACCACGAGAAGCTCCAGCCCAAAAGGCAGCCAAAATCCAGACCACATCCGGGAGAATCTCAAGAGCAGGGGGTGGAGCAAGCCAGCCCCCAAACCACGAGAAGCTCCAGCCCAAAAGGCAGCCAAAATCCAGCCCTCATCCGGGAGAATATCAAGAGCAGGGGGTGGAGCAAGCCAGGCCTCAAACCACGAGAAGCTCCAGCCCAAAAGGCAGCCAAAATCCAGCCCACTTCGGGGAGAATATCAAGAGCAGGGGGTGGAGCAAGCCAGGCCTCAAAACACGAGAAGCTCCAGCCCAAAAGGCAGCCAAAATCCAGCCCACCTCCAGAAGAATCTCAAGAGCAGGGGGTGGAGCAAGCCAGGCCTCAAACCACGAGAAGCTCCAGCCCAAAAGGCAGACAAAATGCAGCCCACCTCCGGGAGAATCTCAAGAGCAGGGGGTGGAGCAAGCCAGGGCTCAAACCACGAGAAGCTCCAGCCCAAAAGGCAGCCAAAATGCAGCCCACATCCGGGAGAATCTCAAGAGCAGGGGGTGGAGCAAGCCAGGCCTCAAACCACGAGAAGCTCTAGCCCAAAAGGCAGCCAAAAGCCAGCCCACATCCAGGAGAATATCAAGAGCAGGAGGTGGAGCAAGGCAGGCCTCAAACCACGAGAAGCTCCAGCCCAAAAGGCAGCCAAAATGCAGCCCACATCCGGGAGAATATCAAGAGCAGGGGGTGGAGCAAGCCAGGCCTCAAACCACGAGAAGCTCCAGCCCAATAGGCAGCCAAAAGCCAGCCCACATCCGGGAGAATCTCAAGAGCAGGGGGTGGAGCAAGCCAAGCCTCAAACCACGAGAAGCTCCAGCCCAAAAGGCAGCCAAAATCCAGCCCACTTCGATGAGAATATCAAGAGCAGGGGGTGGAGCAAGCCAGGCCTCAAACCACGAGAAGCTCCAGCCCAATAGGCAGCCAAAAGCCAGCCCACATCCGGGAGAATCTCAAGAGCAGGGGGTGGAGCAAGCCAAGCCTCAAACCACGAGAAGCTCCAGCCCAAAAGGCAGCCAAAATCCAGCCCACTTCGATGAGAATATCAAGAGCAGGGGGTGGAGCAAGCCAGGCCTCAAACCACGAGAAGCTCCAGCCCAAAAGGCAGCCAAAATGCAGCCCACCTACGGGAGAATCTCAAGAGCAGGGGTTGGAGCAAGGCAGGCCTCAAACCACGAGAAGCTCCAGCATAAAGGCAGCTAAAATGCAGCCCACATCCGGGAGAATCTCAAGAGCAGGGGGTGGAGCAAGCCAGGCCTCAAACCACGAGAAGCTCCAGCCCAAAAGGAAGCCAAAAGCCAGCCCACATCCAGGAAAATATCAAGAGCAGGGGTTGGAGCAAGCCAGGCCTCAAACCATGAGAAGCTCCAGCCCAAAATGCAGCCAAAATCCAGCCCACCTCCGGGAGAATCTCAAGAGCAGGGGATGAAGCAAGGCAGGCCTCAAACCACGAGAAGCTCCTGCCCAAAAGGCAGCCAAAATCCAGCCAACATCCGGGAGAATATCAAGAGCTGGAGGTGGAGCAAGGCAGGCCTCAAACCACGAGAAGCTCCAGCCCAAAAGGCAGCCAAAATGCAGCCCACATCCAGGAGAAACTCAAGAGCAGGGGTTGGAGCAAGCCAGCCCCCAAACCACGAGAAGCTCCAGCCAAAAAGGCAGCCAAAATCCAGCCCACATCCGGGAGAATCTCAAGAGCAGGGGGTGGAGCAAGCCAGGCCTCAAACCCCGAAAAGCTGAAGCCGAAAATGCAGCCAAAATGCAGCCCACATCCGGGAGAATCTCAAGAGCAGGGGGTGGAGCAAGCCAGGCCTCAAAACACGAAAATCTGAAGCCCAGAAGGGAGCCAAAATGCAGAAGACCTCCAGAAGAATCTCAAGAGCAGGGGGTGGAGCAAGCCAGGCCTCAAAGCACGAGAAGCTCCAGCCCAAAAGGCAGCCAAAATGCAGCCCACATCCGGGAGAATATCAAGAGCAGGGGGTGGAGCAAGCCAGGCCTCAAACCACGAGAAGCTCCAGCCCAATAGGCAGCCAAAAGCCAGCCCACATCCGGGAGAATCTCAAGAGCAGGGGTTGGAGCAAGCCAGGCCTCAAACCACGAGAAGCTCCAGCCCAAAAGGCAGCCAAAATCCAGACCACATCCGGGAGAATCTCAAGAGCAGGGGGTGGAGCAAGCCAGCCCCCAAACCACGAGAAGCTCCAGCCCAAAAGGCAGCCAAAATCCAGCCCTCATCCGGGAGAATATCAAGAGCAGGGGGTGGAGCAAGCCAGGCCTCAAACCACGAGAAGCTCCAGCCCAAAAGGCAGCCAAAATCCAGCCCACTTCGGGGAGAATATCAAGAGCAGGGGGTGGAGCAAGCCAGGCCTCAAAACACGAGAAGCTCCAGCCCAAAAGGCAGCCAAAATCCAGCCCACCTCCAGAAGAATCTCAAGAGCAGGGGGTGGAGCAAGCCAGGCCTCAAACCACGAGAAGCTCCAGCCCAAAAGGCAGACAAAATGCAGCCCACCTCCGGGAGAATCTCAAGAGCAGGGGGTGGAGCAAGCCAGGGCTCAAACCACGAGAAGCTCCAGCCCAAAAGGCAGCCAAAATGCAGCCCACATCCGGGAGAATCTCAAGAGCAGGGGGTGGAGCAAGCCAGGCCTCAAACCACGAGAAGCTCTAGCCCAAAAGGCAGCCAAAAGCCAGCCCACATCCAGGAGAATATCAAGAGCAGGAGGTGGAGCAAGGCAGGCCTCAAACCACGAGAAGCTCCAGCCCAAAAGGCAGCCAAAATGCAGCCCACATCCGGGAGAATATCAAGAGCAGGGGGTGGAGCAAGCCAGGCCTCAAACCACGAGAAGCTCCAGCCCAATAGGCAGCCAAAAGCCAGCCCACATCCGGGAGAATCTCAAGAGCAGGGGGTGGAGCAAGCCAAGCCTCAAACCACGAGAAGCTCCAGCCCAAAAGGCAGCCAAAATCCAGCCCACTTCGATGAGAATATCAAGAGCAGGGGGTGGAGCAAGCCAGGCCTCAAACCACGAGAAGCTCCAGCCCAATAGGCAGCCAAAAGCCAGCCCACATCCGGGAGAATCTCAAGAGCAGGGGGTGGAGCAAGCCAAGCCTCAAACCACGAGAAGCTCCAGCCCAAAAGGCAGCCAAAATCCAGCCCACTTCGATGAGAATATCAAGAGCAGGGGGTGGAGCAAGCCAGGCCTCAAACCACGAGAAGCTCCAGCCCAAAAGGCAGCCAAAATGCAGCCCACCTACGGGAGAATCTCAAGAGCAGGGGTTGGAGCAAGGCAGGCCTCAAACCACGAGAAGCTCCAGCATAAAGGCAGCTAAAATGCAGCCCACATCCGGGAGAATCTCAAGAGCAGGGGGTGGAGCAAGCCAGGCCTCAAACCACGAGAAGCTCCAGCCCAAAAGGTAGCCAAAAATGCAGCCCACGTCGGGAAGAATCTCAAGAGCAGGGGGTGGAGCAAGCCAGGCCTCAAACCACGAGAAGCTCCAGCCCAAAAGGCAGCCAAAAGCCAGCCCACCTCCGGGAGAATCTCAAGAGCAGGGGTTGGAGCAAGGCAGGCCTCAAACCACGAGAAGCTCCAGCCCAAAAGGCAGCCAAAATCCAGCCCACCTCCGGGAGAATCTCAAGAGCAGGGGGTGGAGCAAGCCAGGCCTCAAACCACGAGAAGCTCCAGCCCAAATAGCACACAAAATCCAGCCCACCTGCGGGAGAATCTCAAGAGCAGGGGCTGGAGCAATCCAGGCTACAAACCACGATAAGCTCCAGCCCAAAAGGCAGCCAAAATGCAGCCCACATCCAGGAGAATATCAAGAGCAGGAGGTGGAGCAAGCCAGCCCCCAAACCACAAGAAGCTCCAGCCAAAAAGGCAGCCAAAATCCAGCCGACATCCGGGAGAATCTCAAGAGCAGGGGGTGGAGCAAGCCAGGCCTCAAACCCCGAAAAGCTGAAGCCGAAAAGGCAGCCAAAACGCAGCCCATTTCCGGGAGAATCTCAAGAGCAGGGGGTGGAGCAAGCCAGGCCTCAAAACACGAAAAGCTGAAGCCCAGAAGGCAGCCAAAATGCAGAAGACCTCCAGAAGAATCTCAAGAGCAGGGGGTGGAGCAAGCCAGGCCTCAAACCACGAGAAGCTCCAGCCCAATAGGCAGCCAAAAGCCAGCCCACATCCGGGAGAATCTCAAGAGCAGGGGTTGGAGCAAGCCAGGCCTCAAACCACGAGAAGCTCCAGCCCAAAAGGCAGCCAAAATCCAGACCAACTGCGGGAGAATCTCAAGAGCAGGGGGTGGAGCAAGCCAGGCCTCAAACCACGAGAAGCTCCAGCGCAAAAGGCAGCCAAAATCCAGCCCACATGCGGGAGAATATCAAGAGCAGGGGGTGGAGCAAACCAGGCCTCAAACCATGAGAAGCTCCAGCCCAAAAGGAAGCCAAAATGCAGCCCACCTCTGGGAGAATATCAAGAGCAGCGGGTGGACCAAGCAAGGCCTCAAACCACAAGAATCTCCTGCCCAAAAATGCAGCCAAACTCCAGCCCACATCCGGGAGAATATCAAGAGCAGGGGGTGGAGCAAACCAGGCCTCAAACCACGAGAAGCTCCAGCCCAAAATGCAGCCAAAGTCCAGCCCACATCCGGGAGAATCTCAAGAGCAGGGGGTGGAGCGAGTCAGGCCCCAAACCACGAGAAGCTCCAGCCCAAAAGGCAGCCAAAATAGAGCCCACATCCAGGAGAATCACAAGAGCAGAGGGTGGAGCAAGCCAGGCCCCAAACCACGAGAATCTCCAGCCCAAAAGGCAGCCAAAATGCAGCCCACATCCAGGAGAATCTCAAGAGCAGGGTGTGGAGCAAGCCAGGCCTCAAAACATGAGAAGCTCCAGCCCAAAAGGAAGCCAAAATGCAGCCCAAATCCGGGAGAATCTCAAGCGCAGGGGGTGGAGTAAGCCAGGCCTCAAACCACGAGAAGCTCCAGCCCAAAAGGCAGACAAAATGCAGCCCTCCTCCAGGAGAATCTCAAGAGCAGGGGGTGGAGCAAGCCAGGCCTCAAACCACGAGAAGCTCCAGCCCAAAATCCAGCCAAAATCCAGCCCAAATCCGGGAGAATCTCAAGAGCAGGGAGTGGAGCAAGCCAGGCCTCAAACCACGAGAAGCTCCAGCCCAAAAGGCAGCCAAAAGCCAGCCCACATCCAGGAGAATCTCAAGAGCAGGGGGTGGAGCAAGCCAGGCCCCAAACCACGAGAAGCTCCAGCCCAAAATGCAGCCAAATTCCAGATCACATCAGGCAGAATATCAAGTGTAGGGGGTGGAGCAAGCCAGGCCTCAAACCACGAAAAGCTAAAGCCCAAAAGGCAGCCAAAATCCAGCCCACATCCAGGAGAATCTCAAGAGCAGGGGGTGGAGCAAGCCAGGCCTCAAACCACGAGAAGCTCCAGTCCAAAAGGCAGCCAAAAATGCAGCAAACTTCAGGGAGAATCTCAAGAGAAGGGGTTGGAGGAAGCCAGGCCTGAAACCACGAAAAGCTCCAGCCCAAAAGGCAGCCAAAATGCATCCCAACTCCGGGAGAATCTCAAGAGCAGGGTGTGGAGCAAGCCAGGCCTCAAACCACGAGAAGCTCCAGCCCAAAAGGCAGCCAAAATGCAGCACACATCCAGGAGAATCTCAAGAGCAGGGGGTGGAGCAAGCCAGGCCTCAAACCACGAGAAGCTCCAGCCCAAAAGGCAGCCAAAATGCAGCCCACCTCCAGGAAAATATCAAGAGCAGGGGGTGGAGCAAGCCAGGCCTCAAACCACGAGAAGCTCCAGCCCAAAATGCAGCCAAAAGCCAGCCCACATCCAGGAAAATATCAAGAGCAGGGGTTGGAGCAAGCCAGGCCTCAAACCATGAGAAGCTCCAGCCCAAAATGCAGCCAAAATCCAGCCCACCTCCGTGAGAATCTCAAGAGCAGGGGATGAAGCAAGGCAGGCCTCAAACCACGAGAAGCTCCTGCCCAAAAGGCAGCCAAAATCCAGCCAACATCCGGGAGAATATCAAGAGCAGGAGGTGGAGCAAGGCAGGCCTCAAACCACGAGAAGCTCCAGCCCAAAAGGCAACCAAAATGCAGCCCACATCCAGGAGAAACTCAAGAGCAGGGGTTGGAGCAAGCCAGCCCCCAAACCACGAGAAGCTCCAGCCAAAAAGGCAGCCAAAATCCAGCCCACATCCGGGAGAATCTCAAGAGCAGGGGGTGGAGCAAGCCAGGCCTCAAACCCCGAAAAGCTGAAGCCGAAAATGCAGCCAAAATGCAGCCCACATCCGGGAGAATCTCAAGAGCAGGGGGTGGAGCAAGCCAGGCCTCAAAACACGAAAATCTGAAGCCCAGAAGGCAGCCAAAATGCAGAAGACCTCCAGAAGAATCTCAAGAGCAGGGGGTGGAGCAAGCCAGGCCTCAAACCACGAGAAGCTCCAGCCCAAAAGGCAGCCAAAATGCAGCCCACATCCGGGAGAATATCAAGAGCAGGGGGTGGAGCAAGCCAGGCCTCAAACCACGAGAAGCTCCAGCCCAATAGGCAGCCAAAAGCCAGCCCACATCAGGGACAATATCAAGAGCAGGGGTTGGAGCAAGCCAGGCCTCAAACCACGAGAAACTGCAGCCCAAAAGGCAGCCAAAATCCAGACCACATCCGGGAGAATCTCAAGAGCAGGGGGTGGAGCAAGCCAGCCCCCAAACCACGAGAAGCTCCAGCCCAAAAGGCAGCCAAAATCCAGCCCTCATCCGGGAGAATATCAAGAGCAGGGGGTGGAGCAAGCCAGGCCTCAAACCACGAGAAGCTCCAGCCCAAAAGGCAGCCAAAATGCAGCCCACCTCCTGTAGAATCTCAAGAGCAGGGGGTGGAGCAAGCCAGGGCTCAAACCACGAGAGGCTCCAGCCCAAAAGGCAGCCAAAATGCAGCCCACATCCGGGAGAATCTCAAGAGCAGGGGGTGGAGCAAGCCAGGCCTCAAACCACGAGAAGCTCTAGCCCAAAAGGCAGCCAAAAGCCAGCCCACATCCAGGAGAATATCAAGAGCAGGAGGTGGAGAAAGCCAGGCCTCAAACCACGAGAAGCTCCAGCCCAAAAGGCAGCCAAAATGCAGCCCACATCCGGGAGACTCTCAAGAGCAGGGGGTGGAGCAAGCCAGGCCTCAAAACACGCAAAACTGAAGCCCAGAAGGCAGCCAAAATGCAGAAGACCTCCAGAAGAATCTCAAGAGCAGGGGGTGGAGCAAGCCAGGCCTCAAACCACGAGAAGCTCCAGCCCAAAAGGCAGCCAAAATGCAGCCCACATCCGGGAGAATATCAAGAGCAGGGGGTGGAGCAAGCCAGGCCTCAAACCACGAGAAGCTCCAGCCCAATAGGCAGCCAAAAGCCAGCCCACATCCGGGAGAATCTCAAGAGCAGGGGGTGGAGCAAGCCAGGCCTCAAACCACGAGAAGCTCCAGCCCAAAAGGCAGCCAAAATCCAGCCCACTTCGGTGAGAATATCAAGAGCAGGGGGTGGAGCAAGACAGGCCTCAAACCACGAGAAGCTCCAGCCCAAAAGGCAGCCAAAATGCAGCCCACCTACGGGAGAATCTCAAGAGCAGGGGGTGGAGCAAGCCAGGCCTCAAACCACGAGAAGCTCCAGCATAAAGGCAGCTAAAATGCAGGCCACATCCGGGAGAATCTCAAGAGCAGGGGGTGGAGCAAGCCAGGCCTCAAACCACGAGAAGCTCCAGCCCAAAAGGCAGCCAAAATCCAGCCCACCTCCGGGAGAATCTCAAGAGCAGGGGTTGGAGCAAGGCAGGCCTCAAACCACGAGAAGCTCCAGCCCAAAATGCAGCCAAAATCCAGCCCACCTCCGGGAGAATCTCAAGAGCAGGGGCTGGAGCAATCCAGGCTACAAACCACGATAAGCTCCAGCCCAAAAGGCAGCCAAAATGCAGCCCACATCCAGGAGAATATCAAGAGCAGGGGGTGGAGCAAGCCAGCCCCAAACCACGAGAAGCTCCAGCCAAAAAGGCAGCCAAAATCCAGCCGACATCCGGGAGAATCTCAAGAGCAGGGGGTGGAGCAAGCCAGGCCTCAAACCCCGAAAAGCTGAAGCCGAAAAGGCAGCCAAAACGCAGCCCATTTCCGGGAGAATCTCAAGAGCAGGGGGTGGAGCAAGCCAGGCCTCAAAACACGAAAAGCTGAAGCCCAGAAGGCAGCCAAAATGCAGAAGACCTCCAGAAGAATCTCAAGAGCAGGGGGTGGAGCAAGCCAGGCCTCAAACCACGAGAAGCTCCAGCCCAATAGGCAGCCAAAAGCCAGCCCACATCCGGGAGAAACTCAAGAGCAGGGGTTGGAGCAAGCCAGGCCTCAAACCACGAGAAGCTCCAGCCCAAAAGGCAGCCAAAATCCAGCACACATCCGGGAGAATCTCAAGAGCAGGGGGTGGAGCAAGCCAGGCCTCAAACCACGAGAAGCTCCAGCCCAAAAGGCAGCCAAAATCCAGACCAACTGCGGGAGAATCTCAAGAGCAGGGGGTGGAGCAAGCCAGGCCTCAAACCACAAGAAGCTCCAGCCCAAAAGGCAGCCAAAATCCAGCCCACATGCGGGAGAATATCCAGAGCAGGGGGTGGAGCAAACCAGGCCTCAAACCATGAGAAGCTCCAGCCCAAAAGGAAGCCAAAATGCAGCCCACCTCTGGGAGAATATCAAGAGCAGCGGGTGGACCAAGCAAGGCCTCAAACCACAAGAATCTCCTGCCCAAAAATGCAGCCAAACTCCAGCCCACATCCGGGAGAATATCAAGAGCAGGGGGTGGAGCAAACCAGGCCTCAAACCACGAGAAGCTCCAGCCCAAAATGCAGCCAAAGTCCAGCCCACATCCGGGAGAATATCAAGAGCAGGGGGTGGAGCGAGTCAGGCCCCAAACCACGAGAAGCTCCAGCCCAAAAGGCAGCCAAAATAGAGCCCACATCCAGGAGAATCACAAGAGCAGAGGGTGGAGCAAGCCAGGCCCCAAACCACGAGAATCTCCAGCCCAAAAGGCAGCCAAAATGCAGCCCACATCCAGGAGAATCTCAAGAGCAGGGTGTGGAGCAAGCCAGGCCTCAAAACATGAGAAGCTCCAGCCCAAAATGCAGCCAAAATGCAGCCCAAATCCGGGAGAATATCAAGAGCAGGGGGTGGAGTAAGCCAGGCCTCAAACCACGAGAAGCTCCAGCCCAAAAGGCAGACAAAATGCAGCCCTCCTCCAGGAGAATCTCAAGAGCAGGGGGTGGAGCAAGCCAGGCCTCAAACCACGAGAAGCTCCAGCCCAAAATCCAGCCAAAATCCAGCCCAAATCCGGGAGAATCTCAAGAGCAGGGAGTGGAGCAAGCCAGGCCTCAAACCACGAGAAGCTCCAGCCCAAAAGGCAGCCAAACTCCAGCCCACATCCCAGACAATCTCAAGAGCAGGGGGTGGAGAAAGCCAGGCCCTAAACCACGAGAAGCTCCAGCCCAAAAGGCAGCCAAAATCCAGCCCACATCCAGGAGAATCTCAAGAGCAGGGGGTGGAGCAAGCCAGGCCTCAAACCACGAGAAGCTCCAGTCCAAAAGGCAGCCAAAAATGCAGCAAACTTCAGGGAGAATCTCAAGAGAAGGGGTTGGAGGAAGCCAGGCCTGAAACCACGAAAAGCTCCAGCCCAAAAGGCAGCCAAAATGCAGCCCAACTCCGGGAGAATCTCAAGAGCAGGGTGTGGAGCAAGCCAGGCCTCAAACCACGAGAAGCTCCAGCCCAAAAGGCAGCCAAAATGCAGCACACATCCAGGAGAATCTCAAGAGCAGGGGGTGGAGCAAGCCAGGCCTCAAACCACGAGAAGCTCCTGCCCAAAAGGCAGCCAAAATGCAGCCCACCTCCGGGAGAATCTCAAGAGCAGGGGGTGGAGCAAGCCAGCCCCCAAACCACAAGAAGCTCCAGCCAAAAAGGCAGCCAAAATCCAACCCTATATCTGGGAGAATATCAAGAGTAGGAGCTGGAGCAAACCAAGCCTCAAACCACGAGAAGCTCCAGCCCAAAAGGCAGCCAAAATCCAGCCAACATCCGGGAGAATATCAAGAGCAGGAGGTGGAGCAAGGCAGGCCTCAAACCACGAGAAGCTCCAGCCCAAAAGGCAGCCAAAATGCAGCCCACATCCAGGAGAAACTCAAGAGCAGGGGTTGGAGCAAGCCAGCCCCCAAACCACAAGAAGCTCCAGCCAAAAAGGCAGCCAAAATCCAGCCCACATCCGGGAGAATCTCAAGAGCAGGGGGTGGAGCAAGCCAGGCCTCAAACCCCGAAAAGCTGAAGCCGAAAAGGCAGCCAAAACGCAGCCCACATCCGGGAGAATCTCAAGAGCAGGGGGTGGAGCAAGCCAGGCCTCAAAACACGAAAAGCTGAAGCCCAGAATGCAGCCAAAATGCAGAAGACCTCCAGAAGAATCTCAAGAGCAGGGGGTGGAGCAAGCCAGGCCTCAAACCACGAGAAGCTCCAGCCCAAAAGGCAGCCAAAATGCAGCCCACATCCGGGAGAATCTCAAGAGCAGGGGGTGGAGCAAGCCAGGCCTCAAACCACGAGAAGCTCCAGCCCAATAGGCAGCCAAAAGCCAGCCCACATCCGGGAGAATCTCAAGAGCAGGGGTTGGAGCAAGCCAGGCCTCAAACCACGAGAAGCTCCAGCCCAAAAGACAGCCAAAATCCAGACCACATCCGGGAGAATCTCAAGAGCAGGGGGTGGAGCAAGCCAGCCCCCAAACCACGAGAAGCTCCAGCCCAAAAGGCAGCCAAAATCCAGCCCACTTCGGGGAGAATCTCAAGAGCAGGGGGTGGAGCAAGCCAGCCCCCAAACCACAAGAAGCTCCAGCCAAAAATGCAGCCAAAATGCAGACCACATCCGGGAGAATCTCAAGAGCAGGGGGTGGAGCAAGCCAGGGCTCAAACCACGAGAAGCTCCAGCCCAAAAGGCAGCCAAATTGCAGCCCACATCCGGGAGAATCTCAAGAGCAGGGGGTGGAGCAAGCCAGGCCTCAAACCACGAGAAGCTCCAGCCCAAAAGGCAGACAAAATGCAGCCCACATCCAGGAAAATATCAAGAGCAGGGGTTGGAGCAAGCCAGGCCTCAAACCATGAGAAGCTCCAGCCCAAAATGCAGCCAAAATCCAGCCCACCTCCGGGAGAATCTCAAGAGCAGGGGTTGGAGCAAGGCAGGCCTCAAACCACGAGAAGCTCCTGCCCAAAAGGCAGCCAAAATGCAGCCAACATCCGGGAAAATATCAAGAGCAGGGGGTGGAGCAATCCAGGCTACAAACCACGATAAGCTCCAGCCCAAAAGGCAGCCAAAAATGCAGCCCACATCCGGGAGAATCTCAAGAGCAGGGGGTGGAGCAAGCCAGGCCTCAAACCACGAGAAGCTCCAGCCCAAAAGGCAGCCAAAATGCAGCCCACCTCCTGGAGAATCTCAAGAGCAGGGGTTGGAGCAAGCCAGGGCTCAAACCACGAGAGGCTCCAGCCCAAAAGGCAGCCAAATTGCAGCCCACATCCGGGAGAATCTCAAGAGCAGGGGGTGGAGCAAGCCAGGCCTCAAACCACGAGAAGCTCCAGCCCAAAAGGCAGCCAAAAGCCAGCCCACATCCGGGAGAAACTCAAGAGCAGGGGGTGGAGCAAGCCAGGCCTCAAAACATGAAAAACTGAAGCCCAGAAGGCAGCCAAAATGCAGAAGACCTCCAGAAGAATCTCAAGAGCAGGGGGTGGAGCAAGCCAGGCCTCAAACCACGAGAAGCTCCAGCCCAAAAGGCAGCCAAAATGCAGCCCACATCCGGGAGAATATCAAGAGCAGGGGGTGGAGCAAGCCAGGCCTCAAACCACGAGAAGCTCCAGCCCAATAGGCAGCCAAAAGCCAGCCCACATCCGGGAGAATCTCAAGAGCAGGGGGTGGAGCAAGCCAGGCCTCAAACCACGAGAAGCTCCAGCCCAAAAGGCAGGCACAATCCAGACCACATCCGGGAGAATCTCAAGAGCAGGGGGTGGAGCAAGCCAGGCCCCAAACCACGAGAAGCTCCTGCCCAAAAGGCAGCCAAAATCCAGCCCTCATCCGGGAGAATATCAAGAGCAGGGGGTGGAGCAAGCCAGGCCTCAAACCACGAGAAGCTCCAGCCCAAAAGGCAGCCAAAATCCAGCCCACTTCGGTGAGAATATCAAGAGCAGGGGGTGGAGCAAGCCAGGCCTCAAACCACGAGAAGCTCCAGCATAAAGGCAGCCAAAATGCATCCCACATCCAGGAGAATATCAAGAGCAGGGGCTGGAGCAATCCAGGCTACAAACCACGAGAAGCTCCAGCCCAAAAGGCAGCCAAAATGCAGCCCACATCCAGGAGAAACTCAAGAGCAGGGGGTGGAGCAAGCCAGCCCCCAAACCACAAGAAGCTCCAGCCAAAAAGGCAGCCAAAATCCAGCCGACATCCGGGAGAATCTCAAGAGCAGGGGGTGGAGCAAGCCAGGCCTCAAACCCCGAAAAGCTGAAGCCGAAAAGGCAGCCAAAACGCAGCCCACATCCGGGAGAATCTCAAGAGCAGGGGGTGGAGCAAGCCAGGCCTCAAAACACGAAAAGCTGAAGCCCAGAAGGCAGCCAAAATGCAGAAGACCTCCAGAAGAATCTCAAGAGCAGGGGTTGGAGCAAGCCAGGCCTCAAACCACGAGAAGCTCCAGCCCAATAGGCAGCCAAATCCAGCCCACATCCGGGAGAATCTCAAGAGCAGGGGTTGGAGCAAGCCAGGCCTCAAACCATGAGAAGCTCCAGCCCAAAAGGCAGCCAAAATGCAGCCCACCTACGGGAGAATCTCAAGAGCAGAGGGTGGAGCAAGCCAGGCCTCAAACCACGAGAAGCTCCAGCATAAAGGCAGCTAAAATGCAGCCCACATCCGGGAGAATCTCAAGAGCAGGGGGTGGAGCAAGCCAGGCCTCAAACCACGAGAAGCTCCAGCCCAAAAGGCAGCCAAAAATGCAGCCCACGTCGGGAAGAATCTCAAGAGCAGGGGGTGGAGCAAGCCATGCCTCAAACCACGAGAAGCTCCAGCCCAAAAGGCAGCCAAAAGCCAGCCCACCTCCGGGAGAATCTCAAGAGCAGGGGTTGGAGCAAGGCAGGCCTCAAACCACGAGAAGCTCCAGCCCAAAATGCAGCCAAAATCCAGCCCACCTCCGGGAGAATCTCAAGAGCAGGGGTTGGAGCAAGGCAGGCCTCAAACCACGAGAAGCTCCAGCCCAAAAGGCAGCCAAAATCCAGCCAACATGCGGGAGAATATCAAGAGCAGGGGCTGGAGCAATCCAGGCTACAAACCACGATAAGCTCCAGCCCAAAAGGCAGCCAAAATGCAGCCCACCTCCGGGAGAATATCAAGAGCAGGGGGTGGAGCAAGCCAGGCCTCAAACCACGAGAAGCTCCAGCCCAAAATGCAGCCAAAATGCAGCCCACATCCGGGAGAATCTCAAGAGCAGGGGGTGGAGCAAGCCAGGCCTCAAACCACGAGAAGCTCCAGCCCTAAAGGCAGCCAAAATCCAACCCTATATCTGGGAGAATATCAAGAGTAGGAGCTGGAGCAAACCAAGCCTCAAACCACGAGAAGCTCCAGCCCAAAAGGCAGCCAAAATGCAGCCCACATCTGGGAGAATATCAAGAGCAGGGGGTGGAGCAAGCCAGGCCTCAAACCATGAGAAGCTCCAGCCCAAAAGGCAGCCAAAATCCAGCCCACATCCGGGAGAATATCAAGAGCAGGGGGTGGAGCAAGCCAGGCCTCAAACCACGAGAAGCTCCAGTCCAAAGTCAGCCAAACTCCAGCCCACATCCGGGAGAATATCAAGAGCAGGGGGTGGAGCAAGCCAGGCCTCAAACCACGAGAAGCTCCAGCCCAAAAGGCAGCCAAAATGCAGCCCACCTCCAGGAAAATATCAAGAGCAGGGGGTGGAGCAAGCCAGTCCTCAAACCACGAGAAGCTCCAGCCCAAAAGGCAGCCAAAATCCAGACCACCTCCAGGAAAATATCAAGAGCAGGGGGTGGAGCAAGCCAGGCCTCAAACCACGAGAATCTCCAGCCCAAAATGCAGCCAAAATGCAGCCCACATCCGGGAGAATCTCAAGAGCAGGGGGTGGAGCAAGCCAGGCCTCAAACCACGAGAAGCTCCAGCCCAAAATGCAGCCAAAATGCAGCCCACATCCGGGAGAATCTCAAGAGCAGGGGGTGGAGCAAGCCAGGCCTCAAACCACGAGAAGCTCCAGCCCAAAAGGCAGCCAAAATCCAACCCTATATCTGGGAGAATATCAAGAGTAGGAGCTGGAGCAAACCAAGCCTCAAACCACGAGAAGCTCCAGCCCAAAATGCAGCCAAAATGCAGCCCACATCTGGGAGAATATCAAGAGCAGGAGGTGGAGCAAGCCAGGCCTCAAACAACGAGAAGCTCCAGCCCAAAAGGCAGCCAAATCGCAGCCCACATCCGGGAGAATCTCAAGAGCAGGGGGTGGAGCAAGCCAGGCCTCAAACCACGAGAAGCTCCAGCCCAAAGTCAGCCAAACTCCAGCCCACATCCGGGAGAATATCAAGAGCAGGGGGTGGAGCAAGCCAGGCCTCAAACCACGAGAAGCTCCAGCCCAAAATGCAGCCAAAATGCAGCCCACATCCGGGAGAATCTCAAGAGCAGGGGGTGGAGCAAGCCAGGCCTCAAACCACGAGAAGCTCCAGCCCAAAAGGCAGCCAAAATCCAACACTATATCTGGGAGAATATCAAGAGTAGGAGCTGGAGCAAACCAAGCCTCAAACCACGAGAAGCTCCAGCCCAAAAGGCAGCCAAAATGCAGCCCACATCTGGGAGAATATCAAGAGCAGGGGGTGGAGCAAGCCAGGCCTCAAACCATGAGAAGCTCCAGCCCAAAAGGCAGCCAAAATCCAGCCCACATCCGGGAGAATATCAAGAGCAGGGGGTGGAGCAAGCCAGGCCTCAAACCACGAGAAGCTCCAGTCCAAAGTCAGCCAAACTCCAGCCCACATCCGGGAGAATATCAAGAGCAGGGGGTGGAGCAAGCCAGGCCTCAAACCACGAGAAGCTCCAGCCCAAAAGGCAGCCAAAATGCAGCCCACATCCGGGAGATTCTCAAGAGCAGGGGTTGGAGCAAGCCAGGCCTCAAACAACGAGAAGCTCCAGCCCAAAATGCAGCCAAAATGCAGCCCACATCCGGGAGAATTTCAAGAGCAGGGGGTGGAGCAAGCCGGGCCTCAAACCACGAAAAGATAAAGCCCAAAAGGCAGCCAAACTCCAGCCCACCTCCTGGAGAATCTCAAGAGCAGGGGTTGGAGCAAGCCAGGCCTCAAACCACGAGAAGCTCCAGCCCAAAAGGCAGCCAAAATGCAGCCCACATCCGGGAGAATCTCAAGAGCAGGGGGTGGAGCAAGCCAGGCCCCAAACCACGAGAAGGTCCAGCCCAAAGGCAGCCAAAATGCAGTCCAACTGCGGGAGAATATCAAGAGCAGGGGTTGGAGCAAGCCAGGTCTCAAACCACTAGAAGCTCCAGCCGAAAAGGCAGCCAAAATCCAGCCCACATCCGCGAGAGTCTTAAGAGCAGGGGGTGGAGCAAGCCAGGCCTCAAACCACAAGAAGTTCCAGCCCAAAAGGCAGGCAAAATCCAGCCCACATCCGGGAGAATCTCAAGAGCAGGGGTTGGGCAAGCCAGGCCTCAAACCACGAGAAGCTCCAGCCCAAAAGGCAGCCAAAATGCAGGCCACATCTGGGAGAATCTCAAGAGCAGGGGTTGGAGCAAGCCAGGCCCCAAACCACGAGAAGCTCCAGCCCAAAATGCAGCCAAAATGCAGGCCACTTCGGGGAGAATCTTAAGAGCATGGGGTGGAGCAAGCCAGGCGTCAAACCACGAGAAGATCCAGCCCAAAATGCAGCCAAACTCCAGCCCACATCCGGGAGAATCTCAAGAGCAGGGGGTGGAGCAAGCCAGGCCTCAAACCACGAGAAGCTCCAGCCCAAAGGCATCCAAAATCCAACCCTATATATGGGAGAATATCAAGAGCAGGGGGTGGAGCAAGCCAGGCCTCAAACCACGAGAAGCTCCAGCCCAAAATGTAGCCAAAATGCAGCCCACATGGAAGAGAATCTCAAGAGCAGGGGGTGGAGCAAGCCAGGCCTCAAACCACGTGAAGCTCCAGCCCAAAAGGCAGCCAAAATGCAGCCCACATCCGCGAGAATCTGAAGAGCAGGGGGTGGAGCAAGCCAGGCCTCAAACCACGAGAAGCTCCAGCCCAAAAATCAGCCAAAATGCAGCTCACATCCGGGAGAATCTCAAGAGCAGGGGGTGGAGCAAGCCAGGTCTCAAACCACGAGAAGCTCCAGCCCAAAAGGCAGCAAAAATGCAGCCCTCATCCGGGAGAATATCAAGAGCAGTGGGTGGAGCAAGCCAGGCCTCAAACCACGAGAAGCTCCAGCCCAAAAGGCAGCCAAAATGCAGCCCACATCTGGGGGAATCTCAAGAGCAGGGGGTGGAGCAAGCCAGGCCTCAAACCACGAGAAGCTCCAGCCCAAAGGCAGCCAAATTGTAGCCCAAATGCGGGAGAATCTCAAGAGCAGGGGGTGGAGCAAGCCAGGCCCCAAACCACGAGAAGCTCCAGCCCAAAATGCAGCCAAAATGCAGCCCACATCCAGGAGAATCTCAAGAGCAGGGGGTGGAGCAAGCCAGGCCCCAAACCACGAGAAGCTCCAGCCCAAAAGTCAGCCAAAAATGCATCCCACTTCGGGGAGAATCTCAAGAGCAGGGGTTGGAGCAAGCCAGGCCTGAAACCACGAGAAGCTGCAGCCCAAAAAGCAGCCAAAATCCAGCCCACATACGGGAGAATCTCAAGAGCAGGGGGTGGAGCAAGCCAGGCCTCAAACCACGAGAAGCTCCAGGCCAAAAGGCAGCCAAAATCCAGCCCACATCCAGGAGAATCTCAAGAGCAGGGGGTGGAGCAAGCCAGGCCTCAAACCACGAGAAGCTGCAGCCCAAAAGGCAGCCAAAATCCAGCCCACATACGGGAGAATATCAAGAGCAGGGGGTGGAGCAAGCCAGGCCTCAAACCACGAGAAGCTCCAGTCGAAAAGTCAGCCAAAAATGCAGCCCACGTCCGGGAGAATCTCAAGAGCAGGGTTTGGAGCAAGCCAGGCCCCAAACCACGAGAAGCTCCAGCCCAAAAGGCAGCCAGAATTCAGGCCACCTGCGGGAGAATATCAAGAGCAGGGGGTGGAGCAACCAGGCCTCAAACCACGAGAAGCTCCAGCCCAAAATGCAGCCAAAATGCAGACAACATCCGGGAGAATATCAAGAGCAGGGGGTGGAGCAACCAGGCCTCAAACCATGAGAAGATCCAGTCCAAATATCAGCCAAAATCCAGCCCACGTCCGGGAGAATCTCAAGACCAGGGGCTGGAGCAAGCCAGGCCCCAAACCACGAGAAGCTCCAGCCCAAAGGCAGCCAAAATTCAGGCCACCTGCGGGAGAATATCAAGAGCAGGGGGTGGAGCAACCAGGCCTCAAACCACGAGAAGCTCCAGCACAAAAGGCAGCCAAAATGCAGTCCAACTGCGGGAGAATATCAAGAGCAGGGGTTGGAGCAAGCCAGGTCTCAAACCACTAGAAGCTCCAGCCCAAAAGGCAGCCAAAATCCAGCCCACATCCGCGAGAGTCTTAAGAGCAGGGGGTGGAGCAAGCCAGGCCTCAAACCACGAGAAGTTCCAGCCCAAAAGGCAGGCAAAATCCAGCCCACATCCGGGAGAATCTCAAGAGCAGGGGTTGGGCAAGCCAGGTCTCAAACCACGAGAAGCTCCAGCCCAAAAGGCAGCCAAAATGCAGGCCACATCTGGGAGAATCTCAAGAGCAGGGGGTGCAGCAAGCCAGGCCTCAAACCACGAAAAGCTCCAGCCCAAAAGGCAGCCAAAATGCAGGCCACATCTGGGAGAATCTCAAGAGCAGGGGTTGGAGCAAGCCAGGCCCCAAACCACGAGAAGGTCCAGCCCAAAGGCAGCCAAAATGCAGTCCAACTGCGGGAGAATATCAAGAGCAGGGGTTGGAGCAAGCCAGGTCTCAAACCACTAGAAGCTCCAGCCGAAAAGGCAGCCAAAATCCAGCCCACATCCGCGAGAGTCTTAAGAGCAGGGGGTGGAGCAAGCCAGGCCTCAAACCACAAGAAGTTCCAGCCCAAAAGGCAGGCAAAATCCAGCCCACATCCGGGAGAATCTCAAGAGCAGGGGTTGGGCAAGCCAGGCCTCAAACCACGAGAAGCTCCAGCCCAAAATGCAGCCAAAATGCAGGCCACTTCGGGGAGAATCTCAAGAGCATGGGGTGGAGCAAGCCAGGCCTCAAACCACTAGAAGCTCCAGCCCAAAGGCATCCAAAATCCAACCCTATATATGGGAGAATATCAAGAGTAGGAGCTGGAGCAAGCCAGGCCTCAAACCACGAGAAGCTCCAGCCCAAAATGCAGCCAAAATGCAGCCCACATGGAAGAGAATCTCAAGAGCAGGGGGTGGAGCAAGCCAGGCCTCAAACCACGTGAAGCTCCAGCCCAAAAGGCAGCCAAAATGCAGCCCACATCCGCGAGAATCTGAAGAGCAGGGGGTGGAGCAAGCCAGGTCTCAAACCACGAGAAGCTCCAGCCCAAAAATCAGCCAAAATGCAGCTCACATCCGGGAGAATCTCAAGAGCAGGGGGTGGAGCAAGCCAGGTCTCAAACCACGAGAAGCTCCAGCCCAAAAGGCAGCAAAAATGCAGCCCTCATCCGGGAGAATATCAAGAGCAGTGGGTGGAGCAAGCCAGGCCTCAAACCACGAGAAGCTCCAGCCCAAAAGGCAGCCAAAATGCAGCCCACATCTGGGGGAATCTCAAGAGCAGGGGGTGGAGCAAGCCAGGCCTCAAACCACGAGAAGCTCCAGCCCAAAGGCAGCCAAATTGTAGCCCAAATGCGGGAGAATCTCAAGAGCAGGGGTTGGAGCAAGCCAGGCCCCAAACCACGAGAAGCTCCAGCCCAAAATGCAGCCAAAATGCAGCCCACATCCAGGAGAATCTCAAGAGCAGGGGGTGGAGCAAGCCAGGCCCCAAACCACGAGAAGCTCCAGCCCAAAAGTCAGCCAAAAATGCATCCCACTTCGGGGAGAATCTCAAGAGCAGGGGTTGGAGCAAGCCAGGCCTGAAACCACGAGAAGCTCCAGCCCTAAAGGCAGCCAAAATCCAGCCCTACATCTGGGAGAATCTCAAGAGCAGGGGGTGGAGCAAGCCAGGCCTCAAACCACGAGAAGCTCCAGCCCAAAAGGCAGCCGAAATGCAGCCCACATCCGGGAGAATCTCAAGAGCAGGGGGTGCAGCAAGCCAGGCCTCAAACCACGAGAAGCTCCAGCCCAAATAGCACCCAAAATGCAGACCACATCCAGGAGAATATCAAGAGCAGGGGGTGGAGCAAGCCCGGCCCCAAACCACGAGAAGCTCCAGCCCAAAATGCAGCCAAAATCCAACCCTATATCTGGGAGAATATCAAGAGTAGGAGCTGGAGAAAGCCAGGCCTCAAACCACGAGAAGCTCCAGCCCAAAAGGCAGCCAAAATGCAGCCAACATCCGCGAGAATCTGAAGAGCAGGGGGTGGAGGAAGCCAGGCCTCAAACCACGAGAAGCTCCTGCCAAAAAGGAAGCCAAATTCCAGCCCACATCCTGGAGAATCTCAACAGCAGGTGGTGGAGGAATCCAGGTCGCAAACCACGAGAAGCTCCAGCCCAAAAGGCAGCCAAAATCCAGTCCTACATCCGGGAGAATCTCAAGAGCAGGGGGTGGAGCAAGCCAGGCCTCAAACCATGAGAAGCTCCAGCCCAAAGTCAGCCAAAATGCAGCCCAACGGCGGGAGAATCTCAAGAGCAGGGGGTGGAGCAAGCCAGGTCTCAAACCACGAGAAGCTCCAGCACAAAATGAGCCAAAATGCAGCCCACATCCGGGCAAATATCAAGAGCAGGGGGTGGAGCAAGCCAGGCCTCAAACCACGAGAAGCTCCAGCCCAAAAGGCAGCCAATATCCAGCCCACATCCGGGAGAATCTCAAGAGCAGGGGGTGGAGCAAGCCAGGCCCCAAACCACGAGAAGCTCCAGCCCAAAAGGCAGCCAATATCCAGCTGACATCCGGGAGAATCTCAAGAGCAGGGGGTGGAGCAAGCCAGGCCTCAAACCACGAGAAGCTCCAGCCCAAAAGTCAGCCAATATCCAGCTGACATCCGGTAGAATCTCAAGAGCAGGGGGTGGAGCAAGCCAGGCCCCAAAGCACGAGAAGCTCCAGCCCAAAATGCAGCCAAAATCCAGTCCTAAATCTGGGAGAATATCAAGAGCAGGGGGTGGAGCAAGCCAGGCCTCAAACCACGAGAAGCTCCAGCCCAAAAGGCAGCCAAAATGCAGCCCACATCCGGGAGAATCTCAAGAGCAGGGGGTGGAGCAAGCCAGGCCTGAAACCACGAGAAGCTCCAGCCCAAAATGCAGCCAAAATCCAGCCCTACATCTGGGAGAATCTCAAGAGCAGGGGGTGGAGCAAGCCAGGCCTCAAACCACGAGAAGCTCCAGCCCAAAGGGCAGCCAATATGCAGCCCACCTCCGGGAGAATATCAAGAGCAGGTGGTAGAGCAAGCCAGGCCTCAAACCATGAGAAGCTCCAGCCCAAAAGGCATCCAAAATCCAGCCCACATCCGGGAGAATCTCAAGAGCAGGGGGTGGAGCAAGCCAGGCCTCAAACCACGAGAAGCTCCAGCCCAAACGGCAGCCAAAATGCAGCCCACATCTGGGAGAATCTCAAGAGCAGGGGGTGCAGCAAGCCAGGCCTCAAACCACGAGAAGCTCCTGCCAAAAAGGAAGCCAAATTCCAGCCCACATCCTGGAGAATCTCAACAGCAGGGGGTGGAGGAATCCAGTTCGCAAACCACGAGAAACTCCAGCCCAAAAGGCAGCCAAAATCCAGCCCACCTCCAGGAAAATCTCAAGAGCAGGGGGTGGAGCAAGCCAGGCCTCAAACCACGAGAAGCTCCAGCCCAAAAGGCAGCCAAACTCCAGCCCACATCCGGAAGAATCTCAAGAGCAGGGGGTGGAGCAAGCCAGGCCTCAAACCACGAGAAGCTCCAGCCCAAAAGACAGCCAATATCCAGCTGACATCCGGGAGAATCTCAAGAGCAGGGGGTGGAGCAAGCCAGGCCCCAAAGCACGAGAAGCTCCATCCCAAAAGGCAGCCAAAATCCAGTCCTACATCCGGGAGAATCTCAAGAGCAGGGGGTGGAGCAAGCCAGGCCTCAAACCACGAGAAGCTCCAGCCCAAAAGGCAGCCAAACTCCAGCCCACATCCGGAAGAATCTCAAGAGCAGGGGGTGGAGCAAGCCAGGCCTCAAACCACGAGAAGCTCCAGCCCAAAAGGCAGCCAATATCCAGCTGACATCCGGGAGAATCTCAACAGCAGGGGGTGGAGGAATCCAGGTCGCAAACCACGAGAAACTCCAGCCCAAAAGGCAGCCAAAATCCAGTCCTACATCCGGGAGAATCTCAAGAGCAGGGGGTGGAGCAAGCCAGGCCCCAAAGCACGAGAAGCTCCATCCCAAAAGGCAGCCAAAATCCAGCCCACATCCGGGAGAATCTCAAGAGCAGGGGGTGGAGCAAGCCAGGCCTCAAACCACGAGAAGCTCCAGCCCAAAAGGCAGCCACAATCCAGCACATATCCAGGAGAATCTCAAGAGCAGGGAGTGGAGCAAGCCAGGCCTGAAACCACGAGAAGCTCCAGCCCAAAAGGCAGCCAAAATCCAGCCCACGTCGGGGAAAATATCAAGAGCGGGGGGTGGAGCAAGCCAGGCCTCAAACCACGAGAAACTCCAGCCCTAAAGGCATCCAAAATCCAGCCCACATCCGGGAGAATCTCAAGAGCAGGGGGTGGAGCAAGCCAGGCCTCAAACCACGAGAAGCTCCAGCCCAAAGGGCAGCCAAAATGCAGCCCACCTCCAGGAGAATATCAAGAGCAGGTGGTAGAGCAAGCCAGGATCCAAACCACGAGAAGCTCCAGTCCAAAAAGCAGCCAAAATTCAGCCCACATCTGGGAGAATCTCAAGAACAGGGGGTAGATAAAGCCAGGCCTCAAACCACGAGAAGCTCCAGCCGAAAAGGCATCCAAAATCCAGCCCACATCCGGGAGAATCTCAAGAGCAGGGGGTGGAGCAAGCCAGGTCTCAAACCACGAGAAGCTCCAGCCCAAAATGAGCCAAAATGCAGCCCACATCCGGGCAAATATCAAGAGCAGGGGGTGGAGCAAGCCAGGCCTCAAACCACGAGAAGCTCCAGCCCAAAAGGCAGCCAAAAATGCAGCCCACTTCGGGGAGAATCTCAAGAGCAGGGGGTGGAGCAAGCCAGGCCCCAAACCACGAGAAGCTCCAGCCCAAAAGGCAGCCAAAATTCAGCCCACCTCCGGGAGAATCTCAGGAGCAGGGGGTGGAGCAAGCCAGGCCTCAAACCACGAGAAACTCCTGACAAAAACGAAGCGAAATTCCAGCCCACCTCCTGGAGAATCTCAAGAGCAGGGGGTGGAGCAAGCCAGGCCCCAAACCACGAGAAGCTCCAGCCCAAAAGGCAGCCAAAATCCAGACCTACATCTGGGAGAATCTCAAGAGCAGGGGGTGGAGCAAGACAGGCCTCAAACCACGAGAAGCTCCAGCCCAAAGGCAGCCAAAATGCAGCCCACCTCCGGGAAAATATCAAGAGCAGGGGGTGGAGCAAGCCAGGCTCCAAACCACGAGAAGCTCCAGCCCAAAATGCAGCCAAAATGCAGCCCACATCTGGGAGAATCTCAAGAGCAGGGGGTGCAGCAAGCCAGGCCTCAAACCATGAGAAGCTCCAGCCCAAAAGGCAGCCAAAATCCAGTCCTACATCCGGGAGAATATCAAGAGCAGGGGGTGGAGCAAGCCAGGCCCCAAACCACGAGAAGCTCCAGCCCAAAAGTCAGCCAAAAATGCATCCCACATCGGGGAGAATCTCAAGAGCAGGGGGTGGAGCAAGCCAGGCCTCAAACCACGAGAAGCTCCAGCCCAAAAGTCAGCCAATATCCAGCTAACATCCGGGAGAATCTCAAGAGAAGGGGGTGGAGCAAGCCAGGCCCCAAACCACGAGAAGCTCCAGCCCAAAAGGCAGCCAAAATCCAGTCCTACATCCGGGAGAATCTCAAGAGCAGGGGGTGGAGCAAGCCAGGTCTCAAACCACGAGAAGCTCCAGCCCAAAATGAGCCAAAATGCAGCCCACATCCGGGCAAATATCAAGAGCAGGGGATGGAGCAAGCCAGGCTCCAAACCACGAGAAGCTCCAGCCCAAAAGTCAGCCAAAAATGCATCCCACATCGGGGAGAATCTCAAGAGCAGGGGTTGGAGCAAGCCAGGCCTGAAACCACAAGAAGCTCCAGCCCGAAAGGCAGCCAAAATGCAGCCCACATCCGGGAGAATATCAAGAGCGGGGGGTGGAGCAAGCCAGGCCTCAAACCACGAGAAGCTCCAGCCCAAAAGGCAGCCAAAATGCAGCCCACATCCGGGAGAATCTCAAGAGCAGGGGGTGGAGCAAGCCAGGCCTCAAACCACGAGAAGCTCCAGCACAAAAGGCAGCCAAAATCCAACCCTATATCTGGGAGAATATCCAGAGTAGGAGCTGGAGCAAGCCAGGCCTGAAACCACGAGAAGCTCCAGCCCAAAATGCAGGGAAAATCCAGCCCGCATGGAAGAGAATCTCAAGAGCAGGGGGTGGAGCAAGCCAGGCCTCAAACCACGAGAACCTCCAGCCCAAAAGGCAGCCAAAATGCAGCCCACATCCGGGAGAATCTCAAGAGCAGGGGGTGGAGCAAGCCAGGCCTCAAACCACGAGAAGCTCCAGCCCAAAAGGCAGCCAAAATGCAGCCCACATCCGGGCAAATATCAAGAGCAGGGGGTGGAGCAAGCCAGGCCTGAAACCACGAGAAGCTCCAGCCCAAAATGCAGCCAAAATCCAGCCCACATCGGGGATAATACCAAGAGCGGGGGGTGGAGCAAGGCAGGCCTCAAACCACGAGAAACTCCAGCCCTAAAGGCAGCCAAAATCCAGCCCTACATCTGGGAGAATCTCAAGAGCAGGGGGTGGAGCAAGCCAGGCCTCAAACCACGAGAAGCTCCAGCCCAAAGGCAGCCAAAATGCAGCCCACCTCCGGGAGAATATCAAGAGCAGGTGGTGGAGCAAGCCAGGATCCAAACCACGAGAAGCTCCAGTCCAAAAAGCAGCCAAAATTCAGCCCACATCCGGGAGAATCTCAAGAACAGGGGGTAGATCAAGCCAGGCCTCAAACCACGAGAAGCTCCAGCCCAAAAGGCATCCAAAATCCAACCCACATCCGGGAGAATATCAAGAGCAGGGGGTGGAGCAAGCCAGGCCTCAAACCACGAGAAGCTCCAGCCCAAAAGGCAGCCAAAATGCAGCCCACATGTGGGAGAATCTCAAGAGCAGGGGGTGCAGCAAGCCAGGCCTCAAACCACGAGAAGCTCCAGCCCAAAAGGCAGCCAAAATCCAGCCCACCTCCAGGAAAATCTCAAGAGCAGGGGGTGGAGCAAGCCAGGCCTCAAACCACGAGAAGCTCCAGCCCAAAAGGCAGCCAAACTCCAGCCCACATCTGGGACAATCTCAAGAGCAGGGGGTGGAGCAAGCCAGGCCCCAAACCACGAGAAGCTCCAGCCCAAAAGGCAGCCAAAATGCAGCCCACCTCCTGGAGAATATCAAGAGCAGGGGGTGGAGCAAGCCAGGCCTCAAACCACGAGAAGCTCCAGCCCAAAAAGCAGCCAAAATCCAGTCCTACATCCGGGAGAATATCAAGAGCAGGGGGTGGAGCAAGCCAGGCCTCAAACCACGAGAAGCTCCAGCCCAAAAGTCAGCCAAAAATGCAGCCCACTTCGGGGAGAATCTCAAGAGCAGGGGGTGGAGCAAGCCAGGCCCCAAACCACGAGAAGCTCCAGCCCAAAATGCAGCCAAAATTCAGCCCACCTCCGGGAGAATCTCAATGGCAGGGGGTGGAGCAAGCCAGGCCTCAAACCACGAGAAGCTCCTGACAAAAACGAAGCGAAATTCCAGTCCACCTCCTGGAGAATCTCAAGAGCAGGGGGTGGAGCAAGCCAGGCCTCAAACCACGAGAAGCTCCAGCCCAAAATGCAGCCAAAAATGCAGCCCACTTCGGGGAGAATCTCAAGAGCAGGGGGTGGAGCAAGCCAGGCCCCAAAGCACGAGAAGCTCCAGCCCAAAAGGCAGCCAAAATCCAGTCCTACATCCGGGAGAATATCAAGAGCAGGGGGTGGAGCAAGCCAGGCCTGAAACCACGAGAAGCTCCAGCCCAAAATGCAGGGAAAATCCAGCCCGCATGGAAGAGAATCTCAAGAGCAGGGGGTGGAGCAAGCCAGGCCTCAAACCACGAGAACCTCCAGCCCAAAAGGCAGCCAAAATGCAGCCCACCTCCGGGAGAATCTCAAGAGCGGGGGGTGGAGCAAGGCAGGCCTCAAACCACGAGAAACTCCAGCCCTAAAGGCAGCCAAAATCCAGCCCTACATCTGGGAGAATCTCAAGAGCAGGGGGTGGAGCAAGCCAGGCCTCAAACCACGAGAAGCTCCAGCCCAAAGGCAGCCAAAATGCAGCCCACCTCCGGGAGAATATCAAGAGCAGGTGGTGGAGCAAGCCAGGCCTGAAACCACGAGAAGCTCCAGCCCAAAAGGCAGCCAAAATGCAGCCCAACTGCGGGAGAATCTCAAGAGCAGGGGGTGCAGCAAGCCAGGCCTCAAACCCCGAGAAGCTCCTGCCAAAAAGGAAGCCAAATTCCAGCCCTCATCCTGGAGAATCTCAACAGCAGGGGGTGGAGGAATCCAGGTCGCAAACCACGAGAAGCTCCAGCCCAAAATGAGCCAAAATGCAGCCCACATCCGGGCAAATATCAAGAGCAGGGGGTGGAGCAAGCCAGGCCCCAAACCACGAGAAGCTCCAGCCCAAAATGCAGCCAAAATTCAGCCCACCTCCCTGAGAATCTCAATGGCAGGGGGTGGAGCAAGCCAGGCCTCAAACCACGAGAAGCTCCTGACAAAAACGAAGCGAAATTCCAGTCCACCTCCTGGAGAATCTCAAGAGCAGGGGGTGGAGCAAGCCAGGCCTCAAACCACGAGAAGCTCCAGCCCAAAAGGCAGCCAAAATGCAGCCCACATCTGGGAGAATCTCAAGAGCAGGGGGTGCAGCAAGCCAGGCCTCAAACCACGAGAAGCTCCAGTCCAAAAGGCAGCCAAAATCCAGCCCACATCCAGGAGAATATCAAGAGCAGGGGGTGGAGCAAGCCAGGCCTCAAACCACAAGAAGATCCAGCCCAAAAGGCAGCCAAATTGCAGACCACATCTGGGCAAATATCAAGAGCAGGGGGTGGAGCAAGCCAGGCCTCAAACCACGAGAAGCTCCAGCCCAAAAGGCAGCCAAAAATGCAGCCCACTTCGGGGAGAATCTCAAGAGCAGGGGGTGGAGCAAGCCAGGCCCCAAAGCACGAGAAGCTCCAGCCCAAAAGGCAGCCAAAATCCAGTCCTACATCCGGGAGAATCTCAAGAGCAGGGGGTGGAGCAAGCCAGGCCCCAAACCACGAGAAGCTCCAGCCCAAACATCAGCCAAAAATGCATCCCACATCGGGGAGAATCTCAAGAGCAGGGGGTGGAGCAAGCCAGGCCTCAAACCACGAGAAGCTCCAGCCCAAAATGCAGCCAAAATGCAGCCCACATCCGGGCAAATATCAAGAGCAGGGGGTGGAGCAAGCCAGGCCTCAAACCACGAGAAGCTCCAGCCCAAAATGCAGCCAAAATCCAGCCCACATCGGGGAAAATATCAAGAGCGGGGGGTGGAGCAAGGCAGGCCTCAAACCACGAGAAACTCCAGCCCTAAAGGCAGCCAAAATCCAGCCCTACATCTGGGAGAATCTCAAGAGCAGGGGGTGGAGCAAGCCAGGCCTCAAACCACGAGAAGCTCCAGCCCAAAGGCAGCCAAAATGCAGCCCACCTCCGGGAGAATATCAAGAGCAGGTGGTGGAGCAAGCCAGGATCCAAACCACGAGAAGCTCCAGTCCAAAAAGCAGCCAAAATTCAGCCCACATCCGGGAGAATCTCAAGAACAGGGGGTAGATCAAGCCAGGCCTCAAACCACGAGAAGCTCCAGCCCAAAAGACATCCAAAATCCAACCCACATCCGGGAGAATCTCAAGAGCAGGGGGTGGAGCAAGCCAGGCCTCAAACCACGAGAAGCTCCAGCCCAAAAGGCAGCCAAAATGCACCCCACATGTGGGAGAATCTCAAGAGCAGGGGGTGCAGCAAGCCAGGCCTCAAACCCCGAGAAGCTCCTGCCAAAAAGGAAGCCAAATTCCAGCCCACATCCTGGAGAATCTCAACAGCAGGGGGTGGAGGAATCCAGGCCTCAAACCACGAGAAACTCCAGCCCAAAAGGCAGCCAAAATCCAGCCCACCTCCAGGAAAATCTCAAGAGCAGGGGGTGGAGCAAGCCAGGCCTCAAACCACGAGAAGCTCCAGCCCAAAAGGCAGCCAAACTCCAGCCCACATCCGGAAGAATCTCAAGAGCAGGGGGTGGAGCAAGTCAGGCCTCAAACCACGAGAAGCTCCAGCCCAAAAGGCAGCCAAAATGCAGCCCACATCCGGGAGAATATCAAGAGCAGGGGGTGGAGTAAGCCAGGCCTCAAACCACGAGAAGCTCCAGCCCAAAAAGCAGCCAAAATCCAGTCCTACATCCGGGAGAATCTCAATGGCAGGGGGTGGAGCAAGCCAGGCCTCAAACCACGAGAAGCTCCTGACAAAAACGAAGCGAAATTCCAGTCCACCTCCTGGAGAATCTCAAGAGCAGGGGGTGGAGCAAGCCAGGCCTCAAACCACGAGAAGCTCCAGCCCAAAAGGCAGCCAAAATGCAGCCCACATCTGGGAGAATCTCAAGAGCAGGGGGTGCAGCAAGCCAGGCCTCAAACCACGAGAAGCTCCAGTCCAAAAGGCAGCCAAAATCCAGCCCACATCCAGGAGTATATCAAGAGCAGGGGGTGGAGCAAGCCAGGCCTCAAACCACAAGAAGATCCAGCCCAAAAGGCAGCCAAATTGCAGACCACATCCGGGCAAATATCAAGAGCAGGGGGTGGAGCAAGCCAGGCCTCAAACCACGAGAAGCTCCAGCCCAAAATGCAGCCAAAAATGCAGCCCACTTCGGGGAGAATCTCAAGAGCAGGGGGTGGAGCAAGACAGGCCTCAAAGCACGAGAAGCTCCAGCCCAAAAGGCAGCCAAAATCCAGTCCTACATCCGGGAGAATATCAAGAGCAGGGGGTGGAGCAAGCCAGGCCTGAAACCACGAGAAGCTCCAGCCCAAAATGCAGGGAAAATCCAGCCCGCATGGAAGAGAATTTCAAGAGCAGGAGGTGGAGCAAGCCAGGCCTGAAACCACGAGAACCTCCAGCCCAAAAGGCAGCCAAAATGCAGCCCACATCCGGGAGAATCTCAAGAGCAGGGGGTGGAGCAAGCCAGGCCTCAAACCACGAGAAGCTCCAGCCCAAAAGGCAGCCAAAATGCAGCCAACATCCGGGAGAATCTCAAGAGCGGGGGGTGGAGCAAGGCAGGCCTCAAACCACGAGAAACTCCAGCCCTAAAGGCAGCCAAAATCCAGCCCTACATCTGGGAGAATCTCAAGAGCAGGGGGTGGAGCAAGCCAGGCCTCAAACCACGAGAAGCTCCAGCC
This sequence comes from Rhynochetos jubatus, assembly GCA_027574665.1. Lineage (NCBI taxonomy): Eukaryota > Metazoa > Chordata > Aves > Eurypygiformes > Rhynochetidae > Rhynochetos > Rhynochetos jubatus. The sequence continues at coordinate 1,518,520 of JAQBHY010000071.1, forward strand.
CAAAGGCAGCCAAAATGCAGCCCACCTCCGGGAGAATATCAAGAGCAGGTGGTGGAGCAAGCCAGGATCCAAACCACGAGAAGCTCCAGTCCAAAAAGCAGCCAAAATGCAGCCCACATCCGGGAGAATCTCAAGAACAGGGGGTAGATCAAGCCAGGCCTCAAACCACGAGAAGCTCCAGCCCAAAAGGCATCCAAAATCCAGCCCACATCCGGGAGAATCTCAAGAGCAGGGGGTGGAGCAAGCCAGGCCTGAAACCACGAGAAGCTCCAGCCCAAAAGGCAGCCAAAATGCAGCCCAACTGCGGGAGAATCTCAAGAGCAGGGGGTGCAGCAAGCCAGGCCTCAAACCCCGAGAAGCTCCTGCCAAAAAGGAAGCCAAATTCCAGCCCTCATCCTGGAGAATCTCAACAGCAGGGGGTGGAGGAATCCAGGTCGCAAACCACGAGAAACTCCAGCCCAAAAGGCAGCCAAAATCCAGCCCACCTCCAGGAAAATCTCAAGAGCAGGGGGTGGAGCAAGCCAGGCCTCAAACCACGAGAAGCTCCAGCCCAAAAGGCAGCCAAACTCCAGCCCACATCCGGAAGAATCTCAAGAGCAGGGGGTGGAGCAAGCCAGGCCTCAAACCACGAGAAGCTCCAGCCCAAAAGGCAGCCAAAATGCAGCCCACATCTGGGAGAATCTCAAGAGCAGGGGGTGCAGCAAGCCAGGCCTCAAACCACGAGAAGCTCCAGTCCAAAAGGCAGCCAAAATCCAGCCCACATCCAGGAGAATATCAAGAGCAGGGGGTGGAGCAAGCCAGGCCTCAAACCACAAGAAGATCCAGCCCAAAAGGCAGCCAAATTGCAGACCACATCCGGGCAAATATCAAGAGCAGGGGGTGGAGCAAGCCAGGCCTCAAACCACGAGAAGCTCCAGCCCAAAATGCAGCCAAAAATGCAGCCCACTTCGGGGAGAATCTCAAGAGCAGGGGGTGGAGCAAGCCAGGCCCCAAAGCACGAGAAGCTCCAGCCCAAAAGGCAGCCAAAATCCAGTCCTACGTCCGGGAGAATATCAAGAGCAGGGGGTGGAGCAAGCCAGGCCCCAAACCACGAGAAGCTCCAGCCCAAAAGTCAGCCAAAAATGCATCCCACATCGGGGAGAATCTCAAGAGCAGGGGGTGGAGCAAGCCAGGCCTCAAACCACGAGAAGCTCCAGCCCAAAAGGCAGCAAATATCCAGCTGACATCCGGGAGAATCTCAAGAGCAGGGGGTGGAGCAAGCCAGGCCCCAAAGCACGAGAAGCTCCAGCCCAAAATGCAGCCAAAATCCAGTCCTACATCCGGGAGAATATCAAGAGCAGGGGGTGGAGCAAGCCAGGTCTCAAACCACGAGAAGCTCCAGCCCAAAATGAGCCAAAATGCAGCCCACATCCGGGCAAATATCAAGAGCAGGGGGTGGAGCAAGCCAGGCCTCAAACCACGAGAAGCTCCAGCCCAAAATGCAGCCAAAAATGCAGCCCACTTCGGGGAGAATTTCAAGAGCAGGGGGTGGAGCAAGCCAGGCCCCAAACCACGAGAAGCTCCAGCCCAAAAGGCAGCCAAAATTCAGCCCACCTCCGGGAGAATCTCAAGAGCAGGGGGTGGAGCAAGCCAGGCCTCAAACCACGAGAAGCTCCAGCCCAAAAGTCAGCCAATATCCAGCCCACATCTGGGAGAATCTCAAGAGCAGGGGGTGGAGCAAGCCAGGCCTCAAACCACAAGAAGCGCCAGCCAAAAAGGCAGCCAAAATCCAGTCCTACATCCGGGAGAATATCAAGAGCAGGGGGTGGAGCAAGCCAGGCCTCAAACCACGAGAAGCTCCTGCCAAAAAGGAAGCGAAATTCCAGCCCACCTCCTGGAGAATCTCAAGAGCAGGGGGTGGAGCAAGCCAGGCCTCAAACCACGAGAAGCTCCAGCCCAAAATGCAGCCAAAATGCAGCCCACATCTGGGAGAATCTCAAGAGCAGGGGGTGCAGCAAGCCAGGCCTCAAACCACGAGAATCTCCAGCCCAAAGGCAGCCAAAATCCAGTCCTACATCCGGGAGAATATCAAGAGCAGGGGGTGGAGCAAGCCGGGCCCCAAACCACGAGAAGCTCCAGCCCAAAAGGCAGCCAAAAATGCATCCCACATCGGGGAGAATCTCAAGAGCAGGGGGTGGAGCAAGCCAGGCCTCAAACCACGAGAAGCTCCAGCCCAAAATTCAGCCAATATCCAGCTGACATCCGGGAGAATCTCAAGAGCAGGGGGTGGAGCAAGCCAGGCCCCAAAGCACGAGAAGCTCAAGCCCAAAATGCAGCCAAAATCCAGTCCTACATCCGGGAGAATATCAAGAGCAGGGGGTGGAGCAAGCCAGGTCTCAAACCACGAGAAGCTCCAGCCCAAAAGTCAGCCAAAAATGCATCCCACATCGGGGAGAATCTCAAGAGCAGGGGTTGGAGCAAGCCAGGCCTGAAACCACGAGAAGCTCCAGCCCAAAAGGCAGCCAAAATCCAGCCCACATCCGGGAGAATATCAAGAGCGGGGGGTGGAGCAAGCCAGGCCTCAAACCACGAGAAGCTCCAGCCCAAAAGGCAGCCAAAATGCAGCCCACATCTGGGAGAATCTCAAGAGCAGGGGGTGGAGCAAGCCAGGCCTCAAACCACGAGAAGCTCCAGCCCAAAAGGCAGCCAAAATACAGCCCACATCCGGGAGAATCTCAAGAGCAGGGGGTGGAGCAAACCAGGCCTCAAACCACGAGAAGCTCCAGCCCCAAAGGCAGCCAAAATCCAACCCTATATCTGGGAGAATATCCAGAGTAGGAGCTGGAGCAAGCCAGGCCTCAAACCACGAGAAGCTCCAGCCCAAAATGCAGGGAAAATCCAGCCCGCATGGAAGAGAATCTCAAGAGCAGGGGGTGGAGCAAGCCAGGCCTCAAACCACGAGAACCTCCAGCCCAAAAGGCAGCCAAAATGCAGCCCACATCCGGGAGAATCTCAAGACCAGGGGGTGGAGCAAGCCAGGCCTCAAACCACGAGAAGCTCCAGCCCAAAAGGCAGCCAAAATGCAGCCCACATCCGGGAGAATCTCAAGAGCAGGGGGTGGAGCAAGCCAGGCCTCAAACCACGAGAAGCTCCAGCCCAAAATTCAGCCAATATCCAGCTGACATCCGGGAGAATCTCAAGAGCAGGGGGTGGAGCAAGCCAGGCCCCAAAGCACGAGAAGCTCCAGCCCAAAATGCAGCCAAAATCCAGTCCTACATCCGGGAGAATATCAAGAGCAGGGGGTGGAGCAAGCCAGGCCTCAAACCACGAGAAGCTCCAGCCCAAAAGTCAGCCAAAAATGCATCCCACATCGGGGAGAATCTCAAGAGCAGGGGTTGTAGCAAGCCAGGCCTGAAACCACGAGAAGCTCCAGCCCAAAAGGCAGCCAAAATCCCGCCCACATCCGGGAGAATATCAAGAGCGGGGGGTGGAGCAAGCCAGGCCTCAAACCACGAGAAGCTCCAGCCCAAAAGGCAGCCAAAATGCAGCCCACATCCGGGAGAATCTCAAGAGCAGGGGGTGGAGCAAGCCAGGCCTCAAACCACGAGAAGCTCCAGCCCAAAAGGCAGCCAAAATCCAGCCCACATCCGGGAGAATCTCAAGAGCAGGGGGTGGAGCAAACCAGGCCTCAAACCACGAGAAGCTCCAGCACAAAAGCAGCCAAAATCCAACCCTATATCTGGGAGAATATCCAGAGTAGGAGCTGGAGCAAGCCAGGCCTCAAACCACGAGAAGCTCCAGCCCAAAATGCAGGGAAAATCCAGCCCGCATGGAAGAGAATCTCAAGAGCAGGGGGTGGAGCAAGCCAGGCCTCAAACCACGAGAAGCTCCAGCCCAAAAGGCAGCCAAAATCCAGCCCACATCGGGGAAAATATCAAGAGCGGGGGGTGGAGCAAGGCAGGCCTCAAACCACGAGAAACTCCAGCCCTAAAGGCAGCCAAAATCCAGCCCTACATCTGGGAGAATCTCAAGAGCAGGGGGTGGAGCAAGCCAGGCCTCAAACCACGAGAAGCTCCAGCCCAAAAGGCAGCCAAAATGCAGCCCACCTCCGGGAGAATATCAAGAGCAGGTGGTGGAGCAAGCCAGGATCCAAACCACGAGAAGCTCCAGTCCAAAAAGCAGCCAAAATTCAGCCCACATCCGGGAGAATCTCAAGAACAGGGGGTAGATCAAGCCAGGCCTCAAACCACGAGAAGCTCCAGCCCAAAAGGCATCCAAAATCCAGCCCACATCCGGGAGAATCTCAAGAGCAGGGGTTGGAGCAAGCCAGGCCTGAAACCACGAGAAGCTCCAGCCCAAAAGGCAGCCAAAATGCAGCCCACATGTGGGGGAATCTCAAGAGCAGGGGGTGCAGCAAGCCAGGCCTCAAACCCCGAGAAGCTCCTGCCAAAAAGGAAGCCAAATTCCAGTCCTACATCCGGGAGAATATCAAGAGCAGGGGGTGGAGCAAGCCAGGTCTCAAACCACGAGAAGCTCCAGCCCAAAAGGCAGCCAAAATGCAGCCCACATCCGGGCAAATATCAAGAGCAGCGGGTGGAGCAAGGCAGGCCTCAAACCACGAGAAGCTCCAGCCCAAAAAGCAGCCAAAATTCAGCCCACATCCGGGAGAATCTCAAGAACAGGGGGTAGATCAAGCCAGGCCTCAAACCACGAGAAGCTCCAGCCCAAAAGGCATCCAAAATGCAGCCCACCTCCGGGAGAATATCAAGAGCAGGTGGTGGAGCAAGCCAGGATCCAAACCACGAGAAGCTCCAGTCCAAAAAGCAGCCAAAATTCAGCCCACATCCGGGAGAATCTCAAGAACAGGGGGTGGAGCAAGCCAGGCCTCAAACCACGAGAAGCTCCAGCCCAAAAGGCATCCAAAATCCAGCCCACATCCTGGAGAATCTCAACAGCAGGGGGTGGAGGAATCCAGGTCGCAAACCACGAGAAACTCCAGCCCAAAAGGCAGCCAAAATCCAGCCCACCTCCAGGAAAATCTCAAGAGCAGGGGGTGGAGCAAGCCAGGCCCCAAAGCACGAGAAGCTCCAGCCCAAAAGGCAGCCAAAATCCAGTCCTACATCCGGGAGAATATCAAGAGCAGGGGGTGGAGCAAGCCAGGTCTCAAACCACGAGAAGCTCCAGCCCAAAAGGCAGCCAAAATGCAGCCCACATCCGGGCAAATATCAAGAGCAGCGGGTGGAGCAAGGCAGGCCTCAAACCACGAGAAGCTCCAGCCCAAAAGGCAGCCAAAAATGCAGCCCACTTCGGGGAGAATCTCAAGAGCAGGGGGTGGAGCAAGCCAGGCCCCAAACCACGAGAAGCTCCAGCCCAAAATGCAGCCAAAATTCAGCCCACCTCCGGGAGAATCTCAATGGCAGGGGGTGGAGCAAGCCAGGCCTCAAACCACGAGAAGCTCCTGACAAAAACGAAGCGAAATTCCAGTCCACCTCCTGGAGAATCTCAAGAGCAGGGGGTGGAGCAAGCCAGGCCCCAAAGCACGAGAAGCTCCAGCCCAAAAGTCAGCCAAAAATGCATCCCACATCGGGGAGAATCTCAAGAGCAGGGGGTGGAGCAAGCCAGGCCTCAAACCACGAGAAGCTCCAGCCCAAAAGTCAGCCAATATCCAGCTGACATAAGGGAGAATCTCAAGAGCAGGGGGTGGAGCAAGCCAGGCCCCAAAGCACGAGAAGCTCCAGCCAAAAAGGCAGCCAAAATCCAGTCCTACATCCGGGAGAATATCAAGAGCAGGGGGTGGAGCAAGCCAGGCCTCAAACCACGAGAAGCTCCTGCCAAAAAGGAAGCGAAATTCCAGCCTACCTCCTGGAGAATCTCAAGAGCAGGGGGTGGAGCAAGCCAGGCCTCAAACCACGAGAACCTCCAGCCCAAAAGGCAGCCAAAATGCAGCCCACATCCGGGAGAATCTCAAGAGCAGGGGGTGGAGCAAGCCAGGCCTCAAACCACGAGAAGCTCCAGCCCAAAAGGCAGCCAAAATGCAGCCCACATCCGGGAGAATCTCAAGAGCAGGGGGTGGAGCAAGCCAGGCCTCAAACCACGAGAAGCTCCAGCCCAAAATTCAGCCAATATCCAGCTGACATCCGGGAGAATCTCAAGAGCAGGGGTTGTAGCAAGCCAGGCCTGAAACCACGAGAAGCTCCAGCCCAAAAGGCAGCCAAAATCCCGCCCACATCCGGGAGAATATCAAGAGCGGGGGGTGGAGCAAGCCAGGCCTCAAACCACGAGAAGCTCCAGCCCAAAAGGCAGCCAAAATGCAGCCCACATCCGGGAGAATCTCAAGAGCAGGGGGTGGAGCAAGCCAGGCCTCAAACCACGAGAAGCTCCAGCCCAAAATGCAGGGAAAATCCAGCCCGCATGGAAGAGAATCTCAAGAGCAGGGGGTGGAGCAAGCCAGGCCTCAAACCACGAGAAGCTCCAGCCCAAAAGGCAGCCAAAATCCAGCCCACATCGGGGAAAATATCAAGAGCGGGGGGTGGAGCAAGGCAGGCCTCAAACCACGAGAAACTCCAGCCCTAAAGGCAGCCAAAATCCAGCCCTACATCTGGGAGAATCTCAAGAGCAGGGGGTGGAGCAAGCCAGGCCTCAAACCACGAGAAGCTCCAGCCCAAAGGCAGCCAAAATGCAGCCCACCTCCGGGAGAATATCAAGAGCAGGTGGTGGAGCAAGCCAGGATCCAAACCACGAGAAGCTCCAGTCCAAAAAGCAGCCAAAATTCAGCCCACATCCGGGAGAATCTCAAGAACAGGGGGTAGATCAAGCCAGGCCTCAAACCACGAGAAGCTCCAGCCCAAAAGGCATCCAAAATCCAGCCCACATCCGGGAGAATCTCAAGAGCAGGGGGTGGAGCAAGCCAGGCCTGAAACCACGAGAAGCTCCAGCCCAAAAGGCAGCCAAAATGCAGCCCACATGTGGGGGAATCTCAAGAGCAGGGGGTGCAGCAAGCCAGGCCTCAAACCCCGAGAAGCTCCTGCCAAAAAGGAAGCCAAATTCCAGACCACATCCTGGAGAATCTCAACAGCAGGGGGTGGAGGAATCCAGGTCGCAAACCACGAGAAACTCCAGCCCAAAAGGCAGCCAAAATCCAGCCCACCTCCAGGAAAATCTCAAGAGCAGGGGGTGGAGCAAGCCAGGCCCCAAAGCACGAGAAGCTCCAGCCCAAAAGGCAGCCAAAATCCAGTCCTACATCCGGGAGAATATCAAGAGCAGGGGGTGGAGCAAGCCAGGTCTCAAACCACGAGAAGCTCCATCCCAAAAGGCAGCCAAAATGCAGCCCACATCCGGGCAAATATCAAGAGCAGCGGGTGGAGCAAGGCAGGCCTCAAACCACGAGAAGCTCCAGCCCAAAAGGCAGCCAAAAATGCAGCCCACTTCGGGGAGAATCTCAAGAGCAGGGGGTGGAGCAAGCCAGGCCCCAAACCACGAGAAGCTCCAGCCCAAAATGCAGCCAAAATTCAGCCCACCTCCGGGAGAATCTCAATGGCAGGGGGTGGAGCAAGCCAGGCCTCAAACCACGAGAAGCTCCTGACAAAAACGAAGCGAAATTCCAGTCCACCTCCTGGAGAATCTCAAGAGCAGGGGGTGGAGCAAGACAGGCCCCAAAGCACGAGAAGCTCCAGCCCAAAAGTCAGCCAAAAATGCATCCCACATCGGGGAGAATCTCAAGAGCAGGGGGTGGAGCAAGCCAGGCCTCAAACCACGAGAAGCTCCAGCCCAAAAGTCAGCCAATATCCAGCTGACATAAGGGAGAATCTCAAGAGCAGGGGGTGGAGCAAGCCAGGCCCCAAAGCACGAGAAGCTCCAGCCAAAAAGGCAGCCAAAATCCAGTCCTACATCCGGGAGAATATCAAGAGCAGGGGGTGGAGCAAGCCAGGCCTCAAACCACGAGAAGCTCCTGCCAAAAAGGAAGCGAAATTCCAGCCTACCTCCTGGAGAATCTCAAGAGCAGGGGGTGGAGCAAGCCAGGCCTCAAACCACGAGAAGCTCCAGCCCAAAATGCAGCCAAAATCCAGCCCACATCCGGGAGAATCTCAAGAGCAGGGGGTGGAGCAAGCCAGGCCTCAAACCACGAGAAGCTCCAGCCCTAAAGGCACCCAAAATCCAGCCCTACATCTGGGAGAATCTCAAGAGCAGGGGGTGGAGCAAGCCAGGCCTCAAACCACGAGAAGCTCCAGCCCAAAGTCAGCCAAAATGCAGCCCACCTCCGGGAGAATATCAAGAGCAGGGGGTGGAGCAAGCCAGGCCTCAAACCACGAGAAGCTCCAGCCCAAAATGCAGCCCAAATTCAGCCCACATCCGGGAGAATCTCAAGAACAGGAGGTAGATCAAGCCAGGCCTCAAACCACGAGAAGCTCCAGCCCAAAAGGCATCCAAAATGCAGCCCACATCCGGGAGAATCTCAAAAGCAGGGGGTGGAGCAAGCCAGGCCTCAAACCACGAGAAGCTCCAGCCCAAAAGGCAGCCAAAATGCAGCCCACATCTGGGAGAATCTCAAGAGCAGGGGGTGGAGCAAGCCAGGCCTCAAACCACGAGAAGCTCCAGCCCAAAAGGCAGCCAAAATCCAGCCCACATCCGGAAGAATCTCAAGAGCAGGGGGTGGAGCAAACCAGGCCTCAAACCACGAGAAGCTCCAGCCCAAAAGGCAGCCAAAATCCAACCCTATATCTGGGAGAATATCCAGAGTAGGAGCTGGAGCAAGCCAGGCCTGAAACCACGAGAAGCTCCAGCCCAAAATGCAGCCAAAATCCAGCCCGCATGGAAGAGAATCTCAAGAGCAGGGGTTGGAGCAAGCCAGGCCCCAAACCACGAGAAGCTCCAGCCCAAAAGGCAGCCAAAATGCAGCCCACATCCGGGAGAATCTCAAAAGCAGGGGGTGGAGCAAGCCAGGCCTCAAACCACGAGAAGCTCCAGCCCAAAAGGCAGCCAAAATGCAGCCCACATCTGGGAGAATCTCAAGAGCAGGGGGTGGAGCAAGCCAGGCCTCAAACCACGAGAAGCTCCAGCCCAAAATGCAGACAAACTCAAGCCCACATCCGGAAGAATCTCAAGAGCAGGGGGTGGAGCAAACCAGGCCTCAAACCACGAGAAGCTCCAGCCCAAAAGGCAGCCAAAATCCAACCCTATATCTGGGAGAATATCCAGAGTAGGAGCTGGAGCAAGCCAGGCCTGAAACCACGAGAAGCTCCAGCCCAAAATGCAGCCAAAATCCAGCCCGCATGGAAGAGAATCTCAAGAGCAGGGGGTGGAGCAAGCCAGGCCCCAAACCACGAGAACCTCCAGCCCAAAAGGCAGCCAAAATGCAGCCCACATCCGGGAGAATCTCAAGAGCAGGGGGTGGAGCAAGCCAGGCCTCAAACCATGAGAAGCTCCAGCCCAAAAGGCAGCCAAAATGCAGCCCACATCCGGGAGAATCTCAAGAGCAGGGGGTGGAGCAAGCCAGGCCTGAAACCACGAGAAGCTCCAGCCCAAAATGCAGCCAAAATCCAGCCCACATCTGGGAAAATATCAAGAGCGGGGGGTGGAGCAAGCCAGGTCTCAAACCATGAGAAGCTCCAGCCCAAAATGAGCCAAAATGCAGCCCACATCCGGGCAAATATCAAGAGCAGGGGGTGGAGCAAGCCAGGCCCCAAACCACGAGAAGCTCCAGCCCAAAATGCAGCCAAAAATGCAGCCCACTTCGGGGAGAAACTCAAGAGCAGGGGGTGGAGCAAGCCAGGCCCCAAACCACGAGAAGCTCCAGCCCAAAAGGCAGCCAAACTCCAGCACAACCTCCGGGAGAATCTCAAGAGCAGGGGGTGGAGCAAGCCAGGCCCCAAAGCACGAGAAGCTTCAGCCCAAAAAGCAGCCAAAATCCAGTCCTAAATCTGGGAGAATCTCAAGAGCAGGGGGTGGAGCAAGGCAGGCCTCAAACCACGAGAAGCTCCAGCCCAAAATGAGCCAAAATCCAGACCACCTACGGGAGAATGTCAAGAGCAGGGGGTGGAGCAAGCCAGGCCTCAAACCACGAGAAGCTCCAGCCCAAAAGGCAGCCAAAATGCAGCCCACCTCCGGGAGAATCTCAAGAGCAGGGGGTGGAGCAAACCAGGCCTCAAACCACGAGAAGCTCCAGCCCAAAAGGCATCCAAAATCCAACCCTATATCTGGGAGAATATCCGGAGTAGGAGCTGGAGCAAGCCAGGCCTGAATCCACGAGAAGCTCCAGCCCAAAATGCAGCCAAAATGCAGCCCACATCCGGGAGAATCTCAAGAGCAGGGGGTGGAGCAAGCCAGGCCTCAAACCACGAGAAGATCCAGCCCAAAAGGCAGCCAAAATGTAGCCCACATCCGGGAGAATCTCAAGAGCAGGGTGTGGAGCAAGCCAGGCCTCAAACCACGAGAAGCTCCAGCCCAAAAGGCAGCCAAAATGCAGCCCACATCCGGGAGAATCTCAAGAGCAGGGGGTGGAGCAAGCCAGGCCCCAAACCACGAGAAGCTCCAGCCCAAAATGCAGCCAAAATCCAGCCCACATCGGGGAAAATATCAAGAGCGGGGGGTGGAGCAAGGCAGGCCTCAAACCACGAGAAACTCCAGCCCTAAAGGCAGCCAAAATCCAGCCCTACATCTGGGAGAACCTCAAGAGCAGGGGGTGGAGCAAGCCAGGCCTCAAACCACGAGAAGCTCCAGCCCAAAGGCAGCCAAAATGCAGCCCACCTCCGGTAGAATCTCAAGAGCAGGTGTTGGAGCAAGCCAGGATCCAAACCATGAGCAACTCCAGTCCAAAAAGCAGCAAAAATTCAGCCCACATCCGGGAGAATCTCAAGAACACGGGGTAGATCAAGCCAGGCCTCAAACCACGAGAAGCTCCAGCCCAAAAGACATCCAAAATCCAGCCCACATCTGGGAGAATCAAAAGAGCAGGGGGTGGAGCAAGCCAGGCCTCAAACCACGAGAAGCTCCAGCCCAAAAGGCAGCCAAAATGCAGCCCACATCTGGGAGAATCTCAAGAGCAGGGGGTGCAGCAAGCCAGGCCTCAAACCCCGAGAAGTTCCTCCCAAAAAGGAAGCCAAATTCCAGCCCACATCCTGGAGAATCTCAACAGCAGGGGGTGGAGGAATCCAGGTCGCAAACCACGAGAAAATCCAGCCCTAAAGGCAGCCAAAATCCAGCCCACCTCCAGGGAAATCTCAGGAGCAGGGGGTGGAGCAAGCCAGGCCTCAAACCACGAGAAGATCCAGCCCCAAAGGCAGCCAAAATCCAGCCCACATCCAGGAGAATATCAAGAGCAGGGGGTGGAGCAAGCCAGGCCTCAAACCACAAGAAGATCCAGCCCAAAAGGCAGCCAAATTGCAGCCCACTTCGGGGAGAATCTCAAGAGCAGGGGGTGGAGCAAGCCAGGCCCCAAACCACGAGAAGCTCCAGCCCAAAAGGCAGCCAAAATTCAGCCCACCTCTGGGAGAATCTCAAGAGCAGGGGGTGGAGCAAGCCAGACCTCAAACCACGAGAAGCTCCAGCCCAAAATGCAGCCAAAATGCAGCCCACATCTGGGAGAATCTCAAGAGCAGGGGGTGCAGCAAGCCAGGCCTCAAACCACGAGAAGCTCCAGCCCAAAGGCAGCCAAAATGTAGCAAAAATGCGGGAGAATATCAAGAGCAGGGGGAGGAGCAAGCCAGGCCCCAAACCACGAGAAGCTCCAGTCCAAAAGGCAGCCAAAATCCAGCCCACATCCAGGAGAATATCAAGAGCAGGGGGTGGAGCAAGCCAGGCCTCAAACCACAAGAAGATTCAGCCCAAAAGGCAGCCAAATTGCAGCCACATCCGGGGAAATATCAAGAGCAGGGTGTGGAGCAAGCCAGGCCTCATTACACGAGAAGCTCCAGCCCAAAATGCAGCCAAAAATGCAGCCCACTTCGGGGAGAATCTCAAGAGCAGGTGGTGGAGCAAGCCAGGCCCCAAATCTTGAGAAGCTCCAGCGCAAAAGGCAGCCAAAATCCAGTCCTACATCCGGGAGAATATCAAGAGCAGGGGGTGGAGCAAGCCAGGCCTCAAACCACGAGAAGCTCCAGCCCAAAAGGCAGCCAAAATGCAGCCCACATCCGGGCAAATATCAAGAGCAGGGGGTGGAGCAAGCCAGGCCTGAAACCACGAGAAGCTCCAGCCCAAAATGAGCCAAAATGCAGCCCACATCCGGGCAAATATCAAGAGCAGGTGGTGGAGCAAGCCAGGCCTCAAACCACGAGAAGCTCCAGCCCAAAAGGCAGCCAAAAATGCAGCCCACTTCGGGGAGAATCTCAAGAGCAGGGGGTGGAGCAAGCCAGGCCCCAAACCACGAGAAGCTCCAGCCCAAAAGGCAGCCAAAATTCAGCCCACCTCCGGGAGAATCTCAAGAGCAGGGGGTGGAGCAAGCCAGGCCTCAAACCACGAGAAGCTCCTGCCAAAAAGGAAGCGAAATTCCAGCCCACCTCCTGGAGAATCTCAAGAGCAGGGGGTGGAGGAAGCCAGGCCCCAAACCACGAGAAGCTCCAGCCCAAAAGGCAGCCAAAATCCAGCCCTACATCTGGGAGAATCTCAAGAGCAGGGGGTGGAGCAAGCCAGGCCTCAAACCACGAGAAGCTCCAGCCCAAAAGGCAGCCAAAATGCAGCCCACATCCGGGAGAATCTCAAGAGCAGGGGGTGGAGCAAGCCAGGCCTCAAACCACGAGAAGCTCCTGCCAAAAACGAAGCGAAATTCCAGCCCACCTCCTGGAGAATCTCAAGAGCAGGGGGTGGAGCAAGCCAGGCCTCAAACCACGAAAAGCTCCAGCACAAAATGCAGCCAAAATGCAGTCCAAATCTGGGAGAATCTCAAGAGCAGGGGGTGGAGCAAGCCAGGCCTCAAACCACGAGAAGCTCCAGCCCAAAATGCAGCCAAAATGCAGCCCAAATCTGGGAGAATCTCAAGAGCAGGGGGTGCAGCAAGCCAGGCCTCAAACCACGAGAATCTCCAGTCCAAAAGGCAGCCAAAATCCAGCCCACATCCAGGAGAATCTCAAGAGCAGGGGGTGGATCAAGCCAGGCCTCAAACCACAAGACGATCCAGCCCAAAAGGCAGCCAAATTGCAGCCCACATCCGGGCAAATATCAAGAGCAGGGGGTGGAGCAAGCCAGGCTTCAAACCACGAGAAGCTCCAGCCCAAAATGCAGCCAAAAATGCAGCCCACATCGGGGAGAATCTCAAGAGCAGGGGGTGCAGCAAGCCAGGCCTCAAACCCCGAGAAGCTCCTCCCAAAAAGGAAGCCAAATTCCAGCCCATATCCTGGAGAATCTCAACAGCAGGGGGTGGAGGAATCCAGGTCGCAAACCACGAGAAGCTCCAGCCCAAAAAGCAGCCAAAATCCAGTCCTACTCCGGGAGAATATCAAGAGCAGGGGGTGGAGCAAGCCAGGCCTCAAACCATGAGAAACTCCAGCCCAAAGTCAGCCAAAATGCAGCCCAACGGCGGGAGAATATCAAGAGCAGGGCGTGGAGCAAGCCAGGCCTCAAACCACGAGAAGCTCCAGCCCAAAAGGCAGCCAAAATCCAGCCCACCTCCAGGAAAATATCAAGAGCAGGGAGTGGAGCAAGCCAGGCCTCAAACCACGAGAAGATCCAGCCCAAAAGGCAGCCAAAATCCAGCCCTCTTCCGGGAGAATATCAAGAGCAGGGAGTGGAGTAAGCCAGGTCTCAAACCACGAGAAGCTCCAGCCCAAAATGAGCCAAAATGCAGCCCACATCCGGGCAAACATCAAGAGCAGGGGGTGGAGCAAGCCAGGCCTCAAACCACGAGAAGCTCCAGCCCAAAAGGCAGCCAAAAATGCAGCCCACTTCGGGGAGAATCTCAAGAGCAGGGGGTGGAGCAAGCCAGGCCTCAAACCACGAGAAGCTCCAGCCCAAAATGCAGCCAAAATGCAGCCCACATCTGGGAGAATCTCAAGAGCAGGGGGTGGAGCAAGCCAGGCCTCAAACCACGAGAAGCTCCAGCCCAAAGGCAGCCAAAATGTAGCCCAAATGCGGGAGAATATCAAGAGCAGGGGGAGGAGCAAGCCAGGCCCCAAACCACGAGAAGCTCCAGTCCAAAAGGCAGCCAAAATCCAGCCCACATCCAGGAGAATATCAAGAGCAGGGGGTGGAGCAAGCCAGGCCTCAAACCACGAGAAGCTCCAGCCCAAAAGGCAGCCAAATTGCAGCCCACATCTGGGCAAATCTCAAGAGCAGGGGGTGGAGCAAGCCAGGCCTCAAACCACGAGAAGCTCCAGCCCAAAATGCAGCCAAAAATGCAGCCCACTTCGGGGAGAATCTCAAGAGCAGGGGGTGGAGCAAGCCAGGCCCCAAACCACGAGAAGCTCCAGCCCAAAAGGCAGCCAAACTCCAGCCCACATCCGGAAAAATCTCAAGAGCAGGGGGTGGAGCAAGCCAGGCCTCAAACCATGAGAAGCTCCAGCCCAAAAGGCAGCCAATATCCAGCTGACATCCGGTAGAATCTCAAGAGCTGGGGGTAGAGCAAGCCAGGCCTCAAACCACGAGAAGCTCCAGCCCAAAAGGCAGCCAAAATCCAGTCCTACATCCGGGAGAATCTCAAGAGCAGGGGGTGGAGCAAGCCAGGCCCCAAACCACGAGAAGCTCCAGCCCTAAAGGCAGCCAAAATCCAGCCCTACATCTGGGAGAATCTCAAGAGCAGGGGGTGGAGCAAGCCAGGCCTCAAACCACGAGAAGCTCCAGCCCAAAAAGCAGCCAAAATGCAGCCCAACTGCGGGAGAATATCAAGAGCAGGGGGTGGAGCAAGCCAGGCCCCAAACCACGAGAAGCTCCAGTCCAAAAAGCAGCCAAAATTCAGCCCACCTCCGGGAGAATCTCAAGAGCAGGGGGTGGAGCAAGCCAGGCCTCAAACCACGAGAAGCTCCAGCCCAAAAGGCAGCCAAATTGCAGCCCACATCCGGGAGAATCTCAAGAGCAGGGGGTGGAGCAAGCCAGGCCCCAAACCACGAGAAGCTCCAGCCCAAAAGGCAGCCAAAATCCAGCCCACTTCGGGGAGAATATCAAGAGCAGGGGGTGGAGCAAGCCAGGCCTCAAACCACGAGAAGCTATAGCCCAAAAGGCAGCCAAAATGCAGCCCACGTCGGGAAGAATCTCAAGAGCAGGGGGTGGAGCAAGCCAGGCCTCAAACCTCGAGAAGCTCCAGCCCAAAAGGCAGCCAAAAGCCAGCCCACATCCAGGAAAATATCAAGAGCAGGGGTTGGAGCAAGCCAGGCCTCAAACCATGAGAAGCTCCAGCCCAAAAGGCAGCCAAAATCCAGCCCACATCCAGGAGAATCTCAAGAGCAGGGGGTGGAGCAAGCCAGGCCTCAAACCACGAGAAGCTCCAGCCCAAAATGCATCCAAAATGCAGCCCACATCTGGGACAATCTCAAGAGCAGGGGGTGGAGCAAGCCAGGCCTCAAACCACGAGAAGCTCCAGCCCAAAAGGCAGCCAAAATGCAGCCCACATCCAGGAGAATCTCAAGAGCAGGGGGTGGAGCAAGCCAGGCCTCAAACCGCGAGAAGCTCCAGCCCAAAAAGGCAGCCAAAATCCAGCCAACATCCGGGAGAATCTCAAGAGCAGGGGGTGGAGCAAGCCAGGCCCCAAACCACGAGAAGCTCCAGCCCAAAAGGCAGCCAAAATCCAGCCCTCATCCGGGAGAATATCAAGAGCAGGGGGTGGAGCAAGCCAGGCCCCAAAGCACGAGAAGCTCCAGCCCATAATGCAGCCAAAATGCAGCCCATATCCGGGAGAATCTCAAGAGCAGGTGGTGGAGCAAGCCAGGCCTCAAAACACGAAAAGCTGAAGCCCAGAAGGCAGCCAAAATGCAGAACACCTCCAGAAGAATCTCAAGAGCAGGGGGTGGAGCAAGCCAGGCCTCAAACCACGAGAAGCTCCAGCCCAAAAGGCAGCCAAAATCCAGACCACATCCGGGAGAATATCAAGAGCAGGGGATGGAGCAAGCCAGGCCCCAAACCACGAGAAGCTCCAGCCCAAAAGGCAGCCAAAATCCAGCCCTCATCCGGGAGAAAATCAAGAGCAGGGGGTGGAGCAAGCCAGGCCTCAAACCACGAGAAGCTCCAGCCCAAAAGGCAGCCAAAATCCAGCCGACTTCGGGGAGAATCTCAAGAGCAGGGGGTGGAGCAAGCCAGGCCTCAAACCACGAGAAGCTCCAGCCCAAAAGGCAGCCAAAATGCAGCCCACCTCCAGAAGAATCTCAAGAGCAGGTGGTGGAGCAAACCAGGCCTCAAACCACAAGAAGCTCCAGCCCAAAAGGCAGCCAAAATGCAGCCCACCTCCGGGAGAATCTCAAGAGCAGGGGGTGGAGCAAGCCAGGCCTCAAACCACGAGAAGCTCCAGCATAAAGGCAGCTAAAATGCAGCCCACATCCGGGAGAATCTCAAGAGTAGGGAGTGGAGCAAGCCAGGCCTCAAACCACGAGAAGCTCCAGCCCAAAAGGCAGCCAAAATGCAGCCCACATCCGGGAGAATATCAAGAGCAGGGGGTGGAGCAAGCCAGGCCTCAAACCACGAGAAGCTCCAGCCCAAAAGGCAGCCAAAATGCAGCCCACATCCGGGAGAATCTCAAGAGCAGGGGGTGGAGCAAGCCAGGCCCCAAACCACGAGAAGCTGAAGCCCAGAAGGAAGCCAAAATGAAGCCCAAATCCGGGAGAATCTCAAGAGCAGGGAGTGGAGAAAGCCAGGCCTCAAACCACGAGAAGCTCCAGCCGAAAAGGCAGCCAAAAGCCAGCCCACATCCAGGAGAATCTCAAGAGTAGAGGGTGGAGCAAGCCAGGTCTCAAACCACGAGAAGCTCCAGCCCAAAATGCAGCCAAATTCCAGACCACATCCCAGACAATCTCAAGAGCAGGGGGTAGAGCAATCCAGGCCTCAAACCACGAGAAGCTCCAGCCCAAAAAGGCAGCCAAAATCCAGCCAACATCCGGGAAAATCTCAAGAGCAGGGGGTGGAGCAAGCCAGGCCCCAAACCACGAGAAGCTCCAGCCCAAAAGTCAGCCAAAATCTTACCCTCATCAGAGAGAATATCAAGAGCAGGGGGTGGAGCAAGCCAGGCCTCAAACCACGAGAAGCTCCAGCCCAAAATGCAGCCAAAATGCAGCCCACATCCGGGAGAATATCAAGAGCAGGGGGTGGAGCAAGCCAGGCCTCAAACCACGAGAAGCTCCAGCCCAAAAGGCAGCCAAAATGCAAAACACCTCCAGAAGAATCTCAAGAGCAGGGGGTGGAGCAAGCCAGGCCTCAAACCACGAGAAGCTTCAGCCCAAAATGCAGCCAAAATCCAGCCCACCTCCGGGAGAATCTCAAGAGCAGGGGGTGGAGCAAGCCAGGCCTCAAACCACGAGAAGCTCCAGCCCAATAGGCAGCCAAAAGCCAGCCCACATCTGGGAGAATCTCAAGAGCAGGGGTTGGAGCAAGCCAGGCCTCAAACCACGAGAAGCTCCAGCCCAAAAGGCAGCCAAAATCCAGACCACATCCGGGAGAATCTCAAGAGCAGGGGGTGGAGCAAGCCAGGCCCCAAACCACGAGAAGCTCCAGCCCAAAAGGCAGCCAAAATCCAGCCCTCATCCGGGAGAATATCAAGAGCAGGGGGTGGAGCAAGCCAGGCCTCAAACCACGAGAAGCTCCGGCCCAAAAGGCAGCCAAACTCCAGCCCACATCCGGGAGAATATCAAGAGCAGGGGGTGGAGCAAGCCAGGCCTGAAACCATGAGAAGCTCCAGCCCAAAATGCAGCCAAAATGCAGCCCACATCCGGGAGATTCTCAAGAGCAGGGGGTGGAGCAAGCCAGGCCTCAAACCACGAGAAGCTCCAGCCGAAAAGGCAGCCAACATGCAGACCACCTCCGGGAGAATCTCAAGAGCAGGGGGTGGTGCAAGCCACGCCTCAAACCACGAGAAGCTCCAGCATAAAGGCAGCTAAAATGCAGCCCACATCCGGGAGAATCTCAAGAGCAGGGAGTGGAGCAAGCCAGGCCTCAAACCACGAGAAGCTCCAGCCCAAAAGGCAGCCAAAATGCAGCTCACATCCGGGAGATTCTCAAGAGCAGGGGGTGGGGCAAGCCAGGCCTCAAACAACGAGAAGCTCCAGCCCAAAATGCATCCAAAATGCACGCCACATCTGGGAGAATCTCAAGAGCAGGGGGTGGAGCAAGCCAGGCATCAAACCACGAGAAGCTCCAGCCCAAAAGGCAGCCAAAATCCAACCCTATATCTGGGAGAATATCAAGAGTAGGAGCTGGAGAAACCAAGCCTCAAACCACGAGAAGCTCCAGCCCAAAAGGCAGACAAAATACAGCCCACATCCGGGAGAATCTCAAGAGCAGGAGGTGGAGCAAGCCAGGCCTCAAACCACGAGAAGCTCCAGCCCAAAAGGCAGCCAAAATGCAGCTCACATCCGGGAGATTCTCAAGAGCAGGGGGTGGAGCAAGCCAGGCCTCAAACAACGAGAAGCTCCAGCCCAAAATGCAGCCAAAATGCAGCCCACATCCGGGAGAATCTCAAGAGCAGGGGGTGGAGCAAGCCAGGCCTCAAACCACGAGAAGCTCCAGCCCAAAAGGCAGCCAAAATCCAACCCTATATCTGGGAGAATATCAAGAGTAGGAGCTGGAGCAAACCAAGCCTCAAACCACGAGAAGCTCCAGCCCAAAAGGCAGACAAAATGCAGCCCACATCTGGGAGAATATCAAGAGCAGGAGGTGGAGCAAGCCAGGCCCCAAACCACGAGAAGCTCCAGCCCAAAAGGCAGCCAAACTCCAGCCCACATCCGGAAGAATCTCAAGAGCAGGGGGTGGAGCAAGCCAGGCCTCAAACCACGAGAAGCTCCAGCCCAAAAAGGAAGCGAAATTCCAGCCCACCTCCTGGAGAATCTCAAGAGCAGGGGGTGGAGCAAGCCAGGCCTCAAACCACGAGAAGCTCCAGCCCAAAAGGCAGCCAAAATGCAGCCCACATCCGGGAGAATCTCAAGAGCAGGGGGTGGAGCAAGCCAGGCCCCAAACCACGAGAAGCTTCAGCCCAAAATGCAGCCAAAATGCAGCCCACATCCGGGAGAATCTCAAGAGCAGGGGGTGGAGCAAGCCAGGCCTCAAACCACGAGAAGCTCCAGCCCAAAATGCAGCCAAAATCCAGCCCACTTCGGTGAGAATATCAAGGGCAGGGGGTGGAACAAGCCAGGCCTCAAACCACGAAAAGCTGAAGCCCAGAAGGAAGCCAAAATGAAGCCCACATCCGGGAGAATCTCAAGAGCAGGGGGTGGAGCAAGCCAGGCCTCAAACCACGAGAAGCTCCAGCCCAAAAGGCAGCCAAAATGCAGCCCACATCCGGGAGAATCTCAAGAGCAGGGGGTGGAGCAAGCCAGGCCTCAAACCACAAGAAGCTCCAGCCCAAAAGGCAGCCAAAATGCAGCTCACATCCGGGAGATTCTCAAGAGCAGGGGGTGGAGCAAGCCAGGCCTCAAACAACGAGAAGCTCCAGCCCAAAATGCAGCCAAAATGCAGCCCACATCCGGGAGAATCTCAAGAGCAGGGGGTGGAGCAAGCCAGGTCCCAAACCACGAGAAGCTCCAGCCCAAAAGGACACCAAAATCCAACCCTATATCTGGGAGAATATCAAGAGTAGGAGCTGGAGCAAACCAAGCCTCAAACCACGAGAAGCTCCAGCCCAAAAGGCAGACAAAATACAGCCCACATCCGGGAGAATCTCAAGAGCAGGAGGTGGAGCAAGCCAGGCCTCAAACCACGAGAAGCTCCAGCCCAAAAGGCAGCCAAAATGCAGCTCACATCCGGGAGATTCTCAAGAGCAGGGGGTGGAGCAAGCCAGGCCTCAAACAACGAGAAGCTCCAGCCCAAAATGCAGCCAAAATGCAGCCCACATCCGGGAGAATATCAAGAGCAGGGGGTGGAGCAAGCCAGGCCTCAAAACACGAAAAGCTGAAGCCCAGAAGGCAGCCAAAATGCAAAACACCTCCAGAAGAATCTCAAGAGCAGGGGGTGGAGCAAGCCAGGCCTCAAACCACGAGAAGCTCCAGCCCAAAAGGCAGCCAAAATCCAGCCCACCTCCGGGAGAATCTCAAGAGCAGGGGGTGGAGCAAGCCAGGCCTCAAACCACGAGAAGTTCCAGCCCAATAGGCAGCCAAAAGCCAGCCCACATCCGGGAGAATCTCAAGAGCAGGGGTTGGAGCAAGCCAGGCTTCAAACCACGAGAAGCTCCAGCCCAAAAGGCAGCCAAAATCCAGACCACATCCGGGAGAATCTCAAGAGCAGGGGGTGGAGCAAGCCAGGCCCCAAACCACGAGAAGCTCCAGCCCAAAAGGCAGCCAAAATCCAGCCCTCATCCGGGAGAATATCAAGAGCAGGGGGTGGAGCAAGCCAGGCCTCAAACCACGAGAAGCTCCGGCCCAAAAGGCAGCCAAACTCCAGCCCACATCCGGGAGAATATCAAGAGCAGGGGGTGGAGCAAGCCAGGCCTGAAACCATGAGAATCTCCAGCCCAAAATGCAGCCAAAATGCAGCCCACATCCGGGAGATTCTCAAGAGCAGGGGGTGGAGCAAGCCAGGCCTCAAACCACGAGAAGCTCCAGCCGAAAAGGCAGCCAAAATGCAGACCACCTCCGGGAGAATCTCAAGAGCAGGGGGTGGTGCAAGCCAGGCCTCAAACCACGAGAAGCTCCAGCATAAAGGCAGCTAAAATGCAGCCCACATCCGGGAGAATCTCAAGAGCAGGGAGTGGAGCAAGCCAGGCCTCAAACCACGAGAAGCTCCAGCCCAAAAGGCAGCCAAAATGCAGCTCACATCCGGGAGATTCTCAAGAGCAGGGGGTGGAGCAAGCCAGGCCTCAAACAACGAGAAGCTCCAGCCCAAAATGCAGCCAAAATGCAGCCCACATCCGGGAGAATCTCAAGAGCAGGGGGTGGAGCAAGCCAGGCCTCAAACCACGAGAAGCTCCAGCCCAAAAGGCAGCCAAAATCCAACCCTATATCTGGGAGAATATCAAGAGTAGGAGCTGGAGCAAACCAAGCCTCAAACCACGAGAAGCTCCAGCCCAAAAGGCAGACAAAATGCAGCCCACATCTGGGAGAATATCAAGAGCAGGAGGTGGAGCAAGCCAGGCCCCAAACCACGAGAAGCTCCAGCCCAAAAGGCAGCCAAACTCCAGCCCACATCCGGAAGAATCTCAAGAGCAGGGGGTGGAGCAAGCCAGGCCTCAAACCACGAGAAGCTCCAGCCCAAAAAGGAAGTGAAATTCCAGCCCACCTCCTGGAGAATCTCAAGAGCAGGGGGTGGAGCAAGCCAGGCCTCAAACCACGAGAAGCTCCAGCCCAAAAGGCAGCCAAAATGCAGCCCACATCCGGGAGAATCTCAAGAGCAGGGGGTGGAGCAAGCCAGGCCCCAAACCACGAGAAGCTTCAGCCCAAAAGGCAGCCAAAATGCAGCCCACATCCGGGAGAATCTCAAGAGAAGGGGGTGGAGCAAGCCAGGCCTCAAACCACGAGAAGCTCCAGCCCAAAAGGCAGCCAAAATCCAGCCCACTTCGGTGAGAATATCAAGGGCAGGGGGTGGAACAAGCCAGGCCTCAAACCACGAAAAGCTGAAGCCCAGAAGGAAGCCAAAATGAAGCCCACATCCGGGAGAATCTCAAGAGCAGGGGGTGGAGCAAGCCAGGCCTCAAACCACGAGAAGCTCCAGCCCAAAAGGCAGCCAAAATGCAGCCCACATCCGGGAGAATCTCAAGAGCAGGGGGTGGAGCAAGCCAGGCCTCAAACAACGAGAAGCTCCAGCCCAAAAGGACACCAAAATCCAACCCTATATCTGGGAGAATATCAAGAGTAGGAGCTGGAGCAAACCAAGCCTCAAACCACGAGAAGCTCCAGCCCAAAAGGCAGACAAAATACAGCCCACATCCGGGAGAATCTCAAGAGCAGGAGGTGGAGCAAGCCAGGCCTCAAACCACGAGAAGCTCCAGCCCAAAAGGCAGCCAAAATGCAGCTCACATCTGGGAGATTCTCAAGAGCAGGGGGTGGAGCAAGCCAGGCCTCAAACAACGAGAAGCTCCAGCCCAAAATGCAGCCAAAATGCAGCCCACATCCGGGAGAATCTCAAGAGCAGGGGGTGGAGCAAGCCAGGCCTCAAACCACGAGAAGCTCCAGCCCAAAAGGCAGCCAAAATCCAACCCTATATCTGGGAGAATATCAAGAGTAGGAGCTGGAGCAAACCAAGCCTCAAACCACGAGAAGCTCCAGCCCAAAAGGCAGACAAAATGCAGCCCACATCTGGGAGAATATCAAGAGCAGGAGGTGGAGCAAGCCAGGCCCCAAACCACGAGAAGCTCCAGCCCAAAATGCAGCCAAACTCCAGCCCACATCCGGAAGAATCTCAAGAGCAGGGGGTGGAGCAAGCCAGGCCTCAAACCACGAGAAGCTCCAGCCCAAAATGCAGCCAAAATCCAGCCCACTTCGGTGAGAATATCAAGGGCAGGGGGTGGAACAAGCCAGGCCTCAAACCACGAAAAGCTGAAGCCCAGAAGGAAGCCAAAATGAAGCCCACATCCGGGAGAATCTCAAGAGCAGGGGGTGGAGCAAGCCAGGCCTCAAACCACGAGAAGCTCCAGCCCAAAAGGCAGCCAAAATCCAGCCCAAATCCGGGAGAATCTCAAGAGCAGGGAGTGGAGAAAGCCAGGCCTCAAACCACAAGAAGCTCCAGCCCAAAAGGCAGCCAAAAGCCAGCCCACATCCAGGAGAATCTCAAGAGCAGGGGGTGGAGCAAGCCAGGCCCCAAACCACGAGAAGCTCCAGCCCAAAATGCAGCCAAATTCCAGACCACATCAGGCAGAATATCAAGAGTAGAGGGTGGAGCAAGCCAGGTCTCAAACCACGAGAAGCTAAAGCCCAAAAGGCAGCCAAACTCCAGCCCACATCCGGGAGAATATCAAGAGCAGGGGGTAGAGCAATCCAGGCCTCAAACCACGAGAAGCTCCAGCCCAAAAGGCAGCCAAAATCCAGCCCACATCCAGGAGAATCTCAAGAGCAGGGGGTGGAGCAAGCCAGGCCTCAAAACACGAGAAGCTACAGCCCAAAAAGGCAGCCAAAATCCAGCCAACATCCGGGAGAATCTCAAGAGCAGGGGGTGGAGCAAGCCAGGCCCCAAACCACGAGAAGCTCCAGCCCAAAAGTCAGCCAAAATCTTACCCTCATCAGAGAGAATATCAAGAGCAGGGGGTGGAGCAAGCCAGGCCTCAAACCACGAGAAGCTCCAGCCCAAAATGCAGCCAAAATGCAGCCCACATCCGGGAGAATATCAAGAGCAGGGGGTGGAGCAAGCCAGGCCTCAAAACACGAAAAGCTGAAGCCCAAAAGGCAGCCAAAATCCAGACCACCTCCAGAAGAATCTCAAGAGCAGGGGGTGGAGCAAGCCAGGCCCCAAACCACGAGAAGCTCCAGCCCAAAAGGCAGCCAAAATCCAGCCCTCATCCGGGAGAATCTCAAGAGCAGGGGGTGGAGCAAGCCAGGCCTCAAACCACGAGAAGCTCCAGGCAAAAAGGCAGCCAAAATCCAGCCCACTTCGGGGAGAATCTCAAGAGCAGGGGGTGGAGCAAGCCAGGCCTCAAACCACGAGAAGCTCCAGCCCAAACGGCAGCCAAAATGCAGCCCACATCCGGGAGAATATCAAGAGCAGGGGGTGGAGCAAGCCAGGCCTCAAAACACGAAAAGCTGAAGCCCAGAAGGCAGCCAAAATGCAAAACACCTCCAGAAGAATCTCAAGAGCAGGGGGTGAAGCAAGCCAGGCCTCAAACCACGAGAAGCTCCAGCCCAAAAGGCAGCCAAAATCCAGCCCACCTCCGGGAGAATCTCAAGAGCAGGGGGTGGAGCAAGCCAGGCCTCAAACCACGAGAAGCTCCAGCCCAATAGGCAGCCAAAAGCCAGCCCACATCCGGGAGAATCTCAAGAGCAGGGGTTGGAGCAAGCCAGGCCTCAAACCACGAGAAGCTCCAGCCCAAAAGGCAGCCAAAATCCAGACCACATCCAGGAGAATCTCAAGAGCAGGGGGTGGAGCAAGCCAGGCCCCAAACCACGAGAAGCTCCAGCCCAAAAGTCAGCCAAAATCCAGCCCTCATCCGGGAGAATATCAAGAGCAGGGGGTGGAGCAAGCCAGGCCTCAAACCACGAGAAGCTCCGGCCCAAAAGGCAGCCAAACTCCAGCCCACATCCGGGAGAATATCAAGAGCAGGGGGTGGAGCAAGCCAGGCCTGAAACCATGAGAAGCTCCAGCCCAAAATGCAGCCAAAATGCAGCCCACATCCGGGAGATTCTCAAGAGCAGGGGGTGGAGCAAGCCAGGCCTCAAACCACGAGAAGCTCCAGCCGAAAAGGCAGCCAAAATGCAGACCACCTCCGGGAGAATCTCAAGAGCAGGGGGTGGTGCAAGCCAGGCCTCAAACCACGAGAAGCTCCAGCATAAAGGCAGCTAAAATGCAGTCCACATCCGGGAGAATCTCAAGAGCAGGGAGTGGAGCAAGCCAGGCCTCAAACCACGAGAAGCTCCAGCCCAAAAGGCAGCCAAAATGCAGCTCACATCCGGGAGAATCTCAAGAGCAGGGGGTGGAGCAAGCCAGGCCTCAAACCACGAGAAGCTCCAGCCCAAAAGGCAGCCAAAATCCAACCCTATATCTGGGAGAATATCAAGAGTAGGAGCTGGAGCAAACCAAGCCTCAAACCACGAGAAGCTACAGCCCAAAAGGCAGCCAAATTCCAGCCAACATCCGGGAGAATCTCAAGAGCAGGGGGTGGAGCAAGCCAGGCCTCAAACCACGAGAAGCTCCAGCCCAAAATCCAGCCAAAATGCAGCCCACATCCGGGAGATTCTCAAGAGCAGGGGGTGGAGCAAGCCAGGCCTCAAACCACGAGAAGCTCCAGCCGAAAAGGCAGCCAAAATGCAGACCACCTCCGGGAGAATCTCAAGAGCAGGGGGTGGTGCAAGCCACGCCTCAAACCACGAGAAGCTCCAGCATAAAGGCAGCTAAAATGCAGTCCACATCCGGGAGAATCTCAAGAGCAGGAGGTGGAGCAAGCCAGGCCTCAAACCACGAGAAGCTCCAGCCCAAAAGGCAGCCAAAATGCAGCTCACATCCGGGAGATTCTCAAGAGCAGGGGGTGGAGCAAGCCAGGCCTCAAACAACGAGAAGCTCCAGCCCAAAATGCAGCCAAAATGCAGCCCACATCCGGGAGAATCTCAAGAGCAGGGGGTGGAGCAAGCCAGGCATCAAACCACGAGAAGCTCCAGCCCAAAAGGCAGCCAAAATCCAACCCTATATCTGGGAGAATATCAAGAGTAGGAGCTGGAGCAAACCAAGCCTCAAACCACGAGAAGCTCCAGCCCAAAAGGCAGACAAAATACAGCCCACATCCGGGAGAATCTCAAGAGCAGGAGGTGGAGCAAGCCAGGCCTCAAACCACGAGAAGCTCCAGCCCAAAAGGCAGCCAAACTCCAGCCCACATCCGGGAGATTCTCAAGAGCAGGGGGTGGAGCAAGCCAGGCCTCAAACAACGAGAAGCTCCAGCCCAAAATGCAGCCAAAATGCAGCCCACATCCGGGAGAATCTCAAGAGCAGGGGGTGGAGCAAGCCAGGCCTCAAACCACGAGAAGCTCCAGCCCA
The DNA here is from genome assembly GCA_027574665.1 of Rhynochetos jubatus. NCBI lineage: Eukaryota > Metazoa > Chordata > Aves > Eurypygiformes > Rhynochetidae > Rhynochetos > Rhynochetos jubatus. The sequence goes on from JAQBHY010000071.1 coordinate 1,544,224, forward strand.
AAAGGCAGCCAAAATCCAACCCTATATCTGGGAGAATATCAAGAGTAGGAGCTGGAGCAAACCAAGCCTCAAACCACGAGAAGCTCCAGCCCAAAAGGCAGACAAAATGCAGCCCACATCTGGGAGAATATCAAGAGCAGGAGGTGGAGCAAGCCAGGCCTCAAACCACGAGAAGCTCCAGCCCAAAAGGCAGCCAAACTCCAGCCCACATCCGGGAGAATCTCAAGAGCAGGGGGTGGAGCAAGCCAGGCCTCAAACCACGAGAAGCTCCAGCCCAAAATGCAGCCAAAATCCAGCCCACTTCGGTGAGAATATCAAGGGCAGGGGGTGGAACAAGCCAGGCCTCAAACCACGAAAAGCTGAAGCCCAGAAGGAAGCCAAAATGAAGCCCACATCCGGGAGAATCTCAAGAGCAGGGGGTGGAGCAAGCCAGGCCTCAAACCACGAGAAGCTCCAGCCCAAAATCCAGCCAAAATCCAGCCCAAATCCGGGAGAATCTCAAGAGCAGGGAGTGGAGAAAGCCAGGCCTCAAACCACGAGAAGCTCCAGCCCAAAATGCAGCCAAAAGCCAGCCCACATCCAGGAGAATCTCAAGAGCAGGGGGTGGAGCAAGCCAGGCCCCAAACCACGAGAAGCTCCAGCCCAAAATGCAGCCAAATTCCAGACCACATCAGGCAGAATATCAAGAGTAGAGGGTGGAGCAAGCCAGGCCTCAAACCACGAGAAGCTACAGCCCAAAAGGCAGCCAAATTCCAGCCAACATCCGGGAGAATCTCAAGAGCAGGGGGTGGAGCAAGCCAGGCCTCAAAACACGAAAAGCTCCAGCCCAAAAGGCAGCCAAAATCCAGACCACCTCCAGAAGAATCTCAAGAGCAGGGGGTGGAGCAAGCCAGGCCCCAAACCACGAGAAGCTCCAGCCCAAAAGGCAGCCAAAATCCAGCCCACTTCGGGGAGAATATCAAGAGCAGGGGGTGGAGCAAGCCAGGCCTCAAACCACGAGAAGCTCCAGCCCAAAAGGCAGCCAAAATCCAGCCCACCTCCAGAAGAATCTCAAGAGCAGGGGGTGGAGCAAGCCAGGCCTCAAACCACGAGAAGCTCCAGCCGAAAAGGCAGCCAAAATGCAGACCACCTCCGGGAGAATCTCAAGAGCAGGGGGTGGAGCAAGCCAGGCCTCAAACCACGAGAAGCTCCAGCATAAAGGCAGCCATAATGCAGCCCACATCCGGGAGAATCTCAAGAGCAGGGAGTGGAGCAAGCCAGGCCTCAAACCACGAGAAGCTCCAGCCCAAAAGGCAGCCAAAATGCAGCCCACATCCGGGAGATTCTCAAGAGCAGGGGGTGGAGCAAGCCAGGCCTCAAACCACGAGAAGCTCCAGCCCAAAAGGCAGCCAAAATGCAGCCCACATCCGGGAGATTCTCAAGAGCAGGGGGTGGAGCAAGCCAAGCCTCAAACCACGAGAAGCTCCAGCCCAAAAGGCAGCCAAAATGCAGCCCACATCCGGGAGATTCTCAAGAGCAGGGGGTGGAGCAAGCCAGGCCTCAAACCACGAGAAGCTCCAGCCCAAAAGGCAGCCAATATGCAGACCATCTCCAGGAGAATCTCAAGAGCAGGGTGTGGAGCAAGCCAGGCCTCAAACCACGAGAAGCTCCAGCCCAATACGTGGCCAAAATGCAGCCCAAATCCGGGAGATATCACGAGAACGGGGTGGAGCAAGCCAGGCCTCAAACCACGAGAAGCTCCAGCCCAAAAGGCAGACAAAATGCAGCCCACCTCCAGGAGAATCTCAAGAACAGGGGGTGGAGCAAGCCAGGCCCCAAACCACGAGAAGCTCCAGCCCAAAAGGCAGCCAAAATCCAGCCTACATCTGGGACAATCTCAAGAGCAGGGGGTGGAGCAAGCCAGGCCTCAAACCACGAGAAGCTCCAGCCCAAAATGCAGCCAAAATCCAGCACTACATCCAGGAGAATCTCAAGAGCAGGGGGTGGAGCAAGCCAGGTCCCAAACCACGAGAAGCTCCAGCCCAAAATGCACCCAAAATGCAGTCCACATGGAGGAGAATCTCAAGAGCAGGGGGTGGAGCAAGCCAGGCCTCAAACCACGAGAAGCTCCAGCCCAAAAGGCAGCCAAAATGCAGCCCACCTCCGGGAGAATCTCAAGAGCAGGGGGTGGAGCAAGCCAGGCCTCAAACCACGAGAAGCTCCAGCCCAAAAGGCAGCCAAAATCCAGACCACATCCGGGAGAATCTCAAGAGCAGGGAGTGGAGCAAGCCAGGCCTCAAACCACGAGAAGCTCCAGCCCAAAAGGCAGCCAAAATGCAGCTCACATCCGGGAGATTCTCAAGAGCAGGGGGTGGAGCAAGCCAGGCCTCAAACCACGAGAAGCTCCAGCCCAAAAGGCAGCCAAAATCCAGACCACCTCCAGAAGAATCTCAAGAGCAGGGGGTGGAGCAAGCCAGGCCCCAAACCACGAGAAGCTCCAGCCCAAAAGGCAGCCAAAATCCAGCCCTCATCCGGGAGAATATCAAGAGCAGGGGGTGGAGCAAGCCAGGCCTCAAACCACGAGAAGCTCCAGCCCAATACGTGGCCAAAATGCAGCCCAAATCCGGGAGATATCACGAGAACGGGGTGGAGCAAGCCAGGCCTCAAACCACGAGAAGCTCCAGCCCAAAAGGCAGACAAAATGCAGCCCACCTCCAGGAGAATCTCAAGAACAGGGGGTGGAGCAAGCCAGGCCCCAAACCACGAGAAGCTCCAGCCCAAAAGGCAGCCAAAATCCAGCCCACATCTGGGAGAATCTCAAGAGCAGGGGGTGGAGCAAGCCAGGCCTCAAACCACGAGAAGCTCCAGCCCAAAAGGCAGCCAAAATCCAGCCCACATCCAGGAGAATATCAAGAGCAGGGGGTGGAGCAAGCCAGGCCTCAAACCACGAGAAGCTCCAGCCCAAAGTCAGCCAAACTCCAGCCCACTTCGGGGAGAATATCAAGAGCAGGGGGTGGAGCAAGCCAGGCCTCAAACCACGAGAAGCTGCAGCCCAAAAGTCAGCCAAAATCCAGACAAACTCCTGGAGAATATCAAGATCAGGGGGTGGAGCAAGCCAGGCCTCAAACAACGAGAAGCTCCAGCCCAAAATGCAGCCAAAATGCAGCCCACATACGGGAGAATCTCAAGAGCAGGGGGTGGAGCAAGCCAGGCCTCAAACCACAAGAAGCTCCAGCCCAAACGGCAGCCAAACTCCAGCCCACCTCCTGGAGAATCTCAAGAGCAGGGGGTGGAGCAAGCCAGGCCTCAAACCACGAGAAGCTCCAGCCCACAAGGCAGCCAAATTCCAGCCCACATCCGGGAGAAGCTCAAGAGCAGGGGGTGGAGCAATCCAGGCCTCAAACCACGAGAAGCTCCAGCCCAAAGGCAGCCAAAATGCAGCCCACATGCGGGAGAATATCAAGAGCAGGGGGTGGAGCAAGCCAGGTCCCAAAACACGAGAAGCTCCAGCCCAAAATGCAGCCAAAATCCAGCACTACATCTGGGAGAATCTCAAGAGCAGGGGGTGGAGCAAGCCAGGTCCCAAACCACGAGAAGCTCCAGCCCAAAATGCACCCAAAATGCAGTCCACATGGAGGAGAATCTCAAGAGCAGGGGGTGGAGCAAGCCAGGCCTCAAACCACGAGAAGCTCCAGCCCAAAAGGCAGCCAAAATGCAGCCCACCTCCGGGAGAATCTCAAGAGCAGGGGGTGGAGCAAGCCAGGCCTCAAACCACGAGAAGCTCCAGCCCAAAAGGCAGCCAAAATCCAGACCACATCCGGGAGAATCTCAAGAGCAGGGAGTGGAGCAAGCCAGGCCTCAAACCACGAGAAGCTCCAGCCCAAAAGGCAGCCAAAATGCAGCTCACATCCGGGAGATTCTCAAGAGCAGGGGGTGGAGCAAGCCAGGCCTCAAACCACGAGAAGCTCCAGCCCAAAAGGCAGCCAAAATCCAGACCACCTCCAGAAGAATCTCAAGAGCAGGGGGTGGAGCAAGCCAGGCCCCAAACCACGAGAAGCTCCAGCCCAAAAGGCAGCCAAAATCCAGCCCTCATCCGGGAGAATCTCAAGAGCAGGGGGTGGAGCAAGCCAGGCCTCAAACCACGAGAAGCTCCAGGCAAAAAGGCAGCCAAAATCCAGCCCACTTCGGGGAGAATATCAAGAGCAGGGGGTGGAGCAAGCCAGGCCTCAAACCACGAGAAGCTCCAGCCCAAAAGGCAGCCAAAATCCAGCCCACCTCCAGAAGAATCTCAAGAGCAGTGGGTGGAGCAAGCCAGGCCTCAAACCACGAGAAGCTCCAGCCGAAAAGGCAGCCAAAATGCAGACCACCTCCGGGAGAATCTCAAGAGCAGGGGGTGGAGCAAGCCAGGCCTCAAACCACGAGAAGCTCCAGCATAAAGGCAGCCATAATGCAGCCCACATCCGGGAGAATCTCAATAGCAGGGAGTGGAGCAAGCCAGGCCTCAAACCACGAGAAGCTCCAGCCCAAAAGGCAGCCAAAATGCAGCCCACATCCGGGAGATTCTCAAGAGCAGGGGGTGGAGCAAGCCAGGCCTCAAACCACGAGAAGCTCCAGCCCAAAAGGCAGACAAAATGCAGCCCACCTCCAGGAGAATCTCAAGAACAGGGGGTGGAGCAAGCCAGGCCCCAAACCACGAGAAGCTCCAGCCCAAAAGGCAGCCAAAATCCAGCCCACATCTGGGACAATCTCAAGAGCAGGGGGTGGAGCAAGCCAGGCCTCAAACCACGAGAAGCTCCAGCCCAAAAGGCAGCCAAAATCCAGCCCACATCCAGGAGAATATCAAGAGCAGGGGGTGGAGCAAGCCAGGCCTCAAACCACGAGAAGCTCCAGCCCAAAGTCAGCCAAACTCCAGCCCACTTCGGGGAGAATATCAAGAGCAGGGGGTGGAGCAAGCCAGGCCTCAAACCACGAGAAGCTGCAGCCCAAAAGGCAGCCAAAATCCAGACAACCTCCTGGAGAATATCAAGATCAGGGGGTGGAGCAAGCCAGGCCTCAAACAACGAGAAGCTCCAGCCCAAAATGCAGCCAAAATGCAGCCCACATACGGGAGAATCTCAAGAGCAGGGGGTGGAGCAAGCCAGGCCTCAAACCACAAGAAGCTCCAGCCCAAACGGCAGCCAAACTCCAGCCCACCTCCTGGAGAATCTCAAGAGCAGGGGGTGGAGCAAGCCAGGCCTCAAACCATGAGAAGCTCCAGCCCACAAGGCAGCCAAATTCCAGCCCACATCCGGGAGAAGCTCAAGAGCAGGGGGTGGAGCAATCCAGGCCTCAAACCACGAGAAGCTCCAGCCCAAAGGCAGCCAAAATGCAGCCCACATGCGGGAGAATATCAAGAGCAGGGGGTGGAGCAAGCCAGGTCCCAAAACACGAGAAGCTCCAGCCCAAAATGCAGCCAAAATCCAGCACTACATCCAGGAGAATCTCAAGAGCAGGGGGTGGAGCAAGCCAGGTCCCAAACCACGAGAAGCTCCAGCCCAAAATGCACCCAAAATGCAGTCCACATGGAGGAGAATCTCAAGAGCAGGGGGTGGAGCAAGCCAGGCCTCAAACCACGAGAAGCTCCAGCCCAAAAGGCAGCCAAAATGCAGCCCACCTCCGGGAGAATCTCAAGAGCAGGGGGTGGAGCAAGCCAGGCCTCAAACCACGAGAAGCTCCAGCCCAAAAGGCAGCCAAAATCCAGACCACATCCGGGAGAATCTCAAGAGCAGGGAGTGGAGCAAGCCAGGCCTCAAACCACGAGAAGCTCCAGCCCAAAAGGCAGCCAAAATGCAGCTCACATCCGGGAGATTCTCAAGAGCAGGGGGTGGAGCAAGCCAGGCCTCAAACAACGAGAAGCTCCAGCCCAAAATGCAGCCAAAATGCAGCCCACATCCGGGAGAATCTCAAGAGCAGGGGGTGGAGCAAGCCAGGCATCAAACCACGAGAAGCTCCAGCCCAAAAGGCAGCCAAAATCCAACCCTATATCTGGGAGAATATCAAGAGTAGGAGCTGGAGCAAACCAAGCCTCAAACCACGAGAAGCTCCAGCCCAAAAGGCAGACAAAATACAGCCCACATCCGGGAGAATCTCAAGAGCAGGAGGTGGAGCAAGCCAGGCCTCAAACCACGAGAAGCTCCAGCCCAAAAGGCAGCCAAAATGCAGCTCACATCCGGGAGATTCTCAAGAGCAGGGGGTGGAGCAAGCCAGGCCTCAAACAACGAGAAGCTCCAGCCCAAAATGCAGCCAAAATGCAGCCCAAATCTCGGAGAATCTCAAGAGCAGGGAGTGGAGAAAGCCAGGCCTCAAACCACAAGAAGCTCCAGCCCAAAAGGCAGCCAAAAGCCAGCCCACATCCAGGAGAATCTCAAGAGCAGGGGGTGGAGCAAGCCAGGCCCCAAACCACGAGAAGCTCCAGCCCAAAATGCAGCCAAATTCCAGACCACATCAGGCAGAATATCAAGAGTAGAGGGTGGAGCAAGCCAGGCCTCAAACCACGAGAAGCTCCAGCCGAAAAGGCAGCCAAAATGCAGACCACCTCCGGGAGAATCTCAAGAGCAGGGGGTGGAGCAAGCCAGGCCTCAAACCACGAGAAGCTCCAGCATAAAGGCAGCCATAATGCAGCCCACATCCGGGAGAATCTCAAGAGCAGGGAGTGGAGCAAGCCAGGCCTCAAACCACGAGAAGCTCCAGCCCAAAAGGCAGCCAAAATGCAGCCCACATCCGGGAGATTCTCAAGAGCAGGGGGTGGAGCAAGCCAGGCCTCAAACCACGAGAAGCTCCAGCCCAAAATGCAGCCAAAATGCAGCCCACATCCGGGAGAATCTCAAGAGCAGGGGGTGGAGTAAGCCAGGCCTCAAACCACGAGAAGCTCCAGCCCAAAAGGCAGCCAAAATCCAACCCTATATCTGGGAGAATATCAAGAGTAGGAGCTGGAGCAAACCAAGCCTCAAACCACGAGAAGCTCCAGCCCAAAAGGCAGACAAAATGCAGCCCACATCTGGGAGAATATCAAGAGCAGGAGGTGGAGCAAGCCAGGCCTCAAACCACGAGAAGCTCCAGCCCAAAAGGCAGCCAAAATCCAGCCCACATCCAGGAAAATATCAAGAGCAGGGGGTGGAGCAAGCCAGGCCTCAAACCACGAGAAGCTCCAGCCCAAAAGGCAGCCAAAATCCAGCACACATCCAGGAGAATCTCAAGAGCAGGGGGTGGAGCAAGCCAGGCCTCAAACCACGAGAAGCTCCAGCCCAAAAGGCAGCCAAAATCCAGCCCACCTCCGGGAGAATCTCAAGAGCAGGGGGTGGAGCAAGCCAGGCCTCAAACCACGAGAAACTCCAGCCCAAAAGGCAGCCAAAATGCAGCCCACATCCGGGATAAAATCAAGAGCAGGGGGTGGAGCAAGCCAGGCCTCAAACCACGAGAAGATCCAGCCCAAAATGCAGCCAAAATCCAACCCTATATCTGGGAGAATATCAAGAGTAGGAGCTGGAGCAAACCAAGCCTCAAACCACGAGAAGCTCCAGCCCAAAATGCAGCCAAAATGCAGCCCACATCCGGGAGATTCTCAAGAGCAGGGGGTGGAGCAAGCCAGGCCTCAAACCACGAGAAGCTCCAGCCCAAAAGGCAGCCAATATGCAGACCATCTCCAGGAGAATCTCAAGAGCAGGGGGTGGAGCAAGCCAGGCCTCAAACCACGAGAAGCTCCAGCCCAATACGTGGCCAAAATGCAGCCCAAATCCGGGAGATATCACGAGAACGGGGTGGAGCAAGCCAGGCCTCAAACCACGAGAAGCTCCAGCCCAAAATGCAGACAAAATGCAGCCCACCTCCAGGAGAATCTCAAGAACAGGGGATGGAGCAAGCCAGGCCCCAAACCACGAGAAGCTCCAGCCCAAAAGGCAGCCAAAATGCAGCCCACATCTGGGAGAATCTCAAGAGCAGGGGGTGGAGCAAGGCAGGCCTCAAACCACGAGAAGCTCCAGCCCAAAGTCAGCCAAACTCCAGCCCACTTCGGGGAGAATATCAAGAGCAGGGGGTGGAGCAAGCCAGGCCTCAAACCACGAGAAGCTCCAGCCCAAAAGGCAGCCAAAATCCAGACAACCTCCTGGAGAATATCAAGATCAGGGGGTGGAGCAAGCCAGGCCTCAAACAACGAGAAGCTCCAGCCAAAAATGCAGCCAAAATGCAGCCCACATACGGGAGAATCTCAAGAGCAGGGGGTGGAGCAAGCCGGGCCTCAAACCACGAAAAGCTAAAGCCCAAAAGGCAGCCAAACTCCAGCCCACCTCCTGGAGAATCTCAAGAGCAGGGGGTGGAGCAAGCCAGGCCTCAAACCACGAGAAGCTCCAGCCCAAAAGGCAGCCAAATTCCAGCCCACATCCGGGAGAAGCTCAAGAGCAGGGGGTGGAGCAATCCAGGCCTCAAACCACGAGAAGCTCCAGCCCAAAGGCAGCCAAAATGCAGCCCACATGCGGGAGAATATCAAGAGCAGGGGGTGGAGCAAGCCAGGTCCCAAAACACGAGAAGCTCCAGCCCAAAATGCAGCCAAAATCCAGCACTACATCCAGGAGAATCTCAAGAGCAGGGGGTGGAGCAAGCCAGGTCCCAAACCACGAGAAGCTCCAGCCCAAAATGCACCCAAAATGCAGTCCACATGGAGGAGAATCTCAAGAGCAGGGGGTGGAGCAAGCCAGGCCCCAAACCACGAGAAGCTCCAGCCCAAAAGGCAGCCAAAATGCAGCCCACCTCCGGGAGAATCTCAAGAGCAGGGGGTGCAGCAAGCCAGGCCTCAAACCACGAGAAGCTCCAGCCCAATAGGCAGCCAAAAGCCAGCCCACATCCGGGAGAATCTCAAGAGCAGGGGGTGGAGCAAGCCAGGCCTCAAACCACGAGAAGCTCCAGCCCAAGAGGCAGCCTAAATGCAGCCCACCTCCAGAAGAATCTCAAGAGCAGGGGGTGGAGCAAGCCAGGCCTCAAACCACGAGAAGCTCCAGCATAAAGGCAGCTAAAATGCAGCCCACATCCGGGAGAATCTGAAGAGCAGGGAGTGGAGCAAGCCAGGCCTCAAACCACGAGAAGCTCCAGCCCAAAAGCCAGCCAAAATGCAGCCCACATCCGGGAGATTCTCAAGAGCAGGGGGTGGAGGAAGCCAGGCCTCAAACAACGAGAAGCTCCAGCCCAAAATGCAGCCAAAATGCAGACCATCTCCAGGAGAATCTCAAGAGCAGGGGGTGGAGCAAGCCAGGCCTCAAAGCACGAGAAGCTCCAGCCCAAAAGGCAGCCAAAATCCAACCCTATATCTGGGAGAATTTCAAGAGTAGGAGCTGGAGCAAACCAAGCCTCAAACCACGAGAAGCTCCAGCCCAAAAGGCAGCCAAAATGCAGCCCACATCTGGGAGAATATCAAGAGCAGGAGGTGGAGCAAGCCAGGCCTCAAACCACGAGAAGCTCCAGCCCAAAAGGCAGCCAAAATCCAGCCCACCTCCAGGAAAATATCAAGAGCAGGGGGTGGAGCAAGCCAGGCCTCAAACCACGAGAAGCTCCAGCCCAAAATGCAGCCAAAATCCAGCACTACATCTGGGAGAATCTCAAGAGCAGGCGGTGGAGGAAGCCAGGCCTCAAACCACGAGAAGCTCCAGCCCAAAAGGCAGCCAATATGCAGACCATCTCCAGGAGAATATCAAGAGCAGGGGGTGGAGCAAGCCAGGCCTCAAAGCACGAGAAGCTCCAGCCCAAAATGCACCCAAAATCCAGCACACATCCAGGAGAATCTCAAGAGCAGGGGGTGGAGCAAGCCAGGCCTCAAACCACGAGAAGCTCCAGCCCAAATTCAGCCAAAATGCAGCCCACATCCAGGAGAATCTCAAGAGCAGGGGGTGGAGCAAGCCAGGCCTCAAACCACGAGAAACTCCAGCCCAAAAGGCAGCCAAAATCCAGCCCACATTAGGGATAAAATCAAGAGCAGGGGGTGGAGCAAGCCAGGCCTCAAACCACGAGAAGCTCCAGCCCAAAAGGCAGCCAAAATCCAGCCCACCTCCAGGAGAATCTCAAGAGCAGGGGGTGGAGCAAGCCAGGCCCCAAACCACAAGAAGCTCCAGCCCAAAAGGCAGCCAAAATCCAGCCCACATCTGGGACAATCTCAAGAGCAGGGGGTGGAGCAAGGCAGGCCTCAAACCACGAGAAGCTCCAGCCCAAAAGGCAGCCAAAATCCAGCCCACATCCAGGAGAATATCAAGAGCAGGGGGTGGAGCAAGCCAGGCCTCAAACCACGAGAAGCTCCAGCCCAAAGTCAGCCAAACTCCAGCCCACTTCGGGGAGAATATCAAGAGCAGGGGGTGGAGCAAGCCAGGCCTCAAACCACGAGAAGCTCCAGCCCAAAAGGCAGCCAAAATCCAGACAACCTCCTGGAGAATATCAAGAGCAGGGGGTGGAGCAAGCCAGGCCTCAAACAACGAGAAGCTCCAGCCCAAAATGCAGCCAAAATGCAGCCCACATACGGGAGAATCTCAAGAGCAGGGGGTGGAGCAAGCCGGGCCTCAAACCACGAAAAGCTAAAGCCCAAAAGGCAGCCAAACTCCAGCCCACCTCCTGGAGAATCGCAAGAGCAGGGGGTGGAGCAAGCCAGGCCTCAAACCACGAGAAGCTCCAGCCCAAAAGGCAGCCAAATTCCAGCCCACATCCGGGAGAAGCTCAAGAGCAGGGGGTGGAGCAATCCAGGCCTCAAACCACGAGAAGCTCCAGCCCAAAGGCAGCCAAAATGCAGCCCACATGCGGGAGAATATCAAGAGCAGGGGGTGGAGCAAGCCAGGTCCCAAAACACGAGAAGCTCCAGCCCAAAATGCAGCCAAAATCCAGCACTACATCCAGGAGAATCTCAAGAGCAGGGGGTGGAGCAAGCCAGGTCCCAAACCACGAGAAGCTCCAGCCCAAAATGCACCCAAAATGCAGTCCACATGGAGGAGAATCTCAAGAGCAGGGGGTGGAGCAAGCCAGGCCCCAAACCACGAGAAGCTCCAGCCCAAAATGCAGCCAAAATGCAGCCCACATCCGGGAGAATCTCAAGAGCAGGGGGTGGAGCAAGACAGGCCTCAAACCACGAGAAGCTCCAGTCCAAAAGCCAGCCAAAATCCAGCCCACATCCAGGAGAATCTCAAGAGCAGGGGTGGAGCAAGCCAGGCCTCAAACCACGAGAAGCTCCAGCCCAAAAGGCAGCCAAAATGCAGCCCACATCCGGGAGAATCTCAAGAGCAGGGGGTGGAGCAAGCCAGGCCTCAAACCACGAGAAGCTCCAGCCCTAATTCAGCCAAAATGTAGCCCACATCCGGGAGAATCTCAAGAGCAGGGTTTGGAGCAAGCCAGGCCCCAAACCACGAAAAGCTCCAGCCCAAAATGCAGCCAAACTCCAGACCACATCAGGCAGAATATCAAGAGTTGAGGGTGGAGCAAGCCAGGTCTCAAACCACGAAAAGCTAAAGCCCAAAAGGCAGCCAAACTCCAGCCCACATCCCAGACAATCTCAAGAGCAGGGGGTAGAGCAATCCAGGCCTCAAACCACGAGAAGCTCCAGCCCAAAAGGCAGCCAAAAATGCAGCAAACTTCAGGGAGAATCTCAAGAGAAGGGGTTGGAGGAATCCAGGCCTCAAACCACGAGAAGCTCCAGCCCAAAAGGCAGCCAAAATGCAGCCCACATCCGGGAGATTCTCAAGAGCAGGGGGTGGAGCAAGCCAGGCCTCAAACAACGAGAAGCTCCAGCCCAAAATGCAGCCAAAATGCAGCCCACCTCCGGGAGAATCTCAAGAGCAGGGGGTGGAGCAAGCCAGGCCTCAAACCACGAGAAGCTCCAGCCCAAAAGGCAGCCAAAATCCAACCCTATATCTGGGAGAATATCAAGAGTAGGAGCTGGAGCAAACCAAGCCTCAAACCACGAGAAGCTCCAGCCCAAAAGGCAGCCAAAATGCAGCCCACCTCCGGGAGAATCTCAAGAGCAGGAGGTGGAGCAAGCCAGGCCTCAAACCACGAGAAGCTCCAGCCCAAAAGGCAGCCAAAATCCAGCCCACCTCCAGGAAAATATCAAGAGCAGGGGGTGGAGCAAGCCGGCCTCAAACCACGAGAAGCTCCAGCCCAAAATGCAGCCAAAATCCAGCACTACATCTGGGAGAATCTCAAGAGCAGGGGGTGGAGGAAGCCAGGCCTCAAACCACGAGAAGCTCCAGCCCAAAAGGCAGCCAATATGCAGACCATCTCCAGGAGAATCTCAAGAGCAGGGTGTGGAGCAAGCCAGGCCTCAAACCACGAGAAGCTCCAGCCCAAAAGGCAGCCAAAATCCAGCACACATCCAGGAGAATCTCAAGAGCAGGGGGTGGAGCAAGCCAGGCCTCAAACCACGAGAAGCTCCAGCCCAAAAGGCAGCCAAAATCCAGCCCACCTCCGGGAGAATCTCAAGAGCAGGGGGTGGAGCAAGCCAGGCCTCAAACCACGAGAAACTCCAGCCCAAAAGGCAGCCAAAATCCAGCCCACATCCGGGATAAAATCAAGAGCAGGGGGTGGAGCAAGCCAGGCCTCAAACCACGAGAAGCTCCAGCCCAAAAGGCAGCCAAAATCCAACCCTATATCTGGGAGAATATCAAGAGCAGGGTGTGGTGCAAGCCAGGCCTCAAACCACGAGAAGCTCCAGCCCAATACGTGGCCAAAATGCAGCCCAAATCCGGGAGATATCACGAGAACGGGGTGGAGCAAGCCAGGCCTCAAACCACAAGAAGCTCCAGCCCGAAAGGCAGACAAAATGCAGCCCACCTCCAGGAGAATCTCAAGAACAGGGGGTGGAGCAAGCCAGGCCCCAAACCACGAGAAGCTCCAGCCCAAAAGGCAGCCAAACTCCAGCCCACTTCGGGGAGAATATCAAGAGCAGGGGGTGGAGCAAGCCAGGCCTCAAACAACGAGAAGCTCCAGCCCAAAATGCAGCCAAAATGCAGCCCACATCGGGGAGAATCTCAAGAGCAGGGGGTGGAGCAAGCCAGGCCTCAAACCACGAGAAGCTCCAGCCCAAAGGCAGCCAAAATGCAGCCCACATGCGGGAGAATATCAAGAGCAGGGTGTGGAGCAAGCCAGGTCCCAAACCACGAGAAGCTCCAGCCCAAAATGCAGCCAAAATCCAGCACTACATCCAGGAGAATCTCAAGAGCAGGGGGTGGAGCAAGCCAGGTCCCAAACCACGAGAAGCTCCAGCCCAAAAGGCAGCCAAAATGCAGTCCACATGGAGGAGAATCTCAAGAGCAGGGGTTGGAGCAAGCCAGGCCCCAAACCACGAGAAGCTCCAACCCAAAATGCAGCCAAAATGCAGCCCACATCCGGGAGAATCTCAAGAGCAGGGGGTGGAGCAAGCCAGGCCTCAAACCACGAGAAGCTCCAGCCCAAAAGCCAGCCAAAATCCAGCCCACATCCAGGAGAATCTCAAGAGCAGGGGTGGAGCAAGCCAGGCCTCAAACCACGAGAAGCTCCAGCCCAAAATGCAGCCAAACTCCAGCCAACCTCCTGGAGAATCTCAAGAGCAGGGGGTGGAGCAAGCCAGGCCTCAAACCACGAGAAGCTCCAGCCCAAAATGCAGCCAAACTCCAGCCAACCTCCTGGAGAATCTCAAGAGCAGGGGGTGGAGCAAGCCAGGCCTCAAACCACGAGAAGCTCCAGCCCAAATTCAGCCAAAATGCAGCCCACATCCGGGAGAATCTCAAGAGCAGGGGGTGGAGCAATCCAGGCCTCAAACCACGAGAAGCTCCAGCCCAAAAGGCAGCCAAAATGCAGCCCAACTGCGGGAGAATATCAAGAGTAGGGGGTGGAGCAACCAGGCCTCAAACCACGAGAAGCTCCAGTCCAAAAATCAGCCAAATTGCAGCCCACATCCGGGAGAATCTCAAGAGCAGAGGGTGTAGCAAGCCAGGTCTCAAACCACGAGAAGCTCCAGCCCAAAATGCAGCCAAAATCCAGCCCTACATCTGGGAGAATCTCAAGAGCAGGGGGTGGAGAAAGCCAGGCCTCAAACCACGAGAAGCTCCAGCCCAAAGGCAGCCAAAGTGCAGCCCAACTGCGGGAGAATATCAAGAGCAGGGGGTGGAGCAAGCCAGGCCTCAAACCACGAGAAGCTCCAGCCCAAAAGGCAGCCAAAATCCAGCCCACCTCCAGGAAAATATCAAGAGCAGGGGGTGGAGCAAGCCAGGCCTCAAACCACGAGAAGCTCCAGCCCAAAATGCAGCCAAAATGCAGCCCACATCCGGGAGAATCTCAAGAGCAGGGGGTGGAGCAAGCCAGGCATCAAACCACGAGAAGCTCCAGCCCAAAAGGCAGCCAAAATCCAACCCTATATATGGGAGAATATCAAGAGTAGGAGCTGGAGCAAACCAAGCCTCAAACCACGAGAAGCTCCAGCCCAAAAGGCAGCCAAAATTCAGCCCACATCTGGGAGAATATCAAGAGCAGGAGGTGGAGCAAGCCAGGCCTCAAACCACGAGAAGCTCCAGCCCAAAAGGCAGCCAAAATCCAGCCCACCTCCAGGAAAATATCAAGAGCAGGGGGTGGAGCAAGCCAGGCCTCAAACCACGAGAAGCTCCAGCCCAAAATGCAGCCAAAATCCAGCACTACATCTGGGAGAATCTCAAGAGCAGGGGGTGGAGGAAGCCAGGCCTCAAACCACGAGAAGCTCCAGCCCAAAAGGCAGCCAATATGCAGACCATCTCCAGGAGAATCTCAAGAGCAGGGGGTGGAGCAAGCCAGGCCTCAAACCACGAGAAGCTCCAGCCCAAAAGGCAGCCAAAATCCAGCACACATCCAGGAGAATCTCAAGAGCAGGGGGTGGAGCAAGCCAGGCCTCAAACCACGAGAAGCTCCAGCCCAAAAGGCAGCCAAAATCCAGCCCACCTCCGGGAGAATCTCAAGAGCAGGGGGTGGAGCAAGCCAGGCCTCAAACCACGAGAAGCTCCAGCCCAAAAGGCAGCCAAAATCCAACCCTATATCTGGGAGAATATCAAGAGTAGGAGCTGGAGCAAACCAAGCCTCAAACCACGAGAAGCTCCAGCCCAAAAGGCAGCCAAAATTCAGCCCACATCTGGGAGAATATCAAGAGCAGGAGGTGGAGCAAGCCAGGCCTCAAACCTCGAGAAGCTCCAGCCCAAAAGGCAGCCAAAATCCAGCCCACCTCCAGGAAAATATCAAGAGCAGGGGGTGGAGCAAGCCAGGCCTCAAACCACGAGAAGCTCCAGCCCAAAAGGCAGCCAAAATCCAGCCCACCTCCAGGAAAATATCAAGAGCAGGGGGTGGAGCAAGCCAGGCCTCAAACCACGAGAAGCTCCAGCCCAAAATGCAGCCAAAATCCAGCACTACATCTGGGAGAATCTCAAGAGCAGGGGGTGGAGGAAGCCAGGCCTCAAACCACGAGAAGCTCCAGCCCAAAAGCCAGCCAAAATCCAGCCCACATCCAGGAGAATCTCAAGAGCAGGGGTGGAGCAAGCCAGGCCTCAAACCACGAGAAGCTCCAGCCCAAAATGCAGCCAAACTCCAGCCAACCTCCTGGAGAATCTCAAGAGCAGGGGGTGGAGCAAGCCAGGCCTCAAACCACGAGAAGCTCCAGCCCAAAATGCAGCCAAACTCCAGCCAACCTCCTGGAGAATCTCAAGAGCAGGGGGTGGAGCAAGCCAGGCCTCAAACCACGAGAAGCTCCAGCCCAAATTCAGCCAAAATGCAGCCCACATCCGGGAGAATCTCAAGAGCAGGGGGTGGAGCAATCCAGGCCTCAAACCACGAGAAGCTCCAGCCCAAAAGGCAGCCAAAATGCAGCCCAACTGCGGGAGAATATCAAGAGTAGGGGGTGGAGCAACCAGGCCTCAAACCACGAGAAGCTCCAGTCCAAAAATCAGCCAAATTGCAGCCCACATCCGGGAGAATCTCAAGAGCAGAGGGTGTAGCAAGCCAGGTCTCAAACCACGAGAAGCTCCAGCCCAAAATGCAGCCAAAATCCAGCCCTACATCTGGGAGAATCTCAAGAGCAGGGGGTGGAGAAAGCCAGGCCTCAAACCACGAGAAGCTCCAGCCCAAAGGCAGCCAAAGTGCAGCCCAACTGCGGGAGAATATCAAGAGCAGGGGGTGGAGCAAGCCAGGCCTCAAACCACGAGAAGCTCCAGCCCAAAAGGCAGCCAAAATCCAGCCCACCTCCAGGAAAATATCAAGAGCAGGGGGTGGAGCAAGCCAGGCCTCAAACCACGAGAAGCTCCAGCCCAAAATGCAGCCAAAATGCAGCCCACATCCGGGAGAATCTCAAGAGCAGGGGGTGGAGCAAGCCAGGCATCAAACCACGAGAAGCTCCAGCCCAAAAGGCAGCCAAAATCCAACCCTATATATGGGAGAATATCAAGAGTAGGAGCTGGAGCAAACCAAGCCTCAAACCACGAGAAGCTCCAGCCCAAAAGGCAGCCAAAATTCAGCCCACATCTGGGAGAATATCAAGAGCAGGAGGTGGAGCAAGCCAGGCCTCAAACCACGAGAAGCTCCAGCCCAAAAGGCAGCCAAAATCCAGCCCACCTCCAGGAAAATATCAAGAGCAGGGGGTGGAGCAAGCCAGGCCTCAAACCACGAGAAGCTCCAGCCCAAAATGCAGCCAAAATCCAGCACTACATCTGGGAGAATCTCAAGAGCAGGGGGTGGAGGAAGCCAGGCCTCAAACCACGAGAAGCTCCAGCCCAAAAGGCAGCCAATATGCAGACCATCTCCAGGAGAATCTCAAGAGCAGGGGGTGGAGCAAGCCAGGCCTCAAACCACGAGAAGCTCCAGCCCAAAAGGCAGCCAAAATCCAGCACACATCCAGGAGAATCTCAAGAGCAGGGGGTGGAGCAAGCCAGGCCTCAAACCACGAGAAGCTCCAGCCCAAAAGGCAGCCAAAATCCAGCCCACCTCCGGGAGAATCTCAAGAGCAGGGGGTGGAGCAAGCCAGGCCTCAAACCACGAGAAGCTCCAGCCCAAAAGGCAGCCAAAATCCAACCCTATATCTGGGAGAATATCAAGAGTAGGAGCTGGAGCAAACCAAGCCTCAAACCACGAGAAGCTCCAGCCCAAAAGGCAGCCAAAATTCAGCCCACATCTGGGAGAATATCAAGAGCAGGAGGTGGAGCAAGCCAGGCCTCAAACCTCGAGAAGCTCCAGCCCAAAAGGCAGCCAAAATCCAGCCCACCTCCAGGAAAATATCAAGAGCAGGGGGTGGAGCAAGCCAGGCCTCAAACCACGAGAAGCTCCAGCCCAAAAGGCAGCCAAAATCCAGCCCACCTCCAGGAAAATATCAAGAGCAGGGGGTGGAGCAAGCCAGGCCTCAAACCACGAGAAGCTCCAGCCCAAAATGCAGCCAAAATCCAGCACTACATCTGGGAGAATCTCAAGAGCAGGGGGTGGAGGAAGCCAGGCCTCAAACCACGAGAAGCTCCAGCCCAAAAGGCAGCCAATATGCAGACCATCTCCAGGAGAATCTCAAGAGCAGGGTGTGGAGCAAGCCAGGCCTCAAACCACGAGAAGCTCCAGCCCAAAAGGCAGCCAAAATCCAGCACACATCCAGGAGAATCTCAAGAGCAGGGGGTGGAGCAAGCCAGGCCTCAAACCACGAGAAGCTCCAGCCCAAAAGGCAGCCAAAATCCAGCCCACCTCCGGGAGAATCTCAAGAGCAGGGGGTGGAGCAAGCCAGGCCTCAAACCACGAGAAACTCCAGCCCAAAAGGCAGCCAAAATCCAGCCCACATCCGGGATAAAATCAAGAGCAGGGGGTGGAGCAAGCCAGGCCTCAAACCACGAGAAGCTCCAGCCCAAAAGGCAGCCAAAATCCAACCCTATATCTGGGAGAATATCAAGAGTAGGAGCTGGAGCAAACCAAGCCTCAAACCACGAGAAGCTCCAGCCCAAAATGCAGCCAAAATCCAGCACTACATCTGGGAGAATCTCAAGAGCAGGGTGTGGTGCAAGCCAGGCCTCAAACCACGAGAAGCTCCAGCCCAATACGTGGCCAAAATGTAGCCCAAATCCGGGAGATATCACGAGAACGGGGTGGAGCAAGCCAGGCCTCAAACCACGAGAAGCTCCAGCCCGAAAGGCAGACAAAATGCAGCCCACCTCCAGGAGAATCTCAAGAACAGGGGGTGGAGCAAGCCAGGCCCCAAACCACGAGAAGCTCCAGCCCAAAAGGCAGCCAAAATCCAGCCCACATCTGGGACAATCTCAAGAGCAGGGGGTGGAGCAAGCCAGGCCTCAAACCACGAGAAGCTCCAGCCCAAAAGGCAGCCAAAATCCAGCCCACATCCAGGAGAATATCAAGAGCAGGGGGTGGAGCAAGCCAGGCCTCAAACCACGAGAAGCTCCAGCCCAAAGTCAGCCAAACTCCAGCCCACTTCGGGGAGAATATCAAGAGCAGGGGGTGGAGCAAGCCAGGCCTCAAACCACGAGAAGCTCCAGCCCAAAATGCAGCCAAAATGCAGCCCACATCCGGGAGAATCTCAAGAGCAGGGGGTGGAGCAAGACAGGCCTCAAACCACGAAAAGCTAAAGCCCAAAAGGCAGCCAAACTCCAGCCCACCTCCTGGAGAATCTCAAGAGCAGGGGGTGGAGCAAGCCAGGCCTCAAACCACGAGAAGCTCCAGCCCAAAAGGCAGCCAAAATCCAGCCCACATCCGGGAGAAGCTCAAGAGCAGGGGGTGGAGCAATCCAGGCCTCAAACCACGAGAAGCTCCAGCCCAAAGGCAGCCAAAATGCAGCCCACATGCGGGAGAATATCAAGAGCAGGGGGTGGAGCAAGCCAGGTCCCAAACCACGAGAAGCTCCAGCCCAAAATGCAGCCAAAATCCAGCACTACATCCAGGAGAATCTCAAGAGCAGGGGGTGGAGCAAGCCAGGTCCCAAACCACGAGAAGCTCCAGCCCAAAATGCACCCAAAATGCAGTCCACATGGAGGAGAATCTCAAGAGCAGGGGGTGGAGCAAGCCAGGCCCCAAACCACGAGAACCTCCAACCCAAAATGCAGCCAAAATGCAGCCCACATCCGGGAGAATCTCAAGAGCAGGGGGTGGAGCAAGCCAGGCCTCAAACCACGAGAAGCTCCAGCCCAAAAGCCAGCCAAAATCCAGCCCACATCCAGGAGAATCTCAAGAGCAGGGGTGGAGCAAGCCAGGCCTCAAACCACGAGAAGCTCCAGCCCAAAATGCAGCCAAACTCCAGCCAACCTCCTGGAGAATCTCAAGAGCAGGGGGTGGAGCAAGCCAGGCCTCAAACCACGAGAAGCTCCAGCCCAAATTCAGCCAAAATGCAGCCCACATCCGGGAGAATCTCAAGAGCAGGGGGTAGAGCAATCCAGGCCTCAAACCACGAGAAGCTCCAGCCCAAAAGGCAGCCAAAATGCAGCCCACATCCGGGAGAATATCAAGAGTAGGGGGTGGAGCAACCAGGCCTCAAACCACGAGAAGCTCCAGTC
Source organism: Rhynochetos jubatus (assembly GCA_027574665.1). Taxonomy (NCBI): domain Eukaryota; kingdom Metazoa; phylum Chordata; class Aves; order Eurypygiformes; family Rhynochetidae; genus Rhynochetos; species Rhynochetos jubatus. The sequence goes on from JAQBHY010000071.1 coordinate 1,563,720, forward strand.
CAAAAATCAGCCAAATTGCAGCCCACATCCGGGAGAATATCAAGAGCAGGGGGTGTAGCAAGCCAGGTCTCAAACCACGAGAAGCTCCAGCCCAAAATGCAGCCAAAATCCAGCCCTACATCTGGGAGAATCTCAAGAGCAGGGGGTGGAGAAAGCCAGGCCTCAAACCACGAGAAGCTCCAGCCCAAAAGGCAGCCAAAATCCAGCCCACCTCCGGGAGAATCTCAAGAGCAGGGGGTGGAGCAAGCCAGGCCTCAAACCACGAGAAGCTCCAGCCCAAAAGGCAGCCAAATTCCAGGCCACATCCAGGAGAATATTAACAGCAGGGGGTGGAACAAGCCAGGTCCCAAACCACGAGAAGCTCCAGCCCAAAATGCAGCCAAAATCCAGCACTACATCTGGGAGAATCTCAAGAGCAGGTGGTGGAGCAAGCCAGGCCTCAAACAACGAGAAGCTCCAGCCCAAAAGGCAGCCAAAATGCAGCCCACATCCAGGAGAATATCAAGAGCAGAGGGTGGAGCAAGCCAGGCCTCAAACCACGAGAAGCTCCAGCCCAAAAGGCAGCCAAAATCCAGCCCACATCCAGGAGAATCTCAAGAGCAGGGGGTGGAGCAAGCCAGGCCTCAAACCACGAGAAGCTCCAGCCCAAAAGGAAGCCAAAATCCAGCCCACATGCGGGAGAATATCAAGAGCAGGGGGTGGAGCAAGCCAGGTCCCAAACCACGAGAATCTCCAGCCCAAAATGCAGCCAAAATCCAGCACTACATCTGGGAGAATCTCAAGAGCAGGCGGTGGAGCAAGCCAGGCCCCAAACCACGAGAATCTCCAGCACAAAAGGCAGCCAAAATCCAGCCCACATCCGGGAGAATCTCAAGAGCAGGGGGTGGAGCAAGGCAGGCTTCAAACCACGAGAAGCTCCAGCTCAACAGGCAGCCAAAATCCAAACCTATATCTTGGAGAATATCAAGAGTAGGAGCTGGAGCAAGCCAGGCCTCAAACCACGAGAAGCTCCAGCCCAAAATCCAGCCAAAATGCAGCCCACATCCGGGAGAATCTCAAGAGCAGGGGGTGCAGCAAGCCAGGCCTCAAACCACGAGAAGCTCCAGCCCAAAAGGCAGCCAAACTCCAGCCCACATCCGGGAGAATATCAAGAGCAGGGGGTGGAGCAAGCCAGGCCTGAAACCATGAGAAGCTCCAGCCCAAAATGCAGCCAAAATGCAGCCCACATCCGGGAGATTCTCAAGAGCAGGGGGTGGAGCAAGCCAGGCCTCAAACAACGAGAAGCTCCAGCCCAAAATGCAGCCAAAATGCAGCCCACATCCGGGAGAATCTCAAGAGCAGGGGGTGGAGCAACCCAGGCCTCAAACCACGAGAAGCTCCAGCCCAAAAGGCAGCCAAATTGCAGCCCACCTCCTGGAGAATCTCAAGAGCAGGGGGTGGAGCAAGCCAGGCCTCAAACCACGAGAAGCTCCAGCCAAAAGGCAGCCAAAAGCCAGCCCACATCCAGGACAATATCAAGAGCAGGGAGTGGAGTAAGCCAGGCCTCAAACCACGAGAAGCTCCAGCCAAAAGGCAGCCAAAATCCAGCCCACCTCCAGGAAAATATCAAGAGCAGGGGGTGGAGCAAGCCAGGCCTCAAACCACGAGAAGCTCCAGCCCAAAAGGCAGCCAAAATCCAGCCCACCTCCAGGAAAATATCAAGAGCAGGGGGTGGAGCAAGCCAGGCCTCAAACCACGAGAAGCTCCAGCCCAAAATGCAGCCAAAATGCAGCCCACATCCGGGAGATTCTCAAGAGCAGGGGGTGGAGCAAGCCAGGCCTCAAACAACGAGAAGCTCCAGCACAAAATGCAGCCAAAATGCAGCCCACATCCGGGAGAATCTCAAGAGCAGGGGCTGGAGCAAGCCAGGCATCAAACCACGAGAAGCTCCAGCCCAAAAGGCAGCCAAAATGCAACCCTATATCTGGGAGAATATCAAGAGTAGGAGCTGGAGCAAACCAAGCCTCAAACCACGAGAAGCTCCAGCCCAAAAGGCAGCCAAAATTCAGCCCACATCTGGGAGAATATCAGGAGCAGGGGGTGGAGCAACCAGGCCTCAAACCACGAGAAGATCCAGTCCAAATATCAGCCAAAATCCAGCCCACGTCCGGGAGAATATCAAGAGCAGGGTTTGGAGCAAGCCAGGTCTCAAACCACTAGAAGCTCCAGCCGACAAGGCAGCCAAAATCCAGCCCACATCCGCGAGAGTCTTAAGAGCAGGGGGTGGAGCAAGCCAGGCCTCAAACCACGAGAAGCTCCAGCCCAAAAGGCAGCCAAAATGCAGGCCACATCTGGGAGAATCTCAAGAGCAGGGGGTGGAGCAAGCCAGGCCTCAAACCACGAGAACCTCCAGCCCAAAAGGCAGCCAAAATGCAGCCCACATCCGGGAGAATCTCAAGAGCAGGGGGTGGAGCAAGCCAGGCCCCAAACCACGAGAAGCTCCAGCCGAAAACTCAGCCAAAAATGCAGCCCACTTCCAGGAGAATATCAAGAGCAGGGGGTGGAGCAAGCCATGCCTCATACCACAAGAAGCTCCAGCCCAAAAGGCAGCCAAAATCCAGCCCACCTCCAGGAGAATCTCAAGAGCAGGGGGTGGAGCAAGCCAGGCCTCAAACCATGAGAAGCTCCAGCACAAAAGGCAGCCAAAATCCAACCCTATATCTGGGAGAATCTCAAGAGCAGGGGGTGGATCAAGCCAGGTCTCAAACCACGAGAAGCTCCAGCCCAAAGGAAGCCAAAATGCAGCCCAACTGCGGGAGAATCTCAAGAGCAGGGGGTGGAGCAAGCCAGGCTCCAAACCACGAGAAGCTCCTGTCCAAAAAGCAGCCAAAATTCAGCCCACATCCGGGAGAATCTCAAGAACAGGTGGTAGATCAAACCAGGCCTCAAACCACGAGAAGCTCCAGCCCAAAAGGCAGCCAAAATGCAGCCCACGTCTGGGAGAATTCCAAGAGCAGGGGGTGCAGCAAGCCAGGCCTCAAACCACGAGAATCTCCAGCCCAAAATGAGCCAAAATGCAGCCCACATTCAGGAAAGTATCAAGAGAAGGGGGTGGAGCAAGCCAGGCCTCAAACCACGAGAAGCTCCAGCCCAAAATGCATCCAAAATCCAGCCCACATCCGGGAGAATCTCAAGAGCAGGGAGTGGAGCAAGCCAGGTCTCAAACCACGAGAAGCTCCAGCCCAAAATGAGCCAAAATGCAGCCCACATCCGGGAGAATCTCAAGAGCAGGGGGTGGAGCAAGCCAGGCCTCAAACCACGAGAAGCTCCAGCCCAAAGGCAGCCAAATTGTAGCCCAAATGCGGGAGAATCTCAAGAGCAGGGGGTGGAGCAAGCCAGGCCCCAAACCACGAGTAGCTCCAGCCCAAAAGGCAGCCAAATTCCAGCCCACATCCAGGAGAATATTAACAGCAGGGGGTGGAACAAGCCAGGTCCCAAACCACGAGAAGCTCCAGCCCAAAATGCAGCCAAAATCCTGCACTACATCTGGGAGAATCTCAAGAGCAGGGGGTGGAGCAAGCCAGGCCTCAAACCACGAGTAGCTCCAGCCCAAAAGGCAGCCAAAATGCAGCCCACATCCGGGAGAATCTCAAGACAGGGGGTGGAGCAAGCCAGGCCTCAAACCACGAGAAGCTCCAGCCCAAAAGGCAGCCAAAATCCAGCCCACATCCAGGAGAATCTCAAGAGCAGGGGGTGGAACAAGCCAGGCCTCAAACCACGAGAAGCTCCAGCCCAAAAGGCAGCCAAAATCCAGCCCAAATCCGGGAGATATCACGAGAACGGGGTGGAGCAAGCCAGGCCTCAAACCACTAGAAGCTCCAGCCCAAAAGGCAGCCAAAATCCAGCCCACATCTGGGACAATCTCAAGAGCAGGGGGTGGAGCAAGCCAGGCCTCAAACCACGAGAAGCTCCAGCCCAAAAGGCAGCCAAACTCCAGCCAACCTCCTGGAGAATCTCAAGAGCAGGGGGTGGAGCAAGGCAGGCCTCAAACCACCAGAAGCTCCAGTCGAAAATTCAGCCAAAAATGCAGCCCACATCGGGGAGAATCTCAAGAGCAGGGGGTGGAGCAAGCCAGGCCTCAAACCACGAGAAGCTGCAGCACAAAAGGCAGCCAAAATGCAGACAACATCCGGGAGAATATCAGGAGCAGGGAGTGGAGCAACCAGGCCTCAAACCACGAGAAGATCCAGTCCAAATATCAGCCAAAATCCAGCCCACGTCCGGGAGAATATCAAGAGCAGGGTTTGGAGAAAGCCAGGTCTCAAACCACTAGAAGCTCCAGCCGAAAAGGCAGCTAATATCCAGCCCACATCCGCGAGAGTCTTAAGAGCAGGGGGTGGAGCAAGCCAGGCCTCAAACCACGAGAAGCTCCAGACCAAAAGGCAGCCAAAATGCAGGCCACATCTGGGAGAATCTCAAGAGCAGGGGGTGGAGCAAGCCAGGCCTCAAACCACGAGAACCTCCAGCCCAAAAGGCAGCCAAAATGCAGCCCACATCCGGGAGAATCTCAAGAGCAGGGGGTGGAGCAAGCCAGGCCCCAAACCACGAGAAGCTCCAGCCGAAAACTCAGACAAAAATGCAGCCCACTTCCAGGAGAATATCAAGAGCAGGGGGTGGAGCAAGCCATGCCTCATACCACAAGAAGCTCCAGCCCAAAAGGCAGCCAAAATCCAGCCCACCTCCGGGAGAATCTCAAGAGCAGGGGGTGGAGCAAGCCAGGCCTCAAACCATGAGAAGCTCCAGCACAAAAGGCGGCCAAAATCCAACCCTATATCTGGGAGAATATCAAGAGTAGGAGCTGGAGCAAGCCAGGCCTCAAACCACGAGAAGCTCCAGCCCAAAATGCAGCCAAAATGCAGCCCACATGGAAGAGAATCTCAAGAGCAGGGGGTGGAGCAAGCCAGGCCTCAAACCACGTGAAACTCCAGCCCAAAATGCAGCCAAAATGCAGCCCACATCCGCGAGAATCTCAAGAGCAGGGGGTGGAGCAAGCCAGGCCCCAAACCACGCGAAGTACCAGCCCAAAAGGCAGCCAAAATCCAGCCCTACATCTGGGAGAATCTCAAGAGCAGGGGGTGGAGCAAGCCAGGCCTCAAACCACGAGAAGCTCCAGCCCAAAGGAAGCCAAAATGCAGCCCAACTGCGGGAGAATATCAAGAGCAGGGGGTGGAGCAAGCCAGGCTCCAAACCACGAGAAGCTCCAGTCCAAAAAGCAGCCAAAATTCAGCCCACATCCGGGAGAATCTCAAGAACAGGTGGTAGATCAAACCAGGCCTCAAACCACGAGAAGCTCCAGCCCAAAAGGCAGCCAAAATGCAGCCCACGTCTGGGAGAATCTCAAGAGCAGGGGGTGCAGAAAGCCAGGCCTCAAACCACGAGAAGCTCCAGCCCAAATGAGCCAAAATGCAGCCCACATCCAGGAAAGTATCAAGAGAAGGGGGTGGAGCAAGCCAGGCCTCAAACCACGAGAAGCTCCAGCCCAAAATGCATCCAAAATCCAGCCCACATCCGGGAGAATCTCAAGAGCAGGGAGTGGAGCAAGCCAGGTCTCAAACCACGAGAAGCTCCAGCCCAAAATGAGCCAAAATGCAGCCCACATCCGGGAGAATCTCAAGAGCAGGGGGTGGAGCAAGCCAGGCCCCAAACCACGAGAAGCTCCAGCCCAAAAGGCAGCCAAAATGCAGCCCACATCCGGGAGAATCTCAAGAGCAGGGGTTGGAGCAAGCCAGGCCTCAAACCACGAGAAGCTCCAGCCCAAAATGCAGCCAAAATGCAGCCCACATCCAGGAGAATCTCAAGAGCAGGGGGTGGAGCAAGCCAGGCCTCAAACCACGAAAAGCTAAAACCCAAAGGGCAGCCAAACTCCAGCCAACCTCCTGGAGAATCTCAAGAGCAGGGGGTGGAGCAAGCCAGGCCTCAAACCACCAGAAGCTCCAGTCGAAAAGTCAGCCAAAAATGCAGCCCACATCCGGGAGAATCTCAAGAGCAGGGGGTGGAGCAAGCCAGGCCTCAAACCACGAGAAGCTACAGCACAAAAGGCAGCCAAAATGCAGCCCACATCCGGGAGAATATCAGGAGCAGGGGGTGGAGCAACCAGGCCTCAAACCACGAGAAGATCCAGTCCAAATATCAGCCAAAATCCAGCCCACGTCCGGGAGAATATCAAGAGCAGGGTTTGGAGCAAGAGAGGTCTCAAACCACTAGAAGCTCCAGCCGAAAAGGCTGCCAAAATCCAGCCCACATCCGCGAGAGTCTTAAGAGCAGGGGGTGGAGCAAGCCAGGCCTAAAACCACGAGAAGCTCCAGACCAAAAGGCAGCCAAAATGCAGCCCACATGGAAGAGAATCTCAAGAGCAGGGGGTGGAGCAAGCCAGGCCTCAAACCACGTGAAGCTCCAGCCCAAAAGGCAGCCAAAATGTAGCCCACATCCGCGAGAATCTCAAGAGTAGGGGGTGGAGCAAGCCAGGCCCCAAACCACGAAAAGCTCCAGCCCAAAAATCAGCCAAAATGCAGCCCACATCCGGGAGAATCTCAAGAGCAGGGGGTGGATCAAGCCAGGTCTCAAACCACGAGAAGCTCCAGCAAAAAGTCAGCCAAAATCCAGCCCTACATCTGGGAGAATCTCAAGAGCAGGGGGTGGAGCAAGCCAGGCCTCAAACCACGAGAAGCTCCAGCCCAAAGGAAGCCAAAATGCAGCCCAACTGCGGGAGAATATCAAGAGCAGGGGGTGGAGCAAGCCAGGCTCCAAACCACGAGAAGCTCCAGTCCAAAAAGCAGCCAAAATTCAGCCCACATCCGGGAGAATCTCAAGAACAGGTGGTAGATCAAACCAGGCCTCAAACCACGAGAAGCTCCAGCCCAAAAGGCAGCCAAAATGCAGCCCACGTCTGGGAGAATCTCAAGAGCAGGGGGTGCAGCAAGCCAGGCCTCAAACCACGAGAAGCTCCAGCCCAAAATGAGCCAAAATGCAGCCCACATCCAGGAAAGTATCAAGAGAAGGGGGTGGAGCAAGCCAGGCCTCAAACCACGAGAAGCTCCAGCCCAAAATGCATCCAAAATCCAGCCCACATCCGGGAGAATCTCAAGAGCAGGGAGTGGAGCAAGCCAGGTCTCAAACCACGAGAAGCTCCAGCCCAAAATGAGCCAAAATGCAGCCCACATCCGGGAGAATCTCAAGAGCAGGGGGTGGAGCAAGCCAGGCCCCAAACCACGAGAAGCTCCAGCCCAAAAGGCAGCCAAAATGCAGCCCACATCTGGGAGAATCTCAAGAGCAGGGGGTGGAGCAACCAGGCCTCAAACCACGAGAAGCTCCAGCCCAAAATGCAGCCAAAATCCAGCACTACATCCAGGAGAATCTCAAGAGCAGGGGGTGGAGCAAGCCAGGCCCCAAAGCACGAGAAGCTCCAGCCCAAAAGGCAGCCAAAATCCAGTCCTACATCCGGGAGAATCTCAAGAGCAGGGGGTGGAGCAAGCCAGGTCTCAAACCACGAGAAGCTCCAGCCCAAAATGAGCCAAAATGCAGCCCACATCCGGGCAAATATCAAGAGCAGGGAGTGGAGCAAGCCAGGCTCCAAACCACAAGAAGCTCCAGCCCAAAAGGCAGCCAAAATTCAGCCCACATCCGGGAGAATCTCAAGAGCAGGGGGTGGAGCAAGCCAGGCCTCAAACCACGAGAAGCTCCAGCCCAAAATGAAGCGAAATTCCAGCCCACCTCCTGTAGAATCTCAAGAGCAGGGCGTGGAGCAAGCCAGGCCTCAAACCACGAGAAGCTCCAGCCCAAAATGCAGCCAAAATGCAGCCCACATCTGGGAGAATCTCAAGAGCAGGGGGTGCAGCAAGCCAGGCCTCAAACCACGAGAAGCTCCAGCCCAAAGGCAGCCAAAATGTAGCCCAAATGCGGGAGAATATCAAGAGCAGGGGGAGGAGCAAGCCAGGCCCCAAACCACGAGAAGCTCCAGTCCAAAAGGCAGCCAAAATCCAGCCCACATCCGGAAAAATCTCAAGAGCAGGGGGTGGAGCAAGCCAGGCCCCAAACCACGAGAACCTCCAGCCCAAAAGTCAGCCAATATCCAGCTGACATCCGGTAGAATCTCAAGAGCAGGGGGTGGAGCAATCCAGGCCTCAAACCACGAGAAGCTCCAGCCCAAAAGGCAGCCAAAATCCAGCATTACATCTGGGAGAATCTCAAGAGCAGGGGGTGGAGCAAGCCAGGCCTCAAACCACGAGAAGCTCCAGCCCAAAGGCAGCCAAAATGCAGCCCAACTGCGGGAGAATATCAAGAGCAGGGGGTGGAGCAAGCCAGGCTCCAAACCATGAGAAGCTCCAGTCCAAAAAGCAGCCAAAATTCAGACCACATCCGGGAGAATCTCAAGAACAGGGGGTAGATCAAGCCAGGCCTCAAACCACGAGAAGCTCCAGCCCAAAAGGCATCCAAAATCCAGCCCACATCCGGGAGAATCTCAAGAGCAGGGGTTGGAGCAAGCCAGGCCCCAAACCACGAGAAGCTCCAGCCAGAAAGGCAGCCAAAATTCAGCCCACCTCCGGGAGAATCTCAAGAGCAGGGGGTGGAGCAAGCCAGGCCTCAAACCACGAGAAGATCCTGCCAAAAAGGAAGCGAAATTCCAGCCCACCTCCTGGAGAATCTCAAGAGCAGGGGGTGGAGCAAGCCAGGCCTCAAACCACGAGAAGCTCCAGCCCAAAAGGCAGCCAAAATGCAGCCCACATCTGGGAGAATCTCAAGAGCAGGGGGTGGAGCAAGCCAGGCCCCAAACCACGAGAAGCTCCAGCCAGAAAGGCAGCCAAAATCCAGTCCTACATCCGGGAGAATCTCAAGAGCAGGGGGTGGAGCAAGCCAGGTCTCAAACCACGAGAAGCTCCAGCCCAAAATGAGCCCAAATGCAGCCCACATCCGGGCAAATATCAAGAGCAGGGAGTGGAGCAAGCCAGGCCCCAAACCACGAGAAGCTCCAGCCCAAAAGGCAGCCAAAATTCAGCCCACATCCGGGAGAATCTCAAGAGCAGGGGGTGCAGCAAGCCAGGCCTCAAACCACGAGAAGCTCCAGCCCAAAGGCAGCCAAAATGTAGCCCAAATGCGGGAGAATATCAAGAGCAGGGGGAGGAGCAAGCCAGGCCCCAAACCACGAGAAGCTCCAGTCCAAAAGGCAGCCAAAATCCAGCCCACATCCGGAAAAATCTCAAGAGCAGGGGGTGGAGCAAGCCAGGCCCCAAACCACGAGAACCTCCAGTCCAAAAGTCAGCCAATATCCAGCTGACATCCGGTAGAATCTCAAGAGCAGGGGGTGGAGAAATCCAGGCCTCAAACCACGAGAAGCTCCAGCCCTAAAGGCAGCCAAAATCCAGCCCTACATCTGGGAGAATCTCAAGAGCAGGGGGTGGAGCAAGCCAGGCCTCAAACCACGAGAAGCTCCAGCCCAAAGGCAGCAAAAATGCAGCCCAACTGCGGGAGAATATCAAGAGCAGGGGGTGGAGCAATCCAGGCTCCAAACCATGAGAAGCTCCAGTCGAAAAAGCAGCCAAAATTCAGCCCACATCCGGGAGAATCTCAAGAACAGGGGGTAGATCAAGCCAGGCCTCAAACCACGAGAAGATCCAGCCCAAAAGGCATCCAAATTCCAGCCCACTTCGGGGACAATCTCAAGAGCAGGGGTTGGAGCAAGCCAGGCCCCAAACCACGAGAAGCTCCAGTCAAAAAGGCAGCCAAAATGCAGCCCACCTCCGGGAGAATCTCAAGAGCAGGGGGTGGAGCAAGCCAGGCCTCAAACCACGAGAAGATCCTGCCAAAAAGGAAGCGAAATTCCAGCCCACCTCCTGGAGAATCTCAAGAGCAGGGGGTGGAGCAAGCCAGGCCTCAAACCACGAGAAGCTCCAGCCCAAAAGGCAGCCAAAATGCAGCCCACATCTGGGAGAATCTCAAGAGCAGGGGGTGGAGCAAGCCAGGCCTCAAACCACGAGAAGCTCCAGCCCAAAAGTCAGCCAAAAATGCATCCCACATCGGGGAGAATCTCAAGAGCGGGGGGTGGAGCCAGCCAGGCCTCAAACCACGAGAAGCTCCAGCCCAAAAGGCAGCCAATATCCAGCTGACATCCGGGAGAATCTCAAGAGCAGGGGGTGGAGCAAGCCAGGCCTCAAACCACGAGAAGCTCCAGCCCAAAATGCAGCCAAAATCCAGTCCTACATCCGGGAGAATCTCAAGAGCAGGGGGTGGAGCAAGCCAGGTCTCAAACCACGAGAAGCTCCAGCCCAAAATGAGCCAAAATGCAGCCCACATCCGGGTGAATATCAAGAGCAGGGAGTGGAGCAAGCCAGGCCCCAAACCACGAGAAGCTCCAGCCCAAAAGGCAGCCAAAATTCAGCCCACATCCGGGAGAATCTCAAGAGCAGGGGGTGGAGCAAGCCAGGCCTCAAACCACGAGAAGCTCCAGCCCAAAAAGAAGCGAAATTCCAGCCCACCTCCTGTAGAATCTCAAGAGCAGGGGGTGGAGCAAGCCAGGCCTCAAACCACGAGAAGCTCCAGCCCAAAATGCAGCCAAAATGCAGCCCACATCTGGGAGAATCTCAAGAGCAGGGGGTGCAGCAAACCAGGCCTCAAACCATGAGAAGCTCCAGCCCAAAGGCAGCCAAAATGTAGCCCAAATGCGGGAGAATATCAAGAGCAGGGGGAGGAGCAAGCCAGGCCCCAAACCACGAGAAGCTCCAGTCCAAAAGGCAGCCAAAATCCAGCCCACATCCGGAAAAATCTCAAGAGCAGGGGGTGGAGCAAGCCAGGCCCCAAACCACGAGAACCTCCAGCCCAAGAATCAGCCAATATCCAGCTGACATCCGGTAGAATCTCAAGAGCAGGGGGTGGAGCAATCCAGGCCTCAAACCACGAGAAGCTCCAGCCCTAAAGGCAGCCAAAATCCAGCCTTACATCTGGGAGAATCTCAAGAGCAGGGGGTGGAGCAAGCCAGGCCTCAAACCACGAGAAGCTCCAGCCCAAAGGCAGCCAAAATGCAGCCCAACTGCGGGAGAATATCAAGAGCAGGGGGTGGAGCAATCCAGGCTCCAAACCATGAGAAGCTCCAGTCCAAAAAGCAGCCAAAATTCAGCCCACATCCGGGAGAATCTCAAGAACAGGGGGTAGATCAAGCCAGGCCTCAAACCACGAGAAGCTCCAGCCCAAAAGGCATCCAAAACCCAGCCCACATCTGGGAGAATCTCAAGAGCAGGGGGTGCAGCAAGCCAGGCCTCAAACCACGAGAAGCTCCTGCCAAAAAGGAAGCCAAATTCCAGCCCACGTCCTGGAGAATCTCAACAGCAGAGGGTGGAGGAATCCAGGTCGCAAACCACGAGAAGCTCCAGCCCAAAAGGCAGCCAAAATCCAGTCCTACATCTGGGAGAATATCAAGAGCAGGGGGTGGAGCAAGCCAGGCCTCAAACCATGAGAAGCTCCAGCCCAAAGTCAGCCAAAATGCAGCCCAACGGCGGGAGAATATCAAGAGCAGGGCGTGGAGCAAGCCAGGCCTCAAACCATGAGAAGCTCCAGCCCAAAAGGCAGCCAAAATCCAGCCCACATCCAGGAAAATATCAAGAGCAGGGAGTGGAGCAAGCCAGGCCTCAAACCACGAGAAGATCCAGCCCAAAAGGCAGCCAAAATCCAGCCCACTTCGGGGAGAATTTCAAGAGCAGGGGGTGGAGCAAGCCAGGCCCCAAACCACGAGAAGCTCCAGCCCAAAAGGCAGCCAAAATTCAGCCCACCTCCGGGAGAATCTCAAGAGCAGGGGGTGGAGCAAGCCAGGCCTCAAACCACGAGAAGCTCCTGCCAAAAAGGCAGCGAAATTCCAGCCCACCTCCTGGAGAATCTCAAGAGCAGGGGGTGGAGCAAGCCAGGCCTCAAACCACGAGAAGCTCCAGCCCAAAATGCAACCAAAATGCAGCCCACCTCCTGGAGAATCTCAAGAGCAGGGGGTGCAGCAAGCCAGGCCTCCAACCACGAGAAGCTCCAGCCCAAAGGCAGCCAAAATGTAGCCCACATCCGGGAGAATCTCAAGAGCAGGGGGTGGAGCAAGCCAGGCCTCAAACCACGAGAAGCTCCAGCCCAAAAGGCAGCCAAATTCCAGCCTACATCCAGGAGAATATTAAGAGCAAGGGGTGGAGCAAGCCAGGCCCCAAACCACGATAAGCTCCAGCCCAAAGGCAGCCAAAATTCAGCCCACATCTGGGAGAATCTCAAGAGCAGGGGGTGGAGCAAGCCAGGCCTCAAACCACGAGAAGCTCCAGCCCAAAATGTAGCCAAAATGCAGCCCACATCCAGGAGAATATCAAGAGCAGGGGGTGGAGCAAGCCAGGCCCCAAACCACGAGAAGCTCCTGCCAAAAAGGAAGCCAAATTCCAGCCCACATCCGGGAGAATCACAAGAGCAGGGGGTGGAGCAAGCCAGGCCTCAAACCACGAGAAGCTCCAGCCCAAAAGGCAGCCAAAATGCAGACCACATCCGGGAGAATATCAAGAGCAGGGGGTGGAGCAAGCCAGGCCTCAAACCACGAGAAGCTCCAGCCCAAAATGCAGCCAAACTCCAGCCCACATCCGGAAGAATCTCAAGAGCAGGGGGTGGAGCAAGCCAGGCCTCAAACCACGAGAAGCTCCAGCCCAAAAATGTAGCCAAATTCCAACCCTATATCTGGGAGAATCACAAGAGCAGGGGTTGGAGCAGGCCAGGACTCAAACCACGAGAAGCTGCAGCCCAAAAGGCAGCCAAAATGCAGCCCACATCCCGGAGAATCTCAAGAGCAAGGGGTGGAGCAAGCCAGGCCTCAAAAAACGGAAATTTCCAGCCTAAAGGCAGCCAAAATGCAGGCCACATGCGGGAGAATATCAAGGGCAGGGGGTGGAGCAAGCCAGGCCTCAAACCACGAGAAGCTCCAGCCCAAAAGGCAGCCAAAATGCAGCCCACATCCGGGAGAATCTCAAGAGCAGGGGGTGGAGCAAGCCAGGCCTCAAACCACGAGAAGCTCCAGCCCAAAATTCACACATAATGAAGCCCATCTCCGGGAGAATCTCAAGAGCAGGGGGTGGAGCAAGCCAGGCCTCAAGCCACGAGAAGCTCCAGCCCAAAGGCAGCCCAACTCCAGCCCACACCCGGGAGAATATCATGCAGAGGGGGTGGAGCAAGCCAGGCCTCAAACCACGAGAAGCTCCAGCTCAAAAGGCAGCCAAAAATGCACCCATATCCACGAGAATATCAAGAGCAAGGGGTGGAGCAAGCCAGGTCTCAAACCACGAGAAGCTCCAGCCCAAAAAGCAGCCAAAATGAAGCCCACATCTGGGAGAATATCAAGAGGAAGTGGTGGAATAAGCCAGGCCTCAAACCACAAGAAGCTCCAGCCCATAAGGCAGCCAAAATCCAGCCCACATCCAGGAGAATATCAAGAGCAAGTGGTGGAACAAGCCAGGCCTCAAACCACAAGAAGCTCCAGCCCAAAAGGCAGCCAAAATCCAGCCCACATCCAAGAGAATCTCAAGAGCAGGGGGTGGAGCAAGCGAGGTCTCAAAAGACGGAAATTTCCAGCCCAAAAGGCAACCAAAATGCAGGCCACTTGCGGGAGAATATCAAGAGCAAGGGTTGGAGCAAGCCAAGCCTCAAACCACGAGAATCTCCAGCCCAAAATGCAGCCAAAATCCAGCCCACATTAGGGAGAATATCAAGAGCAGGGGTGGAGCAAGCCAGGCCTCAAACCACGAGAAGCTCCAACCCAATATGCAGCCAAACTCCAGCCCACATCCGGGAGAATATCATGCACAGGGGGTGGAGCAAGCCAGGCCTCAAACCACGAGAAGCTCCAGCCCAAATGGCAGCCAAAATGCAGCCCACATCCGGGAGAATCTCAAGAGCATGGGGTGGAGCAAGCCAGGCCTCAAACCACAAGAAGTTCCAGCCGAAAAGGCAACCAAAATGCAGCCCACATCCGGGAGAATCTCAAGAGCAGGGGGTGGAGCAAGCCATGCCTCAAACTACAAGAAGCTCCAGCCCAAAAGGCAGCCAAACTCCAGCCCACATCTGGGAGAATATCAAGAATAGGGGCTGGAGCAAGGCAGGCCTCAAACCATGAGAAGCTCCAGCCCAAAAGGCAGCCAAAATCCAGCCCACATCCAGGACAATATCAAGAGCAGGGGGCGGAGCAAGCCAGGCCTCAAACCACGAAAAGTTAAAGCCCAAAAGGCAGTCAAATTCCAGCCTAACTCCCGGAGAATATCAAGAGCAGGGGGTGGAGCAAGCCAGGCCTCAAACCACGAGAAGCTCCAGCCCAAAAGGCAGCCAAAAATGCAGCCCATATCCAGGAGAATATCAAGAGCAGGGGGTGGAGCAAGCCAGGCTTCAAACCACAAGAAGCTCCAGCCCAAAAGGCAGCCAAAATGCAGCCCACATCCGGGAGAATCTCAAGAGCAGGGGGTGGAGCAAGCCAGGCCTCAAAACACGAGAAGCTCCAGCCCAAAAGGCAGCCAAAATCCAGCCCACATCCGGGAGAATCTCAAGAGCAGGGGGTGGAGCAAGCCAGGCCTCAAACCACAAGAAGCTCCAGCCCAAAAGGCAGCAAAAATGCAACCCACATCCGGGAGAATATCAAGAGCAGGGGGCGGAACAAGCCAGGCCTCAAACCACGAGAAGCTCCATCCCAAAAGGCAGGCAAAAATGCAGCCCACATGTGGAAGAATATCAAGAGCAGGGGGTGGAGCAAGCCAGGCCTCAAAACACGAGAAGCTCCAGCCCAAAAACCAGCCAAAATGAAGCCCACATCCGGGAGAATCTCAAGAGCAGGGGGTGGAGCAAGCCAGGTCTCAAACCACGAGAAGCTCCAGCCCAAAAACCAGCCAAAATGCAGCCCACCTCCGGGAGAATCTCAAGAGCAGGGGGTGGAGCAAGCCAGGCCTCAAACCACGAGAAGCTCCAGCCCAAAATGCAGCCAAAAATGTAGCCCATAGCCACGAGAATATCAAGAGCAAGGGGTGGAGCAAGCCAGGTCTCAAACTACGAGAAGCTCCAGCCCAAAATGCAGCCAAAATGAAGCCCACATGTGGGAGAATATCAAGAGCAGGGGGTGGAGCAAGCCAGGCCTCAAACCACAAGAAGCTCCAGACCAAAAGGCAGCAAAAATGCAACCCACATCCGGGAGAATATCAAGAGCAGGGGGCGGAACAAGCCAGGCCTCAAACCACAAGAAGCTCCATCCCAAAATGCAGCAAAAATGCAGCCCACATGTGGGAGAATATCAAGAGCAGGGGGTGGAGCAAGCCAGGCCTCAAAACACGAGAAGTTCCAGCCCAAAAGGCAGCCAAAATCCAGCCCACATCCGGGAGAATCTCAAGAGCAGGGGGTGGAGCAAGCCAGGTCTCAAACCACGAGAAGCTCCAGCCCAAAAACCAGCCAAAATGAAGCCCACATGCGGGAGAATCTCAAGAGCAGGGGGTGGAGCAAGCCAGGCCTCAAACTACAAGAAGCTCCAGCCCAAAAGGCAGCCAAATTCCAGCCCTATTACTGGGAGAATATCAAGAATAGGGGCTGGAGGAAGGCAGGCCTCAAACCATGAGAAGCTCTAGCCCAAAATGCAGCCAAAATCCAGCCCACATCCAGGACAATATCAAGAGCAGGGGGTGGAGCAAGCCAGGCCTCAAACCACGAGAAGCTCCAGCCCAAAAGGCAGCCAAAATGCAGCCCAAATCCGGGAGAATCTCAAGAGCAGGCGGTGGAGCAAGCCAGGCCTCAAACCACGAAAAGTTAAAGCCCAAAGGGCAGTCAAACTCCAGCCCAACTCCCGGAGAATATCAAGAGCAGGGGGTGGAGTAAGCCAGGCCTGGAACCACGAGAAGCTCCAGCCCAAAAGGCAGCCAAAAATGCAGCCCATATCCAGGAGAATATCAAGAGCAGCGGCTGAAGCAAGGAACGCCCCAATCCACGAGAAGCTCCAGCCCAAAAGGCAGCCAAAATGCAGCCCACATCCAGGAGAATCTCAAGAGCAGGGGGTGGAGCAAGCCAGGCCTCAAACCACGAGAAGCTCCAGCCTAAAAGGCAGCCATAGTCCAGCCCACATAAAAGATAATATCAAGAGCAGGGTTTGGAGCAGGCCAGGACTCAAACCACGAGAAGCTCCAGCCCAAAAGGCAGCCAAAATGCAGCCCACACACGGGAGAATATCAAGAGCAAGGGGTGGCGCAAGCCAGGCCTCAAAAACGGAAATTTCCAGCCTAAAGGCAACCAAAATGCAGGCCACATGCGGGAGAATATCAAGGGCAGGGGGTGGAGCAAGCCAGGCCTCAAACCACGAGAAGCTCCAGCCCACAAGGCAGCCAAAATGCAGCCCACATCCAGGAGAATCTCAAGAGCAGGGGGTGGAGCAAGCGAGGTCTCAAAAAACGGAAATTTCCAGCCCAAAAGGCAACCAAAATGCAGGCCACATGCGGGAGAATATCAAGAGCAAGGGGTGGAGCAAGCCAAGCCTCAAACCACGAGAATCTCCAGCCCAAAAGGCTCCCAAAATCCAACCAACCCATGGGAGAATCTCAAGAGCAGGGGGTGGAGCAAGCCAGGCCTCAAACCATGAGAAGCTCCAGCCCAAAAGGCAGCCAAAATGCAGCGCACATTCGGGAGAATCTCAAGAGCAGGGGGTGGAGCAAGCCAGGCCTCAAACCACGAGAAGCTCCAGCCCAAATGGCAGCCAAAATTCAGCCCACATCCGGGAGAATCTCAAGAGCATGGGGTGGAGCAAGCCAGGCCTCAAACCACAAGAAGTTCCAGCCCAAAAGGCAACCAAAATCCAGGCAACATCCGGGAGAATCTCAAGAGCAGGGGGTGGAGCAAGGCAGGCCCCAATCCACGAGAAGCTCCAGCCCAAAAGGCAACCAAAATGCAGCCCACATCCGGGAGAATCTCAAGAGCAGGGGGTGGAGCAAGGCAGGCCCCAAACCACGAGAAGCTCCAGCCCAAAAGGCAACCAAAATGCAGCCCACATCCGGGAGAATATCAAGAGCAGCGGCTGGAGCAAGCCAGGCCTCAAACCTCGAGAAGCTCCAGCCCAAAATGCAGCCAAAATGCAGCCCGCATCTGGGAGAATCTCAAGAGCAGGGGGTGGAGCAAGCCAGGCCTCAAACCACGAGAATCTACAGCCCAAAAGACAGCCAAAACTCAGCCCACATCCAGGAGAATCTCAAGAGCAGGGGGTGGAGCAAGCCAGGTCTCAAAAAACGGTATTTCCAGTCCAAAAGGCAACCAAAATGCAGGCCACATGTGGGAGAATATCAAGAGCAGCGGCTGCAGCAAGCCAAGCCTCAAACCACGAGAAGCTCCAGCCCATAAGGCAGCCAAAATCCAGCCCACATCTGGGAGAATATCAAGAGCAAGTGGTGGAGCAAGCCAGTCCTCAAACCCCGAGAAACTCCTGCCCAAAATGCAGCCAAAATACAGCCCACATCAGGGAGAATATCAAGAGCAGGGGGTGGACCAAGCCAGGCCCCAAACCACGAGAAGCTCCAGCCCAAAATGCAGCCAAAATGCAGCCCACATCGGGAAGAATCTCAAGAGCAGGGGGTGGAGCAAGCCAGGCCTCTAACCACGAGAAGGTCCAGCACAAAAGGCAGCCAAACTCCAGACCACATCTGGGAGAATATCGAGAGCAGGGGGTGGAGCAAGCCAGGCCACAAACCACGGGAAGCTCCTGCCAAAATGCAGCCAAAATGCAGACCACATCCGGGAGAATCTCAAGAGCAGGGGGTGGAGCAAGCCAGGCCTCAAAACAGGACTAAATCTAGCCTAAAATGTGGTCCATGTCCATGAGAAATTCCAGCCCAAGTGCCACAGGAATTCCAGTCCAAATCCCGGAGATAGTCCACCCGATCTCTAGGAGAAATTTGGGCCCAAGTCCAGGAGAATTTCCATTCTAAAATGCAGCCCACATCCAGGAGAAACTCAAGAAGAGGTCCGAGACCTATCCCTCAGATCTCTCCAACGCTGGGACGTCAGATTCCCACGCCTTTCTACACTCCGCCGAAGAGAAATGCACCTGCGGCTGGGTCCACCGCAGGCCCCACTCCAGACTAACGCTTTATGCCTAAGGAACTGGGGACAGGAGCACAACCTGTGGAGTTTGGGCTTTGAACTGATGCTGCCCCCAAGTTTTGCACAAAGTCCCTTCACACTATTCCCATCTGGCCCACAGTCAGATCACACCATTCCCCAGCGGGTCCCGACTCTCCATCCATCAGCGCAGCAACTCCAGCAAAGGGTTAACACAGTTCCCAGCACGCAGCTGCACGCACACGCTCCCCCCGCCAGAGACAGAAATGGCCGTGGAGATACGCATCTTGCTAGGAAGGTACCTGTTCAAACGCTTCTGGAGCCCGGTGCAAGCCTTCCCGTCACATGTCAGCATGTCTCAACAGGAGCAGAGCTGAGCCTCCAGGAGGCTTTTCAGCCCAGGCCGTGTCGACCGCTCTCTCCTTTCCCAGACTGGGGGGTGTGGAGCTCTGAGTGCCATCCCACTCCAAGGGACATGCTGGGTGCAGCCCCTGCAGACCAGGAGAAAGCAAGGGTCAGCCATGGAGCCTCCCTCTATTTAGAGAGTCATGAGATAATTGACTTCAGGCCTAAGCAATCTCCCAGCCTGGCCTTAATTGGGGCAGGCTCTTGTTGGCATTCCCAGCTGGTGCTGATCTCCCCAGACTGCCAGAAGGGTCAGGGCTGGCAGGGCATGTCTTAGTTCCCTCTCATCCCTAACTGGAATGAGGAAATGTCATGAGGCCCACTGAATTGGGCCTGAATTTCATAGGGACTTGGGTCTGAATTTCACCAGGATTTGGGTGAGAATTTCTCGTGCACTTGGGTCTGAATTTCCCCTGGATTCTGGCCCAAATTTCCCCTGTAGTAGAGCCCGAATTTCTCCTCAACGTGCCCTCTAATTTCTCTTGAACTCTGGCCAAAATTTCTCCTGCACTGCAACCTTCAATTTCTGCTGGACTCCCTGAAATTTCTCCTGCACGTGACCTCCAATTTCTCCTGCGCGGAATCCCAGATTTGACCTGCGCTGGAGCCCAGGTTTCCCCTGGAAGTGACCTCGAATTTGGCCTGCATTGTGGCCTGCATCTCTCCAGCTTTAAGGCACGCCCCCTCGCAACTGAAAGCACTCCCCCTCACCCCTGAAGGCACACCTTCTCGCCCCTGTAGCCAGGAGAAATTGCAGCCCAAGTGCAGCAGAAATTCCAGTCCAAGTCCAGGAGATAGTCCACCTGAACTCCAAAAGATATTTAGGCCTAAGTCCAGGAGAAATTCCAGCATAAATCCAGACCATGTCCAGGAGAAATTCAGCCCCAAGCCCAACAGAAATTCCAGCCCGCGTGCAGAAGAAATTCAGGCCCAAGTCCAGGAGAAAATCCAGCCTAAAATGCAGCCCAAGTCCAGCAGAAATTTTAGCCTAAGAGCAGCCAAACTCCACTCCAGTTTCAGGAGATAGTCAACCCGAACTGCAGGAGAAAATTATGCCCAAGTCCAGGAGAAATTCCAGCATAAATCCAGCCCATATCCAGGAGAAATTCCAGCCTAAAATGTAGCCAAAGTCGAGGAGAAATTTTAGCACAAGAGCAGACAAAATCCAGTCCATATTGAGGAGAATTTCAAGAACAGGGCCTAGAGAAATTCAGGCCTCAAACCAGGAGTAATTCCAGCCTAAAATGAGGCCCAAGTCCAGGAGAAATTCCAGCCCAAATCCTGCAGAAATTCCAGTCCAACTCCAGGAGATACTCTACCTGAACTCCAGGAGAAATTTGGACCCAAGTCCAGGAGAAATTGAAGTCCAAATCTAGGAAAAATTTGAACCAAAATGCAGGTGATATTGCGGCCAAGTCTAGGAGAAATTCTGGCCTAAAATTCAGCGCAAGTCCAGCAGAAGCTTTAGATCAAGGGCAGCCAAAATCCAGCCCACATCCAGGAGAAATTCAAGAACAAGGCCTAGAGAAATTCAGGCCTCAAACCAGGAGTAATTCTAGCCTAAATTGAGGCCCAAGTCCAAGAGAAATTCCAGCCCAAGTGCAGCAGTAATTCCAGTCCAAGTCCCGGAGATAGTCCACCCGAACTCTAGGAGAAATTTGAGCCCAAGTCCAGGAGAAATTACAGCCTAAATGCAGTCCAAGTGGAGGAGAAATTTGGGCCCAGATCCAGGAGAAAATCCAGCCTAAAATGCAGCCCAAGTCCAGCAGAAATTTTAGCCCAAGAGCAGGCAAAATCCAGTCCAATTTCAGGAGATAGTCCAACCGAACTCCAGGAGAAAATTAGGCCTATGTCCAGGAGGCATTCCAGCCCAAATGTTGCAGAAATTCCAGTCCAAGTCATGGAGATAGTCCACCCAAACTCCAGGAGAAATTTGGGTCCAAGTCCAGGAGAAATTCCAGCCCAAGAGCAGCCAAAATCCAGCCCACATCCAGGAGAAATTCAAGAACAGGGCCTAGAGAAATTCAGGCCTCAAACCAAGAGTTATTCCAGCCTAAAATGAAGCCCAAGTCCAGGAGAAATTCCAGCCCAAATCCTGCAGAAATTCCAGTCCAAGTCCAGGAGATAGTCCATCTGAACTCCAGGAGAATTTTGGGCCCAAGTCCAGGAGAAATTGCAGCAAAAATCCAGTTCACGTGCAGGAGAAATTCAGGTCCAAGTCCAGAGGAAAATCCAGCCTAAAATGCAGCCCAAGTCCAGGAGACATTCAGGCCCAAGGGCAGCCAAAATCCAGCCCACATTCAGGAGAAATTCAAGAACAGGGCCTAGAGAAATTCAGGCCTGAAACCAGGAGTAATCCCAGCCTAAAATTAGGCCCAAGTCCAGGAGAAATTACAGCCTAAATCCAGACCAAGAAGAGGAGAAATTTGGGCCCTGCTCCAGGAGAAATTCCAGGCTAAAATGCAGCCCAAGTCCAGGAGAAATTCAGCCCTAAACCCAATAGAAATTCCAGCCCACGTGCAGGAGAAATTCAGGCCAAGTCCAGGAGAAAATCCAGCCTAAAATGCAGCCCAAGTCCAGCAGAAATTTTAGCCCAAGAGCAGCCGAAATCCAGTCCAATTTCAGGACATAGTCCACCCGAACTCCAAAAGAAATTTAGACCTATGTGCAGGAGAAATTCAAGCCAAAAGTCAAGAGAAATTCAGCCCTGAGCCCAATAGAAATTCTAGCCCACGTGCAGGAGAAATTCAGGCCCAAGTCCAGGAGAAAATCCAGCCTAAAATACAGCCCAAGTCCAGCAGAAATTTTAGCCCAAGAGCAGCCAACATCCCGTCCAATTTCAGGAGATAGTCCCCCCGAAATCCAGAAGAAAATTAGGCCTAAGTCCAGGAGACATTCCAGCCTAAAATGCAGGCCAGGTCCAGGAGAAATTCCAGCCCAAGAGCTGCCAAAATCCAGCCCACATCCAGGAGAAATTCAAGAACAGGGCCTAGAGAAATTCAGGCCTCAAACCAGGAGTAATTCCAGCCTAAAATGAGGCCCAAGTCCAGGAGAAATTCCAGCCCAAGAGCAGCAGAAATTCCAGTCCAATTCCAGGAGAAATTCAAGTCAAATCTAGGAAAAATTTGAGCCAAAGTGCAGGTGATATTGTGACCAAGTCTAGGAGAAATTCCATCCAAACTGCAGCAGTAATTCCAGTCCGATTCCCGGAGATAGTCCACCCGAATTCTAGGAGAAAATTGGGCCCAAGTCCAGGACAAATTACAGCCTAAATCCAGCCCAAGTGGAGGAGAAATTTGGGCCCAGATCCAGGAGAAATTACAGCAAAAATGCAGTCCAAGTGGAGGAGAAATTTGGGCCCAGATCCAGGAGAAAATCCAGCCTAAAATGCAGCCCAAGTCCAGCAGAAATTTTAGCCCAAGAGCAGGCAAAATCCAGTCCAATTTCAGGAGATAGTCCAACCAAACTCCAGGAGAAAATAAGGCCTATGTCCAGGAGAAATTCCAGCCTAAAATGCAGGCCAGGTCCAGGAGAAATTCCAGCCCAAGAACATCCAAAATCCAGCCCACATCCAGGAGAAATTAAAGATCAGAGCCTAGAGAAATTCAGGCCTCAAACCAGGAGTAATTCCAGCCTAAAATGAGGCCCAAGTCCAGGAGAAATTCCAGCCCAAATGCCGCAGAAATTCCAGTCCAAGAGGCGGAGATAGTCCACCCAAACTCCAGGAAAAATTTGGGCTCACGTGCAGGAGAAATTAAAGCCTAAATCCAGTCCATGTGGAGGAGAAATTTCGTCCCAGCTCCAGCAGACATTCCAGCCTAAAATGCAGACTAAGTCCAGGAGAAATTCAAGTACAGGGCTAAGAGAAATTCAGGCCTCAAACCAGGTGTAATTCCAGCCAAAATAGAGGCACAAGCCCAGGAGAAATTCCAGCCCAAGTGCAGCAGAAATTCCAGTCCAAGTCCAGGAGAAATTCAAGCCAAAAGTCAAGAGAAATTCAGCCCCGAGCCCAATAGAAATTCCAGCCCACATGCAGGAGAAATTTCAGTCCAAATCCAGGAGATATTCCACCCAAACACCAGGAGAAATTTGGGCCCAAGTCCAGGAGAAATTACAGCCTAAATCCAGTCCAAGAAGAGGAGAAATTTGGCCCAAGCGCAGCAGAAATTCCAGCCTAAAATGCAGCCCAAGTCCAGGAGAAATTCAGCCCTAAACCCAATAGAAATTCAGGCCCACGTGCAGGAGAAATTCGGGCCCAAGTCCAGGAGAAAATCCAGCCTAAAATGCAGCCCAAGACCAGCAGAAATTTTAGCCCAAGAGCAGCCAACATCCCGTTCAATTTCAGGAGATAGTCCCCCCGAAATCCAGGAGAAAATTAGGCCTAAGTCCAGGAGACATTCCAGCCTAAAATGCAGGCCAGGTCCAGGAGAAATTCCAGCCCAAGAGCTGCCAAAATCCAGCCCACATCCAGGAGAAATTCAAGAACAGGGCCTAGAGAAATTCAGGCCTCAAACCAGGAGTAATTCCAGCCTAAAATGAGGCCCAAGTCCAGGAGAAATTCCAGCCCAAGAGCAGCAGAAATTCCAGTCCAATTCCAGGAGAGAGTCTACACGAACTCCAGGAGAAATTCAGCCCCAGGTCCAGGAGAAATTCAAGTCCAAATCTAGGAAAAATTTGAGCCAAAGTGCAGGTGATATTATGGGCAAGACTAGGAGAAATTCAAGCCTGCATTCAGGACAAATTCAAGCCTGCATTCAGGAGAAATTTGGGACTGAATTCAGCCCAATTTCAATAGAAATCCCCCCTCGCCCCTCAAGCCCCGCCCCCTCGCCCCTCTAGCCCCGCCCCCTCGCCCCTCTAGCCCCGCCCCCTCGCCCCTCTAGCCCCGCCCCCTCGCCCCTCTAGCCCCGCCCCCTCGCCCCTCTAGCCCCGCCCCCTCGCCCCTCTAGCCCCGCCCCCTCGCCCCTCTAGCCCCGCCCCCTCGCCCCTCTAGCCCCGCCCCCTCGCCCCTCTAGCCCCGCCCCCTCGCCCCTCTAGCCCCGCCCCCTCGCCCCTCTAGCCCCGCCCCCTCGCCCCTCTAGCCCCGCCCCCTCGCCCCTCTAGCCCCGCCCCCTCGCCCCTCTAGCCCCGCCCCCTCGCCCCTCTAGCCCCGCCCCCTCGCCCCTCTAGCCCCGCCCCCTCGCCCCTCTAGCCCCGCCCCCTCGCCCCTCTAGCCCCGCCCCCTCGCCCCTCTAGCCCCGCCCCCTCGCCCCTCTAGCCCCGCCCCCTCGCCCCTCTAGCCCCGCCCCCTCGCCCCTCTAGCCCCGCCCCCTCGCCCCTCTAGCCCCGCCCCCTCGCCCCTCTAGCCCCGCCCCCTCGCCCCTCTAGCCCCGCCCCCTCGCCCCTCTAGCCCCGCCCCCTCGCCCCTCTAGCCCCGCCCCCTCGCCCCTCTAGCCCCGCCCCCTCGCCCCTCTAGCCCCGCCCCCTCGCCCCTCTAGCCCCGCCCCCTCGCCCCTCTAGCCCCGCCCCCTCGCCCCTCTAGCCCCGCCCCCTCGCCCCTCTAGCCCCGCCCCCTCGCCCCTCTAGCCCCGCCCCCTCGCCCCTCTAGCCCCGCCCCCTCGCCCCTCTAGCCCCGCCCCCTCGCCCCTCTAGCCCCGCCCCCTCGCCCCTCTAGCCCCGCCCCCTCGCCCCTCTAGCCCCGCCCCCTCGCCCCTCAAGCCCCGCCCCCTCGCCCCTCAAGCCCCGCCCCCTCGCCCCTCAAGCCCCGCCCCCTCGCCCCTCAAGCCCCGCCCCCTCGCCCCTCAAGCCCCGCCCCCTCGCCCCTCAAGCCCCGCCCCCTCGCCCCTCAAGCCCCGCCCCCTCGCCCCTCAAGCCCCGCCCCCTCGCCCCTCAAGCCCCGCCCCCTCGCCCCTCAAGCCCCGCCCCCTCGCCCCTCAAGCCCCGCCCCCTCGCCCCTCAAGCCCCGCCCCCTCGCCCCTCAAGCCCCGCCCCCTCGCCCCTCAAGCCCCGCCCCCTCGCCCCTCAAGCCCCGCCCCCTCGCCCCTCAAGCCCCGCCCCCTCGCCCCTCAAGCCCCGCCCCCTCGCCCCTCAAGCCCCGCCCCCTCGCCCCTCAAGCCCCGCCCCCTCGCCCCTCAAGCCCCGCCCCCTCGCCCCTCAAGCCCCGCCCCCTCGCCCCTCAAGCCCCGCCCCCTCGCCCCTCAAGCCCCGCCCCCTCGCCCCTCAAGCCCCGCCCCCTCGCCCCTCAAGCCCCGCCCCCTCGCCCCTCAAGCCCCGCCCCCTCGCCCCTCAAGCCCCGCCCCCTCGCCCCTCAAGGAAATAGGCTCGGACTTCGGCTCTACTCGTCTCGGCCTCGCACGTTAAGATGCATTGCGTCCAAAGCATGGGGGCAGCACACTACGCCGGGGCCTCTTTCGCTGCAGGCTAGCAGCGCTGCCAAGGAAAGAATGCCTCTTACCTTCCAAGTCCGAGGCCAATGTGAATCAAAGTCCAAAGCGGTGGGGCCGTGTGTCAAGCTGGGGCCCCTTTCGAGGCAGGACAGCGATGCTGCAATGGCAGGAATGCCTCTTACCTTCACAGTCAGAGGCAAGTCTGAGGCAGAGCAAATTGAAGTCTGAATCAGCAGGGTGGCATGCCGAGCTGGGGCTGCTTGCGAGGCAGGCCCGCGTCCCACTAAAGGAAGAAATGACTCTTACCTTAAGAGTGCAGGGACGCCCCAAATCCTAGGGGGCCAGAAGGCACCACGAGACCAAGAGGGGGCCAGAAGGCACCACGAGACCAAGAGGGGGCCAGAAGGCACCACGAGACCAAGAGGGGCAGCGAAGTGCAGCACCACACCAAGGGCGGCGGCGAGACCCACAGCGGCGGCACGATCCCCAAAGCGGCACCGAGGCGCGCCGACTCCAAGGGCGGCGGCGAGACCCACAGCGGCGGCGCAAAGCTAACAGTGGCGGCACGACCCCCAGAGCGGCACCGAGGCGCACCGACTCCAAGGGCAGCGGTGAGACCCACAGCGGCGGCACGACCCCCAGAGCGGCACCGAGACCCACAGCGGCGGCACGACCCCCAGAGCGGCACCGAGGGGCGGCGGCGAGACCCACAGCGGCGGCGCAACGCTAACAGCGGCGGCACGACCCCCAGAGCGGCACCGAGGCGCGGCGGCGGGACCCACAGCAGCGGCGCAACGCTAACAGCAGCGGCACGACCCCCCAGAGCGGCACCGAGGCGTGCCGACTCCAAGGGCGGCGGCAAGACCCACAGCGGCGGCACAACGCTAACAGCGGCGGCACGACCCCCAGAGCGGCACCGAGGCGCGCCGACTCCAAGGGCGGCGGCGCAACGCTAACAGCGGCGGCACCACCCCCCAGAGCAGCACCGAGACCCACAGCGGCAGCGCAACGCTAACAGCGGCGGCACGACCCCCCAGAGCGGCACCGAGGCGCGCCGACTCCAAGTGCGGCGGCGAGACCCACAGCGGCGGCGCAACGCTAACAGCGGCGGCACGACCCCCCAGAGCGGCACCGAGGCGCGCCGACTCCAAGTGCGGCGGCGAGACCCACAGCGGCGGCGCAACGCTAACAGCGGCGGCACGACCCCCCAGAGCGGCACCGAGGCGCGCCGACTCCAAGGGCGGCGGCGAGACCCACAGCGGCGGCGCAACGCTAACAGCGGCGGCACGACCCCCCAGAGCGGCACCGAGGCGCGGCAGCGAGACCCATAGCGGCGGCGCAACGCTAACAGCGGCGGCACGACCCCCAGAGCGGCACCGAGAGCAACAAGAGACCCAGATAGCCGAGCCGGGGCCCCTTTCGAGGCAGGCCGGCGCCCCTGCGAAGGAAGGAACGCCTCTTACCTTGCGAGTCCGAGGCGGAGGCGAGTGCGAGTCCGAAGCGGCGCGAGGCGTGCCGAGCCGGGGCCCCCTTCGAGGCAGGCCGGCGCCCCTGCGAAGGAAGGAACGCCTCTTACCTTGCGAGTCCGAGGCGGCGCGAGGCGTACCGAGCCGGGGCCCCCTTCGAGGCAGGCCGGCGCCCCTGCGAAGGAAGGAACGCCTCTTACCTTGCGAGTCCGAGGCGGAGGCGAGTGCGAGTCCGATGCGGCGCGAGGCGTGCCGAGCCGGGGCCCCCTTCGAGGCAGGCCGGCGCCCCTGCGAAGGAAGGAACGCCTCTTACCTTGCGAGTCCGAGGCGGAGGCGAGTGCGAGTCCGAAGCGGCGCGAGGCGTGCCGAGCCGGGGCCCCCTTCGAGGCAGGCCGGCGCCCCTGCGAAGGAAGGAACGCCTCTTACCTTGCGAGTCCGAGGCGGAGGCGAGTGCGAGTCCGAAGCGGCGCGAGGCGTGCCGAGCCGGGGCCCCCTTCGAGGCAGGCCGGCGCCCCTGCGAAGGAAGGAACGCCTCTTACCTTGCGAGTCCGAAGCGGCGCGAGGCGTGCCGAGCCGGGGCCCCTTTCGAGGCAGGCCGGCGCCCCTGCGAAGGAAGGAATGCCTCTTACCTTAAGAGTAAAGGGACGCCCCAAGTCTGAGGGGGCCAGGAGGCGCCACGACACAAAGAGTAGCACCCAGACCAAGAGTGGCAGTGAAGCGCACCACCACACCACGAGCGGCGCAACGCTAACAGCGGCGGCGAGGCCCCCAGAGCGGCAACGAGGCGCGCCGGCTCCAAGAGCGGCGCGAGACCCCCCGGAGCGGCGGCGCAACGCTAACAGCGACGGCGAGACCCCCCAGAGCGGCAACGAGGCACGCCGGCTCCAAGAGCGGCGCGAGACCCCCCAGAGTGGCGGCGAGACCCCCGGAGTGGCGGCGAGGCGCGCCGGCTCCAAGAGCGGCGCGAGACCCCCGGAGCGGCGGCGCAACGCTAACAGCGACGGCGAGACCCCCAGAGCGGCAACGAGGCGCGCCGGCTCCAAGAGCGGCGCGCGGCGGCACAACGCTAACAGCGGCGGCGAGACCCCCAGAGCGGCAACGGGGCGCGCCGGCTCCAAGAGCGGCGCGAGACCCCCAGAGCGGCGGCGCAACGCTAACAGCGACGGCGAGACCCCCAGAGCGGCAACGAGGCGCGCCGGCTCCAAGAGCGGCGCGAGACCCCCAGAGCGGCGGCGCAACGCTAACAGCGACGGCGAGACCCCCAGAGCGGCAACGAGGCGCGCCGGCTCCAAGAGCGGCGCGAGACCCCCAGAGCGGCGGCGCAACGCTAACAGCGACGGCGAGACCCCCAGAGCGGCAACGAGGCGCGCCGGCTCCAAGAGCGGCGCGCGGCGGCGCAATGCTAACAGCGACGGCGAGACCCCCAGAGCGGCGGCGCAACGCTAACAGCGACGGCGAGACCCCCAGAGCGGCAATGAGGCGCGCCGGCTCCAAGAGCGGCGCGAGACCCCCAGCAGCGACATAACGCTAACAGCAGCGGCAAGACAGCAGCAGCACGACACCCAGAGCAGCAACGAGGCGTGCCGACTCCAAGAGTGGCGCGAGACCCACAATGGCGGCGCAACACCCAGAGCAGCAGCGAGGCACACCACAGCACCAAGAGCAACAAGAGACCCAGATCGCCAAGCCGTGGCCCCTTTCGAGGCAGGCCTGCATCCGTGGAAAGGAAGGAATGCCTCTTACCTTAAGAGTGCAGGGACACCCCAAGTCTGAGGGGGCCAAGGGGCTCCATGAGACCAAGAGCACTGCCACACCAAGAGTGGCGTGAGACTCACAATGGCGGCGCAACCACAAGAGCAGCACGACATCAAGGGCAGCGGCGAGGCACACCACCACACTAAGGAGCAGCGTGACAGCCAGAGTGGCAGCGAGCCATGCCACACCACCTATAGAGTTGCAAGTCCAAGTGCATTGCAACAAGAGCAGCACAAAACCCAGAGCAGCAGCGAGGTGTGCAGCAACAGCGAGAGCGGCAGTGAGAGCCAGACCATCGAGCCGGGGCACCTTTCGAGGTGGACCAGCGTCCCTGCAAAGGAAGGAATGCGTCCTACCTTCAGAGTCCAGGGATGCCCAAAGTCCGAAGCAGCAAGTAGGTGCCACGACACCAAGAGCAGCGGGCCAGAATGCCGAGCTGGGGCCCCTTTTGAGGTGGGCCAGCATCCCTGCAAACAAAGGAATACCTCTTACCTTCAGAGTCCAGTAACGCCCTGGGCCCCAGGCGGCAAGGAGGCGCGCCGAGACCAAGAGCAGCAGTGAGTCGCACCACCACACCAACAGCGGTGCAAGACCCAGAGCGGCAGCGAGGCACGCAGACTCCAAGAGAGGCGTGAAACCCAAAGCACCGCAACAAGAGCGGCACGACACCCAGAGCGGTGGCGAGGCGCACCAACTCCAAGAGCAGCGCGACGGCGAGACACAGAGCACCAAGCCAGTGAGCCTTTCGCGGCTGGCCAGCGTCCCTGCAAAGAAGGAAAGCCTCCTACCTTCAGAGTCCAGGGACACCCCAAGTCCCAGGCGGCAAGGAGGCGCCGTGACACCAAGAGCGACGGGGCAGCACGCCGAGCCAGGGTTCCTTTCGAGGTAGGTCAGCGTCCCTGCAAAAGAAGGAACGCCTCCTACCTTCAGAGTCCACGGATGCCCCAAGTCCGAGGTGGCGAGGAGGCGCCACGAGATCAAGAGCAGCACTGAGACCAAGAGCAGCGGCGAGGCACACTGCGACACCCAGAGCGGCAGCAACGCCCAGAGTGGTGAGCCAGGGGCCCCTTTCAAGGCACCCCAGTGTCTCTGCAAAGGAAGGAATGCCTCGTACCTTCAGAGTCCAGGGGTGCCCCAAGTCCCAGGCAGCACGAGACCAAGAGTGGTGCGAGTGTTAAAAATTCTTCCCCGGACAAAGCGGGTTGCTCGAGGTATGCTATTTATTTAATCAAAACTCAGAGTTGGGTCACCACCTCAGTGAGTGGCCAATGGCCCAAGATCTCACACATTTTTTACACCGTTCAATCAATACCCATTACAAAAGGTCCAAAGTCTTTGTATATTTCCACTTGGCCTTTCAGTCCCCAAACTTCACCGTTTCCCAAAGACCACCACAATCCCCCGTCTCAGCTGCATTCTTCTGTTCTGGTTCCGAGCCTCGGTTCAGTTACAGGGTCTTCTTTGGGTCGCCGTCTCCGTAATCACTCTTCTGCCATTTCTGTCCTGCGCAATTCTGAGACAGACTTTGAGATGTACTATTAAGGGTTTACCTTCATTAATTAATCGCTCTTTGTTCAAACCGTCTCTGCGTGATTAGCTTGACTGGGTTTGAAACCGGCCTTGGGTGGGTCCGTACAAGGAGCAGGCTGAGAGCAAACATTCTGGGCCTGTCGAGCGGTATTTCTGCACTTTACAACACCCCAAACCTCAGACCTAAACCTGCACTAGGGACTAGGAAAGATTCCTTTACAGAGATTCAGAAGCACTGTCCCACCCAGGTCACCAAAACAAGGGATAACCCTCTTCACACCAACACAACATTAAGAAACAGCATCCACTCGATTGCAGACAGTGCTGTTCAGGGGATCGCTCCACCTCTCGTGCCTGCCATACGTTGCATCAGCCAAGGCTTCTATCCTCCCCTCACATACATATGGTAGGCGTGGCATTTCCCAGAATGTTTGTCCATCTTCACTCTAATTCCTGGAACTAATTATCATACTTACGTGGTCATGACAAATGCAGCCTGCGTCTCTCAGGGCCTTCGTGGGCGTTCTTCCGTGGTCTCTGGCGGTGGCTTAAGAGGTGACTCTGTGTCCTTTCCATGAACGCCCAGTCTTCTTTCCATATATGGTTTTGCCACGTCACCGCCCTCTGCGTGCGGAATTCCTTAAGCACCTTGTCCTGCTTTCCACTGGCATCTGTTGATCCGCGCTCCCTGAGGATGTGCCCGTCACACTTGACAAAGCTACGTTGTCACAGTCTTCTTGATCTGTGGACCTTGCATTCTCGCCCGAGGCCCCTGATAACACACTCTTGGCCTTGGCCCTGTAGAGGAGGGTAAAAAGTGGGACAAGTATTCATCTATAACAGTTTCTCTGAGGTGAGAAGTTGAAAGGTTTGTGAGTAGTCTCCAGGAGATGGCACCCAAAGCACCCGGGTGATGACAATACCAGACGCACGTAGCAGATTGCTCCTACCACCTCTGTTAGGTCACCCAGCCAAGCAACACCCTTCAGCCAGGCTAATACAGTATCGATCGGCACATTAAGGAACTCGTAGGGCAGAACATCCCACCGTTCTGATCACAACTCTGAGAGCAAAGGGGTTGACATCCTGACCAGCCACCACCAAAATACTACAGTGAACACTTCTCATCAGTCCATTCTAACATGCAGGAATCGGATGATCTGTCACTATCTCAACCCCTCGGGCCCCACCTGGGGCACAAGACAGGACTGTCGTCATTTAACCCAGCCAGCAACAGAGCTCTGAACGGCCACTCGCTCACCTCCCCCTCCTATACAGGGGCAGGAGAGCCAGAGAAAAAGACGAGAAAGCTCACAAGGTAAGAGAGTAGCAACTTAAAAGTCAAAGAATAAAGTAACAATACTAATAATACTACTGATAACATGCAATAGAAAAGTCCACCACGACTACTCGTAGATTTTGAGAAAACTGTGTTAAACACCGGTGTAATCAGCACAAACCCAAAACACAACCTCTTACTGGCTGTCCTTAAGGAATTTAACACTTTAAAAATACCTTGAAAATGCAAATAGCAATAAGGCAGAAGAAATACAGAGAAGATGTAAGGAATGAAGACGTTGAAATAAATTCAAGAAAGGGCGCTAAAGAGAGGGAGAAGTGGAAGGAATTTTAAAAAGAAACCGAGTACAAGAAACAGACCAGAATTACAACATCAAAACAGGGAAATGGATAAGGGACAACACACGACAAGAGTTTGAAAAGTGATTTGATGCAAGAAACAGAGGATTACAGAACAGGGAGACAGCTAGAAAGGACCCTGATAATATGGAACAGGAAGCTAACGGCATGGAAACACAGACTAGAAATTTCTAAATCACCCAAGTACAGGACAGAGAGAGATGGAGGGAAACCAAAAATAATGAATGGGTGAAGAGGCAGAGAGCAGAGTCAGCAGAAAAGAATCAAACGTCAGGGAGCCAGCCAGGCCAGTGAACACCACAGAAGGAGGCAGAAGCAGAGACCAAGGGCAAGAAAGCAGAGAAAGTGGGGTGTGCAGGAGACATGACAGGACTCACCACAGCTCTGAAGAGCAGGAACCCTTTACCACTCCTTCCATCTCTGAACTTCCCCTGCTCCCTCAACAGCACTGCTTCCCAGGCAGCCCCTTTGTAGCTGGAGCCCCACCCCGTGCAGGGCTGGCCCCATCCTCAGCCTCACGGGCCACACCTGGGGCTGCCCCAGCCCCAGCTGGAACCCATGAGGAACAGGGGCAATGGCCAAAGCCCCACAGCATATCAACCCTCACCTGAGGGCTGAGATGGTGGCTTTGCAGCAGGAACTCGAGGCTTAATGCAATAAAAGCTGCTGGCTCACAGCAATCCAGAAGGAGATAACGGTGACAGGCAATGTTGAGAAACACCCCAGCAATTTTTTGGGAGCTTCTGCCCTTCCTGCAAAGTGGCAGGACCAGACTCTCCTGTCTTTGCTTACAGAACTCTACACCAACACCCAGGAGGGCACAGCTGAGCAACTCTGTCCTTTGCCAGTGACACACTGGGTCCCTGGAGGACAGTTGAAGATGATCAGCGTAAGTTTAAGGGGAAAACTGTTGTCTGGGTGGGAATGGGCTTCTTCACTGTGGGCTCAGTGGGTGGGTGGGAAATGCTGCTGCTGCTGAACAACGGGGGATCAACCACGCTAATTCCCCAGGAATGCTGAGGAAGGAGCAATTTTGGTGCAATGCCGTGCTCCTCTTAGCAGGCCTTTGCAATCCCAATTATCCCTGGAGCTGTGCTCTTTCTGCTTCTCCAGACACTAACCCTAGCCCTAACCCTAAGAATGGCAGGTCACGCTTTCCGGCAACGCCCCCCCTGCATTCCAGCTATGACAGCTGCGGTAGGAGCAATGCCAGTGCAGTGTCATGCTGCTCTTGGCAGGCCTTTGCAATCCCAACTATCCCTGGACCTGGGGGCTTTCTCGTTCTCCAGATGCTGTTTTTCTCCCTGGCTGTATGTGCTGCACCCTGTCACCATCTCTGTCCCTCCTTTGTCCTTCCTCTCCTTCCCCTTGCCGCCTCTCTCTCCTTCTGTCCTGCTCACTGACCCTACATGTTCTCACTCCAGCTCTGCAGGGCCCCTCGGCCCCATTTTTCTTGGCTTCTCTCCCTCTCTGGCCATTTCTGACCTTTCTGTCTCTGCTCCTCGGTTTCCTCCCTTGGCTTCTTTTCCTCTCTCCTGTCCTCTGTCCTGCTCCCATCACAGCATTTTCTTCTTCCCTTTCTCTGCCCCACTCCCCATCCCTCTTTTTCTTTCTCCACCCCGCTGCACTGCTCTCTGGCCTTCCTTCCCCACCCTCCACCCCTCCATCATTATCCTTTTGTCCCTTGTCATCTCTCCACCTCTCTGTCCCACTCCCCATCCCTGATTTTCCTATTCCATTTCTCTGT
The DNA here is from genome assembly GCA_027574665.1 of Rhynochetos jubatus. NCBI lineage: Eukaryota > Metazoa > Chordata > Aves > Eurypygiformes > Rhynochetidae > Rhynochetos > Rhynochetos jubatus. Next base: position 1,596,749 of record JAQBHY010000071.1, read on the forward strand.
GTGGCTTTCGGGCCCTGTTTTTCCTCTGGCTCCATCTCCCTGTCCTTGTTCCTGTTGCTCTCGCTTGCTCTCTATCCCAGTGTGATGCTCCTCATCCCCCTGTGTTTCTCTGGATCCCATTTTCTTGCTCCCTGTCCCTCCCCTCTATCCCTCTCTTCTTCCTCCCACCTGGATTTTCCTCTCTCCATCCCTCTGCTCCCATTGCTCCTTTCTCCATCTCTCAGTCCTGCTCCCTGCCCCTTTCCTCCTCTCGCTGTCCTTCTGTCCCGCTCCCTCTCCCGTTATTCTGCCTTTGTCCCTCTGTCCTGGTGCCTGTTTGCTGCTTTCTAGGAGTATCCCCCGGTCCGTCCAGCTGTCCCCATTCTCCTCCTTCTCTTCCCTGCTCCAGCCCTACTTTCTCCTGCTCCCTCTCTGTCCCGCAGCCCATCAGCATCTTTTTTCCTTCTCCATCTCTTTGTCTTCACCTGCATTTGGTCCCCCCAGCCCCACCCCCAGTCCCTCTGTCCTCTTCCTTTCCCTGCTCTTTGTCTCTGCACGTCCCACACTCTGTTCCCGTCTCTCTCTCTGCCCTCGAGCCTTCCTTTTCCTTCCTTCTTTATCTCTGCGTTCCTCTCTCCTGCTGCTCCTCAGTGCTTTCCATCCGTTCCTTTGTCCCACTCCCTGGCCCTTACGGCCGTCAGTCCCTCTGGCCTGTTGCCCATTGTTAGTTTTGCCAGCTGCATCCCACCGCCCTGCTTCCCGTTCGTCTCCTCTGGCTCAGTCCTCCTGGCCTGCTCCCTGGAGGGATTTTCCCTTTCCCCAGCTCCGACCCACTCCCCACCCCTCTCTGTTTCTCTCTGTCACCCTTCCCAGTTCCCTGTGCCCCTCTCTCTGCAGTCTCATGTCCCGGTCCCTGTCCCTCTCTGTGCCACTCCATCCCTCTGTCCCTGGCCTCGTGCCTGGTTTTCCTTGCTCCATGCCTGTCCTGCTGCCCAGTGCTGGCCGGTTCCTTTTCCGGACTTGTTTGGGGTGTTTTCTCCTCTCTTGGTGGCTCTGCTGCTGTTCTTGCCCCTGATGTTTTCCCTCTCCCCGTGCCCTGCCCTGCTGGCTGTCCTCTCCCCCAGTGTCCTGCTGGCTCTTCCCCGTCCTCTCTGAGGACGTTTCCCCTCGCTCTATCCCTCTGGCTGCTCCCTGGCAGGATTTGGTTGTTGTCTGGAGTTCCGCTTAGCCCGGCTCTATTTTGTCATTCCCCGTCTCTCTCTGCTGCTCCCCGTCCTCCCCTTTATCTCTCCTTCTTTTCCTTTTCCTGTCCCTCTGCTTTTCCCTACCCTGCTACCCACAGCCAGGATTCTGCTCCCAAAGGGCCCCACATGTCCAACACCAGGTGAGATTAAAGGCAGCTGTAATGTCTTCTCCTGTCCTCAGGGATCAGTTGATCCCCCGTTGTTCAGCAGCAGCAGCATTTCCCACCCACCCACTGAGCCCACAGTGAAGAAGCCCATTCCCACCCAGACAACAGTTTTCCCCTTAAACTTACGCTGATCATCTTCAACTGTCCTCCAGGGACCCAGTGTGTCACTGGCAAAGGACAGAGTTGCTCAGCTGTGCCCTCCTGGGTGTTGGTGTAGAGTTCTGTAAGCAAAGACAGGAGAGTCTGGTCCTGCCACTTTGCAGGAAGGGCAGAAGCTCCCAAAAAATTGCTGGGGTGTTTCTCAACATTGCCTGTCACCGTTATCTCCTTCTGGATTGCTGTGAGCCAGCAGCTTTTATTGCATTAAGCCTCGAGTTCCTGCTGCAAAGCCACCATCTCAGCCCTCAGGTGAGGGTTGATATGCTGTGGGGCTTTGGCCATTGCCCCTGTTCCTCATGGGTTCCAGCTGGGGCTGGGGCAGCCCCAGGTGTGGCCCGTGAGGCTGAGGATGGGGCCAGCCCTGCACGGGGTGGGGCTCCAGCTACAAAGGGGCTGCCTGGGAAGCAGTGCTGTTGAGGGAGCAGGGGAAGTTCAGAGATGGAAGGAGTGGTAAAGGGTTCCTGCTCTTCAGAGCTGTGGTGAGTCCTGTCATGTCTCCTGCACACCCCACTTTCTCTGCTTTCTTGCCCTTGGTCTCTGCTTCTGCCTCCTTCTGTGGTGTTCACTGGCCTGGCTGGCTCCCTGACGTTTGATTCTTTTCTGCTGACTCTGCTCTCTGCCTCTTCACCCATTCATTATTTTTGGTTTCCCTCCATCTCTCTCTGTCCTGTACTTGGGTGATTTAGAAATTTCTAGTCTGTGTTTCCATGCCGTTAGCTTCCTGTTCCATATTATCAGGGTCCTTTCTAGCTGTCTCCCTGTTCTGTAATCCTCTGTTTCTTGCATCAAATCACTTTTCAAACTCTTGTCGTGTGTTGTCCCTTATCCATTTCCCTGTTTTGATGTTGTAATTCTGGTCTGTTTCTTGTACTCGGTTTCTTTTTAAAATTCCTTCCACTTCTCCCTCTCTTTAGCGCCCTTTCTTGAATTTATTTCAACGTCTTCATTCCTTACATCTTCTCTGTATTTCTTCTGCCTTATTGCTATTTGCATTTTCAAGGTATTTTTAAAGTGTTAAATTCCTTAAGGACAGCCAGTAAGAGGTTGTGTTTTGGGTTTGTGCTGATTACACCGGTGTTTAACACAGTTTTCTCAAAATCTACGAGTAGTCGTGGTGGACTTTTCTATTGCATGTTATCAGTAGTATTATTAGTATTGTTACTTTATTCTTTGACTTTTAAGTTGCTACTCTCTTACCTTGTGAGCTTTCTCGTCTTTTTCTCTGGCTCTCCTGCCCCTGTATAGGAGGGGGAGGTGAGCGAGTGGCCGTTCAGAGCTCTGTTGCTGGCTGGGTTAAATGACGACAGTCCTGTCTTGTGCCCCAGGTGGGGCCCGAGGGGTTGAGATAGTGACAGATCATCCGATTCCTGCATGTTAGAATGGACTGATGAGAAGTGTTCACTGTAGTATTTTGGTGGTGGCTGGTCAGGATGTCAACCCCTTTGCTCTCAGAGTTGTGATCAGAACGGTGGGATGTTCTGCCCTACGAGTTCCTTAATGTGCCGATCGATACTGTATTAGCCTGGCTGAAGGGTGTTGCTTGGCTGGGTGACCTAACAGAGGTGGTAGGAGCAATCTGCTACGTGCGTCTGGTATTGTCATCACCCGGGTGCTTTGGGTGCCATCTCCTGGAGACTACTCACAAACCTTTCAACTTCTCACCTCAGAGAAACTGTTATAGATGAATACTTGTCCCACTTTTTACCCTCCTCTACAGGGCCAAGGCCAAGAGTGTGTTATCAGGGGCCTCGGGCGAGAATGCAAGGTCCACAGATCAAGAAGACTGTGACAACGTAGCTTTGTCAAGTGTGACGGGCACATCCTCAGGGAGCGCGGATCAACAGATGCCAGTGGAAAGCAGGACAAGGTGCTTAAGGAATTCCGCACGCAGAGGGCGGTGACGTGGCAAAACCATATATGGAAAGAAGACTGGGCGTTCATGGAAAGGACACAGAGTCACCTCTTAAGCCACCGCCAGAGACCACGGAAGAACGCCCACGAAGGCCCTGAGAGACGCAGGCTGCATTTGTCATGACCACGTAAGTATGATAATTAGTTCCAGGAATTAGAGTGAAGATGGACAAACATTCTGGGAAATGCCACGCCTACCATATGTATGTGAGGGGAGGATAGAAGCCTTGGCTGATGCAACGTATGGCAGGCACGAGAGGTGGAGCGATCCCCTGAACAGCACTGTCTGCAATCGAGTGGATGCTGTTTCTTAATGTTGTGTTGGTGTGAAGAGGGTTATCCCTTGTTTTGGTGACCTGGGTGGGACAGTGCTTCTGAATCTCTGTAAAGGAATCTTTCCTAGTCCCTAGTGCAGGTTTAGGTCTGAGGTTTGGGGTGTTGTAAAGTGCAGAAATACCGCTCGACAGGCCCAGAATGTTTGCTCTCAGCCTGCTCCTTGTACGGACCCACCCAAGGCCGGTTTCAAACCCAGTCAAGCTAATCACGCAGAGACGGTTTGAACAAAGAGCGATTAATTAATGAAGGTAAACCCTTAATAGTACATCTCAAAGTCTGTCTCAGAATTGCGCAGGACAGAAATGGCAGAAGAGTGATTACGGAGACGGCGACCCAAAGAAGACCCTGTAACTGAACCGAGGCTCGGAACCAGAACAGAAGAATGCAGCTGAGACGGGGGATTGTGGTGGTCTTTGGGAAACGGTGAAGTTTGGGGACTGAAAGGCCAAGTGGAAATATACAAAGACTTTGGACCTTTTGTAATGGGTATTGATTGAACGGTGTAAAAAATGTGTGAGATCTTGGGCCATTGGCCACTCACTGAGGTGGTGACCCAACTCTGAGTTTTGATTAAATAAATAGCATACCTCGAGCAACCCGCTTTGTCCGGGGAAGAATTTTTAACACTCGCACCACTCTTGGTCTCGTGCTGCCTGGGACTTGGGGCACCCCTGGACTCTGAAGGTACGAGGCATTCCTTCCTTTGCAGAGACACTGGGGTGCCTTGAAAGGGGCCCCTGGCTCACCACTCTGGGCGTTGCTGCCGCTCTGGGTGTCGCAGTGTGCCTCGCCGCTGCTCTTGGTCTCAGTGCTGCTCTTGATCTCGTGGCGCCTCCTCGCCACCTCGGACTTGGGGCATCCGTGGACTCTGAAGGTAGGAGGCGTTCCTTCTTTTGCAGGGACGCTGACCTACCTCGAAAGGAACCCTGGCTCGGCGTGCTGCCCCGTCGCTCTTGGTGTCACGGCGCCTCCTTGCCGCCTGGGACTTGGGGTGTCCCTGGACTCTGAAGGTAGGAGGCTTTCCTTCTTTGCAGGGACGCTGGCCAGCCGCGAAAGGCTCACTGGCTTGGTGCTCTGTGTCTCGCCGTCGCGCTGCTCTTGGAGTTGGTGCGCCTCGCCACCGCTCTGGGTGTCGTGCCGCTCTTGTTGCGGTGCTTTGGGTTTCACGCCTCTCTTGGAGTCTGCGTGCCTCGCTGCCGCTCTGGGTCTTGCACCGCTGTTGGTGTGGTGGTGCGACTCACTGCTGCTCTTGGTCTCGGCGCGCCTCCTTGCCGCCTGGGGCCCAGGGCGTTACTGGACTCTGAAGGTAAGAGGTATTCCTTTGTTTGCAGGGATGCTGGCCCACCTCAAAAGGGGCCCCAGCTCGGCATTCTGGCCCGCTGCTCTTGGTGTCGCGGCACCTACTTGCTGCTTCGGACTTTGGGCATCCCTGGACTCTGAAGGTAGGACGCATTCCTTCCTTTGCAGGGACGCTGGTCCACCTCGAAAGGTGCCCCGGCTCGATGGTCTGGCTCTCACTGCCGCTCTCGCTGTTGCTGCACACCTCGCTGCTGCTCTGGGTTTTGTGCTGCTCTTGTTGCAATGCACTTGGACTTGCAACTCTATAGGTGGTGTGGCATGGCTCGCTGCCACTCTGGCTGTCACGCTGCTCCTTAGTGTGGTGGTGTGCCTCGCCGCTGCCCTTGATGTCGTGCTGCTCTTGTGGTTGCGCCGCCATTGTGAGTCTCACGCCACTCTTGGTGTGGCAGTGCTCTTGGTCTCATGGAGCCCCTTGGCCCCCTCAGACTTGGGGTGTCCCTGCACTCTTAAGGTAAGAGGCATTCCTTCCTTTCCACGGATGCAGGCCTGCCTCGAAAGGGGCCACGGCTTGGCGATCTGGGTCTCTTGTTGCTCTTGGTGCTGTGGTGTGCCTCGCTGCTGCTCTGGGTGTTGCGCCGCCATTGTGGGTCTCGCGCCACTCTTGGAGTCGGCACGCCTCGTTGCTGCTCTGGGTGTCGTGCTGCTGCTGTCTTGCCGCTGCTGTTAGCGTTATGTCGCTGCTGGGGGTCTCGCGCCGCTCTTGGAGCCGGCGCGCCTCATTGCCGCTCTGGGGGTCTCGCCGTCGCTGTTAGCGTTGCGCCGCCGCTCTGGGGGTCTCGCCGTCGCTGTTAGCATTGCGCCGCCGCGCGCCGCTCTTGGAGCCGGCGCGCCTCGTTGCCGCTCTGGGGGTCTCGCCGTCGCTGTTAGCGTTGCGCCGCCGCTCTGGGGGTCTCGCGCCGCTCTTGGAGCCGGCGCGCCTCGTTGCCGCTCTGGGGGTCTCGCCGCCGCTGTTAGCGTTGTGCTGCCGCGCGCCGCTCTTGGAGCCGGCGCGCCTCGTTGCCGCTCTGGGGGTCTCGCCGTCGCTGTTAGCGTTGCGCCGCCGCTCTGGGGGTCTCGCGCCGCTCTTGGAGCCGGCGCGCCCCGTTGCCGCTCTGGGGGTCTCGCCGCCGCTGTTAGCGTTGTGCCGCCGCGCGCCGCTCTTGGAGCCGGCGCGCCTCGTTGCCGCTCTGGGGGTCTCGCCGTCGCTGTTAGCGTTGCGCCGCCGCTCCGGGGGTCTCGCGCCGCTCTTGGAGCCGGCGCGCCTCGCCGCCACTCCGGGGGTCTCGCCGCCACTCTGGGGGGTCTCGCGCCGCTCTTGGAGCCGGCGTGCCTCGTTGCCGCTCTGGGGGGTCTCGCCGTCGCTGTTAGCGTTGCGCCGCCGCTCCGGGGGGTCTCGCGCCGCTCTTGGAGCCGGCGCGCCTCGTTGCCGCTCTGGGGGCCTCGCCGCCGCTGTTAGCGTTGCGCCGCTCGTGGTGTGGTGGTGCGCTTCACTGCCACTCTTGGTCTGGGTGCTACTCTTTGTGTCGTGGCGCCTCCTGGCCCCCTCAGACTTGGGGCGTCCCTTTACTCTTAAGGTAAGAGGCATTCCTTCCTTCGCAGGGGCGCGGGCCTGCCTCGAAAGGGGCCCCGGCTCGGCACGCCTCGCGCCGCTTCGGACTCGCAAGGTAAGAGGCGTTCCTTCCTTCGCAGGGGCGCCGGCCTGCCTCGAAGGGGGCCCCGGCTCGGCATGCCTCGCGCCGCTTCGGACTCGCACTCGCCTCCGCCTCGGACTCGCAAGGTAAGAGGCGTTCCTTCCTTCGCAGGGGCGCCGGCCTGCCTCGAAGGGGGCCCCGGCTCGGCACGCCTCGCGCCGCTTCGGACTCGCACTCGCCTCCGCCTCGGACTCGCAAGGTAAGAGGCGTTCCTTCCTTCGCAGGGGCGCCGGCCTGCCTCGAAGGGGGCCCCGGCTCGGCACGCCTCGCGCCGCATCGGACTCGCACTCGCCTCCGCCTCGGACTCGCAAGGTAAGAGGCGTTCCTTCCTTCGCAGGGGCGCCGGCCTGCCTCGAAGGGGGCCCCGGCTCGGTACGCCTCGCGCCGCCTCGGACTCGCAAGGTAAGAGGCGTTCCTTCCTTCGCAGGGGCGCCGGCCTGCCTCGAAGGGGGCCCCGGCTCGGCACGCCTCGCGCCGCTTCGGACTCGCACTCGCCTCCGCCTCGGACTCGCAAGGTAAGAGGCGTTCCTTCCTTCGCAGGGGCGCCGGCCTGCCTCGAAAGGGGCCCCGGCTCGGCTATCTGGGTCTCTTGTTGCTCTCGGTGCCGCTCTGGGGGTCGTGCCGCCGCTGTTAGCGTTGCGCCGCCGCTATGGGTCTCGCTGCCGCGCCTCGGTGCCGCTCTGGGGGGTCGTGCCGCCGCTGTTAGCGTTGCGCCGCCGCTGTGGGTCTCGCCGCCGCCCTTGGAGTCGGCGCGCCTCGGTGCCGCTCTGGGGGGTCGTGCCGCCGCTGTTAGCGTTGCGCCGCCGCTGTGGGTCTCGCCGCCGCACTTGGAGTCGGCGCGCCTCGGTGCCGCTCTGGGGGGTCGTGCCGCCGCTGTTAGCGTTGCGCCGCCGCTGTGGGTCTCGCCGCCGCACTTGGAGTCGGCGCGCCTCGGTGCCGCTCTGGGGGGTCGTGCCGCCGCTGTTAGCGTTGCGCTGCCGCTGTGGGTCTCGGTGCTGCTCTGGGGGGTGGTGCCGCCGCTGTTAGCGTTGCGCCGCCGCCCTTGGAGTCGGCGCGCCTCGGTGCCGCTCTGGGGGTCGTGCCGCCGCTGTTAGCGTTGTGCCGCCGCTGTGGGTCTTGCCGCCGCCCTTGGAGTCGGCACGCCTCGGTGCCGCTCTGGGGGGTCGTGCCGCTGCTGTTAGCGTTGCGCCGCTGCTGTGGGTCCCGCCGCCGCGCCTCGGTGCCGCTCTGGGGGTCGTGCCGCCGCTGTTAGCGTTGCGCCGCCGCTGTGGGTCTCGCCGCCGCCCCTCGGTGCCGCTCTGGGGGTCGTGCCGCCGCTGTGGGTCTCGGTGCCGCTCTGGGGGTCGTGCCGCCGCTGTGGGTCTCACCGCTGCCCTTGGAGTCGGTGCGCCTCGGTGCCGCTCTGGGGGTCGTGCCGCCACTGTTAGCTTTGCGCCGCCGCTGTGGGTCTCGCCGCCGCCCTTGGAGTCGGCGCGCCTCGGTGCCGCTTTGGGGATCGTGCCGCCGCTGTGGGTCTCGCCGCCGCCCTTGGTGTGGTGCTGCACTTCGCTGCCCCTCTTGGTCTCGTGGTGCCTTCTGGCCCCCTCTTGGTCTCGTGGTGCCTTCTGGCCCCCTCTTGGTCTCGTGGTGCCTTCTGGCCCCCTAGGATTTGGGGCGTCCCTGCACTCTTAAGGTAAGAGTCATTTCTTCCTTTAGTGGGACGCGGGCCTGCCTCGCAAGCAGCCCCAGCTCGGCATGCCACCCTGCTGATTCAGACTTCAATTTGCTCTGCCTCAGACTTGCCTCTGACTGTGAAGGTAAGAGGCATTCCTGCCATTGCAGCATCGCTGTCCTGCCTCGAAAGGGGCCCCAGCTTGACACACGGCCCCACCGCTTTGGACTTTGATTCACATTGGCCTCGGACTTGGAAGGTAAGAGGCATTCTTTCCTTGGCAGCGCTGCTAGCCTGCAGCGAAAGAGGCCCCGGCGTAGTGTGCTGCCCCCATGCTTTGGACGCAATGCATCTTAACGTGCGAGGCCGAGACGAGTAGAGCCGAAGTCCGAGCCTATTTCCTTGAGGGGCGAGGGGGCGGGGCTTGAGGGGCGAGGGGGCGGGGCTTGAGGGGCGAGGGGGCGGGGCTTGAGGGGCGAGGGGGCGGGGCTTGAGGGGCGAGGGGGCGGGGCTTGAGGGGCGAGGGGGCGGGGCTTGAGGGGCGAGGGGGCGGGGCTTGAGGGGCGAGGGGGCGGGGCTTGAGGGGCGAGGGGGCGGGGCTTGAGGGGCGAGGGGGCGGGGCTTGAGGGGCGAGGGGGCGGGGCTTGAGGGGCGAGGGGGCGGGGCTTGAGGGGCGAGGGGGCGGGGCTTGAGGGGCGAGGGGGCGGGGCTTGAGGGGCGAGGGGGCGGGGCTTGAGGGGCGAGGGGGCGGGGCTTGAGGGGCGAGGGGGCGGGGCTTGAGGGGCGAGGGGGCGGGGCTTGAGGGGCGAGGGGGCGGGGCTTGAGGGGCGAGGGGGCGGGGCTTGAGGGGCGAGGGGGCGGGGCTTGAGGGGCGAGGGGGCGGGGCTTGAGGGGCGAGGGGGCGGGGCTTGAGGGGCGAGGGGGCGGGGCTTGAGGGGCGAGGGGGCGGGGCTTGAGGGGCGAGGGGGCGGGGCTTGAGGGGCGAGGGGGCGGGGCTTGAGGGGCGAGGGGGCGGGGCTTGAGGGGCGAGGGGGCGGGGCTTGAGGGGCGAGGGGGCGGGGCTTGAGGGGCGAGGGGGCGGGGCTTGAGGGGCGAGGGGGCGGGGCTTGAGGGGCGAGGGGGCGGGGCTTGAGGGGCGAGGGGGCGGGGCTTGAGGGGCGAGGGGGCGGGGCTTGAGGGGCGAGGGGGCGGGGCTTGAGGGGCGAGGGGGCGGGGCTTGAGGGGCGAGGGGGCGGGGCTTGAGGGGCGAGGGGGCGGGGCTTGAGGGGCGAGGGGGCGGGGCTTGAGGGGCGAGGGGGCGGGGCTTGAGGGGCGAGGGGGCGGGGCTTGAGGGGCGAGGGGGCGGGGCTTGAGGGGCGAGGGGGCGGGGCTTGAGGGGCGAGGGGGCGGGGCTTGAGGGGCGAGGGGGCGGGGCTTGAGGGGCGAGGGGGCGGGGCTTGAGGGGCGAGGGGGCGGGGCTTGAGGGGCGAGGGGGCGGGGCTTGAGGGGCGAGGGGGCGGGGCTTGAGGGGCGAGGGGGCGGGGCTTGAGGGGCGAGGGGGCGGGGCTTGAGGGGCGAGGGGGGATTTCTATTGAAATTGGGCTGAATTCAGTCCCAAATTTCTCCTGAATGCAGGCTTGAATTTGTCCTGAATGCAGGCTTGAATTTCTCCTAGTCTTGCCCATAATATCACCTGCACTTTGGCTCAAATTTTTCCTAGATTTGGACTTGAATTTCTCCTGGACCTGGGGCTGAATTTCTCCTGGAGTTCGTGTAGACTCTCTCCTGGAATTGGACTGGAATTTCTGCTGCTCTTGGGCTGGAATTTCTCCTGGACTTGGGCCTCATTTTAGGCTGGAATTACTCCTGGTTTGAGGCCTGAATTTCTCTAGGCCCTGTTCTTGAATTTCTCCTGGATGTGGGCTGGATTTTGGCAGCTCTTGGGCTGGAATTTCTCCTGGACCTGGCCTGCATTTTAGGCTGGAATGTCTCCTGGACTTAGGCCTAATTTTCTCCTGGATTTCGGGGGGACTATCTCCTGAAATTGAACGGGATGTTGGCTGCTCTTGGGCTAAAATTTCTGCTGGTCTTGGGCTGCATTTTAGGCTGGATTTTCTCCTGGACTTGGGCCCGAATTTCTCCTGCACGTGGGCCTGAATTTCTATTGGGTTTAGGGCTGAATTTCTCCTGGACTTGGGCTGCATTTTAGGCTGGAATTTCTGCTGCGCTTGGGCCAAATTTCTCCTCTTCTTGGACTGGATTTAGGCTGTAATTTCTCCTGGACTTGGGCCCAAATTTCTCCTGGTGTTTGGGTGGAATATCTCCTGGATTTGGACTGAAATTTCTCCTGCATGTGGGCTGGAATTTCTATTGGGCTCGGGGCTGAATTTCTCTTGACTTTTGGCTTGAATTTCTCCTGGACTTGGACTGGAATTTCTGCTGCACTTGGGCTGGAATTTCTCCTGGGCTTGTGCCTCTATTTTGGCTGGAATTACACCTGGTTTGAGGCCTGAATTTCTCTTAGCCCTGTACTTGAATTTCTCCTGGACTTAGTCTGCATTTTAGGCTGGAATGTCTGCTGGAGCTGGGACGAAATTTCTCCTCCACATGGACTGGATTTAGGCTTTAATTTCTCCTGCACGTGAGCCCAAATTTTTCCTGGAGTTTGGGTGGACTATCTCCGCCTCTTGGACTGGAATTTCTGCGGCATTTGGGCTGGAATTTCTCCTGGACTTGGGCCTCATTTTAGGCTGGAATTACTCCTGGTTTGAGGCCTGAATTTCTCTAGGCTCTGATCTTTAATTTCTCCTGGATGTGGGCTGGATTTTGGATGTTCTTGGGCTGGAATTTCTCCTGGACCTGGCCTGCATTTTAGGCTGGAATTTCTCCTGGACATAGGCCTTATTTTCTCCTGGAGTTTGGTTGGACTATCTCCTGAAATTGGACTGGATTTTGCCTGCTCTTGGGCTAAAATTTCTGCTGGACTTGGGCTGCATTTTAGGCTGGATTTTCTCCTGGATCTGGGCCCAAATTTCTCCTCCACTTGGACTGCATTTTTGCTGTAATTTCTCCTGGATCTGGGCCCAAATTTCTCCTCCACTTGGGCTGGATTTAGGCTGTAATTTGTCCTGGACTTGGGCCCAATTTTCTCCTAGAATTCGGGTGGACTATCTCCGGGAATCGGACTGGAATTACTGCTGCAGTTTGGATGGAATTTCTCCTAGACTTGGTCACAATATCACCTGCACTTTGGCTCAAATTTTTCCTAGATTTGACTTGAATTTCTCCTGGAATTGGACTGGAATTTCTGCTGCTCTTGGGCTGGAATTTCTCCTGGACTTGGGCCTCATTTTAGGCTGGAATTACTCCTGGTTTGAGGCCTGAATTTCTCTAGGCCCTGTTCTTGAATTTCTCCTGGATGTGGGCTGGATTTTGGCAGCTCTTGGGCTGGAATTTCTCCTGGACCTGGCCTGCATTTTAGGCTGGAATGTCTCCTGGACTTAGGCCTAATTTTCTTCTGGATTTCGGGGGGACTATCTCCTGAAATTGGACGGGATGTTGGCTGCTCTTGGGCTAAAATTTCTGCTGGACTTGGGCTGTATTTTAGGCTGGATTTTCTCCTGGACTTGGGCCTGAATTTCTCCTGCACGTGGGCTAGAATTTCTATTGGGCTCAGGGCTGAATTTCTCTTGACTTTTGGCTTGAATTTCTCCTGCACATAGGTCTAAATTTCTTTTGGAGTTCGGGTGGACTATGTCCTGAAATTGGACTGGATTTCGGCTGCTCTTGGGCTAAAATTTCTGCTGGACTTGGGCTGCATTTTAGGCTGGATTTTCTCCTGGACTTGGCCTGAATTTCTCCTGCACGTGGGCTGGAATTTCTATTGGGTTTAGGGCTGAATTTCTCCTGGACTTGGGCTGCATTTTAGCCTGGAATTTCTCCTGGAGCAGGGCCCAAATTTCTCCTCTTCTTGGTCTGGATTTAGGCTGTAATTTCTCCTGGACTTGGGCCTAATTTTAGGCTGGGATTACTCCTGGTTTCAGGCCTGAATTTCTCTAGGCCCTGTTCTTGAATTTCTCCTGAATGTGGGCTGGATTTTGGCTGCCCTTGGGCCTGAATGTCTCCTGGACTTGGGCTGCATTTTAGGCTGGATTTTCCTCTGGACTTGGGCCTGAATTTCTCCTGCACGTGAACTGGATTTTTGCTGCAATTTCTCCTGGACTTGGGCCCAAAATTCTCCTGGAGTTCAGATGGACTATCTCCTGGACTTGGACTGGAATTTCTGCAGGATTTGGGCTGGAATTTCTCCTGGACTTGGGCTTCATTTTAGGCTGGAATAACTCTTGGTTTGAGGCCTGAATTTCTCTAGGCCCTGTTCTTGAATTTCTCCTGGATGTGGGCTGGATTTTGGCTGCTCTTGGGCTGGAATTTCTCCTGGACTTGGACCCAAATTTCTCCTGGAGTTTGGGTGGACTATCTCCATGACTTGGACTGGAATTTCTGCAACATTTGGGCTGGAATGCCTCCTGGACATAGGCCTAATTTTCTCCTGGAGTTCGGTTGGACTATCTCCTGAAATTGGACTGGATTTTGCCTGCTCTTGGGCTAAAATTTCTGCTGGACTTGGGCTGCATTTTAGGCTGGATTTTCTCCTGGATCTGGGCCCAAATTTCTCCTCCACTTGGACTGCATTTAGGCTGTAATTTCTCCTGGACTTGGGCTCAAATTTCTCCTAGAGTTCGGGTGGACTATCTCCGGGACTTGGACTGGAATTACTGCTGCACTTGGGCTGGAATTTCTCTTGGACTTGGGCCTCAATTTAGGCTAGAATTACTCCTGGTTTGAGGCCTGAATTTCTCTAGGCCTTGTTCTTGAATTTCTCCTGGATGTGGGCTGGATTTTGGCTGCCCTTGATCTAAAGCTTCTGCTGGACTTGCGCTGAATTTTAGGCCAGAATTTCTCCTAGACTTGGCCGCAATATCACCTGCATTTTGGTTCAAATTTTTCCTAGATTTGGACTTCAATTTCTCCTGGACTTGGGTCCAAATTTCTCCTGGAGTTCAGGTAGAGTATCTCCTGGAGTTGGACTGGAATTTCTGCAGGATTTGGGCTGGAATTTCTCCTGGACTTGGGCCTCATTTTAGGCTGGAATTACTCCTGGTTTGAGGCCTGAATTTCTCTAGGCCCTGTTCTTGAAATTCTCCTCAATATGGACTGGATTTTGTCTGCTCTTGTGCTAAAATTTCTCCTCGACTTTGGCTACATTTTAGGCTGGAATTTCTCCTGGATATGGGCTGGATTTATGCTGGAATTTCTCCTGGACTTGGGCATAATTTTCTCCTGCAGTTCGGGTTGACTATCTCCTGAAACTGGAGTGGAGTTTGGCTGCTCTTAGGCTAAAATTTCTGCTGGACTTGGGCTGCATTTTAGGCTGGATTTTCTCCTGGACTTGGGCCTGAATTTCTTCTGCACGCGGGCTGGAATTTCTGTTGGGCTTGGGGCTGAATTTCTCCTGGACATGGTCTGGATTTATGCTGGAATTTCTCCTGGACTTAGGCCTAAATATCTTTTGGAGTTCAGGTGGACTATCTCCTGGACTTGGACTGGAATTTCTGCTGCACTTGGGCTGCAATTTCTCCTGGCTACAGGGGCGAGAAGGTGTGCCTTCAGGGGTGAGGGGGAGTGCTTTCAGTTGCGAGGGGGCGTGCCTTAAAGCTGGAGAGATGCAGGCCACAATGCAGGCCAAATTCGAGGTCACTTCCAGGGGAAACCTGGGCTCCAGCGCAGGTCAAATCTGGGATTCCGCGCAGGAGAAATTGGAGGTCACGTGCAGGAGAAATTTCAGGGAGTCCAGCAGAAATTGAAGGTTGCAGTGCAGGAGAAATTTTGGCCAGAGTTCAAGAGAAATTAGAGGGCACGTTGAGGAGAAATTCGGGCTCTACTACAGGGGAAATTTGGGCCAGAATCCAGGGGAAATTCAGACCCAAGTGCACGAGAAATTCTCACCCAAATCCTGGTGAAATTCAGACCCAAGTCCCTATGAAATTCAGGCCCAATTCAGTGGGCCTCATGACATTTCCTCATTCCAGTTAGGGATGAGAGGGAACTAAGACATGCCCTGCCAGCCCTGACCCTTCTGGCAGTCTGGGGAGATCAGCACCAGCTGGGAATGCCAACAAGAGCCTGCCCCAATTAAGGCCAGGCTGGGAGATTGCTTAGGCCTGAAGTCAATTATCTCATGACTCTCTAAATAGAGGGAGGCTCCATGGCTGACCCTTGCTTTCTCCTGGTCTGCAGGGGCTGCACCCAGCATGTCCCTTGGAGTGGGATGGCACTCAGAGCTCCACACCCCCCAGTCTGGGAAAGGAGAGAGCGGTCGACACGGCCTGGGCTGAAAAGCCTCCTGGAGGCTCAGCTCTGCTCCTGTTGAGACATGCTGACATGTGACGGGAAGGCTTGCACCGGGCTCCAGAAGCGTTTGAACAGGTACCTTCCTAGCAAGATGCGTATCTCCACGGCCATTTCTGTCTCTGGCGGGGGGAGCGTGTGCGTGCAGCTGCGTGCTGGGAACTGTGTTAACCCTTTGCTGGAGTTGCTGCGCTGATGGATGGAGAGTCGGGACCCGCTGGGGAATGGTGTGATCTGACTGTGGGCCAGATGGGAATAGTGTGAAGGGACTTTGTGCAAAACTTGGGGGCAGCATCAGTTCAAAGCCCAAACTCCACAGGTTGTGCTCCTGTCCCCAGTTCCTTAGGCATAAAGCGTTAGTCTGGAGTGGGGCCTGCGGTGGACCCAGCCGCAGGTGCATTTCTCTTCGGCGGAGTGTAGAAAGGCGTGGGAATCTGACGTCCCAGCGTTGGAGAGATCTGAGGGATAGGTCTCGGACCTCTTCTTGAGTTTCTCCTGGATGTGGGCTGCATTTTAGAATGGAAATTCTCCTGGACTTGGGCCCAAATTTCTCCTAGAGATCGGGTGGACTATCTCCGGGATTTGGACTGGAATTCCTGTGGCACTTGGGCTGGAATTTCTCATGGACATGGACCACATTTTAGGCTAGATTTAGTCCTGTTTTGAGGCCTGGCTTGCTCCACCCCCTGCTCTTGAGATTCTCCCGGATGTGGTCTGCATTTTGGCTGCATTTTGGCAGGAGCTTCCCGTGGTTTGTGGCCTGGCTTGCTCCACCCCCTGCTCTCGATATTCTCCCAGATGTGGTCTGGAGTTTGGCTGCCTTTTGTGCTGGACCTTCTCGTGGTTAGAGGCCTGGCTTGCTCCACCCCCTGCTCTTGAGATTCTTCCCGATGTGGGCTGCATTTTGGCTGCATTTTGGGCTGGAGCTTCTCGTGGTTTGGGGCCTGGCTTGGTCCACCCCCTGCTCTTGATATTCTCCCTGATGTGGGCTGTATTTTGGCTGCATTTTGGGCAGGAGTTTCTCGGGGTTTGAGGACTGGCTTGCTCCACCACTTGCTCTTGATATTCTCCCAGATGTGGGCTGGATTTTGGCTGCCTTATGGGCTGGAGCTTCTCGTGGTTTGAGGCTTGGCTTGCTGCAGCCGCTGCTCTTGATATTCTCCCACATGTGGCCTGCATTTTGGTTGCCTTTTGGACTGGAAATACCGTTTTTTGAGACCTGGCTTGCTCCACCCCCTGCTCTTGAGATTCTCCTGGATGTGGGCTGAGTTTTGGCTGTCTTTTGGGCTGTAGATTCTCGTGGTTTGAGGCCTGGCTTGCTCCACCCCCTGCTCTTGAGATTCTCCCAGATGCGGGCTGCATTTTGGCTGCATTTTGGGCTGGAGCTTCTCGAGGTTTGAGGCCTGGCTTGCTCCAGCCGCTGCTCTTGATATTCTCCCGGATGTGGGCTGCATTTTGGTTGCCTTTTGGGCTGGAGCTTCTCGTGGTTTGAGGCCTGCCTTGCTCCACCCCCTGCTCTTGAGATTCTCCCGGATGTGGGCTGCATTTTGGTTGCCTTTTGGGCTGGAGCTTCTCGTGGATTGGGGCCTGCCTTGCTCCACCCCCTGCTCTTGAGATTCTCCCGGATGTTGCCTGGATTTTGGTTGCCTTTTGGGCTGGAACTTCTTGTGGTTTGAGGCCTGGCTTGCTCCACCCCATGCTCTTGAGATTCTCCCGGATGTGGGCTGAATTTTGGCTGCCATTTGGGCTGGAGCTTCTCGTGGTTTGAGGCCTGGCTTGCTCCACCCCCTGCTCTTGAGATTCTCCCGAATGTGCGCTGCATTTTGGCTGCCTTTTGGGCTGGAGCTTCTCATGGTTTGAGGCCTGGCTTGCTCCACCCCCTGCTCTTGAGATTCTCCCATGGGTTGGTTGGATTTTGGGAGCCTTTTGGGCTGGAGCTTCTTGTGGTTTGAGGCCTGGCTTGCTCCACCCCCTGCTCTTGATATTCTCCCACATGTGGGCTTCATTTTGGCTGCATTTTGGGCTGGAGATTCTCGTAGTTTGAGACCTGGCTTGCTCCACCCCTTGCTCTTGATATTCTCGTGGCTATGGGCTACATTTTTGGCTGCATTTTGGGCTGGAGCTTCTCATGGTTTGAGGCCTGGCTTGCTCCACCCCCTGCTCTTGAGATTCTCCCGGATGTGGGCTTCATTTTGGCTGGTTTTTGGGCTGGAGCTTCTCGTGGTTTGAGACCTGGCTTGCTCCACCCCCTGCTCTTGAGATTCTCCCAGATGTGGGCTGCATTTTGGCTGCCTTTTGGGCTGGAACTTCTCGTGTTTTGAGGCCTGGCTTGCTCCACCCCCTGCTCTTGATATTCTCCCACATGTGGGCTGCATTTTTGCCTGCCTTTTGGGATGGAGCTTCTTGTGGTTTGAGGCCTGGCTTGTTCCGCCCCCTGCTCTTGATATTCTCCCGGATGTGGGTTGCATTTTTGCTGCCTTTTGGTCTGGAGCTTCTTGTGGTTTGAGGCCTGGCTTGCTCCACCCCCTGCTCTTGAGATTCCCCCAGATGTGGGCTGGATTTTGGCTGCCTTTTGGGCTGGAGCTTCTCGTGTTTTGAGGCCTGGCTTGCTCCACCCCCTGCTCTTGAGATTCTCCCGGATGTGGGCTGCATTTTGGCTGCCTTTTGGGCTGGAGCTTCTTGTGGTTTGAAGCCTGGCTTGCTCCACCCCCTGCTCTTGATATTCTCCTGGATATGGGCTGCATTTTTGGCTGCCTTTTGGGCTGGAGCTTCTCGTGGTTCCAGGCCTGGCTTGCTCCACCCCCTGCTCTTGATATTCTCCGGGAGTTAGGCTGGAATTTGACTGCCTTTTGGACTTTAACTTTTCGTGGTTTGAGGCCTGGCTTGCTCCGCCCCCTGCTCTTGATATTGTCCTGCATGTGGGCTGGATTTTGGCTGCCTTTTGGGCTGGAGCTTCTCATGGTTTGAGGACTGCCTTGCTCCAGCCCCTATTCTTGATATTCTCCCAGATATACGGCTGGAATTTGGCTGCCTTTTGGGCTGGAGCTTCTTGTAGTTTGAGGCATGGCTTGCTCCAGCCGCTGCTCTTGATATTCTCCCGGATGTGGGCTGCATTTTGGTTGCCTTTTGGGCTGGAGCTTCTCGTGGTTTGGGGCCTGCCTTGCTCCACCCCCTGCTCTTGAGATTCTCCCGGATGTGGGCTGCATTTTGGTTGCCTTTTGGGCTGGAGCTTCTCGTGGATTGGGGCCTGCCTTGCTCCACCCCCTGCTCTTGAGATTCTCCCGGATGTTGCCTGGATTTTGGTTGCCTTTTGGGCTGGAACTTCTTGTGGTTTGAGGCCTGGCTTGCTCCACCCCCTGCTCTTGAGATTCTCCCGGATGTGGGCTGCATTTTGGCTGCCATTTGGGCTGGAGCTTCTCGTGGTTTGAGGCCTGGCTTGCTCCACCCCCTGCTCTTGAGATTCTCCCGAATGTGCGCTGCATTTTGGCTGTCTTTTGGGCTGGAGCTTCTCATGGTTTGAGGCCTGGCTTGCTCCACCCCCTGCTCTTGAGATTCTCCCATGGGTTGGTTGGATTTTGGGAGCTTTTTGGGCTGGAGATTCTCCTGGTTTGAGGCTTGGCTTGCTCCACCCCTTGCTCTTGATATTCTCCCGCATGTGGCCTGCATTTTGGTTGCCTTTTGGGCTGGAAATTTCCGTTTTTTGAGACCTCGCTTGCTCCACCCCCTGCTCTTGAGATTCTCCCGGATGTGGGCTGCATTTTGGCTGCCTTGTGGGCTGGAGCTTCTCGTGGTTTGAGGCCTGGCTTGCTCCACCCCCTGCCCTTGAGATTCTCCCGCATGTGGCCTGCATTTTGGTTGCCTTTAGGCTGGAAATTTCCGTTTTTGAGGCCTGGCTTGCGCCACCCCTTGCTCTTGATATTCTCCCGTGTGTGGGCTGCATTTTGGCTGCCTTTTGGGCTGGAGCTTCTCGTGGTTTGAGTCCTGGCCTGCTCCAAACCCTGCTCTTGATATTATCTTTTATGTGGGCTGGACTATGGCTGCCTTTTAGGCTGGAGCTTCTCGTGGTTTGAGGCCTGGCTTGCTCCACCCCCTGCTCTTGAGATTCTCCTGGATGTGGGCTGCATTTTGGCTGCCTTTTGGGCTGGAGCTTCTCGTGGATTGGGGCGTTCCTTGCTTCAGCCGCTGCTCTTGATATTCTCCTGGATATGGGCTGCATTTTTGGCTGCCTTTTGGGCTGGAGCTTCTCGTGGTTCCAGGCCTGGCTTACTCCACCCCCTGCTCTTGATATTCTCCGGGAGTTGGGCTGGAGTTTGACTGCCCTTTGGGCTTTAACTTTTCGTGGTTTGAGGCCTGGCTTGCTCCACCGCCTGCTCTTGAGATTCTCCCGGATTTGGGCTGCATTTTGGCTGCCTTTTGGGCTGGAGCTTCTCGTGGTTTGAGGCCTGGCTTGCTCCGCCCCCTGCTCTTGATATTGTCCTGGATGTGGGCTGGATTTTGGCTGCCTTTTGGGCTGGAGCTTCTCATGGTTTGAGGCCTGCCTTGCTCCAGCCCCTATTCTTGATATTCTCCCAGATATACGGCTGGAATTTGGCTGCTTTTTGGGCTGGAGCTTCTTGTAGTTTGAGGCATGGCTTGCTCCACCCCCTGCTCTTGAGATTCTCCCGGATGTGGGCTGCATTTTGGTTGCTTTTTGGGCTGGAACTTCTTGTGGTTTGAGGCCTGGCTTGCTCCACCCCATGCTCTTGAGATTCTCCCGGATGTGGGCTGCATTTTGGCTGCCATTTGGGCTGGAGCTTCTCGTGGTTTGAGGCCTGGCTTGCTCCACCCCCTGTGCATGATATTCTCCCGGATGTGGGCTGGAGTTTGGCTGCATATTGGGTTTGAGCTTCTCGTGGTTTGAGGCCTGGCTTGCTCCACCCCTGCTCTTGATATTCTCCCTGATGTGGGCTGGATTTTGGCTGCCTTTTGGGCTGGAGCTTCTCGTGGTTTGAGGCTTGGCTTGCTCCACCCCTTGCTCTTGATATTCTCCCGCAAGTGGCCTGCATTTTGGTTGCCTTTTGGGCTGGAAATTTCCGTCTTTTGAGACCTCGCTTGCTCCACCCCCTGCTCTTGAGATTCTCCCGGATGTCGGCTGGAATTTGGCTGCCTTTTGGGCTGGAGCTTCTCGTGGTTTGAGGCCTGGATTGCTCGACCCCCTACTCTTGATATTCTCTTGGATGTGGGCTGGATTTTGGCTGCCTTTTGGGCTGGAGCTTCTTGTGGTTTGAGGCCTGGCTTGTTCCACCACTTGCTCTTGATATTCTCCCGGATGTGTGCTGGAATTTGGCTGCCTTTTGGGCTGGAGCTTCTCGTGATTTGAGGCCTGGCTTGCTCCACCCACTGCTCTTGAGATTCTCCCGGATGTGGTCTGGATTTAGGCTGCCTTTTGGGCTTTAGCTTTTCGCGGTTTGAGGCCTGCCTTGCTCCACCCCCTGCTCTTGAGATTCTCCCGGATTTGGGCTGGAATTTGGCTTCCTTTTGGGCAGGAGCTTCTCGTGGTTTGAGGCCTGGCTTGCTCCACCCCCTGCTCTTGAGATTCTCCCGGATGTGGCCTGCATTTTGGCTCTATTTTGGGCTTTAGATTTTCGTGGTTTCAGGCCTGGCTTGCTCCACCCCCTGCTCTTGATATTCTCCCGGATGTGGTCTGTATTTTGGCTGCATTTTGGGCTGGAGCTTCTCGTGGTTTGAGGCCTGGCTTGCTCCACCCCCTGCTCTTGAGATTCTCCCGGATGTGGGCTGGAGTTTGGCTGCATTTTGGGCTGGAGCTTCTCGTGGTTTGAGGCCTGGCTTGCTCCATCCCCTGCTCTTGAGATTCTCCCGGATGTGGGCTGCATTTTGGCTGCCTTTTGGGCTGGAGCTTCTCGTGGTTTGAGGCCTGGCTTGCTCCAGCCCCTACTCTTGATATTCTCCCAGATATAGGGCTAGATTTTGGCTGCATTTTGGGCTGGAGCTTCTCGTGGTTTGAGGCCTGGCTTGCTCCACCCCCTGCTCTTGAGATTCTCCCGGATGTGGGCTGCATTTTGGCTGCCTTTTGGGCTGGAGCTTCTCGTGGTTTGAGGCCTGGCTTGCTCCAGCCCCTACTCTTGATATTCTGCCAGATATAGGGCTGGATTTTGGCTGCCTTTTGGGCTGGAGATTCTCGTGGTTTGAGGCCTGGCTTGCTCCACCCCCTGCTCTTGAGATTCTCCCGAAGGTGTGCTGGAATTTGGCTTCCGTTTGGGCAGGAGCTTCTTGTGGTTTGAGGCCTGGCTTGCTCCACCCCCTGCTCTTGAGATTCTCCCGAAGGTGTGCTGGAATTTGGCTGCCTTTTGGGCTGGAGCTTCTCGTGGTTTGAGGCCTGGCTTTCTCCACCCCCTGCTCTTGATATTCTCCCGGATGTGGGCTGCATTTTGCTGCATTTTGGGCTGGAGCTTCTCGTGGTTTGAGGCCTGGCTTGCTCCACCCCCTGCTCTTGAGATTCTCCCGGATGTGGACTGCATTTTGGCTGCAGTTTGGGCTGGAGCTTCTCATGGTTGGAGGCCTGGCTTGCTCCACCCCCTGCTCTTGATATTCTCCCGGATGTGGTCTGCATTTTTGCTGCCTTTTGGGCTGGAGCTTCTCGTGGGTTGAAGCCTGGCTTGCTCCACAGCCTGCTCTTGATATTCTGCCGGATGTGGGCTGGAATTTGGCTGCCTTTTGGGCTGGAGCTTCTCGTGGTTTGAGGCCTTGCTTGCTCCACCCACTGCTCTTGATATTCTCCCGGATGTCGGCTGGATTTTGGTTGCCATTTGGGCTGGAGCTTCTCGTGGTTTGAGGCCTGGCTTGCTCCACCCCCTGCGCTTGAGATTCTCCCGGATGTGGGCTGCATTTTGGCTGCCTTTTGGGCTGGAGCTTCTCATGGATTGAGGCCTGGCTTGCTCCAGCCCCTACTCTTGATATTCTGCCAGATATAGGGCTGGATTTTGGCTGCCTTTTGGGCTGGAGATTCTCGTGGTTTGAGGCCTGGCTTGCTCCACCCCCTGCTCTTGAGATTCTCCCGAAGGTGTGCTGGAATTTGGCTTCCGTTTGGGCAGGAGCTTCTTGTGGTTTGAGGCCTGGCTTGCTCCACTCCCTGCTCTTGAGATTCTCCCGGATGTGGGCTGCATTTTTGCTGCCTTTTGGGCTGGAGCTTCTCGTGGTTTGAGGCCTGGCTTTCTCCACCCCCTGCTCTTGATATTCTCCCGGATGTGGGCTGCATTTTGCTGCATTTTGGGCTGGAGCTTCTCGTGGTTTGAGGCCTGGCTTGCTCCACCCCCTGCTCTTGAGATTCTCCCGGATGTGGGCTGTATTTTGGCTGCATTTGGGGCTGGATCTTCTCGTGGTTTGAGGCCTGGCTTGCTCCACCCCCTGCTCTTGATATTCTCCCTGATGTGGACTGCATTTTGGCTGCATTTTGGGCTGGAGCTTCTCGTGGTTTGAGGCCTGGCTTGCTCCACCCCCTGCTCTTGATATTCTCCCGGATGTGGTCTGCATTTTTGCTGCCTTTTGGGCTGGAGCTTCTCGTGGGTTGAAGCCTGGCTTGCTCCACAACCTGCTCTTGATATTCTGCCGGATGTGGGCTGGAATTTGGCTGCATTTTGGGCTGGAGCTTCTCGTGGTTTGAGGCCTTGCTTGCTCCACCCACTGCTCTTGATATTCTCCCGGATGTCGGCTGGATTTTGGTTGCCATTTGGGCTGGAGCTTCTCGTGGTTTGAGGCCTGCCTTGCTCCACCCCCTGCTCTTGAGATTCTCCCGGATTTTGGCTGGAATTTGGCTTCCTTTTGGGCAGGAGCTTCTCGTGGTTTGAGGCCTGGCTTGCTCCACCCCCTGCTCTTGATATTCTCCCAGATATAGGGCTGGATTTTGGCTGCCTTTTGGGCTTGAGCTTCTCGTGGTTTGAGGCCTGCCTTGCTCCACCCCCTGCTCTTGAGATTCTCCCGGATGTGGTCTGCATTTTTCTTGCCGTTTGGGCTGGAGCTCCTCGTGGTTTGAGGCCTGGCTTGCTCCACCCCCTGCTCTTGATATTCTCCCGGAGGTGGTCTACATTTTTGTTGCTTTTTGGGCTTTAGCTTCTTGTGGTTTGAAGCCTGGCTTGCTCCACCCCCTGCTCTTGAGATTGTCCCGGATGTGGGCTGCATTTTGGCTGCCTTTTGGGCTGGAGGTTCTCGTGGTTTGAGGCCTGCCTTGCTCCACCCCCTGCTCCTGATATTCTCCCGGATGTGGGCTGGATTTTGGCTGCCTTTTGGGCTGGAGCTTCTCGTGGTTGGAGGCCTGGCTTGCTCCACCCCCTGCTCTTGATATTCTCCCGGATGTGGTCTGCGTTTTTGCTGCCTTTTGGGCTGGAGCTTCTTGTGGTTTGAAGCCTGGATTGCTCCACCCCCTGCTCTTGATATTCTCCCGGATGTGGTCTGGATTTAGGCTGCCTTTTGGACTGGAGCTTTTCGCGGTTTGAGGCCTGGCTTGCTCCACCCCCTGCTCTTGAGATTCTCCGGGATGTTGGCTGCATTTTGGCTGCCTTTTGGGCAGGAGCTTCTCGAGGTTTGAGGCGTGGCTTGCTCCATCCCTTGCTCTTGATACTGTTCCGGATGTGGGCTGTATTTTGGCTGCATTTTGGGCTGGAGCTTCTCGTGGTTTGAGGCCTGGCTTGCTCCACCCCCTGCTCTTGAGATTCTCCCGGATGTGGCCTGCATTTTGGCTGTATTTTGGGCTGTAGCTTCTCATGGTTTGAGGCCTGGCTTGCTCCACCCCCTGCGCTTGAGATTCTCCCAGATGTGGGCTGTATTTTGGCTGCCTTTTGGGCTGGAGCTTCTCGTGGTTTGAGGCCTGGCTTGCTCCACCCCCTGCTCTTGAGATTCTCCCGGATGTGGGCTGCATTTTGGCTGCCTTTTGGGCTGGAGCTTCTCATGGTTTGAGGCCTGGCTTTCTCCAGCCCCTACTCTTGATATTCTCCCAGATATAGGGCTGGATTTTGGCTGCCTTTTGGGCTGGAGCTTCTCGTGGTTTGAGGCCTGGCTTGCTCCACCCCCTGCTCTTGATATTCTCCCGGAGGTGGTCTGCATTTTTCCTGCTGTTTGGGCTGGAGCTTCTCGTGGTTTGAGGCCTGGCTTGCTCCACCCCCTGCTCTTGAGATTCTCCCGAAGGTGGGCTGGAATTTGGCTTCCGTTTGGGCAGGAGCTTCTTGTGGTTTGAGGCCTGGCTTGCTCCACTCCCTGCTCTTGAGATTCTCCCGGCTGTGGTCTGTATTTTTGATGCTTTTTGGGCTTTAGATTCTTGTGGTTTGAAGCCTGGCTTGCTCCACCCCCTGCTCTTGAGATTGTCCCGCATGTGGGCTGCATTTTGGCTGCATTTTGGGCTGGAGCTTCTCGTGGTTTGAGGCCTGCCTTGCTCCACCCCCTGCTCTTGAGATTCTCCCGGATGTGGGCTGCATTTTGGCTGCCTTTTGGGCTGGAGCTTCTCGTGGTTTGAGGCCTGCCTTGCTCCACCTCCTGCTCCTGATATTCTCCCGGATGTGGGCTGGATTTTGGCTGCCTTTTGGGCTGGAGCTTCTCGTGGTTTGAGGCCTGCCTTTCTCCACCCCCTGCTCTTGAGATTCTCCCGGATGTGGGCTGTATTTTGGCTGCCTTTTGGGCTGGATCTTCTCGTGGTTTGAGGCCTGGCTTGCTCCACCCCCTGCTCTTGAGATTCTCCCTGATGTGGGCTGCATTTTGGCTGCCTTTTGGGCTGGAGCTTCTCATGGTTGGAGGCCTGGCTTGCTCCACCCCCTGCTCTTGATATTCTCCCGGATGTGGGCTGCATTTTTGCTGCCTTTTGGGCTGGAGCTTCTCGTGGTTTGAAGCCTGGCTTGCTCCACCCCCTGCTCTTGATATTCTACCGGATGTGGGCTGGAATTTGGCTGCCTTTTGGGCTGGAGCTTCTCGTGGTTTGAGGCCTGGCTTGCTCCACCCACTGCTCTTGAGATTCTCCCGGAGGTGGGCTGCATTTTGGCTGCCTTTTGGGCTGGAGCTTCTCGTGGTTTGAGGCCTGGCTTGCTCCACCCCCTGCTCCTGATATTCTCCCGGATGTGGTCTGGATTTAGGCTGCCTTTTGGGCTGGAGCTTTTCGCGGTTTGAGGCCTGGCTTGCTCCACTCCCTGCTCTTGAGATTCTCCCGGATTTGGGCTGGAATTTGGCTTCATTTTGGGCAGGAGCTTCTCGTGGTTTGAGGCCTGGCTTGCCCCATCCCCTGCTCTTGATACTCTTCCGGATGTGGGATGTATTTTGGCTGCCTTTTGGGCTGGAGCTTCTCGTGGTTTGAGGCCTGGCTTGCTCCACCCCCTGCTCTTGAGATTCTCCCGGATGTGGCCTGTATTTTGGCTGCCTTTTGGGCTGGAGCTTCTCGTGGTTTGAGGCCTGGCTTGCTCCACCCCCTGCGCTTGAGATTCTCCCGGATGTGGGCTGCATTTTGGCTGCCTTTTGGGCTGGAGCTTCCCGTGGTTTGAGGCCTGCCTTGCTCCACCCCCTGCTCCTGATATTCTCCCGGATGTGGTCTGGATTTAGGCTGCCTTTTGGGCTGGAGCTTTTCGCGGTTTGAGGCCTGGCTTGCTGCACTCCCTGCTCTTGAGATTCTCCCGGATTTGGGCTGGAATTTGGCTTCATTTTGGGCAGGAGCTTCTCGTGGTTTGAGGCCTGGCTTGCTCCATCCCCTGCTCTTGATACTCTTCCGGATGTGTGATGTATTTTGGCTGCATTTTGGGCTGGAGCTTCTCGTGGTTTGAGGCCTGGCTTGCTCCACCCCCTGCTCTTGAGATTCTCCCGGATGTGGCCTGTATTTTGGCTGCCTTTTGGGCTGGAGCTTCTCGTGGTTTGAGGCCTGGCTTGCTCCACCCCCTGCGCTTGAGATTCTCCCGGATGTGGGCTGCATTTTGGCTGCCTTTTGGGCTGGAGCTTCTCATGGTTTGAGGCCTGGCTTGCTCCAGCCCCTGCTCTTGATATTCTCCCAGATATAGGGCTGGATTTTGGCTGCCTTTTGGGCTTTAGCTTCTCGTGGTTTGAGGCCTGGCTTGCTCCACCCCCTGCTCTTGATATTCTCCCGGAGGTGGTCTGCATTTTTCCTGCCGTTTGGGCTGGAGCTTCTTGTGGTTTGAGGCCTGGCTTGCTCCACCCCCTGCTCTTGAGATTCTCCCGGATGTGGGCTGGAATTTGGCTTCCTTTTGGGCTGGAGCTCCTCGTGGTTTGAGGCCTGGCTTGCTCCACCCCCTGCTCTTGAGATTCTCCCGAAGGTGGGCTGGAATTTGGCTTCCTTTTGGGCAGGAGCTTCTTGTGGTTTGAGGCCTGGCTTGCTCCACTCCCTGCTCTTGATATTCTCCCGCATGTGGGCTGCATTTTGCTGCATTTTCGGCTGGAGCTTCTCTTGGTTTGAGGCCTGGCTTGCTCCACCCCCTGCTCTTGAGATTCTCCCGGATGTGGGCTGTATTTTGGCTGCCTTTGGGGCTGGATCTTCTCGTGGTTTGAGGCCTGGCTTGCTCCACCCCCTGCTCTTGATATTCTCCCTGATGTGGGCTGCATTTTGGCTGATTCTTCAGCTGGAGCTTCTCGTGGTTTGAGGCCTTGCTTGCTCCACCCACTGCTCTTGATATTCTCCCGGATGTCGGCTGGATTTTGGCTGCCTTTTGGGCTGGAGCTTCTCGTGGTTTGAGGCCTGCCTTGCTCCACCCCCTGCTCTTGAGATTCTCCCGGATTTTGGCTGGAATTTGGCTTCCTTTTGGGCAGGAGCTTCTCGTGGTTTGAGGCCTGGCTTGCTCCACCCCCTGCTCTTGATATTCTCCCGGATGTGGTCTGCATTTTTGCTGCATTTTGGGCTGGAGCTTCTCGTGGTTTGAGGCCTGGCTTGCTCCACCCCCTGCTCTTGATATTCTCCCGGATGTGGGCTGGAATTTGGCTGCCTTTTGGGCTGGAGCTTCTCGTGGTTTGAGGCCTTGCTTGCTCCACCCACTGCTCTTGATATTCTCCCGGATGTCGGCTGGATTTTGGCTGCCTTTTGGGCTGGAGCTTCTCGTGGTTTGAGGCCTGCCTTGCTCCACCCCCTGCTCTTGAGATTCTCCCGGATTTTGGCTGGAATTTGGCTTCCTTTTGGGCAGGAGCTTCTCGTGGTTTGAGGCCTGGCTTGCTCCACCCCCTGCTCTTGATACTCTTCCGGATGTGGGCTGTATTTTGGCTGCATTTTGGGCTGGAGCTTCTCGTTGTTTGAGGCCTGGCTTGCTCCACCCCCTGCTCTTGATATTCTCCCGGAGGTGGTCTGCATTTTTCCTGCCGTTTGGGCTGGAGCTTCTCGTGGTTTGAGGCCTGGCTTGGTCCACCCCCTGCTCTTGAGATTCTCCCGGATGTGGGCTGGAATTTGGCTTCCTTTTGGGCTGGAGCTCCTCGTGGTTTGAGGCCTGGCTTGCTCCACCCCCTGCTCTTGAGATTCTCCCGGATGTGGGCTGGAATTTGGCTGCCTTTTGGGCTGGAGCTTCTCGTGGTTTGAGGCCTGCCTTGCTCCACCCCCTGCTCTTGAGATTCTCCCGGATTTTGGCTGAAATTTGGCTTCCTTTTGGGCAGGAGCTTCTCGTGGTTTGAGGCCTGGCTTGCTCCACCCCCTGCTCTTGATACTCTGCCGGATGTGGGCTGTATTTTGGCTGCATTTTGGGCTGGAGCTTCTCGTGGTTTGAGGCCTGGCTTGCTCCACCCCCTGCTCTTGAGATTCTCCCGGATGTGGCCTGCATTTTGGCTGTATTGTGGGCTGGAGCTTCTCGTGGTTTGGGGCCTGGCTTGCTCCACCCCCTGCTCTTGAGATTCTCCCGGATGTGGCCTGCATTTTGGCTGTATTGTGGGCTGGAGCTTCTCGTGGTTTGGGGCCTGGCTTGCTCCACCCCCTGCTCTTGAGATTCTCCCGGATGTGGGCTGGAATTTGGCTGCCTTTTGGGCTGGAGCTTTTCGTGGTTTGAGGCCTGGCTTGCTCCACCCCCTGCTCTTGAGATTCTCCCGGAGGTGGTCTGCATTTTTCCTGCCGTTTGGGCTGGAGCTCCTCATGGTTTGAGGCCTGGCTTGCTCCACCCCCTGCTCTTGAGATTCTCCCGAAGGTGGGCTGGAATTTGGCTTCCGTTTGGGCAGGAGCTTCTTGTGGTTTGAGGCCTGGCTTGCTCCACTCCCTGCTCTTGAGATTCTCCCGGCTGTGGTCTGTATTTTTGATGCTTTTTGGGCTTTAGCTTCTTGTGGTTTGAAGCCTGGCTTGCTCCACCCCCTGCTCTTGAGATTGTCCCGGATGTGGGCTGCATTTTGGCTGCATTTTGGGCCGGAGCTTCTCGTGGTTTGAGGCCTGCCTTGCTCCACCCCCTGCTCTTGAGATTCTCCCGGATGTGGGCTGCATTTTGGCTGCCTTTTGGGCTGGAGCTTCTCGTGGTTTGAGGCCTGCCTTGCTCCACCCCCTGCTCCTGATATTCTCCCGGATGTGGGCTGGATTTTGGCTGCCTTTTGGGCTGGAGCTTCTCGTGGTTTGAGGCCTGCCTTGCTCCACCCCCTGCTCTTGAGATTCTCCCGGATGTGGGCTGTATTTTGGCTGCCTTTTGGGCTGGATCTTCTCGTGGTTTGAGGCCTGGCTTGCTCCACCCCCTGCTCTTGAGATTCTCCCTGATGTGGGCTGCATTTTGGCTGCCTTTTGGGCTGGAGCTTCTCATGGTTGGAGGCCTGGCTTGCTCCACCCCCTGCCCTTGAGATTCTCCCGGATGTGGTCTGCATTTTTGCTGCCTTTTGGGCTGGAGCTTCTTGTGGTTTGAAGCCTGGTTTGCTCCACCCCCTGCTCTTGATATTCTCCCGGATGTGGGCTGGAATTTGGCTGCCTTTTGGGCTGGAGCTTCTCGTGGTTTGAGGCCTGGCTTGCTCCACCCACTGCTCTTGAGATTCTCCCGGAGGTGGGCTGCATTTTGGCTGCCTTTTGGGCTGGAGCTTCTCGTGGTTTGAGGCCTGCCTTGCTCCACCCCCTGCTCCTGATATTCTCCCGGATGTGGTCTGGATTTAGGCTGCCTTTTTGGCTGGAGCTTTTCGCGGTTTGAGGCCTGGCTTGCTCCACTCCCTGCTCTTGAGATTCTCCCGGATTTGGGCTGGAATTTGGCTTCCTTTTGGGCAGGAGCTTCTCGTGGTTTGAGGCCTGGCTTGCTCCACCCCCTTCTCTTGATACTCTTCCGGATGTGGCCTGCATTTTGGCTGTATTTTGGGCTGGAGCTTCTCGTGGTTTGAGGCCTGGCTTGCTCCACCCCCTGCGCTTAAGATTCTCCCGGATGTGGGCTGCATTTTGGCTGCCTTTTGGGCTGGAGCTTCTCGTGGTTTGAGGCCTGGCTTGTTCCACCCCCTGCGCTTGAGATTCTCCCGGATGTGGGCTGCATTTTGGTTGCCTTTTGGGCTGGAGCTTCTCATGGTTTGAGGCCTGGCTTGCTCCAGCCCCTACTCTTGATATTCTCCCAGATATAGGGCTGGATTTTGGCTGCCTTTTGGGCTTTAGCTTCTCCCGGTTTGAGGCCTGGCTTGCTCCACCCCCTGCTCTTGATATTCTCCCGGAGGTGGTCTGCATTTTTCCTGCCGTTTGGGCTGGAGCTTCTTGTGGTTTGAGGCCTGGCTTGGTCCACCCCCTGCTCTTGAGATTCTCCCGGATGTGTGCTGGAATTTGGCTTCCTTTTGGGCTGGAGCTCCTCGTGGTTTGAGGCCTGGCTTGCTCCACCCCCTGCTCTTGAGATTCTCCCGGATGTGGGCTGGAATTTGGCTGCCTTTTGGGCTGGAGCTTCTCGTGGTTTGAGGCCTTGCTTGCTCCACCCACTGCTCTTGATATTCTCCCGGATGTCGGCTGGATTTTGGCTGCCTTTTGGGCTGGAGCTTCTCGTGGTTTGAGGCCTGCCTTGCTTCACCCCCTGCTCTTGAGATTCTCCCGGATTTTGGCTGGAATTTGGTTTCCTTTTGGGCTGGAGCTTCTCGTGGTTTGAGGCCTGGCTTGCTCCACCCCCTGCTCTTGATATTCTCCCGGATGTGGTCTGCATTTTTGCTGCATTTTGGGCTGGAGCTTCTCGTGGTTTGAGGCCTGGCTTGCTCCACCCCCTGCTCTTGATATTCTCCCGGATGTCGGCTGGATTTTGGCTGCCTTTTGGGCTGGAGCTTCTCGTGGTTTGAGGCCTGCCTTGCTCCACCCCCTGCTCTTGAGATTCTCCCGGATTTTGGCTGAAATTTGGCTTCCTTTTGGGCAGGAGCTTCTCGTGGTTTGAGGCCTGGCTTGCTCCACCCCCTGCTCTTGATACTCTGCCGGATGTGGGCTGTATTTTGGCTGCATTTTGGGCTGGAGCTTCTCGTGGTTTGAGGCCTGGCTTGCTCCACCCCCTGCTCTTGAGATTCTCCTGGATGTGGCCTGCATTTTGGCTGTATTGTGGGCTGGAGCTTCTCGTGGTTTGGGGCCTGGCTTGCTCCACCCCCTGCTCTTGAAATTCTCCCGGATGTGGTCTGCATTTTTCCTGCCGTTTGGGCTGGAGCTTCTCATGGTTGGAGGCCTGGCTTGCTCCACCCCCTGCTCTTGATATTCTCCGGGAGTTGGGCTGGAGTTTGGCTCCCTTTTGGGCTTTAGCTTTTCGTGGTTTCCGGCCTGGCTTGCTCCACCCCCTGCTCTTGATATTCTCCCTGATGTGGGCTGCATTTTGGCTGCCTTTTGGGCTGGAGCTTCTCATGGTTGGAGGCCTGGCTTGCTCCACCCCCTGCTCTTGATATTCTCCCGGATGTGGTCTGCATTTTTGCTGCCTTTTGGGCTGGAGCTTCTCGTGGTTTGAGGCCTGGCTTGCTCCAGCCCCTACTCTTGATATTCTCCCAAATATAGGGCTGGATTTTGGCTGCCTTTTGGGCTGGAGCTTCTCGTGGTTTGAGGCCTGCCTTGCTCCACCCCCTGCTCTTGAAATTCTCCGGATGTGGTCTGCATTTTTCCTGCCGTTTGGGCTGGAGCTTCTCATGGTTGGAGGCCTGGCTTGCTCCACCCCCTGCTCTTGAGATTCTCCCGGATGTGGTCTGCATTTTTGCTGCTTTTTGGGCTTTAGCTTCTTGTGGTTTGAAGCCTGGTTTGCTCCACCCCCTGCTCTTGAGATTCTCCCGGATGTGGTCTGCATTTTTGCTGCTTTTTGGGCTTTAGCTTCTTGTGGTTTGAAGCCTGGTTTGCTCCACCCCCTGCTCTTGAGATTCTCCCGGATGTGGGCTGCATTTTGGCTGCCTTTTGGGCTGGAGCTTCTCATGGTTTGAGGCCTGGCTTGCTCCGTCCCCTGCTCCTGATATTGTCCCTGATGTGGGCTGGAATTTGGCTTCCTTTTGGGCTGGAGCTCCTCGTGGTTTGAGGCCTGTCTTGCTCCACCCCCTGCTCTTGAGATTCTCCCGGATGTGGGCTGGATTTTGACTGCCTTTGGGGCTGGAGCTTCTCGTGGTTTGAGGCCTGGCTTGCTCCACCCCCTGCTCTTGATATTCTCCCTGATGTGGGCTGCATTTTGGCTGCCTTTTGGGCTGGAGCTTCTCATGGTTGGAGGCCTGGCTTGCTCCACCCCCTGCTCTTGAGATTCTCCCGGATGTGGTCTGCATTTTGGCTGCCTTTTGGGCTGGAGCTTCTCGTGGTTTGAAGCCTGGCTTGCTCCACAACCTGCTCTTGATATTCTCCCGGATGTGGGCTGGAATTTTGGCTGCCTTTTGGGCTGGAGCTTCTCGTGGTTTGAGGCCTTGCTTGCTCCACCCACTGCTCTTGATATTCTCCCGGATGTGGGCTGCATTTTGGCTGCCTTTTGGGCTGGAGCTTCTCGTGGTTTGAGGCCTGGCTTGCTCCACCCCCTGCTCTTGATATTCTCCGGGAGTTGGGCTGGAGTTTGGCTCCATTTTGGGCTTTAGCTTTTCGTGGTTTGAGGCCTGGCTTGCTCCACCCCCTGCTCTTGAGATTCTCCCGGATGTGGTCTGTATTTTGGCTGCATTTTGGGCTGGAGCTTCTCGTGGTTTGAGGCCTGGCTTGCTCCACGCCCTGCTCTTGAGATTCTCCCGGATGTGGTCTGTATTTTGGCTGCATTTTGGGCTGGAGCTTCTCGTGGTTTGGGGCCTGGCTTGCTCCACCCACTGCTCTTGAGATTCTCCCGGATGTGGGCTGCATTTTGGCTGCCTTTTGGGCTGGAGCTTCTCATGGTTGGAGGCCTGGCTTGCTCCACCCCCTGCTCTTGATATTCTCCTGGATGTGGTCTGTATTTTTGCTGCTTTTTGGGCTTTAGCTTCTTGTGGTTTGAAGCCTGGCTTGCTCCACCCCCTGCTCTTGAGATTGTCCCAGATGTGGGCTGCATTTTGGCTGCCTTTTGGGCTGGAGCTTCTCGTGGTTTGAGGCCTGGCTTGCTCCACCCCCTGCTCCTGATATTCTCCCGGATGTGGGCTGGATTTTGGCTGCCTTTTGGGCTGGAGCTTCTCGTGGTTTGAGGCCTGCCTTGCTCCACCCCCTGCTCCTGATATTCTCCCGGATGTGGGCTGGATTTTGGCTGCCTTTTGGGCTGGAGCTTTTCGCGGTTTGAGGCCTGGCTTGCTCCACCCCCTGCTCTTGAGATTCTCCCGGATGTGGGCTGCATTTTGGCTGCCTTTTGGGCTGGAGCTTCTCGTGGTTTGAGGCCTGGCTTGCTCCACCCCCTGCTCTTGAGATTCTCCGGGAGTAGGGCTGGAGTTTGGCTCCCTTTTGGTCTTTAGCTTTTCGTGGTTTCAGGCCTGGCTTGCTCCACCCCCTGCTCTTGAGATTCTCCCGGATGTGGTCTGCATTTTTCCTGCCGTTTGGGCTGGAGCTTCTCATGGTTGGAGGCCTGGCTTGCTCCACCCCCTGCTCTTGATATTCTCCCGGATGTGGGCTGCATTTTTGCTGCTTTTTCGGCTTTAGCTTCTTGTGGTTTGAAGCCTGGTTTGCTCCACCCCCTGCTCTTGAGATTCTCCCGGATGTGGGCTGCATTTTGGCTGCCTGTTGGGCTGGAGCTTCTCGTGGTTTGAGGCCTGGCTTGCTCCACCGCCTGCTCTTGATATTCTGCTGGATATGGGCTGCATTTTTGGCTGCATTTTGTTCTGGAGCTTCTCGTGGTTTGAGGCCTGGCTTGCTCCGCCCCCTGCTCTTGATATTCTCCCGGATGTGGGATGCATTTTGGCTGCCTGTTGGGCTGGAGCTTCTCGTGGTTTGAGGCCTTGCTTGCTCCACCCCCTGCTCTTGATATTCTCCCGGATGTCGGCTGGATTTTGGCTGCCTTTTGGGCTGGAGCTTCTCGTGGTTTGAGGCCTGCCTTGCTCCACCCCCTGCTCTTGAGATTCTCCCGGATTTTGGCTGGAATTTGGCTTCCTTTTGGGCAGGAGCTTCTCGTGGTTTGAGGCCTGGCTTGCTCCACCCCCTGCTCTTGATACTCTTCCGGATGTGGGCTGTATTTTGGCTGCATTTTGGGCTGGAGCTTCTCGTGGTTTGAGGCCTGGCTTGCTCCACCCCCTGCTCTTGAGATTCTCCTGGATGTGGGCTGGAATTTGGCTGCCTTTTGCGCTGGATCTTCTCGTGGTGAGGCCTGGCTTGCTCCACCCCCTGCTCTTGAGATTCTCCCGGATGTGGGCTGCATTTTGGCTGCCTTTTGGGCTGGAGCTTCTCGTGGTTTGAGCCCTGGCTTGCTCCACCCCCTGCTCTTGATATTCTCCGGGAGTTGGGCTGGAGTTTGGCTCCCTTTTGGGCTTTAGCTTTTCGTGGTTTCAGGCCTGGCTTGCTCCACCCCCTGCTCTTGAGATTCTCCCGGATGTGGCCTGCATTTTGGCTGCATTTTTGGCTGGAGCTTTTCGCGGTTTGAGGCCTGGCTTGCTCCACCCCCTGCTCCTGAGATTCTCCCGGATTTGGGCTGGATTTTGGCTGCCTTTTGGGCTGGAGCTTCTCGTGGTTTGGGGCCTGGCTTGCTCCACCCCCTGCTCTTGAGATTCTCCCAGATGTGGGCTGGATTTTGGCTGAATCTTGGGCTGGAGCTTCTCGTGGTTTGAGGACTGGCTTGCTCCAAACCCTGCTCTTGAAATTCTCCCAGATGTGGGCTGGATTTGGCTGCCTTGTGGGCTGGAGCTTCTCGTGGTTTGAGGCCTGGCTTGCTCCACCCCCTACTCTTGAGATTCTCCCGGATGTGGGCTGGATTTTGGCTGCCTTTTGGGCTGGAGCTTCTCGTGGTTTGAGGCCTGGCTTGATCCACCCCTGCTCTTGATATTCTGCAGGATATGGGCTGCATTTTGGCTGCCTTTTGGGCTGGAGCTTCTCATGGTTGGAGGCCTGGCTTGCTCCACCCCCTGCTCTTGATATTCTCCCCGATGTGGTCTGTATTTTTGCTGCTTTTTGGGCTTTAGCTTCTTGTGGTTTGAAGCCTGGCTTGCTCCACCCCCTGCTCTTGAGATTGTCCCAGATGTGGGCTGCATTTTGGCTGCCTTTTGGGCTGGAGCTTCTCGTGGTTTGAGGCCTGGCTTGCTCCACCCCCTGCTCCTGATATTCTCCCGGATGTGGGCTGGATTTTGGCTGATTCTTGGGCTGGAGCTTCTCGTGGTTTGGGACCTGGCTTGCTCCACCCCCTGCTCCTGATATTCTCCCGGATGTGGGCTGGATTTTGGCTGCCTTTTGGGCTGGAGCTTTTCGCGTTTTGAGGCCTGGCTTGCTCCACCCCCTGCTCTTGAGATTCTCCCGGATGTGGGCTGGATTTTGGCTGCCTTTTGGGCTGGAGATTTTCGCGTTTTGAGGCCTGGCTTGCTCCACCCCCTGCTCTTGAGATTCTCCCGGATGTGGGCTGGAGTTTGGCTCCCTTTTGGGCTTTAGCTTTTCGCGGTTTCAGGCCTGGCTTGCTCCACCCCCTGCTCTTGAGATTCTCCCGGAGGTGGTCTGTATTTTGGCTGCATTTTGGGCTGGAGCTTCTCGTGGTTTGAGGCCTGGCTTGCTCCACCCCCTGCTCTTGAGATTCTCCCGGATGTGGGCTGCATTTTGGCTGCCTTTTGGGCTGGAGCTTCTCGAGGTTTGAGGCCTGGCTTGCTCCATCCCCTGCTCTTGAGATTCTCCCGGATGTGGGCTGCATTTTGGCTGCCTTTTGGGCTGGAGGTTCTCGTGGTTTGAGGCCTGGCTTGCTCCAGCCCCTACTCTTGATATTCTCCCAGATATAGGGCTGGATTTTGGCTGCCTTTTGGGCTGGAGCTTCTCCTGGTTTGAGGCCTGCCTTGCTCCACCCCCTGCTCTTGAGATTCTCCCGGATGTGGTCTGCATTTTTCCTGCCGTTTGGGCTGGAGCTTCTCATGGTTGGAGGCCTCGCTTGCTCCACCCCCTGCTCTTGATATTCTCCCAGATGTGGGCTGCATTTTTGCTGCTTTTTGGGCTTTAGCTTCTTGTGGTTTGAAGCCTGGTTTGCTCCACCCCCTGCTCTTGAGATTCTCCCGGATGTGGGCTGCATTTTGGCTGCCTTTTGGGCTGGAGCTCCTCGTGGTTTGAGGCCTGGCTTGCTCCACCCCCTGCTCTTGAGATTCTCCCGGATGTGGGCTGCATTTTGGCTGCCTTTTGGGCTGGAGCTTTTCGCGGTTTGAGGCCTGGCTTGCTCCACCCCCTGCTCTTGAGATTCTCCCGGATGTGGGCTGCATTTTGGCTGCCTTTTGGGCTGGAGCTTCTCATGGTTGGAGGCCTGGCTTGCTCCACCCCCTGCTCTTGAGATTCTCCCGGATGTGGTCTGCATTTTTGCTGCTTTTTGGGCTGGAGCTTCTTGTGGTTTGAGGCCTGGCTTGCTCCAAACCCTGCTCTTGAAATTCTCCCAGATGTGGGCTGGATTTTGGCTGCCTTGTGGGCTGGAGCTTCTCATGGTTGGAGGCCTGGCTTGCTCCACCCCCTGCTCTTGAGATTCTCCCAGATGTGGGCTGCATTTTGGCTGCCTTTTGGGCTGGAGCTTCTCATGGTTGGAGGCCTGGCTTGCTCCACCCCCTGCTCTTGAGATTCTCCCGGATGTGGTCTGCATTTTTGGCTGCTTTTTGGGCTGGAGCTTCTTGTGGTTTGAGGCCTGGCTTACTCCAACCCCTTCTCTTGAGATTCTCCCGGATGTGGGCTGCATTTTGGCTGCCTTTTGGGCTGGAGCTTCTCGTGGTTTGAGGCCTGGCTTGCTCCACCCCCTGCTCTTGAGATTCTCCCCGAAGTGGGCTGCATTTTGGCTGCCTTTTGGGCTGGAGCTTTTCGCGGTGTGAGGCCTGGCTTGCTCCACCCCCTGCTCTTGAGATTCTCCCGGATTTGGGCTGGATTTTGGCTGCCTTTTGGGCTGGAGATTCTCGTGGTTTGAGGCCTGGATTTCTCCACCCCCTGCTCTTGAGATTCTCCCGGATGTGGGCTGCATTTTGGCTGCCTTTTGGGCTGGAGCTTCTCGTGGTTTGAGGCCTGCCTGGCTCCAACCCCTGCTCTTGAAATTCTCCTGGATGTGGGCTGGATTTTGGCTGCCTTTTGGGCTGGAGCTTTTCGTGGTTTCAGGCCTGGCTTGCTCCACCCCCTGCTCTTGAGATTCTCCCTGATGTGGTCTGTATTTTGGCTGCATTTTGGGCTGGAGCTTCTCGTGGTTTGAGGCCTGGCTTGCTCCATCCCCTGCTCTTGAGATTCTCCCGGATGTGGGTTGCATTTTGGCTGCCGTTTGGGCTGGAGCTTCTTGTGGTTTGAAGCCTGGCTTGCTCCACCA
The DNA here is from genome assembly GCA_027574665.1 of Rhynochetos jubatus. Lineage (NCBI taxonomy): Eukaryota > Metazoa > Chordata > Aves > Eurypygiformes > Rhynochetidae > Rhynochetos > Rhynochetos jubatus. The sequence continues at coordinate 1,633,370 of JAQBHY010000071.1, forward strand.
GCTGCTCTTGAGATTCTCCCGGATGTGGGCAGTATTTTGGCTGCCTTTTGGAATGGAACTTCTCGTGGTTTGAGGCCTGGCTTGCTCCACCCCCTGCTCTTGAGATTCTCCCGGATGTGGGCTGTATTTTGGCTGCATTTTGGGCTGGAACTTCTCGTGGTTTGAGGCCTGGCTTGCTCCACCCCCTGCTCTTGACATTCTCCCGGATGTGGGCTGCATTTTGGCTGCCTTTTGGGCTGGAGCTTCTCGTGGTTTGAGGCCTGGCTTGCTCCACCCCCTGCTCTTGAGATTCTCCCGGATGTGGGCTGGAGTTTGGCTCCCTTTTGGGCTTTAGCTTTTCGCGGTTTCAGGCCTGGCTTGCTCCACCCCCTGCTCTTGAGATTCTCCCGGAGGTGGTCTGTATTTTGGCTGCATTTTGGGCTGGAGCTTCTCGTGGTTTGAGGCCTGGCTTGCTCCACCCCCTGCTCTTGAGATTCTCCTGGATGTGGGCTGCATTTTGGCTGCCTTTTGGGCTGGAGCTTCTCGAGGTTTGAGGCCTGGCTTGCTCCATCCCCTGCTCTTGAGATTCTCCCGGATGTGGGCTGCATTTTGGCTGCCTTTTGGGCTGGAGGTTCTCGTGGTTTGAGGCCTGGCTTGCTCCAGCCCCTACTCTTGATATTCTCCCAGATATAGGGCTGGATTTTGGCTGCCTTTTGGGCTGGAGCTTCTCCTGGTTTGAGGCCTGCCTTGCTCCACCCCCTGCTCTTGAGATTCTCCCGGATGTGGTCTGCATTTTTCCTGCCGTTTGGGCTGGAGCTTCTCATGGTTGGAGGCCTCGCTTGCTCCACCCCCTGCTCTTGATATTCTCCCAGATGTGGGCTGCATTTTTGCTGCTTTTTGGGCTTTAGCTTCTTGTGGTTTGAAGCCTGGTTTGCTCCACCCCCTGCTCTTGAGATTCTCCCGGATGTGGGCTGCATTTTGGCTGCCTTTTGGGCTGGAGCTCCTCGTGGTTTGAGGCCTGGCTTGCTCCACCCCCTGCTCTTGAGATTCTCCCGGATGTGGGCTGCATTTTGGCTGCCTTTTGGGCTGGAGCTTTTCGCGGTTTGAGGCCTGGCTTGCTCCACCCCCTGCTCTTGAGATTCTCCCGGATGTGGGCTGCATTTTGGCTGCCTTTTGGGCTGGAGCTTCTCATGGTTGGAGGCCTGGCTTGCTCCACCCCCTGCTCTTGAGATTCTCCCGGATGTGGTCTGCATTTTTGCTGCTTTTTGGGCTGGAGCTTCTTGTGGTTTGAGGCCTGGCTTGCTCCAAACCCTGCTCTTGAAATTCTCCCAGATGTGGGCTGGATTTTGGCTGCCTTGTGGGCTGGAGCTTCTCATGGTTGGAGGCCTGGCTTGCTCCACCCCCTGCTCTTGAGATTCTCCCAGATGTGGGCTGCATTTTGGCTGCCTTTTGGGCTGGAGCTTCTCATGGTTGGAGGCCTGGCTTGCTCCACCCCCTGCTCTTGAGATTCTCCCGGATGTGGTCTGCATTTTTGGCTGCTTTTTGGGCTGGAGCTTCTTGTGGTTTGAGGCCTGGCTTACTCCAACCCCTTCTCTTGAGATTCTCCCGGATGTGGGCTGGATTTTGGCTGCCTTTTGGGCTGGAGCTTCTCGTGGTTTGAGGCCTGGCTTGCTCCACCCCCTGCTCTTGAGATTCTCCCCGAAGTGGGCTGCATTTTGGCTGCCTTTTGGGCTGGAGCTTTTCGCGGTTTGAGGCCTGGCTTGCTCCACCCCCTGCTCTTGAGATTCTCCCGGATTTGGGCTGGATTTTGGCTGCCTTTTGGGCTGGAGATTCTCGTGGTTTGAGGCCTGGATTTCTCCACCCCCTGCTCTTGAGATTCTCCCGGATGTGGGCTGCATTTTGGCTGCCTTTTGGGCTGGAGCTTCTCGTGGTTTGAGGCCTGCCTGGCTCCAACCCCTGCTCTTGAAATTCTCCTGGATGTGGGCTGGATTTTGGCTGCCTTTTGGGCTGGAGCTTTTCGTGGTTTCAGGCCTGGCTTGCTCCACCCCCTGCTCTTGAGATTCTCCCTGATGTGGTCTGTATTTTGGCTGCATTTTGGGCTGGAGCTTCTCGTGGTTTGAGGCCTGGCTTGCTCCATCCCCTGCTCTTGAGATTCTCCCGGATGTGGGTTGCATTTTGGCTGCCGTTTGGGCTGGAGCTTCTTGTGGTTTGAAGCCTGGCTTGCTCCACCAGCTGCTCTTGAGATTCTCCCGGATGTGGGCAGTATTTTGGCTGCCTTTTGGAATGGAACTTCTCGTGGTTTGAGGCCTGGCTTGCTCCACCCCCTGCTCTTGAGATTCTCCCGGATGTGGGCTGTATTTTGGCTGCATTTTGGGCTGGAACTTCTCGTGGTTTGAGGCCTGGCTTGCTCCACCCCCTGCTCTTGACATTCTCCCGGATGTGGGCTGCATTTTGGCTGCCTTTTGGGCTGGAGCTTCTCGTGGTTTGAGGCCTGCCTGGCTCCACCCCCTGCTCTTGAAATTCTCCTGGATGTGGGCTGGATTTTGGCTGCCTTTTGGGCTGGAGCTTCTCGTGGTTTGAGGCCTGGCTTGCTCCACCCCCTGCTCTTGAGATTCTCCGGGAGTTGGGCTGGAGTTTGGCTCCGTTTTGGGCTTTAGCTTTACGCGGTTTCAGGCCTGGCTTGCTCCACCCCCTGCTCTTGAGATTCTCCCGGATGTGGTCTGTATTTTGGCTGCATTTTGGGCTGGAGCTTCTCGTGGTTTGAGGCCTGGCTTGCTCCACCCCCTGCTCTTGAGATTCTCCTGGATGTGGGCTGCATTTTGGCTGCCTTTTGGGCTGGAGCTTCTCGAGGTTTGAGGCCTGGCTTGCTCCATCCCCTGCTCTTGAGATTCTCCCGGATGTGGGCTGCATTTTGGCTGCCTTTTGGGCTGGAGCTTCTCGTGGTTTGAGGCCTGGCTTGCTCCAGCCCCTACTCTTGATATTCTCCCAGATATAGGGCTGGATTTTGGCTGCCTTTTGGGCTGGAGCTTCTCGTGGTTTGAGGCCTGGCTTGCTCCACCCCCTGCTCTTGAGATTCTCCCGGATGTGGTCTGCATTTTTCCTGCCGTTTGGGCTGGAGCTTCTCATGGTTGGAGGCCTGGCTTGCTCCACCCCCTGCTCTTGATATTCTCCCAGATGTGGGCTGCATTTTTGCTGCTTTTTGGGCTTTAGCTTCTTGTGGTTTGAAGCCTGGTTTGCTCCACCCCCTGCTCTTGAGATTCTCCCGGATGTGGGCTGCATTTTGGCTGCCTTTTGGGCTGGAGCTTCTCAAGGTTTGAGGCCTGCCTTGCTCCACCCCCTGCTCTTGAGATTCTCCCGGATGTGGGCTGCATTTTGGCTGCCTTTTGGGCTGGAGCTTCTCATGGTTGGAGGCCTGGCTTGCTCCACCCCCTGCTCTTGATATTCTCCCAGATGTGGGCTGCATTTTTGCTGCTTTTTGGGCTGGAGCTCCTCGTGGTTTGAGGCCTGTCTTGTTCCACCCCCTGCTCTTGAGATTCTCCCGGATGTGGGCTGCATTTTGGCTGCCTTTTGGGCTGGAGCTTTTCGCGGTTTGAGGCCTGGCTTGCTCCACCCCCTGCTCTTGAGATTCTCCCGGATGTGGGCTGCATTTTGGCTGCCTTTTGGGCTGGAGCTTCTCATGGTTTGAGGCCTGGCTTGCTCCACCCCCTGCTCTTGAGATTCTCCCGGATGTGGTCTGCATTTTTGCTGCTTTTTGGGCTGGAGCTTCTTGTGGTTTGAGGCCTGGCTTGCTCCAAACCCTGCTCTTGAAATTCTCCCAGATGTGGGCTGGATTTTGGCTGCCTTTTGGTCTGGAGCTTCTCGTGGTTTGAGGCCTGGTTTGCTCCACCCCCTGCTCTTGAGATTCTCCCGGATGTGGGCTGGAATTTGGCTTCCTTTTGGGCTGGAGCTTCTCGTGGTTGGAGGCCTGGCTTGCTCCACCCCCTGCTCTTGAGATTCTCCCGGATGTGGCCTGCATTTTGGCTGCCTTTTGGGCTGGAGCTTTTCGCGGTTTGAGGCCTGGCTTGCTCCACCCCCTGCTCTTGAGATTCTCCTGGATTTGGGCTGGATTTTGGCTGCCTTTTGGGCTGGAGCTTCTCGTGGTTTGGGGCCTGGCTTGCTCCACCCCCTGCTCTTGAGATTCTCCCGGATGTGGGCTGGAATTTGGCTGCCTTTTGGGCTGGAGCTTCTCGTGGTTTGAGGCCTGGCTTGCTCCACCCCCTGCTCTTGATATTCTCCGGGAGTTGGGCTGGAGTTTGGCTGCCTTTTGGGCTTTAGCTTTTCGTGGTTTGAGGCCTGGCTTGCTCCAACCCCTGCTCTTGATATTGTCCCTGATGTGGGCCGGAAATTGGCTTCCTTTTGGGCTGGAGCTCCTCGTGGTTTGAGGCCTGGCTTGCTCCACCCCCTGCTCTTGATATTCTCCCGGAGGTGGGCTGCATTTTTGCTGCATTTTGGGCTGGAGCTTCTTGTAGTTTGAGGCCTGGCTTGCTCCACCCCCTGCTCTTGAGATTCTCCCGGATGTGGGCTGCATTTTGGCTGATTCTTGGGCTGGAGCTTCTCGTGGTTTGGGGCCTGGCTTGCTCCACCCCCTGCTCTTGAGATTCTCCCGGATTTGGGCTGCATTTTGGCTGCCTTTTGGGCTGGAGCTTCTCGTGGTTTGAGGCCTGGCTTGCTCCACCCCCTGCTCCTGATATTGTCACTGATGTGGGCTGGAATTTGGCTGCCTTATGGGCTGGAGCTTCTCGTGGTTTGAGGCCTGGCTTGCTCCACCCCCTGCTCTTGAGATTCTCCCGGATGTGGGCTGCATTTTGGCTGATTCTTGGGCTGGAGCTTCCCGTGGTTTGAGGCCTGGCTTGCTCCACCCCCTGCTCTTGAGATTCTCCCGGAGGTGGGCTGCATTTTGGCTGCCTTTTGGGCTGGAGCTTCTCGTGGTTTGAGGCCTGGTTTGCTCAACCCCCTGCTCTTGAGATTCTCCCGGATGTGGTCTGCATTTTTGCTGCTTTTTGGGCTGGAGCTTCTTGTGGTTTGAGGCCTGGCTTACTCCACCCCCTGCTCTTGAGATTCTCCCGGATGTGGGCTGGATTTTGGCTGCCTTTTGGGCTGGAGCTTCTCGTGGTTTGAGGCCTGGTTTGCTCCACCCCCTGCTCTTGAGATTCTCCCAGATGTGGGCTGCATTTTGGCTGCCTTTTGGGCTGGAGCTTCTCATGGTTGGAGGCCTGGCTTGCTCCACCCCCTGCTCTTGAGATTCTCCCGGATGTGGTCTGCATTTTTGCTGCTTTTTGGGCTGGAGCTTCTTGTGGTTTGAGGCCTGGCTTTCTCCACCCCCTGCTCTTGAGATTCTCCCGGATGTGGGCTGGAATTTGGCTGCCTTTTGGGCTGGAGCTTCTCGTGGTTTGAGGCCTGGCTTGCTCCACCCCCTGCTCTTGAGATTCTTCTGTAGGTGGCCTGCATTTTGGCTGCCTTTTGGGCTGGAGCTTTTCGCAGTTTGGGGCCTGGCTTGCTCCACCCCCTGCTCTTGAGATTCTCCCGGAGGTGGTCTGCATTTTTCCTGCCGTTTGGGCTGGAACTTCTTGTGGTTTGAGGCCTGCCTTGCTCCACCCGCTGCTCTTGATATTCTCCCGGATGTGTGCTGCATTTTGGCTGCCTTTTGGGCTGGAGCTTCTCGTGGTTTGAGGCCTGGCTTGCTCCACCCCCTGCTCTTGAGATTCTCCCGGATGTGGGCTGCATTTTGGCTGATTCTTGGGCTGGAGCTTCTCGTGGTTTGAGGCCTGGCTTGCTCCACCCCCTGCTCTTGAGATTCTCCCGGATGTGGGCTGGATGTTGGCTGCCTTTTGGGCTGGAGCTTCTCGTGGTTTGAGGCCTGCCTTGCTCCACCCCCTGCTCCTGATATTCTCCCGGATGTGGGCTGGATTTTGGCTGCCTTTTGGGCTGGAGCTTCTCATGGTTTGAGGCCTGGCTTGCTCCACCCCCTGCTCTTGAGATTCTCCCGGATGTGGGTTGGATTTTGGCTGCCTTTTGGTCTGGAGCTTCTCGTGGCTTGAGGCCTGGCTTGCTCCACCCCCTGCTCTTGATATTCTCCTGGATATGGGCTGCATTTTTGGCTGCCTTTTGGTCTGGAGCTCCTCGTGGTTTGAGACCTGTCTTGCTCCACCCCCTGCTCTTGAGATTCTCCCAGATGTGGGCTGGAATTTGGCTGCCTTTTGGGCTGGAGCTTCTCGTGGTTTGAGGCCTGGCTTGCTCCACCCCCTGCTCTTGAGATTCTCCCGGAGGTGGGCTGCATTTTGGCTGCCTTTTGGGCTGGAGCTTCTCGTGGTTTGAGGCCTGGCTTGCTCCACCGCCTGCTCTTGAGATTCTCCCGGATGTGGGCTGTATTTTGGCTGCATTTTGGGCTGGAACTTCTCGTGGTTTGAGGCCTGGCTTGCTCCACCCCCTGCTCTTGAGATTCTCCCGGATGTGGGCTGTATTTTGGCTGCATTTTGGGCTGGAACTTCTCGTGGTTTGAGGCCTGGCTTGCTCCACCCCCTGCTCTTGACATTCTCCCGGATGTGGGCTGCATTTTGGCTGCCTTTTGGGCTGGAGCTTCTCGTGGTTTGAGGCCTGCCTGGCTCCACCCCCTGCTCTTGAAATTCTCCTGGATGTGGGCTGGATTTTGGCTGCCTTTTGGGCTGGAGCTTCTCGTGGTTTGAGGCCTGGCTTGCTCCACCCCCTGCTCTTGAGATTCTCCGGGAGTTGGGCTGGAGTTTGGCTCCGTTTTGGGCTTTAGCTTTACGCGGTTTCAGGCCTGGCTTGCTCCACCCCCTGCTCTTGAGATTCTCCCGGATGTGGTCTGTATTTTGGCTGCATTTTGGGCTGGAGCTTCTCGTGGTTTGAGGCCTGGCTTGCTCCACCCCCTGCTCTTGAGATTCTCCTGGATGTGGGCTGCATTTTGGCTGCCTTTTGGGCTGGAGCTTCTCGAGGTTTGAGGCCTGGCTTGCTCCATCCCCTGCTCTTGAGATTCTCCCGGATGTGGGCTGCATTTTGGCTGCCTTTTGGGCTGGAGCTTCTCGTGGTTTGAGGCCTGGCTTGCTCCAGCCCCTACTCTTGATATTCTCCCAGATATAGGGCTGGATTTTGGCTGCCTTTTGGGCTGGAGCTTCTCGTGGTTTGAGGCCTGGCTTGCTCCACCCCCTGCTCTTGAGATTCTCCCGGATGTGGTCTGCATTTTTCCTGCCGTTTGGGCTGGAGCTTCTCATGGTTGGAGGCCTGGCTTGCTCCACCCCCTGCTCTTGATATTCTCCCAGATGTGGGCTGCATTTTTGCTGCTTTTTGGGCTTTAGCTTCTTGTGGTTTGAAGCCTGGTTTGCTCCACCCCCTGCTCTTGAGATTCTCCCGGATGTGGGCTGCATTTTGGCTGCCTTTTGGGCTGGAGCTTCTCAAGGTTTGAGGCCTGCCTTGCTCCACCCCCTGCTCTTGAGATTCTCCCGGATGTGGGCTGCATTTTGGCTGCCTTTTGGGCTGGAGCTTCTCATGGTTGGAGGCCTGGCTTGCTCCACCCCCTGCTCTTGATATTCTCCCAGATGTGGGCTGCATTTTTGCTGCTTTTTGGGCTGGAGCTCCTCGTGGTTTGAGGCCTGTCTTGTTCCACCCCCTGCTCTTGAGATTCTCCCGGATGTGGGCTGCATTTTGGCTGCCTTTTGGGCTGGAGCTTTTCGCGGTTTGAGGCCTGGCTTGCTCCACCCCCTGCTCTTGAGATTCTCCCGGATGTGGGCTGCATTTTGGCTGCCTTTTGGGCTGGAGCTTCTCATGGTTTGAGGCCTGGCTTGCTCCACCCCCTGCTCTTGAGATTCTCCCGGATGTGGTCTGCATTTTTGCTGCTTTTTGGGCTGGAGCTTCTTGTGGTTTGAGGCCTGGCTTGCTCCAAACCCTGCTCTTGAAATTCTCCCAGATGTGGGCTGGATTTTGGCTGCCTTTTGGTCTGGAGCTTCTCGTGGTTTGAGGCCTGGTTTGCTCCACCCCCTGCTCTTGAGATTCTCCCGGATGTGGGCTGGAATTTGGCTTCCTTTTGGGCTGGAGCTTCTCGTGGTTGGAGGCCTGGCTTGCTCCACCCCCTGCTCTTGAGATTCTCCCGGATGTGGCCTGCATTTTGGCTGCCTTTTGGGCTGGAGCTTTTCGCGGTTTGAGGCCTGGCTTGCTCCACCCCCTGCTCTTGAGATTCTCCTGGATTTGGGCTGGATTTTGGCTGCCTTTTGGGCTGGAGCTTCTCGTGGTTTGGGGCCTGGCTTGCTCCACCCCCTGCTCTTGAGATTCTCCCGGATGTGGGCTGGAATTTGGCTGCCTTTTGGGCTGGAGCTTCTCGTGGTTTGAGGCCTGGCTTGCTCCACCCCCTGCTCTTGATATTCTCCGGGAGTTGGGCTGGAGTTTGGCTGCCTTTTGGGCTTTAGCTTTTCGTGGTTTGAGGCCTGGCTTGCTCCAACCCCTGCTCTTGATATTGTCCCTGATGTGGGCCGGAAATTGGCTTCCTTTTGGGCTGGAGCTCCTCGTGGTTTGAGGCCTGGCTTGCTCCACCCCCTGCTCTTGATATTCTCCCGGAGGTGGGCTGCATTTTTGCTGCATTTTGGGCTGGAGCTTCTTGTAGTTTGAGGCCTGGCTTGCTCCACCCCCTGCTCTTGAGATTCTCCCGGATGTGGGCTGCATTTTGGCTGATTCTTGGGCTGGAGCTTCTCGTGGTTTGGGGCCTGGCTTGCTCCACCCCCTGCTCTTGAGATTCTCCCGGATTTGGGCTGCATTTTGGCTGCCTTTTGGGCTGGAGCTTCTCGTGGTTTGAGGCCTGGCTTGCTCCACCCCCTGCTCCTGATATTGTCACTGATGTGGGCTGGAATTTGGCTGCCTTATGGGCTGGAGCTTCTCGTGGTTTGAGGCCTGGCTTGCTCCACCCCCTGCTCTTGAGATTCTCCCGGATGTGGGCTGCATTTTGGCTGATTCTTGGGCTGGAGCTTCCCGTGGTTTGAGGCCTGGCTTGCTCCACCCCCTGCTCTTGAGATTCTCCCGGAGGTGGGCTGCATTTTGGCTGCCTTTTGGGCTGGAGCTTCTCGTGGTTTGAGGCCTGGTTTGCTCAACCCCCTGCTCTTGAGATTCTCCCGGATGTGGTCTGCATTTTTGCTGCTTTTTGGGCTGGAGCTTCTTGTGGTTTGAGGCCTGGCTTACTCCACCCCCTGCTCTTGAGATTCTCCCGGATGTGGGCTGGATTTTGGCTGCCTTTTGGGCTGGAGCTTCTCGTGGTTTGAGGCCTGGTTTGCTCCACCCCCTGCTCTTGAGATTCTCCCAGATGTGGGCTGCATTTTGGCTGCCTTTTGGGCTGGAGCTTCTCATGGTTGGAGGCCTGGCTTGCTCCACCCCCTGCTCTTGAGATTCTCCCGGATGTGGTCTGCATTTTTGCTGCTTTTTGGGCTGGAGCTTCTTGTGGTTTGAGGCCTGGCTTTCTCCACCCCCTGCTCTTGAGATTCTCCCGGATGTGGGCTGGACTTTGGCTGCCTTTTGGGCTGGAGCTTCTCGTGGTTTGAGGCCTGGCTTGCTCCACCCCCTGCTCTTGAGATTCTTCTGTAGGTGGCCTGCATTTTGGCTGCCTTTTGGGCTGGAGCTTTTCGCAGTTTGGGGCCTGGCTTGCTCCACCCCCTGCTCTTGAGATTCTCCCGGAGGTGGTCTGCATTTTTCCTGCCGTTTGGGCTGGAACTTCTTGTGGTTTGAGGCCTGCCTTGCTCCACCCGCTGCTCTTGATATTCTCCCGGATGTGTGCTGCATTTTGGCTGCCTTTTGGGCTGGAGCTTCTCGTGGTTTGAGGCCTGGCTTGCTCCACCCCCTGCTCTTGAGATTCTCCCGGATGTGGGCTGCATTTTGGCTGATTCTTGGGCTGGAGCTTCTCGTGGTTTGAGGCCTGGCTTGCTCCACCCCCTGCTCTTGAGATTCTCCCGGATGTGGGCTGGATGTTGGCTGCTTTTTGGGCTGGAGCTTCTCGTGGTTTGAGGCCTGCCTTGCTCCACCCCCTGCTCCTGATATTCTCCCGGATGTGGGCTGGATTTTGGCTGCCTTTTGGGCTGGAGCTTCTCATGGTTTGAGGCCTGGCTTGCTCCACCCCCTGCTCTTGAGATTCTCCTGGATGTGGGTTGGATTTTGGCTGCCTTTTGGTCTGGAGCTTCTCGTGGCTTGAGGCCTGGCTTGCTCCACCCCCTGCTCTTGATATTCTCCTGGATATGGGCTGCATTTTTGGCTGCCTTTTGGTCTGGAGCTCCTCGTGGTTTGAGACCTGTCTTGCTCCACCCCCTGCTCTTGAGATTCTCCCAGATGTGGGCTGGAATTTGGCTGCCTTTTGGGCTGGAGCTTCTCGTGGTTTGAGGCCTGGCTTGCTCCACCCCCTGCTCTTGAGATTCTCCCGGAGGTGGGCTGCATTTTGGCTGCCTTTTGGGCTGGAGCTTCTCGTGGTTTGAGGCCTGGCTTGCTCCACCGCCTGCTCTTGAGATTCTCCCGGATGTGGGCTGCAGTTTGGCTGCCTTTTGGGCTGGAGCTTCTCGTGGTTTGAGGCCTGGCTTGCTCCACCCCCTGCTCTTGAGATTCTCCCGGATGTGGGCTGCATTTTGGCTGCCTTTTGGGCTGGAGATTCTCGTGGTTTGAGGCCTGGCTTGCTCCACCCCCTGCTCTTGAGATTCTCCCGGATGTGGGCTGCATTTTGGCTGCCTTTTGGGCTGGAGCTTCTCGTGGTTTGAGGCCTGGCTTGCTCCAGCCCTTGCTTTTGAGATTTTCCTGGAGTTGGGCTGCATTTTGGCTTCATTTTGGGCTGGAGCTTCTCGAGGTTTGTGGCCTGGCTTGCTCCACCCCCTGCTCTTGAGATTCTCCCAGATGTGGCCTGCATTTTGGCTGCCTTTTGGGCTGGAGCTTCTCGTGGTTTGAGGCCTGGCTTGCTCCACCCCCTGCTCTTGATATTCTCCCGGATGTGGGCTGGATTTTGGCTTCTTTTTGGGCTGGAGCTTCTCGAGGTTTGAGGCCTGGCTTACTCCACCCCGTGCTCTTGATGTTCTCCTGGATGTGGGCTGCATTTTGGCTGCCTGTTGGGCTGGAGCTTCTCGTGGTTTGAGGCCTGGCTTGCTCCGCCCCCTGCTCTTGATATTGTCCCTGATGTGGGCTGGAATTTGGCTGCTTTTTTGGGCTGGAGCTCCTCGTGGTTTGAGACCTGTCTTGCTCCACCCCCTGCTCTTGAGATTCTCCCGGATGTGGGCTGGAATTGGCTTCCTTTTGGGCTGGAGCTTCTCGTGGTTTGTGGCCTGGCTTGCTCCACCCCCTGCTCTTGAGGTTCTCCCGGTTGTGGCCTGCATTTTGGCTGCCTTTTGGGCTGGAGCTTTTCGCGGTTTGAGGCATGGCTTTCTCCACCCCCTGCTCTTGAGATTCTCCTGGATTTGGGCTGGATTTTGGCTGCCTTTTGGGCTGGAGCTTCTCGTGGTTTGGGGCCTGGCTTGCTCCACCCCCTGCTCTTGAGATTCTCCCAGATGTGGGCTGGAATTTGGCTGCCTTTTGGGCTGGAGCGTCTCGTGGTTTGAGGCCTGGCTTGCTCCAACCCCTGCTCTTGATATTGTCCCTGATGTGGGCCGGAAATTGGCTTCCTTTTGGGCTGGAGCTCCTCGTGGTTTGAGGCCTGGCTTGCTCCACCCCCTGCCCTTGATATTCTCCCGCATGTGGCCTGCATTTTGGTTGCCTTTGGGCTGGAAATTTCCGTTTTTTGAGGCCTGGCTTGCTCCACCCCTTGCTCTTGATATTCTCCCGTATGTGGGCTGCATTTTGGCTGCCTTTTGGGCTGGAGCTTCTCGTGGTTTGAGGCCTGGCCTGCTCCAACCCCTGCTCTTGATATTATCCTTTATGTGGGCTGGACTATGGCTGCCTTTTAGGCTGGAGCTTCTCGTGGTTTGAGGCCTGGCTTGCTCCACCCCCTGCTCTTGAGATTCTCCTGGATGTGGGCTGCGTTATGGCTGCCTTTTGGGCTGGAGCTTCTCGTGCTTTGGGGCGTTCCTTTCTTCAGCCGCTGCTCTTGATATTCTCCTGGATATGGGCTGCATTTTTGGCTGCCTTTTGGGCTGGAGCTTCTCGTGGTTCCAGGCCTGGCTTGCTCCACCCCCTGCTCTTGAGATTCTCCTGGATGTGGGCTGCATTTTGGCTGATTCTTGGGCTGGAGCTTCCCGTGGTTTGAGGCCTGTCTTGCTCCGCCCCCTGCTCTTGATATTGTCCTGGATGTGGGCTGGATTTTGGCTGCCTTTTGGGCGGGAGCTTCTTGTAGTTTGAGGCCTGGATTGCTCCACCCCCTGCTCTTGAGATTCTCCCGTATGTGGGCTTCATTTTGGCTGCTTTTTGGGCTGGAGCTTCTCGTGGTTTGAGACCTGGCTTGCTCCACCCCTTGCTCTTGATATTCTCGTGGATATGGGCTGCATTTTTGGCTGCCTTTTGGGCTGGAGCTTCTCGTGGTTTGAGGCCTGGCTTGCTCCACCCCCTGCTCTTGAGATTCTCCCGGCTGTGGGCTTCATTTTGGCTGGTTTTTGGGCTGGAGCTTCTCGTGGTTTGAGACCTGGCTTGCTCCATTCCCTGCTCTTGAGATTCTCCCGGATGTGGGCTGGATTTTGGATGCATTTTGGGCTGGAGCTTCTCGTGGTTTGAGGCCTGGCTTGCTCCACCCCCTTCTCTTGATACTTTCCTGGATGTGGGCTGCATTTTGGCTCATTTGGGCTGGAACTTCTCGTGGTTTGAGGCCTGGCTTGCTCCACCCCCTGCTCTTGAGATTCTCCCGGATGTGGGCTGCATTTTTGCTGCCTTTTGGGCTGGAGCTTCTCGAGGTTTGAGGCCTGGCTTGCTCCACCCCCTGCTCTTGATATTCTCCCGGAGTTGGCCTGGAATTTGGCTGCCTTTTGGTCTGGAGCTTCTCGTGGTTTGAGGCCTGGCTTGCTCCACGCCCTGCTCTTGATATTCTCCTGGATATGGGCTGCATTTTTGGCTGCATTTTGGGCTGGAGCTTCTCGTGGTTCCAGGCCTGGCTTGCTCCACCCCCTTCTCTTGATATTCTCCGGGAGTTGGGCTGGAATTTGACTGCCTTTTGGGCTGGAGCTTCTTGTGGTTTGAGGCCTGGCTTGCTCCACCCCCTGCTCTTGAGATTCTCCCGGATGTCGGCTGGATTTTGGCTGCCTTTTGGGCTGGAGCTTCTCGTGGTTTGAGGCCTGGCTTGCTCCACCCCCTGCTCTTGAGATTCTCCCGGAGGTGGTCTGCATTTTTCCTGCCGTTTGGGCTGGAGCTTCTTGTGGTTTGAGGCCTGGCTTGCTCCACCCCCTACTCTTGAGATTCTCCCAGATGTGGGCTGCATTTTTGCTGCATTTTGGGCTGGAGCTTCTCGTGGTTTGAGGCCTGGCTTGCTCCACCCCCTGCTCTTGATATTGTCCCTGACGTGGGCTGGAATTTGGCTTATTTTTGGGCTGGAGCTCCTCGTGGTTTGAGGCCTGGATTGCTCCACCCCCTGCTCTTGAGATTCTCCGGGAGTTGGGCTGGAGTTTGGCTGCCTTTTGGGCTTTAGCTTTTCGTGGTTTCAGGCCTGGCTTGCTCCACCCCCTGCTCTTGATATTCTCCCGGATGTGGGCTGCATTTTGGCTGCCTTTTGGGCTGGAGCTTCTCATGGTTGGAGGCCTGGCTTGCTCCACCCCCTGCTCTTGATATTCTCCCGGATGTGGTCTGCATTTTTGCTGCCTTTTGGACTGGAGATTCTTGTGGTTTGAAGCCTGGCTTGCTCCACCCCCTGCTCTTGAGATTCTCCCGGATTTGGGCTGGAATTTGGCTTCCTTTTGGGCTGGAGCTTCTCGTGGTTTGAGGCCTGGCTTGCTCCATCCCCTGCTCTTGAGATTCTCCCGGATGTGGCCTGCATTTTTGCTGCCTTTTGGGCTGGAGCTTCTCGAGGTTTGAGGCCTGGCTTGCTCCACCCCCTGCTCTTGAGATTCTCCCGGAGGTGGCCTGGAATTTGGCTGCCTTTTGGTCTGGAGCTTCTCGTGGTTTGAGGCCTGGCTTGCTCCACCCCCTGCTCTTGAGATTCTCCTGGATATGGGCTGCATTTTTGGCTGCATTTTGGGCTGGAGGTTCTCGTGGTTCCAGGCCTGGCTTGCTCCACCCCCTTCTCTTGATATTCTCCGGGAGTTGGGCTGGAATTTGACTGCATTTTGGGCTGGAGCTTCTTGTGGTTTAAGGCCTGGCTTGCTCCACTCCCTGCTCTTGAGATTCTCCCTGATGTGGGCTGCATTTTGGCTGCCTTTTGGGCTGGAGCTTCTCATGGTTGCAGGCCTGGCTTGCTCCACCCCCTGCTCTTGATATTCTCCCGGATGTGGTCTGCATTTTTGCTGCTTTTTGGGCTGGAGCTTCTCGTGGTTTGAAGCCTGCCTTGCTCCACCCCCTGCTCTTGATATTGTCCCTGACGTGGGCTGGAATTTGGCTTATTTTTGGGCTGGAGCTCCTCGTGGTTTGAGGCCTGGCTTGCTCCACCCCCTGCTCTTGAGATTCTCCGGGAGTTGGGCTGGAGTTTGGCTGCCTTTTGGGCTTTAGCTTTTCGTGGTTTCAGGCCTGGCTTGCTCCACCCCCTGCTCTTGATATTCTCCCGGATGTGGGCTGCATTTTGGCTGCCTTTTGGGCTGGAGCTTCTCATGGTTGGAGGCCTGGCTTGCTCCACCCCCTGCTCTTGATATTCTCCCGGATGTGGTCTGCATTTTTGCTGCCTTTTGGACTGGAGATTCTTGTGGTTTGAAGCCTGGCTTGCTCCACCCCCTGCTCTTGAGATTCTCCCGGATTTGGGCTGGAATTTGGCTTCCTTTTGGGCAGGAGCTTCTCGTGGTTTGAGGCCTGGCTTGCTCCATCCCCTGCTCTTGAGATTCTCCCGGATGTGGCCTGCATTTTTGCTGCCTTTTGGGCTGGAGCTTCTCGTGGTTTGAGGCCTGGCTTGCTCCACCCCCTGCTCTTGAGATTCTCCCGGATGTGGTCTGTATTTTGGCTGCATTTTGGGCTGGAGCTTCTCGTGGTTTGAGGCCTGGCTTGCTCCACCCCCTGCTCTTGAGATTCTCCCGGATGTGGGCTGTATTTTGGCTGCCTTTTGGGCTGGAGCTTCTCGTGGTTTGAGGCCTGGCTTGCTCCACCCCCTGCTCTTGAGATTCTCCCGGATGTGGGCTGCATTTTGGCTGTATTTTGGGCTGGAGCTTCTCATGGTTTGAGGCCTGGCTTGCTCCAGCCCCTACTCTTGATATTCTCCCAGATATAGGGCTGGATTTTGGCTGCATTTTGGGCTGGAGCTTCTCGTGGTTTGAGGCCTGGCTTGCTCCACGCCCTGCTCTTGAGTTTCTCCCGGATGTCGGCTGGATTTTGGCTGCCTTTTGGGCTGGAGCTTCTCGTGGTTTGAGGCCTGCCTTGCTCCACCCCCTGCTCCTGATATTCTCCCGGAGGTGGTCTGCATTTTTCCTGCCGTTTGGGCTGGAGCTTCTTGTGGTTTGAGGCCTGGCTTGCTCCACCCCCTGCTCTTGAGATTCTCCCGGATGTGGGCTGCATTTTTGCTGCCTTTTGGGCTGGAGCTTCTCGTGGTTTGAGGCCTGGCTTGCTCCACCCCCTGCTCTTGAGATTCTCCCGGAGGTGGGCTGCATTTTGGCTGCATTTTGGGCTTTAGCTTTTCGTGGTTTGAGGCCTGGCTTGCTCCACCCCCTGCTCTTGATATTCTCCCGGATGTGGGATGGATTTTGGCTGCATTTTGGGCTGGAGCTTCTCGTGGTTTGAGGCCTGGCTTGCTCCACCCCCTGCTCTTGAGATTCTCCCGGATGTGGTCTGTATTTTGGCTGCATTTTGGGCTGGAGCTTCTCATGGTTTGAGGCCTGGCTTGCTCCATCCCCTGCTCTTGAGATTCTCCCGGATGTGGGCTGCATTTTGGCTGCCTTTTGGGCTGGAGCTTCTCGTGGTTTGAGGCCTGGCTTGCTCCAGCCCCTGCTCTTGAGATTCTCCCGGATATAGGGCTGGATTTTGGCTGCCTTTTGGGCTGGAGCTTCTCATGGCTGGAGGCCTGGCTTGCTCCACCCCCTGCTCTTGATATTCTCCCGGATGTGGGCTGCATTTTTGCTGCTTTTTGGGCTTTAGCTTCTTGTGGTTTGAGGCCTGCCTTGCTCCAACCCCTGCTCTTGAGATTCTCCCGGATGTGGGCTGGATTTTGGCTGAATTTTGGGCTGGAGCTTTCGCGGTTTGAGGCCTGGCTTGCTCCACCCCCTGCTCTTGAGATTCTCCCGGAGGTGGTCTGCATTTTTCCTGCCGTTTGGGCTGGAGCTTCTTGTGGTTTGAGGCCTGGCTTGCTCCACCCCCTGCTCTTGAGATTCTCCCGGAGGTGGGCTGTATTTTGCCTGCCTTTTGGGCTGGAACTTCTCGTGGTTTGAGGCCTGGCTTGCTCCACCCCCTGCTCTTGAGATTCTCCCGGAGGTGGTCTGCATTTTTCCTGCCGTTTGGGCTGGAGCTTCTTGTGGTTTGAAGCCTGGCTTGCTCCACCACCTGCTCTTGAGATTCTCCCGGATGTGGGCTGTATTTTGGCTGCCTTTTGGGCTGGAGCTTCTCGTGGTTTGAGGCCTGGCTTGCTCCAACCCCTGCTCTTGAGATTCTCCCGGAGGTGGCCTGCATTTTTGCTGCCTTTTGGGCTGGATCTTCTCGTGGTTTGGGGCCTGGCTTGCTCCACCCCCTGCTCTTGAGATTCTCCCAGATGTGGGCTGGATTTTGGCTGCCTTTTGGGCTGGAGCTTCTCGTGGTTTGGGGCCTGGCTTGCTCCACCCCCTGCTCTTGAGATTCTCCCAGATGTGGGCTGGATTTTGACTGATTCTTGGGCTCGAGCTTCTCGTGGTTTGGGGCCTGGCTTGCTCCACCCCCTGCTCTTGAGATTCTCCCGGATGTGGGCTGGAATTTGGCTTCCTTTTGGGCTGGAGCTTCTCGTGGTTTGAGGCCTGGCTTGCTCCAACCCCTGCTCTTGAGATTCTCCCGGATTTGGGCTGGATTTTGGCTGCCTTTTGGGCTGGAGCTTCTCGTGGTTTGGGGCCTGGCTTGCTCCACCCCCTGCTCTTGAGATTCTCCCAGATGTGGGCTGGAATTTGGCTGCATTTTGGGCTGGAGCTTCTCGTGGTTTGAGGCCTGGCTTGCTCCACCCCCTGCTCTTGAGATTCTCCCTGAGGTGGTCTGCATTTTTCCTGCCGTTTGGGCTGGAGCTTCTTGTGGTTTGAAGCCTGGCTTGCTCCACCACCTGCTCTTGAGATTCTCCCGGATGTGAGCTGCATTTTGGCTGCCTTTTGGGCTGAAACTTCTCGTGGTTTGAGGCCTGGCTTGCTCCACCCCCTGCTCTTGACATTCTCCCGGATGTGTGCTGTATTTTGGCTGCCTTTTGGGCTGGAACGTCTCGTGGTTTGAGGCCTGGCTTGCTCCACCCCCTGCTCTTGAGATTCTCCCGGATGTGGGCTGCATTTTGGCTGCCTTTTGGGCTGGAGCTTCTCGTGGTTTGGGGCCTGGCTTGCTCCACCCCCTCCTCTTGATATTCTCCCGGATGTGGGCTGCATTTTGGCTGCCTTTTGGGCTGGAGCTTCTCGTGGTTTGAGGCCTGGCTTGCTCCACCCCCTGCTCTTGATATTCTCCGGGAGTTGGGCTGGAGTTTGGCTGCATTTTGGTTTTTAGCTTTTCGTGGTTTGAGGCCTGGCTTGCTCCACCCCCTGCTCTTGAGATTCTCCCGGATGTGGGCTGGAAATTGGCTTTCTTTAGGGCTGGAGCTCCTCGTGTTTTGAGGCCTGGCTTGCTCCACCCCCTGCTCTTGATATTCTCCCGGAGGTGGGCTGCATTTTGGCTGCCTTTTGGGCTGGAGCTTCTCGTGGTTTGAGGCCTGCCTTGCTCCACCCCCTGCCCATGATATTCTACCGGATGTGGGCTGCGTTATGGCTGCGTTTTGGGCTGGAGCTTCTCGTGGTTTGAGGCCTGGCTTGCTCCACCCCCTGCTCTTGAGATTCTCCCGGATGTGGGCTGGAATTTGGCTTCCTCTTGGGCTGGAGCTCCTTGTGGTTTGAGGCCTGGCTTGCTCCACCCCCTTTCTCTTGAGATTCTGCCGGATGTGGGCTGGAATTTGGCTTCATTTTTGGGCTGGAGCTTCTTGTGGTTTGAGGCCTGGCTTGCTCCACCCCTTGCTCTTGATATTCTCCCTGATGTGGGCTGCATTTTGGCTGCCTTTTGGGCTGAAGCTTCTTGTGGTTTGAGGCCTGGTTTGCTCCACCCCCTGCTCTTCAGATTGTCACGGATGTCGGCTGGATTTTGGCTGCCTTTTGGGCTGGAGCTTCTCGTGGTTTGAGGCCTGGCTTGCTCCACCCCCTGCTCTTGAGATTCTCCCAGATGTGGGCTGCATTTTGGCTGCCTTTTGGGCTGGACCTTCTCGTGGTTTGAGGCCTGGCTTGCTCCACAACTTGCCATTGATATTCTCCCGCATGTGGCCTGCATTTTGGTTGCCTTTCGGGCAGGAAATTTCCGTTTTTTGAGACCTGGCTTGCTCCATCCCTTTCTCTTGAGATTCTCCCAGATGTGGGCTGGATTTTGGCTGCCTTGTGGGCTGGAGCTTCTCGTGGTTTCAGGCCTGGCTTGCTCCAACGCCTGCTCTTGAGATTCTCCCGGATGTGGGCTGCATTTTGGCTGCCTTGTGGGCTGGAGCTTCTCGTGGTTTGAGGCCTGGCTTGATCCAACCCTGCTCTTGATATTCTCCAGGATGTGGGCTGCATTTTGGCTGCATTTTGGGCTGGAGCTTCTCGTGGTTTGAGGCCTGGCCTGCTCCAAACCCTGCTCTTGATATTATCTTTTATGTGGGCTGCATTTTTGCTGCCTTTTGGGCTGGAGCTTCTTGTGGTTTGAGGCCTGGATTTCTCCACCCCCTGCTCTTGAGATTCTCCCGGATGTGGGCTGGATTTTGGCTGCCTTTTGGGCTGGATCTTCTCGTGGTTTGAGGCCTGGCTTGCTCTGCCCCCTGCTCTTGATATTGTCCTGGATGTGGCCTGGATTTTGGCTGCCTTTTGGGCTGGAGCTTCTCGTGGTTTGAGGCCTGCCTTGCTCCAGCCCCTATTCTTGATATTCTCCCAGATATAGGGCTGGAATTTGGCTGCCTTTTGGGCTGGAGCTTCTTGTAGTTTGAGGCCTGGCTTGCTCCACCCCCTGCTCTTGAGATTCTCCCGAAGGTGGGCTGCATTTTTGGCTGCCTTTTGGGCTGGAGCTTCTCGTGGTTTGAGGCCTGGCTTGCTCCACCTCCTACTCTTGATATTCTCCTGGATGTGGGCTGCATTTTGGCTGCATTTTGGGCTGCAGCTTCTCGTGCTTTGGGGCCTGGATTGCTCCACCCCCTGCTCTTGAGATTCTCCCGGATGTGGGCTGCATTTTGGCTGCCTTTTGGGCTGGAGCTTCTCATGGTTTGAGGCCTGGCTTGCTCCAGCCCCTACTCTTCATATTCTCCCAGATATAGGGCTGGAATTTGGCTGCCTTTTGGGCTGGAGCTTCTCATGGTTTGAGGCCTGGCTTGCTCCACCCCCTGCTCTTGATATTCTCCCGTATGTGGGCTTCCTTTTTCCTGCTTTTTGGGCTGGAGCTTCTCGTGGTTTGAGGCCTGGCTTTCTCCACCCCCTGCTCTTGATATTCTCCCGGATGTGGGCTGCATTTTGGCTGCCTGTTGGACTGGAGCTTCTTGTGGTTTGAGGCCTGGCTTGCTCCACCCCCTGCTCTTGAGTTTCTCCCCGAAGTGGGCTGCATTTTGGCTGCCTTTTGGGCTGGAGCTTCTCGTGCTTTGAGGCCTGGCTTGCTCCACCCCCTGCTCTTGAGATTCTCCCGTATGTGGGCTGCATTTTGGCTGATTCTTGGGCTGGAGCTTCCCGTGGTTTGAGGCCTGGCTTGCTCCACCCCCTGCTCTTGAGATTCTCCCAGAGGTGGGCTGCATTTTGGCTGCCTTTTGGGCTGGAGCTTCTCGTGGTTTGAGGCCTGGCTTGCTCCACCCCCTGCTCTTGATATTCTCCCGGATGTGGGCTGGATTTTGGCTGCCTTTTGGGCTGGAGCTTCTCGTGGTTTGAGGCCTGGCTTGCTCCACCCCCTGCTCTTGAGATTCTCCCAGAGGAGGGCTGCATTTTGGCTGCCTTTTGGGATGGAGCTTCTCGTGGTTTGAGGCCTGGCTTGCTCCACCCCCTGCTCTTGATATTCTCCCGGATGTGGGCTGCATTTTGGCTGCCTTTGGGGCTGGAGCTTCTCGTGGTTTGAGGCCTGGCTTGCTCCACCCCCTGCTCTTGAGATTCTCCCGGATGTGGGCTGCATTTTGGCTGCCTGTTGGGCTGGAGCTTCTCGTGGTTTGAGGCTTGGCTTGCTCCACCCCCTGCTCTTGAGATTCTCCCGGATGTGGGCTGGATTTTGGCTGCCTTTTGGGCTGGAGCTTCTCGTGGTTTGAGGCCTGGCTTGCACCACCCCCTGCTCTTGAGATTCTACCGGATGTGGGCTGCATTTTGGCTGCCTTTTGGGCTGGAGCTTCTCGTGGTTTGAGGCTTGGCTTGCTCCACCCCCTGCTCTTGAGATTCTCCCGGATGTGGGCTGGATTTTGGCTTCCTTTTGGGCTGGAGCTTCTCGTGGTTTGAGGCCTGGCTTGCTCCACCCCCTGCTCTTGAGATTCTCCCGGATGTGGGCTGCATTTTGGCTGATTCTTGGGCTGGAGCTTCCCGTGGTTTGAGGCCTGGCTTGCTCCAACCCCTGCTCTTGATATTCTCCGGGATGTGGGCTTCATTTTGGCTGCCTTTTGGGCTGGAGATTCTCGTGGTTTGAGGCCTGGCTTGCTCCACCCCCTGCTCTTGATATTGTCCCGGAGGTGGGCTGGATTTTGGCTGACTGTTGGGCTGGAGCTTCTCGTGGTTTGAGGCCTGGCTTGCTCCACCCCCTGCTCTTGAGATTCTCCCGGATGTGGGCTGCAGTTTGGCTGCCTTTTGGGCTGGAGCTTCTCGTGGTTTGAGGCCTGGCTTGCTCCACCCCCTGCTCTTGAGATTCTCCCGGATGTGGGCTGCATTTTGGCTGCCTTTTGGGCTGGAGCTTCTCGTGGTTTGAGGCCTGGCTTGCTCCACCCCCTGCTCTTGAGATTCTCCCCGAAGTGGGCTGCATTTTGGCTGCCTTTTGGGCTGGAGCTTCTCGTGGTTTGAGGCCTGGCTTGCACCACCCCCTGCTCTTGAGATTCTACCGGATGTGGGCTGCATTTTGGCTGCCTTTTGGGCTGGAGCTTCTCGTGGTTTGAGGCTTGGCTTGCTCCACCCCCTGCTCTTGAGATTCTCCCGGATGTGGGCTGGATTTTGGCTTCCTTTTGGGCTGGAGCTTCTCGTGGTTTGAGGCCTGCCTTGCTCCACCCCCTGCTCTTGAGATTCTCCCGGATGTGGGCTGCATTTTGGCTGATTCTTGGGCTGGAGCTTCCCGTGGTTTGAGGCCTGGCTTGCTCCAACCCCTGCTCTTGATATTCTCCGGGATGTGGGCTTCATTTTGGCTGCCTTTTGGGCTGGAGATTCTCGTGGTTTGAGGCCTGGCTTGCTCCACCCCCTGCTCTTGAGATTCTCCCGGATGTGGGCTGCAGTTTGGCTGCCTTTTGGGCTGGAGCTTCTCGTGGTTTGAGGCCTGGCTTGCTCCACCCCCTGCTCTTGAGATTCTCCCGGATGTGGGCTGCATTTTGGCTGCCTTTTGGGCTGGAGCTTCTCGTGGTTTGAGGCCTGGCTTGCTCCACCCCCTGCTCTTGAGATTCTCCCCGAAGTGGGCTGCATTTTGGCTGCCTTTTGGGCTGGAGCTTCTCGTGGTTTGAGGCCTGGATGCTCCACACCCTGCTCTTGAGATTCTCCCGGAGTTGGGCTGGATTTTGGCTGCATTTTGGGCTGGAGCTTCTCGTGGTTTGAGGCCTGGCTTGCTCCACCCCCTGCTCTTGAGATTCTCCCGGATGTGGGCTTCATTTTGGCTGCCTTTGGGGCTGGAGCTTCTCGTGGTTTGAGGCCTGGCTTGCTCCACCCCCTGCTCTTGAGATTCTCCCGGATGTGGGCTGCATTTTGGCTGCCGTTTGGGCTGGAGCTTCTCGTGGTTTGAGGCCTGGCTTGCTTCACCCCCTGCTCTTGAGATTCTCCCGGATGTGGGCTGCATTTTGGCTGATTCTTGGGCTGCAGCTTCTCGAGGTTTGGGGCCTGGCTTGCTCCACACCCTGCTCTTGAGATTCTCCCGGATGTGGGCTGCATTTTGGCTGCCCTTTGGGCTGGAGCTTCTCGAGGTTTGTGGCCTGGCTTGCTCCACCCCCTGCTCTTGAGATTCTCCCGGAGGTGGGCTGGATTTTGGCTGCCTTTTGGGCTGGAGCTTCCCGTGGTTTGAGGCCTGGCTTTCTCCACCCCCTGCTCTTGAGATTCTCCCGGATGTGGGCTGCATTTTGGCTGCGTTTTGGGCTGGAGCTTCTCTTGGTTTGAGGCCTGTCTTACTCCACCACCTGCTCTTGAGATTCTCCCGGATGTGGGCTGGATTTTGGCTTCATTTTGGGCTGGAGCTTCTCGAGGTTTGTGGCCTGGCTTGCTCCACCCGCTGCTCTTGAGATTCTCCCAGATGTGGGCTGAATTTTGGCTGAATCTTGGGCTGGAGCTTCCCGTGGTTTGAGGCTTGGCTTGCTCCACCCCCTGCTCTTGAGATTCTCCCGGAGGTGGCCTGCAGTTTGGCTGCCTTTTGGGCTGGAGCTTCTCGTGGTTTGAGGCCTGGCTTGCTCCCCCCCCTGCTCTTGAGATTCTCCCGGATGTGGGCTGCATTTTGGCTGCATTTTGGGCTGGAGCTTCTCGTGGTTTGAGGACTGGCTTGCTCCAACTCCTGCTCTTGAGATTCTCCCGGATGTGGGCTTAATTTTGGCTGCCTTTGGGGCTGGAGCTTCTCGTGGTTTGAGGCCTGGCTTGCTCCACCCCCTGCTCTTGATATTCTCCCTGAAGTGGGCTGCATTTTGGCTGCATTTGGGGCTGGAGCTTCTCGTGGTTTGAGGCCTGGCTTGCTCCACCCCCTGCTCTTGAGATTCTCCCGGATGTGGGCTGCATTTTGGCTGATTCTTGGCCTGGAGCTTCTCGTGGTTTGAGGCCTGGCTTGCTCCACCCCCTGCTCTTGATATTCTCCCGGATGTGGGCTGCAGTTTGGCTGCCTTTTGGGCTGGAGCTTCTCGTGGTTTGAGGCCTGGCTTGCTCCACCCCCTGCTCTTGAGATTCTCCCGGAGGTGGGCTGCATTTTGGCTGCCTATTGGGATGGAGCTTCTCGTGGTTTGAGGCCTGGCTTGCTCCACCCCCTGCTCTTGAGATTCTCCCGGATGTGGGCTGCATTTTGGCTGCCTTTTGGGCTGGAGCTTCTCGTGGTTTGAGGCCTGGCTTGCTCCACCCCCTGCTCTTGAGATTCTCCCGGATGTGGGCTGCATTTTGGCTGCCTTTTGGGCTGGAGCTTCTCGTGGTTTGAGGCCTGGCTTGCTCCAGCCCCTGCTCTCGATATTCTCCCAATGTGGGCTGCATTTTGGCTGAATTTTGGGCTGGAGCTTCTCGAGGTTTGTGGCCTGGCTTGCTCCACCCCCTGCTCTTGATATTCTCCCGGATGTGGGCTGCATTTTGGCTGCCTTTTGGGCTGGAGCTTCTCGTGGTTTGGGGCCTGGCTTGCTCCACCCCCTGCTCTTGAGATTCTCCCGGATGTGGGCTGCATTTTGGCTGCATTTTGGGCTGGAGCTTCTCGTGGTTTGAGGCCTGGCTTGCTCCACCACCTGCTCTTGAGATTCTCCCGGATGTGGGCTGCATTTTGGCTGCCTTTTGGGCTGGAGCTTCTCGTGGTTTGAGGCCTGGCTTGCTCCACCCCCTGCTCTTGAGATTCTCCCGGAGGTGGCCTGCATTTTGGCTGCCTTTTGGGCTGGAGCTTCTTGTGTTTTGAGGCCTGGCTTGCTCCACCCCCTGCTCTTGAGATTCTCCCGGAGGTGGGCTGGATTTTGGCTGCCTTTTGGGCTGGAGCTTCTCGTGGTTTGAGGCCTGGCTTGCTCCAACCCCTGCTCTTGATATTCTCCGGGATGTGGGCTTCATTTTGGCTGCCTTTGGGGCTGGAGCTTCTCGTGGTTTGAGGCCTGGCTTGCTCCACCCCCTGCTCTTGAGATTCTCCCGGATGTGGGCTGCATTTTGGCTGCCTTTTGGGCTGGAGCTTCTCGTGGTTTGAGGCCTGGCTTGTTCCACCCCCTGCTCTTGATATTCTCCCGGATGTGGGCTGCATTTTGGCTGCCTTTGGGGCTGGAGCTTCTCGTGGTTTGAGGCCTGGCTTGCTCCACCCCCTGCTCTTGAGATTCTCCCGGAGGTGGGCTGCATTTTGGCTGCCTTTTGGGCTGGAGCTTCTTGTGTTTTGAGGCCTGGCTTTCTCCACCCCCTGCTCTTGAGATTCTCCCGGAGGTGGGCTGGATTTTGGCTGCATTTTGGGCTGGAGCTTCTCGTGGTTTGAGGCCTGGCTTGCTCCAACCCCTGCTCTTGATATTCTCCGGGATGTGGGCTTCATTTTGGCTGCCTTTGGGGCTGGAGCTTCTCGTGGTTTGAGGCCTGGCTTGCTCCACCCCCTGCTCTTGAGATTCTCCCGGATGTGGGCTGCATTTTGGCTGCCTTTTGGGCTGGAGCTTCTCGTGGTTTGAGGCCTGGCTTGCTCCACCCCCTTGCTCTTGATATTCTCCCGGATGTGGGCTGCATTTTGGCTGACTTTGGGGCTGGAGCTTCTCGTGGTTTGAGGCCTGGCTTGCTCCACCCCCTGCTCTTGAGATTCTCCCGGATGTGGGCTGCATTTTGGCTGCCTTTTGGGCTGGAGCTTCTCGTGGTTTGAGGCCTGGCTTGCTCCACCCCCTGCTCTTGAGATTCTCCCGGAGGTGGGCTGCATTTTGGCTGCCTGTTGGGCTGGAGCTTCTCGTGGTTTGAGGCCTGGTTGCTCCACCCCCTGCTCTTGAGATTCTCCCGGAGGTGGGCTGCATTTTGGCTGCATTTTGGGCTGGAGCTTCTCGTGGTTTGAGGCCTGGCTTGCTCCACCCCCTGCTCTTGAGATTCTCCAGCTGGTGGGCTGCATTTTGGCTGCCTTTTGGGCTGGAGCTTCTTGTGGTTTGAGGCCTGGCTTGCTCCACCCCCTGCTCTTGAGATTCTCCCGGATGTGGGCTGCATTTTGGCTGCATTTTGGGCTGGAGCTTCTTGTGGTTTGAGGCCTGGCTTGCTCCACCCCCTGCTATTGAGATTCTCCCGGATGTGGGCTGCATTTTGGCTGTCTTTGGGGCTGGAGCTTCTCGTGGTTTGAGGCCTGGCTTGCTCCACCCCCTGCTCTTGAGATTCTCCCGGAGGTGGGCTGGATTTTGGCTGCCTTTTGGGCTGGAGCTTCTCGTGGTTTGAGGCCTGGCTTGCTCCAACCCCTGCTCTTGAGATTCTCCCGGATGTGGGCTTCATTTTGGCTGCCTTTGGGGCTGGAGCTTCTCGTGGTTTGAGGCCTGGCTTGCTCCACCCCCTGCTCTTGAGATTCTCCCGGATGTGGGCTGATTTTAGCTGATTCTTGGGCTGGAGCTTCTCATGGTTTGAGGCCTGGCTTGCTCAACCCCCTGCTCTTGAGATTCTCCCGGATGTGGGCTGCATTTTGGCTGCCTTTTGGGCTGGAGCTTCTCGTGGTTTGAGGCCTGGCTTGCTCCACCCCCTGCTCTTGAGATTCTCCCGGAGGTGGGCTGCATTTTGGCTGATTTTTGGGCTGGAGCTTCTCGTGGTTTGAGGCCTGGCTTGCTCCAACCCCTGCTCTTGATATTCTCCGGGATGTGGGCTTCATTTTGGCTGCCTTTTGGGCTGGAGCTTCTCGTGGTTTGAGGCCTGGCTTGCTCCACCCCCTTGCTCTTGATATTCTCCCGGATGTGGGCTGCATTTTGGCTGCCTTTGGGGCTGGAGCTTCTCGTGGTTTGAGGCCTGGCTTGCTCCACCCCCTGCTCTTGAGATTCTCCAGGAGGTGGGCTGCATTTTGGCTGCATTTTGGGCTGGAGCTTCTTGTGGTTTGAGGCCTGGCTTGCTCCACCCCCTGCTCTTGAGATTCTCCCGGATGTGGGCTGCATTTTGGCTGCATTTTGGGCTGGAGCTTCTTGTGGTTTGAGGCCTGGCTTGCTCCACCCCCTGCTCTTGAGATTCTCCCGGATGTGGGCTGCATTTTGGCTGCCTTTGGGGCTGGAGCTTCTCGTGGTTTGAGGCCTGGCTTGCTCCACCCCCTGCTCTTGAGATTCTCCCGGATGTGGGCTGCATTTTGGCTGCATTTTGGGCTGGAGCTTCTCGTGGTTTGAGGCCTGGATTGCTCCACCCCCTGCTCTTGAGATTCTCCCGGATGTGGGCTGCATTTTGGCTGCCTTTTGGGCTGGAGCTTCTCGTGGTTTGAGGCCTGGCTTGCTCCACCCCCTGCTCTTGAGATTCTCCCAGATGTGGTCTGCATTTTGGCTGCCTTTTGGGCTGGAGCTTCTCGTGGTTTGAGGCCTGGCTTGCTCCACCCCCTGCTCTTGAGATTCTCCCGGAGGTGGGCTGCATTTTGGCTTCATTTTGGGCTGGAGCTTCTCGAGGTTTGTGGCTTGGCTTGCTCCACCCCCTGCTCTTGAGATTCTCCCGGAGGTGGGCTGCATTTTGGCTTCATTTTGGGCTGGAGCTTCTCGTGGTTTGAGGCCTGGCTTGCTCCACCCCCTGCTCTTGAGATTCTCCCGGATGTGGGCTGCATTTTGGCTGCCTTTTGGGCTGGAGCTTCTTGTGGTTTGAGGCCTGGCTTGCTCCACCCCCTGCTCTTGAGATTCTCCCGGATGTGGGCTGCAATTTGGCTGCCTTTTGGGCAGGAGCTTCTTGTGGTTTGAGGCCTGGCTTGCTCCACCCCCTGCTCTTGAGATTCTCCCGGATGTGGGCTGGATTTTGGCTGCCTTTTGGGCTGGAGCTTCTCGTGGTTTGAGGCCTGGCTTGCTCCAACCCCTGCTCTTGATATTCTCCGGGATGTGGGCTTCATTTTGGCTGCCTTTGGGGCTGGAGCTTCTCGTGGTTTGAGGCCTGGCTTGCTCCACCCCCTGCTCTTGAGATTCTCCCGGATGTGGGCTGATTTTAGCTGATTCTTGGGCTGGAGCTTCTCGTGGTTTGAGGCCTGGCTTGCTCAACCCCCTGCTCTTGAGATTCTCCCGGATGTGGGCTGCATTTTGGCTGCATTTTGGGCTGGAGCTTCTCGTGGTTTGAGGCCTGGCTTGCTCCACCCCCTGCTCTTGAGATTCTCCCGGAGGTGGGCTGCATTTTGGCTGATTTTTGGGCTGGAGCTTCTCGTGGTTTGAGGCCTGGCTTGCTCCACCCCCTGCTCTTGAGATTCTCCCGGATGTGGGCTGCATTTTGGCTGCCTTTTGGGCTGGAGCTTCTCGTGGTTTGAGGCCTGGCTTGCTCCACCCCTTGCTTTTGAGATTCTCCTGGTTGTGGGCTGCATTTTGGCTGCATTTTGGGCTGGAGCTTCTCGAGGTTTGAGGCCTGGCTTGCTCCAGCCCCTGCTCTTGATATTCTCCCGGATGTGGGCTGCATTTTGGCTGCATTTTGGGCTGGAGCTTCTCGTGGTTTGAGGCCTGGCTTGCTCCACCCCCTGCTCTTGATATTCTCCTGGATGTGGGCTGCATTTTGGCTACATTTTGGGCTGGAGCTTCTCATGGTTTGAGGCCTGGATTTCTCCACCCCCTGCTCTTGAGATTCTCCCGGATGTGGGCTTCATTTTGGCTGCCTTTGGGGCTGGAGCTTCTCGTGGTTTGAGGCCTGGCTTGCTCCACCCCCTGATCTTGAGATTCTCCCGGATGTGGGCTGCATTTTGGCTGCCTTTTGGGCAGGAGCTTCTCGTGGTTTGAGGCCTGGCTTGCTCCACCCCCTGCTCTTGAGATTCTCCCGGATGTGGGCTGATTATGGCTGAATCTTAGGCTGGAGCTTCTCGTGGTTTGAGGCCTGGCTTGCTCCACCCCCTGCTCTTGATATTCTCCTGGATGTGGGCTGCATTTTGGCTACATTTTGGGCTGGAGCTTCTCATGGTTTGAGGCCTGGCTTTCTCCACCCCCTGCTCTTGAGATTCTCCCGGAGGTGGGCTGCATTTTGGCTGCCTTTTGGGCTGGAGCTTCTCGTGGTTTGAGGCCTGGCTTGCTCCACCCCCTGCTCTTGAGATTCTCCCGGAGGTGGGCTGGATTTTGGCTGCATTTTGGGCTGGAGCTTCTCGTGGTTTGAGGCCTGGCTTGCTCCACGCCCTGCTCTTGAGATTCTCCCGGAGGTGGGCTGCATTTTGGCTGCCTTTTGGGCTGGAGCTTCTCGTGGTTTGAGGCCTGGCTTGCTCCACCCCCTGCTCTTGAGATTCTCCCGGATGTGGGCTGCATTTTGGCTGATTCTTGGGCTGGAGCTTCCCGTGGTTTGAGGCCTGGCTTGCTCCACCCCCTGCTCTTGAGATTCTCCCGGATGTGGGCTGGATTTTGGCTGCCTTTTGGGCTGGAGCTTCTCGTGGTTTGAGGCCTGGCTTGCTCCACCCCCTGCTCTTGAGATTCTCCCGGATGTGGGCTGCATTTTGGCTGCCTTTTGGGCTGGAGCTTCTCGTGGTTTGAGGCCTGGCTTGCTCCACCCCCTGCTCTTGAGATTCTCCCGGAGGTGGGCTGCATTTTGGCTGCCTTTTGGGCTGGAGCTTCTCGTGGTTTGAGGCCTGGCTTGCTCCACCCCCTGCTCTTGAGATTCTCCAGGAGGTGGGCTGCATTTTGGCTGATTCTTGGGCTGGAGCTTCTCGTGGTTTGAGGCCTGGCTTGCTCCACCCCCTGCTCTTGAGATTCTCCCGGAGGTGGGCTGCATTTTGGCCGCATTTGGGGCTGGAGCTTCTCGTGGTTTGAGGCCTGGCTTGCTCCACCCCCTGCTCCTGAGTTTCTCCCGGATGTGGGCTTCATTTTAGCTGCCTTTGGGGCTGGAGCTTCTCGTGGTTTGAGGCCTGGCTTGCTCCACCCCCTCCTCTTGAGATTCTCCCGGAGGTGGTCTGCATTTTGGCTGCCTTTTGGGCTGGAGCTTCTCGTGGTTTGAGGCCTGGCTTGCTCCACCCCCTGCTCTTGAGATTCTCCCGGAGGTGGGCTGCATTTTGGCTGCCTTTTGGGCTGGAGCTTCTCATGGTTTGAGGCCTGGCTTGCTCCACCCCCTGCTCTTGAGATTCTCCAGGAGGTGGGCTGCATTTTGGCTGATTCTTGGGCTGGAGCTTCTCGTGGTTTGAGGCCTGGCTTGCTCCACCCCCTGCTCTTGAGATTCTCCCGGAGGTGGGCTGCATTTTGGCCGCATTTGGGGCTGGAGCTTCTCGTGGTTTGAGGCCTGGCTTGCTCCACCCCCTGCTCCTGAGTTTCTCCCGGATGTGGGCTTCATTTTAGCTGCCTTTGGGGCTGGAGCTTCTCGTGGTTTGAGGCCTGGCTTGCTCCACCCCCTCCTCTTGAGATTCTCCCGGAGGTGGTCTGCATTTTGGCTGCCTTTTGGGCTGGAGCTTCTCGTGGTTTGAGGCCTGGCTTGCTCCACCCCCTGCTCTTGAGATTCTCCCGGAGGTGGGCTGCATTTTGGCTGCATTTTGGGCTGGAGCTTCTCGTGGTTTGAGGCCTGGCTTGCTCCACCCCCTGCTCTTGAGATTCTCCCGGAGGTGGGCTGCATTTTGGCTGCCTTTTGGGCTGGAGCTTCTCGTGGTTTGAGGCCTGGCTTGCTCCACCCCCTGCTCTTGAGATTCTCCCGGAGGTGGGCTGCATTTTGGCTGCCTTTTGGGCTGGAGCTTCTCGTGGTTTGAGGCCTGGCTTGCTCCACCCCCTGCTCTTGAAATTCTCCCGGATGTGGGCTGCATTTTGGCTGACTTTTGGGCTGGAGCTTCTCGTGGTTTGAGGCCTGGCTTGCTCCACCCCCTGCTCTTGAGATTCTCCCGGATGTGGGCTGCATTTTGGCTGATTCTTGGGCTGGAGCTTCTCGTGGTTTGACGCCTGGCTTGCTCCACCCCCTGCTCTTGAGATTCTCCCGGATTTGGGCTGCATTTTGGCTGCCTTTTGGGCTGGAGCTTCTCGTGGTTTGTGGCCTGGCTTGCTCCACCCCCTGCTCTTGAGATTCTCCCGGATGTGGGCTGCATTTTGGCTGCTTTTTGGGCTGGAGCTTCTCGTGGTTTGAGGCCTGGCTTGCTCCACCGCCTGCTCTTGAGATTCTCCCGGAGGTGGGCTGCATTTTGGCTGATTCTTGGGCTGGAGCTTCCCGTGGTTTGAGGCCTGGCTTGCTCCACCCCCTGCTCTTGAGATTCTCCCGGATGTGGGCTGGATTTTGGATGCCTTTTGGGCTGGAGCTTCTCGTGGTTTGAGGCCTGGCTTGCTCCACCCCCTGCTCTTGAGATTCTCCCGGATGTGGGCTGCATTTTGGCTGCCTTTTGGGCTGGAGCTTCTCGTGGTTTGAGGCCTGGCTTGCTCCACCCCCTGCTCTTGAGATTCTCCCGGAGGTGGGCTGGATTTTGGCTGCCTTTTGGGCTGGAGCTTCTCGTGGTTTGAGGGCTGGCTTGCTCTACCCCCTGCTCTTGAGATTCTCCAGGAGGTGGGCTGCATTTTGGCTGATTCTTGGGCTGGAGCTTCTCGTGGTTTGAGGCCTGGCTTGCTCCACCCCCTGCTCTTGAGATTCTCCCGGAGGTGGGCTGCATTTTGGCTGCATTTGGGGCTGGAGCTTCTCGTGGTTTGAGGCCTGGCTTGCTCCACCCCCTGCTCCTGAGTTTCTCCCGGATGTGGGCTTCATTTTAGCTGCCTTTGGGGCTGGAGCTTCTCGTGGTTTGAGGCCTGGCTTGCTCCACCCCCTGCTCTTGATATTCTCCCGGAGGTGGGCTGGATTTTGGCTGCCTTTTGGGCTGGAGCTTCTCGTGGTTTGAGGCCTGGCTTGCTCCACCCCCTGCTCTTGAGATTCTCCCGGAGGTGGGCTGCATTTTGGCTGCATTTTGGGCTGGAGCTTCTCGTGGTTTGAGGCCTGGCTTGCTCCACCCCCTGCTCTTGAGATTCTCCCGGAGGTGGGCTGCATTTTGGCTGCCTTTTGGGCTGGAGCTTCTCGTGGTTTGAGGCCTGGCTTGCTCCACCCCCTGCTCTTGAGATTCTCCCGGAGGTGGGCTGCATTTTCGCTGCCTTTTGGGCTGGAGCTTCTCGTGGTTTGAGGCCTGGCTTGCTCCACCCCCTGCTCTTGAAATTCTCCCGGATGTGGGCTGCATTTTGGCTGCTTTTTGGGCTGGAGCTTCTCGTGGTTTGAGGCCTGGCTTGCTCCACCCCCTGCTCTTGAGATTCTCCCGGATGTGGGCTGCATTTTGGCTGATTCTTGGGCTGGAGCTTCTCGTGGTTTGAGGCCTGGCTTGCTCCACCCCCTGCTCTTGAGATTCTCCCGGATTTGGGCTGCATTTTGGCTGCCTTTTGGGCTGGAGCTTCTCGTGGTTTGTGGCCTGGCTTGCTCCACCCCCTGCTCTTGAGATTCTCCCGGATGTGGGCTGCATTTTGGCTGCTTTTTGGGCTGGAGCTTCTCGTGGTTTGAGGCCTGGCTTGCTCCACCCCCTGCTCTTGAGATTCTCCCGGAGGTGGGCTGCATTTTGGCTGCTTTTTGGGCTGGAGCTTCTCGTGGTTTGAGGCCTGGCTTGCTCCACCCACTGCTCTTGAGATTCTCCCAGATGTGGGCTGCATTTTGGCTGATTCTTGGGCTGGAGCTTCTCGTGGTTTGAGGCCTGGCTTGCTCTACCCCCTGCTCTTGAGATTCTCCAGGAGGTGGGCTGCATTTTGGCTGATTCTTGGGCTGGAGCTTCTCGTGGTTTGAGGCCTGGCTTGCTCCACCCCCTGCTCTTGAGATTCTCCCGGAGGTGGGCTGCATTTTGGCTGCATTTGGGGCTGGAGCTTCTCGTGGTTTGAGGCCTGGCTTGCTCCACCTCCTGCTCCTGAGTTTCTCCCGGATGTGGGCTTCATTTTAGCTGCCTTTGGGGCTGGAGCTTCTCGTGGTTTGAGGCCTGGCTTGCTCCACCCCCTGCTCTTGATATTCTCCCGGAGGTGGGCTGGATTTTGGCTGCCTTTTGGGCTGGAGCTTCTTGTGGTTTGAGGCCTGGCTTGCTCCACCCCCTGCTCTTGAGATTCTCCCGGAGGTGGGCTGCATTTTGGCTGCATTTTGGGCTGGAGCTTCTCGTGGTTTGAGGCCTGGCTTGCTCCACCCCCTGCTCTTGAGATTCTCCCGGAGGTGGGCTGCATTTTGGCTGCCTTTTGGGCTGGAGCTTCTCGTGGTTTGAGGCCTGGCTTGCTCCACCCCCTGCTCTTGAGATTCTCCCGGAGGTGGGCTGCATTTTCGCTGCCTTTTGGGCTGGAGCTTCTCGTGGTTTGAGGCCTGGCTTGCTCCACCCCCTGCTCTTGAAATTCTCCCGGATGTGGGCTGCATTTTGGCTGCTTTTTGGGCTGGAGCTTCTCGTGGTTTGAGGCCTGGCTTGCTCCACCCCCTGCTCTTGAGATTCTCCCGGATGTGGGCTGCATTTTGGCTGATTCTTGGGCTGGAGCTTCTCGTGGTTTGAGGCCTGGCTTGCTCCACCCCCTGCTCTTGAGATTCTCCCGGATTTGGGCTGCATTTTGGCTGCCTTTTGGGCTGGAGCTTCTCGTGGTTTGTGGCCTGGCTTGCTCCACCCCCTGCTCTTGAGATTCTCCCGGATGTGGGCTGCATTTTGGCTGCTTTTTGGGCTGGAGCTTCTCGTGGTTTGAGGCCTGGCTTGCTCCACCCCCTGCTCTTGAGATTCTCCCGGAGGTGGGCTGCATTTTGGCTGCTTTTTGGGCTGGAGCTTCTCGTGGTTTGAGGCCTGGCTTGCTCCACCCCCTGCTCTTGAGATTCTCCCAGATGTGGGCTGCATTTTGGCTGATTCTTGGGCTGGAGCTTCTCGTGGTTTGAGGCCTGGCTTGCTCCACCCCCTGCTCTTGAGATTCTCCCGTATTTGGGCTGCATTTTGGCTGATTCTTGGGCTGGAGCTTCTCGTGGTTTGAGGCCTGGCTTGCTCCACCCCCTGCTCTTGAGATTCTCCCGGATGTGGGCTGCATTTTGGCTGCCTGTTGGGCTGGAGCTTCTCGTGGTTTGAGGCCTGGCTTGCTCCACCCCCTGCTCTTGAGATTCTCCCGGAGGTGGGCTGGATTTTGGCTGCATTTTGGGCTGGAGCTTCTCGTGGTTTGAGGCCTGGCTTGCTCCACCCCCTGCTCTTGAGATTCTCCCGGAGGTGGGCTGGATTTTGGCTGCATTTTGGGCTGGAGCTTCTCGTGGTTTGAGGCCTGGCTTGCTCCACCCCCTGCTCTTGAGATTTTCCCGGAGGTGGGCTGCATTTTGGCTGCCTTTTGGGCTGGAGCTTCTCGTGGTTTGAGGCCTGGCTTGCTCCACCCCCTGCTCTTGAGATTCTCCCGGATGTGGGCTGCATTTTGGCTGCCTTTTGGGCTGGAGCTTCTCGTGGTTTGAGGCCTGGCTTGCTCCACCCCCTGCTCTTGATATTCTCCCGGAGGTGGGCTGGATTTTGGCTGCCTTTTGGGCTGGAGCTTCTCGTGGTTTGAGGCCTGGCTTGCTCCACCCCCTGCTCTTGATATTCTCCCGGATGTGGGCTTCATATTGGCTGCTTTGGGGCTGGAGCTTCTCGTGGTTTGAGGCCTGGCTTGCTCCACCCCCTGCTCTTGAGATTCTCCTGGATGTGGGCTGGATTTTGTCTGCCTTTTGGGCTGGAGATTCTCGTGGTTTGAGGCCTGGCTTGCTCCACCCCCTGCTCTTGATATTCTCCCGGATGTGGGCTGGATTTTGGCTGCCTTTTGGGCTGGAGCTTCTCGTGGTTTGAGGCCTGGCTTGCTCCACCCCCTGCTCTTGAGATTCTCCCGGATGTGGGCTTCATATTGGCTGCCTTTGGGGCTGGAGCTTCTCGTGGTTTGAGGCCTGGCTTGCTCCACCCCCTGCTCTTGAGATTCTCCCGGATTTGGGCTGCATTTTGGCTGCCTTTTGGGCTGGAGCTTCTCGTGGTTTGTGGCCTGGCTTGCTCCACCCCCTGCTCTTGAGATTCTCCCGGATGTGGGCTGCATTTTGGCTGCTTTTTGGGCTGGAGCTTCTCGTGGTTTGAGGCCTGGCTTGCTCCACCCCCTGCTCTTGAGATTCTCCCGGAGATGGGCTGCATTTTGGCTGCATTTTGGCTGCATTTTGGGCTGGAGCTTCTCGTGGTTTGAGGCCTGGCTTGCTCCACCCACTGCTCTTGAGATTCTCCCAGATGTGGGCTGCATTTTGGCTGATTCTTGGGCTGGAGCTTCTCGTGGTTTGAGGCCTGGCTTGCTCCACCCCCTGCTCTTGAGATTCTCCCGGATTTGGGCTGCATTTTGGGTGCCTTTTGGGCTGGAGCTTCTCGTGGTTTGAGGCCTGGCTTGCTCCACCCCCTGCTCTTGAGATTCTCCCGGATGTGGGCTGCATTTTGGCTGCCTGTTGGGCTGGAGCTTCTC
The DNA here is from genome assembly GCA_027574665.1 of Rhynochetos jubatus. Classification (NCBI taxonomy): domain Eukaryota; kingdom Metazoa; phylum Chordata; class Aves; order Eurypygiformes; family Rhynochetidae; genus Rhynochetos; species Rhynochetos jubatus. Next base: position 1,667,952 of record JAQBHY010000071.1, read on the forward strand.
GTGGTTTGAGGCCTGGCTTGCTCCACCCCCTGCTCTTGAGATTCTCCCAGAGGTGGGCTGCATTTTGGCTGCCTTTTGGGCTGGAGCTTCTCGTGGTTTGAGGCCTGGCTTGCTCCACCCCCTGCTCTTGAGATTCTCCCGGATGTGGGCTTCATATTGGCTGCCTTTGGGGCTGGAGCTTCTCGTGGTTTGAGGCCTGGCTTGCTCCACCCCCTGCTCTTGAGATTCTCCCGGAGGTGGGCTGCATTTTGGCTGATTCTTGGGCTGGAGCTTCTTGTGGTTTGAGGCCTGGCTTGCTCCACCCCCTGCTCTTGAGATTCTCCCGGATGTGGGCTGCATTTTGGCTGACTTTTGGGCTGGAGGTTCTCGAGGTTTGAGGCCTGGCTTGCTCCACCCCCTGCTCTTGAGATTCTCCCGGATGTGGGCTGCATTTTGGCTGCCTTTTGGGCTGGAGCTTCTCGTGGTTTGAGGCCTGGCTTGCTCCACCCCCTGCTCTTGAGATTCTCCCGGATGTGGGCTGCATTTTGGCTGCCTTTTGGGCTGGAGCTTCTCGTGGTTTGAGGCCTGGCTTGCTCCACCCCCTGCTCTTGAGATTCTCCCGGATGTGGGCTGCAATTTCGCTGCCTTTTGGGCTGGAGCTTCTCGTGGTTTGAGGCCTGGCTTGCTCCACCCCCCTGCTCTTGAGATTCTCCCGGATGTGGGCTGCATTTTGGCTGCCTTTTGGGCTGGAGCTTCTCGTGGTTTGAGGCCTAGCTTGCGCCACCCCCTGCTCTTGAGATTCTCCCAGATGTGGGCTGCATTTTGGCTGATTCTTGGGCTGGAGCTTCTCGTGGTTTGAGGCTTGGCTTGCTCCACCCCCTGCTCTTGAGATTCTCCCGGATGTGGGCTGCATTTTGGCTGCCTTTTGGGCTGGAGCTTCTCGTGGTTTGAGGCCTGGCTTGCTCCACCCCCTGCTCTTGAGATTCTCCCGGATGTGGGCTGCATTTTGGCTGCCTTTTGGGCTGGAGCTTCTCGTGGTTTGAGGCCTGGCTTGCTCCACCCCCTGCTCTTGAGATTCTCCCAGAGGTGGGCTGCATTTTGGCTGCCTTTTGGGCTGGAGCTTCTCGTGGTTTGAGGCCTGGCTTGCTCCACCCCCTGCTCTTGATATTCTCCCCGAGGTGGGCTGGATTTTGGCTGACTTTTGGGCTGGAGCTTCTCGTGGTTTGAGGCCTGGCTTGCTCCACCCCCTGCTCTTGAGATTCTCCCGGAGGTGGGCTGCATTTTGGCTGATTCTTGGGCTGGAGCTTCTTGTGGTTTGAGGCCTGGCTTGCTCCACCCCCTGCTCTTGAGATTCTCCCGGATGTGGGCTGCATTTTGGCTGACTTTTGGGCTGGAGGTTCTCGAGGTTTGAGGCCTGGCTTGCTCCACCCCCTGCTCTTGAGATTCTCCCGGATGTGGGCTGCATTTTGGCTGCCTTTTGGGCTGGAGCTTCTCGTGGTTTGAGGCCTGGCTTGCTCCACCCCCTGCTCTTGAGATTCTCCTGGATGTGGGCTGCATTTTGGCTGCCTTTTGGGCTGGAGCTTCTCGTGGTTTGAGGCCTGGCTTGCTCCACCCCCTGCTCTTGAGATTCTCCCGGATGTGGGCTGCAATTTCGCTGCCTTTTGGGCTGGAGATTCTCGTGGTTTGAGGCCTGGCTTGCTCCACCCCCTGCTCTTGAGATTCTCCCGGATGTGGGCTGGATTTTGGCTGCCTTTTGGGCTGGAGCTTCTCGTGGTTTGAGGCCTAGCTTGCGCCACCCCCTGCTCTTGAGATTCTCCCGGATGTGGGCTGCATTTTGGCTGATTCTTGGGCTGGAGCTTCTCGTGGTTTGAGGCTTGGCTTGCTCCACCCCCTGCTCTTGAGATTCTCCCGGATGTGGGCTGCATTTTGGCTGCCTTTTGGGCTGGAGCTTCTCGTGGTTTGAGGCCTGGCTTGCTCCACCCCCTGCTCTTGAGATTCTCCCGGATGTGGGCTGCATTTTGGCTGCCTTTTGGGCTGGAGCTTCTCGTGGTTTGAGGCCTGGCTTGCTCCACCCCCTGCTCTTGAGATTCTCCCGGAGGTGGGCTGCATTTTGGCTGCCTTTTGGGCTGGAGCTTCTCGTGGTTTGAGGCCTGGCTTGCTCCACCCCCTGCTCTTGAGATTCTCCTGGATGTGGGCTGGATTTTGGCTGCCTTTTGGGCTGGAGCTTCTCGTGGTTTGAGGCCTGGCTTGCTCCACCCCCTGCTCTTGATATTCTCCCGGATGTGGGCTTCATATTGGCTGCCTTTGGGGCTGGAGCTTCTCGTGGTTTGAGGCCTGGCTTGCTCCACCCCCTGCTCTTGAGATTCTCCCGGAGGTGGGCTGCATTTTGGCTGATTCTTGGGCTGGAGCTTCCCGTGGTTTGAGGCCTGGCTTGCTCCACCCCCTGCTCTTGAGATTCTCCTGGATGTGGGCTGGATTTTGGCTGCCTTTTGGGCTGGAGCTTCTCGTGGTTTGAGGCCTGGCTTGCTCCACCCCCTGCTCTTGATATTCTCCCGGATGTGGGCTGGATTTTGGCTGCCTTTTGGGCTGGAGCTTCTCGTGGTTTGAGGCCTGGCTTGCTCCACCCCCTGCTCTTGAGATTCTCCCGGAGGTGGGCTGCATTTTGGCTGATTCTTGGGCTGGAGCTTCTTGTGGTTTGAGGCCTGGCTTGCTCCACCCCCTGCTCTTGAGATTCTCCCGGATGTGGGCTGCATTTTGGCTGACTTTTGGGCTGGAGGTTCTCGAGGTTTGAGGCCTGGCTTGCTCCACCCCCTGCTCTTGAGATTCTCCCGGATGTGGGCTGCATTTTGGCTGCCTTTTGGGCTGGAGCTTCTCGTGGTTTGAGGCCTGGCTTGCTCCACCCCCTGCTCTTGAGATTCTCCCGGATGTGGGCTGCATTTTGGCTGCCTTTTGGGCTGGAGCTTCTCGTGGTTTGAGGCCTGGCTTGCTCCACCCCCTGCTCTTGAGATTCTCCCGGATGTGGGCTGCATTTTGGCTGCCTTTTGGGCTGGAGCTTCTCGTGGTTTGAGGCCTGGCTTGCTCCACCCCCTGCTCTTGAGATTCTCCCGGAGGTGGGCTGCATTTTGGCTGCCTTTTGGGCTGGAGCTTCTCGTGGTTTGAGGCCTGGCTTGCTCCACCCCCTGCTCTTGAGATTCTCCTGGATGTGGGCTGGATTTTGGCTGCCTTTTGGGCTGGAGCTTCTCGTGGTTTGAGGCCTGGCTTGCTCCACCCCCTGCTCTTGATATTCTCCCGGATGTGGGCTTCATATTGGCTGCCTTTGGGGCTGGAGCTTCTCGTGGTTTGAGGCCTGGCTTGCTCCACCCCCTGCTCTTGAGATTCTCCCGGAGGTGGGCTGCATTTTGGCTGATTCTTGGGCTGGAGCTTCCCGTGGTTTGAGGCCTGGCTTGCTCCACCCCCTGCTCTTGAGATTCTCCTGGATGTGGGCTGGATTTTGGCTGCCTTTTGGGCTGGAGCTTCTCGTGGTTTGAGGCCTGGCTTGCTCCACCCCCTGCTCTTGATATTCTCCCGGATGTGGGCTGGATTTTGGCTGCCTTTTGGGCTGGAGCTTCTCGTGGTTTGAGGCCTGGCTTGCTCCACCCCCTGCTCTTGAGATTCTCCCGGAGGTGGGCTGCATTTTGGCTGATTCTTGGGCTGGAGCTTCTTGTGGTTTGAGGCCTGGCTTGCTCCACCCCCTGCTCTTGAGATTCTCCCGGATGTGGGCTGCATTTTGGCTGACTTTTGGGCTGGAGGTTCTCGAGGTTTGAGGCCTGGCTTGCTCCACCCCCTGCTCTTGAGATTCTCCCGGATGTGGGCTGCATTTTGGCTGCCTTTTGGGCTGGAGCTTCTCGTGGTTTGAGGCCTGGCTTGCTCCACCCCCTGCTCTTGAGATTCTCCTGGATGTGGGCTGGATTTTGGCTGCCTTTTGGGCTGGAGCTTCTCATGGTTTGAGGCCTGGCTTGCTCCACCCCCTGCTCTTGATATTCTCCCGGATGTGGGCTGGATTTTGGCTGCCTTTTGGGCTGGAGCTTCTCGTGGTTTGAGGCCTGGCTTGCTCCACCCCCTGCTCTTGAGATTCTCCCGGATGTGGGCTTCATATTGGCTGCCTTTGGGGCTGGAGCTTCTCGTGGTTTGAGGCCTGGCTTGCTCCACCCCCTGCTCTTGAGATTCTCCCGGAGGTGGGCTGCATTTTGGCTGATTCTTGGGCTGGAGCTTCTTGTGGTTTGAGGCCTGGCTTGCTCCACCCCCTGCTCTTGAGATTCTCCCGGATGTGGGCTGCATTTTGGCTGACTTTTGGGCTGGAGGTTCTCGAGGTTTGAGGCCTGGCTTGCTCCACCCCCTGCTCTTGAGATTCTCCCGGATGTGGGCTGCATTTTGGCTGCCTTTTGGGCTGGAGCTTCTCGTGGTTTGAGGCCTGGCTTGCTCCACCCCCTGCTCTTGAGATTCTCCTGGATGTGGGCTGGATTTTGGCTGCCTTTTGGGCTGGAGCTTCTCGTGGTTTGAGGCCTGGCTTGCTCCACCCCCTGCTCTTGAGATTCTCCCGGATGTGGGCTGCAATTTCGCTGCCTTTTGGGCTGGAGCTTCTCGTGGTTTGAGGCCTGGCTTGCTCCACCCCCCTGCTCTTGAGATTCTCCCGGATGTGGGCTGGATTTTGGCTGCCTTTTGGGCTGGAGCTTCTCGTGGTTTGAGGCCTAGCTTGCGCCACCCCCTGCTCTTGAGATTCTCCCGGATGTGGGCTGCATTTTGGCTGATTCTTGGGCTGGAGCTTCTCGTGGTTTGAGGCTTGGCTTGCTCCACCCCCTGCTCTTGAGATTCTCCCGGATGTGGGCTGCATTTTGGCTGCCTTTTGGGCTGGAGCTTCCCTTGGTTTGAGGCCTGGCTTGCTCCACCCCCTGCTCTTGAGATTCTCCCGGAGGTGGTCTGCATTTTGGCTGCCTTTTGGGCTGGAGCTTCTCGTGGTTTGAGGCCTGGCTTGCTCCACCCCCTGCTCTTGATATTCTCCCAGATGTGGTCTGGATTTTGGCTGCCTTTTGGGCTGGAGCTTCTCGTGGTTTGAGGCCTGGCTTGCTCCACCCCGTGCTCTTGATATTCTCCCGGATGTGGGCTGCATTTTGGCTGCCTTTTGGGCTGGAGCTTCTCGTGGTTTGAGGCTTGGCTTGCTCCACCCCCTGCTCTTGAGATTCTCCCGGAGGTGGGCTGCATTTTGGCTGATTCTTGGGCTGGAGCTTCTTGTGGTTTGAGGCCTGGCTTGCTCCACCCCCTGCTCTTGAGATTCTCCCGGATGTGGGCTGCATTTTGGCTGACTTTTGGGCTGGAGGTTCTCGAGGTTTGAGGCCTGGCTTGCTCCACCCCCTGCTCTTGAGATTCTCCCGGATGTGGGCTGCATTTTGGCTGCCTTTTGGGCTGGAGCTTCTCGTGGTTTGAGGCCTGGCTTGCTCCACCCCCTGCTCTTGAGATTCTCCTGGATGTGGGCTGGATTTTGGCTGCCTTTGGGGCTGGAGCTTCTCGTGGTTTGAGGCCTGGCTTGCTCCACCCCCTGCTCTTGAGATTCTCCCGGATGTGGGCTGGATTTTGGCTGCTTTTTGGGCTGGAGCTTCTCGTGGTTTGAGGCCTGGCTTGCTCCACCCCCTGCTCTTGAGATTCTCCCGGATGTGGGCTGCATTTTGGCTGATTCTTGGGCTGGAGCTTCTTGTGGTTTGAGGCCTGGCTTGCTCCACCCCCTGCTCTTGAGATTCTCCCGGATGTGGGCTGCATTTTGGCTGCCTTTTGGGCTGGAGCTTCTCGTGGTTTGAGGCCTGGCTTGCTCCACCCCCTGCTCTTGAGATTCTCCCGGATGTGGGCTGCATTTTGGCTGCCTTTTGGGCTGGAGCTTCTCGTGGTTTGAGGCCTGGCTTGCTCCACCCCCTGCTCTTGAGATTCTCCCGGATGTGGGCTGCATTTTGGCTGCCTTTTGTGCTGGAGCTTCTCGTGGTTTGAGGCCTGGCTTGCTCCACCCCCTGCTCTTGAGATTCTCCCGGATGTGGGCTGCATTTTGGCTGATTCTTGGGCTGGAGCTTCTCGTGGTTTGAGGCCTGGCTTGCTCCACCCCCTGCTCTTGAGATTCTCCCAGATGTGGGCTGCATTTTGGCTGCATTTTGGGCTGGAGCTTCTCGTGGTTTGAGGCCTGGCTTGCTCCACCCCCTGCTCTTGATATTCTCCCGGATGTGGGCTGGATTTTGGCTGCCTTTTGTGCTGGAGCTTCTCGTGGTTTGAGGCCTAGCTTGCGCCACCCCCTGCTCTTGAGATTCTCCCGGATGTGGGCTGCATTTTGGCTGATTCTTGGGCTGGAGCTTCCCGTGGTTTGAGGCCTGTCTTGCTCCACCCCCTGCTCTTGAGATTCTCCCGGATGTGGGCTGCATTTTGGCTGCCTGTTGGGCTGGAGCTTCTCGTGGTTTGAGGCCTGGCTTGCTCCACCCCCTGCTCTTGAGATTCTCCCGGATGTGGGCTGCATTTTGGCTGCCTTTTGGGCTGGAGCTTCTCGTGGTTTGAGGCCTAGCTTGCGCCACCCCCTGCTCTTGATATTCTCCCGGATGTGGGCTGGATTTTGGCTGCCTTTTGTGCTGGAGCTTCTCGTGGTTTGAGGCCTAGCTTGCGCCACCCCCTGCTCTTGAGATTCTCCCGGATGTGGGCTGCATTTTGGCTGATTCTTGGGCTGGAGCTTCCCGTGGTTTGAGGCCTGTCTTGCTCCACCCCCTGCTCTTGAGATTCTCCCGGATGTGGGCTGCATTTTGGCTGCCTGTTGGGCTGGAGCTTCTCGTGGTTTGAGGCCTGGCTTGCTCCACCCCCTGCTCTTGAGATTCTCCCGGATGTGGGCTGCATTTTGGCTGCCTTTTGGGCTGGAGCTTCTCGTGGTTTGAGGACTAGCTTGCGCCACCCCCTGCTCTTGAGATTCTCCCGGATGTGGGCTGCATTTTGGCTGATTCTTGGGCTGGAGCTTCTCGTGGTTTGAGGCCTGGCTTGCTCCACCCCCTGCTCTTGAGATTCTCCCGGATGTGGGCTGCATTTTGGCTGCCTTTTGGGCTGGAGCTTCTCGTGGTTTGAGGCTTGGCTTGCTCCACCCCCTGCTCTTGAGATTCTCCCGGAGGTGGGCAGGATTTTGGCTGCCTTTTGGGCTGGAGCTTCTCGTGGTTTGAGGCCTGGCTTGCTCCACCCCCTGCTCTTGAGATTCTCCCGGAGGTGGGCTGGATTTTGGCTGCCTTTTGGGCTGGAGCTTCTCGTGGTTTGAGGCCTGACTTGCTCCACCCCCTGCTCTTGAGATTTTCCCGGAGGTGGGCTGCATTTTGGCTGATTCTTGGGCTGGAGCTTCTTGTGGTTTGAGGCCTGGCTTGCTCCACCCCTGCTCTTGAGATTCTCCCGGATGTGGGCTGCATTTTGGCTGATTCTTGGGCTGGAGCTTCCCGTGGTTTGAGGCCTGGCTTGCTCCACCCCCTGCTCTTGAGATTCTCCCGGATTTGGGCTGCATTTTGGCTGCCTTTTGGGCTGGAGCTTCTCGTGGTTTGAGGCCTGGCTTGCTCCACCCCCTGCTCTTGAGATTTTCCCGGAGGTGGGCTGCATTTTGGCTGCCTTTTGGCCTGGAGCTTCTCGTGGTTTGAGGCCTGGCTTGCTCCACCCCCTGCTCTTGAGATTCTCGCGGATGTGGGCTGCATTTTGGCTGCCTTTTGGGCTGGAGCTTCTCGTGGTTTGAGGCCTGGCTTGCTCCACCCCCTGCTCTTGAGATTCTCCTGGAGGTGGGCTGCATTTTGGCTTCATTTTGGGCTGGAGCTTCTCGAGGTTTGTGGCCTGGCTTGCTCCAACCCCTGCTCTTGAGATTCTCTTGGATGTGGGCTGGATTTTGGGTGCCTTTTGGGCTGGAGCTTCTCGTGGTTTGAGGCCTGGCTTGCTCCACCCCCTGCTCTTGAGATTCTCCCGGATGTGGGCTGCATTTTGGCTGCCTTTTGGGCTGGAGCTTCTCGTGGTTTGAGGCCTGGCTTGCTCCACCCCCTGCTCTTGAGATTCTCCTGGATGTGGGCTGCATTTTGGCTACATGTTGGGCTGGAGCTTCTCATGGTTTGAGGCCTGGCTTGCTCCACCCCCTGCTCTTGAGATTCTCCTGGAGGTGGGCTGCATTTTGGCTTCATTTTGGGCTGGAGCTTCTCGAGGTTTGTGGCCTGGCTTGCTCCAACCCCTGCTCTTGAGATTCTCTTGGATGTGGGCTGGATTTTGGGTGCCTTTTGGGCTGGAGCTTCTCGTGGTTTGAGGCCTGGCTTGCTCCACCCCCTGCTCTTGAGATTCTCCCGGATGTGGGCTGCATTTTGGCTGCCTTTTGGGCTGGAGCTTCTCGTGGTTTGAGGCCTGGCTTGCTCCACCCCCTGCTCTTGAGATTCTCCTGGATGTGGGCTGCATTTTGGCTACATGTTGGGCTGGAGCTTCTCATGGTTTGAGGCCTGGCTTGCTCCACCCCCTGCTCTTGAGATTTTCCCGGAGGTGGGCTGCATTTTGGCTGCCTTTTGGGCTGGAGCTTCTCGTGGTTTGAGGCCTGGCTTGCTCCACCCCCTGCTCTTGAGATTCTCCCGGATGTGGGCTGCATTTTGGCTGCCTTTTGGGCTGGAGCTTCTCGTGGTTTGAGGCCTGGCTTGCTCCACCCCCTGCTCTTGAGATTCTCCCGGAGGTGGGCTGCATTTTGGCTGAATTTTGGGCTGGAGCTTCTCGTGGTTTGAGGCCTGGCTTGCTCCACCCCCTGCTCTTGAGATTCTCCCGGAGGTGGGCTGGATTTTGGCTGCCTTTTGGGCTGGAGCTTCTCGTGGTTTGAGGCCTGGCTTGCTCCACCCCCTGCTCTTGATATTCTACCGGATGTGGGCTTCATATTGGCTGCCTTTGGGGCTGGAGCTTCTCGTGGTTTGAGGCCTGGCTTGCTCCACCCCCTGCTCTTGAGATTCTCCTGGATGTGGGCTGCATTTTGGCTGCCTTTTGGGCTGGAGCTTCTCGTGGTTTGAGGCCTGGCTTGCTCCACCCCCTGCTCTTGATATTCTCCCGGATGTGGGCTGGATTTTGGCTGCCTTTTGGGCTGGAGCTTCTCGTGGTTTGAGGCCTGGCTTGCTCCACCCCCTGCTCTTGAGATTCTCCCGGATGTGGGCTTCATATTGGCTGCCTTTGGGGCTGGAGCTTCTCGTGGTTTGAGGCCTGGCTTGCTCCACCCCCTGCTCTTGAGATTCTCCCGGAGGTGGGCTGCATTTTGGCTGATTCTTGGGCTGGAGCTTCTCGTGGTTTGAGGCCTGGCTTGCTCCACCCCCTGCTCTTGAGATTCTCCCGGATGTGGGCTGCATTTTGGCTGATTCTTGGGCTGGAGCTTCTTGTGGTTTGAGGCCTGGCTTGCTCCACCCCCTGCTCTTGAGATTCTCCCGGATGTGGGCTGCATTTTGGCTGCCTTTTGGGCTGGAGCTTCTCGTGGTTTGAGGCCTGGCTTGCTCCACCCCCTGCTCTTGAGATTCTCCCGGATGTGGGCTGCATTTTGGCTGCCTTTTGGGCTGGAGCTTCTCGTGGTTTGAGGCCTGGCTTGCTCCACCCCCTGCTCTTGAGATTCTCCCGGATGTGGGCTGCATTTTGGCTGCCTTTTGTGCTGGAGCTTCTCGTGGTTTGAGGCCTGGCTTGCTCCACCCCCTGCTCTTGAGATTCTCCCGGATGTGGGCTGCATTTTGGCTGATTCTTGGGCTGGAGCTTCTCGTGGTTTGAGGCCTGGCTTGCTCCACCCCCTGCTCTTGAGATTCTCCCAGATGTGGGCTGCATTTTGGCTGCATTTTGGGCTGGAGCTTCTCGTGGTTTGAGGCCTGGCTTGCTCCACCCCCTGCTCTTGATATTCTCCCGGATGTGGGCTGGATTTTGGCTGCCTTTTGTGCTGGAGCTTCTCGTGGTTTGAGGCCTAGCTTGCGCCACCCCCTGCTCTTGAGATTCTCCCGGATGTGGGCTGCATTTTGGCTGATTCTTGGGCTGGAGCTTCCCGTGGTTTGAGGCCTGTCTTGCTCCACCCCCTGCTCTTGAGATTCTCCCGGATGTGGGCTGCATTTTCGCTGCCTGTTGGGCTGGAGCTTCTCGTGGTTTGAGGCCTGGCTTGCTCCACCCCCTGCTCTTGAGATTCTCCCGGATGTGGGCTGCATTTTGGCTGCCTTTTGGGCTGGAGCTTCTCGTGGTTTGAGGCCTGGCTTGCTCCACCCCCTGCTCTTGAGATTCTCCCAGATGTGGGCTGCATTTTGGCTGCCTTTTGGGCTGGAGCTTCTCGTGGTTTGAGGCTTGGCTTGCTCCACCCCCTGCTCTTGAGATTCTCCCGGAGGTGGGCAGGATTTTGGCTGCCTTTTGGGCTGGAGCTTCTCGTGGTTTGAGGCCTGGCTTGCTCCACCCCCTGCTCTTGAGATTCTCCCGGAGGTGGGCTGGATTTTGGCTGCCTTTTGGGCTGGAGCTTCTCGTGGTTTGAGGCCTGACTTGCTCCACCCCCTGCTCTTGAGATTCTCCCGGATGTGGGCTGCATTTTGGCTGATTCTTGGGCTGGAGCTTCTTGTGGTTTGAGGCCTGGCTTGCTCCACCCCTGCTCTTGAGATTCTCCCGGATGTGGGCTGCATTTTGGCTGATTCTTGGGCTGGAGCTTCCCGTGGTTTGAGGCCTGGCTTGCTCCACCCCCTGCTCTTGAGATTCTCCCGGATTTGGGCTGCATTTTGGCTGCCTTTTGGGCTGGAGCTTCTCGTGGTTTGAGGCCTGGCTTGCTCCACCCCCTGCTCTTGAGATTTTCCCGGAGGTGGGCTGCATTTTGGCTGCCTTTTGGCCTGGAGCTTCTCGTGGTTTGAGGCCTGGCTTGCTCCACCCCCTGCTCTTGAGATTCTCGCGGATGTGGGCTGCATTTTGGCTGCCTTTTGGGCTGGAGCTTCTCGTGGTTTGAGGCCTGGCTTGCTCCACCCCCTGCTCTTGAGATTCTCCTGGAGGTGGGCTGCATTTTGGCTTCATTTTGGGCTGGAGCTTCTCGAGGTTTGTGGCCTGGCTTGCTCCAACCCCTGCTCTTGAGATTCTCTTGGATGTGGGCTGGATTTTGGGTGCCTTTTGGGCTGGAGCTTCTCGTGGTTTGAGGCCTGGCTTGCTCCACCCCCTGCTCTTGAGATTCTCCCGGATGTGGGCTGCATTTTGGCTGCCTTTTGGGCTGGAGCTTCTCGTGGTTTGAGGCCTGGCTTGCTCCACCCCCTGCTCTTGAGATTCTCCTGGATGTGGGCTGCATTTTGGCTACATGTTGGGCTGGAGCTTCTCATGGTTTGAGGCCTGGCTTGCTCCACCCCCTGCTCTTGAGATTTTCCCGGAGGTGGGCTACATTTTGGCTGCCTTTTGGGCTGGAGCTTCTCGTGGTTTGAGGCCTGGCTTGCTCCACCCCCTGCTCTTGAGATTCTCCCGGATGTGGGCTGCATTTTGGCTGCCTTTTGGGCTGGAGCTTCTCGTGGTTTGAGGCCTGGCTTGCTCCACCCCCTGCTCTTGAGATTCTCCCGGAGGTGGGCTGCATTTTGGCTGAATTTTGGGCTGGAGCTTCTCGTGGTTTGAGGCCTGGCTTGCTCCACCCCCTGCTCTTGAGATTCTCCCGGAGGTGGGCTGGATTTTGGCTGCCTTTTGGGCTGGAGCTTCTCGTGGTTTGAGGCCTGGCTTGCTCCACCCCCTGCTCTTGATATTCTACCGGATGTGGGCTTCATATTGGCTGCCTTTGGGGCTGGAGCTTCTCGTGGTTTGAGGCCTGGCTTGCTCCACCCCCTGCTCTTGAGATTCTCCTGGATGTGGGCTGCATTTTGGCTGCCTTTTGGGCTGGAGCTTCTCGTGGTTTGAGGCCTGGCTTGCTCCACCCCCTGCTCTTGATATTCTCCCGGATGTGGGCTGGATTTTGGCTGCCTTTTGGGCTGGAGCTTCTCGTGGTTTGAGGCCTGGCTTGCTCCACCCCCTGCTCTTGAGATTCTCCCGGATGTGGGCTTCATATTGGCTGCCTTTGGGGCTGGAGCTTCTCGTGGTTTGAGGCCTGGCTTGCTCCACCCCCTGCTCTTGAGATTCTCCCGGAGGTGGGCTGCATTTTGGCTGATTCTTGGGCTGGAGCTTCTCGTGGTTTGAGGCCTGGCTTGCTCCACCCCCTGCTATTGAGATTCTCCCGGATTTGGGCTGCATTTTGGCTGACTTTTGGGCTGGAGCTTCTCGTGGTTTGTGGCCTGGCTTGCTCCACCCCCTGCTCTTGAGATTCGCCCGGATGTGGGCTGCATTTTGGCTGCTTTTTGGGCTGGAGCTTCTCGTGGTTTGAGGCCTGGCTTGCTCCACCCCCTGCTCTTGAGATTCTCCCGGAGGTGGGCTGCATTTTGGCTGCTTTTTGGGCTGGAGCTTCTCGTGGTTTGAGGCCTGGCTTGCTCCACCCACTGCTCTTGAGATTCTCCCAGATGTGGGCTGCATTTTGGCTGATTCTTGGGCTGGAGCTTCTCGTGGTTTGAGGCCTGGCTTGCTCCACCCCCTGCTCTTGAGATTCTCCCGGATTTGGGCTGCATTTTGGCTGAATTTTGGGCTGGAGCTTCTCGTGGTTTGAGGCCTGGCTTGCTCCACCCCCTGCTCTTGAGATTCTCCCGGATGTGGGCTGGATTTTGTCTGCCTTTTGGGCTGGAGCTTCTCGTGGTTTGAGGCCTGGCTTGCTCCACCCCCTGCTCTTGAGATTCTCCCGGAGGTGGGCTGGATTTTGGCTGCCTTTTGGGCTGGAGCTTCTCGTGGTTTGAGGCCTGGCTTGCTCCACCCCCTGCTCTTGAGATTCTCGCGGATGTGGGCTGCATTTTGGCTGCCTTTTGGGCTGGAGCTTCTCGTGGTTTGAGGCCTGGCTTGCTCCACCCCCTGCTCTTGAGATTCTCCTGGAGGTGGGCTGCATTTTGGCTTCATTTTGGGCTGGAGCTTCTCGAGGTTTGTGGCCTGGCTTGCTCCAACCCCTGCTCTTGAGATTCTCTTGGATGTGGGCTGGATTTTGGGTGCCTTTTGGGCTGGAGCTTCTCGTGGTTTGAGGCCTGGCTTGCTCCAACCCCTGCTCTTGAGATTCTCTTGGATGTGGGCTGCATTTTGTCTGCCTTTTGGGCTGGAGCTTCTCGTGCTTTGAGGCCTGGCTTGCTCCACCCCCTGCTCTTGAGATTCTCCCGGAGGTGGGCTGCATTTTGGCTGCCTTTTGGGGCTGGAGCTTCTCGTGGTTTGAGGCCTGGATTGCTCCTCCCCCTGCTCTTGATATTTTCCTCGATGTGGGCTGCATTTTGGCTGCCTTTTGGGCTGGAGCTTCTCGTGGTTTGAGGCCTGGCTTGCTCCACCCCCTGCTCTTGAGATTCTCCCGGATGTGGGCTGCATTTTGGCTGATTCTTGGGCTGGAGCTTCTTGTGGTTTGAGGCCTGGCTTGCTCCACCCCCTGCTCTTGATATTCTCCCGGATGTGGGCTGCATTTTGGCTGCATTTTGGGCTGGAGCTTCTCGTGGTTTGAGGCCTGGCTTGCTCCACCCCCTGCTCTTGAGATTCTCCCGGATGTGGGCTGCATTTTGGCTGCATTTTGGGCTGGAGCTTCTCGTGGTTTGAGGCCTGGATTTCTCCACCCCCTGCTCTTGATATTCTCCCGGATGTGGGCTGCATTTTGGCTGCCTGTTGGGCTGGAGCTTCTCGTGGTTTGAGGCCTGGCTTGCTCCACCCCCTGCTCTTGAGATTCTCCCGGATGTGGGCTGCATTTTGGCTGATTCTTGGGCTGGAGCTTCCCGTGGTTTGAGGCCTGGCTTGCTCCACCCCCTGCTCTTGAGATTCTCCCGGATGTGGGCTGCATTTTGGCTGCCTGTTGGGCTGGAGCTTCTCGTGGTTTGAGGCCTGGCTTGCTCCACCCCCTGCTCTTGAGATTCTCCCGGATGTGGGCTTCATTTTGGCTGCCTTTTGGGCTGGAGCTTCTCGTGGTTTGAGGCCTGGCTTGCTCCACCCCCTGCTCTTGAGATTCTCCCAGATGTGGGCTGCATTTTGGCTGCCTTTTGTGCTGGAGCTTCTCGTGGTTTGAGGCCTGGCTTGCTCCACCCCCTGCTCTTGAGATTCTCCCGGATGTGGGCTGCATTTTGGCTGATTCTTGGGCTGGAGCTTCTCGTGGTTTGAGGCCTGGCTTGTTCCACCCCCTGCTCTTGAGATTCTCCCGGATGTGGGCTGCATTTTGGCTGCATTTTGGGCTGGAGCTTCTCGTGGTTTGAGGCCTGGCTTGCTCCACCCCCTGCTCTTGAGATTCTCCCGGATTTGGGCTGCATTTTGGCTGCCTTTTGGGCTGGAGCTTCTCGTGGTTTGAGGCCTAGCTTGCGCCACCCCCTGCTCTTGAGATTCTCCCGGATGTGGGCTGCATTTTGGCTGATTCTTGGGCTGGAGCTTCCCGTGGTTTGAGGCCTGTCTTGCTCCACCCCCTGCTCTTGAGATTTTCCCGGATGTGGGCTGCATTTTGGCTGCCTGTTGGGCTGGAGCTTCTCGTGGTTTGAGGCCTGGCTTGCTCCACCCCCTGCTCTTGAGATTCTCCCGGATGTGGGCTGCATTTTGACTGCCTTTTGGGCTGGAGCTTCTCGTGGTTTGAGGCCTGGCTTGCTCCACCCCCTGCTCTTGAGATTCTCCCGGATGTGGGCTGCATTTTGGCTGCCTTTGGGGCTGGAGCTTCTCGTGGTTTGAGGCCTGGCTTGCTCCACCCCCTGCTCTTGAGATTCTCCCGGATGTGGGCTGCATTTTGGCTGATTCTTGGGCTGGAGCTTCTCGTGGTTTGAGGCCTGGCTTGCTCCACCCCCTGCTCTTGAGATTCTCCCGGATGTGGGCTGCATTTTGGCTGCCTTTTGGGCTGGAGCTTCTCGTGGTTTGAGGCTTGGCTTGCTCCACCCCCTGCTCTTGAGATTCTCCCGGAGGTGGGCAGGATTTTGGCTGCCTTTTGGGCTGGAGCTTCTCGTGGTTTGAGGCCTGGCTTGCTCCACCCCCTGCTCTTGAGATTCTCCCGGAGGTGGGCTGGATTTTGGCTGCCTTTTGGGCTGGAGCTTCTCGTGGTTTGAGGCCTGGCTTGCTCCACCCCCTGCTCTTGAGATTCTCCCGGATGTGGGCTGCATTTTGGCTGATTCTTGGGCTGGAGCTTCTTGTGGTTTGAGGCCTGGCTTGCTCCACCCCTGCTCTTGAGATTCTCCCGGATGTGGGCTGCATTTTGGCTGCCTTTTGGGCTGGAGCTTCTCGTGGTTTGAGGCCTGGCTTTCTCCACCCCCTGCTCTTGAGATTCTCCCGGATGTGGGCTGGGTTTTGGCTGCATTTTGGGCTGGAGCTTCTCGTGGTTTGAGGCCTGGATTGCTCCACCCAATGCTCTTGATATTCTCCCGGATGTGGGCTTCATTTTGGCTGCCTTTTGGGCTGGAGCTTCTCGTGGTTTGAGGCCTGGCTTGCTCCACCCCCTGCTCTTGAGATTCTCCCGGATGTGGGCTGCATTTTGGCTGCCTTTTGGGCTGGAGCTTCTCGTGGTTTGAGGCCTGGCTTGCTCCACCCCCTGCTCTTGAGATTCTCCCAGATGTGGGCTGCATTTTGGCTGCCTTTTGGGCTGGAGCTTCTCTTGGTTTGAGGCCTGGCTTGCTCCACCCCCTGCTCTTGAGATTCTCCCGGATGTGGGCTGCATTTTGGCTGATTCTTGGGCTGGAGCTTCCCGTGGTTTGGGGCCTGGCTTGCTCCACCCCCTGCTCTTGAGATTCTCCCGGATGTGGGCTGGATTTTGGCTGATTCTTGGGCTGGAGCTTCTCGTGGTTTGAGGCCTGGATTGCTCCACCCAATGCTCTTGATATTCTCCCGGATGTGGGCTTCATTTTGGATGCCTTTTGGGCTGGAGCTTCTCGTGGTTTGAGGCCTGGCTTGCTCCACCCCCTGCTCTTGAGATTCTCCCGGATGTGGGCTGCATTTTGGCTGATTCTTGGGCTGGAGCTTCTCGTGGTTTGAGGCCTGGCTTGCTCCACCCCCTGCTCTTGAGATTCTCCTGGATGTGGGCTGCATTTTGGCTGACTTTTGGGGTGGAGCTTCTCGTGGTTTGAGGCCTGGCTTGCTCCACCCCCTGCTCTTGAGATTTTCCCGGAGGTCGGCTGCATTTTGGCTGCCTTTTGGGCTGGAGCTTCTCGTGGTTTGAGGCCTGGCTTGCTCCACCCCCTGCTCTTGAGATTCTCCTGGAGGTGGGCTAGATTTTGGCTGCCTTTTGGGCTGGAGCTTCTCGTGGTTTGAGGCCTGGCTTGCTCCACCCCCTGCTCTTGAGATTCTCCCGGATGTGGGCTGCATTTTCGCTGCATTTTGGGCTGGAGCTTCTCGTGGTTTGAGGCCTGGCTTGCTCCACCCCCTGCTCTTGAGATTCTCCCGGATGTGGGCTGCATTTTGGCTGCCTGTTGGGCTGGAGCTTCTCGTGGTTTGAGGCCTGGCTTGCTCCACCCCCTGCTCTTGAGATTCTCCCGGATGTGGGCTGGATTTTGGCTGATTCTTGGGCTGGAGCTTCTCGTGGTTTGAGGCCTGGATTGCTCCACCCAATGCTCTTGATATTCTCCCGGATGTGGGCTTCATTTTGGATGCCTTTTGGGCTGGAGCTTCTCGTGGTTTGAGGCCTGGCTTGCTCCAACCCCTGCTCTTGAGATTTTCCCGGAGGTCGGCTGCATTTTGGCTGCCTTTTGGGCTGGAGCTTCTCGTGGTTTGAGGCCTGGCTTGCTCCACCCCCTGCTCTTGAGATTCTCCTGGAGGTGGGCTAGATTTTGGCTGCCTTTTGGGCTGGAGCTTCTCGTGGTTTGAGGCCTGGCTTGCTCCACCCCCTGCTCTTGAGATTCTCCCGGATGTGGGCTGCATTTTCGCTGCATTTTGGGCTGGAGCTTCTCGTGGTTTGAGGCCTGGCTTGCTCCACCCCCTGCTCTTGAGATTCTCCCGGATGTGGGCTGCATTTTGGCTGCCTGTTGGGCTGGAGCTTCTCGTGGTTTGAGGCCTGGCTTGCTCCACCCACTGCTCTTGATACTCTCCCGGATGTGGGCTGCATTTTGGCTGCCTTTTGGGCTGGAGCTTCTCGTGGTTTGAGGCCTGGCTTGCTCCACCCCCTGCTCTTGAGATTCTCCCGGATGTGGGCTGCATTTTTGCTGATTCTTGGGCTGGAGCTTCTCATGGTTTGAGGCCTGGCTTGCTCCACCCCCTGCTCTTGAGATTCTCCCGGATGTGGGCTGCATTTTGGCTGCATTTTGGGCTGGAGCTTCTCGTGGTTTGAGGCCTGGCTTGCTCCACCACCTGCTCATGAGATTCTCCCAGATGTGGGCTGCATTTGGCTGCCTTTTGGGCTGGAGCTTCTCGTGGTTTGAGGCCTGGCTTGCTCCACCCCCTGCTCTTGAGATTCTCCCGGATGTGGGCTGCATTTTGGCTGCCTTTTGGGCTGGAGCTTCTCGTGGTTTGAGGCCTGGCTTGCTCCACCCCCTGCTCTTGAGATTCTCCCGGATGTGGGCTGGGTTTTGTCTGCATTTTGGGCTGGAGCTTCTCGTGGTTTGAGGCCTGGATTGCTCCACCCAATGCTCTTGATATTCTCCCGGATGTGGGCTTCATTTTGGCTGCCTGTTGGGCTGGAGCTTCTCGTGGTTTGAGGCCTGGCTTGCTCCACCCCCTGCTCTTGAGATTCTCCCGGATGTGGGCTGCATTTTGGCTGATTCTTGGGCTGGAGCTTCCCGTGGTTTGAGGCCTGGCTTGCTCCACCCCCTGCTCTTGATATTCTCCCGGATGTGGGCTGGATTTTGGCTGCCTTTGGGGCTGGAGCTTCTCATGGTTTGAGGCATGGCTTGCTCCACACCGTGCTCTTGAGATTCTCCCGGAGGTGGGCTGCATTTTGGCTGCCTTTTGGGCTGGAGCTTCTCGTGGTTTGAGGCCTGGCTTGCTCCACCCCCTGCTCTTGAGATTCTCCCAGATGTGGGCTGCATTTTGGCTGCCTTTTGGGCTGGAGCTTCTCGTGGTTTGAGGCCTGGCTTGCTCCACCCCCTGCTCTTGAGATTCTCCCGGATGTGGGCTGCATTTGGCTGCCTTTTGGGCTGGAGCTTCTCGTGGTTTGAGGCTTGGCTTGCTCCACCCCCTGCTCTTGAGATTCTCCCGGAGGTGGGCTGGATTTTGGCTGCCTTTTGGGCTGGAGCTTCTCGTGGTTTGAGGCTTGGCTTGCTCCACCCCCTGCTCTTGAGATTCTCCCGGAGCTGGGCTGGATTTTGGCTGCCTTTTGGGCTGGAGCTTCTCGTGGTTTGAGGCCTGGCTTGCTCCACCCCCTGCTCTTGAGATTCTCCCGGATGTGGGCTGCATTTTCGCTGCATTTTGGGCTGGAGCTTCTCGTGGTTTGAGGCCTGGCTTGCTCCACCCCCTGCTCTTGAGATTCTCCCGGATGTGGGCTGCATTTTGGCTGCCTGTTGGGCTGGAGCTTCTCGTGGTTTGAGGCCTGGCTTGCTCCACCCCCTGCTCTTGAGATTCTCCCGGATGTGGGCTGCATTTTGGCTGATTCTTGGGCTGGAGCTTCCCGTGGTTTGGGGCCTGGCTTGCTCCACCCCCTGCTCTTGAGATTCTCCCGGATGTGGGCTGGATTTTGGCTGATTCTTGGGCTGGAGCTTCTCGTGGTTTGAGGCCTGGATTGCTCCACCCAATGCTCTTGATATTCTCCCGGATGTGGGCTTCATTTTGGATGCCTTTTGGGCTGGAGCTTCTCGTGGTTTGAGGCCTGGCTTGCTCCACCCCCTGCTCTTGAGATTTTCCCGGAGGTCGGCTGCATTTTGGCTGCCTTTTGGGCTGGAGCTTCTCGTGGTTTGAGGCCTGGCTTGCTCCACCCCCTGCTCTTGAGATTCTCCTGGAGGTGGGCTAGATTTTGGCTGCCTTTTGGGCTGGAGCTTCTCGTGGTTTGAGGCCTGGCTTGCTCCACCCCCTGCTCTTGAGATTCTCCCGGATGTGGGCTGCATTTTGGCTGCCTTTTGGGCTGGAGCTTCTCGTGGTTTGAGGCCTGGCTTGCTCCACCCCCTGCTCTTGATATTCTCCCGGATGTGGGCTGCATTTTGGCTGATTCTTGGGCTGGAGCTTCTCGTGGTTTGAGGCCTGGCTTGCTCCACCCCCTGCTCTTGAGATTCTCCTGGAGGTGGGCTAGATTTTGGCTGCCTTTTGGGCTGGAGCTTCTCGTGGTTTGAGGCCTGGCTTGCTCCACCCCCTGCTCTTGAGATTCTCCCGGATGTGGGCTGCATTTTCGCTGCATTTTGGGCTGGAGCTTCTCGTGGTTTGAGGCCTGGCTTGCTCCACCCCCTGCTCTTGAGATTCTCCCGGATGTGGGCTGCATTTTGGCTGCCTTTTGGGCTGGAGCTTCTCGTGGTTTGAGGCCTGGCTTGCTCCACCC
This sequence comes from Rhynochetos jubatus, assembly GCA_027574665.1. Lineage (NCBI taxonomy): Eukaryota > Metazoa > Chordata > Aves > Eurypygiformes > Rhynochetidae > Rhynochetos > Rhynochetos jubatus. The sequence continues at coordinate 1,687,390 of JAQBHY010000071.1, forward strand.
CCTGCTCTTGATATTCTCCCGGATGTGGGCTGCATTTTGGCTGATTCTTGGGCTGGAGCTTCTCGTGGTTTGAGGCCTGGCTTGCTCCACCCCCTGCTCTTGAGATTCTCCCAGATGTGGGCTGCATTTTGGCTGCCTTTTTGGGCTGGAGCTTCTCGTGGTTTGAGGCCTGGCTTGCTCCACCCAATGCTCTTGATATTCTCCCGGATGTGGGCTTCATTTTGGCTGCCTTTTGGGCTGGAGCTTCTCGTGGTTTGAGGCCTGGCTTGCTCCACCCCCTGCTCTTGAGATTCTCCCGGATGTGGGCTGCATTTTGGCTGCCTTTTGGGCTGGAGCTTCTCGTGGTTTGAGGCCTGGCTTGCTCCACCCCCTGCTCTTGAGATTCTCCCGGATGTGGGCTGCATTTTGGCTGCCTTTTGGGCTGGAGCTTCTCTTGGTTTGAGGCCTGGCTTGCTCCACCCCCTGCTCTTGAGATTCTCCCGGATGTGGGCTGCATTTTGGCTGATTCTTGGGCTGGAGCTTCCCGTGGTTTGGGGCCTGGCTTGCTCCACCCCCTGCTCTTGAGATTCTCCCGGATGTGGGCTGCATTTTGGCTGATTCTTGGGCTGGAGCTTCTCGTGGTTTGAGGCCTGGATTGCTCCACCCAATGCTCTTGAGATTCTCCCGGATGTGGGCTGCATTTTCGCTGCATTTTGGGCTGGAGCTTCTCGTGGTTTGAGGCCTGGCTTGCTCCACCCCCTGCTCTTGAGATTCTCCCGGATGTGGGCTGCATTTTGGCTGCCTGTTGGGCTGGAGCTTCTCGTGGTTTGAGGCCTGGCTTGCTCCACCCACTGCTCTTGATACTCTCCCGGATGTGGGCTGCATTTTGGCTGCCTTTTGGGCTGGAGCTTCTCGTGGTTTGAGGCCTGGCTTGCTCCACCCCCTGCTCTTGAGATTCTCCCGGATGTGGGCTGCATTTTTGCTGATTCTTGGGCTGGAGCTTCTCATGGTTTGAGGCCTGGCTTGCTCCACCCCCTGCTCTTGAGATTCTCCCGGATGTGGGCTGCATTTTGGCTGCATTTTGGGCTGGAGCTTCTCGTGGTTTGAGGCCTGGCTTGCTCCACCACCTGCTCATGAGATTCTCCCAGATGTGGGCTGCATTTGGCTGCCTTTTGGGCTGGAGCTTCTCGTGGTTTGAGGCCTGGCTTGCTCCACCCCCTGCTCTTGAGATTCTCCTGGATGTGGGCTGCATTTTGGCTGCCTTTTGGGCTGGAGCTTCTCGTGGTTTGAGGCCTGGCTTGCTCCACCCCCTGCTCTTGAGATTCTCCCGGATGTGGGCTGGGTTTTGGCTGCATTTTGGGCTGGAGCTTCTCGTGGTTTGAGGCCTGGATTGCTCCACCCAATGCTCTTGATATTCTCCCGGATGTGGGCTTCATTTTGGCTGCCTTTTGGGCTGGAGCTTCTCGTGGTTTGAGGCCTGGCTTGCTCCACCCCCTGCTCTTGAGATTCTCCCGGATGTGGGCTGCATTTTGGCTGATTCTTGGGCTGGAGCTTCCCGTGGTTTGAGGCCTGGCTTGCTCCACCCCCTGCTCTTGATATTCTCCCGGATGTGGGCTGGATTTTGGCTGCCTTTTGGGCTGGAGCTTCTCGTGGTTTGAGGCCTGGCTTGCTCCACCCCCTGCTCTTGAGATTCTCCCGCATGTGGGCTGCATTTTGGCTGCCTGTTGGGCTGGAGCTTCTCGTGGTTTGAGGCCTGGCTTGCTCCACCCACTGCTCTTGAGATTCTCCCGGATGTGGGCTGCATTTTGGCTGCCTTTGGGGCTGGAGCTTCTCATGGTTTGAGGCATGGCTTGCTCCACACCGTGCTCTTGAGATTCTCCCGGAGGTGGGCTGCATTTTGGCTGCCTTTTGGGCTGGAGCTTCTCGTGGTTTGAGGCCTGGCTTGCTCCACCCCCTGCTCTTGAGATTCTCCCAGATGTGGGCTGCATTTTGGCTGCCTTTTGGGCTGGAGCTTCTCGTGGTTTGAGGCCTGGCTTGCTCCACCCCCTGCTCTTGAGATTCTCCCGGATGTGGGCTGCATTTGGCTGCCTTTTGGGCTGGAGCTTCTCGTGGTTTGAGGCTTGGCTTGCTCCACCCCCTGCTCTTGAGATTCTCCCGGAGGTGGGCTGGATTTTGGCTGCCTTTTGGGCTGGAGCTTCTCGTGGTTTGAGGCTTGGCTTGCTCCACCCCCTGCTCTTGAGATTCTCCCGGAGCTGGGCTGGATTTTGGCTGCCTTTTGGGCTGGAGCTTCTCGTGGTTTGAGGCCTGGCTTGCTCCACCCCCTGCTCTTGAGATTCTCCCGGATGTGGGCTGCATTTTCGCTGCATTTTGGGCTGGAGCTTCTCGTGGTTTGAGGCCTGGCTTGCTCCACCCCCTGCTCTTGAGATTCTCCCGGATGTGGGCTGCATTTTGGCTGCCTGTTGGGCTGGAGCTTCTCGTGGTTTGAGGCCTGGCTTGCTCCACCCCCTGCTCTTGAGATTCTCCCGGATGTGGGCTGCATTTTGGCTGATTCTTGGGCTGGAGCTTCCCGTGGTTTGGGGCCTGGCTTGCTCCACCCCCTGCTCTTGAGATTCTCCCGGATGTGGGCTGGATTTTGGCTGATTCTTGGGCTGGAGCTTCTCGTGGTTTGAGGCCTGGATTGCTCCACCCAATGCTCTTGATATTCTCCCGGATGTGGGCTTCATTTTGGATGCCTTTTGGGCTGGAGCTTCTCGTGGTTTGAGGCCTGGCTTGCTCCACCCCCTGCTCTTGAGATTTTCCCGGAGGTCGGCTGCATTTTGGCTGCCTTTTGGGCTGGAGCTTCTCGTGGTTTGAGGCCTGGCTTGCTCCACCCCCTGCTCTTGAGATTCTCCTGGAGGTGGGCTAGATTTTGGCTGCCTTTTGGGCTGGAGCTTCTCGTGGTTTGAGGCCTGGCTTGCTCCACCCCCTGCTCTTGAGATTCTCCCGGATGTGGGCTGCATTTTCGCTGCATTTTGGGCTGGAGCTTCTCGTGGTTTGAGGCCTGGCTTGCTCCACCCCCTGCTCTTGAGATTCTCCCGGATGTGGGCTGCATTTTGGCTGCCTTTTGGGCTGGAGCTTCTCGTGGTTTGAGGCCTGGCTTGCTCCACCCCCTGCTCTTGATATTCTCCCGGATGTGGGCTGCATTTTGGCTGATTCTTGGGCTGGAGCTTCTCGTGGTTTGAGGCCTGGCTTGCTCCACCCCCTGCTCTTGAGATTCTCCTGGAGGTGGGCTAGATTTTGGCTGCCTTTTGGGCTGGAGCTTCTCGTGGTTTGAGGCCTGGCTTGCTCCACCCCCTGCTCTTGAGATTCTCCCGGATGTGGGCTGCATTTTCGTTGCATTTTGGGCTGGAGCTTCTCGTGGTTTGAGGCCTGGCTTGCTCCACCCCCTGCTCTTGAGATTCTCCCGGATGTGGGCTGCATTTTGGCTGCCTTTTGGGCTGGAGCTTCTCGTGGTTTGAGGCCTGGCTTGCTCCACCCCCTGCTCTTGATATTCTCCCGGATGTGGGCTGCATTTTGGCTGATTCTTGGGCTGGAGCTTCTCGTGGTTTGAGGCCTGGCTTGCTCCACCCCCTGCTCTTGAGATTCTCCCAGATGTGGGCTGCATTTTGGCTGCCTTTTTGGGCTGGAGCTTCTCGTGGTTTGAGGCCTGGCTTGCTCCACCCCCTGCTCTTGAGATTCTCCCGGATGTGGGCTGGGTTTTGGCTGCATTTTGGGCTGGAGCTTCTCGTGGTTTGAGGCCTGGATTGCTCCACCCAATGCTCTTGATATTCTCCCGGATGTGGGCTTCATTTTGGCTGCCTTTTGGGCTGGAGCTTCTCGTGGTTTGAGGCCTGGCTTGCTCCACCCCCTGCTCTTGAGATTCTCCCGGATGTGGGCTGCATTTTGGCTGCCTTTTGGGCTGGAGCTTCTCGTGGTTTGAGGCCTGGCTTGCTCCACCCCCTGCTCTTGAGATTCTCCCGGATGTGGGCTGCATTTTGGCTGCCTTTTGGGCTGGAGCTTCTCTTGGTTTGAGGCCTGGCTTGCTCCACCCCCTGCTCTTGAGATTCTCCCGGATGTGGGCTGCATTTTGGCTGATTCTTGGGCTGGAGCTTCCCGTGGTTTGGGGCCTGGCTTGCTCCACCCCCTGCTCTTGAGATTCTCCCGGATGTGGGCTGGATTTTGGCTGATTCTTGGGCTGGAGCTTCTCGTGGTTTGAGGCCTGGATTGCTCCACCCAATGCTCTTGATATTCTCCCGGATGTGGGCTTCATTTTGGATGCCTTTTGGGCTGGAGCTTCTCGTGGTTTGAGGCCTGGCTTTCTCCACCCCCTGCTCTTGAGATTCTCCCGGATGTGGGCTGCATTTTGGCTGATTCTTGGGCTGGAGCTTCTCGTGGTTTGAGGCCTGGCTTGCTCCACCCCCTGCTCTTGAGATTCTCCTGGATGTGGGCTGCATTTTGGCTGACTTTTGGGGTGGAGCTTCTCGTGGTTTGAGGCCTGGCTTGCTCCACCCCCTGCTCTTGAGATTTTCCCGGAGGTCGGCTGCATTTTGGCTGCCTTTTGGGCTGGAGCTTCTCGTGGTTTGAGGCCTGGCTTGCTCCACCCCCTGCTCTTGAGATTCTCCTGGAGGTGGGCTAGATTTTGGCTGCCTTTTGGGCTGGAGCTTCTCGTGGTTTGAGGCCTGGCTTGCTCCACCCCCTGCTCTTGAGATTCTCCCGGATGTGGGCTGCATTTTCGCTGCATTTTGGGCTGGAGCTTCTCGTGGTTTGAGGCCTGGCTTGCTCCACCCCCTGCTCTTGAGATTCTCCCGGATGTGGGCTGCATTTTGGCTGCCTGTTGGGCTGGAGCTTCTCGTGGTTTGAGGCCTGGCTTGCTCCACCCCCTGCTCTTGAGATTCTCCCGGATGTGGGCTGCATTTTGGCTGATTCTTGGGCTGGAGCTTCCCGTGGTTTGGGGCCTGGCTTGCTCCACCCCCTGCTCTTGAGATTCTCCCGGATGTGGGCTGGATTTTGGCTGATTCTTGGGCTGGAGCTTCTCGTGGTTTGAGGCCTGGATTGCTCCACCCAATGCTCTTGATATTCTCCCGGATGTGGGCTTCATTTTGGATGCCTTTTGGGCTGGAGCTTCTCGTGGTTTGAGGCCTGGCTTGCTCCACCCCCTGCTCTTGAGATTTTCCCGGAGGTCGGCTGCATTTTGGCTGCCTTTTGGGCTGGAGCTTCTCGTGGTTTGAGGCCTGGCTTGCTCCACCCCCTGCTCTTGAGATTCTCCTGGAGGTGGGCTAGATTTTGGCTGCATTTTGGGCTGGAGCTTCTCGTGGTTTGAGGCCTGGCTTGCTCCACCCCCTGCTCTTGAGATTCTCCCGGATGTGGGCTGCATTTTCGCTGCATTTTGGGCTGGAGCTTCTCGTGGTTTGAGGCCTGGCTTGCTCCACCCCCTGCTCTTGAGATTCTCCCGGATGTGGGCTGCATTTTGGCTGCCTGTTGGGCTGGAGCTTCTCGTGGTTTGAGGCCTGGCTTGCTCCACCCACTGCTCTTGATACTCTCCCGGATGTGGGCTGCATTTTGGCTGCCTTTTGGGCTGGAGCTTCTCGTGGTTTGAGGCCTGGCTTGCTCCACCCCCTGCTCTTGAGATTCTCCCGGATGTGGGCTGCATTTTGGCTGATTCTTGGGCTGGAGCTTCTCGTGGTTTGAGGCCTGGCTTGCTCCACCCCCTGCTCTTGAGATTCTCCCGGATGTGGGCTGCATTTTGGCTGCATTTTGGGCTGGAGCTTCTCGTGGTTTGAGGCCTGGCTTGCTCCACCCCCTGCTGTTGAGATTCTCCCGGATGTGGGCTGCATTTGGCTGCCTTTTGGGCTGGAGCTTCTCGTGGTTTGAGGCCTGGCTTGCTCCACCCCCTGCTCTTGAGATTCTCCCGGATGTGGGCTGCATTTTGGCTGCCTTTTGGGCTGGAGCTTCTCGTGGTTTGAGGCCTGGCTTGCTCCACCCCCTGCTCTTGAGATTCTCCCGGATGTGGGCTGGGTTTTGGCTGCATTTTGGGCTGGAGCTTCTCGTGGTTTGAGGCCTGGATTGCTCCACCCAATGCTCTTGATATTCTCCCGGATGTGGGCTTCATTTTGGCTGCCTTTTGGGCTGGAGCTTCTCGTGGTTTGAGGCCTGGCTTGCTCCACCCCCTGCTCTTGAGATTCTCCCGGATGTGGGCTGCATTTTGGCTGATTCTTGGGCTGGAGCTTCCCGTGGTTTGAGGCCTGGCTTGCTCCACCCCCTGCTCTTGATATTCTCCCGGATGTGGGCTGGATTTTGGCTGCCTTTTGGGCTGGAGCTTCTCGTGGTTTGAGGCCTGCCTTGCTCCACCCCCTGCTCTTGAGATTCTCCCGCATGTGGGCTGCATTTTGGCTGCCTGTTGGGCTGGAGCTTCTCGTGGTTTGAGGCCTGGCTTGCTCCACCCACTGCTCTTGAGATTCTCCCGGATGTGGGCTGCATTTTGGCTGCCTTTGGGGCTGGAGCTTCTCATGGTTTGAGGCATGGCTTGCTCCACACCGTGCTCTTGAGATTCTCCCGGAGGTGGGCTGCATTTTGGCTGCCTTTTGGGCTGGAGCTTCTCGTGGTTTGAGGCCTGGCTTGCTCCACCCCCTGCTCTTGAGATTCTCCCAGATGTGGGCTGCATTTTGGCTGCCTTTTGGGCTGGAGCTTCTCGTGGTTTGAGGCCTGGCTTGCTCCACCCCCTGCTCTTGAGATTCTCCCGGATGTGGGCTGCATTTGGCTGCCTTTTGGGCTGGAGCTTCTCGTGGTTTGAGGCTTGGCTTGCTCCACCCCCTGCTCTTGAGATTCTCCCGGAGGTGGGCTGCATTTTGGCTGCCTTTTGGGCTGGAGCTTCTCGTGGTTTGAGGCTTGGCTTGCTCCACCCCCTGCTCTTGAGATTCTCCCGGAGCTGGGCTGGATTTTGGCTGCCTTTTGGGCTGGAGCTTCTCGTGGTTTGAGGCCTGGCTTGCTCCACCCCCTGCTCTTGAGATTCTCCCGGATGTGGGCTGCATTTTCGCTGCATTTTGGGCTGGAGCTTCTCGTGGTTTGAGGCCTGGCTTGCTCCACCCCCTGCTCTTGAGATTCTCCCGGATGTGGGCTGCATTTTGGCTGCCTGTTGGGCTGGAGCTTCTCGTGGTTTGAGGCCTGGCTTGCTCCACCCCCTGCTCTTGAGATTCTCCCGGATGTGGGCTGCATTTTGGCTGATTCTTGGGCTGGAGCTTCCCGTGGTTTGGGGCCTGGCTTGCTCCACCCCCTGCTCTTGAGATTCTCCCGGATGTGGGCTGGATTTTGGCTGATTCTTGGGCTGGAGCTTCTCGTGGTTTGAGGCCTGGATTGCTCCACCCAATGCTCTTGATATTCTCCCGGATGTGGGCTTCATTTTGGATGCCTTTTGGGCTGGAGCTTCTCGTGGTTTGAGGCCTGGCTTGCTCCACCCCCTGCTCTTGAGATTTTCCCGGAGGTCGGCTGCATTTTGGCTGCCTTTTGGGCTGGAGCTTCTCGTGGTTTGAGGCCTGGCTTGCTCCACCCCCTGCTCTTGAGATTCTCCTGGAGGTGGGCTAGATTTTGGCTGCCTTTTGGGCTGGAGCTTCTCGTGGTTTGAGGCCTGGCTTGCTCCACCCCCTGCTCTTGAGATTCTCCCGGATGTGGGCTGCATTTTCGCTGCATTTTGGGCTGGAGCTTCTCGTGGTTTGAGGCCTGGCTTGCTCCACCCCCTGCTCTTGAGATTCTCCCGGATGTGGGCTGCATTTTGGCTGATTCTTGGGCTGGAGCTTCTTGTGGTTTGAGGCCTGGCTTGCTCCACCCCCTGCTCTTGAGATTCTCCCGGATGTGGGCTGCATTTTGGCTGCCTTTTGGGCTGGAGCTTCTCGTGGTTTGAGGCCTGGCTTGCTCCACCCCCTGCTCTTGAGATTCTCCCGGATGTGGGCTGCATTTTGGCTGCCTGTTGGGCTGGAGCTTCTCGTGGTTTGAGGCCTGGCTTGCTCCACCCACTGCTCTTGATACTCTCCCGGATGTGGGCTGCATTTTGGCTGCCTTTTGGGCTGGAGCTTCTCGTGGTTTGAGGCCTGGCTTGCTCCACCCCCTGCTCTTGAGATTCTCCCGGATGTGGGCTGCATTTTTGCTGATTCTTGGGCTGGAGCTTCTCGTGGTTTGAGGCCTGGCTTGCTCCACCCCCTGCTCTTGAGATTCTCCTGGATGTGGGCTGCATTTTGGCTGCATTTTGGGCTGGAGCTTCTCGTGGTTTGAGGCCTGGCTTGCTCCACCACCTGCTCATGAGATTCTCCCAGATGTGGGCTGCATTTGGCTGCCTTTTGGGCTGGAGCTTCTCGTGGTTTGAGGCCTGGCTTGCTCCACCCCCTGCTCTTGAGATTCTCCCGGATGTGGGCTGCATTTTGGCTGCCTTTTGGGCTGGAGCTTCCCGTGGTTTGAGGCCTGGCTTGCTCCACCCCCTGCTCTTGAGATTCTCCCGGATGTGGGCTGGGTTTTGGCTGCATTTTGGGCTGGAGCTTCTCGTGGTTTGAGGCCTGGCTTGCTCCACCCCCTGCTCTTGATATTCTCCCGGATGTGGGCTGGATTTTGGCTGCCTTTTGGGCTGGAGCTTCTCGTGGTTTGAGGCCTGCCTTGCTCCACCCCCTGCTCTTGAGATTCTCCCGCATGTGGGCTGCATTTTGGCTGCCTGTTGGGCTGGAGCTTCTCGTGGTTTGAGGCCTGGCTTGCTCCACCCACTGCTCTTGAGATTCTCCCGGATGTGGGCTGCATTTTGGCTGCCTTTGGGGCTGGAGCTTCTCATGGTTTGAGGCATGGCTTGCTCCACACCGTGCTCTTGAGATTCTCCCGGAGGTGGGCTGCATTTTGGCTGCCTTTTGGGCTGGAGCTTCTCGTGGTTTGAGGCTTGGCTTGCTCCACCCCCTGCTCTTGAGATTCTCCCGGAGGTGGGCTGGATTTTGGCTGCCTTTTGGGCTGGAGCTTCTCGTGGTTTGAGGCTTGGCTTGCTCCACCCCCTGCTCTTGAGATTCTCCCGGAGCTGGGCTGGATTTTGGCTGCCTTTTGGGCTGGAGCTTCTCGTGGTTTGAGGCCTGGCTTGCTCCACCGCCTGCTCTTGAGATTCTCCCGGATGTGGGCTTCATTTTGGCTGATTCTTGGGCTGGAGCTTCCCTTGGTTTGAGGCCTGGCTTGCTCCACCCCCTGCTCTTGAGATTCTCCCGGAGGTGGGCTGCATTTTGGCTGCCTTTTGGGCTGGAGCTTCTCGTGGTTTGAGGCCTGGCTTGCTCCACCCCCTGCTCTTGATATTCTCCCAGATGTGGGCTGCATTTGGCTGCCTTTTGGGCTGGAGCTTCTCGTGGTTTGAGGCCTGGCTTGCTCCACCCCCTGCTCTTGAGATTCTCCCGGATGTGGGCTGCATTTTGGCTGCCTTTTGGGCTGGAGCTTCTCGTGGTTTGAGGCCTGGCTTGCTCCACCCCCTGCTCTTGAGATTCTCCCGGATGTGGGCTGGGTTTTGGCTGCATTTTGGGCTGGAGCTTCTCGTGGTTTGAGGCCTGGATTGCTCCACCCAATGCTCTTGATATTCTCCCGGATGTGGGCTTCATTTTGGCTGCCTTTTGGGCTGGAGCTTCTCGTGGTTTGAGGCCTGGCTTGCTCCACCCCCTGCTCTTGAGATTCTCCCGGATGTGGGCTGCATTTTGGCTGATTCTTGGGCTGGAGCTTCCCGTGGTTTGAGGCCTGGCTTGCTCCACCCCCTGCTCTTGATATTCTCCCGGATGTGGGCTGGATTTTGGCTGCCTTTTGGGCTGGAGCTTCTCGTGGTTTGAGGCCTGCCTTGCTCCACCCCCTGCTCTTGAGATTCTCCCGCATGTGGGCTGCATTTTGGCTGCCTGTTGGGCTGGAGCTTCTCGTGGTTTGAGGCCTGGCTTGCTCCACCCACTGCTCTTGAGATTCTCCCGGATGTGGGCTGCATTTTGGCTGCCTTTGGGGCTGGAGCTTCTCATGGTTTGAGGCATGGCTTGCTCCACACCGTGCTCTTGAGATTCTCCCGGAGGTGGGCTGCATTTTGGCTGTCTTTTGGGCTGGAGCTTCTCGTGGTTTGAGGCCTGGCTTGCTGCACCCCTTGCTCTTGAGATTCTCCCAGATGTGGGCTGCATTTTGGCTGCCTTTTGGGCTGGAGCTTCTCGTGGTTTGAGGCCTGGCTTGCTCCACCCCCTGCTCTTGAGATTCTCCCGGATGTGGGCTGCATTTGGCTGCCTTTTGGGCTGGAGCTTCTCGTGGTTTGAGGCTTGGCTTGCTCCACCCCCTGCTCTTGAGATTCTCCCGGAGGTGGGCTGGATTTTGGCTGCCTTTTGGGCTGGAGCTTCTCGTGGTTTGAGGCTTGGCTTGCTCCACCCCCTGCTCTTGAGATTCTCCCGGAGCTGGGCTGGATTTTGGCTGCCTTTTGGGCTGGAGCTTCTCGTGGTTTGAGGCCTGGCTTGCTCCACCCCCTGCTCTTGAGATTCTCCCGGATGTGGGCTGCATTTTGGCTGATTCTTGGGCTGGAGCTTCCCTTGGTTTGAGGCCTGGCTTGCTCCACCCCCTGCTCTTGAGATTCTCCCGGAGGTGGGCTGCATTTTGGCTGCCTTTTGGGCTGGAGCTTCTCGTGGTTTGAGGCCTGGCTTGCTCCACCCCCTGCTCTTGATATTCTCCCAGATGTGGGCTGGATTTTGGCTGCCTTTTGGGCTGGAGCTTCTCGTGGTTTGAGGCCTGGCTTGCTCCACCCCCTGCTCTTGAGATTCTCCCGGATGTGGGCTGCATTTTGGCTGCCTTTTGGGCTGGAGCTTCTCGTGGTTTGAGGCCTGGCTTGCTCCACCCCCTGCTCTTGAGATTCTCCCGGATGTGGGCTGCATTTTGGCTGATTCTTGGGCTGGAGCTTCTCGTGGTTTGAGGCCTGTCTTGCTCCACCCCCTGCTCTTGAGATTCTCCCGGATGTGGGCTGCATTTTGGCTGCCTGTTGGGCTGGAGCTTCTCGTGGTTTGAGGCCTGGCTTGCTCCACCCCCTGCTCTTGAGATTCTCCTGGATGTGGGCTGCATTTTGGCTGCCTTTTGGGCTGGAGCTTCTCGTGGTTTGAGGCCTGGCTTGCTCCACCCCCTGCTCTTGAGATTCTCCCAGATGTGGGCTGCATTTTGGCTGCCTTTTGGGCTGGAGCTTCTCGTGGTTTGAGGCCTGGCTTGCTCCACCCCCTGCTCTTGATATTCTCCCGGATGTGGGCTGCATTTTGGCTGCCTTTTGGGCTGGAGGTTCTCGTGGTTTGAGGCCTGGCTTGCTCCACCCCCTGCTCTTGAGATTCTCCCGGATGTGGGCTGCATTTTGGCTGCCTTTTGGGCTGGAGCTTCTCGTGGTTTGAGGCCTGGCTTGCTCCACCCCCTGCTCTTGAGATTCTCCCGGATGTGGGCTGCATTTTGGCTGATTCTTGGGCTGGAGCTTCCCGTGGTTTGAGGCCTGGCTTGCTCCACCTCCTGCTCTTGAGATTCTCCCGGATGTGGGCTGCATTTTGGCTGCCTTTTGGGCTGGAGCTTCTCGTGGTTTGAGGCCTGGCTTGCTCCACCCCCTGCTCTTGAGATTTTCCCGGAGGTGGGCTGCATTTTTGCTGCCTTTTGGGCTGGAGCTTCTCGTGGTTTGAGGCCTGGCTTGCTCCACCCCCTGCTCTTGAGATTCTCCTGGAGGTTGTCTGCATTTTGGCTGCCTTTTGGGCTGGAGCTTCTCGTGGTTTGAGGCCTGGCTTGCTCCACCCCCTGCTCTTGAGATTCTCCCGGATGTGGGCTGCATTTTGGCTGCCTGTTGGGCTGGAGCTTCTCGTGGTTTGAGGCCTGGCTTGCTCCACCCCCTGCTCTTGAGATTCTCCCGGATGTGGGCTGCATTTTGGCTGCCTTTTGGGCTGGAGCTTCTCATGGTTTGAGGCCTGGCTTGCTCCACCCCGTGCTCTTGAGATTCTCCCGGATGTGGGCTGCATTTTGGCTGCCTTTTGGGCTGGAGCTTCTCGTGGTTTGAGGCCTGGCTTGCTCCACCCCCTGCTCTTGAGATTCTCCCGGATGTGGGCTGCATTTTGGCTGCCTTTGGGGCTGGAGCTTCTCGTGGTTTGAGGCCTGGCTTTCTCCACCCCCTGCTCTTGATATTCTCCCGGATGTGGGCTGGATTTTGGCTGCATTTTGGGCTGGAGCTTCTCGTGGTTTGAGGCCTGGATTGCTCCACCCCATGCTCTTGATATTCTCCCGGATGTGGGCTGCATTTTGGCTGCCTTTTGGGCTGGAGCTTCTCGTGGTTTGAGGCCTGGCTTGCTCCACCCCCTGCTCTTGAGATTCTCCCGGATGTGGGCTGCATTTTGGCTGATACTTGGGCTGGAGCTTCCCGTGGTTTGAGGCCTGGCTTGCTCCACCCCCTGCTCTTGAGATTCTCCTGGATGTGGGCTGCATTTTGGCTGCCTTTTGGGCTGGAGCTTCTCGTGGTTTGAGGCCTGGCTTGCTCCACCCCCTGCTCTTGAGATTCTCCCGGAGGTGGGCTGCATTTTGGCTGCCTGTTGGGCTGGAGCTTCTCGTGGTTTGAGGCCTGGCTTGCTCCACCCCCTGCTCTTGAGATTCTCCCGGATGTGGGCTGCATTTTCGCTGCCTTTTGGGCTGGAGCTTCTCGTGGTTTGAGGCCTGGCTTGCTCCACCCCCTGCTCTTGATATTCTCCCGGATGTGGGCTGCATTTTGGCTGATTCTTGGGCTGGAGCTTCTCGTGGTTTGAGGCCTGGCTTGCTCCACCCCCTGCTCTTGAGATTCTCCCGGATGTGGGCTGCATTTTGGCTGCCTTTTGGGCTGGAGCTTCTCGTGGTTTGAGGCTTGGCTTGCTCCACCCCCTGCTCTTGAGATTCTCCCGGAGGTGGGCAGGATTTTGGCTGCCTTTTGGGCTGGAGCTTCTCGTGGTTTGAGGCCTGGCTTGCTCCACCCCCTGCTCTTGAGATTCTCCCGGAGGTGGGCTGGATTTTGGCTGCCTTTTGGGCTGGAGCTTCTCGTGGTTTGAGGCCTGGCTTGCTCCACCCCCTGCTCTTGAGATTCTCCCGGATGTGGGCTGCATTTTGGCTGATTCTTGGGCTGGAGCTTCTTGTGGTTTGAGGCCTGGCTTGCTCCACCCCTGCTCTTGAGATTCTCCCGGATGTGGGCTGCATTTTGGCTGCCTTTTGGGCTGGAGCTTCTCGTGGTTTGAGGCCTGGCTTTCTCCACCCCCTGCTCTTGAGATTCTCCCGGATGTGGGCTGGATTTTGGCTGCCTTTTGGGCTGGAGCTTCTCGTGGTTTGAGGCCTGGCTTGCTCCACCCCCTGCTCTTGATATTCTCCCGTATGTGGGCTGGATTTTGGCTGCATTTTGGGCTGGAGCTTCTCGAGGTTTGAGGCCTGGCTTGCTCCAGCCCCTGCTCTTGAGATTCTCCCGTATGTGGGCTGCATTTTGGCTGACTTTTGGGCTGGAGCTTCTCGAGGTTTGAGGCCTGGCTTGCTCCACCCCCTGCTCTTGATATTCTCCTGCATGTGTTCTGCATTTTGGCTGCATTTTGGGCTGGAGCTTCTCGTGGTTTGAGGCCTGGCTTGCTCCACCCCCTGCTCTTGAGATTCTCCCGGAGGTGGGCTGCATTTTGGCTGATTCTTGGGCTGGAGCTTCTTGTGGTTTGAGGCCTGGCTTGCTCCACCCACTGCTCTTGATATTCTCCCGCATGTGGGCTGCATTTTGGCTGCCTTTTGGGCTGGAGCTTCTCGTGGTTTGAGGCCTGGCTTGCTCCACCCCCTGCTCTTGAGATTCTCCCGGATGTGGGCTGCATTTTCGCTGCCTTTTGGGCTGGAGCTTCTCGTGGTTTGAGGCCTGGCTTGCTCCACCCCCTGCTCTTGAGATTCTCCCGGATGTGGGCTGCATTTTGGCTGCCTGTTGGGCTGGAGCTTCTCGTGGTTTGAGGCCTGGCTTGCTCCACCCACTGCTCTTGATACTCTCCCGGATGTGGGCTGCATTTTGGCTGCCTTTTGGGCTGGAGCTTCTCGTGGTTTGAGGCCTGGCTTGCTCCACCCCCTGCTCTTGAGATTCTCCCGGATGTGGGCTGCATTTTGGCTGATTCTTGGGCTGGAGCTTCTCGTGGTTTGAGGCCTGGCTTGCTCCACCCCCTGCTCTTGAGATTCTCCTGGATGTGGGCTGCATTTTGGCTGCCTTTTGGGCTGGAGCTTCTCGTGGTTTGAGGCCTGGCTTGCTCCACCCCCTGCTCTTGATATTCTCCCGGATGTGGGCTGCATTTTGGCTGATTCTTGGGCTGGAGCTTCTCGTGGTTTGAGGCCTGGCTTGCTCCACCCCCTGCTCTTGAGATTCTCCCAGATGTGGGCTGCATTTTGGCTGCCTTTTTGGGCTGGAGCTTCTCGTGGTTTGAGGCCTGGCTTGCTCCACCCCCTGCTCTTGAGATTCTCCCAGATGTGGGCTGGGTTTTGGCTGCATTTTGGGCTGGAGCTTCTCGTGGTTTGAGGCCTGGATTGCTCCACCCAATGCTCTTGATATTCTCCCGGATGTGGGCTTCATTTTGGCTGCCTTTTGGGCTGGAGCTTCTCGTGGTTTGTGGCCTGGCTTGCTCCACCCCCTGCTCTTGAGATTCTCCCGGATGTGGGCTGCATTTTGGCTGCCTTTTGGGCTGGAGCTTCTCGTGGTTTGAGGCCTGGCTTGCTCCACCCCCTGCTCTTGAGATTCTCCCGGATGTGGGCTGCATTTTGGCTGCCTTTTGGGCTGGAGCTTCTCGTGGTTTGAGGCCTGGCTTGCTCCACCCCCTGCTCTTGAGATTCTCCCGGATGTGGGCTGCATTTTGGCTGATTCTTGGGCTGGAGCTTCCCGTGGTTTGGGGCCTGGCTTGCTCCACCCCCTGCTCTTGAGATTCTCCCGGATGTGGGCTGGATTTTGGCTGATTCTTGGGCTGGAGCTTCTCGTGGTTTGAGGCCTGGATTGCTCCACCCAATGCTCTTGATATTCTCCCGGATGTGGGCTTCATTTTGGATGCCTTTTGGGCTGGAGCTTCTCGTGGTTTGAGGCCTGGCTTTCTCCACCCCCTGCTCTTGAGATTCTCCCGGATGTGGGCTGCATTTTGGCTGATTCTTGGGCTGGAGCTTCTCGTGGTTTGAGGCCTGGCTTGCTCCACCCCCTGCTCTTGAGATTCTCCTGGATGTGGGCTGCATTTTGGCTGACTTTTGGGGTGGAGCTTCTCGTGGTTTGAGGCCTGGCTTGCTCCACCCCCTGCTCTTGAGATTTTCCCGGAGGTCGGCTGCATTTTGGCTGCCTTTTGGGCTGGAGCTTCTCGTGGTTTGAGGCCTGGCTTGCTCCACCCCCTGCTCTTGAGATTCTCCTGGAGGTGGGCTAGATTTTGGCTGCCTTTTGGGCTGGAGCTTCTCGTGGTTTGAGGCCTGGCTTGCTCCACCCCCTGCTCTTGAGATTCTCCCGGATGTGGGCTGCATTTTCGCTGCATTTTGGGCTGGAGCTTCTCGTGGTTTGAGGCCTGGCTTGCTCCACCCCCTGCTCTTGAGATTCTCCCAGATGTGGGCTGCATTTTGGCTGCCTGTTGGGCTGGAGCTTCTCGTGGTTTGAGGCCTGGCTTGCTCCACCCCCTGCTCTTGAGATTCTCCCGGATGTGGGCTGCATTTTGGCTGATTCTTGGGCTGGAGCTTCCCGTGGTTTGGGGCCTGGCTTGCTCCACCCCCTGCTCTTGAGATTCTCCCGGATGTGGGCTGGATTTTGGCTGATTCTTGGGCTGGAGCTTCTCGTGGTTTGAGGCCTGGATTGCTCCACCCAATGCTCTTGATATTCTCCCGGATGTGGGCTTCATTTTGGATGCCTTTTGGGCTGGAGCTTCTCGTGGTTTGAGGCCTGGCTTGCTCCACCCCCTGCTCTTGAGATTTTCCCGGAGGTCGGCTGCATTTTGGCTGCCTTTTGGGCTGGAGCTTCTCGTGGTTTGAGGCCTGGCTTGCTCCACCCCCTGCTCTTGAGATTCTCCTGGAGGTGGGCTAGATTTTGGCTGCCTTTTGGGCTGGAGCTTCTCGTGGTTTGAGGCCTGGCTTGCTCCACCCCCTGCTCTTGAGATTCTCCCGGATGTGGGCTGCATTTTCGCTGCATTTTGGGCTGGAGCTTCTCGTGGTTTGAGGCCTGGCTTGCTCCACCCCCTGCTCTTGAGATTCTCCCGGATGTGGGCTGCATTTTGGCTGATTCTTGGGCTGGAGCTTCTTGTGGTTTGAGGCCTGGCTTGCTCCACCCCCTGCTCTTGATATTCTCCCGGATGTGGGCTGCATTTTGGCTGCCTTTTGGGCTGGAGCTTCTCGTGGTTTGAGGCCTGGCTTGCTCCACCCCCTGCTCTTGATATTCTCCCGGATGTGGGCTGGATTTTGGCTGCATTTTGGGCTGGAGCTTCTCGTGGTTTGAGGCCTGGATTGCTCCACCCCATGCTCTTGATATTCACCCGGATGTGGGCTGCATTTTGGCTGCCTTTTGGGCTGGAGCTTCTCGTGGTTTGAGGCCTGGCTTGCTCCACCCCCTGCTCTTGAGATTCTCCCGGATGTGGGCTGCATTTTGGCTGCCTTTTGGGCTGGAGCTTCTCGTGGTTTGAGGCCTGGCTTGCTCCACCCCCTGCTCTTGAGATTCTCCCGGATGTGGGCTGCATTTTGGCTGCCTGTTGGGCTGGAGCTTCTCGTGGTTTGAGGCCTGGCTTGCTCCACCCACTGCTCTTGATACTCTCCCGGATGTGGGCTGCATTTTGGCTGCCTTTTGGGCTGGAGCTTCTCGTGGTTTGAGGCCTGGCTTGCTCCACCCCCTGCTCTTGAGATTCTCCCGGATGTGGGCTGCATTTTTGCTGATTCTTGGGCTGGAGCTTCTCGTGGTTTGAGGCCTGGCTTGCTCCACCCCCTGCTCTTGAGATTCTCCCGGATGTGGGCTGCATTTTGGCTGCATTTTGGGCTGGAGCTTCTCGTGGTTTGAGGCCTGGCTTGCTCCACCACCTGCTCATGAGATTCTCCCAGATGTGGGCTGCATTTGGCTGCCTTTTGGGCTGGAGCTTCTCGTGGTTTGAGGCCTGGCTTGCTCCACCCCCTGCTCTTGAGATTCTCCCGGATGTGGGCTGCATTTTGGCTGCCTTTTGGGCTGGAGCTTCTCGTGGTTTGAGGCCTGGCTTGCTCCACCCCCTGCTCTTGAGATTCTCCCGGATGTGGGCTGGGTTTTGGCTGCATTTTGGGCTGGAGCTTCTCGTGGTTTGAGGCCTGGATTGCTCCACCCAATGCTCTTGATATTCTCCCGGATGTGGGCTTCATTTTGGCTGCCTTTTGGGCTGGAGCTTCTCGTGGTTTGAGGCCTGGCTTGCTCCACCCCCTGCTCTTGAGATTCTCCCGGATGTGGGCTGCATTTTGGCTGATTCTTGGGCTGGAGCTTCCCGTGGTTTGAGGCCTGGCTTGCTCCACCCCCTGCTCTTGATATTCTCCCGGATGTGGGCTGGATTTTGGCTGCCTTTTGGGCTGGAGCTTCTCGTGGTTTGAGGCCTGCCTTGCTCCAGCCCCTGCTCTTGAGATTCTCCCGCATGTGGGCTGCATTTTGGCTGCCTGTTGGGCTGGAGCTTCTCGTGGTTTGAGGCCTGGCTTGCTCCACCCACTGCTCTTGAGATTCTCCCGGATGTGGGCTGCATTTTGGCTGCCTTTGGGGCTGGAGCTTCTCATGGTTTGAGGCATGGCCTGCTCCACACCGTGCTCTTGAGATTCTCCCGGAGGTGGGCTGCATTTTGGCTGCCTTTTGGGCTGGAGCTTCTCGTGGTTTGAGGCCTGGCTTGCTCCACCCCCTGCTCTTGAGATTCTCCCAGATGTGGGCTGCATTTTGGCTGCCTTTTGGGCTGGAGCTTCTCGTGGTTTGAGGCCTGGCTTGCTCCACCCCCTGCTCTTGAGATTCTCCCGGATGTGGGCTGCATTTGGCTGCCTTTTGGGCTGGAGCTTCTCGTGGTTTGAGGCTTGGCTTGCTCCACCCCCTGCTCTTGAGATTCTCCCGGAGGTGGGCTGGATTTTGGCTGCCTTTTGGGCTGGAGCTTCTCGTGGTTTGAGGCTTGGCTTGCTCCACCCCCTGCTCTTGAGATTCTCCCGGAGCTGGGCTGGATTTTGGCTGCCTTTTGGGCTGGAGCTTCTCGTGGTTTGAGGCCTGGCTTGCTCCACCCCCTGCTCTTGAGATTCTCCCGGATGTGGGCTGCATTTTGGCTGATTCTTGGGCTGGAGCTTCCCTTGGTTTGAGGCCTGGCTTGCTCCACCCCCTGCTCTTGAGATTCTCCCGGAGGTGGGCTGCATTTTGGCTGCCTTTTGGGCTGGAGCTTCTCGTGGTTTGAGGCCTGGCTTGCTCCACCCCCTGCTCTTGATATTCTCCCAGATGTGGGCTGCATTTGGCTGCCTTTTGGGCTGGAGCTTCTCGTGGTTTGAGGCCTGGCTTGCTCCACCCCCTGCTCTTGAGATTCTCCCGGATGTGGGCTGCATTTTGGCTGCCTTTTGGGCTGGAGCTTCTCGTGGTTTGAGGCCTGGATTGCTCCACCCAATGCTCTTGATATTCTCCCGGATGTGGGCTTCATTTTGGCTGCCTTTTGGGCTGGAGCTTCTCGTGGTTTGAGGCCTGGCTTGCTCCACCCCCTGCTCTTGAGATTCTCCCGGATGTGGGCTGCATTTTGGCTGATTCTTGGGCTGGAGCTTCCCGTGGTTTGAGGCCTGGCTTGCTCCACCCCCTGCTCTTGATATTCTCCCGGATGTGGGCTGCATTTGGCTGCCTTTTGGGCTGGAGCTTCTCGTGGTTTGAGGCCTGGCTTGCTCCACCCCCTGCTCTTGAGATTCTCCCGGATGTGGGCTGCATTTTGGCTGCCTTTTGGGCTGGAGCTTCTCGTGGTTTGAGGCCTGGCTTGCTCCACCCCCTGCTCTTGAGATTCTCCCGGATGTGGGCTGGGTTTTGGCTGCATTTTGGGCTGGAGCTTCTCGTGGTTTGAGGCCTGGATTGCTCCACCCAATGCTCTTGATATTCTCCCGGATGTGGGCTTCATTTTGGCTGCCTTTTGGGCTGGAGCTTCTCGTGGTTTGAGGCCTGGCTTGCTCCACCCCCTGCTCTTGAGATTCTCCCGGATGTGGGCTGCATTTTGGCTGATTCTTGGGCTGGAGCTTCCCGTGGTTTGAGGCCTGGCTTGCTCCACCCCCTGCTCTTGATATTCTCCCGGATGTGGGCTGGATTTTGGCTGCCTTTTGGGCTGGAGCTTCTCGTGGTTTGAGGCCTGCCTTGCTCCACCCCCTGCTCTTGAGATTCTCCCGCATGTGGGCTGCATTTTGGCTGCCTGTTGGGCTGGAGCTTCTCGTGGTTTGAGGCCTGGCTTGCTCCACCCACTGCTCTTGAGATTCTCCCGGATGTGGGCTGCATTTTGGCTGCCTTTGGGGCTGGAGCTTCTCATGGTTTGAGGCATGGCTTGCTCCACACCGTGCTCTTGAGATTCTCCCGGAGGTGGGCTGCATTTTGGCTGCCTTTTGGGCTGGAGCTTCTCGTGGTTTGAGGCCTGGCTTGCTCCACCCCCTGCTCTTGAGATTCTCCCAGATGTGGGCTGCATTTTGGCTGCCTTTTGGGCTGGAGCTTCTCGTGGTTTGAGGCCTGGCTTGCTCCACCCCCTGCTCTTGAGATTCTCCCGGATGTGGGCTGCATTTGGCTGCCTTTTGGGCTGGAGCTTCTCGTGGTTTGAGGCTTGGCTTGCTCCACCCCCTGCTCTTGAGATTCTCCCGGAGGTGGGCTGGATTTTGGCTGCCTTTTGGGCTGGAGCTTCTCGTGGTTTGAGGCTTGGCTTGCTCCACCCCCTGCTCTTGAGATTCTCCCGGAGCTGGGCTGGATTTTGGCTGCCTTTTGGGCTGGAGCTTCTCGTGGTTTGAGGCCTGGCTTGCTCCACCCCCTGCTCTTGAGATTCTCCCGGATGTGGTCTGGATTTTGGCTGATTCTTGGGCTGGAGCTTCCCTTGGTTTGAGGCCTGGCTTGCTCCACCCCCTGCTCTTGAGATTCTCCCGGAGGTGGGCTGCATTTTGGCTGCCTTTTGGGCTGGAGCTTCTCGTGGTTTGAGGCCTGGCTTGCTCCACCCCCTGCTCTTGATATTCTCCCAGATGTGGGCTGCATTTGGCTGCCTTTTGGGCTGGAGCTTCTCGTGGTTTGAGGCCTGGCTTGCTCCACCCCCTGCTCTTGAGATTCTCCCGGATGTGGGCTGCATTTTGGCTGCCTTTTGGGCTGGAGCTTCTCGTGGTTTGAGGCCTGGCTTGCTCCACCCCCTGCTCTTGAGATTCTCCCGGATGTGGGCTGGGTTTTGGCTGCATTTTGGGCTGGAGCTTCTCGTGGTTTGAGGCCTGGATTGCTCCACCCAATGCTCTTGATATTCTCCCGGATGTGGGCTTCATTTTGGCTGCCTTTTGGGCTGGAGCTTCTCGTGGTTTGAGGCCTGGCTTGCTCCACCCCCTGCTCTTGAGATTCTCCCGGATGTGGGCTGCATTTTGGCTGATTCTTGGGCTGGAGCTTCCCGTGGTTTGAGGCCTGGCTTGCTCCACCCCCTGCTCTTGATATTCTCCCGGATGTGGGCTGGATTTTGGCTGCCTTTTGGGCTGGAGCTTCTCGTGGTTTGAGGCCTGCCTTGCTCCACCCCCTGCTCTTGAGATTCTCCCGCATGTGGGCTGCATTTTGGCTGCCTGTTGGGCTGGAGCTTCTCGTGGTTTGAGGCCTGGCTTGCTCCACCCACTGCTCTTGAGATTCTCCCGGATGTGGGCTGCATTTTGGCTGCCTTTTGGGCTGGAGCTTCTCATGGTTTGAGGCATGGCTTGCTCCACACCGTGCTCTTGAGATTCTCCCGGAGGTGGGCTGCATTTTGGCTGCCTTTTGGGCTGGAGCTTCTCGTGGTTTGAGGCCTGGCTTGCTCCACCCCTTGCTCTTGAGATTCTCCCAGATGTGGGCTGCATTTTGGCTGCCTTTTGGGCTGGAGCTTCTCGTGGTTTGAGGCCTGGCTTGCTCCACCCCCTGCTCTTGAGATTCTCCCGGATGTGGGCTGCATTTGGCTGCCTTTTGGGCTGGAGCTTCTCGTGGTTTGAGGCTTGGCTTGCTCCACCCCCTGCTCTTGAGATTCTCCCGGAGGTGGGCTGGATTTTGGCTGCCTTTTGGGCTGGAGCTTCTCGTGGTTTGAGGCTTGGCTTGCTCCACCCCCTGCTCTTGAGATTCTCCCGGAGCTGGGCTGGATTTTGGCTGCCTTTTGGGCTGGAGCTTCTCGTGGTTTGAGGCCTGGCTTGCTCCACCCCCTGCTCTTGAGATTCTCCCGGATGTGGGCTGCATTTTGGCTGATTCTTGGGCTGGAGCTTCCCTTGGTTTGAGGCCTGGCTTGCTCCACCCCCTGCTCTTGAGATTCTCCCGGAGGTGGGCTGCATTTTGGCTGCCTTTTGGGCTGGAGCTTCTCGTGGTTTGAGGCCTGGCTTGCTCCACCCCCTGCTCTTGATATTCTCCCAGATGTGGGCTGGATTTTGGCTGCCTTTTGGGCTGGAGCTTCTCGTGGTTTGAGGCCTGGCTTGCTCCACCCCCTGCTCTTGAGATTCTCCCGGATGTGGGCTGCATTTTGGCTGCCTTTTGGGCTGGAGCTTCTCGTGGTTTGAGGCCTGGCTTGCTCCACCCCCTGCTCTTGAGATTCTCCCGGATGTGGGCTGCATTTTGGCTGATTCTTGGGCTGGAGCTTCTCGTGG
Organism: Rhynochetos jubatus; assembly: GCA_027574665.1. Lineage (NCBI taxonomy): Eukaryota > Metazoa > Chordata > Aves > Eurypygiformes > Rhynochetidae > Rhynochetos > Rhynochetos jubatus. The sequence goes on from JAQBHY010000071.1 coordinate 1,709,158, forward strand.
TTTGAGGCCTGTCTTGCTCCACCCCCTGCTCTTGAGATTCTCCCGGATGTGGGCTGCATTTTGGCTGCCTGTTGGGCTGGAGCTTCTCGTGGTTTGAGGCCTGGCTTGCTCCACCCCCTGCTCTTGAGATTCTCCTGGATGTGGGCTGCATTTTGGCTGCCTTTTGGGCTGGAGCTTCTCGTGGTTTGAGGCCTGGCTTGCTCCACCCCCTGCTCTTGAGATTCTCCCAGATGTGGGCTGCATTTTGGCTGCCTTTTGGGCTGGAGCTTCTCGTGGTTTGAGGCCTGGCTTGCTCCACCCCCTGCTCTTGATATTCTCCCGGATGTGGGCTGCATTTTGGCTGATTCTTGGGCTGGAGCTTCCCGTGGTTTGAGGCCTGGCTTGCTCCACCTCCTGCTCTTGAGATTCTCCCGGATGTGGGCTGCATTTTGGCTGCCTTTTGGGCTGGAGCTTCTCGTGGTTTGAGGCCTGGCTTGCTCCACCCCCTGCTCTTGAGATTTTCCCGGAGGTGGGCTGCATTTTTGCTGCCTTTTGGGCTGGAGCTTCTCGTGGTTTGAGGCCTGGCTTGCTCCACCCCCTGCTCTTGAGATTCTCCTGGAGGTTGTCGGCATTTTGGCTGCCTTTTGGGCTGGAGCTTCTCGTGGTTTGAGGCCTGGCTTGCTCCACCCCCTGCTCTTGAGATTCTCCCGGATGTGGGCTGCATTTTGGCTGCCTGTTGGGCTGGAGCTTCTCGTGGTTTGAGGCCTGGCTTGCTCCACCCCCTGCTCTTGAGATTCTCCCGGATGTGGGCTGCATTTTGGCTGCCTTTTGGGCTGGAGCTTCTCATGGTTTGAGGCCTGGCTTGCTCCACCCCGTGCTCTTGAGATTCTCCCGGATGTGGGCTGCATTTTGGCTGCCTTTTGGGCTGGAGCTTCTCGTGGTTTGAGGCCTGGCTTGCTCCACCCCCTGCTCTTGAGATTCTCCCGGATGTGGGCTGCATTTTGGCTGCCTTTGGGGCTGGAGCTTCTCGTGGTTTGAGGCCTGGCTTTCTCCACCCCCTGCTCTTGAGATTCTCCCGGATGTGGGCTGGATTTTGGCTGCATTTTGGGCTGGAGCTTCTCGTGGTTTGAGGCCTGGATTGCTCCACCCCATGCTCTTGATATTCTCCCGGATGTGGGCTGCATTTTGGCTGCCTTTTGGGCTGGAGCTTCTCGTGGTTTGAGGCCTGGCTTGCTCCACCCCCTGCTCTTGAGATTCTCCCGGATGTGGGCTGCATTTTGGCTGATTCTTGGGCTGGAGCTTCCCGTGGTTTGAGGCCTGGCTTGCTCCACCCCCTGCTCTTGAGATTCTCCTGGATGTGGGCTGCATTTTGGCTGCCTTTTGGGCTGGAGCTTCTCGTGGTTTGAGGCCTGGCTTGCTCCACCCCCTGCTCTTGAGATTCTCCCGGAGGTGGGCTGCATTTTGGCTGCCTGTTGGGCTGGAGCTTCTCGTGGTTTGAGGCCTGGCTTGCTCCACCCCCTGCTCTTGAGATTCTCCCGGATGTGGGCTGCATTTTGGCTGCCTTTTGTGCTGGAGCTTCTCGTGGTTTGAGGCCTGGATTGCTCCACCCCCTGCTCTTGAGATTCTCCCGGATGTGGGCTGCATTTTGGCTGATTCTTGGGCTGGAGCTTCTCGTGGTTTGAGGCCTGGCTTGCTCCACCCCCTGCTCTTGAGATTCTCCCGGATGTGGGCTGCATTTTCGCTGCCTTTTGGGCTGGAGCTTCTCGTGGTTTGAGGCCTGGCTTGCTCCACCCCCTGCTCTTGATATTCTCCCGGATGTGGGCTGCATTTTGGCTGATTCTTGGGCTGGAGCTTCCCGTGGTTTGAGGCCTGGCTTGCTCCACCCCTGCTCTTGAGATTCTCCCGGATGTGGGCTGCATTTTGGCTGCCTTTTGGGCTGGAGCTTCTCGTGGTTTGAGGCCTGGCTTGCTCCACCCCCTGCTCTTGAGATTCTCCCGGATGTGGGCTGCATTTTGGCTGATTCTTGGGCTGGAGCTTCCCGTGGTTTGAGGCCTGGCTTGCTCCACCTCCTGCTCTTGAGATTTTCCCGGAGGTGGGCTGCATTTTTGCTGCCTTTTGGGCTGGAGCTTCTCGTGGTTTGAGGCCTGGCTTGCTCCACCCCCTGCTCTTGAGTTTCTCCTGGAGGTTGTCTGCATTTTGGCTGCCTTTTGGGCTGGAGCTTCTCGTGGTTTGAGGCCTGGCTTGCTCCACCCCCTGCTCTTGAGATTCTCCCGGATGTGGGCTGCATTTTGGCTGCCTGTTGGGCTGGAGCTTCTCGTGGTTTGAGGCCTGGCTTGCTCCACCCCCTGCTCTTGAGATTCTCCCGGATGTGGGCTGCATTTTGGCTGCCTTTTGGGCTGGAGCTTCTCATGGTTTGAGGCCTGGCTTGCTCCACCCCCTGCTCTTGAGATTCTCCCGGATGTGGGCTGCATTTTGGCTGCCTTTTGGGCTGGAGCTTCTCGTGGTTTGAGGCCTGGCTTGCTCCACCCCCTGCTCTTGAGATTCTCCCGGATGTGGGCTGCATTTTGGCTGTCTTTGGGGCTGGAGCTTCTCGTGGTTTGAGGCCTGGCTTTCTCCACCCCCTGCTCTTGATATTCTCCCGGAGGTGGGCTGCATTTTGGCTGCATTTTGGGCTGGAGCTTCTCGTGGTTTGAGGCCTGGATTGCTCCACCCCATGCTCTTGATATTCTCCCGGATGTGGGCTGCATTTTGGCTGCCTTTTGGGCTGGAGCTTCTCGTGGTTTGAGGCCTGGCTTGCTCCACCCCCTGCTCTTGAGATTCTCCCGGATGTGGGCTGCATTTTGGCTGATTCTTGGGCTGGAGCTTCTCGTGGTTTGAGGCCTGGCTTGCTCCACCCCCTGCTCTTGAGATTCTCCTGGATGTGGGCTGCATTTTGGCTGCCTTTTGGGCTGGAGCTTCTCGTGGTTTGAGGCCTGGCTTGCTCCACCCCCTGCTCTTGAGATTCTCCCGGAGGTGGGCTGCATTTTGGCTGCCTGTTGGGCTGGAGCTTCTCGTGGTTTGAGGCCTGGCTTGCTCCACCCCCTGCTCTTGAGATTCTCCCGGATGTGGGCTGCATTTTGGCTGCCTTTTGTGCTGGAGCTTCTCGTGGTTTGAGGCCTGGATTGCTCCACCCCCTGCTCTTGAGATTCTCCCGGATGTGGGCTGCATTTTGGCTGATTCTTGGGCTGGAGCTTCTCGTGGTTTGAGGCCTGGCTTGCTCCACTTCCTGCTCCTGAGATTCTCCCGCAGTTGGGCTGCATTTTCGCTGCCTTTTGGGCTGGAGCTTCTCGTGGTTTGAGGCCTGGCTTGCTCCACCACCTGCTCTTGATATTCTCCCGGATGTGGGCTGGATTTTGGCTGCCTTTTGTGCTGGAGCTTCTCGTGGTTTGAGGCCTAGCTTGCTCCACCCCCTGCTCTTGAGATTCTCCCGGATGTGGGCTGCATTTTGGCTGATTATTGGGCTGGAGCTTCCCGTGGTTTGAGGCCTGTCTTGCTCCACCCCCTGCTCTTGAGATTCTCCCGGAGGTGGGCTGCATTTTGTCTGCCTGTTGGGCTGGAGCTTCTCGTGGTTTGAGGCCTGGCTTGCTCCACCCCCTGCTCTTGAGATTCTCCCGGATGTGGGCTGCATTTTGGCTGATTCTTGGGCTGGAGCTTCTCGTGGTTTGAGGCCTGGCTTGCTCCACCCCCTGCTCTTGAGATTCTCCCGGATGTGGCCTGCATTTTGGCTGCCTTTTGGGCTGGAGCTTCTCGTGGTTTGAGGCCTGGCTTGCTCCACCCCCTGCTCTTGAGATTCTCCCGGATGTGGGCTGCATTTTGGCTGCCTTTGGGGCTGGAGCTTCTCGTGGTTTGAGGCCTGGATTGCTCCACCCCCTGCTCTTGATATTCTCCTCGATGTGGGCTGCATTTTGGCTGCCTGTTGGGCTGGAGCTTCTCGTGGTTTGAGGCCTGGCTTGCTCCACCCCCTGCTCTTGAGATTCTCCCGGAGGTGGGCTGCATTTTGGCTGCCTTTTGGGCTGGAGCTTCTCGTGGTTTGAGGCCTGGCTTGCTCCACCCCCTGCTCTTGAGATTCTCCCGGATGTGGGCTGCATTTTGGCTGATTCTTGGGCTGGAGCTTCTCGTGGTTTGAGGCCTGGCTTGCTCCACCCCTGCTCTTGAGATTCTCCCGGATGTGGGCTGCATTTTGGCTGCATTTTGGGCTGGAGCTTCTCGTGGTTTGAGGCCTGGCTTGCTCCACCCCCTGCTCTTGAGATTCTCCCAGATGTGGGCTGCATTTTGGCTGCCTTTTGGGCTGGAGCTTCTCGAGGTTTGAGGCCTGGCTTGCTCCACCCCCTGCTCTTGATATTCTCCTGGATGTGGGCTGCATTTTGGCTGCCTTTTGGGCTGGAGCTTCTCGTGCTTTGAGGCCTGGCTTGCTCCACCCCCTGCTCTTGAGATTCTCCCGGATGTGGGCTGCATTTTGGCTGATTCTTGGGCTGGAGCTTCTCGTGGTTTGAGGCCTGGCTTGCTCCACCCCCTGCTCTTGAGATTCTCCCAGATGTGGGCTGCATTTTGGCTGCCTTTTGGGCTGGAGCTTCTCGTGGTTTGAGGCCTGGCTTGCTCCACCCCCTGCTCTTGAGATTCTCCCGGATGTGGGCTGCATTTTGGCTGATTCTTGGGCTGGAGCTTCTCGTGGTTTGAGGCCTGGCTTGCTCCACCCCCTGCTCTTGAGATTCTCCCGGATGTGGGCTGCATTTTGGCTGATTCTTGGGCTGGAGCTTCTCGTGGTTTGAGGCCTGGCTTGCTCCACCCCTGCTCTTGAGATTCTCCCGGATGTGGGCTGCATTTTGGCTGCATTTTGGGCTGGAGCTTCTCGTGGTTTGAGGCCTGGCTTGCTCCACCCCCTGCTCTTGAGATTCTCCCGGATGGGTGCTGCATTTTGGCTGATTCTTGGGCTGGAGCTTCCCGTGGTTTGAGGCCTGGCTTGCTCCACCCCCTGCTCTTGAGATTCTCCCGGATGTGGGCTGCATTTTGGCTGCCTTTTGGGCTGGAGCTTCTCGTGGTTTGAGGCCTGGCTTGCTCCACCCCCTGCTCTTGAGATTCTCCCGGATGGGTGCTGCATTTTGGCTGATTCTTGGGCTGGAGCTTCCCGTGGTTTGAGGCCTGGCTTGCTCCACCCCCTGCTCTTGAGATTCTCCCGGATGTGGGCTGGATTTTGGCTGCATTTTTGGCTGGAGCTTCTCGTGGTTTGAGGCCTGGATTGCTCCACCCAATGCTCTTGATATTCTCCCGGATGTGGGCTTCATTTTGGCTGCCTTTTGGGCTGGAGCTTCTCGTGGTTTGAGGCCTGGCTTGCTCCACCCCCTGCTCTTGAGATTCTCCCGGATGTGGGCTGCATTTTGGCTGCCTTTTGGGCTGGAGCTTCTCGTGGTTTGAGGCCTGGCTTGCTCCACCCCCTGCTCTTGAGATTCTCCTGGAGGTGGGCTGCATTTTGGCTGCCTTTTGGGCTGGAGCTTCTCGTGGTTTGAGGCCTGGCTTGCTCCACCCCCTGCTCTTGAGATTCTCCCGGAGGTGGGCTGCATTTTGGCTGCCTTTTGGGCTGGAGCTTCTCGTGGTTTGAGGCCTGGCTTGCTCCACCGCCTGCTCTTGAGATTCTCCCGGATGTGGGCTGCATTTTGGCTGCCTGTTGGGCTGGAGCTTCTCGTGGTTTGAGGCCTGGCTTGCTCCACCCCCTGCTCTTGAGATTCTCCCGGATGTGGGCTGCATTTTGGCTGATTCTTGGGCTGGAGCTTCCCGTGGTTTGAGGCCTGTCTTGCTCCACCCCCTGCTCTTGAGATTCTCCCGGATGTGGGCTGCATTTTGGCTGCCTGTTGGGCTGGAGCTTCTCGTGGTTTGAGGCCTGGCTTGCTCCACCCCCTGCTCTTGAGATTCTCCCGGATGTGGGCTGCATTTTGGCTGCCTTTTGGGCTGGAGCTTCTCATGGTTTGAGGCCTGGCTTGCTCCACCCCCTGCTCTTGAGATTCTCCCGGATGTGGGCTCCATTTTGGCTGCCTTTTGGGCTGGAGCTTCTCGTGGTTTGAGGCCTGGCTTGCTCCACCCCCTGCTCTTGAGATTCTCCCGGATGTGGGCTGCATTTTGGCTGCCTTTGGGGCTGGAGCTTCTCGTGGTTTGAGGCCTGGATTGCTCCACCCCCTGCTCTTGATATTCTCCTCGATGTGGGCTGCATTTTGGCTGCCTTTTGGGCTGGAGCTTCTCGTGGTTTGAGGCCTGGCTTGCTCCACCCCCTGCTCTTGAGATTCTCCCGGATGTGGGCTGCATTTTGGCTGATTCTTGGGCTGGAGCTTCTTGTGGTTTGAGGCCTGGCTTGCTCCACCCCCTGCTCTTGATATTCTCCCGGATGTGGGCTGCATTTTGGCTGCCTTTTGGGCTGGAGCTTCTCGTGGTTTGAGGCCTGGCTTGCTCCACCCCCTGCTCTTGATATTCTCCCGGATGTGGGCTGCATTTTGGCTGCCTTTTGGGCTGGAGCTTCTCGTGGTTTGAGGCCTGGCTTGCTCCACCCCCTGCTCTTGAGATTCTCCCGGATGTGGGCTGCATTTTGGCTGCCTTTTGGGCTGGAGCTTCTCGTGGTTTGAGGCCTGGCTTGCTCCACCCCCTGCTCTTGAGATTCTCCCGGATGTGGGCTGCATTTTGGCTGATTCTTGGGCTGGAGCTTCCCGTGGTTTGAGGCCTGTCTTGCTCCACCCCCTGCTCTTGAGATTCTCCCGGATGTGGGCTGCATTTTGGCTGCCTGTTGGGCTGGAGCTTCTCGTGGTTTGAGGCCTGGCTTGCTCCACCCCCTGCTCTTGAGATTCTCCCGGATGTGGGCTGCATTTTGGCTGCCTTTTGGGCTGGAGCTTCTCATGGTTTGAGGCCTGGCTTGCTCCACCCCCTGCTCTTGAGATTCTCCCGGATGTGGGCTGCATTTTGGCTGCCTTTTGGGCTGGAGCTTCTCGTGGTTTGAGGCCTGGCTTGCTCCACCCCCTGCTCTTGAGATTCTCCCGGAGGTGGGCTGCATTTTGGCTGCCTTTTGGGCTGGAGCTTCTCGTGGTTTGAGGCCTGGCTTGCTCCACCCCCTGCTCTTGAGATTCTCCCGGATGTGGGCTGCATTTTGGCTGCCTTTGGGGCTGGAGCTTCTCGTGGTTTGAGGCCTGGATTGCTCCACCCCCTGCTCTTGATATTCTCCTCGATGTGGGCTGCATTTTGGCTGCCTGTTGGGCTGGAGCTTCTCGTGGTTTGAGGCCTGGCTTGCTCCACCCCCTGCTCTTGAGATTCTCCCGGAGGTGGGCTGCATTTTGGCTGCCTTTTGGGCTGGAGCTTCTCGTGGTTTGAGGCCTGGCTTGCTCCACCCCCTGCTCTTGAGATTCTCCCGGATGTGGGCTGCATTTTGGCTGCCTTTGGGGCTGGAGCTTCTCGTGGTTTGAGGCCTGGATTGCTCCACCCCCTGCTCTTGAGATTCTCCTCGATGTGGGCTGCATTTTGGCTGCCTGTTGGGCTGGAGCTTCTCGTGGTTTGAGGCCTGGCTTGCTCCACCCCCTGCTCTTGAGATTCTCCCGGATGTGGGCTGCATTTTGGCTGCCTTTGGGGCTGGAGCTTCTCGTGGTTTGAGGCCTGGATTGCTCCTCCCCCTGCTCTTGATATTCTCCTCGATGTGGGCTGCATTTTGGCTGCCTTTTGGGCTGGAGCTTCTCGTGGTTTGAGGCCTGGCTTGCTCCACCCCCTGCTCTTGAGATTCTCCTGGATGTGGGCTGCATTTTGGCTGATTCTTGGGCTGGAGCTTCGTGTGGTTTGAGGCCTGGCTTGCTCCACCCCCTGCTCTTGATATTCTCCCGGATGTTGTCTGCATTTTGTCTGCCTTTTGGGCTGGAGCTTCTCGTGGTTTGAGGCCTGGCTTGCTCCACCCCCTGCTCTTGATATTCTCCCGGATGTGGGCTGCATTTTGGCTGCCTGTTGGGCTGGAGCTTCTCGTGGTTTGAGGCCTGGCTTGCTCCACCCCCTGCTCTTGAGATTCTCCTGGATGTGGGCTGCATTTTGGCTGCCTTTTGGGCTGGAGCTTCTCGTGGTTTGAGGCCTGGCTTGCTCCACCCCCTGCTCTTGAGATTCTCCCGGAGGTGGGCTGCATTTTGGCTGCCTGTTGGGCTGGAGCTTCTCGTGGTTTGAGGCCTGGCTTGCTCCACCCCCTGCTCTTGAGATTCTCCCGGATGTGGGCTGCATTTTGGCTGCCTTTTGTGCTGGAGCTTCTCGTGGTTTGAGGCCTGGATTGCTCCACCCCCTGCTCTTGAGATTCTCCCGGATGTGGGCTGCATTTTGGCTGCATTTTGGGCTGGAGCTTCTCGTGGTTTGAGGCCTGGCTTGCTCCACCCCCTGCTCTTGAGATTCTCCCAGATGTGGGCTGCATTTTGGCTGCCTTTTGGGCTGGAGCTTCTCGTGGTTTGAGGCCTGGCTTGCTCCACCCCCTGCTCTTGATATTCTCCTGGATGTGGGCTTCATTTTGGCTGCCTTTTGGGCTGGAGCTTCTCGTGGTTTGAGGCCTGGCTTGCTCCACCCCCTGCTCTTGAGATTCTCCCGGAGGTGGGCTTCATTTTGGCTGCCTTTTGGGCTGGAGCTTCTCGTGGTTTGAGGCCTGGCTTGCTCCACCCCCTGCTCTTGAGATTCTCCTGGAGGTGGGCTGCATTTTGGCTGCCTTTTGGGCTGGAGCTTCTCGTGGTTTGAGGCCTGGCTTGCTCCACCCCCTGCTCTTGAGATTCTCCCGGAGGTGGGCTGCATTTTGGCTGCCTTTTGGGCTGGAGCTTCTCGTGGTTTGAGGCCTGGCTTGCTCCACCGCCTGCTCTTGAGATTCTCCCGGATGTGGGCTGCATTTTGGCTGCCTGTTGGGCTGGAGCTTCTCGTGGTTTGAGGCCTGGCTTGCTCCACCCCCTGCTCTTGATATTCTCCCGGATGTGGGCTGCATTTTGGCTGATTCTTGGGCTGGAGCTTCTCATGGTTTGAGGCCTGGCTTGCTCCACCCCCTGCTCTTGAGATTCTCCCGGATGTGGGCTCCATTTTGGCTGCCTTTTGGGCTGGAGCTTCTCGTGGTTTGAGGCCTGGCTTGCTCCACCCCTGCTCTTGAGATTCTCCCGGATGTGGGCTGCATTTTGGCTGCCTTTGGGGCTGGAGCTTCTCGTGGTTTGAGGCCTGGATTGCTCCACCCCCTGCTCTTGAGATTCTCCTCGATGTGGGCTGCATTTTGGCTGCCTTTTGGGCTGGAGCTTCTCGTGGTTTGAGGCCTGGCTTGCTCCACCCCCTGCTCTTGAGATTCTCCCGGATGTGGGCTGCATTTTGGCTGATTCTTGGGCTGGAGCTTCTTGTGGTTTGAGGCCTGGCTTGCTCCACCCCCTGCTCTTGATATTCTCCCGGATGTGGGCTGCATTTTGGCTGCCTTTTCGGCTGGAGCTTCTCGTGGTTTGAGGCCTGGCTTGCTCCACCCCCTGCTCTTGATATTCTCCCGGATGTGGGCTGCATTTTGGCTGCCTTTTGGGCTGGAGCTTCTCGTGGTTTGAGGCCTGGATTGCTCCACCCCATGCTCTTGATATTCTCCCGGATGTGGGCTGCATTTTGGCTGCCTTTTGGGCTGGAGCTTCTCGTGGTTTGAGGCCTGGCTTGCTCCACCCCCTGCTCTTGAGATTCTCCCGGATGTGGGCTGCATTTTGGCTGATTCTTGGGCTGGAGCTTCCCGTGGTTTGAGGCCTGTCTTGCTCCACCCCCTGCTCTTGAGATTCTCCCGGATGTGGGCTGCATTTTGGCTGCCTGTTGGGCTGGAGCTTCTCGTGGTTTGAGGCCTGGCTTGCTCCACCCCCTGCTCTTGAGATTCTCCCGGATGTGGGCTGCATTTTGGCTGCCTTTTGGGCTGGAGCTTCTCATGGTTTGAGGCCTGGCTTGCTCCACCCCCTGCTCTTGAGATTCTCCCGTATGTGGGCTGCATTTTGGCTGCATTTTGGGCTGGAGCTTCTCGTGGTTTGAGGCCTGGCTTGCTCCACCCCCTGCTCTTGAGATTCTCCCGGATGTGGGCTGCATTTTGGCTGATTCTTGGGCTGGAGCTTCTTGTGGTTTGAGGCCTGGCTTGCTCCACCCCCTGCTCTTGATATTCTCCCGGATGTGGGCTGCATTTTGGCTGCCTTTTGGGCTGGAGCTTCTCGTGGTTTGAGGCCTGGCTTGCTCCACCCCCTGCTCTTGAGATTCTCCCGGATGTGGGCTGCATTTTGGCTGCATTTTGGGCTGGAGCTTCTCGTGGTTTGAGGCCTGGATTGCTCCACCCCATGCTCTTGATATTCTCCCGGATGTGGGCTGCATTTTGGCTGCCTTTTGGGCTGGAGCTTCTCGTGGTTTGAGGCCTGGCTTGCTCCACCCCCTGCTCTTGAGATTCTCCCGGATGTGGGCTGCATTTTGGCTGATTCTTGGGCTGGAGCTTCCCGTGGTTTGAGGCCTGGCTTGCTCCACCCCCTGCTCTTGAGATTCTCCTGGATGTGGGCTGCATTTTGGCTGCATTTTGGGCTGGAGCTTCTCGTGGTTTGAGGCCTGGCTTGCTCCACCCCTGCTCTTGAGATTCTCCCGGAGGTGGGCTGCATTTTGGCTGCCTTTTGGGCTGGAGCTTCTCGTGGTTTGAGGCCTGGCTTGCTCCACCCCCTGCTCTTGATATTCTCCCGGAGGTGGGCTGGAATTTGGCTGCATTTTGGGCTGGAGCTTCTCGTGGTTTGAGGCCTGGATTGCTCCACCCAATGCTCTTGATATTCTCCCGGATGTGGGCTTCATTTTGGCTGCCTTTTGGGCTGGAGCTTCTCGTGGTTTGAGGCCTGGCTTGCTCCACCCCCTGCTCTTGAGATTCTCCCGGATGTGGGCTGCATTTTGGCTGATTTTTGGGCTGGAGCTTCCCGTGGTTTGAGGCCTGGCTTGCTCCACCCCCTGCTCTTGAGATTCTCCCGGAGGTGGGCTGGATTTTGGCTGCCTTTTGGGCTGAAGCTTCTCGTGGTTTGAGGCCTGGCTTGCTCCACCCCCTGCTCTTGAGATTCTCCCGGATGTGGGCTGCATTTTGGCTGATTCTTGGGCTGGAGCTTCTCGTGGTTTGAGGCCTGGCTTGCTCCACCCCCTGCTCTTGAGATTCTCCCGGATGTGGGCTGCATTTTGGCTGCCTTTTGTGCTGGAGCTTCTCGTGGTTTGAGGCCTGGCTTGCTCCACCCCCTGCTCTTGAGATTCTCCCGGATGTGGGCTGCATTTTGGCTGATTCTTGGGCTGGAGCTTCTCGTGGTTTGAGGCCTGGCTTGCTCCACCCCCTGCTCTTGAGATTCTCCCGGATGTGGGCTGCATTTTCGCTGCCTTTTGGGCTGGAGCTTCTCGTGGTTTGAGGCCTGGCTTGCTCCACCACCTGCTCTTGATATTCTCCCGGATGTGGGCTGGATTTTGGCTGCCTTTTGTGCTGGAGCTTCTCGTGGTTTGAGGCCTAGCTTGCGCCACCCCCTGCTCTTGAGATTCTCCCGGATGTGGGCTGCATTTTGGCTGATTATTGGGCTGGAGCTTCCCGTGGTTTGAGGCCTGTCTTGCTCCAACCCCTGCTCTTGAGATTCTCCCGGATGTGGGCTGCATTTTGGCTGCCTGTTGGGCTGGAGCTTCTCGTGGTTTGAGGCCTGGCTTGCTCCACCCCCTGCTCTTGAGATTCTCCCGGATGTGGGCTGCATTTTGGCTGCCTTTTGGGCTGGAGCTTCTCGTGGTTTGAGGCCTGGCTTGCTCCACCCCCTGCTCTTGAGATTCTCCTCGATGTGGGCTGCATTTTGGCTGCCTGTTGGGCTGGAGCTTCTCGTGGTTTGAGGCCTGGCTTGCTCCACCCCCTGCTCTTGAGATTCTCCCGGATGTGGGCTGCATTTTGGCTGCCTTTGGGGCTGGAGCTTCTCGTGGTTTGAGGCCTGGATTGCTCCTCCCCCTGCTCTTGATATTCTCCTCGATGTGGGCTGCATTTTGGCTGCCTTTTGGGCTGGAGCTTCTCGTGGTTTGAGGCCTGGCTTGCTCCACCCCCTGCTCTTGAGATTCTCCTGGATGTGGGCTGCATTTTGGCTGATTCTTGGGCTGGAGCTTCTTGTGGTTTGAGGCCTGGCTTGCTCCACCCCCTGCTCTTGATATTCTCCCGGATGTTGTCTGCATTTTGTCTGCCTTTTGGGCTGGAGCTTCTCGTGGTTTGAGGCCTGGCTTGCTCCACCCCCTGCTCTTGATATTCTCCCGGATGTGGGCTGCATTTTGGCTGCCTGTTGGGCTGGAGCTTCTCGTGGTTTGAGGCCTGGCTTGCTCCACCCCCTGCTCTTGAGATTCTCCCAGAGGTGGGCTGCATTTTGGCTGATTCTTGGGCTGGAGCTTCCCGTGGTTTGAGGCCTGGCTTGCTCCACCCCCTGCTCTTGAGATTCTCCCGGATGTGGGCTGCATTTTCGCTGCCTTTTGTGCTGGAGCTTCTCGTGGTTTGAGGCCTGGCTTGCTCCACCCCCTGCTCTTGAGATTCTCCCGGATGTGGGCTGCATTTTGGCTGATTCTTGGGCTGGAGCTTCTCGTGGTTTGAGGCCTGGCTTGCTCCACCCCTGCTCTTGAGATTCTCCCGGATGTGGGCTGCATTTTGGCTGCATTTTGGGCTGGAGCTTCTCGTGGTTTGAGGCCTGGCTTGCTCCACCCCCTGCTCTTGAGATTCTCCCAGATGTGGGCTGCATTTTGGCTGCCTTTTGGGCTGGAGCTTCTCGTGGTTTGAGGCCTGGCTTGCTCCACCCCCTGCTCTTGATATTCTCCTGGATGTGGGCTTCATTTTGGCTGCCTTTTGGGCTGGAGCTTCTCGTGGTTTGAGGCCTGGCTTGCTCCACCCCCTGCTCTTGAGATTCTCCCGGAGGTGGGCTTCATTTTGGCTGCCTTTTGGGCTGGAGCTTCTCGTGGTTTGAGGCCTGGCTTGCTCCACCCCCTGCTCTTGAGATTCTCCTGGAGGTGGGCTGCATTTTGGCTGCCTTTTGGGCTGGAGCTTCTCGTGGTTTGAGGCCTGGCTTGCTCCACCCCCTGCTCTTGAGATTCTCCCGCATGTGGGCTGCATTTTGGCTGCCTTTTGGGCTGGAGCTTCTCGTGGTTTGAGGCCTGGCTTGCTCCACCGCCTGCTCTTGAGATTCTCCCGGATGTGGGCTGCATTTTGGCTGCCTGTTGGGCTGGAGCTTCTCGTGGTTTGAGGCCTGGCTTGCTCCACCCCCTGCTCTTGATATTCTCCCGGATGTGGGCTGCATTTTGGCTGATTCTTGGGCTGGAGCTTCTCATGGTTTGAGGCCTGGCTTGCTCCACCCCCTGCTCTTGAGATTCTCCCGGATGTGGGCTCCATTTTGGCTGCCTTTTGGGCTGGAGCTTCTCGTGGTTTGAGGCCTGGCTTGCTCCACCCCTGCTCTTGAGATTCTCCCGGATGTGGGCTGCATTTTGGCTGCCTTTGGGGCTGGAGCTTCTCGTGGTTTGAGGCCTGGATTGCTCCACCCCCTGCTCTTGATATTCTCCTCGATGTGGGCTGCATTTTGGCTGCCTTTTGGGCTGGAGCTTCTCGTGGTTTGAGGCCTGGCTTGCTCCACCCCCTGCTCTTGAGATTCTCCCGGATGTGGGCTGCATTTTGGCTGATTCTTGGGCTGGAGCTTCTTGTGGTTTGAGGCCTGGCTTGCTCCACCCCCTGCTCTTGATATTCTCCCGGATGTGGGCTGCATTTTGGCTGCCTTTTCGGCTGGAGCTTCTCGTGGTTTGAGGCCTGGCTTGCTCCACCCCCTGCTCTTGATATTCTCCCGGATGTGGGCTGCATTTTGGCTGCCTTTTGGGCTGGAGCTTCTCGTGGTTTGAGGCCTGGATTGCTCCACCCCATGCTCTTGATATTCTCCCGGATGTGGGCTGCATTTTGGCTGCCTTTTGGGCTGGAGCTTCTCGTGGTTTGAGGCCTGGCTTGCTCCACCCCCTGCTCTTGAGATTCTCCCGGATGTGGGCTGCATTTTGGCTGATTCTTGGGCTGGAGCTTCCCGTGGTTTGAGGCCTGTCTTGCTCCACCCCCTGCTCTTGAGATTCTCCCGGATGTGGGCTGCATTTTGGCTGCCTGTTGGGCTGGAGCTTCTCGTGGTTTGAGGCCTGGCTTGCTCCACCCCCTGCTCTTGAGATTCTCCCGGATGTGGGCTGCATTTTGGCTGCCTTTTGGGCTGGAGCTTCTCATGGTTTGAGGCCTGGCTTGCTCCACCCCCTGCTCTTGAGATTCTCCCGTATGTGGGCTGCATTTTGGCTGCATTTTGGGCTGGAGCTTCTCGTGGTTTGAGGCCTGGCTTGCTCCACCCCCTGCTCTTGAGATTCTCCTGGATGTGGGCTGCATTTTGGCTGCATTTTGGGCTGGAGCTTCTCGTGGTTTGAGGCCTGGCTTGCTCCACCCCCTGCTCTTGAGATTCTCCCGGATGTGGGCTGCATTTTGGCTGATTCTTGGGCTGGAGCTTCTTGTGGTTTGAGGCCTGGCTTGCTCCACCCCCTGCTCTTGAGATTCTCCCGGATGTGGGCTGCATTTTGGCTGATTCTTGGGCTGGAGCTTCCCGTGGTTTGAGGCCTGGCTTGCTCCACCCCCTGCTCTTGAGATTCTCCTGGATGTGGGCTGCATTTTGGCTGCATTTTGGGCTGGAGCTTCTCGTGGTTTGAGGCCTGGCTTGCTCCACCCCTGCTCTTGAGATTCTCCCGGAGGTGGGCTGCATTTTGGCTGCCTTTTGGGCTGGAGCTTCTCGTGGTTTGAGGCCTGGCTTGCTCCACCCCCTGCTCTTGATATTCTCCCGGAGGTGGGCTGGAATTTGGCTGCATTTTGGGCTGGAGCTTCTCGTGGTTTGAGGCCTGGATTGCTCCACCCAATGCTCTTGATATTCTCCCGGATGTGGGCTTCATTTTGGCTGCCTTTTGGGCTGGAGCTTCTCGTGGTTTGAGGCCTGGCTTGCTCCACCCCCTGCTCTTGAGATTCTCCCGGATGTGGGCTGCATTTTGGCTGATTTTTGGGCTGGAGCTTCCCGTGGTTTGAGGCCTGGCTTGCTCCACCCCCTGCTCTTGAGATTCTCCCGGAGGTGGGCTGGATTTTGGCTGCCTTTTGGGCTGAAGCTTCTCGTGGTTTGAGGCCTGGCTTGCTCCACCCCCTGCTCTTGAGATTCTCCCGGATGTGGGCTGCATTTTGGCTGATTCTTGGGCTGGAGCTTCTCGTGGTTTGAGGCCTGGCTTGCTCCACCCCCTGCTCTTGAGATTCTCCCGGATGTGGGCTGCATTTTCGCTGCCTTTTGGGCTGGAGCTTCTCGTGGTTTGAGGCCTGGCTTGCTCCACCACCTGCTCTTGATATTCTCCCGGATGTGGGCTGGATTTTGGCTGCCTTTTGTGCTGGAGCTTCTCGTGGTTTGAGGCCTAGCTTGCGCCACCCCCTGCTCTTGAGATTCTCCCGGATGTGGGCTGCATTTTGGCTGATTATTGGGCTGGAGCTTCCCGTGGTTTGAGGCCTGTCTTGCTCCAACCCCTGCTCTTGAGATTCTCCCGGATGTGGGCTGCATTTTGGCTGCCTGTTGGGCTGGAGCTTCTCGTGGTTTGAGGCCTGGCTTGCTCCACCCCCTGCTCTTGAGATTCTCCCGGATGTGGGCTGCATTTTGGCTGCCTTTTGGGCTGGAGCTTCTCGTGGTTTGAGGCCTGGCTTGCTCCACCCCCTGCTCTTGAGATTCTCCCGGAGGTGGGCTGCATTTTGGCTGCCTTTTGGGCTGGAGCTTCTCGTGGTTTGAGGCCTGGCTTGCTCCACCCCCTGCTCTTGAGATTCTCCCGGATGTGGGCTGCATTTTGGCTGCCTTTGGGGCTGGAGCTTCTCGTGGTTTGAGGCCTGGATTGCTCCACCCCCTGCTCTTGATATTCTCCTCGATGTGGGCTGCATTTTGGCTGCCTGTTGGGCTGGAGCTTCTCGTGGTTTGAGGCCTGGCTTGCTCCACCCCCTGCTCTTGAGATTCTCCCGGATGTGGGCTGCATTTTGGCTGCCTTTGGGGCTGGAGCTTCTCGTGGTTTGAGGCCTGGATTGCTCCTCCCCCTGCTCTTGATATTCTCCTCGATGTGGGCTGCATTTTGGCTGCCTTTTGGGCTGGAGCTTCTCGTGGTTTGAGGCCTGGCTTGCTCCACCCCCTGCTCTTGAGATTCTCCTGGATGTGGGCTGCATTTTGGCTGATTCTTGGGCTGGAGCTTCTTGTGGTTTGAGGCCTGGCTTGCTCCACCCCCTGCTCTTGATAATCTCCCGGATGTTGTCTGCATTTTGGCTGCCTTTTGGGCTGGAGCTTCTCGTGGTTTGAGGCCTGGCTTGCTCCACCCCCTGCTCTTGAGATTCTCCCGGATGTGGGCTGCATTTTGGCTGCCTGTTGGGCTGGAGCTTCTCGTGGTTTGAGGCCTGGCTTGCTCCACCCCCTGCTCTTGAGATTCTCCCGGATGTGGGCTGCATTTTGGCTGATTCTTGGGCTGGAGCTTCCCGTGGTTTGAGGCCTGGCTTGCTCCACCCCCTGCTCTTGAGATTCTCCTGGATGTGGGCTGCATTTTGGCTGCCTTTTGTGCTGGAGCTTCTCGTGGTTTGAGGCCTGGCTTGCTCCACCCCCTGCTCTTGAGATTCTCCCGGATGTGGGCTGCATTTTGGCTGATTCTTGGGCTGGAGCTTCTCGTGGTTTGAGGCCTGGCTTGCTCCACCCCTGCTCTTGAGATTCTCCCGGATGCGGGCTGCATTTTGGCTGCATTTTGGGCTGGAGCTTCTCGTGGTTTGAGGCCTGGCTTGCTCCACCCACTGCTCTTGAGATTCTCCCAGATGTGGGCTGCATTTTGGCTGCCTTTTGGGCTGGAGCTTCTCGTGGTTTGAGGCCTGGCTTGCTCCACCCCCTGCTCTTGAGATTCTCCCGGATGTGGGCTGCATTTTGGCTGCCTTTTGGGCTGGAGCTTCTCGTGGTTTGAGGCCTGGCTTGCTCCACCCCCTGCTCTTGAGATTCTCCCGGATGTGGGCTGCATTTTGGCTGATTCTTGGGCTGGAGCTTCTCGTGGTTTGAGGCCTGGCTTGCTCCACCCCCTGCTCTTGAGATTCTCCCAGATGTGGGCTGCATTCTGGCTGCCTTTTGGGCTGGAGCTTCTCGTGGTTTGAGGCCTGGCTTGCTCCACCCCCTGCTCTTGAGATTCTCCCGGATGTGGGCTGCATTTTGGCTGATTCTTGGGCTGGAGCTTCTCGTGGTTTGAGGCCTGGCTTGCTCCACCCCCTGCTCTTGAGATTCTCCCGGATGTGGGCTGCATTTTGGCTGATTCTTGGGCTGGAGCTTCTCGTGGTTTGAGGCCTGGCTTGCTCCACCCCCTGCTCTTGAGATTCTCCCGGATGGGTGCTGCATTTTGGCTGATTCTTGGGCTGGAGCTTCCCGTGGTTTGAGGCCTGGCTTGCTCCACCCCCTGCTCTTGAGATTCTCCCGGATGTGGGCTGCATTTTGGCTGCATTTTGGGCTGGAGCTTCTCGTGGTTTGAGGCCTGGCTTGCTCCACCCAATGCTCTTGATATTCTCCCGGAGGTGGGCTGCATTTTGGCTGCCTTTTGGGCTGGAGCTTCTCGTGGTTTGAGGCCTGGCTTGCTCCACCCCCTGCTCTTGAGATTCTCCTGGAGGTGGGCTGCATTTTGGCTGCCTTTTGGGCTGGAGCTTCTCGTGGTTTGAGGCCTGGCTTGCTCCACCGCCTGCTCTTGAGATTCTCCCGGATGTGGGCTGCATTTTGGCTGCCTGTTGGGCTGGAGCTTCTCGTGGTTTGAGGCCTGGCTTGCTCCACCCCCTGCTCTTGATATTCTCCCGGATGTGGGCTGCATTTTGGCTGATTCTTGGGCTGGAGCTTCCCGTGGTTTGAGGCCTGTCTTGCTCCACCCCCTGCTCTTGAGATTCTCCCGGATGTGGGCTGCATTTTGGCTGCCTGTTGGGCTGGAGCTTCTCGTGGTTTGAGGCCTGGCTTGCTCCACCCCCTGCTCTTGAGATTCTCCCGGATGTGGGCTGCATTTTGGCTGCCTTTTGGGCTGGAGCTTCTCGTGGTTTGAGGCCTGGCTTGCTCCACCCCCTGCTCTTGAGATTCTCCCGGATGTGGGCTGCATTTTGGCTGCCTTTTGGGCTGGAGCTTCTCGTGGTTTGAGGCCTGGCTTGCTCCACCCCCTGCTCTTGAGATTCTCCCGGATGTGGGCTGCATTTTGGCTGCCTTTTGGGCTGGAGCTTCTCGTGGTTTGAGGCCTGGCTTGCTCCACCCCCTGCTCTTGAGATTCTCCCGGATGTGGGCTGCATTTTGGCTGATTCTTGGGCTGGAGCTTCTTGTGGTTTGAGGCCTGGCTTGCTCCACCCCCTGCTCTTGAGATTCTCCCGGATGTGGGCTGCATTTTGGCTGCCTTTTGGGCTGGAGCTTCTCGTGGTTTGAGGCCTGGCTTGCTCCACCCCCTGCTCTTGATATTCTCCTGGATGTGGGCTGCATTTTGGCTGCATTTTGGGCTGGAGCTTCTCGTGGTTTGAGGCCTGGATTGCTCCACCCCATGCTCTTGATATTCTCCCGGATGTGGGCTGCATTTTGGCTGCCTTTTGGGCTGGAGCTTCTCGTGGTTTGAGGCCTGGCTTGCTCCACCCCCTGCTCTTGAGATTCTCCCGGATGTGGGCTGCATTTTGGCTGATTCTTGGGCTGGAGCTTCCCGTGGTTTGAGGCCTGGCTTGCTCCACCCCCTGCTCTTGAGATTCTCCTGGATGTGGGCTGCATTTTGGCTGCCTTTTGGGCTGGAGCTTCTCGTGGTTTGAGGCCTGGCTTGCTCCACCCCTGCTCTTGAGATTCTCCCGGAGGTGGGCTGCATTTTGGCTGCCTTTTGGGCTGGAGCTTCTCGTGGTTTGAGGCCTGGCTTGCTCCACCCCCTGCTCTTGAGATTCTCCCGGATGTGGGCTGCATTTTGGCTGCCTTTTGGGCTGGAGCTTCTCGTGGTTTGAGGCCTGGCTTGCTCCACCCCCTGCTCTTGAGATTCTCCTGGATGTGGGCTGCATTTTGGCTGCCTTTTGGGCTGGAGCTTCTCGTGGTTTGAGGCCTGGCTTGCTCCACCCCCTGCTCTTGAGATTCTCCCGGATGTGGGCTGCATTTTGGCTGATTCTTGGGCTGGAGCTTCCCGTGGTTTGAGGCCTGGCTTGCTCCACCCCCTGCTCTTGAGATTCTCCCGGATGTGGGCTGCATTTTGGCTGCATTTTGGGCTGGAGCTTCTCGTGGTTTGAGGCCTGGCTTACTCCACCACCTGCTCTTGAGATTCTCCCGGATGTGGGCTGCATTTGGCTGCATTTTGGGCTGGAGCTTCTAGTGGTTTGAGGCTTGGCTTGCTCCACCCCCTGCTCTTGAGATTCTCCCGGAGGTGGGCTGGAATTTGGCTGCATTTTGGGCTGGAGCTTCTCGTGGTTTGAGGCCTGGATTGCTCCACCCAATGCTCTTGATATTCTCCCGGATGTGGGCTTCATTTTGGCTGCCTTTTGGGCTGGAGCTTCTCGTGGTTTGAGGCCTGGCTTGCTCCACCCCCTGCTCTTGAGATTCTCCCGGATGTGGGCTGCATTTTGGCTGATTTTTGGGCTGGAGCTTCCCGTGGTTTGAGGCCTGGCTTGCTCCACCCCCTGCTCTTGAGATTCTCCCGGATGTGGGCTGGATTTTGGCTGCCTTTTGGGCTGGAGCTTCTCGTGGTTTGAGGCCTGGCTTGCTCCACCCCCTGCTCTTGAGATTCTCCCGGATGTGGGCTGCATTTTGGCTGCCTGTTGGGCTGGAGCTTCTCGTGGTTTGAGGCCTGGCTTGCTCCACCCCCTGCTCTTGAGATTCTCCCAGATGTGGGCTGCATTTTGGCTGCCTTTGGGGCTGGAGCTTCTCATGGTTTGAGGCATGCCTTGCTCCACACCGTGCTCTTGAGATTCTCCCGGAGGTGGGCTGCATTTTGGCTGCCTTTTGGGCTGGAGCTTCTCGTGGTTTGAGGCCTGGCTTGCTCCACCCCCTGCTCTTGAGATTCTCCCGGATGTGGGCTGGATTTTGGCTGCATTTTGGGCTGGAGCTTCTCGTGGTTTGAGGCCTGGATTGCTCCACCCAATGCTCTTGATATTCTCCCGGATGTGGGCTGCATTTTGGCTGATTCTTGGGCTGGAGCTTCCCGTGGTTTGAGGCCTGGCTTGCTCCACCCCCTGCTCTTGAGATTCTCCCGGATGTGGGCTGCATTTTGGCTGCCTTTTGGGCTGGAGCTTCTCGTGGTTTGAGGCCTGGCTTGCTCCACCCCCTGCTCTTGAGATTCTCCCGGATGTGGGCTGCATTTTGGCTGATTCTTGGGCTGGAGCTTCCCGTGGTTTGAGGCCTGGCTTGCTCCACCCCCTGCTCTTGATATTCTCCCGGATGTGGGCTGGATTTTGGCTGTCTGTTGGGCTGGAGCTTCTCGTGGTTTGAGGCCTGGATTGCTCCACCCCATGCTCTTGATATTCTCCCGGATGTGGGCTGGATTTTGGCTGCATTTTGGGCTGGAGCTTCTCGTGGTTTGAGGCCTGGCTTGCTCCACCCCCTGCTCTTGAGATTCTCCCGGATGTGGGCTGCATTTTGGCTGATTCTTGGGCTGGAGCTTCCCGTGGTTTGAGGCCTGGCTTGCTCCACCCCCTGCTCTTGAGATTCTCCTGGATGTGGGCTGCATTTTGGCTGCCTTTTGGGCTGGAGCTTCTCGTGGTTTGAGGCCTGGCTTGCTCCACCCCCTGCTCTTGATATTCTCCCTGATGTGGGCTGCATTTTGGCTGCCTTTTGGGCTGGAGCTTCTCGTGGTTTGAGGCCTGGCTTGCTCCACCCCCTGCTCTTGAGATTCTCCCGGATGTGGGCTGCATTTTGGCTGTCTGTTGGGCTGGAGCTTCCCGTGGTTTGAGGCCTGGCTTGCTCCACCCCCTGCTCTTGAGATTCTCCTGGATGTGGGCTGCATTTTGGCTGCCTTTTGGGCTGGAGCTTCTCGTGGTTTGAGGCCTGGCTTGCTCCACCCCCTGCTCTTGATATTCTCCCTGATGTGGGCTGCATTTTGGCTGCCTTTTGGGCTGGAGCTTCTCGTGGTTTGAGGCCTGGCTTGCTCCACCCCCTGCTCTTGAGATTCTCCCGGATGTGGGCTGCATTTTGGCTGTCTGTTGGGCTGGAGCTTCTCGTGGTTTGAGGCCTGGCTTGCTCCACCCCATGCTCTTGAGATTCTCCTGTATGTGGGCTGCATTTTGGCTGCATTTTGGGCTGGAGCTTCTCGTGGTTTGAGGCCTGGCTTGCTCCACCACCTGCTCTTGAGATTTTCCCGGATGTGGGCTGCATTTGGCTGCCTTTTGGGCTGGAGCTTCTCGTGGTTTGAGGCTTGGCTTGCTCCACCCCCTGCTCTTGAGAATCTCCCGCAGTTGGGCTGGAATTTTGCTGCCTTTTGGGCTGGAGCTTCTCGTGGTTTGAGGCCTGGATTGCTCCACCCAATGCTCTTGATATTCTCCCGGATGTGGGCTTCATTTTGGCTGTCTTTTGGGCTGGAGCTTCTCGTGGTTTGAGGCCTGGCTTGCTCCACCCCCTGCTCTTGAGATTCTCCCGGATGTGGGCTGCATTTTGGCTGATTCTTGGGCTGGAGCTTCCCGTGGTTTGAGGCCTGGCTTGCTCCACCCCCTGCTCTTGAGATTCTCCCGGATGTGGGCTGCATTTTGGCTGCCTTTTGGGCTGGAGCTTCTCGTGGTTTGAGGCCTGGCTTGCTCCACCCCCTGCTCTTGAGATTCTCCCGGATGTGGGCTGCATTTTGGCTGATTCTTGGGCTGGAGCTTCTTTTGGTTTGAGGCCTGGCTTGCTCCACCCCCTGCTCTTGAGATTCTCCCGGATGTGGGCTGCATTTTGGCTGCCTTTTGGGCTGGAGCTTCTCGTGGTTTGAGGTCTGGCTTGCTCCACCCCCTGCTCTTGAGATTCTCCCGGATGTGGGCTGCATTTTGGCTGATTCTTGGGCTGGAGCTTCCCGTGGTTTGAGGCCTGGCTTGCTCCACCCCCTGCTCTTGAGATTCTCCTGGATGTGGGCTGCATTTTGGCTGCCTTTTGGGCTGGAGCTTCTCGTGGTTTGAGGCCTGGCTTGCTCCACCCCCTGCTCTTGATATTCTCCCGGAGGTGGGCTGCATTTTGGCTGCCTTTTGGGCTGGAGCTTCTCGTGGTTTGAGGCCTGGCTTGCTCCACCCCCTGCTCTTGAGATTCTCCCGGATGTGGGCTGCATTTTGGCTGCCTTTTGGGCTGGAGCTTCTCGTGGTTTGAGGCCTGGCTTGCTCCACCCCATGCTCTTGAGATTCTCCCGGATGTGGGCTGCATTTTGGCTGCCTTTTGTGCTGGAGCTTCTCGTGGTTTGAGGCCTGGCTTGCTCCACCCCCTGCTCTTGATATTCTCCCGGATGTGGGCTGCATTTTGGCTGCCTTTTGGGCTGGAGCTTCTCGTGGTTTGAGGCCTGGCTTGCTCCACCCCTGCTCTTGAGATTCTCCCGGATGTGGGCTGGATTTTGGCTGCCGTTTGGGCTGGAGCTTCTCGTGGTTTGAGGCCTGGATTGCTCCACCCCATGCTCTTGATATTCTCCCGGATGTGGGCTGCATTTTGGCTGATTCTTGGGCTGGAGCTTCCCGTGGTTTGAGGCCTGGCTTGCTCCACCCCCTGCTCTTGAGATTCTCCCGGATGTGGGCTGCATTTTGGCTGCCTTTGGGGCTGGAGCTTCTCGTGGTTTGAGGCCTGGCTTGCTCCACCCCTGCTCTTGAGATTCTCCCGGATGTGGGCTGCATTTTGGCTGCCTTTTGGGCTGGAGCTTCTCGTGGTTTGAGGCCTGGCTTGCTCCACCCCCTGCTCTTGAGATTCTCCCGGAGGTGGGCTGCATTTTGGCTGCATTTTGGGCTGGAGCTTCTCGTGGTTTGAGGCCTGGCTTGCTCCACCCCCTGCTCTTGAGATTCTCCCGGATGTGGGCTGCATTTTGGCTGCCTGTTGGGCTGGAGCTTCTCGTGGTTTGAGGCCTGGATTGCTCCACCCACTGCTCTTGAGATTCTCCCAGATGTGGGCTGCATTTTGGCTGCCTTTGGGGCTGGAGCTTCTCATGGTTTGAGGCATGCCTTGCTCCACACCGTGCTCTTGAGATTCTCCCGGAGGTGGGCTGCATTTTGGCTGCCTTTTGGGCTGGAGCTTCTCGTGGTTTGAGGCCTGGCTTGCTCCACCCCCTGCTCTTGAGATTCTCCCGTATGTGGGCTGCATTTTGGCTGCATTTTGGGCTGGAGCTTCTCGTGGTTTGAGGCCTGGCTTGCTCCACCCCTGCTCTTGAGATTCTCCCGGAGGTGGGCTGGATTTTGGCTGCCTTTTGGGCTGGAGCTTCTCCTGCTTTGAGGCCTGGTTTGCTCCACCCCCTGCTCTTGAGATTCTCCCGGATGTGGGCTGGATTTTGGCTGCATTTTGGGCTGGAGCTTCTCGTGGTTTGAGGCCTGGATTGCTCCACCCAATGCTCTTGATATTCTCCCGGATGTGGGCTTCATTTTGGCTGCCTTTTGGGCTGGAGCTTCTCGTGGTTTGAGGCCTGGCTTGCTCCACCCCCTGCTCTTGAGATTCTCCCAGATGTGGGCTGCATTTTGGCTGATTCTTGGGCTGGAGCTTCTTGTGGTTTGAGGCCTGGCTTGCTCCACCCCCTGCTCTTGATATTCTCCCGGATGTGGGCTGC
The DNA here is from genome assembly GCA_027574665.1 of Rhynochetos jubatus. Classification (NCBI taxonomy): domain Eukaryota; kingdom Metazoa; phylum Chordata; class Aves; order Eurypygiformes; family Rhynochetidae; genus Rhynochetos; species Rhynochetos jubatus. The sequence continues at coordinate 1,732,936 of JAQBHY010000071.1, forward strand.
ATTTTGGCTGCCTTTTGGGCTGGAACTTCTCGTGGTTTGAGGCCTGGATTGCTCCACCCCATGCTCTTGATATTCTCCCGGATGTGGGCTGCATTTTGGCTGCCTTTTGGGCTGGAGCTTCTCGTGGTTTGAGGCCTGGCTTGCTCCACCCCCTGCTCTTGAGATTCTCCCGGATGTGGGCTGCATTTTGGCTGATTCTTGGGCTGGAGCTTCCCGTGGTTTGAGGCCTGGCTTGCTCCACCCCCTGCTCTTGATATTCTCCCGGATGTGGGCTGGATTTTGGCTGCATTTTGGGCTGGAGCTTCTCGTGGTTTGAGGCCTGGATTGCTCCACCCCCTGCTCTTGATATTCTCCCGGATGTGGGCTGCATTTTGGCTGCCTTTTGGGCTGGAGCTTCTCGTGGTTTGAGGTCTGGCTTGCTCCACCCCCTGCTCTTGAGATTCTCCCGGATGTGGGCTGCATTTTGGCTGATTCTTGGGCTGGAGCTTCCCGTGGTTTGAGGCCTGGCTTGCTCCACCCCCTGCTCTTGAGATTCTCCTGGATGTGGGCTGCATTTTGGCTGCCTTTTGGGCTGGAGCTTCTCGTGGTTTGAGGCTTGGCTTGCTCCACCCCCTGCTCTTGATATTCTCCCGGAGGTGGGCTGCATTTTGGCTGCCTTTTGGGCTGGAGCTTCTCGTGGTTTGAGGCCTGGCTTGCTCCACCCCCTGCTCTTGAGATTCTCCCGGATGTGGGCTGCATTTTGGCTGCCTTTTGGGCTGGAGCTTCTCGTGGTTTGAGGCCTGGCTTGCTCCACCCCATGCTCTTGAGATTCTCCTGGATGTGGGCTGCATTTTGGCTGCCTTTTGTGCTGGAGCTTGTCGTGGTTTGAGGCCTGGCTTGCTCCACCCCCTGCTCTTGAGATTTTCCCGGATGTGGGCTGCATTTGGCTGCCTTTTGGGCTGGAGCTTGTCGTGGTTTGAGGCTTGGTTTGCTCCACCCCCTGCTCTTGAGATTCTCCCGCAGTTGGGCTGGAATTTGGCTGCCTTTTGGGCTGGAGCTTCTCGTGGTTTGAGGCCTGGATTGCTCCACCCAATGCTCTTGATATTCTCCCGGATGTGGGCTTCATTTTGGCTGTCTTTTGGGCTGGAGCTTCTCGTGGTTTGAGGCCTGGCTTGCTCCACCCCCTGCTCTTGAGATTCTCCCGGATGTGGGCTGCATTTTGGCTGATTTTTGTGCTGGAGCTTCCCGTGGTTTGAGGCCTGGCTTGCTCCACCCCCTGCTCTTGAGATTCTCCCGGAGGTGGCTGCATTTTGGCTGCCTTTTGGGCTGGAGCTTCTCGTGGTTTGAGGTCTGGCTTGCTCCACCCCCTGCTCTTGATATTCTCCCGGATGTGGGCTGGATTTTGGCTGCCTTTTGGGCTGGAGCTTCTCGTGGTTTGAGGCCTGGCTTGCTCCACCCCCTGCTCTTGAGATTCTCCCGGAGGTGGGCTGCATTTTGGCTGCATTTTGGGCTGGAGCTTCTCGTGGTTTGAGGCCTGGCTTGCTCCACCCCCTGCTCTTGAGATTCTCCCGGATATGGGCTGCATTTTGGCTGCCTGTTGGGCTTGAGCTTCTCGTGGTTTGAGGCCTGGCTTGCTCCACCCCCTGCTCTTGAGATTCTCCCGGATGTGGGCTGCATTTTGGCTGACTTTGGGGCTGGAGTTTCTCATGGTTTGAGGCATGCCTTGCTCCACACCGTGCTCTTGAGATTCTCCCGGAGGTGGGCTGCATTTTGGCTGCATTTTGGGCTGGAGCTTCTCGTGGTTTGAGGCCTGGCTTGCTCCACCCCCTGCTCTTGAGATTCTCCCGGATGTGGGCTGGATTTTGGCTGCCTTTTGGGCTGGAGCTTCTCGTGGTTTGAGGCCTGGCTTGCTCCACCCCCTGCTCTTGAGATTCTCCCGGATGTGGGCTGGATTTTGGCTGCCTTTTGGGCTGGAGCTTCTCGTGGTTTGAGGCCTGGCTTGCTCCACCCCCTGTTCTTGAGATTCTCCCGGAGGTGGGCTGCATTTTGGCTGCCTTTTGGGCTGGAGCTTCTCGTGCTTTGAGGCCTGGCTTGCTCCACCCCCTGCTCTTGAGATTCTCCCGGATGTGGGCTGGATTTTGGCTGCATTTTGGGCTGGAGCTTCCCGTGGTTTGAGGCCTGGCTTGCTCCACTCCCTGCTCTTGATATTCTCCCGGATGTGGGCTGGATTTTGGCTGCCTTTTGGGGTGGAGCTTCTCGTGGTTTGAGGCCTGGCTTGCTCCACCCCGTGCTCTTGAGATTCTCCCGGATGTGGGCTGCATTTTGGCTGCCTTTTGGGCTGGAGCTTCTCGTGGTTTGAGGCCTGGCTTGCTCCACCCCCTGCTCTTGAGATTCTCCCGGATGTGGGCTGCATTATGGCTGCCTGTTGGGCTGGAGCTTCTCGTGGTTTGAGGCCTGGCTTGCTCCACGCCCTGCTCTTGAGATTCTCCTGGATGTGGGCTGCATTTTGGCTGCCTTTTGGGCTGGAGCTTCTCGTGCTTTGAGGCCTGGCTTGCTCCACCCCCTGCTCTTGATATTCTCTCGCATGTGGGCTGGATTTTGGCTGCCTTTTGGGGTGGAGCTTCTCGTGGTTTGAGGCCTGGCTTGCTCCACCCCGTGCTCTTGAGATTCTCCCGGATGTGGGCTGCATTTTGGCTGCCTTTGGGGCTGGAGCTTCTCATGGTTTGAGGCATGCCTTGCTCCACACCGTGCTCTTGAGATTCTCCCGGAGGTGGGCTGCATTTTGGCTGCCTTTTGGGCTGGAGCTTCTCGTGGTTTGAGGCCTGGCTTGCTCCACCCCCTGCTCTTGAGATTCTCCCGGATGTGGGCTGCATTTTGGCTGCCTTTTGGGCTGGAGCTTCTCGTGGTTTGAGGCCTGGCTTGCTCCACCCCCTGCTCTTGATATTCTCCTGGATGTGGGCTGCATTTTGGCTGCCTTTTGGGCTGGAGCTTCTCGTGGTTTGAGGTCTGGCTTGCTCCACCCCCTGCTCTTGAGATTCTCCCGGATGTGGGCTGCATTTTGGCTGATTCTTGGGCTGGAGCTTCTCGTGGTTTGAGGCCTGGCTTGCTCCACCCCCTGCTCTTGAGATTCTCCCGGATGTGGGCTGCATTTGGCTGCCTTTTGGGCTGGAGCTTCTCGTGGTTTGAGGCTTGGCTTGCTCCACCCCCTGCTCTTGAGATTCTCCCGGAGGTGGGCTGGATTTTGGCTGCCTTTTGGGCTGGAGCTTCTCGTGGTTTGAGGCCTGGCTTGCTCCACCCCCTGCTCTTGAGATTCTCCTGGATGTGGGCTGCATTTTGGCTGATTCTTGGGCTGGAGCTTCTCGTGGTTTGAGGCCTGGCTTGCTCCACCCCCTGCTCTTGAGATTCTCCCGGATGTGGGCTGCATTTTGGTTGATTCTTGGGCTGGAGCTTCCCGTGGTTTGAGGCCTGGCTTGCTCCACCCCCTGCTCTTGAGATTCTCCCGGATGTGGGCTGCATTTTGGCTGCCTTTTGTGCTGGAGCTTCTCGTGGTTTGAGGCCTGGCTTGCTCCACCCCCTGCTCTTGAGATTCTCCCGGATGTGGGCTGCATTTTGGCTGCCTGCTGGGCTGGAGCTTCTCGTGGTTTGAGGCCTGGCTTGCTCAACCCCCTGCTCTTGAGATTCTCCCAGATGTGGGCTGCATTTTGGCTGCCTTTTGGGCTGGAGCTTCTCGTGGTTTGAGGCCTGGCTTGCTCAACCCCCTGCTCTTGAGATTCTCCCAGATGTGGGCTGCATTTTGGCTGCCTTTTGGGCTGGAGCTTCTCGTGGTTTGAGGCCTGGCTTGCTCCACCCCCTGCTCTTGAGATTCTCCCGGATGTGGGCTGCATTTTGGCTGCCTTTTGGGCTGGAGCTTCTCGTGGTTTGAGGCCTGGCTTTCTCCACCCCCTGCTCTTGAGATTTTCCCAGAGGTGGGCTGCATTTTGGCTGCCTGTTGGGCTGGAGCTTCTCGTGGTTTGAGGCCTGGCTTGCTCCACCCCCTGCTCTTGAGATTCTCCCGGATGTGGGCTGCATTTTGTCTGATTCTTGAGCTGGAGCTTCTCGTGGTTTGAGGCCTGGCTTGCTCCACCCCCTGCTCTTGAGATTCTCCTGGATGTGGGCTGGATTTTGGCTCCCTTTTGGGCTGGAGCTTCTCGAGGTTTGAGGCCTGGCTTGCTCCACCCCCTGCTCTTGAGATTCTCCCGTATGTGGGCTGCATTTTGGCTGATTCTTGGGCTGGAGCTTCCCGTGGTTTGAGGCCTGGCTTGCTCCACCCCCTGCTCTTGAGATTCTCCCGGATATGGGCTGCATTTTGGCTGATTCTTGGGCTGGAGCTTCCCGTGGTTTGAGGCCTGGCTTGCTCCACCCCCTGCTCTTGATATTCTCCTGGATGTGGGCTGCATTTTGGCTGATTCTTGGGCTGGAGCTTCCCGTGGTTTGAGGCCTGGCTTGCTCCACCCCCTGCTCTTGAGATTCTCCCGGATGTGGGCTGCATTTTGGCTGCCTTTTGTGCTGGAGCTTCTCGTGGTTTGAGGCCTGGCTTGCTCCACCCCCTGCTCTTGAGATTCTCCCGGATGTGGGCTGCATTTTGGCTGCCTGCTGGGCTGGAGCTTCTCGTGGTTTGAGGCCTGGCTTGCTCAACCCCCTGCTCTTGAGATTCTCCCAGATGTGGGCTGCATTTTGGCTGCCTTTTGGGCTGGAGCTTCTCGTGGTTTGAGGCCTGGCTTGCTCCACCCCCTGCTCTTGAGATTCTCCCGGATGTGGGCTTCATTTTGGCTGCCTTTGGGGCTGGAGCTTCTCGTGGTTTGAGGCCTGGCTTGCTCCCTTCCGTGGTCTTGATATTCTCCCGGATGTGGGCTGCATTTTGGCTGCCTTTTGGGCTGGAGCTTCTCGTGGTTTGAGGCCTGGCTTTCTCCACCCCCTGCTCTTGAGATTTTCCCAGAGGTGGGCTGCATTTTGGCTGCCTGTTGGGCTGGAGCTTCTCGTGGTTTGAGGCCTGGCTTGCTCCACCCCCTGCTCTTGAGATTCTCCCGGATGTGGGCTGCATTTTGTCTGATTCTTGAGCTGGAGCTTCTCGTGGTTTGAGGCCTGGCTTGCTCCACCCCCTGCTCTTGAGATTCTCCTGGATGTGGGCTGGATTTTGGCTCCCTTTTGGGCTGGAGCTTCTCGAGGTTTGAGGCCTGGCTTGCTCCACCCCCTGCTCTTGAGATTCTCCCGTATGTGGGCTGCATTTTGGCTGATTCTTGGGCTGGAGCTTCCCGTGGTTTGAGGCCTGGCTTGCTCCACCCCCTGCTCTTGAGATTCTCCCGGATATGGGCTGCATTTTGGCTGATTCTTGGGCTGGAGCTTCCCGTGGTTTGAGGCCTGGCTTGCTCCAACCCTGCTCTTGAGATTCTCCCGGAGGTGGGCTGCATTTTGGCTGCCTTTTGGGCTGGAGCTTCTCGTGGTTTGAGGCCTGGCTTGCTCCACCGCCTGCTCTTGAGATTCTCCCGGATGTGGGCTGGATTTTGTCTGCCTTTTGGGCTGGAGATTCTCGTGGTTTGAGGCCTGGCTTGCTCCACCCCCTGCTCTTGAGATTCTCCCGGAGGTGGGCTGCATTTTGGCTGCCTTTTGGGCTGGAGCTTCTCGTGGTTTGAGGCCTGGCTTGCTCCACCGCCTGCTCTTGAGATTCTCCCGGATGTGGGCTGGATTTTGTCTGCCTTTTGGGCTGGAGATTCTCGTGGTTTGAGGCCTGGCTTGCTCCACCGCCTGCTCTTGAGATTCTCCCGGATTTGGGCTGCATTTTGGCTGCCTTTTGGGCTGGAGCTTCTCGTGGTTTGAGGCCTGGCTTGCTCCACCCCCTGCTCTTGAGATTCTCCCGGATGTGGGCTGCATTTTGGCTGCCTTTTGGGCTGGAGGTTCTCGTGGTTTGAGGCCTGGCTTGCTCCACCCCCTGCTCTTGAGATTCTCCCGGATGTGGGCTGGATTTTGGCTGCCTTTTGGGCTGGAGCTTCTCGTGGTTTGAGGCCTGGCTTCCTCCAACCCTGCTCTTGAGATTCTCCCGGAGGTGGGCTGTATTTTGGCTGCCTTTTGGGCTGGAGCTTCTCGTGGTTTGAGGCCTGGCTTGCTCCAACCCTGCTCTTGAGATTCTCCCGGAGGTGGGCTGCATTTTGGCTGCCTGTTGGGCTGGAGCTTCTCGTGGTTTGAGGCCTGGCTTGCTCCAACCCTGCTATTGAGATTCTCCCGGAGGTGGGCTGCATTTTGGCTGCCTTTTGGGCTGGAGCTTCTCGTGGTTTGAGGCCTGGCTTGCTCCACCCCCTGCTCTTGAGATTCTCCCGCATGTGGGCTGGATTTTGTCTGCCTTTTGGGCTGGAGATTCTCGTGGTTTGAGGCCTGGCTTGCTCCACCCCCTGCTCTTGAGATTCTCCCGGAGGTGGGCTGCATTTTGGCTGCCTTTTGGGCTGGAGCTTCTCGTGGTTTGAGGCCTGGCTTGCTCCACCGCCTGCTCTTGAGATTCTCCCGGATGTGGGCTGGATTTTGTCTGCCTTTTGGGCTGGAGATTCTCGTGGTTTGAGGCCTGGCTTGCTCCACCGCCTGCTCTTGAGATTCTCCCGGATTTGGGCTGCATTTTGGCTGCCTTTTGGGCTGGAGCTTCTCGTGGTTTGAGGCCTGGCTTGCTCCACCCCCTGCTCTTGAGATTCTACTGGATGTGGGCTGCATTTTGGCTGCCTTTTGGGCTGGAGGTTCTCGTGGTTTGAGGCCTGGCTTGCTCCACCCCCTGCTCTTGAGATTCTCCCGGAGGTGGGCTGGATTTTGGCTGCCTTTTGGGCTGGAGCTTCTCGTGGTTTGAGGCCTGGCTTGCTCCACCCCCTGCTCTTGAAATTCTCCAAGAGGTGGGCTGCATTTTGGCTGCCTTTTGGGCTGGAGCTTCTCGTGGTTTGAGGCCTGGCTTGCTCCACCCCCTTCTCTTGAGATTCTCCCGGATGTGGGCTGCATTTTGGCTGATTCTTGGGCTGGAGCTTCTCGTGGTTTGAGGCCTGGCTTGCTCCACCCCCTGCTCTTGAGATTCTCCCAGAGGTGGGCTGCATTTTGGCTCCTTTTTGGGCTGGAGCTTCCCGAGGTTTGAAGCATGGCTTGCTCCACCCCCTTCCCTTGATATTCTCCCGGATGTGGGCTGCATTTTGGCCGATTCTTGGACTGGAGCTTCCCGTGGTTTGAGGCCTGGCTTGCTCCACCCCCTGCTCTTGAGATTCTCCCGGAGGTGGGCTGCCTTTTGGCTGCCTTTTGGGCTGGAGCTTCTCGTGGTTTGAGGCCTGCCTTGCTCCACCCCCTGCTCTTGAGATTCTCCCAGATGTGAGCTGCATTTTGGCTGCCTTTTGGGCTGGAGCTTCTCGTGGTTTGAGGCCTGGCTTGCTCCACCCCCTGCTCTTGAGATTCTCCCGGAGGTGGGCTGGATTTTGGCTGCCTTTTGGGCTGGAGCTTCTCGTGGTTTGAGGTCTGGCTTGCTCCACCCCCTGCTCTTGAAATTCTCCCAGAGGTGGGCTGCATTTTGGCTGCCTTTTGGGCTGGAGCTTCTCGTGGTTTGAGGCCTGGCTTGCTCCACCCCCTGCTCTTGAAATTCTCCCAGAGGTGGGCTGCATTTTGGCTGCCTTTTGGGCTGGAGCTTCTCGTGCTTTGAGGCCTGGCTTGCTCCACCCCCTGCTCTTGATATTCTCCCGGAGGTGGGCTGGATTTTGGCTGCCTTTTGGGGTGGAGCTTCTCGTGGTTTGAGGCCTGGCTTGCTCCACCCCCTGCTCTTGAGATTCTCCCGGATGTGGGCTGCATTTTGGCTCCCTTTTGGGCTGGAGCTTCCCGAGGTTTGAAGCATGGCTTGCTCCACCCCCTTCCCTTGATATTCTCCCGGATGTGGGCTGCATTTTGGCCGATTCTTGGACTGGAGCTTCTCATGGTTTGAGGCCTGGCTTGCTCCACCCCCTGCTCTTGAGATTCTCCCGGAGGTGGGCTGCCTTCTGGCTGCCTTTTGGGCTGGAGCTTCTCGTGGTTTGAGGCCTGGCTTGCTCCACCGCCTGCTCTTGAGATTCTCCCAGATGTGGGCTGCATTTTGGCTGCCTTTTGGGCTGGAGCTTCTCGTGGTTTGAGGCCTGGCTTGCTCCACCCCCTGCTCTTGAGATTCTCCCGGATGTGGGCTGCATTTTGGCTGCCTTTTGGGCTGGAGCTTCTCGAGGTTTGTGGCCTGGCTTGCTCCACCCCCTGCTCTTGAGATTCTCCCAGATGTGGGCTGCATTTTGGCTGCATTTTGGGCTGGAGCTTCTCGAGGTTTGAGGCCTGGCTTGCTCCACCCCCTTCTCTTGATATTCTCCCGGATGTGGGCTGCATTTTGGCTGATTCTTGGGCTGGAGCTTCTCGTGGTATGAGGCCTGGCTTGCTCCACCCCCTGCTCTTGAGATTCTCCCGGATGTGGGCTGGATTTTGGCTGCCTTTTGGGCTGGAGCTTCTCGAGGTTTGTGGCCTGGCTTGCTCCACCCCCTGCTCTTGAGATTCTCCCAGATGTGGGCTGCATTTTGGCTGCATTTTGGGCTGGAGCTTCTCGAGGTTTGAGGCCTGGCTTGCTCCACCCCCTTCTCTTGATATTCTCCCGGATGTGGGCTGCATTTTGGCTGATTCTTGGGCTGGAGCTTCTCGTGGTTTGAGGCCTGGCTTGCTCCACCCCCTGCTCTTGAGATTCTCCCGGATGTGGGCTGCATTTTGGCTGCCTTTTGGGCTGGAGCTTCTCGTGGTTTGAGGCCTGGCTTGCTCCACCGCCTGCTCTTGAGATTCTCCCGGATGTGGGCTGCATTTTGGCTGCATTTTGGGCTGGAGCTTCTCGTGGTTTGAGGCCTGGCTTGCTCCACCCCCTGCTCTTGAGATTCTCCCGGATGTGGGCTGCATTTTGGCTGCCTTTTGGGCTGGAGCTTCTCGTGGTTTGAGGCCTGGCTTGCTCCACCCCCTGCTCTTGAGATTCTCCCGGAGGTGGGCTGGATTTTGGCTGCCTGTTGGGCTGGAGCTTCTCGTGGTTTGAGGCCTGGGTTGCTCCACCCCCTGCTCTTGAAATTCTCCCGCATGTGGGCTGCATTTTGGCTGCCTTTTGGGCTGGAGCTTCTCGTGGTTTGAGGCCTGGCTTGCTCCACCCCCTTCTCTTGAGATTCTCCCGGATGTGGTCTGCATTTTGGCTGATTCTTGGGCTGGAGCTTCTCGTGGTTTGAGGCCTGGCTTGCTCCACCCCCTGCTCTTGAGATTCTCCCGGATGTGGGCTGCATTTTGGCTGCCTTTTGGGCTGGAGCTTCTCGTGGTTTGAGGCCTGGCTTGCTCTACCGCCTGCTCTTGAGATTCTCCCGGATGTGGGCTGCATTTTGGCTGCATTTTGGGCTGGAGATTCTCGTGGTTTGAGGCCTGGCTTGCTCCACCCCCTGCTCTTGAGATTCTCACGTATGTGGGCTGCATTTTGGCTGCCTTTTGGGCTGAAGCTTCTCGTGGTTTGAGGCCTGGCTTGCTCCACCCCCTGCTCTTGAGATTCTCCCGGAGGTGGGCTGCATTTTGGCTGCATTTTGGGCTGGAGCTTCTCGTGGTTTGAGGCCTGGCTTGCTCCACCCCCTGCTCTTGAGATTTTCCCGGATGTGGGCTGCATTTTGGCTGCCTTTTGGGCTGGAGCTTCTCGTGGTTTGAGGCCTGGCTTGCTCCACCCCCTGCTCTTGAGATTCTCCCGGATGTGGGCTGCATTTTGGCTGCCTTTTGGGCTGGAGCTTCTCGTGGTTTGAGGCCTGGCTTGCTCCACCCCCTGCTCTTGAGATTCTCCCGGAGGTGGGCTGCATTTTGGCTGCCTTTTGGGCTGGAGCTTCTCGTGGTTTGAGGCCTGGCTTGCTCCACCCCCTGCTCTTGAAATTCTCCCGGATGTGGGCTGCATTTTGGCTGATTCTTTTTCTGGAGCTTCTCGCGGTTTGAGGCCTGGCTTGCTCCACCCCCTGCTCTTGAGATTCTCCCGGAGGTGGGCTGCATTTTGGCTGCCTTTTGGGCTGGAGCTTCTCGTGGTTTGAGGCCTGGCTTGCTCCACCCCCTGCTCTTGAGATTCTCCCGGATGTGGGCTGCATTTTGGCTGCCTTTTGGGCTGGAGCTTCTCGTGGTTTGAGGCCTGGCTTGCTCCACCCCCTGCTCTTGAGATTCTCCCAGAGGTGGGCTGCATTTTGGCTGCCTTTTGGGCTGGAGCTTCTCGTGGTTTGAGGCCTGGCTTGCTCCACCCCCTGCTCTTGAAATTCTCCCGGATGTGGGCTGCATTTTGGCTGATTCTTGGGCTGGAGCTTCTCGTGGTTTGAGGCCTGGCTTGCTCCACCCCCTGCTCTTGAGATTCTCCCGGAGGTGGGCTGCATTTTGGCTGCCCTTTGGGCTGGAGCTTCTCGTGGTTTGAGGCCTGGCTTGCTCCACCCCCTGCTCTTGATATTCTCCCGGAGGTGGGCTGCATTTTGGCTGATTCTTGGGCTGGAGCTTCTCGAGGTTTGAGGCCCGGCTTGCTCCACCCCCTGCTCTTGAGATTCTCCTGGATGTGGGCTGCATTTTAGCTACATTTTTGGCTGGAGCTTCTCATGGTTTGAGGCCTGGCTTCCTCCAACCCTGCTCTTGAGATTCTCCCGGAGGTGGGCTGTATTTTGGCTGCATGTTGGGCTGGAGCTTCTCGTGGTTTGAGGCCTGCCTTGCTCCACCCCCTGCTCTTGAGATTCTCCCGGAGATGGGCTGCATTTTGGCTGCCTTTTGGGCTGGAGCTTCTCGTGGTTTGAGGCCTGGCTTGCTCCAACCCTGCTCTTGAGATTCTCCCGGAGGTGGGCTGCATTTTGGCTGCCTGTTGGGCTGGAGCTTCTCGTGGTTTGAGGCCTGCCTTGCTCCACCCCGTGCTCTTGATATTCTCCCGGATGTGGGCTGGATTTTGGCTGCCTTTTGGGCTGGAGCTTCTCGTGGTTTGAGGCCTGGCTTGCTCCACCCCCTGCTCTTGAGATTCTCCCGGAGATGGGCTGGATTTTGGCTGCCTTTTGGGCTGGAGCTTCTCGTGGTTTGAGGCCTGGCTTGCTCCACCCCCTGCTCTTGATATTCTCCCGGATGTGGACTGCATTTTGGCTGCCTTTTGGGCTGGAGCTTCTCATGGTTTGAGGCCTGGCTTGCTCCACCGCCTGATCTTGATATTCTACCGCATATGGGCTGGATTTTGGCTGCCTTTTGTGCTGGAGTTTCTTGTGGTTTGAGGCCTGGCTTGCTCCACCCCCTGCTCTTGAGATTCTCCCGGATGTGGGCTGCATTTTGGCTGCCTTTTGGGCTGGAGCTTCTCGTGGTTTCAGGCCTGGCTTGCTCCACCCCCTGCTCTTGAGATTCTCCCGGATGTGGGCTGCATTTTGGCTGCATTTTGGGCTGGAGCTTCTCGTGGTTTGAGGCCTGGCTTGCTCCACCCCCTGCTCTTGAGATTCTCCCCGATGTGGGCTGGAATTTGGCTGCCTTTGGGGCTGGAGCTCCTCGTGGTTTGAGGCCTGGATTGCTCCACCGCCTGCTCTTGAGATTCTCCCGGAGGTGGGCTGCATTTTGGCTGATTCTTGGGCTGGAGCTTCTCGTGGTTTGAGGCCTGGCTTGCTCCACCCCCTGCTCTTGATATTCTCCCGGATGTGGGCTGCATTTTGGCTACATTTTGGGCTGGAGCTTCTCATAGATTGAGGCCTGGCTTGCTCCACCCCCTGCTCTTGAGATTCTCCCGGATGTGGGCTGCATTTTGGCTGCCTTTTGGGCTGGAGCTTCTCGTGCTTTGAGGCTTGGCTTGCTCCACCCCCTGCTCTTGAGATTCTCCCGGATGTGGGCTGCATTTTGGCTGCCTGTTGGGCTGGAGCTTCTCGTGGTTTGAGGCCTGGCTTGCTCCACCCCCTGCTCTTGAGATTCTCCCGGATGTGGGCTGCATTTTGGCTGCCTTTTGGGCTGGAGCTTCTCGTGGTTTGAGGCCTGGCTTGCTCCACCCCCTGCTCTTGAGATTCTCCCGGATGTGGGCTGCATTTTGGCTGAATTTTGGGCTGGAGCTTCTCGTGGTTTGAGGCCTGGCTTGCTCCACCGCCTGCTCTTGATATTCTCCCAGATGTGGGCTGGATTTTGGCTGCCTTTTGGGCTGGAGCTTCTCGTGGTTTGAGGCCTGGCTTGCTCCACCCCCTGCTCTTGAGATTCTCCCGGATGTGGGCTGCATTTTGTCTGCCTGTTGGGCTGGAGCTTCTTGTGGTTTGAGGCCTGGCTTGCTCCACCCCCTGCTCTTGAGATTCTCCCGGATGTGGGCTGCATTTTGGCTGCCTTTTGGGCTGGAGCTTCTCGTGGTTTGAGGCCTGGCTTGCTCCACCCCCTGCTCTTGAGATTCTCCCGGAGGTGGGCTGCATTTTGGCTGCATTTTGGGCTGGAGTTTCTCGTGGTTTGAGGCCTGGCTTGCTCCACCCCCTGCTCTTGATATTCTCCTCGATGTGGGCTGCATTTTGGCTGCATTTTGTGCTGGAGCTTCTCGTGGTTTGAGGCCTGGCTTGCTCCACCCCCTGCTCTTGAGATTCTCCCGGAGGTGGGCTGCATTTTGGCTGTTTCTTGGGCTGGAGCATCTCATGGTTTGAGGCCTGGCTTGCTCCACCCCCTGCTCTTGAGATTCTCCCGGATGTGGGCTGCATTTTGGCTGCCTGTTGGGCTGGAGCTTCTCGTGGTTTGAGGCCTGGCTTGCTCCACCCCCTGCTCTTGAGATTCTCCCGGATGTGGGCTGCATTTTGGCTGCCTTTTGGGCTGGAGCTTCTAGTGGTTTGAGGCCTGGCTTGCTCCACCGCCTGCTCTTGAGATTCTCCCGGAGGTGGGCTGCATTTTGGCTGCATTTTGGGCTGGAGCTTCTCGTGGTTTGAGGCCTGGCTTGCTCCACCCCCTGCTCTTGAGATTCTCCCGGATGTGGGCTGGATTTTGGCTGACTTTTGGGCTGGAGCTTCTCGTGGTTTGAGGCCTGGCTTGCTCCACCCCCTGCTCTTGAGATTCTCCTGGATGTGGGCTGTATTTTGGCTACATTTTGGGCTGGAGCTTCTCGTGGTTTGAGGCCTGGCTTGCTCCACCCCCTGCTCTTGAGATTCTCCCGGATGTGGGCTGGATTTTGGCTGCCTTTTGGGCTGGAGCTTCTCGTGGTTTGAGGCCTGGCTTGCTCCAACCCCTGCTCTTGAGATTCTCCTGGATGTGGGCTGTATTTTGGCTACATTTTGGGCTGGAGCTTCTCATGGTTTGAGGCCTGGCTTGCTCCACCCCCTGCTCTTGAGATTCTCCCGGATGTGGGCTGCATTTTGGCTGCCTTTTGGGCTGGAGCTTCTCGTGGTTTGAGGCCTGGCTTGCTCCAACCCCTGCTCTTGAGATTCTCCCGGAGGTGGGCTGCATTTTGGCTGCCTGTTGGGCTGGAGCTTCTCGTGGTTTGAGGCCTGGCTTGCTCCACCCCCTGCTCTTGAGATTCTCCCGGATGTGGGCTGCATTTTGGCTGCCTTTTGGGCTGGAGCTTCTCGTGGTTTGAGGCCTGGCTTGCTCCACCCCCTGCTCTTGAGATTCTCCCGGATGTGGGCTGCATTTTGGCTGCCTGTTGGGCTGGAGTTTCTCGTGGTTTGAGGCCTGGCTTGCTCCACCCCCTGCTCTTGAGATTCTCCCGGATGTGGGCTGCATTTTGGCTGCCTTTTGGGCTGGAGCTTCTCGTGGTTTGAGGCCTGGCTTGCTCCACCCCCTGCTCTTGAGATTCTCCCGGATGTGGGCTGCATTTTGGCTGATACTTGGGCTGTAGCTTCTCGTGGTTTGAGGCCTGGCTTGCTCCACCCCCTGCTCTTGAGATTCTCCCGGATGTGGGCTGGATTTTGGCTGACTTTTGGGCTGGAGCTTCTCGTGGTTTGAGGCCTGGCTTGCTCCACCCCCTGCTCTTGAGATTCTCCCGGATGTGGGCTGCATTTTGGCTGCCTTTTGGGCTGGAGCTTCTCGTGGTTTGAGGCCTGGCTTGCTCCACCCCCTGCTCTTGAGATTCTCCCGGATGTGGGCTGGATTTTGGCTGACTTTTGGGCTGGAGCTTCTCGTGGTTTGAGGCCTGGCTTGCTCCACCCCCTGCTCTTGAGATTCTCCCGGATGTGGGCTGCATTTTGTCTGCCTGTTGGGCTGGAGCTTCTTGTGGTTTGAGGCCTGGCTTGCTCCACCCCCTGCTCTTGAGATTCTCAGGGAGGTGGGCTGCATTTTGGCTGCCTTTTGGGCTGGAGCTTCTCGTGGTTTGAGGCCTGGCTTGCTCCACCCCCTGCTCTTGCGATTCTCCCGGATGTGGGCTGCATTTTGGCTGCATTTTGGGCTGGAGCTTCTCGTGGTCTGAGGCCTGGCTTGCTCCACCCCCTGCTCTTGATATTCTCCTCGATGTGGGCTGCATTTTGGCTGCCTTTTGTGCTGGAGCTTCTCGTGGTTTGAGGCCTGGCTTGCTCCACCCCCTGCTCTTGAGATTCTCCCGGAGGTGGGCTGCAATTTGGCTGCCTGTTGGGCTGGAGTTTCTCGTGGTTTGAGGCCTGGCTTGCTCCACCCCCTGCTCTTGAGATTCTCCCGGATGTGGGCTGCATTTTGGCTGCCTTTTGGGCTGGAGCTTCTCGTGGTTTGAGGCCTGGCTTGCTCCACCCCCTGCTCTTGAGATTCTCCCGGATGTGGGCTGCATTTTGGCTGATACTTGGGCTGTAGCTTCTCGTGGTTTGAGGCCTGGCTTGCTCCACCCCCTGCTCTTGAGATTCTCCCGGATGTGGGCTGGATTTTGGCTGTCTTTTGGGCTGGAGCTTCTCGTGGTTTGAGGCCTGGCTTGCTCCACCCCCTGCTCTTGAGATTCTCCCGGATGTGGGCTGCATTTTGGCTGCCTTTTGGGCTGGAGCTTCTCGTGGTTTGAGGCCTGGCTTGCTCCACCCCCTGCTCTTGAGATTCTCCCGGATGTGGGCTGGATTTTGGCTGACTTTTGGGCTGGAGCTTCTCGTGGTTTGAGGCCTGGCTTGCTCCACCCCCTGCTCTTGAGATTCTCCCGGATGTGGGCTGCATTTTGTCTGCCTGTTGGGCTGGAGCTTCTTGTGGTTTGAGGCCTGGCTTGCTCCACCCCCTGCTCTTGAGATTCTCAGGGAGGTGGGCTGCATTTTGGCTGCCTTTTGGGCTGGAGCTTCTCGTGGTTTGAGGCCTGGCTTGCTCCACCCCCTGCTCTTGCGATTCTCCCGGATGTGGGCTGCATTTTGGCTGCATTTTGGGCTGGAGCTTCTCGTGGTCTGAGGCCTGGCTTGCTCCACCCCCTGCTCTTGATATTCTCCTCGATGTGGGCTGCATTTTGGCTGCCTTTTGGGCTGGAGCTTCTCGTGGTTTGAGGCCTGGCTTGCTCCACCCCCTGCTCTTGAGATTCTCCCGGATGTGGGCTGGATTTTGGCTGACTCTTGGGCTGGAGCTTCTCGAGGTTTGAGGCCTGGCTTGCTCCACCCCCTGCTCTTGATATTCTCCTGGATGTGGGCTGCATTTTGGCTACATTTTGGGCTGGAGCTTCTCATAGATTGAGGCCTGGCTTGCTCCACCCCCTGCTCTTGATATTCTCCCGGATGTGGGCTGGATTTTGGCTGCCTTTTGGGCTGGAGCTTCTCGTGGTTTGAGGCCTGGCTTGCTCCACCCCCTGCTCTTGATATTCTCCCGGATGTGGGCTGCATTTTGGCTGCCTTTTGGGCTGGAGCTTCTCGTGGTTTGAGGCCTGGCTTGCTCCACCCCCTGCTCTTGAGATTCTCCCGGATGTGGGCTGCATTTTGGCTGCCTGTTGGGCTGGAGCTTCTCGTGGTTTGAGGCCTGGCTTGCTCCACCCCCTGCTCTTGAGATTCTCCCGGATGTGGGCTGCATTTTGGCTGCCTTTTGGGCTGGAGATTCTCGTGGTTTGAGGCCTGGCTTGCTCCACCCCCTGCTCTTGAGATTCTCCCGGATGTGTGCTGGATTTTGGCTGCCTTTTGGGCTGGAGCTTCTCGTGGTTTGAGGCCTGGCTTGCTCCACCCCCTGCTCTTGAGATTCTCCCGGATGTGGGCTGCATTTTGTCTGCCTGTTGGGCTGGAGCTTCTCGTGGTTTGAGGCCTGGCTTGCTCCACCCCCTGCTCTTGAGATTCTCCCGGATGTGGGCTGCATTTTGGCTGCATTTTGGGCTGGAGCTTCTCGTGGTCTGAGGCCTGGCTTGCTCCACCCCCTGCTCTTGCTATTCTCATCGATGTGGGCTGCATTTTGGCTGCCTTTTGTGCTGGAGCTTCTCGTGGTTTGAGGCCTGGCTTGCTCCACCCCCTGCTCTTGAGATTCTCCCGGAGGTGGGCTGCATTTTGGCTGTTTCTTGGGCTGGAGCATCTCATGGTTTGAGGCCTGGCTTGCTCCACCCCCTGCTCTTGAGATTCTCGTGGATGTGGGCTGCATTTTGGCTGCCTGTTGGGCTGGAGCTTCTCGTGGTTTGAGGCCTGGCTTGCTCTACCGCCTGCTCTTGAGATTCTCCCGGATGTGGGCTGCATTTTGGCTGCCTTTTGGGCTGGAGCTTCTCGTGGTTTGAGGCCTGGCTTGCTCCACCCCCTACTCTTGAGATTCTCCCGGATGTGGGCTGCATTTTGGCTGCTATTTGGGCTGGAGCTTCTCGTGGTTTGAGGCCTGGCTTGCTCCACCCCCTGCTCTTGAGATTCTCCCGGAGGTGGGCTGCATTTTGACTGCATTTTGGGCTGGAGCTTCTCGTGGTTTGAGGCCTGGCTTGCTCCACCCCGTGCTCTTGAGATTCTCCCGGTTGTGGGCTGCATTTTGGCTGCCTTTTGGGCTGGAGCTTCTCGTGGTTTGAGGCCTGGCTTGCTCCACCCCCTGCTCTTGAGATTCTCCCGGATGTGGGCTGCATTTTGGCTGCCTGTTGGGCTGGAGCTTCTCGTGGTTTGAGGCCTGGCTTGCTCCACCCCCTGCTCTTGAGATTCTCCCGGATGTGGGCTGCATTTTGGCTGCCTTTTGGGCTGGAGCTTCTCGTGGTTTGAGGCCTGGCTTGCTCCACCCCCTGCTCTTGAGATTCTCCCGGATGTGGGCTGCATTTTGGCTGCCTGTTGGGCTGGAGTTTCTCGTGGTTTGAGGCCTGGCTTGCTCCACCCCCTGCTCTTGAGATTCTCCCGGATGTGGGCTGCATTTTGGCTGCCTTTTGGGCTGGAGCTTCTCGTGGTTTGAGGCCTGGCTTGCTCCACCCCCTGCTCTTGAGATTCTCCCGGATGTGGCCTGCATTTTGACTGATACTTGGGCTGTAGCTTCTCGTGGTTTGAGGCCTTGTTTGCTCCACCCCCTGCTCTTGAGATTCTCCCGGATGTGGGCTGTATTTTGGCTGCATTTTGGGCTGGAGCTTCTCGTGGTTTCAGGCCTGGCTTGCTCCACCCCCTGCTCTTGAGATTCTCCCGGATGTGGGCTGCATTTTGGCTGCCTTTTGGGCTGGAGCTTCTCGAGGTTTGTGGCCTGGCTTGCTCCACCCCCTTCTCTTGAGATTCTCCCGGATGTGGGCTGCATTTTGGCTGCCTTTTGGGCTGGAACTTCTCATGGTTTGAGGCCTGGCTTGCTCCACCCCCTGCTCTTGAGATTCTCAGGGAGGTGGGCTGCATTTTGGCTGCCTTTTGGGCTGGAGCTTCTCGTGGTTTGAGGCCTGGCTTGCTCCACCCCCTGCTCTTGCGATTCTCCCGGATGTGGGCTGCATTTTGGCTGCATTTTGGGCTGGAGCTTCTCGTGGTCTGAGGCCTGGCTTGCTCCACCCCCTGCTCTTGATATTCTCCTCGATGTGGGCTGCATTTTGGCTGCCTTTTGTGCTGGAGCTTCTCGTGGTTTGAGGCCTGGCTTGCTCCACCCCCTGCTCTTGAGATTCTCCCGGAGGTGGGCTGCAATTTGGCTGCCTGTTGGGCTGGAGTTTCTCGTGGTTTGAGCCCTGGCTTGCTCCACCCCCTGCTCTTGAGATTCTCCCGGATGTGGGCTGCATTTTGGCTGCCTTTTGGGCTGGAGCTTCTCGTGGTTTGAGGCCTGGCTTGCTCCACCCCCTGCTCTTGAGATTCTCCCGGATGTGGGCTGCATTTTGGCTGATACTTGGGCTGTAGCTTCTCGTGGTTTGAGGCCTGGCTTGCTCCACCCCCTGCTCTTGAGATTCTCCCGGATGTGGGCTGGATTTTGGCTGTCTTTTGGGCTGGAGCTTCTCGTGGTTTGAGGCCTGGCTTGCTCCACCCCCTGCTCTTGAGATTCTCCCGGATGTGGGCTGCATTTTGGCTGCCTTTTGGGCTGGAGCTTCTCGTGGTTTGAGGCCTGGCTTGCTCCACCCCCTGCTCTTGAGATTCTCCCGGATGTGGGCTGGATTTTGGCTGACTTTTGGGCTGGAGCTTCTCGTGGTTTGAGGCCTGGCTTGCTCCACCCCCTGCTCTTGAGATTCTCCCGGATGTGGGCTGCATTTTGTCTGCCTGTTGGGCTGGAGCTTCTTGTGGTTTGAGGCCTGGCTTGCTCCACCCCCTGCTCTTGAGATTCTCAGGGAGGTGGGCTGCATTTTGGCTGCCTTTTGGGCTGGAGCTTCTCGTGGTTTGAGGCCTGGCTTGCTCCACCCCCTGCTCTTGCGATTCTCCCGGATGTGGGCTGCATTTCGGCTGCATTTTGGGCTGGAGCTTCTCGTGGTCTGAGGCCTGGCTTGCTCCACCCCCTGCTCTTGATATTCTCCTCGATGTGGGCTGCATTTTGGCTGCCTTTTGGGCTGGAGCTTCTCGTGGTTTGAGGCCTGGCTTGCTCCACCCCCTGCTCTTGAGATTCTCCCGGAGGTGGGCTGCAATTTGGCTGTTTCTTGGGCTGGAGCTTCTCGTGGTTTGAGGCCTGGCTTGCTCCACCCCCTGCTCTTGAGATTCTCCCGGATGTGGGCTGCATTTTGGCTGCATTTTGGGCTGGAGCTTCTCGAGGTTTGAGGCCTGGCTTGCTCCACCCCCTGCTCTTGAGATTCTCCCGGATGTGGGCTGGATTTTGGCTGACTCTTGGGCTGGAGCTTCTCGAGGTTTGAGGCCTGGCTTGCTCCACCCCCTGCTCTTGATATTCTCCTGGATGTGGGCTGCATTTTGGCTACATTTTGGGCTGGAGCTTCTCATAGATTGAGGCCTGGCTTGCTCCACCCCCTGCTCTTGATATTCTCCCGGATGTGGGCTGGATTTTGGCTGCCTTTTGGGCTGGAGCTTCTCGTGGTTTGAGGCCTGGCTTGCTCCACCCCCTGCTCTTGATATTCTCCCGGATGTGGGCTGCATTTTGGCTGCCTTTTGGGCTGGAGCTTCTCGTGGTTTGAGGCCTGGCTTGCTCCACCCCCTGCTCTTGAGATTCTCCCGGATGTGGGCTGCATTTTGGCTGCCTGTTGGGCTGGAGCTTCTCGTGGTTTGAGGCCTGGCTTGCTCCACCCCCTGCTCTTGAGATTCTCCCGGATGTGGGCTGCATTTTGGCTGCCTTTTGGGCTGGAGATTCTCGTGGTTTGAGGCCTGGCTTGCTCCACCCCCTGCTCTTGAGATTCTCCCGGATGTGGGCTGGAATTTGGCTGCCTTTTGGGCTGGAGCTTCTCGTGGTTTGAGG
Source organism: Rhynochetos jubatus (assembly GCA_027574665.1). NCBI lineage: Eukaryota > Metazoa > Chordata > Aves > Eurypygiformes > Rhynochetidae > Rhynochetos > Rhynochetos jubatus. The sequence continues at coordinate 1,752,565 of JAQBHY010000071.1, forward strand.
CCTGGCTTGCTCCACCCCCTGCTCTTGAGATTCTCCCGGATGTGGGCTGCATTTTGTCTGCCTGTTGGGCTGGAGCTTCTCGTGGTTTGAGGCCTGGCTTGCTCCACCCCCTGCTCTTGAGATTCTCCCGGATGTGGGCTGCATTTTGGCTGCATTTTGGGCTGGAGCTTCTCGTGGTCTGAGGCCTGGCTTGCTCCACCCCCTGCTCTTGATATTCTCATCGATGTGGGCTGCATTTTGGCTGCCTTTTGTGCTGGAGCTTCTCGTGGTTTGAGGCCTGGCTTGCTCCACCCCCTGCTCTTGAGATTCTCCCGGAGGTGGGCTGCATTTTGGCTGTTTCTTGGGCTGGAGCATCTCATGGTTTGAGGCCTGGCTTGCTCCACCCCCTGCTCTTGAGATTCTCGTGGATGTGGGCTGCATTTTGGCTGCCTGTTGGGCTGGAGCTTCTCGTGGTTTGAGGCCTGGCTTGCTCTACCGCCTGCTCTTGAGATTCTCCCGGATGTGGGCTGCATTTTGGCTGCCTTTTGGGCTGGAGCTTCTCGTGGTTTGAGGCCTGGCTTGCTCCACCCCCTACTCTTGAGATTCTCCCGGATGTGGGCTGCATTTTGGCTGCTATTTGGGCTGGAGCTTCTCGTGGTTTGAGGCCTGGCTTGCTCCACCCCCTGCTCTTGAGATTCTCCCGGAGGTGGGCTGCATTTTGACTGCATTTTGGGCTGGAGCTTCTCGTGGTTTGAGGCCTGGCTTGCTCCACCCCGTGCTCTTGAGATTCTCCCGGTTGTGGGCTGCATTTTGGCTGCCTTTTGGGCTGGAGCTTCTCGTGGTTTGAGGCCTGGCTTGCTCCACCCCCTGCTCTTGAGATTCTCCCGGATGTGGGCTGCATTTTGGCTGCCTGTTGGGCTGGAGCTTCTCGTGGTTTGAGGCCTGGCTTGCTCCACCCCCTGCTCTTGAGATTCTCCCGGATGTGGGCTGCATTTTGGCTGCCTTTTGGGCTGGAGCTTCTCGTGGTTTGAGGCCTGGCTTGCTCCACCCCCTGCTCTTGAGATTCTCCCGGATGTGGGCTGCATTTTGGCTGCCTGTTGGGCTGGAGTTTCTCGTGGTTTGAGGCCTGGCTTGCTCCACCCCCTGCTCTTGAGATTCTCCCGGATGTGGGCTGCATTTTGGCTGCCTTTTGGGCTGGAGCTTCTCGTGGTTTGAGGCCTGGCTTGCTCCACCCCCTGCTCTTGAGATTCTCCCGGATGTGGCCTGCATTTTGACTGATACTTGGGCTGTAGCTTCTCGTGGTTTGAGGCCTTGTTTGCTCCACCCCCTGCTCTTGAGATTCTCCCGGATGTGGGCTGTATTTTGGCTGCATTTTGGGCTGGAGCTTCTCGTGGTTTGAGGCCTGGCTTGCTCCACCCCCTGCTCTTGAGATTCTCCCGGATGTGGGCTGCATTTTGGCTGCCTTTTGGGCTGGAGCTTCTCGAGGTTTGTGGCCTGGCTTGCTACACCCCCTTCTCTTGAGATTCTCCCGGATGTGGGCTGCATTTTGGCTGCCTTTTGGGCTGGAACTTCTCATGGTTTGAGGCCTGGCTTGCTCCACGCCCTGCTCTTGAGATTCTCCCGGATGTGGGCTGCATTTTGGCTGCCTTTCGGGCTGGAGCTTCTCGTGGTTTGAGGCCTGGCTTGCTCCACTCCCTGCTCTTGAGATTCTCCCGGATGTGGGCTACATTTTGGCTGCCTTTTGGGCTGTAGCTTCTCGTGGCTTGAGGCCTGGCTTGCTCCACCCCCTGCTCTTGAGATTCTCCCGGATGTGGGCTGGAGTTTGGCTGCCTTTTGGGCTGGAGCTTCTCGAGGTTTGATCCCTGCCTTGCTCGACCCCCTGCTCTTGAGATTCTCCCGGATGTGGGCTGCATTTTGGCTGCATTATGGGCTGGAGCTTCTCGTGGTTTGAGGCCTGGCTTGCTCTACCCCCTGCTCTTGAGATTCTCCCGGATGTGGCTGCATTTTGGCTGCATTTGGGCTGGAGCTTCTCGTGGTTTGAGGCCTGGCTTGCTCCATCCCCTGCTCTTGAGATTCTCCTGGATGTGGGCTGGATTTTGGCTGCCTTTTGGGCTGGAGCTTCTCGTGGTTTGAGGCCTGGCTTGCTCCACCCCCTGCTCTTGAGATTCTCCCGGATGTGGGCTGCATTTTGGCTGCCTTTTGGGCTGGAGCTTCTCGTGGTTTGAGGCCTGGCTTGCTCCACCCCCTGCTCTTGAGATTCTCCTGGATGTGGGCTGCATTTTGGCTGCCTTTTAGGCTGGAGATTCTCGTGGTTTGAGGCCTGGCTTGCTCCACCCCCTGCTCTTGAGATTCTCCCGGATATGGGCTGCATTTTGGCTGCCTTTTGGGCTGGAGCTTCTCATGCTTTGAGGCCTGGCTTGCTCCACCCCCTGCTCTTGATATTGTCCCGGATGTGGGCTGCATTTTGGCTGCCTTTTGGGCTGGAGCTTCTCGTGGTTTGAGGCCTGGCTTGCTCCACCCCCTGCTCTTGAGATTCTCCCGGATGTGGGCTGCATTTTGGCTGATTCTTGGGCTGGAGCTTCTTGAGGTTTGAGGCCTGGCTTGCTCCACCCCCTGCTCTTGATATTCTCCCGGATGTGGGCTGCATTTTGGCTGCATTTTGGGCTGGAGCTTCTCGTGGTTTGAGGCCTGACTTGCTCCACCCCCTGCTCTTGAGATTCTCCTGGATGTGGGCTGCATTTTGGCTGCCTTTTGGGCTGGAGCTTCTCGTGGTTTGAGGCCTGGCTTGCTCCACCCCCTGCTCTTGAGATTCTCCTGGATGTGGGCTGCATTTTGGCTGCCTTTTAGGCTGGAGCTTCTCGTGGTTTGAGGCCTGGCTTGCTCCACCCCCTGCTCTTGATATACTCCCAGATGTGGGCTGCATTTTGGCTGCCTTTTGGGCTGGAGCTTCTCGTGGTTTGAGGCCTGTCTTGCTCCACCCCCTGCTCTTGAGATTCTCCCGGATATGGGCTGCATTTTGGCTGCCTTTTGGGCTGGAGCTTCTCATGCTTTGAGGCCTGGCTTGCTCCACCCCCTGCTCTTGAGATTCTCCCGGATGTGGGCTGCATTTTGGCTGCCTTTTGGGCTGGAGCTTCTCGTGGTTTGAGGCCTGGCTTGCTCCACCCCCTGCTCTTGAGATTCTCCCGGATGTGGGCTGCATTTTGGCTGCCTTTTGGGCTGGAGCTTCTCGTGGTTTGAGGCCTGGCTTGCTCCACCCCCTGCTCTTGAGATTCTCCCGGATGTGGGCTGCATTTTGGCTGCCTTTTGGGCTGGAGCTTCTCGTGGTTTGAGGCCTGGCTTGCTCCACCCCCTGCTCTTGAGATTCTCCCAGATGTGGGCTGGATTTTGGCTCCCTTTTGGGCTGGAGCTTCTCATGGTTTGAGGCCTGGCTTGCTCCACCCCCTGCTCTTGAGATTCTCCCGGATGTGGGCTGCATTTTGGCTGCCTTTTGGGCTGGAGCTTCTCGTGGTTTGAGGCCTGGCTTGCTCCACCCCCTGCTCTTGAGATTCTCCCGGATGTGGGCTGCATTTTGGCTGCCTTTTGGGCTGGAGCTTCTCGTGGTTTGAGGCCTGGCTTGCTCCACCCCCTGCTCTTGAGATTCTCCCGGATGTGGGCTGCATTTTGGCTGATTCTTGGGCTGGAGCTTCCCGTGGTTTGAGGCCTGCCTTGCTCCACCCCCTGCTCTTGAGATTCTCCCGGATGTGGGCTGGATTTTGGCTGCATTTTGGGCTGGAGCTTCTCGTGGTTTGAGGCCTGGCTTGCTCCACCCCCTGCTCTTGAGATTCTCCCAGATGTGGGCTGGATTTTGGCTCCCTTTTGGGCTGGAGCTTCTCATGGTTTGAGGCCTGGCTTGCTCCACCCCCTGCTCTTGAGATTCTCCCGGATGTGGGCTGCATTTTGGCTGCCTTTTGGGCTGGAGCTTCTCGTGGTTTGAGGCCTGGCTTGCTCCACCCCCTGCTCTTGAGATTCTCCCGGATGTGGGCTGCATTTTGGCTGCCTTTTGGGCTGGAGCTTCTCGTGGTTTGAGGCCTGGCTTGCTCCACCCCCTGCTCTTGAGATTCTCCCGGATGTGGGCTGCATTTTGGCTGCCTTTTGGGCTGGAGCTTCTCGTGGTTTGAGGCCTGGCTTGCTCCACCCCCTGCTCTTGAGATTCTCCCGGATGTGGGCTGCATTTTGGCTGACTTTTGGGCTGGAGCTTCTCGTGGTTTGAGGCCTGGCTTGCTCCACCCCCTGCTCTTGAGATTCTCCCGGATGTGGGCTCCATTTTGGCTGCCTTTTGGGCTGGAGCTTCTCGTGGTTTGAGGCCTGGCTTGCTCCACCCCCTGCTCTTGAGATTCTCCCGGAGGTGGGCTGCATTTTGGCTGCATGTTGGGCTGGAGCTTCTCGTGGTTTGAGGCCTGGCTTGCTCCACCCCCTGCTCTTGAGATTCTCCCGGATATGGGCTGGATTTTGGCTGCCTTTTGGGCTGGAGCTTCTCGTGGTTTGAGGCCTGGCTTGCTCCACCCCCTGCTCTTGAGATTCTCCCGGATGTGGGCTCCATTTTGGCTGCCTTTTGGGCTGGAGCTTCTCGTGGTTTGAGGCCTGGCTTGCTCCACCCCCTGCTCTTGAGATTCTCCCGGAGGTGGGCTGCATTTTGGCTGCATGTTGGGCTGGAGCTTCTCGTGGTTTGAGGCCTGGCTTGCTCCACCCCCTGCTCTTGAGATTCTCCCGGATATGGGCTGCATTTTGGCTGCCTGTTGGGCTGGAGCTTCTCGTGGTTTGAGGCCTGGCTTGCTCCACCCCCTGCTCTTGAGATTCTCCCGGATGTGGGCTGGAATTTGGCTGCCTTTTGGGCTGGAGCTTCTCGTGGTTTGAGGCCTGGCTTGCTCCAACCCCTGCTCTTGATATTCTCCCCTCATGTGGGCTGGATTTTGCTGCATTTTGGGCTGGAGCTTCTCATGGATTGAGGCCTGGCTTTCTCCACCCACTGCTCTTGAGATTCTCCCGGATGTGGGCTGGAATTTGGCTGCCTTTTGGGCTGGAGCTTCTCGTGGTTTGAGGCCTGGATTGCTCCACCCCCTGCTCTTGAGATTCTCCCGGATGTGGGCTGCATTTTGGCTGCCTTTTGGGCTGGAGCTTCTCGTGGTTTGAGGCCTGGCTTGCTCCACCCCCTGCTCTTGATATTCTCCTGGATGTGGGCTGCATTTTGACTGCCTTTTGGGCTGGAGCTTCTCGTGGTTTGAGGCCTGGCTTGCTCCACCCCCTGCTCTTGAGATTCTCCCGGATGTGGGCTGCATTTTGGCTGCCTTTTGGGCTGGAGCTTCTCGTGGTTTGAGGCCTGGCTTGCTCCACCCCCTGCTCTTGAGATTCTCCCGGATGTGGGCTGCATTTTGGCTGCCTTTTGGGCTGGAGCTTCTCGTGGTTTGAGGCCTGGCTTGCTCCACCCCCTGCTCTTGAGATTCTCCCGGAGGTGGGCTGCATTTTGGCTGCATGTTGGGCTGGAGCTTCTCGTGGTTTGAGGCCTGGCTTGCTCCACCCCCTGCTCTTGAGATTCTCCCGGATATGGGCTGCATTTTGGCTGCCTGTTGGGCTGGAGCTTCTTGTGGTTTGAGGCCTGGCTTGCTCCACCCCCTGCTCTTGAGATTCTCCCGGATGTGGGCTGCAATTTGGCTGCCTTTTGGGCTGGAGCTTCTCGTGGTTTGAGGCCTGGCTTGCTCCAACCCCTGCTCTTGATATTCTCCCCTCATGTGGGCTGGATTTTGCTGCATTTTGGGCTGGAGCTTCTCATGGATTGAGGCCTGGCTTTCTCCACCCACTGCTCTTGAGATTCTCCCGGATGTGGGCTGGAATTTGGCTGCCTTTTTGGGCTGGAGCTTCTCGTGGTTTGAGGCCTGGATTGCTCCACCCCCTGCTCTTGATATTCTCCTCGATGTGGGCTGCATTTTGGCTGCCTTTTGTGCTGGAGCTTCTCGAGGTTTGAGGCCTGGCTTGCTCCACCCCCTGCTCTTGAGATTCTTCCGGATGTGGGGTGCATTTTGGCTGTTTCTTGGGCTGGAGCTTCTCATGGTTTGAGGAGTGGCTTGCTCCACCCCCTGCTCTTGAGATTCTCCCGGATGTGGGCTGCATTTTGGCTGCCTGTTGGGCTGGAGCTTCTCGTGGTTTGAGGCCTGGCTTGCTCCACCCCCTGCTCTTGAGATTCTCCCGTATGTGGGCTACATTTTGGCTGATTCTTGGGCTTGAGCTTCTCGTGGTTTGAGGCCTGGATTGCTCCACCCCATGCTCTTGATATTCTCCTCGATGTGGGCTGCATTTTGGCTGCATTTTGGGCTGGAGCTTCTCGTGGTTTGAGGCCTGGCTTGCTCCACCCCCTGCTCTTGAGATTCTCCCGGATGTGGGCTGGATTTTGGCTGCCTTTTGGGCTGGAGCTTCTCGAGGTTTGAGGCCTGGCTTGCTCCACCACCTGCTCTTGATATTCTCCTGGATGTGGGCTGCATTTTGGCTACATTTTGGGCTGGAGCTTCTCATAGATTGAGGCCTGGCTTGCTCCACCCCATGCTCTTGAGATTCTCACGGATGTGGGCTGCATTTTGGCTGCCTTTTGGGCTGGAGCTTCTCGTGGTTTGGGGCCTGGCTTGCTCCACCCCGTGCTCTTGAGATTCTCCCGGATGTGGGTAGGATTTTGGCTGCCTTTTGGGCTGGAGCTTCTCGAGGTTTGATCCCTGCCTTGCTCCACCCCGTGCTCTTGAGATTCTCTCGGATGTGGGCTGCATTTTGGCTGCCTTTTGGACTGGAGCTTCTCGTGGTTTGAGGCCTGGCTTGCTACACCCCCTGCTCTTGAGATTCTCCCGGATGTGGGCTGCATTTTGGCTGCCTGTTGGGCTGGAGCTTCTCGTGGTTTGAGGCCTGGCTTGCTCCACCCCCTGCTCTTGAGATTCTCCCGGATGTGGGCTGGATTTTGGCTGCCTTTTGGGCTGGAGCTTCTCGTGGTTTGAGGCCCCGCTTGCTCCACCCCCTGCTCTTGAGATTCTCCCGGATGTGGGCTGCATTTTGGCTGCCTGTTGGGCTGGAGCTTCTCGTGGTTTGAGGCCTGGCTTGCTCCACCCCCTGCTCTTGAGATTCTCCCGGATGTGGGCTGCATTTTGGCTGCCTTTTGGGCTGGAGTTTCTCGTGGTTTGAGGCATGCCGTGCTCCACCCCGTGCTCTTGAGATTCTCCCGGATGTGGGCTGCATTTTGGCTGCCTTTTGGGCTGGAGCTTCTCGTGGTTTGAGGCCTGGCTTGCTCCACCCCCTGCTCTTGAGATTCTCCCGGATGTGGGTAGGATTTTGGCTGCCTTTTGGGCTGGAGCTTCTCGTGGTTTGAGGCCTGGCTTGCTCCACCCCCTGCTCTTGCGATTCTCCCGGATGTGGGCTGCATTTTGGCTGCATTTTGGGCTGGAGCTTCTCGTGGTCTGAGGCCTGGCTTGCTCCACCCCCTGCTCTTGAGATTCTCCCGGAGGTGGGCTGCATTTTGGCTGCCTTTTGGGCTGGAGCATCTCATGGTTTGAGGCCTGGCTTGCTCCACCCCCTGCTCTTGAGATTCTCCCGGATGTGGGCTGCATTTTGGCTGCCTGTTGGGCTGGAGCTTCTCGTGGTTTGAGGCCTGGCTTGCTCCACCCCCTGCTCTTGAGATTCTCCCGGATGTGGGCTGCATTTTGGCTGCCTTTTGGGCTGGAGCTTCTCGTGGTTTGAGGCCTGGCTTGCTCCACCGCCTGCTCTTGAGATTCTCCCGGATGTGGGCTGCATTTTGGCTGCCTTTTGGGCTGGAGCTTCTCGTGGTTTGAGGCCTGGCTTGCTCCACCCCCTGCTCTTGAGATTCTCCCGGATGTGGGCTGGATTTTGGCTGACTCTTGGGCTGGAGCTTCTCGAGGTTTGAGGCCTGGCTTGCTCCACCCCCTGCTCTTGATATTCTCCTGGATTTGGGCTGCATTTTGGCTACATTTTGGGCTGGAGCTTCTCATAGATTGAGGCCTGGCTTGCTCCACCCCGTGCTCTTGAGATTCTCCCGGTTGTGGGCTGCATTTTGGCTGCCTTTTGGGCTGGAGCTTCTCGTGGTTTGAGGCCTGGCTTGCTCCACCCCCTGCTCTTGAGATTCTCCCGGATGTGGGCTGCATTTTGGCTGCCTTTTGGGCTGGAGGTTCTCGTGGTTTGAGGCCTGGCTTGCTCCACCCCCTGCTCTTGAGATTCTCCCGGATGTGGGCTGCATTTTGGCTGCCTGTTGCGCTGGAGTTTCTCGTGGTTTGAGGCCTGGCTTGCTCCACCCCCTGCTCTTGAGATTCTCCCGTATGTGGGCTGCATTTTGGCTGCCTTTTGGGCTGGAGCTTCTCGTGGTTTGAGGCCTGGCTTGCTCCACCCCCTGCTCTTGAGATTCTCCCGGATGTGGCCTGCATTTTGACTGATACTTGGGCTGTAGCTTCTCGTGGTTTGAGGCCTTGTTTGCTCCACCCCCTGCTCTTGAGATTCTCCCGGATGTGGGCTGCATTTTGGCTGCATTTTGGGCTGGAGCTTCTCGTGGTTTCAGGCCTGGCTTGCTCCACCCCCTGCTCTTGAGATTCTCCCGGATGTGGGCTGGATTTTGGCTGCCTTTTGGGCTGGAGCTTCTCGAGGTTTGTGGCCTGGCTTGCTCCACCCCCTTCTCTTGAGATTCTCCCGGATGTGGGCTGCATTTTGGCTGCCTTTTGGGCTGGAACTTCTCATGGTTTGAGGCCTGGCTTGCTCCACGCCCTGCTCTTGAGATTCTCCCGGATGTGGGCTGCATTTTGGCTGCCTTTCGGGCTGGAGCTTCTCGTGGTTTGAGGCCTGGCTTGCTCCACTCCCTGCTCTTGAGATTCTCCCGGATGTGGGCTGCATTTTGGCTGCCTTTTGGGCTGGAGATTCTCGTGGCTTGAGGCCTGGCTTGCTCCACCCCCTGCTCTTGAGATTCTCCCGGATGTGGGCTGGAGTTTGGCTGCCTTTTGGGCTGGAGCTTCTCGAGGTTTGATCCCTGCCTTGCTCCACCCCCTGCTCTTGAGATTCTCCCGGAGGTGGGCTGCATTTTGGCTGCCTTTTGGGCTGGAGCTTCTCGTGGTTTGAGGCCTGGCTTGCTCTACCCCCTGCTCTTGATATTCTCCCGGATGTGGGCTGCATTTTGGCTGCATTTGGGCTGGAGCTTCTCGTGGTTTGAGGCCTGGCTTGCTCCACCCCCTGCTCTTGAGATTCTCCTGGATGTGGGCTGGATTTTGGCTGCCTTTTGGGCTGGAGCTTCTCGTGGTTTGAGGCCTGGCTTGCTCCACCCCCTGCTCTTGAGATTCTCCCTGATGTGGGCTGCATTTTGGCTGCCTTTTGGGCTGGAGCTTCTCGTGGTTTGAGGCCTGGCTTGCTCCACCCCCTGCTCTTGATATTCTCCTGGATGTGGGCTGCATTTTGGCTGCCTTTTAGGCTGGAGCTTCTCGTGGTTTGAGGCCTGGCTTGCTCCACCCCCTGCTCTTGATATACTCCCAGATGTGGGCTGCATTTTGGCTACATTTTGGGCTGGAGCTTCTCGTGGTTTGAGGCCTGGCTTGCTCCACCCCCTGCTCTTGAGATTCTCCCGGATATGGGCTGCATTTTGGCTGCCTTTTGGGCTGGAGCTTCTCATGCTTTGAGGCCTGGCTTGCTCCACCCCCTGCTCTTGATATTGTCCCGGATGTGGGCTGCATTTTGGCTGCCTTTTGGGCTGGAGCTTCTCGTGGTTTGAGGCCTGGCTTGCTCCACCCCCTGCTCTTGATATTCTCCCGGATGTGGGCTGCATTTTGGCTGCTTTTTGGGCTGGAGCTTCTCGTGGTTTGAGGCCTGGCTTGCTCCACCCCCTGCTCTTGATATTCTCCTGGATGTGGGCTGCATTTTGGCTGCCTTTTGGGCTGGAGCTTCTCGTGGTTTGAGGCCTGGCTTGCTCCACCCCCTGCTCTTGAGATTCTCCCGGATATGGGCTGCATTTTGGCTGCCTTTTGGGCTGGAGCTTCTCATGCTTTGAGGCCTGGCTTGCTCCACCCCCTGCTCTTGATATTGTCCCGGATGTGGGCTGCATTTTGGCTGACTTTTGGGCTGGAGCTTCTCGTGGTTTGAGGCCTGGCTTGCTCCACCCCCTGCTCTTGAGATTCTCCCGGATGTGGGCTGCATTTTGGCTGATTCTTGGGCTGGAGATTCCCGTGGTTTGAGGCCTGGCTTGCTCCACCCCCTGCTCTTGATATTCTCCTGGATGTGGGCTGCATTTTGACTGCCTTTTGGGCTGGAGCTTCTCGTGGTTTGAGGCCTGGCTTGCTCCACCCCCTGCTCTTGAGATTCTCCCGGATGTGGGCTGCATTTTGGCTGCCTTTTGGGCTGGATCTTCTCGTGGTTTGAGGCCTGGCTTGCTCCACCCCCTGCTCTTGAGATTCTCCCGGATGTGGGCTGCATTTTGGCTGCCTTTTGGGCTGGAGCTTCTCGTGGTTTGAGGCCTGGCTTGCTCCACCCCCTGCTCTTGAGATTCTCCCGGATGTGGGCTGCATTTTGGCTGCCTTTTGGGCTGGAGCTTCTCGTGGTTTGAGGCCTGGCTTGCTCCACCCCCTGCTCTTGAGATTCTCCCGGATGTGGGCTCCATTTTGGCTGCCTTTTGGGCTGGAGCTTCTCGTGGTTTGAGGCCTGGCTTGCTCCACCGCCTGCTCTTGAGATTCTCCCGGATGTGGGCTGCATTTTGGCTGCATGTTGGGCTGGAGCTTCTCGTGGTTTGAGGCCTGGCTTGCTCCACCCCCTGCTCTTGAGATTCTCCCGGATATGGGCTGCATTTTGGCTGCCTGTTGGGCTGGAGCTTCTCGTGGTTTGAGGCCTGGCTTGCTCCACCCCCTGCTCTTGAGATTCTCCCGGATGTGGGCTGTAATTTGGCTGCCTTTTGGGCTGGAGCTTCTCGTGGTTTGAGGCCTGGCTTGCTCCAACCCCTGCTCTTGAGATTCTCCCCTCATGTGGGCTGGATTTTGCTGCTTTTTGGGCTGGAGCTTCTCATGGATTGAGGCCTGGCTTTCTCCACCCACTGCTCTTGAGATTCTCCCGGATATGGGCTGCATTTTGGCTGCTTTTTGGGCTGGAGCTTCTCGTGGTTTGAGGCCTGGCTTGCTCCACCCCCTGCTCTTGAGATTCTCCCGGATGTGGGCTGGAATTTGGCTGCCTTTTGGGCTGGAGCTTCTCGTGGTTTGAGGCCTGGATTGCTCCACCCCCTGCTCTTGATATTCTCCTCGATGTGGGCTGCATTTTGGCTGCCTTTTGTGCTGGAGCTTCTCGAGGTTTGAGGCCTGGCTTGCTCCACCCCCTGCTCTTGAGATTCTCACGGAGGTGAGCTGCATTTTGGCTGATTCTTGGGGTGGAGCTTCTCGTGGTTTGAGGCCTGGCTTGCTCCACCCCCTGCTCTTGAGATTCTCCCGGAGGTGGGCTGCATTTTGGCTGTTTCTTGGGCTGGAGCTTCTCATGGTTTGAGGCCTGGCTTGCTCCACCCCCTGCTCTTGAGATTCTTCCGGATGTGGGCTGCATTTTGGCTGCCTGTTGGGCTGGAGCTTCTCGTGGTTTGAGGCCTGGCTTGCTCCACCCCCTGCTCTTGAGATTCTCCCGTATGTGGGCTACATTTTGGCTGATTCTTGGGCTGGAGCTTCTCGTGGTTTGAGGCCTGGATTGCTCCACCCCATGCTCTTGATATTCTCCTCGATGTGGGCGGCATTTTGGCTGCATTTTGGGCTGGAGCTTCTCGTGGTTTGAGGCCTGGCTTGCTCCACCCCCTGCTCTTGAGATTCTCCCGGATGTGGGCTGGATTTTGGCTGCCTTTTGGGCTGGAGCTTCTCGAGGTTTGAGGCCTGGCTTGCTCCACCACCTGCTCTTGATATTCTCCTGGATGTGGGCTGCATTTTGGCTACATTTTGGGCTGGAGCTTCTCATAGATTGAGGCCTGGCTTGCTCCACCCCATGCTCTTGAGATTCTCCCGGATGTGGGCTGCATTTTGGCTGCCTTTTTGGGCTGGAGCTTCTCGTGGTTTGGGGCCTGGCTTGCTCCACCCCGTGCTCTTGAGATTCTCCCGGATGTGGGCTGCATTTTGGCTGCCTTTTGGGCTGGAGCTTCTCGTGGTTTGAGGCCTGGCTTGCTCCACCCCCTGCTCTTGAGATTCTCCCGGATGTGGGCTGCATTTTGGCTGCCTGTTGGGCTGGAGCTTCTCGTGGTTTGAGGCCTGGCTTGCTCCACCCCCTGCTCTTGATATTCTCCCGGATGTGGGCTGGATTTTGGCTGACTTTTGGGCTGGAGCTTCTCGTGGTTTGAGGCCTGGCTTGCTCCACCCCCTGCTCTTGAGATTCTCCCGGATGTGGTCTGCATTTTGGCTGCCTGTTGGGCTGGAGCTTCTCGTGGTTTGAGGCCTGGCTTGCTCCACCCCCTGCTCTTGAGATTCTCCCGGATGTGGGCTGGATTTTGGCTGCCTTTTGGGCTGGAGTTTCTCGTGGTTTGAGGCATGCCGTGCTCCACCCCGTGCTCTTGAGATTCTCCCGGATGTGGGCTGCATTTTGGCTGCCTTTTGGGCTGGAGCTTCTCGTGGTTTGAGGCCTGGCTTGCTCCACCCCCTGCTCTTGAGATTCTCCCGGATGTGGGTAGGATTTAGGCTGCCTTTTGGGCTGGAGCTTCTCGTGGTTTGAGGCCTGGCGTGCTCCACCCCCTGCTCTTGAGATTCTCCCAGAGATGGGCTGGATTTTGGCTGCATTTTGGGCTGGAGCTTCTCGTGGTTTGAGGCCTGGCTTGCTCCACCCCCTGCTCTTGAGATTCTCCCGGATGTGGGCTGCATTTTGGCTGATTCTTGGGCTGGAGCTTCTCGTGGTTTGAGGCCTGGCTTGCTCCACCCCCTGCTCTTGAGATTCTCCCGGATGTGGGCTGCATTTTGGCTGCCTGTTGGGCTGGAGCTTCTTGTGGTTTGAGGCCTGGCTTGCTCCACCCCCTGCTCTTGAGATTCTCCCGGATGTGGGCTGCATTTTGGCTGCCTTTTGGGCTGGAGCTTCTCGTGGTTTGACGCCTGGCTTGCTCCACCCCCTGCTCTTGAGATTCTCCCGGATGTGGGCTGCATTTTGGCTGCCTTTTGGGCTGGATCTTCTCGTGGTTTGAGGCCTGGCTTGCTCCACCCCCTGCTCTTGAGATTCTCCCGGATGTGGGCTGCATTTTGGCTGCCTTTTGGGCTGGAGCTTCTCGTGGTTTGAGGCCTGGCTTGCTCCACCCCCTGCTCTTGAGATTCTCCCGGATGTGGGCTGCATTTTGGCTGCCTTTTGGGCTGGAGCTTCTCGTGGTTTGAGGCCTGGCTTGCTCCACCCCCTGCTCTTGAGATTCTCCCGGATGTGGGCTCCATTTTGGCTGCCTTTTGGGCTGGAGCTTCTCGTGGTTTGAGGCCTGGCTTGCTCCACCGCCTGCTCTTGAGATTCTCCCGGATGTGGGCTGCATTTTGGCTGCATGTTGGGCTGGAGCTTCTCGTGGTTTGAGGCCTGGCTTGCTCCACCCCCTGCTCTTGAGATTCTCCCGGATATGGGCTGCATTTTGGCTGCCTGTTGGGCTGGAGCTTCTCGTGGTTTGAGGCCTGGCTTGCTCCACCCCCTGCTCTTGAGATTCTCCCGGATGTGGGCTGCAATTTGGCTGCCTTTTGGGCTGGAGCTTCTCGTGGTTTGAGGCCTGGCTTGCTCCAACCCCTGCTCTTGATATTCTCCCCTCATGTGGGCTGGATTTTGCTGCTTTTTGGGCTGGAGCTTCTCATGGATTGAGGCCTGGCTTTCTCCACCCACTGCTCTTGAGATTCTCCCGGATATGGGCTGCATTTTGGCTGCTTTTTGGGCTGGAGCTTCTCGTGGTTTGAGGCCTGGCTTGCTCCACCCCCTGCTCTTGAGATTCTCCCGGATGTGGGCTGGAATTTGGCTGCCTTTTGGGCTGGAGCTTCTCGTGGTTTGAGGCCTGGCTTGCTCCACCCCCTGCTCTTGAGATTCTCCCGTATGTGGGCTACATTTTGGCTGATTCTTGGGCTGGAGCTTCTCGTGGTTTGAGGCCTGGATTGCTCCACCCCATGCTCTTGATATTCTCCTCGATGTGGGCTGCATTTTGGCTGCATTTTGGGCTGGAGCTTCTCGTGGTTTGAGGCCTGGATTGCTCCACCCCATGCTCTTGAGATTCTCCTCGATGTGGGCTGCATTTTGGCTGCATTTTGGGCTGGAGCTTCTCGTGGTTTGAGGCCTGGCTTGCTCCACCCCCTGCTCTTGAGATTCTCCCGGATGTGGGCTGGATTTTGGCTGCCTTTTGGGCTGGAGCTTCTCGTGGTTTGAGGCCTGGCTTGCTCCACCCCCTGCTCTTGAGATTCTCCCGGATGTGGTCTGCATTTTGGCTGCCTGTTGGGCTGGAGCTTCTCGTGGTTTGAGGCCTGGCTTGCTCCACCCCCTGCTCTTGAGATTCTCCCGGATGTGGGCTGGAGTTTGGCTGCCTTTTGGGCTGGAGTTTCTCGTGGTTTGAGGCATGCCGTGCTCCACCCCGTGCTCTTGAGATTCTCCCGGATGTGGGCTGCATTTTGGCTGCCTTTTGGGCTGGAGCTTCTCGTGGTTTGAGGCCTGGCTTGCTCCACCCCCTGCTCTTGAGATTCTCCCGGATGTGGGTAGGATTTAGGCTGCATTTTGGGCTGGAGCTTCTCGTGGTTTGAGGCCTGGCTTGCTCCACCCCCTGCTCTTGAGATTCTCCCGGATGTGGGCTGCATTTTGGCTGATTCTTGGGCTGGAGCTTCTCGTGGTTTGAGGCCTGGCTTGCTCCACCCCCTGCTCTTGAGATTCTCCCGGATGTGGGCTGCATTTTGGCTGCCTGTTGGGCTGGAGCTTCTTGTGGTTTGAGGCCTGGCTTGCTCCACCCCCTGCTCTTGAGATTCTCCCGGATGTGGGCTGCATTTTGGCTGCCTTTTGGGCTGGAGCTTCTCGTGGTTTGAGGCCTGGCTTGCTCCACCCCCTGCTCTTGAGATTCTCCCGGATGTGGGCTGGAATTTGGCTGCCTTTGGGGCTGGAGCTTCTCGTGGTTTGAGGCCTGGATTGCTCCACCCCCTGCTCTTGAGATTCTCCTCGATGTGGGCTGCATTTTGGCTGCCTTTTGGGCTGGAGCTTCTCGTGGTTTGAGGCCTGGCTTGCTCCACCCCGTGCTCTTGATATTCTCCCGGAGGTGGGCTGCATTTTGGCTGTTTCTTGGGCTTTAGCTTCTCATGGTTTGAGGCCTGGCTTGCTCCACCCCCTGCTCTTGAGATTCTCCCGGATGTGGGCTGCATTTTGGCTGATTCTTGGGCTGGAGCTTCTCGTGGTTTGAGGCCTGGCTTGCTCCACCCCCTGCTCTTGAGATTCTCCCAGATGTGGGCTGCATTTTGGCTGCATTTTGGGCTGGAGCTTCTCGTGGTTTGAGGCCTGGCTTGCTCCACCCCCTGCTCTTGAGATTCTCCCGGATGTGGGCTGGATTTTGGCTGCCTTTTGGGCTGGAGCTTCTCGAGGTTTGAGGCCTGGCTTGCTCCACCCCCTGCTCTTGAGATTCTCCCGGATGTGGGCTGCATTTTGGCTGCCTTTTGGGCTGGAGCTTCTCGTGGTTTGAGGCCTGGCTTGCTCCACCCCCTGCTCCTCAGATTCTCCCGGATGTGGGCTGCATTTTGGCTGCATTTTGGGCTGGAGCTTCTCGTGGTTTGAGGCCTGGCTTGCTCCACCCCCTGCTCTTGAGATTCTCCCAGATGTGGGCTGCATTTTGGCTGATTCTTGGGCTGGAGCTTCTCGTGGTTTGAGGCCTGGCTTGCTCCACCCCCTGCTCTTGAGATTCTCCCAGATGTGGGCTGCATTTTGGCTGCATTTTGGGCTGGAGCTTCTCGAGGTTTGAGGCCTGGCTTGCTCCACCCCCTGCTCTTGATATTCTCCTGGATGTGGGCTGCATTTTGGCTGCATTTTGGGCTGGAGCTTCTCGTGGTTTGAGGCCTGGCTTGCTCCACCCCCTGCTCTTGAGATTCTCCCAGATGTGGGCTGCATTTTGGCTGCCTGTTGGGCTGGAGCTTCTCGTGGTTTGAGGCCTGGCTTGCTCCATCCCCTGCTCTTGATATTCTCCTGGATGTGGGCTGCATTTTGGCTACATTTTGGGCTGGAGCTTCTCATAGATTGAGGCCTGGCTTGCTCCACCCCCTGCTCTTGAGATTCTCCCGGATGTGGGCTGGATTTTGGCTGCATTTTGGGCTGGAGCTTCTCGTGGTTTGAGGCCTGGCTTGCTCCACCCCCTGCTCTTGAGATTCTCCCGGATGTGGGCTGCATTTTGGCTGCCTTTTGGGGTGGAGCTTCTCGTGGTTTGAGGCCTGGCTTGCTCCACCCCCTGCTCTTGAGATTCTCCCGGATGTGGGCTGCATTTTGGCTGCCTTTTGGGCTGGAGCTTCTCGTGGTTTGAGGCCTGGCTTGCTCCACCCCCTGCTCTTGAGATTCTCCCGGATGTGGGCTGCATTTTGGCTGCCTGTTGGGCTGGAGCTTCTCGTGGTTTGAGGCCTGGCTTGCTCCACGCCCTGCTCTTGAGATTCTCCTGGAGGTGTGCTGCATTTTGGCTGCCTTTTGGGCTGGAGCTTCTCGTGGTTTGAGGCCTGGCTTGCTCCACCCCCTGCTCTTGAGATTCTCCCGGAGGTGGGCTGCATTTTGGCTGCCTTTTGGTCTGGAGCTTCTCGTGGTTTGAGGCCTGGCTTGCTCCACCCCCTGCTCTTGAGATTCTCCCGGATGTGGGCTGCATTTTGGCTGCATTTTGGGCTGGAGCTTCTCGTGGTTTGAGGCCTGGCTTGCTCCACCCCCTGCTCTTGAGATTCTCCTGGATGTGGGCTGGATTGTGGCTGCCTTTTGGGCTGGAGCTTCTCGTGGTTTGAGGCCTGGCTTGCTCCACCCCCTGCTCTTGAGATTCTCCCGGATGTGGGCTGCATTTTGGCTGCCTGTTGGGCTGGAGCTTCTCGTGGTTTGAGGCCTGGCTTGCTCCACGCCCTGCTCTTGAGATTCTCCTGGAGGTGTGCTGCATTTTGGCTGCCTTTTGGGCTGGAGCTTCTCGTGGTTTGAGGCCTGGCTTGCTCCACCCCCTGCTCTTGAGATTCTCCCGGAGGTGGGCTGCATTTTGGCTGCCTTTTGGTCTGGAGCTTCTCGTGGTTTGAGGCCTGGCTTGCTCCACCCCCTGCTCTTGAGATTCTCCCGGATGTGGGCTGCATTTTGGCTGCCTTTTGGGCTGGAGCTTCTCGTGGTTTGAGGCCTGGCTTGCTCCACCCCCTGCTCTTGAGATTCTCCTGGATGTGGGCTGGATTGTGGCTGCCTTTTGGGCTGGAGCTTCTCGTGGTTTGAGGCCTGGCTTGCTCCACCCCCTGCTCTTGAGATTCTCCCGGATGTGGGCTGCATTTTGGCTGCCTTTTGGGCTGGAGCTTCTCGTGGTTTGAGGCCTGGCTTGCTCCACCCCCTGCTCTTGAGATTCTCCTGGATGTGGGCTGCATTTTGGCTGCCTTTTAGGCTGGAGCTTCTCGTGGTTTGAGGCCTGGCTTGCTCCACCCCGTGCTCTTGAGATTCTCCTGGATGTGGGCTGCATTTTGGCTGCCTTTTGGGCTGGAGCTTCTCGTGGTTTGAGGCCTGGCTTGCTCCACCCCCTGCTCTTGATATACTCCCGGATGTGGGCTGCATATTGGCTGAAACTTGGGCTGGAGCTTCTCGTGGTTTGAGGCCTGGCTTGCTCCACCCCCTGCTCTTGATATTCTCCCGGATGTGGGCTGCATTTTGGCTGCCTTTTGGTCTGGAGCTTCTCGTGGTTTGAGGCCTGGCTTGCTCCACCCCGTGCTCTTGAGATTCTCCCGGATGTGGGCTGCATTTTGGCTGCCTTTTGGGCTGGAGCTTCTCGTGGTTTGAGGCCTGGCTTGCTCCACCCCCTGCTCTTGAGATTCTCCCGGATGTGGGCTGCATTTTGGCTGCCTGTTGGGCTGGAGCTTCTCGTGGTTTGAGGCCTGGCTTGCTCCACCCCCTGCTCTTGAGATTCTCCCGGAGGTGGGCTGCATTTTGGCTGCCTTTTGGGCTGGAGCTTCTTGTGGTTTGAGGCATGCCGTGCTCCACCCCCTGCTCTTGAGATTCTCCCGGATGTGGGCTGCATTTTGGCTGCCTTTTGGGCTGGAGCTTCTCGTGGTTTGAGGCCTGGCTTGCTCCACCCCCTGCTCTTGAGATTCTCCCGGATGTGGGCTGCATTTTGGCTGCATTTTGGGCTGGAGTTTTCGTGGTTTGAGGCCTGGCTTGCTCCACCCCCTGCCCTTGAGATTCTCCCGGATGTGGGCTGCATTTTGGCTGCATTTTGGGCTGGAGCTTCTCGAGGTTTGAGGCCTGCCTTGCTCCACCCCCTGCTCTTGAGATTCTCCCAGATGTCGGCAGCATTTTTGCTGAAATTTTGGCTGGAGATTCTCGTGGTTTGAGGCTTGGCTTGCTCCACCCCCTGCTCTTGAGATTCTCCCGGAGGTGGGCTGCATTTTGACTGCATTTTGGGCTGGAGATTTTCGAGGTTTGAGGTCTGGCTTGCTCCACCCCCTGCTCTTGAGATTCTCCCGGAGGTGGGCTGCATTTTGACTGCCTTTTGGGCTGGAGATTTTCGAGGTTTGAGGCCTGGCTTGCTCCACCCACTGCTCTTGAGATTCTCCTGGATGTGGGCTGTATTTTGGCTGCATTTTGGGCTGGAGCTTCTCGTGGGTTGAGGCCTGGCTTGCTCCACCCCCTGCTCTTGAGATTCTCCCGGATGTGGGCTGCATTGTGGCTCCATTTTGGGCTGGAGGTTTTCGAGGTATGAGGCCTGGCTTGCTCCACCCCCTGCTCTTGAGATTCTCCCGGATGTTGTCTGCATTTTGGCTGCCTTTTGGGCTGGAGCTTGTCGTGGTCTGAGGCCTGGCTTGCTCCACCCCCTGCTCTTGAGATTCTCCCGGAGGTGGGCTGCATTTTGGCTGCCTTTTTGGCTGGAGGTTCTCGAGGTTTGAGGCCTGCCTTGCTCCACCCCCTGCTCTTGAGATTCTCCCAGATGTCGGCAGCATTTTTGCTGAAATTTTGGCTGGAGATTCTCGTGGTTTGAGGCCTGGCTTGCTCCACCCCCCGCTCTTGAGATTCTCCCGGATGTGGGCTGCATTTTGGCTGCAATTTGGGCTGGAGCTTCTCGTGGTTTGGGACCTGGCTTGCTCCACCCCCTGCTCTTGAGATTCTCCCAGATGTGGGCTGCATTTTGGCTGCTTTTGGGCTGGAGCTTCTCGTGGTCTGAGGCCTGGCTTCCTCCACCCCCTGCTCTTGAGATTCTCCCGGAGGTGGGCTGCATTTTGGCTGCCTTTTGGGCTGGAGGTTCTCGAGGTTTGAGGCCTGCCTTGCTCCACCCCCTTCTCTTGAGATTCTCCCGGATGTTGTCTGCATTTTGGCTGCATTTTGGGCCGGAGCTTCTCGTGGTTTGAGGCCTGGCTTGCTCCACCCCCTGCTCTTGATATTCTCCCGGAGGTGGGCTACATTTTGACTGCCTTTTGGGATGGAGCTTCTCGTGGTTTGAGGCCTGGCTTGCTCCACCCCCTGCTCTTGAGATTCTCCCGGATGTGGGCTGCATTGTGGCTGCCTTTTGGGCTGGAGCTTCTCGTGTTTTGAGGCCTGGCTTGCTCCACCCCCTGCTCTTGATATTCTCCTCGATGTGGGCTGCATTTTGGCTGCCTTTTGGGCTGGAGCTTCTCGTGGTCTGAGGCCTGGCTTGCTCCACCCCCTGCTCTTGATATTCTCCATGAGGTGGGCTGCATTTTTGCTGATACTTGGGCTGGAGCTTCTCGTGGTTTGAGGCCTGGCTTGCTCCACCCCCTGCTCTTGATATTCTCCTGGATGTGGGCTGCATTTTGGCTGCATTTTGGGCTGGAGCTTCTCGTGGTTTGAGGCTTGGCTTGCTCCACCCCCTGCTCTTGAGATTCTCCCGGAGGTGGGCTGCATTTTGACTGCATTTTGGGCTGGAGATTTTCGAGGTTTGAGGTCTGGCTTGCTACACCCCCTGCTCTTGAGATTCTCCCGGAGGTGGGCTACATTTTGACTGCCTTTTGGGCTGGAGCTTCTCGTGGTTTGAGGCCTGGCTTGCTCCACCCCCTGCTCTTGAGATTCTCCCGGATGTGGGCTGCATTGTGGCTGCCTTTTGGGCTGGAGCTTCTCTTGGGTTGAGGCCTGGCTTGCTCCACCCCCTGCTCTTGAGATTCTCCAGGAGGTGGGCTGCATTTTGGCTGATACTTGGGCTGGAGCTTCTCGTGGTTTGAGGCCTGGCTTGCTCCACCCCCTGCTCTTGATATTCTCCTGGATGTGGGCTGCATTTTGGCTGCATTTTGGGCTGGAGCTTCTCGTGGTTTGAGGCTTGGCTTGCTCCACCCCCTGCTCTTGAGATTCTGCCGGATGTGGGCTGCATTGTGGCTCCATTTTGGGCTGGAGGTTTTCGAGGTATGAGGCCTGGCTTGCTCCACCCCCTGCTCTTGAGATTCTCCTGGATGTGGGCTGCATTTTGGCTGCCTTTTGGGCTGGAGCTTCTCGTGGTCTGAGGCCTGGCTTGCTCCACCCCCTGCTCTTGAGATTCTCCCGGAGGTGGGCTGCATTTTGGCTGCTTTTGGGCTGGAGCTTCTCGTGGTCTGAGGCCTGGCTTGCTCCACCCCCTGCTCTTGATATTCTCCAGGAGGTGGGCTGCATTTTGGCTGCTTTTGGGCTGGAGCTTCTCGTGGTCTGAGGCCTGCCTTGCTCCACCCCCTGCTCTTGAGATTCTCCCAGATGTCGGCAGCATTTTTGCTGAAATTTTGGCTGGAGATTCTTGTGGTTTGAGGCCTGGCTTGCTCCACCCCCTGCTCTAGAGATTCTCCCGGATGTGGGCTGCATTGTGGCTTTATTTTGGGATGGAGGTTTTCGAGGTGTGAGGCCTGGCTTGCTCCACCCCCTGCTCTTGATATTCTCCCGGATGTGGGCTGCATTTTGGCTGCCTTTTGGGCTGGAGCTTCTCGTGGTCTGAGGCCTGGCTTGCTCCACCCCCTGCTCTTGAGATTCTCCAGGAGGTGGGCTGCATTTTGACTGCCTTTTGGACTGGAGATTTTCGAGGTTTGAGGCCTGCCTTGCTCCACCCACTGCTCTTGAGATTATCCCGGAGGTGGGCTACATTTTGACTGCCTTTTGGGCTGGAGCTTCTCGTGGTTTGAGGCCTGGCTTGCTCCACCCCCTGCTCTTGAGATTCTCCGGGATGTGGGCTGTATTTTGGCTGCCTTTTGGGCAGGAGCTTCTCTTGGTTTGAGGCCTGGCTTGCTCCACCCCCTGCTCTTGAGATTCTCCAGGAGGTGGGCTGCATTTTGGCTCCATTTTGGGCAGGAGCTTCTCTTGGGTTGAGGCCTGCCTTGCTCCACCCCCTGCTCTTGAGATTCTCCCGGATGTCGGCAGCATTTTTGCTGAAATTTGGGCTGGAGCTTCTCGTGGTTTGAGGCCTGGCTTACTCCACCCCCTTCTCTTGATATTGTCCCGGATGTGGGCTGCATATTGGCTGATACTTGGGCTGGAGCTTCTCGTGGTTTGAGGCCTGGCTTGCTCCACCCCCTGCTCTTGAGATTCTCCCGGATGTGGGCTGCATTTTGGCTGCCTTTTGGGCTGGAGCTTCTCGAGGTTTGAGGCCTGCCTTGCTCCACCCCCTGCTCTTGAGTTTCTCCCGGATGTGGGCTGCATTTTGGCTGTCTTTTTGGGCTGGAGCTTCTCGTGGTTTGAGGCCTGGCTTGCTCCACCCCCTGCTCTTGATATTCTCCCGGATGTGGGCTGCATTTTGGCTGCCTTTTGGGCTGGAGGTTCTCGAGGTTTGAGGCCTGCCTTGCTCCACCCCCTGCTCTTGAGATTCTCCCGGATGTCGGCAGCATTTTTGCTGAAATTTTGGCTGGAGGTTGTCATGGTTTGAGGCCTGGCTTGCTCCACCCCCTGCTCTTGATATTCTCCTGGATGTGGGCTGCATTTTGGCTGCCTTTTGGGCTGGAGCTTCTCGTGGTTTGAGGCCTGGCTTGCTCCACCACCTGCTCTTGATATTCTCCCGCATGTGCGCTGCATTTTGGCTGCTTTTAGGGCTAGAGCTTCTCATGGTTTGAGGCCTGGCCTGCTCCACCCCCTTCTCTTGAGATTCTCCCGGAGGTGGGCTGCATTTTGGCTGCCTTTTGGGCTGGAGCATCTCGTGGTCTGAGGCCTGGATTCCTCCACCCCCTGCTCTTGATATTCTCCTGGATGTGGGCTGCATTTTGGCTGCCTTTTGGGCTGGAGCTTCTCATGATTTGAGGCCTGCCTTACTCCACCCCCTTCTCTTGATATTGTCCCGGACGTGGGCTGCATATTGGCTGATACTTGGGCTGGAGCTTCTCGTGGTTTGAGGCCTGGCTTGCTCCACCCCCTGCTCTTGAGATTCTCCCGGAGGTGGGCTGCATTTTGACTGCCTTTTGGGCTGGAGATTTTCGAGGTTTGAGGCCTGCCTTGCTCCACCCACTGCTCTTGAGATTATCCCGGAGGTGGGCTACATTTTGACTGCCTTTTGGGCTGGAGCTTCTCTTGGTTTGAGGCCTGGCTTGCTCCACCCCCTGCTCTTGAGATTCTCCCGGATGTGGGCTGCATTGTGGCTGCCTTTTGGGCTGGAACTTCTCGTGGTTTGAGGCCTGCCTTGCTCCACCCCCTGCTCTTGAGATTCTCCCGGATGTGGGCTGCATTTTGGCTGTCTTTTTGGGCTGGAGCTTCTCGTGGTTTGAGGCCTGGCTTGCTCCACCCCCTGCTCTTGAGATTCTCCAGGAGGTGGGCTGCATTTTGGCTGCCTTTTGGGCAGGAGCTTCTCTTGGGTTGAGGCCTGCCTTGCTCCACCCCCTGCTCTTGAGATTCTCCCGGATGTCGGCAGCATTTTTGCTGAAATTTGGGCTGGAGCTTCTCATGATTTGAGGCCTGCCTTACTCCACCCCCTGCTCTTGAGATTCTCCCGGATGTGGGCTGCATATTGGCTGATACTTGGGCTGGAGCTTCTCGTGGTTTGAGGCCTGGCTTGCTCCACCCCCTGCTCTTGAGATTCTCCCGGATGTGGGCTGCATTTTGGCTCCATTTTGGGCAGGAGCTTCTCGTGGCTTCAGGCCTGGCTTGCTCCACCCCCTGCTCTTGAGATTCTCCTGGATGTGGGCTGCATTTTGGCCGATTCTTGGGCTGGAGCTTCTCGTGGTTTGAGGCCTGGCTTGCTCCACCCCCTGCTCTTGATATTCTCCTGGATGTGGGCTGCATTTTGGCTGCCTTTTGGGCTGGAGCTTCTCGTGGTTTGAGGCCTGGCTTGCTCCACCCCCTGCTCTTGAGATTCTCCCGGATGTGGGCTGCATTTTGGCTCCATTTTGGGCAGGAGCTTCTCGTGGCTTCAGGCCTGGCTTGCTCCACCCCCTGCTCTTGAGATTCTCCCGGATATGGGCTGCATTGTGGCTCCATTTTGGGCTGGAGGTTTTCGAGGTATGAGGCCTGGCTTGCTCCACCCCCTGCTCTTGAGATTCTCCCGGATGTGGGCTGCATTGTGGCTCCATTTTGGGCTGGAGGTTTTCGAGGTATGAGGCCTGGCTTGCTCCACCCCCTGCTCTTGAGATTCTCCTGGATGTGGCCTGCATTTTGGCTGCCTTTTGGGCTGGAGGTTCTCGAGGTTTGAGGCCTGCCTTGCTCCACCCCCTGCTCTTGAGATTCTCCCAGATGTCGGCAGCATTTTTGCTGAAATTTTGGCTGGAGCTTCTCATGGTTTGAGGCCTGGCTTGCTCCACCCCCTGCTCTTGATATTCTCCTGGATGTGGGCTGCATTTTGGCTGCCTTTTGGGGTGGAGCTTCTCGTGGTTTGAGGCCTGGCTTGCTCCACCACCTGCTCTTGATATTCTCCCGCATGTGGGCTGCATTTTGGCTGCTTTTAGGGCTAGAGCTTCTCATGGTTTGAGGCCTGGCTTGCTCCACCCCCTGCTCTTGAGATTCTCCCGGATGTTGTCTGCATTTTGGCTGCATTTTGGGCTGGAGCTTCTCGTGGTTTGAGGCCTGGCTTGCTCCACCCCCTGCTCTTGAGATTCTCCCGGAGGTGGGCTGCATTTTGGCTGCATTTTGGGCTGGAGCATCTCGTGGTCTGAGGCCTGGATTCCTCCACCCCCTGCTCTTGATATTCTCCAGGAGGTGGGCTGCATTTTGGCTGCCTTTTGGGCTGGAGGTCCTCGAGGTTTGAGGCCTGCCTTGCTCCACCCCCTGCTCTTGAGATTCTCCCGGATGTGGGCTGCATTTTTGCTGAAATTTTGGCTGGAGCTTCTCATGATTTGAGGCCTGGCTTGCTCCACCCCCTGCTCTTGATATTCTCCTGGATGTGGGCTGCATTTTGGCTGCCTTTTGGGCTGGAGCTTCTCGTGGTTTGAGGCCTGGCTTGCTCCACCCCCTGCTCTTGAGATTCTCCCGGATGTGGGCTGCATTTTGGCTGTCATTTTGGGCTGGAGCTTCTCGTGGTTTGAGGCCTGGCTTGCTCCACCCCCTGCTCTTGATATTCTCCTGGATATGGGCTGCATTTTGGCTGCCTTTTGGGCTGGAGCTTCTCGTGGTTTGAGGCCTGGCTTGCTCCACCCCCTGCTCTTGAGATTCTCCCGGATATGGGCTGCATTGTGGCTCCATTTTGGGCTGGAGGTTTTCGAGGTATGATGCCTGGCTTGCTCCACCCCCTGCTCTTGAGATTCTCCTGGATGTGGGCTGCATTTTGGCTGCCTTTTGGGCTGGAGCTTCTCGTGGTCGGAGGCCTGGCTTCCTCCACGCCTTGCTCTTGATATTCTCCAGGAGTTGGGCTGCAATTTGGCTGCCTTTTGGGCTGGAGCTTCTCGAGGTTTGAGGCCTGCCTTGCTCCACCCCCTGCTCTTGAGATTCTCCCGGATGTCGGCAGCATTTTTGCTGAAATTTTGGCTGGAGCTTCTCATGGTTTGAGGCCTGGCTTGCTCCACCCCCTGCTCTTGATATTCTCCCGGATGTGGGCTGAATTTTGGCTGCAATTTGGGCTGGAACTTCTCGTGGTTTGGGACCTGGCTTGCTCCACCCCCTGCTCTTGAGATTCTCCCGGATGTGGGCTGCATTTTGGCTGCTTTTGGGCTGGAGCTTCTCGTGGTTTGAGGCCTGGCTTGCTCCACCCCCTACTCTTGATATTCTCCCGGATGTGGGCTGCATTTTGGCTGCATTTTGGGCTGGAGATTTTCGAGGTTTGAGGCCTGGCTTGCTCCACCCCCTGCTCTTGAGATTCTCCCGGAGGTGGGCTGCATTTTGACTGCCTTTTGGGCTGGAGATTTTCGAGGTTTGAGGCCTGGCTTGCTCCAACCCCTGCTCTTGAGATTCTCCCGGATGTGGGCTGCATTTTGGCTGCTATTTGGGCTGGAGCTTCTCGTGGTTTGAGGCCTGGCTTGCTGCACCCCCTGCTCTTGAGATTCTCCCGGAGGTGGGCTGCATTTTGACTGCCTTTGGGGCTGGAGCTTCTCGTGGTTTGAGGCCTGGCTTGCTCCACCCCCTGCTCTTGAGATGCTCCTGGATGTGGTCTGCATTTTGGCTGCTTTTTGGGCTGGAGCTTCTCGTGGTTTGAGGCCTGGCTTGCTCCACCCCCTGCTCTTGATATTCTCCCGCATGTGGGCTGCATTTTGGCTGCTTTTTGGTCTGGAGCTTCTCATGGTTTGAGGCCTGGCCTGCTCCACCCCCTTCTCTTGAGATTCTCCCGGATGTTGTCTGCATTTTGGCTGCAATTTGGGCTGGAGCTTCTCGTGGTTTGGGACCTGGCTTGCTCCACCCCCTGCTCTTGAGATTCTCCCGGATGTGGGCTGCATTTTGGCTGCTTTTGGGCTGGAGCTTCTCGTGGTCTGAGGCCTGGCTTCCTCCACCCCCTGCTCTTTAGATTCTCCAGGAGGTGGGCTGAATTTTGGCTGATACTTGGGCTGGAGCTTCTCGTGGTTTGAGGCCTGGCTTGCTCCACCCCCTACTCTTGATATTCTCCCGGATGTGGGCTGCATTTTGACTGCCTTTTGGGCTGGAGCTTCTCGTGGTTTGAGGCCTGGCTTGCTCCACCCCCTGCTCTTGAGATGCTCCTGGATGTGGGCTGTATTTTGGCTGCCTTTTGGGCAGGAGCTTCTCTTGGGTTGAGGCCTGGCTTGCTCCACCCCCTGCTCTTGAGATTCTCCCGGAGGTGGGCTGCATTTTGGCTGCCTTTTGGGCTGGAGCTTCTCGTGGTTTGAGGCCTGGCTTGCTCCACCCCCTGCTCTTGAGATTCTCCCGGAGGTGGGCTGCATTTTGACTGCCTTTTGGGCTGGAGCTTCTCGTGGTTTGAGGCCTGGCTTGCTCCACCCCCTGCTCTTGAGATGCTCCTGGATGTGGGCTGTATTTTGGCGGCCTTTTTGGCAGGAGCTTCTCTTGGGTTGAGGCCTGGCTTGCTCCACCCCCTGCTCTTGAGATTCTCCCGGAGGTGGGCTGCATTTTGGCTGCTATTTGGGCTGGAGCTTCTCGTGGTTTGAGGCCTGGCTTGCTCCACCCCCTGCTCTTGAGATTCTCCCGGATGTCGGCAGCATTTTTGCTGAAATTTTGGCTGGAGCTTCTCATGGTTTGAGGCCTGGCTTGCTCCACCCCCTGCTCTTGAGATTCTCCCGGATGTGGGCTGCATTTTGGCTGCCTTTTGGGCTGGAGCTTCTCCTGGTTTGAGGCCTGGCTTGCTCCACCCCCTGCTCTTGAGATTCTCCCGGAGGTGGGCTGCATTTTGGTGTCTTTTTGGGCTGGAGCTTCTCGTGGTTTGAGGCCTGGCTTGCTCCACCCCCTGCTCTTGATATTGTCCTGGATGTGGGCTGCATTTTGGCTGCCTGTTGGGCTGGAGCTTCTCGTGGTTTGAGGCCTGGCTTGCTCCACCACCTGCTCTTGATATTCTCCCGCATGTGGGCAGCATTTCGGCTGCTTTTAGGGCTAGAGCTTCTCATGGTTTGAGGCCTGGCCTGCTCCACCCCCTTCTCTTGAGATTCTCCCGGATGTTGTCTGCATTTTGGCTGCATTTTGGGCTGGAGCTTCTCGTGGTTTGAGGCCTGGCTTCTCCACCCCCTGCTCTTGAGATTCTCCCGGATGTGGGCTGCATTTTGGCTGCTTTTGGGCTGGAGCTTCTCGTGGTCTGAGGCCTGGCTTCCTCCACCCCCTGCTCTTGAGATTCTCCAGGAGGTGGGCTGAATTTTGGCTGCCTTTTGGGCTGGAGGTTCTCATAGATTGAGGCCTGGCTTGCTCCACCCCATGCTCTTGAGATTCTCACGGATGTGGGCTGCATTTTGGCTGCCTTTTGGGCTGGAGCTTCTCGTGGTTTGAGGCCTGGCTTGCTCCACCCCCTGCTCTTGATATTCTCCCGGAGGTGGTCTGCATTTTGGCTGCCTTTTGGGCTGGAGCTTCTCGTGGTTTGAGGCCTGGCTTGCTCCACCCCGTGCTCTTGAGATTCTCCCGGATGTGGGCTGCATTGTGGCTTTATTTTGGGATGGAGGTTTTCGAGGTATGAGGCCTGGCTTGCTCCACCCCCTGCTCTTGAGATTCTCCCAGATGTGGGCTGGATTTTGGCTGCCTTTTGGGCTGGAGCTTCTCGTGGTCTGAGGCCTGCCTTGCTCCACCCCCTGCTCTTGATATTGTCCAGGAGGTGGGCTGCATTTTGGCTGATACTTGGGCTGGAGCTTCTCTTGGGTTGAGGCCTGGCTTGCTCCACCCCCTGCTCTTGAGATTCTCCCGGAGGTGGGCTGCATTTTGGCTGCTATTTGGGCTGGAGCTTCTCGTGGTTTGAGGCCTGGCTTGCTCCACCCCCTGCTCTTGAGATTCTCCCGGAGGTGGGCTGCATTTTGACTGCCTTTTGGGCTGGAGATTTTCGAGGTTTGAGGCCTGCCTTGCTCCACCCCCTGCTCTTGAGATTCTCAAGGATGTGGGCTGCATTTTGACTGCCTTTTGGGCTGGAGCTTCTCGTGGTTTGAGGCCTGGCTTGCTCCACCCCCTGCTCTTGAGATTCTCCTGGATGTGGGCTGTATTTTGGCTGCCTTTTGGGCAGGAGCTTCTCTTGGGTTGAGGCCTGGCTTGCTCCACCCCCTGCTCTTGAGATTCTCCCGAATGTGGGCTGCATTTTGGCTGCTATTTTGGGCTGGAGCTTCTCGTGGTTTGAGGCCTGGCTTGCTCCACCCCCTGCTCTTGATATTCTCCCAGATGTGGGCTGCATTTTGGCTGCCTTTTGGGCTGGAGCTTCTCGTGGTCTGAGGCCTGCCTTGCTCCACCCCCTGCTCTTGATATTTTCCAGGATGTGGGCTGCATTTTGGCTGATACTTGGGCTGGAGCTTCTCGTGGTTTGAGGCCTGGCTTGCTCCACCCCCTACTCTTGATATTCTCCCGGATGTGGGCTGCATTTTGGCTGCTATTTGGGCTGGAGCTTCTTGTGGTTTGAGGTCTGGCTTGCTCCACCCCCTGCTCTTGAGATTCTCCCGGAGGTGGGCTGCATTTTGACTGCCTGTTGGGCTGGAGCTTCTCGTGGTTTGAGGCCTGGCTTGCTCCACCCCCTGCTCTTGAGATGCTCCTGGATGTGGGCTGTATTTTGGCGGCCTTTTGGGCAGGAGCTTCTCTTGGGTTGAGGCCTGGCTTGCTCCAGCCCCTGCTCTTGAGATTCTCCCGGAGGTGGGCTGCATTTTGGCTGCTATTTGGGCTGGAGCTTCTCGTGGTTTGAGGCCTGGCTTGCTCCATCCCCTGCTCTTGAGATTCTCCCGGATGTCGGCAGCATTTTTGCTGAAATTTTGGCTGGAGCTTCTCATGGTTTGAGGCTTGGCTTGCTCCACCCCCTGCTCTTGAGATTCTCCCGGATGTGGGCTGCATTTTGGCTGCCTTTTGGGCTGGAGATTCTCCTGGTTTTATCCCTGGCTTCCTCCAGCCCCTGCTCTTGATATTCTCCTGGATGTGGGCTGCATTTTGGCTGCCTTTTGGGCTGGAGCTTCTCGTGGTTTGAGGCCTGCCTTGCTCCACCCCCTGATCTTGAGATTCTCCCGGAGGTGGGCTGCATTTTGGCTATCTTTTGGGCTGGAGCTTCTCGTGGTTTGAGGCCTGGCTTGCTCCACCCCCTGCTCTTGATATTGTCCTGGAAGTGGGCTGCATTTTGGCTGCATTTTGGGCTGGAGCTTCTCGTGGTTTGAGGCCTGGCTTGCTCCACCCCCTGCTCTTGAGATTCTCCCGGAGGTGGGCTGCATTTTGACTGCCTTTTGGGCTGGAGATTTTCGAGGTTTGAGGCCTGCCTTGCTCCACCCCCTGCTCTTGAGATTCTCAAGGATGTGGGCTGCATTTTGACTGCCTTTTGGGCTGGAGCTTCTCGTGGTTTGAGGCCTGGCTTGCTCCACCCCCTGCTCTTGAGATTCTCCTGGATGTGGGCTGTATTTTGGCTGCCTTTTGGGCAGGAGCTTCTCTTGGGTTGAGGCCTGGCTTGCTCCACCCCCTGCTCTTGAGATTCTCCCGAATGTGGGCTGCATTTTGGCTGCTATTTTGGGCTGGAGCTTCTCGTGGTTTGAGGCCTGGCTTGCTCCACCCCCTGCTCTTGATATTCTCCCAGATGTGGGCTGCATTTTGGCTGCCTTTTGGGCTGGAGCTTCTCGTGGTCTGAGGCCTGCCTTGCTCCACCCCCTGCTCTTGATATTTTCCAGGATGTGGGCTGCATTTTGGCTGATACTTGGGCTGGAGCTTCTCGTGGTTTGAGGCCTGGCTTGCTCCACCCCCTACTCTTGATATTCTTCCCGGATGTGGGCTGCATTTTGGCTGCTATTTGGGCTGGAGGTTCTCGTGGTTTGAGGCCTGGCTTGCTCCACCCCCTGCTCTTGAGATTCTCCCGGAGGTGGGCTGCATTTTGACTGCCTTTTGGGCTGGAGCTTCTCGTGGTTTGACGCCTGGCTTGCTCCACCCCCTGCTCTTGAGATGCTCCTGGATGTGGGCTGTATTTTGGCTGCCTTTTGGGCAGGAGCTTCTCTTGGGTTGAGGCCTGGCTTGCTCCACCCCCTGCTCTTGAGATTCTCCCGGATGTGGGCTGCATTTTGGCTGCTATTTGGGCTGGAGCTTCTCGTGGTTTGAGGCCTGGCTTGCTCCACCCCCTGCTCTTGAGATTCTCCCGGAGGCGGGCTGCATTTTGGCTGCCTTTTGGGCTGGAGCTTCTCGTGGTTTGAGGCCTGGCTTGCTCCACCCCCTGCTCTTGAGATTCTCCCGGAGGTGGGCTGCATTTTGGCTGCTATTTGGGCTGGAGCTTCTCGTGGTTTGAGGCCTGGCTTGCTCCACCCCCTGCTCTTGAGATTCTCCCGGATGTCGGCAGCATTTTTGCTGAAATTTTGGCTGGAGCTTCTCGTGGTTTGAGGCCTGGCTTGCTCCACCCCCTGCTCTTGAGATTCTCCCGGATGTGGGCTGCATTTTGGCTGCATTTTGGGCTGGAGCTTCTCCTGGTTTTAGCCCTGGCTTCCTCCAGCCCCTGCTCTTGATATTCTCCTGGATGTGGGCTGCATTTTGGCTGCCTTTTGGGCTGGAGCTTCTCGTGGTTTGAGGCCTGCCTTGCTCCACCCCCTGCTCTTGAGATTCTCCCGGAGGTGGGCTGCATTTTGGCTGTCTTTTTGGGCTGGAGCTTCTCTTGGTTTGAGGCCTGGCTTGCTCCACCCCCTGCTCTTGATATTGTCCTGGATGTGGGCTGCATTTTGGCTGCCTGTTGGGCTGGAGCTTCTCGTGGTTTGGGACCTGGCTTGCTCCACCCCCTGCTCTTGAGATTCTCCCGGATGTGGGCTGCATTTTGGCTGCCTTTTGGGCTGGAGCTTCTCGTGGTCTGAGGCCTGGCTTCCTCCACCCCCTGCTGTTGAGATTCTCCAGGAGGTGGGCTGAATTTTGGCTGCCTTTTGGGCTGGAGGTTCTCGTGGTTTGAGGCCTGCCTTGCTCCACCACCTGCTCTTGATATTCTCCCGCATGTGGGCAGCATTTCGGCTGCTTTTAGGGCTAGAGCTTCTCATGGTTTGAGGCCTGGCCTGCTCCACCCCCTTCTCTTGAGATTCTCCCGGAGGCGGGCTGCATTTTGGCTGCCTTTTGGGCTGGAGCTTCTCGTGGTTTGAGGCCTGGCTTGCTCCACCCCCTGCTCTTGAGATTCTCCCGGAGGTGGGCTGCATTTTGGCTGCTATTTGGGCTGGAGCTTCTCGTGGTTTGAGGCCTGGCTTGCTCCACCCCCTGCTCTTGAGATTCTCCCGGATGTCGGCAGCATTTTTGCTGAAATTTTGGCTGGAGCTTCTCGTGGTTTGAGGCCTGGCTTGCTCCACCCCCTGCTCTTGAGATTCTCCCGGATGTGGGCTGCATTTTGGCTGCATTTTGGGCTGGAGCTTCTCCTGGTTTTAGCCCTGGCTTCCTCCAGCCCCTGCTCTTGATATTCTCCTGGATGTGGGCTGCATTTTGGCTGCCTTTTGGGCTGGAGCTTCTCGTGGTTTGAGGCCTGCCTTGCTCCACCCCCTGCTCTTGAGATTCTCCCGGAGGTGGGCTGCATTTTGGCTGTCTTTTTGGGCTGGAGCTTCTCTTGGTTTGAGGCCTGGCTTGCTCCACCCCCTGCTCTTGATATTGTCCTGGATGTGGGCTGCATTTTGGCTGCCTGTTGGGCTGGAGCTTCTCGTGGTTTGGGACCTGGCTTGCTCCACCCCCTGCTCTTGAGATTCTCCCGGATGTGGGCTGCATTTTGGCTGCCTTTTGGGCTGGAGCTTCTCGTGGTCTGAGGCCTGGCTTCCTCCACCCCCTGCTGTTGAGATTCTCCAGGAGGTGGGCTGAATTTTGGCTGCCTTTTGGGCTGGAGGTTCTCGTGGTTTGAGGCCTGCCTTGCTCCACCACCTGCTCTTGATATTCTCCCGCATGTGGGCAGCATTTCGGCTGCTTTTAGGGCTAGAGCTTCTCATGGTTTGAGGCCTGGCCTGCTCCACCCCCTTCTCTTGAGATTCTCCCGGATGTTGTCTGCATTTTGGCTGCATTTTGGGCTGGAGCTTCTCGTGGTTTGAGGCCTGGCTTCTCCACCCCCTGCTCTTGAGATTCTCCCGGATGTGGGCTGCATTTTGGCTGCAATTTGGGCTGGAGATTCTCCTGGTTTGGGACCTGGCTTGCTCCACCCCCTGCTCTTGAGATTCTCCCGGATGTGGGCTGCATTTTGGCTGCCTTTTGGGCTGGAGCTTCTCGTGGTCTGAGGCCTGGCTTCCTCCACCCCCTGCTCTTGAGATTCTCCAGGAGGTGGGCTGAATTTTGGCTGCCTTTTGGGCTGGAGCTTCTCGTGGTTTGAGGCCTGCCTTGCTCCACCCCCTGCCCTTGATATTCTTCCGGATATGGGCTGCATTTTGGCTGCCTTTTGGGCTGGAGCTTCTCGTGGTTTGAGGCCTGGCTTGCTCCACCCCCTGCTCTTGAGATGCTCCTGGATGTGGGCTGTATTTTGGCTGCCTTTTGGGCAGGAGCTTCTCTTGGGTTGAGGCCTGGCTTGCTCCACCCCCTGCTCTTGAGATTCTCCCGGAGGTGGGCTGCATTTTGGCTGCTATTTGGGCTGGAGCTTCTCGTGGTTTGAGGCCTGGCTTGCTCCACCCCCTGCTCTTGAGATTCTCCCGGATGTGGGCTGCATTTTGGCTGCCTTTTGGGCTGGAGCTTCTCGTGGTTTGAGGCCTGGCTTGCTCCACCCCCTGCTCTTGAGATTCTCCCGGATGTGGGCTGTATTTTGGCGGCCTTTTTGGCAGGAGCTTCTCTTGGGTTGAGGCCTGGCTTGCTCCACCCCCTGCTCTTGAGATTCTCCCGGAGGTGGGCTGCATTTTGGCTGCTATTTGGGCTGGAGCTTCTCGTGGTTTGAGGCCTGGCTTGCTCCACCCCCTACTCTTGAGATTCTCCCGGATGTCAGCAGCATTTTTGCTGAAATTTTGGCTGGAGCTTCTCATGGTTTGAGGCCTGGCTTGCTCCACCCCCTGCTCTTGAGATTCTCCCGGATGTGGGCTGCATTTTGGCTGCCTTTTGGGCTGGAGCTTCTCCTGGATTTAGCCCTGGCTTCCTCCAGCCCCTGCTCTTGATATTCTCCTGGATGGGGGCTGCATTTTGGCTGCCTTTTGGGCTGGAGCTTCTCGTGGTTTGAGGCCTGGCTTGCTCCACCCCCTGCTCTTGAGATTCTCCCGGAGGTGGGCTGCATTTTGGCTGTCTTTTTGGGCTGGAGCTTCTCGTGGTTTGAGGCCTGGCTTGCTCCACCCTCTGCTCTTGATGTTGTCCTGGATGTGGGCTGCATTTTGGCTGCCTGTTGGGCTGGAGCTTCTCGTGGTTTGAGGCCTGGCTTGCTCCACCACCTGCTCTTGATATTCTCCCGCATGTGGGCAGCATTTCGGCTGCTTTTAGGGCTAGAGCTTCTCATGGTTTGAGGCCTGGCCTGCTCCACCCCCTTCTCTTGAGATTCTCCCGGATGTTGTCTGCATTTTGGCTGCATTTAGGGCTGGAGCTTCTCGTGGTTTGAGGCCTGGCTTCTCCACCCCCTGCTCTTGAGATTCTCCCGGATGTGGGCTGCATTTTGGCTGCAATTTGGGCTGGAGCTTCTCGTGGTTTGGGACCTGGCTTGCTCCACCCCCTGCTCTTGAGATTCTCCCGGATGTGGGCTGCATTTTGGCTGCCTTTTGGGCTGGAGCTTCTCGTGGTCTGAGGCCTGGCTTCCTCCACCCCCTGCTCTTGAGATTCTCCAGGAGGTGGGCTGAATTTTGGCTGCCTTTTGGGCTGGAGGTTCTCGTGGGTTGAGGCCTGCCTTGCTCCACCCCCTGCTCTTGATATTGTCCAGGAGGTGGGCTGCATTATGGCTGATACTTGGGCTGGAGCTTCTCGTGGTTTGAGGCCTGGCTTGCTCCACCCCCTACTCTTGAGATTCTCCCGGATGTGGGCTGCATTTTGGCTGCTATTTGGGCTGGAGCTTCTCGTGGTTTGAGGCCTGGCTTGCTCCACCCCCTGCTCTTGAGATTCTCCCGGAGGTGGGCTGCATTTTGACTGCATTTTGGGCTGGAGCTTCTCGTGGTTTGAGGCCTGGCTTGCTCCACCCCCTGCTCTTGAGATGCTCCTGGATGTGGGCTGCATTTTGGCTGCCTTTTGGGCTGGAGCTTCTCGTGGTTTGAGGCCTGGCTTGCTCCACCCCCTGCTCTTGAGATTCTCCCGGAGGTGGTCTGCATTTTGACTGCCTTTTGGGCTGGAGATTTTCGAGGTTTGAGGCCTGGCTTGCTCCACCCCCTGCTCTTGAGATTCTCCCGGAGGTGGGCTGCATTTTGACTGCATTTTGGGCTGGAGCTTCTCGTGGTTTGAGGCCTGGCTTGCTCCACCCCCTGCTCTTGAGATTCTCCCGCATGTGGGCTGCATTTTGACTGCCTGTTGGGCTGGAGATTTTCGAGGTTTGAGGCCTACCTTGCTCCACCCACTGCTCCTGAGATTCTCCCGGAGGTGGGCTACATTTTGACTGCATTTTGGGCTGGAGTTTCTCGTGGTTTGAGGCCTGGCTTGCTCCACCCCCTGCTCTTGAGATTCTCCCGGATGTGGGCTGTATTTTGGCTGCCTTTTGGGCAGGAGCTTCTCTTGGGTTGAGGCCTGGCTTGCTCCACCCCCTGCTCTTGAGATTCTCCCGGAGGTGGGCTGCATTGTGGCTCCATTTTGGGCTGGAGGTTTTCGAGGTATGAGGCCTGGCTTGCTCCACCCCCTGCTCTTGAGCTTCTCCTGGATGTGGGCTGCATTTTGGCTGCCTTTTGGGCTGGAGCTTCTCGTGGTCTGAGGCCTGGCTTGCTCCACCCCCTGCTCTTGATATTCTCCCGGATGTGGGCTGCATTTTGGCTCCATTTTGGGCTGGAGATTTTCGAGGTTTGAGGCCTGGCTTGCTCCACCCCCTGCCCTTGATATTCTTCCAGATGTGGGCTGCATTTTGGCTGCCTTTTGTGCTGGAGCTTCTCGTGGTTTGAGGCCTGGCTTGCTCCACCCCCTGCTCTTGAGATTCTCCCGGATGTGGGCTGCATTGTGGCTCCATTTTGGGCTGGAGGTTTTCGACGTATGAGGCCTGGCTTGCTCCACCCCCTGCTCTTGAGATTCTCCCGGATGTGGGCTGCATTTTGGCTGATTCTTGGGCTGGAGCTTCTCGTGGTCTGAGGCCTGGCTTCCTCCACCCCCTGCTCTTGATATTCTCCAGGAGGTGGGCTGCATTTTGGCTGATACTTGGGCTGGAGCTTCTCGTGGTTTGAGGCCTGGCTTGCTCCACCCCCTACTCTTGATATTCTCCCGGATGTGGGCTGCATTTTGGCTGCCTTTTGGGCTGGAGATTTTCGAGGTTTGAGGCCTGGCTTGCTCCACCCCCTGCCCTTGATATTCTCCCGGATGTGGGCTGCATTTTGGCTGCCTTTTGGGCTGGAGCTTCTCGTGGTTTGAGGCCTGGCTTGCTCCACCCCCTGCCCTTGATATTCTTCCAGATGTGGGCTGCATTTTGGCTGCCTTTTGGGCTGGAGCTTCTCGTGGTTTGAGGCCTGGCTTGCTCCACCCCCTGCTCTTGAGATTCTCCCGGATGTGGGCTGCATTGTGGCTCCATTTTGGGCTGGAGGTTTTCGAGGTATGAGGCCTGGCTTGCTCCACCCCCTGCTCTTGAGATTCTCCCGGATGTGGGCTGCATTTTGGCTGCCTTTTGGGCTGGAGCTTCTCGTGGTCTCAGGCCTGGCTTCCTCCACCCCCTGCTCTTGATATTCTCCAGGAGGTGGGCTGCATTTTGGCTGATACTTGGGCTGGAGCTTCTCGTGGTTTGAGGCCTGGCTTGCTCCACCCCCTACTCTTGATATTCTCCCGGATGTGGGCTGCATTTTGGCTGCCTTTTGGGCTGGAGATTTTCGAGGTTTGAGGCCTGGCTTGCTCCACCCCCTGCCCTTGATATTCTCCCAGATGTGGGCTGCATTTTGGCTGCCTTTTGGGCTGGAGCTTCTCGTGGTTTGAGGCCTGGCTTGCTCCACCCCCTGCTCTTGAGATTCTCCCGGAGGTGGGCTGCATTTTGACTGCCTTTTGGGTTGGAGATTTTCGAGGTTTGAGGCCTGGCTTGCTCCACCCCCTGCTCTTGAGATTCTCCCGGATGTGGGCTGCATTTTGGCTGCTATTTGGGCAGGAGCTTCTCGTGGTTTGAGGCCTGGCTTGCTCCACCCCCTGCTCTTGAGATTCTCCCGGAGGTGGGCTGCATTTTGACTGTCTTTTGGGCTGGAGCTTCTCGAGGTTTGAGGCCTGCCTTGCTCCACCCACTGCTCTTGAGATTATCCCGGAGGTGGGCTACATTTTGACTGCATTTTGGGCTGGAGCTTCTCGTGGTTTGAGGCCTGGCTTGCTCCACCCCCTGCTCTTGAGATTCTCCTGGATGTGGGCTGTATTTTGGCTGCCTTTTGGGCAGGAGCTTCTCTTGGGTTGAGGCCTGGCTTGCTCCACCCCCTGCTCTTGAGATTCTCCCAGATGTGGGCTGCATTGTGGCTCCATTTTGGGCTGGAGCTTCTCGTGGTTTGAGGCCTGCCTTGCTCCACCCCCTGCTCTTGAGATTCTCCCGCATGTGGGCTGCATTTTGGCTGCCTTTTGGGCTGGAGCTTCTCGTGGTTTGAGGTCTGCCTTGCTCCACCCCCTGCTCTTGAGATTCTCCTGGATGTGGGCTGCATTTTGGCTGTCTTTTTGTGCTGGAGCTTCTCGTGGTTTGAGGCCTGGCTTGCTCCACCCCCTGCTCTTGATATTCTCCCGCATGTGGGCTGCATTTTGGCTGCTTTTAGGGCTAGAGCTTCTCATGGTTTGAGGCCTGGCCTGCTCCACCCCCTTCTCTTGAGATTCTCCCGGATGTTGTCTGCATTTTGGCTGCATTTTGGGCTGGAGCTTCTCGTGGTTTGAGGCCTGGCTTCTCCACCCCCTGCTCTTGAGATTCTCCCGGATGTGGGCTGCATTTTGTCTGCATTTTGGGCTGGAGCTTCTCGTGGTTTGAGGCCTGGCTTGCTCCACCCCCTGCTCTTGATATTCTCCTCGATGTGGGCTGCATTTTGGCTGCCTTTTGGGCTGGAGCTTCTTGTGGTTTGAGGCCTGGCTTGCTCCACCCCCTGCTCTTGAGATTCTCCCGGAGGTGGGCTGCATTTTGACTGCCTTTTGGGCTGGATATTTTCGAGGTTTGAGGCCTGCCTTGCTCCACCCCCTGCTCTTGAGATTCTCCCGGATGTGGGCTGCATTTTGGCTGCTATTTAGGCTGGAGCTTCTCGTGGTTTGAGGCCTGGCTTGCTCCACCCCCTGCTCTTGAGATTCTCCCGGAGGTGTTCTGCATTTTGGCTGACTTTTGGGCTGGAGCTTCTCGTGGTTTGAGGCATGGATTCCTCCACCCCCTGCTGTTGATATTCTGCAGGAGGTGGGCTGCATTTTGGCTGCCTTTTGGGCCGGAGCTTCTCGTGGTTTGGGGCCTGGCTTGCTCCACCCCCTGCTCTTGAGATTCTCCTGGATGTGGGCTGCATTTTGGCTGCATTTTGGGCTGGAGATTTTCGAGGTTTGAGGCCTGGCTTGCTACACCCCCTGCTCTTGAGATTCTCCCGGATGTGGGCTGCATTTTGGCTGCTATTTGGGCTGGAGCTTCTTGTGGTTTGAGGCCTGGCTTGCTCCACCCCCTGCTCTTGAGATTCTCCCAGAGGTGGGCTGCATTTTAAGTGCCTTTAGGACTGGAGATTTTCGAGGTTTGAGGCCTGCCTTGCTCCACCCACTGCTCTTGAGATTATCCCGGATGTGGGCTACATTTTGACTGCATTTTGGGCTGGAGCTTCTCGTGGTTTGAGGCCTGGCTTGCTCCACCCCCTGCTCTTGAGATTCTCCTGGATGTGGGCTGTATTTTGGCTGCCTTTTGGGCAGGAGCTTCCCTTGGGTTGAGGCCTGGTTTGCTCCACCCCCTGCTCTTGAGATTCTCCCAGATGTGGGCTGCATTGTGGCACCATTTTGGGCTGGAGGTTTTCGAGGTTTGAGGCCTGCCTTACTCCACCCCCTGCTCTTGATATTCTCCCGGATGTGGGCTGCATTTTGGCTGCCTTTTGGGCTGGAGCTTCTCGTGGTTTGAGGCCTGGCTTGCTCCACCCCCTGCTCTTGAGATTCTCCCGCATGTGGGCTGCATTTTGGCTGCATTTTGGGCTGGAGCTTCTCGTGGTTTGAGGCCTGCCTTGCTCCACCCCCTGCTCTTGATATTCTCCTGGATGTGGGCTGCATTTTGGCTGCCTTTTGGGCTGGAGCTTCTCCTGGTTTGAGGCCTGGCTTGCTCCACCCCCTTCTATAGAGATTCTCCCGGATGTTGTCTGCATTTTGGCTGCATTTTGGGCTGGAGCTTCTCGTGGTTTGAGGCCTGGCTTCTCCACCCCCTGCTCTTGAGATTCTCCCGGATGTGGGCTGCATTTTGGCTGCCTTTTGGGCTGGAGCTTCTCGTGGTTTGAGGCCTGGCTTGCTCCACCCCCTTCTATAGAGATTCTCCCGGATGTTGTCTGCATTTTGGCTGCATTTTGGGCTGGAGCTTCTCGTGGTTTGAGGCCTGGCTTCTCCACCCCCTGCTCTTGAGATTCTCCCGGATGTGGGCTGCATTTTGGCTGCATTTTGGGCTGGAGCTTCTCGTGGTTTGAGGCCTGGCTTGCTCCACCCCCTGCTCTTGAGATTCTCCTGGATGTGGGCTGTATTTTGGCTGCCTTTTGGGCTGGAGCTTCTCGTGGTTTGGGGCCTGGCTTGCTCCACCCCCTGCTCTTGAGATTCTCCTGGATGTGGGCTGTATTTTGGCTGCCTTTTGGGCAGGAGCTTCTCTTGGGTTGAGGCCTGGCTTGCTCCACCCCCTGTTCTTGAGATTCTCCCAGATGTGGGCTGCATTGTGGCACCATTTTGGGCTGGAGGTTTTCGAGGTTTGAGGCTGGCCTTACTCTACCCCCTGCTCTTGATATTCTCCCGGATGTGGGCTGCATTTTGGCTGCATTTTGGGCTGGAGCTTCTCGTGGTTTGAGGCCTGGCTTGCTCCACCCCCTGCTCTTGAGATTCTCCTGGATGTGGGCTGTATTTTGGCTGCCTTTTGGGCAGGAGCTTCTCTTGGGTTGAGGCCTGGCTTGCTCCACCCCCTGCTCTTGAGATTCTCCCAGATGTGGGCTGCATTGTGGCTCCATTTTGGGCTGGAGCTTCTCGTGGTTTGAGGCCTGCCTTGCTCCACCCCCTGCTCTTGAGATTCTCCCGCATGTGGGCTGCATTTTGGCTGCCTTTTGGGCTGGAGCTTCTCGTGGTTTGAGGTCTGCCTTGCTCCACCCCCTGCTCTTGAGATTCTCCTGGATGTGGGCTGCATTTTGGCTGTCTTTTTGTGCTGGAGCTTCTCGTGGTTTGAGGCCTGGCTTGCTCCACCCCCTGCTCTTGATATTCTCCCGCATGTGGGCTGCATTTTGGCTGCTTTTAGGGCTAGAGCTTCTCATGGTTTGAGGCCTGGCCTGCTCCACCCCCTTCTCTTGAGATTCTCCCGGATGTTGTCTGCATTTTGGCTGCATTTTGGGCTGGAGCTTCTCGTGGTTTGAGGCCTGGCTTCTCCACCCCCTGCTCTTGAGATTCTCCCGGATGTGGGCTGCATTTTGTCTGCATTTTGGGCTGGAGCTTCTCGTGGTTTGAGGCCTGGCTTGCTCCACCCCCTGCTCTTGATATTCTCCCGCATGTGGGCTGCATTTTGGCTGCCTTTTGGGCTGGAGCTTCTTGTGGTTTGAGGCCTGGCTTGCTCCAACCCCTGCTCTTGAGATTCTCCCGGATGTGGGCTGCATTTTGACTGCCTTTTGGGCTGGATATTTTCGAGGTTTGAGGCCTGGCTTGCTCCACCCCCTGCTCTTGAGATTCTCCCGGATGTGGGCTGCATTTTGGCTGCTATTTAGGCTGGAGCTTCTCGTGGTTTGAGGCCTGGCTTGCTCCACCCCCTGCTCTTGAGATTCTCCCGGAGGTGTTCTGCATTTTGGCTGACTTTTGGGCTGGAGCTTCTCGTGGTTTGAGGCATGGATTCCTCCACCCCCTGCTGTTGATATTCTCCAGGAGGTGGGCTGCATTTTGGCTGCCTTTTGGGCCGGAGCTTCTCGTGGTTTGGGGCCTGGCTTGCTCCACCCCCTGCTCTTGAGATTCTCCTGGATGTGGGCTGCATTTTGGCTGCATTTTGGGCTGGAGATTTTCGAGGTTTGAGGCCTGGCTTGCTACACCCCCTGCTCTTGAGATTCTCCCGGATGTGGGCTGCATTTTGGCTGCTATTTGGGCTGGAGCTTCTTGTGGTTTGAGGCCTGGCTTGCTCCACCCCCTGCTCTTGAAATTCTCCCAGAGGTGGGCTGCATATTAAGTGCATTTAGGACTGGAGATTTTCGAGGTTTGAGGCCTGCCTTGCTCCACCCACTGCTCTTGAGATTATCCCGGAGGTGGGCTACATTTTGACTGCATTTTGGGCTGGAGCTTCTCGTGGTTTGAGGCCCTTGTTGCTCCACCCCCTGCTCTTGAGATTCTCCCGGATGTGGGCTGCATTTTGGCTGCCTTTTGGGCTGGAGCTTCTCGTGGTTTGGGGCCTGGCTTGCTCCACCCCCTGCTCTTGAGATTCTCCTGGATGTGGGCTGCATTTTGGCTGCATTTTGGGCTGGAGATTTTCGAGGTTTGAGGCCTGGCTTGCTACACCCCCTGCTCTTGAGATTCTCCCGGATGTGGGCTGCATTTTGGCTGCTATTTGGGCTGGAGCTTCTTGTGGTTTGAGGCCTGGCTTGCTCCACCCCCTGCTCTTGAAATTCTCCCAGAGGTGGGCTGCATTTTAAGTGCATTTAGGACTGGAGATTTTCGAGGTTTGAGGCCTGCCTTGCTCCACCCACTGCTCTTGAGATTATCCCGGAGGTGGGCTACATTTTGACTGCATTTTGGGCTGGAGCTTCTCGTGGTTTGAGGCCTGGCTTGCTCCACCCCCTGCTCTTGAGATTGTCCCGGAGGTGGGCTGCATTTTGGCTGCCTTTTGGGCAGGAGCTTCTCTTGGGTTGAGGCCTGGCTTGCTCCACCCCCTGCTCTTGAGATTCTCCCAGATGTGGGCTGCATTGTGGCACCATTTTGGGCTGGAGGTTTTCGAGGTTTGAGGCCTGCCTTACTCCACCCCCTGCTCTTGATATTCTCCCGGATGTGGGCTGCATTTTGGCTGCCTTTTGGGCTGGAGCTTCTCGTGGTTTGAGGCCTGGCTTGCTCCACCCCCTGCTCTTGAGATTCTCCCGCATGTGGGCTGCATTTTGGCTGCATTTTGGGCTGGAGCTTCTCGTGGTTTGAGGCCTGCCTTGCTCCACCCCCTGCTCTTGATATTCTCCTGGATGTGGGCTGCATTTTGGCTGCCTTTTGGGCTGGAGCTTCTCCTGGTTTGAGGCCTGGCTTGCTCCACCCCCTTCTATAGAGATTCTCCCGGATGTTGTCTGCATTTTGGCTGCATTTTGGGCTGGAGCTTCTCGTGGTTTGAGGCCTGGCTTCTCCACCCCCTGCTCTTGAGATTCTCCCGGATGTGGGCTGCATTTTGGCTGCCTTTTGGGCTGGAGCTTCTCGTGGTTTGAGGCCTGGCTTGCTCCACCCCCTTCTATAGAGATTCTCCCGGATGTTGTCTGCATTTTGGCTGCATTTTGGGCTGGAGCTTCTCGTGGTTTGAGGCCTGGCTTCTCCACCCCCTGCTCTTGAGATTCTCCCGGATGTGGGCTGCATTTTGGCTGCCTTTTGGGCTGGAGCTTCTCGTGGTTTGAGGCCTGGCTTGCTCCACCCCCTGCTCTTGAGATTCTCCTGGATGTGGGCTGTATTTTGGCTGCC
The DNA here is from genome assembly GCA_027574665.1 of Rhynochetos jubatus. Classification (NCBI taxonomy): domain Eukaryota; kingdom Metazoa; phylum Chordata; class Aves; order Eurypygiformes; family Rhynochetidae; genus Rhynochetos; species Rhynochetos jubatus. The sequence goes on from JAQBHY010000071.1 coordinate 1,794,481, forward strand.
TTTTGGGCTGGAGCTTCTCGTGGTTTGGGGCCTGGCTTGCTCCACCCCCTGCTCTTGAGATTCTCCTGGATGTGGGCTGTATTTTGGCTGCCTTTTGGGCAGGAGCTTCTCTTGGGTTGAGGCCTGGCTTGCTCCACCCCCTGTTCTTGAGATTCTCCCAGATGTGGGCTGCATTGTGGCACCATTTTGGGCTGGAGGTTTTCGAGGTTTGAGGCTGGCCTTACTCTACCCCCTGCTCTTGATATTCTCCCGGATGTGGGCTGCATTTTGGCTGCCTTTTGGGCTGGAGCTTCTCGTGGTTTGAGGCCTGGCTTGCTCCACCCCCTGCTCTTGAGATTCTCCCGCATGTGGGCTGCATTTTGGCTGCCTTTTGGGCTGGAGCTTCTCGTGGTTTGAGGCCTGGCTTGCTCCACCCCCTGCTCTTGAGATTCTCCCGGATGTGGGCTGCATTTTGGCTGCCTTTTGGGATGGAGCTTCTCGTGGTTTGAGGCCTGGCTTGCTCCACCCCCTGCTCTTGAGATTCTCCCGGATGTTGGCTGCATTTTGGCTGCCTTTTGGGCTGGAGCTTCTCGTGGTTTGAGGCCTGGCTTGCTCCACCCCCTGCTCTTGAGATTCTCCCGGATGTGGGCTGCATTTTGGCTGCATTTTGGGCTGGAGCTTCTCGTGGTTTGAGGCCTGGCTTGCTCCACCCCCTGCTCTTGATATTCTCCTCGATGTGGGCTGCATTTTGGCTGCCTTTTGGGCTGGAGCTTCTCGTGGTTTGAGGCCTGGCTTGCTCCACACCCTGCTCTTGAGATTCTCCCGGATGTGGGCTGCATTTTGACTGCCTTTTGGGCTGGAGATTTTCGAGGTTTGAGGCCTGGCTTGCTCCACCCCCTGCTCTTGAGATTCTCCCTGATGTGGGCTGCATTTTGGCTGCTATTTGGGCTGGAGCTTCTCGTGGTTTGAGGCCTGGCTTGCTCCACCCCCTGCTCTTGATATTCTCCCGGAGGTGGGCTGCATTTTGGCTGCCTTTTGGGCTGGAGCTTCTCGAGGTTTGAGGCCTGGCTTGCTCCACCCCCTGCTCTTGAGATTCTCCCGGATGTGGGCTGCATTTTGGCTGTCTTTTTGGGCTGGAGCTTCTCGTGGTTTGGGGCCTCGCTTGCTCCAACCCCTGCTCTTGATATTCTCCCGCATGTGGGCTGCATTTTGGCTGCATTTAGGGCTAGAGCTTCTCGAGGTTTGAGGCCTGCCTTGCTCCACCCCCTGCTCTTGATATTCTCCCGGATGTGGGCTGCATTTTGGCTGCCTTTTGGGCTGGAGCTTCTCGTGGTTTGAGGCCTGTCTTTCTCCACCCCCTGCTCTTGAGATTCTCCCGGATGTGGGCTGCATTTTGGCTGCATTTTGGGCTGGAGCTTCTCGTGGTTTGAGGCCTGGCTTGCTCCACCCCCTGCTCTTGAGATTCTCCCGTAGGTGGGCTGCATTTTGACTGCCTTTTGGGCTGGAGATTTTCGAGGTTTGAGGTCTGGATTGCTACACCCCCTGCTCTTGAGATTCTCCCGGAGGTGGGCTGCATTTTGACTGCCTTTTGGGCTGGAGATTTTCGAGGTTTGAGGCCTGGCTTGCTCCACCCCCTGCTCTTGAGATTCTCCCGGAGGTGGGCTACATTTTGACTGCCTTTTGGGCTGTAGCTTCTCGTGGTTTGAGGCCTGGCTTGCTCCACCCCCTGCTCTTGAGATTCTCCTGGATGTGGGCTGTATTTTGGCTGCCTTTTGGGCTGGAGCTTCTCTTGGGTTGAGGCCTGGCTTGCTCCACCCCCTGCTCTTGATATTCTCCCGGAGGTGGGCTGCATTGTGGCTCCATTTTGGGCTGGAGGTTTTCGAGGTATGAGGCCTGGCTTGCTCCACCCCCTGCTCTTGAGATTCTCCTGGATGTGGGCTGCATTTTGGCTGCATTTTGGGCTGGAGCTTCTCGTGGTCTGAGGCCTGGCTTCCTCCACCCCCTGCTCTTGATATTCTCCAGGAGGTGGGCTGCATTTTGGCTGCATTTTGGGCTGGAGCTTCTCGAGGTTTGAGGCCTGCCTTGCTCCACCCCCTGCTCTTGAGATTCTCCTGGATGTGGGCTGTATTTTGGCTGCCTTTTGGGCAGGAGCTTCTCTTGGGTTGAGGCCTGGCTTGCTCCACCCCCTGCTCTTGAGATTCTCCCGCATGTGGGCTGCATTTTGGCTGCCTTTTGGGCTGGAGCTTCTCGTGGTTTGAAGGCCTGGCTTGCTCCACCCCCTGCTCTTGAGATTCTCCCAGAGGTGGGCTGCATTTTGGCTGCATTTTGGGCTGGAGCTTCTTGTGGTTTGAGGCCTGGCTTGCTCCACCCCCTGCTCTTGATATTCTCCTCGATGTGGGCTGCATTTTGGCTGCCTTTTGGGCTGGAGCTTCTCGTGGTTTGAGGCCTGGCTTGCTCCACCCCCTGCTCTTGAGATTCTCCCGGATGTGGGCTGCATTTTGGCTGCCTTTTGGGCTGGAGATTTTCGAGGTTTGAGGCCTGGCTTGCTCCACCCCCTGCTCTTGAGATTCTCCCTGATGTGGGCTGCATTTTGGCTGCTATTTGGGCTGGAGCTTCTCGTGGTTTGAGGCCTGGCTTGCTCCACCCCCTGCTCTTGAGATTCTCCCGCATGTGGGCTGAATTTTGGCTTCATTTTGGGCTGGAGCTTCTCGTGGTTTGGGGCCTGGCTTGCTCCAACCCCTTCTCTTGATATTCTCCCGCATGTGGGCTGCATTTTGGCTGCTTTTAGGGCTAGAGCTTCTCGAGGTTTGAGGCCTGCCTTGCTCCACCCCCTGCTCTTGATATTCTCCTGGATGTGGGCTGCATTTTGTCTGCCTTTTGGGCTGGAGCTTCTCGTGGTTTGAGGCCTGGCTTGCTCCACCCCCTGCTCTTGAGATTCTCCCGGATGTGGGCTGCATTTTGGCTGCTTTTAGGGCTAGAGCTTCTCATGGTTTGAGGCCTGGCCTGCTCCACCCCCTTCTCTTGAGATTCTCCCGGATGTTGTCTGCATTTTGGCTGCCTTTTGGGCTGGAGCTTCTCGTGGTTTGAGGCCTGGCTTGCTCCATCCCCTGCTCTTGAGATTCTCTCGGATGTGGGCTGCATTTTGGCTGCCTTTTGGGGTGGAGCTTCTCGTGGTTTGAGGCCTGGCTTGCTCCACCCCCTTCTCTTGAGATTCTCCCGGAGGTGGGCTGCATTTTGGCTGCCTTTTGGGCTGGAGCTTCTCGTGGTTTGAGGCCCGGCTTCTCCACCCCCTGCTCTTGAGATTCTCCCGGATGTGGGCTGCATTTTGGCTGCATTTTGGGCTGGAGCTTCTCGTGGTTTGAGGCCTGGCTTGCTCCACCCCCTGCTCTTGAGATTCTCCTCGATGTGGGCTGCATTTTGGCTGCCTTTTGGGCTGGAGCTTCTCGTGGTTTGAGGCCTGGCTTGCTCCACCCCCTGCTCTTGAGATTCTCCCGGATGTGGGCTGCATTTTGGCTGCCTTTTGGGCTGGAGCTTCTCTTAGGTTGAGGCCTGGCTTGCTCCACCCCCTGCTCTTGAGATTCTCCCGGAGGTGGGCTGCATTGTGGCTCCATTTTGGGCTGGAGGTTTTCGAGGTATGAGGCCTGGCTTGCTCCACCCCCTGCTCTTGAGATTCTCCTGGATGTGGGCTGCATTTTGGCTGCCTTTTGGGCTGGAGCTTCTCGTGGTCTGAGGCCTGGCTTCCTCCACCCCCTGCTCTTGATATTCTCCAGGAGGTGGGCTGCATTTTGGCTGCCTTTTGGGCTGGAGCTTCTCGAGGTTTGAGGCCTGCCTTGCTCCACCCCCTGCTCTTGAGATTCTCCCAGATGTGGGCTGCATTTTGGCTGATTCTTGGGCTGGAGCTTCTCATGGTTTGAGGCCTGGCTTGCTCCACCCCCTGCTCTTGAGATTCTCCCGCATGTGGGCTGCATTTTGGCTGCCTTTTGGGCTGGAGCTTCTCGTGGTTTGAAGGCCTGGCTTGCTCCACCCCCTGCTCTTGAGATTCTCCCAGAGGTGGGCTGCATTTTGGCTGCATTTTGGGCTGGAGCTTCTCGTGGTTTGAGGCCTGGCTTGCTCCACCCCCTGCTCTTGATATTCTCCTCGATGTGGGCTGCATTTTGGCTGCCTTTTGGGCTGGAGCTTCTCGTGGTTTGAGGCCTGGCTTGCTCCACACCCTGCTCTTGAGATTCTCCCGGATGTGGGCTGCATTTTGGCTGCCTTTTGGGCTGGAGATTTTCGAGGTTTGAGGCCTGGCTTGCTCCACCCCCTGCTCTTGAGATTCTCCCTGATGTGGGCTGCATTTTGGCTGCTATTTGGGCTGGAGCTTCTCGTGGTTTGAGGCCTGGCTTGCTCCACCCCCTGCTCTTGAGATTCTCCCGGAGGTGGGCTGCATTTTGGCTGCCTTTTGGGCTGGAGCTTCTCGTGGTCTGAGGCCTGGATTCCTCCACCCCCTGCTCTTGATATTCTCCAGGAGGTGGGCTGCATTTTGGCTGCCTTTTGGGCTGGAGGTTCTCGAGTTTTGAGGCCTGCCTTGCTCCACCCCCTGCTCTTGAGATTCTCCCGGATGTGGGCTGCATTTTGGCTGCCTTTTGGGCTGGAGCTTCTCGAGGTTTGAGGCCTGCCTTACTCCACCCCCTGCTCTTGAGATTCTCCCGGATGTGGGCTTCATTTTGGCTGTCTTTTTGGGCTGGAGCTTCTCGTGGTTTGGGGCCTGGCTTGCTCCAACCCCTGCTCTTGATATTCTCCCGCATGTGGGCTGCATTTTGGCTGCTTTTAGGGCTAGAGCTTCTCGAGGTTTGAGGCCTGCCTTGCTCCACCCCCTGCTCTTGATATTCTCCTGGATGTGGGCTGCATTTTGGCTGCCTTTTGGGCTGGAGCTTCTCGTGGTTTGAGGCCTGGCTTGCTCCACCCCCTGCTCTTGATATTCTCCCGCATGTGGGCTGCATTTTGGCTGCTTTTAGGGCTAGAGCTTCTCATGGTTTGAGGCCTGGCCTGCTCCACCCCCTTCTCTTGAGATTCTCCCGGATGTTGTCTGCATTTTGGCTGCCTTTTGGGCTGGAGCTTCTCGTGGTTTGAGGCCTGGCTTGCTCCATCCCCTGCTCTTGAGATTCTCTCGGATGTGGGCTGCATTTTGGCTGCCTTTTGGGCTGGAGCTTCTCGTGGTTTGAGGCCTGGCTTGCTCCACCCCCTGCTCTTGAGATTCTCCCGGAGGTGGGCTGCATTTTGGCTGCCTTTTGGGCTGGAGCTTCTCGTGGTTTGAGGCCCAGCTTCTCCACCCCCTGCTCTTGAGATTCTCCCGGATGTGGGCTGCATTTTGGCTGCATTTTGGGCTGGAGCTTCTCGTGGTTTGAGGCCTGGCTTGCTCCACCCCCTGCTCTTGATATTCTCCTCGATGTGGGCTGCATTTTGGCTGCCTTTTGGGCTGGAGCTTCTCGTGGTTTGAGGCCTGGCTTGCTCCACCCCCTGCTCTTGAGATTCTCCCGGATGTGGGCTGCATTTTGACTGCCTTTTCGACTGGAGCTTCTCGTGGTTTGAGGCCTGGCTTGCTCCACCCCCTGCTCTTGAGATTCTCCCGGAGGTGGGCTGCATTTTGGCTGCCTTTTGGGCTGGAGCTTCTCGTGCTCTGAGGCCTGGATTCCTCCACCCCCTGCTCTTGATATTCTCCAGGAGGTGGGCTGCATTTTGGCTGCATTTTGGGCTGGAGCTTCTCGAGGTTTGAGGCCTGCCTTGCTCCACCCCCTGCTCTTGAGATTCTCCCAGATGTGGGCTGCATTTTGGCTGATTCTTGGGCTGGAGCTTCTCATGGTTTGAGGCCTGCCTTGCTCCACCCCCCTCTCTTGATATTGTCCCAGATGTGGGCTGCATATTGGCTGATACTTGGGCTGGAGCTTCTCGTGGTTTGAGGCCTGGCTTGCTCCACCCCCTGCTCTTGAGATTCTCCCGCATGTGGGCTGCATTTTGGCTGCCTTTTGGGCTGGAGCTTCTCGTGGTTTGAGGCCTGGCTTGCTCCACCCCCTGCTCTTGAGATTCTCCCGGATGTGGGCTGCATTTTGGCTGCCTTTTGGGCTGGAGCTTCTCGAGGTTTGAGGCCTGGCTTGCTCCACCCCCTGCTCTTGATATTCTCCTGGATGTGGGCTGCATTTTGGCTGCCTTTAGGGCTGGAGCTTCTCGTGGTTTGGGACCTGGCTTGCTCCACCCCCTGCTCTTGAGATTCTCCCGGATGTGGGCTGGATTTTGGCTGCATTTTGGGCTGGAGCTTCTCGTGGTTTGAGGCCTGGCTTGCTCCACCCCCTGCTCATGATATTCTCCCGGATGTGGGCTGCATTTTGGCTCCCTTTTGGGCTGGAGATTTTCGAGGTTTGAGGCCTGGCTTGCTCCACCCCCTGCCCTTGATATTCTTCCAGATGTGGGCTGCATTTTAGCTGCCTTTTGGGCTGGAGCTTCTCGTGGTTTGAGGCCTGGCTTGCTCCACCCCCTGCTCTTGAGATTCTCCCGGATGTGGGCTGCATTTTGACTGTCTTTTGGGCTGGAGATTTTCAAGGTTTGAGGCCTGGCTTGCTCCACCCCCTGCTCTTGAGATTCTCCCGGATGTGGGCTGCATTTTGGCTGCCTTTTGGGCTGGAGCTTCTCGTGGTTTGAGGCCTGGCTTGCTCCACCCCCTGCTCTTGTGATTCTCCCGGAGTTGGGCTGCCTTTTGACTGCCTTTTGGGCTGGAGATTTTCGAGGTTTGAGGCCTTTCTTGCTCCAACCCCCTGCTATTGAGATTCTCCCGGATGTGGGCTGCATTTTGGCTGTCTTTTTGGGCTGGAGCTTCTCGTGGTTTGAGGCCTGGCTTGCTCCACCCCCTGCTCTTGAGATTCTCCTGGATGTGGGCTGCATTTTGGCTGCCTTTTGGGCTGGAGCTTCTCGTGGTTTGAGGCCTGGCTTGCTCCACCCCCTGCTCTTGATATTCTCCTGGATGTGGGCTGCATTTTGGCTGCCTTTTGGGCTGGAGCTTCTCATGGTTGGAGGCCTGGCTTGCTCCACCCCCTTCTCTTGAGATTCTCCCGGATGTTGTCTGCATTTTGGCTGCATTTTGGGCTGGAGCTTCTCGTGGTTTGAGGCCTGGCTTCTCCACCCACTGCTCTTGAGATTCTCCCGGATGTGGGCTGCATTTTGGCTGCATTTTGGGCTGGAGCTTCTCGTGGTTTGAGGCCTGGCTTGCTCCACCCCCTGCTCTTGAGATTCTCCTCGATGTGGGCTGCATTTTGGCTGCATTTTGGGCTGGAGCTTCTCGTGGTTTGAGGCCTGGCTTGCTCCACCCCCTGCTCTTGAGATTCTCCCGGATGTGGGCTGCATTTTGACTGCCTTTTGGGCTGGAGATTTTCGAGGTTTGAGGCCTGGCTTGCTCCACCCCCTGCTCTTGAGATTCTCCCGGATGTGGGCTGCATTTTGGCTGATTCTTGGGGTGGAGCTTCTCGTGGTTTGAGGCCTGGCTTGCTCCACCCCCTGCTCTTGAGATTCTCCCAGAGGTGGGCTGGATTTTGGCTGCCTTTTGGGCTGGAGCTTCTCGTGGTCTGAGGCATGGATTCCTCCACCCCCTGCTCTTGATATTCTCCAGGAGGTGGGCTGCATTTTGGCTGCCTTTTGGGCTGGAGCTTCTCGAGGTTTGAGGCCTGGCTTGCTCCACCCCCTGCTCTTGAGATTCTCCCGGATGTCGGCAGCATTTTTGCTGAAATTTTGGCTGGAGCTTCTCGTGGTTTGAGGCCTGGCTTGCTCCACCCCCTGCTCTTGAGATTCTCCCGGATGTGGGCTGCATTTTGGCTGCCTTTTGGGCTGGAGCTTCTCGTGGTTTGAGGCCTGGCTTGCTCCACCCCCTTCTCTTGAGATTCTCCCGGATGTTGTCTGCATTTTGGCTGCATTTTGGGCTGGAGCTTCTCGTGGTTTGAGGCCTGGCTTGCTCCATCCCCTGCTCTTGAGATTCTCTCCGATGTGGGCTGCATTTTGGCTGCCTTTTGGGCTGGAGCTTCTCGTGGTTTGAGGCCTGGCTTGCTCCACCCCCTTCTCTTGAGATTCTCCCGGATGTTGTCTGCATTTTGGCTGCATTTTGGGCTGGAGTTTTTGAGGTATGAGGCCTGGCTTGCTCCACATCCTGCTCTTGAGATTCTCCCGGATGTCGGCAGCATATTTGCTGAAACTTTGGCTGGAGCTTCTCATGGTTTGAGGCCTGCCTTACTCCACCCCCTTCTCTTGATATTGTCCCGGATGTGGGCTGCATATTGGCTGATACTTGGGCTGGAGCTTCTCGTGGTTTGAGGCCTGGCTTGCTCCACCCCCTGCTCTTGAGATTATCCCGGATGTGGGCTGCATTTTGGCTGTCTTTTTGGGCTGGAGCTTCTCGTGGTTTGAGGCCTGGCTTGCTCCACCCCCTGCTCTTGAGATTCTCCCGCATGTGGGCTGCATTTTGGCTGCCTTTTGGGCTGGAGCTTCTCGTGGTTTGAGGCCTAGCTTGCTCCACCCCCTGCTCTTGAGATTCTCCCGGATGTGGGCTGCATTTTGGCTGCATTTTGGGCTGGAGCTTCTCGTGGTTTGAGGCCTGCCTTGCTCCACCCCCTGCTCTTGAGATTCTCCCGGAGGTGGGCTGCATTTTGGCTGCCTTTTGGGCTGGAGCTTCTCGTGGTTTGAGGCCTGGCTTGCTCCACCCCCTGCTCTTGAGATTCTCCCGGAGGTGGGCTGGATTTTGGCTGCCTTTTGGGCTGGAGCTTCTCGTGGTTTGAGGCCTGGCTTGCTCCACCCCCTGCTCTTGAGATTCTCCCGGAGGTGGGCTGCATTTTGGCTGCCTTTTGGGCTGGAGCTTCCCGTGGTTTGAGGCCTGCCTTGCTCCACCCCCTGCTCTTGAGATTCTCCCGGAGGTGGGCTGCATTTTGGCTGCCTTTTGGGCTGGAGCTTCTCGGGGATTGAGGCCTGGCTTGCTCCACCCTCTGCTCTTGAGATTCTCCCGGATGTGGGCTGCATTTTGACTTCATTGTGGCCTGGAGCTTCTCGTGGTTTGAGGCCTGGCTTGCTCCACCCCCTGCTCTTGAGATTCTCCCAGATGTGGGCTGCATTTTGGCTACATTTTGGGCTGGAGCTTCTCGTGGTTTGAGGCCTGGCTTGCTCCACCCCCTGCTCTTGAGATTCTCCCGGATGTGGGCTGCATTTTGGCTGCATATTGGGCTGGAGCTTCTCGTGGTTTGAGGCCTGGCTTGCTCCACCACCTGCTCTTGATATTCTCCCGGATGTGGGCTGCATTTTGGCTGCCTTTTGGGCTGGAGATTCTCGTGGTTTGAGGCCTGGCTTGCTCCACCCCCTGCTCCTGAGATTCTCCCGGATGTGGGCTGCATTTTGGCTGCCTTTTGGGCTGGAGCTTCTCGTGGTTTGAGGCCTCGCTTCCTCCAACCCCTGCTCTTGAGATTCTCCCGGATGTGGGCTGCATTTTGGCTGCCTTTTGGGCTGGAGCTTCTCGTGGTTTGAGGCCTGGCTTGCTCCACCCCCTGCTCTTGAGATTCTCCCGGAGGTGGGCTGCATTTTGGCTGCCTTTTGGGCTGGAGCTTCTCGTGGTTTGAGGCCTGGCTTGCTCCACCCCCTGCTCTTGAGATTCTCCCGGATGTGGGCTGCATTTTGGCTGCCTTTTGGTCTGGAGCTTCTCGTGGTTTGAGGCCTGGCTTGCTCCACCCCCTGCTCTTGAGATTCTCCCGGAGGTGGGCTGCATTTTGGCTGCCTTTTGGGCTGGAGCTTCTCGTGGTTTGAGGCCTGGCTTGCTCCACCCCCTGCTCTTGAGATTCTCCCGGAGGTGGGCTGCATTTTGGCTGCCTTTTGGGCTGGAGCTTCTCGTGGTTTGAGGCCTGGCTTGCTCCACCCCCTGCTCTTGATATTCTCCCGCATGTGAGCTGCATTTTGGCTGCTTTTAGGGCTAGAGCTTCTCATGGTTTGAGGCCTGGCCTGCTCCACCCCCTTCTCTTTAGATTCTCCCGGATGTTGTCTGCATTTTGGCTGCCTTTTGGGCTGGACCTTCTCGTGGTTTGAGGCCTGGCTTGCTCCATCCCCTGCTCTTGAGATTCTCCCGGATGTGGGCTGCATTTTGGCTCCATTTTGGGCTGGAGTTTTTCGAGGTATGAGGCCTGGCTTGCTCCACATCCTGCTCTTGAGATTCTCCCGGATGTCGGCAGCATATTTGCTGAAACTTTGGCTGGAGCTTCTCATGGTTTGAGGCCTGCCTTACTCCACCCCCTTCTCTTGATATTGTCCCGGATGTGGGCTGCATATTGGCTGATACTTGGGCTGGAGCTTCTCGTGGTTTGAGGCCTGGCTTGCTCCACCCCCTGCTCTTGAGATTCTCCCGGATGTGGGCTGCATTTTGGCTGTCTTTTTGGGCTGGAGCTTCTCGTGGTTTGAGGCCTGGCTTGCTCCACCCCCTGCTCTTGAGATTCTCCCGCATGTGGGCTGCATTTTGGCTGCCTTTTGGGCTGGAGCTTCTCGTGGTTTGAGGCCTAGCTTGCTCCACCCCCTGCTCTTGAGATTCTCCCGGATGTGGGCTGCATTTTGGCTGCATTTTGGGCTGGAGCTTCTCGTGGTTTGAGGCCTGCCTTGCTCCACCCCCTGCTCTTGAGATTCTCCCGGATGTGGGCTGCATTTTGGCTGCCTTTTGGTCTGGAGCTTCTCGTGGTTTGAGGCCTGGCTTGCTCCACCCCCTGCTCTTGAGATTCTCCCGGAGGTGGGCTGCATTTTGGCTGCCTTTTGGGCTGGAGCTTCTCGTGGTTTGAGGCCTGGCTTGCTCCACCCCCTGCTCTTGAGATTCTCCTCGATGTGGGCTGCATTTTAGCTGACTCTTGGGCTGGAGCTTCCCGTGGTTTGAGGCCTGGCTTGCTCCACCCCCTGCTCTTGAGATTCTCCCGGAGGTGGGCTGCATTTTGGCTGCCTTTTGGGCTGGAGCTTCTCGGGGATTGAGGCCTGGCTTGCTCCACCCTCTTCTCTTGAGATTCTCCCGTATGTGGGCTGCATTTTGACTTCATTGTGGCCTGGAGCTTCTCGTGGTTTGAGGCCTGGCTTGCTCCACCCCCTGCTCTTGAGATTCTCCCAGATGTGGGCTGCATTTTGGCTACATTTTGGGCTGGAGCTTCTCGTGGTTTGAGGCCTGGCTTGCTCCACCCCCTGCTCTTGAGATTCTCCCGGATGTGGGCTGCATTTTGGCTGATACTTGGGCTGTAGATTCTCTTGGTTTGAGGCCTGGCTTGCTCCACCACCTGCTCTTGAGATTCTCCCGGATGTGGGCTGCATTTTGGCTGCCTTTTGGGCTGGAGCTTCTCGTGGTTTGAGGCCTGGCTTGCTCCACCCCCTGCTCTTGAGATTCTCCCGGAGGTGGGCTGCATTTTGGCTGCCTTTTGGGCTGGAGCTTCTCGTGGTTTGAGGCCTGGCTTCCTCCAACCCCTGCTCTTGAGATTCTCCCGGATGTGGGCTGCATTTTGGCTTATTCTTTGGCTGGAGCTTCTTGTAGTTTTAGGCCTGGCTTTCTCCACCCCCTGCTCTTGATATTCTCCCCGAAGTGGGCTGCATTTTGGCTGCCTTTTGGGCTGGAGCTTCCCGTGGTTTGTGGCCTGCCTTGCTCCACCCCCTGCTCTCGATATTCTCCCAGATGTGGGCTGCATTTTGGCTTCATTTTGGGCTGGAGCTTCTCGAGGTTTGTGGCCTGGCTTGCTCCACCCCCTGCTCTTGAGATTCTCCTGGATGTGGGCTGCATTTTGGCTTCATTTTGGGCTGCAGCTTCTCGAGGTTTGGGGCCTGGCTTGCTCCACCCCCTGCTCTTGAGATTCTCCCAGATGTGGGCTGCATTTTGGCTGCCTTTTGGGCTGGAGCTTCTCGTGGTTTGAGGCCTGGCTTGCTCAACGCCCTGCTCTTGAGATTCTCCCGGATGTGGGCTGCATTTTGGCTTCATTTTGGGCTGCAGCTACTCGAGGTTTGGGGCCTGGCTTGCTCCACCCCCTGCTCTTGAGATTCTCCCGGATGTGGGCTGCATTTTGGCTGCCTTTTGGGCTGGAGCTTCTCGTGGTTTGAGGCCTGGCTTGCTCCAACCCCTGCTCTCGATATTCTCCCAGATGTGGGCTGCATTTTGGCTTCATTTTGGGCTGGAGTTTCTCGTGGTTTGTGGCCTGGCTTGCTCCACCCCCTGCTCTTGAGATTCTCCCGGATGTGGGCTGCATTTTGGCTGCCTTTTGGGCTGGAGCTTCTCGTGGTTTGAGGCCTGGCTTGCTCCACCCCCTGCTCTTGAGATTCTCCCGGATGTGGGCTGCATTTTGGCTGCCTTTTGGGCTGGAGCTTCTCGTGGTTTGGGGCCTGGCTTGCTCCACCCCCTGCTCTTGAGATTCTCCTGGATGTGGGCTGGATTTTGGCTCCCTTTTGGGCTGGAGCTTCTCGTGGTTTGAGGCCTGGCTTGCTCCACCCCCTGCTCTTTAGATTCTCCCGCATGTGGGCTGGATTTTGGCTGCCTTTTGGGCTGGAGCTTCTTGTGGGTTGAGGCCTGGCTTGCTCCACCCCCTGCTCTTGAGATTCTCCCGGAGGTGGGCTGGATTTTGGCTGATTCTTGGGCTGGATCTTCTCGTGGTTTGAGGCCTGGCTTGCTCCACCCCCTGCTCTTGAGATTCTCCCGGATGTGGGCTGCATTTTGGCTGCCTTTTCGGCTGGAGCTTCTCGTGGCTTGAGGCCTGGCTTGCTCCACCCCCTGCTCTTGAGATTCTCCCGTATTTTGGCTGGATTATGGCTGACTTTTGGGCTGGAGCTTCTCGTGGTTTGAGGCCTGGCTTGCTCCACCCCCTGCTCTTGAGATACTCCCGGATGTGGGCTGCATTTTGGCTGATACTTGGGCTGGAGCTTCTCGTGGTTTGAGGCCTGGCTTGCTCCACCACCTGCTCTTGAGATTCTCCCGGATGTGGGCTGCATTTTGGCTACATTTTGGGCTGGAGCTTCTCGAGGTTTAAGGCCTGGCTTGCTCCACCCCCTGCTCTTCAGATTCTAACCGAAGTGGGCTGCATTTTGGCTGCCTTTGGGGCTGGAGCTTCTCGTGGTTTGAGGCCTGGCTTGCTCCACCCGCTGCTCTTGAGATTCTCCCGGATCTGGGGTGCATTTTGGCTTCATTTTGGGCTGGAGCTTCTCGAGGTTTGTGGCCTGGATTGCTCCACCCCCTACTCTTGAGATTCTCCCGGATGTGGGCTGCATTTTGGCTGCCTTTTGGGCTGGAGCTTCTCGTGGTTTGAGGCCTGGCTTGCTCCAACCCCTGCTCTTGAGATTCTCCCGGAGGTGGGCTGCATTTTGGCTTCATTTTGGGCTGGAGTTTTTCGAGGTTTGGGGCCTGGCTTGCTCCACCCCCTGCTCTTGAGATTCTCCCCGATGTGGGCTGCATTTTGGCTGCCTTTGGGGCTGGAGCTTCTCGTGGTTTGAGGCCTGGCTTGCTCCACCCCCTGCTCTTGAGATTCTCCCGGATGTGGGCTGCATTTTGGCTTCATTTTGGGCTGCAGCTTCTCGAGGTTTGGGGCCTGGCTTGCTCCACCCCCTGCTCCTGAGATTCTCCCGGATGTGGGCTGCATTTTGGCTGATTCTTGGGCTGGAGCTTCTCGTGGTTTGAGGCCTGGCTTGCTCCACCCCCTGCTCTTGAGATTCTCCCGGATGTGGGTTGCATTTTGGCTGCCTTTTGGGCTGGAGCTTCTCGAGGTTTGAGGCCTGTCTTGCTCCACCCCCTGCTCTTGAGATTCTCCCGGATGTGGGCTGCATTTTGACTGCCTTTTGGGCTGGAGCTTCTCGTGGTTTGAGGCCTGCATTACTCCAACCCCTGCTCTTGAGATTCTCCCGGATGTGGACTGCATTTTGGCTGCCTGTTGGGCTGGAGCTTCTCATGGTTTGAGGCCTGGCTTGCTCCACCCCCTGCTCTCGATATTCTCCCAGATGTGGGCTGGATTTTGGCTGCCTTTGGGGCTGGAGCTTCTCGTGGTTTGAGGGCTGGCTTGCTCCACACCCTGCTCTTGAGATTCTCCCGGATTTGGGCTGCATTTTGGCTTCATTTTGGGCTGGAGCTTCTCGAGATTCGGGGCCTGGCTTGCTCCACCCCCTGCTTTTGAGATTCTCCCGGATGTGGGCTGCATTTTGGCTTATTTTGGGCTGGAGCTTCTCGTGGTTTGGGGCCTGGCTTGCTCCACAACCTGCTCTTGATATTGTCCTGGATGTGGGCTGCATTTTGGCTGCCTTTTGGGCTGGAGCTTCTCGTGGTTTGAGGCCTGGCTTGCTCCACCCCCTGCTCTTGAGATTCTCCCGGATGTGGGCTGCATTTTGGCTTATTCTTGGGCTGGAGCTTCTCGTGGTTTGAGGCCTGGCTTGCTCCACCCCCTGCTCTTGATATTCTCCCGGATGTGGGCTGCATTTTGGCTGCCTTTTGGGCTGGAGCTTCTTGTGGTTTAAGGCCTGGCTTGCTCCACCACCTGCTCTTGAGATTCTCCCGGATGTGGGCTGCATTTGGCTGCCTTTTGGGCTGGAGCTTCTCGTGGTTTGAGGCCTGGCTTGCTCCACCCCCTGCTCTTGAGATTCTCCCGGAGGTGGGCTGCATTTTGGCTGCCTTTTGGGCTGGAGCTTCTCGTGGTTTGAGGCCTGGCTTGCTCCATCCCGTGCTTTTGAGATTCTCCTGGATGTGGGCTGCATTTTGGCTGCCTTTTGGGCTGGAGCTTCTCGTGGTTTGAGGCCTGGCTTGCTCCACCCCCTGCTCTTGAGATTCTCCCGGAGGTGGGCTGGATTTTGGCTGCCATTTGGGCTGGAGCTTCCCGTGGTTTGTGGCCTGGCTTGCTCCACCCCCTGCTCTCGATATTCTCCCAGATGTGGGCTGCATTGTGGCTGACTTTTGGGTTGGAGCTTCTCGAGGTTTGAGGCCTGGCTTGCTCCACCCCCTGCTCTTGAGATTCTCCCGGATGTGGGCTGCATTTTGGCTGCCTTTTGGGCTGGAGCTTCTCGTGGTTTGAGGCCTGGCTTGCTCCACCCCCTGCTCTTGAGATTCTCCCGGATGTGGGCTGCATTTTGGCTGCCTTTTGGGCTGGAGCTTCTTGTGGTTTTAGGCCTGGCTTGCTCCACCCCCTGCTCTTGAGATTCTCCCCGAAGTGGGCTGGATTTTGGCTGCCTTTCGGGCTGGAGCTTCTCGAGGTTTGTGGCCTGGCTTGCTCCACCCCCTGCTCCTGAGATTCTCCCGGATGTGGGCTGGATTGTGGCTGACTTTTGGGCTGGAGCTTCTCGAGGTTTGAGGCCTGGCTTGCTCCACCCCCTGCTCTTGAGATTCTCCCGGATGTGGGCTGGAGTTTGGCTGCCTTTTGGGCTGGAGCTTCCCGTGGTTTGTGGCCTGCCTTGCTCCACCCCCTGCTCTAGATATTCTCCCAGATGTGGGCTGCATTTTGGCTTCATTTTGGGCTGGAGCTTCTCGAGGTTTGTGGCCTGGCTTGCTCCACCCCCTGCTCTTGAGATTCTCCTGGATGTGGGCTGCATTTTGGCTTCATTTTGGGCTGCAGCTTCTCGAGGTTTGGGGCCTGGCTTGCTCCACCCCCTGCTCTTGAGATTCTCCCAGATGTGGGCTGCATTTTGGCTGCCTTTTGGGCTGGAGCTTCTCGTGGTTTGAGGCCTGGCTTGCTCAACGCCCTGCTCTTGAGATTCTCCCGGATGTGGGCTGCATTTTGGCTTCATTTTGGGCTGCAGCTACTCGAGGTTTGGGGCCTGGCTTGCTCCACCCCCTGCTCTTGAGATTCTCCCGGATGTGGGCTGCATTTTGGCTGCCTTTTGGGCTGGAGCTTCTCGTGGTTTGAGGCCTGGCTTGCTCCAACCCCTGCTCTCGATATTCTCCCAGATGTGGGCTGCATTTTTGCTTCATTTTGGGCTGGAGTTTCTCGTGGTTTGTGGCCTGGCTTGCTCCACCCCCTGCTCTTGAGATTCTCCCGGATGTGGGCTGCATTTTGGCTGCCTTTTGGGCTGGAGCTTCTCGTGGTTTGAGGCCTGGCTTGCTCCACCCCCTGCTCTTGAGATTCTCCCGGATGTGGGCTGCATTTTGGCTGCCTTTTGGGCTGGAGCTTCTCGTGGTTTGGGGCCTGGCTTGCTCCACCCCCTGCTCTTGAGATTCTCCTGGATGTGGGCTGGATTTTGGCTCCCTTTTGGGCTGGAGCTTCTCGTGGTTTGAGGCCTGGCTTGCTCCACCCCCTGCTCTTTAGATTCTCCCGCATGTGGGCTGGATTTTGGCTGCCTTTTTGGGCTGGAGCTTCTTGTGGGTTGAGGCCTGGCTTGCTCCACCCCCTGCTCTTGAGATTCTCCCGGAGGTGGGCTGGATTTTGGCTGATTCTTGGGCTGGATCTTCTCGTGGTTTGAGGCCTGGCTTGCTCCACCCCCTGCTCTTGAGATTCTCCCGGATGTGGGCTGCATTTTGGCTGCCTTTTCGGCTGGAGCTTCTCGTGGCTTGAGGCCTGGCTTGCTCCACCCCCTGCTCTTGAGATTCTCCCGTATTTTGGCTGGATTATGGCTGACTTTTGGGCTGGAGCTTCTCGTGGTTTGAGGCCTGGCTTGCTCCACCCCCTGCTCTTGAGATACTCCCGGATGTGGGCTGCATTTTGGCTGATACTTGGGCTGGAGCTTCTCGTGGTTTGAGGCCTGGCTTGCTCCACCACCTGCTCTTGAGATTCTCCCGGATGTGGGCTGCATTTTGGCTACATTTTGGGCTGGAGCTTCTCGAGGTTTAAGGCCTGGCTTGCTCCACCCCCTGCTCTTCAGATTCTAACCGAAGTGGGCTGCATTTTGGCTGCCTTTGGGGCTGGAGCTTCTCGTGGTTTGAGGCCTGGCTTGCTCCACCCGCTGCTCTTGAGATTCTCCCGGATCTGGGGTGCATTTTGGCTTCATTTTGGGCTGGAGCTTCTCGAGGTTTGTGGCCTGGATTGCTCCACCCCCTACTCTTGAGATTCTCCCGGATGTGGGCTGCATTTTGGCTGCCTTTTGGGCTGGAGCTTCTCGTGGTTTGAGGCCTGGCTTGCTCCAACCCCTGCTCTTGAGATTCTCCCGGAGGTGGGCTGCATTTTGGCTTCATTTTGGGCTGGAGTTTTTCGAGGTTTGGGGCCTGGCTTGCTCCACCCCCTGCTCTTGAGATTCTCCCCGATGTGGGCTGCATTTTGGCTGCCTTTGGGGCTGGAGCTTCTCGTGGTTTGAGGCCTGGCTTGCTCCACCCCCTGCTCTTGAGATTCTCCCGGATGTGGGCTGCATTTTGGCTTCATTTTGGGCTGCAGCTTCTCGAGGTTTGGGGCCTGGCTTGCTCCACCCCCTGCTCCTGAGATTCTCCCGGATGTGGGCTGCATTTTGGCTGATTCTTGGGCTGGAGCTTCTCGTGGTTTGAGGCCTGGCTTGCTCCACCCCCTGCTCTTGAGATTCTCCCGGATGTGGGTTGCATTTTGGCTGCCTTTTGGGCTGGAGCTTCTCGAGGTTTGAGGCCTGTCTTGCTCCACCCCCTGCTCTTGAGATTCTCCCGGATGTGGGCTGCATTTTGACTGCCTTTTGGGCTGGAGCTTCTCGTGGTTTGAGGCCTGCATTACTCCAACCCCTGCTCTTGAGATTCTCCCGGATGTGGACTGCATTTTGGCTGCCTGTTGGGCTGGAGCTTCTCATGGTTTGAGGCCTGGCTTGCTCCACCCCCTGCTCTCGATATTCTCCCAGATGTGGGCTGGATTTTGGCTGCCTTTGGGGCTGGAGCTTCTCGTGGTTTGAGGGCTGGCTTGCTCCACACCCTGCTCTTGAGATTCTCCCGGATTTGGGCTGCATTTTGGCTTCATTTTGGGCTGGAGCTTCTCGAGATTCGGGGCCTGGCTTGCTCCACCCCCTGCTTTTGAGATTCTCCCGGATGTGGGCTGCATTTTGGCTTATTTTGGGCTGGAGCTTCTCGTGGTTTGGGGCCTGGCTTGCTCCACAACCTGCTCTTGATATTGTCCTGGATGTGGGCTGCATTTTGGCTGCCTTTTGGGCTGGAGCTTCTCGTGGTTTGAGGCCTGGCTTGCTCCACCCCCTGCTCTTGAGATTCTCCCGGATGTGGGCTGCATTTTGGCTTATTCTTGGGCTGGAGCTTCTCGTGGTTTGAGGCCTGGCTTGCTCCACCCCCTGCTCTTGATATTCTCCCGGATGTGGGCTGCATTTTGGCTGCCTTTTGGGCTGGAGCTTCTTGTGGTTTAAGGCCTGGCTTGCTCCACCACCTGCTCTTGAGATTCTCCCGGATGTGGGCTGCATTTGGCTGCCTTTTGGGCTGGAGCTTCTCGTGGTTTGAGGCCTGGCTTGCTCCATCCCGTGCTTTTGAGATTCTCCTGGATGTGGGCTGCATTTTGGCTGCCTTTTGGGCTGGAGCTTCTCGTGGTTTGAGGCCTGGCTTGCTCCACCCCCTGCTCTTGAGATTCTCCCGGAGGTGGGCTGGATTTTGGCTGCCATTTGGGCTGGAGCTTCCCGTGGTTTGTGGCCTGGCTTGCTCCACCCCCTGCTCTCGATATTCTCCCAGATGTGGGCTGCATTGTGGCTGACTTTTGGGTTGGAGCTTCTCGAGGTTTGAGGCCTGGCTTGCTCCACCCCCTGCTCTTGAGATTCTCCCGGATGTGGGCTGCATTTTGGCTGCCTTTTGGGCTGGAGCTTCTCGTGGTTTGAGGCCTGGCTTGCTCCACCCCCTGCTCTTGAGATTCTCCCGGATGTGGGCTGCATTTTGGCTGCCTTTTGGGCTGGAGCTTCTTGTGGTTTTAGGCCTGGCTTGCTCCACCCCCTGCTCTTGAGATTCTCCCCGAAGTGGGCTGGATTTTGGCTGCCTTTCGGGCTGGAGCTTCTCGAGGTTTGTGGCCTGGCTTGCTCCACCCCCTGCTCCTGAGATTCTCCCGGATGTGGGCTGGATTGTGGCTGACTTTTGGGCTGGAGCTTCTCGAGGTTTGAGGCCTGGCTTGCTCCACCCCCTGCTCTTGAGATTCTCCCGGATGTGGGCTGGAGTTTGGCTGCCTTTTGGGCTGGAGCTTCTCGTGGTTTGAGGCCTGGCTTGCTCCACCCCCTGCTCTTGAGATTCTCCCGGAGGTGGGCTGCATTTTGGCTGATTCTTGGGCTGGAGCATCTCGTGGTTTGAGGCCTGGCTTGCTCCACCCTCTGCTCTTGACATTCTCCCGGATGTGGGCTGCATTTTGGCTGATTCTTGGGCTGGAGCTTCTCGTGGTTTGAGGCCTGGCTTGCTCCACCCCCTGCTCTTGAGATTCTCCCGGATGTGGGCTGCATTTTGGCTGCCTTTTGGGCTGGAGCTTCTCGTGGTTTGAGGCCTGGCTTGCTCCACCCCCTGCTCTTGAGATTCTCCCGCATGTGGGCTGCATTTTGGCTGCCTTTTGGGCTGGAGCTTCTCGTGGTTTGAGGCCTGGCTTGCTCCACCCCCTGCTCTTGAGATTCTCACGGATGTGGGCTGCATTTTGGCTGATTCTTGGGCTGGAGCTTCTCGTGGTTTGAGGCCTGGCTTGCTCCACCCCCTGCTCTTGAGATTCTCCTGGATGTGGGCTGCATTTTGGCTGCATTTTGGGCTGGAGCTTCTCGTGGTTTGAGGCCTGGCTTGCTCCACCCGCTGCTCTTGAGATTCTCCCGGATCTGGGGTGCATTTTGGCTTCATTTTGGGCTGCAGCTTCTCGAGGTTTGGGGCCTGGCTTGCTCCACCCCCTGCTCTTGAGATTCTCCCGGATGTGGGCTGCATTTTGGCTGCCTTTTGGGCTGGAGCTTCTCGTGGTTTGAGGCCTGGCTTGCTCCACCCCCTGCTCTTGAGATTCTCCCGCATGTGGGCTGCATTTTGGCTGCCTTTTGGGCTGGAGCTTCTCGTGGTTTGAGGCCTGGCTTGCTCCACCCCCTGCTCTTGAGATTCTCCCGGATGTGGGCTGCATTTTGGCTTCATTTTGGGCTGCAGCTTCTCGTGGTTTGGGGCCTGGCTTGCTCCACCCCCTGCTCTTGAGATTCTCCCAGATGTGGGCTGCATTTTGGCTGCCTTTTGGGCTGGAGCTTCTCGTGGTTTGAGGCCTGGATTGCTCCACCCGCTGCTCTTGAGATTCTCCCGGATCTGGGGTGCATTTTGGCTTCATTTTGGGCTGCAGCTTCTCGAGGTTTGGGGCCTGGCTTGCTCCACCCCCTGCTCTTGAGATTCTCCCGGAGGTGGGTTGCATTTTGGCTGCCTTTTGGGCTGGAGCTTCTCGTGGTTTGAGGCCTGGCTTGCTCCACCCCCTGCTCTTGATATTGTCCTGGATGTGGGCTGCATTTTGGCTGCCTTTTGGGCTGGAGTTTCTCGTGGTTTGAGGCCTGGCTTGCTCCACCCCCTGCTCTTGAGATTCTCCCGGATGTGGGCTGCATTTTGGCTTATTCTTGGGCTGGAGCTTCTCGTGGTTTGAGGCCTGGCTTGCTCCACCCCCTGCTCTTGATATTCTCCCGGATGTGGGCTGCATTTTGGCTGCCTTTTGGGCTGGAGCTTCTTGTGGTTTAAGGCCTGGCTTGCTCCACCACCTGCTCTTGAGATTCTCCCGGATGTGGGCTGCATTTGGCTGCCTTTTGGGCTGGAGCTTCTCGTGGTTTGAGGCCTGGCTTGCTCCACCCCCTGCTCTTGAGATTCTCCCCGATGTGGGCTGCATTTTGGCTGCCTTTTGGGCTGGAGCTTCTCGTGGTTTGTGGCCTGGATTGCTCCACCCCCTACTCTTGAGATTCTCCCGGATGTGGGCTGCATTTTGGCTGCCTTTTGGGCTGGAGCTTCTCGTGGTTTGAGGCCTGGCTTGCTCCAACCCCTGCTCTTGAGATTCTCCCAGATGTGGGCTGCATTTTGGCTTCATTTTGGGCTGGAGCTTCTCGAGGTTTGGGGCCTGGCTTGCTCCACCCCCTGCTCTTGAGATTCTCCCCGATGTGGGCTGCATTTTGGCTGCCTTTGGGGCTGGAGCTTCTCGTGGTTTGAGGCCTGGCTTGCTCCACCCCCTGCTCTTGAGATTCTCCCGGATGTGGGCTGCATTTTGGCTTCATTTTGGGCTGCAGCTTCTCGAGGTTTGGGGCCTGGCTTGCTCCACCCCCTGCTCCTGAGATTCTCCCGGATGTGGGCTGCATTTTGGCTGATTCTTGGGCTGGAGCTTCTCGTGGTTTGAGGCCTGGCTTGCTCCACCCCCTGCTCTTGAGATTCTCCCGGATGTGGGCTGCATTTTGGCTGCCTTTTGGGCTGGAGCTTCTCGAGGTTTGAGGCCTGTCTTGCTCCACCCCCTGCTCTTGAGATTCTCCCGGATGTGGGCTGCATTTTGACTGCCTTTTGGGCTGGAGCTTCTCGTGGTTTGAGGCCTGCATTACTCCAACCCCTGCTCTTGAGATTCTCCCGGATGTGGACTGCATTTTGGCTGCCTGTTGGGCTGGAGCTTCTCGTGGTTTGAGGCCTGGCTTGCTCCACCCCCTGCTCTTGATATTCTCCCGGATGTGGGCTGCATTTTGGCTGCCTTTTGGGCTGGAGCTTCTTGTGGTTTGAGGCCTGGCTTGCTCCACCCCCTGCTCTTGATATTGTCCTGGATGTGGGCTGCATTTTGGCTGCCTTTTGGGCTGGAGCTTCTCGTGGTTTGAGGCCTGGCTTGCTCCACCCCCTGCTCTTGAGATTCTCCCGGATGTGGGCTGCATTTTGGCTTATTCTTGGGCTGGAGCTTCTCGTGGTTTGAGGCCTGGCTTGCTCCACCCCCTGCTCTTGAGATTCTCCCGCATGTGGGCTGCATTTTGACTGCCTTTTGGGCTGGAGCTTCTCGTGGTTTGAGGCCTGGCTTGCTCCACCCCCTGCTCTTGAGATTCTCACGGATGTGGGCTGCATTTTGGCTGATTCTTGGGCTGGAGCTTCTCGTGGTTTGAGGCCTGGCTTGCTCCACCCCCTGCTCTTGAGATTCTCCTGGATGTGCGCTGCATTTTGGCTGCCTTTTGGGCTGGAGCTTCTCGTGGTTTGAGGCCTGGCTTGCTCCACCCCCTGCTCTTGAGATTCTCCTGGATGTGGGCTGCATTTTGGCTGCCTTTTGGGCTGGAGCTTCTCGTGGTTTGAGGCCTGGCTTGCTCCACTCCGTGCTTTTGAGATTCTCCTGGATGTGGGCTGCATTTTGGCTGCCTTTTGGGCTGGAGCTTCTCGTGGTTTGAGGCCTGGCTTGCTCCACCCCCTGCTCTTGAGATTCTCCCGGAGGTGGGCTGGATTTTGGCTGCCTTTTGGGCTGGAGCTTCTCGTGGTTTGAGGCCTGGCTTGCTCCACCCCCTGCTCTTGAGATTCTCCCGGAGGTGGGCTGGATTTTGGCTGCCATTTGGGCTGGAGCTTCCCGTGGTTTGTGGCCTGGCTTGCTCCACCCCCTGCTCTCGATATTCTCCCAGATGTGGGCTGCATTGTGGCTGACTTTTGGGTTGGAGCTTCTCGAGGTTTGAGGCCTGGCTTCCTCCACCCCCTGCTCTTGAGATTCTCCCGGATGTGGGCTGCATTTTGGCTGCCTTTTGGGCTGGAGCTTCTCGTGGTTTGAGGCCTGGCTTGCTCCACCCCCTGCTCTTGAGATTCTCCCGGATGTGGGCTGGATTTTGGCTGCCTTTTGGGCTGGAGCTTCTTGTGGTTTTAGGCCTGGCTTGCTCCACCCCCTGCTCTTGATATTCTCCCCGAAGTGGGCTGGATTTTGGCTGCCTTTCGGGCTGGAGCTTCTCGAGGTTTGTGGCCTGGCTTGCTCCACCCCCTGCTCCTGAGATTCTCCCGGATGTGGGCTGGATTGTGGCTGACTTTTGGGCTGGAGCTTCTCGAGGTTTGAGGCCTGGCTTGCTCCACCCCCTGCTCTTGAGATTCTCCCGGAGGTGGGCTGCATTTTGGCTGATTCTTGGGCTGGAGCATCTCGTGGTTTGAGGCCTGGCTTGCTCCACCCCCTGCTCTTGACATTCTCCCGGATGTGGGCTGCATTTTGGCTGATTCTTGGGCTGGAGCTTCTCGTGGTTTGAGGCCTGGCTTGCTCCACCCCCTGCTCTTGAGTTTCTCCCGGATGTGGGCTGCATTTTGGCTGCCTTTTGGGCTGGAGTTTCTCGTGGTTTGAGGCCTGGCTTGCTCCACCCCCTGCTCTTGAGATTCTCCCGCATGTGGGCTGCATTTTGGCTGCCTTTTGGGCTGGAGCTTCTCGTGGTTTGAGGCCTGGCTTGCTCCACCCCCTGCTCTTGAGATTCTCACGGATGTGGGCTGCATTTTGGCTGATTTTTGGGCTGGAGCTTCTCGTGGTTTGAGGCCTGGCTTGCTCCACCCCCTGCTCTTGAGATTCTCCTGGATGTGGGCTGCATTTTGGCTGCATTTTGGGCTGGAGCTTCTCGTGGTTTGAGGCCTGGCTTGCTCCACCCGCTGCTCTTGAGATTCTCCCGGATCTGGTGTGCATTTTGACTTCATTTTGGGCTGCAGCTTCTCGAGGTTTGGGGCCTGGCTTGCTCCACCCCCTGCTCTTGAGATTCTCCCGGATGTGGGCTGGATTTTGGCTGCCTTTTGGGCTGGAGCTTCTCGTGGTTTGAGGCCTGGCTTGCTCCACCCCCTGCTCTTGAGATTCTCCCGCATGTGGGCTGCATTTTGGCTGCCTTTTGGGCTGGAGCTTCTCGTGGTTTGAGGCCTGGCTTGCTCCACCCCCTGCTCTTGAGATTCTCCCGGATGTGGGCTGCATTTTGGCTTCATATTGGGCTGCAGCTTCTCGTGGTTTGGGGCCTGGCTTGCTCCACCCCCTGCTCTTGAGATTCTCCCAGATGTGGGCTGCATTTTGGCTGCCTTTTGGGCTGGAGCTTCTCGTGGTTTGAGGCCTGGATTGCTCCACCCGCTGCTCTTGAGATTCTCCCGGATCTGGGGTGCATTTTGGCTTCATTTTGGGCTGCAGCTTCTCGAGGTTTGGGGCCTGGCTTGCTCCACCCCCTGCTCTTGAGATTCTCCCGGATGTGGGCAGCATTTTGGCTGCCTTTTGGGCTGGAGCTTCTCGTGGTTTGAGGCCTGGCTTGCTCCACCCCCTGCTCTTGATATTGTCCTGGATGTGGGCTGCATTTTGGCTGCCTTTTGGGCTGGAGCTTCTCGTGGTTTGAGGCCTGGCTTGCTCCACCCCCTGCTCTTGAGATTCTCCCGGATGTGGGCTGCATTTTGGCTTATTCTTGGGCTGGAGCTTTTCGTGGTTTGAGGCCTGGCTTGCTCCACCCCCTGCTCTTGAGATTCTCCTGGATGTGGGCTGCATTTTGGCTGCCTTTAGGGCTGGAGCTTCTCGTGGTTTGAGGCCTGGCTTGCTCCACCCCCTGCTCTTGATATTCTCCCGGATGTGGGCTGCATTTTGGCTGACTTTTGGGCTGGAGCTTCTTGTGGTTTAAGGCCTGGCTTGCTCCACCACCTGCTCTTGAGATTCTCCCGGATGTGGGCTGCATTTGGCTGCCTTTTGGGCTGGAGCTTCTCGTGGTTTGAGGCCTGGCTTGCTCCACCCCCTGCTCTTGAGATTCTCCTGGATGTGGGCTGCATTTTGGCTGCCTTTTGGGCTGGAGCTTCTCGTGGTTTGAGGCCTGGCTTGCTCCACCCCGTGCTTTTGAGATTATCCTGGATGTGGGCTGCATTTTGGCTGCCTTTTGGGCTGGAGCTTCTCGTGGTTTGAGGCCTGGCTTGCTCCACCCCCTGCTCTTGAGATTCTCCCGGAGGTGGGCTGGATTTTGGCTGCCATTTGGGCTGGAGCTTCTTGTGGTTTTAGGCCTGGCTTGCTCCACCCCCTGCTCTTGATATTCTCCCCGAAGTGGGCTGCATTTTGGCTGCCTTTTGGGCTGGAGCTTCCCGTGGTTTGTGGCCTGGCTTGCTCCACCCCCTGCTCTCGATATTCTCCCGGATGTGGGCTGCATTGTGGCTGCCTTTTGGGCTGGAGCTTCTCGAGGTTTGTGGCCTGGCTTGCTCCACCCCCTGCTATTGAGATTCTCCCGGATGTGGGCTGGATTTTGGCTGCCTTTTGGGCTGGAGCTTCTCGTGGTTTGAGGCCTGGCTTGCTCCACCCCCTGCTCTTGAAATTCTCCCGGATGTGGGCTGGATTTTGGCTGCCTTTTGGGCTGGAGCTTCTCGTGGTTTGAGGCCTGGCTTGCTCCACCCCCTGCTCTTGAGATTCTCCCGGAGGTGGGCTGCATTTTGGCTCCATTTTGGGCTGGAGCTTCTAGTGGTTTGAGGCCTGGCTTGCTCCATCCCCTGCTCTTGAGATTCTCCCGGAGGTGGGCTGCATTTTGGCTGATTCTTGGGCTGGAGCTTCTTGTGGTTTGAGGCCTGGCTTGCTCCACCCCCTGCTCTTGAGATTCTCCCAGATGTGGGCTGCATTTTGGCTTCATTTTGGGCTGCAGCTTCTCAAGGTTTGGGGCCTGGCTTGCTCCAACCCCTGCTCTTGAGATTCTCCCAGATGTGGGCTGCATTTTGGCTGCCTTTTGGGCTGGAGCTTCTCGTGGTTTGAGGCCTGGCTTGCTCCAACCCCTGATCTTGAGATTCTCCTGGATGTGGGCTGCATTTTGGCTGCTTTTTGGGCTGCAGCTTCTCGAGGTTTGGGGCCTGGCTTGCTCCACCCCCTGCTCTTGAGATTCTCCCGGATGTGGGCTGCATTTTGGCTGCCTTTTGGGCTGGAGCTTCTCGTGGTTTGAGGCCTGGCTTGCTCCACCCCCTGCTCTTGAGATTCTCGCGGAGGTGGGCTGCATTTTGGCTGCCTTTTTGGCTGGAGCTTCTCGTGGTTTGAGGCCTGGCTTGCTCCACCCCCTGCTCTTGAGATTCTCCCGGATGTGGGCTGCATTTTGGCTGCATTTTGGGCTGGAGCTTCTCGTGGTTTGGGGCCTGGCTTGCTCCACCCCCTGCTCTTGAGATTCTCCCGGATGTGGGCTGCATTTTGGCTGCCTTTTGAGCTGGAGCTTCTCGTGGTTTGAGGCCTGGCTTGCTCCAACCCCTGCTCTTGAGATTCTCCCGGATGTGGCCTGCATTTTGGCTGCCTTTTGGGCTGGAGCTTCTCGTGGTTTGAGGCCTGGCTTGCTCCACCCCGTTCTCTTGAGATTCTCCCGGAGGTGGGCTGGATTTTGGCTGCTTTTTGGGCTGGAGCTTCTCGTGGTTTGAGGCCTGACTTGCTCCACCCCCTGCTCTTGATATTCTCCCGGATGTGGGCTTCATTTTGGCTGCCTTTAGGGCTGGAGCTTCTCGGGGTTTGAGGCCTGGCTTGCTCCACCCCCTGCTCTTGATATTCTCCTGGATGTGGGCTGCATTTTGGCTGATTTTTGCTGGAGCTTCTCGTGGTTTGAGGCCTGGCTTGCTCCACCCCCTGCTCTTGAGATTCTCCCGGAGTTGGGCTGCATTTTGGCTGCCTTTTGGGCTGGAGCTTCTCGTGGTTTGAGGCCTGGCTTGCTCCACCCCCTGCTCTTGAGATTCTCCCGGAGGTGGTCTGGATTTTGGCTGCCTTTTGGGCTGGAGCTTCTCGTGGTTTGAGGCCTGGCTTGATCCACCCCCTGCTCTTGAGATTCTCCCGGATGTGGGCTGCATTTTGGCTGATTCTTGGGCTGGAGCTTCTCGTGGTTTGAGGCCTGGCTTGCTCCACGCCCTGCTCTTGAGATTCTCCCGGATGTGGGCTTCATTTTGGTTGCCTTTGGGGCTGGAGCTTCTCGTGGTTTGAGGCCTGGCTTGCTCCACCCCCTGCTCTTGAGATTCTCCCGGAGTTGGGCTGCATTTTGGCTGCCTTTTGGGCTGGAGCTTCTCGTGGTTTGAGGCCTGGCTTGCTCCACCACCTGCTCTTGAGATTCTCCCGGAGGTGGTCTGGATTTTGGCTGCCTTTTGGGCTGGAGCTTCTCGTGGTTTGAGGCCTGGCTTGATCCACCCCCTGCTCTTGAGATTCTCCCGGATGTGGGCTGCATTTTGGCTGATTCTTGGGCTGGAGCTTCTCGTGGTTTGAGGCCTGGCTTGCTCCACGCCCTGCTCTTGAGATTCTCCCGGATGTGGGCTTCATTTTGGTTGCCTTTGGGGCTGGAGCTTCTCGTGGTTTGAGGCCTGGCTTGCTCCACCCCCTGCTCTTGATATTCTCCCGGATGTGGGCTGCATTTTGGCTGCCTTTTGGGCTGGAGCTTCTCGTGGTTTGAGGCCTGGCTTGCTCCACCACCTGCTCTTGAGATTCTCCCGGATGTGGGCTGCAATTTGGCTGCCTTTTGGGCTGGAGCTTCTCGTGGTTTGAGCCCTGGCTTGCTCCACCCCCTGCTCTTGAGATTCTCCCGGAGGTGGGCTGGATTTTGGCTGCCTTTTGGGCTGGAGCTTCTCGTGGTTTGAGGCCTGGCTTGCTCCACCCCCTGCTCTTGAGATTCTCCTGGATGTGGGCTGCATTTTGGCTGATTCTTGGGCTGGAGCTTCTCGTGGTTTGAGGCCTGGCTTGCTCCACCCCCTGCTCTTGAGATTCTCCCGGAGGTGGGCTGGATTTTGGCTGCCATTTGGGCTGGAGCTTCTTGTGGTTTTAGGCCTGGCTTGCTCCACCCCCTGCTCTTGATATTCTCCCCGAAGTGGGCTGCATTTTGGCTGCCTTTTGGGCTGGAGCTTCCCGTGGTTTGTGGCCTGGCTTGCTCCACCCCCTGCTCTCGATATTCTCCCGGATGTGGGCTGCATTGTGGCTGCCTTTTGGGCTGGAGCTTCTCGAGGTTTGTGGCCTGGCTTGCTCCACCCCCTGCTATTGAGATTCTCCCGGATGTGGGCTGCATTTTGGCTGCCTTTTGGGCTGGAGCTTCTCGTGGTTTGAGGCCTGGCTTGCTCCAACCCCTGATCTTGAGATTCTCCTGGATGTGGGCTGCATTTTGGCTGCTTTTTGGGCTGCAGCTTCTCGAGGTTTGGGGCCTGGCTTGCTCCACCCCCTGCTCTTGAGATTCTCCCGGATGTGGGCTGCATTTTGGCTGCCTTTTGGGCTGGAGCTTCTCGTGGTTTGAGGCCTGGCTTGCTCCACCCCCTGCTCTTGAGATTCTCGCGGAGGTGGGCTGCATTTTGGCTGCCTTTTTGGCTGGAGCTTCTCGTGGTTTGAGGCCTGGCTTGCTCCACCCCCTGCTCTTGAGATTCTCCCGGATGTGGGCTGCATTTTGGCTGCCTTTTGGGCTGGAGCTTCTCGTGGTTTGGGGCCTGGCTTGCTCCACCCCCTGCTCTTGAGATTCTCCCGGATGTGGACTGCATTTTGGCTGCATTTTGGGCTGGAGCTTCTTGTGGTTTGAGGCCTGGCTTGCTCCAGCCCCTGCTCTCGATATTCTCCCAGATGTGGGCTGCATTTTGGCTGCCTTTTGAGCTGGAGCTTCTCGTGGTTTGAGGCCTGGCTTGCTCCACCCCCTGCTCTTGAGATTCTCCCGGAGTTGGGCTGCATTTTGGCTGCCTTTTGGGCTGGAGCTTCTCGTGGTTTGAGGCCTGGCTTGCTCCACCACCTGCTCTTGAGATTCTCCCGGAGGTGGTCTGGATTTTGGCTGCCTTTTGGGCTGGAGCTTCTCGTGGTTTGAGGCCTGGCTTGATCCACCCCCTGCTCTTGAGATTCTCCCGGATGTGGGCTGCATTTTGGCTGATTCTTGGGCTGGAGCTTCTCGTGGTTTGAGGCCTGGCTTGCTCCACGCCCTGCTCTTGAGATTCTCCCGGATGTGGGCTTCATTTTGGTTGCCTTTGGGGCTGGAGCTTCTCGTGGTTTGAGGCCTGGCTTGCTCCACCCCCTGCTCTTGATATTCTCCCGGATGTGGGCTGCATTTTGGCTGCCTTTTGGGCTGGAGCTTCTCGTGGTTTGAGGCCTGGCTTGCTCCACCACCTGCTCTTGAGATTCTCCCGGATGTGGGCTGCAATTTGGCTGCCTTTTGGGCTGGAGCTTCTCGTGGTTTGAGCCCTGGCTTGCTCCACCCCCTGCTCTTGAGATTCTCCCGGAGGTGGGCTGGATTTTGGCTGCCTTTTGGGCTGGAGCTTCTCGTGGTTTGAGGCCTGGCTTGCTCCACCCCCTGCTCTTGAGATTCTCCTGGATGTGGGCTGCATTTTGGCTGATTCTTGGGCTGGAGCTTCTCGTGGTTTGAGGCCTGGCTTGCTCCACCCCCTGCTCTTGAGATTCTCCCGGAGGTGGGCTGGATTTTGGCTGCCATTTGGGCTGGAGCTTCTTGTGGTTTTAGGCCTGGCTTGCTCCACCCCCTGCTCTTGATATTCTCCCCGAAGTGGGCTGCATTTTGGCTGCCTTTTGGGCTGGAGCTTCCCGTGGTTTGTGGCCTGGCTTGCTCCACCCCCTGCTCTCGATATTCTCCCGGATGTGGGCTGCATTGTGGCTGCCTTTTGGGCTGGAGCTTCTCGAGGTTTGTGGCCTGGCTTGCTCCACCCCCTGCTATTGAGATTCTCCCGGATGTGGGCTGCATTTTGGCTGCCTTTTGGGCTGGAGCTTCTCGTGGTTTGAGGCCTGGCTTGCTCCAACCCCTGATCTTGAGATTCTCCTGGATGTGGGCTGCATTTTGGCTGCTTTTTGGGCTGCAGCTTCTCGAGGTTTGGGGCCTGGCTTGCTCCACCCCCTGCTCTTGAGATTCTCCCGGATGTGGGCTGCATTTTGGCTGCCTTTTGGGCTGGAGCTTCTCGTGGTTTGAGGCCTGGCTTGCTCCACCCCCTGCTCTTGAGATTCTCGCGGAGGTGGGCTGCATTTTGGCTGCCTTTTTGGCTGGAGCTTCTCGTGGTTTGAGGCCTGGCTTGCTCCACCCCCTGCTCTTGAGATTCTCCCGGATGTGGGCTGCATTTTGGCTGCCTTTTGGGCTGGAGCTTCTCGTGGTTTGGGGCCTGGCTTGCTCCACCCCCTGCTCTTGAGATTCTCCCGGATGTGGACTGCATTTTGGCTGCATTTTGGGCTGGAGCTTCTTGTGGTTTGAGGCCTGGCTTGCTCCAGCCCCTGCTCTCGATATTCTCCCAGATGTGGGCTGCATTTTGGCTGCCTTTTGAGCTGGAGCTTCTCGTGGTTTGAGGCCTGGCTTGCTCCAACCCCTGCTCTTGAGATTCTCCCGGATGTGGCCTGCATTTTGGCTGCCTTTTGGGCTGGAGCTTCTCGTGGTTTGAGGCCTGGCTTGCTCCACCCCGTTCTCTTGAGATTCTCCCGGAGGTGGGCTGGATTTTGGCTGCTTTTTGGGCTGGAGCTTCTCGTGGTTTGAGGCCTGACTTGCTCCACCCCCTGCTCTTGATATTCTCCCGGATGTGGGCTTCATTTTGGCTGCCTTTAGGGCTGGAGCTTCTCGGGGTTTGAGGCCTGGCTTGCTCCACCCCCTGCTCTTGATATTCTCCTGGATGTGGGCTGCATTTTGGCTGATTTTTGCTGGAGCTTCTCGTGGTTTGAGGCCTGGCTTGCTCCACCCCCTGCTCTTGAGATTCTCCCGGAGTTGGGCTGCATTTTGGCTGCCTTTTGGGCTGGAGCTTCTCGTGGTTTGAGGCCTGGCTTGCTCCACCCCCTGCTCTTGAGATTCTCCCGGAGGTGGTCTGGATTTTGGCTGCCTTTTGGGCTGGAGCTTCTCGTGGTTTGAGGCCTGGCTTGATCCACTCCCTGCTCTTGAGATTCTCCCGGATGTGGGCTGCATTTTGGCTGATTCTTGGGCTGGAGCTTCTCGTGGTTTGAGGCCTGGCTTGCTCCACGCCCTGCTCTTGAGATTCTCCCGGATGTGGGCTTCATTTTGGTTGCCTTTGGGGCTGGAGCTTCTCGTGGTTTGAGGCCTGGCTTGCTCCACCCCCTGCTCTTGAGATTCTCCCGGAGTTGGGCTGCATTTTGGCTGCCTTTTGGGCTGGAGCTTCTCGTGGTTTGAGGCCTGGCTTGCTCCACCACCTGCTCTTGAGATTCTCCCGGAGGTGGTCTGGATTTTGGCTGCCTTTTGGGCTGGAGCTTCTCGTGGTTTGAGGCCTGGCTTGATCCACCCCCTGCTCTTGAGATTCTCCCGGATGTGGGCTGCATTTTGGCTGATTCTTGGGCTGGAGCTTCTCGTGGTTTGAGGCCTGGCTTGCTCCACGCCCTGCTCTTGAGATTCTCCCGGATGTGGGCTTCATTTTGGTTGCCTTTGGGGCTGGAGCTTCTCGTGGTTTGAGGCCTGGCTTGCTCCACCCCCTGCTCTTGATATTCTCCCGGATGTGGGCTGCATTTTGGCTGCCTTTTGGGCTGGAGCTTCTCGTGGTTTGAGGCCTGGCTTGCTCCACCACCTGCTCTTGAGATTCTCCCGGATGTGGGCTGCAATTTGGCTGCCTTTTGGGCTGGAGCTTCTCGTGGTTTGAGCCCTGGCTTGCTCCACCCCCTGCTCTTGAGATTCTCCCGGAGGTGGGCTGGATTTTGGCTGCCTTTTGGGCTGGAGCTTCTCGTGGTTTGAGGCCTGGCTTGCTCCACCCCCTGCTCTTGAGATTCTCCTGGATGTGGGCTGCATTTTGGCTGATTCTTGGGCTGGAGCTTCTCGTGGTTTGAGGCCTGGCTTGCTCCACCCCCTGCTCTTGAGATTCTCCTGGATGTGGGCTGCATTTTGGCTGCCTTTTGGGCTGGAGCTTCTCGTGGTTTGAGGCCTGGCTTGCTCCACCCCCTGCTCTCGATATTCTCCCGCATGTGGGCTGCATTTTGGCTGCCTTTTGGGCTGGAGCTTCTCGTGGTTTGGGGCCTGGCTTGCTCCACCCCCTGCTCTTGAGATTCTCCCGGATGTGGGCTGCATTTTGGCTGATTCTTGGGCTGGAGCTTCCCGTGGTTTGTGGCCTGGCTTGCTCCACCCCCTGCTCTCGATATTCTCCCGGATGTGGGCTGCATTGTGGCTGCCTTTTGGGCTGGAGCTTCTCGAGGTTTGTGGCCTGGCTTGCTCCACCCCCTGCTATTGAGATTCTCCCGGATGTGGGCTGCATTTTGGCTGCCTTTTGGGCTGGAGCTTCCCGTGGTTTGAGGCCTGGCTTGCTCCACCCCCTGCTCTTGAAATTCTCCCGGATGTGGGCTGGATTTTGGCTGCCTTTTGGGCTGGAGCTTCTCGTGGTTTGAGGCCTGGCTTGCTCCACCCCCTGCTCTTGAGATTCTCCCGGAGGTGGGCTGAATTTTGGCTCCATTTTGGGCTGGAGCTTCTAGTGGTTTGAGGCCTGGCTTGCTCCATCCCCTGCTCTTGAGATTCTCCCGGAGGTGGGCTGCATTTTGGCTGATTCTTGGGCTGGAGCTTCCCGTGGTTTGAGGCCTGGCTTGCTCCACCCCCTGCTCTTGAGATTCTCCCAGATGTGGGCTGCATTTTGGCTTCATTTTGGGCTGCAGCTTCTCAAGGTTTGGGGCCTGGCTTGCTCCAAACCCTGCTCTTGAGATTCTCCCAGATGTGGGCTGCATTTTGGCTGCCTTTTGGGCTGGAGCTTCTCGTGGTTTGAGGCCTGGCTTGCTCCACCCCCTGATCTTGAGATTCTCCCGGATGTGGGCTGCATTTTGGCTGCCTTTTGGGCTGCAGCTTCTCGAGGTTTGGGGCCTGGCTTGCTCCACCCCCTGCTCTTGAGATTCTCCCGGATGTGGGCTGCATTTTGGCTGCCTTTTGGGCTGGAGCTTCTCGTGGTTTGAGGCCTGGCTTGCTCCACCCCCTGCTCTTGAGATTCTCCCGGAGGTGGGCTGCATTTTGGCTGCCTTTTTGGCTGGAGCTTCTCGTGGTTTGAGGCCTGGCTTGCTCCACCCCCTGCTCTTGAGATTCTCCCGGATGTGGGCTGGATTTTGGCTGCCTTTTGGGCTGGAGCTTCTCGTGGTTTGGGGCCTGGCTTGCTCCACCCCCTGCTCTTGAGATTCTCCCGGATGTGGACTGCATTTTGGCTGCATTTTGGGCTGGAGCTTCTTGTGGTTTGAGGCCTGGCTTGCTCCACCCCCTGCTCTTGAGATTCTCCCGGATGTGGGCTGCATTTTGGCTGCCTTTTGGGCTGGAGCTTCTCGTGGTTTGAGGCCTGGCTTGCTCCAACCCCTGCTCTTGAGATTCTCCCGGATGTGGCCCGCATTTTGGCTGCCTTTTGGGCAGGAGCTTCTCGTGGTTTGAGGCCTGGCTTGCTCCACCCCGTTCTCTTGAGATTCTCCCGGAGGTGGGCTGGATTTTGGCTGCTTTTTGGGCTGGAGCTTCTCGTGGTTTGAGGCCTGGCTTGCTCCACCCCCTGCTCTTGATATTCTCCCGGATGTGGGCTTCATTTTGGCTGCCTTTAGGGCTGGAGCTTCTCGGGGTTTGAGGCCTGGCTTGCTCCACCCCCTGCTCTTGATATTCTCCTGGATGTGGGCTGCATTTTGGCTGCTTTTTTGCTGGAGCTTCTCGTGGTTTGAGGCCTGGCTTGCTCCACCCCCTGCTCTTGAGATTCTCCCGGATTTGGGCTGAATTTTGGCTGATTCTTGGGCTGGAGCTTCTCGTGGTTTGAGGCCTGGCTTGCTCCACCCCCTGCTCTTGAGATTCTCCCGGAGTTGGGCTGCATTTTGGCTGCCTTTTGGGCTGGAGCTTCTTGTGGTTTGAGGCCTGGCTTGCTCCACCCCCTGCTCTTGAGATTCTCCCGGAGGTGGGCTGCATTTTGGCTGCCTTTTGGGCTGGAGCTTCTCGGGGTTTGAGGCCTGGCTTGATCCACCCCCTGCTCTTGAGATTCTCTCGGATGTGGGCTGCATTTTGGCTGATTCTTGGGCTGGAGCTTCTCGTGGTTTGAGGCCTGGCTTGCTCCACGCCCTGCTCTTGAGATTCTCCCGGATGTGGGCTTCATTTTGGTTGCCTTTGGGGCTGGAGCTTCTCGTGGTTTGAGGCCTGGCTTGCTCCACCCCCTGCTCTTGAGATTCTCCCGGATGTGGGCTGCAATTTGGCTGCCTTTTGGGCTGGAGCTTCTCGTGGTTTGAGCCCTGGCTTTCTCCACCCCCTGCTCTTGAGATTGTCCCGGAGGTGGGCTGCATTTTGGCTGCCTTTTGGGCTGGAGCTTCTCGTGGTTTGAGGCCTGGCTTGCTCCACCCCCTGCTCTTGAGATTCTCCTGGATGTGGGCTGCATTTTGGCTGCCATTTGGGCTGGAGCTTCTCGTGGTTTGAGGCCTGGCTTGCTCCACCCCCTGCTCTTGAGATTCTCCCGGAGGTGGTCTGGATTGTGGCTGCCTTTTGGGCTGGAGATTCTCGTGGTTTGAGGCCTGGCTTGCTCCACCCCCTGCTCTTGATATTCTCCCGGATGTGGGCTGCATTTTGGCTTCATTTTGGGCTGCAGCTTCTCGAGGTTTGAGGCCTGGCTTGCTCCACCCCCTGCTCTTGAGATTCTCCTGGATGTGGGCTGCATTTTGGCTGCCATTTGGGCTGGAGCTTCTCGTGGTTTGAGGCCTGGCTTGATCCACCCCCTGCTCTTGAGATTCTCCCGGATGTGGGCTGCATTTTGGCTGATTCTTGGG
The DNA here is from genome assembly GCA_027574665.1 of Rhynochetos jubatus. Lineage (NCBI taxonomy): Eukaryota > Metazoa > Chordata > Aves > Eurypygiformes > Rhynochetidae > Rhynochetos > Rhynochetos jubatus. The sequence goes on from JAQBHY010000071.1 coordinate 1,828,890, forward strand.
CTGGAGCTTCTCGTGGTTTGAGGCCTGGCTTGCTCCACACCCTGCTCTTGAGATTCTCCCGGAGGTGGGCTGCATTTTGGCTGATTCTTGGGCTGGAGCTTCTCGTGGTTTGAGGCCTGGCTTGCTCCACCCCCTGCTCTTGAGATTCTCCTGGATGTGGGCTGCATTTTGGCTGCCTTTTGGGCTGGAGCTTCTCGTGGTTTGAGGCCTGGCTTGCTCCACCCCCTGCTCTCGATATTCTCCCAGATGTGGGCTGCATTTTGGCTGCAATTTGGGCTGGATCTTCTCGTGGTTTGAGGCCTGGCTTGCTCCACCCCCTGCTCTTGAGATTCTCCCGGAGGTGGTCTGGATTGTGGCTGCCTTTTGGGCTGGAGATTCTCGTGGTTTGAGGCCTGGCTTGCTCCACCCCCTGCTCTTGATATTCTCCCGGATGTGGGCTGCATTTTGGCTTCATTTTGGGCTGCAGCTTCTCGAGGTTTGAGGCCTGGCTTGCTCCACCCCCTGCTCTTGATATTCTCCTGGATGTGGGCTGCATTTTGGCTGCCTTTTTTGCTGGAGCTTCTCGTGGTTTGAGGCCTGGCTTGCTCCACCCCCTGCTCTTGAGATTCTCCTGGATGTGGGCTGCATTTTGGCTGATTCTTGGGCTGGAGCTTCTCGTGGTTTGAGGCCTGGCTTGCTCCACCCCCTGCTCTTGAGATTCTCCCGGAGGTGGGCTGCATTTTGGCTGCCTTTTGGGCTGGAGCTTTTCGTGGTTTGAGGCCTGGCTTGCTCCACCACCTGCTCTTGAGATTCTCCCGGAGGTGGTCTGGATTGTGGCTGCCTTTTGGGCTGGAGATTCTCGTGGTTTGAGGCCTGGCTTGCTCCACCCCCTGCTCTTGAGATTCTCCCGGATGTGGGCTGCATTTTGGCTTCATTTTGGGCTGCAGCTTCTCGAGGTTTGAGGCCTGGCTTGCTCCACCCCCTGCTCTTGAGATTCTCCCGGAGGTGGTCTGGATGGTGGCTGCCTTTTGGGCTGGAGATTCTCGTGGTTTGAGGCCTGGCTTGCTCCACCCCCTGCTCTTGAGATTCTCCCGGATGTGGGCTGCATTTTGGCTTCATTTTGGGCTGCAGCTTCTCGAGGTTTGGGGCCTGGCTTGCTCCACCCCCTGCTCTTGAGATTCTCCCGGATGTGGGCTGGATTGTGGCTGCCTTTTCGGCTGGAGCTTCTCGTGGTTTGAGGCCTGGCTTGCTCCACCCCCTGCTCTTGAGATTCTCCCAGAGGTGGGCTGCATTTTGGCTGCCTTTTGGGCTGGAGCTTCTCGTGGTTTGGGGCCTGGCTTGCTCCACCCCCTGCTCTTGAGATTCTCCCGGATGTGGGCTGCATTTTGGCTGATTCTTGGGCTGGAGCTTCTCGTGGTTTGGGGCCTGGCTTGCTCCACACCCTGCTCTTGAGATTCTCCCGGATGTGGGCTGCAATTTTGCTGCCTTTTGGGCTGGAGCTTCTCGTGGTTTGAGGCCTGGCTTGCTCCACCCCCTGCTCTTGAGATTCTCCCGGAGGTGGTCTGGATTGTGGCTGCCTTTTGGGCTGGAGCTTCTCGTGGTTTGAGGCCTGGCTTGCTCCACCCCCTGCTCTTGATATTCTCCTGGATGTGGGCTGGATTTTGGCTGCGTTTTTTGCTGGAGCTTCTCGTGGTTTGAGGCCTGGCTTGCTCCACCCCCTGCTCTTGAGATTCTCCCGGATGTGGTTTGCATTTTGGCTGCCTTTTGGGCTGGAGCTTCTCGTGGTTTGAGGCCTGGCTTGCTCCACCACCTGCTCTTGAGATTCTCCCGGATGTGGGCTGCATTTTGGCTGCCTTTTGGGCTGGAGCTTCTCGTGCTTTGAGGCCTGGCTTGCTCCACCCCCTGCTCTTGAAATTGTCCAGGATGTAGGCTGCATTTTGGCTGCCTGTTGGGCTGGAGCTACTCGTGGTTTGAGGCCTGGCTTGCTCCACCCCCTGCTCTTGAGATTCTCCCAGATGTGGGCTGCATTTTGGCTGCCTTTTGGGCTGGAGCTTCTCGTGGTTTGAGGCCTGGCTTGCTCCACCCCCTGCTCTTGAGATTGTCCCAGATGTGGGCTGCATTTTGGCTGCATTTTGGGCTGGAGCTTCTCGTGGTTTGAGGCCTGGCTTGCTCCACCCCCTGCTCTTGAGATTCTCCCGGAGGTGGGCTGCATTTTGGCTGCCTTTTGGGCTGGAGCTTCTCGTGGTTTGAGGCCTGGATTGCTCCACCCCCTGCTCTTGATATTCTCCCGGATGTGGGCTGTATTTTGGCTGCATTTTGTGCTGGAGCTTCCGTGGTTTGAGGCCTGGCTTGCTCCACCCCCTGCTCTTGAGATTCTCCTAGATGTGGGCTGCATTTTGGCTGATTCTTGGGCTGGAGCTTCCCGTGGTTTGAGGCCTGGCTTGCTCCACCCCCTGCTCTTGAGATTCTCCTGGATGTGGGCTGCATTTTGGCTGCCTTTTGGGCTGGAGCTTCTCGTGGTTTGAGGCCTGGCTTGCTCCACCACCTGCTCTTGAGATTCTCCCGCATGTGGGCTGCATTTCGGCTGCCTTTTGGGCTGAAGCTTCTCGTGGTTTGAGGCCTGGCTTGCTCCACCCCCTGCTCTTGAGATTCTCCCGGATGTGGGCTGGATTTTGGCTGCCTTTTGGGTTGGAGCTTCTCGTGGTTTGGGGCCTGGCTTGCTCCACCCCCTGCTCTTGAGATTCTCCCGGATGTGGGCTGCATTTTGGTTGCCTGTTGGGCTGGAGCTTCTTGTGGTTTGAGGCCTGGCTTGCTCCACCCCCTGCTCTTGAGATTCTCCCGGATGTGGGCTGCATTTTGGCTGCCTTTTGGGCTGGAGCTTCTCGTGGTTTGAGGCCTGGCTTGCTCCACCCCCTGCTCTTGAGATTCTCCCGGAGGTGGTCTGGATTTTGGCTGCCTTTTGGGCTGGAGCTTCTCGTGGTTTGAGGCCTGGCTTGATCCACCCCCTGCTCTTGAGATTCTCCCGGATGTGGGCTGCATTTTGGCTGATTCTTGGGCTGGAGCTTCTCGTGGTTTGAGGCCTGGCTTGCTCCACGCCCTGCTCTTGATATTCTCCCGGATGTGGGCTTCATTTTGGTTGCATTTGGGGCTGGAGCTTCTCGTGGTTTGAGGCCTGGCTTGCTCCACCCCCTGCTCTTGAGATTCTCCTGGATGTGGGCTGCATTTTGGCTGCCTTTTGGGCTGGAGCTTCTCGTGGTTTGAGGCCTGGCTTGCGCTACCCCCTGCTCTTGATATTCTCCCTGAAGTGGGCTGCATTTTGGCTGCCTTTTGGGCTGGAGCTTCCCGTGGATTGTGGCCTGGCTTGCTCCACCCCCTGCTCTCGATATTCTCCCAGATGTGGGCTGAATTGTGGCTGCCTTTTGGGCTGGAGCTTCTCGAGGTTTGTGGCCTGGCTTGCTCCACCCCCTGCTCTTGAGATTCTCCCGGAGGTGGGCTGCATTTTGGCTGAATCTTGGGTTGGAGCTTTTCGTGGTTTGAGGCCTGGCTTGCTCCACCCCCTGCTCTTGAGATTCTCCCGGATGTGGGCTGCATTTTGGCTGCCTTTTGGGCTGGAGCTTCTCGTGGTTTGAGGCCTGGCTTGCTCCACCCCCTGCTCTTGAGATTCTCCCGGATGTGGGCTGCATTTTGGCTGCCTTTTGGGCTGGAGCTTCTCGTGGTTTCAGGCCTGGCTTGCTCCACCCCCTGCTCTTGAGATTCTCCTGGAGGTGGGCTGCATTTTGGCTGATTCTTGGGCTGGAGCATCTCGTGGTTTGAGGCCTGGCTTGCTCCACCCCCTGCTCTTGATATTCTCCCGGATGTGGGCTGCATTTTGGCTTCATTTTGGGCTGCAGCTTCTCGAGGTTTGGGGCCTGGCTTGCTCCACCCCCTGCTCTTGAGATTCTCCCAGATGTGGGCTGCATTTTGGCTGCCTTTTTTGCTGGAGCTTGTCGTGGTTTGAGGCCTGGCTTGCTCCACCCGCTGCTCCTGAGATTCTCCCGGATGTGGGCTGCATTTTGGCTGATTCTTGGGCTGGAGCTTCTCGTGGTTTGAGGCCTGGCTTGCTCCACCCCCTGCTCTTGATATTCTCCCGGAGGTGGGCTGCATTTTGGCTGCCTTTTGGGCTGGAGCTTTTCGTGGTTTGAGGCCTGCCTTGCTCCACCCCCTGCTCTTGAGATTCTCCCGGAGGTGGACTGGATTGTGGCTGCCTTTTGGGCAGGAGCTTCTCGTGGTTTGAGGCCTGGCTTGCTCCACCCCCTGCTCTTGAGATTCTCCCGGAGGTGGGCTGCATTTTGGCTGCATTTTGGGCTGCAGCTTCTCGTGGTTTGAGGCCTGGCTTGCTCCACCCCCTGCTCTTGAGATTCTCCCGGATGTGGGCTGCATTTTGGCTGCCTTTTGGGCTGGAGCTTCTCGTGGTTTGGGGCCTGGCTTGCTCCACGCCCTGCTCTTGAGATTCTCCCGGATGTGGGCTGCATTTTTGCTGCCTGTTAGGCTGGAGCTTCTCGTGGTTTGAGGCCTGGCTTGCTCCACCCCCTGCTCTTGAGATTCTCCCGGAGGTGGTCTGGATTGTGGCTGCCTTTTGGGCTGGAGCTTCTCGTGGTTTGAGGCCTGGCTTGCTCCACCCCCTGCTCTTGAGATTCTCCCGGATGTGGGCTTCATTTTGGCTGCCTTTGGGGCTGGAACTTCTCGTGGTTTGAGGCCTGGCTTGCTCCACCCCCTGCTCTTGAGATTCTCCCGGATGTGGGCTGGATTTTGGCTGCCTTTTGGGCTGGAGCTTCTCGTGGTTTGAGGCCTGGCTTGCTCCACCCCCTGCTCTTGAGATTCTCCCGGATGTGGGCTGCATTTTGGCTGATTCTTGAGCTGGAGATTCTCGTGGTTTGAGGCCTGGCTTGCTCCACCCCCTGCTCTTGAGATTCTCCCGGATGTGGGCTGCATTTTGGCTCCATTTTGGGCTGGAGCTTCTCGTGGCTTCAGGCCTGGCTTGCTCCACCCCCTGCTCTTGAGATTCTCCCAGATGTGGGCTGCATTTTGGCTGATTCTTGGGCTGGAGCTTCTCGTGGTTTGAGGCCTGGCTTGCTCCACCCCCTGCTCTTGAGATTCTCCCGGAGGTGGCCTGCATTTTGGCTGCCTTTTGGGCTGGAGCTTCTCGTGGTTTGAGGCCTGGCTTGCTCCACCACCTGCTCTTGAGATTCTCCCGGAGGTGGGCTGCATTTTGGCTGCCTTTTGGGCTGAAGCTTCTCGTGGTTTGAGGCCTGGCTTGCTCCACCCCCTGCTCTTGAGATTCTCCCGGAGGTGGGCTGCATTTTGGCTGCCTGTTGGGCTGGAGCTTCTCGTGGTTTGAGGCCTGGCTTGCTCCACCCCCTGCTCTTGAGATTCTCCCGGATGTGGGCTGCATTTTGGCTGCCTTTTGGGCTGGAGCTTCTCGTGGTTTGAGGCCTGGCTTGCTCCACCCCCTGCTCTTGAAATTGTCCAGGATGTAGGCTGCATTTTGGCTGCCTGTTGGGCTGGAGCTACTCGTGGTTTGAGGCCTGGCTTGCTCCACCCCCTGCTCTTGAGATTCTCCCGGATGTGGGCTGCATTTTGGCTGCCTTTTGGGCTGGAGCTTCTCGTGGTTTGAGGCCTGGCTTGCTCCACCCCCTGCTCTTGAGATTCTCCCGGAGGTGGGCTGCATTTTGGCTGCCTGTTGGGCTGGAGCTTCTCGTGGTTTGAGGCCTGGCTTGCTCCACCCCCTGCTCTTGAGATTCTCCCGGATGTGGGCTGCATTTTGGCTGCCTTTTGGGCTGGAGCTTCTCGTGGTTTGAGGCCTGGCTTGCTCCACCCCCTGCTCTTGAAATTGTCCAGGATGTAGGCTGCATTTTGGCTGCCTGTTGGGCTGGAGCTACTCGTGGTTTGAGGCCTGGCTTGCTCCACCCCCTGCTCTTGAGATTCTCCCGGATGTGGGCTGCATTTTGGCTGCCTTTTGGGCTGGAGCTTCTCGTGGTTTGAGGCCTGGCTTGCTCCACCCCCTGCTCTTGAGATTCTCCCGGATGTAGGCTGCATTTTGGCTGATTCTTGGGCTGGAGCATCTCGTGGTTTGAGGCCTGGCTTGCTCCACCCCCTGCTCTTGATATTCTCCCGGATGTGGGCTGCATTTTGGCTTCATTTTGGGCTGCAGCTTCTCGAGGTTTGGGGCCTGGCTTGCTCCACCCCCTGCTCTTGAGATTCTCCCAGATGTGGGCTGCATTTTGGCTGCCTTTGGGGCTGGAGCTTCTCGTGGTTTGAGGCCTGGTTTGCTCCACCCCCTGCTCTTGATATTCTCCCGGATGTGGGCTTCATTTTGGCTGCCTTTGGTGCTGAAGCTTCTCGTGGTTTGAGGCCTGGCTTGCTCCACCCCCTGCTCTTGATATTCTCCTGGATGTGGGCTGCATTTTGGCTGCCTTTTTTGCTGGAGCTTCTCGTGGTTTGAGGCCTGGCTTGCTCCACCCCCTGCTCTTGAGATTCTCCCGGATGTGGGCTGCATTTTGGCTGCCTTTTGGGCTGGAGCTTCTCGTGGTTTGAGGCCTGGCTTGCTCCACACCCTGCTCTTGAGATTCTCCCGGATGTAGGCTGCATTTTTTGCTGCATTTTGTGCTGGACCTTCCCGTGGTTTGAGGCCTGGCTTGCTCCACCCCCTGCTCTTGAGATTCTCCCGGATGTGGGCTGCATTTTGGGTGATTCTTGGGCTGTAGCTTCCCGTGGTTTGAGGCCTGGCTTGCTCCACCCCCTGCTCTTGATATTCTCCTGGATGTGGGCTGCATTTTGGCTGTCTTTTTTGCTGGAGCTTCTCGTGGTTTGAGGCCTGGCTTGCTCCACCCGCTGCTCTTGAGATTCTCCCGGATGTAGGCTGCATTTTGGCTGATTCTTGGGCTGGAGCTTTTCGTGGTTTGAGGCCTGGCTTGCTCCACCCCCTGCTCTTGAGATTCTCCCGGATGTGGGCTGCATTTTGGCTGCCTTTTGGGCTGGAGCTTCTCGTGGTTTGAGGCCTGGCTTGCTCCACCCCCTGCTCTTGAGATTCTCCCGGATGTGGGCTGCATTTTGGCTGCCTTTTGGGCTGGAGCTTCTCGTGGTTTCAGGCCTGGCTTGCTCCACCCCCTGCTCTTGAGATTCTCCTGGAGGTGGGCTGCATTTTGGCTGATTCTTGGGCTGGAGCATCTCGTGGTTTGAGGCCTGGCTTGCTCCACCCCCTGCTCTTGATATTCTCCCGGATGTGGGCTGCATTTTGGCTTCATTTTGGGCTGCAGCTTCTCGAGGTTTGGGGCCTGGCTTGCTCCACCCCCTGCTCTTGAGATTCTCCCAGATGTGGGCTGCATTTTGGCTGCCTTTGGGGCTGGAGCTTCTCGTGGTTTGAGGCCTGGTTTGCTCCACCCCCTGCTCTTGATATTCTCCCGGATGTGGGCTTCATTTTGGCTGCCTTTGGTGCTGAAGCTTCTCGTGGTTTGAGGCCTGGCTTGCTCCACCCCCTGCTCTTGATATTCTCCTGGATGTGGGCTGCATTTTGGCTGCCTTTTTTGCTGGAGCTTCTCGTGGTTTGAGGCCTGGCTTGCTCCACCCGCTGCTCCTGAGATTCTCCCGGATGTGGGCTGCATTTTGGCTGATTCTTGGGCTGGAGCTTCTCGTGGTTTGAGGCCTGGCTTGCTCCACCCCCTGCTCTTGAGATTCTCCCGGAGGTGGGCTGCATTTTGGCTGCATTTTGGGCTGCAGCTTCTCGTGGTTTGAGGCCTGGCTTGCTCCACCCCCTGCTCTTGAGATTCTCCCGGATGTGGGCTGCATTTTGGCTGCCTTTTGGGCTGGAGCTTCTCGTGGTTTGAGGCCTGGCTTGCTCCACCCCCTGCTCTTGAGATTCTCCCGGATGTGGGCTGCATTTTGGCTGCCTTTTGGGCTGGAGCTTCTCGTGGTTTGAGGCCTGGCTTGCTCCACCCCCTGCTCTTGAAATTGTCCAGGATGTAGGCTGCATTTTGGCTGCCTGTTGGGCTGGAGCTACTCGTGGTTTGAGGCCTGGCTTGCTCCACCCCCTGCTCTTGAGATTCTCCCGGATGTGGGCTGCATTTTGGCTGCCTTTTGGGCTGGAGCTTCTCGTGGTTTGAGGCCTGGCTTGCTCCACCCCCTGCTCTTGAGATTCTCCCGGAGGTGGGCTGCATTTTGGCTGCCTGTTGGGCTGGAGCTTCTCGTGGTTTGAGGCCTGGCTTGCTCCACCCCCTGCTCTTGAGATTCTCCCGGATGTGGGCTGCATTTTGGCTGCCTTTTGGGCTGGAGCTTCTCGTGGTTTGAGGCCTGGCTTGCTCCACCCCCTGCTCTTGAAATTGTCCAGGATGTAGGCTGCATTTTGGCTGCCTGTTGGGCTGGAGCTACTCGTGGTTTGAGGCCTGGCTTGCTCCACCCCCTGCTCTTGAGATTCTCCCGGATGTGGGCTGCATTTTGGCTGCCTTTTGGGCTGGAGCTTCTCGTGGTTTGAGGCCTGGCTTGCTCCACCCCCTGCTCTTGAGATTCTCCCGGAGGTGGGCTGCATTTTGGCTGCCTGTTGGGCTGGAGCTTCTCGTGGTTTGAGGCCTGGCTTGCTCCACCCCCTGCTCTTGAGATTCTCCCGGATGTGGGCTGCATTTTGGCTGCCTTTTGGGCTGGAGCTTCTCGTGGTTTGAGGCCTGGCTTGCTCCACCCCCTGCTCTTGAAATTGTCCAGGATGTAGGCTGCATTTTGGCTGCCTGTTGGGCTGGAGCTACTCGTGGTTTGAGGCCTGGCTTGCTCCACCCCCTGCTCTTGAGATTCTCCCGGATGTGGGCTGCATTTTGGCTGCCTTTTGGGCTGGAGCTTCTCGTGGTTTGAGGCCTGGCTTGCTCCACCCCCTGCTCTTGAGATTCTCCCGGATGTAGGCTGCATTTTGGCTGCATTTTGTGCTGGAGCTTCCCGTGGTTTGAGGCCTGGCTTGCTCCACCCCCTGCTCTTGAGATTCTCCCGGATGTGGGCTGCATTTTGGGTGATTCTTGGGCTGTAGCTTCCCGTGGTTTGAGGCCTGGCTTGCTCCACCCCCTGCTCTTGATATTCTCCTGGATGTGGGCTGCATTTTGGCTGTCTTTTTTGCTGGAGCTTCTCGTGGTTTGAGGCCTGGCTTGCTCCACCCGCTGCTCTTGAGATTCTCCCGGATGTGGGCTGCATTTTGGCTGATTCTTGGGCTGGAGCTTTTCGTGGTTTGAGGCCTGGCTTGCTCCACCCCCTGCTCTTGAGATTCTCCCGGATGTGGGCTGCATTTTGGCTGCCTTTTGGGCTGGAGCTTCTCGTGGTTTGAGGCCTGGCTTGCTCCACCCCCTGCTCTTGAGATTCTCCCGGATGTGGGCTGCATTTTGGCTGCCTTTTGGGCTGGAGCTTCTCGTGGTTTCAGGCCTGGCTTGCTCCACCCCCTGCTCTTGAGATTCTCCTGGAGGTGGGCTGCATTTTGGCTGATTCTTGGGCTGGAGCATCTCGTGGTTTGAGGCCTGGCTTGCTCCACCCCCTGCTCTTGATATTCTCCCGGATGTGGGCTGCATTTTGGCTTCATTTTGGGCTGCAGCTTCTCGAGGTTTGGGGCCTGGCTTGCTCCACCCCCTGCTCTTGAGATTCTCCCAGATGTGGGCTGCATTTTGGCTGCCTTTGGGGCTGGAGCTTCTCGTGGTTTGAGGCCTGGTTTGCTCCACCCCCTGCTCTTGATATTCTCCCGGATGTGGGCTTCATTTTGGCTGCCTTTGGTGCTGAAGCTTCTCGTGGTTTGAGGCCTGGCTTGCTCCACCCCCTGCTCTTGAGATTCTCCCGGATGTAGGCTGCATTTTGGCTGCATTTTGTGCTGGAGCTTCCCGTGGTTTGAGGCCTGGCTTGCTCCACCCCCTGCTCTTGAGATTCTCCCGGATGTGGGCTGCATTTTGGGTGATTCTTGGGCTGTAGCTTCCCGTGGTTTGAGGCCTGGCTTGCTCCACCCCCTGCTCTTGATATTCTCCTGGATGTGGGCTGCATTTTGGCTGTCTTTTTTGCTGGAGCTTCTCGTGGTTTGAGGCCTGGCTTGCTCCACCCGCTGCTCTTGAGATTCTCCCGGATGTGGGCTGCATTTTGGCTGATTCTTGGGCTGGAGCTTTTCGTGGTTTGAGGCCTGGCTTGCTCCACCCCCTGCTCTTGAGATTCTCCCGGATGTGGGCTGCATTTTGGCTGCCTTTTGGGCTGGAGCTTCTCGTGGTTTGAGGCCTGGCTTGCTCCACCCCCTGCTCTTGAGATTCTCCCGGATGTGGGCTGCATTTTGGCTGCCTTTTGGGCTGGAGCTTCTCGTGGTTTCAGGCCTGGCTTGCTCCACCCCCTGCTCTTGAGATTCTCCTGGAGGTGGGCTGCATTTTGGCTGATTCTTGGGCTGGAGCATCTCGTGGTTTGAGGCCTGGCTTGCTCCACCCCCTGCTCTTGATATTCTCCCGGATGTGGGCTGCATTTTGGCTTCATTTTGGGCTGCAGCTTCTCGAGGTTTGGGGCCTGGCTTGCTCCACCCCCTGCTCTTGAGATTCTCCCAGATGTGGGCTGCATTTTGGCTGCCTTTGGGGCTGGAGCTTCTCGTGGTTTGAGGCCTGGTTTGCTCCACCCCCTGCTCTTGATATTCTCCCGGATGTGGGCTTCATTTTGGCTGCCTTTGGTGCTGAAGCTTCTCGTGGTTTGAGGCCTGGCTTGCTCCACCCCCTGCTCTTGATATTCTCCTGGATGTGGGCTGCATTTTGGCTGCCTTTTTTGCTGGAGCTTCTCGTGGTTTGAGGCCTGGCTTGCTCCACCCGCTGCTCCTGAGATTCTCCCGGATGTGGGCTGCATTTTGGCTGATTCTTGGGCTGGAGCTTCTCGTGGTTTGAGGCCTGGCTTGCTCCACCCCCTGCTCTTGATATTCTCCCGGAGGTGGGCTGCATTTTGGCTGCCTTTTGGGCTGGAGCTTTTCGTGGTTTGAGGCCTGCCTTGCTCCACCCCCTGCTCTTGAGATTCTCCCGGAGGTGGACTGGATTGTGGCTGCCTTTTGGGCTGGAGCTTCTCGTGGTTTGAGGCCTGGCTTGCTCCACCCCCTGCTCTTGAGATTCTCCCGGAGGTGGGCTGCATTTTGGCTGCATTTTGGGCTGCAGCTTCTCGTGGTTTGAGGCCTGGCTTGCTCCACCCCCTGCTCTTGAGATTCTCCCGGATGTGGGCTGCATTTTGGCTGCCTTTTGGGCTGGAGCTTCTCGTGGTTTGAGGCCTGGCTTGCTCCACCCCCTGCTCTTGAGATTCTCCCGGATGTGGTCTGCATTTTGGCTGATTCTTGGGCTGGAGCTTCCCGTGGTTTGAGGCCTGGCTTGCTCCACCCCCTGCTCTTGAGATTCTCCCGGATGTGGGCTGCATTTTGGCTGCCTTTTGGGCTGGAGCTTCTCGTGGTTTGAGGCCTGGCTTGCTCCACCCCCTGCTCTTGAAATTTTCCAGGATGTAGGCTGCATTTTGGATGCCTGTTGGGCTGGAGCTACTCGTGGTTTGAGGCCTGGCTTGCTCCACCCCCTGCTCTTGAGATTCTCCCGGATGTGGGCTGCATTTTGGCTGCCTTTTGGGCTGGAGCTTCTCGTGGTTTGAGGCCTGGCTTGCTCCACCCCCTGCTCTTGAGATTCTCCCGGAGGTGGGCTGCATTTTGGCTGCCTGTTGGGCTGGAGCTTCTCGTGGTTTGAGGCCTGGCTTGCTCCACCCCCTGCTCTTGAGATTCTCCCGGATGTGGGCTGCATTTTGGCTGCCTTTTGGGCTGGAGCTTCTCGTGGTTTGAGGCCTGGCTTGCTCCACCCCCTGCTCTTGAAATTGTCCAGTATGTAGGCTGCATTTTGGCTGCCTGTTGGGCTGGAGCTACTCGTGGTTTGAGGCCTGGCTTGCTCCACCCCCTGCTCTTGAGATTCTCCCGGATGTGGGCTGCATTTTGGCTGCCTTTTGGGCTGGAGCTTCTCGTGGTTTGAGGCCTGGCTTGCTCCACCCCCTGCTCTTGAGATTCTCCCGGATGTAGGCTGCATTTTGGCTGCATTTTGTGCTGGAGCTTCCCGTGGTTTGAGGCCTGGCTTGCTCCACCCCCTGCTCTTGAGATTCTCCCGGATGTGGGCTGCATTTTGGGTGATTCTTGGGCTGTAGCTTCCCGTGGTTTGAGGCCTGGCTTGCTCCACCCCCTGCTCTTGATATTCTCCTGGATGTGGGCTGCATTTTGGCTGTCTTTTTTGCTGGAGCTTCTCGTGGTTTGAGGCCTGGCTTGCTCCACCCGCTGCTCTTGAGATTCTCCCGGATGTGGGCTGCATTTTGGCTGATTCTTGGGCTGGAGCTTTTCGTGGTTTGAGGCCTGGCTTGCTCCACCCCCTGCTCTTGAGATTCTCCCGGATGTGGGCTGCATTTTGGCTGCCTTTTGGGCTGGAGCTTCTCGTGGTTTCAGGCCTGGCTTGCTCCACCCCCTGCTCTTGAGATTCTCCTGGAGGTGGGCTGCATTTTGGCTGATTCTTGGGCTGGAGCATCTCGTGGTTTGAGGCCTGGCTTGCTCCACCCCCTGCTCTTGATATTCTCCCGGATGTGGGCTGCATTTTGGCTTCATTTTGGGCTGCAGCTTCTCGAGGTTTGGGGCCTGGCTTGCTCCACCCCCTGCTCTTGAGATTCTCCCAGATGTGGGCTGCATTTTGGCTGCCTTTGGGGCTGGAGCTTCTCGTGGTTTGAGGCCTGGTTTGCTCCACCCCCTGCTCTTGATATTCTCCCGGATGTGGGCTTCATTTTGGCTGCCTTTGGTGCTGAAGCTTCTCGTGGTTTGAGGCCTGGCTTGCTCCACCCCCTGCTCTTGATATTCTCCTGGATGTGGGCTGCATTTTGGCTGCCTTTTTTGCTGGAGCTTCTCGTGGTTTGAGGCCTGGCTTGCTCCACCCCCTGCTCTTGAGATTCTCCCGGATGTGGGCTGCATTTTGGCTGCCTTTTGGGCTGGAGCTTCTCGTGGTTTGAGGCCTGGCTTGCTCCAACCCCTGCTCTTGAGATTCTCCCGGATGTAGGCTGCATTTTGGCTGCATTTTGTGCTGGAGCTTCCCGTGGTTTGAGGCCTGGCTTGCTCCACCCCCTGCTCTTGAGATTCTCCCGGATGTGGGCTGCATTTTGGGTGATTCTTGGGCTGTAGCTTCCCGTGGTTTGAGGCCTGGCTTGCTCCACCCCCTGCTCTTGATATTCTCCTGGATGTGGGCTGCATTTTGGCTGTCTTTTTTGCTGGAGCTTCTCGTGGTTTGAGGCCTGGCTTGCTCCACCCGCTGCTCTTGAGATTCTCCCGGATGTGGGCTGCATTTTGGCTGATTCTTGGGCTGGAGCTTTTCGTGGTTTGAGGCCTGGCTTGCTCCACCCCCTGCTCTTGAGATTCTCCCGGATGTGGGCTGCATTTTGGCTGCCTTTTGGGCTGGAGCTTCTCGTGGTTTGAGGCCTGGCTTGCTCCACCCCCTGCTCTTGAGATTCTCCCGGATGTGGGCTGCATTTTGGCTGCCTTTTGGGCTGGAGCTTCTCGTGGTTTCAGGCCTGGCTTGCTCCACCCCCTGCTCTTGAGATTCTCCTGGAGGTGGGCTGCATTTTGGCTGATTCTTGGGCTGGAGCATCTCGTGGTTTGAGGCCTGGCTTGCTCCACCCCCTGCTCTTGATATTCTCCCGGATGTGGGCTGCATTTTGGCTTCATTTTGGGCTGCAGCTTCTCGAGGTTTGGGGCCTGGCTTGCTCCACCCCCTGCTCTTGAGATTCTCCCAGATGTGGGCTGCATTTTGGCTGCCTTTGGGGCTGGAGCTTCTCGTGGTTTGAGGCCTGGTTTGCTCCACCCCCTGCTCTTGATATTCTCCCGGATGTGGGCTTCATTTTGGCTGCCTTTGGTGCTGAAGCTTCTCGTGGTTTGAGGCCTGGCTTGCTCCACCCCCTGCTCTTGATATTCTCCTGGATGTGGGCTGCATTTTGGCTGCCTTTTTTGCTGGAGCTTCTCGTGGTTTGAGGCCTGGCTTGCTCCACCCGCTGCTCCTGAGATTCTCCCGGATGTGGGCTGCATTTTGGCTGATTCTTGGGCTGGAGCTTCTCGTGGTTTGAGGCCTGGCTTGCTCCACCCCCTGCTCTTGATATTCTCCCGGAGGTGGGCTGCATTTTGGCTGCCTTTTGGGCTGGAGCTTTTCGTGGTTTGAGGCCTGCCTGGCTCCACCCCCTGCTCTTGAGATTCTCCCGGAGGTGGACTGGATTGTGGCTGCCTTTTGGGCTGGAGCTTCTCGTGGTTTGAGGCCTGGCTTGCTCCACCCCCTGCTCTTGAGATTCTCCCGGAGGTGGCCTGCATTTTGGCTGCCTTTTGGGCTGGAGCTTCTCGTGGTTTGAGGCCTGGCTTGCTCCACCACCTGCTCTTGAAATTCTCCCGGATGTGGGCTGCATTTTGGCTGCCTTTTGGGCTGGAGCTTCTTGTGGTTTGAGGCCTGGCTTGCTCCACCACCTGCTCTTGAGATTCTCCCGGAGGTGGGCTGCATTTTGGCTGCCTTTTGGGCTGAAGCTTCTCGTGGTTTGAGGCCTGGCTTGCTCCACCCCCTGCTCTTGAGATTCTCCCGGAGGTGGGCTGCATTTTGGCTGCCTGTTGGGCTGGAGCTTCTCGTGGTTTGAGGCCTGGCTTGCTCCACCCCCTGCTCTTGAGATTCTCCCGGATGTGGGCTGCATTTTGGCTGCCTTTTGGGCTGGAGCTTCTCGTGGTTTGAGGCCTGGCTTGCTCCACCCCCTGCTCTTGAAATTGTCCAGGATGTAGGCTGCATTTTGGCTGCCTGTTGGGCTGGAGCTACTCGTGGTTTGAGGCCTGGCTTGCTCCACCCCCTGCTCTTGAGATTCTCCCGGATGTGGGCTGCATTTTGGCTGCCTTTTGGGCTGGAGCTTCTCGTGGTTTGAGGCCTGGCTTGCTCCACCCCCTGCTCTTGAGATTCTCCCGGAGGTGGGCTGCATTTTGGCTGCCTGTTGGGCTGGAGCTTCTCGTGGTTTGAGGCCTGGCTTGCTCCACCCCCTGCTCTTGAGATTCTCCCGGATGTGGGCTGCATTTTGGCTGCCTTTTGGGCTGGAGCTTCTCGTGGTTTGAGGCCTGGCTTGCTCCACCCCCTGCTCTTGAAATTGTCCAGGATGTAGGCTGCATTTTGGCTGCCTGTTGGGCTGGAGCTACTCGTGGTTTGAGGCCTGGCTTGCTCCACCCCCTGCTCTTGAGATTCTCCCGGATGTGGGCTGCATTTTGGCTGCCTTTTGGGCTGGAGCTTCTCGTGGTTTGAGGCCTGGCTTGCTCCACCCCCTGCTCTTGAGATTCTCCCGGATGTAGGCTGCATTTTGGCTGCATTTTGTGCTGGAGCTTCCCGTGGTTTGAGGCCTGGCTTGCTCCACCCCCTGCTCTTGAGATTCTCCCGGATGTGGGCTGCATTTTGGGTGATTCTTGGGCTGTAGCTTCCCGTGGTTTGAGGCCTGGCTTGCTCCACCCCCTGCTCTTGATATTCTCCTGGATGTGGGCTGCATTTTGGCTGTCTTTTTTGCTGGAGCTTCTCGTGGTTTGAGGCCTGGCTTGCTCCACCCCCTGCTCTTGAGATTCTCCCGGATGTGGGCTGCATTTTGGCTGATTCTTGGGCTGGAGCTTTTCGTGGTTTGAGGCCTGGCTTGTTCCACCCCCTGCTCTTGAGGTTCTCCCGGATGTGGGCTGCATTTTGGCTGCCTTTTGGGCTGGAGCTTCTCGTGGTTTGAGGCCTGGCTTGCTCCACCCCCTGCTCTTGAGATTCTCCCGGATGTGGGCTGCATTTTGGCTGCCTTTTGGGCTGGAGCTTCTCGTGGTTTCAGGCCTGGCTTGCTCCACCCCCTGCTCTTGAGATTCTCCTGGAGGTCGGCTGCATTTTGGCTGATTCTTGGGCTGGAGCATCTCGTGGTTTGAGGCCTGGCTTGCTCCACACCCTGCTCTTGATATTCTCCCGGATGTGGGCTGCATTTTGGCTTCATTTTGAGCTGCAGCTTCTCGAGGTTTGGGGCCTGGCTTGCTCCACCCCCTGCTCTTGAGATTCTCCCAGATGTGGGCTGCATTTTGGCTGCCTTTGGGGCTGGAGCTTCTCGTGGTTTGAGGCCTGGTTTGCTCCACCACCTGCTCTTGAGATTCTCCCGGAGGTGGGCTTCATTTTGGCTGCCTTTGGTGCTGAAGCTTCTCGTGGTTTGAGGCCTGGCTTGCTCCACCCCCTGCTCTTGATATTCTCCTGGATGTGGGCTGCATTTTGGCTGCCTTTTTTGCTGGAGCTTCTCGTGGTTTGAGGCCTGGCTTGCTCCACCCCCTGCTCTTGAGATTCTCCCGGATGTGGGCTGCATTTTGGCTGCCTTTTGGGCTGGAGCTTCTCGTGGTTTGAGGCCTGGCTTGCTCCACCCCCTGCTCTTGAGATTCTCCAGGAGGTGGGCTGCATTTTGGCTGCCTTTTGGGCTGGAGCTTCTCGTGGTTTGAGGCCTGGCTTGCTCCACCCCCTGCTCTTGATATTCTCCCGGAGGTGGGCTGCATTTTGGCTGCCTTTTGGGCTGAAGCTTCTCGTGGTTTGAGGCCTGGCTTGCTCCACCCCCTGCTCTTGAGATTCTCGCGGAGGTGGGCTGCATTTTGGCTGCCTGTTGGGCTGGAGCTTCTCGTGGTTTGAGGCCTGGCTTGCTCCACCCCCTGCTCTTGAGATTCTCCCGGATGTGGGCTGCATTTTGGCTGCCTTTTGGGCTGGAGCTTCTCGTGGTTTGAGGCCTGGCTTGCTCCACCCCCTGCTCTTGAAATTGTCCAGGATGTAGGCTGCATTTTGGCTGCCTGTTGGGCTGGAGCTACTCGTGGTTTGAGGCCTGGCTTGCTCCACCCCCTGCTCTTGAGATTCTCCCGGATGTGGGCTGCATTTTGGCTGCCTTTTGGGCTGGAGCTTCTCGTGGTTTGAGGCCTGGCTTGCTCCACCCCCTGCTCTTGAGATTCTCCCGGAGGTGGGCTGCATTTTGGCTGCCTGTTGGGCTGGAGCTTCTCGTGGTTTGAGGCCTGGCTTGCTCCACCCCCTGCTCTTGAGATTCTCCCGGATGTGGGCTGCATTTTGGCTGCCTTTTGGGCTGGAGCTTCTCGTGGTTTGAGGCCTGGCTTGCTCCACCCCCTGCTCTTGAAATTGTCCAGGATGTAGGCTGCATTTTGGCTGCCTGTTGGGCTGGAGCTACTCGTGGTTTGAGGCCTGGCTTGCTCCACCCCCTGCTCTTGAGATTCTCCCGGATGTGGGCTGCATTTTGGCTGCCTTTTGGGCTGGAGCTTCTCGTGGTTTGAGGCCTGGCTTGCTCCACCCCCTGCTCTTGAGATTCTCCCGGATGTAGGCTGCATTTTGGCTGCATTTTGTGCTGGAGCTTCCCGTGGTTTGAGGCCTGGCTTGCTCCACCCCCTGCTCTTGAGATTCTCCCGGATGTGGGCTGCATTTTGGGTGATTCTTGGGCTGTAGCTTCCCGTGGTTTGAGGCCTGGCTTGCTCCACCCCCTGCTCTTGATATTCTCCTGGATGTGGGCTGCATTTTGGCTGTCTTTTTTGCTGGAGCTTCTCGTGGTTTGAGGCCTGGCTTGCTCCACCCCCTGCTCTTGAGATTCTCCCGGATGTGGGCTGCATTTTGGCTGATTCTTGGGCTGGAGCTTTTCGTGGTTTGAGGCCTGGCTTGTTCCACCCCCTGCTCTTGAGGTTCTCCCGGATGTGGGCTGCATTTTGGCTGCCTTTTGGGCTGGAGCTTCTCGTGGTTTGAGGCCTGGCTTGCTCCACCCCCTGCTCTTGAGATTCTCCCGGATGTGGGCTGCATTTTGGCTGCCTTTTGGGCTGGAGCTTCTCGTGGTTTCAGGCCTGGCTTGCTCCACCCCCTGCTCTTGAGATTCTCCTGGAGGTGGGCTGCATTTTGGCTGATTCTTGGGCTGGAGCATCTCGTGGTTTGAGGCCTGGCTTGCTCCACACCCTGCTCTTGATATTCTCCCGGATGTGGGCTGCATTTTGGCTTCATTTTGAGCTGCAGCTTCTCGAGGTTTGGGGCCTGGCTTGCTCCACCCCCTGCTCTTGAGATTCTCCCAGATGTGGGCTGCATTTTGGCTGCCTTTGGGGCTGGAGCTTCTCGTGGTTTGAGGCCTGGTTTGCTCCACCACCTGCTCTTGAGATTCTCCCGGAGGTGGGCTTCATTTTGGCTGCCTTTGGTGCTGAAGCTTCTCGTGGTTTGAGGCCTGGCTTGCTCCACCCCCTGCTCTTGATATTCTCCTGGATGTGGGCTGCATTTTGGCTGCCTTTTTTGCTGGAGCTTCTCGTGGTTTGAGGCCTGGCTTGCTCCACCCCCTGCTCTTGAGATTCTCCCGGATGTGGGCTGCATTTTGGCTGCCTTTTGGGCTGGAGCTTCTCGTGGTTTGAGGCCTGGCTTGCTCCACCCCCTGCTCTTGAGATTCTCCCGGATGTAGGCTGCATTTTGGCTGCATTTTGTGCTGGAGCTTCCCGTGGTTTGAGGCCTGGCTTGCTCCACCCCCTGCTCTTGAGATTCTCCCGGATGTGGGCTGCATTTTGGGTGATTCTTGGGCTGTAGCTTCCCGTGGTTTGAGGCCTGGCTTGCTCCACCCCCTGCTCTTGATATTCTCCTGGATGTGGGCTGCATTTTGGCTGTCTTTTTTGCTGGAGCTTCTCGTGGTTTGAGGCCTGGCTTGCTCCACCCGCTGCTCTTGAGATTCTCCCGGATGTGGGCTGCATTTTGGCTGATTCTTGGGCTGGAGCTTTTCGTGGTTTGAGGCCTGGCTTGCTCCACCCCCTGCTCTTGAGATTCTCCCGGATGTGGGCTGCATTTTGGCTGCCTTTTGGGCTGGAGCTTCTCGTGGTTTGAGGCCTGGCTTGCTCCACCCCCTGCTCTTGAGATTCTCCCGGATGTGGGCTGCATTTTGGCTGCCTTTTGGGCTGGAGCTTCTCGTGGTTTCAGGCCTGGCTTGCTCCACCCCCTGCTCTTGAGATTCTCCTGGAGGTGGGCTGCATTTTGGCTGATTCTTGGGCTGGAGCATCTCGTGGTTTGAGGCCTGGCTTGCTCCACCCCCTGCTCTTGATATTCTCCCGGATGTGGGCTGCATTTTGGCTTCATTTTGGGCTGCAGCTTCTCGAGGTTTGGGGCCTGGCTTGCTCCACCCCCTGCTCTTGAGATTCTCCCAGATGTGGGCTGCATTTTGGCTGCCTTTGGGGCTGCAGCTTCTCGTGGTTTGAGGCCTGGTTTGCTCCACCCCCTGCTCTTGATATTCTCCCGGATGTGGGCTTCATTTTGGCTGCCTTTGGTGCTGAAGCTTCTCGTGGTTTGAGGCCTGGCTTGCTCCACCCCCTGCTCTTGATATTCTCCTGGATGTGGGCTGCATTTTGGCTGCCTTTTTTGCTGGAGCTTCTCGTGGTTTGAGGCCTGGCTTGCTCCACCCGCTGCTCCTGAGATTCTCCCGGATGTGGGCTGCATTTTGGCTGCCTTTTGGGCTGGAGCTTCTTGTGGTTTGAGGCCTGGCTTGCTCCACCACCTGCTCTTGAGATTCTCCCGGAGGTGGGCTGCATTTTGGCTGCCTTTTGGGCTGAAGCTTCTCGTGGTTTGAGGCCTGGCTTGCTCCACCCCCTGCTCTTGAGATTCTCCCGGAGGTGGGCTGCATTTTGGCTGCCTGTTGGGCTGGAGCTTCTCGTGGTTTGAGGCCTGGCTTGCTCCACCCCCTGCTCTTGAGATTCTCCCGGAGGTGGGCTGCATTTTGGCTGCCTTTTGGGCTGGAGCTTCTCGTGGTTTGAGGCCTGGCTTGCTCCACCCCCTGCTCTTGAAATTGTCCAGGATGTAGGCTGCATTTTGGCTGCCTGTTGGGCTGGAGCTACTCGTGGTTTGAGGCCTGGCTTGCTCCACCCCCTGCTCTTGAGATTCTCCCGGATGTGGGCTGCATTTTGGCTGCCTTTTGGGCTGGAGCTTCTCGTGGTTTGAGGCCTGGCTTGCTCCACCCCCTGCTCTTGAGATTCTCCCGGAGGTGGGCTGCATTTTGGCTGCCTGTTGGGCTGGAGCTTCTCGTGGTTTGAGGCCTGGCTTGCTCCACCCCCTGCTCTTGAGATTCTCCCGGATGTGGGCTGCATTTTGGCTGCCTTTTGGGCTGGAGCTTCTCGTGGTTTGAGGCCTGGCTTGCTCCACCCCCTGCTCTTGAAATTGTCCAGGATGTAGGCTGCATTTTGGCTGCCTGTTGGGCTGGAGCTACTCGTGGTTTGAGGCCTGGCTTGCTCCACCCCCTGCTCTTGAGATTCTCCCGGATGTGGGCTGCATTTTGGCTGCCTTTTGGGCTGGAGCTTCTCGTGGTTTGAGGCCTGGCTTGCTCCACCCCCTGCTCTTGAGATTCTCCCGGATGTAGGCTGCATTTTGGCTGCATTTTGTGCTGGAGCTTCCCGTGGTTTGAGGCCTGGCTTGCTCCACCCCCTGCTCTTGAGATTCTCCCGGATGTGGGCTGCATTTTGGGTGATTCTTGGGCTGTAGCTTCCCGTGGTTTGAGGCCTGGCTTGCTCCACCCCCTGCTCTTGAGATTCTCCCGGATGTGGGCTGCATTTTGGCTGATTCTTGGGCTGGAGCTTTTCGTGGTTTGAGGCCTGGCTTGCTCCACCCCCTGCTCTTGAGATTCTCCCGGATGTGGGCTGCATTTTGGCTGCCTTTTGGGCTGGAGCTTCTCGTGGTTTGAGGCCTGGCTTGCTCCACCCCCTGCTCTTGAGATTCTCCCGGATGTGGGCTGCATTTTGGCTGCCTTTTGGGCTGGAGCTTCTCGTGGTTTCAGGCCTGGCTTGCTCCACCCCCTGCTCTTGAGATTCTCCTGGAGGTGGGCTGCATTTTGGCTGATTCTTGGGCTGGAGCATCTCGTGGTTTGAGGCCTGGCTTGCTCCACCCCCTGCTCTTGAGATTCTCCCGGATGTGGGCTGCATTTTGGCTTCATTTTGGGCTGCAGCTTCTCGAGGTTTGGGGCCTGGCTTGCTCCACCCCCTGCTCTTGAGATTCTCCCAGATGTGGGCTGCATTTTGGCTGCCTTTGGGGCTGCAGCTTCTCGTGGTTTGAGGCCTGGTTTGCTCCACCCCCTGCTCTTGATATTCTCCCGGATGTGGGCTTCATTTTGGCTGCCTTTGGTGCTGAAGCTTCTCGTGGTTTGAGGCCTGGCTTGCTCCACCCCCTGCTCTTGATATTCTCCTGGATGTGGGCTGCATTTTGGCTGCCTTTTTTGCTGGAGCTTCTCGTGGTTTGAGGCCTGGCTTGCTCCACCCGCTGCTCCTGAGATTCTCCCGGATGTGGGCTGCATTTTGGCTGATTCTTGGGCTGGAGCTTCTCGTGGTTTGAGGCCTGGCTTGCTCCACCCCCTGCTCTTGATATTCTCCCGGAGGTGGGCTGCATTTTGGCTGCATTTTGGGCTGGAGCTTTTCGTGGTTTGAGGCCTGCCTTGCTCCACCCCCTGCTCCTGAGATTCTCCCGGAGGTGGACTGGATTGTGGCTGCCTTTTGGGCTGGAGCTTCTCGTGGTTTGAGGCCTGGCTTGCTCCACCCCCTGCTCTTGAGATTCTCCCGGAGGTGGCCTGCATTTTGGCTGCCTTTTGGGCTGGAGCTTCTCGTGTTTTGAGGCCTGGCTTGCTCCACCACCTGCTCTTGAAATTCTCCCGGATGTGGGCTGCATTTTGGCTGCCTTTTGGGCTGGAGCTTCTTGTGGTTTGAGGCCTGGCTTGCTCCACCACCTGCTCTTGAGATTCTCCCGGAGGTGGGCTGCATTTTGGCTGCCTTTTGGGCTGAAGCTTCTCGTGGTTTGAGGCCTGGCTTGCTCCACCCCCTGCTCTTGAGATTCTCCCGGAGGTGGGCTGCATTTTGGCTGCCTGTTGGGCTGGAGCTTCTCGTGGTTTGAGGCCTGGCTTGCTCCACCCCCTGCTCTTGAGATTCTCCCGGAGGTGGGCTGCATTTTGGCTGCCTTTTGGGCTGGAGCTTCTCGTGGTTTGAGGCCTGGCTTGCTCCACCCCCTGCTCTTGAAATTGTCCAGGATTTAGGCTGCATTTTGGCTGCCTGTTGGGCTGGAGCTACTCGTGGTTTGAGGCCTGGCTTGCTCCACCCCCTGCTCTTGAGATTCTCCCGGATGTGGGCTGCATTTTGGCTGCCTTTTGGGCTGGAGCTTCTCGTGGTTTGAGGCCTGGCTTGCTCCACCCCCTGCTCTTGAGATTCTCCCGGAGGTGGGCTGCATTTTGGCTGCCTGTTGGGCTGGAGCTTCTCGTGGTTTGAGGCCTGGCTTGCTCCACCCCCTGCTCTTGAGATTCTCCCGGATGTGGGCTGCATTTTGGCTGCCTTTTGGGCTGGAGCTTCTCGTGGTTTGAGGCCTGGCTTGCTCCACCCCCTGCTCTTGAAATTGTCCAGGATGTAGGCTGCATTTTGGCTGCCTGTTGGGCTGGAGCTACTCGTGGTTTGAGGCCTGGCTTGCTCCACCCCCTGCTCTTGAGATTCTCCCGGATGTGGGCTGCATTTTGGCTGCCTTTTGGGCTGGAGCTTCTCGTGGTTTGAGGCCTGGCTTGCTCCACCCCCTGCTCTTGAGATTCTCCCGGATGTAGGCTGCATTTTGGCTGCATTTTGTGCTGGAGCTTCCCGTGGTTTGAGGCCTGGCTTGCTCCACCCCCTGCTCTTGAGATTCTCCCGGATGTGGGCTGCATTTTGGGTGATTCTTGGGCTGTAGCTTCCCGTGGTTTGAGGCCTGGCTTGCTCCACCCCCTGCTCTTGATATTCTCCTGGATGTGGGCTGCATTTTGGCTGTCTTTTTTGCTGGAGCTTCTCGTGGTTTGAGGCCTGGCTTGCTCCACCCCCTGCTCTTGAGATTCTCCCGGAGGTGGGCTGGATTGTGGCTGCCTTTTGGGCTGGAGCTTCTCGTGGTTTGAGGCCTGGCTTGCTCCACCCCCTGCTCTTGAGATTCTCCCGGATGTGGGCTTCATTTTGGCTGCCTTTGGGGCTGGAACTTCTCGTGGTTTGAGGCCTGGCTTGCTCCACCCCCTGCTCTTGAGATTCTCCCGGAGGTGGGCTGCATTTTGGCTGCCTTTTGGGCTGGAGCTTCTCGTGGTTTGAGGCCTGGCTTGCTCCACCCCCTGCTCTTGAGATTCTCCCGGATGTGGGCTGCATTTTGGCTGATTCTTCAGCTGGAGCTTCTCGTGGTTTGAGGCCTGGCTTGCTCCACCCCCTGCTCTTGAGATTCTCCCGGATGTGGGCTGCATTTTGGCTGCCTTTTGGGCTGGAGCTTCTCGTGGCTTCAGGCCTGGCTTGCTCCACCCCCTGCTCTTGAGATTCTCCCAGATGTGGGCTGCATTTTGGCTGATTCTTGGGCTGGAGCTTCTCGTGGTTTGAGGCCTGGCTTGCTCCACCCCCTGCTCTTGAGATTCTCCCGGAGGTGGCCTGCATTTTGGCTGCATTTTGTGCTGGAGCTTCCCGTGGTTTGAGGCCTGGCTTGCTCCAACCCCTGCTCTTGAGATTCTCCAGGATGTGGGCTGCATTTTGGCTGCCTTTTGGGCTGGAGCTTTTCGTGGTTTGAGGCCTGCCTTGCTCCACCCCCTGCTCTTGAGATTCTCCCGGAGGTGGACTGGATTGTGGCTGCCTTTTGGGCTGGAGCTTCTCGTGGTTTGAGGCCTGGCTTGCTCCGCCCCCTGCTCTTGAGATTCTCCCGGAGGTGGGCTGCATTTTGGCTGCCTTTTGGGCTGGAGCTTCTCGTGGTTTGAGGCCTGGCTTGCTCCACCCCCTGCTCTTGAGATTCTCCCGGATGTGGGCTGCATTTTGGCTGCCTTTTGGGCTGGAGCTTCTCGTGGTTTGGGGCCTGGATTGCTCCACGCCCTGCTCTTGAGATTCTCCCGGATGTGGGCTGCATTTTTGCTGCCTGTTAGGCTGGAGCTTCTCGTGGTTTGAGGCCTGGCTTGCTCCACCCCCTGCTCTTGAGATTCTCCCGGAGGTGGTCTGGATTGTGGCTGCCTTTTGGGCTGGAGCTTCTCGTGGTTTGAGGCCTGGCTTGCTCCACCCCCTGCTCTTGAGATTCTCCCGGATGTGGGCTTCATTTTGGCTGCCTTTGGGGCTGGAACTTCTCGTGGTTTGAGGCCTGGCTTGCTTCACCCCCTGCTCTTGAGATTCTCCCGGAGGTGGGCTGCATTTTGGCTGCCTTTTGGGCTGGAGCTTCTCGTGGTTTGAGGCCTGGCTTGCTCCACCCCCTGCTCTTGAGATTCTCCCGGATGTGGGCTGCATTTTGGCTGATTCTTCAGCTGGAGCTTCTCGTGGTTTGAGGCCTGGCTTGCTCCACCCCCTGCTCTTGAGATTCTCCCGGATGTGGGCTGCATTTTGGCTGCCTTTTGGGCTGGAGCTTCTCGTGGCTTCAGGCCTGGCTTGCTCCACCCCCTGCTCTTGAGATTCTCCCAGATGTGGGCTGCATTTTGGCTGATTCTTGGGCTGGAGCTTCTCGTGGTTTGAGGCCTGGCTTGCTCCACCCCCTGCTCTTGAGATTCTCCCGGAGGTGGCCTGCATTTTGGCTGCATTTTGTGCTGGAGCTTCCCGTGGTTTGAGGCCTGGCTTGCTCCAACCCCTGCTCTTGAGATTCTCCCGGAGGTGGGCTGCATTTTGGCTGCCTTTTGGGCTGGAGCTTCTCGTGGTTTGAGGCCTGGCTTGCTCCACCCCCTGCTCTTGAGATTCTCCCGGATGTGGGCTGCATTTTGGCTGCCTTTTGGGCTGGAGCTTCTCGTGGTTTGGGGCCTGGCTTGCTCCACGCCCTGCTCTTGAGATTCTCCCGGATGTGGGCTGCATTTTTGCTGCCTGTTAGGCTGGAGCTTCTCGTGGTTTGAGGCCTGGCTTGCTCCACCCCCTGCTCTTGAGATTCTCCCGGAGGTGGTCTGGATTGTGGCTGCCTTTTGGGCTGGAGCTTCTCGTGGTTTGAGGCCTGGCTTGCTCCACCCCCTGCTCTTGAGATTCTCCCGGATGTGGGCTTCATTTTGGCTGCCTTTGGGGCTGGAACTTCTCGTGGTTTGAGGCCTGGCTTGCTCCACCCCCTGCTCTTGAGATTCTACCGGAGGTGGGCTGCATTTTGGCTGCCTTTTGGGCTGGAGCTTCTCGTGGTTTGAGGCCTGGCTTGCTCCACCCCCTGCTCTTGAGATTCTCCCGGATGTGGGCTGCATTTTGGCTGATTCTTCAGCTGGAGCTTCTCGTGGTTTGAGGCCTGGCTTGCTCCACCCCCTGCTCTTGAGATTCTCCCGGATGTGGGCTGCATTTTGGCTGCCTTTTGGGCTGGAGCTTCTCGTGGCTTCAGGCCTGGCTTGCTCCACCCCCTGCTCTTGAGATTCTCCCGGAGGTGGGCTGCATTTTGGCTGCCTGTTGGGCTGGAGCTTCTCGTGGTTTGAGGCCTGGCTTGCTCCACCCCCTGCTCTTGAGATTCTCCCGGAGGTGGCCTGCATTTTGGCTGCATTTTGTGCTGGAGCTTCCCGTGGTTTGAGGCCTGGCTTGCTCCAACCCCTGCTCTTGAGATTCTCCTGGATGTGGGCTGCATTTTGGCTGCCTTTTGGGCTGGAGCTTCTTGTGGTTTGAGGCCTGGCTTGCTCCACCCCCTGCTCTTGAGATTCTCCCGGATGTGGGCTGCATTTTGGCTGCCTTTTGGGCTGGAGCTTCTCGTGGTTTGAGGCCTGGCTTGCTCCACCCCCTGCTCTTGAGATTCTCCCAGAGGTGGGCTGCATTTTGGCTGCCTTTTGGGCTGCAGCTTCTCGAGGTTTGGGGCCTGGCTTGCTCCACCCCCTGCTCTTGAGATTCTCCCAGATGTGGGCTGCATTTTGGCTGCCTTTTGGGGCTGGAGCTTCTCGTGGTTTGAGGCCTGGCTTGCTCCACCCCCTGCTCTTGATATTCTCCCGGATGTGGGCTTCATTTTGGCTGCCTTTGGGGCTGAAGCTTCTCGTGGTTTGAGGCCTGGCTTGCTCCACCCCCTGCTCTTGATATTCTCCTGGATGTGGGCTGCATTTTGGCTGCCTTTTTTGCTGGAGCTTCTCGTGGTTTGAGGCCTGGCTTGCTCCACACCCTGCTCTTGAGATTCTCCCGGATGTGGGCTGCATTTTGGCTGATTCTTGGGCTGGAGCTTCTCGTGGTTTGAGGCCTGGCTTGCTCCACCCCCTGCTCTTGAGATTCTCCCGGAGGTGGGCTGCATTTTGGCTGCCTTTTGGGCTGGAGCTTCTCGTGGTTTCAGGCCTGGCTTGCTCCACCCCCTGCTCTTGAGATTCTCCCGGAGGTGGTCTGGATTGTGGCTGCATTTTCGGCTGGAGCTTCTTGTGGTTTGAGGCCTGACTTGCTCCACCCCCTGCTCTTGAGATTCTCCCGGAGGTGGTCTGGATTGTGGCTCCCTTTTGGGCTGGAGCTTCTTGTGGTTTGAGGCCTGACTTGCTCCACCCCCTGCTCTTGAGATTCTCCCGGATGTGGGCTGGATTTTGGCTCCCTTTTGGGCTGGAGCTTCTTGTGGTTTGAGGCCTGGCTTGCTCCACCGCCTGCTCTTGATATTCTCCCGGATGTGGGCTGCATTTTGGCTGCCTTTTGGGCTGGAGCTTCTCGTGGTTTGAGGCCTGGCTTGCTCCACCCCCTGCTCTTGAGATTCTCCCGGATGTGGGCTGCATTTTGGCTCATTCTTGGGCTGGAGCTTCCCGTAGTTTGAGGCCTGGCTTGCTCCACCCCCTGCTCTTGAGGTTCTCCTGGATGTGGGCTGCATTTTGGCTGCATTTTGGGCTGGAGCTTCTCGTGGTTTGAGGCCTGGCTTGCTCCACCACCTGCTCTTGAGATTCTCCCGGAGGTGGGCTGCATTTTGGCTGCCTTTTGGGCTGGAGCTTCTCGTGGTTTGAGGCCTGGCTTGCTCCACCCCCTGCTCTTGAGATTCTCCCGGAGGTGGGCTGCATTTTGGCTGCCTTTTGGGCTGGAGCTTCTCGTGGTTTGAGGCCTGGCTTGCTCCACCCCCTGCTCTTGAGATTCTCCCGGATGTGGGCTGCATTTTGGCTGCCTTTTGGGCTGGAGCTTCTCGTGGTTTGGGGCCTGGCTTGCTCCACGCCCTGCTCTTGAGATTCTCCCGGATGTGGGCTGCATTTTTGCTGCCTGTTAGGCTGGAGCTTCTCGTGGTTTGAGGCCTGGCTTGCTCCACCCCCTGCTCTTGAGATTCTCCCGGATGTGGTCTGGATTGTGGCTGCCTTTTGGGCTGGAGCTTCTCGTGGTTTGAGGCCTGGCTTGCTCCACCCCCTGCTCTTGATATTCTCCCGGATGTGGGCTTCATTTTGGCTGCCTTTGGGGCTGGAACTTCTCGTGGTTTGAGGCCTGCCTTGCTCCACCCCCTGCTCTTGATATTCTCCTGGATGTGGGCTGCATTTTGGCTGCCTGTTGGGCTGGAGCTTCTCGTGGTTTGAGGCCTGGCTTGCTCCACCCCCTGCTCTTGAGATTCTCCCGGAGGTGGTCGGGATTGTGGCTGCCTTTTGGGCTGGAGCTTCTCGTGGTTTGAGGCCTGGCTTGCTCCACCCCCTGCTCTTGAGATTCTCCCGGATGTGGGCTTCATTTTGGCTGCCTTTGGGGCTGGAACTTCTCGTGGTTTGAGGCCTGGCTTGCTCCACCCCCTGCTCTTGAGATTCTCCCGGAGGTGGGCTGCATTTTGGCTGCCTTTTGGGCTGGAGCTTCTCGTGGTTTGAGGCCTGGCTTGCTCCACCCCCTGCTCTTGAGATTCTCCCGGATGTGGGCTGCATTTTGGCTGATTCTTCAGCTGGAGCTTCTCGTGGTTTGAGGCCTGGCTTGCTCCACCCCCTGCTCTTGAGATTCTCCCGGATGTGGGCTGCATTTTGGCTGCCTTTTGGGCTGGAGCTTCTCGTGGCTTCAGGCCTGGCTTGCTCCACCCCCTGCTCTTGAGATTCTCCCAGATGTGGGCTGCATTTTGGCTGATTCTTGGGCTGGAGCTTCTCGTGGTTTGAGGCCTGGCTTGCTCCACCCCCTGCTCTTGAGATTCTCCCGGAGGTGGCCTGCATTTTGGCTGCATTTTGTGCTGGAGCTTCCCGTGGTTTGAGGCCTGGCTTGCTCCAACCCCTGCTCTTGAGATTCTCCTGGATGTGGGCTGCATTTTGGCTGCCTTTTGGGCTGGAGCTTTTCGTGGTTTGAGGCCTGCCTTGCTCCACCCCCTGCTCTTGAGATTCTCCCGGAGGTGGACTGGATTGTGGCTGCCTTTTGGGCTGGAGCTTCTCGTGGTTTGAGGCCTGGCTTGCTCCACCCCCTGCTCTTGAGATTCTCCCGGAGGTGGGCTGCATTTTGGCTGCCTTTTGGGCTGGAGCTTCTCGTGGTTTGAGGCCTGGCTTGCTCCACCCCCTGCTCTTGAGATTCTCCCGGATGTGGGCTGCATTTTGGCTGCCTTTTGGGCTGGAGCTTCTCGTGGTTTGGGGCCTGGATTGCTCCACGCCCTGCTCTTGAGATTCTCCCGGATGTGGGCTGCATTTTTGCTGCCTGTTAGGCTGGAGCTTCTCGTGGTTTGAGGCCTGGCTTGCTCCACCCCCTGCTCTTGAGATTCTCCCGGAGGTGGTCTGGATTGTGGCTGCCTTTTGGGCTGGAGCTTCTCGTGGTTTGAGGCCTGGCTTGCTCCACCCCCTGCTCTTGAGATTCTCCCGGATGTGGGCTTCATTTTGGCTGCCTTTGGGGCTGGAACTTCTCGTGGTTTGAGGCCTGGCTTGCTCCACCCCCTGCTCTTGAGATTCTCCCGGAGGTGGGCTGCATTTTGGCTGCCTTTTGGGCTGGAGCTTCTCGTGGTTTGAGGCCTGGCTTGCTCCACCCCCTGCTCTTGAGATTCTCCCGGATGTGGGCTGCATTTTGGCTGATTCTTCAGCTGGAGCTTCTCGTGGTTTGAGGCCTGGCTTGCTCCACCCCCTGCTCTTGAGATTCTCCCGGATGTGGGCTGCATTTTGGCTGCCTTTTGGGCTGGAGCTTCTCGTGGCTTCAGGCCTGGCTTGCTCCACCCCCTGCTCTTGAGATTCTCCCAGATGTGGGCTGCATTTTGGCTGATTCTTGGGCTGGAGCTTCTCGTGGTTTGAGGCCTGGCTTGCTCCACCCCCTGCTCTTGAGATTCTCCCGGAGGTGGCCTGCATTTTGGCTGCATTTTGTGCTGGAGCTTCCCGTGGTTTGAGGCCTGGCTTGCTCCAACCCCTGCTCTTGAGATTCTCCCGGAGGTGGGCTGCATTTTGGCTGCCTTTTGGGCTGGAGCTTCTCGTGGTTTGAGGCCTGGCTTGCTCCACCCCCTGCTCTTGAGATTCTCCCGGATGTGGGCTGCATTTTGGCTGCCTTTTGGGCTGGAGCTTCTCGTGGTTTGGGGCCTGGCTTGCTCCACGCCCTGCTCTTGAGATTCTCCCGGATGTGGGCTGCATTTTTGCTGCCTGTTAGGCTGGAGCTTCTCGTGGTTTGAGGCCTGGCTTGCTCCACCCCCTGCTCTTGAGATTCTCCCGGAGGTGGTCTGGATTGTGGCTGCCTTTTGGGCTGGAGCTTCTCGTGGTTTGAGGCCTGGCTTGCTCCACCCCCTGCTCTTGAGATTCTCCCGGATGTGGGCTTCATTTTGGCTGCCTTTGGGGCTGGAACTTCTCGTGGTTTGAGGCCTGGCTTGCTCCACCCCCTGCTCTTGAGATTCTACCGGAGGTGGGCTGCATTTTGGCTGCCTTTTGGGCTGGAGCTTCTCGTGGTTTGAGGCCTGGCTTGCTCCACCCCCTGCTCTTGAGATTCTCCCGGATGTGGGCTGCATTTTGGCTGATTCTTCAGCTGGAGCTTCTCGTGGTTTGAGGCCTGGCTTGCTCCACCCCCTGCTCTTGAGATTCTCCCGGATGTGGGCTGCATTTTGGCTGCCTTTTGGGCTGGAGCTTCTCGTGGCTTCAGGCCTGGCTTGCTCCACCCCCTGCTCTTGAGATTCTCCCGGAGGTGGGCTGCATTTTGGCTGCCTGTTGGGCTGGAGCTTCTCGTGGTTTGAGGCCTGGCTTGCTCCACCCCCTGCTCTTGAGATTCTCCCGGAGGTGGCCTGCATTTTGGCTGCATTTTGTGCTGGAGCTTCCCGTGGTTTGAGGCCTGGCTTGCTCCAACCCCTGCTCTTGAGATTCTCCTGGATGTGGGCTGCATTTTGGCTGCCTTTTGGGCTGGAGCTTCTTGTGGTTTGAGGCCTGGCTTGCTCCACCCCCTGCTCTTGAGATTCTCCCGGATGTGGGCTGCATTTTGGCTGCCTTTTGGGCTGGAGCTTCTCGTGGTTTGAGGCCTGGCTTGCTCCACCCCCTGCTCTTGAGATTCTCCCAGAGGTGGGCTGCATTTTGGCTGCCTTTTGGGCTGCAGCTTCTCGAGGTTTGGGGCCTGGCTTGCTCCACCCCCTGCTCTTGAGATTCTCCCAGATGTGGGCTGCATTTTGGCTGCCTTTTGGGGCTGGAGCTTCTCGTGGTTTGAGGCCTGGCTTGCTCCACCCCCTGCTCTTGATATTCTCCCGGATGTGGGCTTCATTTTGGCTGCCTTTGGGGCTGAAGCTTCTCGTGGTTTGAGGCCTGGCTTGCTCCACCCCCTGCTCTTGATATTCTCCTGGATGTGGGCTGCATTTTGGCTGCCTTTTTTGCTGGAGCTTCTCGTGGTTTGAGGCCTGGCTTGCTCCACACCCTGCTCTTGAGATTCTCCCGGATGTGGGCTGCATTTTGGCTGATTCTTGGGCTGGAGCTTCTCGTGGTTTGAGGCCTGGCTTGCTCCACCCCCTGCTCTTGAGATTCTCCCGGAGGTGGGCTGCATTTTGGCTGCCTTTTGGGCTGGAGCTTCTCGTGGTTTCAGGCCTGGCTTGCTCCACCCCCTGCTCTTGAGATTCTCCCGGAGGTGGTCTGGATTGTGGCTGCATTTTCGGCTGGAGCTTCTTGTGGTTTGAGGCCTGACTTGCTCCACCCCCTGCTCTTGAGATTCTCCCGGAGGTGGTCTGGATTGTGGCTCCCTTTTGGGCTGGAGCTTCTTGTGGTTTGAGGCCTGACTTGCTCCACCCCCTGCTCTTGAGATTCTCCCGGATGTGGGCTGGATTTTGGCTCCCTTTTGGGCTGGAGCTTCTTGTGGTTTGAGGCCTGGCTTGCTCCACCGCCTGCTCTTGATATTCTCCCGGATGTGGGCTGCATTTTGGCTGCCTTTTGGGCTGGAGCTTCTCGTGGTTTGAGGCCTGGCTTGCTCCACCCCCTGCTCTTGAGATTCTCCCGGATGTGGGCTGCATTTTGGCTCATTCTTGGGCTGGAGCTTCCCGTAGTTTGAGGCCTGGCTTGCTCCACCCCCTGCTCTTGAGGTTCTCCTGGATGTGGGCTGCATTTTGGCTGCATTTTGGGCTGGAGCTTCTCGTGGTTTGAGGCCTGGCTTGCTCCACCACCTGCTCTTGAGATTCTCCCGGAGGTGGGCTGCATTTTGGCTGCCTTTTGGGCTGGAGCTTCTCGTGGTTTGAGGCCTGGCTTGCTCCACCCCCTGCTCTTGAGATTCTCCCGGAGGTGGGCTGCATTTTGGCTGCCTTTTGGGCTGGAGCTTCTCGTGGTTTGAGGCCTGGCTTGCTCCACCCCCTGCTCTTGAGATTCTCCCGGATGTGGGCTGCATTTTGGCTGCCTTTTGGGCTGGAGCTTCTCGTGGTTTGGGGCCTGGCTTGCTCCACGCCCTGCTCTTGAGATTCTCCCGGATGTGGGCTGCATTTTTGCTGCCTGTTAGGCTGGAGCTTCTCGTGGTTTGAGGCCTGGCTTGCTCCACCCCCTGCTCTTGAGATTCTCCCGGATGTGGTCTGGATTGTGGCTGCCTTTTGGGCTGGAGCTTCTCGTGGTTTGAGGCCTGGCTTGCTCCACCCCCTGCTCTTGATATTCTCCCGGATGTGGGCTTCATTTTGGCTGCCTTTGGGGCTGGAACTTCTCGTGGTTTGAGGCCTGCCTTGCTCCACCCCCTGCTCTTGATATTCTCCTGGATGTGGGCTGCATTTTGGCTGCCTGTTGGGCTGGAACTTCTCGTGGTTTGAGGCCTGGCTTGCTCCACTCCCTGCTCTTGAGATTCTCCCGGATGTGGCCTGCATTTTGGCTGCCTTTTGGGCTGGAGCTTCTCGTGTTTTGAGGCCTGGCTTGCTCCACCCCCTGCTCTTGAGATTCTCCCGGATGTGGGCTGCATTTTGGCTGCCTTTTGGGCTGGAGCTTCTCGTGGTTTGAGGCCTGGATTGCTCCACCCCCTGCTCTTGAGATTCTCCCGGAGGTGGGCTGCATTTTGGCTGCCTTTTGGGCTAGAGCTTCTCGTGGTTTGAGGCCTGGCTTGCTCCACCCCCTGCTCTTGAGATTCTCCCGGAGGTGGGCTGCATTTTGGCTGCCTGTTGGGCTGGAGCTTCTCGTGGTTTGAGGCCTGGCTTGCTCCACCCCCTGCTCTTGAGATTCTCCCGGATGTGGGCTGCATTTTGGCTGCCTTTTGGGCTGGAGCTTCTCGTGGTTTGAGGCCTGGCTTGCTCCACCCCCTGCTCTTGAGATTCTCCCGGATGTGGGCTGCATTTTGGCTGCCTTTTGGGCTGGAGCTTCTCGTGGTTTGTGGCCTGGCTTGCTCCACCCCCTGCTCTTGAGATTCTCCCGGATGTGGGCTGCATTTTGGCTGCCTGTTGGGCTGGAGCTTCTTGTGGTTTGAAGCCTGGCTTGCTCCACCCCCTGTTCTTGAGATTCTCTCAGATGTGGGCTGCATTTTGGCTGATTCTTGGGCTGGAGCTTCCCGTGGTTTGAGGCCTGGCTTGCTCCACCCCCTGCTCTTGAGATTCTCCTGGATGTGGGCTGCATTTTGGCTGCCTGTTGGGCTGGAGCTTCTTGTGGTTTGAGGCCTGGCTTGCTCCACCGCCTGCTCTTGATATTCTCCCGGATTTGGGCTGCATTTTGGCTGCCTTTTGGGCTGGAGCTTCTCGTGGTTTGAGGCCTGGCTTGCTCCACCCCCTTCTCTTGAGATTCTCCCAGAGGTGGGCTGCATTTTGGCTGCCTTTTGGGCTGGAGCTTCTCGTGGTTTGAGGCCTGGCTTGCTCCACCCCCTGCTCTTGAGATTCTCCCGGATGTGGGCTGCATTTTGGCTGCCTTTTGGGCTGGAGCTTCTTGTGGTTTGAGGCCTGGCTTGCTCCACCCCCTGCTCTTGAGATTCTCCCGGAGGTGGGCTGCATTTTGGCTGCCTTTTGGGCTGGAGCTTCTCGTGGTTTGTGGCCTGGCTTGCTCCACCCCCTGCTCTTGAGATTCTCCCGGATGTGGGCTGCATTTTGGCTGCCTGTTGGGCTGGAGCTTCTTGTGGTTTGAAGCCTGGCTTGCTCCACCCCCTGCTCTTGAGATTCTCTCAGATGTGGGCTGCATTTTGGCTGATTCTTGGGCTGGAGCTTCCCGTGGTTTGAGGCCTGGCTTGCTCCACCCCCTGCTCTTGAGATTCTCCCGGATGTGGGCTGCATTTTGGCTGCCTGTTGGGCTGGAGCTTCTTGTGGTTTGAGGCCTGGCTTGCTCCACCGCCTGCTCTTGATATTCTCCCGGATTTGGGCTGCATTTTGGCTGCCTTTTGGGCTGGAGCTTCTCGTGGTTTGAGGCCTGGCTTGCTCCACCCCCTTCTCTTGAGATTCTCCCAGAGGTGGGCTGCATTTTGGCTGCCTTTTGGGCTGGAGCTTCTCGTGGTTTGAGGCCTGGCTTGCTCCACCCCCTGCTCTTGAGATTCTCCCGGATGTGGGCTGCATTTTGGCTGCCTTTTGGGCTGGAGCTTCTTGTGGTTTGAGGCCTGGCTTGCTCCACCCCCTGCTCTTGAGATTCTCCCGGAGGTGGGCTGCATTTTGGCTGCCTTTTGGGCTGGAGCTTCTCGTGGTTTGAGGCCTGGCTTGCTCCACCCCCTGCTCTTGAGATTCTCCCGGAGTTGGGCTGGATTTTGGCTGCACTTTTGGGCTGGAGCTTCTCGTGGTTTGAGGCCTGCCTTGCTCCACCCCCTGCTCTTGAGATTCTCCCGGATGTGGGCTGCATTTTGGCTGCCTGTTGGGCTGGAGCTTCTCGTGGTTTGAGGCCTGGCTTGCTCCACCCCCTGCTCTTGAGATTCTCTCGGATGTGGGCTGCATTTTGGCTGATTCTTGGGCTGGAGCTTCCCGTGGTTTGAGGCCTGGCTTGCTCCACCCCCTGCTCTTGAGATTCTCCCGGATGTGGGCTGGATTTTGGCTCCCTTTTGGGCTGGAGCTTCTCGAGGTTTGAGGCCTGGCTTGCTCCACCCCCTGCTCTTGAGATTCTCCCGGAGGTGGGCTGGATTTTGGCTGCCTTTTGGGCTGGAGCTTCTTGTGGTTTGAGGCCTGGCTTGCTCCACCCCCTGCTCTTGAGATTCTCCCGGATGTGGGCTGCATTTTGGCTGCCTTTTGGGCTGGAGCTTCTCGTGGTTTGAGG
This sequence comes from Rhynochetos jubatus, assembly GCA_027574665.1. Taxonomy (NCBI): domain Eukaryota; kingdom Metazoa; phylum Chordata; class Aves; order Eurypygiformes; family Rhynochetidae; genus Rhynochetos; species Rhynochetos jubatus. The sequence continues at coordinate 1,863,324 of JAQBHY010000071.1, forward strand.
CCTGGCTTGCTCCACCCCCTGCTCTTGAGATTCTCCCAGAGGTGGGCTGCATTTTGGCTGCCTTTTGGGCTGGAGCTTCTCGTGGTTTGAGGCCTGGCTTGCTCCACCCCCTGCTCTTGAGATTCTCCCGGATGTGGGCTGGATTTTGGCTGCCTTTTGGGCTGGAGCTTCTCGTGGTTTGGGGCCTGGCTTGCTCCACCCCCTGCTCTTGAGATTCTCCCGGATGTGGGCTGCATTTTGGCTGCCTTTTGGGCTGGAGCTTCTTGTGGTTTGAGGCCTGGCTTGCTCCACCCCCTGCTCTTGAGATTCTCCCGGATGTGGGCTGCATTTTGGCTGCCTTTTGGGCTGGAGCTTCTCGTGGTTTGAGGCCTGGCTTGCTCCACCCCCTGCTCTTGAGATTCTCCCGGATGTGGGCTGCATTTTGGCTGCCTTTTGGGCTGGAGCTTCTCGTGGTTTGAGGCCTGGCTTGCTCCACCCCCTGCTCTTGAGATTCTCCCGGAGGTGGGCTGGATTTTGGCTGCACTTTTGGGCTGGAGCTTCTCGTGGTTTGAGGCCTGCCTTGCTCCACCCCCTGCTCTTGAGATTCTCCCGGATGTGGGCTGCATTTTGGCTGCCTGTTGGGCTGGAGCTTCTCGTGGTTTGAGGCCTGGCTTGCTCCACCCCCTGCTCTTGAGATTCTCTCAGATGTGGGCTGCATTTTGGCTGATTCTTGGGCTGGAGCTTCCCGTGGTTTGAGGCCTGGCTTGCTCCACCCCCTGCTCTTGAGATTCTCCTGGATGTGGGCTGCATTTTGGCTTCATTTTGGGCTGGAGCTTCTCGAGGTTTGTGGCCTGGCTTGCTCCACCCCCTGCTCTTGAGATTCTCCCAGATGTGGGCTGCATTTTGGCTGCATTTTGGGCTGGAGCTTCTCGTGGTTTGAGGCCTGGCTTGCTCCACCCCCTGCTCTTGAGATTCTCCCAGATGTGGGCTGGATTTTGGCTCCCTTTTGGGCTGGAGCTTCTCGAGGTTTGAGGCCTGGCTTGCTCCACCCCCTGCTCTTGAGATTCTCCCGGAGGTGGGCTGGATTTTGGCTGCCTTTTGGGCTGGAGCTTCTTGTCGTTTGAGGCCTGGCTTGCTCCACCCCCTGCTCTTGATATTCTCCCGGATGTGGGCTTCATTTTGGCTGCCTTTGGGGCTGGAGCTTCTCGTGGTTTGAGGCCTGGCTTGCTCCACCCCCTGCTCTTGAGATTCTCCCGGATGTGGGCTGCATTTTGGCTGCATTTTGTGCTGGAGCTTCCCGTGGTTTGAGGCCTGGCTTGCTCCACCCCCTGCTCTTGAAATTCTCCGGTATGTGGGCTGCATTTTGGCTGATTCTTGGGCTGGAGCTTCCCGTGGTTTGAGGCCTGGCTTCCTCCACCCCCTGCTCTTGAGATTCTCCCGGATGTGGGCTGCATTTTGGCTGCCTTTTGGGCTGGAGCTTCTCGTGGTTTGAGGCCTGGCTTGCTCCACCCCCTGCTCTTGAGATTCTCCCAGAGGTGGGCTGCATTTTGGCTGCCTTTTGGGCTGGAGCTTCTCGTGGTTTGGGGCCTGGCTTGCTCCACCCCCTGCTCTTGAGATTCTCCCGGATGTGGGCTTCATTTTGGCTGCCTTTTGGGCTGGAGCTTCTCGTGGTTTGAGGCCTGGCTTGCTCCACCCCCTGCTCTTGAGATTCTCCCGGATGTGGGCTGCATTTTGGCTGCCTTTTGGGCTGGAGCTTCCAATGGTTTGAGGCCTGGCTTGCTCCACCCCCTGCTCTTGAGATTCTCCTGGATGTGGGCTGGATTTTGGCTGCCTTTTGGGCTGGAGCTTCTCGTGGTTTGAGGCCTGGCTTGCTCCACCCCCTGCTCTTGAGATTCTCCCGGATGTGGGCTGGATTTTGGCTGCCTTTTGGGCTGGAGCTTCTCGTGGTTTGAGGCCTGGCTTGCTCCACCCCCTGCTCTTGATATTCTCCTGGATGTGGGCTGCATTTTGGCTGCCTTTTGGGCTGGAGCTTCTCGTGGTTTGAGGCCTGGCTTGCTCCACCCCCTGCTCTTGAGATTCTCCCGGATGTGGGCTGCATTTTGGCTGCCTTTTGGGCTGGAGCTCCTCGTGGTTTGAGGCCTGGCTTGCTCCACCCCCTGCTCTTGAGATTCTCTCGGATGTGGGCTGCATTTTGGCTGATTCTTGGGCTGGAGCTTCCCGTGGTTTGAGGCCTGGCTTGCTCCACCCCCTGCTCTTGAGATTCTCCTGGATGTGGGCTGCATTTTGGCTTCATTTTGGGCTGGAGCTTCTCGAGGTTTGTGGCCTGGCTTGCTCCACCCCCTGCTCTTGAGATTCTCCCAGATGTGGGCTGCATTTTGGCTGATTCTTGGGCTGGAGCTTCCCGTGGTTTGAGGCCTGGCTTGCTCCACCCCCTGCTCTTGAGATTCTCCCGGATGTGGACTGGATTTTGGCTCCCTTTTGGGCTGGAGCTTCTCGAGGTTTGAGGCCTGGCTTGCTCCACCCCCTGCTCTTGCTATTCTCCTGGATGTGGGCTGCATTTTGGCTACATTTTGGGCTGGAGCTTCTCATGGTTTGAGGCCTGGTTTGCTCCACACCCTGCTCTTGAGATTCTCCCGGAGGTGGGCTGCATTTTGGCTGCCTTTTGGGCTGGAGCTTCTCGTGGTTTGAGGCCTGGCTTGCTCCACCCCCTGCTCTTGAGATTCTCCCGGATGTGGGCTGCATTTTGGCTGCCTTTTGGGCTGGAGCTTCTCGTGGTTTGAGGCCTGGCTTGCTCCACTCCCTGCTCTTGAGATTCTCCCGGATGTGGGCTGCATTTTGGCTGCCTTTTGGGCTGGAGCTTCTCGTGGTTTGAGGCCTGGCTTGCTCCACCCCCTGCTCTTGAGATTCTCCCGGATGTGGGCTGCATTTTGGCTGCATTTTGGGCTGGAGCTCCTCGTGGTTTGAGGCCTGGCTTGCTCCACCCCCTGCTCTTGAGATTCTCCCGGATGTGGGCTGCATTTTGGCTGCCTTTTGGGCTGGAGCTTCTCGTGGTTTGAGGCCTGGCTTGCTCCACCCCCTGCTCTCGATATTCTCCCAGATGTGGGCTGCATTTTGGCTGCCTGTTGGGCTGGAGCTTCCCGTGGTTTGAGGCCTGGCTTGCTCCACCCCCTGCTCTTGAGATTCTCCCGGATGTGGGCTGCATTTTGGCTGCCTTTTGGTCTGGAGCTTCTCGTGGTTTGAGGCCTGGCTTGCTCCACCCCCTGCTCTTGATATTCTCCCGGATGTGGGCTGCAATTTGGCTGCCTTTTGGGCAGGAGCTTCTTGTGGTTTGAGGCCTGGCTTGCTCCACCCCCTGCTCTTGAGATTCTCCCGGAGGTGGGCTGCATTTTGGCTGCCTTTTGGGCTGGAGCTTCTCGTGGTTTGAGGCCTGGCTTGCTCCACCCCCTGCTCTTGAGATTCTCCCGGATGTGGGCTGCATTTTGGCTGATTCTTGGGCTGGAGCTTCTCGTGGTTTGAGGCCTGCCTTTCTCCACCCCCTGCTCTTGAGATTCTCCCGGATGTGGGCTGCATTTTGGCTGCATGTTGGGCTGGAGCTTCTCGTGGTTTGAGGCCTGGCTTGCTCCACCCCCTGCTCTTGAGATTCTCCCGGAGGTGGGCTGGATTTTGGCTGCCTTTTGGGCTGGAGCTTCTCGTGGTTTGAGGCCTGCCTTGCTCCACCCCCTGCTCTTGAGATTCTCCCAGATGTGGGCTGCATTTTGGCTGATTCTTGGGCTGGAGCTTCTTGTGGTTTGAGGCCTGGCTTGCTCCACCCCCTGCTCTTGAGATTCTCCCGGAGGTGGGCTGCATTTTGGCTGCCTGTTGGGCTGGAGCTTCTCGTGGTTTGAGGCCTGGCTTGCTCCACCCCCTGCTCTTGAGATTCTCCCGGATGTGGGCTGCATTTTGGCTGCCTTTTGGGCTGGAGCTTCTCGTGGTTTGAGGCCTGGCTTGCTCCACCCCCTCCTCTTGAGATTCTCCCGGATGTGGGCTGCATTTTGGCTTTCTTTTGGGCTGGAGCTTCTTGTGGTTTGAGGCCTGGCTTGCTCCACCCCCTGCTCTTGAGATTCTCCCGGATGTGGGCTGCATTTTGGCTGCCTTTTGGGCTGGAGCTTCTCGTGGTTTGAGGCCTGGCTTGCTCCACCCCCTGCTCTTGAGATTCTCCCAGATGTGTGCTGCATTTTGGCTGATTCTTGGGCTGGAGCTTCCCGTGGTTTGAGGCCTGGCTTGCTCCACCCCCTGCTCTTGAGATTCTCCCAGATGTGGGCTGCATTTTGGCTGCCTGTTGGGCTGGAGCTTCTCGTGGTTTGAGGCCTGGCTTGCTCCACCCCCTGCTCTTGAGATTCTCCCAGAGGTGGGCAGCATTTTGGCTGCCTTTTAGGCTGGAGCTTCTCGTGGTTTGAGGCCTGGCTTGCTCCACCCCCTGCTCTTGAGATTCTCCCGGAGGTGGGCTGGATTTTGGCTGCCTTTTGGGCTGGAGCTTCTCGTGGTTTGAGGCCTGGCTTGCTCCACCCCCTGCTCTTGAGATTCTCCCGGATGTGGGCTGCATTTTGGCTGATTCTTGGGCTGGAGCTTCCCGTGGTTTGAGGCCTGGCTTGCTCCACCCCCTGCTCTTGAGATTCTCCCGGAGGTGGGCTGCATTTTGGCTGCCTGTTGGGCTGGAGCTTCTCGTGGTTTGAGGCCTGGCTTGCTCCACCCCCTGCTCTTGAGATTCTCCCGGAGGTGGGCTGCATTTCGGCTGCCTTTTGGGCTGGAGCTTCTTGTGGTTTGAGGCCTGGCTTGCTCCACCCCCTGCTCTTGATATTCTCCCGGATGTTGTCTGCATTTTGGCTGCCTTTTGGGCTGGAGCTTCTCGTGGTTTGAGGCCTGGCTTGCTCCACCCCCTGCTCTTGAGATTCTCCCGGATGTGGGCTGCATTTTGGCTGACACTTGGACTGGAGCTTCTTGTGGTTTGAGGCCTGGCTTGCTCCACCCCCTGCTCTTGAGATTCTCCCGGATGTGGGCTGCATTTTGGCTGCCTTTTGGGCTGGAGCTTCTCGAGGTTTGAGGCCTGGCTTGCTCAACCCCCTGCTCTTGAGATTCTCCCGGATGTGGGCTGCATTTTGGCTGATTCTTGGGCTGGAGCTTCTCGTGGTTTGAGGCCTGGCTTGCTCCATCCCCTGCTCTTGATATTCTCCCGGATGTGGGCTGCATTTTGGCTGCCTTTTGGGCTGGAGCTTCTCGAGGTTTGAGGCCTGGCTTGCTCCACCCCCTGCTCTTGAGATTCTCCCGGATGTGGGCTGCATTTTGGCTGTCTGTTGGGCTGGAGCTTCTCGTGGTTTGAGGCCTGGCTTGCTCCACCCCCTGCTCTTGAGATTCTCCCGGATGTGGGCTGCATTTTGGCTGATTCTTGGGCTGGAGCTTCCCGTGGTTTGAGGCCTGGCTTGCTCCACCCCCTGCTCTTGAGATTCTCCCGGATGTGGGCTGGATTTTGGCTGCCTTTTGGGCTGGAGCTTCTCGAGGTTTGAGGCCTGGCTTGCTCCACCCCGTGCTCTTGAGATTCTCCCGGATGTGGGCTGCATTTTGGCTGCATTTTGGGCTGGAGCTTCTCGTGGTTTGAGGCCTGGCTTGCTCCACCCCCTGCTCTTGATATTCTCCCGGATGTGGGCTTCATTTTGGCTGCCTTTGGGGCTGGAGCTTCTCATGGTTTGAGGCCTGGCTTGCTCCACCGCCTGCTCTTGAGATTCTCCTGGAGGTAGGCTCCATTTTGGCTTCATTTTGGGCTGGAGTTTCTCGAGGTTTGTGGCCTGGCTTGCTCCACCCCCTGCTCTTGAGATTCTCCCAGATGTGGGCTGCATTTTGGCTGCATTTTGGGCTGGAGCTTCTCGTCGTTTGAGGCCTGGCTTGCTCCACCCCCTGCTCTTGAGATTCTCCTGGATGTGGGCTGGATTTTGGCTCCCTTTTGGGCTGCAGCTTCTCGAGGTTTGAGGCCTGGCTTGCTCCACCCCCTGCTCTTGAGATTCTCCCGGATGTGGGCTGCATTTTGGCTGCCTTTTGGGCTGGAGCTTCTCGTGGTTTGAGGCCTGGCTTGCTCCACCCCCTGCTCTTGAGATTCTCCCGGATGTGGGCTGGATTTTGGCTGCATTTGAGCTGGAGCTTCTCGTGGTTTGAGGCCTGGCTTGCTCCACCCGCTGCTCTTGAGATTCTCCCGGATGTGGGCTGCATTTTGGCTGCCTTTTGGGCTGGAGCTTCTCGTGGTTTGAGGCCTGGCTTGCTCCACCGCCTGCTCTTGAGATTCTCCCGGAGGTGGGCTGCATTTTGGCTGCCTTTTGGGTTGGAGCTTCTCGAGGTTTGAGGCCTGGCTTGCTCCACCCCCTGCTCTTGAGATTCTCCTGGATGTGGGCTGCATTTTGGCTGATTCTTGGGCTGGAGCTTCTCGTGATTTGAGGCCTGGCTTGCTCCACCCCCTGCTCTTGAGATTCTCCTGGATGTAGGCTGGATTTTGGCTCCCTTTTGGGCTGGAGCTTCTCGTGGTTTGAGGCCTGGCTTGCTCCACCCCCTGCTCTTGAGATTCTCCCGGATGTGGGCTTCATTTTGGCTGCCATTGGGGCTGGAGGTTCTCATGGTTTGAGGCCTGCCTTGCTCCACCCCCTGCTCTTGAGATTATCCCGGATGTGGGCTGCATTTTGGCTGCCTTTTGGGCTGGAGCTTCTCGTGGTTTGAGGCCTGGCTTGCTCCACCCCCTGCTCTTGAGATTCTCCCGGATGTGGGCTGCATTTTGGCTGATTCTTGGGCTGGAGCTTCCCGTGGTTTGAGGCCTGGCTTGCTCCACCCCCTGCTCTTGAGATTCTCCCGTATGTGGGCTGCATTTTGGCTGATTCTTGGGCTGGAGCTTCTCGTGGTTTGAGGCCTGGCTTGCTCCACCCCCTGCTCTTGAGATTCTCCCGGATGTGGGCTGCATTTTGGCTGCCTTTTGGGCTGGAGCTTCTCGTGGTTTGAGGCCTGGCTTGCTCCACCCCCTGCTCTTGAGATTCTCCCAGATGTGGGCTGCATTTTGGCTGCCTGTTGGGCTGGAGCTTCTCGTGGTTTGAGGCCTGGCTTGCTCCACCCCCTGCTCTTGATATTCTCCCGGATGTGGGCTTCATTTTGGCTGCCTTTGGGGCTGGAGCTTCTCATGGTTTGAGGCCTGGCTTTCTCCACCCCCTGCTCTTGAGATTCTCCCGGAGGTGGGCTGCATTTTGGCTGCTTTTTGGGCTGGAGCTTCTCGTGGTTTGAGGCCTGGCTTGCTCCACCCCCTGCTCTTGATATTCTCCCGGATGTGGGCTGCATTTTGGCTGCCTTTTGGGCTGGAGCTTCTCGTGGTTTGAGGCCTGGCTTGCTCCACCCCCTGCTCTTGATATTCTCCTCAAGGTGGGCTGGATTTTGGCTGCCTTTTGGGCTGGAGCTTCTCGTGGTTTGAGGCCTGGCTTGCTCCACCCCCTGCTCTTGAGATTCTCCCGGATGTGGGCTGCATTTTGGCTGATTCTTGGGCTGGAGCTTCCCGTGGTTTGAGGCCTGGCTTGCTCCACCCCCTGCTCTTGAGATTCTCCCGGATGTGGTCTGCATTTTGGCTGATTCTTGGGCTGGAGCTTCCCGTGGTTTGAGGCCTGGCTTGCTCCACCCCCTGCTCTTGAGATTCTCCCGGATGTGGCCTGCATTTTGGCTGCCTTTTGGGCTGGAGGTTCTCGTGGTTTGAGGCCTGGCTTGCTCCACCACCTGCTCTTGAGATTCTCCCGGAGGTGGGCTGCATTTTGGCTGCATTTTGGGCTGGAGCTTCTCGTGGTTTGAGGCCTGGCTTGCTCCACCCCCTGCTCTTGAAATTCTCCCGGATGTGGGCTTCATTTTGGCTGCCTTTTGGGCTGGAGCTTCTCGTGGTTTGAGGCCTGGCTTGCTCCACCCCCTGCTCTTGAGATTCTCCCGGATGTGGGCTGCATTTTGGCTGATTCTTGGGCTGGAACTTCCCGTGGTTTGAGGCCTGGCTTGCTCCACCCCCTGCTCTTGAGATTCTCCCGGATGTGGTCTGGATTGTGGCTGCCTTTTGGGCTGGAGCTTCTCGAGGTTTGAGGCCTGGCTTGCTCCACCCCCTGCTCTTGAGATTCTCCCGGATGTGGGCTGCATTTTGGCTGCCTTTTGGGCTGGAGCTTCTCGAGGTTTGAGGCCTGGCTTGCTCCACCCCCTGCTCTTGAGATTCTCCCGGATGTGGGCTGCATTTTGGCTGCCTTTTGGGCTGGAGCTTCTCGTGGTTTGAGGCCTGGCTTGCTCCACCCCCTGCTCTTGAGATTCTCCCGGATGTGGGCTGCATTTTGGCTGATTCTTGGGCTGGAACTTCCCGTGGTTTGAGGCCTGGCTTGCTCCACCCCCTGCTCTTGAGATTCTCCCGGATGTGGGCTGCATTTTGGCTGCCTTTTGGGCTGGAGCTTCTCGTGGTTTGAGGCCTGGCTTGCTCCACCCCCTGCTCTTGAGATTCTCCCGGATGTGGGCTGCATTTTGGCTGATTCTTGAGCTGGAGATTCTCGTGGTTTGAGGCCTGGCTTGCTCCACCCCCTGCTCTTGAGATTCTCCCGGATGTGTCCTGCATTTTGGCTGCATTTTGTGCTGGAGGTTCCCGTGGTTTGAGGCCTGGCTTGCTCCAACCCCTGCTCTTGAGATTCTCCTGGATGTGGGCTGCATTTTGGCTGCCTTTTGGGCTGGAGCTTCTTGTGGTTTGAGGCCTGGCTTGCTCCACCACCTGCTCTTGAGATTCTCCCGGAGGTGGGCTGCATTTTGGCTGCCTTTTGGGCTGAAGCTTCTCGTGGTTTGAGGCCTGGCTTGCTCCACCCCCTGCTCTTGAGATTCTCCCGGAGGTGGTCTGGATTGTGGCTGCCTTTTGGGCTGGAGCTTCTTGTGGTTTGAGGCCTGACTTGCTCCACCCCCTGCTCTTGAGATTCTCCCGGAGGTGGTCTGGATTGTGGCTGCCTTTTGGGTTGGAGCTTCTTGTGGTTTGAGGCCTGACTTGCTCCACCCCCTGCTCTTGAGATTCTCCCGGATGTGGGCTGGATTTTGGCTCCCTTTTGGGCTGGAGCTTCTTGTGGTTTGAGGCCTGGCTTGCTCCACCGCCTGCTCTTGATATTCTCCCGGATGTGGGCTGCATTTTGGCTGCCTTTTGGGCTGGAGCTTCTCGTGGTTTGAGGCCTGGCTTGCTCCACCCCCTGCTCTTGAGATTCTCCCGGATGTGGGCTGCATTTTGGCTGATTCTTGGGCTGGAGCTTCCCGTAGTTTGAGGCCTGGCTTGCTCCACCCCCTGCTCTTGAGGTTCTCCTGGATGTGGGCTGCATTTTGGCTGCATTTTGGGCTGGAGCTTCTCGTGGTTTGAGGCCTGGCTTGCTCCACCACCTGCTCTTGAGATTCTCCCGGAGGTGGGCTGCATTTTGGCTGCCTTTTGGGCTGGAGCTTCTCGTGGTTTGAGGCCTGGCTTGCTCCACCCCCTGCTCTTGAGATTCTCCCGGAGGTGGGCTGCATTTTGGCTGCCTTTTGGGCTGGAGCTTCTCGTGGTTTGAGGCCTGGCTTGCTCCACCCCCTGCTCTTGAGATTCTCCCGGATGTGGGCTGGATTTTGGCTGCCTTTTGGGCTGGAGCTTCTCGTGGTTTGGGGCCTGGCTTGCTCCACCCCCTGCTCTTGAGATTCTCCCGGATGTGGGCTGCATTTTTGCTGCCTGTTAGGCTGGAGCTTCTCGTGGTTTGAGGCCTGGCTTGCTCCACCCCCTGCTCTTGAGATTCTCCCGGATGTGGTCTGGATTGTGGCTGCCTTTTGGGCTGGAGCTTCTCGTGGTTTGAGGCCTGGCTTGCTCCACCCCCTGCTCTTGAGATTCTCCCGGATGTGGGCTTCATTTTGGCTGCCTTTGGGGCTGGAACTTCTCGTGGTTTGAGGCCTGCCTTGCTCCACCCCCTGCTCTTGATATTCTCCTGGATGTGGGCTGCATTTTGGCTGCCTTTTGGGCTGGAGCTTCTCGTGGTTTGAGGCCTGGCTTGCTCCACTCCCTGCTCTTGAGATTCTCCCGGATGTGGCCTGCATTTTGGCTGCCTTTTGGGCTGGAGCTTCTCGTGGTTTGAGGCCTGGCTTGCTCCACCCCCTGCTCTTGAGATTCTCCCGGATGTGGGCTGCATTTTGGCTGCCTTTTGGGCTGGAGCTTCTCGTGGTTTGAGGCCTGGCTTGCTCCACCCCCTGCTCTTGAAATTCCCCCGGATGTGGGCTGCATTTTGGCTGCCTTTTGGGCTGGAGCTTCTCGTGGTTTGTGGCCTGGCTTGCTCCACCCCCTGCTCTTGAGATTCTCCCGGATGTGGGCTGCATTTTGGCTGCCTGTTGGGCTGGAGCTTCTTGTGGTTTGAAGCCTGGCTTGCTCCACCCCCTGCTCTTGAGATTCTCCCGGATGTGGGCTGCATTTTGGCTGCCTTTTGGGCTGGAGCTTCTTGTGGTTTGAGGCCTGACTTGCTCCACCCCCTGCTCTTGAGATTCTCCCGGATGTGGGCTGGATTTTGGCTCCCTTTTGGGCTGGAGCTTCTTGTGGTTTCAGGCCTGGCTTGCTCCACCCCCTGCTCTTGAGATTCTCCCGGATGTGGGCTGCATTTTGGCTGCCTTTTGGGCTGGAGCTTCTTGTGGTTTGAGGCCTGGCTTGCTCCACCGCCTGCTCTTGATATTCTCCCGGATGTGGGCTGCATTTTGGCTGCCTTTTGGGCTGGAGCTTCTCGTGGTTTCAGGCCTGGCTTGCTCCACCCCCTGCTCTTGAGATTCTCCCGGATGTGGGCTGCATTTTGGCTGCCTTTTGGGCTGGAGCTTCTCGTGGTTTGTGGCCTGGCTTGCTCCACCCCCTGCTCTTGAGATTCTCCCGGATGTGGGCTGCATTTTGGCTGCCTGTTGGGCTGGAGCTTCTTGTGGTTTGAAGCCTGGCTTGCTCCACCCCCTGCTCTTGAGATTCTCCCGGATGTGGGCTGCATTTTGGCTGCATTTTGGGCTGGAGCTTCTCGTGGTTTGAGGCCTGGCTTGCTCCACCCCCTGCTCTTGAGATTCTCCCGGAGGTGGGCTGGATTTTGGCTGCCTTTTGGGCTGGAGCTTCTTGTGGTTTGAGGCCTGGCTTGCTCCACCCCCTGCTCTTGAGATTCTCCCGGAGGTGGGCTGGATTTTGGCTGATTCTTGGGCTGGAGCTTCCCGTGGTTTGAGGCCTGGCTTGCTCCACCCCCTGCTCTTGAGATTCTCCTGGATGTGGGCTGCATTTTGGCTGCCTTTTGGGCTGGAGCTTCTCGTGGTTTGAGGCCTGGCTTGCTCCACCACCTGCTCTTGAGATTCTCCCGGAGGTGGGCTGCATTTTGGCTGCCTTTTGGGCTGGAGCTTCTTGTGGTTTGAGGCCTGGCTTGCTCCACCCCCTGCTCTTGAGGTTCTCCTGGATGTGGGCTGGATTTTGGCTGCATTTTGGGTTGGAGCTTCTCGTGGTTTGGGGCCTGGCTTGCTCCAACCCCTGCTCTTGAGATTCTCCCGGATGTGGGCTGCATTTTGGCTGCCTGTTGGGCTGGAGCTTCTTGTGGTTTGAGGCCTGGCTTGCTCCACCCCCTGCTCTTGAGATTCTCCCGGATGTGGGCTGCATTTTGGCTGCCTTTTGGGCTGGAGCTTCTCGTGGTTTGAGGCCTGGCTTGCTCCACCCCCTTCTCTTGAGATTCTCCCAGAGGTGGGCTGCATTTTGGCTGCTTTTTGGGCTGGAGCTTCTCGTGGTTTGAGGCCTGGCTTGCTCCACCCCCTGCTCTTGAGATTCTCCCGGATGTGGGCTGGATTTTGGCTGCCTTTTGGGCTGGAGCTTCTCGTGGTTTGAGGCCTGCCTTGCTCCACCCCCTGCTCTTGAGATTCTCCCGGATGTGGGCTGCATTTTGGCTGCCTGTTGGGCTGGAGCTTCTCATGGTTTGAGGCCTGGCTTGCTCCACCCCCTGCTCTTGAGATTCTCCCGGATGTGGGCTGGATTTTGGCTCCCTTTTGGGCTGGAGCTTCTCGAGGTTTGAGGCCTGGCTTGCTCCACCCCCTGCTCTTGAGATTCTCCCGGAGGTGGGCTGCATTTTGGCTGCCTTTTGGGCTGGAGCTTCTTGTGGTTTGAGGCCTGGCTTGCTCCACCCCCTGCTCTTGAGATTCTCCCGGATGTGGGCTGCATTTTGGCTGCCTTTTGGGCTGGAGCTTCTCGTGGTTTGAGGCCTGGCTTGCTCCACCCCCTGCTCTTGAGATTCTCCCGGTTGTGGGCTGCATTTTGGCTGCCTTTTGGGCTCGAGCTTCTCGTGGTTTGAGGCCTGGCTTGCTCCACCCCCTGCTCTTGAGATTCTCCCGGATGTGGGCTGGATTTTGGCTGCCTTTTGGGCTGGAGCTTCTCGTGGTTTGGGGCCTGGCTTGCTCCACCCCCTGCTCTTGAGATTCTCCCGGATGTGGGCTGCATTTTGGCTGCCTTTTGGGCTGGAGCTTCTTGTGGTTTGAGGCCTGGCTTGCTCCACCCCCTGCTCTTGAGATTCTCCCGGATGTGGGCTGCATTTTGGCTGCCTTTTGGGCTGGAGCTTCTCGTGGTTTGAGGCCTGGCTTGCTCCACCCCCTGCTCTTGAGATTCTCCCGGATGTGGGCTGCATTTTGGCTGCCTTTTGGGCTGGAGCTTCTCGTGGTTTGAGGCCTGGCTTGCTCCACCCCCTGCTCTTGAGATTCTCACGGAGGTGGGCTGGATTTTGGCTGCACTTTTGGGCTGGAGCTTCTCGTGGTTTGAGGCCTGGCTTGCTCCACCCCCTGCTCTTGAGATTCTCCCGGATGTGGGCTGCATTTTGGCTGCCTGTTGGGCTGGAGCTTCTCGTGGTTTGAGGCCTGGCTTGCTCCACCCCCTGCTCTTGAGATTCTCTCGGATGTGGGCTGCATTTTGGCTGATTCTTGGGCTGGAGCTTCCCGTGGTTTGAGGCCTGGCTTGCTCCACCCCCTGCTCTTGAGATTCTCCTGGATGTGGGCTGCATTTTGGCTTCATTTTGGGCTGGAGCTTCTCGAGGTTTGTGGCCTGGCTTGCTCCACCCCCTGCTCTTGAGATTCTCCCAGATGTGGGCTGCATTTTGGCTGCATTTTGGGCTGGAGCTTCTCGTGGTTTGAGGCCTGGCTTGCTCCACCCCCTGCTCTTGAGATTCTCCCGGATGTGGGCTGCATTTTGGCTCCCTTTTGGGCTGGAGCTTCTCGAGGTTTGAGGCCTGGCTTGCTCCACCCCCTGCTCTTGAGATTCTCCCGGAGGTGGGCTGGATTTTGGCTGCCTTTTGGGCTGGAGCTTCTTGTCGTTTGAGGCCTGGCTTGCTCCACCCCCTGCTCTTGATATTCTCCCGGATGTGGGCTTCATTTTGGCTGCCTTTGGGGCTGGAGCTTCTCGTGGTTTGAGGCCTGGCTTGCTCCACCCCCTGCTCTTGAGATTCTCCCGCATGTGGGCTGCATTTTGGCTGCATTTTGTGATGGAGCTTCCCGTGGTTTGAGGCCTGGCTTGCTCCACCCCCTGCTCTTGAGATTCTCCGGTATGTGGGCTGCATTTTGGCTGATTCTTGGGCTGGAGCTTCCCGTGGTTTGAGTCCTGGCTTGCTCCACCCCCTGCTCTTGAGATTCTCCCGGATGTGGGCTGCATTTTGGCTGCCTTTTGGGCTGGAGCTTCTCGTGGTTTGAGGCCTGGCTTGCTCCACCCCCTGCTCTTGAGATTCTCCCAGAGGTGGGCTGCATTTTGGCTGCCTTTTGGGCTGGAGCTTCTCGTGGTTTGGGGCCTGGCTTGCTCCACCCCCTGCTCTTGAGATTCTCCCGGATGTGGGCTGCATTTTGGCTGCCTGTTGGGCTGGAGCTTCTTGTGGTTTGAGGCCTGGCTTGCTCCACCCCCTGCTCTTGAGATTCTCCCGGATGTGGGCTTCATTTTGGCTGCCTTTTGGGCTGGAGCTTCTCGTGGTTTGAGGCCTGGCTTGCTCCACCCCCTGCTCTTGAGATTCTCCCGGATGTGGGCTGCATTTTGGCTGCCTTTTGGGCTGGAGCTTCCAATGGTTTGAGGCCTGGCTTGCTCCACCCCCTGCTCTTGAGATTCTCCCGGAGTTGGGCTGGATTTTGGCTGCCTTTTGGGCTGGAGCTTCTCGTGGTTTGAGGCCTGGCTTGCTCCACCCCCTGCTCTTGAGATTCTCCCGGATGTGGGCTGGATTTTGGCTGCCTTTTGGGCTGGAGCTTCTCGTGGTTTGAGGCCTGGCTTGCTCCACCCCCTGCTCTTGAGATTCTCCTGGATGTGGGCTGCATTTTGGCTGCCTTTTGGGCTGGAGCTTCTCGTGGTTTGAGGCCTGGCTTGCTCCACCCCCTGCTCTTGAGATTCTCCCGGAGGTGGGCTGCATTTTGGCTGCCTTTTGGGCTGGAGCTCCTCGTGGTTTGAGGCCTGGCTTGCTCCACCCCCTGCTCTTGAGATTCTCTCGGATGTGGGCTGCATTTTGGCTGATTCTTGGGCTGGAGCTTCCCGTGGTTTGAGGCCTGGCTTGCTCCACCCCCTGCTCTTGAGATTCTCCTGGATGTGGGCTGCATTTTGGCTTCATTTTGGGCTGGAGCTTCTCGAGGTTTGTGGCCTGGCTTGCTCCACCCCCTGCTCTTGAGATTCTCCCAGATGTGGGCTGGATTTTGGCTGATTCTTGGGCTGGAGCTTCCCGTGGTTTGAGGCCTGGCTTGCTCCACCCCCTGCTCTTGAGATTCTCCCGGATGTGGGCTGGATTTTGGCTCCCTTTTGGGCTGGAGCTTCTCGAGGTTTGAGGCCTGGCTTGCTCCACCCCCTGCTCTTGCTATTCTCCTGGATGTGGGCTGCATTTTGGCTACATTTTGGGCTGGATCTTCTCATGGTTTGAGGCCTGGTTTGCTCCACACCCTGCTCTTGAGATTCTCCCGGAGGTGGGCTGCAATTTGGCTGCCTTTTGGGCTGGAGCTTCTCGTGGTTTGAGGCCTGGCTTGCTCCATCCCCTGCTCTTGAGATTCTCCCGGATGTGGGCTGCATTTTGGCTGCCTTTTGGGCTGGAGCTTCTCGTGGTTTCAGGCCTGGCTTGCTCCACCCCCTGCTCTTGAGATTCTCCCGGATGTGGGCTGCATTTTGGCTGCCTTTTGGGCTGGAGCTTCTCGTGGTTTGAGGCCTGGCTTGCTCCACCCCCTGCTCTTGAGATTCTCCCGGATGTGGGCTGCATTTTGGCTGCATTTTGTGATGGAGCTTCCCGTGGTTTGAGGCCTGGCTTGCTCCACCGCCTGCTCTTGAGATTCTCCCGCATGTGGGCTGGATTTTGGCTCCCTTTTGGGCTGGAGCTTCTCGAGGTTTGAGGCCTGGCTTGCTCCACCCCCTGCTCTTGATATTCTCCTGGATGTGGGCTGCATTTTGCCTACATTTTGGGGTGGAGCTTCTCATGGTTTGAGGCCTGGCTTGCTCCACCCCCTGCTCTTGAGATTCTCCCGGAGGTGGGCTGCATTTTGGCTGCCTTTTGGGCTGGAGCTCCTCGTGGTTTGAGGCCTGGCTTGCTCCACCCCCTGCTCTTGAGATTCTCTCGGATGTGGGCTGCATTTTGGCTGATTCTTGGGCTGGAGCTTCCCGTGGTTTGAGGCCTGGCTTGCTCCACCCCCTGCTCTTGAGATTCTCCTGGATGTGGGCTGCATTTTGGCTTCATTTTGGGCTGGAGCTTCTCGAGGTTTGTGGCCTGGCTTGCTCCACCCCCTGCTCTTGAGATTCTCCCAGATGTGGGCTGGATTTTGGCTGATTCTTGGGCTGGAGCTTCCCGTGGTTTGAGGCCTGGCTTGCTCCACCCCCTGCTCTTGAGATTCTCCCGGATGTGGGCTGGATTTTGGCTCCCTTTTGGGCTGGAGCTTCTCGAGGTTTGAGGCCTGGCTTGCTCCACCCCCTGCTCTTGCTATTCTCCTGGATGTGGGCTGCATTTTGGCTACATTTTGGGCTGGATCTTCTCATGGTTTGAGGCCTGGTTTGCTCCACACCCTGCTCTTGAGATTCTCCCGGAGGTGGGCTGCAATTTGGCTGCCTTTTGGGCTGGAGCTTCTCGTGGTTTGAGGCCTGGCTTGCTCCATCCCCTGCTCTTGAGATTCTCCCGGATGTGGGCTGCATTTTGGCTGCCTTTTGGGCTGGAGCTTCTCGTGGTTTCAGGCCTGGCTTGCTCCACCCCCTGCTCTTGAGATTCTCCCGGATGTGGGCTGCATTTTGGCTGCCTTTTGGGCTGGAGCTTCTCGTGGTTTGAGGCCTGGCTTGCTCCACCCCCTGCTCTTGAGATTCTCCCGGATGTGGGCTGCATTTTGGCTGCATTTTGTGATGGAGCTTCCCGTGGTTTGAGGCCTGGCTTGCTCCACCCCCTGCTCTTGAGATTCTCCGGTATGTGGGCTGCATTTTGGCTGATTCTTGGGCTGGAGCTTCCCGTGGTTTGAGGCCTGGCTTGCTCCACCCCCTGCTCTTGAGATTCTCCCGGATGTGGGCTGCATTTTGGCTGCCTTTTGGGCTGGAGATTCTCCTGGTTTTATCCCTGGCTTGCTCCACCCCCTGCTCTTGAGATTCTCCCAGAGGTGGGCTGCATTTTGGCTGCCTTTTGGGCTGGAGCTTCTCGTGGTTTGGGGCCTGGCTTGCTCCACCCCCTGCTCTTGAGATTCTCCCGGATGTGGGCTGCATTTTGGCTGATGCTTGGGCTGGAGCTTCTTGTGGTTTGAGGCCTGGCTTGCTCCACCCCCTGCTCTTGAGATTCTCCCGGATGTGGGCTTCATTTTGGCTGCCTTTTGGGCTGGAGCTTCTCGTGGTTTGAGGCCTGGCTTGCTCCACCCCCTGCTCTTGAGATTCTCCCGGATGTGGGCTGCATTTTGGCTGACTTTTGGGCTGGAGCTTCCAATGGTTTGAGGCCTGGCTTGCTCCACCCCCTGCTCTTGAGATTCTCCCGGAGGTGGGCTGGATTTTGGCTGCCTTTTGGGCTGGAGCTTCTCGTGGTTTGAGGCCTGGCTTGCTCCACCCCCTGCTCTTGATATTCTCCCGGATGTGGGCTGGATTTTGGCTGCCTTTTGGGCTGGAGCTTCTCGTGGTTTGAGGCCTGGCTTGCTCCACCCCCTGCTCTTGAGATTCTCCTGGATGTGGGCTGCATTTTGGCTGCCTTTTGGGCTGGAGCTTCTCGTGGTTTGAGGCCTGGCTTGCTCCACCCCCTGCTCTTGAGATTCTCCCGGAGGTGGGCTGCATTTTGGCTGCCTTTTGGGCTGGAGCTCCTCGTGGTTTGAGGCCTGGCTTGCTCCACCCCCTGCTCTTGAGATTCTCTCGGATGTGGGCTGCATTTTGGCTGATTCTTGGGCTGGAGCTTCCCGTGGTTTGAGGCCTGGCTTGCTCCACCCCCTGCTCTTGAGATTCTCCTGGATGTGGGCTGCATTTTGGCTTCATTTTGGGCTGGAGATTCTCGAGGTTTGTGGCCTGGCTTGCTCCACCCCCTGCTCTTGAGATTCTCCCAGATGTGGGCTGCATTTTGGCTGATTCTTGGGCTGGAGCTTCCCGTGGTTTGAGGCCTGGCTTGCTCCACCCCCTGCTCTTGAGATTCTCCCGGATGTGGGCTGGATTTTGGCTCCCATTTGGGCTGGAGCTTCTCGAGGTTTGAGGCCTGGCTTGCTCCACCCCCTGCTCTTGCTATTCTCCTGGATGTGGGCTGGATTTTGGCTACATTTTGGGCTGGAGCTTCTCATGGTTTGAGGCCTGGTTTGCTCCACACCCTGCTCTTGAGATTCTCCCGGTCGTGGGCTGCATTTTGGCTGCCTTTTGGGCTGGAGCTTCTCGTGGTTTGAGGCCTGGCTTGCTCCATCCCCTGCTCTTGAGATTCTCCCGGATGTGGGCTGCATTTTGGCTGCCTTTTGGGCTGGAGCTTCTCGTGGTTTGAGGCCTGGCTTGCTCCACCCCCTGCTCTTGAGATTCTCCCGGATGTGGGCTGCATTTTGGCTGCATTTTGGGCTGGAGCTTCTCGTGGTTTGAGGCCTGGCTTGCTCCACCCCCTGCTCTTGAGATTCTCCTGGATGTGGGCTGCATTTTGGCTGCATTTTGGGCTGGAGCTCCTCGTGGTTTGAGGCCTGGCTTGCTCCACCCCCTGCTCTTGAGATTCTCCCGGATGTGGGCTGCATTTTGGCTGCCTTTTGGGCTGGAGCTTCTCGTGGTTTGAGGCCTGGCTTGCTCCACCCCCTGCTCTCGATATTCTCCCAGATGTGGGCTGCATTTTGGCTGCCTGTTGGGCTGGAGCTTCTCGTGGTTTGAGGCCTGGCTTGCTCCACCCCCTGCTCTTGAGATTCTCCCGGATGTGGGCTGCATTTTGGCTGCCTTTTGGGCAGGAGCTTCTCGTGGTTTGAGGCCTGGCTTGCTCCACCCCCTGCTCTTGAGATTCTCCCGGATGTGGGCTGCATTTTGGCTGCCTTTTGGGCTGGAGCTTCTCGTGGTTTGAGGCCTGGCTTGCTCCACCCCCTGCTCTTGAGATTCTCCCAGAGGTGGGCTGCATTTTGGCTGCCTTTTGGGCTGGAGCTTCTCGTGGTTTGGGGCCTGGCTTGCTCCACCCCCTGCTCTTGAGATTCTCCCGGATGTGGGCTGCATTTTGGCTGCCTGTTGGGCTGGAGCTTCTTGTGGTTTGAGGCCTGGCTTGCTCCACCCCCTGCTCTTGAGATTCTCCCGGATGTGGGCTTCATTTTGGCTGCCTTTTGGGCTGGAGCTTCTCGTGGTTTGAGGCCTGGCTTGCTCCACCCCCTGCTCTTGAGATTCTCCCGGATGTGGGCTGCATTTTGGCTGCCTTTTGGGCTGGAGCTTCCAATGGTTTGAGGCCTGGCTTGCTCCACCCCCTGCTCTTGAGATTCTCCCGGAGGTGGGCTGGATTTTGGCTGCCTTTTGGGCTGGAGCTTCTCGTGGTTTGAGGCCTGGCTTGCTCCACCCCCTGCTCTTGAGATTCTCCCGGAGGTGGGCTGGATTTTGGCTGCCTTTTGGGCTGGAGCTTCTCGTGGTTTGAGGCCTGGCTTGCTCCACCCCCTGCTCTTGAGATTCTCCTGGATGTGGGCTGCATTTTGGCTGCCTTTTGGGCTGGAGCTTCTCGTGGTTTGAGGCCTGGCTTGCTCCACCCCCTGCTCTTGAGATTCTCCCGGAGGTGGGCTGCATTTTGGCTGCCTTTTGGGCTGGAGCTCCTCGTGGTTTGAGGCCTGGCTTGCTCCACCCCCTGCTCTTGAGATTCTCCCGGATGTGGGCTGCATTTTGGCTGCCTTTTGGGCTGGAGCTTCTCGTGGTTTGAGGCCTGGCTTGCTCCACCCCCTGCTCTTGAGATTCTCCTGGATGTGGGCTGCATTTTGGCTGCCTGTTGGGCTGGAGCTTCTCGTGATTTGAGGCCTGGCTTGCTCCACCCCCTGCTCTTGAGATTCTCCCGGATGTGGGCTGCATTTTGGCTGCCTTTTGGGCTGGAGCTTCTCGTGGTTTGAGGCCTGGCTTGCTCCACCCCCTGCTCTTGATATTCTCCCGGATGTGGGCTGCAATTTGGCTGCCTTTTGGGCAGGAGCTTCTTGTGGTTTGAGGCCTGGCTTGCTCCACCCCCTGCTCTTGAGATTCTCCCGGAGGTGGGCTGCATGTTGGCTGCCTTTTGGGCTGGAGCTTCTCGTGGTTTGAGGCCTGGCTTGCTCCACCCCCTGCTCTTGAGATTCTCCTGGATGTGGGCTGCATTTTGGCTGCCTTTTGGGCTGGAGCTTCTCGTGGTTTGAGGCCTGGCTTGCTCCACCCCCTGCTCTTGAGATTCTCCCGGAGGTGGGCTGCATTTTGGCTGCCTTTTGGGCTGGAGCTCCTCGTGGTTTGAGGCCTGGCTTGCTCCACCCCCTGCTCTTGAGATTCTCTCGGATGTGGGCTGCATTTTGGCTGCATTTTGGGCTGGAGCTTCCCGTGGTTTGAGGCCTGGCTTGCTCCACCCCCTGCTCTTGAGATTCTCCTGGATGTGGGCTGCATTTTGGCTTCATTTTGGGCTGGAGCTTCTCGAGGTTTGTGGCCTGGCTTGCTCCACCCCCTGCTCTTGAGATTCTCCCAGATGTGGGCTGCATTTTGGCTGATTCTTGGGCTGGAGCTTCCCGTGGTTTGAGGCCTGGCTTGCTCCACCCCCTGCTCTTGAGATTCTCCCGGATGTGGGCTGGATTTTGGCTCCCTTTTGGGCTGGAGCTTCTCGAGGTTTGAGGCCTGGCTTGCTCCACCCCCTGCTCTTGCTATTCTCCCGGAGGTGGGCTGCATTTTGGCTACATTTTGGGCTGGAGCTTCTCATGGTTTGAGGCCTGGTTTGCTCCACACCCTGCTCTTGAGATTCTCCCGGACGTGGGCTGCATTTTGGCTGCCTTTTGGGCTGGAGCTTCTCGTGGTTTGAGGCCTGGCTTGCTCCATCCCCTGCTCTTGAGATTCTCCCGGATGTGGGCTGCATTTTGGCTGCCTTTTGGGCTGGAGCTTCTCGTGGTTTGAGGCCTGGCTTGCTCCACCCCCTGCTCTTGAGATTCTCCCGGATGTGGGCTGCATTTTGGCTGCATTTTGGGCTGGAGCTTCTCGTGGTTTGAGGCCTGGCTTGCTCCACCCCCTGCTCTTGAGATTCTCCCGGATGTGGGCTGCATTTTGGCTGCATTTTGGGCTGGAGCTCCTCGTGGTTTGAGGCCTGGCTTCCTCCACCCCCTGCTCTTGAGATTCTCCCGGATGTGGGCTGCATTTTGGCTGCCTTTTGGGCTGGAGCTCCTCGTGGTTTGAGGCCTGGCTTGCTCCACCCCCTGCTCTTGAGATTCTCTCGGATGTGGGCTGCATTTTGGCTGATTCTTGGGCTGGAGCTTCCCGTGGTTTGAGGCCTGGCTTGCTCCACCCCCTGCTCTTGAGATTCTCCTGGATGTGGGCTGCATTTTGGCTACATTTTGGGCTGGAGCTTCTCATGGTTTGAGGCCTGGTTTGCTCCACACCCTGCTCTTGAGATTCTCCCGGACGTGGGCTGCATTTTGGCTGCCTTTTGGGCTGGAGCTTCTCGTGGTTTGAGGCCTGGCTTGCTCCATCCCCTGCTCTTGAGATTCTCCCGGATGTGGGCTGCATTTTGGCTGCCTTTTGGGCTGGAGCTTCTCGTGGTTTGAGGCCTGGCTTGCTCCACCCCCTGCTCTTGAGATTCTCCCGGATGTGGGCTGCATTTTGGCTGCATTTTGGGCTGGAGCTTCTCGTGGTTTGAGGCCTGGCTTGCTCCACCCCCTGCTCTTGAGATTCTCCCGGATGTGGGCTGCATTTTGGCTGCATTTTGGGCTGGAGCTCCTCGTGGTTTGAGGCCTGGCTTGCTCCACCCCCTGCTCTTGAGATTCTCCCGGATGTGGGCTGCATTTTGGTTGCCTTTTGGGCTGGAGCTTCTCGTGGTTTGGGGCCTGGCTTGCTCCACCCCCTGCTCTTGAGATTCTCCCGGATGTGGGCTGCATTTTGGCTGCCTGTTGGGCTGGAGCTTCTTGTGGTTTGAGGCCTGGCTTGCTCCACCCCCTGCTCTTGAGATTCTCCCGGATGTGGGCTTCATTTTGGCTGCCTTTTGGGCTGGAGCTTCTCGTGGTTTGAGGCCTGGCTTGCTCCACCCCCTGCTCTTGAGATTCTCCCGGATGTGGGCTGCATTTTGGCTGCCTTTTGGGCTGGAGCTTCCAATGGTTTGAGGCCTGTCTTGCTCCACCCCCTGCTCTTGAGATTCTCCCGGAGGTGGGCTGGATTTTGGCTGCCTTTTGGGCTGGAGCTTCTCGTGGTTTGAGGCCTGGCTTGCTCCACCCCCTGCTCTTGAGATTCTCCCGGATGTGGGCTGGATTTTGGCTGCCTTTTGGGCTGGAGCTTCTCGTGGTTTGAGGCCTGGCTTGCTCCACCCCCTGCTCTTGAGATTCTCCTGGATGTGGGCTGCATTTTGGCTGCCTTTTGGGCTGGAGCTTCTCGTGGTTTGAGGCCTGGCTTGCTCCACCCCCTGCTCTTGAGATTCTCCCGGAGGTGGGCTGCATTTTGGCTGCCTTTTGGGCTGGAACTCCTCGTGGTTTGAGGCCTGGCTTGCTCCACCCCCTGCTCTTGAGATTCTCTCGGATGTGGGCTGCATTTTGGCTGATTCTTGGGCTGGAGCTTCCCGTGGTTTGAGGCCTGGCTTGCTCCACCCCCTGCTCTTGAGATTCTCCTGGATGTGGGCTGCATTTTGGCTTCATTTTGGGCTGGAGCTTCTCGAGGTTTGTGGCCTGGCTTGCTCCACCCCCTGCTCTTGAGATTCTCCCAGATGTGGGCTGCATTTTGGCTGATTCTTGGGGTGGAGCTTCCCGTGGTTTGAGGCCTGGCTTGCTCCACCCCCTGCTCTTGAGATTCTCCCGGATGTGGGCTGGATTTTGGCTCCCTTTTGGGCTGGAGCTTCTCGAGGTTTGAGGCCTGGCTTGCTCCACCCCCTGCTCTTGCTATTCTCCTGGATGTGGGCTGCATTTTGGCTACATTTTGGGCTGGAGCTTCTCATGGTTTGAGGCCTGGTTTGCTCCACACCCTGCTCTTGAGATTCTCCCGGAGGTGGGCTGCATTTTGGCTGCCTTTTGGGCTGGAGCTTCTCGTGGTTTGAGGCCTGGCTTGCTCCATCCCCTGCTCTTGAGATTCTCCCGGATGTGGGCTGCATTTTGGCTGCCTTTTGGGCTGGAGCTTCTCGTGGTTTGAGGCCTGGCTTGCTCCACCCCCTGCTCTTGAGATTCTCCCGGATGTGGGCTGCATTTTGGCTGCCTTTTGGGCTGGAGCTTCTCGTGGTTTGAGGCCTGGCTTGCTCCACCCCCTGCTCTTGAGATTCTCCCGGATGTGGGCTGCATTTTGGCTGCATTTTGGGCTGGAGCTCCTCGTGGTTTGAGGCCTGGCTTGCTCCACCCCCTGCTCTTGAGATTCTCCCGGATGTGGGCTGCATTTTGGCTGCCTTTTGGGCTGGAGCTTCTCGTGGTTTGAGGCCTGGCTTGCTCCACCCCCTGCTCTCGATATTCTCCCAGATGTGGGCTGCATTTTGGCTGCCTGTTGGGCTGGAGCTTCTCGTGATTTGAGGCCTGGCTTGCTCCACCCCCTGCTCTTGAGATTCTCCCGGATGTGGGCTGCATTTTGGCTGCCTTTTGGGCAGGAGCTTCTCGTGGTTTGAGGCCTGGCTTGCTCCACCCCCTGCTCTTGATATTCTCCCGGATGTGGGCTGCAATTTGGCTGCCTTTTGGGCAGGAGCTTCTTGTGGTTTGAGGCCTGGCTTGCTCCACCCCCTGCTCTTGAGATTCTCCCGGAGGTGGCCTGCATGTTGGCTGCCTTTTGGGCTGGAGCTTCTCGTGGTTTGAGGCCTGGCTTGCTCCACCCCCTGCTCTTGATATTCTCCCGGATGTGGGCTTCATTTTGGCTGCATTTGGGGCTGGAGCTTCTCGTGGTTTGAGGCCTGGCTTGCTCCACCCCCTGCTCTTGAGATTCTCCCGGATGTGGGCTGCATTTTGGCTGATTCTTGGGCTGGAGCTTCCCGTGGTTTGAGGCCTGGCTTGCTCCACCCCCTGCTCTTGAGATTCTCCCGGATGTGGGCTGCATTTTGTCTGATTCTTGGGCTGGAGCTTCTCGTGGTTTGAGGCCTGGCTTGCTCCACCCCCTGCTCTTGAGATTCTCCCGGATGTGGGCTGCATTTTGGCTGCATGTTGGGCTGGAGCTTCTCGTGGTTTGAGGCCTGGCTTGCTCCACCCCCTGCTCTTGAGATTCTCCCGGAGGTGGGCTGGATTTTGGCTGCCTTTTGGGCTGGAGCTTCTCGTGGTTTGAGGCCTGGCTTGCTCCACCCCCTGCTCTTGAGATTCTCCCAGATGTGGGCTGCATTTTGTCTGCCTTTTGTGCTGGAGCTTCTCGAGGTTTGAGGCCTGGCTTGCTCCACCCCCTGCTCTTGATATTCTCCTCAAGGTGGGCTGGATTTTGGCTGCCTTTTGGGCTGGAGCTTCTCGTGGTTTGAGGCCTGGCTTGCTCCACCCCCTGCTCTTGATATTCTCCTGGATGTGGGCTGCATTTTGGCTGATTCTTGGGCTGGAGCTTCTTGTGGTTTGAGGCCTGGCTTGCTCCACCCCCTGCTCTTGAGATTCTCCCGGAGGTGGGCTGTATTTTGGCTGATTCTTGGGCTGGAGCTTCTCGTGGTTTGAGGCCTGGCTTGCTCCACCCCCTGCTCTTGAGATTCTCCCGGATGTGGGCTGCATTTTGGCTGCCTTTTGGGCTGGAGCTTCTCGTGGTTTGAGGCCTGGCTTGCTCCACCACCTCCTCTTGAGATTCTCCCGGATGTGGGCTGCATTTTGGCTTTCTTTTGGGCTGGAGCTTCTTGTGGTTTGAGGCCTGGCTTGCTCCTCCCCCTGCTCTTGAGATTCTCCGGATGTGGGCTGCATTTTGGCTGATTCTTGGGCTGGAGCTTCCCGTGGTTTGAGGCCTGGCTTGCTCCACCCCCTGCTCTTGAGATTCTCCCAGATATGGGCTGCATTTTGGCTGCCTGTTGGGCTGGAGCTTCTCGTGGTTTGAGGCCTGGCTTGCTCCACCCCCTGCTCTTGAGATTCTCCCAGAGGTGGGCAGCATTTTGGCTGCCTTTTAGGCTGGAGCTTCTCGTGGTTTGAGGCCTGGCTTGCTCCACCCCCTGCTCTTGAGATTCTCCCGGAGGTGGGCTGGATTTTGGCTGCCTTTTGGGCTGGAGCTTCTCGTGGTTTGAGGCCTGGCTTGCTCCACCCCCTGCTCTTGAGATTCTCCCGGATGTGGGCTGCATTTTGGCTGATTCTTGGGCTGGAGCTTCCCGTGGTTTGAGGCCTGGCTTGCTCCACCCCCTGCTCTTGAGATTCTCCCGGAGGTGGGCTGCATTTTGGCTGCCTTTGGGGCTGGAGCTTCTCGAGGTTTGAGGCCTGGCTTGCTCCACCCCCTGCTCTTGAGATTCTCCCGGAGGTGGGCTGCATTTTGGCTGCCTTTTGGGCTGGAGCTTCTTGTGGTTTGAGGCCTGGCTTGCTCCACCCCCTGCTCTTGATATTCTCCCGGATGTTGTCTGCATTTTGGCTGCCTTTTGGGCTGGAGCTTCTCGTGGTTTGAGGCCTGGCTTGCTCCACCCCCTGCTCTTGAGATTCTCCCGGATGTGGGCTGCATTTTGGCTGACACTTGGACTGGAGCTTCTTGTGGTTTGAGGCCTGGCTTGCTCCACCCCCTGCTCTTGAGATTCTCACGGAGGTGGGCTGCATTTTGGCTGCCTTTTGGGCTGGAGCTTCTCGTGGTTTGAGGCCTGGCTTGCTCCACCCCCTGCTCTTGAGATTCTCCCGGATGTGGGCTGCATTTTGGCTGATTCTTGGGCTGGAGCTTCCCGTGGTTTGAGGCCTGGCTTGCTCCACCCCCTGCTCTTGAGATTCTCCCAGATGTGGGCTGCATTTTGGCTGCCTTTTGGGCTGGAGCTTCTCGTGGTTTGAGGCCTGGCTTGCTCAACCCCCTGCTCTTGAGATTCTCCCGGATGTGGGCTGCATTTTGGCTGATTCTTGGGCTGGAGCTTCTCGTGGTTTGAGGCCTGGCTTGCTCCATCCCCTGCTCTTGATATTCTCCCGGATGTGGGCTGCATTTTGGCTGCCTTTTGGGCTGGAGCTTCTCGAGGTTTGAGGCCTGGCTTGCTCCACCCCCTGCTCTTGATATTCTCCTCAAGGTGGGCTGGATTTTGGGTGAGTTTTGGGCTGGAGCTTCTCGTGGTTTGAGGCCTGGCTTGCTCCACCCCCTGCTCTTGAGATTCTCCCAGATGTGGGCTGCATTTTGGCTGATTCTTGGGCTGGAGCTTCTTGTGGTTTGAGGCCTGGCTTGCTCCACCCGCTGCTCTTGAGATTCTCCCGGATGTGGGCTGCATTTTGGCTGTCTGTTGGGCTGGAGCTTCTCGTGGTTTGAGGCCTGGCTTGCTCCACCCCCTGCTCTTGAGATTCTCCCGGATGTGGGCTGCATTTTGGCTGATTCTTGGGCTGGAGCTTCCCGTGGTTTGAGGCCTGGCTTGCTCCACCCCCTGCTCTTGAGATTCTCCCGGATGTGGGCTGGATTTTGGCTGCCTTTTGGGCTGGAGCTTCTCGAGGTTTGAGGCCTGGCTTGCTCCACCCCCTGCTCTTGAGATTCTCCCGGAGGTGGGCTGCATTTTGGCTGCATTTTGGGCTGGAGCTTCTCGTGGTTTGAGGCCTGGCTTGCTCCACCCCCTGCTCTTGAAATTCTCCTGGATGTGGGCTGCATTTTGGCTGCCTTTTGGGCTGGAGCTTCTCGTGGTTTGAGGCCTGGCTTGCTCCACCCCCTGCTCTTGATATTCTCCCGGATGTGGGCTTCATTTTGGCTGCCTTTGGGGCTGGAGCTTCTCATGGTTTGAGGCCTGGCTTGCTCCACCGCCTGCTCTTGAGATTCTCCTGGAGGTAGGCTGCATTTTGGCTTCATTTTGGGCTGGAGTTTCTCGAGGTTTGTGGCCTGGCTTGCTCCACCCCCTGCTCTTGAGATTCTCCCAGATGTGGGCTGCATTTTGGCTGCATTTTGGGCTGGAGCTTCTCGTCGTTTGAGGCCTGGCTTGCTCCACCCCCTGCTCTTGAGATTCTCCTGGATGTGGGCTGGATTTTGGCTCCCTTTTGGGCTGCAGCTTCTCGTGGTTTGAGGCCTGGCTTGCTCCACCCCCTGCTCTTGAGATTCTCCCGGATGTGGGCTGGATTTTGGCTGCATTTGAGCTGAAGCTTCTCGTGGTTTGAGGCCTGGCTTGCTCCACCCCCTGCTCTTGAGATTCTCCCGGAGGTGGGCTGCATTTTGGCTTCCTTTTGGGCTGGAGCTTCTCGTGGTTTGAGGCCTGGCTTGCTCCACCGCCTGCTCTTGAGATTCTCCCGGAGGTGGGCTGCATTTTGGCTGCCTTTTGGGTTGGAGCTTCTCGAGGTTTGAGGCCTGGCTTGCTCCACCCCCTGCTCTTGAGATTCTCCTGGATGTGGGCTGCATTTTGGCTGATTCTTGGGCTGGAGCTTCTCGTGATTTGAGGCCTGGCTTGCTCCACCCCCTGCTCTTGAGATTCTCCTGGATGTGGGCTGGATTTTGGCTCCCTTTTGGGCTGGAGCTTCTCGTGGTTTGAGGCCTGGCTTGCTCCACCCCCTGCTCTTGAGATTCTCCCGGATGTGGGCTGCATTTTGGCTTCATTTTGGGCTGGAGCTTCTCGTGGTTTGAGGCCTGGCTTGCTCCACCCCCTGCTCTTGATATTCTCCCGGATGTGGGCTTCATTTTGGCTGCCTTTGGGGCTGGAGCTTCTCATGGTTTGAGGCCTGGCTTGCTCCACCCCCTGCTCTTGAGATTCTCCCGGATGTGGGCTGCATTTTGGCTGCCTTTTGGGCTGGAGCTTCTCGTGGTTTGAGGCCTGGCTTGCTCCACCCCCTGCTCTTGAGATTCTCCCGGATGTGGGCTGCATTTTGGCTGATTCTTGGGCTGGAGCATCCCGTGGTTTGAGGCCTGGCTTGCTCCACCCCCTGCTCTTGAGATTCTCCCGGATGTGGGCTGCATTTTTGCTGATTCTTGGGCTGGAGCTTCTCGTGGTTTGAGGCCTGGCTTGCTCCACCCCCTGCTCTTGAGATTCTCCCGGATGTGGGCTGCATTTTGGCTGCCTTTTGGGCTGGAGCTTCTCGTGGTTTGAGGCCTGGCTTGCTCCACCCCCTGCTCTTGAGATTCTCCCGGATGTGGGCTGCATTTTGGCTGCTTTTTGGGCTGGAGCTTCTCGTGGTTTGAGGCCTGGCTTGCTCCATCCCCTGCTCTTGATATTCTCCCAGATGTGGGCTGCATTTTGGCTGCCTTTTGGGCTGGAGCTTCTCGTGGTTTGAGGCCTGGCTTGCTCCACCCCCTGCTCTTGATATTCTCCTCAAGGTGGGCTGCATTTTGGCTGCCTTTTGGGCTGGAGCTTCTCGTGGTTTGAGGCCTGGCTTGCTCCACCCCCTGCTATTGAGATTCTCCCGGATGTGGGCTGCATTTTGGCTGATTCTTGGGCTGGAGCTTCCTGTGGTTTGAGGCCTGGCTTGCTCCACCCCCTGCTCTTGAGATTCTCCCGGATGTGGTCTGCATTTTGGCTGATTCTTGGGCTGGAGCTTCCCGTGGTTTGAGGCCTGGCTTGTTCCACCCCCTGCTCTTGATATTCTCCCGGATGTGGGCTGGATTTTGGCTGCCTTTTGGGCTGGAGCTTCGCGTGGTTTGAGGCCTGGCTTGCTCCACCCCCTGCTCTTGAGATTCTCCCGGATGTGGGCTGCATTTTGGCTGATTCTTGGGCTGGAACTTCCCGTGGTTTGAGGCCTGGCTTGCTCCACCCCCTGCTCTTGAGATTCTCCCGGATGTGGGCTGCATTTTGGCTGCCTTTTGGGCTGGAGCTTCTCGTGGTTTGAGGCCTGGCTTGCTCCACCCCCTGCTCTTGAGATTCTCCCGGATGTGGGCTTCATTTTGGCTGATTCTTGGGCTGGAGCTTCCCGTGGTTTGAGGCCTGGCTTGCTCCACCCCCTGCTCTTGAGATTCTCCCAGATGTGGGCTGCATTTTGGCTGCCTTTTGGGCTGGAGCTTCTCGTGGTTTGAGGCCTGGCTTGCTCCACCCCCTGCTCTTGAGATTCTCCCGGATGTGGGCTGCATTTTGGCTGATTCTTGGGCTGGAACTTCCCGTGGTTTGAGGCCTGGCTTGCTCCACCCCCTGCTCTTGAGATTCTCCCGGATGTGGTCTTCATTTTGGCTGATTCTTGGGCTGGAGCTTCCCGTGGTTTGAGGCCTGGCTTGCTCCACCCCCTGCTCTTGAGATTCTCCCGGATGTGGGCTGCATTTTGGCTGCCTTTTGGGCTGGAGCTTCTCGTGGTTTGAGGCCTGGCTTGCTCCACCCCCTGCTCTTGAGATTCTCCCGGATGTGGGCTGCATTTTGGCTGATTCTTGGGCTGGAGCTTCCCGTGGTTTGAGGCCTGGCTTGCTCCATCCCCTGCTCTTGACATTCTCCCGGATGTGGGCTGCATTTTGGCTGCCTTTTGGGCTGGAGCTTCTCGAGGTTTGAGGCCTGGCTTGCTCCACCCCCTGCTCTTGAGATTCTCCCGGATGTGGGCTGCATTTTGGCTGCCTTTTGGGCTGGAGCTTCTCGAGGTTTGAGGCCTGGCTTGCTCCACCCCCTGCTCTTGAGATTCTCCCGGATGTGGGCTGGATTTTGGCTGCCTTTTGGGCTGGAGCTTCTCGTGGTTTGAGGCCTGGCTTGCTCCACCCCCTGCTCTTGAGATTCTCCCGGATGTGGGCTGCATTTTGGCTGATTCTTGGGCTGGAACTTCCCGTGGTTTGAGGCCTGGCTTGCTCCACCCCCTGCTCTTGAGATTCTCCCGGATGTGGGCTGCATTTTGGCTGCCTTTTGGGCTGGAGCTTCTCGTGGTTTGAGGCCTGGCTTGCTCCACCCCCTGCTCTTGAGATTCTCCCGGATGTGGGCTTCATTTTGGCTGATTCTTGGGCTGGAGCTTCCCGTGGTTTGAGGCCTGGCTTGCTCCACCCCCTGCTCTTGAGATTCTCCCGGATGTGGGCTGCATTTTGGCTGCCTTTTGGGCTGGAGCTTGTCGTGGTTTGAGGCCTGGCTTGCTCCACCCCCTGCTCTTGAGATTCTCCCGGATGTGGGCTGCATTTTGGCTGCTTCTTGGGCTGGAGCTTCTCGTGGTTTGAGGCCTGGCCTGCTCAACCCCCTGCTCTTGAGATTCTCCCGGATGTGGGCTGCATTTTGGCTGATTCTTGGGCTGGAACTTCCCGTGGTTTGAGGCCTGGCTTGCTCCACCCCCTGCTCTTGAGATTCTCCCGGATGTGGGCTGCATTTTGGCTGATTCTTGTTCTGGAGCTTCCCGTGGTTTGAGGCCTGGCTTGCTCCACCCCCTGCTCTTGAGATTCTCCCGGATGTGGGCTGCATTTTGGCTGCCTTTTGGGCTGGAGCTTCTCGTGGTTTGAGGCCTGGCTTGCTCCACCCCCTGCTCTTGAGATTCTCCCGGATGTGGGCTGCATTTTGGCTGCCTTTTGGGCTGGAGCTTCTCGTGGTTTGAGGCCTGGCTTGCTCCACCCCCTGCTCTTGAGATTCTCCCGGATGTGGGCTGCATTTTGGCTGATTCTTGGGCTGGAACTTCCC
The DNA here is from genome assembly GCA_027574665.1 of Rhynochetos jubatus. Taxonomy (NCBI): domain Eukaryota; kingdom Metazoa; phylum Chordata; class Aves; order Eurypygiformes; family Rhynochetidae; genus Rhynochetos; species Rhynochetos jubatus. The sequence continues at coordinate 1,893,488 of JAQBHY010000071.1, forward strand.
GTGGTTTGAGGCCTGGCTTGCTCCACCCCCTGCTCTTGAGATTCTCCCGGATGTGGGCTGCATTTTGGCTGCCTTTTGGGCTGGAGCTTCTCGTGGTTTGAGGCCTGGCTTGCTCCACCCCCTGCTCTTGAGATTCTCCCGGATGTGGGCTGCATTTTGGCTGATTCTTGGGCTGGAGCTTCCCGTGGTTTGAGGCCTGGCTTGCTCCATCCCCTGCTCTTGATATTCTCCCGGATGTGGGCTGCATTTTGGCTGCCTTTTGGGCTGGAGCTTCTCGAGGTTTGAGGCCTGGCTTGCTCCACCCCCTGCTCTTGAGATTCTCCCGGATGTGGGCTGCATTTTGGCTGCCTTTTGGGCTGGAGCTTCTCGAGGTTTGAGGCCTGGCTTGCTCCACCCCCTGCTCTTGAGATTCTCCCGGATGTGGGCTGGATTTTGGCTGCCTTTTGGGCTGGAGCTTCTCGTGGTTTGAGGCCTGGCTTGCTCCACCCCCTGCTCTTGAGATTCTCCCGGATGTGGGCTGCATTTTGGCTGATTCTTGGGCTGGAGCTTCTCGTGGTTTGAGGCCTGGCTTGCTCCACCCCCTGCTCTTGAGATTCTCCCGGATGTGGGCTGCATTTTGGCTGCCTTTTGGGCTGGAGCTTCTCGTGGTTTGAGGCCTGGCTTGCTCCACCCCCTGCTCTTGAGATTCTCCCGGATGTGGGCTTCATTTTGGCTGCCTTTTGGGTTGGAGCTTCTCGTGGTTTGAGGCCTGGCTTGCTCCACCCCCTGCTCTTGAGATTCTCCCGGATGTGGGCTGCATTTTGGCTGCTTCTTGGGCTGGAGCTTCTCGTGGTTTGAGGCCTGGCCTGCTCAACCCCCTGCTCTTGAGATTCTCCCGGATGTGGGCTGCATTTTGGCTGATTCTTGGGCTGGAGCTTCTCGTGGTTTGAGGCCTGGCTTGCTCCATCCCCTGCTCTTGAGATTCTCCCGGATGTGGGCTGCATTTTGGCTGCCTTTTGGGCTGGAGCTTCTCGAGATTTGAGGCCTGGCTTGCTCCACCCCCTGCTCTTGAGATTCTCCCGGATGTGGGCTGCATTTTGGCTGCCTTTTGGGCTGGAGCTTCTCGTGGTTTGAGGCCTGGCTTGCTCCACCCCCTGCTCTTGAGATTCTCCCGGATGTGGGCTGCATTTTGGCTGCCTTTTGGGCTGGAGCTTCTCGAGGTTTGCGGCCTGGCTTGCTCCACCCCCTGCTCTTGAGATTCTCCCGGATGTGGGCTGCATTTTGGCTGCCTTTTGGGCTGGAGCTTGTCGTGGTTTGAGGCCTGGCTTGCTCCACCCCCTGCTCTTGAGATTCTCCCGGATGTGGGCTGCATTTTGGCTGATTCTTGGGCTGGAGCTTCTCGTGGTTTGAGGCCTGGCTTGCTCCACCACCTGCTCTTGAGATTCTCCCGGAGGTGGGCTGCATTTTGGCTGCATTTTGGGCTGGAGCTTCTCGTGGTTTGAGGCCTGGCTTGCTCCACCCCCTGCTCTTGAGATTCTCCCGGAGGGGGGCTGCATTTTGGCTGCCTTTTGGGCTGGAGCTTCTCGTGGTTTGAGGCCTGGCTTGCTCCACCCCCTGCTCTTGAGATTCTCCCGGATGTGGGCTGCATTTTGGCTGCCTTTTGGGCTGGAGCTTCTCGTGGTTTGAGGCCTGGCTTGCTCCACCCCCTGCTCTTGAGATTCTCCCGGAGGTGGGCTGCATTTTGGCTTCATTTTGGGCTGGAGTTTCTCGAGGTTTGTGGCCTGGCTTGCTCCACCCCCTGCTCTTGAGATTCTCCCAGATGTGGGCTGCATTTTGGCTGCATTTTGGGCTGGAGCTTCTCGTCGTTTGAGGCCTGGCTTGCTCCACCCCCTGCTCTTGAGATTCTCCTGGATGTGGGCTGCATTTTGGCTCCCTTTTGGGCTGGAGCTTCTCGAGGTTTGAGGCCTGGCTTGCTCCACCCCCTGCTCTTGAGATTCTCCCGGATGTGGGCTTCATTTTGGCTGCCTTTTGGGCTGGAGCTTCTCGTGGTTTGAGGCCTGGCTTGCTCCACCCCCTGCTCTTGAGATTCTCCCGGAGGTGGGCTGCATTTTGGCTGCCTTTTGGGCTGGAGCTTCTCGTGGTTTGAGGCCTGGCTTGCTCCACCCCCTGCTCTTGAGATTCTCCCGGATGTGGGCTGCATTTTGGCTGATTCTTGGGCTGGAACTTCCCGTGGTTTGAGGCCTGGCTTGCTCCACCCCCTGCTCTTGAGATTCTCCCGGATGTGGGCTGCATTTTGGCTGCCTTTTGGGCTGGAGCTTCTCGTGTTTTGAGGCCTGGCTTGCTCCACCCCCTGCTCTTGAGATTCTCCCGGATGTGGGCTTCATTTTGGCTGATTCTTGGGCTGGAGCTTCCCGTGGTTTGAGGCCTGGCTTGCTCCACCCCCTGCTCTTGAGATTCTCCTGGATGTGGGCTGCATTTTGGCTGCCTTTTGGGCTGGAGCTTCTCGTGGTTTGAGGCCTGGCTTGCTCCACCCCCTGCTCTTGAGATTCTCCCGGATGTGGGCTGCATTTTGGCTGCTTCTTGGGCTGGAGCTTCTCGTGGTTTGAGGCCTGGCCTGCTCAACCCCCTGCTCTTGAGATTCTCCCGGATGTGGGCTGCATTTTGGCTGATTCTTGGGCTGGAGCTTCTCGTGGTTTGAGGCCTGGCTTGCTCCATCCCCTGCTCTTGATATTCTCCCGGATGTGGGCTGCATTTTGGCTGCCTTTTGGGCTGGAGCTTCTCGAGGTTTGAGGCCTGGCTTGCTCCACCCCCTGCTCTTGAGATTCTCCCGGATGTGGGCTGCATTTTGGCTGCATTTTGGGCTGGAGCTTCTCGTGGTTTGAGGCCTGGCTTGCTCCACCCCCTGCTCTTGAGATTCTCCCGGATGTGGGCTGCATTTTGGCTGCCTTTTGGGCTGGAGCTTCTCGTGGTTTGAGGCCTGGCTTGCTCCACCCCCTGCTCTTGAGATTCTCCCGGATGTGGGCTTCATTTTCGCTGATTCTTGGGCTGGAGCTTCCCGTGGTTTGAGGCCTGGCTTGCTCCACCCCCTGCTCTTGAGATTCTCCCGGATGTGGGCTGCATTTTGGCTGCCTTTGGGGCTGGAGCTTCTCGTGGTTTGAGGCCTGGCTTGCTCCACCCCCTGCTCTTGAGATTCTCCCGGAGGTGGGCTGCATTTTGGCTGCCTTTTGGGCTGGAGCTTCTCGTGGTTTGAGGCCTGGCTTGCTCCACCCCCTGCTCTTGAGATTCTCCCGGATGTGGGCTGCATTTTGGCTGCCTTTTGGGCTGGAGCTTCTCGTGGTTTGAGGCCTGGCTTGCTCCACCCCCTGCTCTTGAGATTCTCCTGGAGGTAGGCTGCATTTTGGCTTCATTTTGGGCTGGAGTTTCTCGAGGTTTGTGGCCTGGCTTGCTCCACCCCCTGCTCTTGAGATTCTCCCAGATGTGGGCTGCATTTTGGCTGCATTTTGGGCTGGAGCTTCTCGTCGTTTGAGGCCTGGCTTGCTCCACCCCCTGCTCTTGAGATTCTCCTGGATGTGGGCTGGATTTTGGCTCCCTTTTGGGCTGGAGCTTCTCGAGGTTTGAGGCCTGGCTTGCTCCACCCCCTGCTCTTGAGATTCTCCCGGATGTGGGCTGCATTTTGGCTGCGTTTTGGGCTGGAGCTTCTCGTGGTTTGAGGCCTGGCTTGCTCCACCCCCTGCTCTTGAGATTCTCCCGGAGGTGGGCTGCATTTTGGCTTCATTTTGGGCTGGAGCTTCTCGTGGTTTGAGGCCTGGCTTGCTCCACCCCCTACTCTTGAGATTCTCCCAGATGTGGGCTTCATTTTGGCTGCCTTTGGGGCTGGAGCTTCTCATGGTTTGAGGCCTGGCTTGCTCCACCCCCTGCTCTTGAGATTCTCCCGGATGTGGGCTGCATTTTGGCTGCCTTTTGGGCTGGAGCTTCTCGAGGTTTGAGGCCTGGCTTGCTCCAACCCCTGCTCTTGAGATTCTCCCGGATGTGGGCTGCATTTTGGCTTCATTTTGGGCTGGAGCTTCTCGTGGTTTGAGGCCTGGCTTGCTCCACCCCCTGCTCTTGAGATTCTCCCGGATGTGGGCTGCATTTTGGCTGATTCTTGGGCTGGAGCTTCTTGTGGTTTGAGGCCTGGCTTGCTCCAACCCCTGCTCTTGAGATTCTCCCGGAGGTGGGCTGCATTTTGGCTACCTTTTGGGCTGGAGCTTCTCGTGGTTTGAGGCCTGGCTTGCTCCACCCCCTGCTCTTGAGATTCTCCTGGATGTAGTTAGGATTTTGGCTGATACTTGGTTTGGAGCTTCTCGTGGTTTGAGGCCTGGCTTGCTCCACCCCCTGCTCTTGAGATTCTCCCGGATGTGGGCTGCATTTTGGCTGATTCTTGGGCTGGAGCTTCCCGTGGTTTGAGGCCTGGCTTGCTCCACCCCCTGCTCTTGAGATTCTCCCAGATGTGGGCTGCATGTGGCTGCTTTTTGGGCTGGAGCTTCTCGTGGTTTGAGGCCTGGCTTGCTCAACCCCCTGCTCTTGAGATTCTCCCGGATGTGGGCTGCATTTTGGCTGATTCTTGGGCTGGAGCTTCTCGTGGTTTGAGGCCTGGCTTGCTCCATCCCCTGCTCTTGATATTCTCCCGGATGTGGGCTGCATTTTGGCTGCCTTTTGGGCTGGAGCTTCTCGAGGTTTGAGGCCTGGCTTGCTCCACCCCCTGCTCTTGATATTCTCCCGGATGTGGGCTGCATTTTGGCTGCCTTTTGGGCTGGAGCTTCTCGTGGTTTGAGGCCTGGCTTGCTCCACCCACTGCTCTTGAGATTCTCCCGGATGTGGGCTGCATTTTGGCTGCCTTTTGGGCTGGAGCTTCTCGAGGTTTGAGGCCTGGCTTTCTCCACCCCCTGCTCTTGAGATTCTCCTCAAGGTGGGCTGGATTTTGGCTGCCTTTTGGGCTGGAGCTTCTCGTGGTTTGAGGCCTGGCTTGCTCCACCCCCTGCTCTTGAGATTCTCCCGGATGTGGGCTGCATTTTGGCTGCCTTTTGGGCTGGAGCTTCCCGTGGTTTGAGGCCTGGCTTGCTCCACCCCCTGCTCTTGAGATTCTCCCTGATGTGGTCTGCATTTTGGCTGCCTGTTGGGCTGGAGCTTGTCGTGGTTTGAGGCCTGGCTTGCTCCACCCCCTGCTCTTGAGATTCTCCCGGATGTGGGCTGCATTTTGGCTGCGTTTTGGGCTGGAGCTTCTCGTGGTTTGAGGCCTGGCTTGCTCCACCACCTGCTCTTGAGATTCTCCCGGAGGTGGGCTGCATTTTGGCTGCATTTTGGGATGGAGCTTCTTGTGGTTTGAGGCCTGGCTTGCTCCACCCCCTGCTCTTGAGATTCTCCCGTATGTGGGCTGCATTTTGGCTGCCTTTTGGGCTGGAGCTTCTCGTGGTTTGAGGCCTGGCTTGCTCCACCCCCTGCTCTTGAGATTCTCCCGGATGTGGGCTTCATTTTGGCTGATTCTTGGGCTGGAGCTTCCCGTGGTTTGAGGCCTGGCTTGCTCCACCCCCTGCTCTTGAGATTCTCCCGGATGTGGGCTGCATTTTAGCTGCCTTTTGGGCTGGAGCTTCTCGTGGTTTGAGGCCTGGCTTGCTCCACCCCCTGCTCTTGAGATTCTCCTGGAGGTAGGCTGCATTTTGGCTTCATTTTGGGCTGGAGTTTCTCAAGGTTTGTGGCCTGGCTTGCTCCACCCCCTGCTCTTGAGATTCTCCCAGATGTGGGCTGCATTTTGGCTGCATTTTGGGCTGGAGCTTCTCGTCGTTTGAGGCCTGGCTTGCTCCACCCCCTGCTCTTGAGATTCTCCTGGATGTGGGCTGGATTTTGGCTCCCTTTTGGGCTGGAGCTTCTCGAGGTTTGAGGCCTGGCTTGCTCCACCCCCTGCTCTTGAGATTCTCCCGGATGTGGGCTGCATTTTGGCTGCCTTTTGGGCTGGAGCTTCTCGTGGTTTGAGGCCTGGCTTGCTCCACCCCGTGCTCTTGATATTCTCCCGGATGTGGGCTGCATTTTGGCTGCCTTTTGGGCTCGAGCTTCTCGAGGTTTGAGGCCTGGCTTGCTCCACCCCCTGCTCTTGAGATTCTCCCAGATGTGGGCTGCATTTTGGCTGCCTTTTGGGCTGGAGCTTCTCATGGTTTGAGGCCTGGCTTGCTCCACCCCCTGCTCTTGAGATTCTCCCGGATGTGGGCTGCATTTTGGCTGCCTTTTGGGCTGGAGCTTCTCGAGGTTTGAGGCCTGGCTTGCTCCACCCCCTGCTCTTGAGATTCTCCTCAAGGTGGGCTGGATTTTGGCTGCCTTTTGGGCTGGAGATTCTCGTGGTTTGAGGCCTGGCTTGCTCCACCCCCTGCTCTTGAGATTCTCCCGGATGTGGGCTGCATTTTGGCTGATTCTTGGGCTGGAGCTTCTTGTGGTTTGAGGCCTGGCTTGCTCCACCCCCTGCTCTTGAGATTCTCCCTGATGTGGGCTGCATTTTGGCTGCCTGTTGGGCTGGAGCTTGTCGTGGTTTGAGGCCTGGCTTGCTCCACCCCCTGCTCTTGAGATTCTCCCGGATGTGGGCTGCATTTTGGCTGATTCTTGGGCTGGAGCTTCCCGTGGTTTGAGGCCTGGCTTGCTCCACCCCCTGCTCTTGAGATTCTCCCAGAGGTGGGCTGCATTTTGGCTGCCTTTTGGGCTGGAGCTTCTCGTGGTTTGAGGCCTGGCTTGCTCCACCCCCTGCTCTTGAGATTCTCCCAGAGGTGGGCTGCATTTTGGCTGACTTTTCGGCTGTAGCTTCTCGTGCTTTGAGGCCTGGCTTGCTCCACCCCCTGCTCTTGAGATTCTCCCGGATGTGGGCTGCATTTTGGCTTCATTTTGGTCTGGAGCTTCTCGTGGTTTGAGGCCTGGCTTGCTCCACCCCCTGCTCTTGAGATTCTCCCGGATGTGGGCTGCATTTTGGCTGATTCTTGGGCTGGAGCTTCTTGTGGTTTGAGGCCTGGCTTGCTCCACCCCCTGCTCTTGAGATTCTCCCGGAGGTGGGCTGCATTTTGGCTGCCTTTTGGGCTGGAGCTTCTCGTGGTTTGAGGCCTGGCTTGCTCCACCCCCTGCTCTTGAGATTCTCCCGGATGTAGTTAGGATTTTGGCTGATACTTGGTCTGGAGCTTCTCGTGGTTTGAGGCCTGGCTTGCTCCACCCCCTGCTCTTGAGATTCTCCCGGATGTGGGCTGCATTTTGGCTGATTCTTGGGCTGGAGCTTCCCGTGGTTTGAGGCCTGGCTTGCTCCACCCCCTGCTCTTGAGATTCTCCCAGATGTGGGCTGCATTTTGGCTGCTTTTTGGGCTGGAGCTTCTCGTGGTTTGAGGCCTGGCTTGCTCAACCCCCTGCTCTTGAGATTCTCCCGGATGTGGGCTGCATTTTGGCTGATTCTTGGGCTGGAGCTTCTCGTGGTTTGAGGCCTGGCTTGCTCCATCCCCTGCTCTTGATATTCTCCCGGATGTGGGCTGCATTTTGGCTGCCTTTTGGGCTGGAGCTTCTCGAGGTTTGAGGCCTGGCTTGCTCCACCCCCTGCTCTTGAGATTCTCCCGGATGTGGGCTGCATTTTGGCTGCCTTTTGGGCTGGAGCTTCTCATGGTTTGAGGCCTGGCTTGCTCCACCCCCTGCTCTTGAGATTCTCCCGGATGTGGGCTGCATTTTGGCTGCCTTTTGGGCTGGAGCTTCTCGAGGTTTGAGGCCTGGCTTTCTCCACCCCCTGCTCTTGAGATTCTCCTCAAGGTGGGCTGGATTTTGGCTGCCTTTTGGGCTGGAGCTTCTCGTGGTTTGAGGCCTGGCTTGCTCCACCCCCTGCTCTTGAGATTCTCCCGGATGTGGGCTGCATTTTGGCTGATTCTTGGGCTGGAGCTTCTTGTGGTTTGAGGCCTGGATTGCTCCACCCCCTGCTCTTGAGATTCTCCCTGATGTGGGCTGCATTTTGGCTGCGTTTTGGGCTGGAGCTTCTCGTGGTTTGAGGCCTGGCTTGCTCCACCACCTGCTCTTGAGATTCTCCCGGAGGTGGGCTGCATTTTGGCTGCATTTTGGGATGGAGCTTCTTGTGGTTTGAGGCCTGGCTTGCTCCACCCCCTGCTCTTGAGATTCTCCCGGATGTGGGCTGCATTTTGACTGCCTTTTGGGCTGGAGCTTCTCGTGGTTTGAGGCCTGGCTTGCTCCACCCCCTGCTCTTGAGATTCTCCCGGATGTGGGCTTCATTTTGGCTGATTCTTGGGCTGGAGCTTCCCGTGGTTTGAGGCCTGGCTTGCTCCACCCCCTGCTCTTGAGATTCTCCCAGATGTGGGCTGCATTTTAGCTGCCTTTTGGGCTGGAGCTTCTCGTGGTTTGAGGCCTGGCTTGCTCCACCCCCTGCTCTTGAGATTCTCCTGGAGGTAGGCTGCATTTTGGCTTCATTTTGGGCTGGAGTTTCTCGAGGTTTGTGGCCTGGCTTGCTCCACCCCCTGCTCTTGAGATTCTCCCAGATGTGGGCTGCATTTTGGCTGCATTTTGGGCTGGAGCTTCTCGTCGTTTGAGGCCTGGCTTGCTCCACCCCCTGCTCTTGAGATTCTCCTGGATGTGGGCTGGATTTTGGCTCCCTTTTGGGCTGGAGCTTCTCGAGGTTTGAGGCCTGGCTTGCTCCACCCCCTGCTCTTGAGATTCTCCCGGATGTGGGCTGCATTTTGGCTGCCTTTTGGGCTGGAGCTTCTCGAGGTTTGAGGCCTGGCTTGCTCCACCCCCTGCTCTTGAGATTCTCCTCAAGGTGGGCTGGATTTTGGCTGCCTTTTGGGCTGGAGCTTCTCGTGGTTTGAGGCCTGGCTTGCTCCACCCCCTGCTCTTGAGATTCTCCCGGATGTGGGCTGCATTTTGGCTGCCTTTTGGGCTGGAGCTTCTCGTGGTTTGAGGCCTGGCTTGCTCCACCCCCTGCTCTTGAGATTCTCCTGGATGTGGGCTGGATTTTGGCTCCCTTTTGGGCTGGAGCTTCTCATGGTTTGAGGCCTGGCTTGCTCCACCCCCTGCTCTTGAGATTCTCCCGGATGTGGGCTGCATTTTGGCTGCCTTTTGGGCTGGAGCTTCTCGAGGTTTGAGGCCTGGCTTGCTCCACCCCCTGCTCTTGAGATTCTCCTCAAGGTGGGCTGGATTTTGGCTGCCTTTTGGGCTGGAGCTTCTCGTGGTTTGAGGCCTGGCTTGCTCCACCCCCTGCTCTTGAGATTCTCCCGGATGTGGGCTTCATTTTGGCTGATTCTTGGGCTGGAGCTTCTTGTGGTTTGAGGCCTGGCTTGCTCCACCCCCTGCTCTTGAGATTCTCCCTGATGTGGGCTGCATTTTGGCTGCCTGTTGGGCTGGAGCTTGTCGTGGTTTGAGGCCTGGCTTGCTCCACCCCCTGCTCTTGAGATTCTCCCGGATGTGGGCTGGATTTTGGCTGCGTTTTGGGCTGGAGCTTCCCGTGGTTTGAGGCCTGGCTTGCTCCACCCCCTGCTCTTGAGATTCTCCCGGATGTGGGCTGGATTTTGGCTGCCTTTTGGGCTGGAGCTTCTCGTGGTTTGAGGCCTGGCTTGCTCCACCACCTGCTCTTGAGATTCTCCCGGAGGTGGGCTGCATTTTGGCTGCATTTTGGGATGGAGCTTCTTGTGGTTTGAGGCCTGGCTTGCTCCACCCCCTGCTCTTGAGATTCTCCCGGATGTGGGCTGCATTTTGGCTGCCTTTTGGGCTGGAGCTTCTCGTGGTTTGAGGCCTGGCTTGCTCCACCCCCTGCTCTTGAGATTCTCCCGGATGTGGGCTTCATTTTGGCTGATTCTTGGGCTGGAGCTTCCCGTGGTTTGAGGCCTGGCTTGCTCCACCCCCTGCTCTTGAGATTCTCCCGGATGTGGGCTGCATTTTAGCTGCCTTTTGGGCTGGAGCTTCTCGTGGTTTGAGGCCTGGCTTGCTCCACCCACTGCTCTTGAGATTCTCCTGGAGGTAGGCTGCATTTTGGCTTCATTTTGGGCTGGAGTTTCTCGAGGTTTGTGGCCTGGCTTGCTCCACCCCCTGCTCTTGAGATTCTCCCAGATGTGGGCTGCATTTTGGCTGCCTTTGGGGCTGGAGCTTCTCGTGGTTTGAGGCCTGGCTTGCTCCACCCCCTGCTCTTGAGATTCTCCTGGATGTGGGCTGGATTTTGGCTCCCTTTTGGGCTGGAGCTTCTCGAGGTTTGAGGCCTGGCTTGCTCCACCCCCTGCTCTTGAGATTCTCCCGGATGTGGCCTGCATTTTGGCTGCCTTTTGGGCTGGAGCTTCTCGTGGTTTGAGGCCTGGCTTGCTCCACCCCGTGCTCTTGAGATTCTCCCGGATGTGGGCTGCATTTTGGCTGCCTTTTGGGCTGGAGCTTCTCGTGGTTTGAGGCCTGGCTTGCTCCACCCCCTGCTCTTGATATTCTCCCGGATGTGGGCTTCATTTTGGCTGCCTTTTGGGCTGGAGCTTCTCATGGTTTGAGGCCTGGCTTGCTCCACCCGCTGCTCTTGAGATTCTCCCGGAGGTGGGCTGCATTTTGGCTGCCTTTTGGGCTGGAGTTTCTCGAGGTTTGTGGCCTGGCTTGCTCCACCCCCTGCTCTTGAGATTCTCCCGGATGTGGGCTGCATTTTGGCTGCCTTTTGGGCTGGAGTTTCTCGAGGTTTGTGGCCTGGCTTGCTCCACCCCCTGCTCTTGAGATTCTCCCAGATGTGGGCTGCATTTTGGCTGCATTTTGGGCTGGAGCTTCTCATGGTTTGAGGCCTGGCTTGCTCCACCCCCTGCTCTTGAGATTCTCCCGGATGTGGGCTGCATTTTGGCTGCCTTTTGGGCTGGAGCTTCTCGAGGTTTGAGGCCTGGCTTGCTCCACCCCCTGCTCTTGAGATTCTCCTCAAGGTGGGCTGGATTTTGGCTGCATTTTGGGCTGGAGCTTCTCGTGGTTTGAGGCCTGGCTTGCTCCACCCCCTGCTCTTGAGATTCTGCCGGATGTGGGCTGCATTTTGGCTGATTCTTGGGCTGGAGCTTCTCGAGGTTTGAGGCCTGGCTTGCTCCACCCCCTGCTCTTGAGATTCTCCCGGATGTGGCCTGCATTTTGGCTGCCTTTTGGGCTGGAGCTTCTCGTGGTTTGAGGCCTGGCTTGCTCCACCCCGTGCTCTTGAGATTCTCCCGGATGTGGCCTGCATTTTGGCTGCGTTTTGGGCTGGAGCTTCTCGTGGTTTGAGGCCTGGCTTGCTCCACCCCCTGCTCTTGAGATTCTCCCGGATGTGGGCTGGATTTTGGCTGCCTTTTGGGCTGGAGCTTCTCGTGGTTTGAGGCCTGGCTTGCTCCACCGCCTGCTCTTGAGATTCTCCCGGAGGTGGGCTGCATTTTGGCTGCATTTTGGGCTGGAGCTTCTCGTGGTTTGAGGCCTGGCTTGCTCCACCCCCTGCTCTTGAGATTCTCCCGGATGTGGGCTGCATTTTGGCTGCCTTTTGGGCTGGAGCTTCTCCTGGTTTGAGGCCTGGCTTGCTCCACCCCCTGCTCTTGAGATTCTCCCGGATGTGGGCTGCATTTTGGCTGCCTTTTGGGCTGGAGCTTCTCGTGGTTTGAGGCCTGGCTTGCTCCACCCCCTGCTCTTGAGATTCTCCCGGAGGTGGGCTGCATTTTGGCTGCCTTTTGGGTTGGAGCTTCTCGAGGTTTGAGGCCTGGCTTGCTCCACCCCCTGCTCTTGAGATTCTCCCGGATGTGGGCTGCATTTTGGCTGATTCTTGGGCTGGCGCTTCTCGTGATTAGAGGCCTGGCTTGCTCCACCCCCTGCTCTTGAGATTCTCCTGGAGGTAGGCTGCATTTTGGCTTCATTTTGGGCTGGAGTTTCTCGAGGTTTGTGGCCTGGCTTGCTCCACCCCCTGCTCTTGAGATTCTCCCGGATGTGGGCTGAATTTTGGCTGCATTTTGGGCTGGAGCTTCTCGTGGTTTGAGGCCTGGCTTGCTCCACCCCCTGCTCTTGAGATTCTCCTGGATGTGGGCTGGATTTTGGCTCCCTTTTGGGCTGGAGCTTCTCGTGGTTTGAGGCCTGGCTTGCTCCACCCCCTGCTCTTGAGATTCTCCCAGAGGTGGGCTGCATTTTGGCTGCCTTTTGGGCTGGAGCTTCTCGTGGTTTGAGGCCTGGCTTGCTCCACCCCCTGCTCTTGAGATTCTCCCGGATGTGGGCTGCATTTTGGCTTCATTTTGGGCTGGAGCTTCTCGTGGTTTGAGGCCTGGCTTGCTCCACCCCCTTCTCTTGATATTCTCCCGGATGTGGGCTTCATTTTGGCTGCCTTTGGGGCTGGAGCTTCTCATGGTTTGTGGCCTGGCTTGCTCCACCCCCTGCTCTTGATATTCTCCCGGATGTGGGCTGCATTTTGGCTGCCTTTTGGGCTGGAGCTTCTCGTGGTTTGAGGCCTGGCTTGCTCCACCCCCTGCTCTTGAGATTCTCCCGGAGGTGGGCTGCATTTTGGCTGCCTTTTGGGCTGGAGCTTCTCGTGGTTTGAGGCCTGGCTTGCTCCACCGCCTGCTCTTGAGATTCTCCCGGAGGTGGGCTGCATTTTGGCTGTCTTTTGGGCTGGAGCTTCTCGAGGTTTGAGGCCTGGCTTGCTCCACCCCCTGCTCTTGAGATTCTCCCGGATGTGGGCTGCATTTTGGCTGCCTTTTGGGCTGGAGATTCTCGTGGTTTGAGGCCTGGCTTGCTCCACCCCCTGCTCTTGATATTCTCCCGGATGTGGGCTGCATTTTGGCTGCCTTTTGGGCTGCAGCTTCTCGTGGTTTGAGGCCTGGCTTGCTCCACCCCCTGCTCTTGAGATTCTCCCGGAGGTGGGCTGCATTTTGGCTGCCTTTTGGGTTGGAGCTTCTCGAGGTTTGAGGCCTGGCTTGCTCCACCCCCTGCTCTTGAGATTCTCCCGGATGTGGGCTGCATTTTGGCTGCCTTTTGGGCTGGAGCTTCTCGTGATTTGAGGCCTGGCTTGCTCCACCCCCTGCTCTTGAGATTCTCCTGGAGGTAGGCTGCATTTTGGCTTCATTTTGGGCTGGAGTTTCTCGAGGTTTGTGGCCTGGCTTGCTCCACCCCCTGCTCTTGAGATTCTCCCAGATGTGGGCTGAATTTTGGCTGCATTTTGGGCTGGAGCTTCTCGTGGTTTGAGGCCTGGCTTGCTCCACCCCCTGCTCTTGAGATTCTCCTGGATGTGGGCTGGATTTTGGCTCCCTTTTGGGCTGGAGCTTCTCGTGGTTTGAGGCCTGGCTTGCTCCACCCCCTGCTCTTGATATTCTCCCGGATGTGGGCTTCATTTTGGCTGCCTTTGGGGCTGGAGCTTCTCATGGTTTGAGGCCTGGCTTGCTCCACCCCCTGCTCTTGAGATTCTCCCGGATGTGGGCTGCATTTTGGCTGCCTTTTGGGCTGGAGCTTCTCGTGGTTTGAGGCCTGGCTTGCTCCACCCCCTGCTCTTGAGATTCTCCCGGATGTGGGCTGCATTTTGGCTGCCTTTTGGGCTGGAGCTTCTCGTGGTTTGAGGCCTGGCTTGCTCCACCCCCTGCTCTTGAGATTCTCCCGGAGGTGGGCTGCATTTTGGCTGCCTTTTGGGCTGGAGCTTCTCGTGGTTTGAGGCCTGGCTTGCTCCACCGCCTGCTCTTGAGATTCTCCCGGAGGTGGGCTGCATTTTGGCTGCCTTTTGGGCTGGAGCTTCTCGTGGTTTGAGGCCTGGCTTGCTCCACCCCCTGCTCTTGAGATTCTCCCGGATGTGGGCTGCATTTTGGCTGCCTTTTGGGCTGGAGCTTCTCGTGGTTTGAGGCCTGCCTTGCTCCACCCCCTGCTCTTGAGATTCTCCCGGATGTGGGCTGCATTTTGGCTGCCTTTTGGGCTGGAGCTTCTCGTGGTTTGAGGCCTGGCTTGCTCCACTCCCTGCTCTTGAGATTCTCCCGGATGTGGGCTGCATTTTGGCTGATTCTTTGGCTGGAGCTTCTCGTGATTTGAGGCCTGGCTTGCTCCACCCCCTGCTCTTGAGATTCTCCCGGATGTGGGCTGCATTTTGGCTGATTCTTGGGCTGGAGCTTCTCGTGATTTGAGGCCTGGCTTGCTCCACCCCCTGCTCTTGAGATTCTCCTGGAGGTAGGCTGCATTTTGGCTTCATTTTGGGCTGGAGTTTCTCGAGGTTTTATGGCCTGGCTTGCTCCACCCCCTGCTCTTGAGATTCTCCCGCATGTGGGCTGCATTTTGGCTGCCTTTTGGGCTGGAGCTTCTCGTGGTTTGAGGCCTGGCTTGCTCCACCCCCTGCTCTTGAGATTCTCCCAGATGTGGGCTGCATTTTGGCTTCATTTTGGGCTGGAGCTTCTCGTGGTTTGAGGCCTGGCTTGCTCCACCCCCTGCTCTTGATATTCTCCCGGATGTGGTCTTCATTTTGGCTGCCTTTGGGGCTGGAGCTTCTCATGGTTTGAGGCCTGGCTTGCTCCACCCCCTGCTCTTGAGATTCTCCCGGATGTGGGCTGCATTTTGGCTGCATTTTGGGCTGGAGCTTCTCGTGGTTTGAGGCCTGGCTTGCTCCACCCCCTGCTCTTGAGATTCTCCCGGATGTGGGCTGCATTTTGGCTGATTCTTGGGCTGGAGCTTCCCGTGGTTTGAGGCCTGGCTTGCTCCACCCCCTGCTCTTGAGATTCTCCCGGATGTGGGCTGCATTTTGGCTGCCTTTTGGGCTGGAGCTTCTCGTGGTTTGAGGCCTGGCTTGCTCCACCCCCTGCTCTTGAGATTCTCCCGGATGTGGGCTGCATTTTGGCTTCATTTTGGGCTGGAGCTTCTCGTGGTTTGAGGCCTGGCTTGCTCCACCCCCTGCTCTTGAGATTCTCCCGGATGTGGTCTTCATTTTGGCTGCCTTTGGGGCTGGAGCTTCTCATGGTTTGAGGCCTGGCTTGCTCCACCCCCTGCTCTTGAGATTCTCCCGGATGTGGGCTGCATTTTGGCTGCATTTTGGGCTGGAGCTTCTCGTGGTTTGAGGCCTGGCTTGCTCCACCCCCTGCTCTTGAGATTCTCACGGATGTGGGCTGCATTTTGGCTGATTCTTGGGCTGGAGCTTCCCGTGGTTTGAGGCCTGGCTTGCTCCACCCCCTGCTCTTGAGATTCTCCCGGATGTGGGCTGCATTTTGGCTGCCTTTTGGGCTGGAGCTTCTCGTGGTTTGAGGCCTGGCTTGCTCCACCCCCTGCTCTTGAGATTCTCCCGGATGTGGGCTTCATTTTGGCTGCCTTTGGGGCTGGAGCTTCTCATGGTTTGAGGCCTGGCTTGCTCCACCCCCTGCTCTTGAGATTCTCCCGGATGTGGGCTGCATTTCGGCTGCCTTTTGGGCTGGAGCTTCTCGTGGTTTGAGGCCTGGCTTGCTGCACCCCCTGGTCTTGATATTCTCCCGGATGTGGGCTGCATTTTGGCTTTCTTTTGGGCTGGAGCTTCTTGTGGTTTGAGGCCTGGCTTGCTCCACCCCCTGCTCTTGATATTCTCCCGGATGTGTTCTGCATTTTGGCTGCCTTTTGGGCTGGAGCTTCTCGAGGTTTGAGGCCTGGCTTGCTCCACCGCCTGCTCTTGAGATTCTCCCGGATGTGGGCTGCATTTTGGCTGATTCTTTGGCTGGAGCTTCCCGTGGTTTGAGGCCTGGCTTGCTCCATCCCCTGCTCTTGATATTCTCCCGGATGTGGGCTCCATTTTGGCTGCATTTTGGGCTGGAGCTTCTCGAGGTTTGAGGCCTGGCTTGCTCCACCCCCTGCTCTTGATATTCTCCCGGATGTGGGCTGCATTTTGGCTGCATTTTGGGCTGGAGCTTCTCGTGGTTTGAGGCCTGGCTTGCTCCACCCCCTGCTCTTGAGATTCTCCCGGATGTGGGCTGCATTTTGGCTGCCTTTTGGGCTGGAGCTTCTCGAGGTATGAGGCCTGGCTTGCTCCACCCCCTGCTCTTGATATTCTCCTCAAGGTGGGCTGGATTTTGGCTGCCTTTTGGGCTGGAGCTTCTCGTGGTTTGAGGCCTGGCTTGCTCCACCCCCTGCTCTTGAGATTCTCCCGGATGTGGGCTGCATTTTGGCTGCCTTTTGGGCTGGAGCTTCTCGTGGTTTGAGGCCTGGCTTGCTCCACCCCCTGCTCTTGAGATTCTCCCGGATGTGGGCTTCATTTTGGCTGATTCTTGGGCTGGAGCTTCCCGTGGTTTGAGGCCTGGCTTGCTCCACCCCCTGCTCTTGAGATTCTCCCGGATGTGGGCTGCATTTTGGCTGATTTTTGGGCTGGAGCTTCCCGTGGTTTGAGGCCTGGCTTGCTCCACCCCCTGCTCTTGAGATTCTCCCGGATGTGGGCTGCATTTTGGCTGCCTTTGGGGCTGGAGCTTCTCGAGGTTTGAGGCCTGGCTTGCTCCACCCCCTGCTCTTGAGATTCTCCCGGAGGTGGGCTGCATTTTGGCTGCCTTTTGGGCTGGAGCTTCTCGTGGTTTGAGGCCTGGATTGCTCCACCCCCTGCTCTTGAGATTCTCCCGGATGTGGGCTGCATTTTGGCTGCCTTTTGGGCTGGAGCTTCTCGTGGTTTGAGGCCTGGCTTGCTCCACCCCCTGCTCTTGAGATTCTCCCGCATGTGGGCTGCATTTTGGCTGCCTTTTGGGCTGGAGCTTCTCGAGGTTTGAGGCCTGGCTTGCTCCACCCCCTGCTCTTGAGATTCTCCTGGATGTGGGCTGCATTTTGGCTGATTCTTGGGCTGGAGCTTCTTGTGGTTTGAGGCCTGGCTTGCTCCACCCCCTGCTCTTGAGATTCTCCCGGATGTGGGCTGCATTTTGGCTGCATTTTGGGCTGGAGCTTCTCGTGGTTTGAGGCCTGGCTTGCTCCACCCCCTGCTCTTGAGATTCTCCCGGATGTGGGCTTCATTTTGGCTGCTTCTTGGGCTGGAGCTTCCCGTGGTTTGAGGCCTGGCTTGCTCCACCCCCTGCTCTTGAGATTCTCCCGGAGGTGGGCTGCATTTTGGCTGCCTTTTGGGCTGGAGCTTCTCGTGGTTTGAGGCCTGGCTTGCTCCACCCCCTGCTCTTGAGATTCTCCCGGAGGTGGGCTGCATTTTGGCTGAATCTTGGGCTGGAGCTTCTCGTGGTTTGAGGCCTGGCTTGCTCCACCCCCTGCTCTTGAGATTCTCCCGGAGGTGGGCTGCATTTTGGCTGCCTTTTGGGCTGGAGCTTCTCGAGGTTTGAGGCCTGGCTTGCTCCAACCCCTGCTCTTGAGATTCTCCCGGATGTGGGCTGCATTTTGGCTGATTCTTGGGCTGGAGCTTCTTGTGGTTTGAGGCCTGGCTTGCTCCACCCCCTGCTCTTGAGATTCTCCCGGATGTGGGCTGCATTTTGGCTGCATTTTGGGCTGGAGCTTCTCGTGGTTTGAGGCCTGGCTTGCTCCACCCCCTGCTCTTGAGATTCTCCCGGATGTGGGCTTCATTTTGTCTGATTCTTGGGCTGGAGCTTCCCGTGGTTTGAGGCCTGGCTTGCTCCACCCCCTGCTCTTGAGATTCTCCCGGAGGTGGGCTGCATTTTGGCTGCCTTTTGGGCTGGAGCTTCGCGTGGTTTGAGGCCTGGCTTGCTCCACCCCCTGCTCTTGAGATTCTCCCGGAGGTGGGCTGCATTTTGGCTGCCTTTTGGGCTGGAGCTTCTCGTGGTTTGAGGCCTGGCTTGCTCCACCCCCTGCTCTTGAGATTCTCCTGGAGGTAGGCTGCATTTTGGCTTCATTTTGGGCTGGAGTTTCTCGAGGTTTGTGGCCTGGCTTGCTCCACCCCCTGCTCTTGAGATTCTCCCGGATGTGGGCTGCATTTTGGCTGCCTTTTGGGCTGGAGCTTCTCGTGGTTTGAGGCCTGGCTTGCTCCACCCCCTGCTCTTGAGATTCTCCTGGAGGTAGGCTGCATTTTGGCTTCATTTTGGGCTGGAGTTTCTCGAGGTTTGTGGCCTGGCTTGCTCCACCACCTGCTCTTGAGATTCTCCCAGATGTGGGCTGCATTTTGGCTGCATTTTGGGCTGGAGCTTCTCGTCGTTTGAGGCCTGGCTTGCTCCACCCCCTGCTCTTGAGATTCTCCTGGATGTGGGCTGGATTTTGGCTCCCTTTTGGGCTGGAGCTTCTCGAGGTTTGAGGCCTGGCTTGCTCCACCCCCTGCTCTTGAGATTCTCCCGGATGTGGGCTGGATTTTGGCTGCCTTTTGGGCTGGAGCTTCTCGTGGTTTGAGGCCTGGCTTGCTCCACCCCCTGCTCTTGAGATTCTCCCGGAGGTGGGCTGCATTTTGGCTGCATTTTGGGCTGGAGCTTCTCGTGGTTTGAGGCCTGGCTTGCTCCACCCCCTGCTCTTGAGATTCTCCCGGAGGTGGGCTGCATTTTGGCTGCCTTTTGGGCTGGAGCTTCTCGAGGTTTGAGGCCTGGCTTGCTCCAACCCCTGCTCTTGAGATTCTCCCGGATGTGGGCTGCATTTTGGCTGATTCTTGGGCTGGAGCTTCTTGTGGTTTGAGGCCTGGCTTGCTCCACCCCCTGCTCTTGAGATTCTCCCGGATGTGGGCTGCATTTTGGCTGCCTTTTGGGCTGGAGCTTCTCGTGGTTTGAGGCCTGGCTTGCTCCACCCCCTGCTCTTGAGATTCTCCCGGATGTGGCCTTCATTTTGTCTGATTCTTGGGCTGGAGCTTCCCGTGGTTTGAGGCCTGGCTTGCTCCACCCCCTGCTCTTGAGATTCTCCCGGAGGTGGGCTGCATTTTGGCTGCCTTTTGGGCTGGAGCTTCGCGTGGTTTGAGGCCTGGCTTGCTCCACCCCCTGCTCTTGAGATTCTCCCGGAGGTGGGCTGCATTTTGGCTGCCTTTTGGGCTGGAGCTTCTCGTGGTTTGAGGCCTGGCTTGCTCCACCCCCTGCTCTTGAGATTCTCCTGGAGGTAGGCTGCATTTTGGCTTCATTTTGGGCTGGAGTTTCTCGAGGTTTGTGGCCTGGCTTGCTCCACCCCCTGCTCTTGAGATTCTCCCGGATGTGGGCTGCATTTTGGCTGCCTTTTGGGCTGGAGCTTCTCGTGGTTTGAGGCCTGGCTTGCTCCACCCCCTGCTCTTGAGATTCTCCTGGAGGTAGGCTGCATTTTGGCTTCATTTTGGGCTGGAGTTTCTCGAGGTTTGTGGCCTGGCTTGCTCCACCCCCTGCTCTTGAGATTCTCCCAGATGTGGGCTGCATTTTGGCTGCATTTTGGGCTGGAGCTTCTCGTCGTTTGAGGCCTGGCTTGCTCCACCCCCTGCTCTTGAGATTCTCCTGGATGTGGGCTGGATTTTGGCTCCCTTTTGGGCTGGAGCTTCTCGAGGTTTGAGGCCTGGCTTGCTCCACCCCCTGCTCTTGAGATTCTCCCGGATGTGGGCTGGATTTTGGCTGCCTTTTGGGCTGGAGCTTCTCGTGGTTTGAGGCCTGGCTTGCTCCACCCCCTGCTCTTGAGATTCTCCCGGAGGTGGGCTGCATTTTGGCTGCATTTTGGGCTGGAGCTTCTCGTGGTTTGAGGCCTGGCTTGCTCCACCCCCTGCTCTTGAGATTCTCCCGGAGGTGGGCTGCATTTTGGCTGCCTTTTGGGCTGGAGCTTCTCATGGTTTGAGGCCTGGCTTGCTCCACCCCCTACTCTTGAGATTCTCCCGGATGTGGGCTGGATTTTGGCTGCCTTTTGGGCTGGAGCTTCTCGTGGTTTGAGGCCTGGCTTGCTCCACCCCCTGCTCTTGAGATTCTCCCGGATGTGGGCTGCATTTTGGCTGCCTTTTGGGCTGGAGCTTCTCGTGGTTTGAGGCCTGGCTTGCTCCACCGCCTGCTCTTGAGATTCTCCCGGAGGTGGGCTGCATTTTGGCTGCCTTTTGGGTTGGAGCTTCTCGAGGTTTGAGGCCTGGCTTCCTCCACCCCCTGCTCTTGAGATTCTCCCGGATGTGGGCTGCATTTTGGCTGATTCTTGGGCTGGAGCTTCTCGTGATTTGAGGCCTGGCTTGCTCCACCCCCTGCTCTTGAGATTCTCCTGGAGGTAGGCTGCATTTTGGCTTCATTTTGGGCTGGAGTTTCTCGAGGTTTGAGGCCTGGCTTGCTCCACCCCCTGCTCTTGAGATTCTCCCAGATGTGGGCTGAATTTTGGCTGCCTTTTGGGCTGGAGCTTCTCGTGGTTTGAGGCCTGGCTTGCTCCACCCCCTGCTCTTGATATTCTCCCGGATGTGGGCTGCATTTTAGCTGCCTTTTGGGCTGGAGCTTTTCGTGGTTTGAGGCCTGGCTTGCTCCACCCCCTGCTCTTGAGATTCTCCCGGATGTGGGCTGCATTTTGGCTGCCTTTTGGGCTGGAGCTTCTCGTGGTTTGAGGCCTGGCTTGCTCCACCCCCTGCTCTTGAGATTCTCCCGGATGTGGGCTTCATTTTGGCTGATTCTTGGGCTGGAGCTTCTCGTGGTTTGAGGCCTGGCTTGCTCCACCCCCTGCTCTTGAGATTCTCCCGGAGGTGGGCTGCATTTTGGCTGCCTTTTGGGCTGGAGCTTCTCGTGGTTTGAGGCCTGGCTTGCTCCACCCCCTGCTCTTGAGATTCTCCCGGATGTGGGCTGCATTTTGGCTTCATTTTGGGCTGGAGTTTCTCGAGGTTTGTGGCCTGGCTTGCTCCACCCCCTGCTCTTGAGATTCTCCCAGATGTGGGCTGCATTTTGGCTGCATTTTGGGCTGGAGCTTCTCGTCGTTTGAGGCCTGGCTTGCTCTACCCCTTCTCTTGAGATTCTCCTGGATGTGGGCTGGATTTTGGCTCCCTTTTGGGCTGGAGCTTCTCGAGGTTTGAGGCCTGGCTTGCTCCACCCCCTGCTCTTGAGATTCTCCCGGATGTGGGCTGCATTTTGGCTGCCTTTTGGGCTGGAGCTTCTCGTGGTTTGAGGCCTGGCTTGCTCCACCCCCTGCTCTTGAGATTCTCCCGGATGTGGGCTGGATTTTGGCTGCCTTTTGGGCTGGAGCTTCCCGTGGTTTGAGGCCTGGCTTGCTCCACCCCCTGCTCTTGAGATTCTCCCGGAGGTGGGCTGCATTTTGGCTGCCTTTTGGGCTGGAGCTTCTCGTGGTTTGAGGCCTGGCTTGCTCCACCCCCTGCTCTTGAGATTCTCCTGGATGTGGGCTGCATTTTGGCTGCCTTTTGGGCTGGAGCTTCTCGTGGTTTGAGGCCTGGCTTGCTCCACCACCTGCTCTTGAGATTCTCCCGGAGGTGGGCTGCATTTTGGCTGCATTTTGGGCTGGAGCTTCTCGTGGTTTGAGGCCTGGCTTGCTCCATCCCCTGCTCTTGAAATTCTCCCGGATGTGGGCTTCATTTTGGCTGCCTTTGGGGCTGGAGCTTCTCATGGTTTGAGGCCTGGCTTGCTCCACCGCCTGCTCTTGATATTCTCCCGGATGTGGGCTGCATTTTGGCTGCCTTTTGGGCTGGAGCTTCTCGTGGTTTGAGGCCTGGCTTGCTCCACCCCCTGCTCTTGAGATTCTCCCGGATGTGGGCTGCATTTTGGCTGATTCTTGGGCTGGAACTTCCCGTGGTTTGAGGCCTGGCTTGCTCCACCCCCTGCTCTTGAGATTCTCCCGGATGTGGGCTGCATTTTGGCTGCCTTTTGGGCTGGAGCTTCTCGTGGTTTGAGGCCTGGCTTGCTCCACCCCCTGCTCTTGAGATTCTCCCGGATGTGGGCTTCATTTTGGCTGATTCTTGGGCTGGAGCTTCCCGTGGTTTGAGGCCTGGCTTGCTCCACCCCCTGCTCTTGAGATTCTCCTGGAGGTGGGCTGCATTTTGGCTGCTTTTTGGGCTGGAGCTTCTCGTGGTTTGAGGCCTGGCTTGCTCCACCCCCTGCTCTTGAGATTCTCCTGGAGGTAGGCTGCATTTTGGATTCATTTTGGGCTGGAGTTTCTCGAGGTTTGTGGCCTGGCTTGCTCCACCCCCTGCTCTTGAGATTCTCCCAGATGTGGGCTGCATTTTGGCTGCATTTTGGGCTGGAGCTTCTCGTCGTTTGAGGCCTGGCTTGCTCCACCCCCTGCTCTTGAGATTCTCCTGGATGTGGGCTGGATTTTGGCTCCCTTTTGGGCTGGAGCTTCTCGAGGTTTGAGGCCTGGCTTGCTCCACCCCCTGCTCTTGAGATTCTCCCGGAGGTGGGCTGCATTTTGGCTTCATTTTGGGCTGGAGCTTCTCGTGGTTTGAGGCCTGGCTTGCTCCACCCCCTGCTCTTGAGATTCTCCCGGAGGTGGGCTGCATTTTGGCTGCATTTTGGGCTGGAGCTTCTCGTTGTTTGAGGCCTGGCTTGCTCCACCGCCTGCTCTTGAGATTCTCCCGGATGTGGGCTTCATTTTGGCTGATTCTTGGGCTGGAGCTTCCCGTGGTTTGAGGCCTGGCTTGCTCCACCCCCTGCTCTTGAGATTCTCCTGGAGGTGGGCTGCATTTTGGCTGCTTTTTGGGCTGGAGCTTCTCGTGGTTTGAGGCCTGGCTTGCTCCACCCCCTGCTCTTGAGATTCTCCTGGAGGTAGGCTGCATTTTGGCTTCATTTTGGGCTGGAGTTTCTCGAGGTTTGTGGCCTGGCTTGCTCCACCCCCTGCTCTTGAGATTCTCCCAGATGTGGGCTGCATTTTGGCTGCATTTTGGGCTGGAGCTTCTCGTCGTTTGAGGCCTGGCTTGCTCCACCCCCTGCTCTTGAGATTCTCCTGGATGTGGGCTGGATTTTGGCTCCCTTTTGGGCTGGAGCTTCTCGAGGTTTGAGGCCTGGCTTGCTCCACCCCCTGCTCTTTAGATTCTCCCGGAGGTGGGCTGCATTTTGGCTTCATTTTGGGCTGGAGCTTCTCGTGGTTTGAGGCCTGGCTTGCTCCACCCCCTGCTCTTGAGATTCTCCCGGAGGTGGGCTGCATTTTGGCTGCATTTTGGGCTGGAGCTTCTCGTTGTTTGAGGCCTGGCTTGCTCCACCCCCTGCTCTTGAGATTCTCCCGGAGGTGGGCTGCATTTTGGCTGCCTTTTGGGCTGGAGCTTCTCGTGGTTTGAGGCCTGGCTTGCTCCACCCCCTGCTCTTGAGATTCTCCCGGATGTGGGCTGCATTTTGGCTGCCTTTTGGGCTGGAGCTTCTCGTGGTTTGAGGCCTGGCTTGCTCCACCGCCTGCTCTTGAGATTCTCCCGGATGTGGGCTGCATTTTGGCTGCCTTTTGGGCTGGAGCTTCGGGTGGTTTGAGGCCTGGCTTGCTCCACCCCCTGCTCTTGAGATTCTCCCGGATGTGGGCTGGATTTTGGCTGCCTTTTGGGCTGGAGCTTCCCGTGGTTTGAGGCCTGGCTTGCTCCACCCCCTGCTCTTGAGATTCTCCCGGAGGTGGGCTGCATTTTGGCTGCCTTTTGGGCTGGAGCTTCTCGTGGTTTGAGGCCTGGCTTGCTCCAACCCCTGCTCTTGAGATTCTCCTGGATGTGGGCTGCATTTTGGCTGCCTTTTGGGCTGGAGCTTCTCGTGGTTTGAGGCCTGGCTTGCTCCACCACCTGCTCTTGAGATTCTCCCGGAGGTGGGCTGCATTTTGGCTGCATTTTGGGCTGGAGCTTCTCGTGGTTTGAGGCCTGGCTTGCTCCACCGCCTGCTCTTGATATTCTCCCGGATGTGGGCTTCATTTTGGCTGCCTTTGGGGCTGGAGCTTCTCATGGTTTGAGGCCTGGCTTGCTCCACCGCCTGCTCTTGATATTCTCCCGGATGTGGGCTGCATTTTGGCTGCCTTTTGGGCTGGAGCTTCTCGTGGTTTGAGGCCTGGCTTGCTCCACCCCCTGCTCTTGAGATTCTCCCGGATGTGGGCTGCATTTTGGCTGATTCTTGGGCTGGAACTTCCCGTGGTTTGAGGCCTGGCTTGCTCCACCCCCTGCTCTTGAGATTCTCCCGGATGTGGGCTGCATTTTGGCTGCCTTTTGGGCTGGAGCTTCTCGTGGTTTGAGGCCTGGCTTGCTCCACCCCCTGCTCTTGAGATTCTCCCGGATGTGGGCTTCATTTTGGCTGATTCTTGGGCTGGAGCTTCCCGTGGTTTGAGGCCTGGCTTGCTCCACCCCCTGCTCTTGAGATTCTCCTGGAGGTGGGCTGCATTTTGGCTGCTTTTTGGGCTGGAGCTTCTCGTGGTTTGAGGCATGGGTTGCTCCACCCCCTGCTCTTGAGATTCTCCTGGAGGTAGGCTGCATTTTGGCTTCATTTTGGGCTGGAGTTTCTCGAGGTTTGTGGCCTGGCTTGCTCCACCCCCTGCTCTTGAGATTCTCCCAGATGTGGGCTGCATTTTGGCTGCATTTTGGGCTGGAGCTTCTCGTCGTTTGAGGCCTGGCTTGCTCCACCCCCTGCTCTTGAGATTCTCCTGGATGTGGGCTGGATTTTGGCTCCCTTTTGGGCTGGAGCTTCTCGAGGTTTGAGGCCTGGCTTGCTCCACCCCCTGCTCTTGAGATTCTCCCGGAGGTGGGCTGCATTTTGGCTTCATTTTGGGCTGGAGCTTCTCGTGGTTTGAGGCCTGGCTTGCTCCACCCCCTGCTCTTGAGATTCTCCCGGAGGTGGGCTGCATTTTGGCTGCATTTTGGGCTGGAGCTTCTCGTTGTTTGAGGCCTGGCTTGCTCCACCGCCTGCTCTTGAGATTCTCCCGGATGTGGGCTTCATTTTGGCTGATTCTTGGGCTGGAGCTTCCCGTGGTTTGAGGCCTGGCTTGCTCCACCCCCTGCTCTTGAGATTCTCCCAGATGTGGGCTGCATTTTGGCTGCATTTTGGGCTGGAGCTTCTCGTCGTTTGAGGCCTGGCTTGCTCCACCCCCTGCTCTTGAGATTCTCCTGGATGTGGGCTGGATTTTGGCTCCCTTTTGGGCTGGAGCTTCTCGAGGTTTGAGGCCTGGCTTGCTCCACCCCCTGCTCTTGAGATTCTCCCGGAGGTGGGCTGCATTTTGGCTTCATTTTGGGCTGGAGCTTCTCGTGGTTTGAGGCCTGGCTTGCTCCACCCCCTGCTCTTGAGATTCTCCCGGAGGTGGGCTGGATTTTGGCTGCCTTTTGGGCTGGAGCTTCCCGTGGTTTGAGGCCTGGCTTGCTCCACCCCCTGCTCTTGAGATTCTCCCGGAGGTGGGCTGCATTTTGGCTGCCTTTTGGGCTGGAGCTTCCCGTGGTTTGAGGCCTGGCTTGCTCCACCCCCTGCTCTTGAGATTCTCCCGGAGGTGGGCTGCATTTTGGCTGCCTTTTGGGCTGGAGCTTCTCGTGGTTTGAGGCCTGGCTTGCTCCACCCCCTGCTCTTGAGATTCTCCTGGATGTGGGCTGCATTTTGGCTGCCTTTTGGGCTGGAGCTTCTCGTGGTTTGAGGCCTGGCTTGCTCCACCACCTGCTCTTGAGATTCTCCCGGAGGTGGGCTGCATTTTGGCTGCATTTTGGGCTGGAGCTTCTCGTGGTTTGAGGCCTGGCTTGCTCCACCCCCTGCTCTTGAAATTCTCCCGGATGTGGGCTTCATTTTGGCTGCCTTTGGGGCTGGAGCTTCTCATGGTTTGAGGCCTGGCTTGCTCCACCGCCTGCTCTTGATATTCTCCCGGATGTGGGCTGCATTTTGGCTGCCTTTTGGGCTGGAGCTTCTCGTGGTTTGAGGCCTGGCTTGCTCCACCCCCTGCTCTTGAGATTCTCCCGGATGTGGGCTGCATTTTGGCTGATTCTTGGGCTGGAACTTCCCGTGGTTTGAGGCCTGGCTTGCTCCACCCCCTGCTCTTGAGATTCTCCCGGATGTGGGCTGCATTTTGGCTGCCTTTTGGGCTGGAGCTTCTCGTGGTTTGAGGCCTGGCTTGCTCCACCCCCTGCTCTTGAGATTCTCCCGGATGTGGGCTTCATTTTGGCTGATTCTTGGGCTGGAGCTTCCCGTGGTTTGAGGCCTGGCTTGCTCCACCCCCTGCTCTTGAGATTCTCCTGGAGGTGGGCTGCATTTTGGCTGCTTTTTGGGCTGGAGCTTCTCGTGGTTTGAGGCATGGGTTGCTCCACCCCCTGCTCTTGAGATTCTCCTGGAGGTAGGCTGCATTTTGGCTTCATTTTGGGCTGGAGTTTCTCGAGGTTTGTGGCCTGGCTTGCTCCACCCCCTGCTCTTGAGATTCTCCCAGATGTGGGCTGCATTTTGGCTGCATTTTGGGCTGGAGCTTCTCGTCGTTTGAGGCCTGGCTTGCTCCACCCCCTGCTCTTGAGATTCTCCTGGATGTGGGCTGGATTTTGGCTCCCTTTTGGGCTGGAGCTTCTCGAGGTTTGAGGCCTGGCTTGCTCCACCCCCTGCTCTTGAGATTCTCCCGGAGGTGGGCTGCATTTTGGCTTCATTTTGGGCTGGAGCTTCTCGTGGTTTGAGGCCTGGCTTGCTCCACCCCCTGCTCTTGAGATTCTCCCGGAGGTGGGCTGCATTTTGGCTGCATTTTGGGCTGGAGCTTCTCGTTGTTTGAGGCCTGGCTTGCTCCACCGCCTGCTCTTGAGATTCTCCCGGATGTGGGCTTCATTTTGGCTGATTCTTGGGCTGGAGCTTCTCGTGGTTTGAGGCCTGGCTTGCTCCACCCCCTGCTCTTGAGATTCTCCTGGAGGTGGGCTGCATTTTGGCTGCTTTTTGGGCTGGAGCTTCTCGTGGTTTGAGGCCTGGCTTGCTCCACCCCCTGCTCTTGAGATTCTCCTGGAGGTAGGCTGCATTTTGGCTTCATTTTGGGCTGGAGTTTCTCGAGGTTTGTGGCCTGGCTTGCTCCACCCCCTGCTCTTGAGATTCTCCCAGATGTGGGCTGCATTTTGGCTGCATTTTGGGCTGGAGCTTCTCGTCGTTTGAGGCCTGGCTTGCTCCACCCCCTGCTCTTGAGATTCTCCTGGATGTGGGCTGGATTTTGGCTCCCTTTTGGGCTGGAGCTTCTCGAGGTTTGAGGCCTGGCTTGCTCCACCCCCTGCTCTTGAGATTCTCCCGGAGGTGGGCTGCATTTTGGCTTCATTTTGGGCTGGAGCTTCTCGTGGTTTGAGGCCTGGCTTGCTCCACCCCCTGCTCTTGAGATTCTCCCGGAGGTGGGCTGCATTTTGGCTGCATTTTGGGCTGGAGCTTCTCGTTGTTTGAGGCCTGGCTTGCTCCACCGCCTGCTCTTGAGATTCTCCCGGAGGTGGGCTGCATTTTGGCTGCCTTTTGGGCTGGAGCTTCCCGTGGTTTGAGGCCTGGCTTGCTCCACCCCCTGCTCTTGAGATTCTCCCGGATGTGGGCTGCATTTTGGCTGCCTTTTGGGCTGGAGCTTCTCGTGGTTTGAGGCCTGGCTTGCTCCACCGCCTGCTCTTGAGATTCTCCCGGATGTGGGCTGCATTTTGGCTGCCTTTTGGGCTGGAGCTTCGGGTGGTTTGAGGCCTGGCTTGCTCCACCGCCTGCTCTTGAGATTCTCCCGGAGGTGGGCTGCATTTTGGCTGCCTTTTGGGTTGGAGCTTCTCGAGGTTTGAGGCCTGGTTTGCTCCACCCCCTGCTCTTGAGATTCTCCCGGATGTGGGCTGCATTTTGGCTGATTCTTGGGCTGGAGCTTCTCGTGATTTGAGGCCTGGCTTGCTCCACCCCCTGCTCTTGAGATTCTCCTGGAGGTAGGCTGCATTTTGGCTTCATTTTGGGCTGGAGTTTCTCGAGGTTTGTGGCCTGGCTTGCTCCACCCCCTGCTCTTGAGATTCTCCCAGATGTGGGCTGAATTTTGGCTTCATTTTGGGCTGGAGCTTCTCGTGGTTTGAGGCCTGGCTTGCTCCACCCCCTGCTCTTGAGATTCTCCCAGATGTGGGCTGCATTTTGGCTGCCTTTTGGGCTGGAGCTTCTCGTGGTTTGAGGCCTGGCTTGCTCCACCCCCTGCTCTTGAGATTCTCCCGGATGTGGGCTACATTTTGGCTTCATTTTGGGCTGGAGCTTCTCGTGGTTTGAGGCCTGGCTTGCTCCACCCCCTGCTCTTTATATTCTCCCGGATGTGGGCTTCATTTTGGCTGCCTTTGGGGCTGGAGCTTCTCATGGTTTGAGGCCTGGCTTGCTCCACCCCCTGCTCTTGAGATTCTCCCGGATGTGGGCTGCATTTTGGCTGCCTTTTGGGCTGGAGCTTCTCGTGGTTTGAGGCCTGGCTTGCTCCACCCCCTGCTCTTGAGATTCTCCCGGATGTGGGCTGGATTTTGGCTGCCTTTTGGGCTGGAGCTTCCCGTGGTTTGAGGCCTGGCTTGCTCCACCCCCTGCTCTTGAGATTCTCCCGGATGTGGGCTGCATTTTGGCTGCCTTTTGGGCTGGAGCTTCTCGTGGTTTGAGGCCTGCCTTGCTCCACCACCTGCTCTTGAGATTCTCCCGGAGATGGGCTGCATTTTGGCTGCATTTTGGGCTGGAGCTTCTCGTGGTTTGAGGCCTGGCTTGCTCCACCCCCTGCTCTTGAAATTCTCCCGGATGTGGGCTTCATTTTGGCTGCCTTTGGGGCTGGAGCTTCTCATGGTTTGAGGCCTGGCTTGCTCCACCGCCTGCTCTTGATATTCTCCCGGATGTGGGCTGCATTTTGGCTGCCTTTTGGGCTGGAGCTTCTCGTGGTTTGAGGCCTGGCTTGCTCCACCCCCTGCTCTTGAGATTCTCCCGGATGTGGGCTTCATTTTGGCTGAATCTTGGGCTGGAGCTTCCCGTGGTTTGAGGCCTGGCTTGCTCCACCCCCTGCTCTTGAGATTCTCCCGGATGTGGGCTGCATTTTGGCTGCCTTTTGGGCTGGAGCTTCTCGTGGTTTGAGGCCTGGCTTGCTCCACCCCCTGCTCTTGAGATTCTCCCGGAGGTGGGCTGCATTTTGGCTGCCTTTTGGGCTGGAGCTTCTCGTGGTTTGAGGCCTGGCTTGCTCCACCCCCTGCTCTTGAGATTCTCCTGGAGGTAGGCTGCATTTTGGCTTCATTTTGGGCTGGAGTTTCTCGAGGTTTGTGGCCTGGCTTGCTCCACCCCCTGCTCTTGAGATTCTCCCAGATGTGGGCTGCATTTTGGCTGCATTTTGGGCTGGAGCTTCTCGTCGTTTGAGGCCTGGCTTGCTCCACCCCCTGCTCTTGAGATTCTACTGGATGTGGGCTGCATTTTGGCTGCCTTTTGGGCTGGAGCTTCTCGAGGTTTGAGGCCTGGCTTGCTCCACCCCCTGCTCTTGAGATTCTCCCGGATGTGGCCTGCATTTTGGCTGCCTTTTGGGCTGGAGCTTCTCGTGGTTTGAGGCCTGGCTTGCTCCACCCCCTGCTCTTGAGATTCTCCCGGAGGTGGGCTGCATTTTGGCTTCATTTTGGGCTGGAGCTTCTCGTGGTTTGAGGCCTGGCTTGCTCCACCCCCTGCTCTTGAGATTCTCCCGGAGGTGGGCTGCATTTTGGCTGCCTTTTGGGCTGGAGCTTCTCGTGGTTTGAGGCCTGGCTTGCTCCACCCCCTGCTCTTGAGATTCTCCCGGAGGTGGGCTGCATTTTGGATGCATTTTGGGCTGGAGCTTCTCGTGGTTTGAGGCCTGGCTTGCTCCACCCCCTGCTCTTGAGATTCTCCCGGATGTGGGCTGCATTTTGGCTGCCTTTTGGGCTGGAGCTTCTCGTGGTTTGAGGCCTGGCTTGCTCCACCGCCTGCTCTTGAGATTCTCCCGGAGGTGGGCTGCATTTTGGCTGCCTTTTGGGTTGGAGCTTCTCGAGGTTTGAGGCCTGGCTTCCTCCACCCCCTGCTCTTGAGATTCTCCCGGATGTGGGCTGCATTTTGGCTGATTCTTGGGCTGGAGCTTCTCGTGATTTGAGGCCTGGCTTGCTCCACCCCCTTCTCTTGAGATTCTCCTGGAGGTAGGCTGCATTTTGGCTTCATTTTGGGCTGGAGTTTCTCGAGGTTTGTGGTCTGGCTTGCTCCACCCCCTGCTCTTGAGATTCTCCCAGATGTGGGCTGAATTTTGGCTGCATTTTGGGCTGGAGCTTCTCGTGGTTTGAGGCCTGGCTTGCTCCACCCCCTGCTCTTGAGATTCTCCCGGAGGTGGGCTGCATTTTGGCTTCATTTTGGGCTGGAGCTTCTCGTGGTTTGAGGCCTGGCTTGCTCCACCCCCTGCTCTTGATATTCTCCCGGATGTGGGCTTCATTTTGGCTGCCTTTGGGGCTGGAGCTTCTCATGGTTTGAGGCCTGGCTTGCTCCACCCCCTTCTCTTGAGATTCTCCCGGATGTGGGCTGCATTTTGGCTGCCTTTTGGGCTGGAGCTTCTCATGGTTTGAGGCCTGGCTTGCTCCACCCCCTGCTCTTGAGATTCTCCCGGATGTGGGCTGCATTTTGGCTGATTCTTGGGCTGGAGCTTCCCGTGGTTTGAGGCCTGGCTTGCTCCACCCCCTGCTCTTGAGATTCTCCCGGATGTGGGCTTCATTTTAGGCTGCCTTTTGGGCTGGAGCTTCTCGTGGTTTGAGGCCTGGCTTGCTCCACCCCATGCTCTTGAGATTCTCCCGGAGGTGGGCTGCATTTTGGCTGCCTTTTGGGCTGCAGCTTCTCGTGGTTTGAGGCCTGGCTTGCTCCACCCCCTGCTCTTGAGATTCTCCCGGATGTGGGCTGCATTTTGGCTGCCTTTTGGGCTGGAGCTTCTCGTGGTTTGAGGCCTGGCTTGCTCCACCCCCTGCTCTTGAGATTCTCCCGGATGTGGGCTGCATTTTGGCTTCATTTTGGTCTGGAGCTTCTCGTGGTTTGAGGCCTGGCTTGCTCCACCCCCTGCTCTTGAGATTCTCCCGGATGTGGGCTGCATTTTGGCTGCCTTTTGGGCTGTAGCTTCTCGTGGTTTGAGGCCTGGCTTGCTCCACCCCCTGCTCTTGAGATTCTCCCGGATGTGGGCTGCATTTTGGCTGCCTTTTGGGCTGGAGCTTCTCGTGGTTTGAGGCCTGGCTTGCTCCACCCCCTGCTCTTGAGATTCTCCCGGAGGTGGGCTGCATTTTGGCTGCCTTTTGGGTTGGAGCTTCTCGAGGTTTGAGGCCTGCCTTGCTCCACCCCCTGCTCTTGAGATTCTCCTGGATGTGGGCTGCATTTTGGCTGATTCTTGGGCTGGAGCTTCTCGTGATTTGAGGCCTGGCTTGCTCCACCCCCTGCTCTTGAGATTCTCCTGGAGGTAGGCTGCATTTTGGCTTCATTTTGGGCTGGAGTTTCTCGAGGTTTGTGGCCTGGTTTGCTCCACCCCCTGCTCTTGAGATTCTCCCAGATGTGGGCTGCATTTTGGCTCCCTTTTGGGCTGGAGCTTCTCGAGGTTTGAGGCCTGGCTTGCTCCACCCCGTGCTCTTGAGATTCTCCCGGATGTGGGCTGCATTTTGGCTTCATTTTGGGCTGGAGCTTCTCGTGGTTTGAGGCCTGGCTTGCTCCACCCCCTGCTCTTGATATTCTCCCGGATGTGGGCTTCATTTTGGCTGCCTTTGGGGTTGGAGCTTCTCATGGTTTGAGGCCTGGCTTGCTCCACCCCCTGCTCTTGAGATTCTCCCGGATGTGGGCTGCATTTTGGCTGCCTTTTGGGCTGGAGCTTCTCGTGGTTTGAGGCCTGGCTTGCTCCACCCCCTGCTCTTGAGATTCTCCCGGATGTGGGCTGCATTTTGGCTGCCTGTTGGGCTGGAGCTTGTCGTGGTTTGAGGCCTGGCTTGCTCCACCCCCTGCTCTTGAGATTCTCCCGGATGTGGGCTGCATTTTGGCTGATTCTTGGGCTGGAGCTTCCCGTGGTTTGAGGCCTGGCTTCCTCCAACCCCTGCTCTTGAGATTCTCCCGGAGGTGGGCTGCATTTTGGCTGCATTTTGGGCTGGAGCTTCTCGTGGTTTGAGGCCTGGCTTGCTCCACCCCCTGCTCTTGAAATTCTCCCGGATGTGGGCTTCATTTTGGCTGCCTTTGGGGATGGAGCTTCTCATGGTTTGAGGCCTGGCTTGCTCCACCGCCTGCTCTTGATATTCTCCCGGATGTGGGCTGCATTTTGGCTGCCTTTTGGGCTGGAGCTTCTCGTGGTTTGAGGCCTGGCTTGCTCCACCCCCTGCTCTTGAGATTCTCCCGGATGTGGGCTGCATTTTGGCTGATTCTTGGGCTGGAGCTTCCCGTGGTTTGAGGCCTGGCTTCCTCCACCCCCTGCTCTTGAGATTCTCCCGGAGGTGGGCTGCATTTTGGCTGCATTTTGGGCTGGAGCTTCTCGTGGTTTGAGGCCTGGCTTGCTCCACCCCCTGCTCTTGAAATTCTCCCGGATGTGGGCTTCATTTTGGCTGCCTTTGGGGATGGAGCTTCTCATGGTTTGAGGCCTGGCTTGCTCCACCGCCTGCTCTTGAGATTCTCCCGGATGTGGGCTTCATTTTGGCTGATTCTTGGGCTGGAGATTCCTGTGGTTTGAGGCCTGGCTTGCTCCACCCCCTGCTCTTGAGATTCTCCTGGATGTGGGCTGGATTTTGGCTCCCTTTTGGGCTGGAGCTTCTCGAGGTTTGAGGCCTGGCTTGCTCCACCCCCTGCTCTTGAGATTCTCCCGGATGTGGCCTGCATTTTGGCTGCCTTTTGGGCTGGAGCTTCTCGTGGTTTGAGGCCTGGCTTGCTCCACCCCCTGCTCTTGAGATTCTCCCGGAGGTGGGCTGCATTTTGGCTTCATTTTGGGCTGGAGCTTCTCGTGGTTTGAGGCCTGGCTTGCTCCACCCCCTGCTCTTGATATTCTCCCGGATGTGGGCTTCATTTTGGCTGCCTTTGGGGCTGGAGCTTCTCATGGTTTGAGGCCTGGCTTGCTCCACCCCCTGCTCTTGAGATTCTCCCGGATGTGGGCTGCATTTTGGCTGATTCTTGGGCTGGAGCTTCCCGTGGTTTGAGGCCTGGCTTGCTCCACCCCCTGCTCTTGAGATTCTCCCGGAGGTGGGCTGCATTTTGGCTGCCTTTTGGGCTGGAGCTTCTCGTGGTTTGAGGCCTGGCTTGCTCCACCGCCTGCTCTTGAGATTCTCCTGGAGGTGGGCTGCATTTTGGCTGCCTTTTGGGCTGGAGCTTCTCGTGGTTTGAGGCCTGGCTTGCTCCACCCCCTGCTCTTGAGATTCTCCCGGATGTGGGCTGCATTTTGGCTTCATTTTGGGCTGGAGCTTCTCGTGGTTTGAGGCCTGGCTTGCTCCACCCCCTGCTCTTGATATTCTCCCGGATGTGGGCTTCATTTTGGCTGCCTTTGGGGCTGGAGCTTCTCATGGTTTGAGGCCTGGCTTGCTCCACCCCCTGCTCTTGAGATTCTCCCGGATGTGGGCTGCATTTTGGCTGCCTTTTGGGCTGGAGCTTCTCGTGGTTTGAGGCCTGGCTTGCTCCACCCCCTGCTCTTGAGATTCTCCCGGATGTGGGCTGCATTTTGGCTGATTCTTGGGCTGGAGCTTCCCGTGGTTTGAGGCCTGGCTTGCTCCACCCCCTGCTCTTGAGATTCTCCCGGATGTGGGCTGCATTTTGGCTGCCTTTTGGGCTGGAGCTTCTCGTGGTTTGAGGCCTGGCTTGCTCCACCCCCTGCTGTTGAGATTCTCCCGGATGTGGGCTGCATTTTGGCTGCCTTTTGGGCTGGAGTTTCTCGTGGTTTGAGGCCTGGCTTGCTCCACCCCCTGCTCTTGAGATTCTCCCGGATGTGGGCTGCATTTTGGCTGATTCTTGGGCTGGAGCTTCCCGTGGTTTGAGGCCTGGCTTGCTCCACCCCCTGCTCTTGAGATTCTCCCGGAGGTGGGCTGCATTTTGGCTGATTCTTGGGCTGGAGCTTCCCGTGGTTTGAGGCCTGGCTTGCTCCACCCCCTGCTCTTGAGATTCTCCCGGATGTGGGCTGCATTTTGGCTGCCTTTTGGGCTGGAGCTTCTCGTGGTTTGAGGCCTGGCTTGCTCCACCCCCTGCTCTTGAGATTCTCCCGGATGTGGGCTGCATTTTGGCTGATTCTTGGGCTGGAGCTTCTCGTGATTTGAGGCCTGGCTTGCTCCACCCCTGCTCTTGAGATTCTCCTGGAGGTAGGCTGCATTTTGGCTGATTCTTGGGCTGGAGCTTCTCGTGATTTGAGGCCTGGCTTGCTCCACCCCCTGCTCTTGAGATTCTCCCAGATGTGGGCTTCATTTTGGCTGCCTTTGGGGCTGGAGCTTCTCATGGTTTGAGGCCTGGCTTGCTCCACCCCCTGCTCTTGAGATTCTCCCGGATGTGGGCTGCATTTTGGCTGCCTTTTGGGCTGGAGCTTCTCGTGGTTTGAGGCCTGGCTTGCTCCACCCCCTGCTCTTGAGATTCTCCCGGATGTGGGCTGCATTTTGGCTGATTCTTGGGCTGGAGCTTCCCGTGGTTTGAGGCCTGGCTTGCTCCACCCCCTGCTCTTGAGATTCTCCCGGATGTGGGCTGCATTTTGGCTGCCTTTTGGGCTGGAGCTTCTCGTGGTTTGAGGCCTGGCTTGCTCCACCCCCTGCTGTTGAGATTCTCCCGGATGTGGGCTGCATTTTGGCTGCCTTTTGGGCTGGAGTTTCTCGTGGTTTGAGGCCTGGCTTGCTCCACCCCCTGCTCTTGAGATTCTCCCGGATGTGGGCTGCATTTTGGCTGATTCTTGGGCTGGAGCTTCCCGTGGTTTGAGGCCTGGCTTGCTCCACCCCCTGCTCTTGAGATTCTCCCGGAGGTGGGCTGCATTTTGGCTGATTCTTGGGCTGGAGCTTCCCGTGGTTTGAGGCCTGGCTTGCTCCACCCCCTGCTCTTGAGATTCTCCCGGATGTGGGCTGCATTTTGGCTGCCTTTTGGGCTGGAGCTTCTCGTGGTTTGAGGCCTGGCTTGCTCCACCCCCTGCTCTTGAGATTCTCCCGGAGGTGGGCTGGATTTTGGCTGATTCTTGGGCTGGAGCTTCTCGTGATTTGAGGCCTGGCTTGCTCCACCCCTGCTCTTGAGATTCTCCTGGAGGTAGGCTGCATTTTGGCTGATTCTTGGGCTGGAGCTTCTCGTGATTTGAGGCCTGGCTTGCTCCACCCCCTGCTCTTGAGATTCTCCCAGATGTGGGCTGAATTTTGGCTGCTTTTTGGGCTGGAGCTTCTCGTGGTTTGAGGCCTGGCTTGCTCCACCCCCTGCTCTTGAGATTCTCCTGGATGTGGGCTGGATTTTGGCTCCCTTTTGGGCTGGAGCTTCTCGAGGTTTGAGGCCTGGCTTGCTCCACCCCCTGCTCTTGAGATTCTCCCGGATGTGGGCTGCATTTTGGCTGCATTTTGGGCTGGAGCTTCTCGTGGTTTGAGGCCTGGCTTGCTAAACCCCCTGCTCTTGAGATTCTCCCGGATGTGGGCTGCATTTTGGCTTCATTTTGGGCTGGAGCTTCTCGTGGTTTGAGGCCTGGCTTGCTCCACCCCCTGCTCTTGAGATTCTCCCGGATGTGGGCTGCATTTTGGCTGCCTTTGGGGCTGGAGCTTCTCATGGTTTGAGGCCTGGCTTGCTCCACCCCCTGCTCTTGAAATTCTCCCGGATGTGGGCTGCATTTTGGCTGCCTTTTGGGCTGCAGCTTCTCGTGGTTTGAGGCCTGGCTTGCTCCACCCCCTGCTCTTGAGATTCTCCCGGATGTGGGCTGCATTTTGGCTGCCTTTTGGGCTGGAGCTTCTCGTGGTTTGAGGCCTGGCTTGCTCCACCCCCTGCTCTTGAGATTCTCCCGGAGGTGGGCTGCATTTTGGCTCCCTTTTGGGCTGGAGCTTCTCGTGGTTTGAGGCCTGGCTTGCTCCACCCCCTGCTCTTGAGATTCTCCCGGATGTGGGCTGCATTTTGGCTGCATTTTGGGCTGGAGCTTCTCGTGGTTTGAGGCCTGGCTTGCTCCACCCCCTGCTCTTGAGATTCTCCCGGATGTGGGCTGCATTTTGGCTGCCTTTTGGGCTGGAGCTTCTCGTGGTTTGAGGCCTGGCTTGCTCCACCGCCTGCTCTTGAGATTCTCCCGGAGGTGGGCTGCATTTTGGCTGATTCTTGGGCTGGAACTTCTCGTCATTTGAGGCCTGGCTTGCTCCACCCCCTGCTCTTGAGATTCTCCTGGAGTTAGGCTGCATTTTGGCTTCATTTTGGGCTGGAGTTTCTCGAGGTTTGTGGCCTGGCTTGCTCCACCCCCTGCTCTTGAGATTCTCCCAGATGTGGGCTGAATTTTGGCTGCATTTTGGGCTGGAGCTTCTCGTGGTTTGAGGCCTGGCTTGCTCCACCCCCTGCTCTTGAGATTCTCCTGGATGTGGGCTGGATTTTGGCTCCCTTTTGGGCTGGAGCTTCTCGAGGTTTGAGGCCTGGCTTGCTCCACCCCCTGCTCTTGAGATTCTCCAAGATGTGGGCTGCATTTTGGCTGCCTTTTGGGCTGGAGCTTCTCGTGGTTTGAGGCCTGGCTTGCTCCACCCCCTGCTCTTGAGATTCTCCCGGATGTGGGCTGCATTTTGGCTTCATTTTGGGCTGGAGCTTCTCGTGGTTTGAGGCCTGGCTTGCTCCACCCCCTGCTCTTGATATTCTCCCGGATGTGGGCTGCATTTTGGCTGCCTTAGGGGCTGGAGCTTCTCGTGGTTTGAGGCCTGGCTTGCTCCACCGCCTGCTCTTGAGATTCTCCCGGAGGTGGGCTGCATTTTGGCTGATTCTTGGGCTGGAACTTCTCGTCATTTGAGGCCTGGCTTGCTCCACCCCCTGCTCTTGAGATTCTCCTGGAGTTAGGCTGCATTTTGGCTTCATTTTGGGCTGGAGTTTCTCGAGGTTTGTGGCCTGGCTTGCTCCACCCCCTGCTCTTGAGATTCTCCCAGATGTGGGCTGAATTTTGGCTGCATTTTGGGCTGGAGCTTCTCGTGGTTTGAGGCCTGGCTTGCTCCACCCCCTGCTCTTGAGATTCTCCTGGATGTGGGCTGGATTTTGGCTCCCTTTTGGGCTGGAGCTTCTCGAGGTTTGAGGCCTGGCTTGCTCCACCCCCTGCTCTTGAGATTCTCCAAGATGTGGGCTGCATTTTGGCTGCCTTTTGGGCTGGAGCTTCTCGTGGTTTGAGGCCTGGCTTGCTCCACCCCCTGCTCTTGAGATTCTCCCGGATGTGGGCTGCATTTTGGCTTCATTTTGGGCTGGAGCTTCTCGTGGTTTGAGGCCTGGCTTGCTCCACCCCCTGCTCTTGATATTCTCCCGGATGTGGGCTGCATTTTGGCTGCCTTAGGGGCTGGAGCTTCTCGTGGTTTGAGGCCTGGCTTGCTCCACCCCCTGCTCTTGAGATTCTCCCGGAGGTGGGCTGCATTTTGGCTGATTCTTGGGCTGGAGCTTCCCGTGGTTTGAGGCCTGGCTTGCTCCACCCCCTGCTCTTGAGATTCTCCCGGATGTGGGCTGCATTTTGGCTGATTCTTGGGCTGGAGCTTCTCGTGGTTTGAGGCCTGGCTTGCTCCACCCCCTGCTCTTGAGATTCTCCCGGATGTGGGCTGCATTTTGGCTGCCTTTTGGGCTGGAGCTTCTCGTGGTTTGAGGCCTGGCTTGCTCCACCCCCTGCTCTTGAGATTCTCTCGGATGTGGGCTGCATTTTGGCTGCCTTTTGGGTTGGAGCTTCTCCTGGTTTGAGGCCTGGCTTGCTCCACCCCCTGCTCTTGAGATTCTCCCGGAGGTGGGCTGCATTTTGGCTGCCTTTTGGGCTGGAGCTTCTCGTGGTTTGAGGCCTGGCTTGCTCCACCCCCTGCTCTTGAGATTCTCCCGGATGTGGGCTGCATTTTGGCTGCCTTTTGGGCTGGAGCTTCTCGTGGTTTGAGGCCTGGCTTGCTCCACCCCCTGCTCTTGAGATTCTCCCGGAGGTGGGCTGCATTTTGGCTGCCTTTTGGGCTGGAGCTTCTCGTGGTTTGAGGCCTGGCTTGCTCCACCCCCTGCTCTTGAGATTCTCCCGGATGTGGGCTTCATTTTGGCTGATTCTTGGGCTGGAGTTTCCCGTGGTTTGAGGTCTGGCTTGCTCCAACCCCTGCTCTTGAGATTCTCCCGGATGTGGGCTGCATTTTGGCTGCCTTTTGGGTTGGAGCTTCTCGTGGTTTGAGGCCTGGCTTGCTCCACCCCCTGCTCTTGAGATTCTCCCGGAGGTGGGCTGCATTTTGGCTGCCTTTTGGGCTGGAGCTTCTCGTGGTTTGAGGCCTGGCTTGCTCCACCCCCTGCTCTTGAGATTCTCCCGGGTGTGGGCTGCATTTTGGCTTCATTTTGGGCTGGAGCTTCTCGTGGTTTGAGGCCTGGCTTGCTCCACCCCCTGCTCTTGAGATTCTCCCGGATGTGGGCTGCATTTTGGCTGCCTTTTGGGCTGGAGCTTCTCGTGGTTTGAGGCCTGGCTTGCTCCACCCCCTGCTCTTGAGATTCTCCCGGATGTGGGCTGCATTTTGGCTGCCTTTTGGGCTGGAGCTTCTCGTGGTTTGAGGCCTGGCTTGCTCCACCCCCTGCTCTTGAGATTCTCCCGGATGTGGGCTGCATTTTGGCTGATTCTTGGGCTGGAGCTTCCCGTGGTTTGAGGCCTGGCTTGCTCCACCCCCTGCTCTTGAGATTCTCCCGGATGTGGGCTGCATTTTGGCTGATTCTTGGGCTGGAGCTTCCCGTGGTTTGAGGCCTGGCTTGCTCCACCCCCTGCTCTTGAGATTCTCCCGGATGTGGGCTGCATTTTGGCTGCCTTTTGGGCTGGAGCTTCTCGTGGTTTGAGGCCTGGCTTGCTCCACCCCCTGCTCTTGAGATTCTCCCGGATGTGGGCTGCATTTTGGCTGCCTTTTGGGCTGGAGCTTCTCGTGGTTTGAGGCCTGGCTTGCTCCACCCCCTGCTCTTGAGATTCTCCCGGATGTGGGCTGCATTTTGGCTGCCTTTTGGGCTGGAGCTTCTCGTGGTTTGAGGCCTGGCTTGCTCCACCCCCTGCTCTTGAGATTCTCCCGGATGTGGGCTGCATTTTGGCTGCCTTTTGGGCTGGAGCTTCTCGTGGTTTGAGGCCTGGCTTGCTCCACCGCCTGCTCTTGAGATTCTTCCGGAGGTCGGCTGCATTTTGGCTGCCTTTTGGGTTGGAGCTTCTCGAGGTTTGAGGCCTGGCTTGCTCCACTCCCTGCTCTTGAGATTCTCCCGGATGTGGGCTGCATTTTGGCTGATTCTTGGGCTGGAGCTTCTCGTGATTTGAGGCCTGGCTTGCTCCACCCCCTGCTCTTGAGATTCTCCTGGAGGTAGGCTGTATTTTGGCTGATTCTTGGGCTGGAGCTTCTCGTGATTTGAGGCCTGGCTTGCTCCACCCCCTGCTCTTGAGATTCTCCCAGATGTGGGCTGAATTTTGGGTCCCTTTTGGGCTGGAGCTTCTCGAGGTTTGAGGCCTGGCTTGCTCCACCCCCTGCTCTTGAGATTCTCCCGGATGTGGGCTGGATTTTGGGTCCCTTTTGGGCTGGAGCTTCTCGAGGTTTGAGGCCTGGCTTGCTCCACCCCCTGCTCTTGAGATTCTCCCGGATGTGGGCTGGATTTTGGGTCCCTTTTGGGCTGGAGCTTCTCGAGGTTTGAGGCCTGGCTTGCTCCACCCCCTGCTCTTGAGATTCTCCCGGATGTGGGCTGCATTTTGGCTGCCTTTTGGGCTGGAGCTTCTCGTGGTTTGAGGCCTGGCTTGCTAAACCCCCTGCTCTTGAGATTCTCCCGGATGTGGGCTGCATTTTGGCTGATTCTTGGGCTGGAGCATCTCGTGGTTTGAGGCCTGGCTTGCTCCACCCCCTGCTCTTGAGATTCTCCCGGATGTGGGCTGCATTTTGGCTGATTCTTGGGCTGGAGCTTCCCGTGGTTTGAGGCCTGGCTTCCTCCACCCCCTGCTCTTGAGATTCTCCCGGAGGTGGGCTGCATTTTGGCTGCATTTTGGGCTGGAGCTTCTCGTGGTTTGAGGCCTGGCTTGCTCCACCCCCTGCTCTTGAAATTCTCCCGGATGTGGGCTTCATTTTGGCTGCCTTTGGGGATGGAGCTTCTCATGGTTTGAGGCCTGGCTTGCTCCACCGCCTGCTCTTGAGATTCTCCCGGATGTGGGCTTCATTTTGGCTGATTCTTGGGCTGGAGATTCCTGTGGTTTGAGGCCTGGCTTGCTCCACCCCCTGCTCTTGAGATTCTCCTGGATGTGGGCTGGATTTTGGCTCCCTTTTGGGCTGGAGCTTCTCGAGGTTTGAGGCCTGGCTTGCTCCACCCCCTGCTCTTGAGATTCTCCCGGATGTGGCCTGCATTTTGGCTGCCTTTTGGGCTGGAGCTTCTCGTGGTTTGAGGCCTGGCTTGCTCCACCCCCTGCTCTTGAGATTCTCCCGGAGGTGGGCTGCATTTTGGCTTCATTTTGGGCTGGAGCTTCTCGTGGTTTGAGGCCTGGCTTGCTCCACCCCCTGCTCTTGATATTCTCCCGGATGTGGGCTTCATTTTGGCTGCCTTTGGGGCTGGAGCTTCTCATGGTTTGAGGCCTGGCTTGCTCCACCCCCTGCTCTTGAGATTCTCCCGGATGTGGGCTGCATTTTGGCTGATTCTTGGGCTGGAGCTTCCCGTGGTTTGAGGCCTGGCTTGCTCCACCCCCTGCTCTTGAGATTCTCCCGGAGGTGGGCTGCATTTTGGCTGCCTTTTGGGCTGGAGCTTCTCGTGGTTTGAGGCCTGGCTTGCTCCACCGCCTGCTCTTGAGATTCTCCTGGAGGTGGGCTGCATTTTGGCTGCCTTTTGGGCTGGAGCTTCTCGTGGTTTGAGGCCTGGCTTGCTCCACCCCCTGCTCTTGAGATTCTCCCGGATGTGGGCTGCATTTTGGCTTCATTTTGGGCTGGAGCTTCTCGTGGTTTGAGGCCTGGCTTGCTCCACCCCCTGCTCTTGATATTCTCCCGGATGTGGGCTTCATTTTGGCTGCCTTTGGGGCTGGAGCTTCTCATGGTTTGAGGCCTGGCTTGCTCCACCCCCTGCTCTTGAGATTCTCCCGGATGTGGGCTGCATTTTGGCTGCCTTTTGGGCTGGAGCTTCTCGTGGTTTGAGGCCTGGCTTGCTCCACCCCCTGCTCTTGAGATTCTCCCGGATGTGGGCTGCATTTTGGCTGATTCTTGGGCTGGAGCTTCCCGTGGTTTGAGGCCTGGCTTGCTCCACCCCCTGCTCTTGAG
The DNA here is from genome assembly GCA_027574665.1 of Rhynochetos jubatus. Taxonomy (NCBI): domain Eukaryota; kingdom Metazoa; phylum Chordata; class Aves; order Eurypygiformes; family Rhynochetidae; genus Rhynochetos; species Rhynochetos jubatus. The sequence goes on from JAQBHY010000071.1 coordinate 1,934,466, forward strand.
ATTCTCCCGGATGTGGGCTGCATTTTGGCTGCCTTTTGGGCTGGAGCTTCTCGTGGTTTGAGGCCTGGCTTGCTCCACCCCCTGCTGTTGAGATTCTCCCGGATGTGGGCTGCATTTTGGCTGCCTTTTGGGCTGGAGTTTCTCGTGGTTTGAGGCCTGGCTTGCTCCACCCCCTGCTCTTGAGATTCTCCCGGATGTGGGCTGCATTTTGGCTGATTCTTGGGCTGGAGCTTCCCGTGGTTTGAGGCCTGGCTTGCTCCACCCCCTGCTCTTGAGATTCTCCCGGAGGTGGGCTGCATTTTGGCTGATTCTTGGGCTGGAGCTTCCCGTGGTTTGAGGCCTGGCTTGCTCCACCCCCTGCTCTTGAGATTCTCCCGGATGTGGGCTGCATTTTGGCTGCCTTTTGGGCTGGAGCTTCTCGTGGTTTGAGGCCTGGCTTGCTCCACCCCCTGCTCTTGAGATTCTCCCGGATGTGGGCTGCATTTTGGCTGATTCTTGGGCTGGAGCTTCTCGTGATTTGAGGCCTGGCTTGCTCCACCCCTGCTCTTGAGATTCTCCTGGAGGTAGGCTGCATTTTGGCTGATTCTTGGGCTGGAGCTTCTCGTGATTTGAGGCCTGGCTTGCTCCACCCCCTGCTCTTGAGATTCTCCCAGATGTGGGCTTCATTTTGGCTGCCTTTGGGGCTGGAGCTTCTCATGGTTTGAGGCCTGGCTTGCTCCACCCCCTGCTCTTGAGATTCTCCCGGATGTGGGCTGCATTTTGGCTGCCTTTTGGGCTGGAGCTTCTCGTGGTTTGAGGCCTGGCTTGCTCCACCCCCTGCTCTTGAGATTCTCCCGGATGTGGGCTGCATTTTGGCTGATTCTTGGGCTGGAGCTTCCCGTGGTTTGAGGCCTGGCTTGCTCCACCCCCTGCTCTTGAGATTCTCCCGGATGTGGGCTGCATTTTGGCTGCCTTTTGGGCTGGAGCTTCTCGTGGTTTGAGGCCTGGCTTGCTCCACCCCCTGCTGTTGAGATTCTCCCGGATGTGGGCTGCATTTTGGCTGCCTTTTGGGCTGGAGTTTCTCGTGGTTTGAGGCCTGGCTTGCTCCACCCCCTGCTCTTGAGATTCTCCCGGATGTGGGCTGCATTTTGGCTGATTCTTGGGCTGGAGCTTCCCGTGGTTTGAGGCCTGGCTTGCTCCACCCCCTGCTCTTGAGATTCTCCCGGAGGTGGGCTGCATTTTGGCTGATTCTTGGGCTGGAGCTTCCCGTGGTTTGAGGCCTGGCTTGCTCCACCCCCTGCTCTTGAGATTCTCCCGGATGTGGGCTGCATTTTGGCTGCCTTTTGGGCTGGAGCTTCTCGTGGTTTGAGGCCTGGCTTGCTCCACCCCCTGCTCTTGAGATTCTCCCGGAGGTGGGCTGGATTTTGGCTGATTCTTGGGCTGGAGCTTCTCGTGATTTGAGGCCTGGCTTGCTCCACCCCTGCTCTTGAGATTCTCCTGGAGGTAGGCTGCATTTTGGCTGATTCTTGGGCTGGAGCTTCTCGTGATTTGAGGCCTGGCTTGCTCCACCCCCTGCTCTTGAGATTCTCCCAGATGTGGGCTGAATTTTGGCTGCTTTTTGGGCTGGAGCTTCTCGTGGTTTGAGGCCTGGCTTGCTCCACCCCCTGCTCTTGAGATTCTCCTGGATGTGGGCTGGATTTTGGCTCCCTTTTGGGCTGGAGCTTCTCGAGGTTTGAGGCCTGGCTTGCTCCACCCCCTGCTCTTGAGATTCTCCCGGATGTGGGCTGCATTTTGGCTGCATTTTGGGCTGGAGCTTCTCGTGGTTTGAGGCCTGGCTTGCTAAACCCCCTGCTCTTGAGATTCTCCCGGATGTGGGCTGCATTTTGGCTTCATTTTGGGCTGGAGCTTCTCGTGGTTTGAGGCCTGGCTTGCTCCACCCCCTGCTCTTGAGATTCTCCCGGATGTGGGCTGCATTTTGGCTGCCTTTGGGGCTGGAGCTTCTCATGGTTTGAGGCCTGGCTTGCTCCACCCCCTGCTCTTGAAATTCTCCCGGATGTGGGCTGCATTTTGGCTGCCTTTTGGGCTGCAGCTTCTCGTGGTTTGAGGCCTGGCTTGCTCCACCCCCTGCTCTTGAGATTCTCCCGGATGTGGGCTGCATTTTGGCTGCCTTTTGGGCTGGAGCTTCTCGTGGTTTGAGGCCTGGCTTGCTCCACCCCCTGCTCTTGAGATTCTCCCGGAGGTGGGCTGCATTTTGGCTCCCTTTTGGGCTGGAGCTTCTCGTGGTTTGAGGCCTGGCTTGCTCCACCCCCTGCTCTTGAGATTCTCCCGGATGTGGGCTGCATTTTGGCTGCATTTTGGGCTGGAGCTTCTCGTGGTTTGAGGCCTGGCTTGCTCCACCCCCTGCTCTTGAGATTCTCCCGGATGTGGGCTGCATTTTGGCTGCCTTTTGGGCTGGAGCTTCTCGTGGTTTGAGGCCTGGCTTGCTCCACCGCCTGCTCTTGAGATTCTCCCGGAGGTGGGCTGCATTTTGGCTGATTCTTGGGCTGGAACTTCTCGTCATTTGAGGCCTGGCTTGCTCCACCCCCTGCTCTTGAGATTCTCCTGGAGTTAGGCTGCATTTTGGCTTCATTTTGGGCTGGAGTTTCTCGAGGTTTGTGGCCTGGCTTGCTCCACCCCCTGCTCTTGAGATTCTCCCAGATGTGGGCTGAATTTTGGCTGCATTTTGGGCTGGAGCTTCTCGTGGTTTGAGGCCTGGCTTGCTCCACCCCCTGCTCTTGAGATTCTCCTGGATGTGGGCTGGATTTTGGCTCCCTTTTGGGCTGGAGCTTCTCGAGGTTTGAGGCCTGGCTTGCTCCACCCCCTGCTCTTGAGATTCTCCAAGATGTGGGCTGCATTTTGGCTGCCTTTTGGGCTGGAGCTTCTCGTGGTTTGAGGCCTGGCTTGCTCCACCCCCTGCTCTTGAGATTCTCCCGGATGTGGGCTGCATTTTGGCTTCATTTTGGGCTGGAGCTTCTCGTGGTTTGAGGCCTGGCTTGCTCCACCCCCTGCTCTTGATATTCTCCCGGATGTGGGCTGCATTTTGGCTGCCTTAGGGGCTGGAGCTTCTCGTGGTTTGAGGCCTGGCTTGCTCCACCGCCTGCTCTTGAGATTCTCCCGGAGGTGGGCTGCATTTTGGCTGATTCTTGGGCTGGAACTTCTCGTCATTTGAGGCCTGGCTTGCTCCACCCCCTGCTCTTGAGATTCTCCTGGAGTTAGGCTGCATTTTGGCTTCATTTTGGGCTGGAGTTTCTCGAGGTTTGTGGCCTGGCTTGCTCCACCCCCTGCTCTTGAGATTCTCCCAGATGTGGGCTGAATTTTGGCTGCATTTTGGGCTGGAGCTTCTCGTGGTTTGAGGCCTGGCTTGCTCCACCCCCTGCTCTTGAGATTCTCCTGGATGTGGGCTGGATTTTGGCTCCCTTTTGGGCTGGAGCTTCTCGAGGTTTGAGGCCTGGCTTGCTCCACCCCCTGCTCTTGAGATTCTCCAAGATGTGGGCTGCATTTTGGCTGCCTTTTGGGCTGGAGCTTCTCGTGGTTTGAGGCCTGGCTTGCTCCACCCCCTGCTCTTGAGATTCTCCCGGATGTGGGCTGCATTTTGGCTTCATTTTGGGCTGGAGCTTCTCGTGGTTTGAGGCCTGGCTTGCTCCACCCCCTGCTCTTGATATTCTCCCGGATGTGGGCTGCATTTTGGCTGCCTTAGGGGCTGGAGCTTCTCGTGGTTTGAGGCCTGGCTTGCTCCACCCCCTGCTCTTGAGATTCTCCCGGAGGTGGGCTGCATTTTGGCTGATTCTTGGGCTGGAGCTTCCCGTGGTTTGAGGCCTGGCTTGCTCCACCCCCTGCTCTTGAGATTCTCCCGGATGTGGGCTGCATTTTGGCTGATTCTTGGGCTGGAGCTTCTCGTGGTTTGAGGCCTGGCTTGCTCCACCCCCTGCTCTTGAGATTCTCCCGGATGTGGGCTTCATTTTGGCTGCCTTTTGGGCTGGAGCTTCTCGTGGTTTGAGGCCTGGCTTGCTCCACCCCCTGCTCTTGAGATTCTCTCGGATGTGGGCTGCATTTTGGCTGCCTTTTGGGTTGGAGCTTCTCCTGGTTTGAGGCCTGGCTTGCTCCACCCCCTGCTCTTGAGATTCTCCCGGAGGTGGGCTGCATTTTGGCTGCCTTTTGGGCTGGAGCTTCTCGTGGTTTGAGGCCTGGCTTGCTCCACCCCCTGCTCTTGAGATTCTCCCGGATGTGGGCTGCATTTTGGCTGCCTTTTGGGCTGGAGCTTCTCGTGGTTTGAGGCCTGGCTTGCTCCACCCCCTGCTCTTGAGATTCTCCCGGAGGTGGGCTGCATTTTGGCTGCCTTTTGGGCTGGAGCTTCTCGTGGTTTGAGGCCTGGCTTGCTCCACCCCCTGCTCTTGAGATTCTCCCGGATGTGGGCTTCATTTTGGCTGATTCTTGGGCTGGAGTTTCCCGTGGTTTGAGGTCTGGCTTGCTCCACCCCCTGCTCTTGAGATTCTCCCGGATGTGGGCTGCATTTTGGCTGCCTTTTGGGTTGGAGCTTCTCGTGGTTTGAGGCCTGGCTTGCTCCACCCCCTGCTCTTGAGATTCTCCCGGAGGTGGGCTGCATTTTGGCTGCCTTTTGGGCTGGAGCTTCTCGTGGTTTGAGGCCTGGCTTGCTCCACCCCCTGCTCTTGAGATTCTCCCGGGTGTGGGCTGCATTTTGGCTTCATTTTGGGCTGGAGCTTCTCGTGGTTTGAGGCCTGGCTTGCTCCACCCCCTGCTCTTGAGATTCTCCCGGATGTGGGCTGCATTTTGGCTGCCTTTTGGGCTGGAGCTTCTCGTGGTTTGAGGCCTGGCTTGCTCCACCCCCTGCTCTTGAGATTCTCCCGGATGTGGGCTGCATTTTGGCTGCCTTTTGGGCTGGAGCTTCTCGTGGTTTGAGGCCTGGCTTGCTCCACCCCCTGCTCTTGAGATTCTCCCGGATGTGGGCTGCATTTTGGCTGATTCTTGGGCTGGAGCTTCCCGTGGTTTGAGGCCTGGCTTGCTCCACCCCCTGCTCTTGAGATTCTCCCGGATGTGGGCTGCATTTTGGCTGATTCTTGGGCTGGAGCTTCCCGTGGTTTGAGGCCTGGCTTGCTCCACCCCCTGCTCTTGAGATTCTCCCGGATGTGGGCTGCATTTTGGCTGCCTTTTGGGCTGGAGCTTCTCGTGGTTTGAGGCCTGGCTTGCTCCACCCCCTGCTCTTGAGATTCTCCCGGATGTGGGCTGCATTTTGGCTGCCTTTTGGGCTGGAGCTTCTCGTGGTTTGAGGCCTGGCTTGCTCCACCCCCTGCTCTTGAGATTCTCCCGGATGTGGGCTGCATTTTGGCTGCCTTTTGGGCTGGAGCTTCTCGTGGTTTGAGGCCTGGCTTGCTCCACCCCCTGCTCTTGAGATTCTCCCGGATGTGGGCTGCATTTTGGCTGCCTTTTGGGCTGGAGCTTCTCGTGGTTTGAGGCCTGGCTTGCTCCACCGCCTGCTCTTGAGATTCTTCCGGAGGTCGGCTGCATTTTGGCTGCCTTTTGGGTTGGAGCTTCTCGAGGTTTGAGGCCTGGCTTGCTCCACTCCCTGCTCTTGAGATTCTCCCGGATGTGGGCTGCATTTTGGCTGATTCTTGGGCTGGAGCTTCTCGTGATTTGAGGCCTGGCTTGCTCCACCCCCTGCTCTTGAGATTCTCCTGGAGGTAGGCTGTATTTTGGCTGATTCTTGGGCTGGAGCTTCTCGTGATTTGAGGCCTGGCTTGCTCCACCCCCTGCTCTTGAGATTCTCCCAGATGTGGGCTGAATTTTGGGTCCCTTTTGGGCTGGAGCTTCTCGAGGTTTGAGGCCTGGCTTGCTCCACCCCCTGCTCTTGAGATTCTCCCGGATGTGGGCTGGATTTTGGGTCCCTTTTGGGCTGGAGCTTCTCGAGGTTTGAGGCCTGGCTTGCTAAACCCCCTGCTCTTGAGATTCTCCCGGATGTGGGCTGCATTTTGGCTTCATTTTGGGCTGGAGCTTCTCGTGGTTTGAGGCCTGCCTTGCTCCACCCCCTGCTCTTGAGATTCTCCCGGATGTGGGCTGCATTTTGGCTGCCTTTTGGGCTGGAGCTTCTCGTGGTTTGAGGCCTGGCTTGCTCCACCCCCTGCTCTTGAGATTCTCCTGGATGTGGGCTGGATTTTGGCTCCCTTTTGGGTTGGAGCTTCTCGAGGTTTGAGGCCTGGCTTGCTCCACCCCCTGCTCTTGAGATTCTCCCAGATGTGGGCTGCATTTTGGCTGCCTTTTGGGCTGGAGCTTCTCGTGGTTTGAGGCCTGGCTTGCTCCACCCCCTGCTCTTGAGATTCTCCCGGATGTGGGCTGCATTTTGGCTGACACTTGGGCTGGAGCTTCTCGTGGTTTGAGGCCTGGCTTGCTCCACCCCCTGCTCTTGATATTCTCCCGGATGTGGGCTGCATTTTGGCTGCCTTAGGGGCTGGAGCTTCTCATGGTTTGAGGCCTGGCTTGCTCCACCCCCTGCTCTTGAGATTCTCCCGGATGTGGGCTGCATTTTGGCTGATTTTTGGGCTGGAGCTTCTCGTGGTTTGAGGCCTGGCTTGCTCCACCCCCTGCTCTTGAGATTCTCCCGGAGGTGGGCTGCATTTTGGCTGCCTTTTGGGCTGGAGCTTCTCGTGGTTTGAGGCCTGGCTTGCTCCACCCCCTGCTCTTGAGATTCTCCCGGAGGTGGGCTGCATTTTGGCTGCCTTTTGGGCTGGAGCTTCTCGTGGTTTGAGGCCTGGCTTGCTCCACCCCCTGCTCTTGAGATTCTCCCGGATGTGGGCTGCATTTTGGCTGCATTTTGGGCTGGAGCTTCTCGTGGTTTGAGGCCTGGCTTGCTCCACCCCCTGCTCTTGAGATTCTCCCGGATGTGGGCTGCATTTTGGCTGCCTTTTGGGCTGGAGCTTCTCGTGGTTTGAGGCCTGGCTTGCTCCACCGCCTGCTCTTGAGATTCTCCCGGAGGTGGGCTGCATTTTGGCTGCCTTTTGGGTTGGAGCTTCTCGAGGTTTGAGGCCTGGCTTGCTCCACCCCCTGCTCTTGAGATTCTCCCGGATGTGGGCTGCATTTTGGCTGATTCTTGGGCTGGAACTTCTCGTCATTTGAGGCCTGGCTTGCTCCACCCCCTGCTCTTGAGATTCTCCTGGAGTTAGGCTGCATTTTGGCTTCATTTTGGGCTGGAGTTTCTCGAGGTTTGTGGCCTGGCTTGCTCCACCCCCTGCTCTTGAGATTCTCCCAGATGTGGGCTGAATTTTGGCTGCATTTTGGGCTGGAGCTTCTCGTGGTTTGAGGCCTGGCTTGCTCCACCCCCTGCTCTTGAGATTCTCCTGGATGTGGGCTGGATTTTGGCTCCCTTTTGGGCTGGAGCTTCTCGAGGTTTGAGGCCTGGCTTGCTCCACCCCCTGCTCTTGAGATTCTCCAAGATGTGGGCTGCATTTTGGCTGCCTTTTGGGCTGGAGCTTCTCGTGGTTTGAGGCCTGGCTTGCTCCACCCCCTGCTCTTGAGATTCTCCCGGATGTGGGCTGCATTTTGGCTTCATTTTGGGCTGGAGCTTCTCGTGGTTTGAGGCCTGGCTTGCTCCACCCCCTGCTCTTGATATTCTCCCGGATGTGGGCTGCATTTTGGCTGCCTTAGGGGCTGGAGCTTCTCGTGGTTTGAGGCCTGGCTTGCTCCACCCCCTGCTCTTGAGATTCTCCCGGAGGTGGGCTGCATTTTGGCTGATTCTTGGGCTGGAGCTTCCCGTGGTTTGAGGCCTGGCTTGCTCCACCCCCTGCTCTTGAGATTCTCCCGGATGTGGGCTGCATTTTGGCTGATTCTTGGGCTGGAGCTTCTCGTGGTTTGAGGCCTGGCTTGCTCCACCCCCTGCTCTTGAGATTCTCCCGGATGTGGGCTGCATTTTGGCTGCCTTTTGGGCTGGAGCTTCTCGTGGTTTGAGGCCTGGCTTGCTCCACCCCCTGCTCTTGAGATTCTCTCGGATGTGGGCTGCATTTTGGCTGCCTTTTGGGTTGGAGCTTCTCCTGGTTTGAGGCCTGGCTTGCTCCACCCCCTGCTCTTGAGATTCTCCCGGAGGTGGGCTGCATTTTGGCTGCCTTTTGGGCTGGAGCTTCTCGTGGTTTGAGGCCTGGCTTGCTCCACCCCCTGCTCTTGAGATTCTCCCGGATGTGGGCTGCATTTTGGCTGCCTTTTGGGCTGGAGCTTCTCGTGGTTTGAGGCCTGGCTTGCTCCACCCCCTGCTCTTGAGATTCTCCCGGAGGTGGGCTGCATTTTGGCTGCCTTTTGGGCTGGAGCTTCTCGTGGTTTGAGGCCTGGCTTGCTCCACCCCCTGCTCTTGAGATTCTCCCGGATGTGGGCTTCATTTTGGCTGATTCTTGGGCTGGAGTTTCCCGTGGTTTGAGGTCTGGCTTGCTCCACCCCCTGCTCTTGAGATTCTCCCGGATGTGGGCTGCATTTTGGCTGCCTTTTGGGTTGGAGCTTCTCGTGGTTTGAGGCCTGGCTTGCTCCACCCCCTGCTCTTGAGATTCTCCCGGAGGTGGGCTGCATTTTGGCTGCCTTTTGGGCTGGAGCTTCTCGTGGTTTGAGGCCTGGCTTGCTCCACCCCCTGCTCTTGAGATTCTCCCGGGTGTGGGCTGCATTTTGGCTTCATTTTGGGCTGGAGCTTCTCGTGGTTTGAGGCCTGGCTTGCTCCACCCCCTGCTCTTGAGATTCTCCCGGATGTGGGCTGCATTTTGGCTGCCTTTTGGGCTGGAGCTTCTCGTGGTTTGAGGCCTGGCTTGCTCCACCCCCTGCTCTTGAGATTCTCCCGGAGGTGGGCTGCATTTTGGCTGCCTTTTGGGCTGGAGCTTCTCGTGGTTTGAGGCCTGGCTTGCTCCACCCCCTGCTCTTGAGATTCTCCCGGATGTGGGCTGCATTTTGGCTGATTCTTGGGCTGGAGCTTCCCGTGGTTTGAGGCCTGGCTTGCTCCACCCCCTGCTCTTGAGATTCTCCCGGATGTGGGCTGCATTTTGGCTGATTCTTGGGCTGGAGCTTCCCGTGGTTTGAGGCCTGGCTTGCTCCACCCCCTGCTCTTGAGATTCTCCCGGATGTGGGCTGCATTTTGGCTGCCTTTTGGGCTGGAGCTTCTCGTGGTTTGAGGCCTGGCTTGCTCCACCCCCTGCTCTTGAGATTCTCCCGGATGTGGGCTGCATTTTGGCTGCCTTTTGGGCTGGAGCTTCTCGTGGTTTGAGGCCTGGCTTGCTCCACCCCCTGCTCTTGAGATTCTCCCGGATGTGGGCTGCATTTTGGCTGCATTTTGGGCTGGAGCTTCTCGTGGTTTGAGGCCTGGCTTGCTCCACCCCCTGCTCTTGAGATTCTCCCGGATGTGGGCTGCATTTTGGCTGCCTTTTGGGCTGGAGCTTCTCGTGGTTTGAGGCCTGGCTTGCTCCACCGCCTGCTCTTGAGATTCTTCCGGAGGTCGGCTGCATTTTGGCTGCCTTTTGGGTTGGAGCTTCTCGAGGTTTGAGGCCTGGCTTGCTCCACTCCCTGCTCTTGAGATTCTCCCGGATGTGGGCTGCATTTTGGCTGATTCTTGGGCTGGAGCTTCTCGTGATTTGAGGCCTGGCTTGCTCCACCCCCTGCTCTTGAGATTCTCCTGGAGGTAGGCTGTATTTTGGCTGATTCTTGGGCTGGAGCTTCTCGTGATTTGAGGCCTGGCTTGCTCCACCCCCTGCTCTTGAGATTCTCCCAGATGTGGGCTGAATTTTGGGTCCCTTTTGGGCTGGAGCTTCTCGAGGTTTGAGGCCTGGCTTGCTCCACCCCCTGCTCTTGAGATTCTCCTGGATGTGGGCTGGATTTTGGGTCCCTTTTGGGCTGGAGCTTCTCGAGGTTTGAGGCCTGGCTTGCTCCACCCCCTGCTCTTGAGATTCTCCCGGATGTGGGCTGGATTTTGGGTCCCTTTTGGGCTGGAGCTTCTCGAGGTTTGAGGCCTGGCTTGCTCCACCCCCTGCTCTTGAGATTCTCCCGGATGTGGGCTGCATTTTGGCTGCCTTTTGGGCTGGAGCTTCTCGTGGTTTGAGGCCTGGCTTGCTAAACCCCCTGCTCTTGAGATTCTCCCGGATGTGGGCTGCATTTTGGCTTCATTTTGGGCTGGAGCTTCTCGTGGTTTGACGCCTGGCTTGCTCCACCCCCTGCTCTTGAGATTCTCCCGGATGTGGGCTGCATTTTGGCTGCCTTTTGGGCTGGAGCTTCTCGTGGTTTGAGGCCTGGCTTGCTCCACCCCCTGCTCTTGAGATTCTCCTGGATGTGGGCTGGATTTTGGCTCCCTTTTGGGTTGGAGCTTCTCGAGGTTTGAGGCCTGGCTTGCTCCACCCCCTGCTCTTGAGATTCTCCCAGATGTGGGCTGCATTTTGGCTGCCTTTTGGGCTGGAGCTTCTCGTGGTTTGAGGCCTGGCTTGCTCCACCCCCTGCTCTTGAGATTCTCCCGGATGTGGGCTGCATTTTGGCGTCATTTTGGGCTGGAGCTTCTCGTGGTTTGAGGCCTGGCTTGCTCCACCCCCTGCTCTTGATATTCTCCCGGATGTGGGCTGCATTTTGGCTGCCTTAGGGGCTGGAGCTTCTCATGGTTTGAGGCCTGGCTTGCTCCACCCCCTGCTCTTGAGATTCTCCCGGATGTGGGCTGCATTTTGGCTGCCTTTTGGGCTGGAGCTTCTCGTGGTTTGAGGCCTGGCTTGCTCCACCCCCTGCTCTTGAGATTCTCCCGGAGGTGGGCTGCATTTTGGCTGATTCTTGGGCTGGAGCTTCCCGTGGTTTGAGGCCTGGCTTGCTCCACCCCCTGCTCTTGAGATTCTCCCGGATGTGGGTTGCATTTTGGCTGATTCTTGGGCTGGAGCTTCCCGTGGTTTGAGGCCTGGCTTGCTCCACCCCCTGCTCTTGAGATTCTCCCGGATGAGGGCTGCATTTTGGCTGCCTTTTGGGCTGGAGCTTCTCGTGGTTTGAGGCCTGGCTTGCTCCACCCCCTGCTCTTGAGATTCTCCCGGATGTGGGCTGCATTTTGGCTGCCCTTTGGGTTGGAGCTTCTCCTGGTTTGAGGCCTGGCTTGCTCCACCCCCTGCTCTTGAGATTCTCCCGGAGGTGGGCTGCATTTTGGCTGCCTTTTGGGCTGGAGCTTCTCGTGGTTTGAGGCCTGGCTTGCTCCACCCCCTGCTCTTGAGATTCTCCCGGATGTGGGCTGCATTTTGGCTGCCTTTTGGGCTGGAGCTTCTCGTGGTTTGAGGCCTGGCTTGCTCCACCCCCTGCTCTTGAGATTCTCCCGGAGGTGGGCTGCATTTTGGCTGCCTTTTGGGCTGGAGCTTCTCGTGGTTTGAGGCCTGGCTTGCTCCACCCCCTGCTCTTGAGATTCTCCCGGATGTGGGCTTCATTTTGGCTGATTCTTGGGCTGGAGCTTCCCGTGGTTTGAGGTCTGGCTTGCTCCACCCCCTGCTCTTGAGATTCTCCCGGATGTGGGCTGCATTTTGGCTGCCTTTTGGGTTGGAGCTTCTCGTGGTTTGAGGCCTGGCTTGCTCCACCCCCTGCTCTTGAGATTCTCCCGGAGGTGGGCTGCATTTTGGCTGCCTTTTGGGCTGGAGCTTCTCGTGGTTTGAGGCCTGGCTTGCTCCACCCCCTGCTCTTGAGATTCTCCCGGGTGTGGGCTGCATTTTGGCTTCATTTTGGGCTGGAGTTTCTCGAGGTTTGTGGCCTGGCTTGCTCCACCCCCTGCTCTTGAGATTCTCCCGGATGTGGGCTGCATTTTGGCTGCATTTTGGGCTGGAGCTTCTCGTGGTTTGAGGCCTGGCTTGCTCCACCCCCTGCTCTTGAGATTCTCCTGGATGTGGGCTGGATTTTGGCTCCCTTTTCGGCTGGAGCTTCTCGAGGTTTGAGGCCTGGCTTGCTCCACCCCCTGCTCTTGAGATTCTCCCGGAGGTGGGCTGCATTTTGGCTGCATTTTGGGCTGGAGCTTCTCGTGGTTTGAGGCCTGGCTTGCTCCACCCCCTGCTCTTGAGATTCTCCCGGATGTGGGCTGCATTTTGGCTGATTCTTGGGCTGGAGCTTCCCGTGGTTTGAGGCCTGGCTTGCTCCACCCCCTGCTCTTGAGATTCTCCCGGATGTGGGCTGCATTTTGGCTGCATTTTAGGCTGGAGCCTCTCGTGGTTTGAGGCCTGGCTTGCTCCACCCCCTGCTCTTGAGATTCTCCCGGATGTGGGCTGCATTTTGGCTGCCTTTTGGGCTGGAGCTTCTCGTGGTTTGAGGCCTGGCTTGCTCCACCCCCTGCTCTTGAGATTCTCCCGGATGTGGGCTGCATTTTGGCTGCCTTTTGGGCTGGAGCTTCTCGTGGTTTGAGGCCTGGCTTGCTCCACCGCCTGCTCTTGAGATTCTCCCGGAGGTGGGCTGCATTTTGGCTGCATGTTGGGCTGGAGCTTCTCGTGGTTTGAGCCCTGGCTTGCTCCACCCCCTGCTCTTGAGATTCTCCCGGATGTGGGCTGGATTTTGGCTGCCTTTTGGGCTGGAGCTTCTCGTGGTTTGAGGCCTGGCTTGCTCCACCCCCTGCTCTTGAGATTCTCCCGGATGTGGGCTGCATTTTGGCTGCCTTTTGGGCTGGAGCTTCTCGTGGTTTGAGGCCTGGCTTGCTCCACCGCCTGCTCTTGAGATTCTCCCGGAGGTGGGCTGCATTTTGGCTGCCTTTTGGGCTGGAGCTTCTCGTGGTTTGAGGCCTGGCTTGCTCCACCCCCTGCTCTTGAGATTCTCCTGGAGATAGGCTGCATTTTGGCTTCATTTTGGGCTGGAGTTTCTCGTGGTTTGTGGCCTGGCTTGCTCCACCCCCTGCTCTTGAGATTCTCCCGGATGTGGGCTGCATTTTGGCTGCCTTTTGGGCTGGAGCTTCTCGAGGTTTGAGGCCTGGCTTGCTCCACCCCCTGCTCTTGAGATTATCCCGGATGTGGGCTGCATTTTGGCTGCCTTTTGGGCTGGAGCTTCTTGTGGTTTGAGGCCTGGCTTGCTCCACCCCCTGCTCTTGAGATTCTCCCGGATGTGGGCTGCATTTTGACTGCCTTTTGGGCTGGATATTTTCGAGGTTTGAGGCCTGGCTTGCTCCACCCCCTGCTCTTGAGATTCTCCCGGATGTGGGCTGCATTTTGGCTGCCTTTTGGGCTGGAGCTTCTCGTGGTTTGAGGCCTGGCTTGCTCCACCCCCTGCTCCTGAGATTCTCCTGGATGTGGGCTGCATTTTGGCTACAGTTAGGGCTGGAGCTTCTCATGGTTTGAGGCCTGGCTTGCTCCACCCCCTGCTCTTGAGATTCTCCCGGAGGTGGGCTGCATTTTGGCTGCCTTTTGGGCTGGAGCTTCTCGTGGTTTGAGGCCTGGCTTGCTCCACCCCCTGCTCTTGAGATTCTCCCGGATGTGGGCTGCATTTTGGCTGATTCTTGGGCTGGAGATTCCCGTGGTTTGAGGCCTGGCTTGCTCCACCCCCTGCTCTTGATATTCTCCCGGATGTGGGCTGCATTTTGGCTGCCTTTTGGGCTGGAGCTTCTCCTGGTTTCAGGCCTGGCTTGCTCCACCACCTACTCTTGAAATTCTCCCGGATGTGGGCTGCATTTTGGCTGCCTTTAGGGCTGGAGCTTCTCGTGGTTTGAGGACTGGCTTGCTCCACCCCCTGCTCTTGAGATTCTCCCGGATGTGGGCTGCATTTTGGCTGCCTTTTGGGCTGGAGCTTCTCATGGTTTGAGGCCTGTCTTGCTCCACCCCCTGCTCTTGAAATTCTCCCGGATGTGGGCTGCATTTTGGCTGCCTTTTGGGCTGGAGCTTCTCGTGGTTTGAGGCCTGGCTTCCTCCACCCCCTGCTCTTGAGATTCTCCCGGATGTGGACTGCATTTTGGCTTCATTTTGGGCTGGAGCTTCTCGTGGTTTGAGGCCTGGCTTGCTCCACCCCCTGCTCTTGATATTCTCCCCAATGTGGGCTTCATGTTGGCTGCCTTTGGGGACGAGCTTCTCGTGGTTTGAGGCCTGGCTTGCTCCACCCCCTGCTCTTGAGATTCTCCCCGATCTGGGCTTCATTTTAGGCTGCCTTTTGGGCTGGAGCTTCTCGTGGTTTGAGGCCTGGCTTGCTCCACCCCCTGCTCTTGAGATTCTCCCGGATGTGGGCTGCATTTTGGCTGATTCTTGGGCTGGAGATTCCCGTGGTTTGAGGCCTGCCTTGCTCCACCCCCTGCTCTTGAGATTCTCCTGGATGTGGGCTGCATTTTGGCTGCCTTTTGGGCTGGAGCTTCTCGTGGTTTGAGGCCTGGCTTGCTCCACCCCCTGCTCTTGAGATTCTCCCGGATGTGGGCTGCATTTTGGCTGATTCTTGGGCTGGAGCTTCTCGTGGTTTGAGGCCTGGCTTGCTCCACCCCCTGCTCTTGAGATTCTCCCGGATGTGGGCTGCATTTTGGCTTCATTTTGGGCTGGAGCTTCTCGTGGTTTGAGGCCTGGCTTGCTCCACCCCCTGCTCTTGATATTCTCCCGGATGTGGGCTTCATTTTGGCTGCCTTTGGGGCTGGAGCTTCTCATGGTTTGAGGCCTGGCTTGCTCCACCCCCTGCTCTTGAGATTCTCCCGGATGTGGGCTGCATTTTGGCTGCCTTTTGGGCTGGAGCTTCTCGTGGTTTGAGGCCTGGCTTGCTCCACCGCCTGCTCTTGAGATTCTCCCGGATGTGGGCTGCATTTTGGCTGCCTTTTGGGCTGGAGCTTCTCGTGGTTTGAGGCCTGGCTTGCTCCACCACCTGCTCTTGAGATTCTCCCGGAGGTGGGCTGCATTTTGGCTGCATTTTGGGCTGGAGCTTCTCGTGGTTTGAGGCCTGGCTTGCTCCACCCCCTGCTCTTGAGATTCTCCCGGATGTGGGCTGCATGTTGGCTGATTCTTGGGCTGGAACTTCCCGTGGTTTGAGGCCTGGCTTGCTCCACCCCCTGCTCTTGAGATTCTCCCAAATGTGGGCTGCATTTTGGCTGCCTTTTGGGCTGGAGCTTCTCGTGGTTTGAGGCCTGGCTTGCTCCACCCCCTGCTCTTGAGATTCTCCCGGATGTGGGCTTCATTTTGGCTGATTCTTGGGCTGGAGCTTCCCGTGGTTTGAGGCCTGGCTTGCTCCACCCCCTGCTCTTGAGATTCTCCCGGATGTGGGCTGCATTTTGGCTGCCTTTTGGGCTGGAGCTTCTCGTGGTTTGAGGCCTGGCTTGCTCCACCCCCTGCTCTTGAGATTCTCCCGGATGTGGGCTTCATTTTGGCTGATTCTTGGGCTGGAGCTTCCCGTGGTTTGAGGCCTGGCTTGCTCCACCCCCTGCTCTTGAGATTCTCCCGGAGGTGGGCTGCATTTTGGCTGCCTTTTGGGCTGGAGCTTCTCGTGGTTTGAGGCCTGGCTTGCTCCACCCCCTGCTCTTGAGATTCTCCCGGAGGTGGGCTGCATTTTGGCTGCATTTTGGGCTGGAGCTTCTCGTGGTTTGAGGCCTGGCTTGCTCCACCCCCTGCTCTTGAGATTCTCCCGGATGTGGGCTGCATGTTGGCTGATTCTTGGGCTGGAACTTCCCGTGGTTTGAGGCCTGGCTTGCTCCACCCCCTGCTCTTGAGATTCTCCCGGATGTGGGCTGCATTTTGGCTGCCTTTTGGGCTGGAGCTTCTCGTGGTTTGAGCCCTGGCTTGCTCCACACCCTGCTCTTGAGATTCTCCCGGATGTGGGCTTCATTTTGGCTGATTCTTGGGCTGGAGCTTCCCGTGGTTTGAGGCCTGGCTTGCTCCACCCCCTGCTCTTGAGATTCTCCCGGATGTGGGCTGCATTTTGGCTGCCTTTTGGGCTGGAGCTTCTCGTGGTTTGAGGCCTGGCTTGCTCCACCCCCTGCTCTTGAGATTCTCCCGGATGTGGGCTTCATTTTGGCTGATTCTTGGGCTGGAGCTTCCCGTGGTTTGAGGCCTGGCTTGCTCCACCCCCTGCTCTTGAGATTCTCCCGGATGTGGGCTGCATTTTGGCTGCCTTTTGGGCTGGAGCTTCTCGAGGTTTGAGGCCTGGCTTGCTCCACCCCCTGCTCTTGAGATTCTCCCGGATGTGGGCTGCATTTTGGCTGCCTTTTGGGCTGGAGCTTCTCGTGGTTTGAGGCCTGGCTTGCTCCACCCCCTGCTCTTGAGATTCTCCCGGATGTGGGCTGCATTTTGGCTGCCTTTTGGGCTGGAGCTTCTCGAGGTTTGAGGCCTGGCTTGCTCCACCCCCTGCTCTTGAGATTCTCCCGGATGTGGGCTGCATTTTGGCTGCCTTTTGGGCTGGAGCTTCTCGTGGTTTGAGGCCTGGCTTGCTCCACCCCCTGCTCTTGAAATTCTCCTGGATGTGGGCTGCATTTTGGCTGCCTTTTGGGCTGGAGCTTCTCGTGGTTTGAGGCCTGGCTTCCTCCACCCCCTGCTCTTGAGATTCTCCCGGATGTGGACTGCATTTTGGCTTCATTTTGGGCTGGAGCTTCTCGTGGTTTGAGGCCTGGCTTGCTCCACCCCCTGCTCTTGAGATTCTCCCCGATGTGGGCTTCATGTTGGCTGCCTTTGGGGACGAGCTTCTCGTGGTTTGAGGCCTGGCTTGCTCCACCCCCTGCTCTTGAGATTCTCCCGGATGTGGGCTTCATTTTAGGCTGCCTTTTGGGCTGGAGCTTCTCGTGGTTTGAGGCCTGCCTTGCTCCACCCCCTGCTCTTGAGATTCTCCCGGATGTGGGCTGCATTTTGGCTGATTCTTGGGCTGGAGCTTCCCGTGGTTTGAGGCCTGCCTTGCTCCACCCCCTGCTCTTGAGATTCTCCTGGATGTGGGCTGCATTTTGGCTGCCTTTTGGGCTGGAGCTTCTCGTGGTTTGAGGCCTGGCTTGCTCCACCCCCTGCTCTTGAGATTCTCCCGGATGTGGGCTGCATTTTGGCTGATTCTTGGGCTGGAGCTTCTCGTTGTTTGAGGCCTGGCTTGCTCCACCCCCTGCTCTTGAGATTCTCCCGGATGTGGGCTGCATTTTGGCTTCATTTTGGGCTGGAGCTTCTCGTGGTTTGAGGCCTGGCTTGCTCCACCCCCTGCTCTTGATATTCTCCCGGATGTGGGCTTCATTTTGGCTGCCTTTGGGGCTGGAGCTTCTCATGGTTTGAGGCCTGGCTTGCTCCACCCCCTGCTCTTGAGATTCTCCCGGATGTGGGCTGCATTTTGGCTGCCTTTTGGGCTGGAGCTTCTCGTGGTTTGAGGCCTGGCTTGCTCCACCCCCTGCTCTTGAGATTCTCCCGGATGTGGGCTGCATTTTGGCTGCCTTTTGGGCTGGAGCTTCTCGAGGTTTGAGGCCTGGCTTGCTCCACCCCCTGCTCTTGAGATTCTCCCGGATGTGGGCTGCATTTTGGCTGATTCTTGGGCTGGAGCTTCCCGTGGTTTGAGGCCTGGCTTGCTCCACCCCCTGCTCTTGAGATTCTCCCGGATGTGGGCTGCATTTTGGCTGATTCTTGGGCTGGAGCTTCTCGTGGTTTGAGGCCTGGCTTGCTCCACCCCCTGCTCTTGAGATTCTCCCGGATGTGGGCTTCATTTTGGCTGCCTTTGGGGCTGGAGCTTCTCATGGTTTGAGGCCTGGCTTGCTCCACCCCCTGCTCTTGAGATTCTCCTGGATGTGGGCTGCATTTTGGCTGCCTTTTGGGCTGGAGCTTCTCGTGGTTTGAGGCCTGGCTTGCTCCACCCCCTGCTCTTGATATTCTCCCAGATGTGGGCTGCATTTTGGCTTTCTTTTGGGCTGGAGCTTCTTGTGGTTTGAGGCCTGGCTTGCTCCACCCCCTGCTCTTGAGATTCTCCCGGATGTGGGCTGCATTTTGGCTGCATTTTGGGCTGGAGCTTCTCGTGGTTTGAGGCCTGGCTTGCTCCACCCCCTGCTCTTGAGATTCTCCCGGATGTGGGCTGCATTTTGGCTGATTCTTGGGCTGGAGCTTGTCGTGGTTTGAGGCCTGGCTTGCTCCACCCCCTGCTCTTGAGATTCTCCCGGATGTGGGCTGCATTTTGGCTGCCTTTTGGGCTGGAGCTTCTCGTGGTTTGAGGCCTGGCTTGCTCCACCCCCTGCTCTTGAGATTCTCCCGGATGTGGGCTTCATTTTGGCTGATTCTTGGGCTGGAGCTTCCCGTGGTTTGAGGCCTGGCTTGCTCCACCCCCTGCTCTTGAGATTCTCCCGGATGTGGGCTGCATTTTGGCTGCCTTTTGGGCTGGAGCTTCTCGTGGTTTGAGGCCTGGCTTGCTCCACCCCCTGCTCTTGAAATTCTCCTGGATGTGGGCTGCATTTTGGCTGATTCTTGGGCTGGAAGTTCCCGTGGTTTGAGGCCTGGCTTGCTCCACCCCCTGCTCTTGAGATTCTCCCGGATGTGGGCTGCATTTTGGCTGCCTTTTGGGCTGGAGCTTCTCGTGGTTTGAGGCCTGGCTTGCTCCACCCCCTGCTCTTGAGATTCTCCCGGATGTGGGCTTCATTTTGGCTGATTCTTGGGCTGGAGCTTCCCGTGGTTTGAGGCCTGGCTTGCTCCACCCCCTGCTCTTGAGATTCTCCCGGATGTGGGCTGCATTTTGGCTGCCTTTTGGGCTGGAGCTTCTCGAGGTTTGAGGCCTGGCTTGCTCCACCCCCTGCTCTTGAGATTCTCCCGGATGTGGGCTGCATTTTGGCTGCCTTTTGGGCTGGAGCTTCTCCTGGTTTGAGGCCTGGCTTGCTCCACCCCCTGCTCTTGAGATTCTCCCGGATGTGGGCTGCATTTTGGCTGCCTTTTGGGCTGGAGCTTCTCGTGGTTTGAGGCCTGGCTTGCTCCACCCCCTGCTCTTGAGATTCTCCCGGATGTGGGCTGCATTTTGGCTGCCTGTTGGGCTGGAGCTTCTCGAGGTTTGAGGCCTGGCTTGCTCCACCCCCTGCTCTTGAGATTCTCCCGGATGTGGGCTGCATTTTGGCTGCCTTTTGGGCTGGAGCTTCTCGAGGTTTGAGGCCTGGCTTGCTCCACCCCCTGCTCTTGAGATTCTCCCGGATGTGGGCTGCATTTTGGCTGCCTTTTGGGCTGGAGCTTCTCGTGGTTTGAGGCCTGGCTTGCTCCACCCCCTGCTCTTGAGATTCTCCCGGATGTGGGCTGCATTTTGGCTGCATTTTGGGCTGGAGCTTCTCGAGGTTTGAGGCCTGCCTTGCTCCACCCCCTGCTCTTGATATTCTCCTCAAGGTGGTCTGGATTTTGGCTGCCTTTTGGGCTGGAGCTTCTCGTGGTTTGAGGCCTGGCTTGCTCCACCCCCTGCTCTTGAGATTCTCCCGGATGTGGGCTGCATTTTGGCTGATTCTTGGGCTGGAGCTTCTTGTGGTTTGAGGCCTGGCTTGCTCCACCCCCTGCTCTTGAGATTCTCCCGGATGTGGGCTGCATTTTGGCTGATTCTTGGGCTGGAGCTTCTTGTGGTTTGAGGCCTGGCTTGCTCCACCCCCTGCTCTTGAGATTCTCCCGGATGTGGGCTTCATTTTGGCTGATTCTTGGGCTGGAGCTTCCCGTGGTTTGAGGCCTGGCTTGCTCCACCCCCTGCTCTTGAGATTCTCCCGGATGTGGGCTGCATTTTGGCTGCCTTTTGGGCTGGAGCTTCTCGTGGTTTGAGGCCTGGCTTGCTCCACCCCCTGCTCCTGAGATTCTCCTGGATGTGGGCTGCATTTTGGCTACAGTTAGGGCTGGAGCTTCTCATGGTTTGAGGCCTGGCTTGCTCCACCCCCTGCTCTTGAGATTCTCCCGGAGGTGGGCTGCATTTTGGCTGCCTTTTGGGCTGGAGCTTCTCGTGGTTTGAGGCCTGGCTTGCTCCACCCCCTGCTCCTGAGATTCTCCTGGATGTGGGCTGCATTTTGGCTACAGTTAGGGCTGGAGCTTCTCATGGTTTGAGGCCTGGCTTGCTCCACCCCCTGCTCTTGAGATTCTCCCGGAGGTGGGCTGCATTTTGGCTGCCTTTTGGGCTGGAGCTTCTCGTGGTTTGAGGCCTGGCTTGCTCCACCCCCTGCTCTTGAGATTCTCCCGGATGTGGGCTGCATTTTGGCTGATTCTTGGGCTGGAGATTCCCGTGGTTTGAGGCCTGGCTTGCTCCACCCCCTGCTCTTGATATTCTCCCGGATGTGGGCTGCATTTTGGCTGCCTTTTGGGCTGGAGCTTCTCCTGGTTTCAGGCCTGGCTTGCTCCACCACCTACTCTTGAAATTCTCCCGGATGTGGGCTGCATTTTGGCTGCCTTTTGGGCTGGAGCTTCTCGTGGTTTGAGGCCTGGCTTCCTCCACCCCCTGCTCTTGAGATTCTCCCGGATGTGGACTGCATTTTGGCTTCATTTTGGGCTGGAGCTTCTCGTGGTTTGAGGCCTGGCTTGCTCCACCCCCTGCTCTTGAGATTCTCCCGGATGTGGGCTGCATTTTGGCTGCCTTTTGGGCTGGAGCTTCTCATGGTTTGAGGCCTGTCTTGCTCCACCCCCTGCTCTTGAAATTCTCCCGGATGTGGGCTGCATTTTGGCTGCCTTTTGGGCTGGAGCTTCTCGTGGTTTGAGGCCTGGCTTCCTCCACCCCCTGCTCTTGAGATTCTCCCGGATGTGGACTGCATTTTGGCTTCATTTTGGGCTGGAGCTTCTCGTGGTTTGAGGCCTGGCTTGCTCCACCCCCTGCTCTTGATATTCTCCCCAATGTGGGCTTCATGTTGGCTGCCTTTGGGGACGAGCTTCTCGTGGTTTGAGGCCTGGCTTGCTCCACCCCCTGCTCTTGAGATTCTCCCCGATCTGGGCTTCATTTTAGGCTGCCTTTTGGGCTGGAGCTTCTCGTGGTTTGAGGCCTGCCTTGCTCCACCCCCTGCTCTTGAGATTCTCCCGGATGTGGGCTGCATTTTGGCTGATTCTTGGGCTGGAGATTCCCGTGGTTTGAGGCCTGCCTTGCTCCACCCCCTGCTCTTGAGATTCTCCTGGATGTGGGCTGCATTTTGGCTGCCTTTTGGGCTGGAGCTTCTCGTGGTTTGAGGCCTGGCTTGCTCCACCCCCTGCTCTTGAGATTCTCCCGGATGTGGGCTGCATTTTGGCTGATTCTTGGGCTGGAGCTTCTCGTGGTTTGAGGCCTGGCTTGCTCCACCCCCTGCTCTTGAGATTCTCCCGGATGTGGGCTGCATTTTGGCTTCATTTTGGGCTGGAGCTTCTCGTGGTTTGAGGCCTGGCTTGCTCCACCCCCTGCTCTTGATATTCTCCCGGATGTGGGCTTCATTTTGGCTGCCTTTGGGGCTGGAGCTTCTCATGGTTTGAGGCCTGGCTTGCTCCACCCCCTGCTCTTGAGATTCTCCCGGATGTGGGCTGCATTTTGGCTGCCTTTTGGGCTGGAGCTTCTCGTGGTTTGAGGCCTGGCTTGCTCCACCGCCTGCTCTTGAGATTCTCCCGGAGGTGGGCTGCATTTTGGCTTTCTTTAGGGCTGGAGCTTCTTGTGGTTTGAGGCCTGGCTTGCTCCACCCCCTGCTCTTGAGATTCTCCCGGATGTGGGCTGCATTTTGGCTGCCTTTTGGGCTGGAGCTTCTCGTGGTTTGAGGCCTGGCTTGCTCCACCACCTGCTCTTGAGATTCTCCCGGAGGTGGGCTGCATTTTGGCTGCATTTTGGGCTGGAGCTTCTCGTGGTTTGAGGCCTGGCTTGCTCCACCCCCTGCTCTTGAGATTCTCCCGGATGTGGGCTGCATGTTGGCTGATTCTTGGGCTGGAACTTCCCGTGGTTTGAGGCCTGGCTTGCTCCACCCCCTGCTCTTGAGATTCTCCCAAATGTGGGCTGCATTTTGGCTGCCTTTTGGGCTGGAGCTTCTCGTGGTTTGAGGCCTGGCTTGCTCCACCCCCTGCTCTTGAGATTCTCCCGGATGTGGGCTTCATTTTGGCTGATTCTTGGGCTGGAGCTTCCCGTGGTTTGAGGCCTGGCTTGCTCCACCCCCTGCTCTTGAGATTCTCCCGGATGTGGGCTGCATTTTGGCTGCCTTTTGGGCTGGAGCTTCTCGTGGTTTGAGGCCTGGCTTGCTCCACCCCCTGCTCTTGAGATTCTCCCGGATGTGGGCTTCATTTTGGCTGATTCTTGGGCTGGAGCTTCCCGTGGTTTGAGGCCTGGCTTGCTCCACCCCCTGCTCTTGAGATTCTCCCGGAGGTGGGCTGCATTTTGGCTGCCTTTTGGGCTGGAGCTTCTCGTGGTTTGAGGCCTGGCTTGCTCCACCACCTGCTCTTGAGATTCTCCCGGAGGTGGGCTGCATTTTTGCTGCATTTTGGGCTGGAGCTTCTCGTGGTTTGAGGCCTGGCTTGCTCCACCCCCTGCTCTTGAGATTCTCCCGGATGTGGGCTGCATGTTGGCTGATTCTTGGGCTGGAACTTCCCGTGGTTTGAGGCCTGGCTTGCTCCACCCCCTGCTCTTGAGATTCTCCCGGATGTGGGCTGCATTTTGGCTGCCTTTTGGGCTGGAGCTTCTCGTGGTTTGAGCCCTGGCTTGCTCCACACCCTGCTCTTGAGATTCTCCCGGATGTGGGCTTCATTTTGGCTGATTCTTGGGCTGGAGCTTCCCGTGGTTTGAGGCCTGGCTTGCTCCACCCCCTGCTCTTGAGATTCTCCCGGATGTGGGCTGCATTTTGGCTGCCTTTTGGGCTGGAGCTTCTCGTGGTTTGAGGCCTGGCTTGCTCCACCCCCTGCTCTTGAGATTCTCCCGGATGTGGGCTTCATTTTGGCTGATTCTTGGGCTGGAGCTTCCCGTGGTTTGAGGCCTGGCTTGCTCCACCCCCTGCTCTTGAGATTCTCCCGGATGTGGGCTGCATTTTGGCTGCCTTTTGGGCTGGAGCTTCTCGAGGTTTGAGGCCTGGCTTGCTCCACCCCCTGCTCTTGAGATTCTCCTGGATGTGGGCTGCATTTTGGCTGCCTTTTGGGCTGGAGCTTCTCGTGGTTTGAGGCCTGGCTTGCTCCACCCCCTGCTCTTGAGATTCTCCCGGATGTGGGCTGCATTTTGGCTGCCTTTTGGGCTGGAGCTTCTCGAGGTTTGAGGCCTGGCTTGCTCCACCCCCTGCTCTTGAGATTCTCCCGGATGTGGGCTGCATTTTGGCTGCCTTTTGGGCTGGAGCTTCTCGTGGTTTGAGGCCTGGCTTGCTCCACCCCCTGCTCTTGAAATTCTCCTGGATGTGGGCTGCATTTTGGCTGCCTTTTGGGCTGGAGCTTCTCGTGGTTTGAGGCCTGGCTTCCTCCACCCCCTGCTCTTGAGATTCTCCCGGATGTGGACTGCATTTTGGCTTCATTTTGGGCTGGAGCTTCTCGTGGTTTGAGGCCTGGCTTGCTCCACCCCCTGCTCTTGAGATTCTCCCCGATGTGGGCTTCATGTTGGCTGCCTTTGGGGACGAGCTTCTCGTGGTTTGAGGCCTGCCTTGCTCCACCCCCTGCTCTTGAGATTCTCCCGGATGTGGGCTGCATTTTGGCTGATTCTTGGGCTGGAGCTTCCCGTGGTTTGAGGCCTGCCTTGCTCCACCCCCTGCTCTTGAGATTCTCCTGGATGTGGGCTGCATTTTGGCTGCCTTTTGGGCTGGAGCTTCTCGTGGTTTGAGGCCTGGCTTGCTCCACCCCCTGCTCTTGAGATTCTCCCGGATGTGGGCTGCATTTTGGCTGATTCTTGGGCTGGAGCTTCTCGTTGTTTGAGGCCTGGCTTGCTCCACCCCCTGCTCTTGAGATTCTCCCGGATGTGGGCTGCATTTTGGCTTCATTTTGGGCTGGAGCTTCTCGTGGTTTGAGGCCTGGCTTGCTCCACCCCCTGCTCTTGATATTCTCCCGGATGTGGGCTTCATTTTGGCTGCCTTTGGGGCTGGAGCTTCTCATGGTTTGAGGCCTGGCTTGCTCCACCCCCTGCTCTTGAGATTCTCCCGGATGTGGGCTGCATTTTGGCTGCCTTTTGGGCTGGAGCTTCTCGTGGTTTGAGGCCTGGCTTGCTCCACCCCCTGCTCTTGAGATTCTCCCGGATGTGGGCTGCATTTTGGCTGCCTTTTGGGCTGGAGCTTCTCGAGGTTTGAGGCCTGGCTTGCTCCACCCCCTGCTCTTGAGATTCTCCCGGATGTGGGCTGCATTTTGGCTGATTCTTGGGCTGGAGCTTCCCGTGGTTTGAGGCCTGGCTTGCTCCACCCCCTGCTCTTGAGATTCTCCCGGATGTGGGCTGCATTTTGGCTGATTCTTGGGCTGGAGCTTCTCGTGGTTTGAGGCCTGGCTTGCTCCACCCCCTGCTCTTGAGATTCTCCCGGATGTGGGCTGCATTTTGGCTGTCATTTTGGGCTGGAGCTTCTCGTGGTTTGAGGCCTGGCTTGCTCCACCCCCTGCTCTTGAGATTCTCCCGGATGTGGGCTTCATTTTGGCTGCCTTTGGGGCTGGAGCTTCTCATGGTTTGAGGCCTGGCTTGCTCCACCCCCTGCTCTTGAGATTCTCCTGGATGTGGGCTGCATTTTGGCTGCCTTTTGGGCTGGAGCTTCTCGTGGTTTGAGGCCTGGCTTGCTCCACCCCCTGCTCTTGATATTCTCCCAGATGTGGGCTGCATTTTGGCTTTCTTTTGGGCTGGAGCTTCTTGTGGTTTGAGGCCTGGCTTGCTCCACCCCCTGCTCTTGAGATTCTCCCGGATGTGGGCTGCATTTTGGCTGCATTTTGGGCTGGAGCTTCTCGTGGTTTGAGGCCTGGCTTGCTCCACCCCCTGCTCTTGAGATTCTCCCGGATGTGGGCTGCATTTTGGCTGATTCTTGGGCTGGAGCTTGTCGTGGTTTGAGGCCTGGCTTGCTCCACCCCCTGCTCTTGAGATTCTCCCGGATGTGGGCTGCATTTTGGCTGCCTTTTGGGCTGGAGCTTCTCGTGGTTTGAGGCCTGGCTTGCTCCACCCCCTGCTCTTGAGATTCTCCCGGATGTGGGCTTCATTTTGGCTGATTCTTGGGCTGGAGCTTCCCGTGGTTTGAGGCCTGGCTTGCTCCACCCCCTGCTCTTGAGATTCTCCCGGATGTGGGCTGCATTTTGGCTGCCTTTTGGGCTGGAGCTTCTCGTGGTTTGAGGCCTGGCTTGCTCCACCCCCTGCTCTTGAAATTCTCCTGGATGTGGGCTGCATTTTGGCTGATTCTTGGGCTGGAAGTTCCCGTGGTTTGAGGCCTGGCTTGCTCCACCCCCTGCTCTTGAGATTCTCCCGGATGTGGGCTGCATTTTGGCTGCCTTTTGGGCTGGAGCTTCTCGTGGTTTGAGGCCTGGCTTGCTCCACCCCCTGCTCTTGAGATTCTCCCGGATGTGGGCTTCATTTTGGCTGATTCTTGGGCTGGAGCTTCCCGTGGTTTGAGGCCTGGCTTGCTCCACCCCCTGCTCTTGAGATTCTCCCGGATGTGGGCTGCATTTTGGCTGCCTTTTGGGCTGGAGCTTCTCGAGGTTTGAGGCCTGGCTTGCTCCACCCCCTGCTCTTGAGATTCTCCCGGATGTGGGCTGCATTTTGGCTGCCTTTTGGGCTGGAGCTTCTCCTGGTTTGAGGCCTGGCTTGCTCCACCCCCTGCTCTTGAGATTCTCCCGGATGTGGGCTGCATTTTGGCTGCCTTTTGGGCTGGAGCTTCTCGTGGTTTGAGGCCTGGCTTGCTCCACCCCCTGCTCTTGAGATTCTCCCGGATGTGGGCTGCATTTTGGCTGCCTGTTGGGCTGGAGCTTCTCGAGGTTTGAGGCCTGGCTTGCTCCACCCCCTGCTCTTGAGATTCTCCCGGATGTGGGCTGCATTTTGGCTGCCTTTTGGGCTGGAGCTTCTCGAGGTTTGAGGCCTGGCTTGCTCCACCCCCTGCTCTTGAGATTCTCCCGGATGTGGGCTGCATTTTGGCTGCCTTTTGGGCTGGAGCTTCTCGTGGTTTGAGGCCTGGCTTGCTCCACCCCCTGCTCTTGAGATTCTCCCGGATGTGGGCTGCATTTTGGCTGCATTTTGGGCTGGAGCTTCTCGAGGTTTGAGGCCTGCCTTGCTCCACCCCCTGCTCTTGATATTCTCCTCAAGGTGGGCTGGATTTTGGCTGCCTTTTGGGCTGGAGCTTCTCGTGGTTTGAGGCCTGGCTTGCTCCACCCCCTGCTCTTGAGATTCTCCCGGATGTGGGCTGCATTTTGGCTGATTCTTGGGCTGGAGCTTCTTGTGGTTTGAGGCCTGGCTTGCTCCACCCCCTGCTCTTGAGATTCTCCCGGATGTGGGCTGCATTTTGGCTGATTCTTGGGCTGGAGCTTCTTGTGGTTTGAGGCCTGGCTTGCTCCACCCCCTGCTCTTGAGATTCTCCCGGATGTGGGCTTCATTTTGGCTGATTCTTGGGCTGGAGCTTCCCGTGGTTTGAGGCCTGGCTTGCTCCACCCCCTGCTCTTGAGATTCTCCCGGATGTGGGCTGCATT
This sequence comes from Rhynochetos jubatus, assembly GCA_027574665.1. Taxonomy (NCBI): domain Eukaryota; kingdom Metazoa; phylum Chordata; class Aves; order Eurypygiformes; family Rhynochetidae; genus Rhynochetos; species Rhynochetos jubatus. The sequence goes on from JAQBHY010000071.1 coordinate 1,960,892, forward strand.
TTGGCTGCCTTTTGGGCTGGAGCTTCTCGAGGTTTGAGGCCTGGCTTGCTCCACCCCCTGCTCTTGAGATTCTCCCGGATGTGGGCTGCATTTTGGCTGCCTTTTGGGCTGGAGCTTCTCGTGGTTTGAGGCCTGGCTTGCTCCACCCCCTGCTCTTGAGATTCTCCCGGATGTGGGCTTCATTTTGGCTGATTCTTGGGCTGGAGCTTCCCGTGGTTTGAGGCCTGGCTTGCTCCACCCCCTGCTCTTGAGATTCTCCCGGATGTGGGCTGCATTTTGGCTGCCTTTTGGGCTGGAGCTTCTCGAGGTTTGAGGCCTGGCTTGCTCCACCCCCTGCTCTTGAGATTCTCCCGGATGTGGGCTGCATTTTGGCTGCCTTTTGGGCTGGAGCTTCTCGTGGTTTGAGGCCTGGCTTGCTCCACCCCCTGCTCTTGAGATTCTCCCGGATGTGGGCTGCATTTTGGCTGCCTTTTGGGCTGGAGCTTCTCGTGGTTTGAGGCCTGGCTTGCTCCACCCCCTGCTCTTGAGATTCTCCCGGATGTGGGCTGCATTTTGGCTGCCTTTTGGGCTGGAGCTTCTCGAGGTTTGAGGCCTGGCTTGCTCCACCCCCTGCTCTTGAGATTCTCCCGGATGTGGGCTGCATTTTGGCTGCCTTTTGGGCTGGAGCTTCTCGAGGTTTGAGACCTGGCTTGCTCCACCCCCTGCTCTTGAGATTCTCCCGGATGTGGGCTGCATTTTGGCTGCCTTTTGGCTGGAGCTTCTCGTGGTTTGAGGCCCGGCTTGCTCCACCCCCTGCTCTTGAGATTCTCCCGGATGTGGGCTGCATTTTGGCTGCCTTTTGGGCTGGAGCTTCTCGAGGTTTGAGGCCTGCCTTGCTCCACCCCCTGCTCTTGATATTCTCCTCAAGGTGGGCTGGATTTTGGCTGCCTTTTGGGCTGGAGCTTCTCGTGGTTTGAGGCCTGCCTTGCTCCACCCCCTGCTCTTGATATTCTCCTCAAGGTGGGCTGGATTTTGGCTGCCTTTTGGGCTGGAGCTTCTCGTGGTTTGAGGCCTGGCTTGCTCCACCCCCTGCTCTTGAGATTCTCCCGGATGTGGGCTGCATTTTGGCTGATTCTTGGGCTGGAGCTTCTTGTGGTTTGAGGCCTGGCTTGCTCCACCCCCTGCTCTTGAGATTCTCCCGGATGTGGGCTGCATTTTGGCTGATTCTTGGGCTGGAGCTTCTTGTGGTTTGAGGCCTGGCTTGCTCCACCCCCTGCTCTTGAGATTCTCCCGGATGTGGGCTTCATTTTGGCTGATTCTTGGGCTGGAGCTTCCCGTGGTTTGAGGCCTGGCTTGCTCCACCCCCTGCTCTTGAGATTCTCCCGGATGTGGGCTGCATTTTGGCTGCCTTTTGGGCTGGAGCTTCTCGAGGTTTGAGGCCTGGCTTGCTCCACCCCCTGCTCTTGAGATTCTCAGGGAGGTGGGCTGCATTTTGGCTGCCTTTTGGGCTGGAGCTTCTCGTGGTTTGAGGCCTGGCTTGCTCCACCCCCTGCTCTTGAGATTCTCCCGGAGGTGGGCTGCATTTTGGCTGCCTTTTGGGCTGGAGCTTCTCGTGGTTTGAGGCCTGGCTTGCTCCACCCCCTGCTCTTGAGATTCTCCCGGATGTGGGCTGCATTTTGGCTGCCTTTTGGGCTGGAGCTTCTCGAGGTTTGAGGCCTGGCTTGGTCCACCCCCTGCTCTTGAGATTCTCCCGGATGTGGGCTGCATTTTGGCTGCCTTTTGGGCTGGAGCTTCTCGAGGTTTGAGGCCTGGCTTGCTCCACCCCCTGCTCTTGAGATTCTCCCGGATGTGGGCTGCATTTTGGCTGCCTTTTGGGCTGGAGCTTCTCGAGGTTTGAGGCCTGCCTTGCTCCACCCCCTGCTCTTGATATTCTCCTCAAGGTGGGCTGGATTTTGGCTGCCTTTTGGGCTGGAGCTTCTCGTGGTTTGAGGCCTGGCTTGCTCCACCCCCTGCTCTTGAGATTCTCCCGGATGTGGGCTGCATTTTGGCTGATTCTTGGGCTGGAGCTTCTTGTGGTTTGAGGCCTGGCTTGCTCCACCCCCTGCTCTTGAGATTCTCCCGGATGTGGGCTGCATTTTGGCTGCCTGTTGGGCTGGAGCTTCTCGTGGTTTGAGGCCTGGCTTGCTCCACCCCCTGCTCTTGAGATTCTCCCAGATGTGGGCTGAATTTTGGCTGCCTTTTGGGCTGGAGCTTCTCGTGGTTTGAGGCCTGGCTTGCTCCACCCCCTGCTCTTGAGATTCTCCTGGATGTGGGCTGCATTTTGGCTGCCTTTTGGGCTGGAGCTTCTCGTGGTTTGAGGCCTGGCTTGCTCCACCACCTGCTCTTGAGATTCTCCCGGAGGTGGGCTGCATTTTGGCTGCATTTTGGGCTGGAGGTTCTCGTGGTTTGAGGCCTGGCTTGCTCCACCCCCTGCTCTTGAAATTCTCCCGGATGTGGGCTTCATTTTGGCTGCCTTTGGGCCTGGAGCTTCTCATGGTTTGAGGCCTGGCTTGCTCCACCGCCTGCTCTTGATATTCTCCCGGATGTGGGCTGCATTTTGGCTGCCTTTTCGGCTGGAGCTTCTCGTGGTTTGAGGCCTGGCTTGCTCCACCCCCTGCTCTTGAGATTCTCCCGGATGTGGGCTGCATTTTGGCTGATTCTTGGGCTGGAACTTCCTGTGGTTTGAGGCCTGGCTTGCTCCACCCCCTGCTCTTGAGATTCTCCCGCAGGTGGGCTGCATTTTGGCTGCCTTTTGGGCTGGAGCTTCTCGTGGTTTGAGGCCTGGCTTGCTCCACCCCCTGCTCTTGAGATTCTCCCGGATGTGGGCTTCATTTTGGCTGATTCTTGGGCTGGAGCTTCCCGTGGTTTGAGGCCTGGCTTGCTCCACCCCCTGCTCTTGATATTCTCCCGGATGTGGGCTGCATTTTGGCTGCCTTTTGGGCTGGAGGTTCTCGTGGTTTGAGGCCTGGCTTGCTCCACCCCCTGCTCTTGAAATTCTCCCGGATGTGGGCTTCATTTTGGCTGCCTTTTGGGCTGGAGCTTCTCGTGGTTTCAGACCTGGCTTGCTCCACCCCCTGCTCTTGAGATTCTCCCGGATGTGGGCTGCATTTTGGCTGCCTTTTGGGCTGGAGCTTCTCGTGGTTTGAGGCCTGGCTTGCTCCACCCCCTGCTCTTGAGATTCTCCCGGATGTGGGCTGCATTTTGGCTGCCTTTTGGGCTGGAGCTTCTCGTGGTTTGAGGCCTGGCTTGCTCCACCCCCTGCTCTTGAGATTCTCCTGGAGGTGGGCTGCATTTTGGCTGCCTTTTGGGCTGGAGCTTCTCGTGGTTTGAGGCCTGGCTTGCTCCACCCCCTGCTCTTGAGATTCTCCCGGATGTGGGCTGCATTTTGGCTGCCTTTTGGGCTGGAGCTTCTCGTGGTTTGAGGCCTGGCTTGCTCCACCCCCTGCTCTTGAGATTCTCCCGCATGTGGGCTGCATTTTGGCTGCCTTTTGGGCTGGAGCTTCTCGTGGTTTGAGGCCTGGCTTGCTCCACCCCCTGCACTTGAGATTCTCCCGGAGGTGGGCTGCATTTTGGCTGCCTTTTGGGTTGGAGCTTCTCGAGGTTTGAGGCCTGGCTTCCTCCACCCCCTGCTCTTGAGATTCTCCCGGATGTGGGCTGCATTTTGGCTGATTCTTGGGCTGGAGCTTCTCGTGATTTGAGGCCTGGCTTGCTCCACCCCCTGCTCTTGATATTCTCCTGGAGGTAGGCTGCATTTTGGCTTCATTTTGGGCTGGAGTTTCTCGAGGTTTGTGGCCTGGCTTGCTCCACCCCCTGCTCTTGAGATTCTCCCAGATGTGGGCTGAATTTTGGCTGCCTTTTGGGCTGGAGCTTCTCGTGGTTTGAGGCCTGGCTTGCTCCACCCCCTGCTCTTGAGATTCTCCCGGATGTGGGCTGCATTTTGGCTGATTCTTGGGCTGGAACTTCCTGTGGTTTGAGGCCTGGCTTGCTCCACCCCCTGCTCTTGAGATTCTCCCGGATGTGGGCTGCATTTTGGCTGCCTTTTGGGCTGGAGCTTCTCGTGGTTTGAGGCCTGGCTTGCTCCACCCCCTGCTCTTGAGATTCTCCCGGAGGTGGGCTTCATTTTGGCTGATTCTTGGGCTGGAGCTTCCCGTGGTTTGAGGCCTGGCTTGCTCCACCCCCTGCTCTTGAGATTCTCCCGGATGTGGGCTGCATTTTGGCTGCCTTTTGGGCTGGAGCTTCTCGTGGTTTGAGGCCTGGCTTGCTCCACCCCCTGCTCTTGAGATTCTCCCGGAGGTGGGCTGCATTTTGGCTGCCTTTTGGGCTGGAGCTTCTCGTGGTTTGAGGCCTGGCTTGCTCCACCCCCTGCTCTTGAGATTCTCCCGGATGTGGGCTGCATTTTGGCTGCCTTTTGGGCTGGAGCTTCTCGTGGTTTGAGGCCTGGCTTGCTCCACCCCCTGCTCTTGAGATTCTCCTGGAGGTAGGCTGCATTTTGGCTTCATTTTGGGCTGGAGTTTCTCGTGGTTTGTGGCCTGGCTTGCTCCACCCCCTGCTCTTGAGATTCTCCCAGATGTGGGCTGCATTTTGGCTCCCTTTTGGGCTGGAGCTTCTCGTGGTTTGAGGCCTGGCTTGCTCCACCCCCTGCTCTTGAGATTCTCCCGGAGGTGGCCTGCATTTTGGCTGCCTTTTGGGCTGGAGCTTCTCGTGGTTTGAGGCCTGGCTTGCTCCACCCCCTGCTCTTGAGATTCTCCCGGATGTGGGCTGCATTTTGGCTTCATTTTGGGCTGGAGCTTCTCGTGGTTTGAGGCCTGGCTTGCTCCACCCCCTGCTCTTGATATTCTCCCGGATGTGGGCTTCATTTTGGCTGCCTTTTGGGCTGGAGCTTCTCGTGGTTTCAGACCTGGCTTGCTCCACCCCCTGCTCTTGAGATTCTCCCGGATGTGGGCTGCATTTTGGCTGCCTTTTGGGCTGGAGCTTCTCGTGGTTTGAGGCCTGGCTTGCTCCACCCCCTGCTCTTGAGATTCTCCCGGATGTGGGCTGCATTTTGGCTGCCTTTTGGGCTGGAGCTTCTCGTGGTTTGAGGCCTGGCTTGCTCCACCCCCTGCTCTTGAGATTCTCCCGGAGGTGGGCTGCATTTTGGCTGCCTTTTGGGCTGGAGCTTCTCGTGGTTTGAGGCCTGGCTTGCTCCACCCCCTGCTCTTGAGATTCTCCCGGATGTGGGCTGCATTTTGGCTGCCTTTTGGGCTGGAGCTTCTCGTGGTTTGAGGCCTGGCTTGCTCCACCCCCTGCTCTTGAGATTCTCCCGGAGGTGGGCTGATTTTGGCTGCCTTTTGGGTTGGAGCTTCTCGAGGTTTGAGGCCTGGCTTGCTCCACCCCCTGCTCTTGAGATTCTCCCGGATGTGGGCTGCATTTTGGCTGATTCTTGGGCTGGAGCTTCTCATGGTTTGAGGCCTGGCTTGCTCCACCCCCTGCTCTTGAGATTCTCCCGGATGTGGGCTGCATTTTGGCTGCGTTTTGGGCTGGAGCTTCTCGTGGTTTGAGGCCTGGCTTGCTCCACCCCCTGCTCTTGAGATTCTCCCGGATGTGGGCTGCATTTTGGCTGCCTTTTGGGCTGGAGCTTGTCGTGGTTTGAGGCCTGGCTTGCTCCACCCCCTGCTCTTGAGATTCTCCCGGATGTGGGCTGCATTTTGGCTGCCTTTTGGGCTGGAGCTTCCCGTGGTTTGAGGCCTGGCTTGCTCCACCCCCTGCTCTTGAGATTCTCCCAGATGTGGGCTTCATTTTGGCTGCCTTTGGGGCTGGAGCTTCTCATGGTTTGAGGCCTGGCTTGCTCCACCGCCTGCTCTTGATATTCTCCCGGATGTGGGCTGCATTTTGGCTGCCTTTTGGGCTGGAGCTTCTCGTGGTTTGAGGCCTGGCTTGCTCCACCCCCTGCTCTTGAGATTCTCCCGGATGTGGGCTGCATTTTGGCTGATTCTTGGGCTGGAACTTCCCGTGGTTTGAGGCCTGGCTTGCTCCACCCCCTGCTCTTGAGATTCTCCCGGATGTGGGCTGCATTTTGGCTGCCTTTTGGGCTGGAGCTTCTCGTGGTTTGAGGCCTGGCTTGCTCCACCCCCTGCTCTTGAGATTCTCCCGGATGTGGGCTGCATTTTGGCTGCCTTTTGGGCTGGAGCTTCTCGTGGTTTGAGGCCTGGCTTGCTCCACCGCCTGCTCTTGAGATTCTCCCGGAGGTGGGCTGCATTTTGGCTGCCTTTTGGGTTGGAGCTTCTCGAGGTTTGAGGCCTGGCTTCCTCCACCCCCTGCTCTTGAGATTCTCCCGGATGTGGGCTGCATTTTGGCTGATTCTTGGGCTGGAGCTTCTCGTGATTTGAGGCCTGGCTTGCTCCACCTCCTGCTCTTGAGATTCTCCTGGAGGTAGGCTGCATTTTGGCTTCATTTTGGGCTGGAGTTTCTCGAGGTTTGTGGCCTGGCTTGCTCCACCCCCTGCTCTTGAGATTCTCCCAGATGTGGGCTGAATTTTGGCTGCATTTTGGGCTGGAGCTTCTCGTGGTTTGAGGCCTGGCTTGCTCCACCCCCTGCTCTTGAGATTCTCCCGGATGTGGGCTGCATTTTGGCTCCCTTTTGGGCTGGAGCTTCTCGAGGTTTGAGGCCTGGCTTGCTCCACCCCCTGCTCTTGAGATTCTCCCGGATGTGGGCTGCATTTTGGCTGCCTTTTGGGCTGGAGCTTCTCGTGGTTTGAGGCCTGGCTTGCTCCACCCCCTGCTCTTGAGATTCTCCCGGATGTGGGCTGCATTTTGGCTTCATTTTGGGCTGGAGCTTCTCGTGGTTTGAGGCCTGGCTTGCTCCACCCCCTGCTCTTGATATTCTCCTGGATGTGGGCTTCATTTTGGCTGCCTTTGGGGCTGGAGCTTCTCATGGTTTGAGGCCTGGCTTGCTCCACCCCCTGCTCTTGAGATTCTCCCGGATGTGGGCTGCATTTTGGCTGCCTTTTGGGCTGGAGCTTCTCGTGGTTTGAGGCCTGGCTTGCTCCACCCCCTGCTCTTGAGATTCTCCCGGATGTGGGCTGCATTTTGGCTGATTCTTGGGCTGGAGCTTCCCGTGGTTTGAGGCCTGGCTTGCTCCACCCCCTGCTCTTGAGATTCTCCCGGATGTGGGCTGCATTTTGGCTGATTCTTGGGCTGGAGCTTCCCGTGGTTTGAGGCCTGGCTTGCTCCACCCCCTGCTCTTGAGATTCTCCCGGAGGTGGGCTGCATTTTGGCTGCCTTTTGGGCTGGAGCTTCTCGTGGTTTGAGGCCTGGCTTGCTCCACCCCCTGCTCTTGAGATTCTCCCGGATGTGGGCTGCATTTTGGCTGCCTTTTGGGCTGGAGCTTCTCGTGGTTTGAGGCCTGGCTTGCTCCACCCCCTGCTCTTGAGATTCTCCCGGAGGTGGGCTGCATTTTGGCTGCCTTTTGGGCTGGAGCTTCTCCTGGTTTGAGGCCTGGCTTGCTCCACCCCCTGCTCTTGAGATTCTCCCGGATGTGGGCTGCATTTTGGCTGCCTTTTGGGCTGGAGCTTCTCGTGGTTTGAGGCCTGGCTTGCTCCACCGCCTGCTCTTGAGATTCTCCCGGACGTGGGCTGCATTTTGGCTGCCTTTTGGGTTGGAGCTTCTCGAGGTTTGAGGCCTGGCTTGCTCCACCCCCTGCTCTTGAGATTCTCCTGGATGTGGGCTGCATTTTGGCTGATTCTTGGGCTGGAGCTTCTCGTGATTTGAGGCCTGGCTTGCTCCACCCCCTGCTCTTGAGATTCTCCTGGAGGTAGACTGCATTTTGGCTTCATTTTGGGCTGGAGTTTCTCGAGGTTTGTGGCCTGGCTTGCTCCACCCCCTGCTCTTGAGATTCTCCCAGATGTGGGCTGAATTTTGGCTGCATTTTGGGCTGGAGCTTCTCGAGGTTTGAGGCCTGGCTTGCTCCACCCCCTGCTCTTGAGATTCTCCCGGATGTGGGCTGCATTTTGGCTGATTCTTGGGCTGGAGCTTCCCGTGGTTTGAGGCCTGGCTTGCTCCACCCCCTGCTCTTGAGATTCTCCCGGATGTGGGCTGCATTTTGGCTGCCTTTTGGGCTGGAGCTTCGCGTGGTTTGAGGCCTGGCTTGCTCCACCACCTGCTCTTGAGATTCTCCCGGAGGTGGGCTGCATTTTGGCTGCATTTTGGGCTGGAGCTTCTCGTGGTTTGAGGCCTGGCTTGCTCCACCCCCTGCTCTTGAAATTCTCCCGGATGTGGGCTTAATTTTGGCTGCCTTTGGGGATGGAGCTTCTCATGGTTTGAGGCCTGGCTTGCTCCACCGCCTGCTCTTGATATTCTCCCGGATGTGGGCTGCATTTTGGCTGCCTTTTGGGCTGGAGCTTCTCGTGGTTTGAGGCCTGGCTTGCTCCACCCCCTGCTCTTGAGATTCTCCCGGATGTGGGCTGCATTTTGGCTGCCTTTTGGGCTGGAGCTTCTCGTGGTTTGAGGCCTGGCTTGCTCCACCCCCTGCTCTTGAGATTCTCCTGGATGTGGGCTGGATTTTGGCTCCCTTTTGGGCTGGAGCTTCTCGAGGTTTGAGGCCTGGCTTGCTCCACCCCCTGCTCTTGAGATTCTCCCGGATGTGGGCTGCATTTTGGCTGCCTTTTGGGCTTGAGCTTCTCGTGGTTTGAGGCCTGGCTTGCTCCACCCCCTGCTCTTGAGATTCTCCCGGAGGTGGGCTGCATTTTGGCTTCATTTTGGGCTGGAGCTTCTCGTGGTTTGAGGCCTGGCTTGCTCCACCCCCTGCTCTTGAGATTCTCCCAGATGTGGGCTGAATTTTGGCTGCCTTTGGGGCTGGAGCTTCTCATGGTTTGAGGCCTGGCTTGCTCCACCCCCTGCTCTTGAGATTCTCCCGGATGTGGGCTGCATTTTGGCTGCCTTTTGGGCTGGAGCTTCTCGTGGTTTGAGGCCTGGCTTGCTCCACCCCCTGCTCTTGAGATTCTCCTGGAGGTAGGCTGCATTTTGGCTTCATTTTGGGCTGGAGTTTCTCGAGGTTTGAGGCCTGGCTTGCTCCACCGCCTGCTCTTGATATTCTCCCGGATGTGGGCTGCATTTTGGCTGCCTTTTGGGCTGGAGCTTCTCGTGGTTTGAGGCCTGGCTTGCTCCACCCCCTGCTCTTGAGATTCTCCCGGATGTGGGCTGCATTTTGGCTGATTCTTGGGCTGGAACTTCCCGTGGTTTGAGGCCTGGCTTGCTCCACCCCCTGCTCTTGAGATTCTCCCGGATGTGGGCTGCATTTTGGCTGCCTTTTCGGCTGGAGCTTCTCGTGGTTTGAGGCCTGGCTTGCTCCACCCCCTGCTCTTGAGATTCTCCCGGATGTGGGCTGCATTTTGGCTGCCTTTTGGGCTGGAGCTTCTCGTGGTTTGAGGCCTGGCTTGCTCCACCCCCTGCTCTTGAGATTCTCCCAGATGTGGGCTGAATTTTGGCTGCATTTTGGGCTGGAGCTTCTCGTGGTTTGAGGCCTGGCTTGCTCCACCCCCTGCTCTTGAGATTCTCCTGGATGTGGGCTGGATTTTGGCTCCCTTTTGGGCTGGAGCTTCTCGAGGTTTGAGGCCTGGCTTGCTCCACCCCCTGCTCTTGAGATTCTCCCGGATGTGGGCTGCATTTTGGCTGCCTTTTGGGCTGGAGCTTCTCGTGGTTTGAGGCCTGGCTTGCTCCACCCCCTGCTCTTGAGATTCTCCCGGATGTGGGCTGCATTTTGGCTTCATTTTGGGCTGGAGCTTCTCGTGGTTTGAGGCCTGGCTTGCTCCAACCCCGGCTCTTGAGATTCTCCTGGATGTGGGCTGCATTTTGGCTGCCTTTTGGGCTGGAGCTTCTCGTGGTTTGAGGCCTGGCTTGCTCCACCCCCTGCTCTTGAGATTCTCCTGGATGTGGGCTGGATTTTGGCTCCCTTTTGGGCTGGAGCTTCTCGAGGTTTGAGGCCTGGCTTGCTCCACCCCCTGCTCTTGAGATTCTCCCGGATGTGGCCTGCATTTTGGCTGCCTTTTGGGCTTGAGCTTCTCGTGGTTTGAGGCCTGGCTTGCTCCACCCCCTGCTCTTGAGATTCTCCCGGAGGTGGGCTGCATTTTGGCTTCATTTTGGGCTGGAGCTTCTCGTGGTTTGAGGCCTGGCTTGCTCCACCCCCTGCTCTTGATATTCTCCCGTATGTGGGCTTCATTTTGGCTGCCTTTGGGGCTGGAGCTTCTCATGGTTTGAGGCCTGGCTTGCTCCACCCCCTGCTCTTGAGATTCTCCCGGATGTGGGCTGCATTTTGGCTGCCTTTTGGGCTGGAGCTTCTCGTGGTTTGAGGCCTGGCTTGCTCCACCCCCTGCTCTTGAGATTCTCCTGGAGGTAGGCTGCATTTTGGCTTCATTTTGGGCTGGAGTTTCTCGAGGTTTGAGGCCTGGCTTGCTCCACCGCCTGCTCTTGATATTCTCCCGGATGTGGGCTGCATTTTGGCTGCCTTTTGGGCTGGAGCTTCTCGTGGTTTGAGGCCTGGCTTGCTCCACCCCCTGCTCTTGAGATTCTCCCGGATGTGGGCTGCATTTTGGCTGATTCTTGGGCTGGAACTTCCCGTGGTTTGAGGCCTGGCTTGCTCCACCCCCTGCTCTTGAGATTCTCCCGGATGTGGGCTGCATTTTGGCTGCCTTTTCGGCTGGAGCTTCTCGTGGTTTGAGGCCTGGCTTGCTCCACCCCCTGCTCTTGAGATTCTCCCGGATGTGGGCTGCATTTTGGCTGCCTTTTGGGCTGGAGCTTCTCGTGGTTTGAGGCCTGGCTTGCTCCACCCCCTGCTCTTGAGATTCTCCCGGATGTGGGCTGCATTTTGGCTGCCTTTTGGGCTGGAGCTTCTCGTGGTTTGAGGCCTGGCTTGCTCCACCGCCTGCTCTTGAGATTCTCCCGGAGGTGGGCTGCATTTTGGCTGCCTTTTGGGTTGGAGCTTCTCGAGGTTTGAGGCCTGGCTTCCTCCACCCCCTGCTCTTGAGATTCTCACGGATGTGGGCTGCATTTTGGCTGATTCTTGGGCTGGAGCTTCCCGTGATTTGAGGCCTGGCTTGCTCCACCCCCTGCTCTTGAGATTCTCCTGGAGGTAGGCTGCATTTTGGCTTCATTTTGGGCTGGAGTTTCTCGAGGTTTGTGGCCTGGCTTGCTCCACCCCCTGCTCTTGAGATTCTCCCAGATGTGGGCTGCATTTTGGCTGCATTTTGGGCTGGAGCTTCTCGTGGTTTGAGGCCTGGCTTGCTCCACCCCCTGCTCTTGAGATTCTCCCGGATGTGGGCTGGATTTTGGCTCCCTTTTGGGCTGGAGCTTCTCGAGGTTTGAGGCCTGGCTTGCTCCACCCCCTGCTCTTGAGATTCTCCCGGATGTGGGCTGCATTTTGGCTGTCTTTTGGGCTGGAGCTTCTCGTGGTTTGAGGCCTGGCTTGCTCCACCCCCTGCTCTTGAGATTCTCCCGGATGTGGGCTGCATTTTGGCTTCATTTTGGGCTGGAGCTTCTCGTGGTTTGAGGCCTGGCTTGCTCCACCCCCTGCTCTTGATATTCTCCTGGATGTGGGCTGCATTTTGGCTGCCTTTTGGGCTGGAGCTTCCCGTGGTTTGAGGCCTGGCTTGCTCCACCCCCTGCTCTTGAGATTCTCCCGGATGTGGGCTGCATTTTGGCTGATTCTTGGGCTGGAGCTTCCCGTGGTTTGAGGCCTGGCTTGCTCCACCCCCTGCTCTTGAGATTCTCCCGGAGGTGGGCTGCATTTTGGCTGCCTTTTGGGCTGGAGCTTCTCGTGGTTTGAGGCCTGGCTTGCTCCACCCCCTGCTCTTGAGATTCTCCCGGATGTGGGCTGCATTTTGGCTGCCTTTTGGGCTGGAGCTTCTCGTGGTTTGAGGCCTGGCTTGCTCCACCCCCTGCTCTTGAGATTCTCCCGGATGTGGGCTGGATTTTGGCTCCCTTTTGGGCTGGAGCTTCTCGAGGTTTGAGGCCTGGCTTGCTCCACCCCCTGCTCTTGAGATTCTCCCGGATGTGGGCTGCATTTTGGCTGTCTTTTGGGCTGGAGCTTCTCGTGGTTTGAGGCCTGGCTTGCTCCACCCCCTGCTCTTGAGATTCTCCCGCATGTGGGCTGCATTTTGGCTTCATTTTGGGCTGGAGCTTCTCGTGGTTTGAGGCCTGGCTTGCTCCACCCCCTGCTCTTGATATTCTCCTGGATGTGGGCTGCATTTTGGCTGCCTTTTGGGCTGGAGCTTCCCGTGGTTTGAGGCCTGGCTTGCTCCACCCCCTGCTCTTGAGATTCTCCCGGATGTGGGCTGCATTTTGGCTGATTCTTGGGCTGGAGCTTCCCGTGGTTTGAGGCCTGGCTTGCTCCACCCCCTGCTCTTGAGATTCTCCCGGAGGTGGGCTGCATTTTGGCTGCCTTTTGGGCTGGAGCTTCTCGTGGTTTGAGGCCTGGCTTGCTCCACCCCCTGCTCTTGAGATTCTCCCGGATGTGGGCTGCATTTTGGCTGCCTTTTGGGCTGGAGCTTCTCGTGGTTTGAGGCCTGGCTTGCTCCACCCCCTGCTCTTGAGATTCTCCCGGAGGTGGGCTGCATTTTGGCTGCCTTTTGGGCTGGAGCTTCTCGTGGTTTGAGGCCTGGCTTGCTCCACCCCCTGCTCTTGAGATTCTCCCGGAGGTGGGCTGCATTTTGGCTGCCTTTTGGGCTGGAGCTTCTCCTGGTTTGAGGCCTGGCTTGCTCCACCCCCTGCTCTTGAGATTCTCCCGGATGTGGGCTGCATTTTGGCTGCCTTTTGGGCTGGAGCTTCTCGTGGTTTGAGGCCTGGCTTGCTCCACCCCCTGCTCTTGATATTCTCCCGGATGTGGGCTTCATTTTGGCTGCCTTTGGGGCTGGAGCTTCTCGTGGTTTGAGGCCTGGCTTGCTCCACCCCCTGCTCTTGAGATTCTCCCGGATGTGGGCTGCATTTTGGCTGCCTTTTGGGCTGGAGCTTCTCGTGGTTTGAGGCCTGGCTTGCTCCACCCCCTGCTCTTGAGATTCTCCCGGATGTGGGCTGCATTTTGGCTGCCTGTTGGGCTGGAGCTTGTCGTGGTTTGAGGCCTGGCTTGCTCCACCCCCTGCTCTTGAGATTCTCCCGGATGTGGGCTGCATTTTGGCTGCCTTTTGGGCTGGAGCTTCGCGTGGTTTGAGGCCTGGCTTGCTCCACCACCTGCTCTTGAGATTCTCCCGGAGGTGGGCTGCATTTTGGCTGCATTTTGGGCTGGAGCTTCTCGTGGTTTGAGGCCTGGCTTGCTCCACCCCCTGCTCTTGAAATTCTCCCGGATGTGGGCTTAATTTTGGCTGCCTTTGGGGATGGAGCTTCTCATGGTTTGAGGCCTGGCTTGCTCCACCGCCTGCTCTTGATATTCTCCCGGATGTGGGCTGCATTTTGGCTGCCTTTTGGGCTGGAGCTTCTCGTGGTTTGAGGCCTGGCTTGCTCCACCCCCTGCTCTTGAGATTCTCCCGGATGTGGGCTGCATTTTGGCTGCCTTTTGGGCTGGAGCTTCTCGTGGTTTGAGGCCTGGCTTGCTCCACCCCCTGCTCTTGAGATTCTCCTGGATGTGGGCTGGATTTTGGCTCCCTTTTGGGCTGGAGCTTCTCGAGGTTTGAGGCCTGGCTTGCTCCACCCCCTGCTCTTGAGATTCTCCCGGATGTGGCCTGCATTTTGGCTGCCTTTTGGGCTTGAGCTTCTCGTGGTTTGAGGCCTGGCTTGCTCCACCCCCTGCTCTTGAGATTCTCCCGGAGGTGGGCTGCATTTTGGCTTCATTTTGGGCTGGAGCTTCTCGTGGTTTGAGGCCTGGCTTGCTCCACCCCCTGCTCTTGATATTCTCCCGTATGTGGGCTTCATTTTGGCTGCCTTTGGGGCTGGAGCTTCTCATGGTTTGAGGCCTGGCTTGCTCCACCCCCTGCTCTTGAGATTCTCCCGGATGTGGGCTGCATTTTGGCTGCCTTTTGGGCTGGAGCTTCTCGTGGTTTGAGGCCTGGCTTGCTCCACCCCCTGCTCTTGAGATTCTCCTGGAGGTAGGCTGCATTTTGGCTTCATTTTGGGCTGGAGTTTCTCGAGGTTTGAGGCCTGGCTTGCTCCACCGCCTGCTCTTGATATTCTCCCGGATGTGGGCTGCATTTTGGCTGCCTTTTGGGCTGGAGCTTCTCGTGGTTTGAGGCCTGGCTTGCTCCACCCCCTGCTCTTGAGATTCTCCCGGATGTGGGCTGCATTTTGGCTGATTCTTGGGCTGGAACTTCCCGTGGTTTGAGGCCTGGCTTGCTCCACCCCCTGCTCTTGAGATTCTCCCGGATGTGGGCTGCATTTTGGCTGCCTTTTCGGCTGGAGCTTCTCGTGGTTTGAGGCCTGGCTTGCTCCACCCCCTGCTCTTGAGATTCTCCCGGATGTGGGCTGCATTTTGGCTGCCTTTTGGGCTGGAGCTTCTCGTGGTTTGAGGCCTGGCTTGCTCCACCCCCTGCTCTTGAGATTCTCCCGGATGTGGGCTGCATTTTGGCTGCCTTTTGGGCTGGAGCTTCTCGTGGTTTGAGGCCTGGCTTGCTCCACCGCCTGCTCTTGAGATTCTCCCGGAGGTGGGCTGCATTTTGGCTGCCTTTTGGGTTGGAGCTTCTCGAGGTTTGAGGCCTGGCTTCCTCCACCCCCTGCTCTTGAGATTCTCACGGATGTGGGCTGCATTTTGGCTGATTCTTGGGCTGGAGCTTCCCGTGATTTGAGGCCTGGCTTGCTCCACCCCCTGCTCTTGAGATTCTCCTGGAGGTAGGCTGCATTTTGGCTTCATTTTGGGCTGGAGTTTCTCGAGGTTTGTGGCCTGGCTTGCTCCACCCCCTGCTCTTGAGATTCTCCCAGATGTGGGCTGCATTTTGGCTGCATTTTGGGCTGGAGCTTCTCGTGGTTTGAGGCCTGGCTTGCTCCACCCCCTGCTCTTGAGATTCTCCCGGATGTGGGCTGGATTTTGGCTCCCTTTTGGGCTGGAGCTTCTCGAGGTTTGAGGCCTGGCTTGCTCCACCCCCTGCTCTTGAGATTCTCCCGGATGTGGGCTGCATTTTGGCTGTCTTTTGGGCTGGAGCTTCTCGTGGTTTGAGGCCTGGCTTGCTCCACCCCCTGCTCTTGAGATTCTCCCGGATGTGGGCTGCATTTTGGCTTCATTTTGGGCTGGAGCTTCTCGTGGTTTGAGGCCTGGCTTGCTCCACCCCCTGCTCTTGATATTCTCCTGGATGTGGGCTGCATTTTGGCTGCCTTTTGGGCTGGAGCTTCCCGTGGTTTGAGGCCTGGCTTGCTCCACCCCCTGCTCTTGAGATTCTCCCGGATGTGGGCTGCATTTTGGCTGATTCTTGGGCTGGAGCTTCCCGTGGTTTGAGGCCTGGCTTGCTCCACCCCCTGCTCTTGAGATTCTCCCGGAGGTGGGCTGCATTTTGGCTGCCTTTTGGGCTGGAGCTTCTCGTGGTTTGAGGCCTGGCTTGCTCCACCCCCTGCTCTTGAGATTCTCCCGGATGTGGGCTGCATTTTGGCTGCCTTTTGGGCTGGAGCTTCTCGTGGTTTGAGGCCTGGCTTGCTCCACCCCCTGCTCTTGAGATTCTCCCGGATGTGGGCTGGATTTTGGCTCCCTTTTGGGCTGGAGCTTCTCGAGGTTTGAGGCCTGGCTTGCTCCACCCCCTGCTCTTGAGATTCTCCCGGATGTGGGCTGCATTTTGGCTGTCTTTTGGGCTGGAGCTTCTCGTGGTTTGAGGCCTGGCTTGCTCCACCCCCTGCTCTTGAGATTCTCCCGGATGTGGGCTGCATTTTGGCTTCATTTTGGGCTGGAGCTTCTCGTGGTTTGAGGCCTGGCTTGCTCCACCCCCTGCTCTTGATATTCTCCTGGATGTGGGCTGCATTTTGGCTGCCTTTTGGGCTGGAGCTTCCCGTGGTTTGAGGCCTGGCTTGCTCCACCCCCTGCTCTTGAGATTCTCCCGGATGTGGGCTGCATTTTGGCTGATTCTTGGGCTGGAGCTTCCCGTGGTTTGAGGCCTGGCTTGCTCCACCCCCTGCTCTTGAGATTCTCCCGGAGGTGGGCTGCATTTTGGCTGCCTTTTGGGCTGGAGCTTCTCGTGGTTTGAGGCCTGGCTTGCTCCACCCCCTGCTCTTGAGATTCTCCCGGATGTGGGCTGCATTTTGGCTGCCTTTTGGGCTGGAGCTTCTCGTGGTTTGAGGCCTGGCTTGCTCCACCCCCTGCTCTTGAGATTCTCCCGGAGGTGGGCTGCATTTTGGCTGCCTTTTGGGCTGGAGCTTCTCGTGGTTTGAGGCCTGGCTTGCTCCACCCCCTGCTCTTGAGATTCTCCCGGAGGTGGGCTGCATTTTGGCTGCCTTTTGGGCTGGAGCTTCTCGTGGTTTGAGGCCTGGCTTGCTCCACCCCCTGCTCTTGAGATTCTCCCGGATGTGGGCTGCATTTTGGCTGCCTTTTGGGCTGGAGCTTCTCGTGGTTTGAGGCCTGGCTTGCTCCACCCCCTGCTCTTGATATTCTCCCGGATGTGGGCTTCATTTTGGCTGCCTTTGGGGCTGGAGCTTCTCGTGGTTTGAGGCCTGGCTTGCTCCACCCCCTGCTCTTGAGATTCTCCCGGATGTGGGCTGCATTTTGGCTGCCTTTTGGGCTGGAGCTTCTCGTGGTTTGAGGCCTGGCTTGCTCCACCCCCTGCTCTTGAGATTCTCCCGGATGTGGGCTGCATTTTGGCTGCCTGTTGGGCTGGAGCTTGTCGTGGTTTGAGGCCTGGCTTGCTCCACCCCCTGCTCTTGAGATTCTCCCGGATGTGGGCTGCATTTTGGCTGCCTTTTGGGCTGGAGCTTCGCGTGGTTTGAGGCCTGGCTTGCTCCACCCCCTGCTCTTGATATTCTCCCGGATGTGGGCTTCATTTTGGCTGCCTTTGGGGCTGGAGCTTCTCGTGGTTTGAGGCCTGGCTTGCTCCACCCCCTGCTCTTGAGATTCTCCCGGATGTGGGCTGCATTTTGGCTGCCTTTTGGGCTGGAGCTTCTCGTGGTTTGAGGCCTGGCTTGCTCCACCCCCTGCTCTTGAGATTCTCCCGGATGTGGGCTGCATTTTGGCTGCCTGTTGGGCTGGAGCTTGTCGTGGTTTGAGGCCTGGCTTGCTCCACCCCCTGCTCTTGAGATTCTCCCGGATGTGGGCTGCATTTTGGCTGCCTTTTGGGCTGGAGCTTCGCGTGGTTTGAGGCCTGGCTTGCTCCACCACCTGCTCTTGAGATTCTCCCGGAGGTGGGCTGCATTTTGGCTGCCTTTTGGGCTGGAGCTTCTCGTGGTTTAAGGCCTGGCTTGCTCCACCCCCTGCTCTTGAGATTCTCCCAGATGTGGGCTGCATTTTGGCTCCCTTTTGGGCTGGAGCTTCTCGAGGTTTGAGGCCTGGCTTGCTCCACCCCCTGCTCTTGAGATTCTCCCGGAGGTGGGCTGCATTTTGGCTTCATTTTGGGCTGGAGCTTCTCGTGGTTTGAGGCCTGGCTTGCTCCACCCCCTGCTCTTGATATTCTCCCGTATGTGGGCTTCATTTTGGCTGCCTTTGGGGCTGGAGCTTCTCATGGTTTGAGGCCTGGCTTGCTCCACCCCCTGCTCTTGAGATTCTCCCGGATGTGGGCTGCATTTTGGCTGCCTTTTGGGCTGGAGCTTCTCGTGGTTTGAGGCCTGGCTTGCTCCACCCCCTGCTCTTGAGATTCTCCCGGAGGTGGGCTGCATTTTGGCTGCCTTTTGGGCTGGAGCTTCTCGTGGTTTGAGGCCTGGCTTGCTCCACCCCCTGCTCTTGAGATTCTCCCGGAGGTGGGCTGCATTTTGGCTGCCTTTTGGGCTGGAGCTTCTCCTGGTTTGAGGCCTGGCTTGCTCCACCCCCTGCTCTTGAGATTCTCCCGGATGTGGGCTGCATTTTGGCTGCCTTTTGGGCTGGAGCTTCTCGTGGTTTGAGGCCTGGCTTGCTCCACCCCCTGCTCTTGATATTCTCCCGGATGTGGGCTTCATTTTGGCTGCCTTTGGGGCTGGAGCTTCTCGTGGTTTGAGGCCTGGCTTGCTCCACCCCCTGCTCTTGAGATTCTCCCGGATGTGGGCTGCATTTTGGCTGCCTTTTGGGCTGGAGCTTCTCGTGGTTTGAGGCCTGGCTTGCTCCACCCCCTGCTCTTGAGATTCTCCCGGATGTGGGCTGCATTTTGGCTGCCTGTTGGGCTGGAGCTTGTCGTGGTTTGAGGCCTGGCTTGCTCCACCCCCTGCTCTTGAGATTCTCCCGGATGTGGGCTGCATTTTGGCTGCCTTTTGGGCTGGAGCTTCTCGTGGTTTGAGGCCTGGCTTGCTCCACCCCCTGCTCTTGATATTCTCCCGGATGTGGGCTTCATTTTGGCTGCCTTTGGGGCTGGAGCTTCTCGTGGTTTGAGGCCTGGCTTGCTCCACCCCCTGCTCTTGAGATTCTCCCGGATGTGGGCTGCATTTTGGCTGCCTTTTGGGCTGGAGCTTCTCGTGGTTTGAGGCCTGGCTTGCTCCACCCCCTGCTCTTGAGATTCTCCCGGATGTGGGCTGCATTTTGGCTGCCTGTTGGGCTGGAGCTTGTCGTGGTTTGAGGCCTGGCTTGCTCCACCCCCTGCTCTTGAGATTCTCCCGGATGTGGGCTGCATTTTGGCTGCCTTTTGGGCTGGAGCTTCGCGTGGTTTGAGGCCTGGCTTGCTCCACCACCTGCTCTTGAGATTCTCCCGGAGGTGGGCTGCATTTTGGCTGCCTTTTGGGCTGGAGCTTCTCGTGGTTTAAGGCCTGGCTTGCTCCACCCCCTGCTCTTGAGATTCTCCCAGATGTGGGCTGCATTTTGGCTCCCTTTTGGGCTGGAGCTTCTCGAGGTTTGAGGCCTGGCTTGCTCCACCCCCTGCTCTTGAGATTCTCCCGGAGGTGGGCTGCATTTTGGCTTCATTTTGGGCTGGAGCTTCTCGTGGTTTGAGGCCTGGCTTGCTCCACCCCCTGCTCTTGATATTCTCCCGTATGTGGGCTTCATTTTGGCTGCCTTTGGGGCTGGAGCTTCTCATGGTTTGAGGCCTGGCTTGCTCCACCCCCTGCTCTTGAGATTCTCCCGGATGTGGGCTGCATTTTGGCTGCCTTTTGGGCTGGTGCTTCTCGTGGTTTGAGGCCTGGCTTGCTCCACCCCCTGCTCTTGAGATTCTCCCGGATGTGGGCTGCATTTTGGCTGATTCTTGGGCTGGAACTTCCCGTGGTTTGAGGCCTGGCTTGCTCCACCCCCTGCTCTTGAGATTCTCCCGGATGTGGGCTGCATTTTGGCTGCCTTTTCGGCTGGAGCTTCTCGTGGTTTGAGGCCTGGCTTGCTCCACCCCCTGCTCTTGAGATTCTCCCGGATGTGGGCTGCATTTTGGCTGCCTTTTGGGCTGGAGCTTCTCGTGGTTTGAGGCCTGGCTTGCTCCACCCCCTGCTGTTGAGATTCTCCCGGATGTGGGCTGCATTTTGGCTGCCTTTTGGGCTGGAGCTTCTCGTGGTTTGAAGCCTGGCTTGCTCCACTCCCTGCTCTTGAGATTCTCCCGGAGGTGGGCTGCATTTTGTCTGCCTTTTGGGTTGGAGCTTCTCGAGGTTTGAGGCCTGGCTTCCTCCACCCCCTGCTCTTGAGATTCTCCCGGATGTGGGCTGCATTTTGGCTGATTCTTGGGCTGGAGCTTCTCGTGATTTGAGGCCTGGCTTGCTCCACCCCCTGCTCTTGAGATTCTCCTGGAGGTAGGCTGCATTTTGGCTTCATTTTGGGCTGGAGTTTCTCGAGGTTTGTGGCCTGGCTTGCTCCACCCCCTGCTCTTGAGATTCTCCCAGATGTGGGCTGAAGTTTGGCTGCATTTTGGGCTGGAGCTTCTCGTGGTTTGAGGCCTGGCTTGCTCCACCCCCTGCTCTTGAGATTCTCCCGGATGTGGGCTGCATTTTGGCTTCATTTTGGGCTGGAGCTTCTCGTGGTTTGAGGCCTGGCTTGCTCCACCCCCTGCTCTTGATATTCTCCTGGATGTGGGCTGCATTTTGGCTGCCTTTTGGGCTGGAGCTTCCCGTGGTTTGAGGCCTGGCTTGCTCCACCCCCTGCTCTTGAGATTCTCCCGGATGTGGGCTGCATTTTGGCTGATTCTTGGGCTGGAGCTTCCCGTGGTTTGAGGCCTGGCTTGCTCCACCGCCTGCTCTTGAGATTCTCCCGGAGGTGGGCTGCATTTTGGCTGCCTTTTGGGCTGGAGCTTCTCGTGGTTTGAGGCCTGGCTTGCTCCACCCCCTGCTCTTGAGATTCTCCCGGATGTGGGCTGCATTTTGGCTGCCTTTTGGGCTGGAGCTTCTCGTGGTTTGAGGCCTGGCTTGCTCCACCCCCTGCTCTTGAGATTCTCCCGGATGTGGGCTGCATTTTGGCTGATTCTTGGGCTGGAGCTTCCCGTGGTTTGAGGCCTGGCTTGCTCCACCCCCTGCTCTTGAGATTCTCCCGGAGGTGGGCTGCATTTTGGCTGCCTTTTGGGCTGGAGCTTCTCGTGGTTTGAGGCCTGGCTTGCTCCACCCCCTGCTCTTGAGATTCTCCCGGATGTGGGCTGCATTTTGGCTGCCTTTTGGGCTGGAGCTTCTCGTGGTTTGAGGCCTGGCTTGCTCCACCCCCTGCTCTTGAGATTCTCCCGGAGGTGGGCTGCATTTTGGCTGCCTTTTGGGCTGGAGCTTCTCCTGGTTTGAGGCCTGGCTTGCTCCACCCCCTGCTCTTGAGATTCTCCCGGAGGTGGGCTGCATTTTGGCTGCCTTTTGGGCTGGAGCTTCTCCTGGTTTGAGGCCTGGCTTGCTCCACCGCCTGCTCTTGAGATTCTCCCGGACGTGGGCTGCATTTTGGCTGCCTTTTGGGTTGGAGCTTCTCGAGGTTTGAGGCCTGGCTTGCTCCACCCCCTGCTCTTGAGATTCTCACGGATGTGGGCTGCATTTTGGCTGATTCTTGGGCTGGAGCTTCTCGTGATTTGAGGCCTGGCTTGCTCCACACCCTGCTCTTGAGATTCTCCTGGAGGTAGACTGCATTTTGGCTTCATTTTGGGCTGGAGTTTCTCGAGGTTTGTGGCCTGGCTTGCTCCACCCCCTGCTCTTGAGATTCTCCCAGATGTGGGCTGCATTTTGGCTGTCATTTTGGGCTGGAGCTTCTCGTGGTTTGAGGCCTGGCTTGCTCCACCCCCTGCTCTTGAGATTCTCCCGGATGTGGGCTGCATTTTGGCTCCCTTTTGGGCTGGAGCTTCTCGAGGTTTGAGGCCTGGCTTGCTCCACCCCCTGCTCTTGAGATTCTCCCGGATGTGGGCTGCATTTTGGCTGCCTTTTGGGCTGGAGCTTCTCGTGGTTTGAGGCCTGGCTTGCTCCACCGCCTGCTCTTGAGATTCTCCCGGATGTGGGCTGCATTTTGGCTTCATTTTGGGCTGGAGCTTCTCGTGGTTTGAGGCCTGGCTTGCTCCACCCCCTGCTCTTGAGATTCTCCCGGATGTGGGCTTCATTTTGGCTGCCTTTGGGGCTGGAGCTTCTCATGGTTTGAGGCCTGGCTTGCTCCACCCCCTGCTCTTGAGATTCTCCCGGATGTGGGCTGCATTTTGGCTGCTTTTTGGGCTGGAGCTTCTCGTGGTTTGAGGCCTGGCTTGCTCCACCCCCTGCTCTTGAGATTCTCCCGGATGTGGGCTGCATTTTGGCTGATTCTTGGGCTGGAGCTTGTCGTGGTTTGAGGCCTGGCTTGCTCCACCCCCTGCTCTTGAGATTCTCCCGGATGTGGGCTGCATTTTGGCTGATTCTTGGGCTGGAGCTTCCCGTGGTTTGAGGCCTGGCTTGCTCCACCCCCTGCTCTTGAGATTCTCCCGGATGTGGGCTGCATTTTGGCTGCCTTTTGGGCTGGAGCTTCGCGTGGTTTGAGGCCTGGCTTGCTCCACCACCTGCTCTTGAGATTCTCCCGGAGGTGGGCTGCATTTTGGCTGCATTTTGGGCTGGAGCTTCTCGTGGTTTGAGGCCTGGCTTGCTCCACCCCCTGCTCTTGAAATTCTCCCGGATGTGGGCTTCATTTTGGCTGCCTTTGGGGCTGGAGCTTCTCGTGGTTTGAGGCCTGGCTTGCTCCACCCCCTGCTCTTGAGATTCTCCCGGATGTGGGCTGCATTTTGGCTGCCTTTTGGGCTGGAGCTTCTCGTGGTTTGAGGCCTGGCTTGCTCCACCCCCTGCTCTTGAGATTCTCCTGGATGTGGGCTGGATTTTGGCTCCCTTTTGGGCTGGAGCTTCTCGAGGTTTGAGGCCTGGCTTGCTCCACCCCCTGCTCATGAGATTCTCCCGGATGTGGGCTGCATTTTGGCTGCCTTTTGGGCTTGAGCTTCTCGTGGTTTGAGGCCTGGCTTGCTCCACCCCCTGCTCTTGAGATTCTCCCGGAGGTGGGCTGCATTTTGGCTTCATTTTGGGCTGGAGCTTCTCGTGGTTTGAGGCCTGGCTTGCTCCACCCCCTGCTCTTGATATTCTCCCGTATGTGGGCTTCATTTTGGCTGCCTTTGGGGCTGGAGCTTCTCATGGTTTGAGGCCTGGCTTGCTCCACCCCCTGCTCTTGAGATTCTCCCGGATGTGGGCTGCATTTTGGCTGCCTTTTGGGCTGGAGCTTCTCGTGGTTTGAGGCCTGGCTTGCTCCACCCCCTGCTCTTGAGATTCTCCTGGAGGTAGGCTGCATTTTGGCTTCATTTTGGGCTGGAGTTTCTCGAGGTTTGTGGCCTGGCTTGCTCCACCCCCTGCTCTTGAGATTCTCCCAGATGTGGGCTGAATTTTGGCTTCATTTTGGGCTGGAGCTTCTCGTGGTTTGAGGCCTGGCTTGCTCCACCCCCTGCTCTTGATATTCTCCCGGATGTGGGCTTCATTTTGGCTGCCTTTGGGGCTGGAGCTTCTCATGGTTTGAGGCCTGGCTTGCTCCACCCCCTGCTCTTGAAATTCTCCCGGATGTGGGCTGCATTTTGGCTGCCTTTTGGGCTGGAGCTTCTCGTGGTTTGAGGCCTGGCTTGCTCCACCCCCTGCTCTTGAGATTATCCTGGATGTGGGCTGCATTTTGGCTGCATTTTGGGCTGGAGCTTCTCGTGGTTTGAGGCCTGGCTTGCTCCACCCCCTGCTCTTGAGATTCTCCCGGATGTGGGCTGCATTTTGGCTGCATTTTGGGCTGGAGCTTCTCGTGGTTTGAGGCCTGGCTTGCTCCACCACCTGCTCTTGAGATTCTCCCGGAGGTGGGCTGCATTTTGGCTGCCTTTTGGGCTGGAGCTTCTCGTGGTTTGAGGCCTGGCTTGCTCCACCCCCTGCTCTTGAGATTCTCCCGGATGTGGGCTGCATTTTGGCTGATTCTTGGGCTGGAGCTTCCTGTGGTTTGAGGCCTGGCTTGCTCCACCCCCTGCTCTTGAGATTCTCCCGGATGTGGGCTGCATTTTGGCTGCCTTTTGGGTTGGAGCTTCTCCTGGTTTGAGGCCTGGCTTGCTCCACCCCCTGCTCTTGAGATTCTCCTGGAGGTGGGCTGCATTTTGGCTGCCTTTTGGGCTGGAGCTTCTCGTGGTTTGAGGCCTGGCTTGCTCCACCCCCTGCTCTTGAGATTCTCCCGGGTGTGGGCTGCATTTTGGCTTCATTTTGGGCTGGAGTTTCTCGAGGTTTGTGGCCTGGCTTGCTCCACCCCCTGCTCTTGAGATTCTCCCGGATGTGGGCTGCATTTTGGCTGCATTTTGGGCTGGAGCTTCTCGTGGTTTGAGGCCTGGCTTGCTCCACCCCCTGCTCTTGAGATTCTCCTGGATCTGGGCTGGATTTTGGCTCCCTTTTGGGCTGGAGCTTCTCGAGGTTTGAGGCCTGGCTTGCTCCACCCCCTGGTCTTGAGATTCTCCCGGAGGTGGGCTGCATTTTGGCTGCATTTTGGGCTGGAGCTTCTCGTGGTTTGAGGCCTGGCTTGCTCCACCCCCTGCTCTTGAGATTCTCCCGGATGTGGGCTGCATTTTGGCTGCCTTTTAGGCTGGAGCCTCTCGTGGTTTGAGGCCTGGCTTGCTCCACCCCCTGCTCTTGAGATTCTCCCGGATGTGGGCTTCATTTTGGCTGATTCTTGGGCTGGAGCTTCCCGTGGTTTGAGGCCTGGCTTGCTCCACCCCCTGCTCTTGAGATTCTCCCGGATGTGGGCTGCATTTTGGCTGATTCTTGGGCTGGAGCTTCTCGTGGTTTGAGGCCTGGCTTGCTCCACCCCCTGCTCTTGAGATTCTCCCGGATGTGGGCTGCATTTTGGCTGCCTTTTGGGCTGGAGCTTCTCGTGGTTTGAGGCCTGGCTTGCTCCACCCCCTGCTCTTGAGATTCTCCCGGAGGTGGGCTGCATTTTGGCGGCCTTTTGGGCTGGAGCTTCTCGTGGTTTGAGGCCTGGCTTGCTCCACCCCCTGCTCTTGAGATTCTCCCGGATGTGGGCTGCATTTTGGCTGCCTTTTGGGCTGGAGCTTCTCGTGGTTTGAGGCCTGGCTTGCTCCACCCCCTGCTCTTGAGATTCTCCCGGAGGTGGGCTGCATTTTGGCTGCATGTTGGGCTGGAGCTTCTCGTGGTTTGAGGCCTGGCTTGCTCCACCCCCTGCTCTTGAGATTCTCCCGGATGTGGGCTGCATTTTGGCTGCCTTTTGGGCTGGAGCTTCTCGTGGTTTGAGGCCTGGCTTGCTCCACCCCCTGCTCTTGAGATTCTCCTGGAGGTAGGCTGCATTTTGGCTTCATTTTGGGCTGGAGTTTCTCGAGGTTTGTGGCCTGGCTTGCTCCACCCCCTGCTCTTGAGATTCTCCCAGATGTGGGCTGAATTTTGGCTTCATTTTGGGCTGGAGCTTCTCGTGGTTTGAGGCCTGGCTTGCTCCACCCCCTGCTCTTGATATTCTCCCGGATGTGGGCTTCATTTTGGCTGCCTTTGGGGCTGGAGCTTCTCATGGTTTGAGGCCTGGCTTGCTCCACCCCCTGCTCTTGAAATTCTCCCGGATGTGGGCTGCATTTTGGCTGCCTTTTGGGCTGGAGCTTCTCGTGGTTTGAGGCCTGGCTTGCTCCACCCCCTGCTCTTGAGATTCTCCCGGAGGTGGGCTGCATTTTGGCTGCATTTTGGGCTGGAGCTTCTCGTGGTTTGAGGCCTGGCTTGCTCCACCCCCTGCTCTTGAGATTCTCCCGGATGTGGGCTGCATTTTGGCTGCATTTTAGGCTGGAGCCTCTCGTGGTTTGAGGCCTGGCTTGCTCCACCCCCTGCTCTTGAGATTCTCCCGGATGTGGGCTTCATTTTGGCTGATTCTTGTGCTGGAGCTTCCCGTGGTTTGAGGCCTGGCTTGCTCCACCCCCTGCTCTTGAGATTCTCCCGGATGTGGGCTGCATTTTGGCTGATTCTTGGGCTGGAGCTTGTCGTGGTTTGAGGCCTGGCTTGCTCCACCCCCTGCTCTTGAGATTCTCCCGGAGGTGGGCTGCATTTTGGCGGCCTTTTGGGCTGGAGCTTCTCGTGGTTTGAGGCCTGGCTTGCTCCACCGCCTGCTCTTGAGATTCTCCCGGAGGTGGGCTGCATTTTGGCTGCCTTTTGGGCTGGAGCTTCTCGTGGTTTGAGGCCTGGCTTGCTCCACCCCCTGCTCTTGAGATTCTCCCGGATGTGGGCTGCATTTTGGCTGCCTTTTGGGCTGGAGCTTCTCGTGGTTTGAGGCCTGGCTTGCTCCACCCCCTGCTCTTGAGATTCTCCTGGAGGTAGGCTGCATTTTGGCTTCATTTTGGGCTGGAGTTTCTCGAGGTTTGTGGCCTGGCTTGCTCCACCCCCTGCTCTTGAGATTCTCCCAGATGTGGGCTGAATTTTGGCTTCATTTTGGGCTGGAGCTTCTCGTGGTTTGAGGCCTGGCTTGCTCCACCCCCTGCTCTTGATATTCTCCCGGATGTGGGCTGGATTTTGGCTGCCTTTGGGGCTGGAGCTTCTCATGGTTTGAGGCCTGGCTTGCTCCACCCCCTGCTCTTGAAATTCTCCCGGATGTGGGCTGCATTTTGGCTGCCTTTTGGGCTGGAGCTTCTCGTGGTTTGAGGCCTGGCTTGCTCCACCCCCTGCTCTTGAAATTCTCCCGGATGTGGGCTGCATTTTGGCTGATTCTTGGGCTGGAGCTTCCTGTGGTTTGAGGCCTGGCTTGCTCCACCCCCTGCTCTTGAGATTCTCCCGGATGTGGGCTGCATTTTGGCTGCCTTTTGGGTTGGAGCTTCTCCTGGTTTGAGGCCTGGCTTGCTCCACCCCCTGCTCTTGAGATTCTCCTGGAGGTGGGCTGCATTTTGGCTGCCTTTTGGGCTGGAGCTTCTCGTGGTTTGAGGCCTGGCTTGCTCCACCCCCTGCTCTTGAGATTCTCCCGGGTGTGGGCTGCATTTTGGCTTCATTTTGGGCTGGAGTTTCTCGAGGTTTGTGGCCTGGCTTGCTCCACCCCCTGCTCTTGAGATTCTCCCGGATGTGGGCTGCATTTTGGCTGCATTTTGGGCTGGAGCTTCTCGTGGTTTGAGGCCTGGCTTGCTCCACCCCCTGCTCTTGAGATTCTCCTGGATCTGGGCTGGATTTTGGCTCCCTTTTGGGCTGGAGCTTCTCGAGGTTTGAGGCCTGGCTTGCTCCACCCCCTGCTCTTGAGATTCTCCCGGGTGTGGGCTGCATTTCGGCTTCATTTTGGGCTGGAGTTTCTCGAGGTTTGTGGCCTGGCTTGCTCCACCCCCTGCTCTTGAGATTCTCCCGGATGTGGGCTGCATTTTGGCTGCATTTTGGGCTGGAGCTTCTCGTGGTTTGAGGCCTGGCTTGCTCCACCCCCTGCTCTTGAGATTCTCCTGGATCTGGGCTGGATTTTGGCTCCCTTTTGGGCTGGAGCTTCTCGAGGTTTGAGGCCTGGCTTGCTCCACCCCCTGCTCTTGAGATTATCCCGGATGTGGGCTGCATTTTGGCTGCATTTTGGGCTGGAGCTTCTCGTGGTTTGAGGCCTGGCTTGCTCCACCCCCTGCTCTTGAGATTCTCCCGGATGTGGGCTGCATTTTGGCTGCATTTTGGGCTGGAGCTTCTCGTGGTTTGAGGCCTGGCTTGCTCCACCCCCTGCTCTTGATATTCTCCTGGATGTGGGCTGCATTTTGTCTGCCTTTTGGGCTGGAGCTTCCCGTGGTTTGAGGCCTGGCTTGCTCCACCCCCTGCTCTTGAGATTCTCCCGGATGTGGGCTGCATTTTGGCTGATTCTTGGGCTGGAGCTTCCCGTGGTTTGAGGCCTGGCTTGCTCCACCGCCTGCTCTTGAGATTCTCCCGGAGGTGGGCTGCATTTTGGCTGCCTTTTGGGCTGGAGCTTCTCGTGGTTTGAGGCCTGGCTTGCTCCACCCCCTGCTCTTGAGATTCTCCCGGATGTGGGCTGCATTTTGGCTGCCTTTTGGGCTGGAGCTTCTCGTGGTTTGAGGCCTGGCTTGCTCCACCCCCTGCTCTTGAGATTCTCCCGGATGTGGGCTGCATTTTGGCTGCCTTTTGGGCTGGAGCTTCTCCTGGTTTGAGGCCTGGCTTGCTCCACCGCCTGCTCTTGAGATTCTCCCGGACGTGGGCTGCATTTTGGCTGCCTTTTGGGTTGGAGCTTCTCGAGGTTTGAGGCCTGGCTTGCTCCACCCCCTGCTCTTGAGATTCTCACGGATGTGGGCTGCATTTTGGCTGATTCTTGGGCTGGAGCTTCTCGTGATTTGAGGCCTGGCTTGCTCCACACCCTGCTCTTGAGATTCTCCTGGAGGTAGACTGCATTTTGGCTTCATTTTGGGCTGGAGTTTCTCGAGGTTTGTGGCCTGGCTTGCTCCACCCCCTGCTCTTGAGATTCTCCCAGATGTGGGCTGCATTTTGGCTGCATTTTGGGCTGGAGCTTCTCGTGGTTTGAGGCCTGGCTTGCTCCACCCCCTGCTCTTGAGATTCTCCCGGATGTGGGCTGCATTTTGGCTCCCTTTTGGGCTGGAGCTTCTCGAGGTTTGAGGCCTGGCTTGCTCCACCCCCTGCTCTTGAGATTCTCCCGGATGTGGGCTGCATTTTGGCTGCCTTTTGGGCTGGAGCTTCTCGTGGTTTGAGGCCTGGCTTGCTCCACCCCCTGCTCTTGAGATTCTCCCGGATGTGGGCTGCATTTTGGCTTCATTTTGGGCTGGAGCTTCTCGTGGTTTGAGGCCTGGCTTGCTCCACCCCCTGCTCTTGAGATTCTCCCGGATGTGGGCTTCATTTTGGCTGCCTTTGGGGCTGGAGCTTCTCATGGTTTGAGGCCTGGCTTGCTCCACCCCCTGCTCTTGAGATTCTCCCGGATGTGGGCTGCATTTTGGCTGCTTTTTGGGCTGGAGCTTCTCGTGGTTTGAGGCCTGGCTTGCTCCACCCCCTGCTCTTGAGATTCTCCCGGATGTGGGCTGCATTTTGGCTGATTCTTGGGCTGGAGCTTGTCGTGGTTTGAGGCCTGGCTTGCTCCACCCCCTGCTCTTGAGATTCTCCCGGATGTGGGCTGCATTTTGGCTGATTCTTGGGCTGGAGCTTCCCGTGGTTTGAGGCCTGGCTTGCTCCACCCCCTGCTCTTGAGATTCTCCCGGATGTGGGCTGCATTTTGGCTGCCTTTTGGGCTGGAGCTTCGCGTGGTTTGAGGCCTGGCTTGCTCCACCACCTGCTCTTGAGATTCTCCCGGAGGTGGGCTGCATTTTGGCTGCATTTTGGGCTGGAGCTTCTCGTGGTTTGAGGCCTGGCTTGCTCCACCCCCTGCTCTTGAAATTCTCCCGGATGTGGGCTTCATTTTGGCTGCCTTTGGGGCTGGAGCTTCTCGTGGTTTGAGGCCTGGCTTGCTCCACCCCCTGCTCTTGAGATTCTCCCGGATGTGGGCTGCATTTTGGCTGCCTTTTGGGCTGGAGCTTCTCGTGGTTTGAGGCCTGGCTTGCTCCACCCCCTGCTCTTGAGATTCTCCTGGATGTGGGCTGGATTTTGGCTCCCTTTTGGGCTGGAGCTTCTCGAGGTTTGAGGCCTGGCTTGCTCCACCCCCTGCTCATGAGATTCTCCCGGATGTGGGCTGCATTTTGGCTGCCTTTTGGGCTTGAGCTTCTCGTGGTTTGAGGCCTGGCTTGCTCCACCCCCTGCTCTTGAGATTCTCCCGGAGGTGGGCTGCATTTTGGCTTCATTTTGGGCTGGAGCTTCTCGTGGTTTGAGGCCTGGCTTGCTCCACCCCCTGCTCTTGATATTCTCCCGTATGTGGGCTTCATTTTGGCTGCCTTTGGGGCTGGAGCTTCTCATGGTTTGAGGCCTGGCTTGCTCCACCCCCTGCTCTTGAGATTCTCCCGGATGTGGGCTGCATTTTGGCTGCCTTTTGGGCTGGAGCTTCTCGTGGTTTGAGGCCTGGCTTGCTCCACCCCCTGCTCTTGAGATTCTCCTGGAGGTAGGCTGCATTTTGGCTTCATTTTGGGCTGGAGTTTCTCGAGGTTTGTGGCCTGGCTTGCTCCACCCCCTGCTCTTGAGATTCTCCCAGATGTGGGCTGAATTTTGGCTTCATTTTGGGCTGGAGCTTCTCGTGGTTTGAGGCCTGGCTTGCTCCACCCCCTGCTCTTGATATTCTCCCGGATGTGGGCTTCATTTTGGCTGCCTTTGGGGCTGGAGCTTCTCATGGTTTGAGGCCTGGCTTGCTCCACCCCCTGCTCTTGAAATTCTCCCGGATGTGGGCTGCATTTTGGCTGCCTTTTGGGCTGGAGCTTCTCGTGGTTTGAGGCCTGGCTTGCTCCACCCCCTGCTCTTGAGATTATCCCGGATGTGGGCTGCATTTTGGCTGCATTTTGGGCTGGAGCTTCTCGTGGTTTGAGGCCTGGCTTGCTCCACCCCCTGCTCTTGAGATTCTCCCGGATGTGGGCTGCATTTTGGCTGCATTTTGGGCTGGAGCTTCTCGTGGTTTGAGGCCTGGCTTGCTCCACCACCTGCTCTTGAGATTCTCCCGGAGGTGGGCTGCATTTTGGCTGCCTTTTGGGCTGGAGCTTCTCGTGGTTTGAGGCCTGGCTTGCTCCACCCCCTGCTCTTGAGATTCTCCCGGATGTGGGCTGCATTTTGGCTGATTCTTGGGCTGGAGCTTCCTGTGGTTTGAGGCCTGGCTTGCTCCACCCCCTGCTCTTGAGATTCTCCCGGATGTGGGCTGCATTTTGGCTGCCTTTTGGGTTGGAGCTTCTCCTGGTTTGAGGCCTGGCTTGCTCCACCCCCTGCTCTTGAGATTCTCCTGGAGGTGGGCTGCATTTTGGCTGCCTTTTGGGCTGGAGCTTCTCGTGGTTTGAGGCCTGGCTTGCTCCACCCCCTGCTCTTGAGATTCTCCCGGGTGTGGGCTGCATTTTGGCTTCATTTTGGGCTGGAGTTTCTCGAGGTTTGTGGCCTGGCTTGCTCCACCCCCTGCTCTTGAGATTCTCCCGGATGTGGGCTGCATTTTGGCTGCATTTTGGGCTGGAGCTTCTCGTGGTTTGAGGCCTGGCTTGCTCCACCCCCTGCTCTTGAGATTCTCCTGGATCTGGGCTGGATTTTGGCTCCCTTTTGGGCTGGAGCTTCTCGAGGTTTGAGGCCTGGCTTGCTCCACCCCCTGGTCTTGAGATTCTCCCGGAGGTGGGCTGCATTTTGGCTGCATTTTGGGCTGGAGCTTCTCGTGGTTTGAGGCCTGGCTTGCTCCACCCCCTGCTCTTGAGATTCTCCCGGATGTGGGCTGCATTTTGGCTGCCTTTTAGGCTGGAGCCTCTCGTGGTTTGAGGCCTGGCTTGCTCCACCCCCTGCTCTTGAGATTCTCCCGGATGTGGGCTTCATTTTGGCTGATTCTTGGGCTGGAGCTTCCCGTGGTTTGAGGCCTGGCTTGCTCCACCCCCTGCTCTTGAGATTCTCCCGGATGTGGGCTGCATTTTGGCTGATTCTTGGGCTGGAGCTTCTCGTGGTTTGAGGCCTGGCTTGCTCCACCCCCTGCTCTTGAGATTCTCCCGGATGTGGGCTGCATTTTGGCTGCCTTTTGGGCTGGAGCTTCTCGTGGTTTGAGGCCTGGCTTGCTCCACCCCCTGCTCTTGAGATTCTCCCGGAGGTGGGCTGCATTTTGGCGGCCTTTTGGGCTGGAGCTTCTCGTGGTTTGAGGCCTGGCTTGCTCCACCGCCTGCTCTTGAGATTCTCCCGGAGGTGGGCTGCATTTTGGCTGCATGTTGGGCTGGAGCTTCTCGTGGTTTGAGGCCTGGCTTGCTCCACCCCCTGCTCTTGAGATTCTCCCGGATGTGGGCTGCATTTTGGCTGCCTTTTGGGCTGGAGCTTCTCGTGGTTTGAGGCCTGGCTTGCTCCACCCCCTGCTCTTGAGATTCTCCTGGAGGTAGGCTGCATTTTGGCTTCATTTTGGGCTGGAGTTTCTCGAGGTTTGTGGCCTGGCTTGCTCCACCCCCTGCTCTTGAGATTCTCCCAGATGTGGGCTGAATTTTGGCTTCATTTTGGGCTGGAGCTTCTCGTGGTTTGAGGCCTGGCTTGCTCCACCCCCTGCTCTTGATATTCTCCCGGATGTGGGCTTCATTTTGGCTGCCTTTGGGGCTGGAGCTTCTCATGGTTTGAGGCCTGGCTTGCTCCACCCCCTGCTCTTGAAATTCTCCCGGATGTGGGCTGCATTTTGGCTGCCTTTTGGGCTGGAGCTTCTCGTGGTTTGAGGCCTGGCTTGCTCCACCCCCTGCTCTTGAGATTCTCCCGGAGGTGGGCTGCATTTTGGCTGCATTTTGGGCTGGAGCTTCTCGTGGTTTGAGGCCTGGCTTGCTCCACCCCCTGCTCTTGAGATTCTCCCGGATGTGGGCTGCATTTTGGCTGCATTTTAGGCTGGAGCCTCTCGTGGTTTGAGGCCTGGCTTGCTCCACCCCCTGCTCTTGAGATTCTCCCGGATGTGGGCTTCATTTTGGCTGATTCTTGTGCTGGAGCTTCCCGTGGTTTGAGGCCTGGCTTGCTCCACCCCCTGCTCTTGAGATTCTCCCGGATGTGGGCTGCATTTTGGCTGATTCTTGGGCTGGAGCTTGTCGTGGTTTGAGGCCTGGCTTGCTCCACCCCCTGCTCTTGAGATTCTCCCGGAGGTGGGCTGCATTTTGGCGGCCTTTTGGGCTGGAGCTTCTCGTGGTTTGAGGCCTGGCTTGCTCCACCGCCTGCTCTTGAGATTCTCCCGGAGGTGGGCTGCATTTTGGCTGCCTTTTGGGCTGGAGCTTCTCGTGGTTTGAGGCCTGGCTTGCTCCACCCCCTGCTCTTGAGATTCTCCCGGATGTGGGCTGCATTTTGGCTGCCTTTTGGGCTGGAGCTTCTCGTGGTTTGAGGCCTGGCTTGCTCCACCCCCTGCTCTTGAGATTCTCCTGGAGGTAGGCTGCATTTTGGCTTCATTTTGGGCTGGAGTTTCTCGAGGTTTGTGGCCTGGCTTGCTCCACCCCCTGCTCTTGAGATTCTCCCAGATGTGGGCTGAATTTTGGCTTCATTTTGGGCTGGAGCTTCTCGTGGTTTGAGGCCTGGCTTGCTCCACCCCCTGCTCTTGATATTCTCCCGGATGTGGGCTGCATTTTGGCTGCCTTTGGGGCTGGAGCTTCTCATGGTTTGAGGCCTGGCTTGCTCCACCCCCTGCTCTTGAAATTCTCCCGGATGTGGGCTGCATTTTGGCTGCCTTTTGGGCTGGAGGTTCTCGTGGTTTGAGGCCTGGCTTGCTCCACCCCCTGCTCTTGAAATTCTCCCGGATGTGGGCTGCATTTTGGCTGATTCTTGGGCTGGAGCTTCCTGTGGTTTGAGGCCTGGCTTGCTCCACCCCCTGCTCTTGAGATTCTCCCGGATGTGGGCTGCATTTTGGCTGCCTTTTGGGTTGGAGCTTCTCCTGGTTTGAGGCCTGGCTTGCTCCACCCCCTGCTCTTGAGATTCTCCTGGAGGTGGGCTGCATTTTGGCTGCCTTTTGGGCTGGAGCTTCTCGTGGTTTGAGGCCTGGCTTGCTCCACCCCCTGCTCTTGAGATTCTCCCGGGTGTGGGCTGCATTTTGGCTTCATTTTGGGCTGGAGTTTCTCGAGGTTTGTGGCCTGGCTTGCTCCACCCCCTGCTCTTGAGATTCTCCCGGATGTGGGCTGCATTTTGGCTGAATTTTGGGCTGGAGCTTCTCGTGGTTTGAGGCCTGGCTTGCTCCACCCCCTGCTCTTGAGATTCTCCTGGATCTGGGCTGGATTTTGGCTCCCTTTTGGGCTGGAGCTTCTCGAGGTTTGAGGCCTGGCTTGCTCCACCCCCTGCTCTTGAGATTCTCCCGGGTGTGGGCTGCATTTTGGCTTCATTTTGGGCTGGAGTTTCTCGAGGTTTGTGGCCTGGCTTGCTCCACCCCCTGCTCTTGAGATTCTCCCGGATGTGGGCTGCATTTTGGCTGCATTTTGGGCTGGAGCTTCTCGTGGTTTGAGGCCTGGCTTGCTCCACCCCCTGCTCTTGAGATTCTCCTGGATCTGGGCTGGATTTTGGCTCCCTTTTGGGCTGGAGCTTCTCGAGGTTTGAGGCCTGGCTTGCTCCACCCCCTGCTCTTGAGATTATCCCGGATGTGGGCTGCATTTTGGCTGCATTTTGGGCTGGAGCTTCTCGTGGTTTGAGGCCTGGCTTGCTCCACCCCCTGCTCTTGAGATTCTCCCGGATGTGGGCTGCATTTTGGCTGCATTTTGGGCTGGAGCTTCTCGTGGTTTGAGGCCTGGCTTGCTCCACCACCTGCTCTTGAGATTCTCCCGGAGGTGGGCTGCATTTTGGCTGCCTTTTGGGCTGGAGCTTCTCGTGGTTTGAGGCCTGGCTTGCTCCACCCCCTGCTCTTGAGATTCTCCCGGATGTGGGCTGCATTTTGGCTGATTCTTGGGCTGGAGCTTCCTGTGGTTTGAGGCCTGGCTTGCTCCACCCCCTGCTCTTGAGATTCTACCGGATGTGGGCTGCATTTTGGCTGCCTTTTGGGTTGGAGCTTCTCCTGGTTTGAGGCCTGGCTTGCTCCACCCCCTGCTCTTGAGATTCTCCTGGAGGTGGGCTGCATTTTGGCTGCCTTTTGGGCTGGAGCTTCTCGTGGTTTGAGGCCTGGCTTGCTCCACCCCCTGCTCTTGAGATTCTCCCGGGTGTGGGCTGCATTTTGGCTTCATTTTGGGCTGGAGTTTCTCGAGGTTTGTGGCCTGGCTTGCTCCACCCCCTGCTCTTGAGATTCTCCCGGATGTGGGCTGCATTTTGGCTGCATTTTGGGCTGGAGCTTCTCGTGGTTTGAGGCCTGGCTTGCTCCACCCCCTGCTCTTGAGATTCTCCTGGATCTGGGCTGGATTTTGGCTCCCTTTTGGGCTGGAGCTTCTCGAGGTTTGAGGCCTGGCTTGCTCCACGCCCTGCTCTTGAGATTCTCCCGGGTGTGGGCTGCATTTTGGCTTCATTTTGGGCTGGAGTTTCTCGAGGTTTGTGGCCTGGCTTGCTCCACCCCCTGCTCTTGAGATTCTCCCGGATGTGGGCTGCATTTTGGCTGCATTTTGGGCTGGAGCTTCTCGTGGTTTGAGGCCTGGCTTGCTCCACCCCCTGCTCTTGAGATTCTCCCGGATGTGGGCTGCATTTTGGCTGCCTTTTAGGCTGGAGCCTCTCGTGGTTTGAGGCCTGGCTTGCTCCACCCCCTGCTCTTGAGATTCTCCCGGATGTGGGCTTCATTTTGGCTGATTCTTGGGCTGGAGCTTCCCGTGGTTTGAGGCCTGGCTGGCTCCACCCCCTGCTCTTGAGATTCTCCCGGATGTGGGCTGCATTTTGGCTGATTCTTGGGCTGGAGCTTCTCGTGGTTTGAGGCCTGGCTTGCTCCACCCCCTGCTCTTGAGATTCTCCCGGATGTGGGCTGCATTTTGGCTTCATTTTGGGCTGGAGCTTCTCGTGGTTTGAGGCCTGGCTTGCTCCACCCCCTGCTCTTGAGATTCTCCCGGAGGTGGGCTGCATTTTGGCGGCCTTTTGGGCTGGAGCTTCTCGTGGTTTGAGGCCTGGCTTGCTCCACCGCCTGCTCTTGAGATTCTCCCGGAGGTGGGCTGAATTTTGGCTGCATGTTGGGCTGGAGCTTCTCGTGGTTTGAGGCCTGGCTTGCTCCACCCCCTGCTCTTGAGATTCTCCCGGATGTGGGCTGCATTTTGGCTGCCTTTTGGGCTGGAGCTTCTCGTGGTTTGAGGCCTGGCTTGCTCCACCCCCTGCTCTTGAGATTCTCCTGGAGGTAGGCTGCATTTTGGCTTCATTTTGGGCTGGAGTTTCTCGAGGTTTGTGGCCTGGCTTGCTCCACCCCCTGCTCTTGAGATTCTCCCAGATGTGGGCTGAATTTTGGCTTCATTTTGGGCTGGAGCTTCTCGTGGTTTGAGGCCTGGCTTGCTCCACCCCCTGCTCTTGATATTCTCCCGGATGTGGGCTTCATTTTGGCTGCCTTTGGGGCTGGAGCTTCTCATGGTTTGAGGCCTGGCTTGCTCCACCCCCTGCTCTTGAAATTCTCCCGGATGTGGGCTGCATTTTGGCTGCCTTTTGGGCTGGAGCTTCTCGTGGTTTGAGGCCTGGCTTGCTCCACCCCCTGCTCTTGAGATTCTCCCGGATGTGGGCTGCATTTTGGCTGCATTTTGGGCTGGAGCTTCTCGTGGTTTGAGGCCTGGCTTGCTCCACCCCCTGCTCTTGAGATTCTCCCGGGTGTGGGCTGCATTTTGGCTTCATTTTGGGCTGGAGTTTCTCGAGGTTTGTGGCCTGGCTTGCTCCACCCCCTGCTCTTGAGATTCTCCCGGATGTGGGCTGCATTTTGGCTGCATTTTGGGCTGGAGCTTCTCGTGGTTTGAGGCCTGGCTTGCTCCACCCCCTGCTCTTGAGATTCTCCTGGATCTGGGCTGGATTTTGGCTCCCTTTTGGGCTGGATCTTCTCGAGGTTTGAGGCCTGGCTTGCTCCACCCCCTGCTCTTGAGATTCTCCCGGAGGTGGGCTGCATTTTGGCTGCATTTTGGGCTGGAGCTTCTCGTGGTTTGAGGCCTGGCTTGCTCCACCCCCTGCTCTTGAGATTCTCCCGGATGTGGGCTTCATTTTGGCTGCCTTTTAGGCTGGAGCCTCTCGTGGTTTGAGGCCTGGCTTGCTCCACCCCCTGCTCTTGAGATTCTCCCGGATGTGGGCTTCATTTTGGCTGATTCTTGGGCTGGAGCTTCCCGTGGTTTGAGGCCTGGCTTGCTTCACCCCCTGCTCTTGAGATTCTCCCGGATGTGGGCTGCATTTTGGCTGATTCTTGGGCTGGAGCTTCTCGTGGTTTGAGGCCTGGCTTGCTCCACCCCCTGCTCTTGAGATTCTCCCGGATGTGGGCTGCATTTTGGCTGCCTTTTGGGCTGGAGCTTCTCGTGGTTTGAGGCCTGGCTTGCTCCACCCCCTGCTCTTGAGATTCTCCCGGAGGTGGGCTGCATTTTGGCGGCCTTTTGGGCTGGAGCTTCTCGTGGTTTGAGGCCTGGCTTGCTCCACCGCCTGCTCTTGAGATTCTCCCGGAGGTGGGCTGCATTTTGGCTGCATGTTGGGCTGGAGCTTCTCGTGGTTTGAGGCCTGGCTTGCTCCACCCCCTGCTCTTGAGATTCTCCCGGATGTGGGCTGCATTTTGGCTGCCTTTTGGGCTGGAGCTTCTCGTGGTTTGAGGCCTGGCTTGCTCCACCCCCTGCTCTTGAGATTCTCCCGGATGTGGGCTGCATTTTGGCTGCCTTTTTTGCTGGAGCTTCTCGTGGTTTGAGGCCTGGCTTGCTCCACCGCCTGCTCTTGAGATTCTCCCGGAGGTGGGCTGCATTTTGGCTGCCTTTTGGGCTGGAGCTTCTCGTGGTTTGAGGCCTGGCTTGCTCCACCCCCTGCTCTTGAGATTCTCCTGGAGGTAGGCTGCATTTTGGCTTCATTTTGGGCTGGAGTTTCTCGTGGTTTGTGGCCTGGCTTGCTCCACCCCCTGCTCTTGATATTCTCCCGGATGTGGGCTGCATTTTGGCTGCCTTTTGGGCTGGAGCTTCTCGTGGTTTGAGGCCTGGCTTGCTCCACCCCCTGCTCTTGAGATTATCCCGGATGTGGGCTGCATTTTGGCTGCCTTTTGGGCTGGAGCTTCTCGTGGTTTGAGGCCTGGCTTGCTCCACCCCCTGCTCTTGATATTCTCCCTGATGTGGGCTGCATTTTGGCTGCCTTTTGGGCTGGAGCTTCTCGAGGTATGAGGCCTGGCTTGCTCCACCCCCTGCTCTTGAGATTCTCCTCAAGGTGGGCTGGATTTTGGCTGCATTTTGGGCTGGAGCTTCTCGTGGTTTGAGGCCTGGCTTGCTCCACCCCCTGCTCCTGAGATTCTCCTGGATGTGGGCTGCATTTTGGCTACAGTTTGGGCTGGAGCTTCTCATGGTTTGAGGCCTGGCTTGCTCCACCCCCTGCTCTTGAGATTCTCCCGGATGTGGGCTGCATTTTGGCTGCCTTTTGGGCTGGAGCTTCTCGTGGTTTGAGGCCTGGCTTGCTCCACCCCCTGCTCTTGAGATTCTCCCGGAGGTGGGCTGCATTTTGGCTGCCTTTTGGGCTGGAGCTTCTCGTGGTTTGAGGCCTGACTTGCTCCACCCCCTGCTCCTGAGATTCTCCTGGATGTGGGCTGCATTTTGGCTACAGTTTGGGCTGGAGCTTCTCATGGTTTGAGGCCTGGCTTGCTCCACCCCCTGCTCTTGAGATTCTCCCGGAGGTGGGCTGCATTTTGGCTGCCTTTTGGGCTGGAGCTTCTCGTGGTTTGAGGCCTGGCTTGCTCCACCCCCTGCTCTTGAGATTCTCCCGGAGGTGGGCTGCATTTTGGCTGATTCTTGGGCTGGAGATTCCCGTGGTTTGAGGCCTGGCTTGCTCCACCCCCTGCTCTTGAGATTCTCCCGGATGTGGGCTGCATTTTGGCTGCCTTTTGGGCTGGAGCTTCTCGTGGTTTGAGGCCTGGCTTGCTCCACCACCTGCTCTTGAGATTCTCCCGGATGTGGGCTGCATTTTGGCTGCATTTTGGGCTGGAGCTTCTCGTGGTTTGAGGCCTGGCTTGCTCCACCCCCTGCTCTTGAAATTCTCCCGGAGGTGGGCTGCATTTTGGCTGCCTTTTGGGCTGGAGCTTCTCGTGGTTTGAGGCCTGGCTTCCTCCACCCCCTGCTCTTGAGATTCTCCCGGATGTGGACTGCATTTTGGCTTCATTTTGGGCTGGAGCTTCTCATGGTTTGAGGCCTGGCTTGCTCCACCCCCTGCTCTTGAGATTCTCCCCGATGTGGGCTTCATTTTGGCTGCCTTTGGGGCTGGAGCTTCTCGTGGTTTGAGGCCTGGCTTGCTCCACCCCCTGCTCTTGAGATTATCCCGGATGTGGGCTGCATTTTGGCTGCATTTTGGGCTGGAGCTTCTCGTGGTTTGAGGCCTGGCTTGCTCCACCCCCTGCTCTTGAGATTCTCCCGGATGTGGGCTGCATTTTGGCTGCATTTTGGGCTGGAGCTTCTCGTGGTTTGAGGCCTGGCTTGCTCCACCCCCTGCTCTTGAGATTCTCCCGGAGGTGGGCTGCATTTTGGCTGCCTTTTGGGCTGGAGCTTCTCGTGGTTTGAGGCCTGGCTTGCTCCACCCCCTGCTCTTGAGATTCTCCCGGATGTGGGCTGCATTTTGGCTGATTCTTGGGCTGGAGCTTCCTGTGGTTTGAGGCCTGGCTTGCTCCACCCCCTGCTCTTGAGATTCTCCCGGATGTGGGCTGCATTTTGGCTGCCTTTTGGGTTGGAGCTTCTCCTGGTTTGAGGCCTGGCTTGCTCCACCCCCTGCTCTTGAGATTCTCCTGGAGGTGGGCTGCATTTTGGCTGCCTTTTGGGCTGGAGCTTCTCGTGGTTTGAGGCCTGGCTTGCTCCACCCCCTGCTCTTGAGATTCTCCCGGGTGTGGGCTGCATTTTGGCTTCATTTTGGGCTGGAGTTTCTCGAGGTTTGTGGCCTGGCTTGCTCCACCCCCTGCTCTTGAGATTCTCCCGGATGTGGGCTGCATTTTGGCTGCATTTTGGGCTGGAGCTTCTCGTGGTTTGAGGCCTGGCTTGCTCCACCCCCTGCTCTTGAGATTCTCCTGGATCTGGGCTGGATTTTGGCTCCCTTTTGGGCTGGATCTTCTCGAGGTTTGAGGCCTGGCTTGCTCCACCCCCTGCTCTTGAGATTCTCCCGGAGGTGGGCTGCATTTTGGCTGCATTTTGGGCTGGAGCTTCTCGTGGTTTGAGGCCTGGCTTGCTCCACCCCCTGCTCTTGAGATTCTCCCGGATGTGGGCTGCATTTTGGCTGCCTTTTAGGCTGGAGCCTCTCGTGGTTTGAGGCCTGGCTTGCTCCACCCCCTGCTCTTGAGATTCTCCCGGATGTGGGCTTCATTTTGGCTGATTCTTGGGCTGGAGCTTCCCGTGGTTTGAGGCCTGGCTTGCTTCACCCCCTGCTCTTGAGATTCTCCCGGATGTGGGCTGCATTTTGGCTGATTCTTGGGCTGGAGCTTCTCGTGGTTTGAGGCCTGGCTTGCTCCACCCCCTGCTCTTGAGATTCTCCCGGATGTGGGCTGCATTTTGGCTGCCTTTTGGGCTGGAGCTTCTCGTGGTTTGAGGCCTGGCTTGCTCCACCCCCTGCTCTTGAGATTCTCCCGGAGGTGGGCTGCATTTTGGCGGCCTTTTGGGCTGGAGCTTCTCGTGGTTTGAGGCCTGGCTTGCTCCACCGCCTGCTCTTGAGATTCTCCCGGAGGTGGGCTGCATTTTGGCTGCATGTTGGGCTGGAGCTTCTCGTGGTTTGAGGCCTGGCTTGCTCCACCCCCTGCTCTTGAGATTCTCCCGGATGTGGGCTGCATTTTGGCTGCCTTTTGGGCTGGAGCTTCTCGTGGTTTGAGGCCTGGCTTGCTCCACCCCCTGCTCTTGAGATTCTCCCGGATGTGGGCTGCATTTTGGCTGCCTTTTTTGCTGGAGCTTCTCGTGGTTTGAGGCCTGGCTTGCTCCACCGCCTGCTCTTGAGATTCTCCCGGAGGTGGGCTGCATTTTGGCTGCCTTTTGGGCTGGAGCTTCTCGTGGTTTGAGGCCTGGCTTGCTCCACCCCCTGCTCTTGAGATTCTCCTGGAGGTAGGCTGCATTTTGGCTTCATTTTGGGCTGGAGTTTCTCGTGGTTTGTGGCCTGGCTTGCTCCACCCCCTGCTCTTGATATTCTCCCGGATGTGGGCTGCATTTTGGCTGCCTTTTGGGCTGGAGCTTCTCGTGGTTTGAGGCCTGGCTTGCTCCACCCCCTGCTCTTGAGATTATCCCGGAGGTGGGCTGCATTTTGGCTGCCTTTTGGGCTGGAGCTTCTCGTGGTTTGAGGCCTGGCTTGCTCCACCGCCTGCTCTTGAGATTCTCCCGGAGGTGGGCTGCATTTTGGCTGCCTTTTGGGCTGGAGCTTCTCGTGGTTTGAGGCCTGGCTTGCTCCACCCCCTGCTCTTGAGATTCTCCTGGAGGTAGGCTGCATTTTGGCTTCATTTTGGGCTGGAGTTTCTCGTGGTTTGTGGCCTGGCTTGCTCCACCCCCTGCTCTTGATATTCTCCCTGATGTGGGCTGCATTTTGGCTGCCTTTTGGGCTGGAGCTTCTCGTGGTTTGAGGCCTGGCTTGCTCCACCCCCTGCTCTTGAGATTCTCCTCAAGGTGGGCTGGATTTTGGCTGCCTTTTGGGCTGGAGCTTCTCGTGGTTTGAGGCCTGGCTTGCTCCACCCCCTGCTCCTGAGATTCTCCTGGATGTGGGCTGCATTTTGGCTACAGTTTGGGCTGGAGCTTCTCATGGTTTGAGGCCTGGCTTGCTCCACCCCCTGCTCTTGAGATTCTCCCGGATGTGGGCTGCATTTTGGCTGATTCTTGGGCTGGAGCTTCCCGTGGTTTGAGGCCTGGCTTGCTCCACCCCCTGCTCTTGAGATTCTCCCGGAGGTGGGCTGCATTTTGGCTGCCTTTTGGGCTGGAGCTTCTCGTGGTTTGAGGCCTGACTTGCTCCACCCCCTGCTCTTGAGATTCTCCTGGATGTGGGCTGCATTTTGGCTACAGTTTGGGCTGGAGCTTCTCATGGTTTGAGGCCTGGCTTGCTCCACCCCCTGCTCTTGAGATTCTCCCGGAGGTGGGCTGCATTTTGGCTGCCTTTTGGGCTGGAGCTTCTCGTGGTTTGAGGCCTGGCTTGCTCCACCCCCTGCTCTTGAGATTCTCCCGGATGTGGGCTGCATTTTGGCTGATTCTTGGGCTGGAGATTCCCGTGGTTTGAGGCCTGGCTTGCTCCACCCCCTGCTCTTGAGATTCTCCCGGATGTGGGCTGCATTTTGGCTGCCTTTTGGGCTGGAGCTTCTCGTGGTTTGAGGCCTGGCTTGCTCCACCCCCTGCTCTTGAGATTCTCCCGGAGGTGGGCTGCATTTTGGCTGCCTTTTGGGCTGGAGCTTCTCGAGGTTTGAGGCCTGGCTTGCTCCACCCCCTGCTCTTGAGATTCTCCCGGAGGTGGGCTGCATTTTGGCTGCATTTTGGGCTGGAGCTTCTCGTGGTTTGAGGCCTGGCTTGCTCCACCCCCTGCTCTTGAGATTCTCCCGGATGTGGGCTGCATTTTGGCTGCCTTTTAGGCTGGAGCCTCTCGTGGTTTGAGGCCTGGCTTGCTCCACCCCCTGCTCTTGAGATTCTCCCGGATGTGGGCTTCATTTTGGCTGATTCTTGGGCTGGAGCTTCCCGTGGTTTGAGGCCTGGCTTGCTTCACCCCCTGCTCTTGAGATTCTCCCGGATGTGGGCTGCATTTTGGCTGCATTTTGGGCTGGAGCTTCTCGTGGTTTGAGGCCTGGCTTGCTCCACCCCCTGCTCTTGAGATTCTCCCGGAGGTGGGCTGCATTTTGGCTGCCTTTTGGGCTGGAGCTTCTCGTGGTTTGAGGCCTGGCTTGCTCCACCCCCTGCTCTTGAGATTCTCCCGGAGGTGGGCTGCATTTTGGCGGCCTTTTGGGCTGGAGCTTCTCGTGGTTTGAGGCCTGGCTTGCTCCACCGCCTGCTCTTGAGATTCTCCCGGAGGTGGGCTGCATTTTGGCTGCATGTTGGGCTGGAGCTTCTCGTGGTTTGAGGCCTGGCTTGCTCCACCCCCTGCTCTTGAGATTC
Source organism: Rhynochetos jubatus (assembly GCA_027574665.1). Taxonomy (NCBI): domain Eukaryota; kingdom Metazoa; phylum Chordata; class Aves; order Eurypygiformes; family Rhynochetidae; genus Rhynochetos; species Rhynochetos jubatus. The sequence goes on from JAQBHY010000071.1 coordinate 2,003,007, forward strand.
TCCCGGATGTGGGCTGCATTTTGGCTGCCTTTTGGGCTGGAGCTTCTCGTGGTTTGAGGCCTGGCTTGCTCCACCCCCTGCTCTTGAGATTCTCCCGGATGTGGGCTGCATTTTGGCTGCCTTTTGGGCTGGAGCTTCTCGTGGTTTGAGGCCTGGCTTGCTCCACCGCCTGCTCTTGAGATTCTCCCGGAGGTGGGCTGCATTTTGGCTGCCTTTTGGGCTGGAGCTTCTCGTGGTTTGAGGCCTGGCTTGCTCCACCCCCTGCTCTTGAGATTCTCCTGGAGGTAGGCTGCATTTTGGCTTCATTTTGGGCTGGAGTTTCTCGTGGTTTGTGGCCTGGCTTGCTCCACCCCCTGCTCTTGATATTCTCCCGGATGTGGGCTGCATTTTGGCTGCCTTTTGGGCTGGAGCTTCTCGTGGTTTGAGGCCTGGCTTGCTCCACCCCCTGCTCTTGAGATTATCCCGGATGTGGGCTGCATTTTGGCTGCCTTTTGGGCTGGAGCTTCTCGTGGTTTGAGGCCTGGCTTGCTCCACCCCCTGCTCTTGATATTCTCCCTGATGTGGGCTGCATTTTGGCTGCCTTTTGGGCTGGAGCTTCTCGAGGTATGAGGCCTGGCTTGCTCCACCCCCTGCTCTTGAGATTCTCCTCAAGGTGGGCTGGATTTTGGCTGCCTTTTGGGCTGGAGCTTCTCGTGGTTTGAGGCCTGGCTTGCTCCACCCCCTGCTCCTGAGATTCTCCTGGATGTGGGCTGCATTTTGGCTACAGTTTGGGCTGGAGCTTCTCATGGTTTGAGGCCTGGCTTGCTCCACCCCCTGCTCTTGAGATTCTCCCGGATGTGGGCTGCATTTTGGCTGCCTTTTGGGCTGGAGCTTCTCGTGGTTTGAGGCCTGGCTTGCTCCACCCCCTGCTCTTGAGATTCTCCCGGAGGTGGGCTGCATTTTGGCTGCCTTTTGGGCTGGAGCTTCTCGTGGTTTGAGGCCTGACTTGCTCCACCCCCTGCTCCTGAGATTCTCCTGGATGTGGGCTGCATTTTGGCTACAGTTTGGGCTGGAGCTTCTCATGGTTTGAGGCCTGGCTTGCTCCACCCCCTGCTCTTGAGATTCTCCCGGAGGTGGGCTGCATTTTGGCTGCCTTTTGGGCTGGAGCTTCTCGTGGTTTGAGGCCTGGCTTGCTCCACCCCCTGCTCTTGAGATTCTCCCGGATGTGGGCTGCATTTTGGCTGATTCTTGGGCTGGAGATTCCCGTGGTTTGAGGCCTGGCTTGCTCCACCCCCTGCTCTTGAGATTCTCCCGGATGTGGGCTGCATTTTGGCTGCCTTTTGGGCTGGAGCTTCTCGTGGTTTGAGGCCTGGCTTGCTCCACCACCTGCTCTTGAGATTCTCCCGGATGTGGGCTGCATTTTGGCTGCATTTTGGGCTGGAGCTTCTCGTGGTTTGAGGCCTGGCTTGCTCCACCCCCTGCTCTTGAAATTCTCCCGGAGGTGGGCTGCATTTTGGCTGCCTTTTGGGCTGGAGCTTCTCGTGGTTTGAGGCCTGGCTTCCTCCACCCCCTGCTCTTGAGATTCTCCCGGATGTGGACTGCATTTTGGCTTCATTTTGGGCTGGAGCTTCTCATGGTTTGAGGCCTGGCTTGCTCCACCCCCTGCTCTTGAGATTCTCCCCGATGTGGGCTTCATTTTGGCTGCCTTTGGGGCTGGAGCTTCTCGTGGTTTGAGGCCTGGCTTGCTCCACCGCCTGCTCTTGATATTCTCCCGGATGTGGGCTTCATTTTGGCTGCCTTTTGGGCTGGAGCTTCTCGTGGTTTGAGGCCTGGCTTGCTCCACCCCCTGCTCTTGAGATTCTCCCGGATGTGGGCTGCATTTTGGCTGATTCTTGGGCTGGAGCTTCCCGTGGTTTGAGGCCTGCCTTGCTCCACCCCCTGCTCTTGAGATTCTCCTGGATGTGGGCTGCATTTTGGCTGCCTTTTGGGCTGGAGCTTCTCGTGGTTTGAGGCCTGGCTTGCTCCACCCCCTGCTCTTGAGATTCTCCCCGATGTGGGCTTCATTTTGGCTGCCTTTGGGGCTGGAGCTTCTCGTGGTTTGAGGCCTGGCTTGCTCCACCCCCTGCTCTTGATATTCTCCTGGATGTGGGCTTCATTTTGGCTGCCTTTTGGGCTGGAGCTTCTCGTGGTTTGAGGCCTGGCTTGCTCCACCCCCTGCTCTTGAGATTCTCCCGGATGTGGGCTGCATTTTGGCTGATTCTTGGGCTGGAGCTTCCCGTGGTTTGAGGCCTGCCTTGCTCCACCCCCTGCTCTTGAGATTCTCCTGGATGTGGGCTGCATTTTGGCTGCCTTTTGGGCTGGAGCTTCTCGTGGTTTGAGGCCTGGCTTGCTCCACCCCCTGCTCTTGAGATTCTCCCGGATGTGGGCTGCATTTTGGCTGCCTTTTGGGCTGGAGCTTCTCGTGGTTTGAGGCCTGGCTTGCTCCACCCCCTGCTCTTGAGATTCTCCTGGAGGTAGGCTGCATTTTGGCTTCATTTTGGGCTGGAGCTTCTCGAGGTTTGTGGCCTGGCTTGCTCCACCCCCTGCTCTTGAGATTCTCCCGGATGTGGGCTGCATTTTGGCTGCTTTTTGTGCTGGAGATTCTCGTGGTTTGAGGCCTGGCTTGCTCCACCCCCTGCTCTTGAGATTCTCCCGCATGTGGGCTGGAATTTGGCTGATTCTTGGGCTGGAGCTTCCCGTGGTTTGAGGCCTGGCTTGCTCCACCCCCTGCTCTTGAGATTCTCCCAGATGTGGGCTGCATTTTGGCTGCATTTTGGGCTGGAGCTTCTCGTGGTTTGAGGCCTGGCTTGCTCCAACCCCTGCTCTTGAGATTCTCCCGGAGGTGGGCTGCATTTTGGCTGCATTTTGGGCTGGAGCTTCTCGTGGTTTGAGGCCTGGCTTGCTCCACCCCCTGCTCTAGAGATTCTCCCGGATGTGGGCTGCATTTTGGCTGATTCTTGGGCTGGAGCTTCCCGTGGTTTGAGGCCTGGCTTGCTCCACCCCCTGCTCTTGAGATTCTCCCGGATGTGGGCTGCATTTTGGCTGCCTTTTAGGCTGGAGCCTCTCGTGGTTTGAGGCCTGGCTTGCTCCACCCCCTGCTCTTGAGATTCTCCCGGATGTGGGCTTCATTTTGGCTGATTCTTGGGCTGGAGCTTCCCGTGGTTTGAGGCCTGGCTTGCTCCACCCCCTGCTCTTGAGATTCTCCCGGATGTGGGCTGCATTTTGGCTGCCTTTTGGGCTGGAGCTTCTCGTGGTTTGAGGCCTGGCTTGCTCCACCCCCTGCTCTTGAGATTCTCCCGGAGGTGGGTTGCATTTTGGCTGCATTTTGGGCTGGAGCTTCTCGTGGTTTGAGGCCTGGCATGCTCCACCCCCTGCTCTTGAGATTCTCCCGGAGGTGGGCTGCATTTTGGCTGCCTTTTGGGCTGGAGCTTCTCGTGGTTTGAGGCCTGGCTTGCTCCACCCCCTGCTCTTGAGATTCTCCCGGAGGCGGGCTGCATTTTGGCTGCATTTTGGGCTGGAGCTTCTCGTCGTTTGAGGCCTGGCTTGCTCCACCCCCTGCTCTTGAGATTCTCCTGGAGGTAGGCTGCATTTTGGCTTCATTTTGGGCTGGAGCTTCTCGTGGTTTGAGGCCTGACTTGCTCCACCCCCTGCTCTTGAGATTCTCCCGGAGGTGGGCTGCATTTTGGCTGCTTTTTGTGCTGGAGATTCTCGTGGTTTGAGGCCTGGCTTGCTCCACCCCCTGCTCTTGAGATTCTCCCGGATGTGGGCTGGAATTTGGCTGATTCTTGGGCTGGAGCTTCCCGTGGTTTGAGGCCTGGCTTGCTCCACCCCCAGCTCTTGAGATTCTCCCAGATGTGGGCTGCATTTTGGCTGATTCTTGGGCTGGAGCTTCTCGTGGTTTGAGGCCTGGCTTGCTCCACCCCCTGCTCTAGAGATTCTCCCGGATGTGGGCTGCATTTTGGCTGCCTTTTGGGCTGGAGCTTCTCGTGGTTTGAGGCCTGGCTTGCTCCACCCCCTGCTCTTGATATTCTCCCTGATGTGGGCTGCATTTTGGCTGCCTTTTGGGCTGGAGCTTCTCGAGGTATGAGGCCTGGCTTGCTCCACCCCCTGCTCTTGATATTCTCCTCAAGGTGGGCTGGATTTTGGCTGCCTTTTGGGCTGGAGCTTCTCGTGGTTTGAGGCCTGGCTTGCTCCACCCCCTGCTCCTGAGATTCTCCTGGATGTGGGCTGCATTTTGGCTACAGTTTGGGCTGGAGCTTCTCATGGTTTGAGGCCTGGCTTGCTCCACCCCCTGCTCTTGAGATTCTCCCGGATGTGGGCTGCATTTTGGCTGCCTTTTGGGCTGGAGCTTCTCGTGGTTTGAGGCCTGGCTTGCTCCACCCCCTGCTCTTGAGATTCTCCCGGAGGTGGGCTGCATTTTGGCTGCCTTTTGGGCTGGAGCTTCTCGTGGTTTGAGGCCTGACTTGCTCCACCCCCTGCTCCTGAGATTCTCCTGGATGTGGGCTGCATTTTGGCTACAGTTTGGGCTGGAGCTTCTCATGGTTTGAGGCCTGGCTTGCTCCACCCCCTGCTCTTGAGATTCTCCTGGAGGTGGGCTGCATTTTGGCTGCCTTTTGGGCTGGAGCTTCTCGTGGTTTGAGGCCTGGCTTGCTCCACCCCCTGCTCTTGAGATTCTCCCGGAGGTGGGCTGCATTTTGGCTGATTCTTGGGCTGGAGATTCCCGTGGTTTGAGGCCTGGCTTGCTCCACCCCCTGCTCTTGAGATTCTCCCGGAGGTGGGCTGCATTTTGGCTGCCTTTTGGGCTGGAGCTTCTCGTGGTTTGAGGCCTGGCTTGCTCCACCCCCTGCTCTTGAGATTCTCCCGGAGGTGGGCTGCATTTTGGCTGCCTTTTGGGCTGGAGCTTCTCGTGGTTTGAGGCCTGACTTGCTCCACCCCCTGCTCCTGAGATTCTCCTGGATGTGGGCTGCATTTTGGCTACAGTTTGGGCTGGAGCTTCTCATGGTTTGAGGCCTGGCTTGCTCCACCCCCTGCTCTTGAGATTCTCCCAGATGTGGGCTGCATTTTGGCTGCCTTTTGGGCTGGAGCTTCTCGTGGTTTGAGGCCTGGCTTGCTCCACCCCCTGCTCTTGAGATTCTCCCGGATGTGGGCTGCATTTTGGCTGATTCTTGGGCTGGAGATTCCCGTGGTTTGAGGCCTGGCTTGCTCCACCCCCTGCTCTTGAGATTCTCCCGGATGTGGGCTGCATTTTGGCTGCCTTTTGGGCTGGAGCTTCTCGTGGTTTCAGGCCTGGCTTGCTCCACCACCTGCTCTTGAGATTCTCCCGGATTTGGGCTGCATTTTGGCTGCATTTTGGGCTGGAGCTTCTCGTGGTTTGAGGCCTGGCTTGCTCCACCCCCTGCTCTTGAAATTCTCCCGGAGGTGGGCTGCATTTTGGCTGCCTTTTGGGCTGGAGCTTCTCGTGGTTTGAGGCCTGGCTTGCTCCACCCCCTGCTCTTGAGATTCTCCCCGATGTGGACTGCATTTTGGCTTCATTTTGGGCTTGAGCTTCTCGTGGTTTGAGGCCTGGCTTGCTCCACCCCCTGCTCTTGAGATTCTCCCCGATGTGGGCTTCATTTTGGCTGCCTTTGGGGCTGGAGCTTCTCGTGGTTTGAGGCCTGGCTTGCTCCACCGCCTGCTCTTGATATTCTCCCGGATGTGGGCTTCATTTTGGCTGCCTTTTGGGCTGGAGCTTCTCGTGGTTTGAGGCCTGGCTTGCTCCACCCCCTGCTCTTGAGATTCTCCCGGATGTGGGCTGCATTTTGGCTGATTCTTGGGCTGGAGCTTCCCGTGGTTTGAGGCCTGGCTTGCTCCACCCCCTGCTCTTGAGATTCTCCTGGATGTGGGCTGCATTTTGGCTGCCTTTTGGGCTGGAGCTTCTCGTGGTTTGAGGCCTGGCTTGCTCCACCCCCTGCTCTTGAGATTCTCCCGGATGTGGGCTGCATTTTGGCTGCCTTTTGGGCTGGAGCTTCTCGTGGTTTGAGGCCTGGCTTGCTCCACCCCCTGCTCTTGAGATTCTCCCGGAGGTGGTTTGCATTTTGGCTGCCTTTTGGGCTGGAGCTTCTCGTGGTTTGAGGCCTGGCTTGCTCCACCCCCTGCTCTTGAGATTCTCCCGGAGGTGGGCTGCATTTTGGCTGCCTTTTGGGCTGGAGCTTCTCGTGGTTTGAGGCCTGGCTTGCTCCACCCCCTGCTCTTGAGATTCTCCCGGATGTGGGCTGGATTTTGGCTCCATTTTGGGCTAGAGCTTCTCGAGGTTTGAGGCCTGGCTTGCTCCACCCCCTGCTCTTGATATTCTCCCGGATGTGGGCTGCATTTTGGCTGCCTTTTGGGCTGGAGCTTCTCGTGGTTTGAGGCCTGGCTTGCTCCACCCCCTGCTCTTGAGATTCTCCCGGAGGCGGGCTGCATTTTGGCTGCATTTTGGGCTGGAGCTTCTCGTCGTTTGAGGCCTGGCTTGCTCCACCCCCTGCTCTTGAGATTCTCCTGGAGGTAGGCTGCATTTTGGCTTCATTTTGGGCTGGAGCTTCTCGAGGTTTGTGGCCTGGCTTGCTCCACCCCCTGCTCTTGATATTCTCAGGGAGGTAGGCTGCATTTTGGCTGCTTTTTGTGCTGGAGATTCTCGTGGTTTGAGGCCTGGCTTGCTCCACCCCCTGCTCTTGAGATTCTCCCGGATGTGGGCTGGAATTTGGCTGATTCTTGGGCTGGAGCTTCCCGTGGTTTGAGGCCTGGCTTGCTCCACCCCCAGCTCTTGAGATTCTCCCAGATGTGGGCTGCATTTTGGCTGCCTTTTGGGCTGGAGCTTCTCGTGGTTTGAGGCCTGGCTTGCTCCACCCCCTGCTCTTGAGATTCTCCCGGAGGTGGGCTGCATTTTGGCTGCCTTTTGGGCTGGAGATTCTCGTGGTTTGAGGCCTGGCTTGCTCCACCCCCTGCTCTAGAGATTCTCCCGGATGTGGGCTGCATTTTGGCTGATTCTTGGGCTGTAGCTTCCCGTGGTTTGAGGCCTGGCTTGCTCCACCCCCTGCTCTTGAGATTCTCCCGGATGTGGGCTGCATTTTGGCTGCCTTTTAGGCTGGAGCCTCTCGTGGTTTGAGGCCTGGCTTGCTCCACCCCCTGCTCTTGAGATTCTCCCGGATGTGTGCTTCATTTTGGCTGATTCTTGGGCTGGAGCTTCCCGTGGTTTGAGGCCTGGCTTGCTCCACCCCCTGCTCTTGAGATTCTCCCGGATGTGGGCTGCATTTTGGCTGCCTTTTTTGCTGGAGCTTCTCGTGGTTTGAGGCCTGGCTTGCTCCACCCCCTGCTCTTGAGATTCTCCCGGAGGTGGGTTGCATTTTGGCTGCCTTTTGGGCTGGAGCTTCTCGTGGTTTGAGGCCTGGCTTGCTCCACCCCCTGCTCTTGAGATTCTCCCGGAGGTGGGCTGCATTTTGGCTGCCTTTTGGGCTGGAGCTTCTCGTGGTTTGAGGCCTGGCTTGCTCCACCCCCTGCTCTTGAGATTCTCCCGGATGTGGGCTGCATTTTGGCTCCCTTTTGGGCTGGAGCTTCTCGAGGTTTGAGGCCTGGCTTGCTCCACCCCCTGCTCTTGATATTCTCCCGGATGTGGGCTGCATTTTGGCTGCCTTTTGGGCTGGAGCTTCTCGTGGTTTGAGGCCTGGCTTGCTCCACCCCCTGCTCTTGAGATTCTCCCGGAGGCGGGCTGCATTTTGGCTGCATTTTGGGCTGGAGCTTCTCGTGGTTTGAGGCCTGGCTTGCTCCACCCCCTGCTCTTGAGATTCTCCTGGAGGTAGGCTGCATTTTGGCTTCATTTTGGGCTGGAGCTTCTCGAGGTTTGTGGCCTGGCTTGCTCCACCCCCTGCTCTTGATATTCTCAGGGAGGTGGGCTGCATTTTGGCTGCTTTTTGTGCTGGAGATTCTCGTGGTTTGAGGCCTGGCTTGCTCCACCCCCTGCTCTTGAGATTCTCCCGGATGTGGGCTGGAATTTGGCTGATTCTTGGGCTGGAGCTTCCCGTGGTTTGAGGCCTGGCTTGCTCCACCCCCAGCTCTTGAGATTCTCCCAGATGTGGGCTGCATTTTGGCTGACTTTTGGGCTGGAGCTTCTCGTGGTTTGAGGCCTGGCTTGCTCCAACCCCTGCTCTTGAGATTCTCCCGGAGGTGGGCTGCATTTTGGCTGCATTTTGGGCTGGAGCTTCTCGTGGTTTGAGGCCTGGCTTGCTCCACCCCCTGCTCTAGAGATTCTCCCGGATGTGGGCTGCATTTTGGCTGATTCTTGGGCTGGAGCTTCCCGTGGTTTGAGGCCTGGCTTGCTCCACCCCCTGCTCTTGAGATTCTCCCGGATGTGGGCTGCATTTTGGCTGCCTTTTAGGCTGGAGCCTCTCGTGGTTTGAGGCCTGGCTTGCTCCACGCCCTGCTCTTGAGATTCTCCCGGATGTGGGCTTCATTTTGGCTGATTCTTGGGCTGGAGCTTCCCGTGGTTTGAGGCCTGGCTTGCTCCACCCCCTGCTCTTGAGATTCTCCCGGATGTGGGCTGCATTTTGGCTGCCTTTTGGGCTGGAGCTTCTCGTGGTTTGAGGCCTGGCTTGCTCCACCCCCTGCTCTTGAGATTCTCCCGGATGTGGGCTGCATTTTGGCTGCCTTTTGGGCTGGAGCTTCTCGTGGTTTGAGGCCTGGCTTGCTCCACCCCCTGCTCTTGAGATTCTCCCGGAGGTGGGCTGCATTTTGGCTGCCTTTTGGGCTGGAGCTTCTCGTGGTTTGAGGCCTGGCTTGCTCCACCGCCTGCTCTTGAGATTCTCCCGGAGGTGGGCTGCATTTTGGCTGCATGTTGGGCTGGAGCTTCTCGTGGTTTGAGGCCTGGCTTGCTCCACCCCCTGCTCTTGAGATTCTCCCGGATGTGGGCTGCATTTTGGCTGCCTTTTGGGCTGGAGCTTCTCGTGGTTTGAGGCCTGGCTTGCTCCACCCCCTGCTCTTGAGATTCTCCCGGATGTGGGCTGCATTTTGGCTGCCTTTTTTGCTGGAGCTTCTCGTGGTTTGAGGCCTGGCTTGCTCCACCGCCTGCTCTTGAGATTCTCCCGGAGGTGGGCTGCATTTTGGCTGCCTTTTGGGCTGGAGCTTCTCGTGGTTTGAGGCCTGGCTTGCTCCACCCCCTGCTCTTGAGATTCTCCTGGAGGTAGGCTGCATTTTGGCTTCATTTTGGGCTGGAGCTTCTCGAGGTTTGTGGCCTGGCTTGCTCCACCCCCTGCTCTTGATATTCTCAGGGAGGTGGGCTGCATTTTGGCTGCCTTTTGTGCTGGAGATTCTCGTGGTTTGAGGCCTGGCTTGCTCCACCCCCTGCTCTTGAGATTCTCCCGGAGGTGGGCTGCATTTTGGCTGATTCTTGGGCTGGAGCTTCCCGTGGTTTGAGGCCTGGCTTGCTCGACCCCCTGCTCTTGAGATTCTCCCGGAGGTGGGCTGCATTTTGGCTGCATTTTGGGCTGGAGCTTCTCGTGGTTTGAGGCCTGGCTTGCTCCACCCCCTGCTCTTGAGATTCTCCCGGAGGCGGGCTGCATTTTGGCTGCATTTTGGGCTGGAGCTTCTCGTCGTTTGAGGCCTGGCTTGCTCCACCCCCTGCTCTTGAGATTCTCCTGGAGGTAGGCTGCATTTTGGCTTCATTTTGGGCTGGAGCTTCTCGTGGTTTGAGGCCTGGCTTGCTCCACGCCCTGCTCTTGAGATTCTCCCGGATGTGGGCTGCATTTTGGCTGCCTTTTGGGCTGGAGCTTCTCGTGGTTTGAGGCCTGGCTTGCTCCACCCCCTGCTCTTGAGATTCTCCCGGATGTGGGCTGCATTTTGGCTGCCTTTTTTGCTGGAGCTTCTCGTGGTTTGAGGCCTGGCTTGCTCCACCGCCTGCTCTTGAGATTCTCCCGGAGGTGGGCTGCATTTTGGCTGCCTTTTGGGCTGGAGCTTCTCGTGGTTTGAGGCCTGGCTTGCTCCACCCCCTGCTCTTGAGATTCTCCTGGAGGTAGGCTGCATTTTGGCTTCATTTTGGGCTGGAGCTTCTCGAGGTTTGTGGCCTGGCTTGCTCCACCCCCTGCTCTTGATATTCTCAGGGAGGTGGGCTGCATTTTGGCTGCCTTTTGTGCTGGAGATTCTCGTGGTTTGAGGCCTGGCTTGCTCCACCCCCTGCTCTTGAGATTCTCCCCGAGGTGGGCTGCATTTTGGCTGATTCTTGGGCTGGAGCTTCCCGTGGTTTGAGGCCTGGCTTGCTCCACCCCCAGCTCTTGAGATTCTCCCTGATGTGGGCTGCATTTTGGCTGCCTTTTGGGCTGGAGCTTCTCGTGGTTTGAGGCCTGGCTTGCTCCAACCCCTGCTCTTGAGATTCTCCCGGAGGTGGGCTGCATTTTGGCTGCATTTTGGGCTGGAGCTTCTCGTGGTTTGAGGCCTGGCTTGCTCCACCCCCTGCTCTTGAGATTCTCCCGGATGTGGGCTGCATTTTGGCTGCCTTTTTTGCTGGAGCTTCTCGTGGTTTGAGGCCTGGCTTGCTCCACCGCCTGCTCTTGAGATTCTCCCGGAGGTGGGCTGCATTTTGGCTGCCTTTTGGGCTGGAGCTTCTCGTGGTTTGAGGCCTGGCTTGCTCCACCCCCTGCTCTTGAGATTCTCCTGGAGGTAGGCTGCATTTTGGCTTCATTTTGGGCTGGAGCTTCTCGAGGTTTGTGGCCTGGCTTGCTCCACCCCCTGCTCTTGATATTCTCAGGGAGGTGGGCTGCATTTTGGCTGCCTTTTGTGCTGGAGATTCTCGTGGTTTGAGGCCTGGCTTGCTCCACCCCCTGCTCTTGAGATTCTCCCCGAGGTGGGCTGCATTTTGGCTGATTCTTGGGCTGGAGCTTCCCGTGGTTTGAGGCCTGGCTTGCTCCACCCCCAGCTCTTGAGATTCTCCCTGATGTGGGCTGCATTTTGGCTGCCTTTTGGGCTGGAGCTTCTCGTGGTTTGAGGCCTGGCTTGCTCCAACCCCTGCTCTTGAGATTCTCCCGGAGGTGGGCTGCATTTTGGCTGCATTTTGGGCTGGAGCTTCTCGTGGTTTGAGGCCTGGCTTGCTCCACCCCCTGCTCTTGAGATTCTCCCGGATGTGGGCTGCATTTTGGCTGATTCTTGGGCTGGAGCTTCCCGTGGTTTGAGGCCTGGCTTGCTCCACCCCCTGCTCTTGAGATTCTCCCGGAGGTGGGCTGCATTTTGGCTGCATTTTGGGCTGGAGCTTCTCGTGGTTTGAGGCCTGGCTTGCTCCACCCCCTGCTCTTGAGATTCTCCCGGATGTGGGCTGCATTTTGGCTGCCTTTTGGGCTGGAGCTTCTCGTGGTTTGAGGCCTGGCTTGCTCCACCGCCTGCTCTTGAGATTCTCCCGGAGGTGGGCTGCATTTTGGCTGCATGTTGGGCTGGAGCTTCTCGTGGTTTGAGGCCTGATTTGCTCCACCCCCTGCTCTAGAGATTCTCCCAGATGTGGGCTGCATTTTGGCTGCCTTTTGGGCTGGAGCTTCTCGTGGTTTGAGGCCTGGCTTGCTCCACCCCCTGCTCTTGAGATTCTCCTGGAGGTAGGCTGCATTTTGGCTTCATTTTGGGCTGGAGTTTCTCGTGGTTTGAGGCCTGGCTTGCTCCACGCCCTGCTCTTGAGATTCTCCCGGATGTGGGCTGCATTTTGGCTGCCTTTTGGGCTGGAGCTTCTCGTGGTTTGAGGCCTGGCTTGCTCCACCCCCTGCTCTTGAGATTCTCCCGGAGGTGGGCTGCATTTTGGCTGCATTTAGGGCTGGAGCTTCTCGCGGTTTGAGGCCTGGCTTGCTCCACCCCCTGCTCTTGAGATTCTCCCGGAGGTGGGCTGCATTTTGGCTGCCTTTTGGGCTGGAGCTTCTCGTGGTTTGAGGCCTGGCTTGCTCCACCCCCTGCTCTTGAGATTCTCCTGGAGGTAGGCTGCATTTTGGCTTCATTTTGGGCTGGAGTTTCTCGTGGTTTGTGGCCTGGCTTGCTCCACCCCCTGCTCTTGATATTCTCCCGGATGTGGGCTGCATTTTGGCTGCCTTTTGGGCTGGAGCTTCTCGTGGTTTGAGGCCTGGCTTGCTCCACCCCCTGCTCTTGAGATTCTCCCGGAGGTGGGCTGCATTTTGGCTGCATTTAGGGCTGGAGCTTCTCGTGGTTTGAGGCCTGGCTTGCTCCACCCCCTGCTCTTGAGATTCTCCCGGAGGTGGGCTGCATTTTGGCTGCCTTTTGGGCTGGAGCTTCTCGTGGTTTGAGGCCTGGCTTGCTCCACCCCCTGCTCTTGAGATTCTCCTGGAGGTAGGCTGCATTTTGGCTTCATTTTGGGCTGGAGTTTCTCGTGGTTTCTGGCCTGGCTTGCTCCACCCCCTGCTCTTGATATTCTCCCGGATGTGGGCTGCATTTTGGCTGCCTTTTGGGCTGGAGCTTCTCGAGGTTTGAGGCCTGGCTTGCTCCACCCCCTGCTCTTGAGATTCTCAGGGAGGTGGGCTGCATTTTGGCTGCCTTTTGGGCTGGAGCTTCTCGAGGTATGAGGCCTACCTTGCTCCACCCCCTGCTCTTGATATTCTCCTCAAGGTGGGCTGGATTTTGGCTGCCTTTTGGGCTGGAGCTTCTCGTGGTTTGAGGCCTGGCTTGCTCCACCCCCTGCTCCTGAGATTCTCCTGGATGTGGGCTGCATTTTGGCTACAGTTTGGGCTGGAGCTTCTCATGGTTTGAGGCCTGGCTTGCTCCACCCCCTGCTCTTGAGATTCTCCCGGAGGTGGGCTGCATTTTGGCTGCATTTTGGGCTGGAGCTTCTCGTGGTTTGAGGCCTGGCTTGCTCCACCCCCTGCTCTTGAGATTCTCCCGGATGTGGGCTTCATTTTGGCTGCCTTTTGGGCTGGAGCTTCTCGTGGTTTCAGGCCTGGCTTGCTCCACCACCTGCTCTTGAGATTCTCCCGGATGTGGGCTGCATTTTGGCTGCATTTTGGGCTGGAGCTTCTCGTGGTTTGAGGCCTGGCTTGCTCCACCCCCTGCTCTTGAAATTCTCCCGGAGGTGGGCTGCATTTTGGCTGCCTTTTGGGCTGGAGCTTCTCGTGGTTTGAGGCCTGGCTTGCTCCACCCCCTGCTCTTGAGATTCTCCCGGATGTGGGCTTCATTTTGGCTGCCTTTTGGGCTGGAGCTTCTCGTGGTTTGAGGCCTGGCTTGCTCCACCGCCTGCTCTTGATATTCTCCCGGATGTGGGCTGCATTTTGGCTGATTCTTGGGCTGGAGCTTCCCGTGGTTTGAGGCCTGCCTTGCTCCACCCCCTGCTCTTGAGATTCTCCTGGATGTGGGCTGCATTTTGGCTGCCTTTTGGGCTGGAGCTTCTCGTGGTTTGAGGCCTGGCTTGCTCCACCCCCTGCTCTTGAGATTCTCCCGGATGTGGGCTGCATTTTGGCTGCATTTTGGGCTGGAGCTTCTCGTGGTTTGAGGCCTGCCTTGCTCCACCCCCTGCTCTTGAGATTCTCCCGGATGTGGGCTGGATTTTGGCTGCATTTTGGGCTGGAGCTTCTCGTGGTTTGAGGCCTGGCTTGCTCCACCCCCTGCTCTTGAGATTCTCCCGGAGGTGGGCTGCATTTTGGCTGCATTTTGGGCTGGAGCTTCTCGTGGTTTGAGGCCTGGCTTGCTCCACCCCCTGCTCTTGAGATTCTCCCGGATGTGGGCTGCATTTTGGCTGCCTTTTGGGCTGGAGCTTCTCGTGGTTTGAGGCCTGGCTTGCTCCACCCCCTGCTCTTGAGATTCTCCCGGATGTGGGCTGGATTTTGGCTCCATTTTGGGCTGGAGCTTCTCGAGGTTTGAGGCCTGGCTTGCTCCACCCCCTGCTCTTGATATTCTCCCGGATGTGGGCTGCATTTTGGCTGCCTTTTGGGCTGGAGCTTCTCGTGGTTTGAGGCCTGGCTTGCTCCACCCCCTGCTCTTGAGATTCTCCCGGATGTGGGCTGCATTTTGGCTGATTCTTGGACTGGAGCTTCCCGTGGTTTGAGGCCTGGCTTGCTCGACCCCCTGCTCTTGAGATTCTCCCGGAGGTGGGCTGCATTTTGGCTGCATTTTGGGCTGGAGCTTCTCGTGGTTTGAGGCCTGGCTTGCTCCACCCCCTGCTCTTGAGATTCTCCCGGATGTGGGCTGCATTTTGGCTGCATTTTCGGCTGGAGCTTCTCGTGGTTTGAGGCCTGGCTTGCTCCACCCCCTGCTCTTGAGATTCTCCTGGAGGTAGGCTGCATTTTGGCTTCATTTTGGGCTGGAGCTTCTCGAGGTTTGTGGCCTGGCTTGCTCCACCCCCTGCTCTTGATATTCTCAGGGAGGTGGGCTGCATTTTGGCTGCCTTTTGTGCTGGAGATTCTCGTGGTTTGAGGCCTGGCTTGCTCCACCCCCTGCTCTTGAGATTCTCCCGGATGTGGGCTGGAATTTGGCTGATTCTTGGGCTGGAGCTTCCCGTGGTTTGAGGCCTGGCTTGCTCCACCCCCTGCTCTTGAGATTCTCCCAGATGTGGGCTGCATTTTGGCGGCCTTTTGGGCTGGAGCTTCTCGTGGTTTGAGGCCTGGCTTGCTCCAACCCCTGCTCTTGAGATTCTCCCGGATGTGGGCTGCATTTTGGCTGCCTTTTGGGCTGGAGCTTCTCGAGGTATGAGGCCTGGCTTGCTCCACCCCCTGCTCTTGATATTCTCCTCAAGGTGGGCTGGATTTTGGCTGCCTTTTGGGCTGGAGCTTCTCGTGGTTTGAGGCCTGGCTTGCTCCACCCCCTGCTCCTGAGATTCTCCTGGATGTGGGCTGCATTTTGGCTACAGTTTGGGCTGGAGCTTCTCATGGTTTGAGGCCTGGCTTGCTCCACCCCCTGCTCTTGAGATTCTCCCGGATGTGGGCTGCATTTTGGCTGCCTTTTGGGCTGGAGCTTCTCGTGGTTTGAGGCCTGGCTTGCTCCACCCCCTGCTCTTGAGATTCTCCCGGAGGTGGGCTGCATTTTGGCTGCCTTTTGGGCTGGAGCTTCTCGTGGTTTGAGGCCTGGCTTGCTCCACCCCCTGCTCCTGAGATTCTCCTGGATGTGGGCTGCATTTTGGCTACAGTTTGGGCTGGAGCTTCTCATGGTTTGAGGCCTGGCTTGCTCCACCCCCTGCTCTTGAGATTCTCCCGGAGGTGGGCTGCATTTTGGCTGCCTTTTGGGCTGGAGCTTCTCGTGGTTTGAGGCCTGGCTTGCTCCACCCCCTGCTCTTGAGATTCTCCCGGAGGTGGGCTGCATTTTGGCTGATTCTTGGGCTGGAGATTCCCGTGGTTTGAGGCCTGGCTTCCTCCACCCCCTGCTCTTGAGATTCTCCCGGATGTGGGCTGCATTTTGGCTGACTTTTGGGCTGGAGCTTCTCGTGGTTTCAGGCCTGGCTTGCTCCACCACCTGCTCTTGAGATTCTCCCGGATGTGGGCTGCATTTTGGCTGCATTTTGGGCTGGAGCTTCTCGTGGTTTGAGGCCTGGCTTGCTCCACCCCCTGCTCTTGAAATTCTCCCGGAGGTGGGCTGCATTTTGGCTGCCTTTTGGGCTGGAGCTTCTCGTGGTTTGAGGCCTGGCTTCCTCCACCCCCTGCTCTTGAGATTCTCCCGGATGTGGACTGCATTTTGGCTGCCTTTTGGGCTGGAGCTTCTCGTGGTTTGAGGCCTGGCTTGCTCCACCCCCTGCTCTTGAGATTCTCCCCGATGTGGGCTTCATTTAGGTTGCCTTGTGGGCTGGAGCTTCTCGTGGTTTGAGGCCTGGCTTGCTCCACCCCCTGCTCTTGAGATTCTCCCGGATGTGGGCTGGAATTTGGCTGATTCTTGGGCTGGAGCTTCCCGTGGTTTGAGGCCTGGCTTGCTCCACCCCCTGCTCTTGAGATTCTCCCAGATGTGGGCTGCATTTTGGCTGCCTTTTGGGCTGGAGCTTCTCGTGGTTTGAGGCCTGGCTTGCTCCAACCCCTGCTCTTGAGATTCTCCCGGATGTGGGCTGCATTTTGGCTGCCTTTTGGGCTGGAGCTTCTCGAGGTTTGAGGCCTGGCTTGCTCCAACCCTGCTCTTGAGATTCTCCCAGATGTGGGCTGCATTTTGGCTGCCTTTTGGGCTGGAGCTTCTCGTGGTTTGAGGCCTGGCTTGCTCCAACCCCTGCTCTTGAGATTCTCCCGGATGTGGGCTGCATTTTGGCTGCCTTTTGGGCTGGAGCTTCTCGAGGTTTGAGGCCTGGCTTGCTCCACCCCCTGCTCTTGAGATTCTCCCGGATGTGGGCTGCATTTTGGCTGCCTTTTGGGCTGGAGCTTCTCGTGGTTTGAGGCCTGGCTTGCTCCACCCCCTGCTCTTGAGATTCTCCCGGAGGTGGGCTGCATTTTGGCTGCCTTTTGGGCTGGAGCTTCTCGTGGTTTGAGGCCTGGCTTGCTCCACCCCCTGCTCCTGAGATTCTCCTGGATGTGGGCTGCATTTTGGCTACAGTTTGGGCTGGAGCTTCTCATGGTTTGAGGCCTGGCTTGCTCCACCCCCTGCTCTTGAGATTCTCCCGGAGGTGGGCTGCATTTTGGCTGCCTTTTGGGCTGGAGGTTCTCGTGGTTTGAGGCCTGGCTTGCTCCACCCCCTGCTCTTGAGATTCTCCCGGATGTGGACTGCATTTTGGCTTCATTTTGGGCTGGAGCTTCTCGTGGTTTGAGGCCTGCCTTGCTCCACCCCCTGCTCTTGAGATTCTCCCCGATGTGGGCTTCATTTTGGCTGCCTTTGGGGCTGGAGCTTCTCGTGGTTTGAGGCCTGGCTTGCTCCACCGCCTGCTCTTGAGATTCTCCCGGATGTGGGCTGCATTTTGGCTGCCTTTTGGGCTGGAGCTTCTCGTGGTTTGAGGCCTGGCTTGCTCCACCCCCTGCTCTTGAGATTCTCCCGGATGTGGGCTGCATTTTGGCTGATTCTTGGGCTGGAGCTTCCCGTGGTTTGAGGCCTGCCTTGCTCCACCCCCTGCTCTTGAGATTCTCCTGGATGTGGGCTGCATTTTTGCTGCCTTTTGGGCTGGAGCTTCTCGTGGTTTGAGGCCTGGCTTGCTCCACCCCCTGCTCTTGAGATTCTCCCCGATGTGGGCTTCATTTTGGCTGCCTTTTGGGCTGGAGCTTCTCGTGGTTTGAGGCCTGGCTTGCTCCACCCCCTGCTCTTGAGATTCTCCCGGATGTGGGCTGCATTTTGGCTGATTCTTGGGCTGGAGCTTCCCGTGGTTTGAGGCCTGGCTTGCTCCACCCCCTGCTCTTGAGATTCTCCTGGATGTGGGCTGCATTTTGGCTGCCTTTTGGGCTGGAGCTTCTCGTGGTTTGAGGCCTGGCTTGCTCCACCCCCTGCTCTTGAGATTCTCCCGGATGTGGGCTGCATTTTGGCTGCCTTTTGGGCTGGAGCTTCTCGTGGTTTGAGGCCTGGCTTGCTCCACCCCCTGCTCTTGAGATTCTCCCGGAGGTGGGTTGCATTTTGGCTGCCTTTTGGGCTGGAGCTTCTCGTGGTTTGAGGCCTGGCTTGCTCCACCCCCTGCTCTTGAGATTCTCCCGGAGGTGGGCTGCATTTTGGCTGCATTTTGGGCTGGAGCTTCTCGTGGTTTGAGGCCTGGCTTGCTCCACCCCCTGCTCTTGAGATTCTCCAGGAGGTAGGCTGCATTTTGGCTTCATTTTGGGCTGGAGTTTCTCGAGGTTTGTGGGTTGGCTTGCTCCACCCCCTGCTCTTGAGATTCTCCCGGAGGTGGGCTGCATTTTGGCTGCCTTTTGGGCTGGAGCTTCTCGTGGTTTGAGGCCTGGCTTGCTCCACCCCCTGCTCTTGAGATTCTCCCGGATGTGGGCTGGATTTTGGCTCCATTTTGGGCTGGAGCTTCTCGAGGTTTGAGGCCTGGCTTGCTGCACCCCCTGCTCTTGATATTCTCCCGGATGTGGGCTGCATTTTGGCTGCCTTTTGGGCTGGAGCTTCTCGTGGTTTGAGGCCTGGCTTGCTCCACCCCCTGCTCTTGAGATTCTCCCGGAGGTGGGCTGCATTTTGGCTGCATTTTGGGCTGGAGCTTCTCGTGGTTTGAGGCCTGGCTTGCTCCACCCCCTGCTCTTGAGATTCTCCCGGAGGCGGGCTGCATTTTGGCTGCATTTTGGGCTGGAGCTTCTCGTCGTTTGAGGCCTGGCTTGCTCCACCCCCTGCTCTTGAGATTCTCCTGGAGGTAGGCTGCATTTTGGCTTCATTTTGGGCTGGAGCTTCTCGAGGTTTGTGGCCTGGCTTGCTCCACCCCCTACTCTTGATATTCTCCCGGAGGTGGGCTGCATTTTGGCTGCCTTTTGGGCTGGAGATTCTCGTGGTTTGAGGCCTGGCTTGCTCCACCCCCTGCTCTTGAGATTCTCCCGGATGTGGGCTGGAATTTGGCTGATTCTTGGGCTGGAGCTTCCCGTGGTTTGAGGCCTGGCTTGCTCCACCCCCTGCTCTTGAGATTCTCCCAGATGTGGGCTGCATTTTGGCTGCCTTTTGGGCTGGAGCTTCTCGTGGTTTGAGGCCTGGCTTGCTCCAACCCCTGCTCTTGAGATTCTCCCGGATGTGGGCTGCATTTTGGCTGCCTTTTGGGCTGGAGCTTCTCGTGGTTTGAGGCCTGGCTTGCTCCACCCCCTGCTCTTGAGATTCTCCCGGAGGTGGGTTGCATTTTGGCTGCCTTTTGGGCTGGAGCTTCTCGTGGTTTGAGGCCTGGCTTGCTCCACCCCCTGCTCTTGAGATTCTCCCGGAGGTGGGCTGCATTTTGGCTGCCTTTTGGGCTGGAGCTTCCCGTGGTTTGAGGCCTGGCTTGCTCCACCCCCTGCTCTTGAGATTCTCCTGGATGTGGGCTGGATTTTGGCTCCATTTTGGGCTGGAGCTTCTCGAGGTTTGAGGCCTGGCTTGCTCCACCCCCTGCTCTTGATATTCTCCCGGATGTGGGCTGCATTTTGGCTGCCTTTTGGGCTGGAGCTTCTCGTGGTTTGAGGCCTGGCTTGCTCCACCCCCTGCTCTTGAGATTCTCCCGGAGGTGGGCTGCATTTTGGCTGATTCTTGGGCTGGAGCTTCCCGTGGTTTGAGGCCTGGCTTGCTCGACCCCCTGCTCTTGAGATTCTCCCGGAGGTGGGCTGCATTTTGGCTGCATTTTGGGCTGGAGCTTCTCGTGGTTTGAGGCCTGGCTTGCTCCACCCCCTGCTCTTGAGATTCTCCCGGAGGCGGGCTGCATTTTGGCTGCCTTTTGGTCTGGAGCTTCTCGTGGTTTGAGGCCTGGCTTGCTCCACCCCCTGCTCTTGAGATTCTCCTGGAGGTAGGCTGCATTTTGGCTTCATTTTAGGCTGGAGCTTCTCGAGGTTTGTGGCCTGGCTTGCTCCACCCCCTGCTCTTGATATTCTCAGGGAGGTGGTCTGCATTTTGGCTGCCTTTTGTGCTGGAGATTCTCGTGGTTTGAGGCCTGGCTTGCTCCACCCCCTGCTCTTGAGATTCTCACGGATGTGGGCTGGAATTTGGCTGATTCTTGGGCTGGAGCTTCTCGAGGTTTGAGGCCTGGCTTGCTCCACCCCCTGCTCTTGAGATTCTCCCGGATGTGGACTGCATTTTGGCTGCCTTTTGGGCTGGAGCTTCTCGTGATTTGAGGCCTGGCTTGCTCCAAACCCTGCTCTTGAGATTCTCCCGGAGGTGGGCTGCATTTTGGCTGCCTTTTGGGCTGGAGCTTCTCGTGGTTTGAGGCCTGGCTTGCTCCACCCCCTGCTCTTGAGATTCTCCCGGATGTGGGCTGCATTTTGGCTGATTCTTGGGCTGGAGCTTCACGTGGTTTGAGGCCTGGCTTGCTCCACCCCCTGCTCTTGAGATTCTCCCGGAGGTGGGCTGCATTTTGGCTGCATTTAGGGCTGGAGCTTCTCGTGGTTTGAGGCCTGGCTTGCTCCACCCCCTGCTCTTGAGATTCTCCCGGAGGTGGGCTGCATTTTGGCTGCCTGTTGGGCTGGAGCTTCTCGTGGTTTGAGGCCTGGCTTGCTCCACCCCCTGCTCTTGAAATTCTCCCGGATGTGGGCTGGATTTTGGCTGCCTTTTGAGCTGGAGCTTCTCGTGGTTTGAGGCCTGGCTTGCTCCACCCCCTGCTCTTGAGATTCTCCTGGAGGTGTGCTGCATTTTGGCTTCATTTTGGGCTGGAGCTTCTCATGGTTTGACGCCTGCCTTGCTCCACCCCCTGCTCTTGAGATTCTCCCGGAGGTGGGCTGCATTTTGCTGCCTGTTGGGCTGGAGCTTCTCGTGGTTTGGGGCCTGGCTTGCTCCACCCCCTGCTCTTGAGATTCTCCCGGATGTGGGCTGCATTTTGGCTGCCTGTTGGGCTGGAGCTTCTTGTGGTTTGAGGCCTGGCTTGCTCCACCCCCTGCTCTTGAGATTCTCCCGGATGTGGGCTGCATTTTGGCTGCCTTTTGGGCTGGAGCTTCTCGTGGTTTGAGGCCTGGCTTGCTCCACCCCCTGCTCTTGAGATTCTCCCGGATGTGGGCTGCATTTTGGCTGATTCTTGGGCTGGAGCTTCCCGTGGTTTGAGGCCTGGCTTGCTCCACCCCCTGCTCTTGATATTCTCCCGGAGGTGGGCTGCATTTTGGCTGCCTTTTGGGCTGGATCTTCTCGTGGTTTGAGGCCTGGCTTGCTCCACCCCCTGCTCTTGAGATTCTCCTGGAGGTGGGCTGCATTTTGGCTGCCTTTTGGGCTGGAGCTTCTCGTGGTTTGAGGCTTGGCTTGCTCCACCCCCTGCTCTTGAGTTTCTCCCGGATGTGGGCTGGATTTTGGCTCCATTTTGGGCTGGAGCTTCTCGAGGTTTGAGGCCTGGCTTGCTCCACGCCCTGCTCTTGATATTCTCCTGGATGTGGGCTGCGTTTTGGCTACATTTTGAGCTGGAGCTTCTCATGGATTGAGGCCTGGCTTGCTCCACCCCCTGCTCTTGAGATTCTCCTGGATGTGGGGGGGATTTTGGCTCCCTTTTGGGCTGGAGCTTCTCGAGGTTTGAGGCCTGGCTTGCTCCACCCCCTGCTCTTGAAATTCTCCTGGATATGGGCTGCATTTTGGCTGATTCTTGGGCTGGAGCTTCTCGTGGTTTGAGGCCTGGCTTGCTCCACCCCCTGCTCTTGAGATTCTCCTGGAGGTAGGCTGCATTTTGGCTTCATTTTGGGCTGGAGCTTCTCGAGGTTTGTGGCCTGGCTTGCTCCACCCCCTGCTCTTGAGATTCTCCCGGATGTGGGCTGGATTTTGGCTGATTCTTGGGCTGGAGCTTCCCGTGGTTTGAGGCCTGGCTTGCTCCACCCCCTGCTCTTGAGATTCTCCCAGATGTGGGCTGCATTTTGGCTGCCTT
This sequence comes from Rhynochetos jubatus, assembly GCA_027574665.1. NCBI lineage: Eukaryota > Metazoa > Chordata > Aves > Eurypygiformes > Rhynochetidae > Rhynochetos > Rhynochetos jubatus. Next base: position 2,024,380 of record JAQBHY010000071.1, read on the forward strand.
TTGGGCTGGAGCTTCTCGTGGTTTGAGGCCTGGCTTGCTCCACCCCCTGCTCTTGAGATTCTCCCGGATGTGGGCTGCATTTTGGCTGATTCTTGGGCTGGAGCTTCCCGTGGTTTGAGGCCTGGCTTGCTCCACCCCCTGCTCTTGAGATTCTCCCGGATGTGGGCTGCATTTTGGCTGATTCTTGGGCTGGAGCTTCCCGTGGTTTGAGGCCTGGCTTGCTCCACCCCCTGCTCTTGAGATTCTCCCGGATGTGGGCTGCATTTTGGCTGCCTTTTGGGCTGGAGCTTCTCGTGGTTTGAGGCCTGGCTTGCTCCACCCCCTGCTCTTGATATTCTCCCGGAGGTGGGCTGCATTTTGGCTGCCTTTTGGGCTGGATCTTCTCGTGGTTTGAGGCCTGGCTTGCTCCACCCCCTGCTCTTGAGATTCTCCTGGAGGTGGGCTACATTTTGGCTGCCTTTTGGGCTGGAGCTTCTCGTGGTTTGAGGCCTGGCTTGCTCCACCCCCTGCTCTTGAGATTCTCCCGGAGGCGGGCTGCATTTTGGCTTCATTTTGGGCTGGAGCTTCTCGTGGTTTGAGGCCTGGCTTGCTCCACCCCCTGCTCTTGAGATTCTCCTGGAGGTAGGCTGCATTTTGGCTTCATTTTGGGCTGGAGCTTCTCGAGGTTTGTGGCCTGGCTTGCTCCACCCCCTGCTCTTGAGATTCTCCCGGATGTGGGCTGGATTTTGGCTGATTCTTGGGCTGGAGCTTCCCGTGGTTTGAGGCCTGGCTTGCTCCACCCCCTGCTCTTGAGATTCTCCCAGATGTGGGCTGCATTTTGGCTGCCTTTTGGGCTGGAGCTTCTCGTGGTTTGAGGCCTGGCTTGCTCCACCCCCTGCTCTTGAGATTCTCCCGGATGTGGGCTGCATTTTGGCTGATTCTTGGGCTGGAGCTTCCCGTGGTTTGAGGCCTGGCTTGCTCCACCCCCTGCTCTTGAGATTCTCCCGGATGTGGGCTGCATTTTGGCTGATTCTTGGGCTGGAGCTTCCCGTGGTTTGAGGCCTGGCTTGCTCCACCCCCTGCTCTTGAGATTCTCCCGGATGTGGGCTGCATTTTGGCTGCCTTTTGGGCTGGAGCTTCTCGTGGTTTGAGGCCTGGCTTGCTCCACCCCCTGCTCTTGAGATTCTCCCGGAGGTGGGCTGCATTTTGGCTGCCTTTTGGGCTGGATCTTCTCGTGGTTTGAGGCCTGGCTTGCTCCACCCCCTGCTCTTGAGATTCTCCTGGAGGTGGGCTACATTTTGGCTGCCTTTTGGGCTGGAGCTTCTCGTGGTTTGAGGCCTGGCTTGCTCCACCCCCTGCTCTTGAGATTCTCCCGGAGGCGGGCTGCATTTTGGCTTCATTTTGGGCTGGAGCTTCTCGTGGTTTGAGGCCTGGCTTGCTCCACCCCCTGCTCTTGAGATTCTCCCGGAGGTGGGCTGCATTTTGGCTGATTCTTGGGCTGGAGCTTCACGTGGTTTGAGGCCTGGCTTGCTCCACCCCCTGCTCTTGAGATTCTCCCGGAGGTGGGCTGCATTTTGGCTGCATTTTGGGCTGGAGCTTCTCGTGGTTTGAGGCCTGGCTTGCTCCACCCCCTGCTCTTGAGATTCTCCCGGAGGTGGGCTGCATTTTGGCTGCCTGTTGGGCTGGAGCTTCTCGTGGTTTGAGGCCTGGCTTGCTCCACCCCCTGCTCTTGAAATTCTCCCGGATGTGGGCTGGATTTTGGCTGCCTTTTGAGCTGGAGCTTCTCGTGGTTTGAGGCCTGGATTGCTCCACCCCCTGCTCTTGAGATTCTCCTGGAGGTGTGCTGCATTTTGGCTTCATTTTGGGCTGGAGCTTCTCGTGGTTTGAGGCCTGGCTTGCTCCACCCCCTGCTCTTGAGATTCTCCCGGAGGTGGGCTGCATTTTGGCTGCCTGTTGGGCTGGAGATTCTCGTGGTTTGAGGCCTGGCTTGCTCCACCCCCTGCTCTTGAGATTCTCCCGGATGTGGGCTGCATTTTGGCTGCCTTTTTTGCTGGAGATTCTTGTGGTTTGAGGCCTGGCTTGCTCCACCCCCTGCTCTTGAGATTCTCCCGGATGTGGGCTGCATTTTGGCTGCCTTTTGGGCTGGAGCTTCCCGTGGTTTGAGGCCTGGCTTGCTCCACCCCCTGCTCTTGAGATTCTCCCGGATGTGGGCTGCATTTTGGCTGATTCTTGGGCTGGAGCTTCCCGTGGTTTGAGGCCTGCCTTGCTCCACCCCCTGCTCTTGAGATTCTCCCGGAGGTGGGCTGCATTTTGGCTGCCTTTTGGGATGGATCTTCTCGTGGTTTGAGGCCTGGCTTGCTCCACCCCCTGCTCTTGAGATTCTCCTGGAGGTGGGCTGCATTTTGGCTGCCTTTTGGGCTGGAGCTTCTCGTGGTTTGAGGCCTGGCTTGCTCCACCCCCTGCTCTTGAAATTCTCCCGGATGTGGGCTGGATTTTGGCTCCATTTTGGGCTGGAGCTTCTCGTGGTTTGAGGCCTGGCTTGCTCCACGCCCTGCTCTTGAGATTCTCCCGGATGTGGGCTGCATTTTGGCTGCCTTTTGGGCTGGGGTTTCTCCTGGATTGAGGCCTGGCTTGCTCCACCCCCTGCTCTTGAGATTCTCCTGGATGTGGGCTGGATTTTGGCTCCCTTTTGGGCTGGAGCTTCTCGAGGTTTGAGGCCTGGCTTGCTCCACCCCCTGCTCTTGAGATTCTCCCGGATGTGGGCTGGATTTTGGCTGATTCTTGGGCTGGAGCTTCCCGTGGTTTGAGGCCTGGCTTGCTCCACCCCCTGCTCTTGAGATTCTCCCAGATGTGGGCTGCATTTTGGCTGACTTTTGGGCTGGAGCTTCTCGTGGTTTGAGGCCTGGCTTGCTCCACCCCCTGCTCTTGAGATTCTCCCGGATGTGGGCTGAATTTTGGCTGCATTTTGGGCTGGAGCTTCTCGTGGTTTGAGGCCTGGCTTGCTCCACCACCTGCTCTTGAGATTCTCCCGGAGGTGGGCTGCATTTTGGCTGCCTTTTGGGCTGGAGCTTCTCGTGGTTTGAGGCCTGGCTTGCTCCACCCCCTGCTCTTGAGATTCTCCCGGATGTGGGCTGCATTTTGGCTGATTCTTGGGCTGGAGCTTCCCGTGGTTTGAGGCCTGGCTTGCTCCACCCCCTGCTCTTGAGATTCTCCCAGAGGTGGGCTGCATTTTGGCTGCCTTTTGGGCTGGAGCTTCTCGTGGTTTGAGGCCTGGCTTGCTCCACCCCCTGCTCTTGAGATTGTCCCGGAGGTGGGCTGAATTTTGGCTGCATTTAGGGCTGGAGCTTCTCGTGGTTTGAGGCCTGGCTTGCTCCACCCCCTGCTCTTGAGATTCTCCCAGAGGTGGGCTGCATTTTGGCTGCCCTTTGGGCTGGAGCTTCTCGTGGTTTGTGGCCTGGCTTGCTCCACCCCCTGCTCTTGAAATTCTCCTGGATGTGGGCTGGATTTTGGCTGCCTTTTGGGCTGGAGCTTGTCGTGGTTTCAGGCCTGGCTTGCTCCACCCCCTGCTCTTGAGATTCTCCCGGAGGTGGGCTGCATTTTGGCTGCCTTTTGGGCTGGATCTTCTCGTGGTTTGAGGCCTGGCTTGCTCCACCCCCTGCTCTTGAGATTCTCCTGGAGGTGGGCTGCATTTTGGCTGCCTTTTGGGCTGGAGCTTGTCGTGGTTTGAGGCCTGGCTTGCTCCACCCCCTGCTCTTGAGATTCTCCCGGAGGCGGGCTGCATTTTGGCTTCATTTTGGGCTGGAGCTTCTCGTGGTTTGAGGCCTGGCTTGCTCCACCCCCTGCTCTTGAGATTCTCCTGGAGGTAGGCTGCATTTTGGCTTCATTTTGGGCTGGAGCTTCTCGAGGTTTGTGGCCTGGCTTGCTCCACCCCCTGCTCTTGATATTCTCAGGGAGGTGGGCTGCATTTTGGCTGCCTTTTGTGCTGGAGATTCTCGTGGTTTGAGGCCTGCCTTGCTCCACCCCCTGCTCTTGAGATTCTCCCGGATGTGGGCTGGAATTTGGCTGATTCTTGGGCTGGAGCTTCCCGTGGTTTGAGGCCTGGCTTGCTCCACCCCCTGCTCTTGAGATTCTCCCAGATGTGGGCTGCATTTTGGCTGCCTTTTGGGCTGGAGCTTCTCGTGGTTTGAGGCCTGGCTTGCTCCACCCCCTGCTCTTGAGATTCTCCCGGATGTGGGCTGCATTTTGGCTGCATTTTGGGCTGGAGCTTCTCGTGGTTTGAGGCCTGGCTTGCTCCAACCCCTGCTCTTGAGATTCTCCCGGAGGTGGGCTGCATTTTGGCTGCCTTTTGGGCTGGAGCTTCTCGTGGTTTGAGGCCTGGCTTGCTCCACCCCCTGCTCTTGAGATTCTCCCGGATGTGGGCTGCATTTTGGCTGATTCTTGGGCTGGAGCTTCACGTGGTTTGAGGCCTGGCTTGCTCCACCCCCTGCTCTTGAGATTCTCCCGGAGGTGGGCTGCATTTTGGCTGCATTTAGGGCTGGAGCTTCTCCTGGTTTGAGGCCTGGCTTGCTCCACCCCCTGCTCTTGAGATTCTCCCGGAGGTGGGCTGCATTTTGGCTGCCTGTTGGGCTGGAGCTTCTCGTGGTTTGAGGCCTGGCTTGCTCCACCCCCTGCTCTTGAGATTCTCCCGGATGTGGGCTGGATTTTGGCTGCCTTTTGAGATGGAGCTTCTCGTGGTTTGAGGCCTGGATTGCTCCACCCCCTGCTCTTGAGATTCTCCTGGAGGTGTGCTGCATTTTGGCTTCATTTTGGGCTGGAGCTTCTCATGGTTTGACGCCTGGCTTGCTCCACCCCCTGCTCTTGAAATTCTCCCGGATGTGGGCTGCATTTTGGCTGCCTGTTGGGCTGGAGCTTCTCGTGGTTTGGGGCCTGGCTTGCTCCACCCCCTGCTCTTGAGATTCTCCCGGATGTGGGCTGCATTTTGGCTGCCTGTTGGGCTGGAGCTTCTTGTGGTTTGAGGCCTGGCTTGCTCCACCCCCTGCTCTTGAGATTCTCCCGGATGTGGGCTGCATTTTGGCTGCCTTTTGGGCTGGAGCTTCTCGTGGTTTGAGGCCTGGCTTGCTCCACCCCCTGCTCTTGAGATTCTCCCGGATGTGGGCTGCATTTTGGCTGATTCTTGGGCTGGAGATTCCCGTGGTTTGAGGCCTGGCTTGCTCCACCCCCTGCTCTTGAGATTCTCCCGGATGTGGGCTGCATTTTGGCTGCCTTTTGGGCTGGAGCTTGTCGTGGTTTGAGGCCTGGCTTGCTCCACCCCCTGCTCTTGAGATTCTCCCGGAGGTGGGCTGCATTTTGGCTGCCTTTTGGGCTGGATCTTCTCGTGGTTTGAGGCCTGGCTTGCTCCACCCCCTGCTCTTGAGATTCTCCCGGATGTGGGCTGCATTTTGGCTGCCTTTTGGGCTGGAGCTTCTCGTGGTTTGAGGCCTGGCTTGCTCCACCCCCTGCTCTTGAAATTCTCCCGGATGTGGGCTGGATTTTGGCTCCATTTTGGGCTGGAGCTTCTCGAGGTTTGAGGCCTGGCTTGCTCCACGCCCTGCTCTTGATATTCTCCCGGATGTGGGCTGCGTTTTGGCTACATTTTGAGCTGGAGCTTCTCATGGATTGAGGCCTGGCTTGCTCCACCCCCTGCTCTTGAGATTCTCCTGGATGTGGGCTGGATTTTGGCTCCCTTTTGGGCTGGATCTTCTCGAGGTTTGAGGCCTGGCTTGCTCCACCCCCTGCTCTTGATATTCTCCCGGATATGGGCTGCATTTTGGCTGCATTTTGGAATGGAGCTTCTCGTGGTTTGAGGCCTGGCTTGCTCCACCCCCTGCTCTTGAGATTCTCCCGGAGGTGGGCTGCATTTTGGCTTCATTTTGGGCTGGAGCTTCTCGTGGTTTGAGGCCTGGCTTGCTCCACCCCCTGCTCTTGAGATTCTCCTGGAGGTAGGCTGCATTTTGGCTTCATTTTGGGCTGGAGCTTCTCGAGGTTTGTGGCCTGGCTTGCTCCACCCCCTGCTCTTGAGATTCTCCCGGAGGTGGGCTGGATTTTGGCTGATTCTTGGGCTGGAGCTTCCCGTGGTTTGAGGCCTGGCTTGCTCCACCCCCTGCTCTTGAGATTCTCCCAGATGTGGGCTGCATTTTGGCTGCCTTTTGGGCTGGAGCTTCTCGTGGTTTGAGGCCTGGCTTGCTCCACCCCCTGCTCTTGAGATTCTCCCGGATGTGGGCTGCATTTTGGCTGCATTTTGGGCTGGAGCTTCACCTGGTTTGAGGCCTGCCTTGCTCCACCCCCTGCTCTTGAGATTCTCCCGGATGTTGGCTGGATTTTGGCTTTCTTTTGGGCTGGAGCTTCTCGTGGTTTGAGGCCTGGATTGCTCCACCCCCTGCTCTTGAGATTCTCCCGGAGGTGGGCTGCATTTTGGCTGATTCTTGGGCTGGAGCTTCCCGTGGTTTGAGGCCTGGCTTGCTCCACCCCCTACTCTTGAGATTCTCCCAGAGGTGGGCTGCATTTTGGCTGCCTTTTGGGCTGGAGCTTCTCGTGGTTTGAGGCCTGGCTTGCTCCACCCCCTGCTCTTGAGATTCTCCCGGAGGTGGGCTGCATTTTGGCTGCATTTAGGGCTGGAGCTTCTCGTGGTTTGAGGCCTGGCTTGCTCCACCCCCTGCTCTTGAGATTCTCCCGGAGGTGGGCTGCATTTTGGCTGCCTGTTGGGCTGGAGCTTCTCGTGGTTTGTGGCCTGGCTTGCTCCACCCCCTGCTCTTGAAATTCTCCCGGATGTGGGCTGGATTTTGGCTGCCTTTTGGGCTGGAGCTTCTCGTGGTTTGAGGCCTGGCTTGCTCCACCCCCTGCTCTGTAGATTCTCCTGGAGGTGTGCTGCATTTTGGCTTCATTTTGGGCTGGAGCTTCTCATGGTTTGAGGCCTGGCTTGCTCCACCCCCTGCTCTTGAGATTCTCCCGCAGGTGGGCTGCATTTTGGCTGCCTGTTGGGCTGGAGCTTCTCGTGGTTTGGGGCCTGGCTTGCTCCACCCCCTGCTCTTGAGATTCTCCCGGATGTGGGCTGCATTTTGGCTGCCTTTTGGGCTGGAGCTTCTCGTGGTTTGAGGCCTGGCTTGCTCCACCCCCTGCTCTTGAGATTCTCCTCCATGTGGGCTGCATTTTGGCTGCCTGTTGTGCTGGAGCTTCTCGTGGTTTGAGGCCTGGCTTGCTCCACCCCCTGCTCTTGAGATTCTCCCGGATGTGGGCTGCATTTTGGCTGATTCTTGGGCTGGAGCTTCCCATGGTTTGAGGCCTGGCTTGCTCCACCCCCTGCTCTTGATATTCTCCCGGATGTGGGCTGCATTTTGGCTGCCTTTTGGGCTGGAGCTTCTCGTGGTTTGAAGCCTGGCTTGCTCCAATCCCTGCTCTTGAGATTCTCCCGGAGGTGGGCTGCATTTTGGCTGCCTTTTGGGCTGGAGCTTCTCGTGGTTTGAGGCCTGGCTTGCTCCACGCCCTGCTCTTGATATTCTCCCGGATTTGGCATGCATTTTGGCTGCCTTTTGGGCTGGAGCTTCTCGTGGTTTGAGGCCTGGCTTGCTCCACCCCCTGCTCTTGAGATTCTCCAGATGTGGGCTGCATTTTGGCTGATTCTTGGGCTGGAGCTTCCCGTGGTTTGAGGCCTGGCTTGCTCCACCCCCTGCTCTTGAGATTCTCCCAGATGTGGGCTGCATTTTGGCTGCCTTTTGGGCTGGAGCTTCTTGTGGTTTGAGGCCTGGCTTGCTCCACCCCCTGCTCTTGAGATTCTCCCGGATGTGGGCTGCATTTTGGCTGCCTTTTGGGCTGGAGCTTCTCGTGGTTTGAGGCCTGGCTTGCTCCACCCCCTGCTCTTCAGATTCTCCCGGAGGTGGGCTGCATTTTGGCTGATTCTTGGGCTGGAGCTTCTTGTGGTTTGAGGCCTGGCTTGCTCCACCCCCTGCTCTTGATATTCTCCCGGATGTGGGCTGCATTTTGGCTGCCTTTTGGGCTGGAGCTTGTCGTGGTTTGAGGCCTGGCTTGCTCCACCCCCTGCTCTTGAGATTCTCCCGGAGGTGGGCTGCATTTTGGCTGCCTTTTGTGCTGGAGCTTCTCGTGGTTTGAGGCCTGGCTTGCTCCACCCCCTGCTCTTGAGATTCTCCTGGATGTGGGCTCCATTTTGGCTGATACTTGGGCTGGAGCTTCTCGTGGTTTGAGGCCTGGCTTGCTCCACCCCCTGCTCTTGAGATTCTCCCGGATGTATGCTGGATTTTGGCTGCCTTTTGGGCTGGAGCTTCCCGTGGTTTGAGGCCTGGCTTGCTCCACCCCCTGCTCTTGAGATTCTCCCAGATGTGGGCTGCATTTTGGCTGCCTGTTGGGCTGGAGCTTCCCGTGGTTTGAGGCCTGGCTTGCTCCACCCCCTGCTCTTGATATTCTCCCGGATGTGGGTTGCATTTTGGCTGCCTTTTGTGCTGGAGCTTCTCGTGGTTTGAGGCCTGGCTTGCTCCACCCCCTGCTCTTGAGATTCTCCTGGATGTGGGCTCCATTTTGGCTGATACTTGGGCTGGAGCTTCTCGTGGTTTGAGGCCTGGCTTGCTCCACCCCCTGCTCTTGAGATTCTCCCGGATATGGGCTCCATTTTGGCTGATTCTTGGGCTGGAGCTTCTTGAGGTTTGAGGCCTGCCTTGCTCCACTCCCTGCTCTTGAGATTCTCCCGGATGTGGGCTGCATTTTGGCTGCCTTTTGTGCTGGAGCTTCATGTGGTTTGAGGCCTGGCTTGCTCCACCCCCTGCTCTTGAGATTCTCCTGGAGGTGGGCTGCATTTTGGCTTCATTTTGGGCTGGAGCTTCTAATGGTTTGACGCCTGGCTTGCTCCACCCCCTGCTCTTGAGATTCTCCCGGATGTGGCCTGCATTTTGGCTGCCTTTTGGGCTGGAGCTTCTCGTGGTTTGAGGCCTGGCTTGCTCCACCCCCTGCTCTTGAGATTCTCCCGGAGGTGGGCTGGATTTTGGCTGCCTTTTGGGCTGGAGCTTCTCGTGGTTTGAGACCTGGCTTGCTCCACCCCCTGCTCTTGAGATTCTCCCGGATGTGGGCTGCATTTTGGCTGGCTTTGGGGCTGGAGCTTCTCGTGGTTTGAGGCCTGGCTTGCTCCACCGCCTGCTCTTGATATTCTCCCGGATGTGGGCTGCATTTTGGCTGCTTTTTGGGCTGGAGCTTCTCGTGGTTTGAGGCCTGGCTTGCTCCACCCCCTGCTCTTGAGATTCTCCCAGATGTGGGCTGCATTTTGGCTGCCTTTTGGGCTGGAGCTTCTCGTGGTTTGAGGCCTGGCTTGCTCCACCCCCTGCTCTTCAGATTCTCCCGGAGGTGGGCTGCATTTTGGCTGATTCTTGGGCTGGAGCTTCTTGTGGTTTGAGGCCTGGCTTGCTCCACCCCCTGCTCTTGATATTCTCCCGGATGTGGGCTGCATTTTGGCTGCCTTTTGGGCTGGAGCTTGTCGTGGTTTGAGGCCTGGCTTGCTCCACCCCCTGCTCTTGAGATTCTCCCGGAGGTGGGCTGCATTTTGGCTGCCTTTTGTGCTGGAGCTTCTCGTGGTTTGAGGCCTGGCTTGCTCCACCCCCTGCTCTTGAGATTCTCCTGGATGTGGGCTCCATTTTGGCTGATACTTGGGCTGGAGCTTCTCGTGGTTTGAGGCCTGGCTTGCTCCACCCCCTGCTCTTGAGATTCTCCCGGATGTATGCTGGATTTTGGCTGCCTTTTGGGCTGGAGCTTCCCGTGGTTTGAGGCCTGGCTTGCTCCACCCCCTGCTCTTGAGATTCTCCCAGATGTGGGCTGCATTTTGGCTGCCTGTTGGGCTGGAGCTTCCCGTGGTTTGAGGCCTGGCTTGCTCCACCCCCTGCTCTTGATATTCTCCCGGATGTGGGCTGCATTTTGGCTGCATTTTGGGCTGGAGCTTCTCGTGGTTTGAGGCCTGGCTTGCTCCACCCAATGCTCTTGATATTCTCCTCGATGTGGGCTGCATTTTGGCTGCCTTTTGTGCTGGAGCTTCTCGTGGTTTGAGGCCTGGCTTGCTCCACCCCCTGCTCTTGAGATTCTCCTGGATGTGGGCTCCATTTTGGCTGATACTTGGGCTGGAGCTTCTCGTGGTTTGAGGCCTGGCTTGCTCCACCCCCTGCTCTTGAGATTCTCCCGGATATGGGCTCCATTTTGGCTGATTCTTGGGCTGGAGCTTCTTGAGGTTTGAGGCCTGCCTTGCTCCACTCCCTGCTCTTGAGATTCTCCCGGATGTGGGCTGCATTTTGGCTGCCTTTTGTGCTGGAGCTTCATGTGGTTTGAGGCCTGGCTTGCTCCACCCCCTGCTCTTGAGATTCTCCTGGAGGTGGGCTGCATTTTGGCTTCATTTTGGGCTGGAGCTTCTAATGGTTTGACGCCTGGCTTGCTCCACCCCCTGCTCTTGAGATTCTCCCGGATGTGGCCTGCATTTTGGCTGCCTTTTGGGCTGGAGCTTCTCGTGGTTTGAGGCCTGGCTTGCTCCACCCCCTGCTCTTGAGATTCTCCCGGAGGTGGGCTGGATTTTGGCTGCCTTTTGGGCTGGAGCTTCTCGTGGTTTGAGGCCTGGCTTGCTCCACCCCCTGCTCTTGAGATTCTCCCGGATGTGGGCTGCATTTTGGCTGGCTTTGGGGCTGGAGCTTCTCGTGGTTTGAGGCCTGGCTTGCTCCACCGCCTGCTCTTGATATTCTCCCGGATGTGGGCTGCATTTTGGCTGCTTTTTGGGCTGGAGCTTCTCGTGGTTTGAGGCCTGGCTTGCTCCACCCCCTGCTCTTGAGATTCTCCCGGATGTTGGCTGCATTTTGGCTGCCTGTTGGGCTGGAGCTTGTCGTGGTTTGAGGCCTGGCTTGCTCCACCCCCTGCTCTTGAAATTCTCCCGGAGGTGGGCTGCATTTTGGCTGCCTTTTGGGCTGGAGCTTCTCGTGGTTTGAGGCCTGGCTTGCTCCACCCCCTGCTCTTGAGATTCTCCCGAATGTGGGCTTCATTTTGGCTGCCTTTTGGGCTGGAGCTTCTCGTGGTTTGAGGCCTGGCTTGCTCCACCCCCTGCTCTTGAGATTCTCCCGGAGGTGGGCTGCATTTTGGCTGCATTTTGGGCTGGAGCTTCTCGTGGTTTGAGGCCTGGCTTGCTCCACCCCCTGCTCTTGAGATTCTCCCGGATGTGGGCTGCATTTTGGCTGCCTTTTGGGCTGGAGCTTCTCGTGGTTTGAGGCCTGGCTTGCTCCACCCCCTGCTCTTGAGATTCTCCCGGATGTGGGCTGGATTTTGGCTCCATTTTGGGCTGGAGCTTCTCGAGGTTTGAGGCCTGGCTTGCTCCACCCCCTGCTCTTGATATTCTCCCGGATGTGGGCTGCATTTTGGCTGCCTTTTGGGCTGGAGCTTCTCGTGGTTTGAGGCCTGGCTTGCTCCACCCCCTGCTCTTGAGATTCTCCCGGATGTGGGCTGCATTTTGGCTGATTCTTGGACTGGAGCTTCCCGTGGTTTGAGGCCTGGCTTGCTCGACCCCCTGCTCTTGAGATTCTCCCGGATGTGGGCTGCATTTTGGCTGCATTTTGGGCTGGAGCTTCTCGTGGTTTGAGGCCTGGCTTGCTCCACCCCCTGCTCTTGAGATTCTCCCGGAGGCGGGCTGCATTTTGGCTGCATTTTCGGCTGGAGCTTCTCGTGGTTTGAGGCCTGGCTTGCTCCACCCCCTGCTCTTGAGATTCTCCTGGAGGTAGGCTGCATTTTGGCTTCATTTTGGGCTGGAGCTTCTCGAGGTTTGTGGCCTGGCTTGCTCCACCCCCTGCTCTTGATATTCTCAGGGAGGTGGGCTGCATTTTGGCTGCCTTTTGTGCTGGAGATTCTCGTGGTTTGAGGCCTGGCTTGCTCCACCCCCTGCTCTTGAGATTCTCCCGGATGTGGGCTGGAATTTGGCTGATTCTTGGGCTGGAGCTTCCCGTGGTTTGAGGCCTGGCTTGCTCCACCCCCTGCTCTTGAGATTCTCCCAGATGTGGGCTGCATTTTGGCGGCCTTTTGGGCTGGAGCTTCTCGTGGTTTGAGGCCTGGCTTGCTCCAACCCCTGCTCTTGAGATTCTCCCGGATGTGGGCTGCATTTTGGCTGCCTTTTGGGCTGGAGCTTCTCGAGGTATGAGGCCTGGCTTGCTCCACCCCCTGCTCTTGATATTCTCCTCAAGGTGGGCTGGATTTTGGCTGCCTTTTGGGCTGGAGCTTCTCGTGGTTTGAGGCCTGGCTTGCTCCACCCCCTGCTCCTGAGATTCTCCTGGATATGGGCTGCATTTTGGCTACAGTTTGGGCTGGAGCTTCTCATGGTTTGAGGCCTGGCTTGCTCCACCCCCTGCTCTTGAGATTCTCCCGGAGGTGGGCTGCATTTTGGCTGCCTTTTGGGCTGGAGCTTCTCGTGGTTTGAGGCCTGGCTTGCTCCACCCCCTGCTCTTGAGATTCTCCCGGAGGTGGGCTGCATTTTGGCTGCCTTTTGGGCTGGAGCTTCTCGTGGTTTGAGGCCTGGCTTGCTCCACCCCCTGCTCCTGAGATTCTCCTGGATGTGGGCTGCATTTTGGCTACAGTTTGGGCTGGAGCTTCTCATGGTTTGAGGCCTGGCTTGCTCCACCCCCTGCTCTTGAGATTCTCCCGGAGGTGGGCTGCATTTTGGCTGCCTTTTGGGCTGGAGCTTCTCGTGGTTTGAGGCCTGGCTTGCTCCACCCCCTGCTCTTGAGATTCTCCCGGAGGTGGGCTGCATTTTGGCTGATTCTTGGGCTGGAGATTCCCGTGGTTTGAGGCCTGGCTTCCTCCACCCCCTGCTCTTGAGATTCTCCCGGATGTGGGCTGCATTTTGGCTGACTTTTGGGCTGGAGCTTCTCGTGGTTTCAGGCCTGGCTTGCTCCACCACCTGCTCTTGAGATTCTCCCGGATGTGGGCTGCATTTTGGCTGCATTTTGGGCTGGAGCTTCTCGTGGTTTGAGGCCTGGCTTGCTCCACCCCCTGCTCTTGAAATTCTCCCGGAGGTGGGCTGCATTTTGGCTGCCTTTTGGGCTGGAGCTTCTCGTGGTTTGAGGCCTGGCTTCCTCCACCCCCTGCTCTTGAGATTCTCCCGGATGTGGACTGCATTTTGGCTTCATTTTGGGCTGGAGCTTCTCGTGGTTTGAGGCCTGGCTTGCTCCACCCCCTGCTCTTGAGATTCTCCCCGATGTGGGCTTCATTTAGGTTGCCTTGTGGGCTGGAGCTTCTCGTGGTTTGAGGCCTGGCTTGCTCCACCCCCTGCTCTTGAGATTCTCACGGATGTGGGCTGGAATTTGGCTGATTCTTGGGCTGGAGCTTCCCGTGGTTTGAGGCCTGGCTTGCTCCACCCCCTGCTCTTGAGATTCTCCCAGATGTGGGCTGCATTTTGGCTGCCTTTTGGGCTGGAGCTTCTCGTGGTTTGAGGCCTGGCTTGCTCCAACCCCTGCTCTTGAGATTCTCCCGGATGTGGGCTGCATTTTGGCTGCCTTTTGGGCTGGAGCTTCTCGAGGTTTGAGGCCTGGCTTGCTCCACCCCCTGCTCTTGAGATTCTCCCAGATGTGGGCTGCATTTTGGCTGCCTTTTGGGCTGGAGCTTCTCGTGGTTTGAGGCCTGGCTTGCTCCAACCCCTGCTCTTGAGATTCTCCCGGATGTGGGCTGCATTTTGGCTGCCTTTTGGGCTGGAGCTTCTCGAGGTTTGAGGCCTGGCTTGCTCCACCCCCTGCTCTTGAGATTCTCCCGGATGTGGGCTGCATTTTGGCTGCCTTTTGGGCTGGAGCTTCTCGTGGTTTGAGGCCTGGCTTGCTCCACCCCCTGCTCTTGAGATTCTCCCGGAGGTGGGCTGCATTTTGGCTGCCTTTTGGGCTGGAGCTTCTCGTGGTTTGAGGCCTGGCTTGCTCCACCCCCTGCTCCTGAGATTCTCCTGGATGTGGGCTGCATTTTGGCTACAGTTTGGGCTGGAGCTTCTCATGGTTTGAGGCCTGGCTTGCTCCACCCCCTGCTCTTGAGATTCTCCCGGAGGTGGGCTGCATTTTGGCTGCCTTTTGGGCTGGAGGTTCTCGTGGTTTGAGGCCTGGCTTGCTCCACCCCCTGCTCTTGAGATTCTCCCGGATGTGGACTGCATTTTGGCTTCATTTTGGGCTGGAGCTTCTCGTGGTTTGAGGCCTGCCTTGCTCCACCCCCTGCTCTTGAGATTCTCCCCGATGTGGGCTTCATTTTGGCTGCCTTTGGGGCTGGAGCTTCTCGTGGTTTGAGGCCTGGCTTGCTCCACCGCCTGCTCTTGATATTCTCCCGGATGTGGGCTGCATTTTGGCTGCCTTTTGGGCTGGAGCTTCTCGTGGTTTGAGGCCTGGCTTGCTCCACCCCCTGCTCTTGAGATTCTCCCGGATGTGGGCTGCATTTTGGCTGATTCTTGGGCTGGAGCTTCCCGTGGTTTGAGGCCTGCCTTGCTCCACCCCCTGCTCTTGAGATTCTCCTGGATGTGGGCTGCATTTTGGCTGCCTTTTGGGCTGGAGCTTCTCGTGGTTTGAGGCCTGGCTTGCTCCACCCCCTGCTCTTGAGATTCTCCCCGATGTGGGCTTCATTTTGGCTGCCTTTTGGGCTGGAGCTTCTCGTGGTTTGAGGCCTGGCTTGCTCCACCCCCTGCTCTTGAGATTCTCCCGGATGTGGGCTGCATTTTGGCTGATTCTTGGGCTGGAGCTTCCCGTGGTTTGAGGCCTGGCTTGCTCCACCCCCTGCTCTTGAGATTCTCCTGGATGTGGGCTGCATTTTGGCTGCCTTTTGGGCTGGAGCTTCTCGTGGTTTGAGGCCTGGCTTGCTCCACCCCCTGCTCTTGAGATTCTCCCGGATGTGGGCTGCATTTTGGCTGCCTTTTGGGCTGGAGCTTCTCGTGGTTTGAGGCCTGGCTTGCTCCACCCCCTGCTCTTGAGATTCTCCCGGAGGTGGGTTGCATTTTGGCTGCCTTTTGGGCTGGAGCTTCTCGTGGTTTGAGGCCTGGCTTGCTCCACCCCCTGCTCTTGAGATTCTCCCGGAGGTGGGCTGCATTTTGGCTGCATTTTGGGCTGGAGCTTCTCGTGGTTTGAGGCCTGGCTTGCTCCACCCCCTGCTCTTGAGATTCTCCAGGAGGTAGGCTGCATTTTGGCTTCATTTTGGGCTGGAGTTTCTCGAGGTTTGTGGGTTGGCTTGCTCCACCCCCTGCTCTTGAGATTCTCCCGGAGGTGGGCTGCATTTTGGCTGCCTTTTGGGCTGGAGCTTCTCGTGGTTTGAGGCCTGGCTTGCTCCACCCCCTGCTCTTGAGATTCTCCCGGATGTGGGCTGGATTTTGGCTCCATTTTGGGCTGGAGCTTCTCGAGGTTTGAGGCCTGGCTTGCTGCACCCCCTGCTCTTGATATTCTCCCGGATGTGGGCTGCATTTTGGCTGCCTTTTGGGCTGGAGCTTCTCGTGGTTTGAGGCCTGGCTTGCTCCACCCCCTGCTCTTGAGATTCTCCCGGAGGTGGGCTGCATTTTGGCTGCATTTTGGGCTGGAGCTTCTCGTGGTTTGAGGCCTGGCTTGCTCCACCCCCTGCTCTTGAGATTCTCCCGGAGGCGGGCTGCATTTTGGCTGCATTTTGGGCTGGAGCTTCTCGTCGTTTGAGGCCTGGCTTGCTCCACCCCCTGCTCTTGAGATTCTCCTGGAGGTAGGCTGCATTTTGGCTTCATTTTGGGCTGGAGCTTCTCGAGGTTTGTGGCCTGGCTTGCTCCACCCCCTGCTCTTGATATTCTCAGGGAGGTGGGCTGCATTTTGGCTGCCTTTTGGGCTGGAGATTCTCGTGGTTTGAGGCCTGGCTTGCTCCACCCCCTGCTCTTGAGATTCTCCCGGATGTGGGCTGGAATTTGGCTGATTCTTGGGCTGGAGCTTCCCGTGGTTTGAGGCCTGGCTTGCTCCACCCCCTGCTCTTGAGATTCTCCCAGATGTGGGCTGCATTTTGGCTGCCTTTTGGGCTGGAGCTTCTCGTGGTTTGAGGCCTGGCTTGCTCCAACCCCTGCTCTTGAGATTCTCCCGGATGTGGGCTGCATTTTGGCTGCCTTTTGGGCTGGAGCTTCTCGTGGTTTGAGGCCTGGCTTGCTCCACCCCCTGCTCTTGAGATTCTCCCGGAGGTGGGTTGCATTTTGGCTGCCTTTTGGGCTGGAGCTTCTCGTGGTTTGAGGCCTGGCTTGCTCCACCCCCTGCTCTTGAGATTCTCCCGGAGGTGGGCTGCATTTTGGCTGCATTTTGGGCTGGAGCTTCCCGTGGTTTGAGGCCTGGCTTGCTCCACCCCCTGCTCTTGAGATTCTCCCGGATGTGGGCTGGATTTTGGCTCCATTTTGGGCTGGAGCTTCTCGAGGTTTGAGGCCTGGCTTGCTCCACCCCCTGCTCTTGAGATTCTCCCGGATGTGGGCTGCATTTTGGCTGCCTTTTGGGCTGGAGCTTCTCGTGGTTTGAGGCCTGGCTTGCTCCACCCCCTGCTCTTGAGATTCTCCCGGAGGTGGGCTGCATTTTGGCTGATTCTTGGGCTGGAGCTTCCCGTGGTTTGAGGCCTGGCTTGCTCGACCCCCTGCTCTTGAGATTCTCCCGGAGGTGGGCTGCATTTTGGCTGCATTTTGGGCTGGAGCTTCTCGTGGTTTGAGGCCTGGCTTGCTCCACCCCCTGCTCTTGAGATTCTCCCGGAGGCGGGCTGCATTTTGGCTGCCTTTTGGTCTGGAGCTTCTCGTGGTTTGAGGCCTGGCTTGCTCCACCCCCTGCTCTTGAGATTCTCCTGGAGGTAGGCTGCATTTTGGCTTCATTTTAGGCTGGAGCTTCTCGAGGTTTGTGGCCTGGCTTGCTCCACCCCCTGCTCTTGATATTCTCAGGGAGGTGGTCTGCATTTTGGCTGCCTTTTGTGCTGGAGATTCTCGTGGTTTGAGGCCTGGCTTGCTCCACCCCCTGCTCTTGAGATTCTCACGGATGTGGGCTGGAATTTGGCTGATTCTTGGGCTGGAGCTTCTCGAGGTTTGAGGCCTGGCTTGCTCCACCCCCTGCTCTTGAGATTCTCCCGGATGTGGACTGCATTTTGGCTGCCTTTTGGGCTGGAGCTTCTCGTGATTTGAGGCCTGGCTTGCTCCAAACCCTGCTCTTGAGATTCTCCCGGAGGTGGGCTGCATTTTGGCTGCCTTTTGGGCTGGAGCTTCTCGTGGTTTGAGGCCTGGCTTGCTCCACCCCCTGCTCTTGAGATTCTCCCGGATGTGGGCTGCATTTTGGCTGATTCTTGGGCTGGAGCTTCACGTGGTTTGAGGCCTGGCTTGCTCCACCCCCTGCTCTTGAGATTCTCCCGGAGGTGGGCTGCATTTTGGCTGCATTTAGGGCTGGAGCTTCTCGTGGTTTGAGGCCTGGCTTGCTCCACCCCCTGCTCTTGAGATTCTCCCGGAGGTGGGCTGCATTTTGGCTGCCTGTTGGGCTGGAGCTTCTCGTGGTTTGAGGCCTGGCTTGCTCCACCCCCTGCTCTTGAAATTCTCCCGGATGTGGGCTGGATTTTGGCTGCCTTTTGAGCTGGAGCTTCTCGTGGTTTGAGGCCTGGCTTGCTCCACCCCCTGCTCTTGAGATTCTCCTGGAGGTGTGCTGCATTTTGGCTTCATTTTGGGCTGGAGCTTCTCATGGTTTGACGCCTGCCTTGCTCCACCCCCTGCTCTTGAGATTCTCCCGGAGGTGGGCTGCATTTTGCTGCCTGTTGGGCTGGAGCTTCTCGTGGTTTGGGGCCTGGCTTGCTCCACCCCCTGCTCTTGAGATTCTCCCGGATGTGGGCTGCATTTTGGCTGCCTGTTGGGCTGGAGCTTCTTGTGGTTTGAGGCCTGGCTTGCTCCACCCCCTGCTCTTGAGATTCTCCCGGATGTGGGCTGCATTTTGGCTGCCTTTTGGGCTGGAGCTTCTCGTGGTTTGAGGCCTGGCTTGCTCCACCCCCTGCTCTTGAGATTCTCCCGGATGTGGGCTGCATTTTGGCTGATTCTTGGGCTGGAGCTTCCCGTGGTTTGAGGCCTGGCTTGCTCCACCCCCTGCTCTTGAGATTCTCCCGGAGGTGGGCTGCATTTTGGCTGCCTTTTGGGCTGGATCTTCTCGTGGTTTGAGGCCTGGCTTGCTCCACCCCCTGCTCTTGAGATTCTCCTGGAGGTGGGCTGCATTTTGGCTGCCTTTTGGGCTGGAGCTTCTCCTGGTTTGAGGCTTGGCTTGCTCCACCCCCTGCTCTTGAGTTTCTCCCGGATGTGGGCTGGATTTTGGCTCCATTTTGGGCTGGAGCTTCTCGAGGTTTGAGGCCTGGCTTGCTCCACGCCCTGCTCTTGATATTCTCCTGGATGTGGGCTGCGTTTTGGCTACATTTTGAGCTGGAGCTTCTCATGGATTGAGGCCTGGCTTGCTCCACCCCCTGCTCTTGAGATTCTCCTGGATGTGGGCTGGATTTTGGCTCCCTTTTGGGCTGGAGCTTCTCGAGGTTTGAGGCCTGGCTTGCTCCACCCCCTGCTCTTGAAATTCTCCTGGATATGGGCTGCATTTTGGCTGATTCTTGGGCTGGAGCTTCTCGTGGTTTGAGGCCTGGCTTGCTCCACCCCCTGCTCTTGAGATTCTCCTGGAGGTAGGCTGCATTTTGGCTTCATTTTGAGCTGGAGCTTCTCGAGGTTTGTGGCCTGGCTTGCTCCACCCCCTGCTCTTGAGATTCTCCCGGATGTGGGCTGGATTTTGGCTGATTCTTGGGCTGGAGCTTCCCGTGGTTTGAGGCCTGGCTTGCTCCACCCCCTGCTCTTGAGATTCTCCCAGATGTGGGCTGCATTTTGGCTGCCTTTTGGGCTGGAGCTTCTCGTGGTTTGAGGCCTGGCTTGCTCCACCCCCTGCTCTTGAGATTCTCCCGGATGTGGGCTGCATTTTGGCTGATTCTTGGGCTGGAGCTTCCCGTGGTTTGAGGCCTGGCTTGCTCCACCCCCTGCTCTTGAGATTCTCCCGGATGTGGGCTGCATTTTGGCTGATTCTTGGGCTGGAGCTTCCCGTGGTTTGAGGCCTGGCTTGCTCCACCCCCTGCTCTTGAGATTCTCCCGGATGTGGGCTGCATTTTGGCTGCCTTTTGGGCTGGAGCTTCTCGTGGTTTGAGGCCTGGCTTGCTCCACCCCCTGCTCTTGAGATTCTCCCGGAGGTGGGCTGCATTTTGGCTGCCTTTTGGGCTGGATCTTCTCGTGGTTTGAGGCCTGGCTTGCTCCACCCCCTGCTCTTGAGATTCTCCTGGAGGTGGGCTACATTTTGGCTGCCTTTTGGGCTGGAGCTTCTCGTGGTTTGAGGCCTGGCTTGCTCCACCCCCTGCTCTTGAGATTCTCCCGGAGGCGGGCTGCATTTTGGCTTCATTTTGGGCTGGAGCTTCTCGTGGTTTGAGGCCTGGCTTGCTCCACCCCCTGCTCTTGAGATTCTCCTGGAGGTAGGCTGCATTTTGGCTTCATTTTGGGCTGGAGCTTCTCGAGGTTTGTGGCCTGGCTTGCTCCACCCCCTGCTCTTGAGATTCTCCCGGATGTGGGCTGGATTTTGGCTGATTCTTGGGCTGGAGCTTCCCGTGGTTTGAGGCCTGGCTTGCTCCACCCCCTGCTCTTGAGATTCTCCCAGATGTGGGCTGCATTTTGGCTGCCTTTTGGGCTGGAGCTTCTCGTGGTTTGAGGCCTGGCTTGCTCCACCCCCTGCTCTTGAGATTCTCCCGGATGTGGGCTGCATTTTGGCTGATTCTTGGGCTGGAGCTTCCCGTGGTTTGAGGCCTGGCTTGCTCCACCCCCTGCTCTTGAGATTCTCCCGGATGTGGGCTGCATTTTGGCTGATTCTTGGGCTGGAGCTTCCCGTGGTTTGAGGCCTGGCTTGCTCCACCCCCTGCTCTTGAGATTCTCCCGGATGTGGGCTGCATTTTGGCTGCCTTTTGGGCTGGAGCTTCTCGTGGTTTGAGGCCTGGCTTGCTCCACCCCCTGCTCTTGAGATTCTCCCGGAGGTGGGCTGCATTTTGGCTGCCTTTTGGGCTGGATCTTCTCGTGGTTTGAGGCCTGGCTTGCTCCACCCCCTGCTCTTGAGATTCTCCTGGAGGTGGGCTACATTTTGGCTGCCTTTTGGGCTGGAGCTTCTCGTGGTTTGAGGCCTGGCTTGCTCCACCCCCTGCTCTTGAGATTCTCCCGGAGGCGGGCTGCATTTTGGCTTCATTTTGGGCTGGAGCTTCTCGTGGTTTGAGGCCTGGCTTGCTCCACCCCCTGCTCTTGAGATTCTCCCGGAGGTGGGCTGCATTTTGGCTGATTCTTGGGCTGGAGCTTCACGTGGTTTGAGGCCTGGCTTGCTCCACCCCCTGCTCTTGAGATTCTCCCGGAGGTGGGCTGCATTTTGGCTGCATTTTGGGCTGGAGCTTCTCGTGGTTTGAGGCCTGGCTTGCTCCACCCCCTGCTCTTGAGATTCTCCCGGAGGTGGGCTGCATTTTGGCTGCCTGTTGGGCTGGAGCTTCTCGTGGTTTGAGGCCTGGCTTGCTCCACCCCCTGCTCTTGAGATTCTCCCGGATGTGGGCTGGATTTTGGCTGCCTTTTGAGCTGGAGCTTCTCGTGGTTTGAGGCCTGGATTGCTCCACCCCCTGCTCTTGAGATTCTCCTGGAGGTGTGCTGCATTTTGGCTTCATTTTGGGCTGGAGCTTCTCGTGGATTGAGGCCTGGCTTGCTCCACCCCCTGCTCTTGAGATTCTCCCAGAGGTGGGCTGCATTTTGGCTGCCTGTTGGGCTGGAGCTTCTCGTGGTTTGAGGCCTGGCTTGCTCCACCCCCTGCTCTTGAGATTCTCCCGGATGTGGGCTGCATTTTGGCTGCCTTTTTTGCTGGAGATTCTCGTGGTTTGAGGCCTGGCTTGCTCCACCCCCTGCTCTTGAGATTCTCCCGGATGTGGGCTGCATTTTGGCTGCCTTTTGGGCTGGAGCTTCCCGTGGTTTGAGGCCTGGCTTGCTCCACCCCCTGCTCTTGAGATTCTCCCGGATGTGGGCTGCATTTTGGCTGATTCTTGGGCTGGAGCTTCCCGTGGTTTGAGGCCTGCCTTGCTCCACCCCCTGCTCTTGAGATTCTCCCGGAGGTGGGCTGCATTTTGGCTGCCTTTTGGGATGGATCTTCTCGTGGTTTGAGGCCTGGCTTGCTCCACCCCCTGCTCTTGAGATTCTCCTGGAGGTGGGCTGCATTTTGGCTGCCTTTTGGGCTGGAGCTTCTCGTGGTTTGAGGCCTGGCTTGCTCCACCCCCTGCTCTTGAAATTCTCCCGGATGTGGGCTGGATTTTGGCTCCATTTTGGGCTGGAGCTTCTCGTGGTTTGAGGCCTGGCTTGCTCCACCCCCTGCTCTTGAGATTCTCCCGGATGTGGGCTGCATTTTGGCTGCCTTTTGGGCTGGAGTTTCTCCTGGATTGAGGCCTGGCTTGCTCCACCCCCTGCTCTTGAGATTCTCCTGGATGTGGGCTGGATTTTGTCTCCCTTTTGGGCTGGAGCTTCTCGAGGTTTGAGGCCTGGCTTGCTCCACCCCCTGCTCTTGAGATTCTCCCGGATGTGGGCTGGATTTTGGCTGATTCTTGGGCTGGAGCTTCCCGTGGTTTGAGGCCTGGCTTGCTCCACCCCCTGCTCTTGAGATTCTCCCAGATGTGGGCTGCATTTTGGCTGACTTTTGGGCTGGAGCTTCTCGTGGTTTGAGGCCTGGCTTGCTCCACCCCCTGCTCTTGAGATTCTCCCGGATGTGGGCTGAATTTTGGCTGCATTTTGGGCTGGAGCTTCTCGTGGTTTGAGGCCTGGCTTGCTCCACCACCTGCTCTTGAGATTCTCCCGGAGGTGGGCTGCATTTTGGCTGCCTTTTGGGCTGGAGCTTCTCGTGGTTTGAGGCCTGGCTTGCTCCACCCCCTGCTCTTGAGATTCTCCCGGATGTGGGCTGCATTTTGGCTGATTCTTGGGCTGGAGCTTCCCGTGGTTTGAGGCCTGGCTTGCTCCACCCCCTGCTCTTGAGATTCTCCCAGAGGTGGGCTGCATTTTGGCTGCCTTTTGGGCTGGAGCTTCTCGTGGTTTGAGGCCTGGCTTGCTCCACCCCCTGCTCTTGAGATTGTCCCGGAGGTGGGCTGCATTTTGGCTGCATTTAGGGCTGGAGCTTCTCGTGGTTTGAGGCCTGGCTTGCTCCACCCCCTGCTCTTGAGATTCTCCCAGAGGTGGGCTGCATTTTGGCTGCCTGTTGGGCTGGAGCTTCTCGTGGTTTGTGGCCTGGCTTGCTCCACCCCCTGCTCTTGAAATTCTCCTGGATGTGGGCTGGATTTTGGCTGCCTTTTGGGCTGGAGCTTGTCGTGGTTTCAGGCCTGGCTTGCTCCACCCCCTGCTCTTGAGATTCTCCCGGAGGTGGGCTGCATTTTGGCTGCCTTTTGGGCTGGATCTTCTCGTGGTTTGAGGCCTGGCTTGCTCCACCCCCTGCTCTTGAGATTCTCCTGGAGGTGGGCTGCATTTTGGCTGCCTTTTGGGCTGGAGCTTGTCGTGGTTTGAGGCCTGGCTTGCTCCACCCCCTGCTCTTGAGATTCTCCCGGAGGCGGGCTGCATTTTGGCTTCATTTTGGGCTGGAGCTTCTCGTGGTTTGAGGCCTGGCTTGCTCCACCCCCTGCTCTTGAGATTCTCCTGGAGGTAGGCTGCATTTTGGCTTCATTTTGGGCTGGAGCTTCTCGAGGTTTGTGGCCTGGCTTGCTCCACCCCCTGCTCTTGATATTCTCAGGGAGGTGGGCTGCATTTTGGCTGCCTTTTGTGCTGGAGATTCTCGTGGTTTGAGGCCTGCCTTGCTCCACCCCCTGCTCTTGAGATTCTCCCGGATGTGGGCTGCATTTTGGCTGCATTTTGGGCTGGAGCTTCTCGTGGTTTGAGGCCTGGCTTGCTCCACCCCCTGCTCTTGAGATTCTCCCGGATGTGGGCTGCATTTTGGCTGATTCTTGGGCTGGAGCTTCACGTGGTTTGAGGCCTGGTTTGCTCCACCCCCTGCTCTTGAGATTCTCCCGGAGGTGGGCTGCATTTTGGCTGCATTTAGGGCTGGAGCTTCTCGTGGTTTGAGGCCTGGCTTGCTCCACCCCCTGCTCTTGAGATTCTCCCGGAGGTGGGCTGCATTTTGGCTGCCTGTTGGGCTGGAGCTTCTCGTGGTTTGAGGCCTGGCTTGCTCCACCCCCTGCTCTTGAGATTCTCCCGGATGTGGGCTGGATTTTGGCTGCCTTTTGAGATGGAGCTTCTCGTGGTTTGAGGCCTGGATTGCTCCACCCCCTGCTCTTGAGATTCTCCTGGAGGTGTGCTGCATTTTGGCTTCATTTTGGGCTGGAGCTTCTCATGGTTTGACGCCTGGCTTGCTCCACCCCCTGCTCTTGAAATTCTCCCGGATGTGGGCTGCATTTTGGCTGCCTGTTGGGCTGGAGCTTCTCGTGGTTTGGGGCCTGGCTTGCTCCACCCCCTGCTCTTGAGATTCTCCCGGATGTGGGCTGCATTTTGGCTGCCTGTTGGGCTGGAGCTTCTTGTGGTTTGAGGCCTGGCTTGCTCCACCCCCTGCTCTTGAGATTCTCCCGGATGTGGGCTGCATTTTGGCTGCCTTTTGGGCTGGAGCTTCTCGTGGTTTGAGGCCTGGCTTGCTCCACCCCCTGCTCTTGAGATTCTCCCGGATGTGGGCTGCATTTTGGCTGATTCTTGGGCTGGAGATTCCCGTGGTTTGAGGCCTGGCTTGCTCCACCCCCTGCTCTTGAGATTCTCCCGGATGTGGGCTGCATTTTGGCTGCCTTTTGGGCTGGAGCTTGTCGTGGTTTGAGGCCTGGCTTGCTCCACCCCCTGCTCTTGAGATTCTCCCGGAGGTGGGCTGCATTTTGGCTGCCTTTTGGGCTGGATCTTCTCGTGGTTTGAGGCCTGGCTTGCTCCACCCCCTGCTCTTGAGATTCTCCCGGATGTGGGCTGCATTTTGGCTGCCTTTTGGGCTGGAGCTTCTCGTGGTTTGAGGCCTGGCTTGCTCCACCCCCTGCTCTTGAAATTCTCCCGGATGTGGGCTGGATTTTGGCTCCATTTTGGGCTGGAGCTTCTCGAGGTTTGAGGCCTGGCTTGCTCCACCCCCTGCTCTTGATATTCTCCCGGATGTGGGCTGCGTTTTGGCTACATTTTGAGCTGGAGCTTCTCATGGATTGAGGCCTGGCTTGCTCTACCCCCTGCTCTTGAGATTCTCCTGGATGTGGGCTGGATTTTGGCTCCCTTTTGGGCTGGAGCTTCTCGAGGTTTGAGGCCTGGCTTGCTCCACCCCCTGCTCTTGATATTCTCCCGGATATGGGCTGCATTTTGGCTGCATTTTGGAATGGAGCTTCTCAAGGTTTGAGGCCTGGCTTGCTCCATCCCCTGCTCTTGAGATTCTCCCGGAGGTGGGCTGCATTTTGGCTGCCTTTTGGGCTGGAGCTTCTCGTGGTTTGAGGCCTGGCTTGCTCCACCCCCTGCTCTTGAAATTCTCCTGGATGTGGGCTGCATTTTGGCTGATTCTTGGGCTGGAGCTTCTCGTGGTTTGAGGCCTGGCTTGCTCCACCCCCTGCTCTTGAGATTCTCCCGGAGGTGGGCTGCATTTTGGCTTCATTTTGGGCTGGAGCTTCTCGTGGTTTGAGGCCTGGCTTGCTCCACCCCCTGCTCTTGAGATTCTCCTGGAGGTAGGCTGCATTTTGGCTTCATTTTGGGCTGGAGCTTCTCGAGGTTTGTGGCCTGGCTTGCTCCACCCCCTGCTCTTGAGATTCTCCCGGATGTGGGCTGGATTTTGGCTGATTCTTGGGCTGGAGCTTCCCGTGGTTTGAGGCCTGGCTTGCTCCACCCCCTGCTCTTGAGATTCTCCCAGATGTGGGCTGCATTTTGGCTGCCTTTTGGGCTGGAGCTTCTCGTGGTTTGAGGCCTGGCTTGCTCCACCCCCTGCTCTTGAGATTCTCCCGGATGTGGGCTGCATTTTGGCTGAATTTTGGGCTGGAGCTTCACCTGGTTTGAGGCCTGCCTTGCTCCACCCCCTGCTCTTGAGATTCTCCCGGATGTTGGCTGGATTTTGGCTTTCTTTTGGGCTGGAGCTTCTCGTGGTTTGAGGCCTGGATTGCTCCACCCCCTGCTCTTGAGATTCTCCCGGAGGTGGGCTGCATTTTGGCTGATTCTTGGGCTGGAGCTTCCCGTGGTTTGAGGCCTGGCTTGCTCCACCCCCTACTCTTGAGATTCTCCCAGAGGTGGGCTGCATTTTGGCTGCCTTTTGGGCTGGAGCTTCTCGTGGTTTGAGGCCTGGCTTGCTCCACCCCCTGCTCTTGAGATTCTCCCGGAGGTGGGCTGCATTTTGGCTGCATTTAGGGCTGGAGCTTCTCGTGGTTTGAGGCCTGGCTTGCTCCACCCCCTGCTCTTGAGATTCTCCCGGAGGTGGGCTGCATTTTGGCTGCCTGTTGGGCTGGAGCTTCTCGTGGTTTGTGGCCTGGCTTGCTCCACCCCCTGCTCTTGAAATTCTCCCGGATGTGGGCTGGATTTTGGCTGCCTTTTGGGCTGGAGCTTCTCGTGGTTTGAGGCCTGGCTTGCTCCACCCCCTGCTCTGTAGATTCTCCTGGAGGTGTGCTGCATTTTGGCTTCATTTTGGGCTGGAGCTTCTCATGGTTTGAGGCCTGGCTTGCTCCACCCCCTGCTCTTGAGATTCTCCCGCAGGTGGGCTGCATTTTGGCTGCCTGTTGGGCTGGAGCTTCTCGTGGTTTGGGGCCTGGCTTGCTCCACCCCCTGCTCTTGAGATTCTCCCGGATGTGGGCTGCATTTTGGCTGCCTTTTGGGCTGGAGCTTCTCGTGGTTTGAGGCCTGGCTTGCTCCACCCCCTGCTCTTGAGATTCTCCTCCATGTGGGCTGCATTTTGGCTGCCTGTTGTGCTGGAGCTTCTCGTGGTTTGAGGCCTGGCTTGCTCCACCCCCTGCTCTTGAGATTCTCCCGGATGTGGGCTGCATTTTGGCTGCATTTTGGGCTGGAGCTTCTCGTGGTTTGAGGCCTGGCTTGCTCCACCCCCTGCTCTTGAGATTCTCCCGGAGGTGGGCTGCATTTTGGCTGATTCTTGGGCTGGAGCTTCCCATGGTTTGAGGCCTGGCTTGCTCCACCCCCTGCTCTTGATATTCTCCCGGATGTGGGCTGCATTTTGGCTGCCTTTTGGGCTGGAGCTTCTCGTGGTTTGAAGCCTGGCTTGCTCCAATCCCTGCTCTTGAGATTCTCCCGGAGGTGGGCTGCATTTTGGCTGCCTTTTGGGCTGGAGCTTCTCGTGGTTTGAGGCCTGGCTTGCTCCACGCCCTGCTCTTGATATTCTCCCGGATTTGGCATGCATTTTGGCTGCCTTTTGGGCTGGAGCTTCTCGTGGTTTGAGGCCTGGCTTGCTCCACCCCCTGCTCTTGAGATTCTCCCAGATGTGGGCTGCATTTTGGCTGATTCTTGGGCTGGAGCTTCCCGTGGTTTGAGGCCTGGCTTGCTCCACCCCCTGCTCTTGAGATTCTCCCAGATGTGGGCTGCATTTTGGCTGCCTTTTGGGCTGGAGCTTCTTGTGGTTTGAGGCCTGGCTTGCTCCACCCCCTGCTCTTGAGATTCTCCCGGATGTGGGCTGCATTTTGGCTGCCTTTTGGGCTGGAGCTTCTCGTGGTTTGAGGCCTGGCTTGCTCCACCCCCTGCTCTTCAGATTCTCCCGGAGGTGGGCTGCATTTTGGCTGATTCTTGGGCTGGAGCTTCTTGTGGTTTGAGGCCTGGCTTGCTCCACCCCCTGCTCTTGATATTCTCCCGGATGTGGGCTGCATTTTGGCTGCCTTTTGGGCTGGAGCTTGTCGTGGTTTGAGGCCTGGCTTGCTCCACCCCCTGCTCTTGAGATTCTCCCGCAGGTGGGCTGCATTTTGGCTGCCTTTTGTGCTGGAGCTTCTCGTGGTTTGAGGCCTGGCTTGCTCCACCCCCTGCTCTTGAGATTCTCCTGGATGTGGGCTCCATTTTGGCTGATACTTGGGCTGGAGCTTCTCGTGGTTTGAGGCCTGGCTTGCTCCACCCCCTGCTCTTGAGATTCTCCCGGATGTATGCTGGATTTTGGCTGCCTTTTGGGCTGGAGCTTCCCGTGGTTTGAGGCCTGGCTTGCTCCACCCAATGCTCTTGATATTCTCCTCGATGTGGGCTGCATTTTGGCTGATTCTTGGGCTGGAGCTTCTTGAGGTTTGAGGCCTGCCTTGCTCCACTCCCTGCTCTTGAGATTCTCCCGGATGTGGGCTGCATTTTGGCTGCCTTTTGTGCTGGAGCTTCATGTGGTTTGAGGCCTGGCTTGCTCCACCCCCTGCTCTTGAGATTCTCCTGGAGGTGGGCTGCATTTTGGCTTCATTTTGGGCTGGAGCTTCTAATGGTTTGACGCCTGGCTTGCTCCACCCCCTGCTCTTGAGATTCTCCCGGATGTGGCCTGCATTTTGGCTGCCTTTTGGGCTGGAGCTTCTCGTGGTTTGAGGCCTGGCTTGCTCCACCCCCTGCTCTTGAGATTCTCCCGGAGGTGGGCTGGATTTTGGCTGCCTTTTGGGCTGGAGCTTCTCGTGGTTTGAGGCCTGGCTTGCTCCACCCCCTGCTCTTGAGATTCTCCCGGATGTGGGCTGCATTTTGGCTGGCTTTGGGGCTGGAGCTTCTCGTGGTTTGAGGCCTGGCTTGCTCCACCGCCTGCTCTTGATATTCTCCCGGATGTGGGCTGCATTTTGGCTGCTTTTTGGGCTGGAGCTTCTCGTGGTTTGAGGCCTGGCTTGCTCCACCCCCTGCTCTTGAGATTCTCCCGGATGTGGGCTGCATTTTGGCTGCCTGTTGGGCTGGAGCTTGTCGTGGTTTGAGGCCTGGCTTGCTCCACCCCCTGCTCTTGAGATTCTCCCCGAAGTGGGCTGCATTTTGGCTGATTCTTGGGCTGGAGCTTCTCGTGGTTTGAGGCCTGGCTTGCTCCACCCCCTGCTCTTGAGATTCTCCCGGATGTGGGCTGCATTTTGGCTGCATTTTGGCCTGGAGCTTCTCGTGGTTTGAGGCCTGGATTGCTCCACCCCCTGCTCTTGATATTCTCCTCGATGTGGGCTGCATTTTGGCTGCCTTTTGGGCTGGAGCTTCTCGTGGTTTGAGGCCTGGCTTGCTCCACCCCCTGCTCTTGAGATTCTCCTGGATGTGGGCTGCATTTTGGCTGATTCTTGGGCTGGAGCTTCCCGTGGTTTGAGGCCTGGCTTGCTCCACCCCCTGCTCTTGAGATTCTCCTGGATGTGGGCTGCATTTTGGCTGATACTTGGGCTGGAGCTTCTCGTAGTTTGAGGCCTGGCTTGCTCCACCCCCTGCTCTTGAGATTCTCCCGGATGTGGGCTGCATTTTGGCTGATTCTTGGGCTGGAGCTTCTCGTGGTTTGAGGCCTGGCTTGCTCCACCCCCTGCTCTTGAGATTCTCCCGGATGTGGTTAGGATTTTGGCTGCTTTTTGGGCTGGAGCTTCTCGTGGTTTGAGGCCTGGCTTGCTCCACCCCCTGCTCTTGAGATTCTCCCGGATGTGGGCTGCATTTTGGCTGCCCTTTGGGCTGGAGCTTCTCGTGGTTTGAGGCCTGCCTTGCTCCACCCCCTGCTCTTGAGATTCTCCTGGAGGTGGGCTGCATTTTGGCTGCCTTTTGGGCTGGAGCTTCTCGTGGTTTGAGGCCTGGCTTGCTCCACGCCCTGCTCTTGATATTCTCCTGGATGTGGGCTGCGTTTTGGCTACATTTTGAGCTGGAGCTTCTCATGGATTGAGGCCTGGCTTGCTCCACCCCCTGCTCTTGAGATTCTCCCGGATGTGGGCTGCATTTTGGCTGCCTGTTGGGCTGGAGGTTCTCGTGGTTTGAGGCCTGGCTTGCTCCACCCCCTGCTCTTGAGATTCTCCTGGATGTGGGCTGCATTTTGGCTGATTCTTGGGCTGGAGCTTCTCGTGGTTTGAGGCCTGGCTTGCTCCACCCCCTGCTCTTGAGATTCTCCCGGATGTGGGCTGCATTTTGGCTGCATTTTGGCCTGGAGCTTCTCGTGGTTTGAGGCCTGGCTTGCTCCACCCCCTGCTCTTGAGATTCTCCTGGATGTGGGCTGCATTTTGGCTGATTCTTGGGCTGGAGCTTCTCGTAGTTTGAGGCCTGGCTTGCTCCACCCCCTGCTCTTGAGATTCTCCCGGATGTGGGCTGCATTTTGGCTGATTCTTGGGCTGGAGCTTCTCGTGGTTTGAGGCCTGGCTTGCTCCACCCCCTGCTCTTGAGATTCTCCCGGATGTGGTTAGGATTTCGGCTGCCTTTTGGGCTGGAGCTTCTCGTGGTTTGAGGCCTGGCTTGCTCCACCCCCTGCTCTTGATATTCTCCTCGATGTGGGCTGCATTTTGGCTGCATTTTGGGCTGGAGCTTCTTGTGGTTTGAGGCCTGGCTTGCTCCACCGCCTACTCTTGAGATTCTCCCGGATGTGGGCTGGATTTTGGCCGCATTTTGGGCTGGAGCTTCTCGTGGTTTGAGGCCTGGATTGCTCCATCCAATGCTCTTGATATTCTCCTCGATGTGGGCTGCATTTTGGCTGCATTTTGTGCTGGAGCTTCTCGTGGTTTGAGGCCAAGCTTGCTCCACCCCCTGCTCTTGAGATTCTCCCGGAGGTGGGCTGCATTTTGGCTGCCTTTTGGGCTGGAGCTTCTCGTGGTTTGAGGCCTGGCTTGCTCCAACCCCTGCTCTTGAGATTCTCCCAGATGTGGGCTGCATTTTGGCTGCCTTTTGGGCTGGAGCTTCTCGTGGTTTGAGGCCTGGCTTGCTCCACCCCCTGCTCTTGAAATTCTCCCGGATGTGGGCTGGATTTTGGCTCCAATTTGGGCTGGAGCTTCTCGAGGTTTGAGGCCTGGCTTGCTCCACGACCTGCTCTTGATATTCTCCTGGATGTGGGCTGCGTTTTGGCTACATTTTGAGCTGGAGCTTCTCATGGATTGAGGCCTGGCTTGCTCCACCCCCTGCTCTTGAGATTCTCCCGGATGTGGGCTGGATTTTGGCTGCCCTTTGGGCTGGAGCTTCCCGTGGTTTGAGGCCTGGCTTGCTCCACCCCCTGCTCTTGAGATTCTCCCGGATGTATGCTGGATTTTGGCTGCCTTTTGGGCTGGAGCTTCCCGTGGTTTGAGGCCTGGCTTGCTCCACCCCCTGCTCTTGAGATTCTCCCAGATGTGGGCTGCATTTTGGCTGCCTGTTGGGCTGGAGCTTCCCGTGGTTTGAGGCATGGCTTGCTCCACCCCCTGCTCTTGATATTCTCCCGGATGTGGGCTGCATTTTGGCTGCATTTTGGGCTGGAGCTTCTCGTGGTTTGAGGCCTGGCTTGCTCCACCCAATGCTCTTGATATTCTCCTCGATGTGGGCTGCATTTTGGCTGCCTTTTGTGCTGGAGCTTCTCGTGGTTTGAGGCCTGGCTTGCTCCACCCCCTGCTCTTGAGATTCTCCTGGATGTGGGCTGCATTTTGGCTGATACTTGGGCTGGAGCTTCTCGTGGTTTGAGGCCTGTCTTGCTCCACCCCCTGCTCTTGAGATTCTCCCGGATATGGGCTCCATTTTGGCTGATTCTTGGGCTGGAGCTTCTCATGGTTTGAGGCCTGCCTTGCTCCACCCCCTGCTCTTGAGATTCTCCCGGATGTGGGCTGCATTTTGGCTGCCTTTTGTGCTGGAGCTTCATGTGGTTTGAGGCCTGGCTTGCTCCACCCCCTGCTCTTGAGATTCTCCTGGAGGTGGGCTGCATTTTGGCTTCATTTTGGGCTGGAGCTTCTAATGGTTTGACGCCTGGCTTGCTCCACCCCCTGCTCTTGAGATTCTCCCGGATGTGGCCTGCATTTTGGCTGCCTTTTGGGCTGGAGCTTCTCGTGGTTTGAGGCCTGGCTTGCTCCACCCCCTGCTCTTGAGATTCTCCCGGAGGTGGGCTGGATTTTGGCTGCCTTTTGGGCTGGAGCTTCTCGTGGTTTGAGGCC
Source organism: Rhynochetos jubatus (assembly GCA_027574665.1). Classification (NCBI taxonomy): domain Eukaryota; kingdom Metazoa; phylum Chordata; class Aves; order Eurypygiformes; family Rhynochetidae; genus Rhynochetos; species Rhynochetos jubatus. Next base: position 2,055,412 of record JAQBHY010000071.1, read on the forward strand.
TGGCTTGCTCCACCCCCTGCTCTTGAGATTCTCCTGGAGGTGGGCTGCATTTTGGCTGGCTTTGGGGCTGGAGCTTCTCGTGGTTTGAGGCCTGGCTTGCTCCACCGCCTGCTCTTGATATTCTCCCGGATGTGGGCTGCATTTTGGCTGCCTGTTGGGCTGGAGCTTCTCGTGGTTTGAGGCCTGGCTTGCTCCACCCCCTGCTCTTGAGATTCTCCTGGATGTGGGCTGCATTTTGGCTGATTCTTGGGCTGGAGCTTCTCGTGGTTTGAGGCCTGGCTTGCTCCACCCCCTGCTCTTGAGATTCTCTTGGATGTGGGCTGCATTTTGGCTGCATTTTGGCCTGGAGCTTCTCGTGGTTTGAGGCCTGGATTGCTCCACCCCCTGCTCTTGATATTCTCCTCGATGTGGGCTGCATTTTGGCTGCCTTTTGGGCTGGAGCTTCTCGTGGTTTGAGGTCTGGCTTGCTCCACCCCCTGCTCTTGAGATTCTCCTGGATGTGGGCTGCATTTTGGCTGATTCTTGGGCTAGAGCTTCCCGTGGTTTGAGGCCTGGCTTGCTCCACCCCCTGCTCTTGAGATTCTCCCGGATGTGGGCTGCATTTTGGCTGATACTTGGGCTGGAGCTTCTCGTAGTTTGAGGCCTGGCTTGCTCCACCCCCTGCTCTTGAGATTCTCCCAGATGTGGGCTGCATTTTGGCTGCCTTTTGGGCTGGAACTTCTCGTGGTTTGAGGCCTGGCTTGCTCCACCCCCTGCTCTTGAGATTCTCCCGGAGGTGGACTGCATTTTGGCTGCTTTTTGGGCTGGAGCTTCTCGTGGTTTGAGGCCTGGCTTGCTCCACCCCCTGCTCTTGAGATTCTCCCGGATGTGGGCTGCATTTTGGCTGCCCTTTGGGCTGGAGCTTCTCGTGGTTTGAGGCCTGCCTTGCTCCACCCCCTGCTCTTGAGATTCTCCTGGAGGTGGGCTGCATTTTGGCTGCCTTTTGGGCTGGAGCTTCTCGTGGTTTGAGGCCTGGCTTGCTCCACCCCCTGCTCTTGAAATTCTCCCGGATGTGGGCTGGATTTTGGCTCCATTTTGGGCTGGAGCTTCTCGAGGTTTGAGGCCTGGCTTGCTCCACGCCCTGCTCTTGATATTCTCCTGGATGTGGGCTGCGTTTTGGCTACATTTTGAGCTGGAGCTTCTCATGGATTGAGGCCTGGCTTGCTCCACCCCCTGCTCTTGAGATTCTCCCGGAGGTGGGCTGGATTTTGGCTGCCTTTTGGGCTGGAGCTTCTCGTGGTTTGAGGCCTGGCTTGCTCCACCCCCTGCTCTTGATATTCTCCCAGATGTGGGCTGCATTTTGGCTGCCTTTTGGGCTGGAGCTTCTCGTGGTTTGAGGCCTGGCTTGCTCCACCCCCTGCTCTTGAGATTCTCCCGGATGTGGCCTGCATTTTGGCTGCCTTTTGGGCTGGAGCTTCTCGTGGTTTGAGGCCTGGCTTGCTCCACCCCCTGCTCTTGAGATTCTCCCGGATGTATGCTGGATTTTGGCTGCCTTTTGGGCTGGAGCTTCCCGTGGTTTGAGGCCTGGCTTGCTCCACCCCCTGCTCTTGAGATTCTCCCAGATGTGGGCTGCATTTTGGCTGCCTGTTGGGCTGGAGCTTCCCGTGGTTTGAGGCCTGGCTTGCTCCACCCCCTGCTCTTGATATTCTCCCGGATGTGGGCTGCATTTTGGCTGCATTTTGGGCTGGAGCTTCTCGTGGTTTGAGGCCTGGCTTGCTCCACCCAATGCTCTTGATATTCTCCTCGATGTGGGCTGCATTTTGGCTGCCTTTTGTGCTGGAGCTTCTCGTGGTTTGAGGCCTGGCTTGCTCCACCCCCTGCTCTTGAGATTCTCCTGGATGTGGGCTGCATTTTGGCTGATACTTGGGCTGGAGCTTCTCGTGGTTTGAGGCCTGGCTTGCTCCACCCCCTGCTCTTGAGATTCTCCTGGATGTGGGCTGCATTTTGGCTGATACTTGGGCTGGAGCTTCTCGTGGTTTGAGGCCTGGCTTGCTCCACCCCCTGCTCTTGAGATTCTCCTGGAGGTGGGCTGCATTTTGGCTTCATTTTGGGCTGGAGCTTCTAATGGTTTGACGCCTGGCTTGCTCCACCCCCTGCTCTTGAGATTCTCCCGGATGTGCGCTGGATTTTGGCTGCCTTTTGGGCTGGAGCTTCTCGTGGTTTGAGGCCTGGCTTGCTCCACCCCCTGCTCTTGAGATTCTCCCGGAGGTGGGCTGCATTTTGGCTGCCTTTTGGGCTGGAGCTTCTCGTGGTTTGAGGCCTGGCTTGCTCCACCCCCTGCTCTTGAGATTCTCCCGGATGTGGGCTGCATTTTGGCTGGCTTTGGGGCTGGAGCTTCTCGTGGTTTGAGGCCTGGCTTGCTCCACCCCCTGCTCTTGAGATTCTCCCGGATGTGGGCTGCATTTTGGCTGCCTGTTGGGCTGGAGCTTCTCGTGGTTTGAGGCCTGGCTTGCTCCACCCCCTGCTCTTGAGATTCTCCTGGATGTGGGCTGCATTTTGGCTGATTCTTGGGCTGGAGCTTCTCGTGGTTTGAGGCCTGGCTTGCTCCACCCCCTGCTCTTGAGATTCTCCCGGATGTGGGCTGCATTTTGGCTGCATTTTGGCCTGGAGCTTCTCGTGGTTTGAGGCCTGGATTGCTCCAACCCCTGCTCTTGATATTCTCCTCGATGTGGGCTGCATTTTGGCTGCCTTTTGGGCTGGAGCTTCTCGTGGTTTGAGGCCTGGCTTGCTCCACCCCCTGCTCTTGAGATTCTCCTGGATGTGGGCTGCATTTTGGCTGATTCTTGGGCTGGAGCTTCCCGTGGTTTGAGGCCTGGCTTGCTCCACCCCCTGCTCTTGAGATTCTCCCGGATGTGTCCTGCATTTTGGCTGATACTTGGGCTGGAGCTTCTCGTAGTTTGAGGCCTGGCTTGCTCCACCCCCTGCTCTTGAGATTCTCCCAGATGTGGGCTGCATTTCGGCTGCCTTTTGGGCTGGAACTTCTCGTGGTTTGAGGCCTGGCTTGCTCCACCCCCTGCTCTTGAGATTCTCCCGGATATGGTTAGGATTTTGGCTGCTTTTTGGGCTGGAGCTTCTCGTGGTTTGAGGCCTGGCTTGCTCCACCCCCTGCTCTTGATATTCTCCTCGATGTGGGCTGCATTTTGGCTGCATTTTGGGCTGGAGCTTCTTGTGGTTTGAGGCCTGGCTTGCTCCACCGCCTACTCTTGAGATTCTCCCGGATGTGGGCTGGATTTTGGCTGCATTTTGGGCTGGAGCTTCTCGTGGTTTGAGGCCTGGATTGCTCCATCCAATGCTCTTGATATTCTCCTCGATGTGGGCTGCATTTTGGCTGCCTTTTGGGCTAGAGCTTCTCGTGGTTTGAGGCCTGGCTTGCTCCACCCCCTGCTCTTGAGATTCTCCCGGAGGTGGGCTGCATTTTGTCTGCTTTTTGGGCTGGAGCTTCTCGAGGTTTGAGGCCTGACTTGCTCCACCCCCTACTCTTGAGATTCTCCCAGATGTGGGCTGGATTTTGGCTGCCTTTTGGGCTGGAGCTTCTCGTGGTTTGAGGCCTGGCTTGCTCCACCCCCTGCTCTTGAGATTCTCCCAGATGTGGGCTGCATTTTGGCTGCCTTTTGGGCTGGAGCTTCTCGTGGTTTGAGGCCTGGCTTGCTCCACCCCCTGCTCTTGAGATTCTCCTGGATGTGGGCTGGATTTTGGCTCCCTTTTGGGCTGGAGCTTCTCGAGGTTTGAGGCCTGGCTTGCTCCACGCCCTGCTCTTGATATTCTCCTGGATGTGGGCTGCGTTTTGGCTACATTTTGGGCTGGAGCTTCTCATGGATTGAGGCCTGGCTTGCTCCACCCCCTGCTCTTGAGATTCTCCCGGATGTATGCTGGATTTTGGCTGCCTTTTGGGCTGGAGCTTCCCGTGGTTTGAGGCCTGGCTTGCTCCACCCCCTGCTCTTGATATTCTCCTCGATGTGGGCTGCATTTTGGCTGCATTTTGGGCTGGAGCTTCTTGTGGTTTGAGGCCTGGCTTGCTCCACCGCCTGCTCTTGAGATTCTCCCGGATGTGGGCTGGATTTTGGCTGCATTTTGGGCTGGAGCTTCTCGTGGTTTGAGGCCTGGATTGCTCCAATCAATGCTCTTGATATTCTCCTCGATGTGGGCTGCATTTTGTCTGCATTTTGTGCTGGAGCTTCTCGTGGTTTGAGGCCAAGCTTGCTCCACCCCCTGCTCTTGAGATTCTCCCGGATGTGGGCTGCATTTTGGCTGCCTTTTGGGCTGGAGCTTCTCGTGGTTTGAAGCCTGGCTTGCTCCACCCCCTGCTCTTGAGATTCTCCCGGATGTGGGCTGCATTTTGGCTGATTCTTGGGCTGGAGCTTCTCGTGGTTTGAGGCCTGGCTTGCTCCACCCCCTGCTCTTGAGATTCTCCTCGATGTGGGCTGCATTTTGGCTGCCTTTTGGGCTGGAGCTTCTCGTGGTTTGAGGCCTGGCTTGCTCCACCCCCTGCTCTTGAGATTCTCCTGGATGTGGGCTCCATTTTGGCTGATACTTAGGCTGGAGCTTCTCGTGGTTTGAGGTCTGGCTTGCTCCACCCCCTGCTCTTGAGATTCTCCCGGATGTGGGCTCCATTTTGGCTGCATTTTGGGCTGGAGCTTCTCGTGGTTTGAGGCCTGACTTGCTCCACCCCCTGCTCTTGAGATTCTCCCGGATGTGGGCTGGATTTTGGCTGCGTTTTGGGCTGGAGCTTCTCGTGGTTTGAGGCCTGGCTTGCTCCACCCCCTGCTCTTGAGATTCTCCTGGAGGTGGGCTGAATTTGGCTTCATTTTGGGCTGGAGCTTCTAATGGTTTGAGGCCTGGCTTGCTCCACCGCCTGCTCTTGAGATTCTCCCGGAGGTGGGCTGCATTTTGGCTGCCTTTTGGGCTGGAGCTTCTCGTGGTTTGAGGCCTGGCTTGCTCCACCCCCTGCTCTTGAGATTCTCCCGGATGTGGGCTGCATTTTGGCTGCCTTTTGGGCTGGAGCTTCTCGTGGTTTGAGGCCTGGCTTGCTCCACCCCCTGCTCTTGAGATTCTCCCGGATGTGGGCTGCATTTTGGCTGCATTTTGGGCTGGAGCTTCTCGTGGTTTGAGGCCTGCCTTGCTCCACCCCCTGCTCTTGAGATTCTCCCGGATGTGGTTAGGATTTTGGCTGCCTTTTGGGCTGGAGCTTCTCGTGGTTTGAGGCCTGGCTTGCTCCACCCCCTGCTCTTGAGATTCTCCCGGATGTGGGCTGCATTTTGGCTGCATTTTGGGCTGGAGCTTCACCTGGTTTGAGGCCTGCCTTGCTCCACCCCCTGCTCTTGAGATTCTCCCGGATTTGGTTAGGATTTTGGCTGCTTTTTGGGCTGGAGCTTCTCGTGGTTTGAGGCCTGGCTTGCTCCACCCCCTGCTCTTGAGATTCTCCCGGATGTGGGCTTCATTTTGGCTGCCCTTTGGGCTGGAGCTTCTCGTGGTTTGAGCCCTGGCTTGCTCCACCCCCTGCTCTTGAGATTCTCCCGGATGTGGGCTGGAATTTGACTGCTTTTTGGGCTGGAGCTTCTCGTGGTTTGTGGCCTGGCTTGCTCCACCCCCTGCTCTTGAGATTCTCCCGGATGTGGGCTGCATTTTGGCTGCATTTTGGGCTGGAGCTTCTCGTGGTTTAGAGGCCTGGCTTGCTCCAAACCCTGCTCCTGAGATTCTCCCGATGTGTCCTGAATTTTGGCTGCCTTTTGGGCTGGAGCTTCTCGTGGTTTGAGTCCTGGCTTCCTACACCCCCTGCTCTTGAGATTCTCCCGGATCTGGGCTGCATTTTGGCTGCATTTTGGGCTGGAGCTTCTCGAGGTTTGAGGCCTGGCTTGCTCCACACCCTGCTCTTGAGATTCTCCAGGATGTGGGCTGCATTTTGGCTGATTATTGGGCTGGAGCTTCTCGTGGTTTGAGGCCTGGCTTGCTCCACCCCCTGCTCTTGATATTCTCCCGGATGTTTTCTGCATTTTGGCTGCCTATTGGGCTGGAGCTTCTCGTGGTTTGAGGCCTGTCTTGCTCCACCCCCTCCTCTTGAGATTATCCAGGATGTGGTTAGGATTCTGGCTGCCTTTTTGGGCTGGAGCTTCTCGAGGTTTGAGGCCTAGCTTGCTCCACCCCCTGCTCTTGAGATTCTCCCGGATTTGGGCTGGATTGTGGCTGCCTTTTGGGCTGGAGCTTCTCGTGGTTTGAGGCCTGGCTTGCTCCACCACCTGCTCTTGATATTCTCCCTGATGTGGGCTGGATTTTGGCTGCCTTTTGGGCTGGAGCTTCCCATGGTTTGAGGCCTGCCTTGCTCCACACCCTGCTCTTGAGATTCTCCTGGATGTGGGCTGCATTTTCGCTGCCTTTTGGGGTGGAGCTTCTCGAGGTTTGAAGCCTGGCTTGCTCCACCCCCTGCTCTTGAGATTCTCCCGGATGTGTCCTGAATTTTGGCTGCGTTTTGGGCTGGAACTTCTCGTGGTTTGAGGCCTGGCTTGCTCCACCCCCTGCTCTTGAGATTCTCACGGAGTTGGGCTGCATTTTGGCTGCTTTTGGGCTGGAGCTTCTCGTGGTTTGAGGCCTGGCTTGCTCCACCCCCTGCTCTTGAGATTCTCACGGAGGTGGGCTGCATTTTGGCTGCCTTTTGGGCTGGAGCTTCTCGTGGTTTGAGGCCTGGCTTGCTCCACCCACTGCTCTTGAGATTCTCCTGGATGTGGGCTGGATTTTGGCTGCCTTTTGGGCTGTAGCTTCTCGTGGTTTGAGGCCTGGCTTGCTCCACCCCCTGCTCTTGAGATTCTCCTGGATGTGGGCTGCACTTTGGCTGCATTTTCGGCTGGAGCTTCTCGTGGTTTGAGGCCTGGCTTGCTCCACCCCCTGCTCTTGAGATTCTCCCGGATGTGGGCTGCATTTTGGCTGCATTTTGGGCTGGAGCTTCTCGTGGTTTGAGGCCTGGCTTGCTCCACCCCCTGCTCTTGAGATTCTCCCGGATGTGGGCTCCATTTTGGCTGCCTTTTGGGCTGGAGCTTCTCATGGTTTGAGGCCTGGCTTGCTCCACCCCCTGCTCTTGAGATTCTCCCGGATGTGGGCTGCATTGTGGCTGCCTTTTGGGCTGGAGCTTCTCGTGGTTTGAGGCCTGGCTTGCTCCACCCCCTGCTCTTGAGATTCTCCCGGATGTGGGCTGCATTTTGGCTGATTCTTGGGCTGGAGCTTCCCGTGGTTTGAGGCCTGGCTTGCTCCACCCCCTGCTCTTGAGATTCTCCCGCATGTGGGCTGCATTTTGGCTGCCTGTTGGGCTGGAGCTTCTCGTGGTTTGAGGCCTGGCTTGCTCCACCATCTCTCTTGAGATTCTCCTGGATGTGGGCTGCATTTTGGCTGCATTTTAGGCTGGAGCTTCTCGTGGTTTGAGGCCTGGCTTGCTCCACTCCCTGCTATTGAGATTCTCCCGGAGGTGGGCTGCATTTTGGCTGCATTTTGGGCTGGAGCTTCTTGTGGTTTGAGGCCTGGCTTGCTCCACCCCCTGCTCTTGAGATTCTCCCGGATGTGGGCTGCATTTTGGCTGCCTTTTGGGCTGGAGCTTCTCGTGGTTTGAGGCCTGGCTTGCTCCACCCCATGTTCTTGAGTTTCTCCCGGATGTGGGCTGGAGTTTGGCTGACTTTTGGGCTGGAGGTTCTCGTGGTTTGAGGCCTGGCTTGCTCCACCCCCTGCTCTTGATATTCTCCCAGATGTGGGCTGCATTTTGGCTGCCTTTTGGGCTGGAGCTTCTCCTGGTTTGAGGCCTGGCTTGCTCCACCCCCTGCTCTTGAGATTCTCCCGGATGTGGGCTGCATTGTGGCTACCTTTTGGGCTGGAGCTCCTCGTGGTTTGAGGCCTGGATTGCTCCAACCCCTGCTCTTGAGATTCTCCCGGAGGTGGGCTGGATTTTGGCTGCCTTTTGGGCTGGAGCTTCTCGTGGTTTGAGGCCTGGCTTGCTCCACCCCCTGCTCTTGAGATTCTCCCGGATGTGGGCTGCATTTTGGCTGCGTTTTGGGCTGGAGCTTCTCGTGGTTTGAGGCCTGGATTGCTCCACCCCCTGCTCTTGAGTTTCTCCCGGATGTGGGCTGGAGTTTGGCTGCCTTTTGGGCTGGAGCTTCTCGTGGTTTGAGGCCTGGCTTGCTCCACCCCCTGCTCTAGAGATTCTCCCGGATGTGGTCTGGATTTTGGCTGCCTTTTGGGCTGGAGCTTCTCGTGGTTTGAGGCCTGGATTGCTCCACCCCCTGCTCTTGAGATTCTCCCAGAGGTGGGCTGCATTTTCGCTGCGTTTTGGGCTGGAGCTTCTCGTGGTTTGAATCGTGCTTTGCTCCACCCCCTGCTCTTGAGATTCTCCCGGATGTGGGCTGCATTTTGGCTGCCTTTTGGGCTGGAGCTTCTCGTGGTTTGAGGCCTGGCTTGCTCCACCCCCTGCTCTTGAGATTCTCCCGGATGTGGGCTGCATTTTGGCTGGTTTTTGGGCTGGAGCTTCTCGTGGTTTGAGGCCTGGCTTGCTCCACCCCCTGCTCTTGAGATTCTCCCGGATGTGGGCTGCATTTTGGCTGGTTTTTGGGCTGGAGCTTCTCGTGGTTTGAGGCCTGGCTTGCTCCACCCCCTGCTCTTGAGATTCTCCCGGATGTGGGCTCCATTTTGGCTGCCTTTTGGGCTGGAGCTTCTCATGGTTTGAGGCCTGGCTTGCTCCACCCCCTGCTCTTGAGATTCTCCCGGATGTGGGCTGGAATTTGGCTGCCTTTTGGGCTGGAGCTTCTCGTGGTTTGAGGCCTGGCTTGCTCCATCCCCTGCTCTTGAGATTCTCCTGGATGTGTGCTGGATTTTGGCTCCTTTTTGGGCTGGAGCTTCTCATGGTTTGAGGCCTGGCTTGCTCCACCCCCTGCTCTTGATATTCTCCTGGATGTGGACTGCATTTTGGCTGATTCTTGGGCTGGAGCTTCTCGTGTTTTGAGGCCTGGCTTGCTCCACCCCCTGCTCTTGATATTCTCCCGGATATGGGCTGCATTTTGGCTGCATTTTGGGCTGGAGCTTCTCAAGGTTTTAGGCCTGGCTTGCTCCACCCCCTGCTCTTGATATTCTCCCGGATATGTGCTGCAATTTGGCTGCCTTTTGGGCTGGAGCTTCTCGTGGTTTGAGGCCTGGCTTGCTCCACCCCCTGCTCTTGAGATTCTCCCGGATGTGGGCTGCATTTTGGCTGCCTTTTGGGCTGGAGCTTCTCGTGGTTTGAGGCCTGGCTTGCTCCACCCCCTGCTCTTGAGATTCTCCCGGAGGTGGGCTGGAGTTTGGCTGCCTTTTGGGCTGGAGCTTCTCGTGGTTTGAGGCCTGGCTTGCTCCACCCCCTGCTCTTGAGATTCTCCCGGAGGTGGTCTGGATTTTGGCTGCCTTTTGGGCTGGAGCTTCTCGTGGTTTGAGGCCTGGATTGCTCCACCCCCTGCTCTTGAGATTCTCCCAGAGGTGGGCTGCATTTTCGCTGCGTTTTGGGCTGGAGCTTCTCGTGGTTTGAATCCTGCCTTGCTCCACCCCCTGCTCTTGAGATTCCCCCAGATGTGGGATGGATTATGGCTGCCTTTTGGGCTGGAGCTTCTCGTGGTTTGAGGCCTGGCTTGCTCCACCCCCTGCTCTTGAGATTCTCACGGAGGTGGGCTGGAGTTTGGCTGCATTTTGGGCTGGAGCTTCTCAAGGTTTGAGGACTGGCTTGCTCCACCCCCTGCTCTTGAGATTCTCCCGGATGTGGGCTGGATTTTGGCTGCCTTTTGAGCTGGAGCTTCTCGTGGTTTGAGGCCTGGCTTGCTCCACCCCCTGCTCTTGATATTCTCCCGGATGTGGGCTGCATTTTGACTGCCATTTCATCTGGAGCTTCTCGTGGTTTGAGGCCTGGCTTGCTCCACCCCCTGCTCTTGAGATTCTCCCGGAGGTTGGCTGGAGTTTGGCTGCCTTTTGGGCTGTAGCTTCTCGTGGTTTGAGGCCTGGCTTGCTCCACCCCCTGCTTTTGAGATTCTCCCGGATGTGGGCTGCATTTTGGCTGATTTTGGGCTGGAGCTTCTCGTGGTTTGAGGCCTGGCTTGCTCCACCCCCTGCTCTTGAGATTCTCCCGGATGTGGGCTGCATTTTGGCTGATTTTGGGCTGGAGCTTCTCGTGGTTTGAGGCCTGGCTTGCTCCACCGCCTGCTCTTGAGATTCTCCCGGATGTGGGCTCCATTTTGGCTGCCTTTTGGGCTGGAGCTTCTCATGGTTTGAGGCCTGGCTTGCTCCACCCCCTGCTCTTGAAATTCTCCCGGATATGGGCTGCATTTTGGCTGCCTTTTGGGCTGGAGCTTCTCGTGGTTTGAGGCCTGCCTTGCTCCATCCCCTGCTCTTGAGATTCTCCTGGATGTGGGCTGCATTTTGGCTCCCTTTTGGGCTGGAGCTTCTCATGGTTTGAGGCCTGGCTTGCTCCACCCCCTGCTCTTGATATTCTCCCAGATGTGGGATGCATTTTGGCTGCCTTTTGGGCTGGAGCTTCTCGTGGTTTGAGGTCTGGCTTGCTCCACCCCCTGCTCTTGAGATTCTCCCAGATGTGGGCTGCATTTTGGCTGATTCTTGGGCTGGAGCTTCTTGTGGTTTGAGGCCTGGCTTGCTCCACCCCCTGCTCTTGAGATTCTCCTGTATGTGGACTGCATTTTGGCTGATTCTTGGGCTGGAGCTTCTCGTGGTTTGAGGCCTGGCTTGCTCCACCCCCTGCTCTTGAGATTCTCCCGGATGTGGGCTGCATTTTGGCTGCCTTTTGGGCTGGAGATTCTCGTGGTTTGAGGCCTGGCTTGCTCCACCCCCTGCTCTTGAGATTCTCCCGGAGGTGGTCTGGATTTTGGCTGCCTTTTGGGCTGGAGCTTCTCGTGGTTTGAGGCCTGGATTGCTCCACCCCCTGCTCTTGAGATTCTCCCAGAGGTGGGCTGCATTTTCGCTGCGTTTTGGGCTGGAGCTTCTCGTGGTTTGAATCCTGCCTTGCTCCACCCCCTGCTCTTGAGATTCTCCCAGATGTGGGCTGGAGTTTGGCTGCATTTTGGGCTGGAGCTTCTCGAGGTTTGAGGACTGGCTTGCTCCACCCCCTGCTCTTGAGATTCTCCCGGATGTGGGCTGGATTTTGGCTCCCTTTTGGGCTGGAGCTTCTCGAGGTTTGAGGCCTGGCTTGCTCCAACACCTGCTCTTGATATTCTCCCGGATGTGAGCTGGATTTTGGCTGCCTTTTGGGCTGGAGCTTCTCGTGGTTTGAGGCCTGGCTTGCTCCACCCCCTGCTCTTGAGATTCTCCCGGATGTGGGCTGCATTTTGGCTGCCTTGTTGGGCTGGAGCTTCTCGTGGTTTGAGGCCTGGCTTGCTCCACCCCCTGCTCTTGAGATTCTCCCGGAGGTGGGCTGGAGTTTGGCTGCTTTTGGGCTGGAGCTTCTCGTGGTTTGAGGCCTGTCCTGCTCCACCCCCTGCTCTTGAAATTCTCCTGGATGTGGGCTGCATTTTGGCTGCTTTTGAGCTGGAGCTTCTCGTGGTTTGAGGCCTGGCTTGCTACACCCCCTGCTCTTGAGATTCTCCCGGATGTGGGCTGCATTTTGGCTGCTTTTTGGGCTGGAGCTTCTCGTGGTTTGAGGCCTGGCTTGCTCCAGCCCCTGCTCTTGAGATTCTCAGGGATGTGGGCTGGAGTTTGGCTGCCTTTTGGGCTGGAGCTTCTCGTGGTTTGAGGCCTGGCTTGCTCCACCCCCTGCTCTTGAGATTCTCCCGGATGTGGGCTGGATTTTGGCTGAATTTTGGGGTGGAGCTTCTCCTGGTTTGAGGCCTGCCTTCCTCCTCACCCTGCTCTTGAGATTCTCCCGGATGTGGGCTGGATTTTGGCTGCATTTTGGGCTGGAGCTTCTCGTGGTTTGAGGCCTGCCTTCCTCCTCACCCTGCTCTTGATATTCTCCCGGATGTGGGCTGCATTTTGGCTGCCTTTTGGGGTGGAGCTTCTCGTGGTTTGAGGCCTGGCTTTCTCCACCCCCTCCTCTTGAGATTCTCCCGGATGTGGGCTGGATTTTAGCTGCCTTTTGGGCTGGAGATTCTCGTGGTTTGAGGCCTGGCTTGCTCAACCCCCTGCTCTTGAGATTCTCCCGGAGGTGGTCTTCATTTTGGCTGCCTTTTGGGCTGGAGCTTCTCGTGGTTTGAGGCCTGGCTTGCTCCACCCCCTTCTCTTGAGATTCTCCCGGAGGTGGGCTGCATTTTGGCTTTCTTTTGGGCTGGAGCTTCTCGTGGTTTGAGCCCTGGCTTGCTCCAACCCCTGCTGTTGATATTCTCCCGGATGTCGGCTGGATTATGGCTGAATTTTGGGCTGGAGCTTCTCGTGGTTTGAGGCCTGGCTTGCTCCACCCCCTGCTCTTGAGATTCTCCCGGATGTGGGCTGCATTGTGGCTGCCTTTTGGGCTGGAGCTTCTCGTGGTTTGAGGCCTGGCTTGCTCCACCCCCTGCTCTTGAGATTCTCCCGGATGTGGGCTGCATTTTGGCTGCATTTTGGGCTGGAGCTTCTCGTGGTTTGAGGCCTGGCTTGCTCCACCCCCTGCTCTTGAGATTCTCCCGCATGTGGTCTGGAATTTGGCTGCCATTTGGGCTGGAGCTTCTCGTGGTTTGAGGCCTGTCTTGCTCCACCCCCTGCTCTTGATATTCTCCCGGATGCGGGCTGCATTGTGGCTGCTTTTGGGCTGGAGCTTCTCGTGGTTTGAGGCCTGGCTTGCTCCACCCCCTGCTCTTGAGATTCTCCCAGATGTGGGCTGGATTATGGCTGCCTTTTGGGCTGGAGCTTCTCGTGGTTTGAGGCCTGGCTTGCTCCACCCCCTGCTCTTGAGATTCTCATGGAGGTGGGCTGGAGTTTGGCTGCATTTTGGGCTGGAGCTTCTCGAGGTTTGAGGACTGGCTTGCTCCACCCCCTGCTCTTGACATTCTCCCGGATGTGGGCTGGATTTTGGCTTTCTTTTGGGCTGGAGCTTCTCGAGGTTTGAGGACTGGCTTGCTCCACCCCCTGCTCTTGAGATTCTCCCGCATGTGGGCTGCATTTTGGCTGCTTTTGAGCTGGAGCTTCTCGTGGTTTGAGGCCTGGCTTGCTACACCCCCTGCTCTTGAGATTCTCCCGGATGTGGGCTGCATTTTGGCTGCTTTTTGGGCTGGAGCTTCTCGTGGTTTGAGGCCTGGCTTGCTCCAGCCCCTGCTCTTGAGATTCTCAGGGATGTGGGCTGGAGTTTGGCTGCCTTTTGGGCTGGAGTTTCTCGTGGTTTGAGGCCTGGCTTGCTCCACCCCCTGCTCTTGAGATTCTCCTGGATGTGGGCTGCATTTTGGCTCCCTTTTGGGCTGGAGCTTCTCATGGTTTGAGGCCTGGCTTGCTCCACCCCCTGCTCTTGATATTCTCCCAGATGTGGGATGCATTTTGGCTGCCTTTTGGGCTGGAGCTTCTCGTGGTTTGAGGCCTGGCTTGCTCCACCCCCTGCTCTTGAGATTCTCCCGGATGTGGGCTGCATTTTGGCTGCATTTTGGGCTGGAGCTTCTTGTGGTTTGAGGCCTGGCTTGCTCCACCCCCTGCTCTTGAGATTCTCCTGTATGTGGACTGCATTTTGGCTGATTCTTGGGCTGGAGCTTCTCGTGGTTTGAGGCCTGGCTTGCTCCACCCCCTGCTCTTGAGATTCTCCCGGATGTGGGCTGCATTTTGGCTGCCTTTTGGGCTGGAGATTCTCGTGGTTTGAGGCCTGGCTTGCTCCACCCCCTGCTCTTGAGATTCTCCCGGAGGTGGTCTGGATTTTGGCTGCCTTTTGGGCTGGAGCTTCTCGTGGTTTGAGGCCTGGCTTGCTCCACCCCCTGCTCTTGAGATTCTCCCAGAGGTGGGCTGCATTTTCGCTGCGTTTTGGGCTGGAGCTTCTCGTGGTTTGAATCCTGCCTTGCTCCACCCCCTGCTCTTGAGATTCTCCCAGATGTGGGCTGGAGTTTGGCTGCATTTTGGGCTGGAGCTTCTCGAGGTTTGAGGACTGGCTTGCTCCACCCCCTGCTCTTGAGATTCTCCCGGATGTGGGCTGGATTTTGGCTCCCTTTTGGGCTGGAGCTTCTCGAGGTTTGCGGCCTGGCTTGCTCCAACACCTGCTCTTGATATTCTCCCGGATGTGAGCTGGATTTTGGCTGCCTTTTGGGCTGGAGCTTCTCGTGGTTTGAGGCCTGGCTTGCTCCACCCCCTGCTCTTGAGATTCTCCCGGATGTGGGCTGCATTTTGGCTACCTTTTTGTGCTGGAGCTTCTCGTGGTTTGAGGCCTGGCTTGCTCCACCCCCTGCTCTTGAGATTCTCCCGGAGGTGGGCTGGAGTTTGGCTGCTTTTGGGCTGGAGCTTCTCGTGGTTTGAGGCCTGTCCTGCTCCACCCCCTGCTCTTGAAATTCTCCTGGATGTGGGCTGCATTTTGGCTGCTTTTGAGCTGGAGCTTCTCGTGGTTTGAGGCCTGGCTTGCTACACCCCCTGCTCTTGAGATTCTCCCGGATGTGGGCTGCATTTTGGCTGCTTTTTGGGCTGGAGCTTCTCGTGGTTTGAGGCCTGGCTTGCTCCAGCCCCTGCTCTTGAGATTCTCAGGGATGTGGGCTGGAGTTTGGCTGCCTTTTGGGCTGGAGCTTCTCGTGGTTTGAGGCCTGGCTTGCTCCACCCCCTGCTCTTGAGATTCTCCCGGATGTGGGCTGGATTTTGGCTGAATTTTGGGGTGGAGCTTCTCCTGCTTTGAGGCCTGCCTTCCTCCTCACCCTGCTCTTGAGATTCTCCCGGATGTGGGCTGGATTTTGGCTGCATTTTGGGCTGGAGCTTCTCGTGGTTTGAGGCCTGCCTTCCTCCTCACCCTGCTCTTGATATTCTCCCGGAGGTGGGCTGCATTTTGGCTTTCTTTTGGGCTGGAGCTTCTCGTGGTTTGAGCCCTGGCTTGCTCCAACCCCTGCTGTTGATATTCTCCCGGATGTCGGCTGGATTATGGCTGAATTTTGGGCTGGAGCTTCTCGTGGTTTGAGGCCTGGCTTGCTCCACCCCCTGCTCTTGAGATTCTCCCGGATGTGGGCTGCATTGTGGCTGCCTTTTGGGCTGGAGCTTGTCGTGGTTTGAGGCCTGGCTTGCTCCACCCCCTGCTCTTGAGATTCTCCCGGATGTGGGCTGCATTTTGGCTGCATTTTGGGCTGGAGCTTCTCGTGGTTTGAGGCCTGGCTTGCTCCACCCCCTGCTCTTGAGATTCTCCCGCATGTGGTCTGGAATTTGGCTGCCATTTGGGCTGGAGCTTCTCGTGGTTTGAGGCCTGTCTTGCTCCACCCCCTGCTCTTGACATTCTCCCGGATGCGGGCTGCATTGTGGCTGCCTTTTGGGCTGGAGCTTCTCCTGGTTTGAGGCCTGGCTTGCTCCACCCCCTGCTCTTGAGATTCTCCCAGATGTGGGCTGGATTATGGCTGCCTTTTGGGCTGGAGCTTCTCGTGGTTTGAGGCCTGGCTTGCTCCACCCCCTGCTCTTGAGATTCTCATGGAGGTGGGCTGGAGTTTGGCTGCATTTTGGGCTGGAGCTTCTCGAGGTTTGAGGACTGGCTTGCTCCACCCCCTGCTCTTGACATTCTCCTGGATGTGGGCTGCATTTTGGCTTTCTTTTGGGCTGGAGCTTCTCGAGGTTTGAGGACTGGCTTGCTCCACCCCCTGCTCTTGAGATTCTCCCGGATGTGGGCTGCATTTTGGCTGCTTTTGAGCTGGAGCTTCTCGTGGTTTGAGGCCTGGCTTGCTACACCCCCTGCTCTTGAGATTCTCCCGGATGTGGGCTGCATTTTGGCTGCTTTTTGGGCTGGAGCTTCTCGTGGTTTGAGGCCTGGCTTGCTCCAGCCCCTGCTCTTGAGATTCTCAGGGATGTGGGCTGGAGTTTGGCTGCCTTTTGGGCTGGAGTTTCTCGTGGTTTGAGGCCTGGCTTGCTCCACCCCCTGCTCTTGAGATTCTCCCGGATGTGGGCTGGATTTTGGCTGCCTTTTGGGCTGGAGCTTCTCCTGGTTTGAGGCCTGCCTTCCTCCTCACCCTGCTCTTGAGATTCTCCCGGATGTGGGCTGGATTTTGGCTGCCTTTTGGGCTGGAGCTTCTCGTGGTTTGAGGCCTGCCTTCCTCCTCACCCTGCTCTTGATATTCTCCCGGAGGTGGGCTGCATTTTGGCTGCCTTTTGGGGTGGAGCTTCTCGTGGTTTGAGGCCTGGCTTTCTCCACCCCCTCCTCTTGAGATTCTCCCGGATGTGGGCTGGATTTTAGCTGCCTTTTGGGCTGGAGATTCTCGTGGTTTGAGGCCTGGCTTGCTCCACCCCCTGCTCTTGAGATTCTCCCGGAGGTGTGCTGCATTTTGGCTGCATTTTGGGCTGGAGCTTCTCGTGGTTTGAGGCCTGGCTTGCTCCACCCCCTGCTCTTGAGATTCTCCCAGATGTGGGCTGGATTTTGGCTGCCTTTTGGGCTGGAGCTTCTCGTGGTTTGAGGCCTGGCTTGCTCCACCCCCTGCTCTTGAGATTCTCCCGGATGTGGGCTGCATTTTGGCTGCCTTTTGGGCTGGAGCTTCCCGTGGTTTGAGGCCTGGCTTGCTCCACCCTCTACTCTTGAGATTCTCCCAGATGTGGGCTGGATTATGGCTGCCTTTTGGGCTGGAGATTCTCGTGGTTTGAGGCCTGGCTTGCTCCACCCCCTGCTCTTGAGATTCTCCTGGAGGTGGGCTGGAGTTTGGCTGCATTTTGGGCTGGAGCTTCTCGAGGTTTGAGGACTGGCTTGCTCCACCCCCTGCTCTTGACATTCTCCCGGATGTGGGCTGGATTTTGGCTTTCTTTTGGGCTGAAGCTTCTCGTGGTTTGAGCCCTGGCTTGCTCCAACACCTGCTCTTGATATTCTCCCGGATGTGGGCTGCATTGTGGCTGCCTTTTGGGCTGGAGCTTCTCGTGGTTTGAGGCCTGGCTTGCTCCACCCCCTGCTCTTGAGATTCTCCCGGATGTGGGCTGTATTTTGGCTGCATTTTGGGCTGGAGCTTCTCGTGGTTTGAGGCCTGGCTTGCTCCACCCCCTGCTCTTGAGATTCTCCCGCATGTGGTCTGGAATTTGGCTGCCATTTGGGCTGGAGCTTCTCGTGGTTTGAGGCCTGTCTTGCTCCACCCCCTGCTCTTGATATTCTCCCGGATGTGGGCTGCATTGTGGCTGCCTTTTGGGCTGGAGCTTCTCGTGGTTTGAGGCCTGGCTTGCTCCAACCCCTGCTCTTGAGATTCTCCCGGATGTGGGCTGGATTTTGGCTGCCTTTTGGGCTGGAGCTTCTCGTGGTTTGAGGCCTGGCTTGCTCCACCCCCTGCTCTTGATATTCTCCCGCATGTGGGCTGCATTGTGGCTTTCTTTTGGGCTGGAGCTTCTCGTGGTTTGAGGCCTGGCTTGCTCCACCCCCTGCTCTTGAGATTCTCCCGGAGGTGGGCTGGATTTTGGCTGCCTTTTGGGCTGGAGCTTCTCGTGGTTTGAGGCCTGGCTTGCTCCACCCCCTGCTCTTGAGATTCTCCCGGATGTGGGCTGGAGTTCGGCTGCCTTTTGGGCTGGAGCTTCTCGTGGTTTGAGGCCTGGCTTGCTCCACCCCCTGCTCTTGAGAATCTCCAGCATGTGGTCTGGATTTTGGCTGCATTTTGGGCTGGAGCTTCTCGTGGTTTGAGGCCTGGCTTGCTCCACCCCCTGCTCTTGAGATTCTCCCGGAGGTGGGCTGGAGTTTGGCTGCTTTTGGGCTGGAGCTTCTCGTGGTTTGAGGCCTGTCCTGCTCCACCCCCTGCTCTTGAAATTCTCCTGGATGTGGGCTGCATTTTGGCTGCTTTTGAGCTGGAGCTTCTCGTGGTTTGAGGCCTGGCTTGCTACACCCCCTGCTCTTGAGATTCTCCCGGATGTGGGCTGCATTTTGGCTGCTTTTTGGGCTGGAGCTTCTCGTGGTTTGAGGCCTGGCTTGCTCCAGCCCCTGCTCTTGAGATTCTCAGGGATGTGGGCTGGAGTTTGGCTGCCTTTTGGGCTGGAGCTTCTCGTGGTTTGAGGCCTGGCTTGCTCCACCCCCTGCTCTTGAGATTCTCCCGGATGTGGGCTGGATTTTGGCTGAATTTTGGGGTGGAGCTTCTCCTGCTTTGAGGCCTGCCTTCCTCCTCACCCTGCTCTTGAGATTCTCCCGGATGTGGGCTGGATTTTGGCTGCATTTTGGGCTGGAGCTTCTCGTGGTTTGAGGCCTGCCTTCCTCCTCACCCTGCTCTTGATATTCTCCCGGAGGTGGGCTGCATTTTGGCTTTCTTTTGGGCTGGAGCTTCTCGTGGTTTGAGCCCTGGCTTGCTCCAACCCCTGCTGTTGATATTCTCCCGGATGTCGGCTGGATTATGGCTGAATTTTGGGCTGGAGCTTCTCGTGGTTTGAGGCCTGGCTTGCTCCACCCCCTGCTCTTGAGATTCTCCCGGATGTGGGCTGCATTGTGGCTGCCTTTTGGGCTGGAGCTTGTCGTGGTTTGAGGCCTGGCTTGCTCCACCCCCTGCTCTTGAGATTCTCCCGGATGTGGGCTGCATTTTGGCTGCATTTTGGGCTGGAGCTTCTCGTGGTTTGAGGCCTGGCTTGCTCCACCCCCTGCTCTTGAGATTCTCCCGCATGTGGTCTGGAATTTGGCTGCCATTTGGGCTGGAGCTTCTCGTGGTTTGAGGCCTGTCTTGCTCCACCCCCTGCTCTTGACATTCTCCCGGATGCGGGCTGCATTGTGGCTGCCTTTTGGGCTGGAGCTTCTCGTGGTTTGAGGCCTGGCTTGCTCCACCCCCTGCTCTTGAGATTCTCCCAGATGTGGGCTGGATTATGGCTGCCTTTTGGGCTGGAGCTTCTCGTGGTTTGAGGCCTGGCTTGCTCCACCCCCTGCTCTTGAGATTCTCCCGGAGGTGGGCTGCATTTTGGCTGCCTTTTGGGCTGGAGCTTCTCGTGGTTTGAGGCCTGGCTTGCTCCACCCCCTGCTCTTGAGATTCTCCCGGAGGTGGGCTGCATTTTGGCTTTCTTTTGGGCTGGAGCTTCTCGTGGTTTGAGCCCTGGCTTGCTCCAACCCCTGCTGTTGATATTCTCCCGGATGTCGGCTGGATTATGGCTGAATTTTGGGCTGGAGCTTCTCGTGGTTTGAGGCCTGGCTTGCTCCACCCCCTGCTCTTGAGATTCTCCCGGAGCTGGTCTGGAGTTTGGCTGCCTTTTGGGCTGGAGCTTCTCGAGGTTTGAGGCCTGGCTTGCTCCACCCCCTGCTCTTGAGATTCTCCCGGATGTGGGCTGCATTGTGGCTGCCTTTTGGGATGGAGCTTCTCGTGGTTTGAGGCCTGGCTTGCTCCACCCCCTGCTCTTGAGATTCTCCCAGATGTGGGCTGGATTTTGGCTGCATTTTGGTCTGGAGCTTCTCGTGGTTTGAGGCCTGGCTTGCTCCACCCCCTGCTCTTGAGATTCTCCCGGATGTGGGCTGGATTTTGGCTGCATTTTGGGCTGGAGCTTCTCGTGGTTTGAGGCCTGTCTTGCTCCACCCCCTGCTCTTGATATTCTCCCGGATGTGGGCTGCATTGTGGCTGCCTTTTGGGCTGGAGCTTCTCGTGGTTTGAGGCCTGGCTTGCTCCACCCCCTGCTCTTGAGATTCTCCAGCATGTGGGCTGCATTTTGGCTGCCTTTTGGGCTGGAGCTTCTCGTGGTTTGAGGCCTGGCTTGCTCCACCCCCTGCTCTTGAGATTCTCCCGGATGTGGGCTGCATTTTGGCTGCCTTCTGGGCTGGAGCTTCCCGTGGTTTGAGGCCTGGCTTGCTCCACCCTCTACTCTTGAGATTCTCCCAGATGTGGGCTGGATTATGGCTGCCTTTTGGGCTAGAGCTTCTCGTGGTTTGAGGCCTGGCTTGCTCCACCCCCTGCTCTTGAGATTCTCATGGAGGTGGGCTGGAGTTTGGCTGCATTTTGGGCTGGAGCTTCTCGAGGTTTGAGGCCTGGCTTGCTCCACCCCCTGCTCTTGACATTCTCCCGGATGTGGGCTGGATTTTGGCTTTCTTTTGGGCTGGAGCTTCTCGTGGTTTGAGCCCTGGCTTGCTCCAACACCTGCTCTTGAGATTCTCCCGGATGTGGGCTGCATTGTGGCTGCCTTTTGGGCTGGAGCTTCTCGTGGTTTGAGGCCTGGCTTGCTCCACCCCCTGCTCTTGAGATTCTCCCGGATGTGGGCTGCATTTTGGCTGCCTTTTGGGCTGAAGCTTCTCGTGGTTTGAGGCCTGGCTTGCTCCACCCCCTCCTCTTGAGATTCTCCCGGATGTGGGCTGTATTTTGGCTGCATTTTGGGCTGGAGCTTCTCGTGGTTTGAGGCCTGGCTTGCTCCACCCCCTGCTCTTGAGATTCTCCCGCATGTGGTCTGGAATTTGACTGCCATTTGGGCTGGAGCTTCTCGTGGTTTGAGGCCTGTCTTGCTCCACCCCCTGCTCTTGATATTCTCCCGGATGTGGGCTGCATTGTGGCTGCCTTTTGGGCTGGAGCTTCTCGTGGTTTGAGGCCTGGCTTGCTCCAACCCCTGCTCTTGAGATTCTCCCGGATGTGGGCTGCATTTTGGCTGTCTTTTGGGCTGGAGCTTCTCGTGGTTTGAGGCCTGGCTTGCTCCACCCCCTGCTCTTGAGATTCTCCCGGATGTGGGCTGCATTGTGGCTGCTTTTTGGGCTGGAGCTTCTCGTGGTTTGAGGCCTGGCTTGCTCCACCCCCTGCACTTGAGATTCTCCCGGATGTGGGCTGGAGTTTGGCTGCCTTTTGGGCTGGAGCTTCCCGTGGTTTGAGCCCTGGCTTGCTCCACCCCCTGCTCTTGAGAATCTCCAGCATGTGGTCTGGATTTTGGCTGCATTTTGGTCTGGAGCTTCTCGTGGTTTGAGGCCTGGCTTGCTCCACCCCCTGCTCTTGAGATTCTCCCGGATGTGGGCTGCATTTTGGCTGCCTTTTGAACTGGAGCTTCTCGTGGTTTGAGGCCTGGCTTGCTCCACCCTCTACTCTTGAGATTCTCCCAGATGTGGGCTGGATTATGGCTGCGTTTTTGGGCTGGAGCATCTCGTGGTTTGAGGCCTGGCTTGCTCCACCCCCTGCTCTTGAGATTCTCATGGAGGTGGGCTGGAGTTTGGCTGCATTTTGGGCTGGAGCTTCTCGTGGTTTGAGGCCTGGCTTGCTCCATCCCCTGCTCCTGATATTCTCCCGGATGTGGGCTGCATTTTGGCTGCCATTTGGGCTGGAGCTTCTCGTGGTTTGAGGAATGGCTTGCTCCACCCCCTGCTCTTGAGATTCTCCCGGATGTGGGCTGGATTTTGGCTTACTTTTGGGCTGGAGCTTCTCGTGGTTTGAGACCTCCCTGCTCCAACCCCTGCTCTTGAGATTCTCCCGGAGGTGTGCTGGATTTTGGCTGCCTTTTGGGCTGGAGCTTCTCGTGGTTTGAGGCCTGGCTTGCTCCACCCCCTGCTCTTGAGATTCTCCCGGATGTGGGCTGCATTGTGGCTGCTTTTTGGGCTGGGGATTCTCGTGGTTTGAGGCCTGGCTTGCTCCACCCCCTGCTCTTGAGTTTCTCCCGGATGTGGGCTGGATTTTGGCTGCCTTTTGGGCTGGAGCTTCTCGTGGTTTGAGGCCTGGCTTGCTCCACCCCCTGCTCTTGAGATTCTCATGGAGGTGGGCTGGAGTTTGGCTGCATTTAGGGCTGGAGCTTGGCGGACTTTTGGGCTGGAGCTTCTTGTGGTTTGAGGCCTGGCTTGCTCCACCCCCTGCTCTTGAGATTCTCCCAGAGGTGGGCTGCATTTTGGCTGCATTTTGAGCTGGATCTTCTCATGGTTTGAGGCCTGGCTTGCTCCAGCCCCTGCTCTTGAGATTCTCCCGGAGGTGGGCTGCATTTTGGCTGCCTTTTGGGCTGGAGCTTCTCATGGTTTGAGGCCTGGCTTGCTCCAACCCCTGCTCTTGAGATTCTCCCGGAGGTGGGCTGCATTTTGGCTGCCTTTTGGGATGGAGCTTCTCGTGGTTTGAGGCCTGGCTTGCTCCACCCCCTCCTCTTGAGATTCTCCCAGATGTGGGCTGGATTTTGGCTGCATTTTGGTCTGGAGCTTCTCGTGGTTTGAGGCCTGGCTTGCTCCACCCCCTGCTCTTGAGATTCTCCCGGATGTGGGCTGGATTTTGGCTGCATTTTGGGCTGGAGCTTCTCGTGGTTTGAGGCCTGTCTTGCTCCACCCCCTGCTCTTGATATTCTCCCGGATGTGGGCTGCATTGTGGCTGCCTTTTGGGCTGGAGCTTCTCGTGGTTTGAGGCCTGGCTTGCTCCACCCCCTGCTCTTGAGATTCTCCAGCATGTGGGCTGCATTTTGGCTGCCTTTTGGGCTGGAGCTTCTCGTGGTTTGAGGCCTGGCTTGCTCCACCCCCTGCTCTTGAGATTCTCCCGGATGTGGGCTGCATTTTGGCTGCCTTTTGGGCTGGAGCTTCCCGTGGTTTGAGGCCTGGCTTGCTCCACCCTCTACTCTTGAGATTCTCCCAGATGTGGGCTGGATTATGGCTGCCTTTTGGGCTAGAGCTTCTCGTGGTTTGAGGCCTGGCTTGCTCCACCCCCTGCTCTTGAGATTCTCATGGAGGTGGGCTGGAGTTTGGCTGCATTTTGGGCTGGAGCTTCTCGAGGTTTGAGGCCTGGCTTGCTCCACCCCCTGCTCTTGACATTCTCCCGGATGTGGGCTGGATTTTGGCTTTCTTTTTGGCTGGAGCTTCTCGTGGTTTGAGCCCTGGCTTGCTCCAACACCTGCTCTTGAGATTCTCCCGGATGTGGGCTGCATTGTGGCTGCCTTTTGGGCTGGAGCTTCTCGTGGTTTGAGGCCTGGCTTGCTCCACCCCCTGCTCTTGAGATTCTCCCGGATGTGGGCTGCATTTTGGCTGCCTTTTGGGCTGGAGCTTCTCGTGGTTTGAGGCCTGGCTTGCTCCACCCCCTGCTCTTGAGATTCTCCCGCATGTGGTCTGGAATTTGGCTGCCATTTGGGCTGGAGCTTCTCGTGGTTTGAGGCCTGTCTTGCTCCACCCCCTGCTCTTGATATTCTCCCGGATGTGGGCTGCATTGTGGCTGCCTTTTGGGCTGGAGCTTCTCGTGGTTTGAGGCCTGGCTTGCTCCAGCCCCTGCTCTTGAGATTCTCCCGGATGTGGGCTGGATTTTGGCTGCCTTTTGGGCTGGAGCTTCTCGTGGTTTGAGGCCTGGCTTGCTCCACCCCCTGCTCTTGAGATTCTCCCGGATGTGGGCTGCATTTTGGCTGCCTGTTGGGCTGGAGCTTCCCGTGGTTTGAGGCCTGGCTTGCTCCACCCTCTACTCTTGAGATTCTCCCAGATGTGGGCTGGATTTTGGCTGCCTTTTGGGCTGGAGCTTCTCGTGGTTTGAGGCCTGGCTTGCTCCACCCCCTGCTCTTGAGATTCTCATGGAGGTGGGCTGGAGTTTGGCTGCATTTTGGGCTGGAGCTTCTCGAGGTTTGAGGACTGGCTTGCTCCACCCCCTGCTCTTGACATTCTCCCGGATGTGGGCTGGATTTTGGCTTTCTTTTGGGCTGGAGCTTCTCGTGGTTTGAGCCCTGGCTTGCTCCAACACCTGCTCTTGATATTCTCCCGGATGTGGGCTGCATTGTGGCTGCCTTTTGGGCTGGGGCTTCTCGTGGTTTGAGGCCTGGCTTGCTCCACCCCCTCCTCTTGAGATTCTCCCGGATGTGGGCTGTATTTTGGCTGCATTTTGGGCTGGAGCTTCTCGTGGTTTGAGGCCTGGCTTGCTCCACCCCCTGCTCTTGAGATTCTCCCGCATGTGGTCTGGAATTTGACTGCCATTTGGGCTGGAGCTTCTCGTGGTTTGAGGCCTGTCTTGCTCCACCCCCTGCTCTTGATATTCTCCCGGATGTGGGCTGCATTGTGGCTGCCTTTTGGGCTGGAGCTTCTCGTGGTTTGAGGCCTGGCTTGCTCCACCCCCTGCTCTTGAGATTCTCCCGGATGTGGGCTGCATTTTGGCTGTCTTTTGGGCTGGAGCTTCTCGTGGTTTGAGGCCTGGCTTGCTCCACCCCCTGCTCTTGAGATTCTCCCGGATGTGGGCTGCATTGTGGCTGCTTTTTGGGCTGGAGCTTCTCGTGGTTTGAGGCCTGGCTTGCTCCACCCCCTGCACTTGAGATTCTCCCGGATGTGGGCTGCATTTTGGCTGCCTTTTGGGCTGGAGCTTCCCGTGGTTTGAGCCCTGGCTTGCTCCACCCCCTGCTCTTGAGAATCTCCAGCATGTGGTCTGGATTTTGGCTGCATTTTGGTCTGGAGCTTCTCGTGGTTTGAGGCCTGGCTTGCTCCACCCCCTGCTCTTGAGATTCTCCCGGATGTGGGCTGCATTTTGGCTGCCTTTTGAACTGGAGCTTCTCGTGGTTTGAGGCCTGGCTTGCTCCACCCTCTACTCTTGAGATTCTCCCAGATGTGGGCTGGATTATGGCTGCGTTTTTGGGCTGGAGCATCTCGTGGTTTGAGGCCTGGCTTGCTCCACCCCCTGCTCTTGAGATTCTCATGGAGGTGGGCTGGAGTTTGGCTGCATTTTGGGCTGGAGCTTCTCGAGGTTTGAGGACTGGCTTGCTCCACCCCCTGCTCTTGACATTCTCCAGGATGTGGCTGCATTTTGGCATTCTTTTGGGCTGGAGCTTCTCGTGGTTTGAGCCCTGGCTTGCTACACCCCCTGCTCTTGAGATTCTCCCAGAGGTGGGCTGCATTTTGGCTGTCTTTTGGGCTGGAGCTTCTCGTGGTTTGAGGCCTGGCTTGCTAAATCCCCTGCTCCTGATATTCTCCCGGATGTGGGCTGCATTTTGGCTGCCATTTGGGCTGGAGCTTCTCGTGGTTTGAGGAATGGCTTGCTCCACCCCCTGCTCTTGAGATTCTCCCGGATGTGGGCTGGATTTTGGCTTACTTTTGGGCTGGAGCTTCTCGTGGTTTGAGACCTCCCTGCTCCAACCCCTGCTCTTGAGATTCTCCCGGAGGTGTGCTGGATTTTGGCTGCCTTTTGGGCTGGAGCTTCTCGTGGTTTGAGGCCTGGCTTGCTCCACCCCCTGCTCTTGAGATTCTCCCGGATGTGGGCTGCATTGTGGCTGATTTTTGGGCTGGGGATTCTCGTGGTTTGAGGCCTGGCTTGCTCCACCCCCTGCTCTTGAGTTTCTCCCGGATGTGGGCTGGATTTTGGCTGCCTTTTGGGCTGGAGCTTCTCGTGGTTTGAGGCCTGGCTTGCTCCACCCCCTGCTCTTGAGATTCTCATGGAGGTGGGCTGGAGTTTGGCTGCATTTAGGGCTGGAGCTTGGCGGACTTTTGGGCTGGAGCTTCTTGTGGTTTGAGGCCTGGTTTGGTCCACCCCCTGCTCTTGAGATTCTCCCAGAGGTGGGCTGCATTTTGGCTGCATTTTGAGCTGGATCTTCTCATGGTTTGAGGCCTGGCTTGCTCCAGCCCCTGCTCTTGAGATTCTCCCGGATGTGGGCTGGATTTTGGCTGCCTTTTGGGCTGGAGCTTCTCGTGGTTTGAGGCCTGGCTTGCTCCAACCCCTGCTCTTGAGATTCTCCCGGAGGTGGGCTGCATTTTGGCTGCCTTTTGGGCTGGAGCTTCTCGTGGTTTGAGGCCTGGCTTGCTCCACCCCCTACTCTTGATATTGTCCTGGATGTGGGCTGCATTTTGGCTGCCTTTTGGGCTGGAGATTCTCGTGGTTTGAGGCCTGGCTTGCTCCACACCCTGCTCTTGAGTTTCTCCCGGATGTGGGCTGCATTTTGGCTGCCTTTGGAGCTGGAGCTTCTCGTGGTTTGAGGCCTGGCTTGCTCCACCCCCTGCTCTTGAGATTCTCCTCCAGGTGGGCTGCATTTTGGCTGCCTTTTGGGCTGGAGCTTCTCGTGGTTTGAGGCCTGGCTTGCTCCACCCCCTGCTCTTGAGATTCTCGTGGAGGTGGGCTGGAGTTTGGCGGACTTTTGGGCTGGAGCTTCTCGTGGTTTGAGGCCTGGCTTGCTGCACCCCCTTGCTCTTGTTATTCTCCTGGATGTGGGCTGGAGTTTGGCTGCCTTTTGGACTGGAGCTTCTCGTGGTTTGAGGCCTGGCTTGCTCCACCCCCTGCTCTTGAGATTCTCGTGGAGGTGGGCTGGAGTTTGGCGGACTTTTGGGCTGGAGCTTCTCGTGGTTTGAGGCCTGGCTTGCTCCACCCCCTGCTCTTGAGATTCTCCCGGATGTGGGCTGCATTTTGGCTGACACTTGGGCTGGAGCTTCTCGTGGTTTGAGGCCTGGCTTGCTCCACCCCCTGCTCTTGAGATTCTCCCGGAGGTGGGCTGCATTTTGGCTGCCTTTTGGGCTGGAGATTCTCGTGGTTTGAGGAATGGCTTGCTCCACCCCCTGCTCTTGAGATTCTCCCGGATGTGGGCTGGATTTTGGCTTACTTTTGGGCTGGAGCTTCTCGTGGTTTGAGACCTCCCTGCTCCAACCCCTGCTCTTGAGATTCTCCCGGAGGTGTGCTGGATTTTGGCTGCCTTTTGGGCTGGAGCTTCTCGTGGTTTGAGGCCTGGCTTGCTCCACCCCCTGCTCTTGAGATTCTCCCGGATGTGGTCTGCATTGTGGCTGCTTTTTGGGCTGGAGATTCTCGTGGTTTGAGGCCTGGCTTGCTCCACCCCCTGCTCTTGAGTTTCTCCCGGATGTGGGCTGGATTTTGGCTGCCTTTTGGGCTGGAGCTTCTCGTGGTTTGAGGCCTGGCTTGCTCCACCCCCTGCTCTTGAGATTCTCCCGGAGGTGGGCTGGATTTTGGCTGCCTTTTGGGCTGGAGCTTCTCGTGGTTTGAGGCCTGGCTTGCTCCACCCCCTGCTCTTGATATTGTCCTGGATGTGGGCTGCATTTTGGCTGCCTTTTGGGCTGGAGATTCTCGTGGTTTGAGGCCTGGCTTGCTCCACACCCTGCTCTTGAGTTTCTCCCGGATGTGGGCTGCATTTTGGCAGCCTTTTGGGCTGGAGCTTCTTGTGGTTTGAGGCCTGGCTTGCTCCACCCCCTGCTCTTGATATTCTCCCGGATGTGGGCTGCATTTTGGCTGACTTTTGGGCTGGAGCTTCACCTGGTTTGAGGCCTGCCTTGCTCCACCCCCTGCTCTTGAGATTCTCCTCCAGGTGGGCTGCATTTTGGCTGCCTTTTGGGCAGGAGCTTCTCGTGGTTTGAGGCCTGGCTTGCTCCACCCCCTGCTCTTGAGATTCTCGTGGAGGTGGGCTGGAGTTTGGTGGACTTTTGGGCTGGAGCTTCTCGTGGTTTGAGGCCTGGCTTGCTCCACCCCCTGCTGTTGATATTCTCCCGGATGTGGGCTGCATTTTGGCTGCATTTTGGGCTGGAGCTTCTCGTGGTTTGAGGCCTGGCTTGCTCCACCCCCTGCTCTTGATATTGTCCTGGATGTGGGCTGCATTTTGGCTGCCTTTTGGGCTGGAGATTCTCGTGGTTTGAGGCCTGGATTGCTCCACACCCTGCTCTTGAGTTTCTCCCGGATGTGGGCTGCATTTTGGCTGCCTTTTGGGCTGGAGCTTCTTGTGGTTTGAGGCCTGGCTTGCTCCACCCCCTGCTCTTGATATTCTCCCCGATGTGGGCTGCATTTTGGCTGACTTTTGGGCTGGAGCTTCACCTGGTTTGAGGCCTGCCTTGCTCCACCCCCTGCTCTTGAGATTCTCCTCCAGGTGGGCTGCATTTTGGCTGCCTTTTGGGCTGGAGCTTCTCGTGGTTTGAGGCCTGGCTTGCTCCACCCCCTGCTCTTGAGATTCTCGTGGAGGTGGGCTGGAGTTTGGCGGACTTTTGGGCTGGAGCTTCTCGTGGTTTGAGGCCTGGCTTGCTGCACCCCCTTGCTCTTGTTATTCTCCTGGATGTGGGCTGGAGTTTGGCTGCCTTTTGGGCTGGAGCTTCTCGTGGTTTGAGGCCTGGCTTGCTCCACCCCCTGCTCTTGAGATTCTCGTGGAGGTGGGCTGGAGTTTGGTGGAATTTTGGGCTGGAGCTTCTCGTGGTTTGAGGCCTGGCTTGCTCCACCCCCTGCTCTTGAGATTCTCCCGGATGTGGGCTGCATTTTGGCTGCATTTTGGGCTGGAGCTTCTCGTGGTTTGAGGCCTGGCTTTCTCCACCCCCTGCTCTTGAGATTCTCCCGGATGTGGGCTGCATTTTGGCTGCATTTTGGGCTGGAGCTTCTCGTGGTTTGAGGCCTGGCTTGCTCCACCCCCTGCTCTTGAGATTCTCCCGGATGTGGGCTGCATTTTGGCTGCATTTTGGGCTGGAGCTTCCCGTGGCTTCAGGCCTGGCTTGCTCCACCCCCTGCTCTTGAGATTCTCCCGAATGTGGGCTGCATTTTGGCTTCCTTTTGGGCTGGAGCTTCTCGTGGTTTGAGGCCTGGCTTGCTCCACGCCCTGCTCTTGAGATTCTCCCGGATGTGGGCTGGAGTTTGGCTGCCTTTTGGGCTGAAGCTTCTCGTGGTTTGAGGCCTGGCTTGCTCCACCCCCTGCTCTTGAGATTCTCCCGGAGGTGGGCTGGAGTTTGCCTGCCTTTTGGGCTGGAGCTTCTCGTGGTTTGAGGCCTGGCTTGCTCCACCCCCTGCTCTTGAGATTCTCCCAGAGGTGGGCTGCATTTTGGCTGCATTTTGAGCTGGATCTTCTCATGGTTTTAGGCCTGGCTTGCTCCAGCCCCTCCTCTTGAGATTCTCCCGGATGTGGGCTGGATTTTGGCTGCCTTTTGGGCTGGAGCTTCTCGTGGTTTGAGGCCTGGCTTGCTCCACCCCCTGCTCTTGATATTCTCCCGGAGGTGGGCTGGATTTTGGCTGCATTTTGGGCTGGAGCTTCTCGTGGTTTGAGGCCTGGCTTGCTCCAACCCCTGCTCTTGAGATTCTCCCGGAGGTGGGCTGGAGTTTGGCTGCCTTTTGGGCTGGAGCTTCTCGTGGTTTGAGGCCTGGCTTGCTCCACCCCCTGCTCTTGATATTGTCCTGGATGTGGGCTGCATTTTGGCTGCCTTTTGGGCTGGAGATTCTCGTGGTTTGAGGCCTGGCTTGCTCCACACCCTGCTCTTGAGTTTCTCCCGGATGTGGGCTGCATTTTGGCTGCCTTTTGGGCTGGAGCTTCTCGTGGTTTGAATCCTGCCTTGCTCCACCCCCTGCTCTTGAGATTCTCCCGGAGGTGGGCTGGAGTTTAGCTGCCTTTTGGGCTGGAGCTTCTCGTGGTTTGAGGCCTGGCTTGCTCCACCCCCTGCTCTTGAGATTCTCCCGGAGGTGGGCTGCATTTTGCCTGCCTTTTGGACTGGAGCTTCTCGTGGTTTGAGGCCTGGCTTGCTGCACCCCCTTGCTCTTGTTATTCTCCTGGATGTGGGCTGGAGTTTGGCTGCCTTTTGGGCTGGAGCTTCTCGTGGTTTGAGGCCTGGCTTGCTCCACCCCCTGCTCTTGAGATTCTCGTGGAGGTGGGCTGGAGTTTGGTGGACTTTTGGGCTGGAGCTTCTCGTGGTTTGAGGCCTGGCTTGCTCCACCCCCTGCTCTTGAGATTCTCCCGGATGTGGGCTGCATTTTGGCTGCATTTTGGGCTGGAGCTTCTCGTGGTTTGAGGCCTGGCTTTCTCCACCCCCTGCTCTTGAGATTCTCCCGGATGTGGGCTGCATTTTGGCTGCATTTTGGGCTGGAGCTTCTCGTGGTTTGAGGCCTGGCTTGCTCCAGCCCCTCCTCTTGAGATTCTCCCGGATGTGGGCTGGATTTTGGCTGCCTTTTGGGCTGGAGCTTCTCGTGGTTTGAGGCCTGGCTTGCTCCAACCCCTGCTCTTGAGATTCTCCCGGATGTGGGCTGCATTTTGGCTGCCTTTTGGGCTGGAGCTTCTCGTGGTTTGAATCCTGCCTTGCTCCACCCCCTGCTCTTGAGATTCTCCCGGAGGTGGGCTGGAGTTTAGCTGCCTTTTGGGCTGGAGCTTCTCGTGGTTTGAGGCCTGGCTTGCTCCACCCCCTGCTCTTGAGATTCTCCCGGAGGTGGGCTGCATTTTGCCTGCCTTTTGGACTGGAGCTTCTCGTGGTTTGAGGCCTGGCTTGCTCCACCACCTGCTCTTGAGATTCTCCTGGATGTGGGCTGCATTTTGGATGCATTTTGGGCTGGAGCTTCTCGTGGTTTGAGGCCTGGCTTGCTCCACCCCCTGCTCTTGAGATTCTCCCGGATGTGGGCTGCATTTTGGCTGCCTTTTGGGCTGGAGCTTCTCGTGGTTTGAGGCCTGGCTTGCTCCACCCCCTGCTCTTGAGATTCTCAGGGATGTGGGCTGCATTTTGGCTGCCTTTTGGGCTGGAGCTTCTCGTGGTTTGAGGCCTGGCTTGCTCCACCGCCTGCTCTTGAGATTCTCCCGGATGTGGGCTGCACTGTGGCTGCATTTTTGGGCTGGAGATTCTCGTGGTTTGAGGCCTGGCTTGCTCCACCCCCTGCTCTTGAGTTTCTCCCGGATGTGGGCTGGATTTTGGCTGCCTTTTGGGCTGGAGCTTCTCGTGGTTTGAGGCCTGGCTTGCTGCACCC
The DNA here is from genome assembly GCA_027574665.1 of Rhynochetos jubatus. NCBI lineage: Eukaryota > Metazoa > Chordata > Aves > Eurypygiformes > Rhynochetidae > Rhynochetos > Rhynochetos jubatus. The sequence goes on from JAQBHY010000071.1 coordinate 2,086,008, forward strand.
CCTTGCTCTTGTTATTCTCCTGGATATGGGCTGGAGTTTGGCTGCCTTTTGGGCTGGAGCTTCTCGTGGTTTGAGGCCTGGCTTGCTCCACCCCCTGCTCTTGAGATTCTCCCGGATGTGGGCTGCATTTTGGCTGCCTTTTGGGCTGGAGCTTCTCGTGGTTTGAGGCCTGGCTTGCTCCACCCCCTGCTCTTGAGATTCTCCCGGATGTGGGCTGCATTTTGGCTGCCTTTTGGGCTGGAGCTTCTCGTGGTTTCAGACCTGGCTTGCTCCACCCCCTGCTCTTGAGATTCTCCCGGATGTGGGCTGCATTGTGGCTGCATTTTGGGCTGGAGATTCTCCTGGTTTGAGGCCTGGCTTGCTCCACCCCCTGCTCTTGAGATTCTCCCGGAGGTGGGCTGGATTTTGGCTGCATTTTGGGCTGGAGCTTCTCGTGGTTTGAGGCCTGGCTTGCTCCAACCCCTGCTCTTGAGATTCTCCCGGAGGTGGGCTGGAGTTTGGCTGCCTTTTGGGCTGGAGCTTCTCGTGGTTTGAGGCCTGGCTTGCTCCACACCCTGCTCTTGAGTTTCTCCCGGATGTGGGCTGCATTTTGGCTGCCTTTTGGGCTGGAGCTTCTCGTGGTTTGAATCCTGCCTTGCTCCACCCCCTGCTCTTGAGATTCTCCCGGAGGTGGGCTGGAGTTTAGCTGCCTTTTGGGCTGGAGCTTCTCGTGGTTTGAGGCCTGGCTTGCTCCACCCCCTGCTCTTGAGATTCTCCCGGAGGTGGGCTGCATTTTGCCTGCCTTTTGGACTGGAGCTTCTCGTGGTTTGAGGCCTGGCTTGCTGCACCCCCTTGCTCTTGTTATTCTCCTGGATGTGGGCTGGAGTTTGGCTGCCTTTTGGGCTGGAGCTTCTCGTGGTTTGAGGCCTGGCTTGCTCCACCCCCTGCTCTTGAGATTCTCGTGGAGGTGGGCTGGAATTTGGTGGACTTTTGGGCTGGAGTTTCTCGTGGTTTGAGGCCTGGCTTGCTCCACCCCCTGCTCTTGAGATTCTCCCGGATGTGGGATGGATTTTGGCTGCATTTTGGGCTGGAGCTTCTCGTGGTTTGAGGCCTGGCTTTCTCCACCCCCTGCTGTTGATATTCTCCCGGATGTGGGCTGCATTTTGGCTGCATTTTGGGCTGGAGCTTCTCGTGGTTTGAGGCCTGGCTTGCTCCACCCCCTGCTCTTGAGATTCTCCCGGATGTGGGCTGCATTTTGGCTGCGTTTTGGGCTGGAGCTTCCCGTGGCTTCAGGCCTGGCTTGCTCCACCCCCTGCTCTTGAGATTCTCCCGGAGGTGGGCTGCATTTTGGCTTCCTTTTGGGCTGGAGCTTCTCGTGGTTTGAGGCCTGGCTTGCTCCACGCCCTGCTCTTGAGATTCTCCCGGATGTGGGCTGGATTTTGGCTGCCTTTTGGGCTGCAGCTTCTTGTGGTTTGAGGCCTGGCTTGCTCCACCCCCTGCTCTTGAGATTCTCCCGGAGGTGGGCTGGAGTTTGCCTGCCTTTTGGGCTGGAGCTTCTCGTGCTTTGAGGCCTGGCTTGCTCCACCCCCTGCTCTTGAGATTCTCCCAGAGGTGGGCTGCATTTTGGCTGCATTTTGAGCTGGATCTTCTCATGGTTTGAGGCCTGGCTTGCTCCAGCCCCTCCTCTTGAGATTCTCCCGGATGTGGGCTGGATTTTGGCTGCCTTTTGGGCTGGAGCTTCTCGTGGTTTGAGGCCTGGCTTGCTCCAACCCCTGCTCTTGAGATTCTCCCGGATGTGGGCTGCATTTTGGCTGCCTTTTGGGCTGGAGCTTCTCGTGGTTTGAATCCTGCCTTGCTCCACCCCCTGCTCTTGAGATTCTCCCGGAGGTGGGCTGGAGTTTAGCTGCCTTTTGGGCTGGAGCTTCTCGTGGTTTGAGGCCTGGCTTGCTCCACCCCCTGCTCTTGAGATTCTCCCGGAGGTGGGCTGCATTTTGCCTGCCTTTTGGACTGGAGCTTCTCGTGGTTTGAGGCCTGGCTTGCTCCACCACCTGCTCTTGAGATTCTCCTGGATGTGGGCTGCATTTTGGATGCATTTTGGGCTGGAGCTTCTCGTGGTTTGAGGCCTGGCTTGCTCCACCCCCTGCTCTTGAGATTCTCCCGGATGTGGGCTGCATTTTGGCTGCCTTTTGGGCTGGAGCTTCTCGTGGTTTGAGGCCTGGCTTGCTCCACCCCCTGCTCTTGAGATTCTCAGGGATGTGGGCTGCATTTTGGCTGCCTTTTGGGCTGGAGATTCTCCTGGTTTGAGGCCTGGCTTGCTGCACCCCCTTGCTCTTGTTATTCTCCTGGATATGGGCTAGAGTTTGGCTGCCTTTTGGGCTGGAGCTTCTCGTGGTTTGAGGCCTGGCTTGCTCCACCCCCTGCTCTTGAGATTCTCCCGGATGTGGGCTGCATTTTGGCTGCCTTTTGGGCTGGAGCTTCTCGTGGTTTGAGGCCTGGCTTGCTCCACCCCCTGCTCTTGAGATTCTCCCGGATGTGGGCTGCATTTTGGCTGCCTTTTGGGCTGGAGCTTCTCCTGGTTTGAGGCCTGGCTTGCTCCACCCCCTGCTCTTGAGATTCTCCCGGATGTGGGCTGCATTGTGGCTGCATTTTGGGCTGGAGATTCTCCTGGTTTGAGGCCTGGCTTGCTCCACCCCCTGCTCTTGAGATTCTCCCGGATGTGGGCTGCATTGTGGCTGCCTTTTGGGCTGGAGATTCTCGTGGTTTGAGGCCTGGCTTGCTCCACCCTCTGCTCTTGAGTTTCTCCCGGATGTGGGCTGCATTTTGGCTGCCTTTTGGGCTGGAGCTTCTCGTGGTTTGAGGCCTGGCTTGCTCCACGCCCTGCTCTTGACATTCTCCCGGATGTGAGCTCCATTTTGGCTGCCTTTTGGGCGGTAGCTTCTCGAGGTTTTTAAGGCCTGGCTTGCTCCACCCCCTGCTCTTGAGATTCTCCTGGATGTGGGCTGGAGTTTGGCGGTTTTTTGGGCTGGAGCTTCTCGTGGTTTGAGGCCTGGCTTGCTCCACCCCCTGCTCTTGAGATTCTCCCGGATGTGGGCTGCATTTTGGCTGCATTTTGGGCTGGAGCTTCTCCTGGTTTGAGGCCTGGCTTGCTCCACCCCCTGCTCTTGAGATTCTCCTCCAGGTGGGCTGCATTTTGGCTGCTTTTTGGGCTGGAGATTCTCGTGGTTTGAGGCCTGGCTTGCTCCACCCCCTGCTCTTGAGTTTCTCCCGGATGTGGGCTGCATTGTGGCTGCCTTTTGGGCTGGAGCTTCTCGTGGTTTGAGGCCTGGCTTGCTGCACCCCCTTGCTCTTGTTATTCTCCTGGATGTGGGCTGGAGTTTGGCTGCCTTTTGGGCTGGAGCTTCTCGTGGTTTGAGGCCTGGCTTGCTCCACCCCCTGCTCTTGAGATTCTCGTGGAGGTGGTCTGGAGTTTGGCAGCCTTTTCGGCTGGAGCTTCTCGTGGTTTGAGGCCTGGCTTGCTCCACCCCCTGCTCTTGAGATTCTCCTGGATGTGGGCTGGATTATGGCTGCATTTTGCGCTGGAGCTTCTCGAGGTTTGAGGCCTGGCTTGCTCCAACCCCTGCTCTTGATATTCTCCCGGATGTGAGCTGGATTTTGGCTGCCTTTTGGGTTGGAGCTTCTCGTGGTTTGAGGCCTGGCTTGCTCCACCCCCTGCTCTTGAGATTCTCCCGGAGCTGAGCTGGATTTTGGCTGCCTTTTGGGCTGAAGCTTCTCGTGGTTTGAGGCCTGGCTTGCTCCACCCCCTGCTCTTGAGATTCTACCGGAGGTGGGCTGGAGTTTGCCTGCCTTTTGGGCTGGAGCTTCTCGTGGTTTGAGGCCTGGCTTGCTCCACCCCCTGCTCTTGAGATTCTCCCGGATGTGGGCTGGATTTTGGCTGCATTTTGGGCTGGAGCTTCTCGTGGTTTGAGGCCTGGCTTGCTCCACCCCCTGCTCTTGATATTCTCCCGGAGGTGGGCTGGATTTTGGCTGCATTTTGGGCTGGAGCTTCTCGTGGTTTGAGGCCTGGCTTGCTCCACCCCCTGCTCTTGAGATTCTCCCGGAGGTGGGCTGGATTGTGGCTGCCTTTTGGGCTGGAGATTCTCGTGGTTTGAGGCCTGGCTTGCTCCACACCCTGCTTTTGAGTTTCTCCCGGATGTGGGCTGCATTTTGGCTGCCTTTTGGGCTGGAGATTCTCGTGGTTTGAGGCCTGGCTTGCTCCACACCCTGCTCTTGAGTTTCTCCCGGATGTGGGCTGCATTGTGGCTGTCTTTTGGGCTGGAGCTTCTCGTGGTTTGAGGCCTGGCTTGCTCCACCCGCTGCTCTTGATATTCTCCCGGATGTGGGCTGCATTTTGGCTGACTTTTGGGCTGGAGCTTCACCTGGTTTGAGGCCTGCCTTGCTCCACCCCCTGCTCTTGAGATTCTCCTCCAGGTGGGCTGCATTTTGGCTGACTTTTGGGCTGGAGCTTCTCGTGGTTTGAGGCCTGGCTTGCTCCACCCCCTGCTCTTGAGATTCTCCCAGAGGTGGGCTGCATTTTGGCTGCCTTTTGGGCTGGAGCTTCTCGAGGTTTTTAAGGCCTGGCTTGCTCCACCCCCTGCTCTTGAGATTCTCCCCGATGTGGGCTGCATTTTGGCTGCCTCTTGGGCTGGAGCTTCTCGTGGTTTGAGGCCTGGCTTGCTCCACCCCCTGCTCTTGAGATTCTCCCGGATGTGGGCTGCATTTTGGCTGACTTTTGGACTGGAGCTTCTCGTGGTTTGAGGCCTGGCTTGCTCCACCCCCTGCTCTTGAGATTCTCCCCGATGTGGGCTGCATTTTGGCTGCCTCTTGGGCTGGAGCTTCTCGTGGTTTGAGGCCTGGCTTGCTCCACCCCCTGCTCTTGATATTCTCCCGGAGGTGGGCTGGATTTTGGCTGCATTTTGGGCTGGAGCTTCTCGTGGTTTGAGGCCTGGCTTGCTCCACCCCCTGCTCTTGAGATTCTCCAGGAGGTGGGCTGGATTGTGGCTGCCTTTTGGGCTGGAGATTCTCGTGGTTTGAGGCCTGGCTTGCTCCACACCCTGCTTTTGAGTTTCTCCCGGATGTGGGCTGCATTTTGGCTGCCTTTTGGGCTGGAGATTCTCGTGGTTTGAGGCCTGGCTTGCTCCACACCCTGCTCTTGAGTTTCTCCCGGATGTGGGCTGCATTGTGGCTGTCTTTTGGGCTGGAGCTTCTCGTGGTTTGAGGCCTGGCTTGCTCCACCCGCTGCTCTTGATATTCTCCCGGATGTGGGCTGCATTTTGGCTGACTTTTGGGCTGGAGCTTCACCTGGTTTGAGGCCTGCCTTGCTCCACCCCCTGCTCTTGAGATTCTCCTCCAGGTGGGCTGCATTTTGGCTGACTTTTGGGCTGGAGCTTCTCGTGGTTTGAGGCCTGGCTTGCTCCACCCCCTGCTCTTGAGATTCTCCCAGAGGTGGGCTGCATTTTGGCTGCCTTTTGGGCTGGAGCTTCTCGAGGTTTTTAAGGCCTGGCTTGCTCCACCCCCTGCTCTTGAGATTCTCCCCGATGTGGGCTGCATTTTGGCTGCCTCTTGGGCTGGAGCTTCTCGTGGTTTGAGGCCTGGCTTGCTCCACCCCCTGCTCTTGAGATTCTCCCGGATGTGGGCTGCATTTTGGCTGACTTTTGGACTGGAGCTTCTCGTGGTTTGAGGCCTGGCTTGCTCCACCCCCTGCTCTTGAGATTCTCCCCGATGTGGGCTGCATTTTGGCTGCCTCTTGGGCTGGAGCTTCTCGTGGTTTGAGGCCTGGCTTGCTCCACCCCCTGCTCTTGAGATTCTCCTGGATGTGGGCTGCATTTTGGCTGCATTCTGGGATGGAGATTCTCGTGGTTTGAGGCCTGGCTTGCTCCACACCCTGCTCTTGAGTTTCTCCCGGATGTGGGCTGCATTTTGGCTGCCTTTTGGGCTGGAGCTTCTCGTGGTTTGAGGCCTGGCTTGCTCCACCCCCTGCTCTTGAGATTCTCCCCGATGTGGGCTGCATTTTGGCTGCCTCTTGGGCTGGAGCTTCTCGTGGTTTGAGGCCTGGCTTGCTCCACCCCCTGCTCTTGAGATTCTCCCGGATGTGGGCTGCATTTTGGCTGCCTTTTGGGCTGGAGCTTCTCGTGGTTTGAGTCCTGGCTTGCTCCAACCCCTGCTCTTGAGATTCTCCCGGAGGTGGGCTGGATTTTGGCTGCCTTTTGGGCTGGAGCTTCTCGTGGTTTGAGGCCTGGCTTGCTCCAACCCCTGCTCTTGAGATTCTCCCGGAGGTGGGCTGGATTTTGGCTGTCTTTTGGGCTGGAGCTTCTCGTGGTTTGAGGCCTGGCTTGCTCCACCCCCTGCTCTTGATATTGTCCTGGATGTGGGCTGCATTTTGGCTGCCTTCTGGGCTGGAGATTCTCGTGGTTTGAGGCCTGGCTTGCTCCACACCCTGCTCTTGAGTTTCTCCCGGATTTGGGCTGCATTTTGGCTGCCTTCTGGGCTGGAGATTCTCGTGGTTTGAGGCCTGGCTTGCTCCACCCCCTGCTCTTGAGATTGTCCTGGATGTGGGCTGCATTTTGGCTGTCTTTTGAACTGGAGCTTCTCGTGGTTTGAGGCCTGGCTTGCTCCACCCCGTGCTCTTGATATTCTCCCCGATGTGGGCTGCATTTTGGCTGCCTTTTGGGCTGGAGCTTCTCGTGGTTTGAGGCCTGGCTTGCTCCACCCCCTGCTCTTGATTTTCTCCCCGATGTGGGCTGCATTTTGGCTGCGTTTTGGGCTGGAGCTTCTCGTGGTTTGAGGCCTGGCTTGCTCCACCCCCTGCTCTTGAGATTCTCCCGGATGTGGGCTGGAGTTTGGCTGCCTTTTGGGCTGGAGCTTCACCTGGTTTAAGGCCTTCCTTGCTCCACCCCCTGCTCCTGAGATTCTCCCGGAGGTGGGCTGGAGTTTGGCTGCCTTTTGGGCGGTAGCTTCTCGAGGTTTTTAAGGCCTGGCTTGCTCCACCCCCTGCTCTTGAGATTGTCCCGGAGGTGGGCTGAATTTTGGCTCCCTTTTGGGCTGGAGCTTCTCGTGGTTTGAGGCCTGGCTTGCTCCAACCCCTGCTCTTGAGATTCTCCCGGATGTGAGCTGCATTTTGGCTGCCTTTTGGTCTGCAGCTTCTCGTGGTTTGAGCCCTGGCTTGCTCCACCACCTGCTCTTGAGATTCTCCTGGATGTGGGCTGCATTTTGGCTGCCTTTTGGGCTGGAGCTTCTCGTGGTTTGAGGCCTGCCTTGCTCCACCCCCTGCTCTTGAGATTCTCGTGGAGGTGGGCTGGAGTTTGGCGGCATTTTGGGCTGGAGCTTCTCGTGGTTTGAGGCCTGCCTTGCTCCACCCCCTGCTCTTGATATTCTCCCAGATTTGGGCTGCATTTTGGCTGCCTTTTGGGCTGGAGCTTCTCGTGGTTTGAGGCCTGGCTTGCTCCACTACCTGCTCTTGAGATTCTCCCGGATGTGGGCTGGAGTTTGGCTGCCTTTTGGGCTGGAGCTTCTCGAGGTTTGAGGCCTGCCTTGCTCCACACCCTGCTCTTGAGATTCTCCTCCAGGTGGGCTGCATTTTGGCTGAATTTTGGGCTGGAGCTTCTCGTGGTTTGAGGCCTGGCTTGCTCCACCCCCTGCTCTTGAGATTCTCCCTGAGGTGGTCTGGATTGTGGCTGCCTTTTGGGCTGGAGCTTCTCGAGGTTTTTAAGGCCTGGCTTGCTCCACGCCCTGCTCTTGAGATTCTCCCAGAGGTGGGCTGCATTTTGGCTGCCTTTTGGGCTGGAGCTTCTCGTGGTTTGAGGCCTGGCTTGCTCCACCCCCTGCTATTTAGATTCTCCCGGAGGTGGGCTGGATTTTGGCTTTCTTTTGGGCTGGAGCTTCTCGTGGTTTGAGGCCTGCCTTGCTCCACCCCCTGCTATTGAGATTCTCCCGGATGTGGGCTGGATTTTGGCTTTCTTTTGGGCTGGAGCTTCTGGTGGTTTTAGCCCTGGCTTGCTCCAACGCCTGCTCTTCATATTCTCCCGGAGGTGGGCTGCATTTTGGCTGCCTTTTGGCGCTGGAGCTTCTCGTGGTTTGAGGCCTGGCTTGCTCCACCCCCTGCTCTTGAGATTCTCCCGGACGTGGGCTGCATTTTGGCTGATTCTTGGGCTGGAGCTTCTCGTGATTTGAGGCCTGGCTTGCTCCACCCCCTGCTCTTGAGATTCTCCCGGAAGTGGGCTGCATTTTGGCTGCCTTTTGGGCTGGAGCTTCTCGTGGTTTGAGGCCTGGCTTGCTCCACCCCCTGCTCTTGATATTCTCCCGGAGGTGGGCTGGATTTTGGCTGCCTTTTGGGCTGGAGCTTCTCGTGGTTTGAGGCCTGGCTTGCTCCACCCCCTGCTCTTGAGATTCTCCCGGAGGTGGGCTGGAGTTTGGCTGCCTTTTGGGCTGGAGCTTCTCGAGGTTTTTAAGGCCTGGCTTGCTCCACCCCCTGCTCTTGAGATTGTCCCGGAGGTGGGCTGCATTTTGGCTGCCTTTTGGGCTGGAGCTTCTCGTGGTCTGAGGCCTGGCTTGCTCCAACCCCTGCTCTTGAGATTCTCCCGGAGGTGGGCTGGAGTTTGGCTGCCTTTTGGGCTGGAGCTTCTCGAGGTTTTTAAGGCCTGGCTTGCTCCACGACCTGCTCTTGAGATTCTCCCAGAGGTGGGCTGCATTTTGGCAGCCTTTTGGGCTGGAGCTTCTCGTGGTTTGAGGCCTGGCTTGCTCCAGCCCCTGCTCTTGAGATTCTCCTGGAGGTGGGCTGGATTTTGGCTTTCTTTTGGGCTGGAGCTTCTCGTGGTTTGAGGCCTGCCTTGCTCCACCCCCTGCTATTGAGATTCTCCCGGATGTGGGCTGGATTTTGGCTTTCTTTTGGGCTGGAGCTTCTGGTGGTTTTAGCCCTGGCTTGCTCCAACGCCTGCTCTTCATATTCTCCCGGAGGTGGGCTGCATTTTGGCTGCCTTTTGGCGCTGGAGCTTCTCGTGGTTTGAGGCCTGGCTTGCTCCACCCCCTGCTCTTGAGATTCTCCCGGACGTGGGCTGCATTTTGGCTGATTCTTGGGCTGGAGCTTCTCGTGATTTGAGGCCTGGCTTGCTCCACCCCCTGCTCTTGAGATTCTCCTGGAAGTGGGCTGCATTTTGGCTGCCTTTTGGGCTGGAGCTTCTCGTGGTTTCAGGCCTGGCTTGCTCCACCCCCTGCTCTTGAGATTCTCCCGGAGGTGGGCTGGAGTTTGGCTGCATTGTGGGCTGGAGCTTCTCGTGGTTTCAGGCCTGGCTTGCTCCACCCCCTGCTCTTGAGATTCTCCCGGAGGTGGGCTGGATTTTGGCTGCCTTTTGGGCTGGAGCTTCTCGTGGTTTGAGGCCTGGCTTGCTCCACCCCCTGCTCTTGAGATTCTCCCGGAGGTGGGCTGGAGTTTCGCTGCCTTTTGGGCTGGAGCTTCTCGAGGTTTTTAAGGCCTGGCTTGCTCCACCCCCTGCTCTTGAGATTGTCCCGGATGTGGGCTGCATTTTGGCTGCCTTTTGGGCTGGAGCTTCTCGTGGTTTGAGGCCTGGCTTGCTCCAACCCCTGCTCTTGAGATTCTCCCGGATGTGAGCTGCATTTTGGCTGCCTTTTGGACTGCAGCTTCTCGTGGTTTGAGCCCTGGCTTGCTCCACCACCTGCTCTTGAGATTCTCCTGGATGTGGGCTGCATTTTGGATGCCTTTTGGGCTGGAGCTTCTCGTGGTTTGAGGCCTGCCTTGCTCCACCCCCTGCTCTTGAGATTCTCCCGGAGGTGGGCTGGAGTTTGGCGGCCTTTTGGGCTGGAGCTTCTCGTGGTTTGAGGCCTGCCTTGCTCCACCCCCTGCTCTTGATATTCTCCCAGATTTGGGCTGCATTTTGGCTGTCTTTTGGGCTGGAGCTTCTCGTGGTTTGAGGCCTGGCTTGCTCCACCCCCTGCCCTTGAGATTCTCCCGGATGTGGGCTGGAGTTTGGCTGCCTTTTGGGCTGGAGCTTCTCGTGGTTTGAGGCCTGCCTTGCTCCACCCCCTGCTATTGAGATTCTCCCGGAGGTGGGCTGGATTTTGGCTTTCTTTTGGGCTGGAGCTTCTCGTGGTTTGAGGCCTGCCTTGCTCCACCCCCTGCTATTGATATTCTCCCGGATGTGGGCTGGATTTTGGCTTTCTTTTGGGCTGGAGCTTCTGGTGGTTTTAGCCCTGGCTTGCTCCAACGCCTGCTCTTCATATTCTCCCGGAGGTGGGCTGCATTTTGGCTGCCTTTTGGCGCTGGAGCTTCTCGTGGTTTGAGGCCTGGCTTGCTCCACCCCCTGCTCTTGAGATTCTCCCGGACGTGGGCTGCATTTTGGCTGATTCTTGGGCTGGAGCTTCTCGTGATTTGAGGCCTGGCTTGCTCCACCCCCTGCTCTTGAGATTCTCCCGGAAGTGGGCTGCATTTTGGCTGCCTTTTGGGCTGGAGCTTCTCGTGGTTTGAGGCCTGGCTTGCTCCACCCCCTGCTCTTGATATTCTCCCGGAGGTGGGCTGCATTTTGGCTGCTTATTGGGCTGGAGCTTCTCGTGGTTTGAGGCCTGGCTTGCTCCACCCCCTGCTCTTGAGATTCTCCCGGGTGTGGGCTGGATTTTGGCTGCCTTTTGGGCTGGAGCTTCTCGTGGTTTGAGGCCTGGCTTGCTCCACCCCCTTCTCTTGATATTCTCCTGGATGTGGGCTGCATTTTGGCTGCCTTTTGGGCTGGAGATTCTCGTGGTTTGAGGCCTGGCTTGCTCCACACCCTGCTCTTGAGTTTCTCCCGGATGTGGGCTGCATTTTGGCTGCCTTTTGGGCTGGAGCTTCTCGTGGTTTGAGGCCTGGCTTGCTCCACCCCCTGCTCTTGATATTCTCCCCGATGTGGGCTGCATTTTGGCTGCCTTTTGGGCTGGAGCTTCTCCTGGTTTGAGGCCTGGCTTGCTCCACCCCCTGCTCTTGAGATTCTCCCCAATGTGGGCTGCATTTTGGCTGACTTTTGGGCTGGAGCTTCTCGTGGTTTGAGGCCTGGCTTGCTCCACCCCCTGCTCTTGAGATTCTCCTGGATGTGGGCTACATTTTGGCTGATACTTTGGGCTGGAGCTTCTCGTGGTTTGAGTCCTGCCTTGCTCCACCCCCTGCTCTTGAGATTCTCCCGGATGTGGGCTGCATTTTGGCTGCCTTTTGGGCTGGAGCTTCTACTGGTTTGAGGCCTGGCTTGCTCCACCCCCTGCTCTTGAGATTCTCCCGGACGTGGGCTGGAGTTTGGCTGCCTTTTGGGCTCTAGCTTCTCGTGGTTTGAGGCCTGGCTTGCTCCACCCCCTGCTCTTGAGATTCTCCCGGAGGTGGGCTGCATTTTGGCTGCCTTTTGGGCTGGAGCATCTCGTGGTTTGAGGCCTGGCTTGCTCCACCCCCTGCTCTTGAGTTTATCCCGGATGTGTGCTGGATTTTGGCTGCCTTTTGGGCTGGAGCTTCTCGTGGTTTGAGGCCTGGCTTGCTCCACCCCCTGCTCTTGAGATTCTCCCGGATGTGGGCTGCATTTTGGCTGCATTTTGGGCTGGAGCTTCTCCTGGTTTGAGGCCTGGCTTGCTACGCCCCCTGCTCTTGATTTTCTCCCAGATGTGGGCTGCATTTTGGCTGCATTTTGGGGTGGAGCTTCTCCTGGTTTGAGGCCTGGCTTGCTCCACCCCCTGCTCTTGAGATTCTCCCGGAGGTGGACTGGATTGTGGTTGCATTTTGGGCTGGAGCTTCTCGTGGTTTGAGGCCTGGCTTCCTCCACCCCCTGCTCTTGAGATTCTCCCGGACGTGGGCTGCATTTTGGCTGCCTTTTGGGCTGGAGCTTCTCGTGGTTTGAGGCCTGGCTTGCTCCACCCCCTGCTCTTGAGATTGTCCCGCATGTGGGCTGGATTTTGGCTTTCTTTTGGGCTGGAGCTTCTCGTGGTTTGAGGCCTGGCTTGCTCCACCCCCTGCTCTTGATATTCTCCCAGATGTGGGCTGCATTTTGGCTGCCTTTTGGGCTGGAGCTTCTCGTGGTTTGAGGCCTGGCTTGCTCCACCCCCTGCTCTTGATTTTCTCCCGCATGTGGGCTGGATTTTGGCTGCCTTTTGGGTTGGAGCTTCTCGTGGTTTGAGGCCTGGCTTGCTCCACCCCCTGCTCTTGATATTCTCCCGGATGTGGGCTGAATTTGGCTGCCTTTTGGGCTGGAGCTTCTCGTGGTTTGAGTCCTGCCTTGCTCCACCCCCTGCTCTTGAGATTCTCACGGAGGTGGGCTGGAGTTTGGCTTTCTTTTGGGCTGGAGCTTCTCGTGGTTTGAGGCCTGGCTTGCTCCACCCCCTGCTCTTGAGATTCTCCCGGATGTGGGCTGCATTTTGGCTGCCTTTTGGGCTGGAGCTTCTCCTGGTTTGAGGCCTGGCTTGCTACACCCCCTGCTCTTGATTTTCTCCCGTATGTGGGCTGGATTTTGGCTGCATTTTGGGCTGGAGCTTCTCCTGGTTTGAGGCCTGGCTTGCTCCACCCCCTGCTCTTGAGATTCTCCCGGAGGTGGACTGGATTGTGGTTGCATTTTGGGCTGGAGCTTCTCGTGGTTTGAGGCCTGGCTTGCTCCAACCCCTGCTCTTGAGATTCTCCTGGATGTGGGCTGGAGTTTGGCTTTCTTTTGGGCTGGAGCTTCTCGTGGTTTGAGGCCTGGCTTGCTCCACCCCCTGCTCTTGAGATTCTCCCGGATGTGGGCTGCATTTTGGCTGCCTTTTGGGCTGGAGCTTCTCGTGGTTTGAGGCCTGGCTTGCTCCACCCCATTCTCTTGAGGTTCTCCTGGATGTGGGCTGCATTTTGGCTGCCTTTTGGGCTGGAGCTTCTCGTGGTTTCAGACCTGGCTTGCTCCACCCCCTGCTCTTGAGATTCTCCCGGAGGTGGGCTGGAGTTTTGCTGCCTTTTGGGCTGGAGCTTCACCTGGTTTGAGGCCTGCCTTGCTCCACCCCCTGCTCTTGAGATTCTCCCGGATGTGGGCTGGAGTTTGGCTTTCTTTTGGGCTGGAGCTTCTCGTGGTTTGAGGCCTGGCTTGCTCCACCCCCTGCTCTTGAGATTCTCCCGGAGGTGGGCTGCATTTTGGCTGCCTTTTGGGCTGGAGCTTCTCGTGGTTTGAGGCCTGGCTTGCTCCACCCCCTGCTCTTGAGATTCTCCCGGATGTGGGCTGGATTTTGGCTTTCTTTTGGGCTGGAGCTTCTCGTGGTTTGAGGCCTGGCTTGCTGCACCCCCTTGCTCTTGTTATTCTCCTGGATGTGGGCTGGAGTTTGGCTGCCTTTTGGGCTGGAGCTTCTCATGGTTTGAGGCCTGGCTTGCTCCACCCCCTGCTCTTGAGATTCTCGTGGAGGTGGGCTGGAGTTTGGCGGCCTTTTGGGCTGGAGCTTCTCGAGGTTTGAGGCCTGGCTTGCTCCACCCCCTGCTCTTGAGATTCTCCCGGATGTGGGCTGGATTATGGCTGCATTTTGGGCTGGAGGTTCTCGTGGTTTGAGGCCTGGCTTGCTCCAACCCCTGCTCTTGATATTCTCCTGGATGTGAGCTGGATTTTGGCTGCCTTTTGGGCTGGAGCTTCCCATGGTTTGAGGCCTGGCTTGCTCCACGCCCTGCTCTTGAGATTCTCCCGGATGGGGGCTGCATTTTGGCTGCCTTTTGGGCTGGAGCTTCTCGTGGTTTGAGGCCTGGCTTTCTCCACCCCCTGCTCTTGAGATTCTCCCGGAGGTGGGCTGGAGTTTGCCTGCATTTTGGGCTGGAGCTTCTCGTGGTTTGAGGCCTGGCTTGCTCGAAACCCCTGCTCTTGATATTCTCCCAGAGGTGGGCTGCATTTTCGCTGCATTTTGAGCTGGATCTTCTCATGGTTTGAGGCCTGGCTTGCTCCACCCCCTGCTCTTGAGATTCTCCCGGAGGTTGCCTGCATTTTGGCTGCCTTTTGGGCTGGAGCTTCTCGTGGTTTGAGGCCTGGCTTGCTCCACCCCCTTCTCTTGAGATTCTCCCGGATGTGGGCTGCATTTTGGCTGCATTTTGGGCTGGAGCTTCTCGTGGTTTCAGACCTGGCTTGCTCCACCCCCTGCTCTTGAGATTCTCTCGGAGGTGGGCTGGAGTTTGGCTGCCTTTTGGGCTGGAGCTTCACCTGGTTTGAGGCCTGCCTTGCTCCACCCCCTGCTCTTGAGATTCTCCCGGATGTGGGCTGCATTTTGGCTGCATTTTGGGCTGGAGCTTCTCGTGGTTTCAGACCTGGCTTGCTCCACCCCCTGCTCTTGAGATTCTCCCGGATGTGGGCTGCATTTTGGCTGCCTTTTGGGCTGGAGCTTCTCGTGGTTTGAGGCCTGGCTTGCTCCACCCCCTTCTCTTGAGATTCTCCCGGATGTGGGCTGCATTTTGGCTGCCTTTTGGGCTGGAGCTTCTCGTGGTTTCAGACCTGGCTTGCTCCACCCCCTGCTCTTGAGATTCTCTCGGAGGTGGGCTGCATTTTGGCTGCCTTTTGGGCTGGAGCTTCTCGTGGTTTCAGACCTGGCTTGCTCCACCCCCTGCTCTTGAGATTCTCTCGGAGGTGGGCTGGAGTTTGGCTGCCTTTTGGGCTGGAGCTTCACCTGGTTTGAGGCCTGCCTTGCTCCACCCCCTGCTCTTGAGATTCTCCCGGATGTGGGCTGCATTTTGGCTGACTTTTGGGCTGGAGCTTCTCGTGGTTTGAGGCCTGCCTTGCTCCACCCCCTGCTCTTGATATTGTCCAGGATGTGGGCTGCATTTTGGCTGCCTTTTGGGCTGGAGCTTCACCTGGTTTGAGGCCTGCCTTGCTCCACCCCCTGCTCTTGAGATTCTCCCGGATGTTGGCTGGATTTTGGCTTTCTTTTGGGCTGGAGCTTCTCGTGGTTTGAGGCCTGGCTTGCTCCACCCCCTGCTCTTGAGATTCTCCCGGATGTGGGCTGCATTTTGGCTGCCTTTTGGGCTGGAGCTTCTCGTGGTTTGAGGCCTGGCTTGCTCCACCCCCTGCTCTTGAGATTCTCCTGGATATGGGCTGGATTTTGGCTTTCTTTTGGGCTGGAGCTTCTCGTGGTTTGAGGCCTGGCTTGCTCCACCCCCTGCTCTTGAGATTCTCCCGGATGTGGGCTGGATTTTGGCTTTCTTTTGGGCTGGAGCTTCTCGTGGTTTGAGCCCTGGCTTGCTCCACCCCCTGCTCTTGAGATTCTCCCGGATGTGGGCTGGATTTCGGCTGCCCTTTGACCTGGAGCTTTTCGAGGTTTGAGGCCTGGTTTGCTCCACCCCCTTCTCTTGAGATTCTCCCGGATGTGGGCTGCATTTTGGCTGCATTTTTGGGCTGGAGCTTCTCGTGGTTTCAGACCTGGCTTGCTCCACCCCCTGCTCTTGAGATTCTCTCGGAGGTGGGCTGGAGTTTGGCTGCCTTTTGGGCTGGAGCTTCACCTGGTTTGAGGCCTGCCTTGCTCCACCCCCTGCTCTTGAGATTCTCCCGGATGTGGGCTGCATTTTGGCTGCCTTTTGGGCTGGACCTTCTCGTGGTTTGAGGCCTGGCTTTTTCCACCCCCTGCTCTTGATATTGTCCAGGATGTGGGCTTCATTTTGGCTGCATTTCGGGCTGGAGCTTCTCGTGGTTTGAGGCCTGGCTTGCTCCACCCCCTGCTCTTGAGATTCTCCAGGATGTGGGCTGCATTTTGGCTGCCTTTTGGGCTGGAGCTTCACCTGGTTTGAGGCCTGCCTTGCTCCACCCCCTGCTCTTGAGATTCTCCCGGATGTTGGCTGGATTTTGGCTTTCTTTTGGGCTGGAGCTTCTCGTGGTTTGAGGCCTGGCTTGCTCCACCCCCTGCTCTTGAGATTCTCCCGGAGGTGGGCTGCATTTTGGATGCCTTTTGGGCTGGAGCTTCTCGTGGTTTGAGGCCTGGCTTGCTCCACCCCCTGCTCTTGAGATTCTCCTGGATGTGGGCTGGATTTTGGCTTTCTTTTGGGCTGGAGCTTCTCGTGGTTTGAATCCTGCCTTTCTCCACCCCCTGCTCTTGAGATTCTCCCGGAGGTGTGCTGGATTTTGGCTGCCTTTTGGGCTGGAGCTTCTCGAGGTTTGAGGCCTGGTTTGCTCCACCCCCTGCTCTTGAGATTCTCCCGGATGTGGGCTGCATTTTGGCTGCCTTTTGGGCTGGAGCTTCTCGTGGTTTGAGGCCTGGCTTGCTCCACCCCCTGCTCTTGATTTTATCCCCGATGTGTGCTGGATTTTGGCTGCCTTTTGGGCTGGAGCTTCTCGTGGTTTGAGGCCTCTCTTGCTCCATCCCCTGCTCTTGATATTGTCCCGGATGTGGGCTGCATTTTGGCTGCATTTTGGGCTGGAGCTTCTCGTGGTTTCAGACCTGGCTTGCTCCACCCCCTGCTGTTGAGATTCTCCCGGACGTGGGCTGCATTTTGGCTGACTTTTGGGCTGGAGCTTCTCGTGGTTTGAGGCCTGGCTTGCTCCACCCCCTGCTCTTGATATTGTCCAGGATGTGGGCTGCATTTTGGCTGCCTTTTGGGCTGGAGCTTCTCGTGGTTTGAGGCCTGGCTTTCTCCACCCCCTGCTCTTGAGATTCTCCCGGAGGTGGGCTGGAGTTTGGCTGAATTTTGGGCTGGAGCTTCTCGTGGTTTGAGGCCTGGCTTGCTCGAAACCCCTGCTCTTGATATTCTCCCAGAGGTGGGCTGCATTTTCGCTGCATTTTGAGCTGGATCTTCTCATGGTTTGAGGCCTGGCTTGCTCCAGCCCCTGCTCTTGAGATTCTCCCGGATGTGGGCTGCATTTTGGCTGCCTTTTGGGCTGGAGCTTCTCGTGGTTTGAGGCCTGGCTTGCTCCACCCCCTTCTCTTGAGATTCTCCCGGATGTGGGCTGCATTTTGGGTGCATTTTGGGCTGGAGCTTCTCGTGGTTTCAGACCTGGCTTGCTCCACCCCCTGCTCTTGAGATTCTCTCGGAGGTGGGCTGGAGTTTGGCTGCCTTTTGGGCTGGAGCTTCACCTGGTTTGAGGCCTGCCTTGCTCCACCCCCTGCTCTTGAGATTGTCCTGGATGTGGGCTGCATTTTGGCTGCCTTTTGGGCTGGAGATTCTCGTGGTTTGAGGCCTGGCTTGCTCCACCCCCTGCTCTTGATATTCTCCTCGATGTGGGCTGGATTTTGGCTGCCTTTTGGGCTGGAGCTTCTCGTGGTTTGAGGCCTGGCTTGCTCCACCCCCTGCTCTTGAGATTCTCCCGGAGGTGGGCTGCATTTTGGCTGCCTTTTGGGCTGGAGCTTCTCGTGGTTTGAGGCCTGGCTTGGTCCACCCCCTTCTCTTGAGATTCTCCCGGATGTGGGCTGCATTTTGGCTGCCTTTTGGGCTGGAGCTTCTCGTGGTTTCAGACCTGGCTTGCTCCACCCCCTGCTCTTGAGATTCTCTCGGAGGTGGGCTGCATTTTGGCTGCCTTTTGGGCTGGAGCTTCTCGTGGTTTCAGACCTGGCTTGCTCCACCCCCTGCTCTTGAGATTCTCTCGGAGGTGGGCTGGAGTTTGGCTGCCTTTTGGGCTGGAGCTTCACCTGGTTTGAGGCCTGCCTTGCTCCACCCCCTTGTCTTGAGATTCTCCCGGACGTGGGCTGCATTTTGGCTGACTTTTGGGCTGGAGCTTCTCGTGGTTTGAGGCCTGCCTTACTCCACCCCCTGCTCTTGATATTGTCCAGGATGTGGGCTGCATTTTGGCTGCCTTTTGGGCTGGAGCTCCACCTGGTTTGAGGCCTGTCTTGCTCCACCCCCTGCTCTTGAGATTCTCCCGGATGTGGGCTGCATTTTGGCTTTCTTTTGGGCTGGAGCTTCTCGTGGTTTGAGGCCTGGCTTGCTCCACCCCCTGCTCTTGAGATTCTCCCGGATGTGGGCTGCATTTTGGATGCCTTTTGGGCTGGAGCTTCTCGTGGTTTGAGGCCTGGCTTGCTCCACCCCCTGCTCTTGAGATTCTCTCGGAGGTGGGCTGGAGTTTGGCTGCCTTTTGGGCTGGAGCTTCACCTTGTTTGAGGCCTGCCTTGCTCCACCCCCTGCTCTTGAGATTCTCCCGGATGTGGGCTGGATTTTGGCTGCCTTTTGGGCTGGAGCTTCTCATGGTTTGTGGCCTGGCTTGCTCCACCCCCTGCTCTTGATATTGTCCTGGATGTGGGCTGCATTTTGGCTGCCTTTTGGGCTGGAGATTCTCGTGGTTTGAGGCCTGGCTTGCTCCACCCCCTGCTCTTGATATTCTCCTCGATGTGGGCTGCATTTTGGCTGCCTTTTGGGCTGGAGCTTCTCGTGGTTTGAGGCCTGGCTTGCTCCACCCCCTGCTCTTGAGATTCTCCCGGATGTGGGCTGCATTTTGGCTGCCTTTTGGGCTGGAGCTTCTCGAGGTTTGAGGCCTGGTTTGCTCCACCCCCTTCTCTTGAGATTCTCCCGGATGTGGGCTGCATTTTGGCTGTATTTTTGGGCTGGAGCTTCTCGTGGTTTGTGGCCTGGCTTGCTCCACCCCCTGCTCTTGAGATTCTCTCGGAGGTGGGCTGCATTTTGGCTGCCTTTTGGGCTGGAGCTTCACCTGGTTTGAGGCCTGCCTTGCTCCACCCCCTGCTCTTGAGATTCTCCCGGATGTGGGCTGCATTTTGGCTGCCTTTTGGGCTGGAGCTTCTCGTGGTTTGAGGCCTGGCTTGCTCCACCCCCTGCTCTTGATATTGTCCAGGATGTGGGCTGCATTTTGGCTGCCTTTTGGGCTGGAGCTTCTCGAGGTTTGAGGCCTGGTTTGCTCCACCCCCTGCTCTTGAGATTCTCCCGGATGTGGGCTGCATTTTGGCTGCCTTTTGGGCTGGAGCTTCTCGTGGTTTGAGGCCTGGCTTGCTCCACCCCCTGCTCTTGATTTTATCCCGGATGTGTGCTGGATTTTGGCTGCCTTTTGGGCTGGAGCTTCTCATGGTTTGAGGCCTGGCTTGCTCCATCCCCTGCTCTTGATATTGTCCCGGATGTGGGCTGCATTTTGGCTGCATTTTGGGCTGGAGCTTCTCGTGGTTTCAGACCTGCCTTGCTCCACCCCCTGCTGTTGAGATTCTCCCGGACGTGGGCTGCATTTTGGCTTCCTTTTGGGCTGGAGCTTCTCGTGGTTTGAGGCCTGGCTTGCTCCACCCCCTTCTCTTGAGATTCTCCCGGATGTGGGCTGCATTTTGGCTGCATTTTGGGCTGGAGCTTCTCGTGGTTTCAGACCTGCCTTGCTCCACCCCCTGCTCTTGAGATTCTCCTCCAGGTGGGCTGCATTTTGGCTGTATTTTGGGCTGGAGCTTCTCGTGGTTTGAGGCCTGGCTTGCTCCACCCCCTGCTCTTGACATTCTCCTAGAGGTGGGCTGGAGTTTGGCTGCCTTTTGGGCTGGAGCTTCTCGAGGTTTTAAGGCCTGGCTTGCTCAACCACCTGCTCTTGAGATTCTCCCGGATGTGGGCTGCATTTTGGATGCCTTTTGGGCTGGAGCTTCTCGTGGTTTGAGGCCTGGCTTGCTCCACCCCCTGCTCTTGAGATTCTCCCGGACGTGGGCTGCATTTTGGCTGCCTTTTGGACTGGAGCTTCTCGTGGTTTGAGGCCTGGCTTGCTCCACCCCCTGCTCTTGAGATTCTCCCGGACGTGGGCTGCATTTTGGCTGCCTTTTGGGCTGGAGCTTCTCGTGGTTTGAGGCCTGGCTTGCTCCAACCCCTGCTCTTGAGATTCTCACGGAGGTGGGCTGGAGTTTGGCTGCCTTTTGGGCTGGAGCTTCTCGTGGTTTGAGGCCTGGCTTGCTCCACCCCCTGCTCTTGATATTCTCCCGGATGTGGGCTGGATTTTGGCTTTCTTTTGGGCTGGAGCTTCTCGTGGTTTTAGCCCTGGCTTGCTCCAACGCCTGCTCTTGATATTCTCAGGGAGGTGGGCTGCATTTTGGCTGCATTTTGGGCTGGAGCTTCTCGTGGTTTCAGACCTGCCTTGCTCCACCCCCTGCTCTTGAGATTCTCCTCCAGGTGGGCTGCATTTTGGCTGACTTTTGGGCTGGAGCTTCTCGTGGTTTGAGGCCTGGCTTGCTCCACCCCCTGCTCTTGAGATTCTCCTGGATGTGGGCTGGATTTTGGCTTTCTTTTGGGCTGGAGCTTCTGGTGGTTTTAGCCCTGGCTTGCTCCACCCCCTGCTCTTGAGATTCTCCCGGATGTGAGCTGCATTTTGGCTGCCTTTTGGGCTGGAGCTTCTCGTGGTTTGAGGCCTGGCTTGCTCCACCCCCTGCTCTTGAGATTCTCACGGAGGTGGGCTGGAGTTTGGCTGCCTTTTGGGCTGGAGCTTCTCGTGGTTTTAGCCCTGGCTTGCTCCACACCCTGCTCTTGAGATTCTCCCGGAGGTGGGCTGCATTTTGGCTGCCTTTTGGGCTGGAGCTTCTCGTGGTTTGAGGCCTGGCTTGCTCCACCCCCTGCTCTTGAGATTCTCCCGGATGTGGGCTGGAGTTTGGCTGCCTTTTGGGCTGGAGCTTCTCGTGGATTTAGCCCTGGCTTGCTCAAACCCCTGCTCTTGAGATTCTCCCGGATGTGGGCTGGATTTTGGCTGCCTTTTGGGCTGGAGCTTCTCCTGGTTTGAGGCCTGCCTTGCTCCACCCCTGCTCTTGAGATTGTCCCGCATGTGGGCTGGATTTTCGCTGCATTTTGGGCTGGGGCTTCTCGTGGTTTGAGGCCTGGCTTGCTCCACCCCCTGCTCTTGATATTCTCCCGGATGTGGGCTGCATTTTGGCTGCCTTTTGGGCTGGATCTTCTCGTGGTTTGAGGCCTGGCTTGCTCCACCCCCTGCTCTTGATTTTATCCCGGATGTGGGCTGCATTTTGGCTGCCTTTTGGGCTGGAGCTTCTCGTGGTTTGAGGCCTGGCTTGCTCCACCCCCTGCTCTTGAGATTCTCCCGGATGTGGGCTGCATTTTGGCTGCCTTTTGGGTTGGAGCTTCTCGTGGTTTGAGGCCTGGCTTGCTCCACCCCCTGCTCTTGAGATTCTCCCGGAGGTGGGCTGCATTTTGGCTGCCTTTTGGGCTGGAGCTTCTCGTGGTTTGAGGCCTGGCTTGCTCCACCCCCTGCTCTTGAGATTCTCCCGGGTGTGGGCTGCATTTTGGCTTCATTTTGGGCTGGAGTTTCTCGAGGTTTGTGGCCTGGCTTGCTCCACCCCCTGCTCTTGAGATTCTCCCGGATGTGGGCTGCATTTTGGCTGCATTTTGGGCTGGAGCTTCTCGTGGTTTGAGGCCTGGCTTGCTCCACCCCCTGCTCTTGAGATTCTCCTGGATGTGGGCTGGATTTTGGCTCCCTTTTGGGCTGGAGCTTCTCGAGGTTTGAGGCCTGGCTTGCTCCACCCCCTGCTCTTGAGATTCTCCCGGATGTGGGCTGCATTTTGGCTGTCTTTTGGGCTGGAGCTTCTTGTGGTTGGAGGCCTGCCTTGCTCCACACCCTGCTCTTGAGATTCTCCCGGACGTGGGCTGCATTTTGGCTGTCTTTTGGGCTGGAGCTTCTCGTGGTTTGAGGCCTGGCTTGCTCCACCCCCTGCTCTTGAGATTCTCCCGGATGTGGGCTGGATTTTGGCTTTGTTTTGGGCTGGAGCTTCTCGTGGTTTGAGGCCTGGCTTGCTCCACCCCCTGCTCTTGTTATTCTCCTGGATGTGGGCTGGAGTTTGGCTGCCTTTTGGGCTGGAGCTTCTCGTGGTTTGAGGCCTGGCTTGCTCCACCCCCTGCTCTTGAGATTCTCCCGGATGTGGGCTGCATTGTGGCTGCTTTTTGGGCTGGAGATTCTCGTGGTTTGAGGCCTGGCTTGCTCCACCCCCTGCTCTTGTTATTCTCCTGGATGTGGGCTGGAGTTTGGCTGCCTTTTGGGCTGGAGCTTCTTGTG
This sequence comes from Rhynochetos jubatus, assembly GCA_027574665.1. Lineage (NCBI taxonomy): Eukaryota > Metazoa > Chordata > Aves > Eurypygiformes > Rhynochetidae > Rhynochetos > Rhynochetos jubatus. The sequence continues at coordinate 2,107,907 of JAQBHY010000071.1, forward strand.
GTTTGAGGCCTGGCTTGCTCCACCCCCTGCTCTTGAGATTCTCGTGGAGGTGGGCTGGAGTTTGGCGGCCTTTTGGGCTGGAGATTCTCGTGGTTTGAGTCCTGCCTTGCTCCACCCCCTGCTCTTGAGATTCTCTCGGAGGTGAGCTGGAGTTTGGCTGCCTTTTGGGCTGAAGCTTCTCGTGGTTTGAGGCCTGGCTTGCTCCACCCCCTGCTCTTGAGATTCTCCCCGATGTGGGCTGCATTTTGGCTTCCTTTTGGGCTGGAGCTTCTCGTGGTTTGAGGCCTGGCTTGCTCCACCCCCTTCTCTTGAGATTCTCCCGGATGTGGGCTGCATTTTGGCTGCATTTTGGGCTGGAGCTTCTCGTGGTTTCAGACCTGCCTTGCTCCACCCCCTGCTCTTGAGATTCTCCTCCAGGTGGGCTGCATTTTGGCTGTATTTTGGGCTGGAGCTTCTCGTGGTTTGAGGCCTGGCTTGCTCCACCCCCTGCTCTTGACATTCTCCTAGAGGTGGGCTGGAGTTTGGCTGCCTTTTGGGCTGGAGCTTCTCGAGGTTTTAAGGCCCGGCTTGCTCAACCACCTGCTCTTGAGATTCTCCCGGATGTGGGCTGCATTTTGGCTGCCTTTTGGGCTGGAGCTTCTCGTGGTTTGAGGCCTGGCTTGCTCCACCCCCTGCTCTTGAGATTCTCCCGGACGTGGGCTGCATTTTGGCTGCCTTTTGGGCTGGAGCTTCTCGTGGTTTGAGGCCTGGCTTGCTCCACCCCCTGCTCTTGAGATTCTCCCGGACGTGGGCTGCATTTTGGCTGCCTTTTGGGCTGGAGCTTCTCGTGGTTTGAGGCCTGGCTTGCTCCACGCCCTGCTCTTGAGATTCTCCCGGATGTGAGCTGCATTTTGGCTGCCTTTTGGGCTGGAGCTTCTCGTGGTTTGAGGCCTGGCTTGCTCCACCCCCTGCTCTTGAGATTCTCACGGAGGTGGGCTGGAGTTTGGCTGCCTTTTGGGCTGGAGCTTCTCGTGGTTTTAGCCCTGGCTTGCTCCACACCCTGCTCTTGAGATTCTCCCGGAGGTGGGCTGCATTTTGGCTGCCTTTTGGGCTGGAGCTTCTCGTGGTTTGAGGCCTGGCTTGCTCCACCCCCTGCTCTTGAGATTCTCCCGGATGTGGGCTGGAGTTTGGCTGCCTTTTGGGCTGGAGCTTCTCGTGGATTTAGCCCTGGCTTGCTCAAACCCCTGCTCTTGAGATTCTCCCGGATGTGGGCTGGATTTTGGCTGCCTTTTGGGCTGGAGCTTCTCCTGGTTTGAGGCCTGCCTTGCTCCACCCCTGCTCTTGAGATTGTCCCGCATGTGGGCTGGATTTTCGCTGCATTTTGGGCTGGGGCTTCTCGTGGTTTGAGGCCTGGCTTGCTCCACCCCCTGCTCTTGATATTCTCCCGGATGTGGGCTGCATTTTGGCTGCCTTTTGGGCTGGATCTTCTCGTGGTTTGAGGCCTGGCTTGCTCCACCCCCTGCTCTTGATTTTATCCCGGATGTGGGCTGCATTTTGGCTGCCTTTTGGGCTGGAGCTTCTCGTGGTTTGAGGCCTGGCTTGCTCCACCCCCTGCTCTTGAGATTCTCCCGGATGTGGGCTGCATTTTGGCTGCCTTTTGGGTTGGAGCTTCTCGTGGTTTGAGGCCTGGCTTGCTCCACCCCCTGCTCTTGAGATTCTCCCGGAGGTGGGCTGCATTTTGGCTGCCTTTTGGGCTGGAGCTTCTCGTGGTTTGAGGCCTGGCTTGCTCCACCCCCTGCTCTTGAGATTCTCCCGGGTGTGGGCTGCATTTTGGCTTCATTTTGGGCTGGAGTTTCTCGAGGTTTGTGGCCTGGCTTGCTCCACCCCCTGCTCTTGAGATTCTCCCGGATGTGGGCTGCATTTTGGCTGCATTTTGGGCTGGAGCTTCTCGTGGTTTGAGGCCTGGCTTGCTCCACCCCCTGCTCTTGAGATTCTCCTGGATGTGGGCTGGATTTTGGCTCCCTTTTGGGCTGGAGCTTCTCGAGGTTTGAGGCCTGGCTTGCTCCACCCCCTGCTCTTGAGATTCTCCCGGATGTGGGCTGCATTTTGGCTGTCTTTTGGGCTGGAGCTTCTTGTGGTTGGAGGCCTGCCTTGCTCCACACCCTGCTCTTGAGATTCTCCCGGACGTGGGCTGCATTTTGGCTGTCTTTTGGGCTGGAGCTTCTCGTGGTTTGAGGCCTGGCTTGCTCCACCCCCTGCTCTTGAGATTCTCCCGGATGTGGGCTGGATTTTGGCTTTGTTTTGGGCTGGAGCTTCTCGTGGTTTGAGGCCTGGCTTGCTCCACCCCCTGCTCTTGTTATTCTCCTGGATGTGGGCTGGAGTTTGGCTGCCTTTTGGGCTGGAGCTTCTCGTGGTTTGAGGCCTGGCTTGCTCCACCCCCTGCTCTTGAGATTCTCCCGGATGTGGGCTGCATTGTGGCTGCTTTTTGGGCTGGAGATTCTCGTGGTTTGAGGCCTGGCTTGCTCCACCCCCTGCTCTTGTTATTCTCCTGGATGTGGGCTGGAGTTTGGCTGCCTTTTGGGCTGGAGCTTCTTGTGGTTTGAGGCCTGGCTTGCTCCACCCCCTGCTCTTGAGATTCTCGTGGAGGTGGGCTGGAGTTTGGCGGCCTTTTGGGCTGGAGATTCTCGTGGTTTGAGTCCTGCCTTGCTCCACCCCCTGCTCTTGAGATTCTCTCGGAGGTGAGCTGGAGTTTGGCTGCCTTTTGGGCTGAAGCTTCTCGTGGTTTGAGGCCTGGCTTGCTCCACCCCCTGCTCTTGAGATTCTCCCCGATGTGGGCTGCATTTTGGCTTCCTTTTGGGCTGGAGCTTCTCGTGGTTTGAGGCCTGGCTTGCTCCACCCCCTTCTCTTGAGATTCTCCCGGATGTGGGCTGCATTTTGGCTGCATTTTGGGCTGGAGCTTCTCGTGGTTTCAGACCTGCCTTGCTCCACCCCCTGCTCTTGAGATTCTCCTCCAGGTGGGCTGCATTTTGGCTGTATTTTGGGCTGGAGCTTCTCGTGGTTTGAGGCCTGGCTTGCTCCACCCCCTGCTCTTGACATTCTCCTAGAGGTGGGCTGGAGTTTGGCTGCCTTTTGGGCTGGAGCTTCTCGAGGTTTTAAGGCCCGGCTTGCTCAACCACCTGCTCTTGAGATTCTCCCGGATGTGGGCTGCATTTTGGCTGCCTTTTGGGCTGGAGCTTCTCGTGGTTTGAGGCCTGGCTTGCTCCACCCCCTGCTCTTGAGATTCTCCCGGACGTGGGCTGCATTTTGGCTGCCTTTTGGGCTGGAGCTTCTCGTGGTTTGAGGCCTGGCTTGCTCCACCCCCTGCTCTTGAGATTCTCCCGGACGTGGGCTGCATTTTGGCTGCCTTTTGGGCTGGAGCTTCTCGTGGTTTGAGGCCTGGCTTGCTCCACGCCCTGCTCTTGAGATTCTCCCGGATGTGGGCTGCATTTTGGCTGCCTGTTAGGCTGGAGCTTCTCGTGGTTTGAGGCCTGGCTTGCTCCACCCCCTGCTCTTGAGATTCTCCCGGATGTGGGCTGGATTTTGGCTTTGTTTTGGGCTGGAGCTTCTCGTGGTTTGAGGCCTGGCTTGCTCCACCCCCTGCTCTTGTTATTCTCCTGGATGTGGGCTGGAGTTTGGCTGCCTTTTGGGCTGGAGCTTCTCGTGGTTTGAGGCCTGGCTTGCTCCACCCCCTGCTCTTGAGATTCTCCCGGATGTGGGCTGCATTGTGGCTGCCTTTTGGGCTGGAGATTCTCGTGGTTTGAGGCCTGGCTTGCTCCACCCCCTGCTCTTGTTATTCTCCTGGATGTGGGCTGGAGTTTGGCTGCCTTTTGGGCTGGAGCTTCTTGTGGTTTGAGGCCTGGCTTGCTCCACCCCCTGCTCTTGAGATTCTCGTGGAGGTGGGCTGGAGTTTGGCGGCCTTTTGGGCTGGAGATTCTCGTGGTTTGAGTCCTGCCTTGCTCCACCCCCTGCTCTTGAGATTCTCTCGGAGGTGAGCTGGAATTTGGCTGCCTTTTGGGCTGAAGCTTCTCGTGGTTTGAGGCCTGGCTTGCTCCACCCCCTGCTCTTGAGATTCTCCCCGATGTGGGCTGCATTTTGGCTTCCTTTTGGGCTGGAGCTTCTCGTGGTTTGAGGCCTGGCTTGCTCCACCCCCTTCTCTTGAGATTCTCCCGGATGTGGGCTGCATTTTGGCTGCATTTTGGGCTGGAGCTTCTCGTGGTTTCAGACCTGCCTTGCTCCACCCCCTGCTCTTGAGATTCTCCTCCAGGTGGGCTGCATTTTGGCTGTATTTTGGGCTGGAGCTTCTCGTGGTTTGAGGCCTGGCTTGCTCCACCCCCTGCTCTTGACATTCTCCTAGAGGTGGGCTGGAGTTTGGCTGCCTTTTGGGCTGGAGCTTCTCGAGGTTTTAAGGCCCGGCTTGCTCAACCACCTGCTCTTGAGATTCTCCCGGATGTGGGCTGCATTTTGGCTGCCTTTTGGGCTGGAGCTTCTCGTGGTTTGAGGCCTGCCTTGCTCCACCCCCTGCTCTTGAGATTCTCCCGGACGTGGGCTGCATTTTGGCTGCCTTTTGGGCTGGAGCTTCTCGTGGTTTGAGGCCTGGCTTGCTCCACCCCCTGCTCTTGAGATTCTCCCGGACGTGGGCTGCATTTTGGCTGCCTTTTGGGCTGGAGCTTCTCGTGGTTTGAGGCCTGGCTTGATCCACCCCCTGCTCTTGAGATTCTCACGGAGGTGGGCTGGAGTTTGGCTGCCTTTTGGGCTGGAGCTTCTCGTGGTTTGAGGCCTGGCTTGCTCCACCCCCTGCTCTTGATATTCTCCCGGATGTGGGCTGGATTTTGGCTTTCTTTTGGGCTGGAGCTTCTCGTGGTTTTAGCCCTGGCTTGCTCCAACGCCTGCTCTTGATATTCTCAGGGAGGTGGGCTGCATTTTGGCTGCATTTTGGGCTGGAGCTTCTCGTGGTTTCAGACCTGCCTTGCTCCACCCCCTGCTCTTGAGATTCTCCTCCAGGTGGGCTGCATTTTGGCTGACTTTTGGGCTGGAGCTTCTCGTGGTTTGAGGCCTGGCTTGCTCCACCCCCTGCTCTTGAGATTCTCCTGGATGTGGGCTGGATTTTGGCTTTCTTTTGGGCTGGAGCTTTTCGTGGTTTTAGCCCTGGCTTGCTCCACCCCCTGCTCTTGAGATTCTCCCGGATGTGAGCTGCATTTTGGCTGCCTTTTGGGCTGGAGCTTCTCGTGGTTTGAGGCCTGGCTTGCTCCACCCCCTGCTCTTGGATTCTCACGGAGGTGGGCTGGAGTTTGGCTGCCTTTTGGGCTGGAGCTTCTCGTGGTTTTAGCCCTGGCTTGCTCCACACCCTGCTCTTGAGATTCTCCCGGAGGTGGGCTGCATTTTGGCTGCCTTTTGGGCTGGAGCTTCTCGTGGTTTGAGGCCTGGCTTGCTCCACCCCCTGCTCTTGAGATTCTCCCGGATGTGGGCTGGAGTTTGGCTGCCTTTTGGGCTGGAGCTTCTCGTGGTTTTAGCCCTGGCTTGCTCCAACCCCTGCTCTTGAGATTCTCCCGGATGTGGGCTGGATTTTGGCTGCCTTTTGGGCTGGAGCTTCTCCTGGTTTGAGGCCTGCCTTGCTCCACCCCCTGCTCTTGAGATTGTCCCGCATGTGGGCTGGATTTTCGCTGCATTTTGGGCTGGGGCTTCTCGTGGTTTGAGGCCTGGCTTGCTCCACCCCCTGCTCTTGAGATTCTCCCGGATGTGGGCTGCATTTTGGCTGCCTTTTGGGCTGGAGCTTCTCGTGGTTTGAGGCCTGGCTTGCTCCACCCCCTGCTCTTGATTTTATCCCGGATGTTTGCTGGATTTTGGCTGCCTTTTGGGCTGGAGCTTCTCGTGGTTTGAGGCCTGGCTTGCTCCATCCCCTGCTCTTGAGATTCTCCCGGATGTGGGCTGCATTTTGGCTGTCTTTTGGGCTGGAGCTTCTTGTGGTTGGAGGCCTGCCTTGCTCCACACCCTGCTCTTGAGATTCTCCCGGACGTGGGCTGCATTTTGGCTGTCTTTTGGGCTGGAGCTTCTCGTGGTTTGAGGCCTGGCTTGCTCCACCCCCTGCTCTTGAGATTCTCCCGGATGTTGGCTGGATTTTGGCTTTCTTTTGGGCTGGAGCTTCTCGTGGTTTGAGGCCTGGCTTGCTCCACCGCCTGCTCTTGAGATTCTCCCGGAGGTGGGCTGCATTGTGGCTGCTTTTTGGTCTGGAGATTCTCGTGGTTTGAGGCCTGGCTTGCTCCACCCCCTGCTCTTGAGTTTCTCCCGGATGTGGGCTGGATTTTGGCTGCCTTTTGGGCTGGAGCTTCTTGTGGTTTGAGGCCTGGCTTGCTCCACCCCCTAGCTCTTGTTATTCTCCTGGATGTGGGCTGGAGTTTGGCTGCCTTTTGGGCTGGAGCTTCTTGTGGTTTGAGGCCTGGCTTGCTCCACCCCCTGCTCTTGAGATTCTCCTCCAGGTGGGCTGCATTTTGGCTGACTTTTGGGCTGGAGCTTCTCGTGGTTTGAGGCCTGGCTTGCTCCACCCCCTGCTCTTGACATTCTCCTAGAGGTGGGCTGGAGTTTGGCTGCCTTTTGGGCTGGAGCTTCTCGAGGTTTTAAGGCCTGGCTTGCTCCACCACCTGCTCTTGAGATTCTCCCGGATGTGGGCTGCATTTTGGATGCCTTTTGGGCTGGAGCTTCTCGTGGTTTGAGGCCTGGCTTGCTCCACCCCCTGCTCTTGAGATTCTCCCGGACGTGGGCTGCATTTTGGCTGCCTTTTGGGCTGGAGCTTCTCGTGGTTTGAGGCCTGGCTTGCTCCACCCCCTGCTCTTGAGATTCTCCCGGACGTGGGCTGCATTTTGGCTGCCTTTTGGGCTGGAGCTTCTCGTGGTTTGAGGCCTGGCTTGATCCACCCCCTGCTCTTGAGATTCTCACGGAGGTGGGCTGGAGTTTGGCTGCCTTTTGGGCTGGAGCTTCTCGTGGTTTGAGGCCTGGCTTGCTCCACCCCCTGCTCTTGATATTCTCCCGGATGTGGGCTGGATTTTGGCTTTATTTTGGGCTGGAGCTTCTCGTGGTTTTAGCCCTGGCTTGCTCCAACGCCTGCTCTTGATATTCTCAGGGAGGTGGGCTGCATTTTGGCTGCATTTTGGGCTGGAGCTTCTCGTGGTTTCAGACCTGCCTTGCTCCACCCCCTGCTCTTGAGATTCTCCTCCAGGTGGGCTGCATTTTGGCTGACTTTTGGGCTGGAGCTTCTCGTGGTTTGAGGCCTGGCTTGCTCCACCCCCTGCTCTTGAGATTCTCCTGGATGTGGGCTGGATTTTGGCTTTCTTTTGGGCTGGAGCTTCTGGTGGTTTTAGCCCTGGCTTGCTCCACCCCCTGCTCTTGAGATTCTCCCGGATGTGAGCTGCATTTTGGCTGCCTTTTGGGCTGGAGCTTCTCGTGGTTTGAGGCCTGGCTTGCTCCACCCCCTGCTCTTGAGATTCTCACGGAGGTGGGCTGGAGTTTGGCTGCCTTTTGGGCTGGAGCTTCTCGTGGTTTTAGCCCTGGCTTGCTCCACCCCCTGCTCTTGAGATTCTCCTGGAGGTGGGCTGCATTTTGGCTGCCTTTTGGGCTGGAGCTTCTCGTGGTTTGAGGCCTGGCTTGCTCCACCCCCTGCTCTTGAGATTCTCCCGGATGTGGGCTGGATTTTGGCTGCCTTTTGGGCTGGAGCTTCTCGTGGTTTGAGGCCTGGCTTGCTCCACCCCCTGCTCTTGAGATTCTCCTGGATGTGGGCTGGAGTTTGGCTGCCTTTTCGGGTGGAGCTTCTCCTGGTTTGAGGCCTGGCTTGCTCCACCCCCTGCTCTTGAGATTCTCGTGGAGGTGGGCTGGAGTTTGGCGGCCTTTTGGGCTGGAGCTTCTCGTGGTTTGAGGCCTGCCTTGCTCCACCCCCTGCTCTTGAGATTCTCTCGGAGGTGAGCTGGAGTTTGGCTGCCTTTTGGGCTGAAGCTTCTCGTGGTTTGAGGCCTGGCTTGCTCCATCCCCTGCTCTTGAGATTCTCCCGGAGGTGGGCTGGAGTTTGCCTGCCTTTTGGGCTGGAGCTTCTCGTGGTTTGAGGCCTGGCTTGCTCGAACCCCCTGCTCTTGATATTCTCCCAGAGGTGGGATGCATTTTCGCTGCATTTTGAGCTGGATCTTCTCATGGTTTGAGGCCTGGCTTGCTCCAGCCCCTGCTCTTGAGATTCTCCCGGACGTGGGCTGGATTTTGGCTGCCTTTTGGGCTGGAGCTTCTCGTGGTTTGAGGCCTGGCTTGCTCCACCCCCTGCTCTTGATATTGTCCTGGATGTGGGCTGCATTTTGGCTGCCTTTTGGGCTGGAGATTCTCGTGGTTTGAGGCCTGGCTTGCTCCACACCCTGCTCTTGAGTTTCTCCCAGATGTGTGCTGCATTTTGGCTGCCTTTTGGGCTGGAGCTTCTCGTGGTTTGAGGCCTGGCTTGCTCCACCCCCTGCTCTTGAGATTCTCCATGATGTGGGCTGCATTTTGGCTGCCTTTTGGGCAGCAGCTTCTCGTGGTTTGAGGCCTGGCTTGCTCCACCCCCTTCTCTTGAGATTCTCCCGGATGTGGGCTGGATTTTGGCTGCATTTTGGGCTGGAGCTTCTCGTGGTTTCAGACCTGGCATGCTCGACCCCCTGCTCTTGAGATTCTCCCGGAGGTGGGCTGCATTTTGGCTGCCTTTTGGGCTGGAGCTTCTCGTGGTTTGAGGCCTGGCTTGCTCCACCCCCTGCTCTTGAGATTCTCCCGGATGTGAGCTGCATTTTGGCTGCCTTTTGGACTGGAGCTTCTCGTGGTTTGAGGCCTGGCTTGCTCCACCCCCTGCTCTTGAGATTCTCCCGGATGTGAGCTGCATTTTGGCTGCCTTTTGGACTGGAGCTTCTCGTGGTTTGAGCCCTGGCTTGCTCCACCACCTGCTCTTGAGATTCTCCTGGATGTGGGCTGCATTTTGGCTGCCTTTTGGGCTGGAGCTTCTCGTGGTTTGAGGCCTGGCTTGCTCCACCCCCTGCTCTTGAGATTCTCACGGACGTGGGCTGGAGTTTGGCTGCCTTTTGGGCTGGAGCTTCTCGTGGTTTTAGCCCTAGCTTGCTCCAACCCCTGCTCTTGATATTCTCCCGGATGTGGGCTAGATTTTGGCTTTCTTTTGGGCTGGAGCTTCTCGTGGTTTTAGCCCTGGCTTGCTCCACCCCCTGCTCTTGAGATTCTCCCGGATGTGAGCTGCATTTTGGCTGCATTTTGGGCTGGAGCTTCTCGTGGTTTGAGGCCTGGCTTGCTCCACCCCCTGCTCTTGAGATTCTCACGGAGGTGGGCTGGAGTTTGGCTGCCTTTTGGGCTGGAGCTTCTCGTGGTTTTAGCCCTGGCTTGCTCCAACCCCTGCTCTTGAGATTCTCCCGGACGTGGGCTGAATTTTGGCTGCCTTTTGGGCTGGAGCTTCTCGTGGTTTGAGGCCTGGCTTGCTCCACCCCCTGCTCTTGAGATTCTCCCGGATGTGGGCTGGAGTTTGGCTGCCTTTTGGGCTGGAGCTTCTCGTGGTTTGAGGCCTGGCTTGCTCCACCCCCTGCTCTTGAGATTCTCCCGGATGTGGGCTGGATTTTGGCTGCCTTTTGGGCTGGAGCTTCTCCTGGTTTGAGGCCTGCCTTGCTCCACCCCCTGCTCTTGAGATTGTCCCGCATGTGGGCTGGATTTTCGCTTCATTTTGGGCTGGGGCTTCTCGTGGTTTGAGGCCTGGCTTGCTCCACCCCCTGCTCTTGAGATTCTCCCGGATGTGGGCTGCATTTTGGCTGCCTTTTGGGCTGGAGCTTCTCGTGGTTTGAGGCCTGGCTTGCTCCACCCCCTGCTCTTGATTTTATCCCGGATGTTTGCTGGATTTTGGCTGCCATTTGGGCTGGAGCTTCTCGAGGTTTTTAAGGCCTGGCTTGCTCCACCCCCTGCTCTTGAGATTCTCCCGGAGGTGGGCGTGCATTTTGGCTGCCTTTTGGGCTGGAGCTTCTCGTGGTTTGAGGCCTGGCTTGCTCCACCCCCTGCTCTTGAGATTCTCCCGGAGGTGGGCGTGCATTTTGGCTGCCTTTTGGACTGGAGCTTCTCGTGGTTTGAGCCCTGGCTTGCTCCACCACCTGCTCTTGAGATTCTCCTGGATGTGGGCTGCATTTTGGCTGCCTTTTGGGCTGGAGCTTCTCGTGGTTTGAGGCCTGGCTTGCTCCACCCCCTGCTCTTGAGATTCTCCCGGATGTGGGCTGCAATTTGGGTGCATTTTGGGCTGGAGCTTCTCGTGGTTTGAGGCCTGGCTTGCTCCAACCCCTGCTCTTGAGATTCTCCCGGATGTGGGCTGGATTTTGGCTTTATTTTGGGCTGGAGCTTCTCGTGGTTTGAGGCCTGCCTTGCTCCACCCCCTGCTCTTGAGATTCTCCCAGATGTGGGCTGGAGTTTGGCTGCCTTTTGGGCTGGAGCTTCTCGTGGTTTGAGGCCTGGCTTGCTCGAACCCCCTGCTCTTGATATTCTCCCAGAGGTGGGCTGCATTTTCGCTGCATTTTGAGCTGGATCTTCTCATGGTTTGAGGCCTGGCTTGCTCCAGCCCCTGCTCTTGAGATTCTCCCGGATGTGGGCTGCATTTTGGCTGCCTTTTGGGCTGGAGCTTCTCGTGGTTTGAGGCCTGGCTTGCTCCACCCCCTGCTCTTGATATTCTCCCGGAGGTGGGCTGCATTTTGGCTGCATTTTGGGCTGGAGCTTCTCGTGGTTTGAGGCCTGGCTTGCTACACCCCCTGCTCTTGAGATTCTCCTCCAGGTGGGCTGCATTTTGGCTGCCTTTTGGCCTGGATCTTCTCATGGTTTGAGGCCTGGCTTGCTCCACCCCCTGCTCTTGATATTGTCCTGCATGTGGGCTGCATTTTGGCTGCCTTTTGGGCTGCAGATTCTCGTGGTTTGAGGCCTGGCTTTCTCCACACCCTGCTCTAGAATTTCTCCCGGATGTGGGCTGCATTTTGGCTGCCTTTTGGGCTGGAGCTTCTCCTGGTTTGAGGCCTGGCTTGCTCCACCCCCTGCTCTTGAGATTCTCCCCGATGTGGGCTGCATTTTGGCTTCCTTTTGGGCTGGAGCTTCTCGTGGTTTGAGGCCTGGCTTGCTCCACCCCCTTCTCTTGAGATTCTCCTCCAGGTGGGCTGCATTTTGGCTGACTTTTGGGCTGGAGCTTCTCGTGGTTTGAGGCCTGGCTTGCTCCACCCCCTGCTCTTGACATTCTCCTAGAGGTGGGCTGGAGTTTGGCTGCCTTTTGGGCTGGAGCTTCTCGAGGTTTTAAGGCCTGGCTTGCTCCACCACCTGCTCTTGAGATTCTCCCGGATGTGGGCTGCATTTTGGCTGCCTTTTGGGCTGGAGCTTCTCGTGGTTTGAGGCCTGGCTTGCTCCACCCCCTGCTCTTGAGATTCTCCCGGACGTGGGCTGCATTTTGGCTGCCTTTTGGGCTGGAGCTTCTCGTGGTTTGAGGCCTGGCTTGCTCCACCCCCTGCTCTTGAGATTCTCACGGACGTGGGCTGGAGTTTGGCTGCTTTTTTGGGCTGGAGCTTCTCGTGGTTTTAGCCCTAGCTTGCTCCAACCCCTGCTCTTGATATTCTCCCGGATGTGGGCTAGATTTTGGCTTTCTTTTGGGCTGGAGCTTCTCGTGGTTTGAGGCCTGGCTTGCTCCACCCCCTGCTATTGAGATTCTCCCGGAGGTGGGCTGGATTTTGGCTTTCTTTTGGGCTGGAGCTTCTCGTGGTTTGAGGCCTGGCTTGCTCCACGCCCTGCTCTTGAGATTCTCCTGGATGTGGGCTGGATTTTGGCTGCATTTAGGGCTGGAGCTTCTCGTGGTTTGAGCCCTGGCTTGCTCCACCACCTGCTCTTGAGATTCTCCCGCATGTGGGCTGAATTTTGGCTTTCTTTTGGGCTGGAGCTTCTGGTGGTTTTAGCACTGGCTTGCTCCAACGCCTGCTCTTGATATTCTCAGGGAGGTGGGCTGCATTTTGGCTGCATTTTGAGCTGGAGCTTGTCGTGATTTCAGACCTGCCTTGCTCCACCCCCTGCTCTTGAGATTCTCCTCCAGGTGGGCTGCATTTTGGCTGACTTTTGGGCTGGAGCTTCTCGTGGTTTGAGGCCTGGCTTGCTCCACCCCCTGCTCTTGACATTCTCCCAGAGGTGGGCTGGATTTTGGCTTTCTTTTGGGCTGGAGCTTCTGGTGGTTTTAGCCCTGGCTTGCTCCACCCCCTGCTCTTGAGATTCTCCTGGATGTGAGCTGCATTTTGGCTGCCTTTTGGGCTGGAGCTTCTCGTGGTTTGAGGCCTGGCTTGCTCCACCCCCTGCTCTTGAGATTCTCACGGAGGTGGGCTGGAGTTTGGCTGCCTTTTGGGCTGGAGCTTCTCGTGGTTTTAGCCCTGGCTTGCTCCAACCCCTGCTCTTGAGATTCTCCCGGATGTGGGCTGCATTTTGGCTGCCTTTTGGGCTGGAGCTTCTCGTGGTTTGAGGCCTGGCTTGCTCCACCCCCTGCTCTTGAGATTCTCCCGGATGTGGGCTGCATTTTGGCTGCCTTTTGGGCTGGAGCTTCTCGTGGTTTTAGCCCTGGCTTTCTCCAACCCCTGCTCTTGAGATTCTCCCGGATGTGGGCTGGATTTTGGCTGCCTTTTGGGCTGGAGCTTCTCCTGGTTTGAGGCCTGCCTTGCTCCACCCCCTGCTCTTGAGATTGTCCCGCATGTGGGCTGGATTTTCGCTGCATTTTGGGCTGGGGCTTCTCGTGGTTTGAGGCCTGGCTTGCTCCACCCCCTGCTCTTGAGATTCTCCCGGATGTGGGCTGCATTTTGGCTGCCTTTTGGGCTGGAGCTTCTCGTGGTTTGAGGCCTGGCTTGCTCCATCCCCTGCTCTTGAGATTCTCCCGGATGTGGGCTGCATTTTGGCTGCCTTTTGGGCTGGATCTTCTTGTGGTTGGAGGCCTGCCTTGCTCCACACCCTGCTCTTGAGATTCTCCCGGAGGTGGGCTGCATTTTGGCTGTTTTTGGTCTGGAGCTTCTCGTGGTTTGAGGCCTGGCTTGCTCCATCCCCTGCTCTTGAGATTCTCCCGGATGTGGGCTGCATTTTGGCTGTCTTTTGGGCTGGAGCTTCTCGTGGTTTGAGGCCTGGCTTGCTCCACACACTGCTCTTGAGATTCTCCCGGATGTGGGCTGCATTGTGGCTGCTTTTTGGGCTGGAGATTCTCGTGGTTTGAGGCCTGCCTTGCTCCACCCCCTGCTCTTGAGATTCTCCCGGATGTGGGCTGCATTTTGGCTTCATTTTGGGCTGGATCTTCTTGTGGTTGGAGGCCTGCCTTGCTCCACACCCTGCTCTTGATATTCTCCCGGAGGTGGGCTGCATTTTGGCTGTCTTTTGGGCTGGAGCTTCTCGTGGTTTGAGGCCTGGCTTGCTCCATCCCCTGCTCTTGAGATTCTCCCGGATGTGGGCTGCATTTTGGCTGTCTTTTGGGCTGGAGCTTCTCGTGGTTTGAGGCCTGGCTTGCTCCACACACTGCTCTTGAGATTCTCCCGGATGTGGGCTGCATTGTGGCTGCTTTTTGGGCTGGAGATTCTCGTGGTTTGAGGCCTGCCTTGCTCCACCCCCTGCTCTTGAGATTCTCTCGGAGGTGAGCTGGAGTTTGGCTGCCTTTTGGGCTGAAGCTTCTCGTGGTTTGAGGCCTGGCTTGCTCCACCCCCTGCTCTTGATATTGTCCAGGAGGTGGGCTCGAGTTTGCCTGCCTTTTGGGCTGGAGCTTCTCGTGGTTTGAGGCCTGGCTTGCTCCACCCCCTGCTCTTGAGATTCTCCCGGAGGTGGGCTGGAGTTTGGCTTTCTTTTGGGCTGGAGCTTCTCGTGGTTTGAGTCCTGCCTTGCTCCACCCCCTGCTCTTGAGATTCTCCCGGAGGTGGGCTGGAGTATGGCTGCCTTTTGGGCTGGAGCTTCTCGTGGTTTGAGGCCTGGCTTGCTCCACCACCTGCTCTTGAGATTCTCCCTGATGTGAGCTGGATTTTGGCTGACTTTTGGGCTGGAGCTTCTCGTGGTTTGAGGCCTGGCTTGCTCCACCCCCTGCTCTTGATATTCTCCCGGATGTGGGCTGCATTTTGGCTGCCTTTTGGGCTGGAGCTTCTCGTGGTTTGAGGCCTGGCTTGCTCCACCCCCTGCTCTTGAGATTCTCCCGGATGTGGGCTGCATTTTGGCTGCCTTTTGGGCTGGAGCTTCTCCTGGTTTGAGGCCTGGCTTTCTCCACCCCCTGCTCTTGAGATTCTCCCGGATGTGGGCTGGATTTTGGCTGCCTTTTGGGCTGGAGCTTCTCGTGGTTTGAGGCCTGGCTTGCTCCACACCCTGCTCTTGAGTTTCTCCCGGATGTGGGCTTCATTTTGGCTGCCTTTTGGTCTGGAGCTTCTCGTGGTTTGAGGCCTGGCTTGCTCCACCCCCTGCTCTTGAGATTCTCCATGATGTGGGCTGCATTTTGGCTGCCTTTTGGGCTGGAGCTTCTCGTGGTTTGAGGCCTGGCTTGCTCCACCCCCTGCTCTTGAGATTCTCCTGGATGTGGGCTGCATTTTGGCTGCCTTTTGGGCTGGATCTTCTTGTGGTTTGAGGCCTGGCTTGCTCCACCCCCTGCTCTTGAGTTTCTCCCGGATGTGGGCTGGATTTTGGCTGCCTTTTGGGCTGGAGCTTCTTGTGGTTTGAGTCCTGGCTTGCTCCACCCCCTTGCTCTTGTTTTTCTCCTGGATGTGGGCTGGAGTTTGGCTGCATTTTGGGCTGGAGCTTCTCGTGGTTTGAGGCCTGGCTTGCTCCAACCCCTGCTCTTGAGATTCTCCCGGATGTGGGCTGCATTTTGGCTGCCTTTTGGGCTGGATCTTCTTGTGGTTGGAGGCCTGCCTTGCTCCACACCCTGCTCTTGATATTCTCCCGGAGGTGGGCTGCATTTTGGCTGCCTTTTGGGCTGGAGCTTCTCGTGGTTTGAGGCCTGGCTTGCTCCATCCCCTGCTCTTGAGATTCTCCCGGATGTGGGCTGCATTTTGGCTGTCTTTTGGGCTGGAGCTTCTTGTGGTTGGAGGCCTGCCTTGCTCCACACCCTGCTCTTGAGATTCTCCCGGACGTGGGCTGCATTTTGGCTGTCTTTTGGGCTGGAGCTTCTCGTGGTTTGAGGTCTGGCTTGCTCCACCCCCTGCTCTTGAGATTCTCCCGGATGTGGGCTGGATTTTGGCTTTCTTTTGGGCTGGAGCTTCTCGTGGTTTGAGGCCTGCCTTGCTCCACACACTGCTCTTGAGATTCTCCCGGATGTGGGCTGCATTGTGGCTGCTTTTTGGGCTGGAGATTCTCGTGGTTTGAGGCCTGCCTTGCTCCACCCCCTGCTCTTGAGATTCTCTCGGAGGTGAGCTGGAGTTTGGCTGCCTTTTGGGCTGGAGCTTCTCGTGGTTTGAGGCCTGGCTTGCTCCACGCCCTGCTCTTGAGATTCTCCCGGAGGTGGGCTCGAGTTTGCCTGCCTTTTGGGCTGGAGCTTCTCGTGGTTTGAGGCCTGGCTTGCTCCAACCCCTGCTCTTGATATTCTCCCGGATGTGGGCTGGATTTTGGCTTCCTTTTGGGCTGGAGCTTCTTGTGGTTTGAGGCCTGGCTTGCTCCACCCCCTGCTCTTGATATTGTCCAGGATGTGGGCTGGATTTTGGCTGCCTTTTGGGCTGGAGCTTCTCGTGGTTTGAGGCCTGGCTTGCTCCACCCCCTGCTCTTGAGATTCTCCCGGAGGTGGGCTGGAGTTTGGCTGCATGTTGGGCTGGAGCTTCTCGTGGTTTGAGTCCTGCCTTGCTCCACCCCCTGCTCTTGAGATTCTCCCGGAGGTGGGCTGGAGTTTGGCTGCCTTTTGGGCTGGAGCTTCTCGTGGTTTGAGGCCTGGCTTGCTCCACCACCTGCTCTTGAGATTCTCCCGGATGTGGGCTGCATTTTGGCTTCCTTTTGGGCTGGAGCTTCTCGTGGTTTGAGGCCTGGCTTGCTCCACCCCCTGCTCTTGAGATTCTCCCGGATGTGGGCTGCATTTTGGCTGCCTTTTGGGCTGGAGCTTCTCGTGGTTTGAGGCCTGGCTTTCTCCACCCCCTGCTCTTGAGATTCTCCCGGATGTGGGCTGCATTTTGGCTGCCTTTTGGGCTGGAGCTTCTCCTGGTTTGAGGCCTGGCTTTCTCCACCCCCTGCTCTTGAGATTCTCCCGGATGTGGGCTGGATTTTGGCTGCCTTTTGGGCTGGAGCTTCTCGTGGTTTGAGGCCTGGCTTGCTCCACCCCCTGCTCTTGAGATTCTCCCGGATGTGGGCTGGATTTTGGCTTCCTTTTGGGCTGGAGATTCTCGTGGTTTGAGGCCTGGCTTGCTCCACCCCCTGCTCTTGAGATTCTCCCGGATGTGGGCTGGAGTTTGGCTGCCTTTTGGGCTGGAGCTTCTTGTGGTTTGAGTCCTGGCTTGCTCCACCCCCTTGCTCTTGTTATTCTCCTGGATGTGGGCTGGAGTTTGGCTGCCTTTTGGGCTGGAGCTTCTCGTGGTTTGAGGCCTGGCTTGCTCCACCCCCTGCTCTTGAGATTCTCGTGGAGGTTTGCTGGAGTTTGGCGGCCTTTTGGGCTGGAGCTTCTCGTGGTTTGAGGCCTGCCTTGCTCCACCCCCTGCTCTTGAGATTCTCTCGGAGGTGAGCTGGAGTTTGGCTGCCTTTTGGGCTGAAGCTTCTCGTGGTTTGAGGCCTGGCTTGCTCCATCCCCTGCTCTTGAGATTCTCCCGGAGGTGGGCTGGAGTTTGCCTGCCTTTTGGGCTGGAGCTTCTCGTGGTTTGAGGCCTGGCTTGCTCCATCCCCTGCTCTTGAGATTCTCCCGGAGGTGGGCTGGAGTTTGCCTGCCTTTTGGGCTGGAGCTTCTCGTGGTTTGAGGCCTGGCTTGCTCCACCCCCTGCTCTTGATATTCTCCCGGATGTGGGCTGGATTTTGGCTGCGTTTTGGGCTGGAGCTTCTCGTGGTTTGAGGCCTGGCTTGCTCCACCCCCTGCTCTTGAGATTCTCCCGGATGTGGGCTGCATTTTGGCTGCCTTTTGGGCTGGAGCTTCTCGTGGTTTGAGGCCTGGCTTGCTCCACCCCCTGCTCTTGATATTGTCCTGGATGTGGGCTGCATTTTGGCTGCCTTTTGGGCAGGAGCTTCTCGTGGTTTGAGGCCTGGCTTGCTCCACCCCCTGCTCTTGATATTATCCCGGATGTTTGCTGGATTTTGGCTGCATTTTGGGCTGGAGTTTCTCGTGGTTTGAGGCCTGGCTTGCTCAATCCCCTGCTCTTGAGATTCTCCCGGATGTGGGCTGCATTTTGGCTGCCTTTTGGGCTGGAGCTTCTTGTGGTTTGAGGCCTGGCTTGCTCCACACCCTGCTCTTGAGTTTCTCCCGGATGTGGGCTGCATTTTGGATGCCTTTTGGGCTGGAGCTTCTCGTGGTTTGAGGCCTGGCTTGCTCCACCCCCTGCTCTTGAGATTCTCCCGGACGTGGGCTGGATTTTGGCTTTCTTTTGGGCTGGAGCTTCTCGTGGTTTGAGGCCTGCCTTGCTCCACCCCCTGCTCTTGATATTCTCCCAGAGGTGGGCTGCATTTTCGCTGCATTTTGAGCTGGATCTTCTCATGGTATGAGGCCTGGCCTGCTCCACCCCCTGCTCTTGATATTGTCCAGGATGTGGGCTGGATTTTGGCTTTATTTTGGGCTGGAGCTTCTCGTGGTTTGAGTCCTGCCTTGCTCCACCCCCTGCTCTTGAGATTCTCCCGGAGGTGGGCTGGAGTTTGGCTGCCTTTTGGGCTGGAGCTTCTCGTGGTTTGAGGCCTGGCTTGCTCCACCACCTGCTCTTGAGATTCTCCCTGATGTGAGCTGGATTTTGGCTGACTTTTGGGCTGGAGCTTCTCGTGGTTTGAGGCCTGGCTTGCTCCAACCCCTGCTCTTGATTTTCTCCCGGATGTGGGCTGCATTTTGGCTGTCTTTTGGGCTGGAGCTTCTTGTGGTTGGAGGCCTGGCTTGCTCCACACCCTGCTCTTGAGATTCTCCCGGACGTGGGCTGCATTTTGGCTGTCTTTTGGGCTGGAGCTTCTCGTGGTTTGAGGCCTGGCTTGCTCCACCCCCTGCTCTTGAGATTCTCCCGGATGTGGGCTGCATTTTGGCTGCCTTTTGGGCTGGAGCTTCTCGTGGTTTGAGGCCTGGCTTGCTCCAACCCCTGCTCTTGATATTCTCCCGGATGTGGGCTGGATTTTGGCTTCCTTTTGGGCTGGAGCTTCTCGTGGTTTGAGGCCTGGCTTGCTCCACCCCCTGCTCTTGATATTGTCCAGGATGTGGGCTGGATTTTGGCTGCCTTTTGGGCTGGAGCTTCTCGTGGTTTGAGGCCTGGCTTGCTCCACCCCCTGCTCTTGAGATTCTCACGGACGTGGGCTGGAGTTTGGCTTTCTTTTGGGCTGGAGCTTCTCGTGGTTTGAGTCCTGCCTTGCTCCACCCCCTGCTCTTGAGATTCTCCCGGAGGTGGGCTGCATTTTGGCTGCCTTTTGGGCTGGAGCTTCTCGTGGTTTGAGGCCTGGCTTGCTCCACCCCCTGCTCTTGAGATTCTCCCGGATGTGGGCTGCATTTTGGCTGCATTTTGGGCTGGAGCTTCTCGTGGTTTGAGGCCTGGCTTGCTCCACCCCCTGCTCTTGAGATTCTCCCGGATGTGGGCTGCATTTTGGCTGCCTTTTGGGCTGGAGATTCTCGTGGTTTGAGGCCTGGCTTGCTCCACCCCCTGCTCTTGAGATTCTCCCGGATGTGGGCTGGATTTTGGCTGCCTTTTGGGCTGGAGCTTCTTGTGGTTTGAGTCCTGGCTTGCTCCACCCCCTTGCTCTTGTTATTCTCCTGGATGTGGGTTGGAGTTTGGCTGCCTTTTGGGCTGGAGCTTCTCGTGGTTTGAGGCCTGGCTTGCTCCACCCCCTGCTCTTGAGATTCTCGTGGAGGTTTGCTGGAGTTTGGTGGCCTTTTGGGCTGGAGATTCTCGTGGTTTGAGGCCTGCCTTGCTCCACCCCCTGCTCTTGAGATTCTCTCGGAGGTGAGCTGGAGTTTGGCTGCATTTTGGGCTGGAGCTTCCCATGGTTTGAGGCCTGGCTTGCTCCATCCCCTGCTCTTGAGATTCTCCCGGAGGTGGGCTGGAGTTTGCCTGCCTTTTGGGCTGGAGCTTCTCGTGGTTTGAGGCCTGGCTTGCTCCATCCCCTGCTCTTGAGATTCTCCCGGAGGTGGGCTGCATTGTGGCTGCCTTTTGGGCTGGAGCTTCTCGTGGTTTGAGGCCTGGCTTGCTCCACCCCCTGCTCTTGAGATTCTCCCGGACGTGGGCTGGAATTTGGGTGCCTTTTGGGCTGGAGCTTCTCGTGGTTTGAGGCCTGGCTTGCTCCACCCCCTGCTCTTGATATTGTCCTGGAAGTGGGCTGCATTTTGGCTGCCTTTTGGGCTGGAGATTCTCGTGGTTTGAGGCCTGGCTTGCTCCACACCCTGCTCTTGAGTTTCTCCCGGATGTGGGCTGCATTTTGGCTGCCTTTTGGTCTGGAGCTTCTCGTGGTTTGAGGCCTGGCTTGCTCCACCCCCTGCTCTTGAGATTCTCCATGATGTGGGCTGCATTTTGGCTGCCTTTTGGGCAGGAGCTTCTCGTGGTTTGAGGCCTGGCTTGCTCCACCCCCTTCTCTTGAGATTCTCCCGGATGTGGGCTGGATTTTGGCTGCATTTTGGGCTGGAGGTTCTCGTGGTTTCAGACCTGGCTTGCTCCACCCCCTGCTCTTCAGATTCTCTCGGAGGTGGGCTGGAGTTTGGCTGCATTTTGGGCTGGAGCTTCACCTGGTTTGAGGCCTGCCTTGCTCCACCCCCTGCTCTTGAGATTCTCCCGGACGTGGGCTGCATTTTGGCTGCTTTTTAGGCTGGAGCTTCTCGTGGTTTGAGGCCTGGCTTGCTCCAACCCCTGCTCTTGATATTCTCCCGGATGTGGGCTGGATTTTGGCTTCCTTTTGGGCTGGAGCTTCTCGTGGTTTGAGGCCTGGCTTGCTCCACCCCCTGCTCTTGAGATTCTCCCGGACGTGGGCTGGATTTTGGCTGCCTTTTGGGCTGGAGCTTCTCGTGGTTTGAGGCCTGGCTTGCTCCACCCCCTGCTCTTGATATTCTCCCGGATGTGGGCTGCATTTTGGCTGCCTTTTGGGCTGGAGCTTCTTGTGGTTTGAGGCCTGGCTTGCTCCACCCCCTGCTCTTGAGATTCTCCCAGATGTGGGCTGCATTTTGGCTGCCTTTTGGGTTGGAGCTTCTCGTGGTTTGAGGCCTGGCTTGCTCCACCCCCTGCTCTTGAGATTCTCCCGGATGTGGGCTGCATTTTGGCTGATACTTGGGCTGGAGCTTCTCGTAGTTTGAGGCCTGGCTTGCTCCACCCCCTGCTCTTGAGATTCTCCCGGATGTGGGCTGGATTTTGGCTGCCTTTTGGGCTGGAGCTTCTCGTGGTTTGAGGCCTGGCTTGCTCCACCCCCTGCTCTTGAGATTCTCCCGGATGTGGGCTGGAGTTTGGCTGCCTTTTGGGCTGGAGCTTCTCGTGGTTTGAGGCCTGGCTTGCTCCACCCCCTGCTCTTGAGTTTCTCCCGGAGGTGGGCTGGAGTTTGGCTGCATTTTGGGCTGGGGCTTCTCGTGGTTTGAGGCCTGGCTTGCTCCACCCCCTGCTCTTGAGATTCTCCCGGATGTGGGCTGCATTTTGGCTGCCTTTTGGGCTGGAGCTTCCCGTGGTTTGAGGCCTGGCTTGCTCCACCCCCTGCTCTTGATTTTATCCTGGATGTTTGCTGGATTTTGGCTGCCTTTTGGGCTGGAGCTTCTCGTGGTTTGAGGCCTGGCTTGCTCCATCCCCTGCTCTTGAGATTCTCCCGGATGTGGGCTGCATTTTGGCTGCCTTTTGGGCTGGAGCTTCTTGTGGTTGGAGGCCTGGCTTGCTCCACACCCTGCTCTTGATATTCTCCCGGAGGTGGTCTGCATTTTGGCTGTCTTTTGGGCTGGAGCTTCTCGTGGTTTGAGGCCTGGCTTGCTCCATCCCCTGCTCTTGAGATTCTCCCGGATGTGGGCTGCATTTTGGCTGTCTTTTGGGCTGGAGCTTCTTGTGGTTGGAGGCCTGCCTTGCTCCACACCCTGCTCTTGAGATTCTCCCGGATGTGGGCTGGATTTTGGCTTTCTTTTGGGCTGGAGCTTCTCGTGGTTTGAGGCCTGGCTTCCTCCACCCCCTGCTCTTGACATTCTCCCAGATGTGTTCTGCATTTTGGCTGCTTTTTGGGCTGGAGATTCTTGTGGTTTGAGGCCTGGCTTGCTCCACCCCCTTGCTCTTGTTATTCTCCTGGATGTGGGCTGGAGTTTGGCTGACTTTTGGGCTGGAGCTTCTCGTGGTTTGAGGCCTGGCTTGCTCCACCCCCTGCTCTTGAGATTCTCGTGGAGGTGGGCTGGAGTTTGGCGGCCTTTTGGGCTGGAGCTTCTCGTGGTTTGAGGCCTGGCTTGCTCGAATCCCCTGCTCTTGATATTCTCCCAGAGGTGGGCTGCATTTTCGCTGCCTTTTGAGCTGGATCTTCTCATGGTTTGAGGCCTGGCTTGCTCCAGCCCCTGGTCTTGAGATTCTCCCGGATGTGGGCTGCATTTTGGCTGCCTTTTGGGCTGGAGCTTCTCGTGGTTTGAGGCCTGGCTTGCTCCAACTCCTGCTCTTGATATTCTCCCAGAGGTGGGCTGCATTTTCGCTGAATTTTGAGCTGGATCTTCTCATGGTTTGAGGCCTGGCTTGCTCCACCCCCTGCTCTTGAGATTCTCCCGGATGTGGGCTGGATTTTGGCTGCCTTTTGGGCTGGAGCTTCTCGTGGTTTGAGGCCTGGCTTGCTCCACCCCCTGCTCTTGAGATTCTCCCGGACGTGGGCTGGATTTTGGCTGCCTTTTGGGCTGGAGCTTCTCGTGGTTTGAGGCCTGGCTTGCTCCACCCCCTGCTCTTGATATTGTCCTGGATGTGGGCTGCATTTTGGCTGCCTTTTGGGCTGGAGATTCTCGTGGTTTGAGGCCTGGCTTGCTCCAAACCCTGCTCTTGAGTTTCTCCCGGATGTGGGCTGCATTTTGGCTGCCTTTTGGGCTGGAGCTTCTCATGGTTTTAGGCCTGGCATGCTCCACCCCCTGCTCTTGAGATTCTCCATGATGTGGGCTGGATTTTGGCTTTCTTTTGGGCTGGAGCTTCTCGTGGTTTGAGGCCTGGCTTGCTCCACCCCCTGCTCTTGAGATTCTCCCGGATGTGGGCTGGATTTTGGCTGCCTTTTGGGCTGGAGCTTCTCATGGTTTGAGGCCTGCCTTGCTCCACCCCCTGCTCTTGAGATTCTCCATGATGTGGGCTGCATTTTGGCTGCCTTTTGGGCTGGAGCTTCTCGTGGTTTGAGGCCTGGCTTGCTCCAAACCCTGCTCTTGAGTTTCTCCCGGATGTGGGCTGCATTTTGGCTGCCTTTTGGGCTGGAGCTTCTCATGGTTTGAGGCCTGGCTTGCTCCACCCCCTGCTCTTGAGATTCTCCATGATGTGGGCTGCATTTTGGCTGCCTTTTGGGCTGGAGCTTCACCCGGTTTGAGGCCTGCCTTGCTCCACCCCCTGCTCTTGAGATTCTCCCGGAGGTGGGCTGCATTTTGGCTGCCTTTTGGGCTGGAGCTTCTCGTGGTTTGAGGCCTGGCTTGCTCCACCCCCTGCTCTTGAGATTCTCCCGGATGTGGGCTGCATTTTGGCTGCCTTTTGAGCTGGAGCTTCTCGTGGTTTCAGACCTGCCTTGCTCCACCCCCTGCTCTTGAGATTCTCCTCCAGGTGGGCTGCATTTTGGCTGACTTTTGGGCTGGAGCTTCTCGTGGTTTGAGGCCTGGCTTGCTCCACCCCCTGCTCTTGACATTCTCACGGAGGTGGGCTGGAGTTTGGCTGGCTTTTGGGCTGGAGCTTCTCGAGGTTTTTAAGGCCTGGCTTGCTCCACCCCCTGCTCTTGAGATTCTCCCGGATGTGGGCTGCATTTTGGCTGCCTTTTGGGCTGGAGCTTCTCGAGGTTTGAGGCCTGGCTTGCTCCACCCCCTGCTCTTGAGATTCTCCCGGAGGTGGGCTGGATTTTGGCTGCCTTTTGGGCTGGAGCTTCTCGTGGTTTGAGGCCTGGCTTGCTCCACCCCCTGCTCTTGAGATTCTCCCGGATGTGAGCTGCATTTTGGCTGCCTTTTGGACTGGAGCTTCTCGTGGTTTGAGCCCTGGCTTGCTCCACCACCTGCTCTTGAGATTCTCCTGGATGTGGGCTGCATTTTGGCTGCCTTTTGGGCTGGAGCTTCTCGTGGTTTGAGGCCTGGCTTGCTCCACCCCCTGCTCTTGAGATTCTCCCGGAGGTGGGCTGGAGTTTGGCTGCCTTTTGGGCTGGAGCTTCTCGTGGATTTAGCCCTAGCTTGCTCCAACCCCTGCTCTTGATATTCTCCCGGATATGGGCTGGATTTTGGCTTAATTTTGGGCTGGAGCTTCTCGTGGTTTGAGGCCTGGCTTGCTCCACCCCCTGCTCTTGAGATTCTCCCGGAGGTGGGCTGGATTTTGGCTTTGTTTTGGGCTGGAGCTTCTCGTGGTTTGAGGCCTGGCTTGCTCCACCCCCTGCTCTTGAGATTTTCCCAGATGTGGGCTGGAGTTTGGCTGCCTTTTTGGCTGAAGCTTCTCGTGGTTTGAGGCCAGGTTTGCTCCACCCCCTTCTCTTGATATTCTCCCGGATGTGGGCTGGATTTTGTCTGCATTTTGGGCTGGAGCTTCTCGTGGTTTGAGGCCTGGCTTGCTCCACCCCCTGCTCTTGAGATTCTCCCGGAGGTGGGCTGCATTTTGGCTGCATTTAGGGCTGGAGCTTCTCGTGGTTTGAGGCCTGGCTTGCTCCACGCCCTGCTCTTGAGATTCTCCCGCATGTGGGCTGCATTTTGGCTGGCTTTTGGGCTAGAGCTTCTCCTGGTTTGAGGCCTGCCTTGCTCCACCCCCTGCTCTTGAGATTCTCCCGCATGTGGGCTGCATTTTGGCTGCCTTTTGGGCTGGAGCTTCTCGTGGTTTGAGGCCTGGCTTGCTCCACCCCCTGCTCTTGAGATTCTCAAGGAGGTGGGCTGGAGTTTGGCTGCCTTTTGGGCTGGAGCTTCTCATGGTTTTAGCCCTGGCTTGCTCCAACCCCTGCTCTTGAGATTCTCCCGGATGTGGGCTGGATTTTGGCTTTCTTTTGGGCTGGAGCTTCTGGTGGTTTTAGCCCTGGCTTGCTCCAACGCCTGCTCTTGATATTCTCCCGGAGGTGGGCTGCATTTTGGCTACCTTTTGGGCTGGAGCTTCTCGTGATTTGAGGCCTGGCTTGCTCCACCCCCTGCTCTTGATTTTCTCCCGGATGTGGGCTGGATTTTGGCTGCCTTTTGGGCTGGAGCTTCTCGTGGTTTGAGGCCTGGCTTGCTCCTCCCCCTGCTCTAGATTTTCTCCCGCATTTGGGCTGGATTTTGGCTGCCTTTTGGGCTGGAGCTTCTCGTGGTTTGAGGCCTGGCTTTCTCCACCCCCTGCTCTTGAGATTCTCCCGGATGTGGGCTGCATTTTGGCTGCCTTTTGGGCTGGAGCTTCTCGCGGTTTGAGGCCTGGCTTGCTCCACCCCCTGCTCTTGAGATTCTCCCGGATGTGGGCTGCATTTTGGCTGCCTTTTGGGCTGGAGCTTCTCGTGGTTTGAGGCCTGGCTTGCTCCATCCCCTGCTCTTGATATTCTCCCGGATGTGGGCTGCATTTTGGCTGACTTTTGGGCTGGAGCTTCTCGTGGTTTGAGGCCTGGCTTGCTCCACCCCCTGCTCTTGAGATTCTCCCGGAGGTGGGCTGCATTTTGGCTGCCTTTTGGGCTGGAGCTTCTCGTGGTTTGAGGCCTGGCTTGCTCCACCGCCTGCTCTTGAGATTCTCCCGGATGTGGGCTGGATTTTGGCTGCCTTTTGGGCTGGAGCTTCTCGTGGTTTGAGGCCTGGCTTGCTCCACCCCCTGCTCTTGAGATTCTCCCGGAGGTGGGCTGGAGTTTGGCTGCATTTTGGGCTGGAGCTTCTCGAGGTTTGAGGCCTGGCTTGCTCCACCCCCTGCTCTTGAGATTCTCCCGGAGGTGGGCTGCATTTTGGCTGCCTTTTGGGCTGGAGCTTCTCGTGGTTTGAGGCCTGGCTTGCTCCACCCCCTACTCTTGAGATTCTCCCGGATGTGGGCTGGAGTTTGGCTTTCTTTTGGGCTGGAGCTTCTCGTGGTTTGAGCCCTGGCTTGCTCCACCCCCTGCTCTTGAGATTCTCCTGGATGTGGGCTGCATTTTGGCTG
Source organism: Rhynochetos jubatus (assembly GCA_027574665.1). Classification (NCBI taxonomy): domain Eukaryota; kingdom Metazoa; phylum Chordata; class Aves; order Eurypygiformes; family Rhynochetidae; genus Rhynochetos; species Rhynochetos jubatus. The sequence continues at coordinate 2,133,292 of JAQBHY010000071.1, forward strand.
CCTTTTGGGCTGGAGCTTCTCGTGGTTTGAGGCCTGGCTTGCTCCACCCCCTGCTCTTGAGATTCTCCCGGAGGTGGGCTGGAGTTTGGCTGCCTTTTGAGCTGGAGCTTCTCGTGGTTTCAGACCTGCCTTGCTCCACCCCCTGCTCTTGAGATTCTCCTCCAGGTGGGCTGCATTTTGGCTTCATTTTGGGCTGGAGCTTCTCGTGGTTTGAGGCCTGGCTTGCTCCACCCCCTGCTCTTGACATTCTCACGGAGGTGGGCTGGAGTTTGGCTGGCTTTTGGGCTGGAGCTTCTCGAGGTTTTTAAGGCCTGGCTTGCTCCACCCCCTGCTCTTGAGATTCTCCCGGAGGTGGGCTGCATTTTGGCTGCCTTTTGGGCTGGAGCTTCTCGTGGTTTGAGGCCTGGCTTGCTCCACCCCCTGCTCTTGAGATTCTCCCGGATGTGAGCTGCATTTTGGCTGCCTTTTGGACTGGAGCTTCTCGTGGTTTGAGCCCTGGCTTGCTCCACCACCTGCTCTTGAGATTCTCCTGGATGTGGGCTGCATTTTGGCTGCCTTTTGGGCTGGAGCTTCTCGTGGTTTGAGGCCTGGCTTGCTCCACCCCCTGCTCTTGAGATTCTCCCGGACGTGGGCTGGAGTTTGGCTGCCTTTTGGGCTGGAGCTTCTCGTGGATTTAGCCCTAGCTTGCTCCAACCCCTGCTCTTGATATTCTCCCGGATATGGGCTGGATTTTGGCTTAATTTTGGGCTGGAGCTTCTCGTGGTTTGAGGCCTGGCTTGCTCCACCCCCTGCTCTTGAGATTCTCCCGGAGGTGGGCTGGATTTTGGCTGCCTTTTTGGGCTGGAGCTTCTCGTGGTTTGAGGCCTGGCTTGCTCTACCCCCTGCTCTTGAGATTTTCCCAGATGTGGGCTGGAGTTTGGCTGACTTTTTGGCTGAAGCTTCTCGTGGTTTGAGGCCTGGCTTGCTCCACCCCCTGCTCTTGAGATTCTCAAGGAGGTGGGCTGGAGTTTGGCTGCCTTTTGGGCTGGAGCTTCTCATGGTTTTAGCCCTGGCTTGCTCCAACCCCTGCTCTTGAGATTCTCCCGGATGTGGGCTGGATTTTGGCTTTCTTTTGGGCTGGAGCTTCTGGTGGTTTTAGCCCTGGCTTGCTCCAACGCCTGCTCTTGATATTCTCCCGGAGGTGGGCTGCATTTTGGCTGCCTTTTGGGCTGGAGCTTCTCGTGATTTGAGGCCTGGCTTGCTCCACCCCCTGCTCTTGATTTTCTCCCGGATGTGGGCTGGATTTTGGCTGCCTTTTGGCTGGAGCTTCTCATGGTTTGAGGCCTGGCTTGCTCCACCCCCTGCTCTAGATTTTCTCCCGCATTTGGGCTGGATTTTGGCTGCCTTTTGGGCTGGAGCTTCTCGTGGTTTGAGGCCTGGCTTGCTCCACCCCCTGCTCTTGAGATTCTCCCGGATGTGGGCTGGATTTTGGCTGCCTTTTGGGCTGGAGCTTCTCGCGGTTTGAGGCCTGGCTTGCTCCACCCCCTGCTCTTGAGATTCTCCCGGATGTGGGCTGCATTTTGGCTGCCTTTTGGGCTGGAGCTTCTCGTGGTTTGAGGCCTGGCTTGCTCCATCCCCTGCTCTTGATATTCTCCCGGATGTGGGCTGCATTTTGGCTGACTTTTGGGCTGGAGCTTCTCGTGGTTTGAGGCCTGGCTTGCTCCACCCCCTGCTCTTGAGATTCTCCCGGATGTGGGCTGGAGTTTGGCTTTCTTTTGGGCTGGAGCTTCTCGTGGTTTGAGCCCTGGCTTGCTCCACCCCCTGCTCTTGAGATTCTCCTGGATGTGGGCTGCATTTTGGCTGCCTTTTGGGCTGGAGCTTCTCGTGGTTTGAGGCCTGGCTTGCTCCACCCCCTGCTCTTGATATTCTCCTGGATGTAGGCTGAATTTTGGCTGCCTTTTGGGCTGGAGCTTCTCGTGGTTTGAGGCCTGGCTTGCTCCTCCCCCTGCTCTTGAAATTCTCCCGGATGTGGGCTGGATTTTGGCTGCATTTTGGGCTGGAGCTTCTCGTGGTTTGAGGCCTGGCTTGCTCCACCCCCTGCTCTTGAGATTCTCCCGGACGTGGGCTGCATTTTGGCTGCCTTTTGGGCTGGAGCTTCTCGTGGTTTGAGGCCTGGCTTGCTCCACCCCCTGCTCTTGAGATTCTCCCGGATGTGGGCTGGATTTTGGCTTTCTTTTGGGCTGGAGCTTCTCATGGTTTGAGGCCTGGCTTGCTCCACCCACTGCTCTTGATTTTCTCCCGGATGTGGGCTGCATTTTGGCTGCCTTTTGGGCTGGAGCTTCTCGTGGTTTGAGGCCTGTCTTGCTCCACCCCCTGCTCTTGAGATTCTCCCGGATGTGGGCTGCATTTTGGCTGCCTTTTGGGCTGGAGCTTCTCCTGGTTTGAGGCCTGGCTTGCTCCAACCCCTGCTCTTGATATTCTCCCGCATGTGGACTGGATTTTGGCTGCATTTTGGGCTGGAGCTTCTCGTGGTTTGAGGCCTGGCTTGCTCCACCCCCTGCTCTTGAGATTCTCCCGGAGGTGGGCTGCATTTTGGCTGCATTTAGGGCTGGAGCTTCTCATGGTTTGAGGCCTGTCTTGCTCCACCCCCTGCTCTTGAGATTCTCCCGGATGTGGGCTGCATTTTGGCTGCCTTTTGGGCTGGAGCTTCTCGTGGTTTAAGGCCTGGCTTGCTGCAACCCCTTCTCTTGATATTCTCCCGGATGTGGGCTGGATTTTGGCTTCATTTAGGGCTGGAGCTTCTCGTGGTTTGAGGCCTGGCTTGCTCCACGCCCTGCTCTTGAGATTCTCCCGGATGTGGGCTGCATTTTGGCTGCACTTTGGGCTGGAGCTTCTCGTGGTTTGAGGCCTGCCTTGCTCCACGCCCTGCTCTTGAGATTCTCCCGGATGTGGGCTGTATTTTGGCTGAATTTTGGGCTGGAGCTTCTCGTGGTTTGAGGCCTGGCTTGCTCCACCCCCTGCTCTTGATATTCTCCAAATCCAAAATGCAGACCATATCCGGGAGAATCTCAAGAGCAGGGCGTGGAGCACGGCAGGCCTCAAACCTCGAAAAGCTCCAGCCCAAAACGCAGCCAAAATGCAGCCCACATCCGGGAGAATATCAAGAGCAGGGGGTGGAGCAAGCCAGGCCTCAAACCTCGAGAAGCTCCAGCCCAAGAGGCAGCCAAAAGGCAGCCCACATCCGGGAGAATCTCAAGAGCAGGGGGTGGAGCAAGCCAGGCCTCAAACCATGAGAAGCTCCAGCCCAAAAGAAAGCCAAACTCCAGCCCACATCCGGGAGAATCTCAAGAGCAGGGGGTGGAGCAAGCCAGGACTCAAACCCCGAGAAGCTCCAGCCCAAAAAGCAGCCAAAACACAGTCCACATCCGGGAGAATCTCAAGAGCAGGGCGTGGAGCAAGCCAGGCCTCAAACCACGAGAAGCTCCAGCCAAAAAGGCAGCCAAAATGCTGACCAAATCTGGGAGAATCTCAAGAGCAGGGGGTGGAGCAAGCCAGGCCTCAAACCACGAGAAGCTCCAGCCCAAAAGGCAGCCAAAATGCAGCCCACCTCCGGGAGAATCTCAAGAGCAGAGGGTGGAGCAAGCCAGGCCTCAAACCACGAGAAGCTCCAGCCCAAAAGGCAGCCAAAATGCAGCCCACATCCGGGAGAATCTCAAGAGCAGGGCGTGGAGCAAGCCAGGCCTCAAACCACGAGAAGCTCCAGCCCAAAAGGCAGCCAAAATGCAGCCCAGATCCGGGAGAATCTCAAGAGCAGGGGGTGGAGCAAGCCAGGCCTCAAACCACGAGAAGCTCCAGCCCAAATTGCAGCCACAATGCAGCCCACATCCGGGAGAACCTCAAGAGCAGGGGGTGGAGCAAGCCAGGCCTCAAACCACGAGAAGCTCCAGCCCAAAATGCAGCCAAAATGCAGCCCACATCCGGGAGAATCTCAAGAGCAGGGGGTGGAGCAAAAAAGGCCTCAAACCACGAGAAGCTCCAGCCCAAGAATCAGCCAAAATGCAGCCCACATCCGGGAGAATATCAAGAGCAGGGAGTGGAGCAAGCCAGGCCTCAAACCTCGAGAAGCTCCAGCCCAAAAGGCAGCCAAAATGCAGCCCACATCCGGGAGAATCTCAAGAGCAGGGGGTGGAGCAAAAAAGGCCTCAAACCACGAGAAGCTCCAGCCCAAGAATCAGCCAAAATGCAGCCCACCTCTGGGAGAATCTCAAGAGCAGGGAGTGGAGCAAGCCAGGCCTCAAACCTCGAGAAGCTCCAGCCCAAAAGGCAGCCAAAAGGCAGCCCACATCCGGGAGAATCTCAAGAGCAGGGGGTGGAGCAAGCCAGGCCTCAAACCACGGGAACTCCAGCCCAAAAGAAAGCCAAACTCCAGCCCACATCTGGGAGAATCTCAAGAGCAGGGGGTGGAGCAAGCCAGGCCTCAAACCTCGAAAAGCTCCAGCCCAAAATGAAGCCAAAATGCAGCCAACATCCAGGAGAATCTCAAGAGCAGGAGGTGGAGCAAGCCAGGCCTTAAACCACGAGAAGCTCCAGCCCAAAAGGCCGCCAAAATGCAGACCAAATCTGGGAGAATCTCAAGAGCAGGGGGTGGAGCAAGCCAGGCCTCAAACCACGAGAACCTCCAGCCCAAAAGGCAGCCAAAATGCAGCCCAAATGTGGGAGAATCTCAAGAGCAGGGGGTGGAGCAAGCCAGGCCTCAAACCACGAGAAGCTCCAGCCCAAAAGGCAGCCAAAATGCAGCCCACATTCGGGAGAATCTCAAGAGCAGGGGGTGGAGCAAGCCAGGCCTCAAACCACGAGAAGCTCCAGCCCAAAAGGCAGCCAAAATGCAGCCCACATCCGGGAGAATCTCAAGAGCAGGGGGTGGAGCAAGCCAGGCCTCAAACCACGAGAAGCTCCAGACCAAGTATCAGCCAAAATGCAGCCCACATCCGGGAGAATATCAAGAGCAGGGGGTGGAGCAAGGCAGGCCTCAAACCACGAGAAGCTCCAGCCCAAAATGCAGCCAAAATTCAGCCCACATCCGGGAGAATCTCAAGAGCAGGGGGTGGAGCAAGCCAGGCCTCAAACCACGAGAAGCTCCAGCCCAAAAGGCCGCCAAAATGCAGCCCAGATCCGGGAGAATCTCAAGAGCAGGGGGTGGAGCAAGCCAGGCCTCAAACCACGAGAAGCTCCAGCCCAAAAGGCAGCCAAAATGCAGTCCACATCCGGGAGAATCTCAAGAGCAGGGGGTGGAGCAAAAAAGGCCTCAAACCACGAGAAGCTCCAGCCCAAAAGGCAGCCAAAATGCAGCCCACATCCGGGAGAATCTCAAGAGCAGGGGGTGGAGCAAAAAAGGCCTCAAACCACGAGAAGCTCCAGCCCAAGAATCAGCCAAAATGCTGCCCACATCCGGGAGAATATCAAGAGCAGGGAGTGGAGCAAGCCAGGCCTCAAACCATGAGAAGCTCCAGCCCAAAAGGCAGCCAATATCCAGCCCACATCTGGGAGAATATCAAGAGCAGGCGGTGGAACAAGCCAGGCCTCAAACCTCGAGAAGCTCCAGCCCAAAAATCAACCAAAATGCAGCCCACATCTGGGAGAATCTCAAGAGCAGGGAGTGGAGCAAGGCAAGCCTCAAACCACGAGAAGCTCCATCCCAATAGGCAGCCAAAATGCAGAACATATCCGGGAGAATGTCAAGAGCAGGGGGTGGAGCAAGCCAGGCTACAAACCACGAGAAGCTACAGCCCAAAATGCAGCCAAACTCCAGCCCATATCTGGGAGAATATCAAGAGCAGGGGGTGGAGCAAGCCAGGCTACAAACCACGAGAAGCTCCAGCCCAAAAGGCAACCAAAATGCAGCCCACATCTGGGAGAATATCAAGAGCAGGGGGTGGAAAAAGCCAGGCCTAAAACCACGAGAAGCTCCAGCCCAAAAAGCAGGCAAAATGCAGCCCACATCCGGGAGAATCTCAAGAGCAGGGGGTGGAGCAAGCCAGGCCTCAAACCATGAGAAGATCCAGTCCAAAAGGCAGCCAAAATGCAGCCCACATCCGGGAGAATATCAAGAGCAGGGGGTGGAGCAAGCCAGGCCTCAAACCACAAGAAGCTCCAGGCCAAAGTGCAGCCAAAATTCAGCCCACATCCGGGAGAATCTCAAGAGCAGGGGTTGGAGAAAGCCAGGCATCAAACCACGAGAAGCTCCAGCCCAATAGGCAGCCAAAATGCAGAACACATCTGGGAGAATGTCAAGAGCAGGGGGTGGAGCAAGCCAGGCCTCAAACCACGAGAAGCTCCAGACCAAGTATCAGCCAAAATGCAGCCCACATCCGGGAGAATCTCAAGAGCAGGGGGTGGAGCAAGCCAGGCCTCAAACCACGAGAAGCTCCAGCCCAAAATGCAGCCAAAATTCAGCCCACATCCGGGAGAATCTCAAGAGCAGGGGGTGGAGCAAGGCAGGCCTCAAACCACGAGAAGCTCCAGCCCAAAAGGCCGCCAAAATGCAGCCCAGATCCGGGAGAATCTCAAGAGCAGGGGGTGGAGCAAGCCAGGCCTCAAACCACGAGAAGCTCCAGCCCAAATTGCAGCCAAAATGCAGCCCACATCCGGGAGAACCTCAAGAGCAGGGGGTGGAGCAAGCCAGGCCTCAAACCACGAGAAGCTCCAGCCCAAGAATCAGCCAAAATGCAGCCCACATCCGGGAGAATATCAAGAGCAGGGAGTGGAGCAAGCCAGGCCTCAAACCTCGAGAAGCTCCAGCCCAAAAGGCAGCCAATATCCAGCCCACATCTGGGAGAATATCAAGAGCAGGCGGTGGAACAAGCCAGGCCTCAAACCTCGAGAAGCTCCAGCCCAAAAATCAACCAAAATGCAGCCCACATCTGGGAGAATATCAAGAGAAGGGAGTGGAGCAAGGCAAGCCTCAAACCACGAGAAGCTCCATCCCAATAGGCAGCCAAAATGCAGAACATATCCGGGAGAATGTCAAGAGCAGGGGGTGGAGCAAGCCAGGCTACAAACCACGAGAAGCTCCAGCCCAAAATGCAGCCAAACTCCAGCCCATATCTGGGAGAATATCAAGAGCAGGGGGTGGAAAAAGCCAGGCCTCAAACCACGAGAAGCTCCAGCCCAAAATGCAGCCAAAATGCAGCCCACATCCGGGAGAATCTCAAGAGCAGGGGGTGGAGCAAGCCAGGCCTCAAACCATGAGAAGCTCCAGTCCAAAAGGCAGCCAAAATCCAGCCCACATCCGGGAAAATATCAAGAGCAGGGGGTGGAGCAAGCCAGGCCTCAAACCACGAGAAGCTCCAGCCCAAAATGCAGCCAAAATGCAGCCCACATCCGGGAGAATCTCAAGAGCAGGGGGTGGAGCAAGCCAGGCCTCAAACCATGAGAAGCTCCAGTCCAAAAGGCAGCCAAAATGCAGCCCACATCCGGGAGAATCTCAAGAGCAGGGGGTGGAGCAAGCCAGGCCTCAAACCACAAGAAGCTCCAGGCCAAAGTGCAGCCAAAATTCAGCCCACATCCGGGAGAATCTCAAGAGCAGGGGTTGGAGAAAGCCAGGCCTCAAACCACGAGAAGCTCCATCCCAATAGGCAGCCAAAATGCAGAACACATCTGGGAGAATGTCAAGAGCAGGGGGTGGAGCAAGCCAGGCCTCAAACCACGAGAAGTTCCAGCCCAAGAGGCAGCCAAAATGCAGCCCACATCCGGGAGAATCTCAAGAGCAGGGGGTGGAGCAAGCCAGGCCTCAAACCACGAGAAGCTCCAGCCCAAAATGCAGCCAAAATGCAGCCCACATCCGGGAGAATCTCAAGAGCAGGGGGTGGAGCAAGCCAGGCCTCAAACCACGAGAAGCTCCAGCCCAAAAGGCAGCCAAAATGCAGCCCACATCCGGGAGAATCTCAAGAGCAGGGGGTGGAGCAAGCCAGGCCTCAAACCTCGAGAAGCTCCAGCCCAAGAATCAGCCAAAATGCAACACACATAAGGGAGAATCTCAAGAGCAGGGGGTGGAGCAAGCCAATCCTCAAACCTTGAGAAGCTACAGACCAAAATGCAGCCAAAATGCAGCCCACATCCGGGAGAATCTCAAGAGCAGGGCGTGGAGCAAGCCAGGCCTCAAACCACGAGAAGCTCCAGCCCAAAACGCAGCCAAAATGCAGCCCACATCCGGGAGAATCTCAAGGGCAGGGGGTGGAGCAAGCCAGGCCTCAAACCATGAGAAGCTCCAGCCCAAAAGGCAGCCAAAATGCAGCCCACATCCGGGAGAATCTCAAGAGCAGGGGGTGGAGCAAGCCAGGCCTCAAACCATGAGAAGCTCCAGCCCAAAAGGCAGCCAAAATGCAGCCCACATCCGGGAGAATCTCAAGAGCAGGAGGTGGAGCAAGCCAGGCCTCAAACCACGAGAAGCTCCAGCCCAATGGGCAGCCAAAATCCAGCCCACATCCCAAAGAATCTCAAGAGCAGGGGGTGGAGCAAGCCAGGCCTCAAACCACGAGAAGCTCCAGCCCAAAAAGCAGGCAAAATGCAGCCCACATAAGGGAGAATCTCAAGAGCAGGGGGTGGAGCAAGCCAATCCTCAAACCTTGAGAAGCTCCAGACCAAAATGCAGCCAAAATGCAGCCCACATCCGGGAGAATCTCAAGAGCAGGGCGTGGAGCAAGGCAGGCCTCAAACCACGAGAAGCTCCAGCCCAAAACGCAGCCAAAATGCAGCCCACATCCGGGAGAATCTCAAGGGCAGGGGGTGGAGCAAGCCAGGCCTCAAACCATGAGAAGCTCCAGCCCAAAAGGCAGCCAAAATGCAGCCCACATCCGGGAGAATCTCAAGAGCAGGGGGTGGAGCAAGCCAGGCCTCAAACCATGAGAAGCTCCAGCCCAAAAGGCAGCCAAAATGCAGCCCACCTCCGGGAGAATCTCAAGAGCAGGGGGTGGAGCAAGCCAGGCCTCAAACCACGAGAAGCTCCAGCCCAAGAATCAGCCAAAATGCAACCCACATACGTGAGAATCTCAAGAGCAGGGGGTGGAGCAAGCCAGGCCTCAAACCTCGAGAAGCTCCAGCCCAAGAATCAGCCAAAATGCAGCCCACATCCGGGAGAATATCAAGAGCAGGGAGTGGAGCAAGCCAGGCCTGAAACCTCGAGAAGCTGCACCCCAAAAGGCAGCCAAAATGCAGCCCACATCCGGGAGAATCTCAAGAGCAGGGGGTGGAGCAAGCCAGGCCTCAAACCACGAGAAGCTCCAGCCCAAAAGGCAGCCAAAATGCAGCCCACATCCGGGAGAATCTCAAGAGCAGGGGTTGGAGGAAGCCAGGCCTCAAACCATGAGAAGCTCCAGCCCAAAGGGCAGCCAAAATCCAGCCCACCTCCGGGAGAATCTCAAGAGCAGGGGGTGGAGCAAGCCAGGCCTCAAACCACGAGAAGCTCCAGCCCAAAAAGCAGCCAAAATGCAGCCCACATCCGGGAGAATCTCAAGAGCAGGGGGTGGAGGAAGCCAGGCCTCAAACCACGAGAACCTCCAGCCCAAAAAGCAGCCAAAATGCAGCCCACATCCGGGAGAATCTCAAGAGCAGGGCGTGGAGCAAGCCAGGCCTCAAACCACGAGAAGCTCCAGCCCAAAAGGCAGCCAAAATCCAGCCCACATCCGGGAGAATCTCAAGAGCAGGGGGTGGAGCAAGCCAGGCCTCAAACCACGAGAAGCTCCAGCCCAAAATGCAGCCAAAATCCTAACCACATCCGGGAGAATCTCAAGAGCAGGGGGTGGAGCAAGCCAGGCCTCAAACCACGAGAAGTTCCAGCCCAAAAGGCAGCCAAAATGCAGCCCACATCCGGGAGAATCTCAAGAGCAGGGGGTGGAGCAAGCCAGGCCTCAAACCACGAGAAGCTCCAGCCCAAAAGGCAGCCAAAATGCAGCCCACATCCGGGAGAATCTCAAGAGCAGGGGTTGGAGCAAGCCAGGCCTCAAACCACGAGAAGCTCCAGCCCAAAGGGCAGCCAAAATGCAGCCCACATCCGGGAGAATCTCAAGAGCAGGGGGTGGAGCAAGCCAGGCCTCAAACCACGAGAAGCTCAAGCCCAAAAGGCAGCCAAAATCCAGCCCACATCCGGGAGAATCTCAAGAGCAGGGGGTGGAGCAAGCCAGGCCTCAAACCACGAGAAGCTCCAGCCCAAAAGGCAGCCAAAATGCAGCCCACATCCGGGAGAATATCAAGAGCAGGGGGTGGAGCAAGCCAGGCCTCAAACCACGAGAAGCTCCAGCCCAAAAGGCAGCCAAAATGCAGCCCACATCCGGGAGAATCTCAAGAGCAGGGGGTGGAGCAAGCCAGGCCACAAACCATGAGAAGCTCCAGCCCAAAAGGCAGCCAAATTCCAGCCCACATCCGGGAGAATCTCAAGAGCAGGGGGTGGAGAAAGGCAGGCCTCAAACCACGAGAAGCTCCTGCCCAAAGGGCAGCCAAAATGCAGCCCACATCCGGGAGAATCTCAAGAGCGGGGGGTGGAGCAAGCCAGGCCTCTAAACCACGAGAAGCTCCAGCCCAAAATACAGCCAAAATTCAGCGCACATCCAGGATAATCTGAAGAGCAGGGGGTGGAGCAAGCCAGGCCTCAAACGATGAGAACCTCCAGCCCAAAAAGCCAGCCACAATCCAGCCCATATCCGGGAGAATATCAAGAGCAGGGGGTGGAGCAAGCCAGGCCTCAAACCACGAGAAGCTCCAGCCCAAAAGGCAGCCAAAATGCAGCCCACCTCCGGGAGAATCTCAAGAGCAGGGGGTGGAGCATGCCAGGCCTCAAACCACGGGAAGCTCCAGCCCAAAATGCAGCCAAAATGCAGCCCACATCCGGGAGAATCTCAAGAGCAGGGGGTGGAGCAAGCCAGGCCTCAAACCACGAGAAGCTCCAGCCCAAAATGCAGCCAAAATTCAGGACACATCCGGGAGAATATCAAGAGCAGGGGGTGGAGCAAGCCAGGCCTCAAACCATGAGAAGCTCCAGCCCAAAAAGCAGCCAAAATGCAGCCCACATCCGGGAGAATCTCAAGAGCAGAGGGTGGAGCAAGCCAGGCCTCAAACCACGAGAAGCTCCAGCCCAAAAGGCAGCCAAAATGCAGCCCACATCTGGGAGAATCTCAAGAGCAGGGGGTGGAGCAAGTCAGGCCTGAAACCACGAGAAGCTCCAGCCCAAATTGCAGCCAAAATCCAGCCCGCCTTGAGGAGAATCTCAAGAGCAGGGGGTGGAGCAAGCCAGGCCTCAAACCACGAGAAGCTCCAGCCCAAAATGCAGCCAAAATCCAGCCCACATCCGGGAGAATCTCAAGAGCAGGGGGTGGAGAAAGCCAGGCCTCAAACCACGAGAAGGTCCAGCCCAAAATGCAGCCAAAATGCAGCCCACATCCGGGAGAATCTCAAGAGCAGGGGGTGGAGCAAGCCAGGCCTCAAACCACGAGAAGCTCCAGCCCAAAGGGCAGCCAAAATCCAGCCCACATCCGGGAGAATCTCAAGAGCAGGGGGTGGAGCAAGCCAGGCCTCAAACCACGAGAAGCTCCAGCCCAAGTGTCAGCCAAAATGCAGCCCACATCCGGGAGAATCTCAAGAGCAGGGGTTGGAGCAATCCAGGCCTCAAACCACGAGAAGCTCCAGCCCAAAATACAGCCAAAATTCAGCGCACATCCAGGATAATCTCAAGAGCAGGGGGTGGAGCAAGCCAGGCCTCAAACCATGGGAAGCTCCAGCCCAAAAGTCAGCCAAAATGCAGCCCACATCCGGGAGAATATCAAGAGCAGGGAGTGGAGCAAGCCAGGCCTCAAACCACGAGAAGCTCCAGCCCAAAAGGCAGCCAAAATGCAGCCCACATCCGGGAGAATCTCAAGAGCAGGGGGTGGAGCAAGCCAGGCCTCAAACCACGAGAAGCTCCAGCCCAAAAGGCAGCCAAAATGCAGCCCACATCCGGGAGAATCTCAAGAGCAGAGGGTGGAGCAAGGCATGCCTCAAACCACGAGAAGCTCCAGCCCAAAAGGCAGCCAAAATTCAGCGCACATCCAGGATAATCTCAAGAGCAGGGGGTGGAGCAAGCCAGGCCTCAAACCACGAGAAGCTCCAGCCCAAAAGGCAGCCAAAATGCAGCCCACATCCGGGAGAATCTCAAGAGCAGGGGGTGGAGCAAGCCAGGCCTCAAACCACGAGAAGCTCCAGCCCAAAGGGCAGAAAAATCCAGCCCACATCCGGGAGAATCTCAAGAGCAGGGGGTGGAGCAAGCCAGGCCTCAAACCACGAGAAGCTCCAGCCCAAGTGTCAGCCAAAATGCAGCCCACATCCGGGAGAATCTCAAGAGCAGGGGTTGGAGCAATCCAGGCCTCAAACCACGAGAAGCTCCAGCCCAAAATACAGCCAAAATTCAGCGCACATCCAGGATAATCTCAAGAGCAGGGGGTGGAGCAAGCCAGGCCTCAAACCATGGGAAGCTCCAGCCCAAAAGTCAGCCAAAATGCAGCCCACATCCGGGAGAATATCAAGAGCAGGGAGTGGAGCAAGCCAGGCCTCAAACCACGAGAAGCTCCAGCCCAAAAGGCAGCCAAAATGCAGCCCACATCCGGGAGAATCTCAAGAGCAGGGGGTGGAGCAAGCCAGGCCTCAAACCACGAGAAGCTCCAGCCCAAAAGGCAGCCAAAATGCAGCCCACATCCGGGAGAATCTCAAGAGCTGGGGGTGGAGCAAGCCAGGCCTCAAACCACGAGAAGCTCCAGCCCAAAAGTCAGCCAAAATGCAGCCCACATCCGGGACAATATCAAGAGCAGGGGGTGGAGCAAGCCAGGCCTCAAACCACGAGAAGCTCCAGCACAAGAATCAGCCAAAATGCAGCCCACATCCGGGAGAATATCAAGAGCAGGGGGTGCAGCAAACCAGGCCTCTAACCACGAGAAGCTCCAGCCCAAAATACAGCCAAAATTCAGCGCACATCCGGGATAATCTCAAGAGCAGGGGGTGGAGCAAGCCAGGCCTCAAACCATGGGAAGCTCCAGCCCAAAAGGCAGCCAAAATGCAGCCCACATCCGGGAGAATATCAACAGCAGGGAGTGGAGCAAGCCAGGCCTCAAACCACGAGAAGCTCTAGCCCAAGATTCAGCCAAAATCCAGCCCACATCCGGGAGAATATCAAGAGCAGGGGGTGGAGCAAGCCAGGCCTCAAACGACGAGAAGCTCCAGCCCAATAGGCAGCCAAAATGCAGCCCACATCCGGGAGAATATCAAGAGCAGGGCGTGGAGCAAGCCAGGCCTCTAACCACGAGAAGCTCCAGCACAAGAATCAGCCAAAATGCAGCCCACATCTGGGAGAATCTCAAGAGCAGGGGGTGGAGCAAGTCAGGCCTCAAACCACGAGAAGCTCCAGCCCAAAAGGCAGCCAAAATGCAGCCCACATCCGGGAGAATCTCAAGAGCAGAGGGTGGAGCAAGCCAGGCCTCAAACCACGAGAAGCTCCAGCCCAAAAGGCAGCCAAAAAGCAGCCCACATCTGGGAGAATCTCAAGAGCAGGGGGTGGAGCAAGTCAGGCCTCAAACCACGAGAAGCTCCAGCCCAAAAGGCAGCCAAAATGCAGCCCACATCCGGGAGAATCTCAAGAGCAGGGGGTGGAGGAAGCCAGGCCTCAAACCACGAGAAGCTCCAGCCCAAAAGGCAGCCAAAATTCAGGACACATCCGGGAGAATCTCAAGAGCAGGTGTTGGAGCAAGCCAGGCCTCAAACCACGAGAAGCTCCAGCCCAAAATACAGCCAAAATTCAGCGCACATCCAGGATAATCTCAAGAGCAGGGGGTGGAGCAAGCAAGGCCTCAAACCACGAGAAGCTCCAGCCCAAAAGGCAGCCAAAATGCAGCCCACATCCGGGAGAATCTCAAGAGCAGGGGGTGGAGCAAGCCAGGCCTCAAACCATGAGAAGCTCCAGCCCAAAAAGCAGCCAAAATGCAGCCCACATCCGGGAGAATCTCAAGAGCAGAGGGTGGAGCAAGCCAGGCCTCAAACCACGAGAAGCTCCAGCCCAAAAGGCAGCCAAAATGCAGCCCACATCCAGGAGAATTTCAAGAGCAGGGGGTGCAGCAAGTCAGGCCTCAAACCACGAGAAGCTCCAGCCCAAAAGGCAGCCAAAATGCAGCCCACATCCGGGAGAATCTCAAGAGCAGAGGGTGGAGCAAGCCAGGCCTCAAACCACGAGAAGCTCCTGCCCAAAAGGCAGCCAAAATGCAGCCCACATCTGGGAGAATCTCAAGAGCAGGGGGTGGAGCAAGTCAGGCCTCAAACCACGAGAAGCTCCAGCCCAAAAGGCAGCCAAAATACAGCCCACATCCGGGAGAATCTCAAGAGCAGGGGGTGCAGCAAGCCAGGCCTCAAACCACGAGAAGCTCCAGCCCAAAAGTCAGCCAAAATTCAGGACACATCAAGGAGAATCTCAAGAGCAGGGGGTGGAGCAAGCCAGGCCTCAAACCACGAGAAGCTCCAGCCCAAAAGGCAGCCAAAATGCAGCCCACATCCGGGAGAATATCAAGAGCAGGGCGTGGAGCAAGCCAGGCCTCAAACCACGAGAATCTCCAGCCCAAGATTCAGCCAAAATCCAGCCCACATCCGGGAGAATCTCAAGAGCAGGGGGTGGAGCAAGCCAGGCCTCAAACCACGAGAAGCTCCAGCCCAAAAGGCAGCCAAAATGCAGCCCACATCCGGGAGAATCTCAAGAGCAGGGGGTGGAGCAAGCCAGGCCTCAAACCATGAGAAGCTCCAGCCCAAAAGGCAGCCAAAATGCAGCCCACATCCGGGAGAATCTCAAGAGCAGAGGGTGGAGCAAGCCAGGCCTCAAACCATGAGAAGCTCCAGCCCAAAAGGCAGCCAAAATGCAGCCCACATCCAGGAGAATTTCAAGAGCAGGGGGTGCAGCAAGTCAGGCCTCAAACCACGAGAAGCTCCAGCCCAAAAGGCAGCCAAAATGCAGCCCACATCCGGGAGAATCTCAAGAGCAGAGGGTGGAGCAAGCCAGGCCTCAAACCACGAGAAGCTCCAGCCCAAAAGGCAGCCAAAATGCAGGACACATCCGGGAGAATCTCAAGAGCAGGGGGTGGAGCAAGTCAGGCCTCAAACCACGAGAAGCTCCAGCCCAAAAGGCAGCCAAAATACAGCCCACATCCGGGAGAATCTCAAGAGCAGGGGGTGCAGCAAGCCAGGCCTCAAACCACGAGAAGCTCCAGCCCAAAATACAGCCAAAATTCAGCGCACATCCAGGAGAATCTCAAGAGCAGGGGGTGGAGCAAGCCAGGCCTCAAACCATGGGAAGTTCCAGCCCAAAAGGCAGCCAAAATGCAGCCCACATCGGGGAGAATATCAACAGCAGGGAGTGGAGCAAGCCAGGCCTCAAACCACGAGAATCTCTAGCCCAAGATTCAGCCAAAATCCAGCCCACATCCGGGAGAATATCAAGAGCTGGGGGTGGAGCAAGCCAGGCCTCAAACCACGAGAAGCTCCAGCCCAAAAGGCAGCCAAAATGCAGCCCACATCCGGGAGAATATCAAGAGCAGGGCGTGGAGCAAGCCAGGCCTCAAACCACGAGAAGCTCCAGCACAAGAATCAGCCAAAATGCAGCCCACATCCGGGAGAACCTCAAGAGCAGGGGGTGGAGCAAGCCAGGCCTCAAACCACGAGAAGCTCCAGACCAAAAGGCAGCCAAAATGCAGCCCACCTCTAGGAGAATATCAAGAGCAGGGCGTGGAGCAAGCCAGGCCTCAAACCACGAGAAGCTCCAGCACAAGAATCAGCCAAAATGCAGCCCACATCCGGGAGAATATCAAGAGCAGGGGGTGGAGCAAGTCAGGCCTCAAACCACGAGAAGCTCCAGCCCAAAAGGCAGCCAAAATTCAGGACACATCCGGGAGAATCTCAAGAGCAGGGGGTGGAGCAAGCCAGGCCTCAAACCACGAGAAGCTCCAGCCGAAAAAGGCAGGCAAAATCCTAACACATCCGGGAGAATCTCAAGAGCAGGGGGTGGAGCAAGCCAGGCCTCAAACCACGAGAAGCTCCAGCCCAAAAGGCAGCCAAACTCCAGCCCACGTCCGGGAGAATCTCAAGAGCAGGGGGTGGAGCAAGCCAGGCCTCAAACCACAAGAAGCTCCAGCCCAAAATGCAGCCAAAATGCAGCCCACATCCGGGAGAATCTCAAGAGCAGGGGGTGGAGCAAGCCAGGCCTCAAACCACGAGAAGCTCCAGCACAAGAATCAGCCAAAATGCAGCCCACATCCGGGAGAATATCAAGAGCAGGGGGTGGAGCAAGTCAGGCCTCTAACCACGAGAAGCTCCAGCCCAAAATACAGCCAAAATTCAGCGCACATCCAGGATAATCTCAAGAGCAGGGGGTGGAGCAAGTCAGGCCTCAAACCACGAGAAGCTCCAGCCCAAAAAAGGCAGCCACAATCCAGCCCACATCCGGGAGAATAACAAGAGCAGGGGGTGGAGCAAGCCAGGCCTCAAACCACGAAAAGCTCCAGCCCAAAAGGAAGCCACAATGCAGCCCACATCCGGGAGAATCTCAAGAGCAGGGGTTGGAGCAATCCAGGCCTCAAACCACGAGAAGCTCTAGCCCAAGATTCAGCCAAAATCCAGCCCACATCCGGGAGAATATCAAGAGCAGGGGGTGGAGCAAGCCAGGCCTCAAACCACGAGAAGCTCCAGCCCAAAAGGCAGCCAAAATGCAGCCCACATCCGGGAGAATATCAAGAGCAGGGCGTGGAGCAAGCCAGGCCTCAAACCACGAGAAGCTCCAGCACAAGAATCAGCCAAAATGCAGCCCACATCCGGGAGAATCTCAAGAGCAGGGGGTGGAGCAAGCCAGGCCTCAAACCACGAAAAGCTCCAGCCCAAAAGGCAGCCAAAATGCAGCCCACATGCGGGAGAACCTCAAGAGCAGGGGGTGGAGCAAGCCAGGCCTCAAACCACGAGAAGCTCCAGACCAAAAGGCAGCCAAAATGCAGCCCACCTCTAGGAGAATATCAAGAGCAGGGTGTGGAGCAAGCCAGGCCTCAAACCACGAGAAGCTCCAGCACAAGAATCAGCCAAAATGCAGCCCACATCCGGGAGAATATCAAGAGCAGGGGGTGGAGCAAGCCAGGCCTCAAACCACGAAAAGCTCCAGCCCAAAAGTCAGCCAAAATGCAGCCCACATCCGGGAGAATCTCAAGAGCAGGGGGTGGAGCAAGCCAGGCCTCAAACCACGAGAAGCTCCAGACAAAATGCAGCCAAAATGCAGACCACATCCGGGAGAATCTCAAGAGCAGGGGGTGGAGCAAGCCAGGCCTCAAACCACGAGAAGCTCCAGCCCAAAAGGCAGCCAAAATTCAGGACACATCCGGGAGAATCTCAAGAGCAGGGGTTGGAGCAATCCAGGCCTCTAACCACGAGAAGCTCCAGCCCAAAATACAGCCAAAATTCAGCGCACATCCAGGATAATCTCAAGAGCAGGGGGTGGAGCAAGCCAGGCCTCAAACCATGGGAAGCTCCAGCCCAAAAGGCAGCCAAAATGCAGCCCACATCCGGGAGAATATCAACAGCAGGGAGTGGAGCAAGCCAGGCCTCAAACCACGAGAAGCTCTAGCCCAAGATTCAGCCAAAATCCAGCCCACATCCGGGAGAATCTCAAGAGCAGGGGGTGGAGCAAGCCAGGCCTCAAACCACGAGAAGCTCCAGCCCAAAAGGCAGCCAAAATGCAGCCCACATCCGGGAGAATCTCAAGAGCAGGGGGTGGAGCAAGCCAGGCCTCAAACCACGAGAAGCTCCAGCAAAAGAATCAGCCAAAATGCAGCCCACATCCGGGAGAATATCAAGAGCAGGGGGTGGAGCAAGTCAGGCCTCAAACCACGAGAAGCTCCAGCCCAAAAATGGCAGCCACAATCCAGCCCACATCCGGGAGAATCTCAAGAGCAGGGGGTGGAGCAAGCCAGGCCTCAAACCACGAAAAGCTCCAGCCCAAAAAAGCAGCCACAATGCAGCCCACATCCGGGAGAAACTCAAGAGCAGGGGGTGGAGCAAGCCAGGCCTCAAACCACGAGATTCTCCAGCCCAAAAATGCAGGCAAAATCCTAACACATCCGGGAGAATCTCAAGAGCAGGGGGTGGAGCAAGCCAGGCCTCAAACCACGAGAAGCTCCAGCCCAAAATGCAGCCAAAATGCAGCCCACCTCCGGGAGAATCTCAAGAGCAGGGGGTGGAGCAAGCCAGGCCTCAAACCACGAGAAGCTCCAGCCCAAAAGGCAGCCAAAATGCAGCCCACATCCGGGAGAATCTCAAGAGCAGGGCGTGGAGCAAGCCAGGCCTCAAATCACGAGAAGCTCCAGCACAAGAATCAGCCAAAATGCAGCCCACATCCGGGAGAATCTCAAGAGCAGGGGGTGGAGCAAGTCAGGCCTCTAACCACGAGAAGCTCCAGCCCAAAATACAGCCAAAATTCAGCGCACATCCAGGATAATCTCAAGAGCAGGGAGTGGAGCAAGCCAGACCTCAAACCATGGGAAGCTCCAGCCCAAAAGGCAGCCAAAATGCAGCCCACATCCGGGAGAATATCAACACCAGGGAGTGGAGCAAGCCAGGCCTCAAACCACGAGAAGCTCCAGCCCAAGATTCAAACAAAATCCAACCCACATCTGGGAGAATATCAAGAGCAGGGGGTGGAGCAAGCCAGGCCTCAAACCACGAGAAGCTCCAGCCCAAAATGCAGCCAAAATGCAGCCCACATCCAGGAGAATATCAAGAGCAGGGGGTGGAGCAAGCCAGGCCTCAAACCACGAAAAGCTCCAGCCCAAAAGGCAGCCACAATGCAGCCTACATCCGGGAGAACCTCAAGAGCAGGGGGTGGAGCAAGCCAGGCCTCAAACCACGAGAAGCTCCAGCCCAAAGGCAGCCAAAATGCAGCCAAACTCTAGGAGAATATCAAGAGAAGGGAGTGGAGCAAGCCAGGCCTCAAACCACGAGAAGCTCCAGCCCAAAACTCAGCCAAAATTCAGGACACATTCGGGAGAATCTCAAGAGCAGGGGGTGGAGCAAGCCAGGCCTCAAACCACGGGAATCTCCAGCCCAAAAAGGCAGGCAAAATCCTAACACATCCGGGAGAATCTCAAGAGCAGGGGGTGGAGCAAGCCAGGCCTCAAACCACGAGAAGCTCCAGCCCAAAAGGCAGCCAAAATGCAGCCCACATCCAGGAGAATCTCAAGAGCAGGGGGTGGAGCAAGCCAGGCCTCAAACCACGAGAAGCTCCAGCACAAGAATCAGCCAAAATGCAGCCCACATCCGGGAGAATCTCAAGAGCAGGGGGTGGAGCAAGCCAGGCCTGAAACCACGAGAAGCTGCAGCCCAAAAGGCAGCCAAAATGCAGCCCACATCCGGGAGAATCTCAAGAGCAGGGGTTGGAGCAAGCCAGGCCTCAAACCATGGGAAGCTCCAGCCCAAAAGGCAGCCAAAATGCAGCCCATATCCGGGAGAATCTCAAGAGCAGGGGGTGGAGCAAGCCAGGCCTCAAACCACGAGAAGCTCCAGCCCAAAAGGCAGCCAAAATGCAGCCCACCTTGAGGAGAATATCAAGAGCAGGGCGTGGAGCAAGCCAGGCCTCAAACCACGAGAAGCTCCAGCACAAGAATCAGCCAAAATGCAGCCCACATCCGGGAGAATCTCAAGAGCAGGGGGTGGAGAAAGCCAGGCCTCAAACTACGAGAAGCTCCAGCCCAAAAAAGGCAGCCACAATCCAGCCCACATCCGGGAGAATCTCAAGAGCAGGGGTTGGAGCAAGCCAGTCCTCAAACCACGAAAAGCTCCAGCCCAAAAGGCAGCCAAAATGCAGCCCACATCCGGGAGAACCTCAAGAGCAGGGGGTGGAGCAAGCCAGGCCTCAAACCACGAGAAGCTCCAGCCCAAAAAGGCAGGCAAAATCCTAACACATCCGGGAGAATCTCAAGAGCAGGGGGTGGAGCAAGCCAGGCCTCAAACCACGAGAAGCTCCAGCCCAAAAGGCAGCCAAAATGCAGCCCACATCCGGGAGAATCTCAAGAGCAGGGGGTGGAGCAAGCCAGGCCTCAAACCACGAGAAGCTCCAGCCCAAAATGCAGCCAAAATGCAGACCACATCCGGGAGAATCTCAAGAGCAGGGGGTGGAGCAAGCCAGGCCTCAAACCACGAGAAGCTCCAGCCCAAAAGTCAGCCAAAATGCAGCCCACATCCGCTAGAATCTCAAGAGCAGGGCGTGGAGCAAGCCAGGCCTCAAATCACGAGAAGCTCCAGCACAAGAATCAGCCAAAATGCAGCCCACATCCGGGAGAATCTCAAGAGCAGGGGGTGGAGCAAGTCAGGCCTCTAACCACGAGAAGCTCCAGCCCAATATACAGCCAAAATTCAGCGCACATCCAGGATAATCTCAAGAGCAGGGGGTGGAGCAAGCCAGACCTCAAACCATGGGAAGCTCCAGCCCAAAAGGCAGCCAAAATGCAGCCCACATCCGGGAGAATATCAACACCAGGGAGTGGAGCAAGCCAGGCCTCAAACCACGAGAAGCTCCAGCCCAAAATGCAGCCAAAATGCAGCCCACATCCAGGAGAATATCAAGAGCAGGGGGTGGAGCAAGCCAGGCCTCAAACCACGAAAAGCTCCAGCCCAAAAGGCAGCCACAATGCAGCCTACATCCGGGAGAACCTCAAGAGCAGGGGGTGGAGCAAGCCAGGCCTCAAACCACGAGAAGCTCCAGCCCAAAGGCAGCCAAAATGCAGCCCAACTCTAGGACAATATCAAGAGCAGGGGGTGGAGCAAGCCAGGCCTCAAACCACGGGAATCTCCAGCCCAAAAAGGCAGGCAAAATCCTAACACATCCGGGAGAATCTCAAGAGCAGGGGGTGGAGCAAACCAGGCCTCAAACCATGAGAAGCTCCAGCCCAAAAGGCAGCCAAAATGCAGCCCACATCCAGGAGAATCTCAAGAGCAGGGGGTGGAGCAAGCCAGGCCTCAAACCACGAGAAGCTCCAGCACAAGAATCAGCCAAAATGCAGCCCACATCCGGGAGAATCTCAAGAGCAGGGGGTGGAGGAAGCCAGGCCTCAAACCACGAGAAGCTCCAGCCCAAAAGGCAGCCAAAATTCAGGACACATCCGGGAGAATCTCAAGAGCAGGGGTTGGAGCAAGCCAGGCCTCTAACCACGAGAAGCTCCAGCCCAAAATACAGCCAAAATTCAGCGCACATCCAGGATAATCTCAAGAGCAGGGTGTGGAGCAAGCCAGGCCTCAAACCACGAGAAGCTCCAGCCCAAAAGGCAGCCAAAATGCAGCCCACATCCGGGAGAATCTCAAGAGCAGGGGGTGGAGCAAGCCAGGCCTCAAACCATGAGAAGCTCCAGCCCAAAAGGCAGCCAAAATGCAGCCCACATCCGGGAGAATCTCAAGAGAAGAGGGTGGAGCAAGCCAGGCCTCAAACCACGAGAAGCTCCAGCCCAAAAGGCAGCCAAAATCCAGCCCACATCCAGGAGAATGTCAAGAGCAGGGGGTGGAGCAAGCCAGGCCTCAAACCACGAGAAGCTCCAGCCCAAAAGGCAGCCAAAATTCAGGACACATCCGGGAGAATCTCAAGAGCAGGAGTTGGAGCAATCCAGGCCTCAAACCACGAGAAGCTCCAGCCCAAAATACAGCCAAAATTCAGCGCACATCGAGGATAATCTCAAGAGCAGTGGGTGGAGCAAGCCAGGCCTCAAACCACGAGAAGCTCCAGCCCAAAAGGCAGCCAAAATGCAGCCCACCTTGAGGAGAATCTCAAGAGCAGGGCGTGGACCAAGCCAGGCCTCAAACCACGAGAAGCTCCAGCACAAGAATCAGCCAAAATGCAGCCCACATCCGGGAGAATCTCAAGAGCAGGGGGTGGAGAAAGCCAGGCCTCAAACTAAGAGAAGCTCCAGCCCAAAAAAGGCAGCCACAATCCAGCCCACATCCGGGAGAATCTCAAGAGCAGGGGGTGGAGCAAGCCAGTCCTCAAACCACGAAAAGCTCCAGCCCAAAAGGCAGCCAAAATGCAGCCCACATCCGGGAGAACCTCAAGAGCAGGGGGTGGAGCAAGCCAGGCCTCAAACCACGAGAAGCTCCAGCCCAAAAAGGCAGGCA
Organism: Rhynochetos jubatus; assembly: GCA_027574665.1. Classification (NCBI taxonomy): domain Eukaryota; kingdom Metazoa; phylum Chordata; class Aves; order Eurypygiformes; family Rhynochetidae; genus Rhynochetos; species Rhynochetos jubatus. Next base: position 2,155,456 of record JAQBHY010000071.1, read on the forward strand.
AAATCCTAACACATCCGGGAGAATCTCAAGAGCAGGGGGTGGAGCAAGCCAGGCCTCAAACCACGAGAAGCTCCAGCCCAAAAGGCAGCCAAAATGCAGCCCACCTCCGGGAGAATCTCAAGAGCAGGGGGTGGAGCAAGCCAGGCCTCAAACCACGAGAAGCTCCAGCCCAAAATGCAGCCAAAATGCAGACCACATCCGGGAGAATCTCAAGAGCAGGGGGTGGAGCAAGCCAGGCCTCAAACCACGAGAAGCTCCAGCCCAAAAGGCAGCCAAAATGCAGCCCACATCCGGGAGAATCTCAAGAGCAGGGCGTGGAGCAAGCCAGGCCTCAAACCACGAGAAGCTCCAGCACAAGAATCAGCCAAAAGGCAGCCCACATCCGGGAGAATCTCAAGAGCAGGGGGTGGAGCAAGCCAGGCCTCAAACCACGAGAAGCTCCAGCCCAAAATGCAGCCAAAATGCAGCCCACATCCGGGAGAATCTCAAGAGCAGGGGGTGGAGCAAGCCAGGCCTCAAACCATGGGAAGCTCCAGCCCAAAAGGCAGCCAAAATGCAGCCCACATCCGGGAGAATATCAACAGCAGGGAGTGGAGCAAGCCAGGCCTCAAACCATGAGAAGCTCTAGCCCAAGATTCAGCCAAAATGCAGCCCACATCCGGGAGAATATCAAGAGCAGGGGGTGGAGCAAGCCAGGCCTCAAACCACGAGAAGCTCTAGCCCAAGATTCAGCCAAAATCCAGCCCACATCCGGGAGAATCTCAAGAGCAGGGGGTGGAGCAAGCCAGTCCTCAAACCACGAAAAGCTCCAGCCCAAAAGGCAGCCAAAATGCAGCCCACATCCGGGAGAACCTCAAGAGCAGGGGGTGGAGCAAGCCAGGCCTCAAACCACGAGAAGCTCCAGCCCAAAAAGGCAGGCAAAATCCTAACACATCCGGGAGAATCTCAAGAGCAGGGGGTGGAGCAAGCCAGGCCTCAAACCACGAGAAGCTCCAGCCCAAAAGGCAGCCAAAATGCAGCCCACCTCCGGGAGAATCTCAAGAGCAGGGGGTGGAGCAAGCCAGGCCTCAAACCACGAGAAGCTCCAGCCCAAAATGCAGCCAAAATGCAGACCACATCCGGGAGAATCTCAAGAGCAGGGGGTGGAGCAAGCCAGGCCTCAAACCACGAGAAGCTCCAGCCCAAAAGGCAGCCAAAATGCAGCCCACATCCGGGAGAATCTCAAGAGCAGGGCGTGGAGCAAGCCAGGCCTCAAACCACGAGAAGCTCCAGCACAAGAATCAGCCAAAAGGCAGCCCACATCCGGGAGAATCTCAAGAGCAGGGGGTGGAGCAAGCCAGGCCTCAAACCACGAGAAGCTCCAGCCCAAAATGCAGCCAAAATGCAGCCCACATCCGGGAGAATCTCAAGAGCAGGGGGTGGAGCAAGCCAGGCCTCAAACCATGGGAAGCTCCAGCCCAAAAGGCAGCCAAAATGCAGCCCACATCCGGGAGAATATCAACAGCAGGGAGTGGAGCAAGCCAGGCCTCAAACCATGAGAAGCTCTAGCCCAAGATTCAGCCAAAATCCAGCCCACATCCGGGAGAATATCAAGAGCAGGGGGTGGAGCAAGCCAGGCCTCAAACCACGAGAAGCTCCAGCTCAAAAGGCAGCCAAGATGCAGCCCATATCCGGGAGAATATCAAGAGCAGGGCGTGGAGCAAGCCAGGCCTCAAACCACGAGAAGCTCCAGCACAAGAATCAGCCAAAATGCAGCCCACATCCGGGAGAATCTCAAGAGCAGGGGGTGGAGCAAGTCAGGCCTCAAACCACGAGAAGCTCCAGCCCAAAAAAGGCAGCCACAATCCAGCCCACATCCGGGAGAATCTCAAGAGCAGGGGGTGGAGCAAGCCAGGCCTCAAACCACGAAAATCTCCAGCCCAAAAGGCAGCCAAAATGCAGCCCAACTCTAGGAGAATATCAAGAGCAGGGAGTGGAGCAAGCCAGGCCTCAAACCACGAGAAGCTCCAGCCCAAAACGCAGCCAAAATTCAGGACACATCCGGGAGAATCTCAAGAGCAGGGGGTGGAGCAAGCCAGGCCTCAAACCACGGGAATCTCCAGCCCAAAAAGGCAGGCAAAATCCTAACACATCCGGGAGAATCTCAAGAGCAGGGGGTGGAGCAAGCCAGGCCTCAAACCACGAGAAGCTCCAGCCCAAAAGGCAGCCAAAATGCAGCCCACATCCGGGAGAATCTCAAGAGCAGGGGGTGGAGCAAGCCAGGCCTCAAACCATGAGAAGCTCCAGCCCAAAAGGCAGCCAAAATGCAGCCCACATCCGGGAGAATCTCAAGAGAAGAGGGTGTAGCAAGCGAGGCCTCAAACCACGAGAAGCTCCAGCCCAAAAGGCAGCCAAAATCCAGCCCACATCCAGGAGAATGTCAAGAGCAGGGGGTGGAGCAAGCCAGGCCTCAAACCACGAGAAGCTCCAGCCCAAAAGGCAGCCAAAATTCAGGACACATCCGGGAGAATCTCAAGAACAGGAGTTGGAGCAATCCAGGCCTCTAACCACGAGAAGCTCCAGCCCAAAATACAGCCAAAATTCAGCGCACATCGAGGATAATCTCAAGAGCAGGGGGTGGAGCAAGCCAGGCCTCAAACCACGAGAAGCTCCAGCCCAAAAGGCAGCCAAAATGCAGCCCACCTAGAGGAGAATATCAAGAGCAGGGCGTGGAGCAAGCCAGGCCTCAAACCACGAGAAGCTCCAGCACAAGAATCAGCCAAAATGCAGCCCACATCCGGGAGAATCTCAAGAGCAGGGGGTGGAGCAAGCCAGGCCTCAAACTACGAGAAGCTCCAGCCCAAAAAAGGCAGCCACAATCCAGCCCACATCCGGGAGAATCTCAAGAGCAGGGGGTGGAGCAAGCCAGTCCTCAAACCACGAAAAGCTCCAGCCCAAAAGGCAGCCAAAATGCAGCCCACATCCGGGAGAACCTCAAGAGCAGGGGGTGGAGCAAGCCAGGCCTCAAACCACGAGAAGCTCCAGCCCAAAAAGGCAGGCAAAATCCTAACACATCCGGGAGAATCTCAAGAGCAGGGGGTGGAGCAAGCCAGGCCTCAAACCACGAGAAGCTCCAGCCCAAAAGGCAGCCAAAATGCAGCCCACCTCCGAGAGAATCTCAAGAGCAGGGGGTGGAGCAAGCCAGGCCTCAAACCACGAAAATCTCCAGCCCAAAAGGCAGCCAAAATGCAGCCCAACTCTAGGAGAATATCAAGAGCAGGGAGTGGAGCAAGCCAGGCCTCAAACCACGAGAAGCTCCAGCCCAAAACGCAGCCAAAATTCAGGACACATCCGGGAGAATCTCAAGAGCAGGGGGTGGAGCAAGCCAGGCCTCAAACCACGGGAATCTCCAGCCCAAAAAGGCAGGCAAAATCCTAACACATCCGGGAGAATCTCAAGAGCAGAGGGTGGAGCAAGCCAGGCCTCAAACCACGAGAAGCTCCAGCCCAAAAGGCAGCCAAAATGCAGCCCACCTCCGGGAGAATCTCAAGAGCAGGGGGTGGAGCAAGCCAGGCCTCAAACCACGAGAAGCTCCAGCCCAAAATGCAGCCAAAATGCAGCCCACATCCGGGAGAATCTCAAGAGCAGGGGGTGGAGCAAGCCAGGCCTGAAACCACGAGAAGCTCCAGCCCAAAAGGCAGCCAAAATGCAGCCCACATCCGGGAGAATATCAAGAGCAGGGAATGGAGCAAGCCAGGCCTCAAACCACGAGAAGCTCCAGACCAAAAGGCAGCCAAAATGCAGCCCACATCCGGGAGAATCTCAAGAGCAGGGGGTGGAGGAAGCCAGGCCTCAAACCACGAGAAGCTCTAGCCCAAGATTCAGAAAAAATGCAGCCCATATCCGGGAGAATATCAACAGCAGGGAGTGGAGCAAGCCAGGCCTCAAACCACGAGAAGCTCCAGCCCAAAAAAGGCAGCCACAATCCAGCCCACATCCGGGAGTATCTCAAGAGCAGGGGGTGGAGCAAGCCAGGCCTCAAACCACGAAAAGCTCCAGCCCATAAGGCAGCCACAATGAAGCCCACATCCGGGAGAACCTCAAGAGCAGGGGGTGGAGCAAGCCAGGCCTCAAACCACGAGAAGCTCCAGCCCAAAAGGCAGCCAAAATGAGCCCAACTCTAGGAGAATATCAAGAGCAGGGAGTGGAGCAAGCCAGGCCTCAAACCACGAGAAGCTCCAGCCCAAAACGCAGCCAAAATTCAGGACACATCCGGGAGAATCTCAAGAGCAGGGAGTGGAGCAAGCCAGGCCTCAAACCACGGGAATCTCCAGCAATAAGGCAGGCAAAATCCTAACACATCCGGGAGAATCTCAAGAGCAGGGGGTGGAGCAAGCCAGGCCTCAAACCACGAGAAGCTCCAGCCCAAAAAAGGCAGCCACAATCCAGCCCACATCCGGGAGAATCTCAAGAGCAGGGGGTGGAGCAAGTCAGGCCTCAAACCACGAGAAGCTCCAGCCCAAAAAAGGCAGCCACAATCCAGCCCACATCCGGGAGAATCTCAAGAGCAGGGGGTGGAGCAAGCCAGGCCTCAAACCACGAGAATCTCCAGCCCAAAAAGGCAGGCAAAATCCTAACACATCCGGGAGAATCTCAAGAGCAGGGGGTGGAGCAAGCCAGGCCTCAAACCACGAGAAGCTCCAGCCCAAAAGGCAGCCAAAATGCAGCCCACATCCGGGAGAATCTCAAGAGCAGGGCGTGGAGCAAGCCAGGCCTCAAACCACGAGAAGCTCCAGCCCAAAAGGCAGCCAAAATGCAGCCCAACTCTAGGAGAATATCAAGAGCAGGGAGTGGAGCAAGCCAGGCCTCAAACCACGAGAAGCTCCAGCCTAAAACGCAGCCAAAATTCAGGACACATCCGGGAGAATCTCAAGAGAAGAGAGTGGAGCAAGCCAGGCCTCAAACCACGGGAATCTCCAGCAATAAGGCAGGCAAAATCCTAACACATCCGGGAGAATATCAAGAGCAGGGGGTGGAGCAAGCCAGGCCTCAAACCACGAGAAGCTCCAGCCCAAAAGGCAGCCAAAATGCAGCCCACGTCCGGGAGAATCTCAAGAGCAGGGGGTGGAGCAAGCCAGGCCTCAAACCACGAGAAGCTCCAGCCCAAAAGGCAGCCAAAATGCAGCCCACATCCGGGAGAATCTCAAGAGCAGGGGGTGGAGCAAGCCAGGCCTCAAACCGTGGGAAGCTCCAGCCCAAAAGGCAGCCAAAATGCAGCCCACATCCGGGAGAATATCAACAGCAGGGAGTGGAGCAAGCCAGGCCGCAAACCACGAGAAGCTCTAGCCCAAGATTCAGCCAAAATCCAGCCCACATCCGGGAGAATCTCAAGAGCAGGGGGTGGAGCAAGCCAGGCCTCAAACCACGAGAAGCTCCAGCCCGAAATGCAGCCTAAATGCAGCCCACCTTGAGGAGAATATCAAGAGCAGGGCGTGGAGCAAGTCAGGCCTCAAACCACGAGAAGCTCCAGCCCAGAAACGGCAGCCACAATCCAGCCCACATCCAGGAGAATCTCAAGAGCAGGGGGTGGAGCAAGCCAGGCCTCAAACCACGAGAAGCTCCAGCCCAAAACGCAGCCAAAATTCAGGACACATCCGGGAGAATCTCAAGAGCAGGGGGTGGAGCAAGCCAGGCCTCAAACCACGAGAATCTCCAGCCCAAAAAGGCAGGCAAAATCTAGCCCACATCCGGGAGAATCTCAAGAGCAGGGGGTGGAGCAAGCCAGGCCTCAAACCACGAGAAGCTCCAGCCCAAAAGGCAGCCAAAATTCAGGACACATCCGGGAGAATCTCAAGAGCAGGGCGTGGAGCAAGCCAGGCCTCAAACCACGAGAAGCTCCAGCCCAAAAGGCAGCCAAAATGCAGCCCAACTCTAGGAGAATATCAAGAGCAGGGAGTGGAGCAAGCCAGGCCTCAAACCACGAGAAGCTCAAGCCCAAAAGGCAGCCAAAATGCAGCCCAACTCTAGGAGAATATCAAGAGCAGGGAGTGGAGCAAGCCAGGCCTCAAACCACGAGAAGCTCCAGCCTAAAACGCAGCCAAAATGCAGCCCACATCCGGGAGAATCTCAAGAGCAGGGAGTGGAGCAAGCCAGGCCTCAAACCACGGGAATCTCCAGCAATAAGGCAGGCAAAATCCTAACACATCCGGGAGAATATCAAGAGCAGGGGGTGGAGCAAGCCAGGCCTCAAACCACGAGAAGCTCCAACCCAAAAGGCAGCCAAAATGCAGCCCACTTCCGGGAGAATCTCAAGAGCAGGGGGTGGAGCAAGCCAGGCCTCAAACCACGAGAAGCTCCAGCCCAAAAGGCAGCCAAAATGCAGCCCACATCCAGGAGAATCTCAAGAGCAGGGGGTGGAGCAAGCCAGGCCTCAAACCACGAGACGCTCCAGCCCAAAAGGCAGCCAAAATGCAGCCCACATCCGGGAGAATCTCAAGAGCAGGGGGTGGAGCAAGCCAGGCCTCAAACCACGAGAAGCTCCAGCCCAAAATACAGCCAAAATTCAGCGCACATCCAGGATAATCTCAAGAGCAGGGGGTGGAGCAAGCCAGGCCTCAAACCATGGGAAGCTCCAGCCCAAAAGGCAGCCAAAATGCAGCCCACATCCGGGAGAATATCAACAGCAGGGAGTGGAGAAAGCCAGGCCTCAAACCACGAGAAGCTCTAGCCCAAGATTCAGCCAAAATCCAGCCCACATCCGGGAGAATCTCAAGAGCAGGGGGTGGAGCAAGTCAGGCCTCAAACCACGAGAAGCTCCAGCCCGAAATGCAGCCAAAATGCAGCCCACCTCTGGGAGAATATCAAGAGCAGGGCGTGGAGCAAGCCAGGCCTCAAACCACGAGAAGCTCCAGCACAAGAATCAGCCAAAATGCAGCCCACATCCGGGAGAATATCAAGAGCAGGGGGTGGAGCAAGTCAGGCCTCAAACCACGAGAAGCTCCAGCCCAAAAAAGGCAGCCACAATCCAGCCCACATCCAGGAGAATCTCAAGAGCAGGGGGTGGAGCAAGCCAGGCCTCAAAACACGAGAAGCTCCAGCCCAAAACGCAGCCAAAATTCAGGACACATCCAGGAGAATCTCAAGAGCAGGGGGTGGAGCAAGCCAGGCCTCAAACCATGGGAAGCTCCAGCCCAAAAGGCAGCCAAAATGCAGCCCACATCCGGGAGAATATCAACAGCAGGGAGTGGAGCAAGCCAGGCCTCAAACCACGAGAAGCTCTAGCCCAAGATTCAGCCAAAATCCAGCCCACATCCGGGAGAATCTCAAGAGCAGGGGGTGGAGCAAGTCAGGCCTCAAACCACGAGAAGCTCCAGCCCGAAATGCAGCCAAAATGCAGCCCACCTTGAGGAGAATATCAAGAGCAGGGCGTGGAGCAAGCCAGGCCTCAAACCACGAGAAGCTCCAGCACAAGATTCAGCCAAAATGCAGCCCACATCCGGGAGAATATCAAGAGCAGGGGGTGGAGCAAGTCAGGCCTCAAACCACGAGAAGCTCCAGCCCAAAAAAGGCAGCCACAATCCAGCCCACATCCAGGAGAATCTCAAGAGCAGGGGGTGGAGCAAGCCAGGCCTCAAAACACGAGAAGCTCCAGCCCAAAACGCAGCCAAAATTCAGGACACATCCAGGAGAATCTCAAGAGCAGGGGGTGGAGCAAGCCAGGCCTCAAACCACGAGGATCTCCAGCCCAAAAAGGCAGGCAAAATCCTAACACATCCGGGAGAATCTCAAGAGCAGGGGGTGGAGCAAGCCAGGCCTCAAACCACGAGAAGCTCCAGCCCAAAATGCAGCCAAAATGCAGCCCACATCCGGGAGAATCTCAAGAGCAGGGCGTGGAGCAAGCCAGGCCTCAAACCACGAGAATCTCCAGCCCTAAAAGGCAGGCAAAATCCTAACACATCCGGGAGAATCTCAAGAGCAGGGGGTGGAGCAAGCCAGGCCTCAAACCACGAGAAGCTCCAGCCCAAAATGCAGCCAAAATGCAGCCCAACTCTAGGAGAATCTCAAGAGCAGGGAGTGGAGCAAGCCAGGCCTCAAACCACGAGAAGCTCCAGCCCAAAAGGCAGCCAAAATGCAGCCCACATCCGGGAGAATCTCAAGAGCAGGGAGTGGAGCAAGCCAGGCCTCAAACCACGGGAATCTCCAGCAATAAGGCAGGCAAAATCCTAACACATCTGGGAGAATATCAAGAGCAGGGGGTGGAGAAAGCCAGGCCTCAAACCACGAGAAGATCCAGCCCAAAAGGCAGCCAAAATGCAGCCCACATCCGGGAGAATCTCAAGAGCAGGGGGTGGAGCAAGCCAGGCCTCAAACCACGAGAAGCTCCAGCCCAAAAGGCAGCCAAAATGCAGCCCACATCCGGGAGAATCTCAAGAGCAGGGGGTGGAGCAAGCCAGGCCTCAAACCACGAGAAGCTCCAGCCCAAAAGGCAGCCAAAATGCAGCCCACGTCCGGGAGAATCTCAAGAGCAGGGGGTGGAGCAAGCCAGGCCTCAAACCACGAGAAGCTCCAGCCCGAAATGCAGCCAAAATGCAGCCCACCTTGAGGAGAATATCAAGAGCAGGGCGTGGAGCAAGCCAGGCCTCAAACCACGAGAAGCTCCAGCACAAGAATCAGCCAAAATGCAGCCCACATCCGGGAGAATATCAAGAGCAGGGGGTGGAGCAAGCCAGGCCTCAAACCACGAGAAGCTCCAGCCCAAAAGGCAGCCAAAATTCAGGACACATCCGGGAGAATCTCAAGAGCAGGGCGTGGAGCAAGCCAGGCCTCAAACCACGAGAAGCTCCAGCCCAAAAGGCAGCCAAAATGCAGCCCAACTCTAGGAGAATATCAAGAGCAGGGAGTGGAGCAAGCCAGGCCTCAAACCACGAGAAGCTCCAGCCCAAAAGGCAGCCAAAATGCAGCCCAACTCTAGGAGAATATCAAGAGCAGGGAGTGGAGCAAGCCAGGCCTCAAACCACGAGAAGCTCCAGCCTAAAACGCAGCCAAAATTCAGGACACATCCGGGAGAATCTCAAGAGCAGGGAGTGGAGCAAGCCAGGCCTCAAACCACGGGAATCTCCAGCAATAAGGCAGGCAAAATCCTAACACATCCGGGAGAATATCAAGAGCAGGGGGTGGAGCAAGCCAGGCCTCAAACCACGAGAAGCTCCAGCCCAAAAGGCAGCCAAAATGCAGCCCACTTCCGGGAGAATCTCAAGAGCAGGGGGTGGAGCAAGCCAGGCCTCAAACCACGAGAAGCTCCAGCCCAAAAGGCAGCCAAAATGCAGCCCACATCCAGGAGAATCTCAAGAGCAGGGGGTGGAGCAAGCCAGGCCTCAAACCACGAGAAGCTCCAGCCCAAAAGGCAGCCAAAATGCAGCCCACATCCGGGAGAATCTCAAGAGCAGGGGGTGGAGCAAGCCAGGCCTCAAACCACGAGAAGCTCCGGCCCGAAATGCAGCCAAAATGTAGCCCACCTTGAGGAGAATATCAAGAGCAGGGCGTGGAGCAAGCCAGGCCTCAAACCACGAGAAGCTCCAGCCCAAATTGCAGCCAAAATGCAGCCCAACTCTAGGAGAATCTCAAGAGCAGGGAGTGGAGCAAGCCAGGCCTCAAACCACGAGAAGCTCCAGCCCAAAAGGCAGCCAAAATGCAGCCCACATCCGGGAGAATCTCAAGAGCAGGGAGTGGAGCAAGCCAGGCCTCAAACCACGGGAATCTCCAGCAATAAGGCAGGCAAAATCCTAACACATCTGGGAGAATATCAAGAGCAGGGGGTGGAGCAAGCCAGGCCTCAAACCACGAGAAGCTCCAGCCCAAAAGGCAGCCAAAATGCAGCCCACATCCGGGAGAATCTCAAGAGCAGGGGGTGGAGCAAGCCAGGCCTCAAACCACGAGAAGCTCCAGCCCAAAAGGCAGCCAAAATGCAGCCCACATCCGGGAGAATCTCAAGAGCAGGGGGTGGAGCAAGCCAGGCCTCAAACCACGAGAAGCTCCAGCCCAAAAGGCAGCCAAAATGCAGCCCACGTCCGGGAGAATCTCAAGAGCAGGGGGTGGAGCAAGCCAGGCCTCAAACCACGAGAAGCTCCAGCCCGAAATGCAGCCAAAATGCAGCCCACCTTGAGGAGAATATCAAGAGCAGGGCGTGGAGCAAGCCAGGCCTCAAACCACGAGAAGCTCCAGCACAAGAATCAGCCAAAATGCAGCCCACATCCGGGAGAATATCAAGAGCAGGGGGTGGAGCAAGCCAGGCCTCAAACCATGAGAAGCTCCAGCCCAAAAGGCAGCCAAAATTCAGGACACATCCGGGAGAATCTCAAGAGCAGGGCGTGGAGCAAGCCAGGCCTCAAACCACGAGAAGCTCCAGCCCAAAAGGCAGCCAAAATGCAGCCCAACTCTAGGAGAATATCAAGAGCAGGGAGTGGAGCAAGCCAGGCCTCAAACCACGAGAAGCTCAAGCCCAAAAGGCAGCCAAAATGCAGCCCAACTCTAGGAGAATATCAAGAGCAGGGAGTGGAGCAAGCCAGGCCTCAAACCACGAGAAGCTCCAGCCTAAAACGCAGCCAAAATGCAGCCCACATCCGGGAGAATCTCAAGAGCAGGGAGTGGAGCAAGCCAGGCCTCAAACCACGGGAATCTCCAGCAATAAGGCAGGCAAAATCCTAACACATCCGGGAGAATATCAAGAGCAGGGGGTGGAGCAAGCCAGGCCTCAAACCACGAGAAGCTCCAGCCCAAAAGGCAGCCAAAATGCAGCCCACTTCCGGGAGAATCTCAAGAGCAGGGGGTGGAGCAAGCCAGGCCTCAAACCACGAGAAGCTCCAGCCCAAAAGGCAGCCAAAATGCAGCCCACATCCAGGATAATCTCAAGAGCAGGGGGTGGAGCAAGCCAGGCCTCAAACCACGAGAAGCTCCAGCCCAAAAGGCAGCCAAAATGCAGCCCACATCCGGGAGAATCTCAAGAGCAGGGGGTGGAGCAAGCCAGGCCTCAAACCACGAGAAGCTCCGGCCCAAAATACAGCCAAAATTCAGCGCACATCCGGGAGAATCTCAAGAGCAGGGGGTGGAGCAAGCCAGGCCTCAAACCATGGGAAGCTCCAGCCCAAAATGCAGCCAAAATGCAGCCCACATCCGGGAGAATATCAACAGCAGGGAGTGGAGCAAGCCAGGCCTCAAACCACGAGAAGCTCTAGCCCAAGATTCAGCCAAAATCCAGCCCACATCCGGGAGAATCTCAAGAGCAGGGGGTGGAGCAGGCCAGGCCTCAAACCACGAGAAGCTCCAGCCCGAAATGCAGCCAAAATGTAGCCCACATTGAGGAGAATATCAAGAGCAGGGCGTGGAGCAAGCCAGGCCTCAAACCACGAGATGCTCCAGCACAAGAATCAGCCAAAATGCAGCCCACATCCGGGAGAATATCAAGAGCAGGGGGTTGAGCAAGTCAGGCCTCAAACCACGAGAAGCTCCAGCCCAAAAAAGGCAGCCACAATCCAGCCCACATCCAGGAGAATCTCAAGAGCAGGGGGTGGAGCAAGCCAGGCCTCAAAACACGAGAAGCTCCAGCCCAAAACGCAGCCAAAATTCAGGACACATCCAGGAGAATCTCAAGAGCAGGGGGTGGAGCAAGCCAGGCCTCAAACCACGAGGATCTCCAGCCCAAAAAGGCAGGCAAAATCCTAACACATCCGGGAGAATCTCAAGAGCAGGGGGTGGAGCAAGCCAGGCCTCAAACCACGAGAAGCTCCAGCCCAAAATGCAGCCAAAATGCAGCCCACATCCGGGAGAATCTCAAGAGCAGGGCGTGGAGCAAGCCAGGCCTCAAACCACGAGAATCTCCAGCCCTAAAAGGCAGGCAAAATCCTAACACATCCGGGAGAATCTCAAGAGCAGGGGGTGGAGCAAGCCAGGCCTCAAACCACGAGAAGATCCAGCCCAAAATGCAGCCAAAATGCAGCCCAACTCTAGGAGAATCTCAAGAGCAGGGCGTGGAGCAAGCCAGGCCTCAAACCACGAGAAGCTCCAGCCCAAAAGGCAGCCAAAATGCAGCCCAACTCTAGGAGAATATCAAGAGCAGGGAGTGGAGCAAGCCAGGCCTCAAACCACGAGAAGCTCCAGCCCAAAAGGCAGCCAAAATGCAGCCCACATCCGGGAGAATCTCAAGAGCAGGGAGTGGAGCAAGCCAGGCCTCAAACCACGAGAAGCTCCAGCACAAGAATCAGCCAAAATGCAGCCCACATCCGGGAGAATATCAAGAGCAGGGGGTGGAGCAAGTCAGGCCTCAAACCACGAGAAGCTCCAGCCCAAAAAAGGCAGCCAAAATTCAGGACACATCCGGGAGAATCTCAAGAGCAGGGGGTGGAGCAAGCCAGGCCTCAAACCACGAGGATCTCCAGCCCAAAAAGGCAGGCAAAATCCTAACACATCCGGGAGAATCTCAAGAGCAGGGGGTGGAGCAAGCCAGGCCTCAAACCACGAGAAGCTCCAGCCCAAAATGCAGCCAAAATGCAGCCCACATCCGGGAGAATCTCAAGAGCAGGGCGTGGAGCAAGCCAGGCCTCAAACCACGAGAATCTCCAGCCCTAAAAGGCAGGCAAAATCCTAACACATCCGGGAGAATCTCAAGAGCAGGGGGTGGAGCAAGCCAGGCCTCAAACCACGAGAAGCTCCAGCCCAAAATGCAGCCAAAATGCAGCCCAACTCTAGGAGAATATCAAGAGCAGGGAGTGGAGCAAGCCAGGCCTCAAACCACGAGAAGCTCCAGCCCAAAAGGCAGCCAAAATGCAGCCCACATCTGGGAGAATCTCAAGAGCAGGGAGTGGAGCAAGCCAGGCCTCAAACCACGGGAATCTCCAGCAATAAGGCAGGCAAAATCCTAACACATATGGGAGAATATCAAGAGCAGGGGGTGGAGCAAGCCAGGCCTCAAACCACGAGAAGCTCCAGCCCAAAAGGCAGCCAAAATGCAGCCCACATCCGGGAGAATCTCAAGAGCAGGGGGTGGAGCAAGCCAGGCCTCAAACCACGAGAAGCTCCAGCCCAAAAGGCAGCCAAAATGCAGCCCACATCCGGGAGAATCTCAAGAGCAGGGGGTGGAGCAAGCCAGGCCTCAAACCACGAGAAGCTCCAGCCCAAAAGGCAGCCAAAATGCAGCCCACTTCCGGGAGAATCTCAAGAGCAGGGGGTGGAGCAAGCCAGGCCTCAAACCACGAGAAGCTCCAGCCCGAAATGCAGCCAAAATGCAGCCCACCTTGAGGAGAATATCAAGAGCAGGGCGTGGAGCAAGCCAGGCCTCAAACCACGAGAAGCTCCAGCACAAGAATCAGCCAAAATGCAGCCCACATCCGGGAGAATATCAAGAGCAGGGGGTGGAGCAAGCCAGGCCTCAAACCACGAGAAGCTCCAGCCCGAAATGCAGCCTAAATGCAGCCCACCTTGAGGAGAATATCAAGAGCAGGGCGTGGAGCAAGTCAGGCCTCAAACCACGAGAAGCTCCAGCCCAAAAAAGGCAGCCACAATCCAGCCCACATCCAGGAGAATCTCAAGAGCAGGGGGTGGAGCAAGCCAGGCCTCAAACCACGAGAAGCTCCAGCCCAAAACGCAGCCAAAATTCAGGACACATCCGGGAGAATCTCAAGAGCAGGGGGTGGAGCAAGCCAGGCCTCAAACCACGAGAATCTCCAGCCCAAAAAGGCAGGCAAAATCTAGCCCACATCCGGGAGAATCTCAAGAGCAGGGGGTGGAGCAAGCCAGGCCTCAAACCACGAGAAGCTCCAGCCCAAAAGGCAGCCAAAATGCAGCCCACATCCGGGAGAATCTCAAGAGCAGGGCGTGGAGCAAGCCAGGCCTCAAACCACGAGAATCTCCAGCCCAAAAAGGCAGGCAAAATCCTAACACATCCGGGAGAATCTCAAGAGCAGGGGGTGGAGCAAGCCAGGCCTCAAACCACGAGAAGCTCCAGCCCAAAAGGCAGCCAAAATTCAGGACACATCCGGGAGAATCTCAAGAGCAGGGCGTGGAGCAAGCCAGGCCTCAAACCACGAGAAGCTCCAGCCCAAAAGGCAGCCAAAATGCAGCCCACGTCCGGGAGAATCTCAAGAGCAGGGGGTGGAGCAAGCCAGGCCTCAAACCACGAGAAGCTCCAGCCCAAAAGGCAGCCAAAATGCAGCCCAACTCTAGGAGAATATCAAGAGCAGGGAGTGGAGCAAGCCAGGCCTCAAACCACGAGAAGCTCCAGCCTAAAACGCAGCCAAAATTCAGGACACATCCGGGAGAATCTCAAGAGCAGGGAGTGGAGCAAGCCAGGCCTCAAACCACGGGAATCTCCAGCAATAAGGCAGGCAAAATCCTAACACATCCGGGAGAATATCAAGAGCAGGGGGTGGAGCAAGCCAGGCCTCAAACCACGAGAAGCTCCAGCCCAAAATGCAGCCAAAATGCAGCCCACTTCCGGGAGAATCTCAAGAGCAGGGGGTGGAGCAAGCCAGGCCTCAAACCACGAGAAGCTCCAGCCCAAAAGGCAGCCAAAATGCAGCCCAGATCCAGGAGAATCTCAAGAGCAGGGGGTGGAGCAAGCCAGGCCTCAAACCACGAGAAGCTCCAGCCCAAAAGGCAGCCAAAATGCAGCCCACATCCGGGAGAATCTCAAGAGCAGGGGGTGGAGCAAGCCAGGCCTCAAACCACGAGAAGCTCCAGCCCAAAATACAGCCAAAATTCAGCGCACATCCAGGATAATCTCAAGAGCAGGGGGTGGAGCAAGCCAGGCCTCAAACCATGGGAAGCTCCAGCCCAAAAGGCAGCCAAAATGCAGCCCACATCCGGGAGAATATCAACAGCAGGGAGTGGAGCAAGCCAGGCCTCAAACCACGAGAAGCTCTAGCCCAAGATTCAGCCAAAATCCAGCCCACATCCGGGAGAATCTCAAGAGCAGGGGGTGGAGCAGGCCAGGCCTCAAACCACGAGAAGCTCCAGCCCGAAATGCAGCCAAAATGCAGCCCACCTTGAGGAGAATATCAAGAGCAGTGCGTGGAGCAAGCCAGGCCTCAAACCACGAGAAGCTCCAGCACAAGAATCAGCCAAAATGCAGCCCACATCCGGGAGAATCTCAAGAGCAGGGGGTGGAGCAAGTCAGGCCTCAAACCACGAGAAGCTCCAGCCCAAAAAAGGCAGCCACAATCCAGCCCACATCCAGGAGAATCTCAAGAGCAGGGGGTGGAGCAAGCCAGGCCTCAAAACACGAGAAGCTCCAGCCCAAAACGCAGCCAAAATTCAGGACACATCCAGGAGAATCTCAAGAGCAGGGGGTGGAGCAAGCCAGGCCTCAAACCACGAGGATCTCCAGCCCAAAAAGGCAGCCAAAATGCAGCCCACATCCGGGAGAATCTCAAGAGCAGGGGGTGGAGCAAGCCAGGCCTCAAACCACGAGAAGCTCCAGCCCAAAATGCAGCCAAAATGCAGCCCACATCCGGGAGAATCTCAAGAGCAGGGCGTGGAGCAAGCCAGGCCTCAAACCACGAGAATCTCCAGCCCTAAAAGGCAGGCAAAATCCTAACACATCCGGGAGAATCTCAAGAGCAGGGGGTGGAGCAAGCCAGGCCTCAAACCACGAGAAGCTCCAGCCCAAAATGCAGCCAAAATGCAGCCCAACTCTAGGAGAATATCAAGAGCAGGGAGTGGAGCAAGCCAGGCCTCAAACCACGAGAAGCTCCAGCCCAAAAGACAACCAAAATGCAGCCCACATCCGGGAGAATCTCAAGAGCAGGGAGTGGAGCAAGCCAGGCCTCAAACCACGGGAATTTCCAGCAATAAGGCAGGCAAAATCCTAACACATCTGGGAGAATATCAAGAGCAGGGGGTGGAGCAAGCCAGGCCTCAAACCACGAGAAGCTCCAGCCCAAAATGCAGCCAAAATGCAGCCCACATCCGGGAGAATCTCAAGAGCAGGGGGTGGAGCAAGCCAGGCCTCAAACCACGAGAAGCTCCAGCCCAAAAGGCAGCCAAAATGCAGCCCACATCCGGGAGAATCTCAAGAGCAGGGGGTGGAGCAAGCCAGGCCTCAAACCACGAGAAGCTCCAGCCCAAAAGGCAGCCAAAATGCAGCCCACTTCCGGGAGAATCTCAAGAGCAGGGGGTGGAGCAAGCCAGGCCTCAAACCACGAGAAGCTCCAGCCCGAAATGCAGCCAAAATGCAGCCCACCTTGAGGAGAATATCAAGAGCAGGGCGTGGAGCAAGCCAGGCCTCAAACCACGAGAAGCTCCAGCACAAGAATCAGCCAAAATGCAGCCCACATCCGGGAGAATCTCAAGAGCAGGGGGTGGAGAAAGTCAGGCCTCAAACCACGAGAAGCTCCAGCCCAAAAAGGCAGCCACAATCCAGCCCACATCCAGGAGAATCTCAAGAGCAGGGGGTGGAGCAAGCCAGGCCTCAAACCACGAGAATCTCCAGTCCAAAAAGGCAGGCAAAATCCTAACACATCCGGGAGAATCTCAAGAGCAGGGGGTGGAGCAAGCCAGGCCTCAAACCACGAGAAGCTCCAGCCCAAAAGGCAGCCAAAATGCAGCCCACATCCGGGAGAATCTCAAGAGCAGGGCGTGGAGCAAGCCAGGCCTCCAACCACGAGAATCTCCAGCCCAAAAAGGCAGGCAAAATCCTAACACATCCGGGAGAATCTCAAGAGCAGGGGGTGGAGCAAGCCAGGCCTCAAACCACGAGAAGCTCCAGCCCAAAATGGCAGCCAAAATGCAGCCCACATCCGGGAGAATCTCAAGAGCAGGGGGTGGAGCAAGCCAGGCCTCAAACCACGAGAAGCTCCAGCCCAAAAGGCAGCCAAAATGCAGCCCACATCCGGGAGAATCTCAAGAGCAGGGCGTGGAGCAAGCCAGGCCTCAAACCACGAGAAGCTCCAGCCCAAAAGGCAGCCAAAATGCAGCCCACATCCGGGAGAATCTCAAGAGCAGGGGGTGGAGCAAGCCAGGCCTCAAACCACGAGAAGCTCCAGCCCAAAAGGCAGCCAAAATGCAGCCCACATCCGGGAGAATATCAAGAGCAGGGGGTGGAACAAGTCAGGCCTCTAACCACGAGAAGCTCCAGCCCAAAATACAGCCAAAATTCAGCGCACATCCAGGATAATCTCAAGAGCAGGGGGTGGAGCAAGCCAGGCCTCAAACCATGGGAAGCTCCAGCCCAAAAGGCAGCCAAAATGCAGCCCACATCCGGGAGAATCTCAACAGCAGGGAGTGGAGCAAGCCAGGCCTCAAACCACGAATCCTCTAGCCCAAGATTCAGCCAAAATGCAGCCCACATCCGGGAGAATCTCAAGAGCAGGGGGTGGAGCAAGCCAGGCCTCAAACCACGAGAAGCTCCAGCCCAAAAGGCAGCCAAAATGCAGCCCACATCCGGGAGAATCTCAAGAGCAGGGCGTGGAGCAAGCCAGGCCTCAAACCACGAGAAGCTCCAGCCCAAAAGGCAGCCAAAATGCAGCCCAACTCTAGGAGAATATCAAGAGCAGGGAGTGGAGCAAGCCAGGCCTCAAACCACGAGAAGCTCCAGCCCAAAAGCAGCCAAAATGCAGCCCACTTCCGGGAGAATCTCAAAAGCAGGGGGTGGAGCAAGCCAGGCCTCAAACCACGAGAAGCTCCAGCCCAAAAGGCAGCCAAAATGCAGCCCACATCCAGGAGAATCTCAAGAGCAGGGGGTGGAGCAAGCCAGGCCTCAAACCACGAGAAGCTCCAGCCCAAAAGGCAGCCAAAATTCAGGACACATCCGGGAGAATCTCAAGAGCAGGGCGTGGAGCAAGCCAGGCCTCAAACCACGAGAAGCTCCAGCCTAAAACGCAGCCAAAATTCAGGACACATCCGGGAGAATCTCAAGAGCAGGGGGTGGAGCAAGCCAGGCCTCAAACCACGAGAAGCTCCAGCCCAAAAGGCAGCCAAAATGCAGCCCACATCCGGGAGAATCTCAAGAGCAGGGAGTGGACCAAGCCAGGCCTCAAACCACGGGAATCTCCAGCAATAAGGCAGGCAAAATCCTAACACATCCGGGAGAATCTCAAGAGCAGGGGGTGGAGCAAGCCAGGCCTCAAACCACGGGAAGCTCCAGCCCAAAAAGGCAGGCAAAATCCTAACACATCCGGGAGAATCTCAAGAGCAGGGGGTGGAGCAAGCCAGGCCTCAAACCACGAGAAGCTCCAGCCCAAAAGGCAGCCAAAATGCAGCCCAAATCCGGGAGAATCTCAAGAGCAGGGGGTGGAGCAAGCCAGGCCTCAAACCACGAGAAGCTCCTGCCCAAAAGGCAGCCAAAATCCAGCCCACCTTGAGGAGAATATCAAGAGCAGGGAGTGGAGCAAGCCAGGCCCCAAACCACGAGAAGCTCCAGCCCAAAATATAGCGAAAATGCAGCCCACATCCGGGAGAATCTCAAGAGCAGGGGGTGGAGCAAGCCAGGCCTCAAACCACGAGAAGCTCCAGCCCAAAAGGCAACCAAAATGCAGCCCACATCCGGGAGAATCTCAAGAGCAGGGGGTGGAGCAAGCCAGGCCTCAAACCACGAGAAGCTCCAGCCCAAAAGGCAGCCAAAATGCAGCCCACATCTGGGAGAATCTCAAGAGCAGGGGGTGGAGCAAATCAGGCCTCAAACCACGAGAAGCTCCAGCCCAAAAGGCAGCCAAAATGCAGCCCACATCCGGGAGAATCTCAAGAGCAGGGGGTGGAGCAAGCCAGGCCTCAAACCACGAGAAGCTCCAGCCCAAAAGGCAGCCAAAATTCAGGACACATCCGGGAGAATCTCAAGAGCAGGGCGTGGAGCAAGCCAGGCCTCAAACCACGAGAAGCTCCAGCCTAAAACGCAGCCAAAATTCAGGACACATCCGGGAGAATCTCAAGAGCAGGGGGTGGAGCAAGCCAGGCCTCAAACCACGAGAAGCTCCAGCCCAAAAGGCAGCCAAAATGCAGCCCACATCCGGGAGAATCTCAAGAGCAGGGAGTGGAGCAAGCCAGGCCTCAAACCACGAGAAGCTCCAGCCCAAAAGGCAGCCAAAATTCAGGACACATCCGGGAGAATCTCAAGAGCAGGGCGTGGAGCAAGCCAGGCCTCAAACCACGAGAAGCTCCAGCCCAAAAGGCAGCCAAAATCCAGCCCAAATCCGGGAGAATCTCAAGAGCAGGGGGTGGAGCAAGCCAGGCCTCAAACCACGAGAAGATCCATCCCAATAGGCAGCCAAAATCCAGCCCACCTTGAGGAGAATATCAAGAGCAGGGAGTGGAGCAAGCCAGGCCCCAAACCACGAGAAGCTCCAGTCCAAAATATAGCGAAAATGCAGCCCACATCCGGGAGAATCTCAAGAGCAGGGGGTGGAGCAAGCCAGGCCTCAAACCACGAGAAGCTCCAGCACAAGAATCAGCCAAAATGCAGCCCACATCCGGGAGAATATCAAGAGCAGGGGGTGGAGCAAGTCAGGCCTCAAACCACGAGAAGCTCCAGCCCAAAAAGGCAGGCAAAATCCTAACACATCCGGGAGAATCTCAAGAGCAGGGGGTGGAGCAAGCCAGGCCTCAAACCACGAGAAGCTCCAGCCCAAAATGGCAGCCAAAATGCAGCCCACATCCGGGAGAATCTCAAGAGCAGGGGGTGGAGCAAGCCAGGCCTCAAACCACGAGAAGCTCCAGCCCAAAAGGCAGCCAAAATGCAGCCCACATCCGGGAGAATCTCAAGAGCAGGGCGTGGAGCAAGCCAGGCCTCAAACCACGAGAAGCTCCAGCCCAAAAGGCAGCCAAAATGCAGCCCACATCCGGGAGAATCTCAAGAGCAGGGGGTGGAGCAAGCCAGGCCTCAAACCACGAGAAGCTCCAGCCCAAAAGGCAGCCAAAATGCAGCCCACATCCGGGAGAATATCAAGAGCAGGGGGTGGAACAAGTCAGGCCTCTAACCACGAGAAGCTCCAGCCCAAAATACAGCCAAAATTCAGCGCACATCCAGGATAATCTCAAGAGCAGGGGGTGGAGCAAGCCAGGCCTCAAACCATGGGAAGCTCCAGCCCAAAAGGCAGCCAAAATGCAGCCCACATCCGGGAGAATCTCAACAGCAGGGAGTGGAGCAAGCCAGGCCTCAAACCACGAATCCTCTAGCCCAAGATTCAGCCAAAATGCAGCCCACATCCGGGAGAATCTCAAGAGCAGGGGGTGGAGCAAGCCAGGCCTCAAACCACGAGAAGCTCCAGCCCAAAAGGCAGCCAAAATGCAGCCCACATCCGGGAGAATCTCAAGAGCAGGGCGTGGAGCAAGCCAGGCCTCAAACCACGAGAAGCTCCAGCCCAAAAGGCAGCCAAAATGCAGCCCAACTCTAGGAGAATATCAAGAGCAGGGAGTGGAGCAAGCCAGGCCTCAAACCACGAGAAGCTCCAGCCCAAAAGCAGCCAAAATGCAGCCCACTTCCGGGAGAATCTCAAAAGCAGGGGGTGGAGCAAGCCAGGCCTCAAACCACGAGAAGCTCCAGCCCAAAAGGCAGCCAAAATGCAGCCCACATCCAGGAGAATCTCAAGAGCAGGGGGTGGAGCAAGCCAGGCCTCAAACCACGAGAAGCTCCAGCCCAAAAGGCAGCCAAAATTCAGGACACATCCGGGAGAATCTCAAGAGCAGGGCGTGGAGCAAGCCAGGCCTCAAACCACGAGAAGCTCCAGCCTAAAACGCAGCCAAAATTCAGGACACATCCGGGAGAATCTCAAGAGCAGGGGGTGGAGCAAGCCAGGCCTCAAACCACGAGAAGCTCCAGCCCAAAAGGCAGCCAAAATGCAGCCCACATCCGGGAGAATCTCAAGAGCAGGGAGTGGACCAAGCCAGGCCTCAAACCACGGGAATCTCCAGCAATAAGGCAGGCAAAATCCTAACACATCCGGGAGAATCTCAAGAGCAGGGGGTGGAGCAAGCCAGGCCTCAAACCACGGGAAGCTCCAGCCCAAAAAGGCAGGCAAAATCCTAACACATCCGGGAGAATCTCAAGAGCAGGGGGTGGAGCAAGCCAGGCCTCAAACCACGAGAAGCTCCAGCCCAAAAGGCAGCCAAAATGCAGCCCAAATCCGGGAGAATCTCAAGAGCAGGGGGTGGAGCAAGCCAGGCCTCAAACCACGAGAAGCTCCTGCCCAAAAGGCAGCCAAAATCCAGCCCACCTTGAGGAGAATATCAAGAGCAGGGAGTGGAGCAAGCCAGGCCCCAAACCACGAGAAGCTCCAGCCCAAAATATAGCGAAAATGCAGCCCACATCCGGGAGAATCTCAAGAGCAGGGGGTGGAGCAAGCCAGGCCTCAAACCACGAGAAGCTCCAGCCCAAAAGGCAACCAAAATGCAGCCCACATCCGGGAGAATCTCAAGAGCAGGGGGTGGAGCAAGCCAGGCCTCAAACCACGAGAAGCTCCAGCCCAAAAGGCAGCCAAAATGCAGCCCACATCTGGGAGAATCTCAAGAGCAGGGGGTGGAGCAAATCAGGCCTCAAACCACGAGAAGCTCCAGCCCAAAAGGCAGCCAAAATGCAGCCCACATCCGGGAGAATCTCAAGAGCAGGGGGTGGAGCAAGCCAGGCCTCAAACCACGAGAAGCTCCAGCCCAAAAGGCAGCCAAAATTCAGGACACATCCGGGAGAATCTCAAGAGCAGGGCGTGGAGCAAGCCAGGCCTCAAACCACGAGAAGCTCCAGCCTAAAACGCAGCCAAAATTCAGGACACATCCGGGAGAATCTCAAGAGCAGGGGGTGGAGCAAGCCAGGCCTCAAACCACGAGAAGCTCCAGCCCAAAAGGCAGCCAAAATGCAGCCCACATCCGGGAGAATCTCAAGAGCAGGGAGTGGAGCAAGCCAGGCCTCAAACCACGAGAAGCTCCAGCCCAAAAGGCAGCCAAAATTCAGGACACATCCGGGAGAATCTCAAGAGCAGGGCGTGGAGCAAGCCAGGCCTCAAACCACGAGAAGCTCCAGCCCAAAAGGCAGCCAAAATCCAGCCCAAATCCGGGAGAATCTCAAGAGCAGGGGGTGGAGCAAGCCAGGCCTCAAACCACGAGAAGATCCATCCCAATAGGCAGCCAAAATCCAGCCCACCTTGAGGAGAATATCAAGAGCAGGGAGTGGAGCAAGCCAGGCCCCAAACCACGAGAAGCTCCAGTCCAAAATATAGCGAAAATGCAGCCCACATCCGGGAGAATCTCAAGAGCAGGGGGTGGAGCAAGCCAGGCCTCAAACCACGAGAAGCTCCAGCACAAGAATCAGCCAAAATGCAGCCCACATCCGGGAGAATATCAAGAGCAGGGGGTGGAGCAAGTCAGGCCTCAAACCACGAGAAGCTCCAGCCCAAAAAAGGCAGCCACAATCCAGCCAACATCCGGGAGAATCTCAAGAGCAGGGGGTGGAGCAAGCCAGGCCTCAAACCACGAAAAGCTCCAGCCCAAAAGGCAGCCACAATGTAGCCCACATCCGGGAGAACCTCAAGAGCAGGGGGTGGAGCAAGCCAGGCCTCAAACCACGAGAAGCTCCTGCCCAAAAGGCAGCCAAAATCCAGCCCACCTTGAGGAGAATATCAAGAGCAGGGAGTGGAGCAAGCCAGGCCCCAAACCACGAGAAGCTCCAGCCCAAAATATAGCGAAAATGCAGCCCACATCTGGGAGAATCTCAAGAGCAGGGCGTGGAGCAAGCCAGGCCTCAAACCACGAGAAGCTCCAGCCCAAAAGGCAGCCAAAATCCAGCCCAACTCTAGGAGAATATCAAGAGCAGGGAGTGGAGCAAGCCAGGCCTCAAACCACGAGAAGCTCCAGCCCAAAATGCAGCCAAAATGCAGCCCACATCCGGGAGAATCTCAAGAGCAGGGGGTGGAGCAAGCCAGGCCTCAAACCACGAGAAGCTCCAGCCCAAAATGCAGCCAAAATGCAGCCCACATCCGGGAGAATCTCAAGAGCAGGGGGTGGAGCAAGCCAGGCCTCAAACCACGAGAAGCTCCAGCCCAAAAGGCAGCCAAAATTCAGGACACATCCGGGAGAATCTCAAGAGCAGGGCGTGGAGCAAGCCAGGCCTCAAACCACGAGAAGCTCCAGCCTAAAACGCAGCCAAAATTCAGGACACATCCGGGAGAATCTCAAGAGCAGGGAGTGGAGCAAGCCAGGCCTCAAACCACGGGAATCTCCAGCAATAAGGCAGGCAAAATCCTAACACATCCGGGAGAATATCAAGAGCAGGGGGTGGAGCAAGCCAGGCCTCAAACCACGAGAAGCTCCAGCCCAAAAGGCAGCCAAAATGCAGCCCAAATCCGGGAGAATCTCAAGAGCAGGGGGTGGAGCAAGCCAGGCCTCAAACCACGAGAAGCTCCAGCCCAAAAGGCAGCCAAAATCCAGCCCACCTTGAGGAGAATATCAAGAGCAGGGAGTGGAGCAAGCCAGGCCCCAAACCACGAGAAGCTCCAGCCCAAAATATAGCGAAAATGCAGCCCACATCCGGGAGAATCTCAAGAGCAGGGGGTGGAGCAAGCCAGGCCTCAAACCACGAGAAGCTCCAGCCCAAAAGGCAGCCAAAATGCAGCTCACATCCGGGAGAATCTCAAGAGCAGGGGGTGGAGCAAGCCAGGCCTCAAACCACGAGAAGCTCCAGCCCAAAAGGCAACCAAAATGCAGCCCACCTCCGGGAGAATCTCAAGAGCAGGGGGTGGAGCAAGCCAGGCCTCAAACCACGAGAAGCTCCAGCCCAAAAGGCAGCCAAAATTCAGGACACATCCGGGAGAATCTCAAGAGCAGGGCGTGGAGCAAGCCAGGCCTCAAACCACGAGAAGCTCCAGCCTAAAACGCAGCCAAAATTCAGGACACATCCGGGAGAATCTCAAGAGCAGGGGGTGGAGCAAGCCAGGCCTCAAACCACGAGAAGCTCCAGCCCAAAAGGCAGCCAAAATGCAGCCCACATCCGGGAGAATCTCAAGAGCAGGGAGTGGAGCAAGCCAGGCCTCAAACCACGGGAATCTCCAGCAATAAGGCAGGCAAAATCCTAACACATCCGGGAGAATATCAAGAGCAGGGGGTGGAGCAAGCCAGGCCTCAAACCACGAGAAGCTCCAGCCCAAAAGGCAGCCAAAATCCAGCCCAAATCCGGGAGAATCTCAAGAGCAGGGGGTGGAGCAAGCCAGGCCTCAAACCACGAGAAGCTCCATCCCAATAGGCAGCCAAAATCCAGCCCACCTTGAGGAGAATATCAAGAGCAGGGAGTGGAGCAAGCCAGGCCCCAAACCACGAGAAGCTCCAGTCCAAAATATAGCGAAAATGCAGCCCACATCTGGGAGAATCTCAAGAGCAGGGGGTGGAGCAAGCCAGGCCTCAAACCACGAGAAGCTCCAGCACAAGAATCAGCCAAAATGCAGCCCACATCCGGGAGAATATCAAGAGCAGGGGGTGGAGCAAGTCAGGCCTCAAACCACGAGAAGCTCCAGCCCAAAAAAGGCAGCCACAATCCAGCCCACATCCGGGAGAATCTCAAGAGCAGGGGGTGGAGCAAGCCAGGCCTCAAACCACGAAAAGCTCCAGCCCAAAAGGCAGCCACAATGTAGCCCACATCCGGGAGAACCTCAAGAGCAGGGGGTGGAGCAAGCCAGGCCTCAAACCACGGGAAGCTCCAGCCCAAAATGGCAGGCAAAATCCTAACACATCCGGGAGAATCTCAAGAGCAGGGGGTGGAGCAAGCCAGGCCTCAAACCACGAGAAGCTCCTGCCCAAAATATAGCGAAAATGCAGCCCACATCTGGGAGAATCTCAAGAGCAGGGGGTGGAGCAAGCCAGGCCTCAAACCACGAGAAGCTCCAGCCCAAAAGGCAGCCAAAATGCAGCCCACATCCGGGAGAATCTCAAGAGCAGGGGGTGGAGCAAGCCAGGCCTCAAACCACGAGAAGCTCCAGCCCAAAAGGCAGCCAAAATGCAGCCCACATCTGGGAGAATCTCAAGAGCAGGGGGTGGAGCAAGCCAGGCCTCAAACCACGAGAAGCTCCAGCCCAAAAGGCAGCCAAAATGCAGCCCACATCCGGGAGAATCTCAAGAGCAGGGGGTGGAGCAAGCCAGGCCTCAAACCACGAGAAGCTCCAGCCCAAAAGGCAGCCAAAATGCAGCCCACATCCGGGAGAATCTCAAGAGCAGGGGGTGGAGCAAGCCAGGCCTCAAATCACGAGAAGCTCCAGCCCAAAAGGCAGCCAAAATGCAGCCCACATCTGGGAGAATCTCAAGAGCAGGGGGTGGAGCAAATCAGGCCTCAAACCACGAGAAGCTCCAGCCCAAAATGCAGCCAAATGCAGCCCACATCCGGGAGAATCTCAAGAGCAGGGGGTGGAGCAAGCCAGGCCTCAAACCACGAGAAGCTCCAGCCCAAAAGGCAGCCAAAATTCAGGACACATCCGGGAGAATCTCAAGAGCAGGGCGTGGAGAAAGCCAGGCCTCAAACCACGAGAAGCTCCAGCCCAAAATATAGCGAAAATGCAGCCCACATCCGGGAGAATCTCAAGAGCAGGGGGTGGAGCAAGCCAGGCCTCAAACCACGAGAAGCTCCAGCCCAAAAGGCAGCCAAAATGCAGCTCACATCCGGGAGAATCTCAAGAGCAGGGGGTGGAGCAAGCCAGGCCTCAAACCACGAGAAGCTCCAGCCCAAAAGGCAACCAAAATGCAGCCCACCTCCGGGAGAATCTCAAGAGCAGGGGGTGGAGCAAGCCAGGCCTCAAACCACGAGAAGCTCCAGCCCAAAAGGCAGCCAAAATTCAGGACACATCCGGGAGAATCTCAAGAGCAGGGCGTGGAGCAAGCCAGGCCTCAAACCACGAGAAGCTCCAGCCTAAAACGCAGCCAAAATTCAGGACACATCCGGGAGAATCTCAAGAGCAGGGGGTGGAGCAAGCCAGGCCTCAAACCACGAGAAGCTCCAGCCCAAAAGGCAGCCAAAATGCAGCCCACATCCGGGAGAATCTCAAGAGCAGGGAGTGGAGCAAGCCAGGCCTCAAACCACGGGAATCTCCAGCAATAAGGCAGGCAAAATCCTAACACATCCGGGAGAATCTCAAGAGCAGGGGGTGGAGCAAGCCAGGCCTCAAACCACGAGAAGCTCCAGCCCAAAAGGCAGCCAAAATCCAGCCCAAATCCGGGAGAATCTCAAGAGCAGGGGGTGGAGCAAGCCAGGCCTCAAACCACGAGAAGCTCCAGCCCAAAGGGCAGCCAAAATCCAGCCCACCTTGAGGAGAATATCAAGAGCAGGGAGTGGAGCAAGCCAGGCCCCAAACCACGAGAAGCTCCAGTCCAAAATATAGCGAAAATGCAGCCCACATCCGGGAGAATCTCAAGAGCAGGGGGTGGAGCAAGCCAGGCCTCAAACCACGAGAAGCTCCAGCACAAGAATCAGCCAAAATGCAGCCCACATCCGGGAGAATATCAAGAGCAGGGGGTGGAGCAAGTCAGGCCTCAAACCACGAGAAGCTCCAGCCCAAAAAAGGCAGCCACAATCCAGCCCACATCCGGGAGAATCTCAAGAGCAGGGGGTGGAGCAAGCCAGGCCTCAAACCACGAAAAGCTCCAGCCCAAAAGGCAGCCACAATGTAGCCCACATCCGGGAGAACCTCAAGAGCAGGGGGTGGAGCAAGCCAGGCCTCAAACCACGGGAAGCTCCAGCCCAAAATGGCAGGCAAAATCCTAACACATCCGGGAGAATCTCAAGAGCAGGGGGTGGAGCAAGCCAGGCCTCAAACCACGAGAAGCTCCTGCCCAAAAGGCAGCCAAAATCCAGCCCACCTTGAGGAGAATATCAAGAGCAGGGAGTGGAGCAAGCCAGGCCCCAAACCACGAGAAGCTCCAGCCCAAAATATAGCGAAAATGCAGCCCACATCTGGGAGAATCTCAAGAGCAGGGGGTGGAGCAAGCCAGGCCTCAAACCACGAGAAGCTCCAGCCCAAAAGGCAGCCAAAATGCAGCCCACATCCGGGAGAATCTCAAGAGCAGGGGGTGGAGCAAGCCAGGCCTCAAACCACGAGAAGCTCCAGCCCAAAAGGCAGCCAAAATGCAGCCCACATCCGGGAGAATCTCAAGAGCAGGGGGTGGAGCAAGCCAGGCCTCAAATCACGAGAAGCTCCAGCCCAAAAGGCAGCCAAAATGCAGCCCACATCTGGGAGAATCTCAAGAGCAGGGGGTGGAGCAAATCAGGCCTCAAACCACGAGAAGCTCCAGCCCAAAATGCAGCCAAATGCAGCCCACATCCGGGAGAATCTCAAGAGCAGGGGGTGGAGCAAGCCAGGCCTCAAACCACGAGAAGCTCCAGCCCAAAAGGCAGCCAAAATTCAGGACACATCCGGGAGAATCTCAAGAGCAGGGCGTGGAGCAAGCCAGGCCTCAAACCACGAGAAGCTCCAGCCCAAAAGGCAGCCAAAATGCAGCCCAACTCTAGGAGAATATCAAGAGCAGGGAGTGGAGCAAGCCAGGCCTCAAACCACGAGAAGCTCCAGCCCAAAATGCAGCCAAAATGCAGCCCACATCCGGGAGAATCTCAAGAGCAGGGGGTGGAGCAAGCCAGGCCTCAAACCACGAGAAGCTCCAGCCCAAAATGCAGCCAAAATGCAGCCCACATCCGGGAGAATCTCAAGAGCAGGGGGTGGAGCAAGCCAGGCCTCAAACCACGAGAAGCTCCAGCCCAAAAGGCAGCCAAAATTCAGGACACATCCGGGAGAATCTCAAGAGCAGGGCGTGGAGCAAGCCAGGCCTCAAACCACGAGAAGCTCCAGCCTAAAACGCAGCCAAAATTCAGGACACATCCGGGAGAATCTCAAGAGCAGGGAGTGGAGCAAGCCAGGCCTCAAACCACGGGAATCTCCAGCAATAAGGCAGGCAAAATCCTAACACATCCGGGAGAATATCAAGAGCAGGGGGTGGAGCAAGCCAGGCCTCAAACCACGAGAAGCTCCAGCCCAAAAGGCAGCCAAAATGCAGCCCACTTCCGGGAGAATCTCAAGAGCAGGGGGTGGAGCAAGCCAGGCCTCAAACCACGAGAAGCTCCAGCCCAAAAGGCAGCCAAAATGCAGCCCACATCCGGGAGAATCTCAAGAGCAGGGGGTGGAGCAAGGCAGGACTCAAACCACGAGAAGCTCCAGCCCAAAAGGCAGCCAAAATGCAGCCCACATCCGGGAGAATCTCAAGAGCAGGGGGTGGAGCAAGCCAGGCCTCTAACCACGAGAAGCTCCAGCCGAAAATACAGCCAAAATTCAGCGCACATCCAGGATGATCTCAAGAGCAGGGGGTGGAGCAAGCCAGGCCTCAAACCATGGGAAGCTCCAGCCCAAAAGGCAGCCAAAATGCAGCCCACATCCGGGAGAATATCAACAGCAGGGAGTGGAGCAAGCCAGGCCTCAAACCACGAGAAGCTCTAGCCCAAGATTTAGCCAAAATCCAGCCCACATCCGGGAGAATCTCAAGAGCAGGGGGTGGAGCAAGCCAGGCCTCAAACCACGAGAAGCTCCAGCCCAAAAGGCAGCCAAAATGCAGCCCACCTTGAGGAGAATATCAAGAGCAGGGCGTGGAGCAAGCCAGGCCTCAAACCACGAGAAGCTCCAGCACAAGAATCAGCCAAAATGCAGCCCACATCCGGGAGAATCTCAAGAGCAGGGGGTGGAGCAATTCAGGCCTCAAACCACGAGAAGCTCCAGCCCAAAAAAGGCAGCCATAATCCAGCCCACATCCGGGAGAATCTCAAGAGCAGGGGTTGGAGCAAGCCAGGCCTCAAACCCCGAGAAGCTCCAGCCCAAAACGCAGCCAAAATTCAGGAAACATCCGGGAGAATCTCAAGAGCAGGGGGTGGAGCAAGCCAGGCCTCAAACCACGAGAATCTCCAGCCCAAATTGGCAGGCAAAATCCTAACACATCCGGGAGAATCTCAAGAGCAGGGGGTGGAGCAAGCCAGGCCTCAAACCACGAGAAGCTCCAGCCCAAAAGGCAGCCAAAATGCAGCCCACATCCGGGAGAATCTCAAGAGCAGTGGGTGGAGCAAGCCAGGCCTCAAACCACGAGAAGCTCCAGCCCAAAAGGCAGCCAAAATGCAGACCACATCCGGGAGAATCTCAAGAGCAGGGGGTGGAGCAAGCCAGGCCTCAAACCACGAGAAGCTCCAGCCCAAAAGGCAGCCAAAATGCAGCCCACATCCGGGAGAATATCAAGAGCAGGTCGTGGAGTAAGCCAGGCCTCAAACCACGAGAAGCTCCAGCACAAGAATCAGCCAAAATGCAGCCCACATCCGGGAGAATATCAAGAGCAGGGGGTGGAGCAAGTCAGGCCTCAAACCACGAGAAGCTCCAGCCCAAAAAAGGCAGCCACAATCCAGCCCACATCTGGGAGAATCTCAAGAGCAGGGGGTGGAGCAAGCCAGGCCTCAAACCACGAAAAGCTCCAGCCCAAAAAGGCAGGCAAAATCCTAACACATCCGGGAGATTCTCAAGAGCAGGGGGTGGAGCAAGCCAGGCCTCAAACCACGAGAAGCTCCAGCCCAAAAGGCAGCCAAAATGCAGCCCAAATCCGGGAGAATCTCAAGAGCAGGGGGTGGAGCAAGCCAGGCCTCAAACCACGAGAAGCTCCAGCCCAAAAGGCAGCCAAAATCCAGCCCACCTTGAGGAGAATATCAAGAGCAGGGAGTGGAGCAAGCCAGGCCCCAAACCACGAGAAGCTCCAGCCCAAAATATAGCGAAAATGCAGCCCACATCCGGGAGAATCTCAAGAGCAGGGGGTGGAGCAAGCCAGGCCTCAAACCACGAGAAGCTCCAGCCCAAAAAAGGCAGCCACAATCCAGCCCACATCCAGGAGAATCTCAAGAGCAGGGGGTGGAGCAAGCCAGGCCTCCAACCCCGAGAAGCTCCAGCCCAAAACGCAGCCAAAATTCAGGACACATCCGGGAGAATCTCAAGAGCAGGGGGTGGAGCAAGCCAGGCCTCAAACCACGAGAATCTCCAGCCCAAAAAGGCAGGCAAAATCCTAACACATCCTGGAGAATCTCAAGAGCAGGGGGTGGAGCAAGCCAGGCCTCAAACCACGAGAAGCTCCAGCCCAAAAGTCAGCCAAAATGCAGCCCACATCCGGGAGAATCTCAAGAGCAGTGGGTGGAGCAAGCCAGGCCTCAAACCACGAGAAGCTCCAGCCCAAAAAGCAGCCAAAATGCAGCCCACATCCGGGAGAATATCAAGAGCAGGGGGTGGAGCAAGCCAGGCCTCAAACCACGAGAAGCTCCAGCACAAGAATCAGCCAAAATGCAGCCCACATCCGGGAGAATATCAAGAGCAGGGGGTGGAACAAGTCAGGCCTCTAACCACGAGAACCTCCAGCCCAAAATACAGCCAAAATTCAGCGCACATCCAGGATAATCTCAAGAGCAGGTGGTGGAGCAAGCCAGGCCTCAAACCATGGGAAGCTCCAGCCCAAAAGGCAGCCAAAATGCAGCCCACCTCCGGGAGAATATCAAGAGCAGGGCGTGGAGTAAGCCAGGCCTCAAACCACGAGAAGCTCCAGCACAAGAATCAGCCAAAATGCAGCCCACATCCGGGAGAATATCAAGAGCAGGGGATGGAGCAAGCCAGGCCTCAAACCACGAGAAGCTCCAGCCCAAAAGGCAGCCAAAATGCAGCCCACATCCGGGAGAATCTCAAGAGCAGGGGGTGGAGCAAGCCAGGCCTCAAACCACGAAAAGCTCCAGCCCAAAAGGCAGCCACAATGCAGCCCACATCCGGGAGAACCTCAAGAGCAGGGGGTGGAGCAAGCCAGGCCTCAAACCACGAGAAGCTCCAGCCCAAAAGGCAGCCAAAATGCAGCCCAACTCTAGGAGAATATCAAGAGCAGGGAGTGGAGCAAGCCAGGCCTCAAACCACGGGAAGCTCCAGCCCAAAAAGGCAGGCAAAATCCTAACACATCCGGGAGAATCTCAAGAGCAGGGGGTGGAGCAAGCCAGGCCTCAAACCACGAGAAGCTCCAGCCCAAAAGGCAGCCAAAATCCAGCCCACCTTGAGGAGAATCTCAAGAGCAGGGAGTGGAGAAAGCCAGGCCCCAAACCACGAGAAGCTCCAGCCCAAAAGGCAGCCAAAATGCAGCCCACATCCGGGAGAATCTCAAGAGCAGGGGGTGGAGCAAGCCAGGCCTCAAACCACGAGAAGCTCCAGCCCAAAAGGCAGCCAAAATGCAGCCCACATCCAGGAGAATATCAACAGCAGGGAGTGGAGCAAGCCAGGCCTCAAACCACGAATCCTCTAGGCCAAGATTCAGCCAAAATGCAGCCCACATCCGGGAGAATCTCAAGAGCAGGGGGTGGAGCAAGCCAGGCCTCAAACCACGAGAAGCTCCAGCCCAAAAGGCAGCCAAAATGCAGCCCACATCTGGGAGAATATCAAGAGCAGGGCGTGGAGTAAGCCAGGCCTCAAACCACGAGAAGCTCCAGCACAAGAATCAGCCAAAATGCAGCCCACATCCGGGAGAATATCAAGAGCAGGGGGTGGAGCAAGTCAGGCATCAAACCACGAGAAGCTCCAGCCCAAAAAAGGCAGCCACAATCCAGCCCACATCCGGGAGAATCTCAAGAGCAGGGGGTGGAGCAATCCAGGCCTCAAACCACGAAAAGCTCCAGCCCAAAAGGCAGCCACAATGTAGCCCACATCCGGGAGAACCTCAAGAGCAGGGGGTGGAGCAAGCCAGGCCTCAAACCACGGGAAGCTCCAGCCCAAAAATGCAGGCAAAATCCTAACACATCCGGGAGAATCTCAAGAGCAGGGGGTGGAGCAAGCCAGGCCTCAAACCACGAGAAGCTCCAGCCCAAAAGGCAGCCAAAATGCAGCCCAAATCCGGGAGAATATCAAGAGCAGGGGGTGGAGCAAGCCAGGCCTCAAACCACGAGAAGCTCCAGCCCAAAAGGCAGCCAAAATCCAGCCCACCTTGAGGAGAATATCAAGAGCAGGGAGTGGAGCAAGCCAGGCCCCAAACCACGAGAAGCTCCAGCCCAAAATATAGCGAAAATGCAGCCCACATCCGGGAGAATCTCAAGAGCAGGGGGTGGAGCAAGCCAGGCCTCAAACCAGGAGAAGCTCCAGCCCAAAAGGCAGCCAAAATGCAGCCCACATCCGGGAGAATCTCAAGAGCAGGGGGTGGAGCAAGCCAGGCCTCAAACCACGAGAAGCTCCAGCCCCAAAGGCAGCCAAAATGCAGCCCACATCCGGGAGAATCTCAAGAGCAGGGGGTGGAGCAAGCCAGGCCTCAAACCACGAGAAGCTCCAGCCCAAAATGCAGCCAAAATGCAGCACACATCCGGGAGAATCTCAAGAGCAGGGCGTGGAGCAAGCCAGGCCTCAAACCACGAGAAGCTCCAGCCCAAAAGGCAGCCAAAATGCAGCCCAACTCTAGGAGAATATCAAGAGCAGGGAGTGGAGCAAGCCAGGCCTCAAACCACGAGAAGCTCCAGCCTAAAACGCAGCCAAAATTCAGGACACATCCGGGAGAATCTCAAGAGCAGGGAGTGGAGCAAGCCAGGCCTCAAACCATGGGATTCTCCAGCAATAAGGCAGGCAAAATCCTAACACATCCGGGAGAATATCAAGAGCAGGGGGTGGAGCAAGCCAGGCCTCAAACCACGAGAAGCTCCAGCCCAAAAGGCAGCCAAAATGCAGCCCAAATCCGGGAGAATCTCAAGAGCAGGGGGTGGAGCAAGCCAGGCCTCAAACCACGAGAAGCTCCAGCCCAAAAGGCAGCCAAAATCCAGCCCACCTTGAGGAGAATATCAAGAGCAGGGAGTGGAGCAAGCCAGGCCCCAAACCACGAGAAGCTCCAGCCCAAAATATAGCGAAAATGCAGCCCACATCCGGGAGAATCTCAAGAGCAGGGGGTGGAGCAAGCCAGGCCTCAAACCACGAGAAGCTCCAGCCCAAAAGGCAGCCAAAATGCAGCCCACATCCGGGAGAATCTCAAGAGCAGGGGGTGGAGCAAGCCAGGCCTCAAACCACGAGAAGCTCCAGCCCAAAAGGCAGCCAAAATGCAGCCCAACTCTAGGAGAATCTCAAGAGCAGGGGGTGGAGCAAGCCAGGCCTCAAACCACGAGAAGCTCCAGCCCAAAAGGCAGCCAAAATGCAGCCCAACTCTAGGAGAATATCAAGAGCAGGGAGTGGAGCAAGCCAGGCCTCAAACCACGAGAAGCTCCAGCCTAAAACGCAGCCAAAATTCAGGACACATCCGGGAGAATCTCAAGAGCAGGGGGTGGAGCAAGCCAGGCCTCAAACCACGAGAAGCTCCAGCCCAAAAGGCAGCCAAAATCCAGCCCACCTTGAGGAGAATATCAAGAGCAGGGAGTGGAGCAAGCCAGGCCCCAAACCACGAGAAGCTCCAGCCCAAAATATAGCGAAAATGCAGCCCACATCCGGGAGAATCTCAAGAGCAGGGGGTGGAGCAAGCCAGGCCTCAAACCACGAGAAGCTCCAGCCCAAAAAAGGCAGCCACAATCCAGCCCACATCCAGGAGAATCTCAAGAGCAGGGGGTGGAGCAAGCCAGGCCTCAAACCACGAGAAGCTCCAGCCCAAAAAGGCAGGCAAAATCCTAACACATCCGGGAGAATCTCAAGAGCAGGGGGTGGAGCAAGCCAGGCCTCAAACCACGAGAAGCTCCAGCCCAAAAGTCAGCCAAAATGCAGCCCACATCCGGG
This sequence comes from Rhynochetos jubatus, assembly GCA_027574665.1. Taxonomy (NCBI): domain Eukaryota; kingdom Metazoa; phylum Chordata; class Aves; order Eurypygiformes; family Rhynochetidae; genus Rhynochetos; species Rhynochetos jubatus. The sequence goes on from JAQBHY010000071.1 coordinate 2,189,151, forward strand.
AGAATCTCAAGAGCAGTGGGTGGAGCAAGCCAGGCCTCAAACCACGAGAAGCTCCAGCCCAAAAGGCAGCCAAAATGCAGACCACATCCGGGAGAATATCAAGAGCAGGGGGTGGAGCAAGCCAGGCCTCAAACCACGAGAAGCTCCAGCACAAGAATCAGCCAAAATGCAGCCCACATCCGGGAGAATATCAAGAGCAGGGGGTGGAACAAGTCAGGCCTCTAACCACGAGAAGCTCCAGCCCAAAATACAGCCAAAATTCAGCGCACATCCAGGATAATCTCAAGAGCAGGTGGTGGAGCAAGCCAGGCCTCAAACCATGGGAAGCTCCAGCCCAAAAGGCAGCCAAAATGCAGCCCACCTCCGGGAGAATATCAAGAGCAGGGCGTGGAGTAAGCCAGGCCTCAAACCACGAGAAGCTCCAGCACAAGAATCAGCCAAAATGCAGCCCACATCCGGGAGAATATCAAGAGCAGGGGATGGAGCAAGCCAGGCCTCAAACCACGAGAAGCTCCAGCCCAAAAGGCAGCCAAAATGCAGCCCACATCCGGGAGAATCTCAAGAGCAGGGGGTGGAGCAAGCCAGGCCTCAAACCACGAAAAGCTCCAGCCCAAAAGGCAGCCACAATGCAGCCCACATCCGGGAGAACCTCAAGAGCAGGGGGTGGAGGAAGCCAGGCCTCAAACCACGAGAAGCTCCAGCCCAAAACGCAGCCAAAATGCAGCCCAACTCTAGGAGAATATCAAGAGCAGGGAGTGGAGCAAGCCAGGCCTCAAACCACGGGAAGCTCCAGCCCAAAAAGGCAGGCAAAATCCTAACACATCCGGGAGAATCTCAAGAGCAGGGGGTGGAGCAAGCCAGGCCTCAAACCACGAGAAGCTCCAGCCCAAAAGGCAGCCAAAATGCAGCCCACATCCGGGAGAATCTCAAGAGCAGGGGGTGGAGCAAGCCAGGCCTCAAACCACGAGAAGCTCCAGCCCAAAAGGCAGCCAAAATGCAGCCCACATCCGGGAGAATATCAACAGCAGGGAGTGGAGCAAGCCAGGCCTCAAACCACGAATCCTCTAGGCCAAGATTCAGCCAAAATGCAGCCCACATCCGGGAGAATCTCAAGAGCAGGGGGTGGAGCAAGCCAGGCCTCAAACCACGAGAAGCTCCAGCCCAAAAGGCAGCCAAAATGCAGCCCACATCTGGGAGAATATCAAGAGCAGGGCGTGGAGTAAGCCAGGCCTCAAACCACGAGAAGCTCCAGCACAAGAATCAGCCAAAATGCAGCCCACATCCGGGAGAATATCAAGAGCAGGGGGTGGAGCAAGTCAGGCCTCAAACCACGAGAAGCTCCAGCCCAAAAAAGGCAGCCACAATCCAGCCCACATCCGGGAGAATCTCAAGAGCAGGGGGTGGAGCAAGCCAGGCCTCAAACCACGAAAAGCTCCAGCCCAAAAGGCAGCCACAATGTAGCCCACATCCGGGAGAACCTCAAGAGCAGGGGGTGGAGCAAGCCAGGCCTCAAACCACGGGAAGCTCCAGCCCAAAAATGCAGGCAAAATCCTAACACATCCGGGAGAATCTCAAGAGCAGGGGGTGGAGCAAGCCAGGCCTCAAACCACGAGAAGCTCCAGCCCAAAAGGCAGCCAAAATGCAGCCCAAATCCGGGAGAATATCAAGAGCAGGGGGTGGAGCAAGCCAGGCCTCAAACCACGAGAAGCTCCAGCCCAAAAGGCAGCCAAAATCCAGCCCACCTTGAGGAGAATATCAAGAGCAGGGAGTGGAGCAAGCCAGGCCCCAAACCACGAGAAGCTCCAGCCCAAAATATAGCGAAAATGCAGCCCACATCCGGGAGAACCTCAAGAGCAGGGGGTGGAGCAAGCCAGGCCTCAAACCACGAGAAGCTCCAGCCCAAAAGGCAGCCAAAATGCAGCCCACATCCGGGAGAATCTCAAGAGCAGGGGGTGGAGCAAGCCAGGCCTCAAACCACGAGAAGCTCCAGCCCTAAATGCAGCCAAAATGCAGCCCACATCCGGGAGAATCTCAAGAGCAGGGGGTGGAGCAAGCCAGGCCTCAAACCACGAGAAGCTCCAGCCCAAAAGGCAGCCAAAATGCAGCCCACATCTGGGAGAATCTCAAGAGCAGGGGGTGGAGCAAATCAGGCCTCAAACCACGAGAAGCTCCAGCCCAAAATGCAGCCAAAATGCAGCCCACATCCGGGAGAATCTCAAGAGCAGGGGGTGGAGCAAGCCAGGCCTCAAACCACGAGAAGCTCCAGCCCAAAAGGCAGCCAAAATTCAGGACACATCCGGGAGAATCTCAAGAGCACGGCGTGGAGCAAGCCAGGCCTCAAACCACGAGAAGCTCCAGCCCAAAAGGCAGCCAAAATGCAGCCCAACTCTAGGAGAATATCAAGAGCAGGGAGTGGAGCAAGCCAGGCCTCAAACCACGAGAAGCTCCAGCCTAAAACGCAGCCAAAATTCAGGACACATCCGGGAGAATCTCAAGAGCAGGGAGTGGAGCAAGCCAGGCCTCAAACCATGGGAATCTCCAGCAATAAGGCAGGCAAAATCCTAACACATCCGGGAGAATATCAAGAGCAGGGGGTGGAGCAAGCCAGGCCTCAAACCACGAGAAGCTCCAGCCCAAAAGGCAGCCAAAATCCAGCCCACCTTGAGGAGAATATCAAGAGCAGGCAGTGGAGCAAGCCAGGCCCCAAACCACGAGAAGCTCCAGCCCAAAATATAGCGAAAATGCAGCCCACATCCGGGAGAATCTCAAGAGCAGGGGGTGGAGCAAGCCAGGCCTCAAACCACGAGAAGCTCCAGCCCAAAAGGCAGCCAAAATGCAGCCCACATCCGGGAGAATCTCAAGAGCAGGGGGTGGAGCAAGCCAGGCCTCAAACCACGAGAAGCTCCAGCCCAAAAGGCAGCCAAAATTCAGGACACATCCAGGAGAATCTCAAGAGCAGGGGGTGGAGCAAGCCAGGCCTCAAACCACGAGAAGCTCCAGCCCAAAAGGCAGCCAAAATGCAGCCCAACTCTAGGAGAATATCAAGAGCAGGGAGTGGAGCAAGCCAGGCCTCAAACCACGAGAAGCTCCAGCCTAAAACGCAGCCAAAATCCAGCCCACATGCGGGAGAAACTCAAGAGCAGGGAGTGGAGCAAGCCAGGCCTCAAACCACGGGAATCTCCAGCAATAAGGCAGGCAAAATCCTAACACATCCGGGAGAATATCAAGAGCAGGGGGTGGAGCAAGCCAGGCCTCAAACCACGAGAAGCTCCAGCCCAAAAGGCAGCCAAAATGCAGCCCACTTCCGGGAGAATCTCAAGAGCAGGGGGTGGAGCAAGCCAGGCCTCAAACCACGAGAAGCTCCAGCACAAGAATCAGCCACAATGTAGCCCACATCCGGGAGAACTTCAAGAGCAGGGGGTGGAGCAAGCCAGGCCTCAAACCACGAGAAGCTCCAGCCCAAAAGGCAGCCAAAATCCAGCCCACCTTGAGGAGAATATCAAGAGCAGGGAGTGGAGCAAGCCAGGCCCCAAACCACGAGAAGCTCCAGCCCAAAATATAGCGAAAATGCAGCCCAAATCCAGGAGAATCTCAAGAGCAGGGGGTGGAGCAAGCCAGGCCTCAAACCACGAGAAGCTCCAGCCCAAAAGGCAGCCAAAATGCAGCCCACATCCGGGAGAATCTCAAGAGCAGGGGGTGGAGCAAGCCAGGCCTCAAACCACGAGAAGCTCCAGCCCAAAAGGCAGCCAAAATGCAGCCCACATCCGGGAGAATCTCAAGAGCAGGGGGTGGAGTAAATCAGGCCTCAAACCACGAGAAGCTCCAGCCCAAAATGCAGCCAAAATGCAGCCCACATCCGGGAGAATCTCAAGAGCAGAGGGTGGAGCAAGCCAGGCCTCAAACCACGAGAAGCTCCAGCCCAAAATGCAGCCAAAATTCAGGACACATCCAGGAGAATCTCAAGAGCAGGGGGTGGAGCAAGCCAGGCCTCAAACCACGAGAAGCTCCAGCCCAAAAGGCAGCCAAAATGCAGCCCAACTCTAGGAGAATATCAAGAGCAGGGAGTGGAGCAAGCCAGGCCTCAAACCACGAGAAGCTCCAGCCTAAAACGCAGCCAAAATTCAGGACACATCCGGGAGAATCTCAAGAGCAGGGAGTGGAGCAAGCCAGGCCTCAAACCACGGGAATCTCCAGCAATAAGGCAGGCAAAATCCTAACACATCCGGGAGAATCTCAAGAGCAGGGGGTGGAGCAAGCCAGGCCTCAAACCACGAGAAGCTCCAGCCCAAAAGGCAGCCAAAATGCAGCCCACATCCGGGAGAATCTCAAGAGCAGGGGGTGGAGCAAGCCAGGCCTCAAACCACGAGAAGCTCCAGCACAAGAATCAGCCAAAATGCAGCCCACATCCGGGAGAATATCAAGAGCAGGGGGTGGAGCAAGTCAGGCCTCAAACCACGAGAAGCTCCAGCCCAAAAAAGGCAGCCACAATCCAGCCCACATCCGGGAGAATCTCAAGAGCAGGGGGTGGAGCAAGCCAGGCCTCAAACCACGAAAAGCTCCAGCCCAAAAGGCAGCCACAATGTAGCCCACATCCGGGAGAACCTCAAGAGCAGGGGGTGGAGCAAGCCAGGCCTCAAACCACGGGAAGCTCCAGCCCAAAAAGGCAGGCAAAATCCTAACACATCCGGGAGAATCTCAAGAGCAGGGGGTGGAGCAAGCCAGGCCTCAAACCACGAGAAGCTCCAGCCCAAAAGGCAGCCAAAATGCAGCCCAAATCCGGGAGAATCTCAAGAGCAGGGGGTGGAGCAAGCCAGGCCTCAAACCACGAGAAGCTCCAGCCCAAAAGGCAGCCAAAATCCAGCCCACCTTGAGGAGAATATCAGGAGCAGGGAGTGGAGCAAGCCAGGCCCCAAACCACGAGAAGCTCCAGCCCAAAATATAGCGAAAATGCAGCCCACATCCGGGAGAATCTCAAGAGCAGGGGGTGGAGAAGCCAGGACTCAAACCACGAGAAGCTCCAGCCCAAAAGGCAGCCAAAATGCAGCCCACATCCGGGAGAATCTCAAGAGCAGGGGGTGGAGCAAGCCAGGCCTCAAACCACGAGAAGCTCCAGCCCAACAGGCAGCCAAAATGCAGCCCACCTCCGGGAGAATCTCAAGAGCAGGGGGTGGAGCAAGCCAGGCCTCAAACCACGAGAAGCTCCAGCCCAAAAGGCAGCCAAAATGCAGCCCACATCTGGGAGAATCTCAAGAGCAGGGGGTGGAGCAAATCAGGCCTCAAACCACGAGAAGCTCCAGCCCAAAATGCAGCCAAAATGCAGCCCACATCCGGGAGAATCTCAAGAGCAGGGGGTGGAGCAAGCCAGGCCTCAAACCACGAGAAGCTCCAGCCCAAAAGGCAGCCAAAATTCAGGACACATCCGGGAGAATCTCAAGAGCAGGGCGTGGAGCAAGCCAGGCCTCAAACCACGAAAAGCTCCAGCCCAAAAGGCAGCCAAAATGCAGCCCAAATCCGGGAGAATATCAAGAGAAGGGGGTGGAGCAAGCCAGGCCTCAAACCACGAGAAGCTCCAGCCCAAAAGGCAGCCAAAATCCAGCCCACCTTGAGGAGAATATCAAGAGCAGGGAGTGGAGCAAGCCAGGCCCCAAACCACGAGAAGCTCCAGCCCAAAATATAGCGAAAATGCAGCCCACATCCGGGAGAATCTCAAGAGCAGGGGGTGGAGCAAGCCAGGCCTCAAACCACGAGAAGCTCCAGCCCAAAAGGCAGCCAAAATGCAGCCCACATCCGGGAGAATCTCAAGAGCAGGGGGTGGAGCAATCCAGGCCTCAAACCACGAGAAGCTCCAGCCCAACAGGCAGCCAAAATGCAGCCCACCTCCGGGAGAATCTCAAGAGCAGGGGGTGGAGCAAGCCAGGCCTCAAACCACGAGAAGCTCCAGCCCAAAAGGCAGCCAAAATGCAGCCCACATCTGGGAGAATCTCAAGAGCAGGGGGTGGAGCAAATCAGGCCTCAAACCACGAGAAGCTCCAGCCCAAAATGCAGCCAAAATGCAGCCCACATCCGGGAGAATCTCAAGAGCAGGGGGTGGAGCAAGCCAGGCCTCAAACCACGAGAAGCTCCAGCCCAAAAGGCAGCCAAAATTCAGGACACATCCGGGAGAATCTCAAGAGCAGGGCGTGGAGCAAGCCAGGCCTCAAACCACGAGAAGCTCCAGCCCAAAATGCAGCCAAAATGCAGCCCACATCCGGGAGAATATCAAGAGCAGGGGGTGGAGCAAGCCAGGCCTCAAACCACGGGAATCTCCAGCAATAAGGCAGGCAAAATCCTAACACATCCGGGAGAATCTCAAGAGCAGGGGGTGGAGCAAGCCAGGCCTCAAACCACGAGAAGCTCCAGCCCAAAAGGCAGCCAAAATGCAGCCCAAATCCGGGAGAATCTCAAGAGCAGGGGGTGGAGCAAGCCAGGCCTCAAACCACGAGAAGCTCCAGCCCAAAAGGCAGCCAAAATCCAGCCCACCTTGAGGAGAATATCAAGAGCAGGGAGTGGAGCAAGCCAGGCCCCAAACCACGAGAAGCTCCAGCCCAAAATATAGCGAAAATGCAGCCCAAATCCGGGAGAATCTCAAGAGCAGGGGGTGGAGCAAGCCAGGCCTCAAACCACGAGAAGCTCTAGCCCAAAAGGCAGCCAAAATGCAGCCCACATCCGGGAGAATCTCAAGAGCAGGGAGTGGAGCAAGCCAGGCCTCAAACCACGAGAAGCTCCAGCCTAAAACGCAGCCAAAATTCAGGACACATCCGGGAGAATCTCAAGAGCAGGGAGTGGAGCAAGCCAGGCCTCAAACCACGGGAATCTCCAGCAATAAGGCAGGCAAAATCCTAACACATCTGGGAGAATATCAAGAGCAGGGGGTGGAGCAAGCCAGGCCTCAAACCACGAGAAGCTCCAGCCCAAAAGGCAGCCAAAATGCAGCCCACTTCCGGGAGAATCTCAAGAGCAGGGGGTGGAGCAAGCCAGGCCTCAAACCACGAGAAGCTCCAGCCCAAAAGGCAGCCAAAATGCAGCCCACATCCGGGAGAATCTCAAGAGCAGGGGGTGGAGCAAGCCAGGCCTCTAACCACGAGAAGCTCCAGCCGAAAATACAGCCAAAATTCAGCGCACATCCAGGATGATCTCAAGAGCAGGGGGTGGAGCAAGCCAGGCCTCAAACCATGGGAAGCTCCAGCCCAAAACGCAGCCAAAATTCAGGACACATCCGGGAGAATCTCAAGAGCAGGGGGTGGAGCAAGCCAGGCCTCAAACCACGAGAAGCTCCAGCCCAAAAGGCAGCCAAAATGCAGCCCACCTCCGGGAGAATCTCAAGAGCAGGGGGTGGAGCAAGCCAGGCCTCAAACCACGAGAAGCTCCAGCACAAGAATCAGCCAAAATGCAGCCCACATCCGGGAGAATATCAAGAGCAGGGGGTGGAACAAGTCAGGCCTCTAACCACGAGAAGCTCCAGCCCAAAATACAGCCAAAATTCAGCGCACATCCAGGATAATCTCAAGAGCAGGGGTGGAGCAAACCAGGCCTCAAACCACGAGAAGCTCCAGCCCAAAATGCAGCCAAAATGCAGCCCACATCCGGGAGAATCTCAAGAGCAGGGGGTGGAGCAAGCCAGGCCTCAAACCACGAGAAGCTCCAGCCCAAAAGGCAGCTAAAATGCAGCCCACCTTGAGGAGAGTACGAAGAGCAGGGTGTGGAGCATGTCAGGACTCAAACCTCGAGAAGCTCCAGCCCAAAAGGCAGCCAAAATCCAGCCCACATCCGGGAGAATCTCAAGAGCAGGGGGTGGAGCAATCCAGGCCTCAAACCATGGGAAGCTCCAGCCCAAAAGGCAGCAAAATCCAGCCCACATCCAGGAGAATATCAAGAGCAGGGGGTGGAGCAAGCCAGGCCTCAAACCCCGAGAAGTTCCAGCCCAAAATGCAGCCAAAATTCAGGACACCTCCGGGAGAATATCAAGAGCAGGGGTTGGAGCAATCCAGGCCTCTAACCACGAGAAGCTCCAGCCCAAAATACAGCCAAAATTCAGCGCACATCCAGGATAATCTCAAGAGCAGGGGGTGGAGCAAGCCAGGCCTCAAACCATGGGAAGCTCCAGCCCAAAAGGCAGCCAAATCCAGCCCACATCCAGGAGAATATCAAGAGCAGGGGGTGGAGCAAGCCAGGCCTCAAACCCCGAGAAGTTCCAGCCCAAAATGCAGCCAAAATGCAGCCCACATCCGGGAGAATATCAAGAGCAGGGGGTGGAGCAAACCAGGCCTCAAACCACGAGAAGCTCCAGCCCAAAAATCAGCCAAAATGCAGCCCATATCCGGAGAATGCCAAGAGCAGGGGTTGGAGGAAGGGAGGCCTCTAACCACGAGAAGCTCCAGCCCAAAAAGCAGCCAAAATGCAGCCCACATCCGGGAGAATCTCAAGAGCAGGGTGTGGAGCAAGCCAGGCCTCAAACCATGAGAATCTCCAGCCCAAAAGGCAGCCAAAATGCAGCCCACATCCGGGAGAATCTCAAGAGGAGGGGTTGGAGCAAGCCAGGCCTCAAACCATGAGAAGCTCCAGCCCAAAAGGCAGCCAAAATGCAGCCCACCTCCGGGAGAATCTCAAGAGCAGGGGGTGGAGCAAGCCAGGCCTCAAACCACGAGAAGCTCCAGCCCAAAAGGCAGCCACAATGCAGCCCACATCCAGGAGAACCTCAAGAGCAGGGGGTGGAGCAAGCCAGGCCTCAAACCACGAGAAGCTCCAGCCCAATTAGCAGCCAAAATGCAGCCCAGATCCGGGAGAATCTCAAGAGCAGGGGGTGGAGCAAGCCAGGCCTCAAACCACGAGAAGCTCCAGCCCAAAAGGGAGCCAAAATCCAGCCCACATGCGGGAGAATCTCAAGAGCAGGGGGTTCGAGAAAGCCAGGCCCCAAACCACGAGAAGCTCCAGCCCAAAATGTAGCCAAAATGCAGCCCACATTCGGGAGAATATCAAGAGCAGGGGGTGGAGCAAGCCAGGCCTCAAACCACGAAAAGCTCCAGCCCAAAAGTCAGCCACAATGCAGCCCACATCCGGGAGAACCTCAAGAGCAGGGGGTGGAGCAAGCCAGGCATCGAACCACGGGAAGCTCCAGCCCAAAAGGCAGCCAAAATCCAGCCCACCTTGAGGAGAATATCAAGAGCAGGGGGTGGAGCAAGCCAGGCCCCAAACCTCGAGAAGCTCCAGCCCAAAAAGCAGCCAAAATGCAGCCCACATCCGGGAGAATCTCAAGAGCAGGGGTGGAGCAAGCCAGGCCTCAAACCACGAGAAACTCCAGCCCAAAATGCAGCCAAAATGCAGCCCACATCCGGGAGAATCTCAAGAGCAGGGGGTGGAGCAAGCCAGGCCTCAAACCACGAGAAGCTCCAGCCCAAAAGGCAGCTAAAATGCAGCCCACCTGGAGGAGAGTATGAAGAGCAGGGTGTGGAGCAAGGCAGGCCTCAAACCATGGGAAGCTCCAGCCCAAAATGCAGCCAAAATGCAGCCCACATCCGGGAGAATCTCAAGAGCAGGGGTTGGAGCAAGCCAGGCCTCAAACCACGAGAAGCTCCAGCCCAAAATGCAGCCAAAATGCAGCCCACATCCGGGAGAATCTCAAGAGCAGGGCGTGGAGCAAGCCAGGCCCCAAACCACGAGAAGCTCCAGCCCAAAAAGCAGCCAAAATGCAGCCCACATCCGGGAGAATCTCAAGAGCAGGGGGTGGAGCAAGCCAGGCCTCAAACCACGAGAAGCTCCAGCCCAAAAGGCAGCCAAAATGCAGCCCACCTGGAGGAGAGTACCAAGAGCAGGGTGTGGAGCAAACCAGGCCCCAAACCACGAGAAGCTCCAGCCCAAAATTTAGCCAAAATGCAGCCCACCTCCGGGAGAATCTCAAGAGCAGGGTGTGGAGCAAGCCAGGCCTCAAACCACGAGAAGCTCCAGCCCAAAAGGCAGCCAAAATGCAGCCCACATCCGGGAGAATATGAAGAGCAGGGGTTGGAGCAAGCCAGGCCTCTAACCACGAGAAGCTCCAGCCCAAAATACAGCCAAAATTCAGCCCACATCCGGGAGAATCTCAAGAGCAGGGGGTGGAGTAAGCCAGGCCTCAAACCATGAGAAGCTCCAGCCCAAAATGCAGCCAAAATGCAGCCCACATCCGGGAGAATCTCAAGAGCAGAAGTTGGAGCAAGCCAGGCCTCAAACCACGAGAAGCTCCAGCCCAAAATGCAGCCAAAATGCAGCCCACATCCGGGAGAATCTCAAGAGCAGGGGGTGGAGCAAGCCAGGCCTCAAACCTCGAGAAGCTCCAGCCCAAAAGGCAGCCAAAATCCAGCCCACATCCGGGAGAATCTCAAGAGCAGAGGGTGGAGCAAGCCAGGCCTCAAACCACGAGAAGCTCCAGCCCAAAAGGCAGCCAAAATGCAGCACACATCTGGGAGAATCTCAAGAGCAGGGGGTGCAGCAAGTCAGGCCTCAAACCACGAGAAGCTCCAGCCCAAAAGGCAGCCAAAATGCAGCCCACATCTGGGAGAATCTCAAGAGCAGGGGGTGCAGCAAGCCAGGCCTCAAACCACGAGAAGCTCCAGCCCAAAAGGCAGCCAAAATTCAGGACACATCCGGGAGAATCTCAAGAGCAGGGGTTGGAGCAATCCAGGCCTCTATCCACGAGAAGCTCCAGCCCAAAATACAGCCAAAATTCAGCGCACATCCAGGATAATCTCAAGAGCAGGGGGTGGAGCAATCCAGGCCTCAAACCATGGGAAGCTCCAGCCCAAAAGGCAGCCAAATCCAGCCCACATCCAGGAGAATCTAAAGAGCAGGGGGTGGAGCAAGCCAGGCCTCAAACCCCGAGAAGCTCCAGCCCAAAATGCAGCCAAAATGCAGCCCACATCCGGGAGAATATCAAGAGCAGGGGTTGGAGCAAACCAGGCCTCAAACCACGAAAAACTCCAGCCCAATTAGCAGCCAAAATGCAGCCCAGATCTGGGAGAATCTCAAGAGCAGGGGGTGGAGCAAGCCAGGCCTCAAACCACGAGAAGCTCCAGCCCAAAAGGCAGCCAAAATCCAGCACACATCCGGGAGAATCTCAAGAGCAGGGCGTGGAGCAAGCCAGGCCTCAAACCACTAGAAGCTCCGGCCCAAAAGGCAGCCAAAACCCAGCCCACATCCGGGAGAATCTCAAGAGCAGGGGGTGGAGCAAGCCAGGCCTCAAACCACGAGAAGCTCCAGCCCAAATGCAGCCAAAATCCAGCCCACCTTGAGGAGAATATCAAGAGCAGGGGGTTCGAGCAAGCTAGGCCCCAAACCACGAGAAGCCCCAGCCCAAAATGTAGCCAAAATGCAGCCCACATTCGGGAGAATATGAAGAGCAGGGTGTGGAGCAAGCCAGGCCTCAAACCACGAGAAGCTCCAGCCCAAAAGGCAGCCAAAATTCAGCCCACATCAGGGAGAATCTCAAGAGCAGGGGTTGGAGCAAGCCAGGCCTCTAACCACGAGAAGCTCCAGCCCAAAATACAGCCAAAATTCAGCCCACATCCGGGTGAATCTCAAGAGCAGGGGGTGGAGTAAGCCAGGCCTCAAACCATGAGAAGCTCCAGCCCAAAATGCAGCCAAAATGCAGCCCACATCCGGGAGAATCTCAAGAGCAGAAGGTGGAGCAAGCCAGGCCTCAAACCACGTGAAGCTCCAGCCCAAAATGCAGCCAAAATGCAGCCCACATCCGGGAGAATCTCAAGAGCAGGGGGTGGAGCAAGCCAGGCCTCAAACCTCGAGAAGCTCCAGCCCAAAAGGCAGCCAAAATGCAGCACACATCTGGGAGAATCTCAAGAGCAGGGGGTGCAGCAAGTCAGGCCTCAAACCACGAGAAGCTCCAGCCCAAAATGCAGCCAAAATGCAGCCCACATCTGGGAGAATCTCAAGAGCAGGGGGTGCAGCAAGCCAGGCCTCAAACCACGAGAAGCTCCAGCCCAAAAGGCAGCCAAAATTCAGGACACATCCGGGAGAATCTCAAGAGCAGGGGTTGGAGCAATCCAGGCCTCTAACCACGAGAAGCTCCAGCCCAAAATACAGCCAAAATGCAGCCCACATGCGGGAGAATCTCAAGAGCAGGGGGTGGAGCAAGCCAGGCCTCAAACCACGAGAAGCTCCAGCCCAAAAGGCAGCCAAAATGCAGCCCACATCTGGGATAATATCTAGAGCAGGGGGTGGAGCAAGCCAGGCCTCAAACCACGAGAAGCTCCAGCCCAAAATGGAGCCAAACTCCAGCCCACCTTGAGGAGAATATCAAGAGCAGGGACTAGAGCAAGCCAGGCCCCAAACCACGAGAAGCTCCAGCCCAAAATGTAGCCACAATGCAGCCCACATCCGGGAGAACCTCAAGAGCAGGGCGTGGAGCAAGGCATGCCTAAAACCACGAGAAGCTCCAGCACAAGATTCAGCCAAAATCCAGCCCACATCCGGGAGAATCTCAAGAGCAGGGGGTGGAGCAAGCCAGGCCTCAAACCACGAGATTCTCCAGCCCAAAAAGGCAGGCAAAACCCTAACACATCCGGGAGAATCTCAAGAGCAGGGGGTGGAGCAAGCCAGGCCTCAAACCACGGGAAGCTCCAGCACAAGATTCAGCCAAAATCCAGCCCACATCCGGGAGAATCTCAAGAGCAGGGGGTGGAGCAAGCCAGGCCTCAAACCACGAGAAGCTCCAGCCCAAAAGGCAGCCAAAATCCAGCCCACATCCGGGAGAATCTCAAGAGCAGGGGGTGGAGCAAGCCAGGCCTCAAACCACGAGAAGCTCCAGCCCAAAAGGCAGCCAAAATGCAGCCCACCTCCGGGAGAATCTCAAGAGCAGGGGGTGGAGCAAGCCAGGCCTCAAACCACGGGAAGCTCCAGCACAAGATTCAGCCAAAATCCAGCCCACATCCGGGAGAATCTCAAGAGCAGGGGGTGGAGCAAGCCAGGCCTCAAACCACGAGAAGCTCCAGCCCAAAAGGCAGCCAAAATGCAGCCCACATCTGGGAGAATCTCAAGAGCCGGGGGTGGAGCAAGCCAGGCCTCAAACCACGAGAAGCTCCAGCCCAAGTGTCAGCCAAAATGCAGCCCACATCCGGGAGAATCTCAAGAGCAGGGGTTGGAGCAAGCCAGGCCTCAAACCACGAGAAGCTCCAGCCCAAAATACAGCCAAAATTCAGCGCACATCCAGGATAATCTCAAGAGCAGGGGGTGGAGCAAGCCAGGCCTCAAACCATGGGAAGCTCCAGCCCAAAAGGCAACCAAAATGCAGCCCACATCCGGGAGAATATCAAGAGCAGGGAGTGGAGCAAGCCAGGCCTGAAACCACGAGAAGCTCCAGCCCAAAAGGCAGCCAAAATGCAGCCCACATCTGGGAGAATCTCAAGAGAAGGGGGTGGAGCAAGCCAGGCCTCAAACCACGAGAAGCTCCAGCCCAAAAGGGAGCCAAAATCCAGCCCACCTCCGGGAGAATCTCAAGAGCAGTGGGTGGAGCAAGCCAGGCCTCAAACCACGAGAAGCTCCGGCCCAAAATGCAGCCAAAATCCAGCCCACATCCGGGAGAATCTCAAGAGCAGGGGGTGGAGCAAGCCAGGCCTCAAACCACGAGAAGCTCCAGCCCAAAATGCAGCCAAAATCCAGCCCAACTTGAGGAGAATATCAAGAGCAGGGGGTTCGAGCAAGCCAGGCCCCAAACCACGAGAAGCCCCAGCCCAAAATTTAGCCAAAATGCAGCCCACATTCGGGAGAATATCAAGAGCAGGGGGTGGAGCAAGCCAGGCCTCAAACCACGAGAAGCTCCAGCCCAAAAGTCAGCCACAATGCAGCCCACATCCGGGAGAACCTCAAGAGCAGGGGGTGGAGCAAGCCAGGCCTCGAACCACGGGAAGCTCCAGCCCAAAAGGCAGCCAAAATCCAGCCCACCTTGAGGAGAATCTCAAGAGCAGGGGTGGAGCAAACCAGGCCTCAAACCACGAGAAGCTCCAGCCCAAAAGGCAGCTAAAATTCAGCCCACCTGGAGGAGAGTACGAAGAGCAGGGTGTGGAGCAAGGCAGGCCTCAAAGCATGGGAAGCTCCAGCCCAAAAGGCAGCCAAAATGCAGCCCACATCCGGGAGAATATCAAGAGCAGGGATGGAGCAAGCCAAGCCTCAAACCACGAGAAGCTCCAGCCCAAAAGACAGTCAAAATGCAACCCACATCCGGGAGAATCTCAAGAGCAGGGGGTGGAGCAAGCCAGGCCTCAAACCACGAGAATCTCCAGCCCAAAAGGCAGCCAAAATGCAGCCCACATAAGGGAGAATCTCAAGAGCAGGGCATGGAGCAAGCCAGGCCTCAAACCACGAGAAGGTTCCAGCCCAAAAGGCAGCCAAAATGCAGCCCACATCCGGGAGAATCTCAAGAGCAGGGGGTGGAGCAAGCCAGGCCTCAAACCACGAGAAGCTCCAGCCCAAAAGGCAGCTAAAATGCAGCCCACATGGAGGAGAGTACCAAGAGCAGGGTGTGGAGCAAGCCAGGCCCCAAACCACGAGAAGCTCCAGCCCAAATTGTAGCCAAAATGCAGCCCACATCCGGGAGAATCTCAAGAGCAGGGGGTGGAGCAAGCCAGGCCTCAAACCACGAGAAGCTCCAGCCCAAAAGGCAGCCAAAATGCAGCCCACATCCGGGAGAACCTCAAGAGCAGGGCGTGGAGCAAGGCATGCCTCAAACCACGAGAAGCTCCAGCACAAGATTCAGCCAAAATCCAGCCCACATCCGGGAGAATCTCAAGAGCAGGGGGTGGAGCAAGCCAGGCCTCAAACCACGAGATTCTCCAGCCCAAAAAGGCAGGCAAAACCCTAACACATCCGGGAGAATCTCAAGAGCAGGGGGTGGAGCAAGCCAGGCCTCAAACCACGAGAAGCTCCAGCCCAAAAGGCAGCCAAAATGCAGCCCACCTCCGGGAGAATCTCAAGAGCAGGGGGTGGAGCAAGCCAGGCCTCAAACCACGGGAAGCTCCAGCACAAGATTCAGCCAAAATCCAGCCCACATCCGGGAGAATCTCAAGAGCAGGGGGTGGAGCAAGCCAGGCCTCAAACCACGAGAAGCTCCAGCCCAAAAGGCAGCCAAAATGCAGCCCACATCTGGGAGAATCTCAAGAGCCGGGGGTGGAGCAAGCCAGGCCTCAAACCACGAGAAGCTCCAGCCCAAGTGTCAGCCATAATGCAGCCCACATCCGGGAGAATCTCAAGAGCAGGGGTTGGAGCAAGCCAGGCCTCAAACCATGGGAAGCTCCAGCCCAAAAGGCAACCAAAATGCAGCCCACATCCGGGAGAATATCAAGAGCAGGGAGTGGAGCAAGCCAGGCCTGAAACCACGAGAAGCTCCAGCCCAAAAGGCAGCCAAAATGCAGCCCACATCTGGGAGAATCTCAAGAGCAGGGGGTGGAGCAAGCCAGGCCTCAAACCACGAGAAGCTCCAGACCAAAATAGAGCCAAAATGCAGCCCAAATCCGGGAGAATATCAAGAGCAGGGAGTGGAGCAAGCCAGGTCTTAAACCCTGGGAAGCTCCAGCCCAAAATGCAGCCAAAATGCAGCCCACATCCAGGAGAATATCAAGAGTAGGGGGTGGAGCAAGCCAGGCCTCTAAACTATGAGAAGCTCCAGCCCAAAAAGCAGCTAAAATGCAGCCCACATCCGGGAGAATATCAAGAGCAGGATTGGAGCAAGCCAGGCCTCAAACCACGAGAAGCTCCAGCCCAAAAGACAGTCAAAATGCAGCCCACATCCGGGAGAATCTCAAGAGCTGGGGGTGGAGAAAGCCAGGCCTCAAACCACGAGAAGCTCCAGCCCAAAAGGCAGCTAAAATGCAGCCCACCTGGAGGAGAGTACCAAGAGCAGGTTGTGGAGCAAGGCAGGCCTCAAACCATGGGAAGCTCCAGCTCAAAAGACAGCCACAATCCAGCCCACATCTGGGAGAATCTCAAGAGCAGGGGGTGGAGCAAGCCAGGCCTCAAACCACGAGAAGCTCCAGCCCAAAAGGCAGCCAAAATGCAGCCCACATCCAGGAGAATATCAAGAGTAGGGGGTGGAGCAAGCCAGGCCTCAAACCACGAAAAGCTCCAGCCCAATTAGCAGCCAAAATGCAGCCCAGATCTGGGAGAATCTCAAGAGCAGGGGGTGGAGCAAGCCAGGCCTCAAACCACGAGAAGCTCCAGCCCAAAAGGGAGCCAAAATCCAGCCCACATCCGGGAGAATCTCAAGAGCAGTGGGTGGAGCAAGCCAGGCCTCAAACCACGAGAAGCTCCAGCCCAAAAGGCAGCCAAAATCCAGCACACATCCGGGAGAATCTCAAGAGCAGGGCGTGGAGCAAGCCAGGCCTCAAACCACTAGAAGCTCCGGCCCAAAAGGCAGCCAAAATCCAGCCCACATCCGGGAGAATCTCAAGAGCAGGGGGTGGAGCAAGCCAGGCCTCAAACCACGAGAAGCTCCAGCCCAAAATGGAGCCAAAATCCAGCCCACCTTGAGGAGAATATCAAGAGCAGGGGGTTCGAGCAAGCCAGGCCCCAAACCACGAGAAGCCCCAGCCCAAAATGTAGCCAAAATGCAGCCCACATTTGGGAGAATATCAAGAGCAGGGGGTGGAGCAAGCCAGGCCTCAAACCACGAGAAGCTCCAGCCCAAAAGTCAGCCACAATGCAGCCCACATCCGGGAGAACCTCAAGAGCAGGGGGTGGAGAAAGCCAGGCCTCGAACCACGGGAAGTTCCAGCCCAAAAGGCAGCCAAAATGCAGCACACCTTGAGGAGAATCTCAAGAGCAGGGGTGGAGCAAACCAGGCCTCAAACCACGAGAAGCTCCAGCCCAAAAGGCAGCTAAAATTCAGCCCACCTGGAGGAGAGTACGAAGAGCAGGTTGTAGAGCAAGGCAGGCCTCAAACCATGGGAAGCTCCAGCCCAAAAGGCAGCCAAAATGCAGCCCACATCCGGGAGAATATCAAGAGCAGGGATGGAGCAAGCCAAGCCTCAAACCACGAGAAGCTCCAGCCCAAAAGACAGTCAAAATGCAACCCACATCCGGGAGAATCTCAAGAGCAGGGGGTGGAGCAAGCCAGGCCTCAAACCACGAGAATCTCCAGCCCAAAAGGCAGCCAAAATGCAGCCCACATAAGGGAGAATCTCAAGAGCAGGGGGTGGAGCAAGCCAGGCCTCAAACCTCGAGAAGCTCCAGCCCAAAATGTAGCCACAATGCAGCCCACATCCGGGAGAACCTCAAGAGCAGGGCGTGGAGCAAGGCATGCCTCAAACCACGAGAAGCTCCAGCACAAGATTCAGCCAAAATCCAGCCCACATCCGGGAGAATCTCAAGAGCAGGGGGTGGAGCAAGCCAGGCCTCAAACCACGAGATTCTCCAGCCCAAAAAGGCAGGCAAAACCCTAACACATCCGGGAGAATCTCAAGAGCAGGGGGTGGAGCAAGCCAGGCCTCAAACCACGAGAAGCTCCAGCCCAAAAGGCAGCCAAAATGCAGCCCACATCTGGGAGAATCTCAAGAGCCGGGGGTGGAGCAAGCCAGGCCTCAAACCACGAGAAGCTCCAGCCCAAGTGTCAGCCAAAATGCAGCCCACATCCGGGAGAATCTCAAGAGCAGGGGTTGGAGCAAGCCAGGCCTCAAACCATGAGAAGCTCCAGCCCAAAATACAGCCAAAATTCAGCGCACATCCAGGATAATCTCAAGAGGAGGGGGTGGAGCAAGCCAGGCCTCAAACCATGGGAAGCTCCAGCCCAAAAAGCAACCAAAATGCAGCCCACATCCGGGAGAATATCAAGAGGAGGGAGTGGAGCAAGCCAGGCCTGAAACCACGAGAAGCTCCAGCCCAAAAGGCAGCCAAAATGCAGCCCACATCTGGGAGAATCTCAAGAGCAGGGGGTGGAGCAAGCCAGGCCTCAAACCACGAGAAGCTCCAGACCAAAATAGAGCCAAAATGCAGCCCAAATCCGGGAGAATATCAAGAGCAGGGAGTGGAGCAAGCCAGGTCTTAAACCCTGGGAAGCTCCAGCCCAAAATGCAGCCAAAATGCAGCCCACATCCAGGAGAATATCAAGAGCAGGGTGTAGAGCAAGGCAGGCCTCAAACCATGGGAAGCTCCAGCTCAAAAAGCAGCCACATTCCAGCCCACATCAGGGAGAATCTCAAGAGCAGGGGGTGGAGCAAACCTGTCCTCAAACCACGAAAAGTTCCAGCCCAAAAAGGCAGCCAAAATCCTAACCACATCCGGGAGAATCTCAAGAGCAGGGGGTGGAGCAAGCCAGGCCTCAAACCACGAGAAGCTCCAGCCCAAAATTCAGCCAAAATGCAGCCCACCTCCGGAGAATCTCAAGAGCAGGGGTTGGAGCAAGCCAGGCCTCAAACCCCGAGAAGCTCCAGCCCAAAAGGCAGCCAAAATCCGAACCACATCCGGGAGAATCTCAAGAGCAGGGGGTGGAGCAAACCAGGCCTCAAACCATGAGAAGCTCCAGCCCAAAAGGCAGCCAAAATGCAGCCCACATCCGGGAGAATCTCAAGAGCAGGGGGTGGAGCAAGCCAGGCCTCAAACCACGAGAAGCTCCAGCCCAAAATTCAGCCAAAATCCTACCCACATCCGGGAGAATATCAAGACCAGGAGTGGAGCAAGCCAGGCCTCAAACCACGAGAAGCTCCAGCCCAAAAGGCAGCCAAAATGCAGCCCACATCCGGGAGAATCTCAAGAGCAGGGCGTGGAGCAAGCCAGGCCTCAAACCACGAGAAGCTCCAGCCCAAAATGCAGCCAAAATGCAGACAAAATCGGGGAGAATCTCAAGAGCAGGGAGTGGAGCAAGCCAGGCCTCAAACCATGGGAAGCTCCAGCCCAAAAGGCAGCCAAAATGCAGCCCACATCCGGGAGAATCTCAAGAGCAGGGGTTGGAGCAAGCCAGGCCTCAAACCACGAGAAGCTCCAGCCCAAAATGCAGCCAAAATGCAGCCCACATCCGGGAGAATCTCAAGAGCAGGGGGTGGAGCAAGCCAGGCCTCAAACCACGAGAAGCTCCAGCCCAAAAGGCAGCCAAAATCCTACCCACATCCGGGAGAATCTCAAGAGCAGGGAGTGGAGCAAGCCAGGCCTTAAACCCTGGGAAGCTCCAGCCCAAAAAGACAGCTAAAATGCAGCCCACCTGGAGGAGAGTACGAAGAGCAGGGTGTGGAGCAAGGCAGGCCTCAAACCACGAGAAGCTCCAGCCCAAAATATAGCCAAAATGCAGCCCACCTCCGGAGAATCTCAAGAGCAGGGGGTGGAGCAAGCCAGGCCTCAAACCCCGAGAAGCTCCAGCCCAAAAGGCAGCCAAAATCCTAACCACATCTGGGAGAATCTCAAGAGAAGGGGGTGGAGCAAGCCAGGCCTCAAACCATGAGAAGCTCCAGCCCAAAAGGAAGCCAAAATGCAGCCCACCTCCGGGAGAATCTCAAGAGCAGGGGGTGGAGCAAGCCAGGCCTCAAACCATGAAAAGCTCCAGCCCAAAATGCAGCCAAAATCCTACCCACATCCGGGAGAATATCAAGAGCAGGAGTGGAGCAAGCCAGGCCTCAAACCACGAGAAGCTCCAGCCCAAAAGGCAGCCAAAATGCAGCCCACATCCGGGAGAATCTCAAGAGCAGGGGGTGGAGCAAGCCAGGCCTCAAACCACGAGAAGCTCCAGCCCAAAAGGCAGCCAAAATGCAGCCCACATCCGGGAGAATATCAAGAGCAGGGGTTGGAGCAAGCCAGGCCTCAAACCACGAGAAGCTCCAGACCAAGTATCAGCCAAAAAACAGCCCACCTCAGGGAGAATATCAAGAGCAGGGGGTGGAGCAAGCCAGGCCTCAAACCACGAGAAGCTCCAGCCCAAAAGGCAGCCAAAATGCAGACAAAATCGGGGAGAATATCAAGAGCAGGGAGTGGAGCAAGCCAGGCCTCAAACCATGGGAAGCTCCAGCCCAAAAGGCAGCCAAAATGCAGCCCACATCCGGGAGAACATCAAGAGCAGGGGGTGGAGCAAGCCAGGCCTCAAACCACGAGAAGCTCCAGCCCAATATGCAGCCAAAATGCAGCCCACATCCGGGAGAATTTCAAGAGCACGGGGTGGAGAAAACCAGGCCTCAAACCACGAGAAGCTCCAGCCCAAAAAGCATCCAAAATCCTAACCAAATCTGGGAGAATATCAAGAGCAGGGGGTGGAGCAAGCCGGGCCTCAAACCATGAGAAGCTCCAGCCCAAAAGGCAGCCAAAATGCAGCCCATGTCCGGGAGAATCTCAAGAGCAGGGAGTGGAGCAAGCCAGGCCTTAAACCCTGGGAAGCTCCAGCCCAAAATGCAGCCAAAATGCAGCCCACAACCAGGAGAATATCAAGAGTAGGGGGTGGAGCAAGCCAGGCCTCTAAACTATGAGAAGCTCCAGCCCAAAAAGCAGCCAAAATGCAGCCCACATCCGGAGAATATCAAGAGGAGGAGTGGAGCAAGCCAGGCCTCAAACCACGAGAAGCTCCAGCCCAAAAGGCAGCCAAATTCAGCCCACATCCGGGAGAATCTCAAGAGGAGGGGGTGGAGAAAGCCAGGCCTCAAACCACGAGAAGCTCCAGCCCAAAAGGCAGCTAAAATGCAGCCCACCTGGAGGAGAGTACGAAGAGCAGGGTGTGGAGCAAGGCAGGCCTCAAACCATTGGAAGCTCCAGCCCAAAAGGCAGCCAAAATCCAGCCCACATCAGGGAGAATCTCAAGAGCAGGGGGTGGAGCAAGCCAGGCCTCAAACCACGAGAAGCTCCAGCCCAAAAGGCAGCCAAAATCCAGCCCACATCCGGGAGAATATCAAGAGCAGGGGGTGGAGCAAACCTGGCCTCAAACCACGAGAAGTTCCAGCCCAAAAATGCAGCCAAAATCCTAACCACATCCAGGAGAATCTCAAGAGCAGGGGGTGGAGCAAGCCAGGCCTCAAACCACGAGAAGCTCCAGACCAAAATGAAGCCAAAATGCAGCCCACATCCGGGAGAATCTCAAGAGCAGGGGGTGGAGCAAGCCAGGCCTCAAACCCCGAGAAGCTCCAGCCCAAAATGCAGCCAAAATCCTAACCACATCTGGGAGAATCTCAAGAGAAGGGGGTGGAGCAAACCAGGCCTCAAACCATGAGAATCTCCAGCCCAAAAGGCAGCCAAAATGCAGCCCACATCCGGGAGAATCTCAAGAGCAGGGGGTGGAGCAAGGCAGGCCTCAAACCACGAAAAGCTCCAGCCCAAAAGGCAGCCAAAATCCTACCCACATCCGGGAGAATATCAAGAGCAGGAGTGGAGCAAGCCAGGCCTCAAACCACGAGAAGCTCCAGCCCAAAAGGCAGCCAAAATGCAGCCCACATCCGGGAGAATCTCAAGAGCAGGGGGTGGAGCAAGCCAGGCCTCAAACCACGAGAAGCTCCAGCCCAAAAGGCAGCCAAAATGCAGACAAAATCGGGGAGAATATCAAGAGCAGGGAGTGGAGCAAGCCAGGCCTCAAACCATGGGAAGCTCCAGCCCAAAAGGCAGCCAAAATGCAGCCCACATCCGGGAGAATCTCAAGAGCAGGGGGTGGAGCAAGCCAGGCCTCAAACCACGAGAAGCTCCAGCCCAATATGCAGCCAAAATGCAGCCCACATCCGGGAGAATCTCAAGAGCACGGGGTGGAGAAAACCAGGCCTCAAACCACGAGAAGCTCCAGCCCAAAACGCAGCCAAAATGCAGCCCACATCCGGGACAATTTCAAGAGCAGGGGGTGGAGCAAGCCAGGCCTCAAACCTCGAGAAGCTCCAGCCCAAAAGGCAGCGAAAATGCAGCCCACATCCGGGAGAATCTCAAGAGCAGGGGGTGGAGCAAGCCAGGCCCCAAACCACGAGAAGCTCCAGCCCTAAAGGCAGCCAAAATGCAGCCCACCTCCGGGAGAATCTCAAGAGTAGGGGGTGGAGCAAGCCAGGCCTCAAACCACGAGAAGCTCCAGCCCAAAAGGCAGCCAAAATGCAGCCCACATCCGGGAGAATCTCAAGAGCAGGGGGTGGAGCAAGCCAGGCCTCAAACCACGAGAAGCTCCAGCCCAAAAGGCAGCCAAAATCCACCCCACATCCGGGAGAATATCAAGAGCAGGGGGTGGAGCAAGCCAGGCCTCAAACCACGAGAAGCTCCAGCCCAAAAGGCAGCCAAAATCCAGCCCACATGCGGGAGAATCTCAAGAGCAGGGGGTGGAGCAAGCCAGGCCTCAAACCACGAGAAGCTCCAGCCCAAAAGGTAGACAAAATCCAGCCCACATCCGGGAGAATCTCAAGAGCAGGGGGTGGAGCAAGCCAGGCCTCAAACCATGAGAAGCTCCAGCCCAAAACGCAGCCAAGATGCAGCCCACATGCGGGAGAATCTCAAGAGCAGGGGGTGGAGCAAGCCAGGCCACAAACCTCGAGAAGCTCCAGCCCAAAATGCAGCCAAAATGCAGCCCACATCAAGCAGAATCTGAAGGGCAGGGGGTGGAGCAAGCCAGGCCTCAAACCACGAGAAGCTCCAGCCCAAAAGGCAGCCAAAATGCAGCCCACAACCAGGAGAATCTCAAGAGCAGGGGGTGGAGCAAGCCAGGCCTCAAACCACGAGAAGCTCCAGCCCAAATGCAGCCAAAATGCAGCCCACATCCGGGAGAATCTCAAGAGCAGGGGGTGGAGCAAGCCAGGCCTCAAACCACGAGAAGCTTCAGCCCAAGAATCAGCCAAAATGCAGACCATATCTGGGAGAATATCAAGAGCAGGTGGTGGAGCAAGCCAGGCCTCAAACCTCGAGAAGCTCCAGCCCAAAAGGCAGCCAAAATGCAGCCCACATCCGGGAGAATCTCAAGAGCAGGGGGTGGAGCAAGCCAGGCCTCAAGCCACGAGAAGCTCCAGCCCAAAAATGGCAGCCGAAATGCAGCCCACATCCGGGAGAATCTCAAGAGCAGGGGGTGGAGCAAGCCAGGCCTCAAACCACGAGAAGCTCCAGCCCAAAAATGGCAGCCAAAATGCAGCCCACATCCGGGAGAATATCAAGAGCAGGGAGTGGAGCAAGCCAGGCCTCAAACCTCGAGAAGCTCCAGCCCAAAAGGCAGCGAAAATGCAGCCCACATCCGGGAGAATCTCAAGAGCAGGGGGTGGAGCAAGCCAGGCCCCAAACCACGAGAAGCTCCAGCCCTAAAGGCAGCCAAAATGCAGCCCACCTCAGGGAGAATCTCAAGAGTAGGGGGTGGAGCAAGCCAGGCCTCAAACCACGAGAAGCTCCAGCCCAAAAGGCAGCCAAAATGCAGCCCACATCCGGGAGAATCTCAAGAGCAGGGGGTGGAGCAAGCCAGGCCTCAAACCACGAGAAGCTCCAGCCCAAAAGGCAGCCAAAATGCAGCCCACATCCGGGAGAATCTCAAGAGCAGGGGGTGGAGCAAGCCAGGCCTCAAACCACGAGAAGCTCCAGCCCAAAAGGCAGCCAAAATCCAGCCCACATGCGGGAGAATCTCAAGAGCAGGGGGTGGAGCAAGCCAGGCCTCAAACCACGAGAAGCTCCAGCCCAAAAGGTAGACAAAATCCAGCCCACATCCGGGAGAATCTCAAGAGCAGGGGGTGGAGCAAGCCAGGCCTCAAACCATGAGAAGCTCCAGCCCAAAACGCAGCCAAGATGCAGCCCACATGCGGGAGAATCTCAAGAGCAGGGGGTGGAGCAAGCCAGGCCACAAACCTCGAGAAGCTCCAGCCCAAAATGCAGCCAAAATGCAGCCCACATCAAGCAGAATCTGAAGGGCAGGGGGTGGAGCAAGCCAGGCCTCAAACCACGAGAAGCTCCAGCCCAAAAGGCAGCCAAAATGCAGCCCACAACCAGGAGAATCTCAAGAGCAGGGGGTGGAGCAAGCCAGGCCTCAAACCACGAGAAGCTCCAGCCCAAATGCAGCCAAAATGCAGCCCACATCCGGGAGAATCTCAAGAGCAGGGGGTGGAGCAAGCCAGGCCTCAAACCACGAGAAGCTTCAGCCCAAGAATCAGCCAAAATGCAGCCCATATCTGGGTGAATATCAAGAGCAGGTGGTGGAGCAAGCCAGGCCTCAAACCTCGAGAAGCTCCAGCCCAAAAGGCAGCCAAAATGAAGCCCACATCCGGGAGAATCTCAAGAGCAGGGGGTGGAGCAAGCCAGGCCTCAAACCACGAGAAGCTCCAGCCCAAAAATGGCAGCCAAAATGCAGCCCACATCCGGGAGAATCTCAAGAGCAGGGGGTGGAGCAAGCCAGGCCTCAAACCACGAGAAGCTCCAGCCCAAAAATGGCAGCCAAAATGCAGCCCACATCCGGGAGAATCTCAAGAGCAGGGGGTGGAGCAAGCCAGGCCTCAAACCACGAGAAGCTCCAGCCCAAGTATCAGCCAAAATGCAGCCCACCTCCGGGAGAATCTCAAGAGCAGGGGGTGGAGCAAGCCAGGCCTCAAACCACGAGAAGCTCCAGCCCAAAATTCAGCCAAAATGCAGCCCACATCCGGGAGAATCTCAAGAGCAGGGGGTGGAGCAAGCCAGGGCTCAAACCACGAGAAGCTCCAGCCCAAGTATCAGCCAAAATGCAGCCCACCTCCGGGAGAATCTCAAGAGCAGGGGGTGGAGCAAGCCAGGCCTCAAACCACGAGAAGCTCCAGCCCAAAAGGCAGCCAAAATGCAGCCCACATCCGGGAGAATCTCAAGAGCAGGGGGTGGAGCAAGCCAGGCCTCAAACCACGAGAAGCTTCAGCCCAAGAATCAGCCAAAATGCAGCCCACATCTGGGAGAATATCAAGAGCAGGTGGTGGAGCAAGCCAGGCCTCAAACCTCGAGAAGCTCCAGCCCAAAAGGCAGCCAAAATGCAGCCCACATCCGGGAGAATCTCAAGAGCAGGGGGTGGAGCAAGCCAGGCCTCAAACCACGAGAAGCTCCAGCCCAAAAATGGCAGCCAAAATGCAGCCCACATCCAGGAGAATCTCAAGAGCAGGGGGTGGAGCAAGCCAGGTCTCAAACCACGAGAAGCTCCAGCCCAAAAGGCAGCCAAAATGCAGCCCACATCCGGGAGAATCTAAAGAGCAGGGGGTGGAGCAAGCCAGGTCTCAAACCACGAGAAGCTCCAGCCCAAAATGCAGCCAAAATGCAGCCCACCTCCGGGAGAATCTCAAGAGCAGGGGGTGGAGCAAGCCAGGCCTCAAACCACGAGAAGCTCCAGCCCAAAGTATCAGCCAAAATGCAGCCCACATCCGGGAGAATCTCAAGAGCAGGGGGTGGAGCAAGCCAGGCCTCAAACCACGAGAAGCTCCAGCCCAAGAATCAGCCAAAATGCAGCCCACATCCGGGAGAATCTCAAGAGCAGGGGGTGGAGCAAGCCAGGCCTCAAACCACGAGAAGCTCCAGCCCAAGAAGCAGCCAAAATGCAGCCCACATCCGGGAGAATCTCAAGAGCAGGGGGTGGAGCAAGCCAGGCCTCAAACCACGAGAAGCTCCAGCCCAAAAGGCAGCCAAAATGCAGCCCACATCCGGGAGAATATCAAGAGCAGGGGGTGGAGCAAGCCAGGCCTCAAACCACAAGAAGCTCCAGCCCAAAAGGCAGCCAAAATGCAGCCCACATCCGGGAGAATATCAAGAGCAGGGGGTGGAGCAAGCCAGGCCTCAAACCTCGAGAAGCTCCAGCCCAAAATGCAGCCAAAATGCATCCCACATCGGGGAGAATCTCAAGAGCAGGGGGTGGAGCAAGCCAGGCCTCAAACCACGAGAAGCTCCAGCCCAAAAGGCAGCGAAAATGCAGCCCACCTCCGGCAGAATCTCACGAGCAGGGGGTGGAGCAAGCCAGGCCTCAAACCACGAGAAGCTCCAGCCCAAAAGGCAGCCAAAATCCAGCCCACCTCCGGGAGAATCTCAAGAGCAGGGGGTGGAGCAAGCCAGGCCTAAAACCACGAGAAGCTCCAGCCCAAAATGTAACCAAAATGCAGCCCACATCCGGGACAATATCAAGAGCAGGGGGTGGAGCAAGCCAGGCCTCAAACCACGAGAAGCTCCAGCCCAAAAGGCAGACAAAATCCAGACCACATCCGGGAGAATCTCAAGAGCAGGGGGTGGAGCAAGCCAGACCTCAAACCACGAGAAGCTCCAGCCCAAGTATCAGCCAAAATGCAGCCCACCTCCGGGAGAATCTCAAGAGCAGGGGGTGGAGCAAGCCAGGCCTCAAACCACGAGAAGCTCCAGCCCAAAAGGCAGCCAAAATGCAGCCCACATCCAGGAGAATCTCTAGAGCAGGGGGTGGAGCAAGCCAGGCCTCAAACCACGAGAAGCTCCAGTCCAAAATGCAGCGAAAATGCAGCCCACCTCCGGGAGAATCTCAAGAGCAGGGGGTGGAGCAAGCCAGGCCTCAAACCTCGAGAAGCTCCAGCCCAAAAGGCAGCCAAAATGCAGCCCACATCCGGGACAATATCAAGAGCAGGGGGTGGAGCAAGCCAGGCCACAAACCTCGAGAAGCTCCAGCCCAAAAGGCAGCCAAAATCCAGCCCACCTCCGGGAGAATCTCAAGAGCAGGGGGTGGAGCAAGCCAGGCCTCAAACCACGAGAAGCTCCAGCCCAAAATGTAACCAAAATCCAGCCCACATCCGGGACAATATGAAGAGCAGGGGGTGGAGCAAGCCAGGCCTCAAACCACGAGAAGCTCCAGCCCAAAATGCAGCCAAAATGCATCCCACATCGGGGAGAATCTCAAGAGCAGGGGGTGGAGCAAGCCAGGCCTCAAACCACGAGAAGCTCCAGCCCAAAAGGCAGCGAAAATGCAGCCCACCTCCGGCAGAATCTCACGAGCAGGGGGTGGAGCAAGCCAGGCCTCAAACCACGAGAAGCTCCAGCCCAAAAGGCAGCCAAAATGCAGCCCACCTCCGGGAGAATCTCAAGAGCAGGGGGTGGAGCAAGCCAGGCCTAAAACCACGAGAAGCTCCAGCCCAAAATGTAACCAAAATGCAGCCCACATCCGGGACAATATCAAGAGCAGGGGGTGGAGCAAGCCAGGCCTCAAACCACGAGAAGCTCCAGCCCAAAAGGCAGACAAAATCCAGACCACATCCGGGAGAATCTCAAGAGCAGGGGGTGGAGCAAGCCAGACCTCAAACCACGAGAAGCTCCAGCCCAAGTATCAGCCAAAATGCAGCCCACCTCCGGGAGAATCTCAAGAGCAGGGGGTGGAGCAAGCCAGGCCTCAAACCACGAGAAGCTCCAGCCCAAAAGGCAGCCAAAATGCAGCCCACATCCAGGAGAATCTCTAGAGCAGGGGGTGGAGCAAGCCAGGCCTCAAACCACGAGAAGCTCCAGTCCAAAATGCAGCGAAAATGCAGCCCACCTCCGGGAGAATCTCAAGAGCAGGGGGTGGAGCAAGCCAGGCCTCAAACCTCGAGAAGCTCCAGCCCAAAAGGCAGCCAAAATGCAGCCCACATCCGGGACAATATCAAGAGCAGGGGGTGGAGCAAGCCAGGCCACAAACCTCGAGAAGCTCCAGCCCAAAATGTAACCAAAATCCAGCCCACATCCGGGACAATATGAAGAGCAGGGGGTGGAGCAAGCCAGGCCTCAAACCACGAGAAGCTCCAGCCCAAAAGGCAGCCAAAATGCAGACCACATCCGGGAGAATCTCAAGAGCAGGGGGTGGAGCAAGCCAGGCCTCAAACCGCGAGAAGCTCCAGCCCAAAAGGCAGCCAAAATGCAGCCCACATCCGGGACAATATCAAGAGCAGGGGGTGGAGCAAGCCAGGCCACAAACCTCGAGAAGCTCCAGCCCAAAATGCAGCCAAAATGCAGCCCACATCCGGGACAATATCAAGAGCAGGGCGTGGAGCAAGCCAGGCCTCAAACCACGAGAAGCTCCAGCCCAAGAATCAGCCAAAATCCATCCCACATCCGGGAGAATCTCAAGAGCAGGGGGTGGAGCAAGCCAGGCCTCAAACCACGAGAAGCTCCAGCCCAAAAGGCAGCCAAAATGCAGCCCACATCCGGGAGAATCTCAAGAGCAGGGGGTGGAGCAAGCCAGGCCTCAAACCACGAGAAGCTCCAGCCCAAAAGGCAGCCAAATTGCAGCCCACATCAGGGAGAATATAATGAGCAGGGGTTGGAGCAAGCCAGGCCTCAAACCACGAGAAGCTCCAGTCCAAAATGCAGCCAAAATGCAGCCCACATCCGGGACAATATCAAGAGCAGGGGGTGGAGCAAGCCAGGCCACAAACCTCGTGAAGCTCCAACCCAAAATGCAGCCAAAATGCAGCCCACATACGGGAGAATATCAAGAGCAGGGGTTGGAGCAAGCCAGGCCTCAAACCACGAGAATCTCCAGCCCAAAAGGCAGCCAAAATCCAGCCCACATCCGGGAGAATATCAAGAGCAGGGGGTGGAGCAAGCCAGGCCTCAAACCCTGAGAAGCTCCAGCCCAAGTATCAGCCAAAATGCAGCCCACATCCGGGAGAATCTCAAGAGCAGGGGGTGGAGCAAGCCAGGCCTCAAACCACGAGAAGCTCCAGCCCAAAATGTAACCAAAATCCAGCCCACATCCGGGACAATATGAAGAGCAGGGAGTGGAGCAAGCCAGGCCTGAAACCACGAGAAGCTCCAGCCCAAAAGGCAGCCAAAATGCAGACCACATCCGGGAGAATCTCAAGAGCAGGGGGTGGAGCAAGCCAGGCCTCAAACCGCGAGAAGCTCCAGCCCAAAAGGCAGCCAAAATGCAGCCCACATCCGGGAGAATCTCAAGAGCAGGGGGTGGAGCAAGCCAGGCCACAAACCTCGAGAAGCTCCAGCCCAAAATGCAGCCAAAATGCAGCCCACATCCGGGAGAATCTCAAGAGCAGGGGGTGGAGCAAGCCAGGCCTCAAACCACGAGAAGCTCCAGCCCAAGAATCAGCCAAAATCCAGCCCACCTCCGGGAGAATCTCAAGAGCAGGGGGTGGAGCAAGCCAGGCCTCAAACCACGAGAAGCTCCAGCCCAAAAGGCAGCGAAAATGCAGCCCACCTCCGGCAGAATCTCACGAGCAGGGGGTGGAGCAAGCCAGGCCTCAAACCACGAGAAGCTCCAGCCCAAAAGGCAGCCAAAATGCAGCCCACCTCCGGGAGAATCTCAAGAGCAGGGGGTGGAGCAAGCCAGGCCTAAAACCACGAGAAGCTCCAGCCCAAAATGTAACCAAAATGCAGCCCACATCCGGGACAATATCAAGAGCAGGGGGTGGAGCAAGCCAGGCCTCAAACCACGAGAAGCTCCAGCCCAAAAGGCAGACAAAATCCAGACCACCTCCGGGAGAATCTCAAGAGCAGTGGGTGGAGCAAGCCACACCTCAAACCACGAGAAGCTCCAGCCCAAGTATCAGCCAAAATGCAGCCCACCTCCGGGAGAATCTCAAGAGCAGGGGGTGGAGCAAGCCAGGCCTCAAACCACGAGAAGCTCCAGCCCAAAAGGCAGCCAAAATGCAGCCCACATCTGGGAGAATCTCAAGAGCAGGGGGTGGAGCAAGCCAGGCCTCAAACCACGAGAAGCTCCAGTCCAAAATGCAGCGAAAATGCAGCCCACCTCCGGGAGAATCTCAAGAGCAGGGGGTGGAGCAAGCCAGGCCTCAAACCTCGAGAAGCTCCAGCCCAAAAGGCAGCCAAAATGCAGCCCACATCCGGGACAATATCAAGAGCAGGGGGTGGAGCAAGCCAGGCCACAAACCTCGAGAAGCTCCAGCCCAAAATGCAGCCAAAATGCAGCCCACCTCCGGGAGAATCTCAAGAGCAGGGGGTGGAGCAAGCCAGGCCTCAAACCTCGAGAAGCTCCAGCCCAAAAGGCAGCCAAAATCCAGCCCACATCCGGGAGAATCTCAAGAGCAGGGGGTGGAGCAAGCCAGGCCTCAAACCACGGGAAGCTCCAGCCCAAAATGCAGCCAAAATGCAGCCCACCTCCGGGAGAATCTCAAGAGCAGGTGTTGGAGCAAGCCAGGCCTCAAACCACGAGAAGCTCCAGCCTTAAAGGCAGCCAAAATGCAGCCCACCTCCGGGAGAATCTCAAGAGCAGGGGGTGGAGCAAGCCAGACCTCAAACCACGAGAAGCTCCAGCCCAAAAGGCAGCAAAAATGCAGTCCACATTCGGGAGAATCTCAAGAGTAGGGGGTGGACCAAGCAAAGCCTCAAACCACGAGAAGTTCCAGCCCAAAAGGCAGCCAAAATGCAGCCCACATCCGGGAGAATCTCAAGAGTAGGGTGTGGACCAAGCAAGGCCTCAAACCACGAGAAGTTCCAGCCCAAAATGCAGCCAAAATGCAGCCCACATCCGGGAGAATCTCTAGAGCAGGGGGTGGAGCAAGCCAGGCCTCAAACCACGAGAAGCTCCAGCCCAAAATGCAGCGAAAATGCAGCCCACATCCGGGAGAATCTCAAGAGCAGGGGGTGGAGCAAGCCAGGCCTCAAATCTCGAGAATCTCCAGCCCAAAAGGCAGCCAAAATGCAGCACACATCCGGGAGAATCTCAAGAGCAGGGGGTGGAGCAAGCCAGGCCTCAAACCACGAGAAGCTCCAGCCCAAAAGGCAGCCAAATTGCAGCCCACATCTGGGAGAATATCATGAGCAGGGGGTGGAGCAAGCCAGGCCTCAAACCACGAGAAGCTCCAGTCCAAAATGCAGCGAAAATGCAGCCCACATCCGGGAGAATCTCAAGAGCAGGGGGTGGAGCAAGCCAGGCCTCAAATCTCGAGAATCTCCAGCCCAAAAGGCAGCCAAAATGCAGCACACATCCGGGAGAATCTCAAGAGCAGGGGGTGGAGCAAGCCAGGCCTCAAACCTCGAGAAGCTCCAGCCCAAAAGGCAGCCAAAATGCAGCCCACATCCGGGAGAATCTCAAGAGCAGGGGGTGGAGCAAGCCAGGCCTCAAACCACGAGAAGCTCCAGCCCAAAAGGCAGCCAAAATGCAGCCCACATCCGGGAGAATCTCAAGAGCAGGGTGTGGAGCAAGCCAGGTCTCAAACCACAAGAAGCTCCAGCCCAAGAATCAGCCAAAATGCAGACCACATCCGGGACAATTTCAAGAGCAGGGGTTGGAGCAAGCCAGGCCTCAAACCACGAGAAGCTCCAGCCCAAAAGTCAGCGAAAATGCAGCCCACCTACGGGATAATATCAAGAGCAGGGGGTGGAGCAAGCCAGGCCTCAAACCACGAGAAGCTCCAGCCCAAAATGCAGCCAAAATGGAGCCCACATCCGGGAGAATCTCAAGAGCAGGGGGTGGAGCAAGCCAGGCCTCAAACCACGAGAAGCTCCAGCCCAAAATGCAGCGAAAATGCAGCCCACATCCGGGAGAATCTCAAGAGCAGGGGGTGGAGCAAGCCAGACCTCAAACCTCGAGAAGCTCCAGCCCAAAAGGCAGCCAAAATCCAGCCCACATCCGGGAGAATATCAAGAGCAGGGGGTGGAGCAAGCCAGGCCTCAAACCATGAGAAGCTCCAGCCCAAAAGGCAGCCAAAATGCAGCCCACCTCCGGGAGAATCTCAAGAGCAGGGGGTGGAGCAAGCCAGGCCTCAAACCACGAGAAGCTCCAGACCAAAAGGCAGCCAAAATGCAGCCCAACTCTAGGAGAATATCAAGAGCAGGGGGTGGAGCAAGCCAGGCCTCAAACCACGAGAAGCTCCAGCCCAAAATGTAACCAAAATCCAGCCCACATCCGGGACAATATCAGGAGCAGGGGGTGGAGCAAGCCAGGCCTCAAACCACGAGAAGCTCCAGCCCAAGTATCAGCCAAAATGCAGCCCACATCCGGGAGAATATCAAGAGCAGGGGGTGGAGCAAGCCAGGCCTCAAACCACGAGAAGCTCCAGCCCAAAACGCAGCCAAAATGCAGGCCACATCCGGGAGAATCTCAAGAGCAGGGGGTGGAGCAAGCCAGGCCTCAAACCACGAGAAGCTCCAGCCCAAAATGCAACCAAAATGCAGACCACATCCGGGAGAATCTCAAGAGCAGGGGGTGGAGCAAGCCAGGCCTCAAACCACGAGAAGCTCCAGCCCAAGAATCAGCCAATATGCAGCCCACATCCGGGAGAATCTCAAGAGCAGGGGGTGGAGCAAGCCAGGCCTCAAACCATGAGAAGCTCCAGCCCAAGAGGCAGCCAAAATGCAGCCCACATCCGGGAGAATCTCAAGAGCAGGGGGTGGAGCAAGCCAGGCCTCAAACCACGAGAAGCTCCAGCCCAAAAGTCAGCCAAAATGCAGGCCACATCGGGGACAATATCAAGAGCAGGGGGTGGAGCAAGCCAGGCCTCAAACCACGAGAAGCTCCAGCCCAAAAGTCAGCCAAAATGCAGCCCACATCCGGGAGAATCTCAAGAGCAGGGTGTGGAGCAAGCCAGGCCTCAAACCACCAGAAGCTCCAGCCCAAGAATCAGCCAAAATGCAGCCCACATGGAGGAGAATCTCAAGAGCAGGGGGTGGAGCAAGCCAGGCCTGAAACCTCGAGAAGCTCCAGCCCAAAAGGCAGCCAAAATGCAGCCCACATCCGGGAGAATCTCAAGAGCAGGGGTTGGAGCAAGCCAGTCCTCAAACCACGAGAAGCTCCAGCCCAAAAGGCAGCCAAAATGCAGCCCACCTCCGGGAGAATCTCAAGAGCAGGGGGTGGAGCAAGCCAGGCCTCAAACCACGAGAAGCTCCAGCCCAAAAGGCAGCCAAAATGCAGCCCACATCCGGGAGAATCTCAAGAGCAGGGGGTGGAGCAAGCCAGGCCTCAAACCACGAGAAGCTATAGCCCAAGAATCAGCCAATATGCAGCCCACATCCGGGAGAATCTCAAGAGCAGGGGGTGGAGCAAGCCAGGCCTCAAACCACGAGAAGCTCCAGCCCAAGAGGCAGCGAAAATGCAGCCCACATCCGGGAGAATCTCAAGAGCAGGGGTTGGAGCAAGCCAGGCCTCAAACCACGAGAAGCTATAGCCCAAGAATCAGCCAATATGCAGCCCACATCCGGGAGAATCTCAAGAGCAGGGGGTGGAGCAAGCCAGGCCTCAAACCACGAGAAGCTCCAGCCCAAGAGGCAGCGAAAATGCAGCCCACATCCGGGAGAATCTCAAGAGCAGGGGGTGGAGCAAGCCAGGCCTCAAACCACGAGAAGCTCCAGCCCAAAAGTCAACCAAAATGCAGCCCACATCCGGGACAATATCAAGAGCAGGGGGTGGAGCAAGCCAGGCCTCAAACCACGAGAAGCTCCAGCCCAAAATCAGCCAAAATGCAGCCCACATCCGGGAGAATCTCAAGAGCAGGGGTTGGAGCAAGCCAGTCCTCAAACCACGAGAAGCTCCAGCCCAAAAGGCAGCCAAAATGCAGCCCA
The DNA here is from genome assembly GCA_027574665.1 of Rhynochetos jubatus. Classification (NCBI taxonomy): domain Eukaryota; kingdom Metazoa; phylum Chordata; class Aves; order Eurypygiformes; family Rhynochetidae; genus Rhynochetos; species Rhynochetos jubatus. Next base: position 2,222,529 of record JAQBHY010000071.1, read on the forward strand.
CATCCGGGAGAATCTCAAGAGCAGGGGGTGGAGCAAGCCAGGCCTCAAACCACGAGAAGCTCCAGCCCAAAAGGCAGCCAAAATGCAGCCCACATCCGGGAGAATCTCAAGAGCAGGGGGTGGAGCAAGCCAGGCCCCAAACCACAAGAAGCTCCAGCCCAAAATGCAGCGAAAATGCAGACCACCTCCGGGAGAATCTCAAGAGCAGGGGGTGGAGCAAGCCAGGCCTCAAACCACGAGAAGCTCCAGCCCAAGAATCAGCCAATATGCAGCCCACATCCGGGAGAATCTCAAGAGCAGGGGGTGGAGCAAGCCAGGCCTCAAACCACGAGATGCTCCAGCCCAAGAGGCAGCGAAAATGCAGCCCACATCCGGGAGAATCTCAAGAGCAGGGGGTGGAGCAAGCCAGGCCTCAAACCACGAGAAGCTCCAGCCCAAAAGTCAACCAAAATGCAGCCCACATCCGGGACAATATCAAGAGCAGGGGGTGGAGCAAGCCAGGCCTCAAACCACGAGAAGCTCCAGCCCAAAATCAGCCAAAATGCAGCCCACATCCGGGAGAATCTCAAGAGCAGGGGGTGGAGCAAGCAAGGCCTCAAACCACGAGAAGTTCCAGCCCAAAATGCAGCCAAAATGCAGCCCACATCCGGGAGAATCTCTAGAGCAGGGGGTGGAGCAAGCCAGGCCTCAAACCACGAGAAGCTCCAGCCCAAAAGGCAGCCACATTGCAGCCCACATCTGGGAGAATATCATGAGCAGGGGGTGGAGCAAGCCAGGCCTCAAACCACGAGAAGCTCCAGTCCAAAATGCATCGAAAATGCAGCCCACATCCGGGAGAATCTCAAGAGCAGGGGGTGGAGCAAGCCAGGCCTCAAATCTCGAGAATCTCCAGCCCAAAAGGCAGCCAAAATGCAGCACACATCCGGGAGAATCTCAAGAGCAGGGGGTGGAGCAAGCCAGGTCTCAAACCACAAGAAGCTCCAGCCCAAGAATCAGCCAAAATGCAGACCACATCCGGGACAATTTCAAGAGCAGGGGTTGGAGCAAGCCAGGCCTCAAACCACGAGAAGCTCCAGCCTTAAAGTCAGCGAAAATGCAGCCCACCTACGGGATAATATCAAGAGCAGGGGGTGGAGCAAGCCAGGCCTCAAACCACGAGAAGCTCCAGCCCAAAATGCAGCCAAAATGGAGCCCACATCCGGGAGAATCTCAAGAGCAGGGGGTGGAGCAAGCCAGGCCTCAAACCACGAGAAGCTCCAGCCCAAAATGCAGCGAAAATGCAGCCCACATCCGGGAGAATCTCAAGAGCAGGGGGTGGAGCAAGCCAGACCTCAAACCTCGAGAAGCTCCAGCCCAAAAGGCAGCCAAAATCCAGCCCACATCCGGGAGAATATCAAGAGCAGGGGGTGGAGCAAGCCAGGCCTCAAACCATGAGAAGCTCCAGCCCAAAAGGCAGCCAAAATGCAGCCCACCTCCGGGAGAATCTCAAGAGCAGGGGGTGGAGCAAGCCAGGCCTCAAACCACGAGAAGCTCCAGACCAAAAGGCAGCCAAAATGCAGCCCAACTCTAGGAGAATATCAAGAGCAGGGGGTGGAGCAAGCCAGGCCTCAAACCACGAGAAGCTCCAGCCCAAAATGTAACCAAAATCCAGCCCACATCCGGGACAATATCAGGAGCAGGGGGTGGAGCAAGCCAGGCCTCAAACCACGAGAAGCTCCAGCCCAAGTATCAGCCAAAATGCAGCCCACATCCGGGAGAATATCAAGAGCAGGGGGTGGAGCAAGCCAGGCCTCAAACCACGAGAAGCTCCAGCCCAAAACGCAGCCAAAATGCAGGCCACATCCGGGAGAATCTCAAGAGCAGGGGGTGGAGCAAGCCAGGCCTCAAACCACGAGAAGCTCCAGCCCAAAATGCAACCAAAATGCAGACCACATCCGGGAGAATCTCAAGAGCAGGGGGTGGAGCAAGCCAGGCCTCAAACCACGAGAAGCTCCAGCCCAAGAATCAGCCAATATGCAGCCCACATCCGGGAGAATCTCAAGAGCAGGGGGTGGAGCAAGCCAGGCCTCAAACCATGAGAAGCTCCAGCCCAAGAGGCAGCCAAAATGCAGCCCACATCCGGGAGAATCTCAAGAGCAGGGGGTGGAGCAAGCCAGGCCTCAAACCACGAGAAGCTCCAGCCCAAAAGTCAGCCAAAATGCAGGCCACATCGGGGACAATATCAAGAGCAGGGGGTGGAGCAAGCCAGGCCTCAAACCACGAGAAGCTCCAGCCCAAAAGTCAGCCAAAATGCAGCCCACATCCGGGAGAATCTCAAGAGCAGGGTGTGGAGCAAGCCAGGCCTCAAACCACCAGAAGCTCCAGCCCAAGAATCAGCCAAAATGCAGCCCACATGGAGGAGAATCTCAAGAGCAGGGGGTGGAGCAAGCCAGGCCTGAAACCTCGAGAAGCTCCAGCCCAAAAGGCAGCCAAAATGCAGCCCACATCCGGGAGAATCTCAAGAGCAGGGGTTGGAGCAAGCCAGTCCTCAAACCACGAGAAGCTCCAGCCCAAAAGGCAGCCAAAATGCAGCCCACCTCCGGGAGAATCTCAAGAGCAGGGGGTGGAGCAAGCCAGGCCTCAAACCACGAGAAGCTCCAGCCCAAGAGGCAGCGAAAATGCAGCCCACATCCGGGAGAATCTCAAGAGCAGGGGGTGGAGCAAGCCAGGCCTCAAACCACGAGAAGCTCCAGCCCAAAAGTCAACCAAAATGCAGCCCACATCCGGGACAATATCAAGAGCAGGGGGTGGAGCAAGCCAGGCCTCAAACCACGAGAAGCTCCAGCCCAAAATCAGCCAAAATGCAGCCCACATCCGGGAGAATCTCAAGAGCAGGGGTTGGAGCAAGCCAGTCCTCAAACCACGAGAAGCTCCAGCCCAAAAGGCAGCCAAAATGCAGCCCACATCCGGGAGAATCTCAAGAGCAGGGGGTGGAGCAAGCCAGGCCTCAAACCACGAGAAGCTCCAGCCCAAAAGGCAGCCAAAATGCAGCCCACATCCGGGAGAATCTCAAGAGCAGGGGGTGGAGCAAGCCAGGCCCCAAACCACAAGAAGCTCCAGCCCAAAATGCAGCGAAAATGCAGACCACCTCCGGGAGAATCTCAAGAGCAGGGGGTGGAGCAAGCCAGGCCTCAAACCACGAGAAGCTCCAGCCCAAGAATCAGCCAATATGCAGCCCACATCCGGGAGAATCTCAAGAGCAGGGGGTGGAGCAAGCCAGGCCTCAAACCACGAGAAGCTCCAGCCCAAGAGGCAGCGAAAATGCAGCCCACATCCGGGAGAATCTCAAGAGCAGGGGGTGGAGCAAGCCAGGCCTCAAACCACGAGAAGCTCCAGCCCAAAAGTCAACCAAAATGCAGCCCACATCCGGGACAATATCAAGAGCAGGGGGTGGAGCAAGCCAGGCCTCAAACCACGAGAAGCTCCAGCCCAAAATCAGCCAAAATGCAGCCCACATCCGGGAGAATCTCAAGAGCAGGGGGTGGAGCAAGCAAGTCCTCAAACCACGAGAAGTTCCAGCCCAAAATGCAGCCAAAATGCAGCCCACATCCGGGAGAATCTCAAGAGCAGGGGGTGGAGCAAGCCAGGCCTCAAACCACGAGAAGCTCCAGCCCAAAAGGCAGCCACATTGCAGCCCACATCTGGGAGAATATCATGAGCAGGGGGTGGAGCAAGCCAGGCCTCAAACCACGAGAAGCTCCAGTCCAAAATGCATCGAAAATGCAGCCCACATCCGGGAGAATCTCAAGAGCAGGGGGTGGAGCAAGCCAGGCCTCAAATCTCGAGAATCTCCAGCCCAAAAGGCAGCCAAAATGCAGCACACATCCGGGAGAATCTCAAGAGCAGGGGGTGGAGCAAGCCAGGCCTCAAACCACGAGAAGCTCCAGCCCAAAAGGCAGCCAAATTGCAGCCCACATCTGGGAGAATATCATGAACAGGGGGTGGAGCAAGCCAGGCCTCAAACCACGAGAAGCTCCAGTCCAAAATGCAGCGAAAATGCAGCCCACATCCGGGAGAATCTCAAGAGCAGGGGGTGGAGCAAGCCAGGCCTCAAATCTCGAGAATCTCCAGCCCAAAAGGCAGCCAAAATGCAGCACACATCCGGGAGAATCTCAAGAGCAGGGGGTGGAGCAATCCAGGCTTCAAACCTCGAGAAGCTCCAGCCCAAAAGGCAGCGAAAATGCAGCCCACATCCGGGAGAATCTCAAGAGCAGGGTGTGGAGCAAGCCAGGCCTCAAACCAGGAGAATCTCCAGCCCAAAAGGCAGCCAAAATGCAGCACACTTCCGGGAGAATCTCAAGAGCAGGGGGTGGAGCAAGCCAGGCCTCAAACCACGAGAAGCTCCAGCCCAAAAGGCAGCCAAAATGCAGCCCACATCCGGGAGAATCTCAAGAGCAGGGGGTGGAGCAAGCCAGGCCTCAAACCACGAGAAGCTCCAGCCCAAGAGGCAGCCAAAATGCAGCCCACATCCGGGAGAATCTCAAGAGCAGGGGGTGGAGCAAGCCAGGCCTCAAACCACCAGAAGCTCCAGCCCAAAATGTAACCAAAATCCAGCCCACATCCGGGAGTATCTCAAGAGCAGGGGGTGGAGCAAGCCAGGCCTCAAACCACGAGAAGCTCCAGCCCAAAAGGCAGCCAAAATGCAGCCCACATCCGGGAGAATCTCAAGAGTAGGGGGTGGAGCAAGCCAGGTCTCAAACCACAAGAAGCTCCAGCCCAAAAGGCAGCCAAAATGCAGACCACATCCGGGACAATTTCAAGAGCAGGGGTTGGAGCAAGCCAGGCCTCAAACCACGAGAAGCTCCAGCCCAAAAGTCAGCGAAAATGCAGCCCACCTACGGGATAATATCAAGAGCAGGGGGTGGAGCAAGCCAGGCCTCAAACCACGAGAAGCTCCAGCCCAAAAGGCAGCGAAAATGCAGCCCACCTCCGGGAGAATCTCACGAGCAGGGGGTGAAGCAAGCCAGGCCTCAAACCACGAGAAGCTCCAGCCCAAAAGGCAGCCAAAATCCAGCCCACCTCCGGGAGAATCTCAAGAGCAGGGGGTGGAGCAAGCCAGGCCTCAAACCACGAGAAGCTCCAGTCCAAAATGCAGCGAAAATGCAGCCCACCTCCGGGAGAATCTCAAGAGCAGGGGGTGGAGCAAGCCAGGCCTCAAACCACGAGAAGCTCCAGTCCAAAATGCAGCGAAAATGCAGCCCACATCCGGGAGAATCTCAAGAGCAGGGGGTGGAGCAAGCCAGACCTCAAACCTCGAGAAGCTCCAGCCCAAAATGCAGCCAAAATCCAGCCCACATCCGGGAGAATCTCAAGAGCAGGGGGTGGAGCAAGCCAGGCCTCAAACCATGAGAAGCTCCAGCCCAAAAGGCAGCCAAAATGCAGAACAAATCTGGGAGAATCTCAAGAGCAGGGGGTGGAGCAAGCCAGGCCTCAAACCACGAGAAGCTCCAGCCCAAAAGGCAGCCAAAATGCAGCCCAACTCTTGGAGAATATCAAGAGCAGGGGGTGGAGCAAGCCAGGCCTCAAACCACGAGAAGCTCCAGCCCAAAATGTAACCAAAATCCAGCCCACATCCGGGACAATATCAGGAGCAGGGGGTGGAGCAAGCCAGGCCTCAAACCACGAGAAGCTCCAGCCCAAGAATCAGCCAATATGCAGCCCACATCCGGGAGAATCTCAAGAGCAGGGGGTGGAGCAAGCCAGGCCTCAAACCATGAGAAGCTCCAGCCCAAGAGGCAGCCAAAATGCAGCCCACATCCGGGAGAATCTCAAGAGCAGGGGGTGGAGCAAGCCAGGCCTCAAACCACGAGAAGCTCCAGCCCAAAAGGCAGCCAAAATGCAGGCCACATCGGGGACAATATCAAGAGCAGGGGGTGGAGCAAGCCAGGCCTCAAACCACGAGAAGCTCCAGCCCAAAAGTCAGCCAAAATGCAGCCCACATCCGGGAGAATCTCAAGAGCAGGGTGTGGAGCAAGCCAGGCCTCAAACCACCAGAAGCTCCAGCCCAAGAATCAGCCAAAATGCAGCCCACATGGAGGAGAATCTCAAGAGCAGGGGGTGGAGCAAGCCAGGCCTGAAACCTCGAGAAGCTCCAGCCCAAAAGGCAGCCAAAATGCAGCCCACATCCGGGAGAATCTCAAGAGCAGGGGTTGGAGCAAGCCAGTCCTCAAACCACGAGAAGCTCCAGCCCAAAAGGCAGCCAAAATGCAGCCCACATCCGGGAGAATCTCAAGAGCAGGGGGTGGAGCAAGCCAGGCCTCAAACCACGAGAAGCTCCAGCCCAAAAGGCAGCCAAAATGCAGCCCACATCCGGGAGAATCTCAAGAGCAGGGGGTGGAGCAAGCCAGGCCTCAAACCACGAGAAGCTCCAGCCCAAAATGCAGCGAAAATGCAGACCACCTCCGGGAGAATCTCAAGAGCAGGGGGTGGAGCAAGCCAGGCCTCAAACCACGAGAAGCTCCAGTCCAAGAATCAGCCAATATGCAGCCCACATCCGGGAGAATCTCAAGAGCAGGGGGTGGAGCAAGCCAGGCCTCAAACCACGAGAAGCTCCAGCCCAAGAGGCAGCGAAAATGCAGCCCACATCCGGGAGAATCTCAAGAGCAGGGGGTGGAGCAAGCCAGGCCTCAAACCACGAGAAGCTCCAGCCCAAAAGTCAAACAAAATGCAGCCCACATCCGGGACAATATCAAGAGCAGGGGGTGGAGCAAGCCAGGCCTCAAACCACGAGAAGCTCCAGCCCAAAATCAGCCAAAATGCAGCCCACATCCGGGAGAATCTCAAGAGCAGGGGGTGGAGCAAGCCAGGCCTCAAACCACGAGAAGCTCCAGCCCAAGAATCAGCCAAAATGCAGCCCACATCCGGGAGAATCTCAAGAGCAGGGGGTGGAGCAAGCCAGGCCTCAAACCAGGAGAAGCTCCAGCCCAAAAGGCAGCCAAAATGCAGCCCACATCCGGGAGAATCTCAAGAGCAGGGGGTGGAGCAACCCAGGCCTCAAACCACGAGAACCTCCAGCACAAAAGACAGCCAAAATGCAGCCCACATCCAGGAGAATCTCAAGAGCAGGGTGTGGAGCAAGCCAGGCCTCAAACCACGAGAAGCTCCAGCCCAAAAGGCAGCCAAAATGCAGCCCACATCCGGGATAATATCAAGAGCAGGGGGTGGAGCAAGCCAGGCCTCAAACCACGAGAAGCTCCAGCCCAAAAGGCAGCCAAAATGCAGCCCACCTCCGGGAGAATCTCAAGAGCAGGGGGTGGAGCAAGCCAGGCCTCAAACCACGAGAAGCTCCAGCCCAAAAGGCAGCCAAAATCCAGCCCACATCCGGGACAATCTCAAGAGCAGTGGGTGGAGCAAGCCAGGCCTCAAACCACGAGAAGCTCCAGCCCAAAAGGCAGCCAAAATGCAGCCCACCTCCAGGAGAATCTCAAGAGCAGGGGGTGGAGCAAGCCAGGCCTCAAACCACGAGAAGCTCCAGCCCAAAAGGCAGCCAAAATGCAGCCCACCTCCGGGAGAATCTCAAGAGCAGGGGGTGGAGCAACCCAGGCCTCAAACCACGAGAAGCTCCAGCCCAAAAGGCAGCCAAAATCCAGCCCACATGTGGGAGAATCTCAAGAGCAGGGGGTGGAGCAAGCCAGGCCTCAAACCTCGAGAAGCTCCAGCACAAAAGACAGCCAAAATGCAGCCCACATCCGGGAGAATCTCAAGAGCAGGGGGTGGAGCAAGCCAGGCCTCAAACCTCGTGAAGCTACAGCCCAAAATGCAGACAAAATGCAGCCCACATCCGGGAGAATCTCAAGAGCAGGGGGTGGAGCAAGGCAGGCCTCAAACCACGAGAAGCTCCAGCCCGAAATGCAGCGAAAATGCAGCCCATATCCGGGAGAATCTCAAGAGCAGGGGGTGGAGCAAGCCAGGCCTCAAACCACGAGAAGCTCCAGCCCAAGAGGCAGCGAAAATGCAGCCCATATCCGGGAGAATCTCAAGAGCAGGGGGTGGAGCAAGCCAGGCCTCAAACCACGAGAAGCTCCAACCCAAAAGGCAACCAAAATGCAGCCCACATCCGGGACAATATCAAGAGCAGGGGGTGGAGCAAGCCAGGCCTCAAACCACGAGAAGTTCCAGCCCTAAAGGCAGCCAAAATGCAGCCCACACCCAGGAGAATCTCAAGAGCAGGGTGTGGAGCAAGCCAGGCCTCAAACCACGAGAAGCTCCAGCCCAAAAGGCAGCCAAAATGCAGCCCACATCCGGGAAAATATCAAGAGCAGGGGGTGGAGCAAGCCAGGCCTCAAACCACGAGAAGCTCCAGCCCAAAAGGCAGCCAAAATGCAGCCCACATCTGGGAGAATCTCAAGAGCAGGGGGTGGAGCAAGCCAGGCCTCAAACCACGAGAAGTTCCAGCCCTAAAGGCAGCCAAAATGCAGCCCACATCCAGGAGAATCTCAAGAGCAGGGTGTGGAGCAAGCCAGGCCTCAAACCACGAGAAGCTCCAGCCCAAAAGGCAGCCAAAATGCAGCCCACATCCGGGATAATATCAAGAGCAGGGGGTGGAGCAAGCCAGGCCTCAAACCACGAGAAGCTCCAGCCCAAAAGGCAGCCAAAATGCAGCCCACATCCGGGAGAATCTCAAGAGCAGGGCGTGGAGCAAGCCAGGCCTCAAACCACGAGAAGCTCCAGCCCAAAAGGCAGCCAAACTCCAGCCCACATCCGGGAGAATCTCAAGAGCAGGGGGTGGAGCAAGCCAGGCCTCAAACCACGAGAAGCTCCAGCCCAAAAGGCAGCCAAAATGCAGCCCACCTCCAGGAGAATCTCAAGAGCAGGGGGTGGAGCAAGCCAGGCCTCAAACCACGAGAAGCTCCAGCCCAAAAGGCATCCAAAATGCAGCCCACAACCAGGAGAATCTCAAGAGCAGGGGGTGGAGCAAGCCAGGCCTCAAACCACGAGAAGCTCCAGCCCAAAATGCAGCCAAACTGCAGTCCACCTCCGGGAGAATCTCAAGAGCAGGGGGTGGAGCAAGCCAGGCAACAAACCACGAGAAGCTCCAGCCCAAGAATCAGGCAAAATGCAGCCCACATCAGGGAGAATCTCAAGAGCAGGGTGTGGAGCAAGCCAGCCCTCAAACTACGAGAATCTCCAGCCCAAAAAGCAGCCAAAATGCTGCCCACATCCGGGAGAATATCAAGAGCAGGGGGTGGAGCAAGCCATGCCTCAAACCACGAGAAGCTCCATCCCAAAAGGCAGCCAAAATGCAGCCCACATCCGGGAGAATCTCAAGAGCAGGGGGTGGAGCAAGCCAGGCCTCAAACCATGAGAAGCTCCAGCCTTAAAGGCAGCCAAACTCCAGCCCACCTCCGGGAGAATCTCAAGAGCAGGGGGTGGAGCAAGCCAGGCCTCAAACCACGAGAAGCTCCAGCCCAAAAGGCAGCCAAAATGCAGCCCACATCCAGGAGAATCTCAAGAGCAGGGTGTGGAGCAAGCCAGGCCTCAAACCACGAGAAGCTCCAGCCCAAAAGGCAGCCAAAATGCAGCCCACATCCGGGAGAATATCAAGAGCAGGGGGTGGAGCAAGCCAGGCCTCAAACCACGAGAAGCTCCAGCCCAAAAGGCAGCCAAAATGCAGCCCACATCCGGGAGAATCTCAAGAGCAGGGGGTGGAGCAAGCCAGGCCTCAAACCACGAGAAGCTCCAGCCCAAAAGGCAGCCAAACTCCAGCCCACATCCGGGAGAATCTCAAGAGCAGGGGGTGGAGCAAGACAGGCCTCAAACCACGAGAAGCTCCAGCCCAAAAGGCAGCCAAAATGCAGAACAAATCTGGGAGAATCTCAAGAGCAGGCTGTGGAGTAAGCCAGGCCACAAACCACGAGAAGCTCCAGCCCAAAAGGCAGCCAAAATGCAGCCCACATCCGGGATAAAATCAAGAGCAGGGGGTGGAGCAATACAGGCCTCAAACCACGAGAAGCTCCAGCCCAAAAGGCAGCCAAAAGGCAGCCCACCTTCGGAAGAACCTCAAGAACAGGGGGTGGAGCAAGCCAGGCCTCAAACCACGAGAAGCTCCAGCCCAAAGAGCAGCCAAAATCCTAACCACATCTGGGAGAATCTCAAGAGCAGGGGGTGGAGCAAGCCAGGCCTCAAACCATGAGAAGCTCCAGCCCTAAAGGCAGCCAAAATGCAGCCCACATGCGGGAGAATCTCAAGAGCAGGGGGTGGAGCAAGCCAGGCCTCAAACCACGAGAAGCTCCAGCCCAAAAGGCAGCCAAAATCCAGCCCACATCAGGGACAATATCAAGAGCAGGGGGTGGAGCAAGGCAGGACTCAAACCATGAGAAGCTCCAGCCCAAGAATCAGCCAAAATGCAGCCCACATCCGGGAGAATCTCAAGAGCAGGGGGTGGAGCAAGGCAGGCCTCAAACCACGAGAAGCTCCAGCCCAAAAGGCAGCCACAATCCAGCCCACATCTGGGAGAATATCAAGAGCAGGGGTTGGAGCAACCCAGACCTCAAAGCACGAGAAGCTCCAGCCCAAAAGGCAGCCAAAATGCAGCCCACATCTGGGAGAATCTCAAGAGCAGGGGGTGGAGCAAGCCAGGCCTCAAACCACGAGAAGCTCCAGCCCAAAAGGCAGCCAAAATGCAGCCCACATCCGGGAGAATCTCAAGAGCAGGGGGTGGAGCAAGCCAGGCCTCAAACCACGAGAAGCTCCAGCCCAAAATGCAGCCAAAATGCAGCCCACCTCCGGGAGGAATATCAAGAGCAGGGGGTGGAGCAAGCCAGGCCTCAAACCACGAGAAGCTCCAGCCCAAAAGGCAGCCAAAATGCAGCCCACATCCGGGAGAATCTCAAGAGCAGGGGGTGGAGCAAGCCAGGCCTCAAACCACGAGAAGCTCCAGCCCAAAAGACAGCCAAAATGCAGCCCACATCCGGGATAATATCATGAGCAGGGGGTGGAGCAAGCCAGGCCTCAAACCACGAGAAGCTCCAGCCCTAAAGGCAGCCAAAATGCAGCCCACATCCGGGAGAATCTCAAGAGCAGGGGGTGGAGCAAGCCAGGCCTCAAACCATGAGAAGCTCCTGCCCAAAAGGCAGCCAAAATGCAGCCCACATCCGTGAGAATCTCAAGAGCGGGGGGTGGAGCAAGCCAGGCCTCAAACCACGAGAAGCTCCAGCCCAAAAGGCAGCCAAAATGCAGCCCACATCCGGGAGAATCTCAAGAGCAGGGGGTGGAGCAAGCCAGGCCTCAAACCACGAGAAGCTCCAGCCCAAAAAGCAGCCAAAATCCTAACCACATCCGGGAGAATCTCAAGAGCAGGGGGTGGAGCAAGCCAGGCCCCAAACCACGAGAAGCTCCAGCTTAAAAAGCAGCCAAAATCCTAACCACATCCGGGAGAATCTCAAGAGCAGGGGGTGGAGCAAGCCAGGCCTCAAACCACGAGAAGCTCCAGCCCAAAAGGCAGCCAAAATCCAGCCCACATCCGGGAGTATATCAAGAGCAGGGGGTGGAGCAAGCCAGGCCTCAAACCACGAGAAGCTCCAGCCAAAAAGGCAGCCAAAATGCAGCCCACATCCGGGAGAATCTCAAGAGCAGGGGGTGGAGCAAGCCAGGCCTCAAACCACAAGAAGCTCCAGCCCAAAAAGCAGCCAAAATTCAGCCCACATACGGGAGAATATCAAGAGCAGGAGGTGGAGCAAGCCAGGCCTCAAACCACGAGAAGCTCCAGCCCAAAAGGCAGCCAAAATCCTAACCACATCCGGGAGAATCTCAAGAGCAGGGGGTGGAGCAAGCCAGGCCTCAAACCTCGAGAAGCTCCAGCCCTAAAGGCAGCCAAAATGCAGCCCACATCCGGGAGTATATCAAGAGCAGGGGGTGGAGCAAGCCAGGCCTCAAACCACGAGAAGCTCCAGCCCTAAAGGCAGCCAAAATGCAGCCCACATCCGGGAGAATCTCAAGAGCAGGGGGTGGAGCAAGCCAGGCCTGAAACCACGAGAATCTCCAGCCAAAAAGGCAGCCAAAAATCCAGCCCACATCAGGGACAATATCAAGAGCAGGGGGTGGAGCAAGGCAGGACTCAAACCACGAGAATCTCCAGCCCAAAAGGCAGCCAAAATCCTAACCACATCCGGGAGAATCTCAAGAGCAGGGGGTAGAGCAAGCCAAGCCTCAAACCACGAGAAGCTCCAGTTCAAAAGTCAGCCAAAATGCAGCCCACATCCGGGAGAGTCTCAAGAGCAGGGGGTGGAGCAAGCCAGGCCTCAACCCACGAGAATCTCCAGCCCAAAATGTAGCCAAAATGCAGCCCACATCTGGGAGAATCTCAAGAGCAGGGGGTGGAGCAAGCCAGGCCTCAAACCACGAGAAGCTCCAGCCCTAAAGGCAGCCAAAATGCAGCCCACCTCCGGGAGAATCTCAAGAGCAGGGGGTGGAGCAAGCCAGGCCTCAAACCACGAGAAGCTCCAGCCCAAAAGGCAGCCAAAATGCAGCCCACATCCGGGAGAATCTCAAGAGCAGGGGGTGGAGCAAGCCAGGCCTCAAACCACGGGAAGCTCCAGCCCAAGAATCAGCCAACATGCAGTCCACATCCGGGAGTATATCAAGAGCAGGGGGTGGAGCAAGCCAGGCCTCAAACCACGAGAAGCTCCAGCCCAAAAGGCAGCCAAAATGCAGCCCACATCCGGGAGAATCTCAAGAGCAGGGGGTGGAGCAAGCCAGGCCTCAAACCACGAGAAGCTCCAGCCCAAAAGGCAGCCAATATCCAGCCCACATCCGAGAGAATATCAAGAGCAGAGGGTGGAGCAAGCCAGGCCTCAAACCACGAGAAGCTCCAGCCCAAAAAGCAGCCAAAATGCAGCCCACATCCGGGAGAATCTCAAGAGCAGGGGGTGGAGCAAGCCAGGCCTCAAACCACGAGAAGCTCCAGCCCAAGAATCAGCCAAAATGCAGCCCACATCCGGGAGAATCTCAAGAGCAGGGGGTGGAGCAAGCCAGGCCTCAAACCACGAGAAGCTCCAGCCCAAGAATCAGCCAAAATGCAGCCCACATCCGGGAGAATCTCAAGAGCAGGGGGTGGAGCAAGCCAGGCCTCAAACCACGAGAAGCTCCAGCCCAAAATGCAGCCAAAATTCAGCCCACATACGGGAGAATATCAAGAGCAGGGGGTGGAGCAAGCCAGGCCTCAAACCACGAGAAGCTCCAGCCCAAAAGGAAGCCAAAATGCAGCCCACATCCGGGAGAATCTCAAGAGCAGGGGGTGGAGCAAGCCAGGCCTCAAACCACGAGAAGCTCCAGCCCAAAAGGCAGCCAAAATCCAGCCCACATCCGGGAGAATATCAAGAGCAGGGGGTGGAGCAAGCCAGGCCTCAAACCTCGAGAAGCTCCAGCCCAAAAAGCAGCCAAAATGCAGCCCACATCCGGGAGAATCTCAAGAGCAGGGGGTGGAGCAAGCCAGGCCTCAACCCACGAGAAGCTCCAGCCCAAAAGGCAGCCAAAATCCTAACCACATCCAGGAGAATCTCAAGAGCAGGGGTTGGAGCAAGCCAGGCCTCAAACCACGAGAAGCTCCAGCCCAAAAAGCAGCCAAAATCCTAACCACATCCGGGAGAATCTCAAGAGCAGGGGGTGGAGCAAGCCAGGCCTCAAACCACGGGAAGCTCCAGCCCAATAGTCAGCCAAAATGCAGCCCACATCCGGGAGAATCTCAAGAGCAGGGGGTGGAGCAAGCCAGGCCTCAAACCACGAGAAGCTCCAGCCCAAGAATCAGCCAAAATGCAGCCCACATCCGGGAGAATCTCAAGAGCAGGTGGTGGAGCAAGCCAGGCCTCAAACCACGAGAAGCTCCAGCCCAAAATGCAGCCAAAATGCAGCCCACATACGGGAGAATATCAAGAGCAAGGGGTGGAGCAAGCCAGGCCTCAACCCACGAGAAGCTCCAGCCCAAAAGGCAGCCAAAATGCAGCCCACATCCGGGAGTATATCAAGAGCAGGGGGTGGAGCAAGCCAGGCCTCAAACCACGAGAAGCTCCAGCCCAAAAGGCAGCCAAAATGCAGCCCACATCCGGGAGAATCTCAAGAGCAGGGGGTGGAGCAAGCCAGGCCTCAAACCACGAGAAGCTCCAGCCCAAAAGGCAGCCAAAATGCAGCCCACATCCGGGAGAATCTCAAGAGCAGGTGTTGGAGCAAGCCAGGCCTCAAACCACGAGAAGCTCCAGCCCAAAATGTAACCAAAATCTAGCCCACATCCGGGAGAATCTCAAGAGCAGGGGGTGGAGCAAGCCAGGCCTCAAACCACGAGAAGCTCCAGCCCACGTTTCAGCCAAAATGTAGCCCACATCTGGGAGAATCTCAAGAGCAGGGGGTGGAGCAAGCCAGGCCTCAAACCACGAGAAGCTCCAGCCCAATAGGCAGCCAAAATGCAGCCCACATCCGGGAGAATATCAAGAGCAGGGGGTGGAGCAAGCCAGGCCTCAAACCACGAGAAGCTCCAGCCCAAAAGGCAGCCAAAATGCAGCCCACATGCGGGAGAATATCAAGACCAGGGGTTGGAGCAAGCCAGGCCTCAAACCACGAGAAGCTCCAGCCCAAAAAGCAGCCAAAATCCAGCCCACATCCGAGAGAATATCAAGAGCAGAGGGTGGAGCAAGCCAGGCCTCAAACCACGAGAAGCTCCAGCCCAAAAAGCAGCCAAAATCCTAACCACATCCGGGAGAATATCAAGAGCAGGGGGTGGAGCAAGCCAGGCCTCAAACCACGAGAAGCTCCAGCCCAAGAATCAGCCAAAATGCAGCCCACATCCGGGAGAATCTCAAGAGCAGGGGATGGAGCAAGCCAGGCCTAAAACAACGAGAAGCTCCAGCCCAAAAGGCAGCCAAAATCCTAACCACATCCAGGAGAATCTCAAGAGCAGGGGGTGGAGCAAGCCAGGCCTCAAACCACGAGAAGCTCCAGCCCAAAAAGCAGCCAAAATCCTAACCACATCCGGGAGAATCTCAAGAGCAGGGGGTGGAGCAAGCCAGGCCTCAAACCACGAGAAGCTCCAGCCCAAAAGGCAGCCAAAATCCTAACCACATCCAGGAGAATCTCAAGAGCAGGGGGTGGAGCAAGCCAGGCCTCAAACCACGAGAAGCTCCAGCCCAAAAAGCAGCCAAAATCCTAACCACATCCGGGAGAATCTCAAGAGCAGGGGGTGGAGCAAGCCAGGCCTCAAACCACGGGAAGCTCCAGCCCAATAATCAGCCAAAATCCAGCCCACATCTGGGAGAATCTCAAGAGCAGGGGGTGGAGCAAGCCAGCCCTCAAACCACAAGAAGCTCCAGCCCAAGAATCAGCCAAAATGCAGCCCACATCTGGGAGAATCTCAAGAGCAGGGGGTGGAGCAAGCCAGGCCTCAAACCACGAGAAGCTCCAGCCCAAAATGCAGCCAAAATGCAGCCCACGTCCGGGAGAATATCAAGAGCAGGGGGTGGAGCAAGCCAGGCCTCAAACCACGAGAAGCTCCAGCCCAAAAGGCAGCCAAAATGCAGCCCACATCCGGGAGAATCTCAAGAGCAGGTGTTGGAGCAAGCCAGGCCTCAAACCACGAGAAGCTCCAGCCCAAAATGTAACCAAAATCTAGCCCACATCCGGGAGAATCTCAAGAGCAGGGGGTGGAGCAAGCCAGGCCTCAAACCACGAGAAGCTCCAGCCCACGTTTCAGACAAAATGTAGCCCACATCAGGGAGAATCTCAAGAGCAGGGGGTGGAGCAAGGCAGGCCTCAAACCACGAGAAGCTCCAGCCCAATAGGCAGCCAAAATGCAGCCCACATCCGTGAGAATCTCAAGAGCAGGGGGTGGAGCAAGCCAGGCCTCAAACCACGAGAAGCTCCAGCCCAAAAGGCAGCCAAAATGCAGCCCACATGCGGGAGAATCTCAAGAGCAGGGGGTGGAGCAAGCCAGGCCTCAAACCTCGAGAAGCTCCAGCCCAAAAAGCAGCCAAAATCCTAACCACATCCGGGAGAATCTCAAGAGCAGGGGGTGGAGCAAGCCAGGCCCCAAACCACGAGAAGCTCCAGCCCAAAATGCAGCCAAAATGCAGCCCACATCCGGGAGAATCTCAAGACCAGGGGGTGGAGCAAGCCAGGCCTCAAACCACGAGAAGCTCCAGCCCAAGAATCAGCCAAAATGCAGCCCACATCCGGGAGAATATCAAGAGAAGGGGGTGGAGCAAGCCAGGCCTCAAACCACGAGAAGCTCCAGCCCAATAGGAAGCCAAAATGCAGCCCACCTCCAGGAGAATCTCAAGAGCAGGGGGTGGAGCAAGCCAGGCCTCAAACCACGAGAAGCTCCAGCCCAAAAGGCAGCCAAAATCCAGCCCACATCCGGGAGTATATCAAGAGCAGGGGGTGGAGCAAGCCAGGCCTCAAACCACGAGAAGCTCCAGCCCAAAAGGCAGCCAAAATGCAGCCCACATCCGGGAGAATCTCAAGAGCAGGGGGTGGAGCAAGCCAGGCCTCAAACCTCGAGAAGCTCCAGCCCAAAAAGCAGCCAAAATCCTAACCACATCCGGGAGAATCTCAAGAGCAGGGGGTGGAGCAAGCCAGGCCCCAAACCGCGAGAAGCTCAAGCCCAAAAAGCAGCCAAAATGAAGCCCACATCCGGGAGAATCTCAAGAGCAGGGGGTGGAGCAAGCCAGGCCTCAAGCCACGAGAAGCTCCAGCCCAAAATGCAGCCAAAATGCAGCCCACATCCGGGAGAATCTCAAGAGCAGGGGGTGGAGCAAGCCAGGCCTCAAACCACGGGAAGGTCCAGCCCAAGA
Organism: Rhynochetos jubatus; assembly: GCA_027574665.1. NCBI lineage: Eukaryota > Metazoa > Chordata > Aves > Eurypygiformes > Rhynochetidae > Rhynochetos > Rhynochetos jubatus. Next base: position 2,239,343 of record JAQBHY010000071.1, read on the forward strand.
ATCAGCCAAAATGCAGCCCACATCCGGGAGAATCTCAAGGGCAGGGGGTGGAGCAAGCCAGGCCTCAAACCACGAGAAGCTCCAGCCCAATAGGCAGCCAAAATGCAGCCCACCTCCAGGAGAATCTCAAGAGCAGGGGGTGGAGCAAGCCAGGCCTCAAACCACGAGAAGCTCCAGCCCAAAAGGCAGCCAAAATCCAGCCCACATCCGGGAGTATATCAAGAGCAGGGGGTGGAGCAAGCCAGGCCTCAAACCACGAGAAGCTCCAGCCCAAAAGGCAGAAAAAATACAGCCGACATCCGGGAGAATCTCAAGAGCAGGGGGTGGAGCAAGCCAGGCCTCAAACCACGAGAAGCTCCAGCCCAAAAGGCAGCCAAAATCCAGCCCACATCCGAGAGAATATCAAGAGCAGAGGGTGGAGCAAGCCAGGCCTCAAACCACGAGAAGCTCCAGCCCAAAAAGCAGCCAAAATCCTAACCACATCCGGGAGAATCTCAAGAGCAGGGGGTGGAGCAAGCCAGGCCTCAAACCACGAGAAGCTCCAGCCCAAGAATCAGCCAAAATGCAGCCCACATCCGGGAGAATCTCAAGAGCAGGGGGTGGAGAAAGACAGGCCTCAAACCATGAGAAGCTCCAGCCCAAAAGGCAGCCAAAATGCAGCCCACATCCGTGGGAATCTCAAGAGCAGGGGGTGGAGCAAGCCAGGCCTCAAACCACGGGAAGGTCCAGCCCAAGAATCAGCCAAAATGCAGCCCACATCCGGGAGAATCTCAAGAGCAGGGGGTGGAGCAAGCCAGGCCTCAAACCACGAGAAGCTCCAGCCCAATAGGCAGCCAAAATGCAGCCCACCTCCAGGAGAATCTCAAGAGCAGGGGGTGGAGCAAGCCAGGCCTCAAACCACGAGAAGCTCCAGCCCAAAAGGCAGCCAAAATCCAGCCCACATCCGGGAGTATATCAAGAGCAGGGGGTGGAGCAAGCCAGGCCTCAAACCACGAGAAGCTCCAGCCCAATAGGCAGCCAAAATCCAGCCGACATCCGGGAGAATCTCAAGAGCAGGGGGTGGAGCAAGCCAGGCCTCAAACCATGAGAAGCTCCAGCCCAAGAATCAGCCAAAATGCAGCCCACATCCGGGAGAATCTCAAGAGCAGGGGGTGGAGAAAGACAGGCCTCAAACCATGAGAAGCTCCAGCCCAAAAAGCAGCCAAAATCCTAACCACATCCGGGAGAATCTCAAGAGCAGGGGGTGGAGCAAGCCAGGCCTCAAACCACGAGAAGCTCCAGCCCAAAAGGCAGCCAAAATCCTAACCACATCCAGGAGAATCTCAAGAGCAGGGGGTGGAGCAAGCCAGGCCTCAAACCACGAGAAGCTCCAGCCCAAAAAGCAGCCAAAATCCTAACCACATCCGGGAGAATCTCAAGAGCAGGGGGTGGAGCAAGCCAGGCCTCAAACCACGAGAAGCTCCAGCCCAAAAGGCAGCCAAAATCCTAACCACATCCAGGAGAATCTCAAGAGCAGGGGGTGGAGCAAGCCAGGCCTCAAACCACGGGAAGCTCCAGCCCAATAATCAGCCAAAATCCAGCCCACATCCGGGAGTATATCAAGAGCAGGGGGTGGAGCAAGCCAGGCCTCAAACCACGAGAAGCTCCAGCCCAAAAGGCAGCCAAAATGCAGCCCACATCCGGGAGAATCTCAAGAGCAGGGGGTGGAGCAAGCCAGGCCTCAAACCTCGAGAAGCTCCAGCCCAAAAAGCAGCCAAAATCCTAACCACATCCGGGAGAATCTCAAGAGCAGGGGGTGGAGCAAGCCAGGCCCCAAACCGCGAGAAGCTCAAGCCCAAAAAGCAGCCAAAATGAAGCCCACATCCGGGAGAATCTCAAGAGCAGGGGGTGGAGCAAGCCAGGCCTCAAGCCACGAGAAGCTCCAGCCCAAAATGCAGCCAAAATGCAGCCCACATCCGGGAGAATCTCAAGAGCAGGGGGTGGAGCAAGCCAGGCCTCAAACCACGGGAAGGTCCAGCCCAAGAATCAGCCAAAATGCAGCCCACATCCGGGAGAATCTCAAGAGCAGGGGGTGGAGCAAGCCAGGCCTCAAACCACGAGAAGCTCCAGCCCAATAGGCAGCCAAAATGCAGCCCACCTCCAGGAGAATCTCAAGAGCAGGGGGTGGAGCAAGCCAGGCCTCAAACCACGAGAAGCTCCAGCCCAAAAGGCAGCCAAAATCCAGCCCACATCCGGGAGTATATCAAGAGCAGGGGGTGGAGCAAGCCAGGCCTCAAACCACGAGAAGCTCCAGCCCAAAAGGCAGAAAAAATACAGCCGACATCCGGGAGAATCTCAAGAGCAGGGGGTGGAGCAAGCCAGGCCTCAAACCACGAGAAGCTCCAGCCCAAAAGGCAGCCAAAATCCAGCCCACATCCGAGAGAATATCAAGAGCAGAGGGTGGAGCAAGCCAGGCCTCAAACCACGAGAAGCTCCAGCCCAAAAAGCAGCCAAAATCCTAACCACATCCGGGAGAATCTCAAGAGCAGGGGGTGGAGCAAGCCAGGCCTCAAACCACGAGAAGCTCCAGCCCAAGAATCAGCCAAAATGCAGCCCACATCCGGGAGAATCTCAAGAGCAGGGGGTGGAGAAAGACAGGCCTCAAACCATGAGAAGCTCCAGCCCAAAAGGCAGCCAAAATGCAGCCCACATCCGTGGGAATCTCAAGAGCAGGGGGTGGAGCAAGCCAGGCCTCAAACCACGGGAAGGTCCAGCCCAAGAATCAGCCAAAATGCAGCCCACATCCGGGAGAATCTCAAGAGCAGGGGGTGGAGCAAGCCAGGCCTCAAACCACGAGAAGCTCCAGCCCAATAGGCAGCCAAAATGCAGCCCACCTCCAGGAGAATCTCAAGAGCAGGGGGTGGAGCAAGCCAGGCCTCAAACCACGAGAAGCTCCAGCCCAAAAGGCAGCCAAAATCCAGCACACATCCGGGAGTATATCAAGAGCAGGGGGTGGAGCAAGCCAGGCCTCAAACCACGAGAAGCTCCAGCCCAAAATTCAGCCAAAATGCAGCCCACATCCGGGAGAATCTCAAGAGCAGGGGGTGGAGCAAGCCAGGCCTCAAACCACGAGAAGCTCCAGCCCAATAGGCAGCCAAAATCCAGCCGACATCCGGGAGAATCTCAAGAGCAGGGGGTGGAGCAAGCCAGGCCTCAAATCATGAGAAGCTCCAGCCCAAGAATCAGCCAAAATGCAGCCCACATCCGGGAGAATCTCAAGAGCAGGGGGTGGAGAAAGACAGGCCTCAAACCATGAGAAGCTCCAGCCCAAAAAGCAGCCAAAATCCTAACCACATCCGGGAGAATCTCAAGAGCAGGGGGTGGAGCAAGCCAGGCCTCAAACCACGAGAAGCTCCAGCCCAAAAGGCAGCCAAAATCCAGCCCACATCCGAGAGAATATCAAGAGCAGAGGGTGGAGCAAGCCAGGCCTCAAACCACGAGAAGCTCCAGCCCAAAAAGCAGCCAAAATCCTAACCACATCCGGGAGAATATCAAGAGCAGGGGGTGGAGCAAGCCAGGCCTCAAACCACGAGAAGCTCCAGCCCAAGAATCAGCCAAAATGCAGCCCATATCCGGGAGAATATCAAGAGCAGGGGGTGGAGCAAGCCAGGCCTCAAACCACGAGAAGCTCCAGCCCAAAAGGCAGTAAAAATCCTAACCACATCCGGGAGAATCTCAAGAGCAGGGGGTGGAGCAAGCCAGGCCTCAAACCATGAGAAGCTCCAGCCCTAAAGGCAGCCAAAATGCAGTCCACATCCGGGAGAATCTCAAGAGCATGGGGTGGAGCAAGCCAGGCCTCAAGCCACGAGAAGCTCCAGCCCAAAAGGCAGCCAAAATGCAGCCCACATCTGGGAGAATCTCAAGAGCAGGGGGTGGAGCAAGGCAGGCCTCAAACCACGAGAAGCTCCAGCCCAAAAGGCAGCCAAAATCCTAACCACATCCGGGAGAATATCAAGAGCAGGGGGTGGAGCAAGCCAGGCCTCAAACCACGAGAAGCTCCAGCCCAAAACGCAGCCAAAATGCAGCCCACATCCGGGAGAATAGCAAGAGCAGGGGGTGGAGCAAGCCAGGCCTCAAACCACGAGAAGCTCCAGCCCAAAAGGCAGTAAAAATCCTAACCACATCCGGGAGAATCTCAAGAGCAGGGGGTGGAGCAAGCCAGGCCTCAAACCATGAGAAGCTCCAGCCCAAGAATCAGCCAAAATGCAGCCCACATCCGGGAGAATCTCAAGAGCAGGTGGTGGAGCAAGCCAGGCCTCAAACCACGAGAAGCTCCAGCCCAATATGCAGCCAAAATGCAGCCCACCTCCAGGAGAATCTCAAGAGTAGGGGGTGGAGCAAGCCAGGCCTCAAACCACGAGAAGCTCCAGCCCAAAAGGCAGCCAAAATCCAGGCAACATCCGGGAGTATATCAAGAGCAGGGGGTGGAGCAAGCCAGGCCTCAAAGCACGAGAAGCTCCAGCCCAAGAATCAGCCAAAATGCAGCCCACATCCGGGAGAATCTCAAGAGCAGGGGGTGGAGCAAGCCAGGCCTCAAACCACGAGAAGCTCCAGCCCAAAACGCAGCCAAAATGCATGCCACATCTGGGAGAATATCAAGAGCAGGGGTTGGAGCAACCCAGACCTCAAACCACGAGAAGCTCCTGCCCAAAATGCAGCCAAAATGCAGCCCACATCTGGGAGAATCTCAAGAGCAGGGGGTGGAGCAAGCCAGGCCTCAAACCACGAGAAGCTCCAGCCCAAAACGCAGCCAAAATGCAGCCCACATCCGGGAGAATCTCAAGAGCAGGGGGTGGAGCAAGCCAGGCCTCAACCCACGAGAATCTCCAGCCCAAAATGTAGCCAAAATGCAGCCCACATCCGGGAGAATATCAAGAGCAGGGGGTGGAGCAAGCCAGGCCTCAAACCACGAGAAGCTCCAGCCCAAAAGGCAGCCAAAATGCAGCCCACCTCCGGGAGAATATCAAGAGCAGGGGGTGGAGCAAGCCAGGCCTCAAACCACGAGAAGCTCCAGCCCAAAAGGCAGCCAAAATGCAGCCCACATGTGGGAGAATCTCAAGAGCAGGGGGTGGAGCAAGCCAGGCCTCAAACCACGAGAAGCTCCAGCCCAAAAGACAGCCAAAATGCAGCCCACCTCCGGGAGAATATCATGAGCAGGGGGTGGAGCAAGCCAGGCCTCAAACCACGAGAAGCTCCAGCCCTAAAGGCAGCCAAAATGCAGCCCACATCCGGGAGAATCTCAAGAGCAGGGGGTGGAGCAAGCCAGGCCTCAAACCATGAGAAGCTCCTGCCCAAAAGGCAGCCAAAATGCAGCCCACATCCTGGAGAATCTCAAGAGCAGGGGGTGGAGCAAGCCAGGCCTCAAACCACGAGAAGCTCCAGCCCAAAAGGCAGCCAAAATGCAGCCCACATCCGGGAGAATCTCAAGAGCAGGGGGTGGAGCAAGCCAGGCCTCAAACCTCGAGAAGCTCCAGCCCAAAAAGCTGCCAAAATCCTAACCACATCCGGGAGAAACTCAAGAGCAGGGGGTGGAGCAAGCCAGGCCTCAAACCACGAGAAGCTCCAGCCCAAAATGCAGCGAAAATCCTAACCACATCCGGGAGAATCTCAATAGCAGGGGGTGGAGCAAGCCAGGCCTCAAACCACGAGAAGCTCCAGCCCAAGAATCAGCCAAAATGCAGCCCACATCCGGGAGAATCTCAAGAGCAGGGGGTGGAGCAAGCCAGGCCTCAAACCACGAGAAGCTCCAGCCCAATAGGCAGCCAAAATGCAGCCCACCTCCGGGAGAATCTCAAGAGCAGGGGGTGGAGCAAGCCAGGCCTCAAACCACGAGAAGCTCCAGCCCAAAATGCAGCCAAAATCCAGCCCATATCCGGGAGTATATCAAGAGCAGGGGGTGGAGCAAGCCAGGCCTCAAACCACGAGAAGCTCCAGCCCAAAAAGCAGCCAAAATCCAGCCCACATCCGAGAGAATATCAAGAGCAGAGGGTGGAGCAAGCCAGGCCTCAAACCACGAGAAGCTGCAGCCCAAAAAGCAGCCAAAATGCAGCCCACATACGGGAGAATATCAAGACCAGGGGTTGGAGCAAGCCAGGCCTTAAACCACGAGAAGCTCCAGCCCAAAAAGCAGCCAAAATCCAGCCCACATCCGAGAGAATATCAAGAGCAGAGGGTGGAGCAAGCCAGGCCTCAAACCACGAGAAGCTCCAGCCCAAAAAGCAGCCAAAATCCTAACCACATCCGGGAGAATATCAAGAGCAGGGGGTGGAGCAAGCCAGGCCTCAAACCACGAGAAGCTCCAGCCCAAGAATCAGCCAAAATGCAGCCCACCTCCGGGAGAATCTCAAGAGCAGGGGTTGGAGCAAGCCAGGCCTCAAACCACGAGAAGCTCCAGCCCAAGAATCAGCCAAAATTCAGCCAACATTCGGGAGAATCTCAAGAGCCGGGGGTGGAGCAAGCCAGGCCTCAAACCACGAGAAGCTCCAGCCCAAAAGGCAGCCAAAATGCAGCCCACATCCGGGAGAATCTCAAGAGCAGGGGGTGGAGCAAGCCAGGCCTCAAACCTCGAGAAGCTCCAGCCCAAAAAGCAGCCAAAATCCTAACCACATCCGGGAGAATCTCAAGAGCAGGGGGTGGAGCAAGCCAGGCCCCAAACCACGAGAAGCTCCAGCCCAAGAATCAGCCAAAATGCAGCCCACATCCGGGAGAATCTCAAGAGCAGGGGGTGGAGCAAGCCACGCCTCAAACCACGAGAAGCTCCAGCCCAATATGCAGCCAAAATCCAGGCAACATCCGGGAGTATATCAAGAGCAGGGGGTGGAGCAAGCCAGGCCTCAAACCACGAGAAGCTCCAGCCCAAAAGGCAGCCAAAATCCAGGCAACATCCGGGAGTATATCAAGAGCAGGGGGTGGAGCAAGCCAGGCCTCAAAGCACGAGAAGCTCCAGCCCAAGAATCAGCCAAAATGCAGCCCACATCTGGGAGAATCTCAAGAGCAGGGGGTGGAGCAAGCCAGGCCTCAAACCACGAGAAGCTCCAGCCCAAAAGGCAGCCAAAATGCAGCCCACATCTGGGAGAATATCAAGAGCAGGGGTTGGAGCAACCCAGACCTCAAACCACGAGAAGCTCCAGCCCAAAATGCAGCCAAAATGCAGCCCACATCTGGGAGAATCTCAAGAGCAGGGGGTGGAGTAAGCCAGGCCTCAAACCACGAGAAACTCCAGCCCAAAAGGCAGCCAAAATCCTAACCACATCCGGGAGAATATCAAGAGCAGGGGGTGGAGCAAGACAGGCCTCAAACCACGAGAAGCTCCAGCCCAAAATATAGCCAAAATGCAGCCCACATCCGGGAGAATCTCAAGAGCAGGGGGTGGAGCAAGCCAGGCCTCAAACCACGAGAAGCTCCAGCCCAAAAGGCAGCCAAAATGCAGCCCACCTCCGGGAGAATCTCAAGAGCAGGGGGTGGAGCAAGCCAGGCCTCAAACCACGAGAAGCTCCAGCCCAAAAGGCAGCCAAAATGCAGCCCACATGTGGGAGAATCTCAAGAGCAGGGGGTGGAGCAAGCCAGGCCTGAAACCACGAGAAGCTCCAGCCCAAAAGACAGCCAAAATGCAGCCCACCTCCGGGAGAATATCATGAGCAGGGGGTGGAGCAAGCCAGGCCTCAAACCACGAGAAGCTCCAGCCCAAAAAGCAGCCAAATTCCTAACCACATCCGGGAGAATCTCAAGAGCAGGGGGTGGAGCAAGCCAGGCCTCAAAGCATGAGAAGCTCCTGCCCAAAAGGCAGCCAAAATGCAGCCCACCTCCGGGAGAATCTCAAGAGCAGGGGGTGGAGCAAGCCAGGCCTCAAACCACGAGAAGCTCCAGCCCTAAAGGCAGCCAAAATGCAGCCCACATCCTGGAGAATCTCAAGAGCAGGGGGTGGAGCAAGCCAGGCCTCAAACCTCGAGAAGCTCCAGCCCAAAAAGCTGCCAAAATCCTAACCACATCCGGGAGAATCTCAAGAGCAGGGGGTGGAGCAAGCCAGGCCCCAAACCACGAGAAGCTCCAGCCCAAAAAGCAGCCAAATTCCTAACCACATCCGGGAGAATCTCAAGAGCAGGGGGTGGAGCAAGCCAGGCCCCAAACCACGAGAAGCTCCAGCCCAAAATGCAGCCAAAATCCTAACCACATCCGGGAGAATCTCAAGAGCAGGGGGTGGAGCAAGCCAGGCCTCAAACCACGGGAAGCTCCAGCCCAAGAATCAGCCAAAATGCAGCCCACATCCGGGAGAATCTCAAGAGCAGGGGGTGGAGCAAGCCACGCATCAAACCACGAGAAGCTCCAGCCCAATAGGCAGCCAAAATCCTAACCACATCCGGGAGAATATCAAGAGCAGGGGGTGGAGCAAGCCAGGCCTCAAACCACGAGAAGCTCCAGCCCAAGAATCAGCCAAAATGCAGCCCACATACGGGAGAATCTCAAGAGCAGGGGGTGGAGCAAGCCAGGCCTCAAACCACGAGAAGCTCCAGCCCAAGAATCAGCCAAAATTCAGCCAACATTCGGGAGAATCTCAAGAGCCGGGGGTGGAGCAAGCCAGGCCTCAAACCACGAGAAGCTCCAGCCCAAAAGGCAGCCAAAATGCAGCCCACATCCGGGAGAATCTCAAGAGCAGGGGGTGGAGCAAGCCAGGCCTCAAACCTCGAGAAGCTCCAGCCCAAAAAGCAGCCAAAATCCTAACCACATCCGGGAGAATCTCAAGAGCAGGGGGTGGAGCAAGCCAGGCCCCAAACCACGAGAAGCTCCAGCCCAAAAAGCATCCAAAATCCTAACCATATCCGGGAGAATCTCAAGAGCAGGGGGTGGAGCAAGCCAGGCCTCAAACCACGAGAAGCTCCAGCCCAAAATGCAGCCAAAATCCTAACCACATCCGGGAGAATCTCAAGAGCAGGGGGTGGAGCAAGCCAGGCCTCAAACCACGGGAAGCTCCAGCCCAAGAATCAGCCAAAATGCAGCCCACATCCGGGAGAATCTCAAGAGCAGGGGGTGGAGCAAGCCAGGCCTCAAACCACGAGAAGCTCCAGCCCAAAAGGCAGCCAAAATCCAGGCAACATCCGGGAGTATATCAAGAGCAGGGGGTGGAGCAAGCCAGGCCTCAAAGCACGAGAAGCTCCAGCCCAAGAATCAGCCAAAATGCAGCCCACATCTGGGAGAATCTCAAGAGCAGGGGGTGGAGCAAGCCAGGCCTCAAACCACGAGAAGCTCCAGCCCAAAAGGCAGCCAAAATGCAGCCCACATCTGGGAGAATATCAAGAGCAGGGGTTGGAGCAACCCAGACCTCAAACCACGAGAAGCTCCAGCCCAAAAGGCAGCCAAAATGCAGCCCACATCTGGGAGAATCTCAAGAGCAGGGGGTGGAGCAAGCCAGGCCTCAAACCACGAGAAGCTCCAGCCCAAAAGGCAGCCAAAATCCTAACCGCATCCGGGAGAATATCAAGAGCAGGGGGTGGAGCAAGACAGGCCTCAAACCACGAGAAGCTCCAGCCCAAAATATAGCCAAAATGCAGCCCACATCCGGGAGAATCTCAAGAGCAGGGGGTGGAGCAAGCCAGGCCTCAAACCACGAGAAGCTCCAGCCCAAAAGGCAGCCAAAATGCAGCCCACCTCCGGGAGAATCTCAAGAGCAGGGGGTGGAGCAAGCCAGGCCTCAAACCACGAGAAGCTCCAGCCCAAAAGGCAGCCAAAATGCAGCCCACATCCGGGAGAACCTCAAGAGCAGGGGGTGGAGCAAGCCAGGCCCCAAACCACGAGAAGCTCCAGCCCAAAAAGCAGCCAAATTCCTAACCACATCCGGGAGAATCTCAAGAGCAGGGGGTGGAGCAAGCCAGGCCTCAAACCATGAGAAGCTCCTGCCCAAAAGGCAGCCAAAATGCAGCCCACCTCCGGGAGAATCTCAAGAGCAGGGGGTGGAGCAAGCCAGGCCTCAAACCACGAGAAGCTCCAGCCCTAAAGGCAGCCAAAATGCAGCCCACCTCCGGGAGAATCTCAAGAGCAGGGGGTGGAGCAAGCCAGGCCTCAAACCTCGAGAAGCTCCAGCCCAAAAAGCTGCCAAAATCCTAACCACATCCGGGAGAATCTCAAGAGCAGGGGGTGGAGCAAGCCAGGCCCCAAACCACGAGAAGCTCCAGCCCAAAAAGCAGCCAAATTCCTAACCACATCCGGGAGAATCTCAAGAGCAGGGGGTGGAGCAAGCCAGGCCTCAAACCACGAGAAGCTCCAGCCCAAAATGCAGCCAAAATCCTAACCACATCCGGGAGAATCTCAAGAGCAGGGGGTGGAGCAAGCCAGGCCTCAAACCACGGGAAGCTCCAGCCCAAGAATCAGCCAAAATGCAGCCCACATCCGGGAGAATCTCAAGAGCAGGGGGTGGAGCAAGCCAGGCATCAAACCACGAGAAGCTCCAGCCCAATAGGCAGCCAAAATGCAGCCCACCTCCGGGAGAATCTCAAGAGCAGGGGGTGGAGCAAGCCAGGCCTCAAACCACGAGAAGCTCCAGCCCAAAATGCAGCCAAAATCCAGCCCATATCCGGGAGTATATCAAGAGCAGGGGGTGGAGCAAGCCAGGCCTCAAACCACGAGAAGCTCCAGCCCAAAAAGCAGCCAAAATGCAGCCCACATACGGGAGAATATCAAGACCAGGGGTTGGAGCAAGCCAGGCCTCAAACCACGAGAAGCTCCAGCCCAAAAAGCAGCCAAAATCCAGCCCACATCCGAGAGAATATCAAGAGCAGAGGGTGGAGCAAGCCAGGCCTCAAACCACGAGAAGCTCCAGCCCAAAAAGCAGCCAAAATCCTAACCACATCCGGGAGAATCTCAAGAGCAGGGGGTGGAGCAAGCCAGGCCTCAAACCACGAGAAGCTCCAGCCCAAAAAGCAGCCAAAATGCAGCCCACATCCGGGAGAATCTCAAGAGCAGGGGGTGGAGCAAGCCAGGCCTCAAACCACGAGAAGCTCCAGCCCAAAAGGCAGCCAAAATGCAGCCCACATCCGGGAGAATCTCAAGAGCAGGGGGTGGAGCAAGCCAGGCCTCAAACCATGAGAAGCTCCTGCCCAAAAGGCAGCCAAAATTCAGCCCACATCCGGGAGAATCTCAAGAGCAGGGGGTGGAGCAAGCCAGGCCTCAAACCACGAGAAGCTCCAGCCCAAAAGGCAGCCAAAATGCAGCCCACATCCGGGAGAATCTCAAGAGCAGGGGGTGGAGCAAGCCAGGCCTCAAACCACGAGAAGCTCCAGCCCAAAAAGCTGCCAAATCCTAACCACATCCGGGAGAATCTCAAGAGCAGGGGGTGGAGCAAGCCAGGCCCCAAACCACGAGAAGCTCCAGCCCAAAAAGCAGCCAAAATCCTAACCACATCCGGGAGAATCTCAAGAGCAGGGGGTGGAGCAAGCCAGGCCTCAAACCACGGGAAGCTCCAGCCCAATAGTCAGCCAAAATCCAGCCCACATCCGGGAGAATCTCAAGAGCAGGTGGTGGAGCAAGCCAGGCCTCAAACCACGAGAAGCTCCAGCCCAAAAAGCAACCAAAATTCAGCCCACATACGGGAGAATATCAAGAGCAAGGGGTGGAGCAAGCCAGGCCTCAAACCACGAGAAGCTCCAGCCCAAAAGGCAGCCAAAATCCAGCCCACGTCCGGGAGAATATCAAGAGCAGGGGGTGGAGCAAGCCAGGCCTCAAACCACGAGAAGCTCCAGCCCTAAAGGCAGCCAAAATGCAGCCCACCTGGAGGAGAATCTCAAGAGCAGGGGGTGGAGCAAGCCAGGCCTCAAACCACGAGAAGCTCCAGCCCAAAAGGCAGCCAAAATGCAGCCCACATCCGGGAGAATCTCAAGAGCAGGGGGTGGAGAAAGCCAGGCCTCAAACCACGAGAAGCTCCAGCCCAAAAGACAGCCAAAATGCAGCCCACCTCCGGGAGAATATCATGAGCAGGGGGTGGAGCAAGCCAGGCCTCAAACCACGAGAAGCTCCAGCCCAAAAATCTGCCAAAATCCTAACCACATCCGGGAGAATCTCAAGAGCAGGGGGGGGAGCAAGCCAGGCCCCAAACCACGAGAAGCTCCAGCCCAAAATGGAGCCATAATGCAGCCCACGTCCGTGAGAATATCAAGAGCAGGGGTTGGAGCAGTCCAGGCCTCAAACCAGGAGAAGCTCCAGCCCAAAATGCAGCCAAAATGCAGCCCAGATCCGGGAGAATCTCAAGAGCAGGGGGTGGAGCAAGCCAGGCCACAAACCTCGAGAAGCTCCAGCCCAAAAGGCAGCCAAAATGCAGCCCACATCCGGGAGAATCTCAAGAGCAGGGGGTGGAGCAAGCCAGGCCTCAAACCACGAGAAGCTCCAGCCCAACAGGCAGCCAAAATGCAGCCCACATCCTGGAGAATCTCAAGAGCAGGGGCTGGAGCAAGCCAGGCCTCAAACCACGAGAAGCTCCAGCCCAAAAGGCAGCCAAAATGCAGCCCACATTCGGGAGAATCTCAAGAGCAGGGGGTGGAGCAAGCCAGGCCTCAAACCACGAGAAGCTCCAGCCCAAAAGGCAGCCAAAATCCAGCCTACCTCCAGGAGAATCTCAAGAGCAGGGAGTGGAGCAATCCAGGCCTCAAACCACGAGAATCTCCAGCCCAAAAGGCAGCCAAAATGCAGCCCACATGCGGGAGAATCTCAAGAGCAGGGGCTGGAGCAAGGTAGGCCTCAAACCACGAGAAGCTCCAGCCCAAAAGGCAGCCAAAATGCAGCCCACATCCGGGAGAATCTCAAGAGCAGGGGGTGGAGCAAGCCAGGCCTGAAACCACGAGAAGCTCCAGCCCAAAAGGCAGCCAAAATGCAGCCCACCTCCAGGAGAAACACAAGAGCAGGGGGTGGAGCAAGGCAGGCCTCAAACCACGAGAAGCTCCAGCCCAAGTATCAGCCAAAATGCAGCCCACCTCCAGGAGAATCTCAGGAGCAGGGGGTGGAGCAAGCCAGGCCTCAAACCATGAGAAGCTCCAGCGCAAAATGCAGCCAAAATCCAGCCCACATCCAGGAGAATCTCAAGAGCAGGGGATGGAGCATGCCAGGCCTCAAACCACGAGAAGCTCCAGCCCAATAGGCAGCCAAAATGCAGCCCACATCCGGGAGAATCTCAAGAGCAGGGGGTGGAGCAAGCCAGGCCTCAAACCACGAGAAGCTCCAGCCGAAATTGCAGCCAAAATGCAGCCCACCTCCAGGAGAATCTCAAGAGCAGGGGGTGGAGCAAGGCAGGCCTCAAACCACGAGAAGCTCCAGCCCAAAATGCAGCCAAAATGCAGCCCACCTCCGAGAGAATCTCAAGAGCAGGGGGTGGAGCAAGCCAGGCCTCAAACCACGAGAAGCTCCAGCCCAAGAATCAGCCAAAATGCAGCCCACATCCAGGAGAATCTCAAGAGCAGGGGGTGGAGCAAGCCAGGCCTCAAACCACGAGAAGCTCCAGCCCAAAAGTCAGCCAAAATGCAGCCCACCTCCAGGAGAATCTCAAGAGCAGGGGGTGGAGCAAGCCATGCCTCAAACCACGAGAAGCTCCAGATGAAATGGCAGTCAAAATGCAGCCCACATCCGGGAGAATATCAAGGGCAGGGGGTGGAGCAAGCCAGGCCTCAAACCACGAGAAGCTCCAGCCCAAAAGGCAGCCAAAATGCAGCCCACCTCCAGGAGAATCTCAAGAGCAGTGGGTGGAGCAAGCCAGGCCTCAAACCACGAGAAGCTCCAGCCCAAAAGGCAGCCAAAATGCAGCCCACATCCAGGAGAATCTCAAGAGCAGGGGGTGGAGCAAGCCAGGCCTCAAACCATGTGAAGCTCCAGCACAAAATGCAGCCAAAATCCAGCCCACGTCCGGGAGAATCTCAAGAGCAGGGGGTGGAGCAAGGCAGGCCTCAAACCACGAGAAGCTCCAGCTGAAATTGCAGCCAAAATACAGCCCACATCCGGGAGAATCTCAAGAGCAGGGGGTGGAGCAAGTCAGGCCTCAAACCATGAGAAGCTCCAGCCCAAAATGCAGCCAAAATGCAGCCCACATGCGGGAGAATCTCAAGAGCAGGGGGTGGAGAAAGCCAGGCCTCAAACCACGAGAAGCTCCAGCCCAAAAGGCAGCTAAAATGCAGCCCACATCCGGGAGAATCTCAAGAGCAGGGGGTGGAGCAAGCCAGGCCTCAAACCACGAGAAGCTCCAGCCCAAAAGGCAGCCAAAATGCAGCCCACCTCCAGGAGAATCTCAGGAGCAGGGGGTGGAGCAAGCCAGGCCTCAAACCATGAGAAGCTCCAGCCCAAAATGCAGCCAAAATCCAGCCCACATCCAGGAGAATCTCAAGAGCAGGGGGTGGAGCAAGCCAGGCCTCAAACCACGAGAAGCTCCAGCCCAATAGGCAGCCAAAATGCAGCCCACATCCGGGAGAATCTCAAGAGCAGGGGGTGGAGCAAGGCAGGCCTCAAACCACGAGAAGCTCCAGCCGAAATTGCAGCCAAAATGCAGCCCACATCCGGGAGAATCTCAAGAGCAGGGGGTGGAGCAAGCCAGGCCTCAAACCACGAGAAGCTCCAGCCCAAAAGGCAGCCAAAATGCAGCCCACATCCGGGAGAATCTCAAGAGCAGGGGGTGGAGCAAGCCAGGCCTCAAACCATGTGAAGCTCCAGCCCAAAATGCAGCCAAAATCCAGCCCACGTCCGGGAGAATCTCAAGAGCAGGGGGTGGAGCAAGCCAGGCCTCAAACCACGAGAAGCTCCAGCCGAAATTGCCGCCAAAATTCAGCCCACCTCCAGGAGAATCTCAAGAGCAGGGGGTGGAGCAAGGCAGGCCTCAAACCACGAGAAGCTCCAGCCCAAAATGCAGCCAAAATGCAGCCCACATCCGGGAGAATCTCAAGAGCAGGGGGTGGAGCAAGCCAGGCCTCAAACCACGAGAAGCTCCAGCCCAAGAATCAGCCAAAATGCAGACCACATCCAGGAGAATCTCAAGAGCAGGGGGTGGAGCAAGCCAGGCCTCAAACCACGAGAAGCTCCAGCCCAAAAGTCAGCCAAAATGCAGCCCACCTCCAGGAGAATCTCAAGAGCAGGGGGTGGAGCAAGCCATGCCTCAAACCACGAGAAGCTCCAGATGAAATGGCAGTCAAAATGCAGCCCACATGCGGGAGAATCTCAAGAGCAGGGGGTGGAGAAAGCCAGGCCTCAAACCACGAGAAGCTCCAGCCCAAAAGGCAGCCAAAATGCAGCCCACATCCAGGAGAATCTCAAGAGCAGGGGGTGGAGCAAGCCAGGCCTCAAACCACGAGAAGCTCCAGCCCAAAAGGCAGCCAAAATGCAGCCCACCTCCAGGAGAATCTCAAGAGCAGGGGGTGGAGCAAGCCAGGCCTCAAACCACGAGAAGCTCCAGCCGAAATGGCAGTCAAAATGCAGCCCAGATCCGGGAGAATATCAAGGGCAAGGGGTGGAGCAAGCCAGGCCTCAAACCACGAGAAGCTCCAGCCTTAAAGGCAGCCAAAATGCAGCCCACATCCGGGAGAATCTCAAGAGCAGGGGTTGGAGCAAGCCAGGCCTCAAACCACGAGAAGCTCCAGCCCAAAAGGCAGCCAAAATGCAGCCCACATCCGGGAGAATCTCAAGAGCAGGGGTTGGAGCAAGCCAGGCCTCAAACCACGAGAAGCTCCAGCCCAAAAGGCAGCCAAAATGCAGCCCACCTCCGGGAGAATATCATGAGCAGGGGGTGGAGCAAGCCAGGCCTCAAACCACGAGAAGCTCCAGCCCAAAAGGCAGCCAAAATGCAGCCCACATCCGGGAGAATCTCAAGAGCAGGGGGTGGAGCAAGCCAGGCCTCAAACCTCGAGAAGCTCCAGCCCAAGAATCAGCCAAAATGCAGCCCACATCCGGGAGAATCTCAAGAGCAGGGGGTGGAGCAAGCCAGGCCCCAAACCACGAGAATCTCCAGCCCAAAAAGCAGCCAAAATCCTAACCACATCCGGGAGAATCTCAAGAGCAGGGGGTGGAGCAAGCCAGGCCTCAAACCACGAGAAGCTCCAGCCCAAGTATCAGCCAAAATCCTAACCACATCCAGGAGAATCTCAAGAGCAGGGGGTGGAGCAAGCCAGGCCTCAACCCACGAGAAGCTCCAGCCCAAAAATCAGCCAAAATCCTAACCACATCCGGGAGAATCTCAAGAGCAGGGGGTGGAGCAAGCCAGGCCTCAAACCACGAGAAGCTCCAGCCCAATAGTCAGCCAAAATCCAGCCCACATCCGGGAGAATCTCAAGAGCAGGGGGTGGAGCAAGCCAGGCCTCAAACCACGAGAAGCTCCAGCCCAATAGGCAGCCAAAATGCAGCCCACCTCCAGGAGAATCTCAAGAGCAGGGGGTGGAGCAAGCCAGGCCTCAAACCACGAGAAGCTCCAGCCCAAAATGGAACCAAAATCTAGCCCACATCCGGGAGAATCTCAAGAGCAGGGGGTGGAGCAAGCCAGGTCTCAAACCACGAGAAGCTCCAGCCCAAAATGCAGCCAAAATGCAGCCCACATCCGGGAGAATCTCAAGAGCAGGGGGTGGAGCAAGCCAGGCCACAAACCTCGAGAAGCTCCAGCCCAAAAGGCAGCCAAAATCCAGCCCACATCCGGGAGAATCTCAAGAGCAGGGGGTGGAGCAAGCCAGGCCTCAAACCACGAGAAGCTCCAGCCCAACAGGCAGCCAAAATGCAGCCCACATCCAGGAGAATATCAATAGCAGGGGGTGGAGCAAGGCAGGCCTCAAACCACGAGAAGCTCCAGCCCAAAAGGCAGCCAAAATGCAGCCCACCTCCGGGAGAATCTCAAGAGCAGGGGGTGGAGCAAGCCAGGCCTCAAACCACGAGAAGCTCCAGCCCAAAAGGCAGCGAAAATGCAGCCCACCTCCAGGAGAAACACAAGAGCAGGGGGTGGAGCAAGGCAGGCCTCAAACCACGAGAAGCTCCAGCCCAAAACGCAGCCAAAATGCAGCCCACATCCGGGAGAATCTCAAGAGCAGGGGGTGGAGCAAGCCAGGCCTCAAACCACGAGAAGCTCCAGCCCAAAAGGCAGCCAAAATGCAGCCCACCTCCGGGAGAATCTCAAGAGCAGGGGGTGGAGCAAGCCAGGCCTCAAACCACGAGAAGCTCCAGCCCAAGTATCAGCCAAAATGCAGCCCACCTCCAGGAGAATCTCAAGAGCAGGGGGTGGAGCAAGCCAGGCCTCAAACCACGAGAAGCTCCAGCCCAAAACGCAGCCAAAATGCAGCCCACATCCAGGAGAATCTCAAGAGCAGGGGGTGGAGCAAGGCAGGCCTCAAACCTCAAGAAGCTCCAGCCCAAAAGGCAGCCAAAATGCAGCCCACATCCGGGGGAATCTCAAGAGCAGGGGGTGGAGCAAGCCAGGCCTCAAACCATGTGAAGCTCCAGCCCAAAAGGCAGCCAAAATGCAGGCCACATCCGGGAGAATCTCAAGAGCAGGGGGTGGAGAAAGCCAGGCCACAAACCTCGAGAAGCTCCAGCCCAAAAGGCAGCCAAAATGCAGCCCACATCCGGGAGAATCTCAAGAGCAGGGGGTGGAGAAAGCCAGGCCACAAACCTCGAGAAGCTCCAGCCCAAAATGCAGCCAAAATCCAGCCCACATCCGGGAGAATCTCAAGAGCAGGGGGTGGAGCAAGCCAGGCCTCAAACCACGAGAAGCTCCAGCCCAAAAGGCAGCCAAAATGCAGCCCACATCCGGGAGAATCTCAAGAGCAGGGGTTGGAGCAAGCCAGGCCTCAAACCACGAGAAGCTCCAGCCCAAAAGGCAGCCAAAATGCAGCCCACATGTGGGAGAATATCAAGAGCAGGGGGTGGAGCAAGCCAGGCCTCAAACCACGGGAAGCTCCAGCCCAAAACGCAGCCAAAATGCAGCCCACATACGGGAGAATCTCAAGAGCAGGGGGTGGAGAAAGCCAGGCCTCAAAACACGAGAAGCTCCAGCCCAAAACGCAGCCAAAATGCAGCCCACATCCGGGAGAATCTCAAGAGCAGGGGGTGGAGCAAGCCAGGCCTCAAACCACGAGAAGCTCCAGCCTTAAAGGCAGCCAAAATGCAGCCCACATCCGGGAGAATCTCAAGAGCAGGGGTTGGAGCAAGCCAGGCCTCAAACCACGAGAAGCTCCAGCCCAAAAGGCAGCCAAAATGCAGCCCACCTCCGGGAGAATATCATGAGCAGGGGGTGGAGCAAGCCAGGCCTCAAACCACGAGAAGCTCCAGCCCAAAAGGCAGCCAAAATGCAGCCCACATCCGGGAGAATCTCAAGAGCAGGGGGTGGAGCAAGCCAGGCCCCAAACCACGAGAATCTCCAGCCCAAAAAGCAGCCAAAATCCTAACCACATCCGGGAGAATCTCAAGAGCAGGGGGTGGAGCAAGCCAGGCCTCAAACCACGAGAAGCTCCAGCCCAAGTATCAGCCAAAATCCTAACCACATCCAGGAGAATCTCAAGAGCAGGGGGTGGAGCAAGCCAGGCCTCAACCCACGAGAAGCTCCAGCCCAAAAATCAGCCAAAATCCTAACCACATCCGGGAGAATCTCAAGAGCAGGGGGTGGAGCAAGCCAGGCCTCAAACCACGAGAAGCTCCAGCCCAATAGTCAGCCAAAATCCAGCCCACATCCGGGAGAATCTCAAGAGCAGGGGGTGGAGCAAGCCAGGCCTCAAACCACGAGAAGCTCCAGCCCAATAGGCAGCCAAAATGCAGCCCACCTCCAGGAGAATCTCAAGAGCAGGGGGTGGAGCAAGCCAGGCCTCAAACCACGAGAAGCTCCAGCCCAAAAGGCAGCCAAAATCCAGCCCACATCCGGGAGTATATCAAGAGCAGGGGGTGGAGCAAGCCAGGCCTCAAACCACGAGAAGCTCCAGCCCAATAGGCAGCCAAAATGCAGCCCACATCCGGGAGAATCTCAAGAGCAGGTGTTGGAGCAAGCCAGGCCTCAAACCACGAGAAGTTCCAGCCCAAAATGGAACCAAAATCTAGCCCACATCCGGGAGAATCTCAAGAGCAGGGGGTGGAGCAAGCCAGGTCTCAAACCACGAGAAGCTCCAGCCCAAAATGCAGCCAAAATGCAGCCCACATCCGGGAGAATCTCAAGAGCAGGGGGTGGAGCAAGCCAGGCCACAAACCTCGAGAAGCTCCAGCCCAAAAGGCAGCCAAAATCCAGCCCACATCCGGGAGAATCTCAAGAGCAGGGGGTGGAGCAAGCCAGGCCTCAAACCACGAGAAGCTCCAGCCCAACAGGCAGCCAAAATGCAGCCCACATCCAGGAGAATATCAATAGCAGGGGGTGGAGCAAGGCAGGCCTCAAACCACGAGAAGCTCCAGCCCAAAAGGCAGCCAAAATGCAGCCCACCTCCGGGAGAATCTCAAGAGCAGGGGGTGGAGCAAGCCAGGCCTCAAACCACGAGAAGCTCCAGCCCAAAAGGCAGCGAAAATGCAGCCCACCTCCAGGAGAAACACAAGAGCAGGGGGTGGAGCAAGGCAGGCCTCAAATCACGAGAACCTCCAGCCCAAAAGGCAGCCAAAATGCAGCCCACATCCGGGAGAATCTCAAGAGCAGGGGGTGGAGCAAGCCAGGCCTCAAACCACGAGAAGCTCCAGCCGAAATGGCAGTCAAAATGCAGCCCACCTCCAGGAGAATCTCAAGAGCAGGGGGTGGAGCAAGCCAGGCCTCAAACCACGAGAAGCTCCAGCCCAAAAGGCATCCAAAATGCAGCCCACCTCCAGGAGAATCTCAAGAGCAGGGGGTGGAGCAAGCCAGGCCTCAAACCACGAGAAGCTCCAGCCGAAATGGCAGCCAAAATGCAGCCCACATCCGGGAGAATCTCAAGAGCACGGGGTGGAGCAACCCAGGCCTCAAACCACGAGAAGCTCCAGCCCAAAAGGCAGCCAAAATGCAGCCCACATTGGGGAGAATCTCAAGAGCAGGGGGTGGAGCAAGCCAGGCCTCAAACCATGTGAAGCTCCAACCCAAAAGGCAGCCAAAATGCAGCCCACATACGGGAGAATCTCAAGAGCAGGGGGTGGAGAAAGCCAGGCCTCAAAACACGAGAAGCTCCAGCCCAAGAATCAGCCAAAATGCAGCCCACATCCGGGAGAATCTCAAGAGCAGGGGGTGGAGCAAGCCAGGCCTCAAACCACGAGAAGCTCCAGCCTTAAAGGCAGCCAAAATACAGCCCACATCCGGGAGAACCTCAAGACCAGGGGGTGGAGCAAGCCAGGCCTCAAACCACGAGAAGCTCCAGCCCAAAATGCAGCCAAAATGCAGCCCACATCCGGGACAATTTCAAGAGCAGGGGCTGGAGCAAGCCAGGCCTCAAACCATGAGAAGCTCCAGCCCAAGTATCAGCCAAAATGCAGCCCACATGTGGGAGAATATCAAGAGCAGGGTGTGGAGCAAACCAGGCCTCAAACCACGAGAAGCTCCAGCCCAAAAGGCAGCCAAAATGCAGGCCACATCCGGGAGAATCTCAAGAGCAGGGGGTGGAGCAAGCCAGGCCTCAAACCAGGAGGAGCTCCAGCCAAAAAGGCAGGCAAAATGGAGCCCACATCCGGGAGAATATCAAGAGCAGGGAGTGGAGCAACCCTGGCCTCCATCCACGAGAAGCTCCAGCCCAATATGCAACCAAAATCCAGCCCACATCTGGGACAATATCAAGAGCAGGGGGTGGAGCAACCCTGGCATCCATCCACGAGAAGCTCCAGCCCAAAATTCAGCCAAAATGCAGCCCACATACAGGAGAATATCAAGAGCAGGGGGTGGAGAAAGCCAGGCCACAAACCTCGAGAAGCTCCAGCCCAAAAGGCAGCCAAAATGCAGCCCACATACGGGAGAATCTCAAGAGCAGGGGGTGGAGAAAGCCAGGCCACAAACCTCGAGAAGCTCCAGCCCAAAATGCAGCCAAAATGCAGCCCACATCCGGGAGAATCTCAAGAGCAGGGGGTGGAGCAAGCCAGGACTCAAACCACGAGAAGCTCCAGCCCAAAAGGCAGCCAAAATGCAGCCCACATCCGGGAGAATCTCAAGAGCAGGGGGTTGGAGCAAGCCAGGCCTCAAACCACGAGAAGCTCCAGCCCAAAAGGCAGCCAAAATGCAGCCCACATACGGGAGAATCTCAAGAGCAGGGGGTGGAGCAAGCCAGGCCTCAAACCACGAGAAGCTGCAGCCTTAAAGGCAGCCAAAATACAGCCCACATCCGGGAGAATCTCAAGACCAGGGGGTGGAGCAAGCCAGGCCTCAAACCACGAGAAGCTCCAGCCCAAAAGGCAGCCAAAATGCAGCCCACATCCGGGACAATTTCAAGAGCAGGGGCTGGAGCAAGCCAGGCCTCAAACCATGAGAAGCTCCAGCCCAAGTATCAGCCAAAATGCAGGCCACATCTGGGAGAATCTCAAGAGCAGGGTGTGGAGCAAGCCAGGCCTCAAACCACGAGAAGCTCCAGCCCAAAAGGCAGCCAAAATGCAGGCCACATCTGGGAGAATCTCAAGAGCAGGGGGTGGAGCAAGCCAGGCCTCAAACCATGTGAAGCTCCAGCCCAAAAGGCAGCCAAAATGCAGCCCACATCCGGGAGAATAGCAAGAGCAGGGGGTGGAGCAAGCCAGGCCACAAACCTCGAGAAGCTCCAGCCCAAAATGCAGCCAAAATGCAGCCCACATCCGGGAGAATCTAAAGAGCAGGGGGTGGAGCAAGCCAGGCCTCAAACCACGAGAAGCTCCAGCCCAATAGGCAGCCAAATTGCAGCCCACATGTGGGAGAATATCAAGAGCAGGGGGTGGAGCAAGCCAGGCCTCAAACCACGAGAAGCTCCAGGTCAAAACGCAGCCAAAATGCAGCCCACATCCGGGAGAATCTCAAGAGCAGGGGGTGGAGCAAGCCAGGCCTCAAACCATGTGAAGCTCCAGCCCAAAATCCAGCCAAAATACAGCCCACATCCGGGAGAATCTCAAGAGCAGGGGGTGGAGCAAGCCAGGCCTCAAACCACGAGAAGCTCCAGCCCAAAAGGCAGCCAAAATGCAGCCCACATCCGGGAGAATCTCAAGAGCAGGGGGTGGAGCAAGCCAGGCCTCAAACCAGGAGGAGCTCCAGCCCAAAATGCAGCCAAAATGCAGCCCACATCCGGGAGAATCTCAAGAGCAGGGGTTGGAGCAAGCCAGGCCTCAAACCACGAGAAGCTCCAGCCCAATAGGCAGCCAAAATGCAGCCCACATCCGGGAGAAGAGCAAGAGCAGGGGGTGGAGCAAGCCAGGCCTCAAGCCACGAGAATCTCCAGCCCAAAATGCAACCAAAATGCAGCCCACATCCCCGAGAATATCAAGAGCAGGGGGTGGAGCAAGCCAGGCCTCAAACCTCGAGAAGCTCCAGAACAAAAGACCGCCAAAATGTAGCCCACAGCCAGGAGAATCTCAAGAGCAGGGAGTGGAGCAAGCCAGGCCTCAAACCACGAGAAGCTCCAGCCCAAAAGGCAGCCAAAATGTAGCCCACCTCCGGGAGAATATCAAGAGCAGGGGGTGGAGCAAGCCAGGCCTCAAACCACGAGAAGCTCCAGCCCAAAATTCAGCCAAAAAGCAGCCCACATACAGGAGAATATCAAGGGCAGGGGGTGGAGCAAGCCAGGCCTCAAACCACGAGAAGCTCCAGCCCAAAATGCATCCAAAATGCAGCCCACATCCGGGAGAATCTCAAGAGCAGGGGGTGGAGCAAGCCAGGCCTCAAACCATGTGAAGCTCCAGCCCAAAATGCAGCCAAAATACAGCCCACATCCGGGAGTATCTCAAGAGCAGGGGTTGGAGCAAGCCAGGCCTCAAACCACAAGAAGCTCCAGCCCAATAGGCAGCCAAAATGCAGCCCACATGTGGGAGAATATCAAGAGCAGGGGGTGGAGCAAGCCAGGCCTCAAACCACGAGAAGCTCCAGCCCAACAGGCAGCCAAAATCCAGCCCACATCCGGGAGAAGAGCAAGAGCAGGGGGTGGAGCAAGCCAGGCCTCAAGCCACGAGAATCTCCAGCCCAAAATGCAACCAAAATGCAGCCCACATCCGGGAGAATATCAAGAGCAGGTGGTGGAGCAAGCCAGGCCACAAACCTCGAGAAACTCCAGCCCAAGAATCAGCCAAAATGCAGCCCACATCCGGGAGAATCTCAAGAGCAGTGCGTGGAGCAAGCCAGGCCTCAAACCACGAGAAGCTCCAGCCCAAAAGGCAGCCAAAATGCAGCCCACATCCAGGAGAATCTCAAGAGCAGGGGCTATAGCAAGCCCGGCCTCAAACCACGAAATGCTCCAGCCCAAAATGCAGCCAAAATCCAGCCCACATCTGGGAGAATCTCAAGAGCAGGCGGTGGAGCAAGCCAGGCCTCAAACCACGAGAAGCTCCAGCCCAAAAATGATCCAAAATGCAGCCCACATCCGGGAGAATCTCAAGAGCAGGGGTTGGAGCAAGCCAGGCCTCAAACCATGAGAAGCTCCAGCCCAAAAGGCAGCCAAAATGCAGCCCACATGCGGGAGAATCTCAAGAGCAGAGGGTGGAGTAAGGCAGGCCTCAAACCACGAGAAGCTCCAGCCCAAAGGGAAGCCAAAATGCAGCCCACATCCGGGAGAATCTCAAGAGCAGGGGGTGGAGCAAGCCAGGCCTCAAACCATGAGAAGCTCCTGCCCAAAAGGCAGCCAAAATGCAGCCCACATCCGGGAGAATAGCAAGAGCAGGGGGTGGAGCAAGCCAGGCCTCAAACCACGAGAAGCTCCAGCCCAAAAGGCAGCCAAAATTCAGCCCACATGTGGGACAATTTCAAGAGCAGGGGGTGGAGCAAGGCAGGCCTCAAACCATGAGAAGCTCCAGCCCAAATATCAGCCAAAATGCAGCCCACATCGGGGAGAATCTCAAGAGCAGGGGGTGGAGCAAGCCAGGCCTCAAACCACGAGAAGCTCCAGCCCAAAAGGCAGCCAAAATGCAGCCCACATCCGGGAGAATCTCAAGAGCAGGGGGTGGAGCAAGCCAGGCCTCAAACCACGAGAAGCTCCAGCCCAAAAGGCAGCCAAAATCCAGCCCACATCCGGGAGAATCTCAAGAGCAGGGGGTGGAGCAAGCCAGGCCTCAAACCACGAGAAGCTCCAGACTTAAAGGCAGCCAAAATGCAGCCCACATCTGGGAGAATCTCAAGAGCAGGGGGTGGAGCAAGCCAGGCCTCAAACCACGAGAAGCTCCAGCCCAAAAGGCAGCCAAAATCCAGACCACATCCGGGACAATTTCAAGAGCAGGGGGTGGAGCAAGGCAGGCCTCAAACCACGAGAAGCTCCAGCCTTAATGCAGCCAAAATGCAGCCCACATCCGGGAGAATCTCAAGAGCAGGGGGTGGAGCAAGCCAGGCCTCAAACCACGAGAAGCTCCAGCCTTAATGCAGCCAAAATGCAGCCCAAATCCGGGAGAATCTCAAGAGCAGGGGATGGAGAAAGCCAGGCCTCAAACCAGGAGAAGCTCCAGCCCAAAAGGCAGCCGAAATGCAGCCCACATCCGGGAGAATCTCAAGAGCAGGGGGTGGAGCAAGGCAGGCCTCAAACCTCGAGAAGCTCCAGCCAAAGAATCAGCCAAAATGCAGCCCACATCCGGGAGAAACTCAAGAGCAGGGGGTGGAGCAAGCCAGGCCTCAAACCACGAGAAGCTCCAGCCTTAAAGGCAGCCAAAATGCAGCCCACATCCGGGAGAATCTCAAGAGCAGGGGCTGGAGCAAGCCAGGCCTCAAACCACGAAATGCACCAGCCCAAAAGGCAGCCAAAATCCAGCCCACATCCGGGACAATTTCAAGAGCAGGGGCTGGAGCAAGCCAGGCCTCAAACCACGAGAAGCTCCAGCCCAAGTATCAGCCAAAATGCAGCCCACATGCGGGAGAATCTCAAGAGAAGGGCGTGGAGCAAGCCAGGCCTCAAACCACGAGAAGCTCCAGCCCAAAAATGATCCAAAATGCAGCCCACATCCGGGAGAATCTCAAGAGCAGGGGTTGGAGCAAGCCAGGCCTCAAACCATGAGAAGCTCCAGCCCAAAAGGCAGCCAAAATGCAGCCCACATCCGGGAGAATCTCAAGAGCAGGGGGTGGAGCAAGCCAGGCCTCAAACCACGAGAAGCTCCAGCCCCAAAGGCAGCCAAAATGCAGCCCACATCCGGGAGAATCTCAAGAGCAGGGGGTGGAGCAAGCCAGGCCTCAAACCAGCAGGAGCTCCAGCCAAAAAGGCAGCCAAAATCCAGCCCACATCCGGGAGAATAGCAAGAGCAGGGGGTGGAGCAAGGCAGGCCTCAAACCACGAGAAGCTCCAGCCCAAAATGCAGCCAAAATGCAGCCCACATGCGGGAGAATCTCAAGAGTAGGGGGTGGAGCAAGCCAGGCCTCAAACCACGAGAAGTTCCAGCCCAAAATGTAGCCAAAATCCAGCCCACATCCGGGAGAATCTCAAGAGCAGGGCGTGGAGCAAGCCAGGCCTCAAACCACGAGAAGCTCCAGCCCAAAAATGATCCAAAATGCAGCCCACATCCGGGAGAATCTCAAGAGCAGGGGGTGGAGCAAGCCAGGCCTCAAACCATGAGAAGCTCCAGCCCAAAAGGCAGCCAAAATGCAGCCCACATCCGGGAGAATCTCAAGAGCAGGGGGTGGAGCAAGGCAGGCCTCAAACCACGAGAAGCTCCAGCCCAAAGGGAAGCCAAAATGCAGCCCACATCCGGGAGAATCTCAAGAGCAGGGGGTGGAGCAAGCCAGGCCTCAAACCACGAGAAGCTCCAGCCCAAAAGGCAGCCAAAATGCAGCCCACATCCGGGACAATTTCAAGAGCAGGGGCTGGAGCAAGCCAGGCCTCAAACCACGAGAAGCTCCATCCCAAAAAGCAGCCAAAATGCAGCCCACATCTGGGAGAATATCAAGAGTAGGGGGTGGACCAAGCCAGGCCTCAAACCACGAGAAGTTCCAGCCCAAAATGTAGCCAAAATCCAGTCCACATCCGGGAGAATCTCAAGAGCAGGGGGTGGAGCAAGCCAGGCCTCAAACCACGAGAAGCTCCAGCCCAAAATGCAACCAAAATCCAGCCCACATCCGGGACAATCTCAAGAGCAGGGGGTGGAGCAAGCCAGGCCTCAAACCTTGTGAAGATCCAGCCCAAGTTTCAGCCAAAATGCAGCCCACATCCAGGAGAATCTCAAGAGAAGGGGGAGGAGCAAGCCAGGCCTCAAACCACGAGAAGCTCCAGCCCAAAAGGCAGCCAAAATCCAGCCCACATCCGGGAGAGTCTCAAGAGCAGGGGGTGGAGCAAGCCAGGCCACAAACCTCGAGAAGCTCCAGCCCAAGTATCAGCCAAAATGGAGCCCACATCCGGGCGAATCTCAAGAGCAGGGGGTGGAGCAAGCCAGGCCTCAAACCAGCAGGAGCTCCAGCCAAAAAGGCAGCCAAAATCCAGCCCACATCCGGGAGAATAGCAAGAGCAGGGGGTGGAGCAAGGCAGGCCTCAAACCACGAGAAGCTCCAGCCCAAAATGCAGCCAAAATGCAGCCCACATGCGGGAGAATCTCAAGAGTAGGGGGTGGAGCAAGCCAGGCCTCAAACCACGAGAAGTTCCAGCCCAAAATGTAGCCAAAATCCAGCCCACATCCGGGAGAATCTCAAGAGCAGGGGGTGGAGCAAGCCAGGCCTCAAACCACGAGAAGCTCCAGCCCAAAAGGCAGCCAAAATGCAGCCCACATCCGGGAGAATCTCAAGAGCAGGTGTTGGAGCAAGGCAGGCCTCAAACCTCGAGAAGCTCCAGCCCAAAATGTCAGCCAAAATGCAGCCCACATCCGGGAGAATCTCAAGAGCAGGGGGTGGAGCAAGCCAGGCCTCAAACCACGAGAAGCTCCAGGTCAAAAGGCAGCCAAAATGCAGCCCACCTCCGGGAGAATCTCAAGAGCAGGGGGTGGAGCAAGCCAGGCCTCAAACCACGAGAAGCTCCAGCCCAAAATGCAGCCAAAATGCAGCCCACATCCGGGAGAATCTCAAGAGCAGGGGGTGGAGCAAGCCAGGCCTCAAACCACGAGAAGCTCCAGCCCAAAAGGCAGCCAAAATCCAGCCCACATCCGGGAGAATCTCAAGAGCAGGGGGTGAAGCAAGCCAGGCCTCAAACCACGAGAACCTCCAGCCCAAAAGGCAGCCAAAATCCAGCCCACATCCGGGAGAATCTCAAGAGCAGGGGGTGGAGCAAGCCAGGCCTCAAACCACGAGAAGCTCCAGCCCAAGAATCAGCCAAAATGCAGCCCACATCTGGGACAATTTCAAGAGCAGGGGGTGGAGCAAGGCAGGCCTCAAACCACGAGAAGCTCCAGCCTTAAAGGCAGCCAAAATGCAGCCCACATGCGGGAGAATCTCAAGAGCAGGGGGTGGAGCAAGCCAGGCCTCAAACCACGAGAAGCTCCAGCCCAAAAGGCAGCCAAAATCCAGACCACATCCGGGAGAATATCAAGAGCAGGGGGTGCAGCAAGGCAGGCCTCAAACCACGAGAAGCTCCAGCCCAAGTATCAGCCAATATGCAGCCCACATCCGGGAGAATCTCAAGAGCAGGGGGTGGAGCAAGCCAGGCCTCAAACCACGAGAAGCTCCAGTCCAAAAATGATCCAAAATGCAGCCCACATCCGGGAGAATCTGAAGAGCAGGGGGTGGAGCAAGCCAGGCCTCAAACCACGAGAAACTCCAGCCCAAAAGGCAGCCAAAATGCAGACCACATCCGGGAGAATCTCAAGAGCAGGGGGTGGAGCAAGGCAGGCCTCAAACCTCGAGAAGCTCCAGCCCAAGAATCAGCCAAAATGCAGACCACATCCGGGAGAATCTCAAGAGCAGGGGGTGGAGCAAGCCAGGCCTCAAACCACGAGAAGCTCCAGCCCAAAAAGCAGCCAAAATCCAGCCCACATCCGGGAGAATCTCAAGAGCAGGGGCTGGAGCAAGCAAGGCCTCAAACCACGAGAAGCTCCAGCCTTAATGCAGCCAAAATCCAGCCCACATCCGGGACAATCTCAAGAGCAGGGGATGGAGAAAGCCAGGCCTCAAACCACGAGAAGCTCCAGCCTTAAAGGCAGCCAAAATGCAGCACACATCCGGGAGAATCTCAATAGCAGGGTGTGGAGCAAGCCAGGCCTCAAACCACGAGAAGCTCCAGCCCAAAATGCAGCCAAAATGCAGCCCACATCCGGGAGAATCTCAAGAGCAGGGGGTGGAGCAAGCCAGGCCTCAAACCACGAGAAGCTCCAGCCTTAATGCAGCCAAAATGCAGCCCACCTCCGGGAGAACCTCAAGAGCAGGGCTTGGAGCAAGCCAGGCCTCAAACCACGAGAAGCTCCAGCCCAAGAATCAGCAAAAATGCAGCCCACCTCCGGGAGAATCTCAAGAGCAGGGGGTGGAGCAAGCCAGGCCTCAAACCACGAGAATCTCCAGCCTTAAAGGCAGCCAAAATGCAGCCCACATCCGGGAGAATCCCAAGAGCAGGGGCTGGAGCAAGCCAGGCCTCAAACCACGAAATGCTCCAGCCCAAAATGCAGCCAAAATCCAGCCCACATCTGGGAGAATCTCAAGAGCAGGGGGTGGAGCAAGCCAGGCCTCAAACCACGAGAAGCTCCAGCCCAAAAATGATCCAAAATGCAGCCCACATCCGGGAGAATCTCAAGAGCAGGGGTTGGAGCAAGCCAGGCCTCAAACCATGAGAAGCTCCAGCCCAAAAGGCAGCCAAAATGCAGCCCACATCCGGGAGAATCTCAAGAGCAGAGGGTGGAGCAAGGCAGGCCTCAAACCATGAGAAGCTCCTGCCCAAAAGGCAGCCAAAATGCAGCCCACATCCGGGAGAATAGCAAGAGCAGGGGGTGGAGCAAGCCAGGACTCAAATCACGAGAAGCTCCAGCCCAAGAATCAGCCAAAATGCAGCCCACATCCGGGACAATATCAAGAGCAGGGGGTGGAGCAAGGCAGGCCTCAAACCATGAGAAGCTCCAGCCCAAGTATCAGCCAAAATGCAGCCCACATCCGGGAGAATCTCAAGAGCAGGGGGTGGAGCAAGCCAGGCCTCAAACCACGAGAAGCTCCAGCCTTAAAGGCAGCCAAAATGCAGCCCACATCCGGGAGAATCTCAAGAGCAGGGGGTGGAGCAAGCCAGGCCTCAAACCACGAGAAGCTCCAGCCCAAAAGGCAGCCAAAATCCAGACCACATCCGGGACAATTTCAAGAGCAGGGGGTGGAGCAAGGCAGGCCTCAAACCATGAGAAGCTCCAGCCCAAGTATCAGCCAAAATGCAGCCCACATCGGGGAGAATCTCAAGAGCAGGGGGTGGAGCAAGCCAGGCCTCAAACCACGAGAAGCTCCAGTCCAAAAATGATCCAAAATGCAGCCCACATCCGGGAGTATCTCAAGAGCAGGGGGTGGAGCAAGCCAGGCCTCAAACCACGAGAAGCTCCAGCCCAAAAGGCAGCCAAAATGCAGCCCACATCCGGGAGAATCTCAAGAGCAGGGGGTGGAGCAAGGCAGGCCTCAAACCTCGAGAAGCTCCAGCCCAAGAATCAGCCAAAATGCAGCCCACATCCGGGAGAATCTCAAGAGCAGGGGGTGGAGCAAGCCAGGCCTCAAACCACGAGAACCTCCAGCCCAAAAAGCAGCCAAAATGCAGCCCACATCCGGGAGAATCTCAAGAGCAGGGGCTGGAGCAAGCCAGGCCTCAAACCACGAGAAGCTCCAGCCTTAATGCAGCCAAAATCCAGCCCACATCCGGGACAATCTCAAGAGCAGGGGATGGAGAAAGCCAGGCCTCAAACCACGAGAAGCTCCAGCCTTAAAGGCAGCCAAAATGCAGCCCACATCCGGGAGAATCTCAAGAGCAGGGGCTGGAGCAAGCCAGGCCTCAAACCACGAGAAGCTCCAGCCTTAATGCAGCCAAAATCCAGCCCACATCCGGGACAATCTCAAGAGCAGGGGATGGAGAAAGCCAGGCCTCAAACCACGAGAATCTCCAGCCTTAAAGGCAGCCAAAATGCAGCACACACCCGGGAGAATCTCAATAGCAGGGGGTGGAGCAAGCCAGGCCTCAAACCACAAGAAGCTCCAGCCTTAAAGGCAGCCAAAATGCAGCCCACATGCGGGAGAATCTCAAGAGCAGGGGGTGGAGCAAGCCAGGCCTCAAACCACGAGAAGCTCCAGCCCAAAATGCAGCCAAAATGCAGACCACATCCGGGACAATTTCAAGAGCAGGGGGTGGAGCAAGGCAGGCCTCAAACCATGAGAAGCTCCAGCCCAAGTATCAGCCAAAATGCAGCCCACATCGGGGAGAATCTCAAGAGCAGGGGGTGGAGCAAGCCAGGCCTCAAACCACGAGAAGCTCCAGCCCAAAATGCAGCCAAAATGCAGCCCACATCCGGGAGAATCTCAAGAGCAGGGGGTGGAGCAAGCCAGGCCTCAAACCACGAGAAGCTCCAGCCTTAATGCAGCCAAAATCCAGCCCACATCCGGGACAATCTCAAGAGCAGGGGATGGAGAAAGCCAGGCCTCAAACCACGAGAAGCTCCAGCCCAAAATGCAGCCAAAATGCAGCCCACATCGGGGAGAATCACAAGAGCAGGGAGTGGAGCAAGCCAGGCCTCAAACCACGAGAAGCTCCAGTCCAAAAATGATCCAAAATGCAGCCCACATCCGGGACAATTTCAAGAGCAGGGGCTGGAGCAAGCCAGGCCTCAAACCATGAGAAGCTCCAGCCCAAAATGCAGCCAAAATCCAGACCACATCCGGGACAATTTCAAGAGCAGGGGCTGGAGCAAGACAGGCCTCAAACCATGAGAAGCTCCAGCCCAAGAATCAGCCAAAATGCAGCCCACATCCGGGAGAAGAGCAAGAGCAGGGGGTGGAGCAAGCCAGGCCTCAAACCACGAGGAGCTCCAGCTCAAAATGCAACCAAAATCCAGCCCACATCTGGGAGAATATCAAGAGCAGGGGGTGGAGCAAGCCAGGCCTCAAACCACGAGAAGCTCCAGCTCCAAAGGCAGCCAAAATGCAGCCCATATCCGGGAGAATCTCAAGAGCAGGGGGTGGAGCAAGCCAGGCCTCAAACCACGAGAAGCTCCAGCTCCAAAGGCAGCCAAAATCCAGCCCACATCCGGGAGAATCTCAAGAGCAGGGGGTGGAGCAAGCCAGGCCTCAAACCACGAGAAGCTCCAGCCCAAGAATCAGCCAAAATGCAGCCCACATCCGGGAGAATCTCAAGAGCAGGGCGTGGAGCAAGCCAGGCCTCAAACCATGAGAAGCTCCAGCCCTAAAGGCAGCCAAAATGCAGCCCACATCCGGGAGAATCTCAAGAGGAGGGGGTGGAGCAAGCCAGGCCTCAAACCACGAAAAGCTCCAGCCCAAAATGCAGCCAAAATCCAGCCCACATCCGGGACAATTTCAAGAGCAGGGGCTGGAGCAAGCCAGGCCTCAAACCATGAGAAGCTCCAGCCCAAAATGCAGCCAAAATCCAGACCACATCCGGGACAATTTCAAGAGCAGGGGCTGGAGCAAGACAGGCCTCAAACCATGAGAAGCTCCAGCCCAAGTATCAGCCAAAATGCAGCCCACATCGGGGAGAATCTCAAGAGCAGGGGGTGGAGCAAGCCAGGCCTCAAACCACGAGAAGCTCCAGCCCAAAAGGCAGCCAAAATGCAGCCCACATCCGGGAGAATCTCAAGAGCAGGGGTTGGAGCAAGCCAGGATTCAAACCAGGAGGAGCTTCAGCCAAAATGCAGCCAAAATCCAGCCCACATCCGGGAGAATAGCAAGAGCAGTGGGTGGAGCAAGCCAGGCCTCAAACCACCAGAAGCTCCAGCCCAAAATGCAACCAAAATCCAGGCCACCTCCAGAAGAATCTCAAGAGCAGGGGGTGGAGCAAGCCAGGCCTCAAACCACGAGAAGCCCCAGCCCAATTGTCAGCCAAAATGCAGCCCACATCTGGGAGAATCTCAAGAGTAGGGGGTGGACCAAGCCAGGCCTCAAACCACGAGAAGTTCCAGCCCAAAATGTAGCCAAAATCCAGCCCACATCCGGGAGAATCTCAAGAGCAGGGGGTGGAGCAAGCCAGGCCTCAAACCACGAGAAGCTCCAGCCCAAAAGGCAGCCAAAATCCAGCCCACATCCGGGAGAATCTCAAGAGCAGGGGGTGGAGCAAGCCAGGCCTCAAACCACGAGAAGCTCCAGCCCAAAAAACAGCCAAAATCCAGCCCACATCCGGGAGAATCCCAAGAGCAGGGGGTGGAGAAAGCCAGGCCTCAAACCACGAGAAGCTCCAGCCCAAATGACAGCCAAAATGCAGCCCACATCCGGGAGAATCTCAAGAGCAGGGGGTGGAGCAAGCCAGGCCTCAAACCACGAGAAGCTCCAGCCCTAAAGGCAGCCAAAATCCTAACCATATCAGGGAGAATCTCAAGAGCAGGGGGTGGAGCAAGCCAGGCCTCAAACCAGGAGAAGTTCCAGCCCTAAAGGCAGCCAAAATCCAGCCCACATCCGGGAGAATCTCAAGAGCAGGGGGTGGAGCAAACCAGGCCTCAAACCACGGGAAACTCCAGCCCAAGAATCAGCCAAAATGCAGCCCACATCCGGGAGAATCTCAAGAGCAGGGGGTGGAGCAAGCCAGGCCTCAAACCACGAGAAGCTCCAGCCCAAAAGGCAGCCAAAATGCAGCCCACATCCGGGAGAATCTCAAGAGCAGGGGGTGGAGCAAGCCAGGCCTCAAACCACGAGTAGCTCCAGCCCAAAAGGCAGCCAAAATGCAGCCCACGTCCGGGAGAATATCAAGAGCAGGGGGTGGAGCAAGCCAGGCCTCAAACCACGAGAAGCTCCAGCCCAAAAGGCAGCCAAAATGCAGCCCACATCCGGGAGAATCTCAAGAGCAGGGGGTGGAGCAAGCCAGGCCTCAAACCACGAGTAGCTCCAGCCCAAAAAAGATCCAAAATGCAGCCCACATCCGGGAGAATCTCAAGAGCAGGGGGTGGAGCAAGCCAGGCCTCAAACCACGAGAAGCTCCAGCTCCAAAGGCAGCCAAAATGCAGCACACATCCGGGAGAATCTCAAGAGCAGGGGGTGGAGCAAGCCAGGCCTCAAACCACGAGAAGCTCCAGCCCAAAAGGCAGCCAAAATGCAGCCCACATCCGGGAGAATCTCAAGAGCAGGGGGTGGAGCAAGCCAGGCCTCAAACCACGAGAAGCTCCAGCCCAAAAAGCAGCCAAAATGCAGCCCACATCCGGGAGAATCTCAAGAGCAGGGGGTGGAGAAAGCCAGGCCTCAAACCACGAGAAGCTCCAGCCCAAGAATCAGCCAAAATGCAGCCCACCTCTGGGAGAATCTCAAGAGCAGGGGGTGGAGCAAGCCAGGCCTCAAACCACGAGAAGCTCCAGCCCAAAAATGATCCAAAATGCAGCCCACATCCGGGAGAATCTGAAGAGCAGGGGGTGGAGCAAGCCAGGCCTCAAACCACGAGAAGCTCCAGCCCAAAAGGCAGCCAAAATGCAGCCCACATCCGGGAGAATCTCAAGAGCAGGGGGTGGAGCAAGGCAGGCCTCAAACCACGAGAAGCTCCAGCCCAAAATGTCAGCCAAAATGCAGCCCACATCCGGGAGAATCTCAAGAGCAGGGGGTGGAGCAAGCCAGGCCTCAAACCACGAGAAGCTCCAGCCCAAAAGGCAGCCAAAATGCAGCCCACATCCGTGAGAATCTCAAGAGCAGGGGGTGGAGCAAGGCAGGCCTCAAACCACGAGAAGCTCCAGCCCAAAATGTCAGCCAAAATGCAGCCCACATCCGGGAGAATCTCAAGAGCAGGGGGTGGAGCAAGCCAGGCCTCAAACCATGAGAAGCTCCAGCCCAAAAGGCAGCCAAAATGCAGCCCACATCCGGGAGAATCTCAAGAGCAGGGGGTGGAGCAAGCCAGGCCTCAAACCACGAGAAGCCCCAGCCCAAGTATCAGCCAAAATGCAGCCCACATCTGGGAGAATATCAAGAGCAGGGGGTGGAGCAAGCCAGGCCTCAAACCACGAGAAGCTCCAGCCCAAAAGGCAGCCAAAATGCAGCCCACATCCGGGAGAATCTCAAGAGTAGGGGTGGAGCAAGCCAGGCCTCAAACCACGAGAAGATCCAGCCCAAGAAACAGCCAAAATGCAGCCCAAATCTGGGACAATTTCAAGAGCAGGGGGTGGAGCAAGGCAGGCCTCAAACCATGAGAAGCTCCAGCCCAAGAGTCAGCCAAAATGCAGCCCACATCAGGGAGAATCTCAAGAGCAGGGGGTGGAGCAAGCCAGGCCTCAAACCACGAGAAGCTCCAGCCCAAAATGCAGCCAAAATGCAGCCCACATCCGGGAGAATCTCAAGAGCAGGGGGTGGAGCAAGCCAGGCCTCAAACCTCGAGAAGCTCCAGCCCAAGAATCAGCCAAAATGCAGCCCACATCCGGGAGAATCTCAAGAGCAGGGCGTGGAGCAAGCCAGGCCTCAAACCACGAGAAGCTCCAGCCTTAAAGGCAGCCAAAATGCAGCACACATCCGGGAGAATCTCAATAGCAGCGGGTGGAGCAAGCCAGGCCTCAAACCACAAGAAGCTCCAGCCTTAAAGGCAGCCAAAATGCAGCCCACACCGGGGAGAATCTCAAGAGCAGGGGGTGGAGCAAGCCAGGCCTCAAACCACGAGAAGCTCCAGCCCAAAATGCAGCCAAAATCCAGCCCACATCCGGGAGAATCTCAAGAGCAGGGGGTGGAGCAAGCCAGGCCTCAAACCACGAGAAGCTCCAGCCCAAAATGCAGCCAAAATCCAGCCCACATCCGGGAGAATCTCAAGAGCAGAGGGTGGAGCAAGGCAGGCCTCAAACCATGAGAAGCTCCTGCCCAAAAGGCAGCCAAAATGCAGCCCACATCCGGGAGAATAGCAAGAGCAGGGGGTGGAGCAAGCCAGGACTCAAATCACGAGAAGCTCCAGCCCAAGAATCAGCCAAAATGCAGCCCACATCCGGGACAATATCAAGAGCAGGGGGTGGAGCAAGGCAGGCCTCAAACCATGAGAAGCTCCAGCCCAAGTATCAGCCAAAATGCAGCCCACATCCGGGAGAATCTCAAGAGCAGGGGGTGGAGCAAGCCAGGCCTCAAACCACGAGAAGCTCCAGCCTTAAAGGCAGCCAAAATGCAGCCCACATCCGGGAGAATCTCAAGAGCAGGGGGTGGAGCAAGCCAGGCCTCAAACCACGAGAAGCTCCAGCCCAAAAGGCAGCCAAAATCCAGACCACATCCGGGACAATTTCAAGAGCAGGGGGTGGAGCAAGGCAGGCCTCAAACCATGAGAAGCTCCAGCCCAAGTATCAGCCAAAATGCAGCCCACATCGGGGAGAATCTCAAGAGCAGGGGGTGGAGCAAGCCAGGCCTCAAACCACGAGAAGCTCCAGTCCAAAAATGATCCAAAATGCAGCCCACATCCGGGAGTATCTCAAGAGCAGGGGGTGGAGCAAGCCAGGCCTCAAACCACGAGAAGCTCCAGCCCAAAAGGCAGCCAAAATGCAGCCCACATCCGGGAGAATCTCAAGAGCAGGGGGTGGAGCAAGGCAGGCCTCAAACCTCGAGAAGCTCCAGCCCAAGAATCAGCCAAAATGCAGCCCACATCCGGGAGAATCTCAAGAGCAGGGGGTGGAGCAAGCCAGGCCTCAAACCACGAGAACCTCCAGCCCAAAAAGCAGCCAAAATGCAGCCCACATCCGGGAGAATCTCAAGAGCAGGGGCTGGAGCAAGCCAGGCCTCAAACCACGAGAAGCTCCAGCCTTAATGCAGCCAAAATCCAGCCCACATCCGGGACAATCTCAAGAGCAGGGGATGGAGAAAGCCAGGCCTCAAACCACGAGAAGCTCCAGCCTTAAAGGCAGCCAAAATGCAGCCCACATCCGGGAGAATCTCAAGAGCAGGGGCTGGAGCAAGCCAGGCCTCAAACCACGAGAAGCTCCAGCCTTAATGCAGCCAAAATCCAGCCCACATCCGGGACAATCTCAAGAGCAGGGGATGGAGAAAGCCAGGCCTCAAACCACGAGAATCTCCAGCCTTAAAGGCAGCCAAAATGCAGCACACACCCGGGAGAATCTCAATAGCAGGGGGTGGAGCAAGCCAGGCCTCAAACCACAAGAAGCTCCAGCCTTAAAGGCAGCCAAAATGCAGCCCACATGCGGGAGAATCTCAAGAGCAGGGGGTGGAGCAAGCCAGGCCTCAAACCACGAGAAGCTCCAGCCCAAAATGCAGCCAAAATGCAGACCACATCCGGGACAATTTCAAGAGCAGGGGGTGGAGCAAGGCAGGCCTCAAACCATGAGAAGCTCCAGCCCAAGTATCAGCCAAAATGCAGCCCACATCGGGGAGAATCTCAAGAGCAGGGGGTGGAGCAAGCCAGGCCTCAAACCACGAGAAGCTCCAGCCCAAAATGCAGCCAAAATGCAGCCCACATCCGGGAGAATCTCAAGAGCAGGGGGTGGAGCAAGCCAGGCCTCAAACCACGAGAAGCTCCAGCCTTAATGCAGCCAAAATCCAGCCCACATCCGGGACAATCTCAAGAGCAGGGGATGGAGAAAGCCAGGCCTCAAACCACGAGAAGCTCCAGCCCAAAATGCAGCCAAAATGCAGCCCACATCGGGGAGAATCACAAGAGCAGGGAGTGGAGCAAGCCAGGCCTCAAACCACGAGAAGCTCCAGTCCAAAAATGATCCAAAATGCAGCCCACATCCGGGACAATTTCAAGAGCAGGGGCTGGAGCAAGCCAGGCCTCAAACCATGAGAAGCTCCAGCCCAAAATGCAGCCAAAATCCAGACCACATCCGGGACAATTTCAAGAGCAGGGGCTGGAGCAAGACAGGCCTCAAACCATGAGAAGCTCCAGCCCAAGAATCAGCCAAAATGCAGCCCACATCCGGGAGAAGAGCAAGAGCAGGGGGTGGAGCAAGCCAGGCCTCAAACCACGAGGAGCTCCAGCTCAAAATGCAACCAAAATCCAGCCCACATCTGGGAGAATATCAAGAGCAGGGGGTGGAGCAAGCCAGGCCTCAAACCACGAGAAGCTCCAGCTCCAAAGGCAGCCAAAATGCAGCCCATATCCGGGAGAATCTCAAGAGCAGGGGGTGGAGCAAGCCAGGCCTCAAACCACGAGAAGCTCCAGCTCCAAAGGCAGCCAAAATCCAGCCCACATCCGGGAGAATCTCAAGAGCAGGGGGTGGAGCAAGCCAGGCCTCAAACCACGAGAAGCTCCAGCCCAAGAATCAGCCAAAATGCAGCCCACATCCGGGAGAATCTCAAGAGCAGGGCGTGGAGCAAGCCAGGCCTCAAACCATGAGAAGCTCCAGCCCTAAAGGCAGCCAAAATGCAGCCCACATCCGGGAGAATCTCAAGAGGAGGGGGTGGAGCAAGCCAGGCCTCAAACCACGAAAAGCTCCAGCCCAAAATGCAGCCAAAATCCAGCCCACATCCGGGACAATTTCAAGAGCAGGGGCTGGAGCAAGCCAGGCCTCAAACCATGAGAAGCTCCAGCCCAAAATGCAGCCAAAATCCAGACCACATCCGGGACAATTTCAAGAGCAGGGGCTGGAGCAAGACAGGCCTCAAACCATGAGAAGCTCCAGCCCAAGTATCAGCCAAAATGCAGCCCACATCGGGGAGAATCTCAAGAGCAGGGGGTGGAGCAAGCCAGGCCTCAAACCACGAGAAGCTCCAGCCCAAAAGGCAGCCAAAATGCAGCCCACATCCGGGAGAATCTCAAGAGCAGGGGTTGGAGCAAGCCAGGATTCAAACCAGGAGGAGCTTCAGCCAAAATGCAGCCAAAATCCAGCCCACATCCGGGAGAATAGCAAGAGCAGTGGGTGGAGCAAGCCAGGCCTCAAACCACCAGAAGCTCCAGCCCAAAATGCAACCAAAATCCAGGCCACCTCCAGAAGAATCTCAAGAGCAGGGGGTGGAGCAAGCCAGGCCTCAAACCACGAGAAGCCCCAGCCCAATTGTCAGCCAAAATGCAGCCCACATCTGGGAGAATCTCAAGAGTAGGGGGTGGACCAAGCCAGGCCTCAAACCACGAGAAGTTCCAGCCCAAAATGTAGCCAAAATCCAGCCCACATCCGGGAGAATCTCAAGAGCAGGGGGTGGAGCAAGCCAGGCCTCAAACCACGAGAAGCTCCAGCCCAAAAGGCAGCCAAAATCCAGCCCACATCCGGGAGAATCTCAAGAGCAGGGGGTGGAGCAAGCCAGGCCTCAAACCACGAGAAGCTCCAGCCCAAAAAACAGCCAAAATCCAGCCCACATCCGGGAGAATCCCAAGAGCAGGGGGTGGAGAAAGCCAGGCCTCAAACCACGAGAAGCTCCAGCCCAAATGACAGCCAAAATGCAGCCCACATCCGGGAGA
Source organism: Rhynochetos jubatus (assembly GCA_027574665.1). NCBI lineage: Eukaryota > Metazoa > Chordata > Aves > Eurypygiformes > Rhynochetidae > Rhynochetos > Rhynochetos jubatus. The sequence goes on from JAQBHY010000071.1 coordinate 2,277,820, forward strand.
ATCTCAAGAGCAGGGGGTGGAGCAAGCCAGGCCTCAAACCACGAGAAGCTCCAGCCCTAAAGGCAGCCAAAATCCTAACCATATCAGGGAGAATCTCAAGAGCAGGGGGTGGAGCAAGCCAGGCCTCAAACCAGGAGAAGTTCCAGCCCTAAAGGCAGCCAAAATCCAGCCCACATCCGGGAGAATCTCAAGAGCAGGGGGTGGAGCAAACCAGGCCTCAAACCACGGGAAACTCCAGCCCAAGAATCAGCCAAAATGCAGCCCACATCCGGGAGAATCTCAAGAGCAGGGGGTGGAGCAAGCCAGGCCTCAAACCACGAGAAGCTCCAGCCCAAAAGGCAGCCAAAATGCAGCCCACATCCGGGAGAATCTCAAGAGCAGGGGGTGGAGCAAGCCAGGCCTCAAACCACGAGTAGCTCCAGCCCAAAAGGCAGCCAAAATGCAGCCCACGTCCGGGAGAATATCAAGAGCAGGGGGTGGAGCAAGCCAGGCCTCAAACCACGAGAAGCTCCAGCCCAAAAGGCAGCCAAAATGCAGCCCACATCCGGGAGAATCTCAAGAGCAGGGGGTGGAGCAAGCCAGGCCTCAAACCACGAGTAGCTCCAGCCCAAAAAAGATCCAAAATGCAGCCCACATCCGGGAGAATCTCAAGAGCAGGGGGTGGAGCAAGCCAGGCCTCAAACCACGAGAAGCTCCAGCTCCAAAGGCAGCCAAAATGCAGCACACATCCGGGAGAATCTCAAGAGCAGGGGGTGGAGCAAGCCAGGCCTCAAACCACGAGAAGCTCCAGCCCAAAAGGCAGCCAAAATGCAGCCCACATCCGGGAGAATCTCAAGAGCAGGGGGTGGAGCAAGCCAGGCCTCAAACCACGAGAAGCTCCAGCCCAAAAAGCAGCCAAAATGCAGCCCACATCCGGGAGAATCTCAAGAGCAGGGGGTGGAGAAAGCCAGGCCTCAAACCACGAGAAGCTCCAGCCCAAGAATCAGCCAAAATGCAGCCCACCTCTGGGAGAATCTCAAGAGCAGGGGGTGGAGCAAGCCAGGCCTCAAACCACGAGAAGCTCCAGCCCAAAAATGATCCAAAATGCAGCCCACATCCGGGAGAATCTGAAGAGCAGGGGGTGGAGCAAGCCAGGCCTCAAACCACGAGAAGCTCCAGCCCAAAAGGCAGCCAAAATGCAGCCCACATCCGGGAGAATCTCAAGAGCAGGGGGTGGAGCAAGGCAGGCCTCAAACCACGAGAAGCTCCAGCCCAAAATGTCAGCCAAAATGCAGCCCACATCCGGGAGAATCTCAAGAGCAGGGGGTGGAGCAAGCCAGGCCTCAAACCACGAGAAGCTCCAGCCCAAAAGGCAGCCAAAATGCAGCCCACATCCGTGAGAATCTCAAGAGCAGGGGGTGGAGCAAGGCAGGCCTCAAACCACGAGAAGCTCCAGCCCAAAATGTCAGCCAAAATGCAGCCCACATCCGGGAGAATCTCAAGAGCAGGGGGTGGAGCAAGCCAGGCCTCAAACCATGAGAAGCTCCAGCCCAAAAGGCAGCCAAAATGCAGCCCACATCCGGGAGAATCTCAAGAGCAGGGGGTGGAGCAAGCCAGGCCTCAAACCACGAGAAGCCCCAGCCCAAGTATCAGCCAAAATGCAGCCCACATCTGGGAGAATATCAAGAGCAGGGGGTGGAGCAAGCCAGGCCTCAAACCACGAGAAGCTCCAGCCCAAAAGGCAGCCAAAATGCAGCCCACATCCGGGAGAATCTCAAGAGCAGGGGTGGAGCAAGCCAGGCCTCAAACCACGAGAAGATCCAGCCCAAGAAACAGCCAAAATGCAGCCCAAATCTGGGACAATTTCAAGAGCAGGGGGTGGAGCAAGGCAGGCCTCAAACCATGAGAAGCTCCAGCCCAAGAGTCAGCCAAAATGCAGCCCACATCAGGGAGAATCTCAAGAGCAGGGGGTGGAGCAAGCCAGGCCTCAAACCACGAGAAGCTCCAGCCCAAAATGCAGCCAAAATGCAGCCCACATCCGGGAGAATCTCAAGAGCAGGGGGTGGAGCAAGCCAGGCCTCAAACCTCGAGAAGCTCCAGCCCAAGAATCAGCCAAAATGCAGCCCACATCCGGGAGAATCTCAAGAGCAGGGCGTGGAGCAAGCCAGGCCTCAAACCACGAGAAGCTCCAGCCTTAAAGGCAGCCAAAATGCAGCACACATCCGGGAGAATCTCAATAGCAGCGGGTGGAGCAAGCCAGGCCTCAAACCACAAGAAGCTCCAGCCTTAAAGGCAGCCAAAATGCAGCCCACACCGGGGAGAATCTCAAGAGCAGGGGGTGGAGCAAGCCAGGCCTCAAACCACGAGAAGCTCCAGCCCAAAATGCAGCCAAAATCCAGCCCACATCCGGGAGAATCTCAAGAGCAGGGGGTGGAGCAAGCCAGGCCTCAAACCACGAGAAGCTCCAGCCTTAATGCAGCCAAAATCCAGCCCACATCCGGGACAATCTCAAGAGCAGGGGATGGAGCAAGCCAGGCCTCAAACCACGAGAAGCTCCAGCCCAAAAGGCAGCCAAAATGCAGCCCACATCCGGGAGAATCTCAAGAGCAGGGGGTGGAGCAAGCCAGGCCTCAAACCACGAGAAGTTCCAGCCCAAAAGGCAGCCAAAATGCAGCCCACATCCGGGAGAATCTCAAGAGCAGGGGGTGGAGCAAGGCAGGCCTCAAACCTCGAGAAGCTCCAGCCCAAGAATCAGCCAAAATGCAGCCCACATCCGGGAGAATAGCAAGAGCAGGGGGTGGAGCAAGCCAGGCCTCAAACCACGAGAAGCTCCAGCCCGAAATGCAACCAAAATCCAGCCCACATCCGGGAGAATCTCAAGAGCAGGGGGTGGAGCAAGCCAGGCCTCAAACCACGAGAAGTTCCAGCCCAAAATGTAGCCAAAATCCAGCCCACATCCGGGAGAATCTCAAGAGCAGGGTGTGGAGCAAGCCAGGCCTCAAACCACGAGAAGCTCCAGCCCAAAAGACAGCCAAAATGCAGCCCACATCTGGGAGAATCTCAAGAGCAGGGGGTGGAGCAAGCCAGGCCTCAAACCACAAGAAGCTCCAGCTCCAAAGGCAGCCAAAATGCAGCCCACATCCGGGAGAATCTCAAGAGCAGGGGGTGGAGCAAGCCAGGCCTCAAACCACGAGAAGCTCCAGCTCCAAAGGCAGCCAAAATGCAGCCCACATCCGGGAGAATCTCAAGAGCAGGGGGTGGAGCAAGCCAGGCCTCAAACCACGAGAAGCTCCAGCCCAAAAGGCAGCCAAAATGCAGCCCACATCCGGGAGAATCTCAAGAGCAGGGGGTGGAGCAAGCCAGGCCTCAAACCACGAGAAGCTCCAGCCCAAGAATCAGCCAAAATGCAGCCCACATCCGGGAGAATCTCAAGAGCAGGGCGTGGAGCAAGCCAGGCCTCAAACCATGAGAAGCTCCAGCTCCAAATGCAGCCAAAATGCAGCCCACATCCGGGAGAATCTCAAGAGCAGGGGGTGGAGCAAGCCAGGCCTCAAACCACGAAAAGCTCCAGCCCAAAATGCAGCCAAAATCCAGCCCACATCCGGGACAATTTCAAGAGCAGGGGCTGGAGCAAGCCAGGCCTCAAACCATGAGAAGCTCCAGCCCAAAATGCAGCCAAAATCCAGCCCACATCCGGGACAATTTCAAGAGCAGGGGCTGGAGCAAGACAGGCCTCAAACCATGAGAAGCTCCAGCCCAAAATGCAGCCAAAATGTAGCCCACATCGGGGAGAATCTCAAGAGCAGGGGGTGGAGCAAGCCAGGCCTCAAACCACGAGAAGCTCCAGCCCAAAAGGCAGCCAAAATGCAGGCCACATCCGGGAGAATCTCAAGAGCAGGGGGTGGAGCAAGCCAGGATTCAAACCAGGAGGAGCTTCAGCCAAAATGCAGCCAAAATCCAGCCCACATCCGGGAGAATAGCAAGAGCAGGGGGTGGAGCAAGCCAGGCCTCAAACCACGAGAAGCTCCAGCCTTAATGCAGCCAAAATCCAGCCCACATCCGGGACAATCTCAAGAGCAGGGGATGGAGAAAGCCAGGCCTCAAACCACGAGAAGCTCCAGCCCAAAAGGCAGCCAAAATGCAGCCCACATCGGGGAGAATCACAAGAGCAGGGGGTGGAGCAAGGCAGGCCTCAAACCACGAGAAGCTCCAGTCCAAAAATGATCCAAAATGCAGCCCACATCCGGGAGAATCTCAAGAGCAGGGGGTGCAGCAAGCCAGGCCTCAAACCACGAGAAGCTCCAGCCCAAAAGGCAGCCAAAATGCAGCCCACATGCGGGAGAATATCAAGAGCAGGGGGTGGAGCAAGCCAGGCCTCAAACCACGAGAAGCTCCAGCCCAAAAGGCAGCCAAAATGCAGCCCACATCCGGGAGAATCTCAAGAGCAGGGGGTGGAGCAAGGCAGGCCTCAAACCTCGAGAAGCTCCAGCCCAAGAATCAGCCAAAATTCAGCCCACATCCGGGAGAATCTCAAGAGCAGGGCGTGGAGCAAGCCAGGCCTCAAACCATGAGAAGCTCCATCTCCAAAGGCAGCCAAAATGCAGCCCACATCCGGGAGAATCTCAAGAGCAGGGGGTGGAGCAAGCCAGGCCTCAAACCACGAAAAGCTCCAGCCCAAAAGGCAGGCAAAATGCAGCCCACATCCGGGAGAATCTCAAGAGCAGGGGGTGGAGCAAGCCAGGCCTCAAACCACGAGAAGCTCCAGCCTTAAAGGCAGCCAAAATGCAGCACACATCCGGGAGAATCTCAATAGCAGCGGGTGGAGCAAGCCAGGCCTCAAACCACAAGAAGCTCCAGCCTTAAAGGCAGCCAAAATGCAGCCCACATCCGGGAGAATATCAAGAGCAGGGGGTGGAGCAAGCCAGGCCTCAAACCACGAGAAGCTCCAGCCCAAAATGCAGCCAAAATCCAGACCACATCCGGGACAATTTCAAGAGCAGGGGGTGGAGCAAGTCAGGCCTCAAACCACGAGAAGCTCCAGCCTTAATGCAGCCAAAATCCAGCCCACATCCGGGACAATCTCAAGAGCAGGGGATGGAGCAAGCCAGGCCTCAAACCACGAGAAGCTCCAGCCCAAAAAGCAGCCAAAATGCAGCACACATCCGGGAGAATCTCAATAGCAGTTGGTGGAGCAAGCCAGGCCTCAAACCACAAGAAGCTCCAGCCTTAAAGGCAGCCAAAATGCAGCCCACATGCGGGAGAATCTCAAGAGCAGGGGGTGGAGCAAGCCAGGCCTCAAACCACGAGAAGCTCCAGCGCAAAATGCAGCCAAAATCCAGACCACATCCGGGACAATTTCAAGAGCAGGGGGTGGAGCAAGGCAGGCCTCAAACCATAAGAACCTCCAGCCCAAGTATCAGCCAAAATGCAGCCCACATCGGGGAGAATCTCAAGAGCAGGGGGTGGAGCAAGCCAGGCCTCAAACCACGAGAAGCTCCAGCCCAAAATGCAGCCAAAATCCAGCCCACATCCGGGAGAATCTCAAGAGCAGGGGGTGGAGCAAGCCAGGCCTCAAACCACGAGAAGCTCCAGCCTTAATGCAGCCAAAATCCAGCCCACATCCGGGACAATCTCAAGAGCAGGGGATGGAGAAAGCCAGGCCTCAAACCACGAGAAGCTCCAGCCCAAAAGGCAGCCAAAATGCAGCCCACATCGGGGAGAATCACAAGAGCAGGGGGTGGAGCAAGGCAGGCCTCAAACCACGAGAAGCTCCAGTCCAAAAATGATCCAAAATGCAGCCCACATCCGGGAGAATCTCAAGAGCAGGGGGTGGAGCAAGCCAGGCCTCAAACCAGGAGGAGCTCCAGCCAAAATGCAGCCAAAATCCAGCCCACATCCGGGAGAATAGCAAGAGCAGGGGGTGGAGCAAGCCAGGCCTCAAACCACGAGAAGCTCCAGCCCAAAATGCAACCAAAATCCAGCCCACATCCGGGAGAATCTCAAGAGCAGGGGGTGGAGCAAGCCAGGCCTCAAACCACGAGAAGTTCCAGCCCAAAATGTAGCCAAAATCCAGCCCGCATCCGGGAGAATCTCAAGAGCAGGGTGTGGAGCAAGCCAGGCCTCAAACCACGAGAAGCTCCAGCCCAAATGACAGCCAAAATGCAGCCCACATCTGGGAGAATCTCAAGAGCAGGGGGTGGAGCAAGCCAGGCCTCAAACCACGAGAAGCTCCAGCTCCAAAGGCAGCCAAAATGCAGCCCATATCCGGGAGAATCTCAAGAGCAGGGGGTGGAGCAAGCCAGGCCTCAAACCACGAGAAGCTCCAGCTCCAAAGGCAGCCAAAATGCAGCCCACATCCGGGAGAATCTCAAGAGCAGGGGGTGGAGCAAGCCAGGCCTCAAACCACGAGAAGCTCCAGCCAAAAAGGCAGCCAAAATGCAGCCCACATCCGGGAGAATCTCAAGAGCAGGGGGTGGAGCAAGCCAGGCCTCAAACCACGAGAAGCTCCAGCCCAAGAATCAGCCAAAATGCAGCCCACATCCGGGAGAATCTCAAGAGCAGGGCGTGGAGCAAGCCAGGCCTCAAACCATGAGAAGCTCCAGCTCCAAAGGCAGCCAAAATGCAGCCCACATCCGGGAGAATCTCAAGAGCAGGGGGTGGAGCAAGCCAGGCCTCAAACCACGAAAAGCTCCAGCCGAAAATGCAGCCAAAATCCAGCCCACATCCGGGACAATTTCAAGAGCAGGGGCTGGAGCAAGCCAGGCCTCAAACCATGAGAAGCTCCAGCCCAAAATGCAGCCAAAATCCAGCCCACATCCGGGACAATTTCAAGAGCAGGGGCTGGAGCAAGACAGGCCTCAAACCATGAGAAGCTCCAGCCCAAGTATCAGCCAAAATGTAGCCCACATCGGGGAGAATCTCAAGAGCAGGGGTTGGAGCAAGCCAGGCCTCAAACCACGAGAAGCTCCAGCCCAAAAGGCAGCCAAAATGCAGGCCACATCCGGGAGAATCTCAAGAGCAGGGGGTGGAGCAAGCCAGGATTCAAACCAGGAGGAGCTTCAGCCAAAATGCAGCCAAAATCCAGCCCACATCCGGGAGAATAGCAAGAGCAGTGGGTGGAGCAAGCCAGGCCTCAAACCACGAGAAGCTCCAGCCTTAATGCAGCCAAAATCCAGCCCACATCCGGGACAATCTCAAGAGCAGGGGATGGAGAAAGCCAGGCCTCAAACCACGAGAAGCTCCAGCCCAAAAGGCAGCCAAAATGCAGCCCACATCGGGGAGAATCTCAAGAGCAGGGGGTGGAGCAAGCCAGGCCTCAAACCACGAGAAGCTCCAGCCCAAAAGGCAGCCAAAATGCAGCCCACATCCGGGAGAATCTCAAGAGCAGGGGGTGGAGCAAGCCAGGCCTCAAACCACGAGAAGCTCCAGCCCAAAATGCAGCCAAAATGCAGCCCACATCCGGGAGAATCTCAAGAGCAGGGGGTGGAGCAAGGCAGGCCTCAAACCTCGAGAAGCTCCAGCCCAAGAATCAGCCAAAATGCAGCCCACATCCGGGAGAATCTCAAGAGCAGGGCGTGGAGCAAGCCAGGCCTCAAACCATGAGAAGCTCCAGCTCCAAAGGCAGCCAAAATGCAGCCCACATCCGGGAGAATCTCAAGAGCAGGGGGTGGAGCAAGCCAGGCCTCAAACCACGAAAAGCTCCAGCCCAAAATGCAGCCAAAATCCAGCCCACATCCGGGACAATTTCAAGAGCAGGGGCTGGAGCAAGCCAGGCCTCAAACCATGAGAAGCTCCAGCCCAAAATGCAGCCAAAATCCAGCCCACATCCGGGACAATTTCAAGAGCAGGGGCTGGAGCAAGACAGGCCTCAAACCATGAGAAGCTCCAGCCCAAGTATCAGCCAAAATGCAGCCCACATCCGGGAGAATCTCAAGAGCAGGGGTTGGAGCAAGCCAGGAGTCAAACCACGAGAAGCTCCAGCCCAAAAGGCAGCCAAAATGCAGGCCACATCCGGGAGAATCTCAAGAGCAGGGGGTGGAGCAAGCCAGGATTCAAACCAGGAGGAGCTTCAGCCAAAATGCAGCCAAAATCCAGCCCACATCCGGGAGAATAGCAAGAGCAGTGGGTGGAGCAAGCCAGGCCTCAAACCACGAGAAGCTCCAGCCTTAATGCAGCCAAAATCCAGCCCACATCCGGGACAATCTCAAGAGCAGGGGATGGAGAAAGCCAGGCCTCAAACCACGAGAAGCTCCAGCCCAAAAGGCAGCCAAAATGCAGCCCACATCGGGGAGAATCACAAGAGCAGGGGGTGGAGCAAGGCAGGCCTCAAACCACGAGAAGCTCCAGTCCAAAAATGATCCAAAATGCAGCCCACATCCGGGAGAATCTCAAGAGGAGGTGGTGGAGCAAGCCAGGCCTCAAACCACGAGAAGCTCCAGCCCAAAAGGCAGCCAAAATGCAGCCCACATCCGGGAGAATCTCAAGAGCAGGGGGTCGAGCAAGCCAGGCCTCAAACCACGAGAAGCTCCAGCCCAAGAATCAGCCAAAATGCAGCCCACATCCGGGAGAATCTCAAGAGCAGGGGGTGGAGCAAGCCAGGCCTCAAACCACGAAAAGCTCCAGCCCAAAATGCAGCCAAAATCCAGCCCACATCCGGGACAATTTCAAGAGCAGGGGCTGGAGCAAGCCAGGCCTCAAACCATGAGAAGCTCCAGCCCAAAATGCAGCCAAAATCCAGCCCACATCCGGGACAATTTCAAGAGCAGGGGCTGGAGCAAGACAGGCCTCAAACCATGAGAAGCTCCAGCCCAAGTATCAGCCAAAATGCAGCCCACATCGGGGAGAATCTCAAGAGCAGGGGGTGGAGCAAGCCAGGCCTCAAACCACGAGAAGCTCCAGCTCAAAAGGCAGCCAAAATGCAGGCCACATCCGGGAGAATCTCAAGAGCAGGGGGTGGAGCAAGCCAGGATTCAAACCAGGAGGAGCTTCAGCCAAAATGCAGCCAAAATCCAGCCCACATCCGGGAGAATAGCAAGAGCAGTGGGTGGAGCAAGCCAGGCCTCAAACCACGAGAAGCTCCAGCCTTAATGCAGCCAAAATCCAGCCCACATCCGGGACAATCTCAAGAGCAGGGGATGGAGAAAGCCAGGCCTCAAACCACGAGAAGCTCCAGCCCAAAAGGCAGCCAAAATGCAGCCCACATCGGGGAGAATCACAAGAGCAGGGGGTGGAGCAAGGCAGGCCTCAAACCACGAGAAGCTCCAGTCCAAAAATGATCCAAAATGCAGCCCACATCCGGGAGAATCTCAAGAGCAGGGGGTGGAGCAAGCCAGGCCTCAAACCACGAGAAGCTCCAGCCCAAAAGGCAGCCAAAATGCAGGCCACATCCGGGAGAATCTCAAGAGCAGGGGGTGGAGCAAGCCAGGCCTCAAACCAGGAGGAGCTTCAGCCAAAATGCAGCCAAAATCCAGCCCACATCCGGGAGAATCCCAAGAGCAGGGGGTGGAGAAAGCCAGGCCTAAAACCACGAGAAGCTCCAGCCCAAAAGGCAGCCAAAATGCAGCCCACATCCGGGAGAATCTCAAGAGCAGGGGGTGGAGAAAGCCAGGCCTCAAACCACGAGAAGCTCCAGCCCAAGAATCAGCCAATATGCAGCCCACATCCGGGAGAATCTCAAGAGCAGGGGGTGGAACAAGCCAGGCCTCAAACCATGAGAAGCTCCAGCCCTAAAGGCAGCCAAAATGCAGCCCACATCCGGGAGAATCTCAAGAGCAGGGGGTGGAGCAAGCCAGGCCTCAAACCACGAAAAGCTCCAGCCCAAAATGCAGCCAAATTCCAGCCCACATCCGGGACAATTTCAAGAGCAGGGGGTGGAGCAAGCCAGGCCTCAAACCATGAGAAGCTCCAGCCCAAAAATGATCCAAAATGCAGCCCACATCCGGGAGAATCTCAAGAGCAGGGGGTGGAGCAAGGCAGGCCTCAAACCATGAGAAGCTCCAGCCCAAAATGCAGCCAAAATGCAGCCCACATCCAGGAGAATCTCAAGAGCAGAGGGTGGAGCAAGCCAGGCCTCAAACCACGAGAAACTCCAGCCCAAAGGGAAGCCAAAATGCAGCCCACATCCGGGAGAATCTCAAGAGCAGGGGGTGGAGCAAGCCAGGCCTCAAACCACGAGAAGCTCCAGCCCTAAATGCAGCCAAAATCCTAACCATATCAGGGAGAATCTCAAGAGCAGGGGATGGAGCAAGCCAGGCCTCAAACCACGAGAAGTTCCAGCCCTAAAGTCAGCCAAAATCCAGCCCACATCCGGGAGAATCTCAAGAGCAGGGGGTGGAGCAAGCCAGGCCTCAAACCACGAGAAGCTCCAGCCCTAAATGCAGCCAAAATCCTAACCATATCAGGGAGAATCTCAAGAGCAGGGGATGGAGCAAGCCAGGCCTCAAACCACGAGAAGTTCCAGCCCTAAAGTCAGCCAAAATCCAGCCCACATCCGGGAGAATCTCAAGAGCAGGGGGTGGAGCAAACCAGGCCTCAAACCACGGGAAACTCCAGCCCAAGAATCAGCCAAAATGCAGCCCACATCCGGGAGAATATCAAGAGCAGGGGGTGGAGCAAGCCAGGCCTCAAACCACGAGAAGCTCCAGCCCAAAAGGCAGCCAAAATCCAGCCCACATCCGGGAGAATCTCAAGAGCAGGGGGTGGAGCAAGCCAGGCCTCAAACCACGAGAATCTCCAGCCCAAAAAGTAGCCAAAATGCAGCCCACATCCGGGAGAATCTCAAGAGCAGGGGGTGGAGAAAGCCAGGCCTCAAACCACGAGAAGCTCCAGCCCAAGAATCAGCCAAAATGCAGCCCACCTCCAGGAGAATCTCAAGAGCAGGGGGTGGAGCAAGCCAGGCCTCAAACCACGAGAAGCTCCAGCCTTAAAGGCAGCCAAAATGCAGCCCACATCCGGGAGAATCTCAAGAGCAGGGGGTGGAGCAAGCCAGGCCTCAAACTACGAGAAGCTCCAGCCCAAATATGATCCAAAATGCAGCCCACATCCGGGAGAATCTCAAGAGCAGGGGGTGGAGCAAGCCAGGCCTCAAACCTCGAGAAGCTATAGCCCAAAATGCAGCCAAAATGCAGCCCACCTCCGGGAGAATATCAAGAGCAGGGGGTGGAGCAAGCCAGGCCTCAAACCACGAGAAGCTCCAGCTCCAAAGGCAGCCAAAATGCAGCCCACATCCGGGAGAATCTCAAGAGCAGGGGGTGGAGCAAGCCAGGCCTCAAACCACGAGAAGCTCCAGCCTTAAAGTCTGCCAAAATGCAGCCCACATCCGGGAGAATCTCAAGAGCAGGGGGTGGAGCAAGCCAGGCCTCAAACCACGAGAAGCTCCAGCCAAAAATGATCCAAAATGCAGCCCACATCCGGGAGAATCTCAAGAGCAGGGGGTGGAGCAAGCCAGGCCTCAAACCACGAGAAGCTCCAGCCCTAAATGCAGCCAAAATCCTAACCATATCAGGGAGAATCTCAAGAGCAGGGGGTGGAGCAAACCAGGCCTCAAACGTCGAGAAGCTCCAGCCCAAAATTCAGCGAAAATGCAGCCCACATCCGGGAGAATCTCAAGAGCAGGGGCTGGAGCAAGCCAGGCCTCAAACCACGAGAAGCTCCAGCCCAAAATGCAGCCAAAATGCAGCCCACATCCGGGACAATTTCAAGAGCAGGGGGTGGAGCAAGCCAGGCCTCAAACCATGAGAAGCTCCAGCCGAAGTATCAGCCAAAATGCAGCCCATATTGGGGAGAAGCTCAAGAGCAGGTGGTGGAGCAAGCCAGGCCTCAAACCACGAGAAGCTCCAGCCCAAAAGGCAGCCAAAATGCAGCCCACATCCGGGAGAATCTCAAGAGCAGGGGATGGAGCAAGCCAGGCCTCAAACCTCGAGAATTTATAGCCCAAAAGGCAGCCAAAATGCAGCCCACATCCGGGAGAATATCAAGAGCAGGGGGTGGAGCAAGCCAGGCCTCAAACCACGAGAAGCTCCTGCCCAAAAATCCGCCAAAATCCTAACCACATCCGGGAGAATATCAAGAGAAGGGGATGGAGCAAGCCAGGCCTCAAACCACGAGAAGCTCCAGCCCAAGAATCAGCCAAAATGCAGCCCACATCCGGGAGAATCTCAAGAGCAGGGGGTGGAGCAAGCCAGGCCTGAAACCACGAGAAGCTCCAGCCCAAAAAGCAGCCAAAATGCAGCCCACATCCGGGAGAATCTCAAGAGCAGGGGGTGGAGCAAGCCAGGCCTCAAACCACGAGAAGCTCCAGCTCAAAAGGCAGCCAAAATGCAGCCCACATCCGGGAGAATCTCAAGAGCAGGGGGTGGAGCAAGCCAGGCCTCGAACCCCGAGAAGCTCCAGCCCAAAAGGCAGCCAAAATGCAGCCCACATCCGGGAGAATCTCAAGAGCAGGGGGTGGAGCAAGCCAGGCCTCAAACCTCGAGAAGCTGTAGCCCAAAATGCAGCCAAAATGCAGCCCACATCCGGGAGAATCTCAAGAGCAGGGGTTGGAGAAAGCCAGGCCTCAAACCACGAGAAGCTCCAGCACAAAATGCAGCCAAATTCCAGCCCACATCCGGGAGAATCTCAAGAGCAGGGGGTGGAGAAAGCCAGGCCTCAAACCACGAGAAGCTCCAGCACAAAAAGGAGCCAAAATCCAGCCCATCTGGAGGAGAGTATCAAGAGCAGGGGGTGGAGCAAGCCAGGCCTCAAACCATGAGAAGCTCCAGCCCAAATATCAGCCAAAATGCAGCCCACATCTGGGAGAATCTCAAGAGCAGGTGGTGGAGAAAGCCAGGCCTCAAACCACGAGAAGCTCCGGCCCAAAAGGCAGCCAAAATGCAGCCCACATCCGGGAGAATCTCAAGAGCAGGGGGTGGAGCAAGCCAGGCCTCAAACCACGAGAAGCTCCAGCCCAAGAATCAGACAAAATTCAGCCCACATCCGGGAGAATCTCAAGAGCAGGGGGTGGAGCAAGCCAGGCCTCAAACCACGAGAAGCTCCAGCCCAAAAGGCAGCCAAAATGCAGCCCACATCCGGGAGAATCTCAAGAGCAGGGGGTGGAGCAAGCCAGGCCTCAAACCTCGAGAAGCTGTAGCCCAAAATGCAGCCAAAATGCAGCCCACATGCAGGAGAATCTCAAGAGCAGGGGGTGGAGCAAGCCAGGCCTCAAACCATGAGAAGCTCCAGCCCAAGTATCAGCCAAAATGCAGCCCACATCTGGGAGAATCTCAAGAGCAGGTGGTGGAGCAAGCCAGGCCTCAAACCACGAGAAGCTCCAGCCCAAAAGGCAGCCAAAATGCAGCCCACATCTGGGAGAATCTCAAGAGCAGGGGGTGGAGCAAGCCAGGCCTCAAACCTCGAGAAGCTCCAGCCCAAAAGGCAGCCAAAATGCAGCCCACATCCGGGAGAATCTCAAGAGCAGGGGGTGGAGCAAGCCAGGCCTCAAACCACGAGAAGCTCCAGCCCAAAAGGCAGCCAAAATGCAGCCCACATCCGGGAGAATCTCAAGAGCAGGGGGTGGAGCAAGCCAGGCCTCAAACCACGAGAAGCTCCAGCCCAAAAAGCAGCCAAAATGCAGCCCACATCCGGGAGAATATCTAGAGCAGGGGGTGGAGCAAGCCAGGCCTCAAACCACGGGAAGCTCCAGCCCAAAATGCAGCCAAAATCCTAACCATATCCGGGAGAATTTCAAGAGCAGGGGGTGGAGCAAGCCAGGCCTCAAACCACGAGAAGCTCCAGCCCAAAAAGGCAGCCACAATCCAGCCCACATGCGGGAGAATATCAAGAGCAGGGGGTGGAGCAAGCCAGGCCTCAAACCACGAGAAGCTCCAGCCCTAAAGGCAGCCAAAATGCAGCCCACATCCGGGAGAATCTCAAGAGCAGGGGGTGGAGCAAGCCAGGCCTCAAACCACGAGAAGCTCCAGCTCCAAAGGCAGCCAAAATGCAGCCCACATCCAGGAGAATCTCAAGAGCAGGGGGTGGAGCAAGCCAGTCCTCAAACCCCGAGAAGCTCCAGCCCAAAAGACAGCCAAACTCCTGCCCACATCCGGGAGAATCTCAAGAGCAGGGGGTGGAGCAAGCCAGGCCTCAAACCACGAGAAGCTCCAGCCCAAAAGTCAGCCAAAATGCAGCCCACATCCAGGAGAATCTCAAGAGCAGGGCGTGGAGCAAGGCAGGCCTCAAACCACGAGAAGCTCCAGCCCAAAAGGCAGCCAAAATGCAGCCCACATCCGGGAGAATCTCAAGAGCAGGGGATGGAGCAAGCCAGGCCTCAAACCACGAGAAGCTCCAGCCCAAAATGCAGCCAAAATGCAGCCCATATCCAGGAGTATATCAAGAGCAGGGGGTGGAGGAAGCCAAGCCTCAAACCACGAGAAGCTCCAGCCCAAAAGGCAGCCAAAATGCAGCCCACATCCGGGAGAATCTCAAGAGCAGGGGGTGGACCAAGCCAGGCCTCAAACCACGAGAAGCTCCAGGCCAAAATGCAGCCAAACTCCAGCCCACCTCCGGGAGAATCTCAAGAGCAGGGGGTGGAGCAAGCCAGGCCTCAAACCACGAGAAGCTCCAGGTCAAATGCAGCCAAAATGCAGCCCACATCCGGGAGAATATCAAGAGCAGGGGGTGGAGCAAGCCAGGCCTCAAACCACGGGAAGCTCCAGCCCAATAATCAGCCAAAATGCAGCCAAAATCTGGGAGAATATCAAGAGCAGGGGGTGGAGCAAGCCAGGCCTCAAACCACGAGATGCTCCAGCCCAAGAATCAGCCAAAATGCAGCCCACATCCAGGAGAATCTCAAGAGCAGGGGGTGGAGCAAGCCAGGCCTCAAACCACGAGAAGCTCCAGCCCAAAAGGCAGCCAAAATGCAGCCCACATCCGGGAGAATCTCAAGAGCAGGGGGTGGAGCAAGCCAGGCCTCAAACCTCGAGAAGCTCCAGCCCAAAAAGCAGCCAAAATGCAGCCCACATCCGGGAGTATATCAAGAGCGGGGGGGTGGAGCAAGCCAGGCCTCAAACCACGAGATGCTCCAGCCCAAGAATCAGCCAAAATGCAGCCCACATCCAGGAGAATCTCAAGAGCAGGGGGTGGAGCAAGCCAGGCCTCAAACCACGAGAAGCTCCAGCCCAAAAGGCAGCCAAAATGCAGCCCACATCCGGGAGAATCTCAAGAGCAGGGGGTGGAGCAAGCCAGGCCTCAAACCTCGAGAAGCTCCAGCCCAAAATTCAGCCAAAATGCAGCCCACATCCGGGAGAATCTCAAGAGCAGGGGGTGGAGCAAGCCAGCCCTCAAACCACGAGAAGCTCCAGCCCAAAAGTCAGCCAAAATGCAGCCCACATCCGGGAGAATATCAAGAGCAGGGGGTGGAGCAAGCCAGGCCTCAAACCACGGGAAGCTCCAGCCCAATAATCAGCCAAAATGCAGCCAAAATCTGGGAGAATATCAAGAGCAGGGGGTGGAGCAAGCCAGGCCTCAAACCACGAGATGCTCCAGCCCAAGAATCAGCCAAAATGCAGCCCACATCCAGGAGAATCTCAAGAGCAGGGGGTGGAGCAAGCCAGGCCTCAAACCACGAGAAGCTCCAGCCCAAAAGGCAGCCAAAATGCAGCCCACATTCGGGAGAATCTAAAGAGCAGGGGGTGGAGCAAGCCAGGCCTCAAACCTCGAGAAGCTCCAGCCCAAAAGGCAGCCAAAATGCAGCCCACATCCGGGAGTATATCAAGAGCGGGGGGGTGGAGCAAGCCAGGCCTCAAACCACGAGATGCTCCAGCCCAAGAATCAGCCAAAATGCAGCCCACATCCAGGAGAATCTCAAGAGCAGGGGGTGGAGCAAGCCAGGCCTCAAACCACGAGAAGCTCCAGCCCAAAAGGCAGCCAAAATGCAGCCCACATCCGGGAGAATCTCAAGAGCAGGGGGTGGAGCAAGCCAGGCCTCAAACCTCGAGAAGCTCCAGCCCAAAATTCAGCCAAAATGCAGCCCACATCCGGGAGAATCTCAAGAGCAGGGGCTGGAGCAAGCCAGGCCTCAAACCACGAGAAGCTCCAGCCCAAAATGCAGCCAAAATGCAGCCCACATCCGGGACAATTTCAAGAGCAGGGGGTGGAGAAAGCCAGGCCTCAAACCATGAGAAGCTCCAGCCCAAGTATCAGCCAAAATGCAGCCCACATTGGGGAGAATCTCAAGAGCAGGTGGTGGAGCAAGCCAGGCCTCAAACCACGAGAAGCTCCAGCCCAAAAGGCAGCCAAAATGCAGCCCACATCCGGGAGAATCTCAAGAGCAGGGGGTGGAGCAAGCCAGGCCTCAAACCTCGAGAATCTATAGCCCAAAAGGCAGCCAAAATGCAGCCCACATTCGGGAGAATCTAAAGAGCAGGGGGTGGAGCAAGCCAGGCCTCAAACCTCGAGAAGCTCCAGCCCAAAAGGCAGCCAAAATGCAGCCCACATCCGGGAGTATATCAAGAGCGGGGGGGTGGAGCAAGCCAGGCCTCAAACCACGAGATGCTCCAGCCCAAGAATCAGCCAAAATGCAGCCCACATCCAGGAGAATCTCAAGAGCAGGGGGTGGAGCAAGCCAGGCCTCAAACCACGAGAAGCTCCAGCCCAAAAGGCAGCCAAAATGCAGCCCACATCCGGGAGAATCTCAAGAGCAGGGGGTGGAGCAAGCCAGGCCTCCAACCTCGAGAAGCTCCAGCCCAAAATTCAGCCAAAATGCAGCCCACATCCGGGAGAATCTCAAGAGCAGGGGCTGGAGCAAGCCAGGCCTCAAACCACGAGAAGCTCCAGCCCAAAATGCAGCCAAAATGCAGCCCACATCCGGGACAATTTCAAGAGCAGGGGGTGGAGAAAGCCAGGCCTCAAACCATGAGAAGCTCCAGCCCAAGTATCAGCCAAAATGCAGCCCACATTGGGGAGAATCTCAAGAGCAGGTGGTGGAGCAAGCCAGGCCTCAAACCACGAGAAGCTCCAGCCCAAAAGGCAGCCAAAATGCAGCCCACATCCGGGAGAATCTCAAGAGCAGGGGGTGGAGCAAGCCAGGCCTCAAACCTCGAGAATCTATAGCCCAAAATGCAGCCAAAATGCAGCCCACATCCGGGAGAATATCAAGAGCAGGGGGTGGAGCAAGCCAGGCCTCAAACCACGAGAAGCTCCAGCCCAAAATGTAGACAAAATGCAGCCCACATCCGGGAGAATCTCAAGAGCAGGGGGTGGAGCAAGCCAGGCCTCAAACCACGAGAAGCTCCAGCCCAAAAGGCAGCCAAAATGCAGCCCACATCCGGGAGAATCTCAAGAGCAGGGGGTGGAGCAAGCCAGGCCTCAAACCACAAGAAGCTCCAGCCCAAAAAGCAGCCAAAATGCAGCCCACATCCGGGAGAATCTCAAGAGCAGGGGGTGGAGCAAGCCAGGCCTCAAACCACGAGAAGCTCCAGCTCAAAAGGCAGCCAAAATGCAGCCCACATCCGGGAGAATCTCAAGAGCAGGGGGTGGAGCAAGCCAGGCCTCAAACCACGAGAAGCTCCAGCCCAAAAGGCAGCCAAAATGCAGCCCACATCCGGGAGAATCTCAAGAGCAGGGGGTGGAGCAAGCCAGGCCTCAAACCACGAGAAGCTCCAGCCCAAAAGGCAGCCAAAATCCAGCCCATATCCGGGAGAATCTCAAGAGCAGGGGGTGGAGCAAGCCAGGCCTCAAACCTCGAGAAGCTCCAGCCCAAAAGGCAGCCAAAATGCAGCCCACATCCGGGAGAATCTCAAGAGCAGGGGGTGGAGCAAGCCAGGCCTCAAACCTCGAGAATCTATAGCCCAAAAGGCAGCCAAAATGCAGCCCACATCCGGGAGAATATCAAGAGCAGGGGGTGGAGCAAGCCAGGCCTCAAACCACGGGAAGCTCCAGCCCAAAATGTAGACAAAATGCAGCCCACATCCGGGAGAATCTCAAGAGCAGGGGGTGGAGCAAGCCAGGCCTCAAACCACGAGAAGCTCCAGCCCAAAAGGCAGCCAAAATGCAGCCCACATCCGGGAGAATCTCAAGAGCAGGGGGTGGAGCAAGCCAGGCCTCAAACCACAAGAAGCTCCAGCCCAAAAAGCAGCCAAAATGCAGCCCACATCCGGGAGAATCTCAAGAGCAGGGGGTGGAGCAAGGCAGGCCTCAAACCTCGAGAAGCTCCAGCTCAAAAGGCAGCCAAAATGCAGCCCACATCTGGGAGAATCTCAAGAGCAGGGGGTGGAGCAAGCCAGGCCTCAAACCACGAGAAGCTCCAGCCCAAAAGGCAGCCAAAATGCAGCCCACATCCGGGAGAATCTCAAGAGCAGGGGGTGGAGCAAGCCAGGCCTCAAACCACGAGAAGCTCCAGCCCAAAAAGCAGCCAAAATGCAGCCACATCCGGGAGAATCTCAAGAGCAGGGGGTGGAGCAAGCCAGGCCTCAAACCACGAGAAGCTCCAGCTCAAAAGGCAGCCAAAATGCAACCCACATCCGGGAGAATCTCAAGAGCAGGGGGTGGAGCAAGCCAGGCCTCAAACCACGAGAAGCTCCAGCCCAAAATGCAACCAAAATGCAGCCCACATCCGGGAGAATTTCAAGAGCAGGGGGTGGAGCAAGCCAGGCCTCAAACCACGAGAAGCTCCAGCCCAAAAGGCAGCCAAAATGCAGCCCACATCCGGGAGAATCTCAAGAGCAGGGGGTGGAGCAAGCCAGGCCTCAAACCACGAGAAGCTCCAGCCCAAAAAGGCAGCCACAATCCAGCCCACATGCGGGAGAATATCAAGAGCAGGGGGTGGAGCAAGCCAGGCCTCAAACCACGAGAAGCTCCAGCCCTAACGGCAGCCAAAATGCAGCCCACCTCAGGGAGAATCTCTAGAGCAGGGGGTGGAGCAAGCCAGGCCTCAAACCCCGAGAAGCTCCAGCCCAAAAGGCAGCCAAAATGCAGCCCACATCCGGGAGAATCTCAAGAGCAGGGGGTGGAGCAAGCCAGGCCTCAAACGTCGAGAAGCTGTAGCCCAAAATGCAGCCAAAATGCAGCCCACATCCGGGAGAATCTCAAGAGCAGGGGTTGGAGCAAGCCAGGCCTCAAAGCACGAGAAGCTCCAGCACAAAATGCAGCCAAAATCCAGCCCACATCCGGGAGAATCTCAAGAGCAGGGGGTGGAGAAAGCCAGGCCTCAAACCACGAGAAGCTCCAGCCCAAAAAGGAGCCAAAATCCAGACCATCTGGAGGAGAGTATCAAGAGCAGGGGGTGGAGCAAGCCAGGCCTCAAACCATGAGAAGCTCCAGTCCAAGTATCAGCCAAAATGCAGCCCACATCTGGGAGAATCTCAAGAGCAGGTGGTGGAGCAAGCCAGGCCTCAAACCACGAGAAGCTCCAGCCCAAGAATCAGCCAAAATTCAGCCCACATCCGGGAGAATCTCAAGATCAGGGGGTGGAGCAAGCCAGGCCTCAAACCACGAGAAGCTCCAGCCCAAAAGGCAGCCAAAATGCAGCCCACCTCCGGGAGAATATCAAGAGCAGGGGGTGGAGCAAGCCAGGCCTCAAACCTCGAGAAGCTGTAGCCCAAAATGCAGCCAAAATGCAGCCCACATGCAGGAGAATCTCAAGAGCAGGGGGTGGAGCAAGCCAGGCCTCAAACCATGAGAAGCTCCAGCCCAATAATCAGCCAAAATGCAGCCAAAATCTGGGAGAATATCAAGAGCAGGGGGTGGAGCAAGCCAGGCCTCAAACCACGAGAAGCTCCAGCCCAAAAGGCAGCCAAAATGCAGCCCACATCCGGGAGAATCTCAAGAGCAGGGGGTGGAGCAAGCCAGGCCTCAAACCTCGAGAAGCTCCAGCCCAAAATTCAGCCAAAATGCAGCCCACATCCGGGAGAATCTCAAGAGCAGGGGCTGGAGCAAGCCAGTCCTCAAACCACGAGAAGCTCCAGCCCAAAATGCAGCCAAAATGCAGCCCACATCCGGGACAATTTCAAGAGCAGGGGGTGGAGAAAACCAGGCCTCAAACCATGAGAAGCTCCAGCCCAAGTATCAGCCAAAATGCAGCCCACATTGGGGAGAATCTCAAGAGCAGGTGGTGGAGCAAGCCAGGCCTCAAACCACGAGAAGCTCCAGCCCAAAAGGCAGCCAAAATGCAGCCCACATCCGGGAGAATCTCAAGAGCAGGGGGTGGAGCAAGCCAGGCCTCAAACCTCGAGAATCTATAGCCCAAAAGGCAGCCAAAATGCAGCCCACATCCGGGAGAATATCAAGAGCAGGGGGTGGAGCAAGCCAGGCCTCAAACCACGAGAAGCTCCAGCCCAAAAATCCGCCAAAATCCTAACCACATCCGGGAGAATATCAAGAGAAGGGGATGGAGCAAGCCAGGCCTCAAACCACGAGAAGCTCCAGCCCAAGAATCAGCCAAAATGCAGCCCACATCCGGGAGAATCTCAAGAGCAGGGGGTGGAGCAAGCCAGGCCTCAAACCACGAGAAGCTCCAGCCCAAAATGTAGACAAAATGCAGCCCACATCCGGGAGAATCTCAAGAGCAGGGGGTGGAGCAAGCCAGGCCTCAAACCACGAGAAGCTCCAGCCCAAAAGGCAGCCAAAATGCAGCCCACATCCGGGAGAATCTCAAGAGCAGGGGGTGGAGCAAGCCAGGCCTCAAACCACGAGAAGCTCCAGCTCAAAAGGCAGCCAAAATGCAGCCCACATCCGGGAGAATCTCAAGAGCAGGGGGTGGAGCAAGCCAGGCCTCAAACTACGAGAAGCTCCAGCCCAAAATGCAGCCAAAATGCAGCCCACATCCGGGAGAATCTCAAGAGCAGGGGGTGGAGCAAGCCAGGCCTCAAACCACGAGAAGCTCCAGCCCAAAAAGCAGCCAAAATGCAGCCCACATCCGGGAGAATCTCAAGAGCAGGGGGTGGAGCAAGCCAGGCCTCAAACCACGAGAAGCTCCAGTCCAAAAAGGCAGCCACAATCCAGCCCACATGCGGGAGAATTTCAAGAGCAGGGGGTGGAGCAAGCCAGGCCTCAAACCACGAGAAGCTCCAGCCCAAAAGGCAGCCAAAATGCAGCCCACATCCGGGAGAATCTCAAGAGCAGGGGTTGGAGCAAGCCAGGCCTCAAACCACGAGAAGCTCCACCACAAAATGCAGCCAAAATCCAGCCCACATCCGGGAGAATCTCAAGAGCAGGGGGTGGAGCAAGCCAGGCCTCAAACCACGAGAAGCTCCAGCCCAAAAGGCAGCCAAAATGCAGCCCACATCCGGGAGAATTTCAAGAGCAGGGGGTGGAGCAAGCCAGGCCTCAAACCACGAGAAGCTCCAGCCCAAAAGGCAGCCAAAATGCAGCCCACATCCGGGAGAATCTCAAGAGCAGGGGGTGGAGCAAGCCAGGCCTCAAACCACGAGAAGCTCCAGCCCAAAAAGGCAGCCACAATCCAGCCCACATGCGGGAGAATATCAAGAGCAGGGGGTGGAGCAAGCCAGGCCTCAAACCACGAGAAGCTCCAGGTCAAAAGGCAGCCAAAATCCAGCCCACATCCGGGAGAATCTCAAGAGCAGGGGGTGGAGCAAGCCAGGCCTCAAACGTCGAGAAGCTGTAGCCCAAAATGCAGCCAAAATGCAGCCCACATCCGGGAGAATCTCAAGAGCAGGGGGTGGAGCAAGCCAGGCCTCAAACCACGGGAATCTCCAGCCCAAAATGCAGCCAAAATCCTAACCATATCCGGGAGAATTTCAAGAGCAGGGGGTGGAGCAAGCCAGGCCTCAAACCACGAGAAGCTCCAGCCCAAAAAGGCAGCCACAATGCAGCCCACATGCGGGAGAATATCAAGAGCAGGGGGTGGAGCAAGCCAGGCCTCAAACCACGAGAAGCTCCAGCCCTAACGGCAGCCAAAATGCAGCCCACCTCAGGGAGAATCTCAAGAGCAGGGGGTGGAGCAAGCCAGGCCTCAAACCCCGAGAAGCTCCAGCCCAAAAGGCAGCCAAAATGCAGCCCATATCCGGGAGAATCTCAAGAGCAGGGGGTGGAGCAAGCCAGGCCTCAAACCACGAGAAGCTCCAGCCCAAAAGGCAGCCAAAATGCAGCCCACATGCAGGAGAATCTCAAGAGCAGGGGGTGGAGCAAGCCAGGCCTCAAACCATGAGAAGCTCCAGCCCAAGTATCAGCCAAAATGCAGCCCACATCTGGGAGAATCTCAAGAGCAGGTGGTGGAGAAAGCCAGGCCTCAAACCACGAGAAACTCCAGCCCAAAAGGCAGCCAAAATGCAGCCCACATCTGGGAGAATCTCAAGAGCAGGGGGTGGAGCAAGCCAGGCCTCAAACCTCGAGAAGCTCCAGCCCAAAATGCAGCCAAAATGCAGCCCACATCCGGGAGAATCTCAAGAGCAGGGGGTGGAGCAAGCCAGGCCTCAAACCTCGAGAAGCTCCAGCCCAAAAGGCAGCCAAAATCCAGCCCACATCCAGGAGAATCTCAAGAGCAGGGGGTGGAGCAAGCCAGGCCTCAAACCACGAGAAGCTCCAGCCCAAAAAGCAGCCAAAATGCAGCCCACATCCGGGAGAATATCTAGAGCAGGGGGTGGAGCAAGCCAGGCCTCAAACCACGGGAATCTCCAGCCCAAAATGCAGCCAAAATCCTAACCATACCCGGGAGAATTTCAAGAGCAGGGGGTGGAGCAAGCCAGGCCTCAAACCACGAGAAGCTCCAGCCCAAAAAGGCAGCCACAATCCAGCCCACATGCGGGAGAATATCAAGAGCAGGGGGTGGAGCAAGCCAGGCCTCAAACCACGAGAAGCTCCAGCCCTAACGGCAGACAAAATGCAGCCCACCTCAGGGAGAATCTCAAGAGCAGGGGGTGGAGCAAGCCAGGCCTCAAACCCCGAGAACCTCCAGCCCAAAAGGCAGCCAAAATGCAGCCCATATCCGGGAGAATCTCAAGAGCAGGGGGTGGAGCAAGCCAGGCCTCAAACCACGAGAAGCTCCAGCCCAAAAGGCAGCCAAAATGCAGCCCACCTCCGGGAGAATATCAAGAGCAGTGGTTATAGCAAGTCAGGCCTCAAACCACGAGAAGCTCCAGCCCAAAAGGCAGCCAAAATCCAGCCCACATCCGGGAGAATCTCAAGAGCAGGGGGTGGAGCAAGCCAGGCCTCAAACCACGGGAATCTCCAGCCCAAAATGCAGCCAAAATCCTAACCATATCCGGGAGAATCTCAAGAGCAGGGGGTGGAGCAAGCCAGGCCTCAAACCACGAGAAGCTCCAGCCCAAAAAGGCAGCCACAATCCAGCCCACATGCGGGAGAATATCAAGAGCAGGGGGTGGAGCAAGCCAGGCCTCAAACCACGAGAAGCTCCAGCCCTAACGGCAGCCAAAATGCAGCCCACCTCAGGGAGAATCTCAAGAGCAGGGGGTGGAGCAAGCCAGGCCTCAAACCCCGAGAACCTCCAGCCCAAAAGGCAGCCAAAATGCAGCCCATATCCGGGAGAATCTCAAGAGCAGGGGGTGGAGCAAGCCAGACCTCAAACCACGAGAAGCTCCAGCCCAAAAGGCAGCCAAAATGCAGCCCACATGCAGGAGAATCTCAAGAGCAGGGGGTGGAGCAAGCCAGGCCTCAAACCATGAGAAGCTCCAGCCCAAGTATCAGCCAAAATGCAGCCCACATCTGGGAGAATCTCAAGAGCAGGTGGTGGAGAAAGCCAGGCCTCAAACCACGAGAAACTCCAGCCCAAAAGGCAGCCAAAATGCAGCCCACATCTGGGAGAATCTCAAGAGCAGGGGGTGGAGCAAGCCAGGCCTCAAACCTCGAGAAGCTCCAGCCCAAAAGGCAGCCAAAATGCAGCCCACATCCGGGAGAATCTCAAGAGCAGGGGGTGGAGCAAGCCAGGCCTCAAACCACGAGAAGCTCCAGCCCAAAAAGCAGCCAAAATGCAGCCCACATCCGGGAGAATATCTAGAGCAGGGGGTGGAGCAAGCCAGGCCTCAAACCACGGGAATCTCCAGCCCAAAATGCAGCCAAAATCCTAACCATACCCGGGAGAATTTCAAGAGCAGGGGGTGGAGCAAGCCAGGCCTCAAACCACGAGAAGCTCCAGCCCAAAAAGGCAGCCACAATCCAGCCCACATGCGGGAGAATATCAAGAGCAGGGGGTGGAGCAAGCCAGGCCTCAAACCACGAGAAGCTCCAGCCCTAACGGCAGACAAAATGCAGCCCACCTCAGGGAGAATCTCAAGAGCAGGGGGTGGAGCAAGCCAGGCCTCAAACCCCGAGAACCTCCAGCCCAAAAGGCAGCCAAAATGCAGCCCATATCCGGGAGAATCTCAAGAGCAGGGGGTGGAGCAAGCCAGGCCTCAAACCACGAGAAGCTCCAGCCCAAAAGGCAGCCAAAATGCAGCCCACCTCCGGGAGAATATCAAGAGCAGTGGTTATAGCAAGTCAGGCCTCAAACCACGAGAAGCTCCAGCCCAAAATGCAGCCAAAATCCTAACCACATGCGGGAGAATCTCAAGAGCAGGGGGTGGAGCAAGCCAGGCCTCAAACCTCGAGAAGCTGTAGCCCAAAATGCAGCCAAAATGCAGCCCACCTCCGGGAGAATATCAAGAGCAGGGGTTGGAGCAAGCCAGGCCTCAAACCACGAGAAGCTCCAGCCCAAAATGTAGCCAAAATGCAGCCCATATCCGGCAGAATCTCAAGAGCAGGGGGTGGAGCAAGCCAGGCCTCAAACCATGAGAAGCTCCAGCCCAAAAGGCAGCCAAACTGCAGCCCACATCCGGGAGAATCTCAAGAGCAGGGGGTGGAGCAAGCCAGGCCTCAAACCACAGGAAGCTCCAGCCCAAGAATCAGCCAAAATGCAGCCCACCTCCGGGAGAATATCAAGAGCAGGGGGTGGAGCAAGCCAGGCCTCAAACCACGAGAAGCTCCAGCCCTAAAGGCAGCCAAAATGCAGCCCACATCTGAGAGAATATCAAGAGCAGGGGGTGGAGCAAGCCAGGCCTCAAACCACGAGAAGCTCCAGCCCAAAAGGCAGCCAAAACGCAGCCCACCTCCGGGAGAATATCAAGAGCAGGGGGTGGAGCAAGCCAGGCCTCAAACCACGAGAAGCTCCAGCCCAAGAATCAGCCAAAATGCAGCCCTCATCCAGGAGAATCTCAAGAGCAGGGGGTGGAACAAGCCAGGCCTCAAACCTCGAGAAGCTCCAGCCCAAAAGGCAGCCAAAATCCAGCCCATATCCGGGAGAATCTCAAGAGCAGGGGGTGGAGCAAGCCAGGCCTCAAACCTCGAGAAGCTCCAGCCCAAGTATCAGCCAAAATGCAGCCCACCTCCGGGAGAATCTCAAGAGCAGGGGGTGGAGCAAGCCAGGCCTCAAACCACGAGAAGCTCCAGCCCAAGAATCAGCCAAAATGCAGCCCAGACCCGGGAGAATATCAAGAGCAGGGGGTGGAGCAAGCCAGGCCTCAAACCACGAGAAGCTCCAGCCCAAAAGGAAGCCAAAATGCAGCCCACATCCGGGAGAATCTCAAGAGCAGGGGGTGGAGCAAGCCAGGCGTCAAACCCCGAGAAGCTCCTGCCCAAAAGGCAGCAAATATGCAGCCCACATCCGGGAGAATCTCAAGAGCAGGGGGTGGAGCAAGCCAGGCCTCAAACCATGAGAAGCTCCAGCCCAAAAGGCAGCCAAAATGCAGCCCACCTCCGGGAGAATCTCAAGAGCAAGGGGTGGAGCAAGACAGGCCTCAAACCACGAGAAGCTCCAGCCCAACAGGCAGCCAAAATGCAGCCCACATCCGGGAGAATATCAAGAGCAGGGGGTGGAGCAAGCCAGGCCTCAAACCACGAGAAACTCCAGCCCAAAATGCAGCCAAAATCAAGGCCACATCCGGGAGAATCTCAAGAGCAGGGGGTGGAGCAAGCCAGGCCTCAAACCACGAGAAGCTCCAGCCCAAAAGGCAGCCAAAATGCAGCCCACATCAGGGAGAATCTCAAGAGCAGGGGGTGGAGCAAGCCAGGCCTCAAACCACGAGAAGCTCCAGTTCAAAATGCAGCAAAAATCCAGCCCACATCCGGGACAATTTCAAGAGCAGGGGGTGGAGCAAGTCAGGCCTCAAACCCCGAGAAGCTCCTGCCCAAAAGGCAGCCAAAATGCAGCCCACATCCGGGAGAATATCAAGAGCAGGGGGTGGAGCAAGCCAGGCCTCAAACCACGAGAAGCTCCAGCTCAAAAGGAAGCCAAAATGCAGCCCACATCCGGGAGAATCTCAAGAGCAGGGGGTGGAGCAAGCCAGGCCTCAAACCACGAGAAGCTCCAGTTCAAAAGGAAGCCAAAATGCAGCCCACATCCGGGAGAATCTCAAGAGCAGGGGGTGGAGAAAGCCAGGCCTCAAACCACGAGAAGCTCCAGCCCAAAAAGCAGCCAAAATCCTAACCACATCTGGGACAATTTCAAGAGCAGGGGGTGGAGCAAGCCAGGCCTCAAACCACGAGAAGCTCCAGCCCAAAAGGCAGCCAAAATGCAGCCCACATCCGGGAGAATCTCAAGAGCAGGGGGTGGAGCAAGCCAGGCCTCAAACCACGAGAAGCTCCAGTTCAAAAGGCAGCCAAAATGCAGCCCACATCCGGGAGAATCTCAAGAGCAGGGGGTGGAGCAAGCCAGGCCTCAAACCACGAGAAGCTCCAGCCCAAAAAGCAGCCAAAATCCTAACCACATCCGGGAGAATATAAAGAGCAGGGGGTGGAGCAAGCCAGGCCTCAAACCACGAGAAGCTCCAGCCCAAAAGGCAGCCAAAATCCAGCCCACATCCGGGAGAATCTCAAGAGCAGGGGGTGGAGCAAGCCAGGCCTCACACCACGAGAAGCTCCTGCCCAAAAGGCAGCCAAAATGCAGCCCACATCCGGGAGAATCTCAAGAGAAGAGGGTGGAGCAAGCCAGGCCTCGAACCACGAGAAGCTCCAGCCCAAAAAGCAGCCAAAATGCAGCCCACATCCGGGAGAATCTCAAGAGCAGGGGGTGGAGCAAGCCAGGCCTCAAACCACGAGAAGCTCCAGCCCAAAAGGCAGCCAAAATGCAGCCCACATCCGGGACAATTTCAAGAGCAGGGGGTGGAGCAATGCAGGCCTCAAACCACGAGAAACTCCAGCCCAAGAATCAGACAAAATGCAGCCCACATCCGGGAGAATCTCAAGAGCAGGTTGTGGAGCAAACCAAGCCTCAAAACTCGAGAAGCTCCAGCCCAAAAAGGCAGCCACAATCCAGCCCACATGCGGGAGAATATCAAGAGCAGGGGGTGGAGCAAGCCATGCCTCAAACCATGAGAAGCTCCAGCCCAAAAGGCAGCCAAAATGCAGCCCACATGCAGGAGAATCTCAAGAGCAGGGGGTGGAGCAAGCCAGGCCTCAAACCACGAGAAGCTCCAGCTCAAAAGGCAGTCAAAATCCAGCCCACATCCGGGAGAATCTCAAGAGCAGGGGGTGGAGCAAGCCAGGCCTCAAACCACGAGAAGCTCCAGCCCAAAAGGCAGCCAAAATGCAGCCCACATCCGAGAGAATCTCAAGAGCAGGGGGTGGAGCAAGCCAGGCCTCAAACCACGAGAAGCTCCAGCCCAAAAGGCAGCCAAAATGCAGCCCACATCCGGGAGAATCTCAAGAGCAGGGGGTGGAGCAATGCAGGCCTCAAACCACGAGAAACTCCAGCCCAAGAATCAGCCAAAATGCAGCCCACGTCCGGGAGAATCTCAAGAGCAGGGGGTGGAGCAAGTCAGGCCTCAAACCCCGAGAAGCTCCTGCCCAAAAGGCAGCCAAAATGCAGGCCACATCCGGGAGAATCTCAAGAGCAGGGGGTGGAGCAAGCCAGGCCTCAAACCACGAGAAGCTCCAGTTCAAAAGGCAGCCAAAATGCAGGCCACATCCGGGAGAATCTCAAGAGCAGGGGGTGGAGCAAGCCAGGCCTCAAACCACGAGAAGCTCCAGTTCAAAAGGCAGCCAAAATGCAGCCCACATCCGGGAGAATCTCAAGAGCAGGGGATGGAGCAAGCCAGGCCTCAAACCACGAGAAGCTCCAGCCCAAAAAGCAGCCAAAATCCTAACCACATCCGGGAGAATATAAAGAGCAGGGGGTGGAGCAAGCCAGGCCTCAAACCACGAGAAGCTCCAGCCCAAAAGGCAGCCAAAATCCAGCCCACATGCCAGAGAATCTCAAGAGCAGGGGTTGGAGCAAGCCAGGTCTCACACCACGAGAAGCTCCAGTTCAAAAGGCAGCCAAAATGCAGCCCACATCCGGGAGAATCTCAAGAGCAGAGGTTGGAGCAAGCCAGGCCTCGAACCACGAGAAGCTCCAGCCCAAAATGCAGCCAAAATGCAGCCCACATCCAGGAGAATCTCAAGAGCAGGGGGTGGAGCAAGCCAGGCCTCAAACCACGAGAAGCTCCAGCCCAAAAGGCAGCCAAAATCCAGCCCACATCCGGGACAATTTCAAGAGCAGGGGGTGGAGCAATGCAGGCCTCAAACCACGAGAAACTCCAGCCCAAGAATCAGCCAAAATGCAGCCCACATCCGGGAGAATCTCAAGAGCAGGTTGTGGAGCAAACCAAGCGTCAAAACTCGAGAAGCTCCAGCCCAAAAAGGCAGCCACAATCCAGCCCACATGCGGGAGAATATCAAGAGCAGGGGGTGGAGCAAGCCAGGCCTCAAACCATGAGAAGCTCCAGCCCAAAAGGCAGCCAAAATGCAGCCCACATGCAGGAGAATCTCAAGAGCAGGGGGTGGAGCAAGCCAGGCCTCAAACCACGAGAAGCTCCAGCTCAAAAGGAAGCCAAAAAGCAGGCCACATCCGGGAGAATCTCAAGAGCAGGGGGTGGAGCAAGCCAGGCCTCAAACCACGAGAAGCTCCAGTTCAAAAGGCAGCCAAAATGCAGCCCACATCCGGGAGAATCTCAAGAGCAGGGGGTGGAGCAAGCCAGGCCTCAAACCACGAGAAGCTCCAGCCCAAAATGCAGCCAAAATCCTAACCACATCTGGGAGAATATAAAGAGCAGAGGGTGGAGCAAGCCAGGCCTCAACTCACGAGAAGCTCCAGCCCAAAATTCAGCCAAAATGCAGCCCACATCCGGGAGAATCTCAAGAGCAGGGGGTGGAGCAAGCCAGGCCTCAAACCACGAGAAGCTCCAGCCCAAAAGGCAGCCAAAATCCAGCCCACATCCGGGAGAATCTCAAGAGCAGGGGGTGGAGCAAGCCAGGCCTCAAACCACGAGAAGCTCCAGCCCAAAAATCAGCCAAAATGCAGCCCACATCCGGGAGAATCTCAAGAGCAGGGGGTGGAGCAAGCCAGGCCTCAAACCACGAGAAGCTCCAGCCCAAAAGGCAGCCAAAATGCAGCCCACATCCGGGAGAATCTCAAGAGCAGGGGGTGGAGCAAGCCAGGCCTCAAACCACGAGAAGCTCCAGCCCAAAAAGCAGCCAAAATCCTAACCATATCCGGGAGAATCTCAAGAGCAGGGGGTGGAGCAAGCCAGGCCTCAAACCACGAGAAGCTCCAGCCCAAGAATCAGCAAAAATGCAGCCCACATCCGGGAGAATCTCAAGAGCAGGGGGTGGAGCAAGCCAGGCCTCAAACCACGAGAAGCTCCAGCCCAAAAGTCAGCCAAAATGCAGCCCATATCCGGGAGAATCTCAAGAGCAGGGGGTGGAGCAAGCCAGGCCTCAATCCTCGAGAATCTCCAGCCCAAAATGCAGCCAAAATCCAGCCCACATCCGGGACAATTTCAAGAGCAGGGGGTGGAGCAATGCAGGCCTCAAACCACGAGAAACTCCAGCCCAAGAATCAGCCAAAATGCAGCCCACATCCGGGAGAATCTCAAGAGCAGGGGGTGGAGCAAGTCAGGCCTCAAACCCCGAGAAGCTCCTGCCCAAAAGGCGGCCAAAATGCAGCCCACATCAGGGAGAATATCAAGAGCAGGGGGTGGAGCAAGCCAGGCCTCAAACCACGAGAAGCTCCAGCTCAAAAGGAAGCCAAAATGCAGCCCACATCCGGGAGAATCTCAAGAGCAGGGGGTGGAGCAAGCCAGGCCTCAAACCACGAGAAGCTCCAGCTCAAAAGGAAGCCAAAAAGCAACCCACATCCGGGAGAATCTCAAGAGCAGGGGGTGGAGCAAGCCAGGCCTCAAACCATGAGAAGCTCCAGCCCAAAATGCAGCCAAAATCCTAACCACATCTGGGAGAATATAAAGAGCAGGGGGTGGAGCAAGCCAGGCCTCAAACCACGAGAAGTTCCAGCCCAAAAGGCAGCCAAAATGCAGCCCACATCCGGGAGAATCTCAAGAGCAGGGGGTGGAGCAATGCAGGCCTCAAACCACGAGAAACTCCAGCCCAAGAATCAGCCAAAATGCAGCCCACATCCGGGAGAATCTCAAGAGCAGGGGGTGGAGCAAGTCAGGCCTCAAACCCCGAGAAGCTCCTGCCCAAAAGGCAGCCAAAATGCAGCCCACATCAGGGAGAATATCAAGAGCAGGGGGTGGAGCAAGCCAGGCCTCAAACCACGAGAAGCTCCACTTCAAAAGGCAGCCAAAATGCAGCCCACATCCGGGAGAATCTCAAGAGCAGGGGGTGGAGCAAGCCAGGCCTCAAACCATGAGAAGCTCCAGCCCAAAAAGCAGCCAAAATCCTAACCACATCCGGGAGAATCTCAAGAGCAGGGGGTGGAGCAAGCCAGGCCTCAAACCACGAGAAGCTCCAGCCCAAAAAGCAGCCAAAATCCTAACCACATCCGGGAGAACCTCAAGAGCAGGGGGTGGAGCAAGCCAGGCCTCAAACCACGAGAAGCTCCAGCCCAAAAGGCAGCCAAAATCCAGCCCACATCCGGGAGAATTTCAAGAGCAGGGGGTGGAGCAAGCCAGGCCTCAAACCACGAGAAACTCCAGCCCAGGAATCAGCCAAAATGCAGCCCACCTCCGGGAGAATCTCAAGAGCAGGGGGTGGAGCAAGTCAGGCCTCAAACCCCGAGAAGCTCCTGCCGAAAAGGCAGCCAAAATGCAGCCCACATCCGGGAGAATATCAAGAGCAGGGGGTGGAGCAATGCAGGCCTCAAACCACGAGAAGCTCCAGCTCAAAAGGCAGCCAAAATGCAGGCCACATCCGGGAGAATCTCAAGAGCAGGGGGTGGAGCAAGCCAGGCCTCAAACCACGAGAAGCTCCAGTTCAAAAGGCAGCCAAAATGCAGCCCACATCCGGGAGAATCTCAAGAGCAGGGGGTGGAGCAAGCCAGGCCTCAAACCACGAGAAGCTCCAGCCCAAAAAGCAGCCAAAATCCTAACCACATCCGGGAGAATATAAAGAGCAGGGGGTGGAGCAAGCCAGGCCTCAAACCACGAGAAGCTCCAGCCCAAAAGGCAGCCAAAATCCAGCCCACATCCGGGAGAATTTCAAGAGCAGGGGGTGGAGCAATGCAGGCCTCAAACCACGAGAAACTCCAGCCCAAGAATCAGCCAAAATGCAGCCCACCTCCAGGAGAATCTCAAGAGCAGGGGGTGGAGCAAGCCAGGCCTCAAACCGCGAGAAGCTCCAGCCCAAAAGGCAGCCAAAATCCAGCCCACATCCGGGACAATTTCAAGAGCAGGGGGTGGAGCAATGCAGGCCTCAAACCACGAGAAGCTCCAGCCCAAGAATCAGCCAAAATGCAGCCCACATCCGGGAGAATCTCAAGAGCAGGTTGTGGAGCAAACCAAGCCTCAAAACTCGAGAAGCTCCAGCCCAAAAAGGCAGCCACAATCCAGCCCACATGCGGGAGAATATCAAGAGAAGGGGGTGGAGCAAGCCAGGCCTCAAACCATGAGAAGCTCCAGCCAAAAAGGCAGCCAAAATGCAGCCCACATGCAGGAGAATCTCAAGAGCAGGGGGTGGAGCAAGCCAGGCCTCAAACCACGAGAAGCTTCAGCCCAAAATGCAGCCAAAATCCTAACCACATCTGGGAGAATATAAAGAGCAGAGGGTGGAGCAAGCCAGGCATCAAACCACGAGAAGCTCCAGCCCAAAAGGCAGCCAAAATGCAGCCCACATCCGGGAGAATCTCAAGAGCAGGGGGTGGAGCAAGCCAGGCCTCAAACCACGAGAAGCTCCAGCCCAAAAAGCAGCCAAAATCCTAACCATATCCGGGAGAATCTCAAGAGCAGGGGGTGGAGCAAGCCAGGCCTCAAACCACGAGAAGCTCCAGCCCAAGAATCAGCAAAAATGCAGCCCACATCCGGGAGAATCTCAAGAGCAGGGGGTGGAGCAAGCCAGGCCTCAAACCACGAGAAGCTCCAGCCCAAAAGGCAGCCAAAATGCAGCCCACATCCGGGAGAATTTCAAGAGCAGGGGGTGGAGCAAGCCAGGCCTCAAACCTCGAGAAGCTCCAGCCCAAAAGGCAGCCAAAATCCAGCCCACATCCGGGACAATTTCAAGAGCAGGGGGTGGAGCAATGCAGGCCTCAAACCACGAGAAACTCCAGCCCAAGTATCAGCCAAAATGCAGCCCACCTCCGGGAGAATCTCAAGAGCAGGGGGTGGAGCAAGTCAGGCCTCAAACCCCGAGAAGCTCCTGCCCAAAAGGCAGCCAAAATGCAGCCCACATCAGGGAGAATCTCAAGAGCAGGGGGTGGAGCAAGCCAGGCCTCAAACCACGAGAATCTCCAGCTCAAAAGGAAGCCAAAATGCAGCCCACATCCGGGAGAATCTCAAGAGCAGGGGGTGGAGCAAGCCAGGCCTCAAACCACGAGAAGCTCCAGTTGAAAAGGCAGCGAAAATGCAGCCCACATCCGGGAGAATCTCAAGAGCAGGGGGTGGAGCAAGCCAGGCCTCAAACCATGAGAAGCTCCAGCCCAAAATGCAGCCAAAATCCTAACCACATCCGGGAGAATCTCAAGAGCAGGGGGTGGAGCAAGCCAGGCCTCAAACCACGAGAAGCTCCAGCCCAAAAAGCAGCCAAAATCCTAACCATATCCGGGAGAATCTCAAGAGCAGGGGCTGGAGCAAGCCAGGCCTCAAACCACGAGAAGCTCCAGCCCAAGAATCAGCCAAAATGCAGCCCACATCCGGGAGAATCTCAAGAGCAGGGGGTGGAGCAAGCCAGGCCTCAAACCACAAGAAGCTCCATCCCAAAATGCAGCCAAAATGCAGCCCACATCCGGGAGTATATCAAGAGCAGGGGGTGGAGCAAGCCAGGCCTCAAACCACGAGAAGCTCCAGCCCAAAAGGCAGCCAAAATGCAGCCCACATCCGGGAGAATCTCAAGAGCAGGGGGTGGAGCAAGCCAGGCCTCAAACCACGAGAAGCTCCAGCCCAAAAGGCAGCCAAAATGCAGCCCACATCCGGGAGAATCTCAAGAGCAGGGGGTGAAGCAAGCCAGGCCTCAAACCACGAGAAGCTCCAGCCCAAGAATCAGCCAAAATGCAGCCCACATCTGGGAGAATCTCAAGAGCAGGGGGTGGAGCAAGCCAGGCCTCGAACCACGAGAAGCTCCAGCCCAAAATGCAGCCAAAATCCAGCCCACATGCGGGAGAATCTCAAGAGCAGGGGGTGGAGCAAGCCAGGCCTCAAACCACGAGAAGCTCCAGCCCAAAAGGCAGCCAAAATGCAGCCCACATCCCGGACAATTTCAAGAGCAGGGGGTGGAGCAATGCAGGCCTCAAACCACGAGAAGCTCCAGCCCAAAAAGGCAGCCACAATCCAGCCCACATGCGGGAGAATATCAAGAGCAGGGGGTGGAGCAAGCCAGGCCTCAAACCATGAGAAGCTCCAGCCCAAAAGGCAGCCAAAATGCAGCCCACATGCAGGAGAATCTCAAGAGCAGGGGCTGGAGCAAGCCAGGCCTCAAACCACGAGAATCTCCAGCTCAAAAGGCAGCCAAAATGCAGGCCACATCCGGGAGAATCTCAAGAGCAGGGGGTGGAGCAAGCCAGGCCTCAAACCACGAGAAGCTCCAGTTCAAAAGCAGCCAAAATGCAGCCCACATCCGGGAGAATCTCAAGAGCAGGGGGTGGAGCAAGCCAGGCCTCAAACCACGAGAAGCTCCAGCCCAAAAAGCAGCCAAAATCCTAACCACATCTGGGAGAATATAAAGAGCAGAGGGTGGAGCAAGCCAGGCCTCAAACCACGAGAAGATCCAGCCCAAAACGCAGCCAAAATGCAGCCCACATCCGAGAGAATCTCAAGAGCAGGGGGTGGAGCAAGGCAGGCCTCAAACCACGAGAAGCTCCAGCCCAAAAAGCAGCCAAAATCCAGCCCACATCCGGGACAATTTCAAGAGCAGGGCGTGGAGCAATGCAGGCCTCAAACCACGAGAAACTCCTGCCCAAAAGGCAGCCAAAATGCAGCCCACATCCGGGAGAATCTCAAGA
Organism: Rhynochetos jubatus; assembly: GCA_027574665.1. Classification (NCBI taxonomy): domain Eukaryota; kingdom Metazoa; phylum Chordata; class Aves; order Eurypygiformes; family Rhynochetidae; genus Rhynochetos; species Rhynochetos jubatus. The sequence goes on from JAQBHY010000071.1 coordinate 2,312,144, forward strand.
GCAGGGGGTGGAGCAAGTCAGGCCTCAAACCCCGAGAAGCTCCTGCCCAAAAGGCAGCCAAAATGCAGCCCACATCCGGGAGAATCTCAAGAGCAGGGGGTGGAGCAAGCCAGGCCTCAAACCACGAGAAGCTCCAGCTCAAAAGGAAGCCAAAATGCAGGCCACATCCGGGAGAATCTCAAGAGCAGGGGGTGGAGCAAGCCAGGCCTCAAACCACGAGAAGCTCCAGTTCAAAAGGCAGCCAAAATGCAGCCCACATCCGGGAGAATCTCAAGAGCAGGGGGTGGAGAAAGCCAGGCCACAAACCACGAGAAGCTCCAGCCCAAAAGGCAGCCAAAATGCAGGCCACATCCGGGAGAATCTCAAGAGCAGGGGGTGGAGCAAGCCAGGCCTCAAACCACGAGAAGCTCCAGTTCAAAAGGCAGCCAAAATGCAGCCCACATCCGGGAGAATCTCAAGAGCAGGGGTTGGAGCAAGCCAGGCCTCAAACCACGAGAAGCTCCAGCCCAAAAAGCAGCCAAAATCCTAACCACATCTGGGAGAATATAAAGAGCAGAGGGTGGAGCAAGCCAGGCCTCAAACCACGAGAAGCTCCAGCCCAAAAGGCAGCCAAAATGCAGCCCACATCCGAGAGAATCTCAAGAGCAGGGGGTGGAGCAAGGCAGGCCTCAAACCACGAGAAGCTCCAGCCCAAAAAGCAGCCAAAATCCAGCCCACATCTGGGACAATTTCAAGAGCAGGGGGTGGAGCAATGCAGGCCTCAAACCACGAGAAACTCCTGCCCAAAAGGCAGCCAAAATGCAGCCCACATCCGGGAGAATCTCAAGAGCAGGGGGTGGAGCAAGTCAGGCCTCAAACCATGGGAAGCTCCTGCCCAAAAGGCAGCCAAAATGCAGCCCACATCCGGGAGAATATCAAGAGCAGGGGGTGGAGCAAGCCAGGCCTCAAACCACGAGAAGCTCCAGCTCAAAAGGAAGCCAAAATGCAGGCCACATCCGGGAGAATCTCAAGAGCAGGGGGTGGAGCAAGCCAGGCCTCAAACCACGAGAAGCTCCAGTTCAAAAGGCAGCCAAAATGCAGCCCACATCCGGGAGAATCTCAAGAGCAGGGGGTGGAGAAAGCCAGGCCACAAACCACGAGAAGCTCCAGCCCAAAAGGCAGCCAAAATGCAGCCCACATCCGGGACAATTTCAAGAGCAGGGGGTGGAGCAATGCAGGCCTCAAACCACGAGAAACTCCAGCCCAAGAATCAGCCAAAATGCAGCCCACATCCGGGAGAATCTCAAGAGAAGGGGGTGGAGCAAGCCATGCCTCAAACCATGAGAAGCTCCAGCCCAAAATGCAGCCAAAATGCAGCCCAAATCCGGGAGAATCTCAAGAGCAGGGGGTGGAGCAAGCCAGGCCTCAAACCACGAGAAGCTCCAGCCCAAAAGGCAGCCAAAATGCAGCCCACATCCGAGAGAATCTCAAGAGCAGGGGGTGGAGCAAGCCAGGCCTCAAACCACGAGAAGCTCCAGCCCAAAAGGCAGCCAAAATTCAGCCCACATCCGAGAGAATCTCAAGAGCAGGGGGTGGAGCAAGCCAGGCCTCAAACCACGAGAAGCTCCAGCTCAAAAGGCAGCCAAAATCCAGCCCACATCCGGGAGAATTTCAAGAGCAGGGGGTGGAGCAAGCCAGGCCTCAAACCACGAGAAACTCCAGCCCAAGAATCAGCCAAAATGCAGCCCACCTCCGGGAGAATCTCAAGAGCAGGGGGTGGAGCAAGTCAGGCCTCAAACCACGAGAAGCTCCAGCTCAAAAGGCAGCCAAAATGCAGGCCACATCCGGGAGAATCTCAAGAGCAGGGGGTGGAGCAAGCCAGGCCTCAAACCACGAGAAGCTCCAGTTCAAAAGGCAGCCAAAATGCAGCCCACATCCGGGAGAATCTCAAGAGCAGGGGGTGGAGCAAGCCAGGCCTCAAACCACGAGAAGCTCCAGCCCAAAAAGCAGCCAAAATCCTAACCACATCCGGGAGAATATAAAGAGCAGGGGGTGGAGCAAGCCAGGCCTCAAACCACGAGAAGCTCCAGCCCAAAAGGCAGCCAAAATCCAGCCCACATCCGGGAGAATCTCAAGAGCAGGGGGTGGAGCAAGCCAGGCCTCAAACCACGAGAAGCTCCAGCCCAAAAGGCAGCCAAATCCAGCCCACATCCGGGACAATTTCAAGAGCAGGGGGTGGAGCAATGCCAGGCCTCAAACCACGAGAAGCTCCAGCCCAAAAGGCAGCCAAAATCCAGCCCACATCCGGGACAATTTCAAGAGCAGGGGGTGGAGCAATGCAGGCCTCAAACCACGAGAAACTCCAGCCCAAGAATCAGCCACAATCCAGCCCACATCCGGGAGAATCTCAAGAGCAGGTTGTGGAGCAAACCAAGCCTCAAAACTCGAGAAGCTCCAGCCCAAAAAGGCAGCCACAATCCAGCCCACATGCGGGAGAATCTCAAGAGCAGGGGGTGGAGCAAGCCAGGCCTCAAACCACGAAAAGCTCCAACCCAAAATGCAGCCAAAATCCTAACCACATCTGGGAGAATATAAAGAGCAGAGGGTGGAGCAAGCCAGGCCTCAAACCACGAGAAGCTCCAGCCCAAAAGGCAGCCAAAATGCAGCCCACATCCGGGAGAATCTCAAGAGCAGGGGGTGGAGCAAGCCAGGCCTCAAACCACGAGAAGCTCCAGCCCAAAAAGCAGCCAAAATCCTAACCATTCCGGGAGAATCTCAAGAGCAGGGGTTGGAGCAAGCCAGGCCTCAAACCACGAGAAGCTCCAGCCCAAGAATCAGCAAAAATGCAGCCCACATCCGGGACAATCTCAAGAGCAGGGGGTGGAGCAAGCCAGGCCTCAAACCACGAGAAGCTCAAGCCCAAAAGGCAGCCAAAATGCAGCCCACATCCGGGAGAATCTCAAGAGCAGGGGGTGGAGCAAGCCAGGCCTCAAACCTCGAGAAGCTCCAGCCCAAAAGGCAGCCAAAATCCAGCCCACATCCGGGACATTTTCAAGAGCAGGGGGTGGAGCAATGCAGGCCTCAAACCACGAGAAACTCCAGCCCAAGAATCAGCCAAAATGCAGCCCACCTCCGGGAGAATCTCAAGAGCAGGGGGTGGAGCAAGTCAGGCCTCAAACCCCGAGAAGCTCCTGCCCAAAAGGCAGCCAAAATGCAGACCACATCCGGGAGAATATCAAGAGCAGGGGGTGGAGCAAGCCAGGCCTCAAACCACGAGAAGCTCCAGCTCAAAAGGAAGCCCAAATACAGCCCACATCCGGGAGAATCTCAAGAGCAGGGGGTGGAGCAAGCCAGGCCTCAAACCACGAGAAGCTCCAGTTCAAAAGGCAGCCAAAATGCAGCCCACATCCGGGAGAATCTCAAGAGCAGGGGGTGGAGCAAGCCAGGCCTCAAACCATGAGAAGCTCCAGCCCAAAAAGCAGCCAAAATCCTAACCACATCCGGGAGAATCTCAAGAGCAGGGGGTGGAGCAAGCCAGGCCTCAAACCACGAGAAGCTCCAGCCCAAAAGGCAGCCAAAATGCAGCCCACATCCGGGAGAATATCAAGAGCAGGGGGTGGAGCAAGCCAGGCCTCAAACCACGAGAAGCTCCAGCCCAAAAAGCAGCCAAAATCCTAACCATATCCGGGAGAATCTCAAGAGCAGGGGGTGGAGCAAGCCAGGCCTCAAACCACGAGAAGCTCCAGCCCAAGAATCAGCCAAAATGCAGCCCACATCCGGGAGAATCTCAAGAGCAGGGGGTGGAGCAAGCCAGGCCTCAAACCACAAGAAGCTCCAGCCCAAAATGCAGCCAAAATGCAGCCCACATCCGGGAGTATATCAAGAGCAGGGGGTGGAGCAAGCCAGGCCTCAAACCACGAGAAGCTCCAGCCCAAAATGCAGCCAAAATGCAGCCCACATCCGGGAGAATCTCAAGAGCAGGGGGTGGAGCAAGCCAGGCCTCAAACCACGAGAAGCTCCAGCCCAAAAAGCAGCCAAAATCCTAACCATATCCGGGAGAATCTCAAGAGCAGGGGGTGGAGCAAGCCAGGCCTCAAACCACGAGAAGCTCCAGCCCAAGAATCAGCCAAAATGCAGCCCACATCCGGGAGAATCTCAAGAGCAGGGGGTGGAGCAAGCCAGGCCTCAAACCACAAGAAGCTCCAGCCCAAAATGCAGCCAAAATGCAGCCCACATCCGGGAGTATATCAAGAGCAGGGGGTGGAGCAAGCCAGGCCTCAAACCACGAGAAGCTCCAGCCCAAAAGGCAGCCAAAATGCAGCCCACATCCGGGAGAATCTCAAGAGCAGGGGGTGGAGCAAGCCAGGCCTCAAACCACGAGAAGCTCCAGCCCAAAAATCAGCCAAAATCCAGCCCACATCCGGGAGAATCTCAAGAGCAGGGGGTGGAGCAAGCCAGGCCTCAAACCACGAGAAGCTCCAGCCCAAGAATCAGCCAAAATGCAGCCCACATCTGGGAGAATCTCAAGTGCAGAGGGTGGAGCAAGCCAGGCCTCAAACCACGAGAAGCTCCAGCCCAAAAGGCAGCCAAAATGCAGCCCACATCCGGGAGAATATCAAGAGCAGGGGGTGGAGCAAGCCAGGCCTCAAACCACGAGAAGCTCCAGCTCAAAAGGAAGCCAAAATGCAGGCCACATCCGGGAGAATCTCAAGAGCAGGGGGTGGAGCAAGCCAGGCCTCAAACCACGAGAAGCTCCAGTTCAAAAGGCAGCCAAAATGCAGCCCACATCCGGGAGAATCTCAAGAGCAGGGGGTGGAGAAAGCCAGGCCACAAACCACGAGAAGCTCCAGCCCAAAAGGCAGCCAAAATGCAGCCCACCTCCGGGAGAATCTCAAGAGCAGGGGGTGGAGCAAGCCAGGCCTCAAACCACAAGAAGCTCCAGCCCAAAAAGCAGCCAAAATCCTAACCACATCTGGGAGAATATAAAGAGCAGAGGGTGGAGCAAGCCAGGCCTCAAACCACGAGAAGCTCCAGCCCAAAAATCAGCCAAAATCCTAACCATATCCGGGAGAATCTCAAGAGCAGGGGGTGGAGCAAGCCAGGCCTCAAACCACGAGAAGCTCCAGCCCAAGAATCAGCCAAAATGCAGCCCACATCTGGGAGAATCTCAAGAGCAGAGGGTGGAGCAAGCCAGGCCTCAAACCACGAGAAGCTCCAGCCCAAAATGCAGCCAAAATGCAGCCCACATCCGGGAGAATATCAAGAGCAGGGGGTGGAGCAAGCCAGACCTCAAACCACGAGAAGCTCCAGCTCAAAAGGAAGCCAAAATGCAGGCCACATCCGGGAGAATCTCAAGAGCAGGGGGTGGAGCAAGCCAGGCCTCAAACCACGAGAAGCTCCAGTTCAAAAGGCAGCCAAAATGCAGCCCACATCCGGGAGAATCTCAAGAGCAGGGGGTGGAGAAAGCCAGGCCACAAACCACGAGAAGCTCCAGCCCAAAAGGCAGCCAAAATGCAGGCCACATCCGGGAGAATCTCAAGAGCAGGGGGTGGAGCAAGCCAGGCCTCAAACCACGAGAAGCTCCAGCCCAACAGGCAGCCAAAATGCAGCCCACCTCCGGGAGAATCTCAAGAGCAGGGGGTGGAGCAAGCCAGGCCTCAAACCACAAGAAGCTCCAGCCCAAAAAGCAGCCAAAATCCTAACCACATCTGGGAGAATATAAAGAGCAGAGGGTGGAGCAAGCCAGGCCTCAAACCACGAGAAGCTCCAGCCCAAGAATCAGCCAAAATGCAGCCCACATCTGGGAGAATCTCAAGAGCAGAGGGTGGAGCAAGCCAGGCCTCAAACCACGAGAAGCTCCAGCCCAAAATGCAGCCAAAATGCAGCCCACATCCGGGAGAATATCAAGAGCAGGGGGTGGAGCAAGCCAGACCTCAAACCACGAGAAGCTCCAGCTCAAAAGGAAGCCAAAATGCAGGCCACATCCGGGAGAATCTCAAGAGCAGGGGGTGGAGCAAGCCAGGCCTCAAACCACGAGAAGCTCCAGTTCAAAAGGCAGCCAAAATGCAGCCCACATCCGGGAGAATCTCAAGAGCAGGGGGTGGAGAAAGCCAGGCCACAAACCACGAGAAGCTCCAGCCCAAAAGGCAGCCAAAATGCAGGCCACATCCGGGAGAATCTCAAGAGCAGGGGGTGGAGCAAGCCAGGCCTCAAACCACGAGAAGCTCCAGCCCAACAGGCAGCCAAAATGCAGCCCACCTCCGGGAGAATCTCAAGAGCAGGGGGTGGAGCAAGCCAGGCCTCAAACCACAAGAAGCTCCAGCCCAAAAAGCAGCCAAAATCCTAACCACATCTGGGAGAATATAAAGAGCAGAGGGTGGAGCAAGCCAGGCCTCAAACCACGAGAAGCTCCAGCCCAAAATGCAGCCAAAATGCAGCCCACATCCGGGAGAATATCAAGAGCAGGGGGTGGAGCAAGCCAGACCTCAAACCACGAGAAGCTCCAGCTCAAAAGGAAGCCAAAATGCAGGCCACATCCGGGAGAATCTCAAGAGCAGGGGGTGGAGCAAGCCAGGCCTCAAACCACGAGAAGCTCCAGTTCAAAAGGCAGCCAAAATGCAGCCCACATCCGGGAGAATCTCAAGAGCAGGGGGTGGAGAAAGCCAGGCCACAAACCACGAGAAGCTCCAGCCCAAAAGGCAGCCAAAATGCAGGCCACATCCGGGAGAATCTCAAGAGCAGGGGGTGGAGCAAGCCAGGCCTCAAACCACGAGAAGCTCCAGCCCAACAGGCAGCCAAAATGCAGCCCACCTCCGGGAGAATCTCAAGAGCAGGGGGTGGAGCAAGCCAGGCCTCAAACCACAAGAAGCTCCAGCCCAAAAAGCAGCCAAAATCCTAACCACATCTGGGAGAATATAAAGAGCAGAGGGTGGAGCAAGCCAGGCCTCAAACCACGAGAAGCTCCAGCCCAAAAGGCAGCCAAAATGCAGCCCACATCCGAGAGAATCTCAAGAGCAGGGGTTGGAGCAAGGCAGGCCTCAAACCACGAGAAGCTCCTGCCCAAAAGGCAGCCAAAATGCAGCCCACATCCGGGAGAATATCAAGAGCAGGGGGTGGAGCAAGCCAGGCCTCAAACCACGAGAAGCTCCAGCTCAAAAGGAAGCCAAAATGCAGGCCACATCCGGGAGAATCTCAAGAGCAGGGGGTGGAGCAAGCCAGGCCTCAAACCACGAGAAGCTCCAGTTCAAAAGGCAGCCAAAATGCAGCCCACATCCGGGAGAATCTCAAGAGCAGGGGGTGGAGAAAGCCAGGCCACAAACCACGAGAAGCTCCAGCCCAAAAGGCAGCCAAAATGCAGCCCACATCCGGGACAAATTCAAGAGCAGGGGGTGGAGCAATGCAGGCCTCAAACCACGAGAAACTCCAGCCCAAGAATCAGCCAAAATGCAGCCCACATCCGGGAGAATCTCAAGAGAAGGTTGTGGAGCAAACCAAGCCTCAAAACTCGAGAAGCTCCAGCCCAAAAGGCAGCCAAAATCCAGCCCACATCCGAGAGAATCTCAAGAGCAGGGGGTGGAGCAAGCCAGGCCTCAAACCACGAGAAGCTCCAGCTCAAAAGGCAGCCAAAATCCAGCCCACATCCGGGAGAATTTCAAGAGCAGGGGGTGGAGCAAGCCAGGCCTCAAACCACGAGAAACTCCAGCCCAAGAATCAGCCAAAATGCAGCCCACCTCCGGGAGAATCTCAAGAGCAGGGGGTGGAGCAAGCCAGGCCTCAAACCACGAGAAGCTCCAGTTCAAAAGGCAGCCAAAATGCAGCCCACATCCGGGAGAATCTCAAGAGCAGGGGGTGGAGCAAGCCAGGCCTCAAACCACGAGAAGCTCCAGCCCAAAAAGCAGCCAAAATCCTAACCACATCCGGGAGAATATAAAGAGCAGGGGGTGGAGCAAGCCAGGCCTCAAACCACGAGAAGCTCCAGCCCAAAAGGCAGCCAAAATCCTAACCATATCCGGGAGAATCTCAAGAGCAGGGGTTGGAGCAAGCCAGGCCTCACACCACGAGAAGCTCCAGCCCAAAAGGCAGCCAAAATGCAGCCCACATCCGGGAGAATCTCAAGAGCAGAGGTTGGAGCAAGCCAGGCCTCGAACCACGAGAAGCTCCAGCCCAAAATGCAGCCAAAATGCAGCCCACATCCGGGAGAATCTCAAGAGCAGGGGGTGGAGCAAGCCAGGCCTCAAACCACGAGAAGCTCCAGCCCAAAAGGCAGCCAAAATCCAGCCCACATCCGGGACAATTTCAAGAGCAGGGGGTGGAGCAATGCAGGCCTCAAACCACGAGAAGCTCCAGTTCAAAAGGCAGCCAAAATGCAGCCCACAACCGGGAGAATCTCAAGAGCAGGGGGTGGAGCAAGCCAGGCCTCAAACCACGAGAAGCTCCAGCTCAAAAGGAAGCCCAAATACAGCCCACATCCGGGAGAATCTCAAGAGCAGGGGGTGGTGCAAGCCAGGCCTCAAACCACGAGAAGCTCCAGTTCAAAAGGCAGCCAAAATGCAGCCCACATCCGGGAGAATCTCAAGAGCAGGGGGTGGAGCAAGCCAGGCCTCAAACCATGAGAAGCTCCAGCCCAAAAAGCAGCCAAAATCCTAACCACATCCGGGAGAATCTCAAGAGCAGGGGGTGGAGCAAGCCAGGCCTCAAACCACGAGAAGCTCCAGCCCAAGAATCAGCCAAAATGCAGCCCACATCTGGGAGAATCTCAAGAGCAGAGGGTGGAGCAAGCCAGGCCTCAAACCACGAGAAGCTCCAGCCCAAAATGCAGCCAAAATGCAGCCCACATCCGGGAGAATATCAAGAGCAGGGGGTGGAGCAAGCCAGACCTCAAACCACGAGAAGCTCCAGCTCAAAAGGAAGCCAAAATGCAGGCCACATCCGGGAGAATCTCAAGAGCAGGGGGTGGAGCAAGCCAGGCCTCAAACCACGAGAAGCTCCAGTTCAAAAGGCAGCCAAAATGCAGCCCACATCCGGGAGAATCTCAAGAGCAGGGGGTGGAGAAAGCCAGGCCACAAACCACGAGAAGCTCCAGCCCAAAAGGCAGCCAAAATGCAGGCCACATCCGGGAGAATCTCAAGAGCAGGGGGTGGAGCAAGCCAGGCCTCAAACCACGAGAAGCTCCAGTTCAAAAGGCAGCCAAAATGCAGCCCACCTCCGGGAGAATCTCAAGAGCAGGGGGTGGAGCAAGCCAGGCCTCAAACCACAAGAAGCTCCAGCCCAAAAAGCAGCCAAAATCCTAACCACATCTGGGAGAATATAAAGAGCAGAGGGTGGAGCAAGCCAGGCCTCAAACCACGAGAAGCTCCAGCCCAAAAGGCAGCCAAAATGCAGCCCACATCCGAGAGAATCTCAAGAGCAGGGGGTGGAGCAAGGCAGGCCTCAAACCACGAGAAGCTCCTGCCCAAAAGGCAGCCAAAATGCAGCCCACATCCGGGAGAATATCAAGAGCAGGGGGTGGAGCAAGCCAGGCCTCAAACCACGAGAAGCTCCAGCTCAAAAGGAAGCCAAAATGCAGGCCACATCCGGGAGAATCTCAAGAGCAGGGGGTGGAGCAAGCCAGGCCTCAAACCACGAGAAGCTCCAGTTCAAAAGGCAGCCAAAATGCAGCCCACATCTGGGAGAATCTCAAGAGCAGGGGGTGGAGAAAGCCAGGCCACAAACCACGAGAAGCTCCAGCCCAAAAGGCAGCCAAAATGCAGCCCACATCCGGGACAATTTCAAGAGCAGGGGGTGGAGCAATGCAGGCCTCAAACCACGAGAAACTCCAGCCCAAGAATCAGCCAAAATGCAGCCCACATCCGGGAGAATCTCAAGAGCAGGGGGTGGAGCAAACCAAGCCTCAAAACTCGAGAAGCTCCAGCCCAAAAGGCAGCCAAAATCCAGCCCACATCCGAGAGAATCTCAAGAGCAGGGGGTGGAGCAAGCCAGGCCTCAAACCACGAGAAGCTCCAGCTCAAAAGGCAGCCAAAATCCAGCCCACATCCGGGAGAATTTCAAGAGCAGGGGGTGGAGCAAGCCAGGCCTCAAACCACGAGAAACTCCAGCCCAAGAATCAGCCAAAATGCAGCCCACCTCCGGGAGAATCTCAAGAGCAGGGGGTGGAGCAAGCCAGGCCTCAAACCACGAGAAGCTCCAGTTCAAAAGGCAGCCAAAATGCAGCCCACATCCGTGAGAATCTCAAGAGCAGGGGGTGGAGCAAGCCAGGCCTCAAACCACGAGAAGCTCCAGCCCAAAAAGCAGCCAAAATCCTAACCACATCCGGGAGAATATAAAGAGCAGGGGGTGGAGCAAGCCAGGCCTCAAACCACGAGAAGCTCCAGCCCAAAAGGCAGCCAAAATCCAGCCCACATGCCAGAGAATCTCAAGAGCAGGGGTTGGAGCAAGCCAGGCCTCACACCACGAGAAGCTCCAGCCCAAAAGGCAGCCAAAATGCAGCCCACATCCGGGAGAATCTCAAGAGCAGAGGTTGGAGCAAGCCAGGCCTCGAACCACGAGAAGCTCCAGCCCAAAATGCAGCCAAAATGCAGCCCACATCCGGGAGAATCTCAAGAGCAGGGGGTGGAGCAAGCCAGGCCTCAAACCACGAGAAGCTCCAGCCCAAAAGGCAGCCAAAATCCAGCCCACATCCGGGACAATTTCAAGAGCAGGGGGTGGAGCAATGCAGGCCTCAAACCACGAGAAACTCCAGCCCAAGAATCTGCCACAATCCAGCCCACATCCGGGAGAATCTCAAGAGCAGGTTGTGGAGCAAACCAAGCCTCAAAACTCGAGAAGCTCCAGCCCAAAAAGGCAGCCACAATCCAGCCCACATGCGGGAGAATCTCAAGAGCAGGGGGTGGAGCAAGCCAGGCCTCAAACCACGAAAAGCTCCAACCCAAAATGCAGCCAAAATCCTAACCATATCCGGGAGAATCTCAAGAGCAGGGGGTGGAGCAAGCCAGGCCTCAAACCACGAGAAGCTCCAGCCCAAGAATCAGCCAAAATGCAGCCCACCTCCGGGAGAATCTCAAGAGCAGAGGGTGGAGCAAGCCAGGCCTCAAACCACAAGAAGCTCCAGCCCAAAATGCAGCCAAAATGCAGCCCACATCCGGGAGTATATCAAGAGCAGGGGGTGGAGCAAGCCAGGCCTCAAACCACGAGAAGCTCCAGCCCAAAATGCAGCCAAAATGCAGCCCACATCCGGGAGAATCTCAAGAGCAGGGGGTGGAGCAAGCCAGGCCTCAAACCACGAGAAGCTCCAGCCCAAAAAGCAGCCAAAATCCTAACCATATCCGGGAGAATCTCAAGAGCAGGGGGTGGAGCAAGCCAGGCCTCAAACCACGAGAAGCTCCAGCCCAAGAATCAGCCAAAATGCAGCCCACATCTGGGAGAATCTCAAGAGCAGAGGGTGGAGCAAGCCAGGCCTCAAACCACGAGAAGCTCCAGTTCAAAAGGCAGCCAAAATGCAGCCCACATCCGGGAGAATCTCAAGAGCAGGGGGTGGAGAAAGCCAGGCCACAAACCACGAGAAGCTCCAGCCCAAAAGGCAGCCAAAATGCAGGCCACATCCGGGAGAATCTCAAGAGCAGGGGGTGGAGCAAGCCAGGCCTCAAACCACGAGAAGCTCCAGCCCAAAAAGCAGCCAAAATCCAGCCCACATCCGGGACAATTTCAAGAGCAGGGGGTGGAGCAATGCAGGCCTCAAACCACGAGAAACTCCTGCCCAAAAGGCAGCCAAAATGCAGCCCACATCCGGGAGAATCTCAAGAGCAGGGGGTGGAGCAAGTCAGGCCTCAAACCCCGAGAAGCTCCTGCCCAAAAGGCAGCCAAAATGCAGCCCACATCCGGGAGAATATCAAGAGCAGGGGGTGGAGCAAGCCAGGCCTCAAACCACGAGAAGCTCCAGCTCAAAAGGAAGCCAAAATGCAGGCCACATCCGGGAGAATCTCAAGAGCAGGGGGTGGAGCAAGCCAGGCCTCAAACCACGAGAAACTCCAGCCCAAGAATCAGCCAAAATGCAGCCCACCTCCGGGAGAATCTCAAGAGCAGGGGGTGGAGCAAGTCAGGCCTCAAACCACGAGAAGCTCCAGCTCAAAATGCAGCCAAAATGCAGCCCACATCCGGGAGAATCTCAAGAGCAGGGGGTGGAGCAAGCCAGGCCTCAAACCACGAGAAGCTCCAGCCCAAAAAGCAGCAAAAATCCTAACCACATCCGGGAGAATATAAAGAGCAGGGGGTGGAGCAAGCCAGGCCTCAAACCACGAGAAGCTCCAGCCCAAAAGGCAGCCAAAATCCAGCCCACATGCCAGAGAATCTCAAGAGCAGGGGTTGGAGCAAGCCAGGCCTCAAACCACGAGAAGCTCCAGCCCAAAAGGCAGCCAAAATGCAGCCCACATCCGGGAGAATCTCAAGAGCAGAGGTTGGAGCAAGCCAGGCCTCGAACCACGAGAAGCTCCAGCCCAAAATGCAGCCAAAATGCAGCCCACATCCGGGAGAATCTCAAGAGCAGGGGGTGGAGCAAGCCAGGCCTCAAACCACGAGAAGCTCCAGCCCAAAAGGCAGCCAAAATCCAGCCCACATCCGGGACAATTTCAAGAGCAGGGGGTGGAGCAATGCAGGCCTCAAACCACGAGAAACTCCAGCCCAAGAATCTGCCACAACCCAGCCCACATCCGGGAGAATCTCAAGAGCAGGTTGTGGAGCAAACCAAGCCTCAAAACTCGAGAAGCTCCAGCCCAAAAAGGCAGCCACAATCCAGCCCACATGCGGGAGAATCTCAAGAGCAGGGGGTGGAGCAAGCCAGGCCTCAAACCACGAAAAGCTCCAACCCAAAATGCAGCCAAAATCCTAACCATATCTGGGAGAATATAAAGAGCAGAGGGTGGAGCAAGCCATGCCTCAAACCACGAGAAGCTCCAGCCCAAAAGGCAGCCAAAATGCAGCCCACATCCGGGAGAATCTCAAGAGCAGGGGGTGGAGCAAGCCAGGCCTCAAACCACGAGAAGCTCCAGCCCAAAATGCAGCCAAAATGCAGCCCACATCCGGGAGAATCTCAAGAGCAGGGGGTGGAGCAAGCCAGGCCTCAAACCACGAGAAGCTCCAGCCCAAAAAGCAGCCAAAATCCTAACCATTCCGGGAGAATCTCAAGAGCAGGGGGTGGAGCAAGCCAGGCCTCAAACCACGAGAAGCTCCAGCCCAAGAATCAGCAAAAATGCAGCCCACATCCGGGAGAATCTCAAGAGCAGGGGCTGGAGCAAGCCAGGCCTCAAACCACGAGAAGCTCCAGCCCAAAAGGCAGCCAAAATGCAGCCCACATCCGGGAGAATCTCAAGAGCAGGGGGTGGAGCAAGCCAGGCCTCAAACCTCGAGAAGCTCCAGCCCAAAAGGCAGCCAAAATCCAGCCCACATCCGGGACAATTTCAAGAGCAGGGGGTGGAGCAATGCAGGCCTCAAACCACGAGAAACTCCAGCCCAATAGGCAGCCAAAATGCAGCCCACCTCCGGGAGAATCTCAAGAGCAGGGGGTGGAGCAAGTCAGGCCTCAAACCCCGAGAAGCTCCTGCCCAAAAGGCAGCCAAAATGCAGCCCACATCCGGGAGAATATCAAGAGCAGGGGGTGGAGCAAGCCAGGCCTCAAACCACGAGAAACTCCAGCTCAAAAGGAAGCCCAAATACAGCCCACATCCGGGAGAATCTCAAGAGCAGGGGGTGGAGCAAGCCAGGCCTCAAACCACGAGAAGCTCCAGTTCAAAAGGCAGCCAAAATGCAGCCCACATCCGGGAGAATCTCAAGAGCAGGGGGTGGAGCAAGCCAGGCCTCAAACCACGAGAAGCTCCAGCCCAAAAAGCAGCCAAAATCCTAACCACATCCGGGAGAATATAAAGAGCAGGGGGTGGAGCAAGCCAGGCCTCAAACCACGAGAAGCTCCAGCCCAAAAGGCAGCCAAAATGCAGCCCACATCCGGGAGAATCTCAAGAGCAGGGGTTGGAGCAAGCCAGGCCTCACACCACGAGAAGCTCCAGCCCAAAAGGCAGCCAAAATGCAGCCCACATCCGGGAGAATCTCAAGAGCAGAGGTTGGAGCAAGCCAGGCCTCGAACCACGAGAAGCTCCAGCCCAAAAGGCAGCCAAAATGCAGCCCACATCCGGGAGAATCTCAAGAGCAGGGGGTGGAGCAAGCCAGGCCTCAAACCACGAGAAGCTCCAGCCCAAAAGGCAGCCAAAATCCAGCCCACATCCGGGACAATTTCAAGAGCAGGGGGTGGAGCAATGCAGGCCTCAAACCACGAGAAACTCCAGCCCAAGAATCAGCCACAATCCAGCCCACATCCGGGAGAATCTCAAGAGCAGGTTGTGGAGCAAACCAAGCCTCAAAACTCGAGAAGCTCCAGCCCAAAAAGTGCAGCCACAATCCAGCCCACATGCGGGAGAATCTCAAGAGCAGGGGTTGGAGCAAGCCAGGCCTCAAACAACGAAAAGCTCCAACCCAAAATGCAGCCAAAATCCTAACCACATCTGGGAGAATATAAAGAGCAGAGGGTGGAGCAAGCCAGGCCTCAAACCACGAGAAGCTCCAGCCCAAAAGGCAGCCAAAATGCAGCCCACATCCGGGAGAATCTCAAGAGCAGGGGGTGGAGCAAGCCAGGCCTCAAACCACGAGAAGCTCCAGCCCAAAATGCAGCCAAAATGCAGCCCACATCCGGGAGAATCTCAAGAGCAGGGGGTGGAGCAAGCCAGGCCTCAAACCACGAGAAGCTCCAGCCCAAAAAGCAGCCAAAATCCTAACCATTCCGGGAGAATCTCAAGAGCAGGGGGTGGAGCAAGCCAGGCCTCAAACCACGAGAAGCTCCAGCCCAAGAATCAGCAAAAATGCAGCCCACATCCGGGAGAATCTCAAGAGCAGGGGGTGGAGCAAGCCAGACCTCAAACCACGAGAAGCTCCAGCCCAAAAGGCAGCCAAAATGCAGCCCACATCCGGGAGAATCTCAAGAGCAGGGGGTGGAGCAAGCCAGGCCTCAAACCTCGAGAAGCTCCAGCCCAAAAGGCAGCCAAAATCCAGCCCACATCCGGGACAATTTCAAGAGCAGGGGGTGGAGCAAGCCAGGCCTCAAACCACGAGAAACTCCAGCCCAAGAATCAGCCAAAATGCAGCCCACATCCGGGAGAATCTCAAGAGCAGGGGGTGGAGCAAGCCAGGCCTCAAACCATGAGAAGCTCCAGCCCAAAAAGCAGACAAAATCCTAACCTCATCCGGGAGAATCTCAAGAGCAGGGGGTGGAGCAAGCCAGGCCTCAAACCACGAGAAGCTCCAGCCCAAAAAGCAGCCAAAATCCTAACCACATCCGGGAGAACCTCAAGAGCAGGGGGTGGAGCAAGCCAGGCCTCAAACCACGAGAAGCTCCAGCCCAAGAATCAGCCAAAATGCAGCCCACATCCGGGAGAATCTCAAGAGCAGGGGGTGGAGCAAGCCAGGCCTCAAACCACGAGAAGCTCCAGCCCAAAAGGCAGCCAAAATGCAGCCCACATCCGGGAGAATCTCAAGAGCAGGGGGTGGAGCAAGCCAGGCCTCAAACCACGAGAAGCTCCAGCCCAAAAAGCAGCCAAAATGCAGCCCACATCCGGGAGAATCTCAAGAGCAGAGGGTGGAGCAAGCCAGGCCTCAAACCACGAGAAGCTCCAGCCCAAAAGGCAGCCAAAATGCAGCCCACATCCGGGACAATTTCAAGAGCAGGGGGTGGAGCAATGCCAGGCCTCAAACCACGAGAAACTCCAGCCCAAGAATCAGCCAAAATGCAGCCCACATCCGGGAGAATCTCAAGAGCAGTTTGTGGAGCAAACCAAGCCTCAAAACTCGAGAAGCTCCAGCCCAAAAGGCAGCCAAAATTTAGCCCACATGCGGGAGAATCTCAAGAGCAGGGGGTGGAGCAAGCCAGGCCTCAAACCACGAGAAGCTCCAGCTCAAAAGGAAGCCAAAATGCAGGCCACATCCGGGAGAATCTCAAGAGCAGGGGGTGGAGCAAGCCAGGCTCAAATCACGAGAAGCTCCAGTTCAAAAGTCAGCCAAAATGCAGCCCACATCCGGGAGAATCTCAAGAGCAGGGGGTGGAGCAAGCCAGGCCTCAAACCACGAGAAGCTCCAGCCCAAAACGCAGCCAAAATCCTAACCACATCCGGGACAATTTCAAGAGCAGGGGGTGGAGCAAGCCAGGCCTCAAACCACGAGAAGCTCCAGCCCAAAAAGCAGCCAAAATGCAGCCCACATCCGGGACAATTTCAAGAGCAGGGGGTGGAGCAAGCCAGGCCTCAAACCACGAGAAACTCCAGCCCAAGAATCAGCCAAAATGCAGCCCACCTCCGGGAGAATCTCAAGAGCAGGGGGTGGAGCAAGTCAGGCCTCAAACCCCGAGAAGCTCCTGCCCAAAAGGCAGCCAAAATGCAGCCCACATCCGGGAGAATATCAAGAGCAGGGGGTGGAGCAAGCCAGGCCTCAAACCACGAGAAGCTCCAGCTCAAAAGGAAGCCGAAATACAGCCCACATCCGGGAGAATCTCAAGAGCAGGGGGTGGAGCAAGCCAGGCCTCAAACCACGAGAAGCTCCAGTTCAAAAGGCAGCCAAAATGCAGCCCACATCCGGGAGAATCTCAAGAGCAGGGGGTGGAGCAAGCCAGGCCTCAAACCATGAGAAGCTCCAGCCCAAAAAGCAGCCAAAATCCTAACCACATCCGGGAGAATCTCAAGAGCAGGGGGTGGAGCAAGCCAGGCCTCAAACCACGAGAAGATCCAGCCCAAAAGGCAGCCAAAATGCAGCCCACATCCGGGAGAATATCAAGAGCAGGGGGTGGAGCAAGCCAGGCCTCAAACCACGAGAAGCTCCAGCCCAAAAAGCAGCCAAAATCCTAACCATATCCGGGAGAATCTCAAGAGCAGGGGGTGGAGCAAGCCAGGCCTCAAACCACGAGAAGCTCCAGCCCAAGAATCAGCCAAAATGCAGCCCACATCCGGGAGAATCTCAAGAGCAGGGGGTGGAGCAAGCCAGGCCTCAAACCACGAGAAGCTCCAGCCCAAAAAGCAGCCAAAATCCTAACCACATCCGGGAGAACCTCAAGAGCAGGGGGTGGAGCAAGCCAGGCCTCAAACCACGAGAAGCTCCAGCCCAAAAGGCAGCCAAAATGCAGCCCACATCCGGGAGAATCTCAAGAGCAGGGGGTGGAGCAAGCCAGGCCTCAAACCACGAGAAGCTCCAGCCCAAGAATCAGCCAAAATGCAGCCCACATCCGGGAGAATCTCAAGAGCAGGGGGTGGAGCAAGCCAGGCCTCAAACCACGAGAAGCTCCAGCCCAAAATGCAGCCAAAATGCATCCCACATCCGGGAGTATATCAAGAGCAGGGGGTGGAGCAATGCCAGGCCTCAAACCACGAGAAACTCCAGCCCAAGAATCAGCCAAAATGCAGCCCACATCCGGGAGAATCTCAAGAGCAGTTTGTGGAGCAAACCAAGCCTCAAAACTCGAGAAGCTTCAGCCCAAAAGGCAGCCAAAATGCAGCCCACATGCAGGAGAATCTCAAGAGCAGGGGGTGGAGCAAGCCAGGCCTCAAACCACGAGAAGCTCCAGCTCAAAAGGAAGCCAAAATGCAGCCCACATCCGGGAGAATCTCAAGAGCAGGGGGTGGAGCAAGCCAGGCCTCAAATCACGAGAAGCTCCAGTTCAAAAGGCAGCCGAAATGCAGCCCACATCCGGGAGAATCTCAAGAGCAGGGGGTGGAGCAAGCCAGGCCTCAAACCACGAGAAGCTCCAGCCCAAAAGGCAGCCAAAATCCAGCCCACATCCGGGACAATTTCAAGAGCAGGGGGTGGAGCAATGCAGGCCTCAAACCACGAGAAACTCCAGCCCAAGAATCAGCCACAATCCAGCCCACATCCGGGAGAATCTCAAGAGCAGGTTGTGGAGCAAACCAAGCCTCAAAACTCGAGAAGCTCCAGCCCAAAAAGGCAGCCACAATCCAGCCCACATGCGGGAGAATCTCAAGAGCAGGGGTTGGAGCAAGCCAGGCCTCAAACCACGAAAAGCTCCAACCCAAAATGCAGCCAAAATCCTAACCACATCTGGGAGAATATAAAGAGCAGAGGGTGGAGCAAGCCAGGCCTCAAACCACGAGAAGCTCCAGCCCAAAAGGCAGCCAAAATGCAGCCCACATCCGGGAGAATCTCAAGAGCAGGGGGTGGAGCAAGCCAGGCCTCAAACCACGAGAAGCTCCAGCCCAAAATGCAGCCAAAATGCAGCCCACATCCGGGAGAATCTCAAGAGCAGGGGGTGGAGCAAGCCAGGCCTCAAACCACGAGAAGCTCCAGCCCAAAAAGCAGCCAAAATCCTAACCATTCCGGGAGAATCTCAAGAGCAGGGGGTGGAGCAAGCCAGGCCTCAAACCACGAGAAGCTCCAGCCCAAGAATCAGCAAAAATGCAGCCCACATCCGGGAGAATCTCAAGAGCAGGGGGTGGAGCAAGCCAGGCCTCAAACCACGAGAAGCTCCAGCCCAAAAGGCAGCCAAAATGCAGCCCACATCCGGGAGAATCTCAAGAGCAGGGGGTGGAGCAAGCCAGGCCTCAAACCTCGAGAAGCTCCAGCCCAAAAGGCAGCCACAATCCAGCCCACATCCGGGACAATTTCAAGAGCAGGGGGTGGAGCAAGCCAGGCCTCAAACCACGAGAAACTCCAGCCCAAGAATCAGCCAAAATGCAGCCCACATCCGGGAGAATCTCAAGAGCAGGGGGTGGAGCAAGCCAGGCCTCAAACCATGAGAAGCTCCAGCCCAAAAAGCAGCCAAAATCCTAACCTCATCCGGGAGAATCTCAAGAGCAGGGGGTGGAGCAAGCCAGGCCTCAAACCACGAGAAGCTCCAGCCCAAAAAGCAGCCAAAATCCTAACCACATCCGGGAGAACCTCAAGAGCAGGGGGTGGAGCAAGCCAGGCCTCAAACCACGAGAAGCTCCAGCCCAAAAGGCAGCCAAAATGCAGCCCACATCCGGGAGAATATCAAGAGCAGGGGGTGGAGCAAGCCAGGCCTCAAACCACGAGAAGCTCCAGCCCAAGAATCAGCCAAAATGCAGCCCACATCCGGGAGAATCTCAAGAGCAGGGGGTGGAGCAAGCCAGGCCTCAAACCACAAGAAGCTCCAGCCCAAAATGCAGCCAAAATGCAGCCCACATCCGGGAGTATATCAAGAGCAGGGGGTGGAGCAAGCCAGGCCTCAAACCACGAGAAGCTCCAGCCCAAAAGGCAGCCAAAATGCAGCCCACATCCGGGAGAATCTCAAGAGCAGGGGGTGGAGCAAGCCAGGCCTCAAACCACGAGAAGCTCCAGCCCAAAAAGCAGCCAAAATGCAGCCCACATCCGGGAGAATCTCAAGAGCAGAGGGTGGAGCAAGCCAGGCCTCAAACCACGAGAAGCTCCAGCCCAAAAGGCAGCCAAAATGCAGCCCACATCCGGGACAATTTCAAGAGCAGGGGGTGGAGCAATGCCAGGCCTCAAACCACGAGAAACTCCAGCCCAAGAATCAGCCAAAATGCAGCCCACATCCGGGAGAATCTCAAGAGCAGTTTGTGGAGCAAACCAAGCCTCAAAACTCGAGAAGCTCCAGCCCAAAAGGCAGCCAAAATTTAGCCCACATGCGGGAGAATCTCAAGAGCAGGGGGTGGAGCAAGCCAGGCCTCAAACCACGAGAAGCTCCAGCTCAAAAGGAAGCCAAAATGCAGGCCACATCCGGGAGAATCTCAAGAGCAGGGGGTGGAGCAAGCCAGGCTCAAATCACGAGAAGCTCCAGTTCAAAAGGCAGCCAAAATGCAGCCCACATCCGGGAGAATCTCAAGAGCAGGGGGTGGAGCAAGCCAGGCCTCAAACCACGAGAAGCTCCAGCCCAAAACGCAGCCAAAATCCTAACCACATCCGGGACAATTTCAAGAGCAGGGGGTGGAGCAAGCCAGGCCTCAAACCACGAGAAGCTCCAGCCCAAAAAGCAGCCAAAATGCAGCCCACATCCGGGACAATTTCAAGAGCAGGGGGTGGAGCAATGCAGGCCTCAAACCACGAGAAACTCCAGCCCAAGAATCAGCCAAAATGCAGCCCACCTCCGGGAGAATCTCAAGAGCAGGGGGTGGAGCAAGTCAGGCCTCAAACCCCGAGAAGCTCCTGCCCAAAAGGCAGCCAAAATGCAGCCCACATCCGGGAGAATATCAAGAGCAGGGGGTGGAGCAAGCCAGGCCTCAAACCACGAGAAGCTCCAGCTCAAAAGGAAGCCGAAATACAGCCCACATCCGGGAGAATCTCAAGAGCAGGGGGTGGAGCAAGCCAGGCCTCAAACCACGAGAAGCTCCAGTTCAAAAGGCAGCCAAAATGCAGCCCACATCCGGGAGAATCTCAAGAGCAGGGGGTGGAGCAAGCCAGGCCTCAAACCATGAGAAGCTCCAGCCCAAAAAGCAGCCAAAATCCTAACCACATCCGGGAGAATCTCAAGAGCAGGGGGTGGAGCAAGCCAGGCCTCAAACCACGAGAAGATCCAGCCCAAAAGGCAGCCAAAATGCAGCCCACATCCGGGAGAATATCAAGAGCAGGGGGTGGAGCAAGCCAGGCCTCAAACCACGAGAAGCTCCAGCCCAAAAAGCAGCCAAAATCCTAACCATATCCGGGAGAATCTCAAGAGCAGGGGGTGGAGCAAGCCAGGCCTCAAACCACGAGAAGCTCCAGCCCAAGAATCAGCCAAAATGCAGCCCACATCCGGGAGAATCTCAAGAGCAGGGGGTGGAGCAAGCCAGGCCTCAAACCACGAGAAGCTCCAGCCCAAAAAGCAGCCAAAATCCTAACCACATCCGGGAGAACCTCAAGAGCAGGGGGTGGAGCAAGCCAGGCCTCAAACCACGAGAAGCTCCAGCCCAAAAGGCAGCCAAAATGCAGCCCACATCCGGGAGAATCTCAAGAGCAGGGGGTGGAGCAAGCCAGGCCTCAAACCACGAGAAGCTCCAGCCCAAAAAGCAGCCAAAATCCTAACCATATCCGGGAGAATCTCAAGAGCAGGGGGTGGAGCAAGCCAGGCCTCAAACCACGAGAAGCTCCAGCCCAAGAATCAGCCAAAATGCAGCCCACATCCGGGAGAATATCAAGAGCAGGGGGTGGAGCAAGCCAGGCCTCAAACCACGAGAAGCTCCAGCCCAAAATGCAGCCAAAATGCATCCCACATCCGGGAGTATATCAAGAGCAGGGGGTGGAGCAATGCCAGGCCTCAAACCACGAGAAACTCCAGCCCAAGAATCAGCCAAAATGCAGCCCACATCCGGGAGAATCTCAAGAGCAGTTTGTGGAGCAAACCAAGCCTCAAAACTCGAGAAGCTCCAGCCCAAAAGGCAGCCAAAATGCAGCCCACATGCAGGAGAATCTCAAGAGCAGGGGGTGGAGCAAGCCAGGCCTCAAACCACGAGAAGCTCCAGCTCAAAAGGAAGCCAAAATGCAGCCCACATCCGGGAGAATCTCAAGAGCAGGGGGTGGAGCAAGCCAGGCCTCAAATCACGAGAAGCTCCAGTTCAAAAGGCAGCCGAAATGCAGCCCACATCCGGGAGAATCTCAAGAGCAGGGGGTGGAGCAAGCCAGGCCTCAAACCACGAGAAGCTCCAGCCCAAAACGCAGCCAAAATCCTAACCACATCCGGGACAATTTCAAGAGCAGGGGGTGGAGCAATGCAGGCCTCAAACCACGAGAAACTCCAGCCCAAGAATCAGCCAAAATGCAGCCCACCTCCGGGAGAATCTCAAGAGCAGGGGTTGGAGCAAGCCAGGCCTCAAACCACGAGAAGCTCCAGCCCAAAAGGCAGCCAAAATGCAGCCCACATCTGGGAGAATCTCAAGAGCAGGGGGTGGAGCAAGCCAGGCCTCAAACCACGAGAAGCTCCAGCCCAAAAAGCAGCCAAAATCCTAACCACATCCGGGAGAATATAAAGAGCAGAGGGTGGAGCAAGCCAGGCCTCAAACCACGAGAAGCTCCAGCCCAAAAGGCAGCCAAAATGCAGCCCACATCCGGGAGAATCTCAAGAGCAGGGGGTGGAGCAAGCAAGGCCTCAAACCACGAGAAGCTCCAGCCCAAAAAGAAGCCAAAATCCTAACCACATCCGGGAGAATATAAAGAGCAGGGGGTGGAGCAAGCCAGGCCTCAAACCACGAGAAGCTCCAGCCCAAAAGGCAGCCAAAATGCAGCCCACATCCGGGAGAATCTCAAGAGCAGGGGGTGGAGCAAGCCAGGCCTCACACCACGAGAAGCTCCAGCCCAAAAGGCAGCCAAAATCCTAACCATATCCGGGAGAATCTCAAGAGCAGGGGGTGGAGCAAGCCAGGCCTCAAACCACGAGAAGCTCCAGCCCAAGAATCAGCCAAAATGCAGCCCACATCCGGGAGAATCTCAAGAGCAGGGGGTGGAGCAAGCCAGGCCTCAAACCACGAGAAGCTCCAGCCCAAAAAGCAGCCAAAATCCTAACCACATCCGGGAGAACCTCAAGAGCAGGGGGTGGAGCAAGCCAGGCCTCAAACCACGAGAAGCTCCAGCCCAAAAGGCAGCCAAAATGCAGCCCACATCCGGGAGAATCTCAAGAGCAGGGGGTGGAGCAAGCCAGGCCTCAAACCACGAGAAGCTCCAGCCCAAAAAGCAGCCAAAATCCTAACCATATCCGGGAGAATCTCAAGAGCAGGGGGTGGAGCAAGCCAGGCCTCAAACCACGAGAAGCTCCAGCCCAAAAGGCAGCCAAAATGCAGCCCACATCCGGGAGAATATCAAGAGCAGGGGGTGGAGCAAGCCAGGCCTCAAACCACGAGAAGCTCCAGCCCAAAATGCAGCCAAAATGCATCCCACATCCGGGAGTATATCAAGAGCAGGGGGTGGAGCAATGCCAGGCCTCAAACCACGAGAAACTCCAGCCCAAGAATCAGCCAAAATGCAGCCCACATCCGGGAGAATCTCAAGAGCAGTTTGTGGAGCAAACCAAGCCTCAAAACTCGAGAAGCTCCAGCCCAAAAGGCAGCCAAAATGCAGCCCACATGCAGGAGAATCTCAAGAGCAGGGGGTGGAGCAAGCCAGGCCACAAATCACGAGAAGCTCCAGTTCAAAAGGCAGCCGAAATGCAGCCCACATCCGGGAGAATCTCAAGAGCAGGGGGTGGAGCAAGCCAGGCCTCAAACCACGAGAAGCTCCAGCCCAAAACGCAGCCAAAATCCTAACCACATCCGGGACAATTTCAAGAGCAGGGGGTGGAGCAATGCAGGCCTCAAACCACGAGAAACTCCAGCCCAAGAATCAGCCAAAATGCAGCCCACCTCCGGGAGAATCTCAAGAGCAGGGGTTGGAGCAAGCCAGGCCTCAAACCACGAGAAGCTCCAGCCCAAAAGGCAGCCAAAATGCAGCCCACATCTGGGAGAATCTCAAGAGCAGGGGGTGGAGCAAGCCAGGCCTCAAACCACGAGAAGCTCCAGCCCAAAAAGCAGCCAAAATCCTAACCACATCCGGGAGAATATAAAGAGCAGAGGGTGGAGCAAGCCAGGCCTCAAACCACGAGAAGCTCCAGCCCAAAAGGCAGCCAAAATGCAGCCCACATCCGGGAGAATCTCAAGAGCAGGGGGTGGAGCAAGCCAGGCCTCAAACCACGAGAAGCTCCAGCCCAAAACGCAGCCAAAATCCTAACCACATCCGGGACAATTTCAAGAGCAGGGGGTGGAGCAAGCCAGGCCTCAAACCACGAGAAGCTCCAGCCCAAAAAGCAGCCAAAATGCAGCCCACATCCGGGACAATTTCAAGAGCAGGGGGTGGAGCAATGCAGGCCTCAAACCACGAGAAACTCCAGCCCAAGAATCAGCCAAAATGCAGCCCACCTCCGGGAGAATCTCAAGAGCAGGGGGTGGAGCAAGTCAGGCCTCAAACCCCGAGAAGCTCCTGCCCAAAAGGCAGCCAAAATGCAGCCCACATCCGGGAGAATATCAAGAGCAGGGGGTGGAGCAAGCCAGGCCTCAAACCACGAGAAGCTCCAGCTCAAAAGGAAGCCGAAATACAGCCCACATCCGGGAGAATCTCAAGAGCAGGGGGTGGAGCAAGCCAGGCCTCAAACCACGAGAAGCTCCAGTTCAAAAGGCAGCCAAAATGCAGCCCACATCCGGGAGAATCTCAAGAGCAGGGGGTGGAGCAAGCCAGGCCTCAAACCATGAGAAGCTCCAGCCCAAAAAGCAGCCAAAATCCTAACCACATCCGGGAGAATCTCAAGAGCAGGGGGTGGAGCAAGCCAGGCCTCAAACCACGAGAAGATCCAGCCCAAAAGGCAGCCAAAATGCAGCCCACATCCGGGAGAATATCAAGAGCAGGGGGTGGAGCAAGCCAGGCCTCAAACCACGAGAAGCTCCAGCCCAAAAAGCAGCCAAAATCCTAACCATATCCGGGAGAATCTCAAGAGCAGGGGGTGGAGCAAGCCAGGCCTCAAACCACGAGAAGCTCCAGCCCAAGAATCAGCCAAAATGCAGCCCACATCCGGGAGAATCTCAAGAGCAGGGGGTGGAGCAAGCCAGGCCTCAAACCACGAGAAGCTCCAGCCCAAAAAGCAGCCAAAATCCTAACCACATCCGGGAGAACCTCAAGAGCAGGGGGTGGAGCAAGCCAGGCCTCAAACCACGAGAAGCTCCAGCCCAAAAGGCAGCCAAAATGCAGCCCACATCCGGGAGAATATCAAGAGCAGGGGGTGGAGCAAGCCAGGCCTCAAACCACGAGAAGCTCCAGCCCAAAAAGCAGCCAAAATCCTAACCATATCCGGGAGAATCTCAAGAGCAGGGGGTGGAGCAAGCCAGGCCTCAAACCACGAGAAGCTCCAGCCCAAAAGGCAGCCAAAATGCAGCCCACATCCGGGAGAATATCAAGAGCAGGGGGTGGAGCAAGCCAGGCCTCAAACCACGAGAAGCTCCAGCCCAAAATGCAGCCAAAATGCATCCCACATCCGGGAGTATATCAAGAGCAGGGGGTGGAGCAATGCCAGGCCTCAAACCACGAGAAACTCCAGCCCAAGAATCAGCCAAAATGCAGCCCACATCCGGGAGAATCTCAAGAGCAGTTTGTGGAGCAAACCAAGCCTCAAAACTCGAGAAGCTCCAGCCCAAAAGGCAGCCAAAATGCAGCCCACATGCAGGAGAATCTCAAGAGCAGGGGGTGGAGCAAGCCAGGCCTCAAACCACGAGAAGCTCCAGCTCAAAAGGAAGCCAAAATGCAGCCCACATCCGGGAGAATCTCAAGAGCAGGGGGTGGAGCAAGCCAGGCCTCAAATCACGAGAAGCTCCAGTTCAAAAGGCAGCCGAAATGCAGCCCACATCCGGGAGAATCTCAAGAGCAGGGGGTGGAGCAAGCCAGGCCTCAAACCACGAGAAGCTCCAGCCCAAAACGCAGCCAAAATCCTAACCACATCCGGGACAATTTCAAGAGCAGGGGGTGGAGCAATGCAGGCCTCAAACCACGAGAAACTCCAGCCCAAGAATCAGCCAAAATGCAGCCCACCTCCGGGAGAATCTCAAGAGCAGGGGTTGGAGCAAGCCAGGCCTCAAACCACGAGAAGCTCCAGCCCAAAAGGCAGCCAAAATGCAGCCCACATCTGGGAGAATCTCAAGAGCAGGGGGTGGAGCAAGCCAGGCCTCAAACCACGAGAAGCTCCAGCCCAAAAAGCAGCCAAAATCCTAACCACATCCGGGAGAATATAAAGAGCAGAGGGTGGAGCAAGCCAGGCCTCAAACCACGAGAAGCTCCAGCCCAAAAGGCAGCCAAAATGCAGCCCACATCCGGGAGAATCTCAAGAGCAGGGGGTGGAGCAAGCAAGGCCTCAAACCACGAGAAGCTCCAGCCCAAAAAGAAGCCAAAATCCTAACCACATCCGGGAGAATATAAAGAGCAGGGGGTGGAGCAAGCCAGGCCTCAAACCACGAGAAGCTCCAGCCCAAAAGGCAGCCAAAATGCAGCCCACATCCGGGAGAATCTCAAGAGCAGGGGGTGGAGCAAGCCAGGCCTCACACCACGAGAAGCTCCAGCCCAAAAGGCAGCCAAAATCCTAACCATATCCGGGAGAATCTCAAGAGCAGGGGGTGGAGCAAGCCAGGCCTCAAACCACGAGAAGCTCCAGCCCAAGAATCAGCCAAAATGCAGCCAACATCCGGGAGAATCTCAAGAGCAGGGGGTGGAGCAAGCCAGGCCTCAAACCACGAGAAGCTCCAGCCCAAAAAGCAGCCAAAATCCTAACCACATCCGGGAGAACCTCAAGAGCAGGGGGTGGAGCAAGCCAGGCCTCAAACCACGAGAAGCTCCAGCCCAAAAGGCAGCCAAAATGCAGCCCACATCCGGGAGAATCTCAAGAGCAGGGGGTGGAGCAAGCCAGGCCTCAAACCACGAGAAGCTCCAGCCCAAAAAGCAGCCAAAATCCTAACCATATCCGGGAGAATCTCAAGAGCAGGGGGTGGAGCAAGCCAGGCCTCAAACCACGAGAAGCTCCAGCCCAAAAGGCAGCCAAAATGCAGCCCACATCCGGGAGAATATCAAGAGCAGGGGGTGGAGCAAGCCAGGCCTCAAACCACGAGAAGCTCCAGCCCAAAATGCAGCCAAAATGCATCCCACATCCGGGAGTATATCAAGAGCAGGGGGTGGAGCAATGCCAGGCCTCAAACCACGAGAAACTCCAGCCCAAGAATCAGCCAAAATGCAGCCCACATCCGGGAGAATCTCAAGAGCAGTTTGTGGAGCAAACCAAGCCTCAAAACTCGAGAAGCTCCAGCCCAAAAGGCAGCCAAAATGCAGCCCACATGCAGGAGAATCTCAAGAGCAGGGGGTGGAGCAAGCCAGGCCTCAAACCACGAGAAGCTCCAGCTCAAAAGGAAGCCAAAATGCAGCCCACATCCGGGAGAATCTCAAGAGCAGGGGGTGGAGCAAGCCAGGCCTCAAATCACGAGAAGCTCCAGTTCAAAAGGCAGCCGAAATGCAGCCCACATCCGGGAGAATCTCAAGAGCAGGGGGTGGAGCAAGCCAGGCCTCAAACCACGAGAAGCTCCAGCCCAAAACGCAGCCAAAATCCTAACCACATCCGGGACAATTTCAAGAGCAGGGGGTGGAGCAATGCAGGCCTCAAACCACGAGAAACTCCAGCCCAAGAATCAGCCAAAATGCAGCCCACCTCCGGGAGAATCTCAAGAGCAGGGGTTGGAGCAAGCCAGGCCTCAAACCACGAGAAGCTCCAGCCCAAAAGGCAGCCAAAATGCAGCCCACATCTGGGAGAATCTCAAGAGCAGGGGGTGGAGCAAGCCAGGCCTCAAACCACGAGAAGCTCCAGCCCAAAAAGCAGCCAAAATCCTAACCACATCCGGGAGAATATAAAGAGCAGAGGGTGGAGCAAGCCAGGCCTCAAACCACGAGAAGCTCCAGCCCAAAAGGCAGCCAAAATGCAGCCCACATCCGGGAGAATCTCAAGAGCAGGGGGTGGAGCAAGCAAGGCCTCAAACCACGAGAAGCTCCAGCCCAAAAAGAAGCCAAAATCCTAACCACATCCGGGAGAATATAAAGAGCAGGGGGTGGAGCAAGCCAGGCCTCAAACCACGAGAAGCTCCAGCCCAAAAGGCAGCCAAAATGCAGCCCACATCCGGGAGAATCTCAAGAGCAGGGGGTGGAGCAAGCCAGGCCTCACACCACGAGAAGCTCCAGCCCAAAAGGCAGCCAAAATGCAGCCCACATCCGGGAGAATCTCAAGAGAAGAGGATGGAGCAAGCCAGGCCTCAAACCACGAGAAGCTCCAGCCCAAAATGCAGCCAAAATCCAGCCCACATCCGGGAGAATCTCAAGAGCAGGGGGTGGAGCAAGCCAGGCCTCAAACCCCGAGAAGCTCCAGCCCAAAAGGCAGCCAAAATGCAGCCCACATCCGGGACAATTTCAAGAGCAGGGGGTGGAGCAAGCCAGGCCTCAAACCACGAGAAACTCCAGCCCAAGAATCAGCCAAAATGCAGCCCACATCCGGGAGAATCTCAAGAGCAGGTTGTGGAGCAAGCCATGCCTCAAACCACGAGAAGCTCCAGCCCAAAAAGGTAGCCACAATCCAGCCCACATGCGGGAGAATCTCAAGAGCAGGGGGTGGAGCAAGCCAGGCCTCAAACCACGAGAAGCTCCAGCCCAAAAGGCAGCCAAAATGCAGCCCACATCCGGGAGAATCTCAAGAGCAGGGGGTGGAGCAAGCCAGGCCTCAAACCACGAGAAGCTCCAGCCCAAAATGCAGCCAAAATCCTAACCACATCCGGGAGAATCTCAAGAGCAGGGGGTGGAGCAAGCCAGGCCTCAAACCACGAGAAGCTCCTGCCCAAAAGGCAGCCAAAATCCTAACCATATCCGGGAGAATATCAAGAGCAGGGGGTGGAGCAAGCCAGGCCTCAAACCACGAGAAGCTCCAGCCCAAGAATCAGCCAATATGCAGCCCACATCCGGGAGAATCTCAAGAGCAGGGGGTGGAGCAAGCCAGGCCTCAAACGTCGAGAAGCTCCAGCCCAAAAGGCAGCCAAAATGCAGCCCACATCCGGGAGAATCTCAAGAGCAGGGGGTGGAGCAAGCCAGGCCTCAAACCACGAGAAGCTCCAGTCCAAAAAGGCAGCCACAATCCAGGCCAAATGCGGGAGAATCTCAAGAGCAGGGGGTGGAGGAAGCCAGGCCTCAAACCACGAGAAGCTCTAGCCCAAAAGGCAGCCACAATCCAGCCCACATCGAGGAGAATCTCAAGAGCAGGGGGTGGAGCAAGCCAGGCCTCAAACCATGAGCAGCTCCAGCCCAAAAGGCAGCCAAAATGCAGTCCACATCCAGGAGAATATCAAGAGCAGGGGGTGGAGCAAGCCAGGCCTCAAATCACGAGAAGCTCCAGCCCAAAAGGCAGCCAAAATGCAGCCCACATATGGGAGAATCTCAAGAGCAGGGGGTGGAGCAAGCCAGGCCTCAAACCTCCAGACGCTCCAGCCCAAAAGGCAGCCAAAATGCAGCCCACATACGGTAGAATCTCAAGAGCAGGGTGTGAAGTAAGCCAGGCCTCAAACCACGAGAAGCTCCAGCCCAAAAGGCAGCCAAAATGCAGCCCACCTCCGGGAGAATCTCAAGAGCAGGGGGTGGAGCAAGCCAGGCGTCAAACCCCGAGAAGCTCCTGCCCAAAAGACAGCCAAAATGCAGCCCACATCCTGGAGAATCTCAAGAGCAGGGGGTGGAGCAAGCCAGGCCTCAAACCTCGAGAATCTCCAGCCCAAAAGGCAGCCAAAATGCAGCCCACATCCGGGAGAATCTCAAGAGCAGTGGTTGGAGCAAGCCAGGCCTCAAACCACGGGAAGCTCCAGCCCAAGAGTCAGCCAAAATGCAGCCCACATCTGGCAGAATATCAAGAGCAGGGGGTGGAGGAAGCCAGGCCTCAAACCACGAGAAGCTCCAGCCCAAAAGGCAGCCAAAATGCAGCCCACAACGGGGAGTATATCAAGAGCAGGGGGTGGAGCACGGCAGGCCTCAAACCACGAGAAGCTCCAACCCAAGAATCAGCCAAAATGCAGCCTACATCCGGGAGAATCTCAAGAGCAGGGGGTGGAGCAAGCCAGGCCTCAAACCACGAGAAGCTCCAGCCCAAAAAGCAGCCAAAATCCTAACCACATCTGGGAGAATCTCAAGAGCAGGGGGTGGAGCAAGCCAGGCCTCAAACCACGAGAAGCTCCAGCCCAAAAGGCAGCCAAAATGCAGCCCACATCCGGGAGAATCTCAAGAGCAGGGGGCGGAGCAAGCCAGGCCTCAAACCACGAGAAGCTCCAGCCCAAAAAGGCAGCCAAAATGCAGCCCACATCCGGGAGAATCTCAAGAGCAGGGGGTGGAGCAAGCCAGGCCTCAAACCACGAGAAGCTCCAGCCCAAAAGGCAGCCAAAATGCAGCCCACATCCAGGAGAATCTCAAGGGCAGGGGGTGGAGCAAGCCAGGCCTCAAACCACGAGAAGCTCCAACCCAAAATGCAGCCAAAATCCTAACCACATCCGGGAGAATCTCAAGAGCAGGGGGTGGAGCAAGCCAGGCCTCAAACCACGAGAAGCTCCAGCCCAAAAAGGCAGCCACAATCCAGCCCACATGCGGGAGAATATCAAGAGCAGGGGGTGGAGCAAGCCAGGCCTCAAACCATGAGAAGCTCCAGCCCTAAAGGCAGCCAAAATGCAGCCCAAATCCGGGAGAATCTCAAGAGCAGGGGGTGGAGCAAGCCAGGCCTCAAACCACGAGAAGCTCCAGCCCAAAAAGGAGCCAAAATCCAGCCCACCTTGAGGAGAGTATCAAGAGCAGGGGGTGGAGCAAGCCAGGTCTCAAACCACGAGAATCTCCAGCCTAAAAAGCAGCCAAAATGCAGCCCACATCCGGGAGAATCTCAAGAGCAGGGGGTGGAGCAAGCCAGGCCTCAAACCACGAGAAGCTCCAGCCCAAGTATCAGCCAAAATGCAGCCCACATCCGGGAGAATCTCAAGAGCAGGGGGTGGAGCAAGCCAGGCCTCAAACCACGAGAAGCTCCAGCCCACAAAGGAGCCAAAATGCAGCCCACATCCGGGAGAATCTCAAGAGCAGGGGGTGGAGCAAGCCAGGCCTCAAACCACGAGAAGCTCCAGCCCAAAATGCAGCCAAAATGCAGCCCACATCCGGGAGAATATCAAGAACACAGGATGGAGCAAGCCAGGCCTCAAACCACGAGAAGCTCCAGCCCAAAAGGCAGCCAAAATGCAGCCAACATCTGGGAGAATCTCAAGAGCAGGGGGTGGAGCAAGCCAGGCCTCAAACCATGAGAAGCTCCAACCCTAAAGGCAGCCAAAATGCAGCCCACCTCCGGGAGAATCTCAAGAGCAGGGGGTGGAGCAAGCCAGGCGTCAAACCCCGAGAAGCTCCTGCCCAAAAGGCAGCCAAAACGCAGCCCACATCCTGGAGAATCTCAAGAGCAGGGGGTGGAGCAAGCCAGGCCTCAAACCTCGAGAATCTCCAGCCCAAAAGGCAGCCAAAATGCAGCCCACATCCGGGAGAATCTCAAGAGCAGGGGGTGGAGCAAGGCAGGCCTCAAACCACGAGAAGCTCCAACCCAAGAATCAGCCAAAATGCAGCCTACATCCGGGAGAATCTCAAGAGCAGGGGGTGGAGCAAGCCAGGCCTCAAACCACGAGAAGCTCCAGCCCAAAAAGCAGCCAAAATCCTAACCACATCTGGGAGAATCTCAAGAGCAGGGGGCGGAGCAAGCCAGGCCTCAAACCACGAGAAGCTCCAGCCCAAAAAGGCAGCCAAAATGCAGCCCACATCCGGGAGAATCTCAAGAGCAGGGGGTGGAGCAAGCCAGGCATCAAACCACGAGAAGCTCCAGCCCAAAAGGCAGCCAAAATGCAGCCCACATCCAGGAGAATCTCAAGGGCAGGGGGTGGAGCAAGCCAGGCCTCAAACCACGAGAAGCTCCAACCCAAAATGCAGCCAAAATCCTAACCACATCCGGGAGAATCTCAAGAGCAGGGGGTGGAGCAAGCCAGGCCTCAAACCACGAGAAGCTCCAGCCCAAAAAGGCAGCCACAATCCAGCACACATGCGGGAGAATATCAAGAGCAGGGGGTGGAGCAAGCCAGGCCTCAAACCATGAGAAGCTCCAGCCCTAAAGGCAGCCAAAATGCAGCCCAAATCCGGGAGAATCTCAAGAGCAGGGGGTGGAGCAATCCAGGCCTCAAACCACGAGAAGCTCCAGCCCAAAAAGGAGCCAAAATCCAGCCCACCTTGAGGAGAGTATCAAGAGCAGGGGGTGGAGCAAGCCAGGTCTCAAACCACGAGAATCTCCAGCCTAAAAAGCAGCCAAAATGCAGCCCACATCCGGGAGAATCTCAAGAGCAGGGGGTGGAGCAAGCCAGGCCTCAAACCACGAGAAGCTCCAGCCCAAGTATCAGCCAAAATGCAGCCCACATCCGGGAGAATCTCAAGAGCAGAGGGTGGAGCAAGCCAGGCCTCAAACCACGAGAAGCTCCAGCCCAAAAGGCAGCCAAAATGCAGCCCACCTCCGGGAGAATCTCAAGAGCAGGGGGTGGAGCAAGCCAGGCGTCAAACCATGAGAAGCTCCTGCCCAAAAGGCAGCCAAAATGCAGCCCACATCCTGGAGAATCTCAAGAGCAGGGGGTGGAGCAAGCCAGGCCTCAAACCTCGAGAATCTCCAGCCCAAAAGGCAGCCAAAATGCAGCCCACATCCGGGAGAATCTCAAGAGCAGGGGGTGGAGCAAGCCAGGCCTCAAACCACGAGAAGCTCCAGCCCAAAAGGCAGCCACAATCCAGCCCACCTCCGGGAGAATCTCAAGAGCAGGGGGTGGAGCAAGCCAGGCCTCAAACCACAAGAAGCTCCAGCCCAAATTGCAGCCAAAATGCAGCCCACATGCGGGAGAATCTCAAGAGCAGGGGGTGGAGCAAGCCAGGCCTCAAACCACGGGAAGCTCCAGCCCAAGAGTCAGCCAAAATGCAGCCCACATCTGGCAGAATATCAAGAGCAGGGGGTGGAGGAAGCCAGGCCTCAAACCACGAGAAGCTCCAGCCCAAAAAGCAGCCAAAATCCTAAACACATCTGGGAGAATCTCAAGAGCAGGGGGTGGAGCAAGGCAGGCCTCAAACCACGAGAAGCTCCAGCCCAAAAGGCAGCCAAAATGCAGCCCACCTCCGGGAGAATCTCAAGAGCAGGGGGTGGAGCAAGCCAGGCGTCAAACCCCGAGAAGCTCCTGCCCAAAAGACAGCCAAAATGCAGCCCACATCCTGGAGAATCTCAAGAGCAGGGGGTGGAGCAAGCCAGGCCTCAAACCTCGAGAATCTCCAGCCCAAAAGGCAGCCAAAATGCAGCCCACATCCGGGAGAATCTCAAGAGCAGTGGTTGGAGCAAGCCAGGCCTCAAACCAAGAGAAGCTCCAGCCCAAAAGGCAGCCAAAATGCAGCCCACAACGGGGAGTATATCAAGAGCAGGGGGTGGAGCAAGGCAGGCCTCAAACCACGAGAAGCTCCAACCCAAGAATCAGCCAAAATCCAGCCTACATCCGGGAGAATCTCAAGAGCAGGGGGTGGAGCAAGCCAGGCCTCAAACCACGAGAAGCTCCAGCCCAAAAAGCAGCCAAAATCCTAACCATATCTGGGAGAATCTCAAGAGCAGGGGGTGGAGCAAGCCAGGCCTCAAACCACGAGAAGCTCCAGCCCAAAAGGCAGCCAAAATGCAGCCCACATCCCGGAGAATCTCAAGAGCAGGGGGCGGAGCAAGCCAGGCCTCAAACCACGAGAAGCTCCAGCCCAAAAAGGCAGCCAAAATGCAGCCCACATCCGGGAGAATCTCAAGAGCAGGGGGTGGAGCAAGCCAGGCCTCAAACCACGAGAAGCTCCAGCCCAAAAGGCAGCCAAAATGCAGCCCACATCCAGGAGAATCTCAAGGGCAGGGGGTGGAGCAAGCCAGGCCTCAAACCACGAGAAGCTCCAACCCAAAATGCAGCCAAAATCCTAACCACATCCGGGAGAATCTCAAGAGCAGGGGGTGGAGCAAGCCAGGCCTCAAACCACGAGAAGCTCCAGCCCAAAAAGGCAGCCACAATCCAGCCCACATGCGGGAGAATATCAAGAGCAGGGGGTGGAGCAAGCCAGGCCTCAAACCATGAGAAGCTCCAGCCCTAAAGGCAGCCAAAATGCAGCCCAAATCCGGGAGAATCTCAAGAGCAGGGGGTGGAGCAATCCAGGCCTCAAACCACGAGAAGCTCCAGCCCACAAAGGAGCCAAAATGCAGCCCACATCCGGGAGAATCTCAAGAGCAGGGGGTGGATCAAGGCAGGCCTCAAACCACGAGAAGCTCCAGCCCAAAATGCAGCCAAAATGCAGCCCACAACCGGGAGAATCTCAAGAGCAGGGGTTGGAGCAAGCCAGGCCTCAAACCACGAGAAGCTCCAGCCCAAAAGGCAGCCAAAATGCAGCCAACATCTGGGAGAATCTCAAGAGCAGGGGGTGGAGCAAGCCAGGCCTCAAACCATGAGAAGCTCCAGCCCTAAAGGCAGCCAAAATGCAGCCCACCTCCGGGAGAATCTCAAGAGCAGGGGGTGGAGCAAGCCAGGCGTCAAACCCCGAGAAGCTCCTGCCCAAAAGGCAGCCAAAATGCAGCCCACATCCTGGAGAATCTCAAGAGCAGGGGGTGGAGCAAGCCAGGCCTCAAACCTCGAGAATCTCCAGCCCAAAAGGCAGCCAAAATGCAGCCCACATCCGGGAGAATCTCAAGAGCAGGGGGTGGAGCAAGCCAGGCCTCAAACCACGAGAAGCTCCAGCCCAAAAGGCAGCCACAATCCAGCCCACCTCCGGGAGAATCTCAAGAGCAGGGGGTGGAGCAAGCCAGACCTCAAACCACGGGAAGCTCCAGCCCAAGAGTCAGCCAAAATGCAGCCCACATCTGGCAGAATATCAAGAGCAGGGGGTGGAGGAAGCCAGGCCTCAAACCACGAGAAGCTCCAGCCCAAAAGGCAGCCAAAATGCAGCCCACATGCGGGAGAATCTCAAGAGCAGGGGGTGGAGCAAGCCAGGCCTCAAACCACGAGAAGCTCCAGCCCAAAAAGCAGCCAAAATCCTAACCACATCTGGGAGAATCTCAAGAGCAGGGGGTGGAGCAAGCCAGGCCTCAAACCACGAGAAGCTCCAGCCCAAAAGGCAGCCAAAATGCAGCCCACATCCAGGAGAATCTCAAGGGCAGGGGGTGGAGCAAGCCAGGCCTCAAACCACGAGAAGCTCCAACCCAAAATGCAGCCAAAATCCTAACCACATCCGGGAGAATCTCAAGAGCAGGGGGTGGAGCAAGCCAGGCCTCAAACCACGAGAAGCTCCAGCCCAAAAAGGCAGCCACAATCCAGCCCACATGCGGGAGAATATCAAGAGCAGGGGGTGGAGCAAGCCAGGCCTCAAACCATGAGAAGCTCCAGCCCTAAAGGCAGCCAAAATGCAGCCCAAATCCGGGAGAATCTCAAGAGCAGGGGGTGGAGCAAGCCAGGCCTCAAACCACGAGAAGCTCCAGCCCAAAATGCAGCCAAAATGCAGCCCACAACCGGGAGAATCTCAAGAGCAGGGGTTGGAACAAGCCAGGCCTCAAACCACGAGAAGCTCCAGCCCAAAAGGCAGCCAAAATGCAGCCAACATCTGGGAGAATCTCAAGAGCAGGGGGTGGAGCAAGCCAGGCCTCAAACCATGAGAAGCTCCAGCCCTAAAGGCAGCCAAAATGCAGCCCACCTCCGGGAGAATCTCAAGAGCAGGGGGTGGAGCAAGCCAGGCGTCAAACCCCGAGAAGCTCCTGCCCAAAAGGCAGCCAAAATGCAGCCCACATCCTGGAGAATCTCAAGAGCAGGGGGTGGAGCAAACCAGGCCTCAAACCTCGAGAATCTCCAGCCCAAAAGGCAGCCAAAATGCAGCCCACATCCGGGAGAATCTCAAGAGCAGGGGGTGGAGCAAGCCAGGCCTCAAACCACGAGAAGCTCCAGCCCAAAAGGCAGCCACAATCCAGCCCACCTCCGGGAGAATCTCAAGAGCAGGGGGTGGAGCAAGCCAGACCTCAAACCACGGGAAGCTCCAGCCCAAGAGTCAGCCAAAATGCAGCCCACATCTGGCAGAATATCAAGAGCAGGGGGTGGAGGAAGCCAGGCCTCAAACCACGAGAAGCTCCAGCCCAGAAGGCAGCCAAAATGCAGCCCACATCCGGGAGAATCTCAAGAGCAGGGGGTGGAGCAAGCCAGGCCTCAAACCACGAGAAGCTCCATCCCAAAAAGCAGCCAAAATCCTAACCACATCTGGGAGAATCTCAAGAGAAGGGGGTGGAGCAAGCCAGGCCTCAAACCACGAGAAGCTCCAGCCCAAAAGGCAGCCAAAATGCAGCCCACATCCGGGAGAATCTCAAGAGCAGGGGGTGGAGCAAGCCAGGCCTCAAACCACGAGAAGCTCCAGCCCAAAAAGGCAGCCAAAATGCAGCCCACATCCGGGAGAATCTCAAGAGCAGGGGGTGGAGCAAGCCAGGCCTCAAACCACGAGAAGCTCCAGCCCAAAAAGGCAGCCAAAATGCAGCCCACATCCGGGAGAATCTCAAGAGCAGGGGGTGGAGCAAGGCAGGCCTCAAACCACGAGAAGCTCCAGCCCAAAATGAAGCCAAAATACAGCCCACATGCGGGAGAATCTCAAGAGCAGGGGGTGGAGCAAGCCAGGCCTCAAACCACGAGAAGCTCCAGCCCAAAATGCAGCCAAAATCCTAACCACATCCGGGAGAATCTCAAGAGCAGGGGGTGGAGCAAGCCAGGCCTCAAACCACGAGAAGCTCCAGCCCAAAAAGGCAGCCACAATCCAGCCCACATGCGGGAGAATATCAAGAGCAGGGGGTGTAGCAAGCCAGGCCTCAAACCATGAGAAACTCCAGCCCTAAATGCAGCCAAAATGCAGCCCAAATCCGGGAGAAGCTCAAGAGCAGGGGGTGGAGCAAGCCAGGCCTCAAACCACGAGAAGCTCCAGCCCAAAAAGGAGCCAAAATCCAGACCACCTTGAGGAGAGTATCAAGAGCAGGGGGTGGAGCAAGCCAGGTCTCAAACCACGAGAATCTCCAGCCTAAAAAGCAGCCAAAATGCAGCCCACATCCGGGAGAATCTCAAGAGCAGGGGGTGGAGCAAGCCAGGCCTCAAACCACGAGAAGATCCAGCCCAAGTATCAGCCAAAATGCAGCCCACATCTGGGAGAATCTCAAGAGCAGAGGGTGGAGCAAGCCAGGCCTCAAACCACGAGAAGCTCCAGCCCACAAAGGAGCCAAAATGCAGCCCACATCCAGGAGAATCTCAAGAGCAGGGGGTGGAGCAAGCCAGGCCTCAAACCACGAGAAGCTCCAGCCCAAAATGTAGCCAAAATGCAGCCCACATCTGGGAGAATATCAAGAGCAGGGGGCGGAGCAAGCCAGGCCTCAAACCACGAGAAGCTCCAGCCCAAAATGCAGCCAAAATGCAGCCCACATTCAGGAGAATATCAAGAGCAGGGGGTGGAGCAAGCCAGGCCTCAAACCACGAGAAGCTCCAGCCCAAAATGCAACCAAAATGCAGCCCACATCCGGGAGAAACTCAAGAGCAGGGGGTGGAGCAAGCCAGGCCTCAAACCACGAGAAGCACCAGCCCAATAGGCAGCCAAAATGTAGCCCACATCCGGGAGAAACTCAAGAGCAGGGGGTGGAGCAAGCCAGGCCCCAAACCTCGAGAAGCTCCAGCATAAAAGGCAGCCAAAATCCTAACCACATCCGGGAGAATCTCAAGAGCAGGGGGTGGAGCAAGCCAGGCCTCAAACCACGAGAAGCTCCAGCCCAAAAGGCAGCCAAAATCCAGCGCAAATCCGGGAGAATCTCAAGAGCAGGGGGTGGAGCAAGCCAGGCCTCAAACCACGAGAAGCTCCAGCCCAAAATGCAGCCAAAATGCAGCCCACATCCGGGAGAATCTCAAGAGCAGGGTGTGGAGCAAGCCAGGCCTCAAACCACGAGAAGCTCCAGCCCAAAAGGCAGCCAAAACCCTAACCACATCCGGGAGAATCTCAAGAGCAGGGGGTGGAGCAAGCCAGGCCTCAAAACACGAGAAGCTCCAGCCCAAAAAGGCAGCCACAATCCAGCCCACATGCGGGAGAATATCAAGAGCAGGGGGTGGAGCAAGACAGGCCTTAAACCATGAGAAGCTCCAGCCCTAAAGGCAGCCAAAATGCAGCCCAAATCCGGGAGAATCTCAAAAGCAGGGGGTGGAGCAAGCCAGGCCTCAAACCATGAGAAGCTCCAGCCCAAGTATCAGCCAAAATGCAGCCCACATCCGGGAGAATCTCAAGAGCAGAGGGTGGAGCAAGCCAGGCCTCAAACCACGAGAAGCTCCAGCCCACAAAGGAGCCAAAATGCAGCCCACATCCGGGAGAATCTCAAGAGCAGGGGGTGGAGCAAGCCAGGCCTCAAACCACGAGAAGCTCCAGCCCAAAATGCAGCCAAAATGCAGCCCACATGCGGGAGAATCTCAAGAGCAGGGGGTGGAGCAAGCCAGGCGTCAAACCCCGAGAAGCTCCAGCCCAAAAGGCAGCCACAATCCAGCCCACCTCCGGGAGAATCTCAAGAGCAGGGGGTGGAGCAAGCCAGGCCTCAAACCACGAGAAGCTCCAGCCCAAAAGGCAGCCAAAATGCAGCCCACATCCGGGAGAATCTCAAGAGCAGGGGGTGGAGCAAGCCAGGCCTCAAACCACGGGAAGCTCCAGCCCAAAAGTCAGCCAAAATGCAGCCCACATCTGGCAAAATATCAAGAGCAGTGGGTGGAGGAAGCCAGGCCTCAAACCACGAGAAGTTCCAGCCCAAAAGGCAGCCAAAATGCAGCCCACAACGGGGAGTATATCAAGAGCAAGGGGTGGAGCAAGCCAGGCCTCAAACCACGAGAAGCTCCAGTTCAAAAGGCAGCCAAAATCCAGCCCACATCCGGGAGAATCTCAAGAGCAGGGGGTGGAGCAAGCCAGGCCTCAAACCACGAGAAGCTCCAGCCCAAAAAGCAGCCAAAATCCTAACCACATCTGAGAGAATCTCAAGAGCAGGGGGTGGAGCAAGCCAGGCCTCAAACCACGAGAAGCTCCAGCCCAAAAGGCAGCCAAAATGCAGCCCACATCCGGGAGAATCTCAAGAGCAGGGGGTGGAGCAAGCCAGGCCTCAAACCACGAGAAGCTCCAGCCCAAAATGCAGCCAAAATCCTAACCACATCCGGGAGAATCTCAAGAGCAGGGGGTGGAGCAAGCCAGGCCTCAAACCACGAGAAGCTCCAGCCCAAAAAGGCAGCCACAATCCAGCCCACATGCGGGAGAATCTCAAGAGCAGGGGGTGGAGCAAGCCAGGCCTCAAACCACGAGAAGCTCCAGCCCAAAAGGCAGCCAAAATGCAGCCCACATCCGGGAGAATCTCAAGAGCAGGGGGTGGAGCAAGCCAGGCCTCAAACCACCAGAAGCTCCAGCCCAAAATGCAGCCAAAATCCTAACCACATCCAGGAGAATCCCAAGAGCAGGTGGTGGAGCAAGCCAGGCCTCAAACCACGAGAAGCTCCAGCCCAAAAAGGCAGCCACAATCCAGCCCACATGCGGGAGAATCTCAAGAGCAGGGGGTGGAGCAAGCCAGGCCTCAAACCATGAGAAGCTCCAGCCCTAAAGGCAGCCAAAATGCAGCCCAAATCCGGGAGAATCTCAAGAGCAGGGGGTGGAGCAAGCCAGGCCTCAAACCACGAGAAGCTCCAGCCCAAAAAGGAGCCAAAATCCAGCCCACCTTGAGGAGAGTATAAAGAGCAGGGGGTGGAGCAAGCCAGGCTACAAACCACGAGAAGCTCCAGCCCAAAAGGCAGCCAAAATCCAGCCCACATCCGGGAGAATCTCAAGAGCAGGGGGTGGAGCAAGCCAGGCCTCAAACCACGAGAAGCTCCAGCCCAAGAGTCAGCCAAAATGCAGCCCACATCCAGGAGAATCTCAAGAGCAGGTGGTGGAGCAAGCCAGGCCTCAAACCACGAGAAGCTCCAGCCCAAAATGTAGCCAAAATGCAGCCCACATCTGGGAGAATATCAAGAGCAGGGGGCGGAGCAAGCCAGGCCTCAAACCACGAGAAGCTCCAGCCCAAAATGCAGCCAAAATGCAGCCCACATCCGGGAGAATATCAAGAGCAGGGGGTGGAGCAAGCCAGGCCTCAAACCACGAGAAGCTCCAGCCCAAAATGCAGCCAAAATGCAGCCCACATCCGGGAGAAACTCAAGAGCAGGGGGTGGAGCAAACCAGGCCTCAAACCACGAGAAGCTCCAGCCCAAAAGGCAGCCAAAATTCAGCCCACATCCGGGAGAAACTCAAGAGCAGGGGGTGGAGCAAGCCAGGCCTCAAACCATGAGAAGCTCCAGCCCAAAAGGCAGCCAAAATCCTAACCATATCCAGGAGAATCTCAAGAGCAGGGGGTGGAGCAACCCAGGCCTCAAACCGCGAGAAGCTCCAGCCCAAAAGGCAGCCACAATCCAACCCACATGCGGGAGAATCTCAAGAGCAGGGTGTGGAGCAAGCCAGGCCTCAAACCACGAGAAGCTCCAGCCCAAAAGGCAGCCAAAATCCAGCCCACATCTGGGAGAATATCAAGAGCAGGGGGTGGAGCAAGCCAGGCCTCAAACCACGAGAAGCTCCAGCCCAAAAGGCAGCCAAAATGCAGCCCACATCCGGGAGAATCTCAAGAGCAGGGGGTGGAGCAAGCCAGGCCTCAAACCACGAGAAGCTCCAGCCCAAAATGCAGCCAAAATCCTAACCACATCCGGGAGAATCTCAAGAGCAGGGGGTGGAGCAAGCCAGGCCTCAAACCACGAGAAGCTCCAGCCCAAAAAGGCAGCCACAATCCAGCCCACATGCGGGAGAATCTCAAGAGCAGGGGGTGGAGCAAGCCAGGCCTCAAACCACGAGAAGCTCCAGCCCAAAAGGCAGCCAAAATGCAGCCCACATCCGGGAGAATCTCAAGAGCAGGGGGTGGAGCAAGCCAGGCCTCAAACCACCAGAAGCTCCAGCCCAAAATGCAGCCAAAATCCTAACCACATCCAGGAGAATCCCAAGAGCAGGTGGTGGAGCAAGCCAGGCCTCAAACCACGAGAAGCTCCAGCCCAAAAAGGCAGCCACAATCCAGCCCACATGCGGGAGAATCTCAAGAGCAGGGGGTGGAGCAAGCCAGGCCTCAAACCATGAGAAGCTCCAGCCCTAAAGGCAGCCAAAATGCAGCCCAAATCCGGGAGAATCTCAAGAGCAGGGGGTGGAGCAAGCCAGGCCTCAAACCACGAGAAGCTCCAGCCCAAAAAGGAGCCAAAATCCAGCCCACCTTGAGGAGAGTATAAAGAGCAGGGGGTGGAGCAAGCCAGGCTACAAACCACGAGAAGCTCCAGCCCAAAAGGCAGCCAAAATGCAGCCCACATCCGGGAGAATCTCAAGAGCAGGGGGTGGAGCAAGCCAGGCCTCAAACCACGAGAAGCTCCAGCCCAAGAGTCAGCCAAAATGCAGCCCACATCCAGGAGAATCTCAAGAGCAGGTGGTGGAGCAAGCCAGGCCTCAAACCACGAGAAGCTCCAGCCCAAAATGTAGCCAAAATGCAGCCCACATCTGGGAGAATATCAAGAGCAGGGGGCGGAGCAAGCCAGGCCTCAAACCACGAGAAGCTCCAGCCCAAAATGCAGCCAAAATGCAGCCCACATCCGGGAGAATATCAAGAGCAGGGGGTGGAGCAAGCCAGGCCTCAAACCACGAGAAGCTCCAGCCCAAAATGCAGCCAAAATGCAGCCCACATCCGGGAGAAACTCAAGAGCAGGGGGTGGAGCAAACCAGGCCTCAAACCACGAGAAGCTCCAGCCCAAAAGGCAGCCAAAATTCAGCCCACATCCGGGAGAAACTCAAGAGCAGGGGGTGGAGGAAGCCAGGCCTCAAACCATGAGAAGCTCCAGCCCAAAAGGCAGCCAAAATCCTAACCATATCCAGGAGAATCTCAAGAGCAGGGGGTGGAGCAACCCAGGCCTCAAACCGCGAGAAGCTCCAGCCCAAAAAGCAGCCACAATCCAACCCACATGCGGGAGAATCTCAAGAGCAGGGTGTGGAGCAAGCCAGGCCTCAAACCACGAGAAGCTCCAGCCCAAAAGGCAGCCAAAATCCAGCCCACATCTGGGAGAATATCAAGAGCAGGGGGTGGAGCAAGCCAGGCCTCAAACCACGAGAAGCTCCAGCCCAAAAGGCAGCCACAATCCAGCCCACATCTGGGAGAATCTCAAGAGCAGGGGGTGGAGCAAGCCAGGCCTCAAACCACGAGAAGCTCCAGCCCAAAAGGCAGCCACAATCCAGCCCACATGCGGGAGAATCTCAAGAGCAGGGGGTGGAGCAAGCCAGGCCTCAAACCATGAGAAGCTCCAGCCCAAAATGCAGCCAAAATCCAGCCCAACTTGAGGAGAGTATCAAGAGCAGGGTGTGGAGCAAGGCAGGTCTCAAACCATGGGAAGCTTCAGCCCAAAAGGCAGCCAAGATCCAGCTCACATCAGGGAGAATCTCAAGAGCAGGGGGTGTAGCAATCCAGGCCTCAAACCACGGGAAGCTCCAGCCCAAAAGGCACCCAAACTCCAGCCCACCTCGGGGAGAATCTCAAGAGCAGGGGGTGGAGCAAGCCAGGCCTCAAACCACGAGAAGCTCCAGCCCAAAAAGCAGCCAAAATCCTAACCACATCCGGGAGAATCTCAAGAGCAGGGGGTGGAGCAAGCCAGGCCTCAAACCACGGGAAGCTCCAGCCCAAAAGGCAGCCAAAATCCAGCGCACATCCGGGAGAATCTCAAGAGCAGGGGGTGGAGCAAACCAGGCCTCAAACCACGAGAAGCTCCAACCCAAAAGGCAGCCAAAATTCAGCCCACATCCGGGAGAAACTCAAGAGCAGGGGGTGGAGCAAGCCAGGCCTCAAACCACGAGAAGCTCCAGGTCAAATGCAGCCAAAATGCAGCCCACATCCGGGAGAATATCAAGAGCAGGGGGTGGAGCAAGCCAGGCCTCAAACCATGAGAAGCTCCAGCCCAAAAGGCAGCCAAAATCCTAACCATATCCAGGAGAATCTCAAGAGCAGGGGGTGGAGCAACCCAGGCCTCAAACCGCGAGAAGCTCCAGCCCAAAAGGCAGCCACAATCCAACCCACATGCGGGAGAATCTCAAGAGCAGGGTGTGGAGCAAGCCAGGCCTCAAACCACGAGAAGCTCCAGCCCAAAAGGCAGCCAAAATCCAGGCAACATCTGGGAGAATATCAAGAGCAGGGGGTGGAGCAAGCCAGGCCTCAAACCACGAGAAGCTCCAGCCCAAAAGGCAGCC
The DNA here is from genome assembly GCA_027574665.1 of Rhynochetos jubatus. Classification (NCBI taxonomy): domain Eukaryota; kingdom Metazoa; phylum Chordata; class Aves; order Eurypygiformes; family Rhynochetidae; genus Rhynochetos; species Rhynochetos jubatus. The sequence continues at coordinate 2,355,098 of JAQBHY010000071.1, forward strand.
ACAATCCAGCCCATATGTGGGAGAATCTCAAGAGCAGGGGGTGGAGCAAGCCAGGCCTCAAACCACGAGAAGCTCCAGCCCAAAAGGCAGCCACAATCCAGCCCACATGCGGGAGAATCTCAAGAGCAGGGGGTGGAGCAAGCCAGGCCTCAAACCATGAGAAGCTCCAGCCCAAAATGCAGCCAAAATCCAGCCCACCTTGAGGAGAGTATCAAGAGCAGGGTGTGGAGCAAGGCAGGTCTCAAACCATGGGAAGCTTCAGCCCAAAAGGCAGCCAAGATCCAGCTCACATCAGGGAGAATCTCAAGAGCAGGGGGTGTAGCAATCCAGGCCTCAAACCACGGGAAGCTCCAGCCCAAAAGGCACCCAAACTCCAGCCCACCTCGGGGAGAATCTCAAGAGCAGGGGGTGGAGCAAGCCAGGCCTCAAACCACGAGAAGCTCCAGCCCAAAAAGCAGCCAAAATCCTAACCACATCCGGGAGAATCTCAAGAGCAGGGCGTGGAGCAAGCCAGGCCTCAAACCACGAGAAGCTCCAGCCCAAAAGGCAGCCAAAATGCAGCCCACATCCGGGAGAATCTCAAGAGCAGGGGGTGGAGCAAGCCAGGCCTCAAACCACGAGAAGCTCCAGCCCAAAATGCAGCCAAAATCCAGCCCACATCCGGGAGAATCTCAAGAGCAGGGGGTGGAGCAAGCCAGGCCTCAAACCACGAGAAGCTCCAGCCCAAAATGCAGCCAAAATGCAGCCCACATCCGGGAGAATCTCAAGAGCAGGGGGTGGAGCAAGCCAGGCCTCAAACCACGAGAAGCTCCAGCCCAAAATGTAGCCAAAATGCAGCCCACATGCGGGAGAATCTCAAGGGCAGGGGGTGGAGCAAGCCAGGCCTCAAACCACGAGAAGCTCCAGCCCAAAATGCAGCCAAAATCCAGCCAACCTTGAGGAGAGTATCAAGAGCAGGGTGTGGAGCAAGGCAGGCCTCAAACCATGGGAAGCTCCAGCCCAAAAGGCAGCCAAGATCCAGCTCACATCAGGGAGAATCTCAAGAGCAGGGGGTGGAGCAAGCCAGGTCTCAAACCACGTGAATCTCCAGCCCAAAAGGCAGCCAAAATCCAGCCCACATCCGGGAGAATATCAAGAGCAGGGGGTGGAGCAAGCCAGGCCTCAAACCACGAGAAGCTCCAGCCAAAATGCAGCCCACATCCGGGAGATTATCAAGAGCAGGGAGTGGAGCAAGCCAGGCCTCAAACCACGAGAAGCTCCAGCCCAAAAGGCAGCCAAATGCACCCCACATCCGGGAGAATATCAAGAGCAGGGGGTGGAGCAAGCCAGGCCTCAAACCATGAGAAGCTCCAGCCCAAAAACCAGCCAAAATCCTAACCACATCCGGGGGAATATCAAGAGCAGGGGGTGAAGCAAGCCAGGCCTCAAACCACGAGAAGCTCCTGCCGAAAAAGCAGCCAAAATGCAGCCCACATGCGGGAGAATCTCAAGAGCAGGGGGTGGAGCAAGCCAGGCCTCAAACCACGAGAAGCTCCTGCCGAAAAGGCAGCCAAAATGCAGCCCACATCCGGGAGAATCTCAAGAGCAGGGGGTGGAGCAAGCCAGGCCTCAAACCTCCAGAAGCTCCAGCCCAAAAGGCAGCCAAAATGCAGCCCACATCCGGGAGTATATCAAGAGCAGGGGGTGGAGCAAGCCAGGCCTCAAACCACGAGAAGCTCCAGCCCAAAAGGCACCCAAAATGCAGCCCACATCCGGGAGAATCTCAAGAGCAGGGGGTGGAGCAAAAAAGGCCTCAAACCACGGGAAGCTCCAGCCCAAAAGGCAGCCAAACTCCTAAACACATCCTGGAGAATCTCAAGAGCAGGGGGTGGAGCAAGCCAGGCCTCAAACCACGAGAAGCTCCAGCCCAAAAGGCAGCCAAAATCCATCGCACATCCGGGAGAATCTCAAGAGCAGGAGGTGGAGCAAGCCAGGCCTCAAACCACGAGAAGCTCCAGCCCAAAATGCAGCCAAAATGCAGCCCACCTCCGGGAGAATTCCAAGAGCAGGGGGTGGAGCAAGCCAGGCCTCAAACCACGAGAAGCTCCAGCCCAAAATGCAGCCAAAATGCAGCCCACATCGGAGAGAATCTCAAGGGCAGGGGGTGGAGCAAGCCAGGCCTCAAACCACGAGAAGCTCCAGCTCAAAAAGCAGCCAAAATCCTAACCATATCTGGGAGAATCTCAAGAGCAGTGGGTGGAGCAAGCCAGGCCTCAAACCACGAGAAGCTCCAGCCCAAAAGGCAGCCAAAATGCAGCCCACATCCGGGAGAATCTCAAGAGCAGGGGGTGGAGCAAGCCAGGCCTCAAACCACGAGAAGCTCCAGCCCAAAAGGCAGCCAAAATGCAGCCCACATCCGGGAGAATCTCAAGAGCAGGGGGTGGAGCAAGCCAGGCCTCAAACCACGAGAAGCTCCAGCCCAAAAGGCAGCCAAAATGCAGCCCACATCCGGGAGTATATCAAGATCAGGGGGTGGACCAAGCCAGGCCTCAAACCACGAGAAGCTCCAGCCCAAAATGCACCCAAAATGCAGCCCACATCCGGGAGAATCTCAAGAGCAGGGGGTGGAGCAAGCCAGGCCTCAAACCACGAGAAGCTCCAGCCCAAAAAGCAGCCAAACTCCTAACCACATCCGGGAGAATCTCAAGAGCAGGGGGTGGAGCAAGCCAGGCCTCAAACCACGAGAAGCTCCAGCCCAAAAGGCAGCCAAAATCCATCGCACATCCGGGAGAATCTCAAGAGCAGGAGGTGGAGCAAGCCAGGCCTCAAACCACAAGAAGCTCCAGCCCAAAATGCAGCCAAAATGCAGCCCACCTCCGGGAGAATCCCAAGAGCAGGGGGTGGAGCAAGCCAGGCCTCAAACCACGAGAAGCTCCAGCCCAAAATGCAGCCAAAATGCAGCCCACATCGGAGAGAATCTCAAGGGCAGGGGGTGGAGCAAGCCAGGCCTCAAACCATGAGAAGCTCCAGCCCAAAAGGCAGCCAAAATGCAGCCCACATGCGGGAGAATCTCAAGAGCAGGGGGTGGAGCAAGCCAGGCCTCAAACCACGAGAAGCTCCAGCCCAAAAGGCAGCCACAATCCAGCCCACATGCGGGAGAATCTCAAGAGCAGGGGGTGGAGCAAGCCAGGCCTCAAACCACGAGAACCTCCAGCCCAGAAATGAGCCAAAATCCAGCCCACCTTGAGGAGAGTATCAAGAGCAGGGTGTGGAGCAAGCCAGGCCTCAAACCATGGGAAGCTCCAGCCCAAAAGGCAGCCAAAATGCAGCCCACATCCGGGAGAATATCAAGAGCAGGGGGTGGAGCAAGCCAGGCGTCAAACCACGAGAAGCTCCAGCCCTAAAGGCAGCCAAAATGCAGCCCACATCCGGGAGAATCTCAAGAGCAGGGGGTGGAGCAAGCCAGGCCTCAAACCACGAGAAGCTCCAGCCCAAAAAGCAGCCAAACTCCAGCCCACATCCGGGAGAATCTCAAGAGCAGGGGGTGGAGCAAGCCAGGCCTCAAACCACGAGAAGCTCCAGCCCAAAAGGCAGCCAAAATGCAGCCCACCTCCGGGAGAATCTCAAGAGCAGGGGGTGGAGCAAGCCAGGCCTCAAACCACGAGAAGCTCCAGCCTTAAAGGCAGCCAAAATGCAGCCCACATCGGAGAGAATCTCAAGGGTAGGGGGTGGAGCAAGCCAGGCCTCAAACCACGAGAAGCTCCAGCCCAAAAGGCAGCCACAATCCAGCCCACATGCGGGAGAATCTCAAGAGCAGGGGGTGGAGAAAGCCAGGCCTCAAACCACGAGAAGCTCCAGCCCAAAAGGCAGCCACAATCCAGCCCACATGCGGGAGAATCTCAAGAGCAGGGGGTGGAGCAAGCCAGGCCTCAAACCACGAGAAGCTCCAGCCCAAAATGCAGCCAAAATCCAGCCAACCTTGAGGAGAGTATCAAGAGCAGGGGGTGGAGCAAGCCAGGCCTCAAACCACGAGAAGCTCCAGCCCAAAAAGGCAGCCAAAATCCTAACCACATCCGGGAGAATCTCAAGAGCAAGGGGTGGATCAAGGCAGGCCTCAAACCACGAGAAGCTCCAGCCCAAAAGGCAGCCAAAATGCAGCCCACATCCGGGAGAATCTCAAGAGCAGGGGGTGGAGCAAGCCAGGCCTCAAACCACGAGAAGCTCCAGCCCAAAAGGCAGCCAAAATGCAGCCCACATCCGGGAGAATCTCAAGAGCAGGGGGTGGAGCAAGCCAGGCCTCAAACCACGAGAAGCTCCAGCCCAAAAGGCAGCCAAAATGCAGCCCACATCCGGGAGAATCTCAAGAGCAGGGGGTGGAGCAAGCCAGGCCTCAAACCACGAGAAGCTCCAGCCCAAAAAGGAGCCAAAATCCAGCCCATCTGGAGGAGAGTATCAATAGCAGGGGGTGGAGCAAGGCAGGCCTCAAACCATTGGAAGCTCCAGCCCTAAAGGCAGCCAAAATCCAGCCCACCTACGGAAGAAACTCAAGAGCAGGGGGTGGAGCAAGCCGGGCCTCAAACCACGAGAAGCTCCAGCCCAAGAGGCAGCCAAAATCCAACACACATCCGGGAGAAACTCAAGAGCAGGGGGATGGAGCAAGCCAGGCCTCAAACCACGAGAAGCTCCAGCCCAAAAGGCAGCCAAAATGCATCCCACATCTGGGAGAATCTCAAGAGCAGGGGGTGGAGCAAGCCAGGCCTCAAACCACGAGAAGCTCCAGCCCAAATAGCAGCCAAAATGCAGCCCACATCCGGGAGAATCTCAAGAGCAGGGGGTGGAGCAAGCCAGGCCTCAAACCACGAGAAGCTCCAGCCCAAAAGGCAGCCAAAATGCAGAACACATCCAGGAGAATATCAAGAGCAGGGGGTGGAGCAAGCCAGGCTACAAACCATGAGAAGCTCCAGCCCAAAATGCAGCCAAAATGCAGCCCAGCTCCGGGAGAATCTCAAGAGCAGGGGGTGGAGCAAGCCAGGCCTCAAACCACGAGAAGCTCCAGCCCAAAAAGCAGGCAAAATCCAGCCCACATGCCGGAGAATCTCAAGAGCAGGGGGTGGAGCAAGCCAGGCCTCAAACCTCGGGAAGCTCCAGCCCAAAATGCAGCCACAATCCAGCCCACATGCGGGAGAATCTCAAGAGCAGGGGGTGGAGCAAGCCAGGCCTCAAACCACGAGAAGCTCCAGCCCAAAATGCAGCCAAAATGCAGCCCACATCCGGGAGAATCTCAAGAGCAGGGGGTGGAGCAAGCCAGGCCTCAAACCACGAGAAGCTACAGCCCAAAAGGCAGCCACAATCCAGCCCACATCCGGGAGAATATCAAGAGTAGGGGGTGGAGCAAGCCAGGCGTCAAACCCCGAGAAGCTCCAGCCCAAAACGCAGCCAAAATGCAGCCCACATCAGGGAGAATATCAAGAGCAGGGGGTGGAGCAAGCCAGGCCTCAAACCACGAGAAGCTCCAGCCCAAAAAGGCAGCCAAAATCCTAACCACATCCGGGAGAATCTCACGAGCAAGGGGTGCATCAAGGCAGGCCTCAAACCACGAGAAGCTCCAGCCCAAAAGGCAGCCAAAATGCAGCCCACATGCGGGAGAATATCAAGAGCAGGGGGTGGAGCAAGCAAGGCCTCAAACCACGAGAAGCTCCAGCCCAAAAGGCAGCCAAAATGCAGCCCACATCCAGGAGAATCTCAAGAGCACGGGGTGGAGAAAGCCAGGCCTCAAACCATGGGAAGCTCCAGCCCAAAATGCAGCCAAAATGCAGCCCACATCCGGGAGAATATCAAGTGCAGGGTGTGGAGCAAGCCAGGCCTCAAACCACGAGAAGCTCCAGCCCAAAAAGCAGCCAAAATGCAGCCCACCTGTAGGAAAATATCAAGAGCAGGGGGTGGAGAAAGGCAGGCCTCAAACCACGAGAAGCTACAGCCCAAAAGGCAGCCACAATCCAGCCCACATCCGGGAGAATATCAAGAGCAGGGGGTGGAGCAAGCCAGGCCTCAAACCACGAGAAGCTCCAGCCCAAAAAGCAGCCAAAATGCAGCCCACATCCGGGAGAATATCAAGAGCAGGGGGTGGAGAAAACCAGGCCTCAAACCATTGGAAGCTCCAGCCCAAAAGGCAGCCAAAATGCAGCCCAGATCCAGGAGAATCTCAAGAGCAGGGGGTGGAGCAAGCCGGGCCTGAAACCACGAGAAGCTCCAGCCCAAGAGGCAGCCACAATCCAGCCCACATCCGGGAGAATCTCAAGAGCAGGGGGTGGAGCAAGCCAGGCCTCAAACCACGGGAAGCTCCAGCCCAAAAAGCAGCCAAACTCCTAACCACATCCGGGAGAATCTCAAGAGCAGGGGGTGGAGCAAGCCAGGCCTCAAACCACGAGAAGCTCCAGCCCAAAAGGCAGCCAAAATCCATCGCACATCCGGGAGAATATCAAGAGCAGGAGGTGGAGCAAGCCAGGCCTCAAACCACGAGAAGCTCCAGCCCAAAATGCAGCCAAAATGCAGCCCACCTCCGGGAGAATCTCAAGAGCAGGGGGTGGAGAAAACCACGCCTCAAACCACGAGAAGCTCCAGCCCAAAAGGCAGCCACAATCCAGCCCACATGCGGGAGAATCTCAAGAGCAGGGGGTGGAGCAAGCCAGGCCTCAAACCACGAGAAGCTCCAGCCCAAAAGGCAGCCACAATCCAGCCCACATGCGGGAGAATCTCAAGAGCAGGGGGTGGAGCAAGCCAGGCCTCAAACCATGAGAAGCTCTAGCCCAAAAGGCAGCCACAATCCAGCCCACATGCGGGAGAATCTCAAGAGCAGTGGGTGGAGTAAGCCAGACCTGAAACCACGAGAAGCTCCAGGCAAAAAGGCAGCCAAAATGCAGCCCACATGCGGGAGAATCTCAAGAGCAGGGGGTGGAGCAAGCCAGGCCTCAAACCACGAGAAGCTCCAGCCCAAAAAGCAGCCAAAATCCTAACCACATCCGGGGGAATATCAAGAGCACGGGGTGGAGCAAGCCAGGCCTCAAACCACGAGAAGCTCCAGCCCAAAATGCAGCCAAAATCCAGCCAACCTTGAGGAGAGTATCAAGAGCAGGGTGTGGAGCAAGGCAGGCCTCAAACCATGGGAAGCTCCAGCCCAAAAGGCAGCCAAGATCCAGCTCACATCCGGGAGAATCTCAAGAGCAGGGGGTGGAGCAAGATAGGTCTCAAACCACGAGAATCTCCAGCCCAAAAGGCAGCCAAAATGCAGCCCACATCCGGGAGATTATCAAGAGCAGGGAGTGGAGCAAGCCAGGCCTCAAACCACGAGAAGCTCTAGCCCAAAAGGCAGCCAAAATGCAGCCCATATCCAGGAGAATATCAAGAGAAGGGGGTGGAGCAAGCCAGGCCTCAAACCACGAGAAGCTCCAGCCCAAAAACCAGCCAAAATCCTAACCACATCCGGGTTAATCTCAAGAGCAGGGGGTGAAGCAAGCCAGGCCTCAAACCACGAGAAGCTCCTGCCCAAAAGGCAGCCAAAATGCAGCCCACATCCGGGAGAATCTCAAGAGCAGGGGGTGGAGCAAGCCAGGCCTCAAACCACGAGAAGCTCCAGCCCAAAAGGCAGCCAAAATCCAGCCCACATACGGGAGAATATTAAGAGCAGGGGGGGGAGCAAGCCAGGCCTCAAACCACGAGAAGCTCCAGCCTAAAAGGCAGCCAAAACCCAGCCCACCTCCGGGAGAATCTCAAGAGCAGGGGGTGGAGCAAGCCAGGCCTCAAACCACGAGAAGCTCCAGCCCAAAAGGCAGCCAAAATGCAGCCCACATCCAGGAGAATATCAAGAGCAGGGGGTGGAGCAAGCCAGGCCTCAAACCACAAGAAGCTCCTGCCCAAAAGGAAGCCAAAATGCAGCCCACATCCGGGAGAATCTCAAGAGCAGGGGGTGGAGCAAGCCAGGCCTCAAACCACGAGAACCTCCAGCCCAAAAATGAGCCAAAATCCAGCCCACCTTGAGGAGAGTATCAAGAGCAGGGTGTGGAGCAAGCCAGGCCTCAAACCATGGGAAGCTCCAGCCCAAAAGGCATCCAAAATGCAGCCCACATCCGGGAGAATATCAAGAGCAGGGGGTGGAGCACGCCAGGCCTCAAACCACGAGAAGCTCCAGCCAAAATGCAGCCAAAATGCAGCCCACATCCGGGAGTATATCAAGAGCAGGGGGTGGAGCAAGCCAGGCCTCATACCACGAGAAGCTCCAGCCCAAAAGGCAGCTAAAATCCAGCCCACATCCGGGAGAATCTCAAGAGCAGGGGGTGGAGCAAGCCAGGCCTCAAACCACGAGAAGCTCCAGCCTAAAAAGCAGCCAAACTCCTAACCACATCCGGGAGAATCTCAAGAACAGGGGGTGGAGCAAGCCAGGCCTCAAACCACGAGAAGCTCCAGCCCAAAAGGCAGCCAAAATGCAGCCCACATCCGGGAGAATCTCAAGAGCAGGGGGTGGAGCAAGCCAGGCCTCAAACCACGACAAGCTCCAGCCTTAAAGGCAGCCAAAATGCAGCCCACATCGGAGAGAATCTCAAGGGCAGGGGGTGGAGGAAGCCAGGCCTCAAACCACGAGAAGCTCCAGCCCAAAAGGCAGCCACAATCCAGCCCACATGCGGGAGAATCTCAAGAGCAGGGGGTGGAGCAAGCCAGTCCTCAAACCCCGAGAAGCTCCAGCCCAAAAGGCAGCCACAATCCAGCCCACATGCGGGAGAATCTCAAGAGCAGGGGGTGAAGGAAGCCAGGCCTCAAACCACGAGAAGCTCCTGCCCAAAAGGCAGCCAAAATGCAGCCCACATCCGGGAGAATCTCAAGAGCAGGGGGTGGAGAAAGCCAGGCCTCAAACCACGAGAAGCTCCAGCCCAAAATGCAGCCAAAATCCAGCCAACCTTGAGGAGAGTATCAAGAGCAGGGGGTGGATCAAGGCAGGCCTCAAACCACGAGAAGCTCCAGCCCAAAAGGCAGCCAAAATGCAGCCCACATCCGGGAGAATCTCAAGAGCAGGGGTTGGAGAAAGCCAGGCCTCAAACCACGAGAAGCTCCAGCCCAAAAATCAGCCAAAATCCTAACCATATCTGGGAGAATCTCAAGAGCAGGGGGTGGAGCAAGCCAGGCCTCAAACCACGAGAAGCTCCAGCCCAAAAGGCAGCCAAAATGCAGCCCACATCCGGGAGAATCTCAAGAGCAGGGGGTGGAGCAAGCCAGGCCTCAAACCACGAGAAGCTCCAGCCCAAAAGGCAGCCAAAATGCAGCCCACATCCGGGAGAATCTCAAGAGCAGGGGGTGGAGCAAGCCAGGCCTCAAACCACGAGAAGCTCCAGCCCAAATAGCAGCCAAAATGCAGCCCACATCCGGGAGAATATCAAGAGCAGGGGGTGGAGCAAGCCAGGCCTCAAACCACGAGAAGCTCCAGCCCAAAAAGGAGCCAAAATCCAGCCCATCTGGAGGAGAGTATCAATAGCAAGGGGTGGAGCAAGGCAGGCCTCAAACCATTGGAAGCTCCAGCCCAAAAGGCAGCCAAAATCCAGCCCACCTACGGAAGAATCTCAAGAGCAGGGGGTGGAGCAAGCCAGGCCTCAAACCATGAGAAGCTCCAGCCCAAAAAGCAGCCAAAATGCAGCCCACATCCGGGAGAATCTCAAGAGCAGGGGGTGGAGCAAGCCAGGCCTCAAACCACGAGAAGCTCCAGCACAAAATGCAGCCAAAATCCAGCCCACATCCAGGAGAATATCAAGAGCAGGGGGTGGAGAAAGCCAGGCCTCAAACCACGAGAAGCTGCTGCCTAAAATGCAGCCAAAATGCAGCCCACATCCAGGAGAATATCAAGAGTAGGGGGTGGAGCAAGCCAGGCCTCAAACCATGAGAAGCTCCAGCCCAAAAAGCAGCCAAAATGCAGCCCACATGCGGGAGAATATCAAGAGCAGGGGTGGAGCAAGCCAGGCCTCTAAACCACGAGAAGCTCCTGCCCAAAACTCAGCCAAAATGCAGCCCACATCCGGGAGAATCTCAAGAGCAGGGTTTGGAGAAAGCCAGGCCTCAAACCACGAGAAGCTCCAGCCCTAAAGGCAGCCAAAATGCAGCCCACATCCAGAAGAATCTCAAGAGCAGGGGGTGGAGCAAGCCGGGCCTCAAACCACGAGAAGCTCCAGCCCAAGAGGCAGCCAAAATGCAGCCCACATCCGGGAGAATCTCAAGAGCAGGGGGTGGAGCAAGCCAGGCCTCAAACCACGAGAAGCTCCAGCCCAAAATGCAGCCAAAATGCAGCCCACATCTGGGAGAATATCAAGAGCAAGGGTGGAGCAAGCCAGGCCTCAAACCACCAGAAGCTCCAGCCCAAAAGTCAGCCAAAATCCAGCCCACATGCGGGAGAATATCAAGAGCAGGGGGTGGAGCAAGCCAGGCCTCAAACCACGAGAATCTCCAGCCCAAAAAGCAGCCAAAATCCATCCCACATGCGGGAGAATCTCAAGAGCAGGGGGTGGAGCAAGCCAGGCCTCCAACCACGAGAAGCTCCAGCCCAAAATGCAGCCAAAATGCAGCCCACATCCGGGAGAATCTCAAGAGCAGGGGGTGGAGCAAGCCAGGCGTCAAACCCCGAGAAGCTCCAGCCCAAAAGGCAGCCAAAATCCAGCCCACATCAGGGAGAATCTCAAGAGCAGGGGGTGGAGTAAGCCAGGCCTCAAACCACGAGAAGCTCCAGCCCAAAAAGCAGCCAAAATGCAGCCCACATCCGGGAGAATCTCAAGAGCAGGGGGTGGAGCAAGCCAGGCCTCAAACCATGGGAAGCTCCAGCCCAAAATACAGCCAAAATGCAGCCCACATCCAGGAGAATCTCAAGAGCAGGGGTGGAGCAAGCCAGGCCTCAAACCACGAGAAGCTCCAGCCCAAAATGCAGCCAAAATCCAGCCCACATCTGGGAGAATATCAAGAGCAGGGGGTGGAGAAAACCAGGCCTCAAACCATTGGAAGGTCCAGCCCAAAAGGCAGCCAAAATGCAGCCCACATCCAGGAGAATCTCAAGAGCAGGGGGTGGAGCACGCCGGGCCTGAAACCACGAGAAGCTCCAGCCCAAGAGGCAGCCACAATCCAGCCCACATCCGGGAGAATCTCAAGAGCAGGAGGTGGAGCAAGCCAGGCCTCAAACCACGAGAAGCTCCAGCCCAAAAAGCAGCCAAACTCCTAACCACATCCGGGAGAATCTCAAGAGCAGGGGGTGGAGCAAGCCAGGCCTCAAACCACGAGAAGCTCCAGCCCAAAAGGCAGCCAAAATCCATCACACATCCGGGAGAATCTCAAGAGCAGGAGGTGGAGCAAGCCAGGCCTCAAACCACGAGAAGCTCCAGCCCAAAATGCAGCCAAAATGCAGCCCACCTCCGGGAGAATCTCAAGAGCAGGGCGTGGAGCAAGCCAGGCCTCAAACCACGAGAAGCTCCAGCCCAAAATGCAGCCAAAATGCAGCCCACATCGGAGAGAATCTCAAGGGCAGGGGGTGGAGCAAGCCAGGCCTCAAACCACGAGAAGCTCCAGCCCAAAAGGCAGCCACAATCCAGCCCACATGCGGGAGAATCTCAAGAGCAGGGGGTGGAGCAAGCCAGGCCTCAAACCACGAGAAGCTCCAGCCCAAAAGGCAGCCACAATCCAGCCCACATCCGGGAGAATCTCAAGAGCAGGGGGTGGAGCAAGCCAGGCCTCAAACCACGAGAAGCTCCAGGCAAAAAGGCAGCCAAAATGCAGCCCACATGCGGGAGAATCTCAAGAGCAGGGGGTGGAGCAAGCCAGGCCTCAAACCACGAGAAGCTCCAGCCCAAAAAGCAGCCAAAATCCTAACCACATCCGGGGGAATATCAAGAGCACGGGGTGGAGCAAGCCAGGCCTCAAACCACGAGAAGCTCCAGCCCAAAATGCAGCCAAAATCCAGTCAACCTTGAGGAGAGTATCAAGAGCAGGGTGTGGAGCAAGGCAGGCCTCAAACCATGGGAAGCTCCAGCCCAAAAGGCAGCCAAGATCCAGCTCACATCAGGGAGAATCTCAAGAGCAGGGGGTGGAGCAAGCCAGGCCTCAAACCACGAGAAGCTCTAGCCCAAAAGGCAGCCAAATGCAGCCCACATCCAGGAGAATATCAAGAGCAGGGGGTGGAGCAAGCCAGGCCTCAAACCACGAGAAGCTCCAGCCCAAAAACCAGCCAAAATCCTAACCACATCCGGGTTAATCTCAAGAGCAGGGGGTGAAGCAAGCCAGGCCTCAAACCACGAGAACCTCCAGCCCAAAAGGCAGCCAAAATGCAGCCCACATCCGGGAGAATCTCAAGAGCAGGGGGTGGAGCAAGCCAGGCCTCAAACCTCCAGAAGCTCCAGCCCAAAAGGCAGCCAAAATCCAGCCCACATACGGGAGAATATCAAGAGCAGGGGGGGGAGCAAGCCAGGCCTCAAACCACGAGAAGCTCCAGCCTAAAAGGCAGCCAAAATGCAGCCCACATGTGGGAGAATCTCAAGAGCAGGGGGTGGAGCAAGCCAGGCCTCAAACCACGAGAAGCTCCAGCCCAAAAGGTAGCCAAAATGCAGACCACATCCAGGAGAATATCAAGAGCAGGGGGTGGAGCAAGCCAGGCCTCAAACCACGAGAAGCTCCTGCCCAAAGGGCAGCCAAAATCCAGCCCACATCTGGGAGAATCTCAAGAGCAGGGGGTGGAGCAAGCCAGGCCTCAAACCACGAGAACCTCCAGCCCAAAAATGAGCCAAAATCCAGCCCACCTTGAGGAGAGTATCAAGAGCAGGGTGTGGAGCAAGCCAGGCCTCAAACCATGGGAAGCTCCAGCCCAAAAGGCATCCAAAATGCAGCCCACATCCGGGAGAATCTCAAGAGCAGGGGGTGGAGCAAGCCAGGCCTCAAACCACGAGAAGCTCCAGCCAAAAAGGCAGCCAAAATGCAGCCCACATCCGGGAGTATATCAAGAGCAGGGGGTGGAGCAAGCCAGGCCTCATACCACGAGAAGCTCCAGCCCAAAAGGCAGCCAAAATCCAGCCCACATCCGGGAGAATCTCAAGAGCAGGGGGTGGAGCAAGCCAGGCCTCAAACCACGAGAAGCTCCTGCCCAAAAGGAAGCCAAAATGCAGCCCACATCCGGGAGAATCTCAAGAGCAGGGGGTGGAGCAAGCCAGGCCTCAAACCACGAGAAGCTCCAGCCCAAAAATGAGCCAAAATCCAGCCCACCTTGAGGAGAGTATCAAGAGCAGGGTGTGGAGCAAGCCAGGCCTCAAACCATGGGAAGCTCCAGCCCAAAAGGCATCCAAAATGCAGCCCACATCCGGGAGAATATCAAGAGCAGGGGGTGGAGCAAGCCAGGCCTCAAACCACGAGAAGCTCCAGCCCAAAATGCAGCCAAAATGTAGCCCACATCCGGGAGTATATCAAGAGCAGGGGGTGGAGCAAGCCAGGCCTCAAACCACGAGAAGCTCCAGCTCAAAAGGCAGCCACAATCCAGCCCACATGCGGGAGAATCTCAAGAGCAGGGGGTGGAGCAAGCCAGGCCTCAAACCACGAGAAGCTCCAGCCCAAAAGGCAACCACAATCCAGCCCACATCCGGGAGAATCTCAAGAGCAGGGGGTGGAGCAAGCCAGGCCTCAAACCACGAGAAGCTCCAGCCCAAAAGGCAGCCACAATCCAGCCCACATGCGGGAGAATCTCAAGAGCGGGGGTGAAGGAAGCCAGGCCTCAAACCACGAGAAGCTCCTGCCCAAAAGGCAGCCAAAATGCAGCCCACATCCGGGAGAATCTCAAGAGCAGGGGGTGGAGCAAGCCAGGCCTCAAACCTCCAGACGCTCCAGCCCAAAATGCAGCCAAAATCCAGCCCACATACGGGAGAATATCAAGAGAAAGGGGGGGAGCAAGCCAGGCCTCAAACCACGAGAAGCTCCAGCCTAAAAGGCAGCCAAAATCCAGCCCACCTCCGGGAGAATCTCAAGAGCAGGGGGTGGAGCAAGCCAGGCCTCAAACCACGAGAAGCTCCAGCCTAAAAAGCAGCCAAACTCCTAACCACATCCGGGAGAATCTCAAGAGCAGGGGGTGGAGCAAGCCAGGCCTCAAACCATGAGAAGCTCCAGCCCAAAAGGCAGCCAAAATGCAGCCCACATCCGGGAGAATCTCAAGAGCAGGGGGTGGAGCAAGCCAGGCCTCAAACCACGAGAAGCTCCAGCCTTAAATGCAGCCAAAATGCAGCCCACATCGGAGAGAATCTCAAGGGCAGGGGGTGGAGCAAGCCAGGCCTCAAACCACGAGAAGCTCCAGCCCAAAAGGCAGCCACAATCCAGCCCACATGCGGGAGAATCTCAAGAGCAGGGGGTGGAGCAAGCCAGGCCTCAAACCATGAGAAGCTCCAGCCCAAAAGGCAGCCACAATCCAGCCCACATGCGGGAGAATCTCAAGAGCAGGGGGTGAAGGAAGCCAGGCCTCAAACCACGAGAAGCTCCAGCCCAAAAGGCAGCCAAAATGCAGCCCACATCCGGGAGAATCTCAAGAGCAGGGGGTGGAGCAAGCCAGGCCTCAAACCACGAGAAGCTCCAGCCCAAAATGCAGCCAAAATCCAGCCAACCTTGAGGAGAGTATCAAGAGAAGGGGGTGGATCAAGGCAGGCCTCAAACCACGAGAAGCTCCAGCCCAAAAGGCAGCCAAAATGCAGCCCACATCCGGGAGAATCTCAAGAGCAGGGGTTGGAGAAAGCCAGGCCTCAAACCACGAGAAGCTCCAGCCCAAAAAGCAGCCAAAATCCTAACCATATCTGGGAGAATCTCAAGAGCAGGGGGTGGAGCAAGGCAGGCCTCAAACCACGAGAAGCTCCAGCCCAAAATGCAGCCAAAATGCAGCTCACATCCGGGAGAATCTCAAGAGCAGGGGGTGGAGCAAGCCAGGCCTCAAACCACGAGAAGCTCCAGCCCAAATAGCAGCCAAAATGCAGCCCACATCCGGGAGAATATCAAGAGCAGGGGGTGGAGCAAGCCAGGCCTCAAACCACGAGAAGCTCCAGCCCAAAAAGGAGCCAAAATCCAGCCCATCTGGAGGAGAGTATCAATAGCAGGGGGTGGAGCAAGGCAGGCCTCAAACCATTGGAAGCTCCAGCCCAAAAGGCAGCCAAAATGCAGCCCACGTACGGAAGAATCTCAAGAGCAGGGCGTGGAGCAAGCCAGGCCTCAAACCACGAGAAGCTCCAGCCCAAAAAGCAGCCAAAATGCAGCCCACATCCGGGAGAATCTCAAGAGCAGGGGGTGGAGCAAGCCAGGCCTCAAACCACGAGAAGCTCCAGCACAAAATGCAGCCAAAATCCAGCCCACATCCAGGAGAATCTCAAGAGCAGGGGGTGGAGAAAGCCAGGCCTCAAACCACGAGAAGCTCCAGCCCAAAAAGCAGCCAAAATGCAGCCCACATCCGGGAGAATATCAAGAGCAGGGGTGGAGCAAGCCAGGCCTCTAAACCACGAGAAGCTCCTGCCCAAAACTCAGCCAAAATGCAGCCCACATCCGGGAGAGTCTCAAGAGCAGGGTTTGGAGAAAGCCAGGCCTCAAACCACGAGAAGCTCCAGCCCAAAAGGCAGCCAAAATGCTGCCCACATCCGGGAGAATCTCAAGAGCAGGGGGTGGAGCAAGCCGGGCCTCAAACCACGAGAAGCTCCAGCCCAAGAGGCAGCCAAAATGCAGCCCACATCCGGGAGAATCTCAAGAGCAGGGGGTGGAGCAAGCCAGGCCTCAAACCACGAGAAGCTCCAGCCCAAAATGCAGCCAAAATGCAGCCCACATCCGGGAGAATATCAAGAGCAGGGGGTGGAGCAAGCCAGGCCTCAAACCACTAGAAGCTCCAGCCCAATAGGCAGCCAAAATGCAGAACACATCCAGGAGAATATCAAGAGCAAGGGTTGGAGCAAGCCAGGCTACAAACCATAAGAAGCTCCAGCCCAAGAATCAGCCAAACTGCAGAACACATCCGGGAGAATATCAAGTGCAGGGGGTGGAGCAAGCCAGGCCTCAAACCACGAGAAGCTCCAGCCCAAAATGCAGCCAAAATGCAGCCCACCTGGAGGAGAATATCAAGAGCAGGGGGTGGAGAAAGGCAGGCCTCAAACCACGAGAAGCTACAGCCCAAAAGGCAGCCACAATCCAGCCCACATCCGGGAGAATCTCAAGAGCAGGGGGTGGAGCAAGCCAGGTCTCAAACCACGAGAAGCTCCAGCCCAAAAAGGCAGCCAAAATCCTAACCACATCCGGGAGAATCTCAAGAGCAAGGGGTGGATCAAGGCAGGCCTCAAACCACGAGAAGCTCCAGCCCAAAAGGCAGCCACAATCCAGCCCACATGCGGGAGAATCTCAAGAGCAGGGGGTGGAGCAAGCCAGGCCTCAAACCACGAGAAGCTCCAGCCCAAAAGGCAGCCAAAATGCAGCCCACATCCGGGAGAATCTCAAGAGCAGGGGGTGGAGCAAGCCAGGCGTCAAACCCCGAGAAGCTCCAGCCCAAAAGGCAGCCAAAATGCAGCCCACATCCGGGAGAATATCAAGAGCAGGGGATGGAGCAAGCCAGGCCTCAAACCACGAGAAGCTCCAGCCCAAAAAGGCAGCCAAAATCCTAACCACATCCGGGAGAATCTCAAGAGCAAGGGGTGCATCAAGGCAGGCCTCAAACCACGAGAAGCTCCAGCCCAAAAGGCAGCCAAAATGCAGCCCACATGCGGGAGAATATCAAGAGCAGGGGGTGGAGCAAGCCAGGCCTCAAACCACAAGAAGCTCCAGCCCAAAAGGCAGCCAAAATGCAGCCCACATCTGGGAGAATCTCAAGAGCACGGGGTGGAGAAAGCCAGGCCTCAAACCATGGGAAGCTCCAGCCCAAAATGCAGCCAAAATGCAGCCAACATCCGGGACAATATCAAGTGCAGGGGATGGAGCAAGCCAGGCCTCAAACCACGAGAAGCTCCAGCCCAAAAAGCAGCCAAAATGCAGCCCACCTGGAGGAGAATATCAAGAGCAGGGGGTGGAGAAAGGCAGGCCTCAAACCACGAGAAGCTCCAGCCCAAAAGGCAGCCACAATCCAGCCCACATCCGGGAGAATATCAAGAGCAGGGGGTGGACCAAGCCAGGCCTCAAACCACGAGAAGCTCCAGCCCAAAAAGGCAGCCAATATCCTAACCACATCCGGGAGAATCTCAAGAGCAAGGGGTGGATCAAAGCAGGCCTCAAACCTTGAGAAGCTCCAGCCCAAAAGGCAGCCAAAATGCAGCCCACATCCGGGAGAATATCAAGAGCAGGGGGTGGAGCAAGCCAGGCCTCAAACCACGAGAAGCTCCAGCCCAAAAAGCAGCTAAAATCCAGCCCACATCCGGGAGAATCTCAAGAGCAGGGGGTGGAGCAAGCCAGGCCTCAAACTATGGGAAGCTCCAGCACAAAATGCAGCCAAACTGCAGCCCACCTGGAGGAGAATATCAAGAGCAGGGGGTGGAGAAAGGCAGGCCTCAAACCACGAGAAGCTACAGCCCAAAAGGCAGCCAAAATCCAGCCCACATCTGGGAGAATATCAAGAGCATGGGTTGGAGAAAGCCAGGCCTCAAACCACGAGAAGCTGCAGCCCAAAATGCAGCCAAATGCAGCCCAGATCCAGGAGAATCTCAAGAGCAGGGGGTGGAGCAAGCCGGGCCTGAAACCACGAGAAGCTCCAGCTCAAGAGGTAGCCACAATCCAGCCCACATGCGGGAGAATCTCAAGAGCAGGGGGTGGAGCAAGCCAGGCCTCAAACCACGAGAAGCTCCAGCCCAAAAAGCAGCCAAAATCCTAACCACATCTGGGAGAATCTCAAGAGCAGGGGGTGGAGCAAGCCAGGCCTCAAACCACGAGAAGCTCCAGCCCAATAGGCAGCCAAAATGCAGAACACATCCAGGAGAATATCAAGAGCAAGGGTTGGAGCAAGCCAGGCTACAAACCATAAGAAGCTCCAGCCCAAGAATCAGCCAAAATGCAGAACACATCCGGGAGAATATCAAGTGCAGGGGGTGGAGCAAGCCAGGCCTCAAACCACGAGAAGCTCCAGCCCAAAATGCAGCCAAAATGCAGCCCACCTGGAGGAGAATATCAAGAGCAGGGGGTGGAGAAAGGCAGGCCTCAAACCACGAGAAGCTACAGCCCAAAAGGCAGCCACAATCCAGCCCACATCCGGGAGAATCTCAAGAGCAGGGGGTGGAGCAAGCCAGGCCTCAAACCACGAGAAGCTCCAGCCCAAAAAGCAGCCAAAATTCAGCCCACATCCGGGAGAATCTCAAGAGCAGGGGGTGGAGAAAACCAGGCCTCAAACCTCCAGAAGCTCCAGCCCAAAAGGCAGCCAAAATCCAGCCCACATACGGGAGAATATCAAGAGCAGGGGGTGGAGCAAGCCAGGCCTCAAACCACGAGAAGCTCCAGCCCAAAAGGCAGCCAAAATGCAGCCCACATCCGGGAGAATCTCAAGAGCAGGGGGTGGAGCAAGCCAGGCCTCAAACCACGAGAAGCTCCAGCCCAAAAGGCAGCCAAAATGCAGCCCACATCCAGGAGAATATCAAGAGCAGGGGGTGGAGCAAGCCAGGCCTCAAACCACGAGAAGCTCCTGCCCAAAAGGCAGCCAAAATGCAGAACACATCCAGGAGAATATCAAAAGCAGGTGGTGGAGCAAGCCAGGCTACAAACCATGAGAAGCTCCAGCCCAAGAATCAGCCAAAATGCAGACCACCTCTGGGAGAATATCAAGTGCAGGGGGTGGAGCAAGCCAGGCCTCAAACCACGAGAAGCTCCAGCCCAAAATGCAGCCAAAATCCAGCCTACATCCGGGAGAATATCAAGAGCAGGGGGTGGAGCAAGCCAGGCCTCAAACCACGAGAAGCTCCAGCCTAAAAAGGCAGCCAAAATCCTAACCACATGCGGGAGAATCTCAAGAGCAAGGGGTGGATCAAGGCAGGCCTCAAACCACGAGAAGCTCCAGCCCAAAAGGCAGCCAAAATGCAGCCCACATCCGGGAGAATCTCAAGAGCAGGGGGTGGAGCAAGCCAGGCCTCAAACCACGAGAAGCTCCAGCCCAAAAAGCAGCCAAAATGCAGCCCACATCCGGGAGAATATCAAGAGCAGGGGTGGAGCAAGCCAGGCCTCAAACCACGAGAAGCTCCAGCCCAAAAGGCAGCCAAAATCCAGCCCACATCTGGGAGAATATCAAGAGCAGGGGGTGGAGCAAGCCAGGCCTCAAACCACGAGAAGCTCCAGCCCAAGAGGCAGCCACAATCCAGCACACATCCGGGAGAATCTCAAGAGCAGGGGGTGGAGCAAGCCAGGCCTCAAACCACGAGAAGCTCCAGCCCAAAAGGCAGCCAAAATGCAGCCCACATCCGGGAGAATCTCAAGAGCAGGGGGTGGAGCAAGCCAGGCCTCAAACCACGAGAAGCTCCAGCCCAAAAAGGCAGCCAAAATCCTAACCACATCCGGGAGAATCTCAAGAGCAAGGGGTGCATCAAGGCAGGCCTCAAACCACGAGAAGCTCCAGCCCAAAAGGCCCAAAATGCAGCCCACATCCGGGAGAATCTCAAGAGCAGGGGGTGGAGCAAGCCTGGCCTCAAATCTCGAGAAGCTCCAGCCCAAAATGGAGCCAAAATCCAGCCTACATCCGGGAGAATCTCAAGAGCAGGGGGTGGAGCAAGCCAGGCCTCAAACGACGAGAAGCTCCAACCCTAAATGAAGCCAAAATGCAGCCCACATCGGGGAGAATCTCAAGAGCAGGGGGTGGAGCAAGCCAGGCCCCAAACCACGAGAAGCTCCAGCCCAAAAGGCAGCCAAAATGCAGCCCATATCTGGGAGTACATCAAGAGCAGGGGGTGGAGCAAGCCAGGCCTCAAACCACGAGAAGCTCCAGCCCAAAAGGCAGCCAAAATGCAGCCCACATCCGGGAGAATATCAAGAGCAGGGGGTGGAGCAAGCCAGGCCTCAAACCACGAGAAGCTCCAGCCCAAGAATCAGCCAAAATGCAGCCTACATCTGGGAGAATCTCAAGAGCAGGGGGTGGAGCAAGTCAGGCCTCAAACCACGAGAAGCTCCAGCCCAAAAGGCAGCCAAAATGCACCCCACCTAGAGGAGAATATCAAGAGCAGGGGGTGGAGAAAGGCAGGCCTCAAACCACGAGAAGCTACAGCCCAAAAGGCAGCCACAATCCAGCCCACATCCGGAAGAATATCAAGAGCAGGGGGTGGAGCAAGCCAGGCCTCAAACCACGAGAAGCTCCAGCCCAAAAGGCAGCCAAAATGCAGCCCACGTCAGGGAGAATATCAAGAGCAGGGGGTGGAGCAAGCCAGGCCTCAAACCACGAGAAGCTCCAGCCCAAAAAGGCAGCCAAAATCCTAACCACATCCGGGAGAATCTCAAGAGCAAGGGGTGGATCAAGGCAGGCCTCAAACCACGAGAAGCTCCAGCCCAAAAGGCAGCCAAAATCCTAACCACATCTGGGAGAATCTCAAGAGCAGGGGGTGGAGCAAGCCAGGCCCAAACCACGAGAAGCTCCAGCCCAAAAGGCAGCCAAAATGCAGCCCATATCTGGGAGTACATCAAGAGCAGGGGGTGGAGCAAGCCAGGCCTCAAACCACGAGAAGCTCCAACCCAATATGCAGCCAAAATGCAAAACACATCCAGGAGAATATCAAGAGCAGGGGGTGGAGCAAGCCAGGCTACAAACCATGAGAAGCTCCAGCCCAAGAATCAGCCAAAATGCAGCCCACATCCGGGAGAATATAAAGAGCAGGGGGTGGAGCAAGCCAGGCCTCAAACCACGAGAAGCTCCAGCCCAAAAGGCAGCCAAAATGCAGCCCACATCTGGGAGAATATCAAGAACAGGGGGTGGAGCAAGCCAGGCCTCAAACCACGAGAAGCTCCAGCCCAAAAAGCAGCCAAAATCCTAACCATATCTGGGAGAATCTCAAGAGCAGGGGGTGGAGCAAGCCAGGCCTCAAACCACGAGAAGCTCCAGCCCAATAGGCAGCCAAAATGCAGAACACATCCAGCAGAATATCAACAGCAGGGGTTGGAGCAAGCCAGGCTACAAACCATGAGAAGCTCCAGCCCAAGAACCAGCCAAAATGCAGCCCACATCCGGGAGAATATCAAGTGCAGGGGGTGGAGCAAGCCAGGTCTCAAACCATGAGAAGCTCCAGCCCAAATTGCAGCCAAAATGCAGCCCACCTGGAGGAGAATATAAAGAGCAGGGGGTGGAGAAAGGCAGGCCTCAAACCACGAGAATCGCCAACCCAAAAGGCAACCAAAATCCAGCCCACATCTGGGAGAATATCAAGAGCAGGGGGTGGAGCAAGCCAGGCCTCAAACCACGAGAAGCTCCAGCCCAAAAAGGCAGCCAAAATCCTAACCACATCCGGGAGAATCTCAAGAGCACGGGGTGGATCAAGGCAGGCCTCAAACCATGGGAAGCTCCAGCCCAAAATGCAGCCAAAATGCAGCCCACATCCGGGAGAATATCAAGAGCAGGGGGTGGAGCAAGCCAGGCCTCAAACCACGAGAAGCTCCAGCCCAAAATGCAGCCAAAATCCAGCCCACATCTGGGAGAATATCAAGAGCAGGGGGTGGAGAAAACCAGGCCTCAAACCATTGGAAGCTCCAGCCCAAGAGGCAGCCAAAATGCAGCCCACATCCAGGAGAATCTCAAGAGCAGGGGGTGGAGCAAGCCGGGCCTGAAACCACGAGAAGCTCCAGCCCAAGAGGCAGCCAAAATCCAGCCCACATCCGGGAGAATCTCAAGAGCAGGGGGTGGAGCAAGCCAGGCCTCAAACCACGAGAAGCTCCAGCCCAAAAAGCAGCCAAAATCCTAACCACATCTGGGAGAATCTCAAGAGCAGGGGGTGGAGCAAGCCAGGCCCCAAAACACGAGAAGCTCCAGCCAAAAATGCAGCCAAAATGCAGCCCATATCTGGGAGTACATCAAGAGCAGGGGGTGGAGCAAGCCAGGCCTCAAACCACGAGAAGCTCCAGCCCAATAGGCAGCCAAAATGCAGAACACATCCAGGAGAATATCAAGAGCAGGTGGTGGAGCAAGCCAGGCTACAAACAATGAGAAGCTCCAGCCCAAGAATCAGCCAAAATGCAGACCACATCTGGGAGAATATCAAGTGCAGGGGGTGGAGCAAGCCAGGCCTCAAACCACGAGAAGCTCCAGCCCAATAGGCAGCCAAAATGCAGCCCACATCCAGGAGAATATCAAGAGCAGGTGGTGGAGCAAGCCAGGCTACAAACCATGAGAAGCTCCAGCCCAAAAAGCAGCCAAAATGCAGCCCACATCGGGGAGAATCTCAAGAGCAGGGGTGGAGCAAGCCAGGCCTCAAACCACGAGAAGCTCCAGCCCTAAAGGCAGCCAAAATGCAGCCTACATCCGGGAGAATATCAAGAGCAAGGGGTGGAGCAAGCCAGGCCTCAAACCACGAGAAGCTCCAGCCCAAAATGCAGCCAAAATGCAACCCACATCCGGGAGAATCTCAAGAGCAGGGGGTGGAGCAAGCCAGGCCTCAAACCATGGGAAGCTCCAGCCCAAAAGGCAGCCAAAATGCAGCCCACCTGGAGGAGAGTATAAAGAGCAGGGTGTGGCTCAAGGCAGGCCTCAAATCATTGGAAGCTCCAGCCCAAAATGCAGACACAATCCAGCCCACATCCGGGAGAATCTCAAGAGCAGGGGGTGGAGAAAGCCAGGCCTCAAACCACGAGAAGCTCCAGCCCAAAAGGCAGCCAAAATGCAGCCCACATCCGGGAGAATCTCAAGAGCAGGGGGTGGAGCAAGCCAGGATTCAAACTATGAGAAGCTCCAGCCCAAAAAGCAGCCAAAATGCAGCCCACATCCGGGAGAATATCAAGAGCAGGGGTGGAGCAAGCCAGGCCTCAAACCACGAGAAGCTCCAGCCCAAAAGGCACCCAAAATGCAGCCAACATCCAGGAGAATCTCAAGAGCAGGGGTTGGAGCAAGCCAGGCCTCAAACCACGAGAAGCTCCAGCCCAAAAGGCAGCCAAAATCCAGCCCACATCCGGGAGAATCTCAAGAGCAGGGAGTGGACCAAGCCAGGCCTCAAACCATGAGAAGATCCAGCCCAAAAAGCAGCCAAAATCCTAACCACATCTGGGAGAATCTCAAGAGCAGGGGTGGAGCAAGCCAGGCCTCAAACCACGAGAAGCTCCAGCCCAAAAGGCAGCCAAAATCCAGCCCACATCTGGGAGAATATCAAGAGCAGGGGGTGGAGCAAGCCAGGCCTCAAACCATGAGAAGCTCCAGCCCAAAAAGCAGCCAAAATGCAGCCCACATCCGGGAGAATATCAAGAGCAGGGGTGGAGCAAGCCAGGCCTCAAACCACGAGAAGCTCCAGCCCAAAAGGCAGCCAAAATGCAGCCCACATCCGGGAGAATCTCAAGAGCAGGGGGTGGAGCAAGCCAGGCCTCAAACCACGAGAAGCTCCAGCCCAAAAGGCAGCCAAAATGCAGCCCACATCCGGGAGAATCTCAAGAGCAGGGGGTGGAGCAAGCCAGGCCTCAAACCACAAGAAGCTCCAGCCCAAAATGCAGCCAAAATGCAACCCACGTCCGGGAGAATATCAAGAGCAGGGAGTGGAGCAAGCCAGGCCTCAAACCACGAGAAGCTCCAGCCCAAAAGGCAGCCACAATCCAGCCCACATCTGGGAGAATCTCAAGAGCAGTGGGTGGAGCAAGCCAGGCCTCAAACCACGAGAAGCTCCAGCCCAAAAGGCAGCCAAAATGCAGCCCACCTCCGGGAGAATATCAATGGCAGAGTTTGTAGCAAGCCAGGCCTCAAACCACGAGAAGCTCCAGCCCAAAAAGCAGCCAAAATCCTAACCACATCTGGGAGAATCTCAAGAGCAGGGGGTGGAGGAAGCCAGGCCTCAAACCACGAGAAGCTCCAGCCCAATAGGCAGCCAAAATGCAGAACACATCCAGGAGAATCTCAAGAGCAGGGGTTGGAGCAAGCCAGGCTACAAACCATGAGAATCTCTAGCCCAAGAATCAGCCAAAATGCAGCCCACATCCGGGAGAATATCAAGTGCAGGGGGTGGAGCAAGCCAGGCCTCAAACCATGAGAAGCTCCAGCCCAAATTGCAGCCAAAATGCAGCCCACCTGGAGGAGAATATAAAGAGCAGGGGGTGGATCAAGGCAGGCCTCAAACCATGGGAAGCTCCAGCCCAAAATGCAGCCAAAATGCAGCCCACATCCGGGAGAATATCAAGAGCAGGGGTGGAGCAAGCCAGGCCTCAAACCACGAGAAGCTCCAGCCCAAAATGCAGCCAAAATCCAGCCCACATCTGGGACAATATCAAGAGCAGGGGGTGGAGAAAACCAGGCCTCAAACCATTGGAAGCTCCAGGCCAAGAGGCAGCCAAAATGCAGCCCAGATCCAGGAGAATCTCAAGAGCAGGGGGTGGAGCAAGCCGGGCCTGAAACCACGAGAAGCTCCAGCCCAAGAGGCAGCCACAATCCAGCACACATCCGGGAGAATCTCAAGAGCAGGGGGTGGAGCAAGCCAGGCCTCAAACCACGAGAAGCTCCAGCCCAAAAAGCAGCCAAAATCCTAACCACATCTGGGAGAATCTCAAGAGCAGGGGGTGGAGCAAGCCAGGCCCCAAACCACGAGAAGCTCCAGCCCAAAAGGCAGCCAAAATGCAGCCCATATCTGGGAGTACATCAAGAGCAGGGGGTGGAGCAAGCCAGGCCTCAAACCACGAGAAGCTCCAGCCTAATAGGCAGCCAAAATGCAGAACACATCCAGGAGAATATCAAGAGCAGGTGGTGGAGCAAGCCAGGCTACAAACCATGAGAAGCTCCAGCCCAAGAATCAGCCAAAATGCAGACCACATCTGGGAGAATATCAAGTGCAGGGGGTGGAGCAACCCAGGCCTCAAACCACGAGAAGCTCCAGCCCAATAGTCAGCCAAAATGCAGCCTACATCCGGGAGAATCTCAAGAGCAGGGAGTGGAGCAAGCCAGGCCTCAAACCATGAGAAGATCCAGCCCAAAAAGCAGCCAAAATCCTAACCACCTCCGGGAGAATCTCAACAGCAGTGGGTGGAGCAAGCCAGGCCTCAAAACACGAGAAGCTCCAGCCCAAAATGCAGCCAAAATCCAGCCCACATCTGGGAGAATATCTAGAGCAGGGGGTGGAGAAAGCCAGGCCTCAAACCACGAGAAGCTCCAGCCCTAAAGGCAGCCAAAATGCAGCCCACCTGGAGGAGAGTATAAAGAGCAGGGTGTGGCTCAAGGCAGGCCTCAAATCATTGGAAGCTCCAGCCCAAAATGCAGACACAATCCAGCCCACATCCGGGAGAATCTCAAGAGCAGGGGGTGGAGAAAGCCGGGCCTCAAACCACGAGAAGCTCCAGCCCAAAAGGCAGCCAAAATGCAGCCCACATCCGGGAGAATCTCAAGAGCAGGGGGTGGAGCAAGCCAGGATTCAAACTATGAGAAGCTCCAGCCCAAAAAGCAGCCAAAATGCAGCCCACATCCGGGAGAATATCAAGAGCAGGGGTGGAGCAAGCCAGGCCTCAAACCACGAGAAGCTCCAGCCCAAAAGGCACCCAAAATGCAGCCAACATCCAGGAGAATCTCAAGAGCAGGGGTTGGAGCAAGCCAGGCCTCAAACCACGAGAAGCTCCAGCCCAAAAGGCAGCCAAAATCCAGCCCACATCCGGGAGAATCTCAAGAGCAGGGAGTGGAGCAAGCCAGGCCTCAAACCATGAGAAGATCCAGCCCAAAAAGCAGCCAAAATCCTAACCACATCTGGGAGAATCTCAAGAGCAGGGGTGGAGCAAGCCAGGCCTCAAACCACGAGAAGCTCCAGCCCAAAAGGCAGCCAAAATCCAGCCCACATCTGGGAGAATATCAAGAGCAGGGGGTGGAGCAAGCCAGGCCTCAAACCATGAGAAGCTCCAGCCCAAAAAGCAGCCAAAATGCAGCCCACATCCGGGAGAATATCAAGAGCAGGGGTGGAGCAAGCCAGGCCTCAAACCACGAGAAGCTCCAGCCCAAAAGGCAGCCAAAATGCAGCCCACATCCGGGAGAATCTCAAGAGCAGGGGGTGGAGCAAGCCAGGCCTCAAACCACGAGAAGCTCCAGCCCAAAAGGCAGCCAAAATGCAGCCCACATCCGGGAGAATCTCAAGAGCAGGGGGTGGAGCAAGCCAGGCCTCAAACCACAAGAAGCTCCAGCCCAAAATGCAGCCAAAATGCAACCCACGTCCGGGAGAATATCAAGAGCAGGGAGTGGAGCAAGCCAGGCCTCAAACCACGAGAAGCTCCAGCCCAAAAGGCAGCCACAATCCAGCCCACATCTGGGAGAATCTCAAGAGCAGTGGGTGGAGCAAGCCAGGCCTCAAACCACGAGAAGCTCCAGCCCAAAAAGCAGCCAAAATCCAGCCCACATCCGGGAGATTATCAAGAGCAGGGGGTGGAGCAAGCCAGGCCTCAAACCACGAGAAGCTCCAGCCCAAAAGGCAGCCAAAATGCAGCCCACATCCGGGAGAATCTCAAGAGCAGGGGGTGGAGCAAGCCAGGCCTCAAACCTCGAGAAGCTCCAGCCCAAAAGGCAGCCAAAATGCAGCCCACCTCCGGGAGAATATCAATGGCAGAGTTTGTAGCAAGCCAGGCCTCAAACCACGAGAAGCTCCAGCCCAAAAAGCAGCCAAAATCCTAACCACATCTGGGAGAATCTCAAGAGCAGGGGGTGGAGGAAGCCAGGCCTCAAACCACGAGAAGCTCCAGCCCAATAGGCAGCCAAAATGCAGAACACATCCAGGAGAATATCAAGAGCAGGGGTTGGAGCAAGCCAGGCTACAAACCATGAGAATCTCTAGCCCAAGAATCAGCCAAAATGCAGCCCACATCCGGGAGAATATCAAGTGCAGGGGGTGGAGCAAGCCAGGCCTCAAACCATGAGAAGCTCCAGCCCAAATTGCAGCCAAAATGCAGCCCACCTGGAGGAGAATATAAAGAGCAGGGGGTGGATCAAGGCAGGCCTCAAACCATGGGAAGCTCCAGCCCAAAATGCAGCCAAAATGCAGCCCACATCCGGGAGAATATCAAGAGCAGGGGTGGAGCAAGCCAGGCCTCAAACCACGAGAAGCTCCAGCCCAAAATGCAGCCAAAATCCAGCCCATATCTGGGACAATATCAAGAGCAGGGGGTGGAGAAAACCAGGCCTCAAACCATTGGAAGCTCCAGGCCAAGAGGCAGCCAAAATGCAGCCCAGATCCAGGAGAATCTCAAGAGCAGGGGGTGGAGCAAGCCGGGCCTGAAACCACGAGAAGCTCCAGCCCAAGAGGCAGCCACAATCCAGCACACATCCGGGAGAATCTCAAAAGCAGGGGGTGGAGCAAGCCAGGCCCCAAACCACGAGAAGCTCCAGCCCAAAAGGCAGCCAAAATGCAGCCCATATCTGGGAGTACATCAAGAGCAGGGGGTGGAGCAAGCCAGGCCTCAAACCACGAGAAGCTCCAGCCTAATAGGCAGCCAAAATGCAGAACACATCCAGGAGAATATCAAGAGCAGGTGGTGGAGCAAGCCAGGCTACAAACCATGAGAAGCTCCAGCCCAAGAATCAGCCAAAATGCAGACCACATCTGGGAGAATATCAAGTGCAGGGGGTGGAGCAACCCAGGCCTCAAACCACGAGAAGCTCCAGCCCAATAGTCAGCCAAAATGCAGCCTACATCCGGGAGAATCTCAAGAGCAGGGAGTGGAGCAAGCCAGGCCTCAAACCATGAGAAGATCCAGCCCAAAAAGCAGCCAAAATCCTAACCACCTCCGGGAGAATCTCAACAGCAGTGGGTGGAGCAAGCCAGGCCTCAAAACACGAGAAGCTCCAGCCCAAAATGCAGCCAAAATCCAGCCCACATCTGGGAGAATATCTAGAGCAGGGGGTGGAGAAAGCCAGGCCTCAAACCACGAGAAGCTCCAGCCCAAAATGCAGCCAAAATGCAGCCCACATCCGGGAGAATCTCAAGAGCAGGGGGTGGAGCAAGCCAGGCCTCAAACCACGAGAAGCTCCAGCCCTAAAGGCAGCCAAAATGCAGCCCACATCCGGGAGAATCTCAAGAGCAGGGGGTGGAGCAAGCCAGGCATCAAACTATGAGAAGCTCCAGCCCAAAAAGCAGCCAAAATTCAGCCCACATCGGGGAGAATATCAAGAGCAGGGGTGGAGCAAGCCAGGCCTCAAACCACGAGAAGCTCCAGCCCTAAAAGCAGCCAAAATGCAGCCTACATCCGGGAGAATCTCAAGAGCAGGGGGTGGAGCAAGCCAGGCCTCAAACCACGAGAAGCTCCAGCCCAAAATGCAGCCAAAATGCAGCCAACATCTGGGAGAATCTCAAGAGCAGGGGTTGGAGCAAGCCAGGCCTCAAACCACGAGAAGCTCCAGCCCAAAAGGCAGCCAAAATCCAGCCCACATCCGGGAGAATCTCAAGAGCAGGGAGTGGAGCAAGCCAGGCCTCAAACCATGAGAAGATCCAGCCCAAAAAGCAGCCAAAATCCTAACCACATCTGGGAGAATCTCAAGAGCAGGGGTGGAGCAAGCCAGGCCTCAAACCACGAGAAGCTCCAGCCCAAAAGGCAGCCAAAATCCAGCCCACATCCGGGAGAATCTCAAGAGCAGGGGGTGGAGCAAGCCAGGCCTCAAACCACAAGAAGCTCCAGCCCAAAATGCAGCCACAATCCAGCCCACATCCGGGAGAATATCAAGAGCAGGGGGTGGAGCAAGCCAGGCCTCAAACCACGAGAAGCTCCAGCCCAAAAGGCAGCCAAAATGCAGCCCACATCCGGGAGAATCTCAAGAGCAGGGGGTGGAGCAAGCCAGGCCTCAAACCACGAGAAGCTCCAGCCCAAAAGGCAGCCACAATCCAGCCCACATCTGGGAGAATCTCAAGAGTAGTGGGTGGAGCAAGCCAGGCCTCAAACCACTAGAAGCTCCAGCCCAAAAAGCAGCCAAAATGCAGCCCACATCCAAGAGAATCTTAAGAGCAGGGGGTGGAGCAAGGTAGGCCTCAAACCACGAGAAGCTCCAGCCCAAAAGGCAGCCAAAATGCAGCCCACATCCGGGAGAATATCAAGAGCAGGGTGTGGAGCAAGACAGACCTCAAACCATGGGAAGCTCCAGCCCAAAAGGCAGCCATAATCCAGCCCACATCCGGGAGAATCTCAAGAGCAGGGGGTGGAGCAAGCCAGGCCTCAAACCACGAGAAGCTCCAGCCCAAAATGCAGCCAAAATGCAGCCCATATCCGGGAGAATATCAAGAGCAGGGGTGGAGCAAGCCAGGCCTCAAACCACGAGAAGCTCCAGCCCAAAAGGCAGCCAAAATGCAGCCCACATCCGGGAGAATCTCAAGAGCAGGGGGTGGAGCAAGCCAGGCCTCAAACCACGAGAAGCTCCAGCCCAAAATGCAGCCAAAATCCAGCCCACATCCGGGAGAATCTCAAGAGCAGGGGGTGGAGCAAGCCAGGCATCAAACTATGAGAAGCTCCAGCCCAAAAAGCAGCCAAAATGCAGCCCACATCGGGGAGAATATCAAGAGCAGGGGTGGAGCAAGCCAGGCCTCAAACCACGAGAAGCTCCAGCCCTAAAGGCAGCCAAAATGCAGCCTACATCCGGGAGAATCTCAAGAGCAGGGGGTGGAGCAAGCCAGGCCTCAAACCACGAGAAGCTCCAGCCCAAAAGGCAGCCAAAATGCAGCCCACATCCGGGAGAATCTCAAGAGCAGGGGGTGGAGCAAGCCAGGCCTCAAACCACGAGAAGCTCCAGCCCAAAAGGCAGCCAAAATGCAGCCCACATCCGGGAGAATCTCAAGAGCAGGGCGTGGAGCAAGCCAGGCCTCAAACCACGAGAAGCTCCAGCCCAAAATGCAGCCAAAATGCAGCCCACATCCGGGAGAATCTCAAGAGCAGGGGGTGGAGCAAGCCAGGCCTCAAACCACGAGAAGCTCCAGCCCAAAAGGCAGCCAAAATCCAGCCCACATCTGGGAGAATATCAAGAGCAGGGGGTGGAGAAAGCCAGGCCTCAAACCACGAGAAGCTCCAGCCCAAAATGCAGCCAAAATTCAGCCCACATCCGGGAGAATCTCAAGAGCAGGGGGTGGAGCAAGCCAGGCCTCAAACCACGAGAAGCTCCAGCCCAAAATGCAGCCAAAATCCAGCCCACATCCGGGAGAATCTCAAGAGCAGGGGGTAGAGCAAGCCAGGCATCAAACTACGAGAACCTCCAGCCCAAAAAGCAGCCAAAATGCAGCCCACATCGGGGAGAATATCAAGAGCAGGGGTGGAGCAAGCCAGGCCTCAAACCACGAGAAGCTCCAGCCCAAAATGCAGCCAAAATGCAGCCAAAATCTGGGAGAATCTCAAGAGCAGGGCGTGGAGCAAGCCAGGCCTCAAACCACGAGAAGCTCCAGCCCAAAAGGCAGCCAAAATCCAGCCCACATCCGGGAGAATCTCAAGAGCAGGGGGTGGAGCAAGCCAGGCCTCAAACCACGAGAAGCTCCAGCCCAAAAAGCAGCCAAAATGCCAACCACATCCGGGAGAATCTCAAGAGCAAGGGGTGGATCAAGCCAGGCCTCAAACCACGAGAAGCTAAAGCCCAAAAGGCAGCCAAAATTCAGCCCACATCCGGGACAATCTCAAGAGCAGGGGGTGGAGCAAGCCAGGCCTCAAACCACGAGAAGCTCCAGGGAAAAAGCAGCCAAAATGCAGCCCACATCCGGGAGAATCTCAAGAGCAGGGAGTGGAGCAAGCCAGGCCTCAAACCACGGGAAGCTCCAGCCCAAAATGCAGCCAAAATGCAGCCCACCTGGAGGAGAATCTCAAGAGCAGGTGGTGGAGAAAGGCAGGCCTCAAACCACGAGAAGCTCCAGCCCAAAAGGCACCAAAATGCAGCCCACATCCGGGAGAATCTCAAGAGCAGGGGGTGGAGCAAGCCAGGTCTCAAACCACGAGAAGCTCCAGCCCAAAAGGCAGCCACAATCCAGCCCACATCCGGGAGAATCTCAAGAGCAGGGGGTGGAGCAAGCCAGGCCTCAAACCACGAGAAGCTCCAGCCCAAAAAGGCAGCCAAAATCCTAACCACATCCGGGAGAATCTCAAGAGCAGGGGGTGGAGAAAGCCAGGCCTCAAACCACGAGAAGCTCCAGCCCAAAATGCAGCCAAAATGCAGCCCACATCCGGGAGAATATCAAGAGCAGGGAGTGGAGCAAGCCAGGCCTCAAACCATGGGAAGCTCCAGCCCAAAAGCAGCCAAAATGCAGCCCACATCCAGGGGAATATCAAGAGCAGGGGGTGGAGCAAGCCAGGCCTCAAACTACGAGAATCTCCAGCCCAAAACTTCAGCCAAAATGCAGCCCACGTCCAGGAGAATCTCAAGAGCAGGGGCTGGAGCAAGTCAGGCATCAAACCACGAGAAGCTCCAGCCCAAAAAGGCAGCCAAAATCCAGCCCACATCCGGGAGAATATCAAGAGCAGGTGGTGGAGCAAGCCAGGCCTCAAACCACGAGAAGCTCCAGCCCAAAATGCAGCCACAATCCAGCACACATCCGGGAGAATATCAAGAGCAGGGGGTGGAGCAAGGCAGGCCTCAAACCATGAGAAGCTCCAGCCCAAAAAGCAGCCAAAATCCTACCCAGATCCGGGAGAATATCAAGAGCAGGTGGTGGAGGAAGCCAGGCCTCAAACCACGAGAAGCTCCAGCCCAAAAGGCAGCCAAAATGCAGCCCAAATCCGGGAGAATCTCAAGAGCAGGGTGTGGAGCAAGGCAGGCCTCAAACCACGAGAACCTCCAGCCCAAAATGCAGCCAAAATGCAGCCCACATCTGGGAGAATCTCAAGAGCAGGGGGTGGAGCAAGGCAGGCCTCAAACCTCGAAAACCTCCAGCCCAAAAGGCAGCCAAAATGCAGCCCACATCCGGGAGAATCTCAAGAGCAGGGGGTGGAGCAAGCCAGGCCTCAAACCACGAGAAGCTCCATCCTTAAAGGCAGCCAAGATGCCGCCCACATCCGGGAGAATATCAAGAGCAGGGGCTGGAGCAAGGCAGGCCTCAAACCTCGAAATCCTCCAGTCCAAAAAGGCAGCCATAATGCAGCCCACATCAGGGAGAATCTCAAGAGCAGGGGGTGGAGCAAGCCAGGCCTCAAACCACGAGAAGCTCCAGCGCAAAAGGCAGCCAAAATGCCGCCCACATCCGGGAGAATATCAAGAGCAGGGGGTGGAGCAAGCCAGGCCTCAAACCACGAGAAGCTCCAGCCCAAAAGGCAGCCAAAATCCCAACCACATCCGGGAGAATCTCAAGAGCAAGGGGTGGATCAAGCCAGGCCTCAAACCACGAGAAGCTCCAGCCCAAAAGGCAGCCAAAATGCAGCCCACATCCGGGAGAATCTCAAGAGCAGGGGGCGGAGCAAGCCAGGCCTCAAACCACGAGAAGCTCCAGCCCAAAAGGCAGCCAAAATGCAGCCCACATGCGGGAGAATCTCAAGAGCAGGGTGTGGAGCAAGGCAGGCCTCAAACCACGAGAAGCTCCAGCCCAAAAAGGCAGCCAAAATCCAGCCCACATCCAGGAGAATCTCAAGAGCAGGGGGTGGAGCAAGCCAGGTCTCAAAACACAAGAAGCTCCAGACCAAAATGCAGCCACAATCCAGCCCACATCCGGGAGAATCTCAAGAGCAGGGGGTGGAGCAAGCCAGGCCTCAAACCACGAGAAGCTCGAGCCCAAAAGAAAGCCAAAATCCTACCCACATCTGGGAGAATATCAAGAGCAGGTGGTGGAGCAAGCCAGGCCTCAAACCACGAGAAGCTCCAGCCCAAAAGGCAGCCAAAATGCAGCCCAAATCCGGGAGAATCTCAAGAGCAGGGTGTGGAGCAAGGCAGGCCTCAAACCACGAGAACCTCCAGCCCAAAAGGCAGCCAAAATGCAGCACACATCCGGGAGAATATCAAGAGCAGGGGCTGGAGCAAGGCAGGCCTCAAACCTCGAAATCGTCCAGTCCAGAAAGGCAGCCAAAATGCAGCCCACATGCGGGAGAATCTCAAGAGCAGGGGGTGGAGCAAGCCAGGCCTCGAAACACGAGAAGCTCCAGCGCAAAAGGCAGCCAAAATGCCGCCCACATCCGGGAGAATCTCAAGAGCAAGGGGTGGAGCAAGCCAGGCCTCAAACCACGAGAAGCTCCAGCCCAAGAATCAGCCAAAATGCAGCCCACATCCGGGAGAATATCAAGAGCAGGGTGTGGAGCAATCCAGGCCTCAAACCACGAGAAGCTCCAGCCCAGAAGGCAGCCAAAATGCAGCCCACATCCGGGAGAATCTCAAGAGCAGGGGGTGGAGCAAGCCAGGCCTCAAACCACGAGAAGCTCCAGCCCAAAAGGCAGCCAAAATCCAGCCCACGTCCGGGAAAATATCAAGAGCAGGGGGTGGAGCAAGCCAGGCCTCAAACCACGAGAAGCTCCAGCCCAAAAGGCAGCAAAAATGCAGCCCACATCTGGGAGAATCTCAAGAGCAGGGGGTGGAGCAAGCCAGGCCTCAAACCACGAGAAGCTCCTGCCCAAAAGGCAGCCAAATTCCAGCCCACATCCGGGAGAATTTCAAGAGCAGGGGGTGGAGCAAGCCAGGCCTCAAACCACGAGAAGCTCCAGTCCAAGAATCAGCCAAAATCCAAAACTATATCTTGGAGAATATCAAGAGCAGGGGGTGGAGCAAGCCAGGCCCCAAACCACGAGAAGCTCCAGCCTAAAAGGCAGCCAAAATGCAGCCCACATCCGGGAGAATCTCAAGAGCAGGGGGTGGAGCAAGCCAGGCCTCAAACCACAAGAAGCTCCAGCCCAAAAGGCAGCCAAAATGCAGCCCACATCCGGGAGAATCTCAAGAGCAGGGGGTGGAGCAAGCCAGGCCTCAAACCACGGGAAGCTCCAGCCCAAAATGCAGCCAAAATGCAGCCCACATCCGGGAGAATATCAAGAGCAGAGAGTGGAGCAAGCCAGGCCTCAAACCATGGGAAGCTCCATCTCAAAAGGCAGCCAAAATGCAGCCCACATCCGGGAGAATATCAAGAGCAGGTGGTGGAGCAAGCCAGGCCTCAAACTACAAGAATCTCCAGCCCAAAACTTCAGCCAAAATCCAGCCCACGTCCAGGAGAATCTCAAGAGCAGGGGCTGGAGCAAGGCAGGCATCAAACCACGAGAAGCTCCAGCCCAAAAAGGCAGCCAAAATCCAGCCCACATCCGGGAGAATCTCAAGAGCAGGGGGTGGAGCAAGCCAGGTCTCAAACCACAAGAAGCTCCAGACCAAAATGCAGCCACAATCCAGCACACATCCGGGAGAATATCAAGAGCAGGGGGTGGAGCAAGCCAGGCCTCAAACCACGAGAAGCTCCAGCCCAAAATTCAGCCACAATCCAGCACACATCCGGGAGAATCTCAAGAGCAGGGGGTGGAGCAAGCCAGGCCTCAAACCATGAGAAGCTCCAGCCCAAAAAGCAGCCAAACTCCTACCCACATCCGGGAGAATCTCAAGAGCAGGTGGTGGAGCAAGCCAGGCCTCAAAGCACGAGAAGCTCCAGCCCAAAAGGCAGCCAAAATGCAGCCCACATCCGGGAGAATCTCAAGAGCAGGGTGTGGAGCAAGGCAGGCCTCAAACCACGAGAACCTCCAGCCCAAAATGCAGCCAAAATCCAGCCCACATCCGGGAGAATATCAAGAGCAGGGGCTGGAGCAAGGCAGGCCTCACACCTCGAAATCCTCCAGTCCAAAAAGGCAGCCAAAATGCAGCCCACCTCTGGGAGAATCTCAATAGCAGGGGTTGGAGCAAGCCAGGCCTCAAACCACGAGAAGCTCCAGCGCAAAAGGCAGCCAAAATGCAGCCCACATCCGGGAGAATATCAAGAGCAGGGGGTCGAGCAAGCCAGGCCTCAAACCACGAGAAGCTCCAGCCCAAAAGGCAGCCAAAATGCAGCCCACATGCGGGAGAATCTCAAGAGCAGGGGGTGGAGCAAGCCAGGCCTCAAACCACGAGAAGCTCCAGCCCAAAAGGCAGCCAAAATCCAGCCCTATATCTGGGAGAATCTCAAGAGCAAGGGGTGGATCAAGCCAGGCCTCAAACCACGAGAAGCTCCAGCCCAAAAGGCAGCCAAAATGCAGCCCACATCCGGGAGAATCTCAAGAGCACGGGGTGGAGCAAGCCAGGCCTCAAACCACAAGAAGCTCCAGACCAAAAAGGCAGCCAAAATGCAGCCCACATCCGGGAGAATCTCAAGAGCAGGGGGTGGAGCAAGCCAGGCCTCAAACCACGAGAATCTCCAGCCCAAAATGCAGCCAAAATGCAGCCCACATCCGGGAGAATCTCAAGAGCAGGGGGTGGAGCAAGCCAGGCCTCAAACCACGAGAAGCTCCAGCCCAAAATGCAGCCAAAATGCAGCCCACATCCAGGAGAATATCAAGAGCAGGGGGTGGAGCAAGCCAAGCCTCAAATCATGAGTAGCTCCGGTTCAAAAAGCAGCCAAAATGCAGCCCACATCCGGGAGAATATCAAGAGCAGGGGGTGGAGCAAGCCAGGCCTCAAACCACGAGAAGCTCCAGCCCAAAATGCAGCCAAAATGCAGCCCACATCCGGGAGAATCTCAAGAGCAGGGGGCGGAGCAAGCCGGGCCTCAAACCACGAGAAGCTCCAGCCCAAAAATGCAGCCACAATCCAGCCCACATCCGGGAGAATCTCAAGAGCAGGGGGCGGAGCAAGCCGGGCCTCAAACCACGAGATGCTCCAGCCCAAAAGGCAGCCAAAATGCAGCCCACATTCAGGAGAATCTCAAGAGCAGGGGGTGGAGCAAGCCAGGCCTGAAACCACGAGAAGCTCCAGCCCAAAAAGGCAGCCAAAATCCAGCCCACATCTGGGAGAATCTCAAGAGCAGGGGGTGGAGCAAGCCAGGTCTCAAACCACAAGAAGCTCCAGCCCAAAATGCAGCCAAAATGCAGCCCACATCCGGTAGAATATCAAGAGCAGGGGCTGGAGCAAGGCAGGCCTCAAACCTCGAAATCCTCCAGTCCAAAAAGGCAGCCAAAATGCAGCCCACATCAGGGAGAATCTCAAGAGCAGGGGGTGGAGCAAGCCAGGCCTCAAACCACGAGAAGCTCCAGCCCAAAAGGCAGCCAAAATGCAGCCCACATCCGGGAGAATCTCAAGAGCAGGGGGTGGAGCAAGCCAGGCCTCAAACCACGAGAAGCTCCAGCCTAAGAATCAGCCAAAATGCAGCCCACATGCGGGAGAATATCAAGAGCAGGGTGTGGAGCAATCCAGACCTCAAACCACAAGAAGCTCCAGCCTTAAAGGCAGCCAAAATGCAGCCCACATCCGGGAGAATATCAAGAGCAGGGGCTGGAGCAAGGCAGGCCTCAAACCTCGAAATCGTCCAGTCCAGAAAGGCACCCAAAATCCAGCCCACGTCCGGGAAAATATCAAGAGCAGGGGGTGGAGAAATGCAGGCCTCAAACCACAAGAAGCTCCAGCCCAAAAGGCAGCAAAAATGCAGCCCACATCTGGGAGAATCTCAAGAGCAGGGGGTGGAGCAAGCCAGGCCTCAAACCACGAGAAGCTCCTGCCCAAAATGCAGCCAAATTCCAGCCCACATCCGGGAGAATTTCAAGAGCAGGGGGTGGAGCAAGCCAGGCCTCAAACCACGAGAAGCTCCAGTCCAAGAATCAGCCAAAATCCAAAACTATATCTTGGAGAATATCAAGAGCAGGGGGTGGAGCAAGCCAGGCCTCAAACCACGAGAAGCTCCAGCCCAAAAGGCAGCCAAAATGCAGCCCACATCCGGGAGAATCTCAAGAGCAGGGGGTGGAGCAAGCCAGGCCTCAAACCACAAGAAGCTCCAGCCCAAAAGGCAGCCAAAATGCAGCCCACATCCGGGAGAATCTCAAGAGCAGGGGGTGGAGCAAGCCAGGCCTCAAACCACGGGAAGCTCCAGCCCAAAATGCAGCCAAAATGCAGCCCACATCCGGGAGAATATCAAGAGCAGAGAGTGGAGCAAGCCAGGCCTCAAACCATGGGAAGCTCCATCTCAAAAGGCAGCCAAAATGCAGCCCACATCCAGGAGAATATCAAGAGCAGGTGGTGGAGCAAGCCAGGCCTCAAACTACAAGAATCTCCAGCCCAAAACTTCAGCCAAAATCCAGCCCACGTCCAGGAGAATCTCAAGAGCAGGGGCTGGAGCAAGGCAGGCATCAAACCACGAGAAGCTCCAGCCCAAAAAGGCAGCCAAAATCCAGCCCACATCCGGGAGAATCTCAAGAGCAGGGGGTGGAGCAAGCCAGGTCTCAAACCACAAGAAGCTCCAGACCAAAATGCAGCCACAATCCAGCACACATCCGGGAGAATATCAAGAGCAGGGGGTGGAGCAAGCCAGGCCTCAAACCACGAGAAGCTCCAGCCCAAAATTCAGACACAATCCAGCACACATCCGGGAGAATCTCAAGAGCAGGGGGTGGAGCAAGCCAGGCCTCAAACCATGAGAAGCTCCAGCCCAAAAAGCAGCCAAACTCCTACCCACATCCGGGAGAATCTCAAGAGCAGGTGGTGGAGCAAGCCAGGCCTCAAAGCACGAGAAGCTCCAGCCCAAAAGGCAGCCAAAATGCAGCCCACATCCGGGAGAATCTCAAGAGCAGGGTGTGGAGCAAGGCAGGCCTCAAACCACGAGAACCTCCAGCCCAAAATGCAGCCAAAATGCAGCCCACATCCGGGAGAATATCAAGAGCAGGGGCTGGAGCAAGGCAGGCCTCACACCTCGAAATCCTCCAGTCCAAAAAGGCAGCCAAAATGCAGCCCACCTCTGGGAGAATCTCAATAGCAGGGGTTGGAGCAAGCCAGGCCTCAAACCACGAGAAGCTCCAGCGCAAAAGGCAGCCAAAATGCAGCCCACATCCGGGAGAATATCAAGAGCAGGGGGTCGAGCAAGCCAGGCCTCAAACCACGAGAAGCTCCAGCCCAAAAGGCAGCCAAAATGCAGCCCACATGCGGGAGAATCTCAAGAGCAGGGGGTGGAGCAAGCCAGGCCTCAAACCACGAGAAGCTCCAGCCCAAAAGGCAGCCAAAATCCAGCCCTATATCTGGGAGAATCTCAAGAGCAAGGGGTGGATCAAGCCAGGCCTCAAACCACGAGAAGCTCCAGCCCAAAAGGCAGCCAAAATGCAGCCCACATCCGGGAGAATCTCAAGAGCACGGGGTGGAGCAAGCCAGGCCTCAAACCACAAGAAGCTCCAGACCAAAAAGGCAGCCAAAATGCAGCCCACATCCGGGAGAATCTCAAGAGCAGGGGGTGGAGCAAGCCAGGCCTCAAACCACGAGAATCTCCAGCCCAAAATGCAGCCAAAATGCAGCCCACATCCGGGAGAATCTCAAGAGCAGGGGGTGGAGCAAGCCAGGCCTCAAACCACGAGAAGCTCCAGCCCAAAATGCAGCCAAAATGCAGCCCACATCCAGGAGAATATCAAGAGCAGGGGGTGGAGCAAGCCAAGCCTCAAATCATGAGTAGCTCCGGTTCAAAAAGCAGCCAAAATGCAGCCCACATCCGGGAGAATATCAAGAGCAGGGGGTGGAGCAAGCCAGGCCTCAAACCACGAGAAGCTCCAGCCCAAAATGCAGCCAAAATGCAGCCCACATCCGGGAGAATCTCAAGAGCAGGGGGCGGAGCAAGCCGGGCCTCAAACCACGAGAAGCTCCAGCCCAAAAATGCAGCCACAATCCAGCCCACATCCGGGAGAATCTCAAGAGCAGGGGGCGGAGCAAGCCGGGCCTCAAACCACGAGATGCTCCAGCCCAAAAGGCAGCCAAAATGCAGCCCACATTCAGGAGAATCTCAAGAGCAGGGGGTGGAGCAAGCCAGGCCTGAAACCACGAGAAGCTCCAGCCCAAAAAGGCAGCCAAAATCCAGCCCACATCTGGGAGAATCTCAAGAGCAGGGGGTGGAGCAAGCCAGGTCTCAAACCACAAGAAGCTCCAGCCCAAAATGCAGCCAAAATGCAGCCCACATCCGGTAGAATATCAAGAGCAGGGGCTGGAGCAAGGCAGGCCTCAAACCTCGAAATCCTCCAGTCCAAAAAGGCAGCCAAAATGCAGCCCACATCAGGGAGAATCTCAAGAGCAGGGGGTGGAGCAAGCCAGGCCTCAAACCACGAGAAGCTCCAGCCCAAAAGGCAGCCAAAATGCAGCCCACATCCGGGAGAATCTCAAGAGCAGGGGGTGGAGCAAGCCAGGCCTCAAACCACGAGAAGCTCCAGCCCAAGAATCAGCCAAAATGCAGCCCACATGCGGGAGAATATCAAGAGCAGGGTGTGGAGCAATCCAGACCTCAAACCACAAGAAGCTCCAGCCTTAAAGGCAGCCAAAACGCAGCCCACATCCGGGAGAATATCAAGAGCAGGGGCTGGAGCAAGGCAGGCCTCAAACCTCGAAATCGTCCAGTCCAGAAAGGCACCCAAAATCCAGCCCACGTCCGGGAAAATATCAAGAGCAGGGGGTGGAGCAATGCAGGCCTCAAACCACAAGAAGCTCCAGCCCAAAAGGCAGCAAAAATGCAGCCCACATCTGGGAGAATCTCAAGAGCAGGGGGTGGAGCAAGCCAGGCCTCAAACCACGAGAAGCTCCTGCCCAAAATGCAGCCAAATTCCAGCCCACATCCGGGAGAATTTCAAGAGCAGGGGGTGGAGCAAGCCAGGCCTCAAACCACGAGAAGCTCCAGTCCAAGAATCAGCCAAAATCCAAAACTATATCTTGGAGAATATCAAGAGCAGGGGGTGGAGCAAGCCAGGCCCCAAACCACGAGAAGCTCCAGCCTAAAAGGCAGCCAAAATGCAGCCCACATCCGGGAGAATCTCAAGAGCAGGGGGTGGAGCAAGCCAGGCCTCAAACCACAAGAAGCTCCAGCCCAAAAGGCAGCCAAAATGCAGCCCACATCCGGGAGAATCTCAAGAGCAGGGGGTGGAGCAAGCCAGGCCTCAAACCACGGGAAGCTCCAGCCCAAAATGCAGCCAAAATGCAGCCCACATCCGGGAGAATATCAAGAGCAGAGAGTGGAGCAAGCCAGGCCTCAAACCATGGGAAGCTCCATCTCAAAAGGCAGCCAAAATGCAGCCCACATCCAGGAGAATATCAAGAGCAGGTGGTGGAGCAAGCCAGGCCTCAAACTACAAGAATCTCCAGCCCAAAACTTCAGCCAAAATCCAGCCCACATCCGGGAGAATCTCAAGAGCAGGGGCTGGAGCAAGGCAGGCATCAAACCACGAGAAGCTCCAGCCCAAAAAGGCAGCCAAAATCCAGCCCACATCCGGGAGAATCTCAAGAGCAGGGGGTGGAGCAAGCCAGGTCTCAAACCACAAGAAGCTCCAGACCAAAATGCAGCCACAATCCAGCACACATCCGGGAGAATATCAAGAGCAGGGGGTGGAGCAAGCCAGGCCTCAAACCACGAGAAGCTCCAGCCCAAAATTCAGCCACAATCCAGCACACATCCGGGAGAATCTCAAGAGCAGGGGGTGGAGCAAGCCAGGCCTCAAACCATGAGAAGCTCCAGCCCAAAAAGCAGCCAAACTCCTACCCACATCCGGGAGAATATCAAGAGCAGGTGGTGGAGCAAGCCAGGCCTCAAACCACAAGAAGCTCCAGCCCAAAAGGCAGCCAAAATGCAGCCCACATCCGGGAGAATCTCAAGAGCAGGGTGTGGAGCAAGGCAGGCCTCAAACCACGAGAACCTCCAGCCCAAAATGCAGCCAAAATGCAGCCCACATCCGGGAGAATATCAAGAGCAGGGGGTGGAGCAAGGCAGGCCTCACACCTCGAAATCCTCCAGTCCAAAAAGGCAGCCAAAATGCAGCCCACCTCTGGGAGAATCTCAAGAGCAGGGGCTGGAGCAAGCCAGGCCTCAAACCACGAGAAGCTCCAGCGCAAAAGGCAGCCAAAATGCCGCCCACATCCGGGAGAATCTCAAGAGCAGGGGGTGGAGCAAGCCAGGCCTCAAACCACGAGAAGCTCCAGCCCAAAAGGCAGCCAAAATGCAGCCCACATGCGGGAGAATCTCAAGAGCAGGGGGTGGAGCAAGCCAGGCCTCAAACCACGAGAAGCTCCAGCCCAAAAGGCAGCCAAAATCCAGCCCTATATCTGGGAGAATATCAAGAGTAGGGGGTGGAGCAAGCCAGGCCTCAAACCACGAGAAGCTCCAGCCCAAAAAGGCAGCCAAAATCCCAACCACATCCGGGAGAATCTCAAGAGCAAGGGGTGGATCAAGCCAGGCCTCAAACCACGAGAAGCTCCAGCCCAAAATGCAGCCAAAATGCAGCCCACATCCGGGAGAATATCAAGAGCAGGGAGTGGAGCAAGCCAGGCCTCAAACCACGAGAAGCTCCAGCCCAAAATGCAGCCAAAATGCAGCCCACATCCGGGAGAATATCAAGAGCAGGGAGTGGAGCAAGCCAGGCCTCAAAACATGGGAAGCTCCAGACCAAAATGCAGCCAAAATCCAGCCCACATCTGGGAGAATATCAAGAGCAGGGGGCGGAGCAAGCCGGGCCTCAAACCACGAGAAGCTGCAGCCCAAAAGGCAGCCAAAATGTAGCCCACATCCAGGAGAATCACAAGAGCAGGGGGTGGAGCAAGCCAGACCTCAAACCACGAGAAGCTCCAGCCTTAAAGGCAGCCAAAATGCAGCCCACATCCGGGAGAATATCAGGAGCAGGATGTGGAGCAATCCAGGCCTCAAACCACGAGAAGCTCCAGCCCAGAAGGCAGCCAAAATCAAGCCCTATATCTGGGAGAATATCAAGAGTGGGGGGGGAGCAAGCCAGGCCTCCATGAGAAACTCCAGCCCAAAAGGCAGCCAAAATCCAGCCCACATCCGGGAGAATCTCAAGAGCAGGGGGTGGAGCAAGCCAGGCCTCAAACCACGAGAAGCTCCTGCCCAAAAGGAAGCCAAATTCCAGCCCACCTCCCTGAGAATCTCAAGAGCAGGGGGTGGAGCAAGCCAGGCCTCAAACCACGAGAAGCTCCAGTCCAAGAATCAGCCAAATTCCAAAACTATATCTGGGAGAATATCAAGAGCAGGGGGTGGAGCAAGCCAGGCCCCAAACCACGAGAAGCTTCAGCCTAAAAGGCAGCCAAAATGCAGCCCACATCCGGGAGAATATCAAGAGCAGGGGGCGGAGCAAGCCGGGCCTCAAACCACGAGAAGCTGCAGCCCAAAAGGCAGCCAAAATGTAGCCCACATCCAGGAGAATCACAAGAGCAGGGGGTGGAGCAAGCCAGACCTCAAACCACGAGAAGCTCCAGCCTTAAAGGCAGCCAAAATGCAGCCCACATCCGGGAGAATATCAGGAGCAGGATGTGGAGCAATCCAGGCCTCAAACCACGAGAAGCTCCAGCCCAGAAGGCAGCCAAAATCAAGCCCTATATCTGGGAGAATATCAAGAGTGGGGGGGGAGCAAGCCAGGCCTCCATGAGAAACTCCAGCCCAAAAGGCAGCCAAAATCCAGCCCACATCCGGGAGAATCTCAAGAGCAGGGGGTGGAGCAAGCCAGGCCTCAAACCACGAGAAGCTCCTGCCCAAAAGGAAGCCAAATTCCAGCCCACCTCCCTGAGAATCTCAAGAGCAGGGGGTGGAGCAAGCCAGGCCTCAAACCACGAGAAGCTCCAGTCCAAGAATCAG
The DNA here is from genome assembly GCA_027574665.1 of Rhynochetos jubatus. NCBI lineage: Eukaryota > Metazoa > Chordata > Aves > Eurypygiformes > Rhynochetidae > Rhynochetos > Rhynochetos jubatus. The sequence continues at coordinate 2,397,871 of JAQBHY010000071.1, forward strand.
CCAAATTCCAAAACTATATCTGGGAGAATATCAAGAGCAGGGGGTGGAGCAAGCCAGGCCCCAAACCACGAGAAGCTTCAGCCTAAAAAGCAGCCAAAATGCAGCCCACATCCGGGAGAATATCAAGAGCAGGGGGTGGAGCAAGCCAGGCCTCAAACCACGAGAAGCTCCAGCCCAAAAGGCAGCCAAAATACAGCCCACATCCGGGAGAATATCAAGAGCAGGGGGTGGAGCAAGCCAGGCCTCAAAGCACGAGAAGCTCCAGCCCAAAAGGCAGCCATAACGCAGCCCACATTCGGGAGAATCTCAAGAGCAGGGGGTGGAGCAAGCCAGGCCTCAAACCACGAGAAGCTCCTAGCCCAAAATGCAGCCAAACTCCACCCCACCTCCGGGAGAATCTCAAGAGCAGGGGGTGGAGCAAGCCAGGCCTCAAACCACGAGAAGCTCCTGCCCAAAAGGAAGCCAAATTCCAGCCCAACTCCCGGAGAATCTCAAGAGCAGGGGATGGAGCAAGCCAGGCCTCAAACCACGAGAAGCTCCAGTCCAAGAATCAGCCAAAATCCAAAACTATATCTGGGAGAATATCAAGAGCAGGGGGTGGAGCAAGCCAGGCCCCAAACCACGAGAAGCTCCAGCCTAAAAGGCAGCCAAAATGCAGCCCACATCCGGGAGAATCTCAAGAGCAGGGGGTGGAGCAAGCCAGGCCTCAAACCACAAGAAGCTCCACCCCAAAAGGCAGCCAAAATACAGCCCACATCCGGGAGAATATCAAGAGCAGGGGGTGGAGCAAGCCAGGCCTCAAACCACGAGAAGCTCCAGCCCAAAAGGCAGACAAAATGCAGCCCACATCCGGGAGAATCTCAAGAGCAGGGGGTGGAGCAAGCCAGGCCTCAAACCACGAGAAGCTCCAGCCCAAAAAGCAGCCAAAATGAAGCCCACATCCGGGAGAATATCAAGAGTAGGGGCTGGAGCAAGGCAGGCCTCAAACCATGAGAATCTCCAGCCAAAAATAGCAGACAAAATCCAGCCCTATATCTGGGAGAATCTCAAGAGCAGGGGGTGGAGCAAGCCAGGCCTCAAACCACAAGAAGCTCCTGCCCAAAATGAAGCCAAATTCCAGCCCACATCTGGGAGATTCTCAAGAGCAGGGGGTGGAGCAAGCCAGGCCCCAAACCACGAGAAGCTCCAGCCTCAAAGGCAGCCAAAATCCAGCCCACATTCAGTAGAATCTCAAGAGCAGGGGTTGGAGCAAGCCAGGCCTCAAACCACGAGAAGCTCCAGCCCAAGATTCAGCCAAAATCCAAAACTATATTTGGGAGAATCTCAAGAGCAGGGGGTGGAGCAAGGCAGGCCTCAAACCACGAGAAGCTCCAGACTTAAAGGCAGCCAAAATGCAGCCCACATCCGGGAGAATATCAAGAGCAGGGGGTGGAGCAAGCCAGGCCTGAAACCTCGAAAAGCTCCAGCCCAAAAGGCAGCCAAAATACAGCCCACGTCCGGGAGAATCTCAAGAGCAGGGTGTGGAGCAAGCCAGGCCTCAAACCACGAGAAGCTCCAGCCCAAAAGGCAGCCAAAATGCTGCCCACATCCGGGAGAATATCAAGAGCAGGGGGTGGAGCAAGCCAGGCCTCAAACCACGAGAAGCTCCAGCCCAAAATGCAGCCAAAATCCAGCCCACATCCGGGAGAATCTCAAGAGCAGTGGTTGGAGCAAGCCAGGCCTGAAACCACGAGAAGCTCCAGCCCAAAATGCAGCCACAATCCAGCCCACATCCGGGAGAATATCAAGAGCAGGGGGTGGAGCAAGCCAGGCCTCAAACCACGAGAAGTTCCAGCCCAAAAGGCAGCCAAAATCCCAACCACATCCGGGAGAATCTCAAGAGCAGGGGGTGGAGCAAGCCAGGTCTCAAACCACGAGAAGCTCCAGCCCAAAAAGCAGCCAAAATGAAGCCCACATCCGGGAGAATCTCAAGAGCAGGGGGTGGAGCAAGCCAGGCCTCAAACCACGAGAAGCTCCAGCCCAAAATGCAGCCACAATCCAGCCCACATCCGGGAGAATATCAAGAGCAGGGGGTGGAACAAGCCAGGCCTCAAACCACGAGAAGCTCCTGCCCAAAAGGAAGCCAAATTC